>CM057452.1:907619375-910077500 GCA_016271365.2 Neoceratodus forsteri
GCCCACCACAACAGTCTGTTGTAGAGAATGCACACCAAAACACATACTGCTGCTACAAGTGTCACTGGCACTGCAAATCAACGTGCAACTTGTAGCATTCAAATATATTTTCCAGCATTGTCTAACTGTTAGACAATGCTGGAAAATATCTTTGAATGCTACACAGAAGGTTCACAGGCACAGCCAGTATCTGATTCTGTACCAGGAAAAAGAGGCAGGAAAAGTTCTTCTGTAGTGTGGAATCGTTTCTCTATATACCCAAATTATTCCTTTAAAGCAATATGCATTCATTGCAAAAGTAGATTTAGTAGGGGGAAGTCAGCACGTAACCTCAGTACGACTGCACTGATTAGACATCTCCATTGCCAGCATCCAACAGTGATGAAAAAGAATATGAATACTGATGATGATAGCTTGGGTAATGCTGAGTTTTTTGATGATGATGATGATGACAGCAGGTACTTATGCAGTACTCCTACACAGCTTGCAGAGGCAGATAGTGAATCTGTTATTTCACAGTGTACAGAGGAAGGTTCACCACAGTCGGCACAAAAAAAATACTGCAAGACCCCACCACGATCCTCTGAAAAAAACTGCACATTTTCAAACTCCATTGCACCCTCAGGTACTCACGAAAAAAAAACAGATAACTTTGCAAAAAACAAATTTCAACCAGGTCATCAAACTGCAGTAAAAACTGACCACCTAATTGCAGAGATGAGATCACTTAATTTGGAGCCATATGCCAAAGTCGAACACGTCCGTTTTCAGTGACTGTTACAGGAATTACAGCCTAGGTATCAAATGCCTTCATGATGTACTTTTTCCAATCATATCATACCTGAAATATATGAGGCAGCGAGAAATGCAATTTACAGTCAATTGACACAGGCAGAAGAGGCATTTGTTCACTTTACGACAAACCTTTGGACAAGCTTTGCATCACATGCTTACTTATCTCTCACAGCTCACTGTGTCACATTTAAGGTGTTTGCAGCATCATCAGCAGTACAAACCAAAAATGTCTGTCAACCTAGTTTGTTTCTTGATGAGTACAGAGGTATGGCACTACTTACTGTGTCTCTAATGGACACTAAGCATACTGCAGTAAATATAGGGGCAGTTCTGGAGAAACTGTGGCAAGAATGGATTGTGTCCTGGGGCCTTACCATTGGTATGACTGTGACTGATAATGGTGCAAATATTATCAAAGCTCTTCGGGACTGTGGTAATGAGCAGAGAGTTAATGTTTTTTGCTTTGCACACACTCTCAATTTGGTTGTACACCATGCCCTGCAACACCAAGTTGATGTATGCAACCTTGTTCACACTGCATGTAAAATATGTGGCCACTTTCACAGATCTGTAAAGGCCACATCCATTCTTAGGCAGTACCAAAGTGACTACAATGTACCATCTAGCATTCTCATCCAAGATATAGTTACTCAGTGGAATTTCACCTATTATATGTTGAAGCGTTTACTGCAGCAGAAGTTGGCAGTACATAATCCGGCCTTAATCCATGATATCGGGGGCATGATCACGTAATGGAAGTTGTTGGAAGAGGTTGTTAAAAGATTGGCATCATTTGAACATGGAACAAAGGTACTCAGTAGTAACAGTGCATCCATTAGTCAGGTCATACCAATGATACACATCCTTTTCAAAGAGACGGCTGATACAATGGACAATAATGGAGAGCAAGAACAATCACAAGAGATTACAGAACATGCTACCATTTTAAATGCAGAGCTGCACAGAAGATTTGATTCTGTTCTTACAGACAAGGAATATGTAATTTCTGGTATGCCACCCTAACAGCGACATTTCTACAGCGACATGCATCAATCTCGACAATAGCGCCATGCCACCGTAGAAGTGCCGCTGGAAGGGGGAAACCACTTCCCCCAACCTGCACCCCCTCCCCAAACTAACTCCAACCTGGAGTTAGAATCCTTTAGTTCAGGGGGTTCGGGAGTGAAGCCCCCTGATGTAAAAAATAAAGCCAAACTGTGCGGCTCCATGTCGACTGCAACTTGCAGTCGACATGGAGCCCATTGCTGTAATGTCAGTCGTGATCTTTTGTGTTGCACCGGCATGGTAGAGCCATAATTGCTACCATACTAGATTCTCATTTCAAGGACATATTCTTGGTGCGAGACAGTTTGCCAATAACGAATATCAAGGCACAATTCATTAATGAGATTCAGAAGGTCCAAGACAGAATGGATGGCCATGGCCAGCAACAACCATCTCCAAGGCAGTCACGGCAGAACTTGACAACTACTACTTCTCCTGCATTGTTACAGTAAACAGACTCGCCTTCCTTTTCTTGTACACTTCATGTTAAAGTTAACAAAGCTGATGATATCTGGAATAAGCTAAATGCCCTGGACTGCTCAAGACCAATATCAGAACAGTCACGTGTGCCTAGCACTGAAAGGGTTCTGAATATTTACCTCATGGAGCCTTGAGACACCAATCCTAAATGTGACCCGCTTATATATTGGAAAACCAAGTGCTCGGTTTGGCAAGCCAAGACTCAAGTTGCAGTCAAATATCTTGGATGTCCACCTACAAGTGTGCCATCAGAGCACATCTTTAGAACCACTGGTGATGTTGCATCCTCTGATCAAAGTAGTTGGGACCCAGAGCATGTTGAACAGTTAACATTTCTGAAAATAAACCTGCCTCAACTTAATTACAAGTATATTACCGGTACATAAGCCTAAATTCTAGAATCAGTGAGCGAGTGCCTTAGTGTGTGTTGCAAATACATGAAATTGCCCTTCTGCCTGTCTTTATTTACTGTGTGTACCTAAACACGCAAAAGGGACTATTTAAAAAGACAAAAAAAAAAAAAAAACAACCAACCGTAACAGATTACAAGCAAGCACCAAAGAAATGATTTCACTGCTCTTGAATAAGGCATGTGAAAAAATTCAACATTATTAAACAAAAACATACCAAATGTGCCAAGACTCCATTCAGGAACAGCACCGCAGGGACCCACAAGCCTACTACTACTGGTTTCACTTCTCTGGGAGTGTTCACCAGTTGCTGTTACACTTCATTTAAACTTCACACTTAAAGTGACCCACTAATAAAATAAAAACACAAATATACAGTTATGATCCACTGGAAGTAAAAATATAAGAAAAAAAGGAAAAGAACAGAACAGCTACACAGTGATGTTTATTAATTCATAAATTCATATAGGCACCCCTAGGACATGGATCCAAAATGCATGCAAAAAGTAAAGAGCAGTGAAATTATCACTTGGGTATTTGCTCATAATCTGTTTTGGTGGGCTGGGTAGTGCTGAAGTTTGTGCTTTTTTGTTCTGATTATTCTCCTGTGCACACCCGGCCAGCAGGACAACATTTTGTTCTCTCATTTTTCAGACTGCTATTCATTTTCCTTTACCCAAGCTCTCTTGCCATCATCATCATCATTATTCCCTCAACATCAGTGCCGCCATGGGGAGTACTACCGAGGGGAGCAGGGGTGGGTGGATTGGAACCGTGGAGGAGGAAGTATGTTGCCCCGGGTATGCTGCTCTGCTCCGGTATCCTTTGTAGCCTAGCAGCTAGCTACAATATGTGTTTTCCTCAGTTTTAACAATGCAGAAGTGCATAGCTGTTAGCTTGCTCTCTCATTTTTCAGACTGCTGTTTATTTTCCTTTACCCAAGCTCTGCCATCATCATCATCATTCCCCCAACATCAGTGCCTCCATGGGGAGTACTACAGTGGAGCCCACTTATAAGAACACCCTATTTGCCCACAAATAATTGCTCTTATAAGTGGGCTGTTCTTATATACAGGCTGCCTGTTTAAATGAAAGTTGCGAGTGGATTTACATATTGAGACCACAAGGTGGTGCATGTGTGTTATGAAAATATGCACTTGGGACTCGGATGCCGAAAAGTGTATTTTAATACAGTATAAAAAAGTGATGTAAAATAATAAACTGCAGTTCTGCATTTCATTTTGCTCATGTACAGTACTGACACATACGTAAAACATCGAGGCAACAACTAATTAAAAATAAAAAAGGCACTGCATAAACTGCCTCAAAGTCGATTACTGAATAATGTAAAAAATACCCTTGTGGGCAGCCTAGTTGCTAAAAAAGTCAGTAATTGTTTGCTGTCTCATATTCTTTAATGATAGCTCATCAAAATAAACATCCATAGTGTAAAAAGCTGTCAGATCAGCTGAAGGCTTACTTAGAATGTAGTGGCGTATTTTTGTCATGCAGTTCTTAACTTCGGTCACAGTAGGTGTTGCTGTTTCAGTGGTGCTTGCATCAGCCAATTCCTCGTCCTCCGACAGCTCCTCCTTCGGTGTTAGGATGTCCACGTGATTTCCTGCTCTGTAATTGTTCCAGTTGTTTCAACCTCATCATCGCACCCAACACAGTTAGCAAACTCCTCCATTGTTAGCCCAGGCACAAAATCAGCTCCCATTCACACCTAGCCACATACCATGGAAGGTGTTAATAGCATTAATCACAGGAGCAGAGGTGTGACAGTTTGAGAGCTACTCAGGCAGTGAATGAGTCAGTGAATTTCAGTCACTAACAGCTGATAGTAGCTGAAAAAAATGTTCTTTTAAACGGCCTTTATGTTACTATAAATGTGCTTTCAGTCCATTGGAATACACAAGGAAAAATCGGGATATTAGAGGCACGTTTTTATAAATGGGATGTTCCACTAACCGATGTTCTTATAAGTGGGCTCCACTGTACCTAGGGGAGCAGGGGTGGGTGGGTTGGAATCGTGGAGGAGGAAGTATGTTGTCCTTGAGTATGCTGCTCTGCTCTGGTGTCCTTCGTAGCCTAGCAGCTAGCTACGATATGTGTTTTCCTCAGTTTCAACAATGCAGCAGCACATAGATATTAGCTCACTCTCTAATTTTTCAGACTATTAATTTTCATTTACCCAAGCTCTCTTGCCATCATCATCATCATTCCCCCAACATCAGTGCCGCTATGTGGAGTACTACCTTGCAGAGCAGGGATCGGTGGGTTGGAACCGTGGAGGAGGAAGAATGTTGCCCCTGGGTATGCCGCACTGTTCCGGTGTCCTCCATAGCCTAGCCAGCTATAATACGTGTTTTCTCAGGTTTTCTCAGTCTCACCAATGCAGCAGTAGCATAGCTCTCTCATTTTTCTCACTGCTGACCCCATGGCCACCATCAGTGCCACCATGGGGAGAAGTGCTACTTAGGGGAGCAGGATTGAGTGGGTGGGGGTTGGAACAATAGACGAAGAAGGTGTTTGCCTGATTTTGAGTCTCTTGGTAAGGTAGCCTGCCACACTCATTATGAAGGTTCTGTTTAAAGTTATTGTTCATAGCTTTTCATGTATTTTAACAGCATATTTTAATATTACATAATAAGCCATTTAAAATAAAATGCATTTTGACCCTCAAAACCATTCATTTAATTTCAGGACAAATTGGGCCAATTCAAGTTTTGTCCAGCCTGGCTCAAAATTGGTCTGTCGGGCCAAAATTGCCGACCCACATGGCTCTACTGTTTACCAATGGTTTAAGGCCTAATCATGGAGTTGACACTACCTAACATGGCCCAGAAATCCAGAAATGTTTCCCAAAAAATTGCACAGTGCATTCAGACAGAAATCACGTGTCAGACAAGCAGCTACCTGGTTCACATCTAACATGAGGACCCAAACCTGCTGTTTTCTGCACCGTTTAAATGCTTTTCAAGCCTAACTATGGTGCTGCCACTGGCTAACACTGCTCAGAAGTCCAGAAATGCTTCCCAAAAAATTGCACAGTACATTCAGATAGAAATAAGGTGTCAGACATGCAGTTATATGTTGCATGCCTTCCACCCGGACCAAAACATGTTGTTTGGCCCACTGTTTACCAATGGTTTAAGGACTAATCATGGTGTTGACACTGCCTAACATGGCACAGAAGTCCAGAAATGTTTCCCCAAAAATTTTACAGTAACTTCAGACTGAAATCAGGTTTCAGCCATGATGTTTTACGACGCCCAAACCCCCACCCAGACCAAACAATGGTCTTTGGTCCACTGTTTACAATTGATTTTAGGCCACATCTTGTTTCTGCGAGTGCAGCACAGGCAGAACATGTCCAAAAATGTTTCCAAAACAATGTTACATCAAATTAAGACTGAAATCTGGTGTCAGTCCAGATGTTTTATGGTGCCCCCCCAGCACTCTGACATTAAAATGCTGTGTTGGCCACTGTTTACTATTGGTTTTATGCCACATCTTGTTTCTGCGAGTGCAGTACAGTCAATGCATGACCAGAAATGTTTACCAAAAAATTGCACAGTACATTCAGACAGAAATCGGGTGTCAGATATGAAGTTACATGGTTCACATCCACCATGAGGACCCAAATCTGCTGTTTTCTGCAACGTTTAAATGCTTTTCGGGCCTAACTGTGGAGCTGCCACTGCCTTACATGGCCCAGAAGTCCAGATATGTTTTCCAAAAAATTGCACAGTACATTTGGACAGAAATCAGGTGTCAGACATGCCGTTATATGTTGCACACCTTCCACCCGGACCAAAACATGTTGTTTGGCCCACTGTTTTCCAATGGTTTAAGGCCTAGTCAATGTGTTGATACTGCCTAACATGGCCCAGAAGTCCAGAAATGTTTCCCAAAAAAGTTACAGTAACTTCAGACTGAAATCAGGTCTCTGCTATGATGTTTTATGGCACCCAAACCCCCACCGGGACCAAACGATGGTCTTTGGTCCACTGTTTACAATTGATTTTAGGCCACATCTTGTTTCTGTGAGTGCAATGCAGGCAGTACATGTCCAGAAATGTTTCCTAAAAAATGGTGCATTAAGTTCAGACAGAAATCTGGTCTGAGCCATGATGTATTAAGATGACCCCAACTACCCACCACCCAGACATTAAAATGCAGTTTGGCAACTGTTTACAATTGCTTTTAGGCCACACCTTGTTTTTGTGAGTGCAGCACAGGCAGTACATGTCCAAAAATGTTTCCTAAAAAATGGTACATTAAATTCAGACTGAAATCTGGTGTCAGACATACAGTTACATGGTTCACATCCACAAAGGACCCAAATCTGCTGTTTTCTGAACCATTTAATATGGATTTCAGGCCTAACCATGGTGCTGCCACTGCCCGACATGCAACATAAGCCGGTTTGCCATGCTGAGAAAAATAAATCCTCCTGCAAAGTGGTCCTGGGACTTAAAGGTGCACTTACTTCCTCCTGCTGCTGGTTTCTGAATTGATTATGAACTGTGGAATTATCATTTCGCAATGATGCTGACCTAGTTCGCTCTGTTGGCCTTGCGGTTGAATGACATTTTGTGTGCTGCTGCTGTTGCCTTTAGCTGCTGCTCTGACTAGTTGCCACGAGAAGTAATGCTTTGCTTCATGGGGATCCTCTTCACATCGTCGATTGATGCTGCTGCTGCTACTGCTGCTGCACGCGTAAGTGCTCTGTATCTGTATTTATTTTTTCGAATGCAAGAGAAGGGGGATGGTGGGTTGCTGTTGGGACATCTTGAGTTCTTATATGTTTGTACTGATTTTATATTATCTAGTGTGCTGAGGAGTACATCGTCATGACATGCATGCCAGGTTTTGGATATGGGATGTTGGAATGCACCACATTTCACATTGCACAAGGACAAGGTAAGTATTACATTTTTCATTACTAGGAGGGATAGGTGACTACACCTCGGATATCTGAGTCGGATTGTAACTGTATTATTTTTGCTTTTCTCAACACATGCAGGAATTCAGGAGCTGTCAACTCCAGGTGCACTGCTGCTGCTGCTGCTGTTCAATATGTGTGCAATTCATTAACTTGTGGTAAGTATTTCTTAATTTGTGATGGTCTTTGGTGGGCGGGTGGTGGAGGAGGTGGTTGAGGCTGGGTTGGTGTGGGGTTGGTGGATATGGTTAAGTATTAAGTTTGTGGTTACTGTAGTACAGAGATGTCAGACTTTGACAGTAACTATCTTCTATATGGGTCTGTCAATATTCAGAAATTCCAATGCTGTGGTGTGTCTGTTGCCTCCCAATCTGGCTGCTGGATCTGCTCATCAGACCATGGGGACAATATGAAGTACAGTACATAGATTTTTATTAACCTTATAGTTAAAAGTGTGCAGTGATCACATAGGTGATTGTCATAGGTAAATGTTTGAATCCCACCACTTTTTCAATTTAATATTATAAATGAAGTCTTTCTATTTTCAGAATTTGAAAGCAGTTTAAGCAGTGTTTAAATTAATATGAGAAGGAATGATTAAATGTAGTGTTTTATTTCACATGTGTATAGATTAAATAAGAAGCACTGTCTTAAAAAAAAAATACCCTATTTAAGGCAATAAGCAGCACATGTGCAATTAAGCCAAGAGAAGGAGTTCAGTGGAACTCAAAAACGTTCGGCTGTTGTTTGCAGTGTTATGGCTCAAGTTATCTTGCAATAAATACTTTTCATTTCAGACATCCAAGAGTTTGGGATGTTTATTTTACTTGGAATGGTGTTAGCTCCTCTTTTTTTTTTTTTCTATTTTTTTTCCTTTTTTTATATATATATATATTTATTACCTTTTTTTTTTCTATTTATTGTCTTGGGTACACGTGTAGCTTCAGCGATTGTCTTGTTGCCGGCCTTCTGTTTTTTCTTTTTTGGCGCTCATCAGACATAGCCTGTTCATGTCAAGTGTTCCAGTGTAAAATCCATTCCCCGATGTAAGTATAGCTTCATGTAATGATGGTGGAGGGGTGGGCACCTAGTTGTAACAATGCTCAAAATGTCGTCTTCTTTTTTTCTTATTACAAGGTACAAAGTACTGCAATTGGAATGGTTGCTTAGTTTTCTGGGGGACCTTTGCCGAAGCATCCCATCTCTGTATGGCATTGGTGACTAAATACAAGTCTTCCATCCTGGTGTGTGGATGCTGGATTGAGGTGCTGCACCTGCGAGGTGTGGGCCACTGCTGACAACTAAAAACATATGTCATCATCATTAACGGACACCTATGAAGGAAAACAAACATATTATACATACTGCTGCGTTAACTTGAAAATTGTGACCTTGGATTATATCCTCACTTGTTTTGCCATTGACACTGTGGAATCACCCATACGCAGCTTAAATAAGTCTCTTGATTGAACCACTGTAAGATGATGAAGGATATATTACTTTTATCCACAAATGTGCAACTGACACTGTAAATGGCAGTATAACCACTTATCACTTCCACTATAATGCTACCTGAACTAACACTGTTACCAATATTAAACAAACTCTAGCCAGAGCTGATAGGGCTTTGAAGAGATACCAAATGACCAAAGTCATTTTCTTATTGGTGCCATATAGTGCTGTTTAATCACAATCATCACAGTGCTCCCAGATCCAAACAACCATTTTCCTGTAACAAGCCCTCATTTTTCCTGTATTTTCCCTGTAGAGGCAGCATCAAATCCCTGTATAAATCCCTGTAGATTTTTTTCATAAGCCACTAGTTACTTATTTGTGACTTTGTTGTTTATTTAAATGCAATATGTTGGCAGCCTTTGATCAGAAAAAGGGCTCTGATTTGCTGTTAGGTATTAAAATTATATGTCAAGATGGCCTTGGAATGATTTTGATTTACATGGAATCCATAAGGCATAATGGAGGAATTTATTTATTTGTTGAATTTTGTTGACTGGGTAGGCCCACTAAGACTAGAAGTCCCTTTTTCAGGGGTGGGGGGGGTACAGATGGTTGGTGGGGTGGAAAGGATGTAAAGGGACTTGGCAAGATTGGAGGAATGGTCAAATGTATGGCAGCTTAGATTCAGTGCAAAGAAGTGCAAAGTAATGCACCTGGGAAACAAAAACCCAGGGGAAGCGTACACAATGGGAGGTGAGATACTGACAACAACAAAAATGGAAAGGGACCTGGGGGTAGTTATATCAGATGACCTAAAGGTGGGTCAGCAATGTGAGAAGGCTGTAAGAAGGGCTGGGGGGATACTGAGATGCATAGGGAGAGGCATCGCCAGTAGAAAACAGGAAATTGTTGGCCCTCTATACAGACAGTTGGCAAGATCACATCTGGAGTACTGTGTGCAGTTCTGGAGACCCCATCTCTGCAAAGACATAGACAGGGTGGAGGCTGCCCAGAGGAGGGCAACCAAAATGGTGCAGGGACTGCACCAGAAGACATATGAAGAAAGATTAAAGGAGCTTAAGATGTATAGCCTCAAGGAAAGGAGGGAGAGGGGGGACATGATAGAAACTTTCAAATACCTCAGGGGAATCAACAAAGTCCAAGAGGGTAGCATCTTTCAGAAAAGGAGATGTGCAAGAACAAGGGGGCACAATTTGAAGATAGAGGGACAGCTCAGAGGCAATGCGATGAAGTATTTCTTCACAGAGAGGGTTGTAGATGCATGGAACAGCCTTCCTGTGGAGGCTGTAGTGGAGGACAGTGGGGGAATTCAAGAATGCATGGGACAGACATAAAGTAATTCTATTGGGGGGGTAGGAAGAAGTAGGCTGTTGGTTAACTAGGATCTACAGCTTAACCATTAGGTAGGGAAATTAACAGACTCGGTGGGCCAAGCAGTCCTTATCTGCCATCAGATTCTATGTTTCTATGTTACAGATGGAATCCAGCTGAAATTGTAATATGGCATAAATCCTTACTTGAACCAGATTAAGCTGTTGGTGGTATTTTTAGTAAATGGGGGAAACTTGGTCAGGACACCATGGAAATTCCCCTACTCTTTTTGAGAAGTGCCATAGGATCTTTAACATCCAACTGAACAGGCAAACAGAAAAGACAGGAGCACCCCATGCTGCATTACAGTGTCAGTATAGGGATTTAAAGAGCTAGTGGAGCCAAACCAGGCAGACAGGGAAAAAACATACATTTTCAGAAGTAGTCCATTATAACATTTTATTTCTGAAGTACCTTTCTTTTACCTTTTACCCATCAGAGAGTCTTCTATGTCATAATGTTAGTGGATGTGTGGAACAGCTCTTAGCATAGCAGCTGACACATCTAGTTCTACTGCCCCCTCACTACATCATCAGCATTGTGATTTCACTGACAGTGAAATCACAGGTGAATGACCTGACAGTCACTGAACTGCTGTTCCTAAGTAGCAATGATGTCACAATGCTGGTGATATAGTGGGGGCAGTATAGCTAGCTATGTCAGCTGCCACACAGAGTGCTGTTCCACACATCACACACATTAACATCAGGTAAACAATCTTCTAATTAAACAAAGGGAAAAGAAAAAGTACCTCAAATATAAAAAGTAATGGTTGACTGCTTTTACAATCTAATATTAGTTTTAGGCAGTACACAAGCTCTTTAACCCACATGCCTAGTGTGGAGATAGAACCCACGGCCTTCTGATCTTCCAGTCTTAGAGGCCAGTGTGCATGCCATTTTTTGCATCTTTCATTTGTTACTTTTTACACAAATTCTCTCAGACTTTTTTCTGACCACCTGATGGAATCTTGAATTAGTTACATAAATGTTATTATTTTCTTCAAGGCCCTGACCCTGTAACTAAACACACACTCAGTACATCATATTATAAAATGAGAAAAAAAAGTTTTCTGTTTCCACTGCTTGCCTCCAATCTGTGCTGTGGAAAGGAATGTCAGGCAGCTAGCAATCTGCATTCCACTGTATGTACTCTGACAAAGAGTATGATTTTCGTTTTCACAAAAACAAAGAAGAAATGAGTCCCCTCGGTGTTAGACTGAACTGGACACGTGGTAGAAACAGCAGTTTAAAAAGTGTTTTTGTTAATATCCTGAGAAGTTCTGAGGTACAATACAGTAGCATCCCCCACCCCCCCTTCAGATGCCTTTAACATAGAGCAACAAATAGCAAATATCCGGGGGGGTGCACTACTTCGCAGCTGTGGAGGAATACATATAAATGTCAAAAATGGAAGTTCTAAGAAAAGCTGTTTTAGAGCTACCGATGACAGAAGAGCTGAGGGCTCCACCTATAGCCCTAAAAATGAATTTCTTTTGAACAGAACATTTCATTTGCCTTGCCATTCACATGATTCAAGACAGATGTTGTTTGAACCAATGTCATCTGTAAAAAAGTGGAGAGAAAATATAAAAAAAAAAAAAAATTAGCATTGATACTTACCTGTGCTGATACTTACCATCAATGTTGGCAACGTGCCCAAAAATGTCCCACTCCTGAAATGATTTCAATTATGAGCCTGTGGTGAAACATACCAGGACGTACAGTACCTGGAATGGAATACACAAAATCTAGCAAGTGAAAAACGTTACAATTCCAGTACTGACCTGTACATAATGATGCTTGCAATGTGGATTGACTAGGCTCTGAATGTGCCAAGTTGATGCATCATCCTTGTTTCACGGTCCTGGCCTCACATGGCATGATCATGGCAAACCCTGCATAGAGTGAAATGGAAAGACATAACTTATACATTAAGTTGTGCTGCCATGCATGCATATTTGATATTCTATTGCAACAAAGGCATACATAACAAAATAATGGAGGTATAAGTAATAACATGACAACAGCTAAAATCTAATTTCCATGAATCAGTTAAACAGAAGACAGGTCATGGAGGAAGAACACATATATTTTTTGCTTCGTGATGATATATGTTGTTTCTTTGGCTCGAGGAATAGCGACACCAATTGTGCCTGTGATGAAAGTACTGCATCGTACTGGTTGACGTACTGGCCCAAAATGTGCAAGGATGACAAGGAAGTGGATTAAATGATGGTTAATTGTATACATGGGGGTGAAGTATGCATGCATTTCTGAGTAACACAGTACTGGCTGTGCACTGTCCGACTAAGTTGTTATTGTTGCATCGTATATACAGCGGTGACACACTTACTAGACACTCATTCATGGTCTCATGGAGGATATATATGTGGAAATGTTTGTTGTTCAGTATTTGTCACTCAATGGGGCCATTGTGTATTGCTGAGATGACATATTCATTCCAGTTAGCATAGCAGGGGTGAATAAATTTTCAAAAATGAAATGAAGTAAACATTGTTACTAGGTTGGGTAATCAAATTAAACTATTTAACTGGAAGTGAAACACAGAACAACCAGCAAAATAAAATTTAAAATGTATAACAATAACATAAAACAGCATATTCAGTGGAACTGGGGGGAGGGGATGCTGATGTTGGCTGGGCGGGGCAGAACAGCTTTAGCCTTCTTCCACTGACACATCATCCATGAAGCAGCCCTCACATTCTTCAAGACTGGAGTCATCACCAGGTGGAAATTCGGTCATCACTGCTGCTTCATCTACATCCCTGCTAGTAGAGGTCTTACCAGTGTGGACGTCTTCGTTGTCATCATTGTCTCCGAGACACAGTTCTTGGGGCAACACCATTGAAATAACTGTGTTATGTTGAATGTGAGCCTCATTAATTTTTGTAAATGTAGGATGGAAACATTCTAACATTCTTTGGTGACAGATTTGTCCTACGGTCACGCATAATGGCCCCAGCAGAACTGAACACCCATTCCACACTGACACTGGATGATGGACAGCTGAGGTATTTAAAAGCAACAGATGCCAGTGCAGGCCAATCACTCACTTTGCTGCTCCAGTACACCAATGGCTCATCAGTGATGCCAAGATGCTTGGTGCCTTCTATGTAGGCATCCACCATACATTGTGCTGCCCTGAGTCCTGCTGCCTCATCATGTTCCTCCTCCTCCTTGTCTTCAATTGCTTTCATGCCCACCTGGTACAGAGCATCCCAAATGGGATTACCTGTCATGCTATGCTGCAAATTTGACATTTTCTCCAATTTGGTGGCCTCTGATGATTTACTGGTGGTGGTGGTAGCAACACCCGGTATATGTGCCCTTTGTGTGTCTGCATTTTTCATCTGTTCCCCATATACCCATCTGATAAGGTAATTGGTCAATTTGTCCATTCGCACACGACCCCCTTCAATCATGGCTGGCAAGCCACGTTTGTACCATGGATCCAGTATGATAGCAATAGCAAACTCATTAGACTCCATAATGCCAGAGATATGTGTACTGCTGTCCAGTATATGGAGCATGTGACTCATTACTTGAACAGAACTGTAATCATCACTTGCCTCCATCTGGTGACGGACATTTACCAGTGTCTGCCTCAGCCCACGCATAAGGAGTATTGACTAACTTATACAGGCAGTGTCCCCACTCAAAGCTTGTGTTGCATGCTCAAATGGACGCAGAATGCATATTATGCCATCCATTTTTTGCCACTGCTCCATTGTTAGGGTGATGGACACTCCAGCACTGTCCTGGGTGGTGTGCAGCAGTAGGTAATCTGAAACTGCCTTATACTACTCACAAAGCCGGTCCAGCATGTACAGTGTGGAGTTCCACCTGGTAACAACATCAAGCTTCATACGATGCTGAGGCAGATGGTTAGTGTGCTGCAGTTCACGCAGATGGTCATGGGCCTTTGCAGAACTGGTAAAGTGCACACAGATGCATCTGGTGACAGACAGTTTCCTTTATTTCATTGTGGTTCAGAAATTGCTGCAAAATGGCAGTGCGCCAGGCAGGGAACTCTGAAAAAATCACTGTCAGTAATGCACTTAACCACATTGAAACCATCGTCACTGGCAATAAACCTCGCTGTGAGTGAGTGTGTGTTCAGCAGTTTTACCATAGCACTTTGACAGCACTAGCACTGACATCCCCTACAGCGACAGCTACCATGCAGACTGTCAGCATTGTAGCCTCAGGGATGTCCACTCCCACACCCCCTGGTCTCTAGGATTCCTACTCCGAGTTTGAGCTGGACCCGGGGGGGGACAAAACACCCAGCGAGGCAGTCCCGGTCAGTGCACAGACCATCACAGCGACGTGCAGGTTTTGCCCGATTCCTGTCTCTGTGATGGTCTTTGCGGTGCAGGAGTCATTGCAGTGATGGTATACCGCGTTCAGCCACTCATCAATCTGATTTAGCAGCACATTCAGCATTTACTCACCAGTGTGAGACCCTGCAACACTTTGCATAGTTATGGTTGCATTCTGATGAATACTGGGTGTGTTGCTACCACCACAGTTTTGTTTTACACATCTTTTGCCAGGCCCCAAATCAACAACCACCCCAGGTACCTGTGCCCAGCGTGCTGCTATGCACAGATATGAGCTGCCCACTGTTTGTCCACTTGTCCACAAATCCATGCTAAAGTGAAACACAGAAATATAGAATTTGATGGCAGATAAGGACCACTTGGCCTACCCAGTCTGCCCATTTCCCTATCTAATGGATAAGCTGCAGATCCTAGTTAACCAACAGCCTACTTCTTCCTAACCCCACTCCCTAAAATTGCCTAATGACTGTTCCTTGTATTCTTGAATCCACCACTGTTTTTGACTCCACAACCTCCTCAGGAAGGCTGTTCCATGCATCCACAATCCTCTCCATGAAAAAATACCTCCTCACATTACCTCTGAACCATCCCCCCTCAATTTTCAAATTGTGCCCCTTGTTCTTGCACACCTATTTTGAGGCAGAATGCTTCATAGCATGTAGGACAGACTGTGACACTCTGCTGTAGAGTTCGGGCATGGCACGTTTGGAGAAATATGTTTGCGATGGCACCTGCCTTTTGGGAGAGGCATGGGCCATCAAACAGAGGAATCCTGGCTTCTCCACAAAGGAGAAGGGCAACAGGTTGAAGGCGAACATTTCAGCTGTGGCTGTGTTCATCTCACTTGCAGCAGCATGATTGGGGGGTACTTTGAGTGCCACTCAGATGCACTCTTCAATGTGGGCTGCATCTTGGGAGCGGGTCAACAAAAATGCTTTACTCGTGCCACCAATGTTGTTCTTGCTGGGGTACCAGGTGACTCTTGGGACCTGGGATGTGCAGCATGTACAAACTGGTTATTTGGATGGATTTGGTGCCTGGTGGTGTACTTTTATAGCTCGAGGGAGTGGCAGATCCACTGCTACTATGCCCACTGCTCGAGAGAGAAAATGATTCCTCACACTCCTCCTCCTCCTCCTCCACTGACCCACTCAGCCCTCCCTCCTCCTGCTCTATTGCACTGCCATCACTAACATTAAGCTTGACAAGGGAAGTCCCACCAACAGGTCAGGTATCTTTCTGGTGTTTGTGCCAGCACAATGGGTGCTTGTTTTTCAAATGGGCATGCTGGCCACCGGTGCCTATGTGGCTGCCCTTTTTTCCATGACTTACACATGCTTGACACAGCTGACAGATTGCCATGGTGTCATCAGCTGCATCAAGCATGAAAACATCCCAAACTAGGGTCTTTGCACCTCTAGATTTGACATGGGACTGAGACTTGGACAGCGGAACCAAAGGTGTGGAAGTTTTTGCTTTTTGTGCCGCTTGCATGATATCTACCATGCTACGTTTGGGAGGTGGGGTGACTGGACTGCTTGTTGTAGACTTGCTGATATCCTTACCCTTAGTCTTGTCATCTAAATGGGCTACATCATCACCTTTCATCTTTTTCACTTCTGGCTCCCACAGGGGATCCAACACCTCATCATCATGTGTACCAGAACATATTATATCCTCCTCATCCCTATCACTGTCTACTGTCAGACAAACTTTTCCCTTCTCTGGCATCTCCTCACTGTGGGGGGGGGGAATGACTTTCCCTATCTCCTTCTCCAGGAGAAACGGACTGAATCTGGACACTATCACCCTCACCACCTCAGCTCCTCCTTGAGCAGGAACAACAGTCGCACTGACAACTTTTTCGACCTCCTCCTGGACCTCTGTGCCTCCACTGGTGTGAGTGTCTCCCTTATTCCCAATATCATCCCCAACAAGCATGCTAGCTAGAGACTGGGCAGTAAAAAAATGAGTCACAGACTTGAAGCTATTTCTAACTTCAGTTTTGCTGCTACTGGCTGCCACAGCAGCAGAGGAGCCCACAGAGGGCATTGATTCAGAAATAGGTTTGCTTTTTCCAACAGACTTCTTTGAGCCTCCTCCCACCCTGGCATCTTTACCTGAAGTTGAACATCTCTTATCAGGCATATTTATATGCTTGTTTCGTTTGGCTTCCTCTGGAACTATATTATTATGTATTTCTGTTAAATAAGTGTGATTTAACGCCTGCAGTGCTATCTACGAAGGGCAAACAGAAATCAGAAGTCTCGTCTGCAAACACAGACAACACCTCACACCAGAAGCTTTGAAGGCTGCAGTCCTGAGCTCTGTGATCTCTGTAATAGACTATGGTCTCATCATTTATGGCTCGGCCTCAACCACAACCCTTAGACACCTCTCAACTGCCTTAAATAAGGCACGTCGGCTCATCACTGGTGCTCACCGTCTCACCCACACATGTGACCTGTACACTCAGACCGGCTGGCTCCAACTATCAAACCGCATAAAGTTTCTCACCTGCTCCATGGCAAAAAAAATCTACCTTGGCCTTGCACCTTCTGGGGTCTCAACTCTGTTACAACACTGAACCAACAAACGGAGCCTTCGGAGAGCCAAGCTACAGCTACTGAACATCCCCCACTGTCACACTTCACAGGGACAACCCTCTTTTGCTTATCGAGTGCCACTCTGGTTCAATGGCCTCAGCCCCACCATCTCCTCTGCCCTGACAATTGGTATGTTTAAAACTAGGCTCTGGGACTATCTCACTGCCAACAGCTCCTGTGACTGCCCAACTTAACCTTGCTTCTATACTTCCCTGCCTGCTCTAGTGGCCCCCCCCCACTGGATTCTACCCTCACATCTTGGTATACCCAATGCTGCACTTTTTACCCTCTCCCCACCCTACATACATTCCTCCCCCCCCTCCACTCTTTCCTCTCCCTATGACTCTGGCACTTCTTATCTCTTGTCTGTTTTCTCTGACAAATGCCGATGGCTGCCTAGCTTACAATGTTACCCTTGAATTGTATTAATCTGTAATCTGTTTGCAATGTCCACATTGTTGTAATGTCTGTCTTGATGGTCCCCATAATTTGTATTTCTCTGACATGGAACCTTTGTAAAAGAGCCTTGGCTCAAAGATATTTGTAATCCTAGACTTGATAAATAAATAAATAGAACAGGTAGCTGCGCTGTAGTGTATATAACTACCTACAACTGCTACTGCAGCCTATTCAAGTGTGAAAACGCTATTTTATTTTTGCAATTACAAAAGCACGAGTTAAGTAACATGGGTAACAGGAGGAAAGAAGTAAGAGACTTTCAATACAAAAGCGACAGAGAACACCACCACCACAAGGTTGTGCAGTAAATCTGAAAAGAATACTTAAGTAGTTCTTAATCAAATGTCAGTTTTTAAATGGAATGACTATTACATAACATGATAATAACTGGGTAGGTGCTGGTAGGTTCACAAAAACTAAACTGTAAACCAACCACACAGAACACCTCTCAGTCAAAATACGAACTACAGTATGGTCTGGATAAGTGGTGTCTGGATAAGGCTAGTACTGCAATGTGTTAGTACTTACTAAATACAGTTTTGGCTTACAGATATATCATACGGAAGGGACAACAAGATTTGAAATGAACAAAGACACCTCCAAAACTTGTGCGGGGACCACCACTATCTTGAAAACTATGTCGTTTTTTATGTTGTCTTGTGCATGTGCAAGCAACATGTTGTGGCAGTAGAAGATCTGTAGGAGAAATGCAGAGGTGTGTCAGTTTTAGCAAATGCAGGGCATGCTTTAGAAGGTGCGTCCCTTATTCGCCAATTAGCGAGCATGCTAGTAGTGACACTAGTATTTTTTAGTACCACCAACTTGTAACGATTTAGCAGCTGCAATCAGAGCCAAGCTCGTCATGCAGCGGCACTGATGACATGCCTCCCCTACATGCCTTGCCTTTTGAAAAAGTTGAATAAACATGGCAGTGGCTCCGCAGTCCTCCTGTCGCAATGCCATGATGAAGCCAACTTTGGGAGTGCCCAATCCCCCTGTTGGCATGCGTAATAACCCCCCCACCCTCCAAGACTGTGTGGCACACTGGGAGCCACCCCAGTGTGCCTCCCTGTGTTTATAAGCTGACCACGTTGGCATGTTCCTGCCCCTGCCCACCCCTACTGTGAGCCACTCTGGGAGCCCACCCCAGCATGGCCAAGATGATGTCCCATAAGTCATGGGGCACACTGAGAGCCCACTCCAGTGTCCCCAACATTTTGTTTCATACCTGTAAAGAAAGAAAACGTTCCATGCTGATCTTTCTTTTTTTTTTTAAACCTGAAACAAAGGAAACGGTCCCTCGCTGTCGGTGATGGCCCCTCCCCAACCACACCCACCCTCTCGCACCCCACCTGCACACCCCCTCACTCCCTACTTACCTCCGGAGCCTGTGCACGATGATCTTGATTAGAGGGAACACTCTGCACTGTTCAAAGCCGCACACAACTGTTGAAATGCAAGTACGCTGTATAATGGCATAAATAGGGGTTTTTCAACAGGCAGATATCTCAGCCATTTTTTGACATTTGACGCCAAATTTTCAACATGGGGTTCTTGGGACCCTACCTCATGAAATCAGTCACTGTCATTTCGTTATTCAGCCTGAAAGATGATTTCACAGTCACTGCACGGAATCACCATTTGGGACTGAGTAACAAAATGACAGTGCTACTTTTCATGAGGTGGGCTCCTAAAAGGTCTGTGTAGCAAATTTGGTGAAACAATTACAAAAAATGACTGTGTTATACGCATGCATTGCGCAGTTTGCATGGACTCTCGTAACCTCAAGAGTTTTTAATATTTTCACTCCAGATTTTCAACATTGCCATTTCTCTGCACCTCCTTATGAATAGTACAGCTGTTATTTTTCACATCCTGCCCAAAAGGTGTTTTCGCACATCTGGTGCACAATGGAGCGGTCGCTGTGGGAAATCAATATTCAGTCAGATTAAGAAAATCACAGTGTCACTGTTCATGAGCAGAATTCCCGAAATGCCTATGTAGAAAATTTGGTGAAAAAATGTAAAAAAATGACTGCGTTACGAGCATGCATTGTGCAGTTTCCACGCACGCTCATAACTTCGAGAATATGTAATATTTTCAGCCCAGATTTTCAACATTGCCATTTCTTCACCCCTCCTTATGAACAGTATAGCTTTCAATTTTCACATCCTGCCCAAAATGTGTTTTTGCACATCTGGCGCAGAATGGCACAGTCTCTGTAAGAAATCAACATTTGGGACACAGTAACAAAATCACAGTGCCACTGTTCTTGAGCGGAGGTCCCAAAATGCCGATGTTGAAAATCTGGTTAAAAAAATCAGCCAAATAATTGTGTAACGGGTGTCTGTTGTCCAGTTTCTATGCACGCTGATGACTTCACCAATTTTCCATATTTTCACTCCAGATTTTCAACATTACCATTTTATTACACCTCCTCATGAACAGCATAGTTGTAATTTTTCACATCCTGCCCGAAATGTGTTTGCGCACCTGTGGCACCAAATGGTGCAGTCGCTGTGCAAAATCACCTTTCAGCTAACAAACTGATAGTGCCCCTGTCCATGAGGTGGGGTCACAAAAAGCCCATGTTGAAAATTTGGAGTGAAAATACCCAACAAATGCTTGGGGTGTTAAGGTTTCCAATTGTGACGCCAGGGTTTTTATATAATTGATTAGCAGTTTTTTTCCTTTGACAATACTAATTGTAAATAAAGTGTGTACAATATATAGGTTTTCTAGAATTGGTATGTTTGTTAAAGTGAGGCAAGTGCTATGCATTTTCACAGTGTATTAGCACTTTTACGAGCAAAACACTAATCAATTTTCTGGCCCCACGCTGTAGAGACTGACAGGAATCAGGTCAGGGGTGTGACTTGGGATTTTCAGCTGTAATGCTCACACCCATTCCACCCCCAGCCTGCAGCCACTGACAGGCATCGAGGTGTGCCTTGGACTCTTTGGCCCCAAAGTTCACCCCCATTCTCCTATAGTGCACCCATCTCAGTGTATTTTCTTATGGAATGGGGTGAGCATAAGGACCAAAGACCCCAGGGCACACTGCGACACTTGTCGGTGTCTGCAGGGTAGGGTGAGGTGAAATGGCATGAGCATTATGGCTGATGACCGAAAGGCACACCCCAATGCCTGTCAGTCTCTGCAGGGTGGGGGCGCGGTTGGTGTCACTTCAGTACTTCACTGCCATTCCTATTGTGCATCTCTCCAACTCCTGCTCTACTAATGCCAATGCCAGCAAGACAACATTCGGCATTGACAAATGCTTGTTATATAGTAGGTCAGGTAGTAAACAACAGTGGTGTAACAGGGAGAAAATGGTTAATATGGTAAGCAAATTAAATAGAAAAACAGGAACGCTGCAATGCAGAGTCTAGATCGCAATATTAATTTCTGTGAGCAATTCAACAATGCAGTGTACCTGGATATGGACAAGTCAAGTGGTCAATGTACACAAATACTTTCAATATAAAAAAGTAAATCACAAAAGTGATTAAGCAAAGGGAAACAGGAACAGAACTACTCAGTCAGAATGTAGTAACTGTTCAGATAAAGTTACCCCAAAAAGGGTCAATATGTAAGAAAAATATAACAAATAAGTAGCACACAAACAAAAATATTAAGACTTAAAAGAAATTACAGAAACTTACTCACAACTTGTGAGAAAGCTGTCCAATATTAGGAACTAGCCTGCTCTACTTTCACATAAACATACACATACACACCACACAGTCAACCCTCGCCCACTCAACTCCCTCACAGACACAGACACAGTCACAGACAAAACTGAAAACACTATGTAAGTTTAGCTAAGTATTATCCAAAGATACAAAAACAAAACACATGTTCACTAGCAGCACTAGGAACTAGAATGAGATTTTGGGAACAATTAACTCTTAAAAATCACAAATAAAGAGGGTTTTGAAAGGTTTATTGGCTATGATGTACCACACTGAACTGATCTCTGACTCAGCAGACAATATACTGTGCAGGAAACAGCCTGCACATCATATTTCAGCTATCTACCCACAATGCATTGCAATTTCACTAGCGAAATATAAAAACATTGGCGAAATTCAGGATAATGAAATTTCGCTTTACGCAAAAGTGAAGTTGCTGAAATTGGGCGAAAGTTTGCATTATGCGAAAGCGGAATCGGAGGCGAAATTCCATTTCTCCTTGGTGAAAAATTTTGTGTAATGCTGGAATTACGCTAAATACTTTGCTAGGTGAAATTTTCCAATTTCTCATAAATTTCCCACATCTGGAAATTCTCTCCCAAACCAGAAACCAGTATTGCTGATAATACACTGCTGCCACTGCTACCATGCTGTTTAGGAAGCCCTCTTAGACAGTCTGTGTTGTCAAGCACTTTAGTGCACACACCTGCAAAGCATAATATATACATTTCTCACTTCTGGAAATTCTCTAACAGCTAAATAATAACAAGCATTTGTCAATGCTGAACATTCACTTGCAAGTATTTGCAGTGGTGTTTGGTACTGGTACTGGCTTCAGAGGAGCGAGGAGGCAACAGTGAGAGTGGCGAGTGCTGCTTGGCGGAAGCAGCACCATAAATGCATAAAGGAGTTGAACAGGATTGGTCCCAGGACTGATCCCAGAGGTACCTCGCTGGTCACTCCCCTCTCCTCAGATTTCATCCCATTTACCATCACCATTTGCCTTGCTTGCTCCCTCCACCTCTTATGGCACACTATTATATGTGACCACCACCCTCTCTGTGAAGAAAACTGTTCTCACATTTCCTCCTAATCTACCCCTGTCCAATGTCATACCATGCCCCCTCATTCTTGTACGCCTTCTACACTGGAAGATGTCTTCCCTTGCACATTGTTTATGCTCTTGAGGTACTTGAATGTGTCTATCATGTCCCCCCGCTCCCTCCTTTCCTCCAGTGAGTACATATCAAGGTCCTTTAATCTCTCCTAATATGTCCTGTGTTGCAAGCCATGTACCATGTTGGTTGCCTTTCTGTGGACCTCCTCCTCCCTGTCAATGTCCGTGCAGAGTTGAGGGCTCCAGAATTGCACGCAGTACTGTAGGTGAGGCCTCACTAGTGCACTATACAATGGCATTCCACCTCGCGCCTTCTGCTAGTGATACCTCTGCCTATGATCCCCAGCATGCCACTGGCCCTCTCTACAACATTTGTGTTCTGGTTTGACACCTTTAGGTCATCAGAACTAATAACCCCTAGGCCCCTTTCTTCCTTGCTGATCGTCAGCACTTCTCCCCAGCAATCCTGTAGCTCTCCCCAGGGTTCCCTCTTCCCAGGTGTATTATTTTGCGCTTCTTTGCATTGAACCTCAGTTGCCATGCCTCAGGCCATTTCTCAAGCCTCTCCATGTCCCTGTTCATTTTCTCCACCCCTTCTGGAGTATTCACTCTTTTACAGATGTTGGTGTCATCTGCAAACAGGCAGACCTTTCCTTTTAGCCCTTCCGCAATGTCTGTTATTGAACAGGATTGGTCCCAGGACTGATCCCTGAGGTATCCCACGGGTCACCCCCCCTCCCAGGATTGGATCCCATTACCACCACCCCCTGCCCCCTGTCCATCAGCCAGTTTCTAACCCAGTTTATCAGCTTGTGCCCCATGGTCAGACTACCCATCTTGTTAATCAGCCTTCTATGTTGGATGGTGTCGAAGGCTTTGCTGAAATCAGGGTAAGTGATGTCCACTGCCCATCCCTGATTTACTTCCTTAATGAGGCATTAGGGTTTCCAACCCTAACACCCCACCACCACCACCCTGCAGAGACTGACAGGCATTGGGGGTGTGTCTTTGGGTCATCTGCCATAACGCTCATGCCATTCCACTCCCATCCCCACCCTGCAAACACTAACAGGCGTTGTGGTGTGTCTTGTGGTCTTCGGCCCTAATGCTCACTTCATTCCATAAGGAAACAAGCTGAGATGGGTGCAGTATTGCAGAATGGGTTGAACGTTAGGATTGAAGATCCCAAGGCATACCCGACACCTGTCACTGTCTTCATGGTGGGGGTGGGGGGGGAATGACATGAGCATTACAGTCGATGACCCCAAGGTACACCCCTGATGCCTGTCAGTCTCTGAAGAGTGGAGGGTGAGGTGTTATGGTTGGAAACCTTAATGTCCAGGGCATTTGTTGGTATTTTCACTCCAGATTTTCAACATGGGCTACAAAGAAAAATGACTAAAAGAATCCAGAGTATGAAAGATAAACCCTATGGTGAAAGGTTAAAAAGTTTGAATTTATATTCTGTCAAATACAAACAACTACATGGTGACCTTTGTTTGGCTTTCAAAGCCATAAGGGAACCTGGCCTTTCTGAAACATTAGGAATTGAAACAAATGTCTATAATTCACAAACAAAATCTCATAAAATCATAGACTAATGGGGTAAACTGCAGAACTAAAAAGAGAAGTCAATGGTTTTCTCAAAGAATTGTCAATTTATGAAACACATTACCAGCTTCAGTTGTAGACAGTAACACCATTGACACTTTTAAACATAACTTGGACCAATTTATGGGTGACTCTAAATTTAACTATATATAAAAATACCCCACCTTTGGGTGGCGAGCTCAACAATAGGCTTTGGCCTTCTGAGCTTGTACTAAACTATGAACCTATGAACCTCATGAACAATGGCACCATCATTTCATTACTGAATCCCGAAAGGAGATTTTGCGCAGTGACTGTGCCATTCTGCGCCACAGGTGCGAAAACACATTTCAGGCAGGATGTGAAAAATGGCAGCTGTACTGTTCATGAGGTCGTATGGAAAAATGGCTATGTTAAACATTTGGAGTGAAACTATTGGAAATTACCACAGTTGTGCACATGTGTAGGAAAAGTTCAATGAACCCGCATAACATGGCCAGTTTTAGGAATTTTTCCACAAAATTTTTAACATGGGCTTTTCAGCAACTCACCTCATGAACACTGCACTGTTGTTTCTTTAATCACTCCTGAAAGGTGATTTTGCATAGTGACTGCGCAATCCTGCACTAGAGGAGCAAGAACATGTTTCGGGCAGGATGTGAAAAATAACAGCTGTACTGTTGATGAGGTGGTGTGATAAAATGTGTATGTCGAAAATTTGGAGTGTAAATATTAAAAAATTGGCAGAGTTATGCGCCTGCATAGGAACTGCGCAATGCACGCACATACATACTAACATACTAAAATGCCAGCAGAATAGGCCTAATGGTCTTTTGAGTCTGCTCGATTTTCAGCACCCGCATTCAGGGCCAACTTTGGTGTTCTCCCCTCCCCCTTGGGTTATACTGCCCCCAGTCGCAGGTGTGCCACCTGCAATGGACCTGGTCAGATTGACCCTCCCCTTTACCTGTCCCATCCCCTCTTAAACCTGGCCACAGTCTCCTCCTCTACCAGATCCCTGGGCAGTGCATTCCATGGCTCCACCGCCCTTTCAGTGAAATAACACCTCCTCCTCTCCCCTCTGAACCTGCCCCCTTCCAACTTACACCCGTTTCCTCTCGTTGCCCCTCCTCCTTCCTTTGAAGCACCCTGACTGGGCCCCCCTTATTGATCCCTTTTATGTACTTAAAGACCTCTATCGTGTCCCCGTCCCTCCTCTGCTCCAGGGTGTACATGTCAAGCTCCCTGAGCCTCTCTTCATAGGTCCTCTCCCTCAGGCCCTGGATAATTTTTGTTGCCCTCCTTTGGACCCTTTCTAGGAGTGTAACATCCATCTTTAAATGTGGCCTCCAAAACTGCACACAATACTTGAGGTGTGGCCTAACCAAGCAGTTGTACAGGGGTAGGATCACCTCTGCCTTTCTGGAGGTAATCCCCCTGGTGATGCATCCCAGCATCCTGTTTGCCCTTGCCGCTGCCCTCCTACAGGTCTCTGAGTTGTTCATTTGGACATTTACCACTACCCTCAGGTCCCTCTCACCCTCCATGACTTGAATTTTTTCTCCTCCCGGGGTAAACCCCCTGGCCTAGATTTCTGACTCCTAGGTGCAGAACCTAGCACTTCCCCACATTGAATTTTAGCTTCTGTTTTCCTGACCACCTTTCCAGAGCCTCCAGATCCTCCTGTAAGGCTATCCTCCCCTCCTCCTCATCCACCACTGCACCAAGCTTTGAGTCATCTGCAAAGAGACTCATTTCACTCCTGATCCCCTTTCTTATGACTGAGACATAGGCGTTGAATAGGAGTGGCCCCAGCACTGACCCCTGGGGCACCCCACTAGTAACCCACCTTGGGGATTAGGCTAGTCCCCCAACCACCACCCTCTGAGTATGCTCAGAGAGCCATTTTTCTATCCATCTTAACAACTGTCTCCCTACCCCATTTCCTTCAGTTTAGCCAGCAGGCCATTGTGGGGTACCAAATCAAATGCCTTACTGAAGTCCAGAAAGAGGATGTCCACCGGCCTACCCTGGTCCAGGGCCCTTGTCACCCAGTCATAGAACTCCACAAGGTTCGTCTGACACAATCTTCCTGGGGTAAAGCCATGCTGGCTATCATCCAAATACCCATTTTGCTCCAGTAACCCCCTAGCCTATCCTTGATGATACCCTCCATCACCTTGCCAACTACCGACGTCAAGCTAACAGGCCTGTAATTTCCCGCCTCCTCCCTTGACCACCCCCTTGTGGATCGGCATGACATTGGCCATTCTTCAGTCTTGGGGCATCCTTCCAGTCCTCAGGGAAATGTTGAAGAGCTCTGCCAGGGGACTGCCAGGACATCTGCCAGTTCCCTCAGCACCCTGGGATGTATTTCATCTGGCCCAGGTGCTTTCTCTGTCCGAAGTAACCTGAGGGCTTCCTTTACTCTTTCTACTGGGATTTCAGCCTCCACCTCCTCCCCCATTGCTCTCTATACTACTGGCTCCCCACCTGTCTGTGGTGGCCACTCCCTTTCCCCAGACCCTTCAGAGCCCCTGATCCCACCCCTTCCTCCGGTTTCCCCATGCAAGACATAGTCTCTTCATTCCCCCTGGTAAAAACTGATGCAAAGTACTCATTTAGGACTTCTGCCTATTCCCCCACCTCCTGCACCCATCTCTCCCCTATAGTTATCCTGCTGATCTGCCCCCTTACATTTCTTTTTTCTCCTGTGTATCTAAAGAACCCCATGTCCCCCCTCTGGATCCCCTGGCCAAGGACTGCTCCTTTTTTGCCTTAGTTGCTATTACCACACTGGTGACTCTTTTGGCTGTCCGCTCATACTCCCCCTGATCCCTTTCCCTCCTTGAGCACTTCAAGCACCTATGACCACCTACTTGTCCCTCACCACTTCCTGGACCTCCCAGATCCATCAGCAGGGTTTTCTGACCTTATTGAACTTGGGCCTTTCCCTTGTGCAGGATCTGGTAACCTCCTGTATTCCCCTCCTAATGATCTCCCACTTGCTATCAGCTTCCATATACAGTCTTATCCTGTCCAAACATTCTTTATGGATCCTTCCCATCTCCCTGAAGTCTGCACCCCTAAAGTCAGTTACTACCATCCTTGTTCGGCTTTTCCTCCCACCCCATCATGGCCAATTTCTGGTATTGTTCCATTAAATTTTCAACATGGTCTTTTTGGGACCCCACTTCATGAGCAGTGACACTGTGATTTCGTTCATCCATCCTGAAAGTTGATTTTGCATAGTGACCATGCCGTTCTGTGTCACAGGTGCAAAAACACCTTTTGGGCAGGATGTGAGAAATTACAGCTGTACTGTTCATGAGGAGGTGAGAAAAATGGCAATATTGAAAATCTGGAGTGAACATAGTAAAAATTTGCAAAGTTACAAGCGTGCATAGAAACTGCACAATGCACACATGTAATGCAGTCATTTTGGGGATTTTTTTTGCACCAGATTTTTAACATGGGCTTTTTGGGACCTCTCCTCATGAACACTGGCATTGTCATTTCATTACTTGGTCCTGAAAGGTGATTCCACGCAGCAACAGCAAAATCACCTTTTGTGGGTGAGTAACAAAATAACAGTGCCATTGTTTATGAGGTGGGGGTCCCAAGAACCCCATGTTGAAAATTTGGGGTCAGAATTCCTCAAAATGACTGAGATATCAACATAAGTTGAAAACCCCATTGACTGCCATCACACAGCGCTTACCTTTATTCCTCAGTTTGAAGTTTGGCTTTGAAGGGTACAGATGTGTCCCAGTCTACAGAAGTTCACAGCCGCTGACCTTGGAGGGTAAGTATTGGGTAAGGGGGAGGGTGCGAGGAGGTGGGTGTGCTGAGGAAGGGTCGGGATGGGGGAGGAGGACGAGGAGACGAGGGAACATTTTCATTTTTTCAGGTAAAAAAAAGACATTGGGGGAGAGTTTTCTCTTTTACTGGTACATTTGCAAATGATTTTTGGGACACTGAGAGTAGGCTTTCCAGTGTCCTGGACGATTGGAGGGGTATAAATATGGGGACACTGGGACTGGGCCCCCCAGTTTCCCAGACTATTGGGGGTACAGATATGGGGACACTGGGAGTGGGCTCCCCAATGTCCCTGATGGCAAGGGGGTGGGAGGGAAATAACTGGGGCAAGGGAAGTGGGCTCCCCAGTGTCTCTCAGTGGCAGTGGAGGGGTGGGTGGTTGTATTACCGATACGGAGATTGGGCACCCTGATGTTGGCTTTAAGAGAAAGCTGCATCGTGGCTAATGTTGAAGCGAGGGGGTTCAGAGGAGTGATGACCAAGACAGAAAGCCGCACCATGGCTAGTATTGAAGCCTTTGGGAGGGGTCAGAGGAGTGAGGGCCGAAGAGAAAGCTGCACCTTGTCTAATGTTGAAGCCTGGGGGGGCAGAAGAACAAGGAGAGAGAGAGAGAGAGAGAGAGAGAGTACATCAGCCATAACTCCAGCCATGTGCACTCTAATGCACATGGCCAGAGTTACGGCTACAGAAAGAAATGAAGCACTTCCATTGGAGTGGTTCATTTCTTTCAACTAGACAATGCGCCACGTCAGCACAGTTGATCTTGTGTCATGACCAGAGTGCCTGGTCACTGGTGTACACTGCAAAGCCCATTGTAGTTTCAGCTTTAATTGGCTTAGCAGTGACACACCTCTCAAATGCCATATTTTTCCAAGAAGTTTCTTGCACAAGCACAAGTGAACGCAAAAATGACAACACATCTATCTAAAGTTGCAGACTGGCAACCTGTGCACCCAGTGTTGGCTGCAGCACCTCCTCCCATTGAAGGTGCCTGATCTATATATATATATATATCTGTGCAGTTCCACATGTTTTTATGTATTTATTGTCTGCAAGCTATACTCTGCATCCAGGCCTGCACATATTTGTGTATTGCATTTTTTTTTACAACTCTTTTTCCCTCCTGTTATGGCCTGAGGAGCTTCTCTCATGCATACTTCCTGTTCCTGCCCTCCTGAGGTTCTCTCGGCCCTAAGCCTCCTCTCTCCCCCCCCACAGCCAGTACACCCTGCTTAACCCCTCTTGGGTGGGCCGCCCCTCCTCTTTGGACACTCTTACAAGTCAGACCCTGGCTGTAGGTGAGGACCCAGGCGGAGGAACTGGAAGGCCAGGCTAGATGAATCCAGCGGTGGGCATGGGGGTCAGGTGCCATTGCCTTCCCTCCAGAGCTGGGCTTTTCCATGTTCTGGTGCTCTCCCCCCCTTGTGTGGGCACCCCCTAATACTATGGT
Organism: Neoceratodus forsteri; assembly: GCA_016271365.2. Lineage (NCBI taxonomy): Eukaryota > Metazoa > Chordata > Ceratodontiformes > Ceratodontidae > Neoceratodus > Neoceratodus forsteri. The sequence goes on from CM057452.1 coordinate 907,649,026, forward strand.
GCATGGCAACCCTGCTGATGTGAGCCACACTGCTCAACGTGCTGTCTGCATACTGCAGCACCCCTGATCTCCACTGGGAGCCACTGGTACACTGGACAAACCCCAACCCTCCCCTCAGGGGAGGAGAGCAGCCCTGCAGGTGTTCAATCCCTGCCCCATCCCTGCCAACCCCTGACACCCGAGCTCGCTCCCAAGCTCGGGTCACTGGTGTGGCGGGAGGTGGGGTGTCCAGTGCCTCAACCCTCGGCATCATGGGGCTGGTCATGTATTGCATTTTTAATGCTGTACAAACCCTACCTGCATTATCTCATCAAGCAATGCAGCCTTCCCTCCTCTCCCCTGTTTACAACTGGAAATGTGCTTTGGCTCAGCTTACTTACCTGCCCCAAACTTGTAAATAAATAAATCAAATTATCCCTGGAGTGAACATTTCTATAAGTATGGCCACTACCCATCACTAAAATTATGCCACTGATATTTATAGGAAAGGGGCTGGGACAAGTGCAGAGGAGTGTTAGTCACCCACACCATCCAGCTGAGGCACTGGCTACTGTAGCTATGCAGTGTGAGTGGCTAAGGAGCAACTAAAGGGGGGTGATATTTCAACATGGACATGCAAACACGCAAAGCAAAGCCACTGACCTTAAAAGGCAGGGGAACTGCCAGAGGCTGTGGAGCAGAAACAGTGTGAAAACCAAGTCCCATGTCCCTAGCTCTGTCGGTAGTCATCCCTCGACTACCTTGACTCTTCTGGATACTTACAATTTTCTGTAATTGTTTGGCAACACCAAGGTTACAAAAGACAAACATTTGTCAATTAAGCAATAATGCCTGGCAGGGTGGATGTCGTGCTGGGATAATGTCACGCCTCAGGTGGTTGGGCACGAGGCTGCAGGCAAAGTGTGTCCAACACATGAGAAGTGACATTATCCCATAACTCACACCCTGGAGGGCATTATCGCTATTATACAATGGCTTGTTGTTATACAGAAAAAAAAAAATAATTTTAAAGATTTTTTTTAGTGTGGAAAAATACTTTTGTTTCTTAAGAGAAGATGCAAATGCAACAAGTGTCAGTGGCTCAGCAGGTTGCATACTCACTTCTGAGGTCAGGAGATCAGAAGGCTGTGGGTTCTATCCCCACACCAGGCACTTGGGTTAATATCCCAGTACTGACACTGTAGTGCAGCATGAGGGGGGTGCTGCACTCCTGAGGTGCCGTCTTTCGGATGAGACATTAAACTGAGGTCCCATCTGCCTGTTCTGGTGGTAGTTCAGGTGGATGTTAAAGATCCCATGTTACTTCTTGAAAACAGTAGGGGGAGTTTATTGAAAAAATAAATCATACAAAAACACAATACAAAAAACAATAGGAGTACAGAAAGAACAGCATTACAGCAAGGAAAAAAAACATATACTTATAAACAAAAAGGAGAAATATGCATAACTCAAATAAATAATATAAAAGGAATCGCAAGGTAGAAGCATTCCAAGAAAACAAAACATATAATATAGTATGATGGAAGCATTTTCATCCAAACCCTACTGTAATTTTAATATAAATCATGATACCTAAAACCCACCAATTTTAAGTTACAGGTACATCAGAATCTGTTATCCATGACATATTTTTTCCAAACTGCACACAGAGTTCTGGAATGTAAGAGCCTAGAGTCCTCATTATATTGAATTTTTAATTCCCTTGTAATTTTACCAAGAAGCTCTTCATGCGATAAAAGTTTCTGCTGTAATGAGAATAAACATCTACTATTCCAAATATACCATTTAACTACTAATAATATCTTGTGTAAAGTTTCAGCATGCCAATAATGCTCCACCCCTATATATTTACCCCACATTAGAGCATCCATAGTAATAAACTGAAACCATGTAGCATTCCAGACAGTTGCCAATAGAGGCCAAAAGGATTTAATATAGACACAGGTCAAAAAAAGGTGTTCTGTTGTTTCCAGTTGTAGAATACATCCGGGTCTAACACAAAAATGCTCAATCAGTTGTTTGTGTTTTTGATTAGCTTTAACGTTAATCCTATCATGACAGCTCAGCCAATGAAAATCTTTAAATTTATCTGGAATCCTAGGAGTATTTAACAAATCTAATACTGCCTCTCTATATGGAAGGGGACATCTAAAAAAAGTTTCTAGTTCTGTACATTGAGTCTGCATAACCCAGTTATATAACGCTTTCCTTTGTTTTGAGATCAAAAGATGGCTTGTAAGTTTCCAACGTTTAAGATAAACGAACGTTTCCCTAATGTAAGGTGGCATATTTAAAGATCTATGCAAAACACCCAATTCCACTCAGTCCCATTGTTGAAACCATAGGCCACAATTCTGTTCAAACACAGGCACCCAAGTTTTATAAAAAAAAATTAATAAAGGTCTAAAGTTTGCATATATAAAAAGGCTATAAAAAATAAAATCGGATTTACCATCCCTAACCCTCCCTGTTTTATTGGTAGGCATACAATATTCCTTTTTAACAGATTTAACCTACTATCCCATACAGCTTGGAAAAAGAGACTATAAATTGCTGTTACTAGTTGACAAGGTGGAGGGAAGACATAACTCATAACTTATACAAAAAAATACTGGAATGAGGAATGTTTTAATTAGATGTACCCTTTTCCCCTTGCTTAATTTCCACTTATTCCATTTAGCCACTAAAGCTTTACCTCAAAGTAAACAATGTTCCCAATTTAAAAGGCACATATCCCCCTGGCCATAAATAAGCCCCAGAATTTTCAATTGAGTAGCTGAGAAATTAATACCAGCCACTTCCAAAACAGGAGGAACAACTGATCTAAGCGGTGTGCCTATACATTTGTCTAAATTCAAACTGGTACCAGAATTTGAGTTATAAGTTGTACATATATCTAAAGCTTCCTGAATAGAAATCCTGTCAGCCACTAAAATACAGAGGTCATCTGCATAAGCTAACGCTTTGTAACGTGGGGGGGCTGAAGCAACTATAATAGGCCTTAAAAGTACTGAATCATTGAGGAGCTGAAGTAAAGGATCAATGTAAAAAGCATGTAACAGAGGGCTGAGTGGACACCCCGGCGCACCCCTCTCCTTACTGTCAGCATAGGTCCCTTCCAACTCCTAACCAAAGGAGTAACTGTTGCTGTTTTATATAAGCATTGAACCCAACTAATAAATTGTGGTGGCAAACCATATTTTTTTAAAACTTCCCATAGGAAGGTGTGGCTAACTGAATCAAAGGCTTGTCTTTGATCTAGTGACAGTACTAAGCCATCTGCTCTATGCTTGAAACTATGTTCAAAAATTTCCCTTAAGATTAGATGATCCGTAATATTTCTACCTGGTACGGCACATGCCTGTGCTGGGGATAGAATATGTGTTGCATCCAATAACAAGTGGTTGTTTAGAATGTTAGCTAAAATTTTAAAGTCTGTATTAAGCAGAGAAATGGGTCTCTAGTGATCTATATATGGTCTATCTCCTTTTTGTTTAAAAATATGTATCAGAATACCCCCTGTCATATGCAGAGAAGGGGATCCAGATGAAAGAATTGCCATGAAGGCCGCAGCTAGTTCTGTCAAAATATATGGCCCTATAAACTTATACAATTCTCCAGTTAGTCCATCTTCACCTGGTGCTTTATTATTCCCTAAGGCCATAATTGCTCTCTCTACCTCTTGTGGCAGAATATCAGCAATTAAAGGTGTTAATAATTGTTCAGTGGGCTTAACTGTAGAAACCGAGTCAAGATAAGTTTCCAATGTTTCAGTGTGAACTTGGGGGAAGGGTAAAGGATTGAGTCGTATAATGTGTTATAATATTAAGAATTTGTCCAGTAACAGTACATAATCTTCCATCCTTATCAAATAAACTATCCATCGTTCTGTTTATGTTCCTAGCCACGTGTCCCTCATAAGGGCAAATATAACCCTTTTTACCCTGAGTACAGTATGACTGCTGATATTGCAGATGTTGTTCTTGTAGTAAATGGTATTCTACCATTTGCTGTTTAATATTTTGAATTTGTACCTTAAAATCATGGTTTGCCGTAGATGCTAAAGATAACAGCTTTTGAAGTTGTGACCTATGGTTAAGATAAGTCCCATATTCCTTATCCCGGACTACCTTCCCATATGATTTAAAAAAAACTGTCAAATCCCGAACCGTGTCTTCCCACCAAATACTAGGGTCTGCGTATATATCGAATACGGATTTCCTGGCTTAAATAAAATATACCAAATCTTGATGAATATTTTCTTTAGCCAAAAGTAAAGCATTTAATTTCCAATAACCCGGCCCATTAGGAGGTGTACGTGAGCCATCCAATAGTAAATATAATATTTTATGATTTGAGAATTCTGCTAGAAAGGTTTTTGCTTTAAAAATTTGTAAAAGGGGAGAAACAAAAAAATAGTCAATTCTCGTGGCTGAGGTACTTCTATAAAAGGTGGGGTCAGCTTTCCCAACTGTCTCAAAGTAAGCATCCTTCAGATTTGCATTATGTATCATAGTAGAAAGACAGATCATGTCACAAAACACTTTATTAGTAACAGTATGCTTACCCCATCCCTTACTTTTAATCCACAATTGAAGTCACCCCCTAGAATAATGTGATGTGCGGAGTATAGATAGGGCTGAATAGTCTGGAACAGCTCAATCCTTACCACCTTTGTTTGACCAGAGTAAATATTAATGAACTGGAAAAGTACATTATATAGCTTGACATCCAGTATTAAGGCCCGACCTGGAATCAAATCAATTACAGTAGTTTAATAACATGAACTTCTATATTTTTAAATAAGATGGCTACCCCAGAGCAAGTTTCATCTCCCAAGGACCAGAAAGAAGGACCTGAATGCCAAAGCTTGATGGCCTGTTTCAATTCAGATATGGTGTGTAACCTAGTATCTTGTAGGAAAATAATACCAGTTGAAAAAGATCTTAAACGTGAAAACATAGCTTGCTTTTTCCATAAGCTCCTAATACTGTTAACATTAATAGAATAAACAGATAAAGAAGGCATTACTTTCATAAAGGGGTAAGTGAAAAAACCTTGAGCATGATTCTGTTCATGAGGGCTTTTTAGAAAAAGCTCTTTGGTTTGAACATGCTTAGTTTTCCCTGTTCTTTGTCCAGAGGGAAGGGGTACTATGTCAAAGGAAGGTTCTTCCAATTCAGAACCCTGTTCCAGTATTGAGGAAATAATAGAAGACCTTTCAGATTCATTTCCAGAGATTTTCCCTTCAATAGGCAAAGAGGCAAATCTGTTTTTAACAGGGATTTCAGACGTTTTGGGCATTTTAGCAGCTGGTTGTACCCAGTGCTGCCAACGTCTGGAGATTTTAACCTGAATATGTAAGGGTTATTGGGGAGCATCTGTAGTATGCTCTTGGTGAGTTGACACATCCTCAATAACATTAGTTTCTACCACTGTAGATGCAGTAGTCTCCTTCTGGGGAACCACAGAAACAGTGTTCATAGCACAATTTCCTGGTGGAGGCGTAGCAGACTATTGTGTAACAGCCAGACCTTCAGGAACAGGAGTGGTGGCTGCAGATTTATCAGGAGGCCTATCTTGGGGCCTAGAGGCCGAACGCTGAGCCTGGGCACGTTGTGCTAGGGCTGTAGACACTCTCTGCTCATCCCAATCAAGCTTGCTCTCCTTGATTGTGGGCCGCTGAGGGACAAGAATAGATAAGTGTGACTTTTTCCTCACATAAATTGCAAACCTGGTTATTTCTGCATATTGCTGCACAGTGATCTAACTCATTACAAGTAGAACATTTTAGTCGCTCACACATACTGCTTAAGTGACCCGTGACTCCACACCGATAACAGGCCTTGGACTGAGCTGCGTAGAATAAAACTTCTCTATCTTTCCCCAGGAAAAAGCTATTGGGTAAATGTATTAGCCCAGTATCAGAAGTGTTCAGAACAACTTGTATTTTCCACCCTCTGTTCCAGATATGATATCATCAAAAATGGTTTCTGGATTACCCTGAACTATACACCTTTGTTTAAGCCAATATATAAGATCTGTGACACTCACCCCCTCATTTCTAAATAGCACTGTGATTATACGATGCGCATGTTTAGTAAGGAGAACTACCTCAAAAGGGACCCATAAAGCAGAGGATTTTAAAAGTTGATATTGAGACCAGAACTTCTGCAGACCACTACCTTGTTTAAAGCTAACGTCGAAGACAGGTTCTCCTGAAACGTGTATTAAAGAATAAAGTTCAACAGGGGTAAAGAACATGGAACCCATAAGCAGGTTCCTAGCAGCATGTTTATGGTCATGAAAAACTTCTACGCCCAGTTTGTAAATCAACCTAATTGCATTATGGCGTTTAGCAGGGAAGACTGGAACTCTAAATAAGGAAGCAAAGGATTTAGTAGAGGTAGACTGTCCTTGTGAAATATTTTCAGTATGTCCCACAGAAGGTGGAAGTTCTGGAGCAACAGAGGAATCAGGCCCACAAAGTCTAATTTCGCCATCTTGCAAAATAGGTAGCACAGGGTTCTGTGCGAGTTCTAGGCCTTCTGACACTTGCAAAGGAGAGGCAATGTCCATTTCCGATCCCCAGTCTGTATGTCTATTAGTCTCTAAGGGAAGACAGTCTTGTCTAGCAGAGGTGGATCTTTTGCTGGGAGACACAGAAATGGGAGAAGGACCTGAAACCCAAGTGCCTGTATCAGATTTCTCCCAACCGGCAGCCTGCAAAGCACGATCTACAGACCACTGGCTTTCATCAGCTGTTATTTCTTGCTGTTTTGATGTAAGAACATTGGGGCTTTGTCCTGGGACAGGGAACACTGTATCTGAATTTACCAGTCCTGCTGAGGTTCCCGCAGAGTCATTGTACAAATTTCCCTTAAAGACAAACAAGGGTGCTTGCCCTGTACCTGCTAAGAAGGAGTGGGAGCCTGCAGAAGCATCCTGGTTAGGTGATTGCACTTCGTCCACAACAGCTGCTGTCTTCTGCAGAGGAGTCATCTGGAAAGCTGCCACGTCAGCATCTGAGGCAGCCTGTTGCACAGTTTATGGTTCGTTCTGCTCAAACAAGGAGCGCTGATCCGCTGCCGCAATTGCAGCTTTCAGTTCGCATTGCCTCAATTGAAAGTGAGCTTCTTCATCATGTAGCTGTTGCTGCAGAGTAGCCGAATCTTTGAAAGTCTCATCCTGAAGTTTCTCAGTTGAAATAATAACCTCCTGATTCGATGGTAGATCACTGGTTTCAGACCTTATCCCAGAAGCAGAAACAAAATTCACCAGATCCATGTCCACATTTGAAGCATCAAAAAAAACCTCAGAGTCCATAGCCTCAGACCTTAGAGTAGCAGCCTGCTCTGCTGCTTCAGGTACATCCATCTCCTCCACTAGCTCAACACAAAGTGACCAATGCACTAGCCAGCAGTTCCCCTACTGGCAAGAGTAGGGGAATTTTTTATTTAAAACTGAAAACACAATATACAAAAATGTATTCCAGCATACAAAATCATAACAAAAAAAACAAACACAGAAACAAGTAGTACAGCAGACCTAAAAATCAAATATAAATACTCCAAATATATACATAACCCCCATCCCGTCCCTACTAAAACAGTAGGGGAATTTTTTTTTATTATCACAACAATAAACCAAAAATATAAACAGTGTTAAGTCACACAAAATAATAAACTAATCATATAAAAACCAAAATCAACTAAGTATTGCAATCATACAGTAACAGAGCATTATAAAGAAAATTATGTGAAAACAATCCACCCCCCACTAAAAGAATAGGAGACATTTTTTATTATAACATCAGAACCCAAATGAGTACAAACTCCCAGTGTCCTAGCCAAATTAAACCTCATAGACAAAATTCCAAGCAAACTTAATCTTTGTAAATGCAATACCTTCTACTCCACCCCACTGAAGCAGGCACAGAAAAATTATTTTTAACTTAAAAAAAGGTGTAAAAAATCAGCCTGTATCCAACCAAGACATATGTCTCCACCATAACTTATAAAGGTCAGGTGAGGCTGTATTTTGTTCAGAATCCCGCCATCGAAAAATCTCTCTGCGAACTGTATGAAAAACTTGGGCACTAGACAGTATCTGCTGTCTTAGAGTCAATGCACAGCGAGCCTGCCATCATTTAAATTTTACATACCCAACAAATAACAGTATCGTCCCGGAGTCAAATTTAATCCATGCTCCTGGGTGAACACTTCTAACCAAAATATCTGGGTCTAAACCCTGAAAGGACCCGAGACTCAATATGTGTGGAAATAAGTCCAAAATTCTACAGCATAGTGGCAGTCTACAAATAAATGCTGCATAGTTTCAATTACCCCAGAACAAGTAGAGACTCTAGGACAGGGTCGTTCTAGTTATACCCTTATGCTTCCATATTCCCTTTTATCCCTAATTTTTGATTGCACAGAGCCAAACAAAATCCACATATAAGCTGGGATTCGAGGGGCAATGAAAAACGTGTCAGGGTCTCTTTTCCCACAGGGGAAAGTTCCACAAACCATGGGTCCTCATAAAACCAAGTTATTTACAACCATTCATACACAGTCTTCCTGGAACCTGTAGTCAGGTAACGATAAGACAATTCCCCACACTTTAATTTTACCCACCACATCCTTCCAATAACTTGCCAAATAGGAGATTTTGACCTGTTTGAAGAGATAATCTGAAGAAGCCCATAACCAAGCAAGGGTCCAAACTCATCCAGTACCCATGGACTCCACAACCTCAATTTATTATGAACAATCGGGACAACATTATGAAAAAGAAAAGTAACATAAAAGAAAACTACTGGGATAACCATTTCCAGTCCTCCCTGGGCTATAGGTAAATACAGTATGTAATACCTCTCTTAATAGGGTTTAATCGGCTCCCCCATAGACACTGAAAAAACACACTATACACTGAAGTCTCCAGGGCCTTTGGAAGAGGAAATACTGCAGACAAAAATAAAAACATTGGTAACAAATGTGATTTAATCATGTATATCCTTTTACGTTTTGACATACACCAGGTGTTCATTTTGTAACCAAACCTGTGCAGCATAGAGCTTTACATCCCAATTATAAAACTGTGGATCAGGATCTCAAAAATATGCCCCAAAATTTGAATATAAGTAGTCACCACCGAAGTATATATCAAAGACCAAACTGTATCCTCACACCCAGTAATAAAATACTACATTATTAGCTGATTAACAATGGAGCTAGTCACTTCTGAAAAAGTCTTAATTCCTCTGAGCCAACAATGATGAGGCTTTATCCGCTAATATTAAACAAAGTCGTCTGCATAAGCAATTGTTTTTATATAAGTGTCCCACACTACTTACAGAAAGACACATAATATTATCAAGTTTATATATTCTATATAACAAGGGATCAAGAGCAACAAGTACAAAGAGGACTCAGAGGACAGCCCTGTCGCACCCCTCTGCCAACTGGGATCTTGACCCCCGGCCACCCATTCATAATAGGTAATAAACAAATACTTTTATAACAAGATTTTAACCAAAAAACAAACTGCTCAGGAAACCATAACTGGTAAGAACTGCCCACATATACTGTAAGTGTATTCAACCCTATCAAAGGCCTTAGATTGATCCAAACTTACCAAATGCCCCAACAGTTCTTGAGTACTACCTTTATGCAAAATCTCCTAATAAGGATCAGGGCATCTGTATCTTCCATAAATTTACCAAACTGTGTAGGAGTGAACTACCGCATCTAAGCGCACCCACCAATCCTTCCTCACGCCTCATCCAAATTTTACTATCTGTATTTAGAAGAAGTTGCATGGGATGCCAATTCATAGTTCTTCTTTATTCCCATCCTCAAATAAAGAAACTAACACCCTTCATACATACCTAGCTGGTAAGCACCCTGAAAATAAGACACTATACAAAGCAACCACCAATTCCTCCTAACGATTCTCAAATTGCTTTTATAGATGGCATGAGGTAGTCCATCAGAGCCTGGAGATGTCCATAGAAAGGGACCAAATAACCTGCCTAAGTTCTAGAAGACTGAGAATAGGCTCAAATTAAACTCGTCCAAGCTCATCAGAAATACTAGGAAGTACATTCTTGCAACCAATGATGTAAATTTATCCATATGGAGTTTTCATTTATAAAAACTATAGTAAAATACTGACTAATTTCTGTCAATATGGCAGGAATTTTCAGTTACCACAGTACCATTTATCAACTCTAGAAGGCTTCATAGTTCTCTGCTCCCAGACCTGGGCCCAGGTGTCAAAGGAATAGTATTGTGTTTTTCCCAAATACCTGATAGTGTTGTTGTTTAACTACCCCCTTCATCATTTCTTTTGTAGGACAGTTATTTTATCCTTTAGGGTCTTAATGGTCAGAGATCACTACTCCCCTATCATCCTTACTATTTGACGGTTAAACTTCTCAGTTGGACCTTAAACTCCATAAGGTGTTCCATTTAAATGAACCATTAAGCCTTCTACAGACTGAAAATACGATGAAAATCCTGTTTGAATCTTCCGTTAGATTCTTATCCTCATAGGAAAACACAGATTTCCTTGCTTCCATAAAATTTTTGGAACCCTCCTGAACAATGGGCAAATCTAGCAAAGAAATATTTAGTTTCCAAACTCCTGGAATATTGCCACATCTTTGTTCAGGTAAGCTACCTACAGACAGGACTAACATTCAATGGTCGATCTTGCCACATCAATAACTACAGCATCTTGAATACAAAAAGAAAAGCCTAAAATAAAAAAATAATCAATTCTGAAGACTGGGACCACAAGCATAAGATATGTGGAGCCCTGGTACATCTAGAACAAACCACTTTAATTAGCCCTACATCCAGAAATAACCTTTGTAAACAAAAACATCATAATATTGTTTTCCCAAGAAATACACCTCCTGGCTGGGGGAGAGAGCAATTAAAATTCCACCCAAAAATCACCGGCATGCTTGTAAATAAAAAAGGCTGTATGGTATGAAAAATTTTTACCCTGTCATATTTTAATTGAGGAGCATATATATTTAGCAGATGCATAGGTAAACCCTTCCAAATAATATCCAACAATAAGGCCCGACCCTCCACAATTTCTAAGTGACAAAGTATTTTAACCTTGGAGAAAAAACAAATCCCTACCCCAGAACACCGCTCAGACCCCTGAGACCAGTAACTGGCACCCCATATCCAACCTACTGAGGCTGTCTCTGTAAGAGTTGAGGAATGTAAGTGAACATCCTGAAAAAATAGACAATCCAGGTCTGATTTTAAAAAAAGCCCATATGCTGCCATTCTCTTAAATTCAGACTGGATGATATTCGCTTTCAAAGATGCAATTCATAAATTATATCTAGGGGGAGCCATAGAAAAAACCTATCCTCCACTTTACTTTGCTAGGGCTCGGATGACCCTGCCAGTAACTTTAGGGGCTGGAGTACCTTCAACCATCCTGCCTGAATCCAACGTATCCCCACCCTATGGTTGACTTCCCTCAACTGCAGGATTTTCTGCTTCCTGATCAGAGAGGCCATCCTGCAGGACATCATAAATATTCATGTCCTCCAAGGGTTTTATCACCTTCTTAGAGACCTTGGGCCTATGACCTTTCCCTCTTTTATGTCGCACTACTGAAAATTCTTGGGAACTGGATGAGAGATTGGCTGGGAGAGGAGGGGTTCCCATCCCCACTTGTGGAACAGACTGTGCTGGTATAACAATAGGAGTAATATTCAACTGAGCCAAGTGGGGGGGTCTGCTATCGGGTACCTGTTCTGTATGCCTGTCCAAAGGGGGTTTTGGCTCAGAAAAAAATGTAGGGGTAGTGGTTTCTTTAATGTAATAATCTTGGACTCCAACATCTGCATTCTCTGTGTTTCTAGCCACCCAAGGACAATCAGTAAACACATGAACTGTCTCATCACAAAGATTGCACTTGGGTTCCTGAAAACAGTGTGCACTGACATGTCCCAGCTCCCCACAATATGTACATTTCAGCACCTCACAAGTTGTACTAATGTGCCTATTAGACCCCACATTTGAAACACATCTCAAGGTTGCCAGGGTAGAATAAAACCCTTTGTCACTGCCTATAAAAAAACAGTTTGGTAAATGAATGACATCCTGATCAGACTGATGCAATTTAATTTTAAACTTCCAGCCCCCGGTCCAGAACCCTTCATCATACATTATAGGGGATGGGTTTCCCTGAATAGTACACACCATTTTTCCAACCAATACACCACATCAGTGATATTCACCCCTTCATTACGGAAAAGAATAATAATAATCCTAAAAGGTTGCTTAGTCAAGGGTATTACAATAAAATCTACCCAGAGTGGGTTTGTTTTTAAATTAGAAAATCTGCACCAAAACTTTTCCAGCAAGGCCGGAGTCCTAAAGCTAATATCAAAAGTACATTCTCCTGGTGCATGAATCAGGGCATATACTTCCAAAGGGGAAAACCCCAAAGATTGTTTAAGTAAAATTTTGCCCACATGAAACTGATCCGGGGCTGAATCTCTATGTCCCACATAATGTAAATGAACTGCGTTCCTTCATTTTGCCAAGTCAATAGTTTTATGAAAATGACTTTCATAGGTGGGGGGGGCTGCAGCAGAAGAAGCTGTATCTTCAGGAGGGACTTCCCTCTGTTCAGTTTGTGGAGGCCCAGTCTCTATCCCATCCACCTGCTGAACATTTGTATCCCCAGAATGAACAGTACCTGAAAGAACTAAAGACCCTCCAGAGTCCATACCGACTGAAGGAGCTGCTGAATCTGCTTCTATGACCTGTGAATAAGCAGGGTCTGGTTGCCATACTCCATGGGAAGGAGACGTCCATCCCGCTGAGGAAAGAGCTTTCTCCGGTGTCCATGCTATGTCATCTCCCTCACTCCAGTCGCATTGTGGGGGCCTTTCTTCCTGACCAGGAAGTAGAATTGCACTCTCTGCAGATGCCAGGACCTTAGTAGGACCCAGAGAAGTATCCGACATCGGGGACGCTGCTGATTGTTTCCTTTTGAGATCCTCATCATGCTGTGAAAGAGCATTATCCAGTTGGTAATTTATTTTATTTAAGTCTTCCTCCAGACACTGTTTTTTCTATGCCAGGCTAAGCACAGCTCCCGGTTCAGAAATTAAAATGCTCTCACAGGCGATATGCTGGCCACCCCTCGGGTGCTCCCCAGCCACCGCTTCAGCATTTCCCATCACCTCTGATAGTGTATCCATGCTAACCAACTCCTCAGACGAATCCTCCATCAACCTCTCCCTTCCAGCCTCAGCCATGGACTGATGCTCCACACAACATCAGGACCCCCTACCGACAAGAGTAAGGGAGTTTTTATTGTAAAGAAACATAGTAAAAACAACTCAATAATTCATTTTACAGAAGCAAAAAAAATACAAAAATAACATACAGTATTCTCAAAACATACTAAAAAACTTCATAAAAGTAAAGTCATCTTCAAAACTCATTTAAATTTGATAAAATGAAGAAACCCTTTCCACCATTTGGAAACTGTCCGGGAGGAAAACTTTTTTGATTCCTGAAAATAAATACTTGAAAGTTCATTGGTTACTAAACATACATAACAATCATATGACATTTTGCATTGATAGATTACCCATTGGCACAGGGCTTGCCATAAATAGTACCGTACACAACAAAAAATAGTAACAAAGTGCTATCCCAATAAGAGGATAGACTAGGGGGTTAAATCCCAAGGACCAACATATCATATGATGGATTCATAAGCCAGTTTAATTTCCATGTTTTTGCTAAATAAGGCCATAAACCCCTAACACACAAGCAAAAAAGAAAAACATGTTCCATAGTTTTTTTCCACATTAATACAATCAGAATAAGGACAATTCCTTTCCTCCTTAGCTTTGTATTAAGCATTTCCCCTAACGTTTAAATGCCCAGAAACTATAAGCCACTGTGTATCCCATTGAGAAATTGGCAATCTAGGATTATTGAGCTGGGCAAAAACCCTGTAATTAGGAGCAGAATGACAGTTTTTGAAACAAGGCTCCTGAGGATAAAGTGATCCAACAATTAACTGGTATAATGACTGAATAGTGTTATTCAAAATCATGGCCTTAGTTAATTGCCATTTAAACAACTTTTGTACTGCTGGTTTAAAATAAACAGGGATAATAATGTGTGGATTTAATTTTGGGGCCAAAACAAGCCATTTCGTAAAATAGCTGCCCAAAACAGTAACCACCCAACCTTTACAAATAGTATCTTTATGACTTAACCAAGATCTAAGAATAGTTGTAAAGAAAAGGGAGTGCACAAACACAACAGGATCTAACATGCCCAAACCTCCAGAGGTTTTATCCAAATATGTATATTGTCGTTTAACAGGATTTAGCCTATTCCCCCATAGCATTTGGAAAAATAAACTATATAACTTTGTTTCAAGCAGGGGAGGGAGGGGAAAATCATAGTTAAATACTGTAAACAAGGAAAAATAAATTGCTTTAAAATATGAACTCGTTTAAGCTTTGAAAACTTCCACTGTTTCTATCTATTAACCTTAGTTTCCACTTTCCCAAGAACTAGTTCCCAATTTAACTGCGGCAGAGTCTGAGGCCCAAACAAGAGTCCCAAAATTTTCAAGGAAGTACGAGAAACCCAAATCCCATTTTGATAAATATCAGTCAAACCAGATACTCCAATAAATAATCCCAGAGTCTTCTTTAAATTCAATTGTGCATTGGAGACTGCTGAAAAATGTGAAAAAATTTCCAAAAAATAATGAAACTGTCTATAATCAGTGAAATACACAATCAAATCATCAGCATAGGCTTGTACTAATAAAGGAGGTAAAATCCCAACCTGAACACCCAGTCAACACTTAGACTGATCTATAAGCCATAAAAGGGGATCAAGAGAAAAAATGTACAAAAGGGGACTTAAAGGACACCCTTGCCTAACTCCAGTATTTAAACGAAACCCTTCAGCAACTGTCCCATGCAAAAAGGGATGAACTAAGTTATGTTCATAGAGAGACTAAAACTTGAATCATTGACTCAGGAACTCCATATTTTCCTAAAACTGAATAAAGAAAGGGAAGATGAACCCTATCAAAGCCTTTTCAAAGTCTACGGAGAGCAACAACCTTCTATATCATAGTGAAAAATACTCTATAGTATCCCTAACAAGCATCAAAGCAGACTGAATCCTCCTATCAGGAGTTCATTAAAATGGATCATGTGATATCACTAGTTTGGCATATTGCTTGAACCTGTTATTTAAAATATTTGTAAATATTTTGTAATCCATATTTAAAAGAGTAATTGGTCCAATTTTTAATATCATTCCTATCCCCTGATTTAAATAAATGTAATAATAATCCATCAGTGAAAGAGGGAAACACAGTCACAGTATCTAGAAAAAACTGAAAAAGTAAATGAAGACACTGACTGAATTCTTCAACAAAATTTTTATAAAGTTGGTGGGGTAAACCATCCAAACCTGGTGAAACATTAGGTTTTAATGTTTGAATGACTGTAACTATTTCCTCAAGTGTAATTGGTCCCAATAGCTGAAAAGTTTCAGTAGGTACAGAGGCTAATACAACAGTGCTTAAAAATTTATCAAAATCCATGTCTGAGATTGGTAATTTGGATTCTAAAGTCTGAAAGTGCTGTTGAATGACTGTCCTAAATTGAGGTACAGTGGTTGCTTTAGAACCATTAGGAGCTATAAAGAAATCAAAGGCAGAGGAATCTTTTAAGGATTTGCAGGCCTCAAAAGGATCCTCAATAGGAGCCTTTTGATTACCATTAGTAAATATAGCTGGCAGTGTTTTGGCCCTATCATATTGGAAGGCTTATATAGAAGTTCTGAGTGTACTAATCTGAGCTGAATAGTCAAATTTAGAAATGTAAGAAATCAAAATTAACCATTGCAATTGCTGCCTCAAAGATAAATGCTTCATGAAATTAGAATCTTTAGTGACCACACCTTGATGCTTGAACCATTTCTGTAAAAGAAATGTAGTATCAAGCCACCAGGCTCCTACATCAGAATATAAAAAAACAACTGATAATCTGGCTTGCAAAAGCATTTTAACCCCAAATTTAGTCTGAGGAAAGTCTAGAGTGGAAACATTTAGTTTCCACCTTACCTGCCTACCACGACCTAAGTTCCCAGAATCAAAATAACTAATCAGTAATAAATTATCTGAAAACTCCAAAGGTTTCATTTGGAAATCCTGAACATGAATTGATGGAGAGACAAACATATAATTAATAATTGAATACAATTTACCTTTGGAAAATGAAAAAAGTGGGCCTTTTGAGCGAGAAAGGAGACAGTTACATAAACTGGCAGTTTTAATTATGGAAGCTAATGCATGTGAATCACAATAGATTTTCTTTGTCTGTTGTGCTAAACCAGTAAGACTACAATTAAAATCACCTCCCCATAAAATAGGCAGAGAAGTAAACAAATAAGGTTGCACTGTCCTCATACATTGCACTCTATCAGCTTTAGCTCGTGGGTTATAAATATTGATAAACCTGTAACAGGTATCATGCCATTTACCATCAATTATCAAAACCCCTCCGGGAATAAGATCAACAAGTTTGAGCAAGAGAAAGTTAAAGGAAGAAAAAAGAATCCCAACACCATCAGCACTATCTGTGCCAAAAGACCAATAGGAAGGACCCCAAGGTCAATCCCTTTTGAAAGTGTAGAGCTGTTCTATGGAAAATATCCATGTATCTTGTAGAAAACATACATTAATCTGAGAATCATGCAAATATTGAAAAAGAGATAGCCTTTTAACATTTTTTAAAAGGCTATGCGTGTTTAAGGAGCCCCAAACAAACTTCATGTGAAAAAATCATTATTTTTTCCTTTTTTTCTTTTTCTTTTCCTTGTAATTATCCATAGGTTGTGAAGAGGTAGAAATAGAGGATTTCTGAGACTCTGAATCCCCAACCTCCATGTCTGTTTCACCCCAAGGCGAAAACAAAGTCGCGTAAAAGTTGGTGGACTCAACAGGAACTGGGCCGGGGGGGAGATTTAGCTTGCAAATGCCTAGAGGATCTCTGCCTAGGCAAGGGGGAGGAGGGGGCTACAAAAGCGTTATCAGAGTTTACAGCAACTGAATCAGTATAGCTAACAGGTACTATCTCCTGAGGTACTACAGAAGCCATGTCCATCCCTGTCTTGGAAAAAACCTGAGAGGAAATATCAGTGTGCTGACCTACAGATGTAGGGGAGTAAAGTGCAGAAGGATGAATTTCTTGTGTAGGTTGTACTATTATCTCAGAAGCAAGGGGAGAAGGAGATGGGGGGGAGATGAAGAAATAACAGAGTCTTGTGCTTTCTGAATCAGTAACTCAGGACTGATGCAGGATGCTTTGTTTTTTGCTGCCCATGGACAATCCCTAAACACATGGCCAAATTCTTCACATAAGTCACACTGTGTGTGATTAGCACACTGCATAGTGCTGTGGCCCACTTCCCCACAATTATCGCACCTGGGCTGATCACACACGCTGGATAAGTGAGTTCGAGAACCGCACTTATAGCAGGCCTGAGGTTGGCCACCATAGAAACAAACTCCCCGATCCCTCCCCAACAAAAAGAAATTAGGAATATGCTCTATACCAGAATCAGACTGACGAAGCTTAACTGTGTATTTCCACCCTCCCGTCCAAAAATGCTCTGTATCCAAAATAGGTTCAAGAGAACTCAGCACTTCACATTTTTGTGAAAGCCAGAAAGTAATATCTTCCACATGAACCCCCTCATTACAAAACATCACAGTCACAGATTTAATTAAGGGTTTAGTCAAAGGTATAACCAGAAAGGGGGTCCATGTGGGTGAAAACTTAACCTGCGCATACCTTTCGCAAAATAAGTCTAAAAGATGAGATGACCTAAAGCTAATATCAAAATTATCTTCTCCAGATATATTAATAAAAGCATAAACATCTTTAGGAAAAAAATGCAAAGAATCTTTAATTAAAGTTCTCCCAACATAATATCTGTCAGGTCTGGAGTCCAAACCCCCTTTATATCAAATCTGAACAGCATTCCTCCGGGGGGCTGCTTCCCGTTTAGAAGCTGAAAAAAGTTCCGACATTAAAGGTTTATCCTGAGATGGTTTAGAGGCCTCTAAACTTGAAGGTGAAGAAGGGGGCAAAGTATTAATAACAGTTTTGCTTTGCAAGGTATGAGGTGTTGAGGGAACTAAAGGAGGAGAAGATAATGCAGTTTGCTTTAATGTAGCAGTGGAACCTGGTTTCCACGTAGGAGGGTTTTGAGTTAATTGAAAGTCAGAATCCCACTCTGGGTCAGGCACCCAGATACCTGAAGAGGCCTGTTTCCAACCTGCTCCGACTAAAGCCTTCCCTGTCATCCAGGGCCCATCACTTTGAGCAGAAGGATGGGTGAGACTAGGATCTAGAGGAGCAGTTGAGGTTTTAACAGTTCCCCCAGCACTATGAAGTGCATCTTTAAAGAAAAATTCAGTGACACCAGGCTGAGGTGTCATTTTGGTTTGATAAGTGATTGTAGGAAGATCAGTTGCTTTCCCTATGGCAGGTTGCTTATAAACAAACCCGGCAGTTTTACTAAGTGGAGTGAGAAGGGGAGAAGGAAAATCCACAGGAGGTGCAGGAATCTGTACAGTTGCTGAAGTGCATGATTTCTCCTGCCCTTCCAAAATCGGCTTCAGGCACTCGTCAGTTCCGACGATATTACTGCCAGCCATTTGAGCAGGTTTGCAAGGTAAAGGAGATACATGTTTTGAATCTACAACAGTAGAAAGTAGGAAGAAGCCACAGAAGAAACTGGGGTTTGCGATAATTCTGCAGCTGTTTTAAAATGTTCCTGCTTTCCTGAAAGCGGCTGTAGGCACTCGGTAGATCCAACTTTACTGCCAGCCAGTTGATTTGTTTGACATAGGACAGGAGCTGTAAACTCCATGGGAGCTTGTATTAATGCTGTAAAAGTCCCGGCCAATATTTCCCGTTGACCCTCTAGATTCGGCTTTAGGCACTCATCCGGACCAACGAAAGGATTGCCAGCCGATTGAAAAGTTTGACAGAGTGGGGGGGGGGTTTACTTTTACATTCTGTAGAGCAAGCACCAACAGGTAAAGAAACTGACTCACCGAGCCTTGCAGAAGGTGTAGAATGCTGCTCTTCAGCTGAGGAGCTGACAGAGATTATTGCACTAATGACAGGGTGCGACCCTGGAATCTGAAGCTCTGCAGAAGCTGCAGGTAGTGAGTGAAAAGAGCTGCTGGTTGCTAGAACCAATGGTAAAACAATGTTGCAAACTTCAGGGTTAGCGATAAAGTCCAAATTATCCGAAAAAAAATGGAGCTTCATGAAATTCGTCGTCCGACTCAAATTCTGGTGAAACCAAACAGTGTGCCTCTTGCAAAAGCACAGTGGGAGAGGAGGCCAACTCTCACACTGCAGTAACATCCTCTCCCTCCGATGACCTGCACGAAGTGGCCATCTTGCTGACAGCCTGTCCCCCTACTGGCCACAATGCAGCAGCAGAGTAGGGGAATTTCCCCGGTGTCCTGGCCAAATTTCCCCCATTCACAAAAATAGCACCAACAGCTTAATCTGGTTCAAGGTCAGTTGGTATTCATCTGTATCCCCCTTCCCCGGATCGTGCCCGAAAATAGGCAGAATTTGTTTAGTGCACTTACCCAGTCAACAAAAAACTAAATAAAAAAAAAACTAAACAAATCCAATGCAATCAGTCAGTAGGTTCACAGTGCTGAGACCAGACCCGTGATGTTATACTGGGATAACATCACTGTGGCAGGCACACACACTGACCAGTCAGAGCCCAGGAAATTTTCTTGTCATTGTGTAATGCCGAACATTCACTTGCAGGTATTTGGCACTGATAATACAGAGGTGAGCCCACCATCTTGGTGTAGCAATGCATATTTTTTTTTTCTTTTCAAATGTCATCCTGTTGCTTTAAATGGTGCATACAAGTGTACTGAAAGTGATACCCAGTGAAATATTTAACAAGCATCAGAATAAAGGTTACAGTTCAGTGTAGTGCTTTTGCATGTGCTTACATTGCAAAAGTAGTAGCGGGGAGGGAGGGTAGGTCACAGTTGTACTCTGTCCAGAGAGGTTAGGCAAGCCTGTGATGTACTCGGGCTAGGGAGGGAGGGTATACAAACATACGAAGTCACCAACAGAAGGCAATTTGGCCTATCTAGTCTGCTCATATTGCAGGGTCCACAGCTTGAGCTACTGCCCCCCCACTCCTCCCATCCTCCATACCTATGATCCTTACCTTCCCCCATGTCTATCATAGCCTCTCTTGAAGCTGTCCACTGTCTTCAACAAGACCACCTCTTCTGACAGTGCATTCCAAGTGTCCACCACCCTCACTCTCTGTGAAGAAGTGCTTCCTGACATCCCTCCTAAACCTCCCCCTCCAGCTTAAGACTGTACCCCCTCATGTTATGGTTGCTACTCAGCTTAAAGAGACCCTCCTTATCCACCTTATTTATCTCTTTCAAGTACTTGAAGGTCCCAATCATGTCCCCTATCTCTTTCCTTTCCTCCAGGAAGTACACGTTCAGTGCCCTCAACCTCTCCTCGTATGCCTTACCCTGCTGACCTGCTATCATCTTTGTAGCCATCTTCTGAACCTTCTCCAGCAGGTTAATGTCCTTTTTGAGGTGTGGGCACCAGTACTGAACTCCAGAATCTCGATGTGGCATCACCAGTGACCTGTACAATGGTAGATTAACCTCTTCTTTCTTACTACTGATCCTACTATCTGTGCATCCCAGCATTTTGTTTGCCCTTGCTTCTGCTTTCTTGCACTGGGTGAAGTGCTTCAGGTCACTAGTGATCATTACTCCCAGGTCCTTCTCCTCCTCTGATGCAGATACCTGGACTCCACCCAGGTAGTACTCTATCCTAGGATTATTGGCTCCAATGTGCATAACTTTGCATTTCTTGGCATTGAAGCCAAGCTGCCAGATTCTGGACCACCTCCCTAGCTTTTTGCAGATCATCCTGTAGGCTTTGTCCACTCTCTTGCAGAGCTTAGTGTCATCCACTAATAGGCACATTTTGCCTAGTTATGAGCAAAATTAGTCTGTTCTCCAATGACTCCATACAAGGAGCAGTAGTGGACAGTGAGGAGGGGTGGAGGACCGTTCAGGAAGACCTGGAAAGACTTGAACAGTGGTTAGACACATGGCAGCTGGAGTGTAATGCTCAAAAGTGTAGTATACTGCATTTGGGGGCTAGGAATCCAGGGTACAGATACTGTTTTGGGGGGGAAACAGTTGACAGTCTCAGAGGAGGAAAAAGACCTATAAGTGGTGATCACTGGTTAACCCCTTGGATGTACAATTTCATACCGAAGAGGTAAATTTGACATCAAGCCCTAACTGTAGCAATGTCATCGCTTTCATGGGGGTAACATCCCATAGCTGCCCAAGCACCCACCTGATGCAGTCCTAAAGCCCCTTCCAAATGCATCTGGGGATGCAGTTATCAGCAGAAGCATGGGCACTGTGGCTGAGTGACATAGTGTGTGACACGGTATGCCTACCCTTCCAGCATCCACTTCTTCTCTCCAGCAACAACTGCAGCACTGTTTGGAGGTGATGGTGGCCATATTTAGCTCACATCATATGCCATTCCTGCCGGCGACAGTACAGCCTGTTCAGATGAGAACTAGAACACATGCCAAGGCTTCCTCTCAGAATGTGTATAACATTTCACTTGTTATGTTCTGCTCAGCATTACCCTTGAGGATTCTAAGATGCCACTTCGACAACTTTGTTGTCGAACAGCATTACAGCGATGGCTCCATGTCAACTGAAATTGCGATTGGTGTGGAGCCGATCATTGTTATGTGTTGCTTTCTTCGGGGGTGGTGCCCCCAAACCCCCCATGAGGGGAACTGTGCCCCCATATCCTCCCTACTGTTATAATGAACTCCAAGTCAGAGTTGATTCGAGGGAGGGGTTCAACACCCCCCCCCGAAGGCAGTGCCAGGTCCCATGCGGACAGTACAGCGACATCTCAAAACTGTTGCTATACTGTTGTTCGTGGTCGGGGTGTCTATGGATGATCAGTATACCACCCTTGAGTATCTCTAAATTACTTGTTTTGCCATCACCACAAGACAAAGTCTTAAAGCACCTCCAGACTGCTTCAGGGGATGGAGGCAACAGCAGGAGCAAAGTGAAATCCTTTTTTGCTAATTGCCTCTCTTAACCAAGCCTTACTGTTTAGAGATCTGTTCCAGTGTGAACTTAGTTGTACAAATATTTATTTGTGGAGAGTAACACCTATGCAGATTAAGACACAAACGCAAGTGAATTTGGGACCTGATCTTGAATTATTATGCTTCACGGCATGGCTCACTATACACTATGTACTGTGTCATGCCACTATATAAAAAGACTGGCAGGTGCAGGAAGGTTGAGTTGAAACTGAGTTGCGGGGCGCACAAGCCCAGAGTTGGGACTGACCATGCTACTGGTTCCCTCTGTGTAGCTCAAACACAGTTCAATACATGGTTGTGGTAGACTTCAAAACCGTAACTTTTTACTTTTATCCTATGTTGTTATAATTAGTGTTTACAGATTCAAAGTGATGCACGTCAGATGTACATGGCCATAACATTATAGGTTTGCAAGGGAAACAAAGTCAGGTGATGGTTAGCCTGACTATGGGGGGATGGGGGAGAGGAAATGGGCCACAGGACAGTGTGCATGATCCGCAAATAGGAATCATACCTCAGATTTATGCTACTACCACCATGGCAGTGAAGTGTGGGTCAGTACAGGCACAAAGAGTTCTGATTGATAGAGGACAGCTAATTCCCCATATTGCATTCCTGACGCAGATGCCAGAAAGTGGATGGAACTTGAAGACCACAGAGAATGCTAGCTGACTAAGTAAGACCACCAAGAGGTGCATCCCAGAGCCCTGCATCATGAAGGAGGACCCACTGGTGCAGTAACTGTGAGAAATAGAAAGGTTCGCCCCTGGTACAAGGGAAGTGAACTAACAGTTGTGAAGTTGTTGAACTGCAGTTGACCATTCAGCCAGTAATTTACAAGTGCCTCTGTTCAAGGTGGGGTTTGCCATTTTCTCCACTGCATGACCTTTAGGTTTGGGGGTTTCTGCAGAGCAGTTGTGAACTGTTAATTCAAAGAGCACCGCTATTACCATTAAAACAGCACAATTCTACAGGCATACACCAATTCAGCAGGGGGTACCTAGTAACTTATCAGAGAGCTTTTGAGTATGTCTGTAAAGGGGAATACTAGTGCCAGTCAGGAGAGGGTAGCACCCCAGTACAGAACAGCAAGACCGTTATCTGTACTATGTATTGCAGAGAAGGGGTGGGCTGAGCAATAGTGCTGCACCTGGAGGGCCATTTTAGTGATAGCCCAGTGAAGAGTTTTTCTAACAGCACCTGCACAGGGCATCTAATTAGCAGTCCCCATTTTGACTGCACTTAGGTGGGGCATTCAAGAGCAACCAGGACTACTACTGAATAAGGTTGAGCCTAGCGAGGTGCCGGACTACCACTCCATTATACAGAGGCAAAACCATTGCAGCCAGTCAGATTGCATATTTACAAGGCATTGTGTGGTGACAATGACCTGTAAATATGGTAAAAAAACAGCTAGGGCCTTTGAAATATGCAAATATGTCAATAAGCACCTTTGGAATATTCAAATGAGCAGTGAGTCATTAATAACTTTCAAACAGTTTCTGTTCAGTTAAAATAAATTTCATCTCAAATATCTACAATCTTGTCTCTAATTATCACAATATATAGAGAATAATGCCTGTGCAGGTGTGTGTTTTGGGGATTTTTCACACACATCAAGGTGTATGATGATCCAGAAACTCTGAGAGTGAAGCTCGAGGGTGTTTATCAGATTATCACATACCATGTTTGGGTGAAAAATTCTCATAAAACAAACTTTGCACAGGCATTATTTTTTACAACTGGTGCAAGGTTTCAGAAAGTAAAACTGTAAACTGTATCTGTGCGAGCACGCATGTCCCTCAGCGGCCACTGTACTCGTTCAAATGCAGTGTGCTTTCTTTCATGCTTCAGTGACCTGAGAGTGTGAGGAGGAAAACACCATTATAACTCAGTATTGAGTTATTATGGAATGGAATTCAGTGGGTTATTATGTTTTATCAAGAGTGGATACCAGTCATTATAGTGGGTCACCAGTAATTATTATAGCTATAACTGGAGGAGATCGGTGGGTCAGTCCTCAGGAGTAATGGCACTGGGCACTGATGAATGTAACCTTGGCCATCAGCCTCAGTCTTGGTCCACCATGTCAAGTACCTTAATTATAGTGACAACTGGGGGGAGCAGCGGGTGTACGAGGGAATAATGGCAGTGGGCTCCATGGACTGTGACCGAGAGCACAGGCCATGGTCATGCGCTATGTTGCCCTGTAGTGGTGTGTATGGGCTGACTATTATTTCCCCAAAACCATGAATAGTAGGGCAATAGTAGGTCTCCCAAATATTCAGGAGCCCTTCCTTCACTGTATCACAATCAATATCTCCCTTCCCCTCACTGTTCCTTCTGCAAACCTGTTTCTCCCCTCCTCCTCATCTTTGCCACACTGGCCCATTCACGCCTTGCTATCTGAATACTGTGTTCTCCCTTTTTCTGGACCTCCAATGACTGCCCTTCTCCTCTCTCCTTCTCACACTCGTTTCTCTTTTATCTCATTTCATAGTACTCATTTCCATGTCCTTGAATGTTGTTACCCCTTCTTACTACAATGCAGTCAGTATGTTCTAGTATCAAGTTGTACATTTGCTAAATTTTTTTGTGTGCCATTTTTTATATGTATCTTATACTTCATCCTTTGAATTCGACTTGTTGTATATAATTTGTCTTGTCTGTTATTTAACTGTTACATGTCCTCAGGACCTTCTTCTGAATGAGCTTGCTCAATGGAGTTATTCCTGCAAAGCAATAAAACTTCAGTATAGGGGACAATTTGGGCATTGTTATGGAACATTGGGAAAAAATAAATAAAACAGACTCCACCCTCTTTCCCCAGTCCAACATCCCAATAAAAATGCAACCCCCATACCGCTACCTTCTGTTGGTACTCCGATCCTTGCCTCTTCACCCCCAGCAACCACAAATTGTTTTTATTTAGCATGTAAAGAAAATCCCACTATGGGTGACCAGTACACCCCACTGCCTCCTTGGCCTGCCACTGTCTCAACATTTCCAAAGTGTTGATCAGCACTAAAAAGAAAATATGACTAATGTCCTCCCAAGTTGAAGAAATGGTCTGAGGAGTGACAGCTGAGGTTTAATGCCAAGAAGTGTAAAATCATGCACGTGGGAAGGAGGAACCCCAAGGAGAGCTACATAATATGTGGGTAGTTGCTGACAGTCACTAAGGAGGAGATTGACTTGGGCATCATTATCATGGAGGACTTGAAGGCCAGCAGGCAGGTAGCCAAGGCAGTGGGGAAGGCCAGTGGGGTGTTAGGGTGTCTTGGGAGAGGAATCATGACTTGAAGAAGGGAGGTAATAGTGCCACTGTAGAAAACCCCGGTGAGACCTCATCTGGAGTACTGTGTGCAGTTCTGTAGGCCACACCTTCCTAAAGACATTGACAGGATTGAGATGGCGCAGATGAGAGCTACTAGAATGGTAGGGGTTTACAACAGAAACCATGTGAGGAGAGGGTAAGGAACCTCAATACGTACACAGTGGAGCAGAGGAGGGAGCAAATAAGGTTAAAGAGGAGGACATGTTCCAACTTAAACAGGGTACCTGGACAAGAGGTCATGACATGAGACTGGAGGGTGGCTGGTGGTATTTTATCACTGAGTGAGTAGTGGGTGCATGGAATGGACTGACACAGAAGGTGGTGGTGGTGGTGAGGATGTTAGCAGTGTTCAAACATGCATGGGACAGGAATAAAGGAATTCTAGAGATGAAGAATCTATAGCCAGTGACAATGTAGGGTCATAGGCCGCTCACGCAGGTAGTTTAAAGGTGGGTAGACTAGATGGGCCTGGCAGTCCTTATCTGCTGACAGTTTCTATGTACCTATGCGACCCCATCACCCTAGCAACACCCTGCTCCCACTTGCCTTCTCCCAGCACCCAGATCTAATGTTGGAAAGTGACTGACACAACCCACCCTCCTCCATGACCACCCCTCCTCCACAGCCATCTGCCTTTTGATAAATGATAACAGGATCAGTTAGTCTTACTATTACAGACATAAAAGTGCTAGCACTTTTATTCATCAGAAGGCAGATGACCATGGGGGGGGGGGATGTTGTGCCTGTCCCCATCTAACTTTAGAAATGGGTGCTGTGGTGCAGATGGGAGCATGATTCTGCAGGATTCTGCTAGTGTGGGGGGGATATTAGCACTATTTTTAGTGCAAACAAGTGCTTTAGAAGTGCTAAAGACAGCAGTTAGCCATGGAGGCAGGTGGGCTGAGATGGCCACACACTGTGGGATTTTCTTTACATTCCAAATATATCAAAACAATTTGTGGGTGCTAGGGTGAGGGTGGGATTGGACTACTTACAGAGGGTGGGTGGACAGGGTTGCATTTTGTACAGTCCTTGGGGTAGGGGAGGATTTTTTTTTTGTTGTGTTCTAAGTTAATAGGGCTTCGGAGGAATGTCTCTTATGGTACAGGAAACTCCCAGCTTAAGGTTTTGGGCTACAGGACTACAAAGTAAAGCTGAGCAGATCCATCTGTCCAAACATCAGGACAGGAGTCTCTTATACCATAAGAGATATTCCTCAGAGGCCCTTTTACCTTATAAATCACTTGAGTTTAGTTACAGTGATTTATAATAAGTTCAGTCTTTTTTTTTTTATTTTATTGTTCCGTCCTTCCCCTTTCCCCTAGCTGAAGTGGAGCACTCCCACACCAGAACACACTGTACATGAATATGTTGTACAATAGCCCTGCATGCTAAGTGGCTGAAATTATTGTTAGCATTTTATAATTTTTTGTAAATGTGCCACCAATACTGAATACCCAAATACCCTTCATTCCTCTCTCTGCTACTCGCTTATCCTCCTTTCCCCCCATACCTTCTTGGTATGTTTTCTGTCCCTCCTCTAAATCTTTTGGTTTTGGGGGGGCTTTTCACTACCTGACAGCCACCACTTTGTTTCTCTGCTGGCACTTCCAGGGTTTAGCCATCTGCCACCCTCTGCTCCCAGCTGTACCACCTCACCATGGCACAATGGCTGAAGTTGGGACCTTTGTTCCATCAATTGATGCAGCTTACATATGTTTGCTCACTCTCAATCCATTGACCAAGCCCCCAGTTTGTGCTGCTGTCTGACTGCTTTGTGTCTCTGTCACTGTTGAGTGGCAAATGCAGGAGTCAGCGACTGCAGACAGCAGAGAATGGGAGCAGCTCAAAGTAGTTGTGACAGCTGTCACAGAGAGAGCGTGAGGCAGGGCATGTTTCCTGCAAATGGCAAATGTCCAGGGAGTGGCACATTGTGGTCTCACACCCAGATTCAGTGTCCCCCCCCATACTTGTCGCCAGCGCACCTCGCGGTCTCTGAGCTGCTGAACTGCTGTTCATTAAGTGTGAGCTGCAGTGTGAGGCATGATCGGCTTGCATTCTCAAATGTCCTGCAGTACAGAGAGCGAGACAGAGAAAGAGACACACAAATGCAGCAGCGTGATGAAAATTATCATCCCCGAGTGATCTCCATGAAATTGGACCATCAGTGGCAGAGTGCAGCAAACAAGGTGTGCAGGTGAGTGCATGCCTTTTGCACTGATATCTGCACAGATGACAGAACTCTCTCTCTCTCTCCCTCTCCCCCCTCTCCAGACATGATTTGACATGGCACAGTAGTGATGGGGTTGGACAAGCAGAGCCATTGAACCTGCTGTCCCACAGTGAGGCACAAGGAGTGTTCCCGACTTAGATTACCAATGAGAGCTGCACAGGGGAGAAACAAAGCACACACAGTGGCCCCGTTCAGCGAGGTGCCTTTATGAATAAAACAAATGTGTCTGTCAGTCTCTCCCTCTGTGGGTTTGCACTGACGCACTATGAGAGAGACCCTTTCTGTCCACCCTCAAAGCTGTGTTTTTGGCAGAGCATTTGCTTCCCGGGAATGCGAGGGGGGGCAGAGAAGCCAGGACCGGCGTCTGAGGGTGCTGTGGGTGGCAGGAGTGGTAAAGCTGGCTTTTGTTCAAGTCTGGGGGGAAGGGGATTGCAGAGAAGCCAAGACCGGGGATTGAGAGTGCGGTGGACAGTGGGGCAAAGGTGTAGCCATAACTCCAGCCATGCTCATTAGTGTCAACTGTAATGCACATGGCCAGAATTCGGGCTACTGAAACAAATGAAGTGCTCCCATTGGAGCAGTTCATTTCTTTCAAGTCGAGGACACGCCTCATCAGCAAAGCTGAACTGCTGTCATAACCAGAGTGCACGGTCATTGGTGTACACTGCCACACCTATTGCAGTTTGGGCTGTAATTGGATTGTCAGTGACACACCTCTCAAATCCCATATTGTCCCAAGACGTTGCTTGTACATGCGCAAGTGAATGCAAAGATGAGCTCCTGAAGAAATTAAATTGTTTCATTGTACCCCTCTGAAGGATCTGTTTGAATGTGTTTATTGGCCCCTTCCACATTTACAGTTCTATTTATGCCAAAATGATATACAAACTGGGAAGACATTAACAAGCCAGTCCAATACTTTGTATCAAAAAAAATGCTGCCTGCTGTTCTCTTTACTCAATAGCTATGTGACCTACCAGCAAAGCTAAGTATTTTATTTCCTTTTTTAACTGGAGGGGGGTTGTTACCAATTTATTTCTAACCATTTTTTCGTGTTGTTTTTCTATTTTTAGGTATTATAACTAGGCTGATGAAATTATGTTGCTGCATTGGTCCAGTCTGTACCTTTTTTTGAATTTAGCAATTTCTCCAACCACGGAAGGTAAGTATTTTTTTTTGGGGGGGTGGGTTAATTCATAAAAGTTTTGCAGATGTCAGACTAGAAACATAGAAACATAGATTTTGACGGCAGATAAGGACCACTTGGCCCACCCAGTCTGCCCATTTCCCTACCTATTGGATAAGCTGCAGATCCTAGTTAACCAGCAGCCTACTTCTTCCTACCGCCACCCACTAGAATTGCCTTATGACTGTCCCATGCATGCTTGAATTCCACCACTGTTTTTGACTCCACAGCCTCCTCCGGAAGGCCATTCCATGCATCCACAACCCTCTCTGTGAAAAAATACTTCCTTAAATTACCTCTGAGCCGCCCCCCTTCTATCTTCAAATTGTGCCCCCTTATTCTTGCACACCTCTTTTTTTGAAAGATGCTACCCTCTTGGACTTTGTTGATTCCCTTGAGATACTTGAAAGTTTCTATCATGTCCCCTCTCTCTCTTTCCTCGAGGCTATACATATTCAGCTCCTTAAGTCTCTCTTCATATGTCTTCCGGTGCAGACCCTGCACCATTTTAGTTGCCCTCCTCTGGACAGCCTCCATCCTGTCTATGTCCTATGCGGAGATTGAGTCTCCAGAACTGCACGCAGTACTCCAGATGGGGTCTCACCAACTGTCTGTACAGAGGATAATAACTTCCTGTTTTCTGCTGGTGATGCCTCTCCTATGCATCCCAGTATCCCCCAACCATTCTTGCTGCCCTCTCACATTGCTTGCCCACCTTTAGGTCATCTGATATGACTACCCCAGGTCCCTTTCCATTTTGTTGTTGTTAGTATCTCACCCCCATTGTGTACTCTTCCCTGGGTTTTGTTTCCCAGGTGCATTACCTTGCACTTCTTAGCATTGAATCTAAGCTGCCATACATTTGACCATTCCTCTAACCTTGCCAAGTCCCTTCTCATCCTTTCCACCCCACCTTGTGCATCAACTCTGTTGCAGATCTTTGTGTCATCTGCAAAGAGACATACTTTTCCTTCCAGTCCCTCTGCAATATCACTTATAAAGACATTGAAGAGGACCGGTCCTAATACTGAACCCTGCGGTACCCCACTAGTAACCCCACTTTGTTCAGAGTGGACTCCATTTACTATTACTCTCTGTGTCCTATTCTCCAGCCAATTCTTTACCCAGGCTGTCATCTTGGGACCCACTCCCAGGCTGGCTAACTTGTATATTAATCTTTTGTGTGGGACTGTGTCAAATGCCTTGCTAAAGTCTAGGTAGGCCATGTCCACAGCCCCTCCTGATCTACTACTTTGGTCACCCAGTCAAAGAAATCTATCAGATTTGTCTGGCATGACCTTCCACTGTGAATCCATGCTGCCTTGGGTCCTGAGCCCTCTGGCCTCTAGATACTCAACAATTCTTTCCTTCAGAAGTGATTCCATCATTTTCCCTACCACTGAGGTTAAACTAACAGGTCTGTAGTTTTCTGCTTCTGCCTTGCTCCCACTTTTGTGAAGGGGAATCACATCTGCCCTTATCCAGTCCTCGGTACCACCCCATCCTCCCATGATTTGTTAAAGAGGGTAGTCAGTGGTGTCACTAGTTCTACCCTTAGTTCTTTTAGAATTCTGGGATGAATCCCATCAGGCCCCATTGCTTTGTCCACCTTCAGTTTTAAGAGTTCTTTCAGAACCCTTTCTTCTGTAAATGGGCTGGTATCAACTTCTGTATCCAGAGTGTTTCTACTGTTTGTTTTAGGTACCTCCCACTTCCTTTGTAAATACTGAGCAAAATATTTGTTTAGTATCTCTGCCTTTTCACAGTCACCCTCTGCCCACCCTCCCTCCTCTTTATTAAGCCTCACTAGCCCTCCCTTGGTCTTCCTTCGCTCCCTGATGTACCTATAAAGGTTTATCCCCTTCTTAACTGGGTTGGCTATCTTTTCCTCAGTTTGGGCCTTTGCTGTTCTGACTGCCTTCCAGCTTCCTTTTGCTTTAACTGATACAGTTCCCTGTCCTGCTCCTTGTGTGATTCCTTGTACTTCCTGATGCTTTCTTTTCTCTTGAACCTTCACTGCCACTTCCTTTGAGAACCATAGTGGTTTCTACATCGTTTGTTTTGTTAATTTGCTTCACACAAAGGCTTGTTACCTCTGTGATGGCAGTTTTTATTTTTCCCCATTGTTCTTCCACCCCTCCTTCCTGCCCATTTGCTATTGCATTCTTTAGGTACTCACCCATTTTGGCAAAGTCAGCCCTCCTAAAGTCCAGTACTTTTGCCTTTGTATGGCTTGACTCTATTGCTGTGTTTATTGTGAACCATACTGTTCGATGGTCGCTAGTTCCCAGATGGCTACCCACTTCTACATCTGTGATCCTCTCTTCCTCTCCATTTGAGAGAACCAGGTCTAAGATTGTTCCCTCTCGAGTGGGCTCCAATACTAGTTGTCTAAGGCATGCCCCTTGTAGGGCATCTAGAATAACCCCACTCTTTGAAGTGGCTGCTGCAACTGCATTCCAGTTAACATCTGGCATATTCAGATCACCGTCAGCAATATCTCCCTTTTCTGCCATTCTAAGTATTCTTTCTATCATTTCCTTGTCCATTTCCTCCCCTGAGAGGGGTCTGTCTAACCCTGTGGGATTGTGGTGCCATTGCGGTCTCCAAATTTACCCACAATATTCTCTCCTCCTTGTTTTCCCTTTTGTTCTGTTGCCTTGATTCCTTCCCTATATAAGAGCTACTCCTCCTCCTCTTACCCTCCTGTCCCTCCTGTAGATAGTGTATCCTGGTATGTTTATGTCCCAGTCATGGTTTTGTGTGTACCATGTTTCTGTGACTGCCACGATATCCAGATGTTCCTCCTCCATCAAGGCCACTAATTCAGGAAGCTTGTTACTCAGACTATGGGCATTGGTACTCATTGCTCTCCATTTTTTGATGGCTTTACCTTCTTTTGCAGCATCCCCCACTGACCTGTCTATCTTGGTCTTTTTCTCATTTATGACTGTTTTCAGACTGTTTTCAGACTGTTTTCTGTTACTGTTGCTTTAATTTCAGGTAATTTTCAGCAGGGGCCTTTTGCAGTGTTGTCCAGGTGGAGAAGATAGCAATGACTTGATTGCTGAGGCAGGGGACAGTCGCACAAAAGACCCGTGAAGGCAAGAAAAGATTATTTAGACTCTACTCAAGTACCCACTGTGGTGGTAGCCACATGGTATAGCTATTGTCAACTCCCATCTTACTATAACTCTCACCTGTGAAGAAAAAAGAGAAATTGTTTTGTCTCACTCGGCCACAGTGGTGGCCAACTGGTAACACAATATAGCTGTTGTTGTCTCCCTGTCTTACTATACCCATCACCTGTGAATAAAAATGAGAAATTATGCAGCATTCCTTTGGCCACCATGGCACACTGTGTACCTGTGAAAAGAAAGAAGAGAAAAGAAAAAGAAAAAAAAAGAAAATCCTAATGATACTTACAGTTACATAAGTGCTGCTGGCTGTGTTGTTTACTGACTGGTGCGTGCCACTGAGATCATGTAGGAAGACGTCACATAACTCCTCTCTGTTTCTTGAGTGCTGTCTGGCTTTGCAGCTGCCTTTACCAATCATCCCTGTGAGTGGTGAAACCTGCAGGGAGACAAAAGGAAAGAAAGAAAAGCATTTTAAAGTCTTGCTGAGTAAGGTTAAAGGCCTTTTGTCCTGTGCGAGACCAAGGACTGGAGTCACCCACCATCAGTGAGGATAAGAACTGTGAACAAAAGTGACAGTGACTTACCATCACAACAGACAAAGATAGACCTTGGTGGAGCTGAGGTTTTGCTGCCTTGATGAGCTGGCTGGCTGGATGGTTGGCTTAAGTATCCTCTCATACAGTTCCAGATTGGACTTCTGTAGTAGAGTTGTGATGGCACCATTCCCAGTATCTGTTCCGGATTCTCTGCAAAGTGTTTTTAGCTGCTCCACATGATGTGGATTGTCAATTCCAAATCCAGTAGATATTATCTCAGAGTGAACAGTGTATTCATTTATACAAGCTATTAAGTCAGCGAGTTTTGTAACTTGTACTGTACCATAGGATCAAGCCAAACA
This sequence comes from Neoceratodus forsteri, assembly GCA_016271365.2. NCBI lineage: Eukaryota > Metazoa > Chordata > Ceratodontiformes > Ceratodontidae > Neoceratodus > Neoceratodus forsteri. The sequence goes on from CM057452.1 coordinate 907,682,100, forward strand.
CTGTTCCCTAGGGTCAGGACAATTTTTGCATCAGTGTGGAGGTGGTGGCCCATGCTGTTTGTGGCTGTGTAGGACCCAAGCAGGCAAGAGGAAGAGGAGGACAAAGAGGACGTGGTTCTGAGTCTCACTGGCTGGAGCAGGCATTGTCTCTAGACGTCACATTCAGGTGGTGGAGGTATGTAATCGATTGGGCACAAGGAAACAGCAGTACAACAATTGGGGATGTAGAACAGTAAAATGACTGAAAGTAACTGAATTGTGAATCATAAAATAAAGGATTATACTGACAAGGGGAAGTAGGGAAACAACACATCATTTTTTATGCTTCAACCTCATCGAGGAAGCAACCCTCACAGTCTTCCAGACTGGAGTTGTCATGAGATGGGAATTCTCTCTCCATTACTGCTTCATCCACTTCGCTGGTACAAGACAATTTGGCAGTGCCGACAACACCTTGCTCTTCATCTTCACCGCCACCACCACCTTCATGTGGTAGGAACATGGACAAGATTGTCTTGTGCAGAATGTGCCCCTCATTCATTTTAATAAATGTTAGCAAGCCAACATTTTTTGATGACAGATTGGTGCATCTGTCCCACACAGTGTTCCCAGCAGAACTGAATACATGCTCCACACTAACACTCAAGGGTGGGCAGCTGGGGTATTTCATTGCAACCGAAGTCATTGCTGGCCACTCTGTGACCTTGCTGCTCCACTCTGTTCTTTTGAGGCAAGACTACTCTTCAGTGTACCAGTGTCTTCACTGGAAGGTATAGGACTCCTTGGGAAAGCACTAGTTACTTGCAGGCGGAGTGGTGTGTATGGTTGCTAGGCAACACCACACTCGTCTCGGAAAGCACTACAACTCGCTTGTTTGCTTAGGCACTGAGTAAATTTTAACATTTTCCCTTTGTGGGACAGTTGCCTGACCTTTTAAGGCAGACAAAGTCCCTGGCTAATAGTTTTAATTCAGAGTTGCAGCAAGGGATCGGAAGTACGAGCTCCATGGAACTTCAGCTCTCCCACTATAAAACTCATTGCTATTCCAGGCATTAATTACTCTGTTCTTTTGAGGCAAGACTACTCTTCGGTGTACCACTGTCTTCACTGGGAGGTATAGGACTCCTTGGGAAAGTGCTGATTACTTGCAGATGGAGTGGTGTGTATGGTTGCTAGGCAACACCACACTCCTCTCAGAAAGCGCTACAACTCGCTTGTTTGCTTGGGCACTGAGTAAATTTTAACATTTTCCCTGTGTGGGACAGTTGCCTGACCTTCTAAGGGCAGACAAAGTCCCTGGCTAATAGTTTTAATTCAGAGTTGTAGCGAGGGACCGGAAGTCCAAGCTCCATGGAACGTCAGCTCTCCCGCTATATATCTGGATTGATGGCGAGTATCAGCGAGCCCAGCAAAGGCAAAATGGCTAAGGCACTGGATGTGTCTGCTATGTCAGCTGGGGAAGTGGAAAAAGGGGAAGAGGTAAACGTAGGACAAGTAGGCAATGATTTAGGAACCATGGTTATATGTGACACACTGGGAAATGAATGGAGGAAGTGTACTATATGCGAGATGTTGGGGACGCTGGACCAAATGGAGTATCTGAACTGCAAAAAGTGTAGGTTAGTTAAAACATTGGAAACTAGAATTGAGGAATTGCAAGAAAGAATAGAGGTTCAGTCGGGAATAAATGACATAGCTAGGTTTGTGCAAACAACAAAAATGATAATTGAAAATTCCGAAAGAGGAATAATACAAAAACAGATTAATAAAGGACTGAGTGATAAAAAGAAAGTAAGTACTGATGAATGTAGTATGGATGAAGATGGTGATTTCAACATTGTGCAAAGGGGCCCTAGAAAGCAAAGACAAGATAGGGAACAACAAATAAAGTTAACTAATAGGTTTAATGGGCAAAATGATGAGGGTATTTCTCTTGACCAGGAGTATGTCAGAGAAAATAGTATTATTTTAGAAATTTGTCAGAAAACTTCTGGTCTCGAAAATTGGAGGAGAAACGTACCAGAAGGGTATATAAACCAGGAAGGGAATACAAGATCTGCATTCTTAGAAAATAATAGCCTAGAGCGAAATGAACAACCTGCCATATCAGACAACCTGGGTAATAAACATAGAGATGTAGTTATCATTAGCGACTCAATGCCCAGGAATGCAAATAGGATGATTTGTAAAAATAAAACAGAGCAGGTTACTTTGTCTTGTTTACCAGGAGCAGGAATAGCTGCTATAAAGGCACGGCTGGATGGGTTCTTTGAGAATACAGTAAATCCTGTGGCTATTCTTCATATAGGTACTAACAATATTGGGAGGAGGAACCTTGCTAGTATCCAAAGAGACTTTGAAGAAGCAGGAAGGGATTTGCAAAATAGAAATATTCCTTTGATTATTTCTGAGGTCCTTCCAATTCCAAGAGCAAATAAACAAAAATGTATGGAGTTATCCAGATTTAATGGGTGGTTAAAAAGATGGACTCAAAGAGAAAAATTCCAACTAATGGAGCACTGGCAAAGGTTCATTAATGTACCTTATTTGTTCTCCCAAGATGGCCTCCACCTGAATAAATATGGGCATTGGGTATTGGCTGATAGATTTAATACTAAAATAGGGAAAATTTTAAACTAATGGTGGGGGGGGAAGGTAGTGACTCTTTATTGAAAATAGTGGATAAGGAAATAACATTCTAGTGGGAAATTTGACTACTGGACTCTGTTACTAGTGAATGCTTGGAGTTTGAGAAATAAAAAAGAGGAACTGGAGGTCATATTAAAGAAGGATGGAATTAAATTGTGTGCTGTAACAGAAACTTGGTGGCAAAAAGGTGGCTGGGGAACAAATATTGACGATTTCAGGTATTTAGGTGTGATAAAGCAAATAGACTGGGAGGAGGGGTGGCTTTATATGTTCACAGTGATCTTGTAGCATACAAAATGAAAACTGTTAAGCACCTAGAGTTTGAACATTTAATGGTGCAGATTATTCTGCCCAAGGGGAAGCAAATATTAGTGGGGGTGTACTATAGACCCCCTTCGCTCAATAGTGAGAAAACGCTTGAACTAATTAAGACTATAAGTGATACGAATGAGTCCAAAAATGTATTATTACTTAGAGATTTCAACATCCAAGACTTCTTAAAGAACTGGTCACAGTTATCTGTAATCCACTTCAGGCCATCTTCCAGTCCTCTATAGATTATGGAGAGGTGCCAGAGGACTGGAAGATGGCAAATGTGATTCCAGTCCATAAGAAGGGATCTAAAATGGATTGCTCCAATTACCGTCCCATAAGTTTAACTAGTATATTGAGTAAGGTAATGGAGTCTATTATCAAGAAGCATATTGAAAGTTTGCTAAGGGAAAAGGGTCATGTAGATATTACACAGCATGGATTCACAAAAGGAAAATCATGTGTGACTAACCTGCTGCCCTTTTTGAGACAGTTAGTGCAGCCCTGGACAATGCATTAACAGTGGACGTACTTTACATTGACTTTGAAAAGACATTTAACTCTGTGTCCCACGGCGAAATGTTGTCTCTTCTGGAGAAATTGGGTATGGGCTCCTATGTAGTTAGATGGATCAATGCATGGTTGATTAATAGGAAACAGCGTGTCTGTATTAAGGGTGAAAAGTCAGACTGGATGTGGGTGCCAAGCGGAGTTCCCCAGGGCTCTGTTCTGGGCCCCCTCTTGTTCAATGTGCTGGTTTCTTCTATTAACTGTGTCGGTAAAACATGGATGGTTAAATTTGCCGAGGATATCAAACTTGGATCAGTTGTGACTAATAGATTGGAAGCTCAGAAGTTTCAGGAAAACATTGATTTAATATATAAGACAGCAGTGGGGAAGAAAATTAAATTTAATGTAGCCAAGTACAAAGTTATGCACTTGGGAAGAAACAATCCTAAATTTGAATATTATATAAATGGAGCCAAGTTAATGGTAATGGAAGCGGAAAGGGATTTGGGAGTATGGATAAATAATAACTTAGAGTCCGATTATCAGGTTAATGAAATAACCAAAAAATCGTATAGAATCTTAGCCTTAATTATGAGAAATATAACGAGTAGAGAAAGAGAGGTCATTGTGCCGCTGTATAGGGCTCTTGTTAGACGTCTTTTGGAGTATGCCGGTAGTGTATGGAGCCCTAGGTTTGTGAAGGATGTGCGAAAACTAGAGGGAGTGCAGAAATGGATGACAAGGAATGTGTCAGGATTGGAAGGATTATCCTATGGGGATAGACTAGGGGAGCTAGGATTGTATTCCTTACAATACAGGAGATATCGTGGAGATATGTGTCTGATTTATAGGGCAAGTAGAACATCTGACTTGTGGGAATGTTTGGGCTTGATAGCAAGACCTAGTCTAATTACAAATTGGGGACATCAGTATCAGTTAAAGGGAGAGAACTATAAGAAGAATTTAAGAGGGTCATGGTTTTCATGACAAACAGTGGATCAATAGAACAATCTGCCCAGTCAGGTAGTGTCTAGTGTAACTATAAATGAATTTAAAACTGCTTTGGATAAACATTGAAGTAGCTATCTGTATGATTTGAGGTAATGAATAGTGCAAGATGATAATGACCTTTGGCTAAGTTCCTGAAATTTTTCCTATGTTTTTTTTCCAATGTATAGCAAGGGCTCATCGGTGATGGTCAGGTGAATTGTGTCTGCCTAATATGCATCTACCATGCATTGCACTGCCTGCAGTCCTGCTGCCTCATCAGTCTCCTCCTCTTTTTCTTCAATATCTTTAATTCCCACCTGATCAAACACATCCCAAATGGGATCTGGCATTTTCTGTTAACTTGCATGTTTTCTTAGCTTGTTTCCCATGTAAGGTGGTGGTAGCAACACCCGGTCTCTGTGGATCATGTTGTGCCCTAGATAAATGCGTCTTTAGCATCTGTCCACCATGTACTCTTTTTTTTAAAAGATCGGTCAACTTTTGAACCTGTTCACGCCCACCTTCAATTATTGATGCCAGCCCATGTTTATAGTGTGGGTCCAGCTTGGTGGCAATCCTAAAATCTTCAGACTGCAGAATGCTGGAAATTTGTGTATTGCAGTCTAAGACGTGGAACATGTGTTCCATTAAGGCACAACTTCCATTATCACCACCTGCTACAGCACTTGCTGCACATTCACCAGTGTCCACCCCATCACATGTAGTAGTGGAATGGCCTGACTGATACAGGCAGTGTCCCCACTCACTGCCTATGTTGTTGCATGTTCAAATGATCTAAGAATCATGATCAGGCCATCCATTTTGCACTACTGCTCTGTTGTCAGACATGGATACTCAAGCACTGTCATGGCTTGTATGTAGCAGCAAGGATTTAGATATGGCTTTATACTGCTCCTACAACTGCTCGATCATGTCAGTGTTGAGTTCCATCTGGTGGCAACATCCAGCTTCATATGGTGCTGAGGCAGTTTGTTTTGTACAGTATGTGCAGATGACTGAGCTGGTCACGGGCCTTTCCAGAACAGGCAAAGTGGACACAGATATGATGGGCCACAGTCAACATGGCCTGTATATCAGGATGGGCTAGAAACTCCTGCACAGCGAGACTAAGATAGTGTGCCAGACATGGCACCCTGAGAACCCCCATCACTGCTGCATTTCACAACATTTGAGTCATTATTGCTCACAATGAAACCTGATTTCAGTGAATGGGGGTGAAGCCGCTCTTTAAGCTCGCTAAGGAGCACTTCCAGCATTTTCCGACCCATGTCCAATCCACTTATACGCTTCATTGTCAGCATGGCATGCTGTCAAATGCCCAGAGTGTTGTTACCACCACAAGTGGGCTTGGTGCAATTTTTCCCACACCCAGAGTCAAATACTACCCCAGCTACCTGTGCCCAGTGTGCTATAATATACAGGTAGGGGCTACTAGTTGTTTGGCCACTGGACCACACATCCATGCTCAGATGTATGTATAGTGATGCTGAATGCTTCAGGGAATGGTTTGCCATCTGTGACACTGTCCTATACAGTTCAGGAATGGCATGTTTAGAAAAGTATGTTCTTGATGGAATCTGCCATTTGAGACAGGCACAGGCCATCAACCTCTGAAATTCAACATTCTCAACAAAAGAGAATGGCAACAGACTAGGGTTGTCAGAACTAGTTCTAAAAAGATTAGAACCCTTTTAGAACCCAGGGGTTCGAGTTCTAATTTAGAACACCCATGGGTTTTAAGTATTAAGGGTTCTAAATACTAAATAAAATGCATTTTTCTGTTCAGACATTTCAAAAACAGGAGATGGCAGCCTGGAAACCAAACTAATTATAGGGAATTACATCCTAAAACTGTTCTAATAGGAGACAATATGAGAACATGTTGCTCCTATGCAGATGTGCCAAACACAGGGAAATGTGACACTTGACATTCCTATTTTGAAAGGCACAATGTGTTTCTCTTTTCTGCATGTGCAGTGAAACAGTATTATTGCTGTGCTGAAAGGGTAGTATTTTATTTATGGTTTTCCTTTTCTCCTCATGGTATCATTATCTGTTCTTTCCATTCAGTCCAATATACAAACACATTTGAGTTTTACAGACAATTAGAACCCTAGAACTATTTTCAAAGTTCTAGACTAGAACCAGAACCCAGAACTTTAGTGGGTTCTGACAACCCTACAATAGATCAATTGCCTGCATTTCAGCAGTTGCTGCATTTAACTCACGTGCAGTAGCATGACTGGGAGTGAACGTGCGGTGGTGCTCAAACATGCGATGCAGCGTAGGCTGGACCTTTCTTGGGGATGAGCTACCAAACAGCTGGACTCGTCATGGTGGCATTGCTACTGGGGTTGTAGTTGACTCCTGGGAATTCATAATTATTTATTTATTTTGTTTTTGTTGACCGGGTACGTGCACCAGACAAATTCTGCCTATTTTCAGGCACAACCCGGGGTGAGGGGGATACAGATGAATGCCAACTGACTTTGAACCAGATTAAGATTTTAGTGAATGGGGGGAAATTTGGCCAGGTCACTGGGGAAATTCCCCTACTCGGACAGTAGGGGGACTTGCTGTTTCGTTGTGGCGTCAGTCTCCATCTGAGTTGTGATGGAGAAGGATGTGGAGGAGCCAGGAGTGCAGGCAGCACAATTGCCAGGAGATCTGAGTGAAGCTGATACATTTTTTGATGCTGAGGTATGATTAGACCATATTGTTGGCTGTCCTGAAGGAGCTCTGGGTTCAGATGCTTTTGTGGCTTCTTCTGCTCTAGAATCGGGACTGGATTCTCGGTACCAATCTGCGGAGGTATTAGTAGCCCCGAATCTTCCTATTGCAAGTTCCAAATTATTGCCTGTTACTCATACTGCTGAAGAATCTGTTTCTGCTGACCTGCACTTCATTCCTGATAGTAGTCTGAGTGTCTCCCTGGTGACTGGCGGGAGTTGTCAAGTGCCAGTCCAGAATACTCCCGTTGTGAGTGTGTCGGGCGATCAACTCGGCGTTTTGCTCCATGGTCCATCTGTAGTCTTTCAGACTGAGTCTCGGATGCAGGATAAGATTTCAGTTTTTTTGTTTTCAGCTAGCAAATCTCCTGCTCCAGAAAAACTCCTCACTAAATTTGTTGCCTTGTGGTGAGCATGGGCTGATTCAGAGATGGACGATGTGGAGCCATGGACTGTGAAGAAGTCTTTGTGTGCTGCTGGCTGGGTGAAATCTCCTGCTTCCCAGAATTGGATATCTGATTTTGCTCCGATTTATATTCCTGGAGTTCAGCTGAGTGCAGTGCTAACTAGTGCTGGCCCGTCAGTGTCTCAAGACTCTATTATGGATACAGGTATATTTTCTGACAGTGCTCCTGAAACTTACTTGGAACTCACCCCTAACCCTGCCATAAATTTTGAACATATGGCTCTTTTGGGTATTCGTGGTGGGCATCGAAATCCACTTGGACATGTTGTGGACACGGGTCCTGCTAATAATGGTTTGCCTTTGCAGGGAGACACTGGGGGTCCCGATTCATCTCATGAGGGGGATAGTGGGCCACGTCCCAAGACTTTTGCTTCTTTTTTTCAGAAAAAGGTTTTGCCTGCTAAACGACACAATGCTGTTCACATTATCTATAAGGGGGGTTTAGAAGTTTTCCCAAATGGGGAGTATGTGGGTAAAGTGTTGCTGAAAACAAGTCTACGCTTTAATGCTGCAGAACTGTATGCTTTGATACATGTGTCAGGGGAGTGCTCATTTGATGTGAGTTTTAAGTTACAGAGTGGTTTGGAAGCTTTCTGGTTGAGGCATCATAAGGTAAAAGATACTCCTTTGTGGGTCCCTTTTGTTGTTATTCCCCCTGACTAAACCGGCCCAGAAATCTGTCACTATCCTATTTCGAAGTGAAGAGGTTAGTGTAAATGATTTGATCTTTTGGTTAAAACAATGCTGTATTATGCTGGGTCACCTGTATGCCATTTCTGATGCTGAAAATATTTGGACTGGGGGTTGGAAGGTCTGGGTGATTCTGAAAGAGGTTCATGGGTCCCTGCAGCATCTACCCAACTCCTTTTTTCTAGGGGGGGGGTAGAGGGGTGTTGTTTTATTCCGGGCAGTCCAAAACATGTTACAAGTGTGGTGCCCCTGGGCATATCAGTAATGCCTGTGTTAAGGTCTGCTGTTCCCTCTGTGGGAAATTGGGTCACTTGTATTCGCAATGCACTGAGGAGATTAGTTGTAATCTTTGTGGTCTGTCTGGACATTCCTATATGTGCTCAGGCTGCATGTACTAAATCAGGGTTGGAGGGGGATCTTGAAGAACAACAGTTGTTGGTAGCTGTGGCTCAAAGGGAACATGTGAAGATGTGTGAGACTGCTCCACAGTCCCAGCACTCCATAGCTCCATGATTGGACACCACTTTTGATCTGCCTACCTTGCCCCCCCCCCCAGTTTTGTTCGCACCCATCCTTGGAGGCTGCAGGCTGCTCCAGTGGAGGTTGTGGTTCCGGAGTTGCCCAAGGTGGTATCGCTGCCTCCTACTGATGGGATGCCTGTGACTGAACAACCTATCATTTCTTCCTCTGCAATGCCCTCGCCCCCCTTCGCTGGCTGTTCCGGTTGTAGAACTTGAACAGCGTGTCACTCGGCGTAGGAGCTGGAGACAACTTGCTTCCAAAGTTCATAAGATTTCTGAGACCAAAACCTCCAATAGGTTCCAACCTCTTTTTCAGGACTCGAATGCAGTGGGGCATGATTCCGAGATGTCTTCAGAAGATTCCCACTGTATTGAACCTTTATCTGATTCAGAGTCTAGTGAATTAGGGGATGTTGGTGATAAGGTGGTTAGCTCCAGAAAAAAGTGCCAACACCACTAAGGGGAAAAAGAAGAGGGTGGTGGGTTCTGGTAAGTCACGGACTCATAAACCTCCTTGAACCCTTTGATGTGTCAGGTTAATTGGTTATCTTTCCTGACAATTAATGTCAACAATATTGAGAATAATTGGAAAAGGGGAGTTTTTTTTTCTCATTTACTGTCTTCTGCTGCAGGTATTTTTTTGCAGGATACCCGGCTGCACACCCCAGTTGAGGTGCGTCAGGTTCAAAATGAGATGTACAAGGGGCCTTCTTATTGATCCCTTAGTCTGGGTTTGTGTACTGGGGTGGGAATCTTATTCACCCTAAATATTCAACTTCTTAAATTATTGGATTTGATCCCAGGAAGGGTTTTGATATTGGATATTAAATATCAAGGTGCTTACTACAGGTTAATTAATGTATATGCACCTCAGTCAAACGCGGAAAGAGTAGATATGTTTCTTCACATTCGTCCTTTCCTGTTTTCAGCTCAAGCTGTAATATGGGGGGGGGATTTTAATTGTGGTCTTACGTATCATGATAGGGGAAGTGGTACATCTACTAAGAAAGTTATCTGTGACATGTCTTTTTTGACTTCCACTGTTCAACTGGCAAATCTGGTGGATGCCTATAAATCCTTTCATAAGATGGGGACACCTACCTTTCAGAGAGGAATGCATGCTACCCATATTGATTTCTTTTTTGTCAGCACGGGAATCCCTATTACAACTGCTCAGGTTACTTCAGTGGAGTATTCCGATCATAAAGAGCTTTCTGTTGTAATAGGGTCTCCTGAGTTGTCTTATGGACTTGGTATCTGGAAATGGAATACTTTTCTTCTCACTGAAGACTCCATCATTCACCAAATTTTGTATGTTGTCAGTGGTCAGAAAACTTTGTTTGAGATGTTTGACAACCCTTTCCTCTGGTGGGAATGTTTGAAATTTGATCTCTGTAATCTGATGTTATCAGTGAGTAGACATAAATCAGATTCTGAGAAGGTTAAATACCAACAACATAGGAAACATTTGCAGCATTTAATGGGTTTAACAAAATTGACTGGCCATGAGTATGGGGGTCAAATTTCAGCAGTCCAAAGTTTAATGAGGGAGTTTCATGAGCACCAAATGGCATCTCTTACAATGCAACAATGGTTTGGTAAACATGGGAAATTGGAAATCATATGCCCTTTTATTAGTTGTAGGGACCGGATTTGGAAGAAAAAAATGACGGCAGTTTTAGATTCTGCTGGGGTGACTGCTATGACTCAATCTTGTATTATGGAGGTGGTTTCCCAATATTTGGGGACCCAGTTTAATAAATCCAATACTGACTGGACTGATTTTTCCCTGTTTTTTTAGTTTATTGAATATCCTGTCTATTCCTTGTGATGCTGTGGCTGCCATAACTGTGGCTGTTTCCTCAGCTGAAGTGCTGGAAGCAGTTTTAGCCTTACCTAAAGGGAAGGTTCCTGGCCTGGATGGCCTTCCAGCTGAACTTTATAAACTGATTGTCCTGGTTATTTCTCAAGAAATGTCCTTGGTTTATACCTATATGTTGGATACAGGGTCGGTCTCTTTGGACGTGACACTTGGAGTTGTGACTCTTTTACATAAAAAAGGTGTCAGGGAAGATTTGGACAATTGGAGGCCTATCTGTCTTCTAAATGTTGATTTTAAGATTCTGATGAAGATTTTGGCTCATAGGCTGTCTAAAGTTGTATCTTCTGTCATTTTGCAGTTTCAATCTTGCTCTGTTCCGGGGAAGGTAATCACTGATCAATTGTTGCTGTTACGTGAAGTTTTTGAGTCTTGGGCTTTCTTTGGTACGAATGGATATGTGGTATCACTTGATCAACGGAAGGACTTTGATTCAGTTGATTATGAATTTTTATGGTTTATCTCGCGGTTTTATGTAATTCCTGATGTCTTTATATGTTGGCTGCAGGACATTTATGATTTGGCTGTTGTGAAACCATTGGTAAATGGCTTCCTGGGGCCCATGATTCCGGTGCGCTGAGAGGTTCGTCAGGGCTACCCCTTAAGCTCTTTGCTTTTTGTTTTCTGTATAGATCCTTTGCTTCATTTATTGAATGATGTCCATTTTTTTACTCCTGTTTTAGCTTCTGTGCTTCGCCTCCCATGGACGGCAGCTGCCTATGCTGATGACATTTGTTTGGTTCTTAAATCTTCCGCTGATATTATACATGCTGTTGACTTTTGCTCCTATTATAGAGCTGTCTCTGGGGTAACTTTAAATAAACATAAATGTAAGATCAAATGTCTAGTGGTGGGGACGCCTGACCCCTGTGTTGCTGGTATTTCTATTCAAGATGGGCCTCTGACAGTTTTAGGGATTGCCTTTGATACTGGTCATCAAGACCTCCTCAACTGGGACTTGAAGCTTGGGCAGGGGAGGGCTTTCGTGGAAGGTTGGAATAAATGTTCTATGGGGAAGCAAAAATGTGTATATTTAGTTAAAACTTATCTCCTACCACTTTTTCTGTATGTGAGTCAAGTGTCCCCCCCACCAAAGACAGAGACACTGCTCTCTATGGACTGTTCTTTCAGGCAATTTGGGGGAGTAGATTGAATCCCCTCAAACGGAATGTCTTATATCTTAAAGTCTCAGATGGGGGTCTAAATATGGTGAACCCCATGTTGGTTTTTTTTATTAATTTTTTGTTTATGAACCTGCACCCGCTATGTCATCAGACTCCCACTTGGTGGATGGCCTTGTGGAGTGCTAAACTTTCGGCATGGTATAGCAGCTGGGTTTTAGGTATTTTGAAGGTATTCAAATCTGTTACATGTTCTCCACCGTATTATAGGGAGATGTTTGTTCGATTGAAGCAATGGGGTATTTTACATGGGGATGTGTTTCATAAATCTAAAAAACAGATATATGCACAGGTCCTGGCTTCAAATTTTACTGACCCCAGTACCTTTCCGTTATGTCCTCAGCCTTCTGTTCCTAATGTCTTGCAACTCCTTTGAAATGGATGGATCCCTGTTAAATACTGGGATGTGTTGTGGCTCTGTTGTCATGACAAATTAAATGTGAAAGCAAACCAAAAACATAAAGCTTTGATTGAACGGCAGTGTGCTAGACCTATGTGTATAGATAAGTTGGAATCTACGCAACAATTATTCTTTACTTGTTCTTTCATTCAGTCCTTTTGGAGTTACTTGGCAGGCTGCTGGGACATGTTACTGTTTGATACTCTCTCCTATGAAAATTTAATTTATGGGGCGTTTAGTTGGAAATGGTCTCACTGGGTTACCAATATGTTGAATGTGATATTTTCCGTGATAAAATGGTATGTGTGAAATGCCAGGTGTTTGTATACACTACAGCAGAAACTGCTCTCCTACGAGGACCTTTCTGGTTGTATTTCAAAGGAGATTTGAAGTATCTACTTTCGGGGAAAAATCTTTTCAAAATGCATTACGTATTGCAAATGTTTGGAGAAATCTTCCCTGGGTAACTGATTCTGATGTTCCTATCACATAATGTTCTGTGGATTCTTTTTGTGATTTTTTGAATTGATTCTTTTGTTCTGTTATTGATGTTATGTTTACATATCTAATAAAAACAAAATTCCCCTACTCTTTTCAAGAAGTGCCATGGAATCTTTAACATCCACCTGAACTACCACCAGAACAGGCAGATGGGACCTTGGTTTAACATCTCATCCGAAAGACAGCACCTCAGGAGTGCAGCACCCACTCATGCTGCACTGCATGTCAGTATTGGGATATTAACGCAAGTGTCTGGTGCGGGGCTAGAACCCACAGCCTTCTGATCTCCCGGCCTCAGAGGCAACTGTGCTACCTGCTGAGCCACTGACACTAACCTTGACATATACCTTGAGTGACATCAGTGATTTGCGGGGGGGGGGGGTTCTGCAAAGGCTTTACTGTACCTTTCTGACTCTGGGTGGTAATTCGCAACCCACCACTGCTGCTATGCCCACTACTAGACAGATCCACAGAATCTTCCTCCTCTCTGTAGTGCTCCTCACTCACCCTTCCATTCACCTGGTCTCTTGCCCTGTCACTTCTGTTTGCCATTCATAATGATGATGATGATGAGGGACAGGGACCCCTGCACTGGCTTTCTTCTGGTGGTGTCACCAGAGTAACAGGTGCCTGTTCTTCAGGTGTGTGTGTGTGTTGCCCACCGGTGTCTACATGGCTGCCCTTTTCTGCCTACTAACTTGTGCTTTAATTTATTTATTTATTTAGTTAGTTTTTATTGACTGGGTAAGTGCACTAGATAAATTCTGCCTATTTTCAGGCAAGACCTGGGGGAAGGGGATACAGATGAATCCCAACTGACCTTGAACCAGATTAAGCTGTTGGTGGTATTTTTAGTGAATGGGGGGAAATTTGGCCAGAGCACCGGGGAAATTTCCCTACTCACCTGCGGGGGAGATTCTGGCTGTCCAAGATGGGGGACGAGAGTCCTGGAGTGGTGTTGGAAGCCATGGAGGTTGGAGGGCTGGTCTCCCGTCTTGCCTTGTCTTTGCCTGAGACTGCTGGTCTGCTCAATGTTCAGGAGAACAATGTGGAAATGAACTGTTTGGATTTGGAACCTGGTGCTACAGATGCTGTTGGTTTGGCATTGCTGGCTACTGAACCTGACTTGGACTCGGAGTTGGTTGTCAGTTCTGAAGAGGCTGAGTTTGAACTTTTGGCTGCTCCTTCTGGTGTGCAGTCAGATGAAACCTGTGATTTGCAGCTGCATTTAGAATCTGAGGAGAAGACATTTCTTGCAAGGAAATCAGCTCTTGTGCAGAAAATTTGGTGGCCCTGTACTGACAGCTCAGCCGTTTCTGTCAAATGCCCTCTGAGTCATACTTCTACTTGCTTGCAAGACCTGCCGTCTGCCACTGGACACTGTAAGTCTGTGTGTGTTTCGAATCCTAATTTGACTGCAACCTCTGTTACTGACTCTATTGCTGTTCCCATCGAGTCTGTCTTAAGCCCTCCCCATCTGGCTACTCGGGCTACTGACGTCACGGGGACTGGGCCTTGGTCAGTGGACTCAGCATTGGAAGGTGCTGGCTGGGAAAAGATTTCTCCTAATGCGTGCTGGTCTCCTGCCTATCTGTCTGCCGACGGAGGCTGACTTTGTGACTTCTGCATTACCCCCTTGCCCTACTGTCACTGGGGAAATGATTCCTGAGCGGGTTCTGGCTGATCCACTAGCCATTCCTGATGGCTTACATCTCACTGAGCACCCTGCCCTAAATCTCCCTCCTGTAGCTGTTCCAGTTTCTACTGCTGGTCTAGACCCTGCTCAGAGTGTGGCGCCTTTGAATCTCATGCATGACAGACAGAAGAAAACATTTTCCACATTTCAGCTCCCTATCTTGCCTGCTAAAATGCCATAATGCTGTCCGTCTTTCTTATGTTGGTGGTATGCTAGACCCCCCTGATCATGGCTATGTGGCCAGAACTTTGTTGAAGAACTCTATGAAGTTCTTTGCCCACAAACTTTATGCCCTTATTCATATCTCTGGGGAGACTACTTTGATATAAGTTTCAAGATGCTTCGAGGTTTGGACAGATTTTGGGCGAAATATCACTCACTGAAGAAAATAGCCTTGTGGACACCTTTTTTGGCCATTCCGTTAACTAAACCTGCCTATAAAACTGTATTGATTTTATTCTAGAATGAAGGGGTGGATATGTCTGATGTGCTTTATTGGTTGAAAATGCGCTGCACTGTTATTGGGGAACCTGAGGCCATACTGGACTCTGAAAATATATGGACTGGTGGGTGAAGGGTTAAGGTATTGCTCAAATCTGATAACTCTGGACTTCTCCACCTGCCTAATTCCTTTTTGGGGTCGTGACAGGGGGGTGTTGTTTTATTCAGGGCAGCCTAAGGCCTTCTATAGGCGTGGCGATCCCGCTCACCTGAGTAGTGCTTGCGATAAGGTTAAATGCAATTCCTGTGGGCAGTTGGGTCAAGTTAGCTCTGCCTGCCTCAATGAGAGTAAATGTAATTTGTGTGAGGAACCTGGGCACACTTTTCAGAACTGCGCCTGGGCAGCCCACAATCAGGAGCACCATGATGATGGTGCAGATCAGCATTTTATTATCTCTCAGGCCCAGAAAGCTAAACTTCGGAGTAAGCTTTCTCCACTGCAGCTGGATTTAGGCCCTCCCAGGCCCTCCACGTCGGCTGCACCTGCAACTGAGTCTTGTGTTGTGCAGAGCCCGGGGTCTTGTACTCCACCTATTCCTTCTTTAGTGCCTGTAGTTGTTACCCCTGAACCCTTGGGATTGGCCCCAGTCAACACTGGAATGCCCCCCCCCCAGAGCCCCTTCCTGTGAGCTGCAGACGCTCTATGAGGTCTAAACAAAAAGCTGCCCCACCACCTCCTAAGGCCCTTAGACCCTCTTCTACTTCTGTATCTAATCCTTATGATGCCTTGCACGATACATCTGCTGACTCTGGAGAGGAGTCTGATTTCTCCTCTATCCCTTCTTCCCACCCTGATGGGACTACTGACACTTAAATGCGATCTAAGGGTAGAGGTGCTCAGAATAGAAAAGCCTGGTCAAAGGGGAAAGGTATGGCTGGTTCGGGCAGAAAGAAATTGTTTTTTTTTTCTCAGGTCAATTCTTTGTGCTCCTGCCCTTTTTTTCTGCTGCCTGATACTTTCACACTCTTTGCTTGTCACACGTTGAATGTGAACAGCATTAAACATGTAGACAAGAGGAATACAGTTTTTGCCTTTCTTGCTTCTTTACAACTAGGCTTGATTTTTTTACAGGATGTCCACTTTCATACTTTTCATGAACTACAACATGCTCAAAGGCACTGGTTATATGACCCCTCCTTTTGGTCCATAGGCCAGGATACCTGCTCTGGTGTTGGTATTTTAGTTCATTCTCTTGATTTTCAATTGCTCAAACTCTATGATTTTGTGCCTGGCCAAGTCCTTATTCTTGATGCAGTTATACATCACACACCCTTTCACTTAATTAATATTTATGCCTCCCAAACTAAATCAAGTTGTATTGAAATTTATTTCTCATATTCAGCCTTATTTATTCATCTCCAAGCAGATTCTGTTTGCTGGGGATTTCAACTGTGGCCTGAGTCTGAAGGACAAAAGTTCTTTTGCTGCCACTAAGAAACTTTTTTGTGACTCTCGCTTTCTACACACTGTTATTCGTACGGCTCGACTGCATGATGGATACGTGGACCTTACTAATCAGCACCCCCCACACACATTTCACAAAGGCATCTTGGCCACTAGAATTGACTTTATCTTTTTGTCCCCTACACTACCTATTTTGGCTGCTACTGTTTTTCCGGTTGAATTCTCTGACCATGGGAGGGTGTCCATCTCTATAGGTAGTGCCCCCTTCCATTGCCAGGGTCCGGGACTTTGGAAATTTAATACTTCTTTATTGACAGACCCAGAGTTATTGTCTGCCTTACATCAGTTTCTTACTGCTCGGAAATCTGTGTTCCTTTTTTATGACGACCCTATTACTTGGTGGATGGTTACAAAGACTGATTCAATTCTCCTTTTAAAACGCTATAGTAAGCAGAAATGTAATACTGCTTACTTGACCTACCTACAGCACAGGTGACACCTTCATAATTTATTGACTATTGCTCATACTATTGGTCAAGACCGTACTTCCAAGATTCAATTGATTCACAAAGACATGATGATGGTTTCATCTTAGCAAGCTACCCGTTTGTATGTCCAGCATACATTTGGCACTCTGGGCTTATCATAGGACATTGACCCCTCTGCTTGGCAGGCCCACAGGGCAGGGACTCACACTATGTCCAGTCTTCGGGACTCCTCTTGCTTCTTACACACCTCTGGTATCTCCCTTTCCCACATTGTTGCTAACTTCTCTAGAGCCCTTTTCACTGACATTCCCTCAGCCCTCAGGGGGATTCAGGAGATTTTAGGGACCATCCCTGTCCCAACTGTTCCCTCTTGAATAGTACAACAAGCGGACCGCTTGATTACCCAGGAGGAGGTTGAAATTGTTTTCCAGCACTTGAGACGTAATGTTTCCCCGGATGAGTTGCCTTTTGAATTATATAAAATTATTGGTGACCATCTGTGCCCTGAGCTTACTGTTGTATTTAATGCCATGCTTAGCACTAGTACTATTCCTTTGAGTTTTAATAAAAGAACTTTGATTTTTTTGTCTAAAAAAGGGGATAAGACTGAGTTAAATAATTGGAGACCTATCTGCATGTTGAATGCAGATTGTATATTGCTTACTAGAATGTTCACTAATAAACTGCTTCTGATTGCTGAACAGGTTATTTACCCGGAACAGGCTTGTGACATCTCTACTCGTAGTATCCAGGATCATTTAATCCTATTACGAGAAGTCTTTTCCCATGGTCTCAAGGGTTCCTCTAGTGGGTATGTGGTTTTCCTTGATCAGAGTAAGGCATTTGATTCTATCTGCCATACCTTCTTATGGGAAACTCTCCGTCACTACTATGTTCCACATCTCCTGGTAGGGTGGATTCAGTCCCTATATGCTGCTGCTACTATGTCACTGGTTATGAAGGGACATGTTGGCCCCATGGTTTCTATTAAAAGGGGAGTCTGGCAAGGTTGTCCTATGAGCCTTGTACTGTATACTTTTTTTTATCGATCCCTTACTGTGGTCCTTTAATGGCCTTTCCACTATTGCTCTGATACTGGGGCCATCTGCTCAGGCTTTGGCCAGAGTTATTGCTTATGCTGATAACCTTTGTTTATTGGTTGCTGACCATCGGGCTCTTCACCTCTGTTCATCCTTTGGAGAGGTGTCCGGTTCTTCCTTGAATTTAGAAAAATGCTGTGGGAAGGCTTTAGGTCTTGACCCAGTCCCCAGTCCACTCTAGGGCCAATTTCCCTTGCCTTGGGCCTTTGACTATCCTTGGAATTAAGCTAGGTACTGCTGAGATGGCTACCTTAAACTGGGAGGGGAAACTTGCTCTTGGGAAACATAAACATATCTGTCAGTGCTGCCATCTGTGAGTTACCAATGACTGCTGTGAATTATAATTTCACAGCCTGCAAGCCTGTGAGTGAAACCTGAATTGCTGTGTTTGACCTGTTTTACCCCCCTTCCCCTTAACTCGTAGACTGATTTTAACTTTAATCACATTGAAGCTGCTACAGGACCTGAAGTGAGCTGCATAGACTGCTGTTTGAGTCTGCACATGAGTCATCTGTTGTTGAGAATTGTATATGCTAAAGTTCTGTGGAGCTGTGACTGACTTGGGTTGCTAGGTAATAGCACAGTACCTGACCTGCTTGCAGCATTATTGCCATCACCTGCTTTCATTGAATTCTGTTCTGGTCTCCACATTTTTCCAGATGGTGGCAGCTCTGGGAAGTGGAGGGGGGGCGATTTCAATATAAAGGCTGCCTTCTACACAGCGGCAGCGTCAAAGCGGCAGCAGCTAAGTGGGACAGCAAAGTGAAGAGAGGAGTCTGACCGGAGTCAGACCGGGGACGGACTGGGCTACTAGAGTTTGTAATATCTTGCTTAGATTTAATCATTTTTGGGGTTTGTACCTATAGATTAGTTATGATTAACAGAGGGATATTGTTGTGTGAGCCTATACACTTTGTGTTTGTGTACTGATGGGTTATTTTGTTCTATGTGTGTTAATAATGACTTTAGAACGTATGAAAATAATCAGATTCTGGATTTCAGACTCAATTGTTTATTCCTAATTATAGTCATTTATTTGGTGTAAAGGTTAAATACATGTGTTATAACTTGGGTTACAGTGTTAGGAAATATAAGACATGGAAATGTGTTCTGCCTGTTTGCATAAGAACCTGGTTACATTGCTTTCTCTTGCTAATTCGATCTGGCAATGTTGAAAGCAACCCTGGTCCTTTAGCAAACGTATATGGCAGATAGTGATTTTTGCAGCATTCATATGGCCTCAAAATTATGCATTTTAATGTATTAAGCTTAACATCTAAATTTCATGAGGTGGAGCCATGGATTAGTTTATATAATCCAGATGTTCTGGCACTGACTGAAACCTGGTTAACCTTACCTGTTCTTGATACTGAACTTTTATACCTGCTTATAAACTTTTAGAAAGGATCATGCCACTGGTAGGGGTGGGGTTTTGTTTTATGTTAAGGAATATTTAATGGTAAATGAGACCACTATATTTAACAGTAATTTGGAATATTGTGAACATATTACTATTCAGTTATTGTTGGGATTTGTCAAAAATTAACTATTTGTTGTGTATATCTTCCACCTAATGGTAGCAAATCAGGCTTACAAGAACTTGTAAATGCTTTGAATACTGGGGTTTCTACAGAGTTAATACTACTGGGGATTTTAATTTAAATTGGATGGGTTCAGATATAACAAAAGTTAAATACGGTCTTGTCTCAGTCTGGTTTACAACAGATTATTACTTGCCCACTCGACACAATAATAGATCAGGAAATCACACATTGCTGGACTGGATATTAACAAATAGACCTATTAATATGATAAAATGTGGTTTGACTTCTGATTAGTTAAGTGATCATCATCCAGTCTTCTGTATTTGGAAGCATGGGGGACTGAAGAAGTCTAAACCAATTATAAGGATTTCGAGATCTTTTCTAAATTTGATGTACATTCTTTTTGTACAGAGTTGGGTAAAATAGATTGGTCTTTTTATATTCTATCCCTGATGTGGATTCTGCATTGCATTTTTCATTACTGAGTTTACACATGTTTTGGACCAGTTAGCTCCCTTGTTAAAGAAGGGTCGAGGGAAAACTTATGGGTGGTTAACACCTCCTTTGATTAAACTTATGAGACAACGAGACAAGGCCTGGAAGCGTATAAAATGAACCATTCTGCTTCTGGTTATCATGCAGTATAGGACTTTAAGGAACCAATGTAAGGCTAAGATAAGGAAGGCTAAAACAGACTATATTAGTCATAAACAATGTGAAGGGTTATCTAACGCTACTACTTTTGGAAAACAATTAATAATTTCATAAGGCCTAATGTTTGTCAACCAGGTTCAATGAGGTTGAATGGTGACTTGTTGTCTTGTCCACTGAAGATAGCTAACGAGTTTAATTTGAAATTTACTACATTGTCTGATTCCTTTAGTGACCAGTCCAAGGTGAACTACTTGGGATTGACTGAAGATTTTACAGTTAATCCTAAACTGTATAAGGACTACTACTCGAAGGAGGTAGAGAAGTTGTTCGTTGTATTAAGAGGGACAGCTCAGCTGGTTCTGATGGCTTATGTCCTAGTTTATTGGCGGATGCTGCCTCGGTTATAGCACTTCCAGTTAGTATTATTTTCAACTTGTCTTTTGTTACAGGTACTATACCTAATATATGGAAACATACTTTGGTCACTCCTATATTTAAATCTGGTTAGCAACATGAGGTTTTGTAACTACAGACCTATTTCTATCTTGTCTGCTTTAGCTAAAGTTCAGGAAAGAATAGTTTATAATCAGTTGAATGGGTATGTGGATCGCTTTGGATTATTGTCTCAGAACCAACATGGTTTTAGAAAGGAAAGAGTACTGAGACTGCCTTGGTCGAGTTCGCAGTAGCGGTACTTAATGGCATGGATAAAGGGTGTCTGATGGGTGCGTGTTCGTGGACTTGACCAAGGCATTCGACTCAGTTGATCACCAATTGTTGATTTCTAGACTTGGGTCATTGGAGTTGGTGAGTCTTTCTTGGACTGGACGAGGATTATTTAACAAATAGGTTTCAAAGGGTTAAATATAGGGGTGCTGTATCAGACTCTGTAATGATTAAGTGTGGGTTCCACAAGGTTCTATTTTGGGGCCACTTTTGTTTTCTTTGTTTTTGATCAACTAGTAAGTGTGATTAATAATGCTTCTCTAACACTACGCTGACGATGCAGTAATTTATCGCAGGGGTTTGTCATTTGGAGATCTAGGTGTTTCTTTAACAGAGGAAATGTGCAATTTTCAGTCTTCACTTATGGCCTGTAAATTACTCTTAAACAAATCTAAGACAAAGGTGATGGTTTTGGTACCCACCTAGACTGAGATCTGAGGTTGGTACTTTGGAAGTTAAATCTCTTGATGGATTACTGTTTGACTATGTTGATACATTTCAATATCTTGGGTATTACTAGATTCTCATCTAAGTTATGAATCTCATTTTTTGAGGGTTACCTCAAGAATACATTGTAGATTAGGTTCTTTGTACAGAATCCGTTCATTTCTTATTCCTGAGTCTAGGCTGGTTATTTCAAATTGCTGCTTACTTCCTATTGTGAACTATGCAGCTATGATTACTGACACTGCTTCTGCGACAGTGATTTCAAAGAAATCCACTTTACTTCACTTGATAGCTAAGTTTGCTTTAAATTGTTCTAAGTCATCTCATCATTGTGTGATTTTGAAAGAAATGGGCTGGTTACCGGTTTCATTAAATTTCCAATACTGTGTGGCCAAGTTCATATATAAAGTTATGGACTCTGGAATTCCACATAGTATTTCAAAGTTTTTGAGACCACATATTGATGGTTATTATTCTAGACATAGGTCAGACAGTAGGTTTCTCGAGATTCCTTTTATGAAATCTAAAAGTGGACAAAGATCCTTTGCTTATATTGCTCCATTCATTTGGAATGAAATTCCTCAAGATATTAGGTGGTTGTGTTCTGTCAAAAAGTTTGCCGATGCATTAAGGATGTATTTCGAATCTCAATTTAATTGTAACTGTTTTTTATGAATTTTTTTTTATGAATTTTATACGTAACAAAGACATTTTTGTCTGCAATTGGCTGCATTGTATATGTATGTTTGATTATGTATTGTCTGTATGCAATATATGTGGGTCGCACCTGTAAAAGGAACTTGTTTCCAGTGTGCTTACCCGTTAAGCGAATAAACAAACAAACAAACAAACAAAATGATGCAATGGAATGAAAGTAAGATTGGGAAGAAAAACATAGTTTTTTTAGTTAAAATTTTTCTTATTCCGGTCTTTTTTTATCTTAGTTATGTGTTTCTCATTCCCTACAAAAATTGGAAACTTCCCTTTTGAGTGTTTTTTTCAGGCCATTTGGGGCCGCTGTCTCAACCCTATTAAACAAAATGTGTTATATTTGTGCATTAAGGAGGGAAGCTTAGATATGGTTAACCCCATTTTATTTTTTAATAGTATTTTTTTTATGACTAATTTGAAACCTTTGTTTATTAATCTGGGTAAGGGGTGGGAGCCCTGGTTATTTTGGAATTGTGGGACCTGGTTCCGCCAGTGGGAGAAAAATGCACTCAAGGCCAGCGGTGACATGATGATTTATTTGGGGGGTACATTGCTTGCTTCTTACATTTTCTGGGAACAGGAGTCCTGTTCCTGGCTGCCATTTGTTTGTTTTTTTTTTTCGTTTTTTTTTGTTATTGCTGTTGGTGACACCTGATGCTCTGTATATTTCTTTTCCTTTTGTCAACTTGACTATGGTTTTGGTTCCATGTTTCTATTTTTGATTTTCCCTCATTGTTTGTTTATGTTCCAATTTTCTGTTTAATAGAATTTACCCCTACTCTTTTTCGAGAAGTGCCATGGGATGTTTAACATCCACCTGAACTACCACCAGAACAGGCAAGACGGGACCTTTGTTTAACACCTCATCTGAAAGATGGCACCTCAGGAGTGCAGCACTCCCCTCATGCTGCACTACAGTGTTAGTATTAACACAAGTGCCTGGTGTGGGGATAGAACCCACAGCCTTCTGATCTCCCAGCCTCAGAGGCGAGAGTGCTACCTGCTGAGCCACTGACACTGCTTGACATATTGTACCTGACAGATAGTGACTGTCTCATCAGCTGAGTCAAGTATATAAAAATCCCAAATAGGGATTTCGTAACCCTTGATTTACCATGGTGGCGGGAGTGGGACAGCTGAGGGGAAGGGGTGAAAATTTGTGTTTTCTGGGATGATTTCATGACTTCAATAATATTGGGGGAACTCTGGTAGTTGGATAACTGCAAACAATGTCCCTTGCATCATCTGCAGCACCACCCTTAAGCTTTTTCTCTTCAGGCTCCCATAGGGGATACAGCAAATCATCAGCACAGCCATGGATATCCTCCTTCTCCACAGGTCTGTCCTCCTCATCATCTCCATCTCCAGGCTCTCTGACCCACTCATTATCAGGAGTCTGAGTGTGATGCACATTTTCCAGATCTCCAGCCACAACCACTGATTCAAGCCCCACCCTATCAGAATCAGCACCACCACCCACGGGGACACCAGCAACCTCCTCTTCGACCACTGTTCCTTGTTTATTACTGCTTCTCTTGTCACCTCCCACATCCCCCACCAGCATGGCTGCCACAGATTTGGCAGAGAAAAATTTGGCTACACAAATGTCACCCTTGCCAGCTACTCCTTTGCTATTACTAGCAGCCCCAGAGCCCATCGAACACTCTGCCGCAGACATAGTTTTTTTAACTGCAGCACTATTTTGCCCCACAGATTTTGAACACTTTTTTCTGCCTCCCTGGTACCTCTTCCTTTAGTAGAGTGCCTCTTCCCGGTCATTCTTATATGCTAATTATAACTTGATTTGAGATGAAAAATTACAGAATGTAAAAAAAAAGCCTGCAGTGCAAATAAGTACCAGAAGCAGGCAACACCTCCCCCTATGGAACTGAGAATCAACAGTCTGATCTGAAAAAAATAAAACACCACAGGGAACAACACAACACACACACTGGGGTAAAAGGGTTAAACAAGTTATTAACTACCAGTAACAGACAACACTTCCCCTAAGAAATCAGGGGCCCGATTCCAAAATGCATGGTGCAACTCGCAGGCATATGCGAGTTGTGCCAAGCACCATTACGCCAGGGGCTCTGTGCCCTATTCCAGGACAGGTAGGGTCCCCGGCACCTATGTCCCACAACTTGCAGCAGCCACAGGGTTGCACCATGGAAATGGCACAACAGACCTGGGTGCCACAAGCTGGAGATCGTGATGATCAACTCCCCCTGTGCCCTCTCCTACCTTGAAACAAGCCTGTAGTCCTCTGGGGGCCATGGGGGGTTCAGCAGTGTGGCACAGGTGCATGGGGCACCCCAAAAAATGGGTGGAGTGGTACCCAGACATGCAGAGGGAGGAGGCTGCACAGTGTTGGAGGGGTCAGTGGGGCACAGCTGTCAGCGTGTTGTGGTGCTGCGAGGTGGGTAACTGTTGTTTTGCCAGGATGGATGCCCCTTAGACCAGCAAATTGTTGGTCTAACCCTGCAGTGCCGCATTGGACTTGGAATCATGTAAGGGGGTTACAGCAGCTGCCCTTTCAGAATAGGGTGCAGTTGCTGCCATAACCCCCCATTCTGCTATGTCATAGGGTCTGCGGTAGCAGACGTCCACTTGGGTGCAGGCCACCCATGCCATGGTGCAGGCTGCTTCCTGGAATACCAAATGGCATAATACATGTCACAAAGGGTGACTTGCACCATTGGGTTTGGCGCAAGTCGCCTTGCAACAGGCGTACCCCATTTTGGAATCTGGCCCCAAGTATCAGCAGTGTGACCTAAAAAAATACTGTGAAAAACAACCCAAAAAGTTCTTTGTTTTTTTTCTTAAAAAAAAAAAAAAACAGAACATGGATTAAAACAGCTGTAACAGGTAATTTAATATTCTATATAACAAAAAGTAACATAACACCATCACGTAAATAAAAATATAATTAAAAAAACTAAAACTGCTACATACGAACATACAAAGAAGCTAGCAGAAGAAGGCCATTTGGTCTATCAAGTCTGCTTATATAGCAGGGTCCACAGCTTGAGCTACTGTCCCTGAGCTCCCTTCCCACTCCTCCCATCCTCCCAACCCATGATCTTTACCTTTCCCCATGCCTATCTCAGCCTCTCTTAAAGCTGCCCACTGTATTCAATGAGATGACCTCTTCTGGCAGTGCATTCCAAGAGTCCACCACCCTCTCTGTGAAGAAGTGCTTCCCGACCTCCCTCCTAAACCTCCCACCCTCCAGCTTAAGATTGTGCCCCCTCGTGTTATGGTTGCCTCTCAGCTACAGAAAGACACAGGCAAAATGCTTTACTTAAATACACCAAATTAAACCACAGAAATAAAAATGAGAAATTACTCACTACGGATCAAAAATGATTAAAAATTATTAACAAGAAAGAGTGAGAAAACTAAAATATATCACAGATCTTGTGTTTTGACAAAAAAGCTCTGGCTCTTTCTGAGCTGCCTTGCTTACAGTACACCTACTGTCCCCCACACCACAGCTTAGACTGACAAAACAAAAAACTCTTATTTTATTTTATTTAAAAAGTTCACCAGGAAAGGCATACTGAGCAGTGAATGCTCATTTCCAGATGTGTCCAGGGGAGAGGGAATGGGGATACGCAATAAGTACGGCATCAAAAGACCAAAACAGTGCATAATGGATAACAGAATACAAACATCAAACAGGATGACAAAATATATATCATACATAGCAATAACCCTCTGCCAACAACAAGAAAAGTGCTACGAGACTATAAAAACAATCAATTGCAGGAGTAATATGGGATAAGTGCTAACCTATCAGTGAGTAAAGAGGCAAATATGGCGAGGGTAGAAATTTAAACTCATCTACAGGAAAGGGGGAGAATGTCCATGAGGAGGGAGTTGAGGATCTGTGGGGAGGCAGCATGATGGGTATGAGGGGGGAGGGTGTTCCAAAGTTTTGGGAAATGATGTGAGAATGTTGCCTGGCCAACAGAGGTTGATCTGGGTGGGATGGTTAAGGTGCAGTGGTCATGGTTTCTAAGTGAGTGAGAAGAAGGCGGTTTGAGGGAAATAGAGGAGGAGAGATGGGGAAGGGGCAGAGAGTGAAACAGAATTTGGCAAGAAAACTGGTGCAGTGGATATGGCACCTGTCTGCTAGGGACAGAAGGGAGAGAGACTGGTAAAGGGTGCAGTGATGGGAACGGGGAGGACAGTCAAGAGCAAAATGGTAGAAAGAGTGGAAAAGAGAGTCCTGCCTGGATAGGGAAGATTTGGGAGCGGCACTGTAGACTACATCATCCTAGTCAAAAAAAGGTAGGATAATTTTCTGGACCAGTGTATGATGAGCCAAAAGAGGAAAGCAACCAAGATTTCTGTATAGAGCACCCAGTTTGGGGTGCAGATTTTTGTGGATGACGTCAATGTGCCCAGAAAAGGTGAGGTTCTGGTCAAGCCAGATCCCGAGGTACCAGAAAGAGAAGTTGTCCGAAAGTAATGTCCCATCTAAGGTGTGGAATGAACAGAGGGAGTTAAGACAAAAGAGTTTCTGCTTCTTGCCAAAGGTCATGGAGACTGTCTTCTTGGCACTCAAAAATAACTGATTTAAGTGAAACCAGAGTTCAACTTTGTCAAAGTCATACTGAAGTTTTCACGCTTATCAGAGGGTGAGGAACCAGATGCATACAGGGCAGTATCATCCACATACCTGTGGATGGAGGTGAGAGGGCAGACAGTAGGAAAGTCATTTAAGAAGATAGAGAATAGTAGGTGGCCCAGCATGGAACTCTGAGGAACTCCAGTGTTGATGGGGAGGGGATTGTGCATCACTAATCCAAACAGATTGTGTTCTTCCCGCTAGGTAAGAATGGAACCAACTGGTAGCTACATTTGAGAGCCCTGCAGCAGTGAGTTTGGCATGCAGGAGGGGGTGTGAGACCATATTGAGTGCCTTGCCTAGGTCGATAAAGATAGCAGAGGTGATGAGGCCCTGGTCCATACCAGTGAATAAGGTGTCAGACAGTCTCAGGAGGGAGGAGGTGGTGGAGTGGTGTTTCCGGAAACCAGACTAGTAAGGCGTGATGACAGAGGAGGAATCAAGGTAGGAAGAGAGTTGGGATAATATCAGGCTTTCCTGTAGTTTGGTAAGAATGGGAAACAGAGAGGTAGGCTGGTAGTTACCAGGGGGAAGGAGGATCACCTCCTTTACCAAGGGGGATAACAGTGGCATGTTTCCAGTGAGATGGGACAGATGCAAGTGTGAAAAAGAGATTTAGTAAAGAAGCAAGAGGAGTAGCAATAGCAGGAGCAGAGAGATACAAGATTCTGGAGTTGAGACCAGAGGGGCACTTACCCTTAGTGGGGTTTAGGGCCAGAAGGGCATTTAGGGCGTTGGATGGGAATAAGGGACAGGAGGAGAAAGAGGTGGATGAGAGGGAATCTGACTGAGATGGATCAAGGGGGAAGGTAGAGCTGAGAAGGAAAGGAGGGTTGAGAGAAGTGAGGAGGTGCAGGAGGTAAAGAATGTGTTAAAACTCTATGGCCACAAGGAGGGGATCAACTAGGGAGACATCAACCACCTTAAGAACAGGCTGAGGGGGATGGGAAGCAGAGGAGAACAAGGAGTGAACCACCTTCCAGAGTTTGGACAGGTGGTTGATGTTAGATTTGAATGTGGCAGAGAAGTATTAAGTTTTGGCCAGTCTAACTGCCCTGGTGTAAGCATTTCTGATAGTGCGGTACTTTTGGGGGGTTATTGAGGAGCTAATTAATTTGTGAAACTTCCATGCCTGATGCCTGGCATGTAGACATGTCAACAGCTCAGTGGTGACCCAAGGGAGGCATGAGCTGCACACATGGGTGCATCGTAGGAGGCATAGTGATCCCAGATAGCGAGTAACTTGAAACTGAAATACTCCAGGGTGGAATCAATCGAGGAAGGTAGGGGGATGGGGGCCGGTTAGTGTTAGGTAGGACATTTAAAACAGGGGCCTGATCCAAGGATTTATACGAGTGGATCAGTAAGATTATCAGAGGGGCTATTTGGCAACAAATTTTGTGCAAAGTGTATACCAACCGGTGGTCGCTTAGGGTGTCAGGTAATATACCAGCTGCAATAATACAATGTGGTAAAGTAAATAATCCTGAAAAAATAAACAAAAAACACAAATCTAGCTGCACAAGGCCCTCCGGAACAATTTGTGAGCTATCTGTATTCAAAAAGCTTGGTTCTGAGATGTATTTAAAAAAATAATTTTTTCCTAAGGCAAGCACACACAGACTTCTCTCCTACTCTCTCTTCAGAACACTACACTGAAAATAGCCTCCTTGTGGCATACAGCTTGCTTCAGCAACATGTGACCTCCAATCCCATAGTAAATTGCAAACTTTGCTTCTGTACCAAACTTCACCGGTGGAGTTGCCAACTTCACATTTCATGGAGTTATCAGTTTACTGCAAAGTTGAACTTCACAAGGCAGATTAACTTTGTGAAATGAGGGAAATTTGCAAATTAATCCATGAAGCAAAGTTTTGCAACTTTGCACATCACTACTGTTGTGCCATGGTTTAAGAAATGCATACTTAAATGTCTATTTAACTGACTGTGAGTTATGTCCTTCTGTCCATCTGTCTGCCTATTTATCTATCATAGATGGTTATCTTATAGTTGGGGATTTACAATAGGGTTTTTTTAAATTAATGTATTATTCCTCCCACTGTGATGCAGGCTTAGCCTCCACTGACCCCCAGCCCTATCACCCAGCATCCCAGGATTTACCTCCATTGTGGTGCTTCCCTCAAGGCTAGCAGGAAGCTCCTTTATTAATTTGATTTTTCCTACTGCCCTTCAAATTGCTGTTTTTGGGGTGGGGGCTATTTGTTAAAATTGTGCTTTATTACAATGTTTCCATCTGAATGTGATCTGTTTCTCAAATACTTTGGTTTGTGGGTAGGTCCCCAACCTCTGCCCAAATCTTTCAAGCAAATGGACCCTCATTTGTCTATTGTATATGTAGCTGAAATTAGGGAAGAACAAGAGATGTTGTTTTGGGTGGTCAACAAGCCTACTTTTGATATGTTTGTAAAATACTATGTAGTCATTTGTTTCAGAGATAATGTGCTCATGTTTTACTCCATATTTTCACTGACAAGAGATAGATAAATACAGATAGACAGATAGGCAGAGACAGATAGACAGATAGATAGACAGACAGACAGATAGGTAGACAGATAGACAAATAGACCAATACTCAAAAGTGCATTTCTTAAACCAAGGTGTAGCACATCAGTAAACAATATTTACAATACAGAATCCCCAAAACATGAATAACAAATTAATTCAACTTCTGTAAAAAAGTAAATACAACAACTGAATGTTTCCACTTTCTAGATGGCACCAATTTTATTATCATAAATACTGAGAATGACACTGTTTGCAAGGGTTGTATATTTTCCTATATAAACAAAGAAATTTGAATAAAAGGAAACTGAAAATAAAAGGCAAAGCATGACTGGTTTCATGAGAAATATCCTGTTTGGTTCTAATCCAAGACATAACTGAAGTTACCTTTCCTCGAAAGGTTTTGACCTGCATAGCCTGACATGAATTTAGTCTTGTAACAATGAAGTATCAGCTAGCTGAATATTGTTGTGCCATTGGTCTCTCACTATATCAGACACCAGTTCAGACCCTAAATGCCCCCTTAAAAGCACAGAACAGAGTCCTTAATACTGATGCCTCATATGCTGAATTACATGCTAAACCCATTACCCCATTAAATTTGCCAGTTTCTGCCACCTTATGGGTTTTCTGGCATCCATGCATTGAACTGGAACTAGTGAAATGTCCACCTTTCATTCAGGTGTTCCTTCTCATTCAGGTGAGCAGAACCTCTGAGAAGATTACCGCCCCTGCCTATCCTTAGCTACCTGTCCTAGAGAGCATAGAAATTTACTTTAACCTTTCCGTGCTCCTACTGGTTTGATTGTTTTTTTTTTTTGGTTTTTTTTTCTTAGTACACTTTATTTTCCAGTGGCACTCCCCCATAGCTGCCCTACCTCCTCCATTAGGTCCAGCGTCATCCCGGAGGCAGTGCGCATGGGATTTCGCCTAGGGCAGAGCCTTCGGAAGCTCCCCGGTGCAACTCCATCAGTGCTTAGCAGCGGATGTGCCGGGGGACCTGAGATCTACTACTGGGAAGGGAGATGTCACTAGGTGTGCCAGAGGTATTTTTCTGATTTTTGAGGGGGAGCGTGTTGAGGCAGATGCTGTGACACGACCACGTCATGCATCTAACACACCCCCTGAGGAGCAATGCTGGCAGGTGCTCTAGTCATGGTGCATCCAGTGGTCACCAGGAAGCACCGGACTGAAGTTACTCCACCCCCTCCCCCCCAGAGATGGCGAGCATGCTATGGCCGCTCGATCCACCCCCCATTGCTGGCTGGCCCTCGGGCATCCTAAGTTCATTCCTGAACCCAGGTCACCTGTGTAAAGTGGCAAATCTATACACTGTGCTGGTGGGCTGGCCTGCTTTGATTGTTTATGGCTACAGTACTTGACCAATCAGATCAGGTTTTACACCTTTCTTCCCCCTGAGTTCTGCCACCCTGGACAGAAGTCTGTCCACTGTCACCCCCAGCCAGCAGCATACTACCTCTTTCCTATCCAGTGTAAGATCCACTTCCCTCTCTGTGCCCCTCATTGCAGAATCACCCAGAAATAACTGCTTTCTCTTATCCCCTTCGGGGCCTTCCTCTATGGCAGGTCCCCATCCAAAAATGCCTACCAAGAGAGTGTGCTGAACCCATCCTCTCCTGAGTGGGTTACCTGGGTTACCTCAGTCTGCAACAGTGAGTATCTGTTGCTTATGCACAGCCCCACTCTCATGGCCTGGAACCTCCTATAATGCAGATTCAATGGTCTACACAACCAGAATAATGTTATGCTTGTGCAACTGTATAACAACATTGTGGCTGTTCGCACTCTCTGTTCCATTAGGAATTACCACCCTGTAGGGGTACTGAAGGCAAGGAACCCTGTAATAGGGTTCCACCCCTAGAGGTGCTGTGGGAATGGTCCCTTAGCTAAAGGCACCTTAAGAAGGAACCCACTGGGAGTTGAGAGGTGAGCTGCTGGAAGAGAAGGGGAGGGGAGGATGGTGAGGCAAAGAGAAAGTGCTTTAGAGAGAGGCTGGGAGGAACTGCTTATATAGGTGAGGAAGTAGGGATGGCTGGTTGCTAACCCATTGAACTGCAGGTATGGCCTTTCAATTCAATGACCTATACAACCAGAATAATGTTATGCTTATGGAACTGTATAACAATGCTATGGTCATTCGCACTGTCTATTCCATTAGGAATTACCACCCTGTAGGGCTACTGAAGGCGAGAAACCCTGTAAGAAGGTTACACCCCTAGCGATGCCATGGGAAGGGTCCCTTGGCTAAGGTTAGGAAGGAACCCCAAAAGAATTGTAGCAGTATTCAATGACTAGGAGGTAGAGAAAAAAAAACAACCAAAAAAAACAAACAAAAGCAATACCATTAACTCACAGCCCAGAGAAAGTATGCAGCACTTCCAAGAAGGCAGCTGACCTTCACATACGCAAAGTCCATAGGTGAATCAAGTGTGCAACCTTGCCTACCACACCAGCATCTTAGGTGGTCAGAAATGTGGAATAAAGAACACAGTCCATAGATATATATCCAAGCAATGCAGGGGACTGCAATTTATTTAATCCAATATTTCCACAAAACGTGTTTAAATTACAAAAGGTGGGTAAAAGGAACCTCTGAAACAAACAAACAACCCCTAGCGCCTCGACTCTCACAAGTCTTCAAAGGGGGTTGAGCGTACAGGTATTCACATCAATTTAAATTACAATCTCATTACTATGTATGAGTTGTCAGACCTGGATTTTTAAAGGGCACTACTCAATTTTATGTGACAACTTCAATTTATATATATGTGCATACAACCATATAAATCTAATTAAACAAGATTATAAAAAGTGAAAAAGGGTTATTTTAAATATATAGAACACTATTCAAGCACATTTATTGCATGTTTTTGTACATTTACATGTTCCTAGGGAGATAATAGCAGTGTTTGGTTTCAACTAGTACTGTCAAAGAGATAAACAAAAAAGGTGAAAAGTCAAAATTAGTCATGTCATGTGAACACAAATATATATTTTTTTATTTAAATCATATCCTTTTTATAAAAGGTTCTACACAACTACGAACTACTTTATTTTTCTACAAAAAAACTTCTTTATATTTTACTTTTTAAGAAAGGGCTTAACATCCCATTTCTCATTTAACCCAGTAGGTTTCACGCTATCCATTTTAAAAAATCCACATGCTTTCTTGTCTAAGTAATTTGTTTGCCCTATCACCTCCCAAAAGCAATGGTGGAGCATGTTCCATGCCCATAAATCTTAAATCACTGGGAGATTAAGTATGGCAAAGAGAAAAGTGGGTGCCCACTGGTGTATCCTGTCGATTGTTAATTATGGACCTTACATGTTCTTGGATTGTTTGTTTCAAAGGTCTCACACTCTTACCAATGTATAACAAATTACAGGTACACCAGAGGGCACAGTCTACATGTGAAGTATCACAGGTAATAAGTTCCCTTATTTCCAATTCTTTGCCTTAGTCTTTCGGATCGAAAAAGCTGTTACCAATGGAGTCATATTTACAAACATTACATCTCTTGCAAGTGAAGAAGCCTTTGCTTTTTTTCGGTAGCCAATTGCCTCTTTCCATAGTCTCAACTTTTTTTTCTCTACTATGCACTACCTTCTCGCTTATATTTTGTGCCCTGCAAACAGTTATGCAAAGTTTAGGTCCTACAGCTTTCTCCACCATTTCATCTCCCAATAAAATAGACCAATTGCGAAAGACAATGTTCCCTATACACCCTGCCATGTTATTATATTCAGTCACAAAAGTACAAACAGATTCCAAATCATTACTTATTATGTTTTTTTCTTTAAAATTTCCTCCCTATCAGTTCTCTCTACTATTTCATAAGCATTTCTTAATAATTTTTCTTCATAACCCCGCTTTTTAAATCTCTCGTAGTTGTGTAGAACCTTTTATACAAAGGATTACGATTTAAATAGAAAAATATATATTTGCCTTGACATGACATGACATGACTAACTTTGATTTTTCACCTTCTTTTTGTTTCTCTCTTTGACAGGACTAGTTGAAACCAGATCCTGCTATTATCTCCCATGGAACATATAAATGTACAAAAACATGCAATAAATATGCTTCAATAATGTTCTATATATTTAAAATAAACTTTTTTCACTTTTTATAATCTTGTTAAATTAGATTTATATGATTGTTTACACATATATAAAAATGGAAGTTGTCACATAAAATTGAGTAGTGCCCTTTAAAAATCTGGGTCTGACAACTCATACATAGTAATGAGGTTGTAATTTAAATTGATGTGAATACCAATACGCTCTAACCCCTTTGAAAACTCGAAAGAGTTGAGGCGCTAGGGGTTGTTTGTTTGTTGCAGAGGTTCCTTTTGCCCACCTTTTGTAATTTAAACACGTTTTGTGGAAATATCGGATTGAATAAATTACAGTCCCCTGCATTGCTTGGATATATATCTATGGTCTGTGTTCTTTATTCCACATTTCTGACTACCTAAGATGCTGGTGTGGTAGGCAAGGTTGTGCACTTCATTCACCTATAGACTAGAAGGTAGAGAAGCAGACTGACAGCAACAGGTAGATTAATGAAACATGAATGAGATGTACAGTTTAGCAGGATAGCCTCAATAACATAACTTGTACTGAATTATTTATTTTATTTATTGAACTGTTTCACTAGGAAAGGAACACTTAACGACAAGTTACTCATCTCACGGTGTGTCCTGAGGGGAAGGAATGAGGGAAAGGACATATACGCAATCAAAACAAATCAGTACACAAAGTACAGTATTCAAGACAAGCAATAGTTCTGGTGGATTACAGAGTATTATACATGGTATAGATAATATAGTGTATATATAAACCTGTACACATCCCTTGTAATGTATATACATGAGTATTATAAAACAGCATATGGAACAGTGAAGAAATTTAGAGTCTTAGGGAACTAATAAGTGCTATGTGCTTATGAGTGAAACTCCCTTTGGTGATATAGTGCAACACTGATTCAGCAATCACGGGAAATTGGATTAAGAAGTGGGAGGGGATGGTGGGAAGACTGGGGAGGAGGGAGGCAGGAGGGAAGAGCAGGAGCAAGGGAGACAACTGTAGGTATGAGCATGGTTGAGAAGATGGTGGCGGGTTAACCACAGGTACAATTTACAAAGAGGAAGTTGTATAGTGATGAGGAGATGGAGTGGCGAGATGAAGAGTGGTGGCTCTGGTGTGGAAGTGCATTCCATAATTTGGGGAGACAGTGAGAGAAGGCACCTGGCCAACAGTGATAGTTTGACGGGGAACTACCATTAGTTGAGAGTCATAAGATCTAAGGGAGCGGGCAGGCAGGGTGAGAGAGGATAGAGAGGAGGCAAGATGGGGGGGAGTGTACCAAACCAAAATTTAGATGCAAATTTAGCACAATGAAGGTGCCTTTGGTGTTCTAAAGATAGAAAAGCAAGTGACTGGTAGAGATTAGAGTAATGAGTGAGAGTGGAGGCATCCAGGGCGAAACAACAGAAGGAGTTAAAAAGGGTGTCCAGTCTGGTTAGGGAGGACTT
Organism: Neoceratodus forsteri; assembly: GCA_016271365.2. Lineage (NCBI taxonomy): Eukaryota > Metazoa > Chordata > Ceratodontiformes > Ceratodontidae > Neoceratodus > Neoceratodus forsteri. The sequence goes on from CM057452.1 coordinate 907,716,938, forward strand.
GGGAGTGGCACTGTAGACTACATCACAGTGATCGAAGATAGGTAGAATCATCCTCTGGACCAGTTCACGCCTTGCAAGTAGTGGGAGGCTACTGTGGTTATTATATAGTGTTCATAAATCCCTTGCATACAAACACTAAAGTTGAAATTAGGGATCTTATTACTTGTGATACCCCCTATGTTGTGTATGTTCTGTGGTGCACTTGCAATTTGGTCTATATTGGGAAGACTGTCAGGCCTCTCAAACAGAGGGTACAGGAACACATCCATTTTATTGCAAGTGGTAGACAGGATATTCCAGTTGGCACACATTTTTCAGATGTACATAGGTCTAAACCCGATTGCCTAAAATTTTGTGGGACTGGAGCATGAGCCACCTATGAGAAATGGAGGGGACAGATCTAACTTACCATTACAGCGTGAGAGTCTATGGATTTACTCTTTACATAGTGTTAAACCCCATGGACTTAATGACAAGTAGGATTTGAAACCTTTTTTGGAAAAAAAAGTGATGCTATGTGGGCCTTGAAAAGTTGCTGGTTATGTGTTCATTTCTTTTTGCTGTGGATAAATGAATTAATGATGAACAATGCTAAGAGTTACAGTTGTATTGTTTGCTTATTTGTTTGATGTTTTAAAAAATAATTTTTCTTTTTCTCTCTCAGGTTTGTTTCCATTTCATCTGGCTGCCCTCCAAGTACCTGGTCCTCATTTTCTAGGAGGTCCTTTAAAAAAGTTGCCTTGTAGTTACTACACTGACTGTAGCCAGGACTTGCTGGAGGTTTGGTCCATTTTGTGCTCATTTCATTTCATCTTTCATTTGTTACCACCTGTGTCAGTGCTCCTCTATTTAAATGCACATTTTGTGTTTATCCTAAATTGTATATGGATGTATGCGCTACATTACAGCAGCTCCACCTAGTGACTTAATCTGGGTACTACACTGACTTTAGAGCTTTAATGAAATAGATTCTAATTTCTTACATGTGTTTTTGTTTATTGATTAATTGTTTTAATTGAACTCACTATATAGGGTCATCTTCCACACGTAATCCTTCACCCCCTGATGAAGACTCAGTTGTGAGTCGAAGCCCTGGGGACAGTAAGCTTTTTTTGATTTTCTGTGTGCCTGTTGGTTCTTCTGTGCATTTGCACTTAATACAATATAGTGTACGGTAGAACACTGTTGAGCATGGAAATCCATGTTCCCAACAGCATTGTTGTGCTGCCCTAGCTATGTCATTGAAGCTGTTGTGCTGCACTAGCTATGTAGCTAGTGCAGCATAACACCTAGAAGGTGTGTGCACATGAGTGGAAGTTGGGTGTGCATGCGCGATCGGCAAACCGGCGATGCGCTAAGAATGGCCGCGGTGGTGAAACAGGCCGAAGGAACCGAAAACCACACAAGAATGTGAAGGAAAGTAAGGGCAGTCTTGTTATGAGTGACCATGCACTATAAAAGACTGTGTATGATCGCTCATACAAAGTCCTCTATATTGTATTTTTCAATATTTTAGGATTGGACCTGGATTTCATCCTAGTTATAGGCTAGGAGTACTGGTTTCCTTGGCATTGTGTCATTTAGACTGTCTTCTTGGCATTAAGGGATAATTGATGGGCGCTAAACTAGAGATGAACTTGGTTGAAGTCTTGTTGTAGCCTGGTAGCCACATTATTAAGGGACTGACCAGAGATGAAGAGGACCATGTCTTCCGCATACATATGGATTGAGGTGGATGAGCAGGCAGAGGGGATGTCATTTAGAAATATGGAGAAGAGAATAGAGCCCAGCATGGACCCCTGTGGGATGCCGGTGTTAATGGGGAGGGGTGGGGATATGGAGTCACCAATTCTGACAGACTGGGCCCTGCCAACCAGGTTGGCTCTAAATTAATTAGTAGCAGAGTCGGATAGGCCTGCCTTTGAGAGGGTATTTACAAGTAGGGAGTGGGAGACAGTGTCCAAAGCCTTAGAAAGGTCGACAAATATGGCTGGCATGATCTGGCCACTGTCCATCCCTGAGAGGATAGAGTCAGTGAACCTAACCAAGGAAGTGGTAGTGGAGTGGTTCTTTCGGAACCCAGACTGCTAGAGAGTGAAAAAGTTAGTAACGGAGAGATGAGACGAGAGTTGTGAAAGAACCAGATGTTCTTGAAGCTTAGCAAGGGTAGGGAGGAGCAAGGTGGGATGATAGTTCACAGGGGCAGTAGGTTCACCACCCGTATGAAGGAAAAGAACAACAGAATGCTTTCAGACCAATGGGATGGTAGCAGTTGTGAAGGAGAGGTTCAGAAGTTCAGTTAGGGGAAGGGCAATGGCAGAAGCAGCTAGATAAAGCAGCTTAGGGTCCAAGCTGTCAGGTGAGCTGCCTTTGGAGGGATTGAGAGCGTACAGGGCCACATGTGTGTCAGAGGGGGTAATATTAATGAAGGAGAAGGAGGAGGGTGGTGTGGGTAGATATGGAGGGGTGGTCCACAGTCGGGGTGAAAGTAAGGAGGATAGGAGATCTGAGGCACAGGAGGTGAAACAGGAAATTAATTTAGAAGCAACACCTAGGTGGTCAGTGATGAGAGTGTTGTTAATATTAAGGGGGGGGGGGTTTAGAAAGAGGAGGAAAAAAGGGAGTAAACAACTTTCCAGAATTTGGAAGGTTTATTAATTTTAGCCTGAAAGGTAAAACAGAAGTAGTCAGCTTTTATAACACGGGTAGCTTTTGTGCACTGGTTTCACAGAAAATGGTAAGTGTCATGGTCTTTAGGGAGCTTAGATACTTTATAAGTTTTCCAAGCGTGGTCTCTGGTTCTTACGCACACCAAGAGTTCTGGGGTGATCCATGGGAGATGATTTCCCCTTACCCTAGAGCAGCACACAGTGGCGTGTTTGTTCCAGACCTCTAGAAATATATCATGAAAGTAGTTGTAAGCATCATTGATAGAGTTGGATGAGGCAATTGGATCCCAATTAGTGTGATCTAGGTCATGTAGGAGTGGTGAGAGGTTTAAAGATTTGTACGAACAAGTTAGTAGGGTTTTGTGTGGTGCCTTTATCCTGCTGATTTGACATACCATGAAGGTCACATGGTGGTCATTTAAGGCATCCGTTAGGATGCCAGATTTAATAACCCTATGTTGACGGGGCGTGATGACAGCAAGGGGCTTCCTAACGAGAGATGGAACAGTTAGTAGGGCCACCATCCATCTCCATCCAAAAGCAGAACCTACCTAAGTAAGCTAAGACTATTACTAAAACTAACTAAGTATTATGATCTGTGGCATGGAGGAGAGGAAAAAAAACCTTTGAGGAGGAAATGTGTGGGATCCAAGGTCGACATTGCCTTCCCTCCAGGCTTGGGTTATTTTATTTAGTGATGGCTTGGCTCCTACGTTAGAAATTTATTTCAAGGGGGTGGAAAATATTCCGATTTGGTGGAGAGCTCTCACTCTATCCCTTTAATGGAAACGCCATGAAGGGTTGTAAGGGTTCTCTACAACAAGCACCTCCAAGTTGGGAGGAGGAGAGCAATGAGCGCTGAGGCACTCAGTTGGCTTTCCAATCTAAAATATAAACCAGGTGAACCGGAGGCAGTCGTATGGAGAAGCCCTGAAGATGTAATGGTAGTATATTAATACTACAGCTAAAGAGGGAACACACGTAACTGCCCTTCACAGCTAGCCATACATTCTACATCAAGAGGCCCTGCCAAGCCCGAACAGCTAAAGCTCCACCTGGAGGAAGGACATTTCCACTATGAGCCAGAAAGGAAGGACGCCACTCAGGTTTCACATGCTTAGGATGTGGACTATGGTGCAGAGCAAGTCCATCAGTTCAGAGCGAGCTCAGAGCCAATCAATTGATGGGCATGGTCAGCTAGTCACCTTTAGCAATGGAGCAGGCCATACAAGGTAATGCAGGGAGTAACAGGTAATATGCAGCATGGTAAGCACCTTTAGTAATGGAACAGGTCATACATGGTAATGCAGGGAGTAATGGCAATGTGCAGCATGGTAAACACCTTCAGCAATGGAGCAGGCCACACATGGTAATGCAGTGAGTAATAAGCAATGTGCAGCAGAAAGATACTGGCAAAATACTTTACTTAAACACGCCAAATTGAACCACAGAAATAAAAATGAGAAATTACTCACTACGGATCAAAAATGATTAAAAATGATTAACAAGAAAGAGTGAGAAAACTAAAATATATCACAAATATTGTGTTTTGACAAAAAAGCTCTGGCTCTTTCTGAGCTGCCTTGTTTACAGTACACCTACTCTCCCCCACACCACAGCTTAGACTGACAAAACAAAAAACACTTATTTTATTTTATTTAAAAAGTTCACCAGGAAAGGCATACTGAGCAGTGAATGCTCATTTCCAGATGTGTCCAGGGGAGAGGGAATGGGGATACACAATAAGTACGGCAGCAAAAGACAAAAACAGTGCATAATGGATAACAGAATACAAACATCAAACAGAATGACAAAATAGATATCATACATAGCAATAACCCTCTGCCAACAACAAGAAAAGTGCTACGAGACTATAAAAACAATCAATTGCACGAGTAATATGGGATAAGTACTAACCTATCAGCGAGTGAAGAGGCAAATATGACGAGGGTAGAAATGTAAACTCATCTACAGGAAAGGGGGAGAATGTCCATGAGGAGGGAGTTGAGGATCTGTGGGGAGGCAGTATGATGGGTATGAGGGGGGAGGGTGTTCCAAAGTTTTGGGAAACAATGTGAGAATGTTGCCTGACCAACAGAGGTTGACCTGGGTGAGATGGTTAAGGTGCAGTTATCATGGTTTCTAAGTAAGTGAGAAGAAGGCAGTTTGAGGGAAATAGAGGAGGAAAGATGGGGAGGGGGGCACAGAGTGAAACAGAATTTGGCAAGAAAACTGGTGCAGTGGATATGGTACCTGTCTGCTAGGGAAAGAAGGGAGAGAGAGACTGGTAAAGGGTGCAGTGATGGGTATGGGGAGGACAGTCGAGAACAAAATGGTAGAAAGAGTGGAAAAGAGAGTCCTGCCTGGATAGGGAAGATTTGGGAGCGGCACTGTAGACTACATCATCCTAGTCAAAAATAGGTAGGATCATTTTCTGGACCAGTGCATGATGAGACAAAAGAGGAATGCAACCAAGATTTCTGTATAGAGCACCCAGTTTGGGGTGCAGATTTTTGTGGATGGCGTCAATGTGCCCAGAAAAGGTGAGGTTCTGGTCAAGGCAGACCCCAAGGTACCAGAAAGAGAAGTTGTCTGAAAGTAATGTCCCATCTAAGGTGTGGAATGAAGGAGGGAGTTAAGACAAGAGAGTTTCTACTTCTTGCCAAAGGTCATGGAGACTGTCTTCTTGGCACTCATAAATAACTGATTTGAGTGAAACCAGAGTTCAACTTTGTCAAAGTCATACTGAAGTTTTGACGCTTATCAGAGAGTGAGGGGCCAGATGCATACAGGACAGTATCATCCACATATCTGTGGATGGAGGTGAGAGGGCAGACAGTAGGAAGGTCATTTAGGAAGATAGAGAATAGTAGAAGGCCCAGCATAGAACTCTGAGGAACTCCAGTGTTAATGGAGAGGGGATTTTGCATCACTAATCCAAACAGATTGTGTTCTTCCTGCTAGGTAAGAATGGAACCAGCTGGTAGCTACATTTGAGAGCCCTGCAGCAGTGAGTTTGGCATGCAGGAGGGGGTGTGAGACCAAATTGAGTGCCTTGGCTAGGTCGATAAAGATAGCAGAGGTGATGAGGCCCTGGTCCATACCAGTGAATATGGTGTCAGAGAGCCTCAGGAGGAGGAGGTGGTGGAGTGGTGTTTCCAGAAACCAGACTAGTAAGGCATGAGGAAAGAGGAGGAATCAAGGTAGGAAGAGACTTGGGATAATATCAGGCTTTTCTGTAGTTTGGCAAGAATGGGAAACAAAGAGATAGGCTAGTAGTTACCAGGGAAGGGAGGATCACCTCCTTTAGCAAGGGGGATAACAGTGGCATGCTTCCAGTGAGATGGGACAGATGCAAGCGTGAAAGAGAGATTTAGTAAAGAAGCAAGGGGAGTAGCAATAGCAGGAGCAGAGAGGTACAAGATTCTGGAGTTGAGACCAGAGAGGCACTTACCCTTAGTGGGGTTTAGGGCCAGAAGGGCATTTAGGGCGTTGGATGGGAATAAGGGACAGGAGGAGAAAGAGGTGGATGCGAGGGGATCCGACTGAGACGGATCAAGGGGGAGGGTAGAGCTGAGAAGGAAGGGAGGGTTAAGAGAAGTGAGGAGGTGCAGGAGGTAAAGAATGTGTTAAACTCTATGGCCACAGGGAGGAGATCAGCTAGGGAGACATCATTCACCTTAAGAACAGGTTGTGGGGGATGGGAAGCAGAGGAGAACAAGGAGTGAACCACCTTCCAGAGTTTGGACAGGTGGTTGATGTTAGATTTGAATGTGGCAGAGAAGTATTAAGTTTTGGCCAGTCTAACTGCCCTGGTGCAAGCATTTCTGATAGTGCAGTACTTTTGGAGGGTTATTGAGGAGCTAATTAATTTGAGAAACTTCCATACCTGATGACTGGCATGTAGACATGTCAACAGCTCAGTGGTGATCCAAGGGAGGCATGAGCTGAACACATGGATGCATCATAGGAGGCATAGTGATCCCAGATAGCGAGTAACTTGAAATTGAAATACTCCAGGGTGGAATCAATCGAGGAAGGCAGGGGGGTGGGGGCCAGTTAGAGTTAGATAGGACATTTAAAACAGGGGCCAGATGCAAGGATTTATACGAGTGGATCAGTAAGATTATCAGAGTGGCTATTGGGCAACAAATTTTGTGCACAATATATATCAACTGGTGGTCACTTAGGGTGTCAGGTAATATACCAGCTGCAATAATGCAATGTGGTAAAGTAAATAATCCTGAAAAAATAAACAAAAAACGCAAATCTAGCTGCACAAGGCCCTCCGGAACAATTTGTGAGCTATCTGTATTCAAAAAGCTCGGTTCTGAGATGTATTTAAAAAAATAATTTTTCCTCAGGCAAGCACACACAGACTTCTCTCCTGCTCTCTCTTCAGAACACTACACTGAAAATAGCCTCCTCGTGGCATACAGCTTGCTTCAGCAACATGTGACCTCCAAGCCCATAGTAATTACAAACTTTGCCTCTGTACCAAACTTCACCGGTGGAGTTGCCAACTTCACATTTCGTGGAGTTATCAGTTTACTGCAAAGTTAAACTTCAGCAGGTAAAGCAAATAGGATGCTGGGAAGTATAGGCAGGGGCATCACCAGCAGGAAAAGGGAGGTCATAATTCTGCTATACAAGAAACTAGTGAGGCCCAACCTGGAGTACAGTGTACAGTTCTGGAGACCATACCTATGTAAGGACATAGACAGGGTAGAGAAGGTTCAGAGGAGGGCAACAAAGATGGTGCATGGATTGCATCACAAGTCCTGTGAAGACAGGTTGAAGGAACTGAACATGTACTCCCTGGAGGAGAGGAGGGAGAGTGGGGATATGATAGAGACATACAAGTATCTTACAGGGAGGAACAGGGTGCAGGAAAACACTATTTTTAAGTGAAAAATATGTTCCAGGACTAGAGGGCATGGGATGAAGTTGGAGGGAGGACGATTCAGAGGAAACATGAGAAAGAATTTCTTCACAGAACGGGTGGTGGACAAGTGGAACACCCTGCCAGAGGAAGTGGTGGGGGCTGAAACAATCATGGGATTTAAGAATGCATGGGATAGACATAAAGGAATTCTGGAGGTCAGGGGTAAGGGGCAACAGACTTCTAGGAAAACAAACTGAACTTACAAGCTCAAATGGGCAGACTGGGTGGGCCATAGGACCTTATCTGCCGACACTGTCTATGTATCTATGTATCTAAAGCAGATTAACTTTGTGAAATGAGGGGAATTTGCAAATTAATCCATGAAGCAAAATTTTCCAACTTTGCACATCACTACTGTTGTGCCATGGTTTAGGAAATGCATACTTAAATGTCTATTTAACTGACTGTGAGTTCTGTCCTTCTGTCCATCTGTCTGCCTATTTATCTATCACAGATGGTTATCTTATAGTTGGGGGATTTACAGTAGGTTTTTTTAATTCATTTATCATTCCTCCCATCTGGTGCAGGCTTAGCTCTTTCACTGACCCCCCAGCCCTATCACCCAGCATCCCAGGGACTTACCTCCATTGTGGTGCTTCCCTCAAGGCTAGCAGGGAAGCTCCTTTACTAATTTGCTTTTTCCTACTGCCCTTCTAATTGCTGTTTTTTGGGGGTGGGGGCTATTTGTTAAAATTGTGCTGTTTTACAATGTTTCCATCTGAATGTGATCTGTTTCTCAAATACTTTGGTTTGTGGGTAGGTCCCCAACCTCTGCCCAATTATTTCAAGTAAAGGGACCCTCATTTGTCTACTGTATATGTAGCTGTAATTAGGGAAGAACAAGATATGTTGTTTTGGGTGGTCAACAAGCCTACTTTTGATATTTTCTGTAAAATACTATGTAGTCATTTGTTTCAGAGATAATGTGCTCATGTTTTATCAATATTTTCACTGACAAGAGATAGATAGATACAGATAGACAGACAGACAGACAGGTAGACAGATAGACAAATAGACACATACTCAAAAGTGCATTTCTTAAACCAAGGTGTAGCACATCAGTAAACAATATTTACAATACAGAATCCCAAAAACATGAATAACAAATTAATTCAACTTCTGTAAAAAGGTAAATACAACAACTGAATGTTTCCACTTTCTAGATGGCACCAATTTTATTATCATAAATACACAGAATGACACTGTTTGCAAGGGTTGTGTATTTTCCTACATAAACAAAGAAATTTGAATAAAAGGAAACTGAAAATAAAAGGCAAAGCATGACGATTTCATGAGAAATATCCTGTTTGATTCTAATCCAAGACATAACTGAAGTTACCTCTCCTCGTTAGGTTTCGATCTGCATAGCCTGACACGAATTTAGTCTTGTAACAATGAAGTATCAGCTAGCTGAATATTGTTGTGCCATTGGTCTCTCACTATATCGGACACCAGTTCTGACCCTAAATGCCCCTAAAAAGCACAGAAGAGAGTCCTTAATAGTGATGCCTCATATGCTGAATTACATGCCAAACCCATTATCCCCATTAAATTTGCCAGCTTCTGCCCCCTTATGGGTTTTCTGGCATCCATGCATTGAACTGGAACTAGTGAAATGTCCCCCTATTCATTCAGGTGTTCCTTCTCATTCAGGTGCACAGAACCTCTGAGAAGATTACTGCCCCTGCCTGTCCTTAGCTACCTGTCCTAGAGAGCATAGAAATGTACTTTAACCCTTCCATGCTCCTACTGGTTTGATTGTTTTTTTTGGTTAGTATGCTCTATTTTCCAGTGGCATTCCCCCATAGCTGCCCTACCTCCACCAATGGGTCCAGTGTCATCCTGGAGGCAGTGCGCATGGGATTGCCCCTAGGGCAGAGCCTTAGGAGGCTCCTCGGTGCAACTCCATCAGTGCTCAGTAACAGATGTGCCGGGGGACCTGAGATCTACTACTGGGACAGGAGGTGTCACTAGGTGCGCCAGAGGTATTTTTCTGATTTTTGAGGGGGAGCGTGTTGAGGCAGATGCTGTGACATGACCATGTCATGCATCTAACACACCCCCTGAGGAGCGATGCTTGCAGGTGCTCTAGTCATGGTGCATCCAGTGGTCACCAGGGAACACCGGACTGGAGTTACTCTACCCCCTTCCCCTCTCAGAGGTGGCGAGCATGCTATGGCCGCTCGATCCACCCTCATTGTTGGCTGGCCCTTGGGCATCCCAAGTTCATTCCTGAACCCAGGTCACCTGCGTAAAGTGGCAAATCTATACACTCTGCTGGTGGGCTGGCCTGCTTTGATTGTTTATGGCTACAGTACATGGCCACTCAGATCAGATTTTACACCTTCCTTCCCTCTGAGTTCTGCCACCCTGGATAGGAGTCTGTCCACTGTCACCCCCAGCCAGCAGCGTACTACCTCTTTCATAACCAGTGTAAAATCCACTTCCCTCTCTGTGCCCCTCATTGCAGAATTACCCAGTAATAACTACTTTCTCTTATCCCCTTTGGGGCCTTCCTCTTTGGCAGGTCCCCATCCAAAAATGCCTACCAATAGGGTGTGCTGAACCCATCCTCCCCTGACTGGGTTACCTGGGTCTCCTCAGTCTGCAACAGTGAGTATCTGTTGCTTATGCACAGCCCCACTGTCATGGCCTGGAACCTCCTATAATGCAGGTTCAATGGTCTACACAACCAGAATAATTCTATGCTTGTGCAACTGTATAACAACATTATGGCTGTTCACACTCTCTATTCCATCAGGAATTACCACCCTGTAGGAGTACTGAAGGCAAGGAACCCTATAATAGGGTTCCACCCCTAGAGGTGCTGTTGGAACGGTCCCTTAGCTAAAGGCACAGTAGGAAGGAACCCCTGGGAGTTGAGAGATGAGCCGCTGGATGAGGAGGGAAGGGAGGATGGTGGGGCAAAGAGAAAGTGCTTTAGAGGGAGGCTGGGAGGAACGGCTTAAATAGCTGAGGAAGTAGGCATGGCTGGTTGCTAACCCATTGAACTGCAGGTGTGGCCTTTCAATTCAATGGCCTATACAACCAGAATAATGTTATGCTTATGGAACTGTATAACAATGCTATGGCCGTTTGCACTGTCTATTGCATTAGGAATTATCACCCTGTAGGGCTACTGAAGGTGAGAAACCCTGTAAGAGGGTTCCACCCCTAGAGATGTCATGGGAAGGGTCCCTTGGCTAAGGTTAGGAAGGAACCCCAAAAGAATTGTAACAGTAATCGATGACTAGGAGGTAGAGAAAAAAACAAAACAAAAGCAATACCATTAACTTACAGCTCAGAGCAAGTATGCAGCACTTCCAAGAAGGCACCTGACCTTCACATACGCAAAGTTCATAGGTGAATCAAGTGTGCAACCTTGCCTACCACTCCAGCATCTTAGGTAGTCATAAATGTGGAATAAAGAACACAGTCCATAGATATATATCCAAGCAATGCAGTGGACTGCAATTTATTCAATCCAATATTTTCACAAAACGTGTTTAAATTACAAAAGGTGGGTAAAAGGAACTTCTAAAACAAACAAACAACCCCTGGCGCCTCGACTCTCACAAGAGCGTGCAGGTATTCACATCAATTTAAATTACAACCTCATTACTATGTATGAGTTGTCAGACCCGGATTTTTAAAGGGCACTACTCAATTTTATATGACAACTTCAATTTATATATATGTGTATACAACCATTTAAATCTAATTCAACAAGATTATAAAAAGTGTAAAAAGGTTATTTTAAATATATAGAACATTATTCAAGCACATTTATTGCACGTTTTTGTACAATTATATGTTCCAAGGTAGATAATAGCAGGATTTGGTTTCAACTAGTCCTGTCAAAAAGAGAAACAAAAAGAAGGTAAAAAATCAAAGTTAGTCATGTCATGTGAACACGAATATATATTTTTTTATTTAAATCATATCCTTTTTATAAAAGGTTCTACACAACTATGAACTACTTTATTTTTCTACAAAAAAACTTCTTTATATTTAACTTTTTAAGAAAGGGCTTAACATCCCATTTCTCATTTAACCCAGTAGGTTTCACGCTATCCATTTTAAAAATCCACATGCTTTCTTGTCTAAGTAATTTGTTTGCCCTATCACCTCCCAGAAGCAATGGTGGAGCATGTTCCATGCCCATAAATCTTAAATCACTGGGAGATTAATTATGGCAAAGAGAAAAGTGGGTGCCAACTGGTGTATCCTGTCGATTGTTAATTATGGACCTTACATGTTCTTGGATCCTTTGTTTCAAAGGTCTCACACTCTTACCAATGTATAACAAATTACAGGTACACCACAGGGCAAAGTCTACACGTGAAGTATCACAGGTAATAAGTTCCCTTATTTCCAATGCTTTACCTTAGTCTTTCGGATGGCTGTTACCAATGGAGTCATATTTACATACATTACTTCTCTTGCAAGTGAAGAAGCCTTTACTTCTTTTCAGTAGCCAATTGCCTCTTTCCATAGTCTCAACTTTTTTTTTCTCTACTATGCACTACCTTGTCTCTTATATTTTGTGCCCTGCAAAAAGTTATTCAAGGTTTAGATCCTACAGCTTTCTCCACCATTTCATCTCCCAATAAAATAGGCCAATTGCGAAAGACAATGATCCCTATACACCCTGCCATGTTATTATATTCAGTCACAAAATCACAGATTCCAAATCATTACTTATTATGTTTTTCTTCTTTAAAATTTCTTCCCTATCAGTTCTATCTACTTTTTCATAAGCATTTCTTAATAATTTTTCTTCATAGCCCCGCTTTTTAAATCTCTCCATTAATTCTCTGGACTATATTTCAAAATCAATGTTGGAGCTACAGTTCCTTTTAATCCATAGGAGCTGACTCTGGGGAATAGATTTTTTAAAGCTGGGGGGTGGGCACTGTCAGAATGTAGTACAGAATTTTTAGCAGTTTCCTTCCTGTATGTTTTAGTTCTAATGTAATACTCTCTCTTACTTACAGTATCAGTAGTCAAGCTACGATCTAAAAAATTTAGGACTTTTTAAATCGAATGTATACGTAAACCTTAGATGTAAATCATTTGCAAGTAAGTACTCAATAAATGCTTGGGCCTCACTTTCTTCACCATCCCATATACAAATAATATCATCAATAAAACAGTACCATTTGATGATTTTTCTAAAAAAAATTGATTTTCTATTAGAGATAGTACATTTTTCATCTCCCGCCTACCTAAAAAAAGGTTAGCATAACTGGGAGCCTTAGAGGCCCCCATAGCCGTACCACATTTCTGTTCAAAAAACATCCCTTCAAATTCAAAGTAGTTACGGGTTAGAATAAACTCCAAGGCATTCAAAATAAATTATTCTGGTACTTCATCAATCTCTTCATAAGAATTTAAATGTTCTCTTATGGCCTTTAAACCATCTTCATGATTTATACTTGTGTAGAGAGATTCTACGTCAATTCCTAACCAACTATAACTCTTTTCCCACTTGAAAACGTTTAATTTTCTTAACAGGTCAGATGTATCTTGTATATGGGAAGTAAGGTTATGCACAAGCGGTTGCAGAAAAAAATCTACAAACCTACCTAAATTTTGAGTAAGAGGCTGAATCCCTGATACAATTGGACACCCCGGTGGTTTTTCTTTATTTTTATGCACCTTTGGTAGTGCATAAAAACCAGGGACTTTAGGGAATTCTTTCCATAAAAACCCAAACTCTGCCTCAGAGATTTGAGCTTTATTAACTGCATCTCTCAGAAATATGTTTAACTCTTTCCTATACTGGATAGTAAGATTTAAAGACAACTTCTTATAGTTCATCTCATTTGATAATAACTCCCATACTATCCAGCTATACAGTTCCCTACCCATGACCACAATATTTCCACCTTTGTCGGCAGGTTTTACTACTATTATGTGATCCTGGGAAAGGGTATTTAAAGCTTTTATTTCATTTGGATTAAGGTTTTGTCTTTTGATAGTGGTATCCCCATTCAAAATATTTAAAAACTTGCTTAGTCACTGTCTTCTCATATACACTTAAAGTTTTATTGAAGGTTTTTGGACAGAATTCAGAGATTAGGTGAAATAAAGACTTTCTTGCTTTCCTAAAGTCTTGCCCTAACTTAAACACCTTATTACCAGGGATGATGTGATAAAAAATTCTTCTTGTTCCCTGAGTAATTCCTCCAGAATATCCAAGTCATGTCCAAAGTCAATCTGTTCCATAGTGGGACTCGAACAAGTGACTGCTTCAATCTCTATTTCGGGTTGCACGTCTGTCTCCAAACTTGCAGGAATTTCTATTCTGTTATTATTATATTTCTTTTTCTGAACATTTTTGATTCCCACATGATTCAGTTTCTACTCCAAAAAAGGCTGTCCTGTGGTGGGCCTTGAACTAGTTGATGCTCCAACTTCTATCACATAGTGTTCCAATTTCCAGATTCAGGGAAGTATTCTGTTCTTTTTCAATAGAATGTATCTCTGTTAGTAACAAATCTGAGTCCAAATCATCAGGAAAGGTTGCAGCTTCTTCAGTAATAAACCCTATGTTTATAGTAATCTGTTCTTCTTCAAAAAGAGGTTCTATTTGATTTTCCTTAAATAACTGTAACTTCATATGTAATTTTCTGAAGAATTTTTGCAAGTTCACAAACACCTGGAATTCATTTATCTGAGGGGTTGCAATGAAGTTTAAACCTCTCTTCAATACAGTGTATATGTACATTCAAGCTTCTCTCAGAAACATTTAATATCTGTAGGTTATATCTCATCTCCTCTCCTCTCCCTCAGAATACATTATGTTCCTATGTTTGTTACTCCCCCCTCATTTTCCTCTCCTTGTTTTCCTTTTTCCTTTTCTGTTGGGGCAGGATGCTTCTGAAAATTTTTATTTTTCCCCGATGTTTGCTGTCTATTAGAGTCTCTAGGGGTTGCTGCAATAGTATTTATATCCCCACTCCTGTTTGAAAATCTGACCTTTGACCTGGTTCTTCCTCGACTCTGAGACCTTTGTCTTCCCCAATTCAGTATATTTCCATTTTCATAATCTCCAACATCTCTCTTTAATTTAGTAATCTTCCTTTGTATCACTTCAGTTTCATGTTGTTGTTTTTTATTGTTAAGCTGAAAATTATAATCATGAAACTCAACATTCTCCTTATATTTCTGTATGGTAACTTTCATAGCATCAAGTTATTTCTGTAGTTCTGCATGTTTCAATAAATCATCCCTTATCAGGAGTTCTAAAAATATTTTAGAGCATTCTTCTGCTGCCTTCAACCATTCATTATTTTGGGAGGTGACAGGGCTAACAAATTACTTAGACAAGAAAGCATGTGGATTTTTAAAATCGATAGCGTGAAACCTAATAGGTTAAATGAGAAATGGGATGTTAAGCCCTTTCATAAAAAGTAAAATATAAAGAAGTTTTTTTGTAGAAAAATAAAGCAGTTCATAGTTGTGTAGAACCTTTTATAAAAAGGATATGATTTAAACAGAAAAATATATATTTGCCTTCACATGACATGACATGACTAACTTTGGTTTTTCACCTTCTTTTTGTTTTTCTCTTTGACAGGACTAGTTGAAACCAGATCCTGCTATTATCTATCTATTATCTGCTATTATCTCTCTTGAAACATATAAATGTACAAAAATGAGCAATAAATGTGCTTGAATAATGTTCTATATATTTAAAATAACCTTTTTTTCACTTTTTATAATCTTGTTAAATTAGATTTATATGGTTGTATACACATATATAAAAATGGAAGTTGTCATATAAAATTGACTAGTGCCCTTTAAAAATTCGGGTCTGACAACTCATACATAGTAATGAGGTTGTAATTTAAATTGATATGAACACCTGTACGCTCTGCCCCCGTTGAAAACTCGAGAGAGTTGAGGCACTAGGGGGTTGTTTGTTTGTTTCAGAGGTTCCTTTTACCCATCTTTTGTAATTTAAACACGTTTTGTAGAAATATCGGATTGAATAAATTGCAGTCCCCTGCATTGCTTGGATATATATCTATGGACTTTGTTCTTTATTCCACATTTCTGACTACCTAAAATGCAGGTGTGGTAGGCAAGGTTGTGCACTTCATTCACCTATGGACTAGGAGGTAGAGAAGCAGATTGACGGCAACAGGTAGATTAATGAAACATGAATGAGACGCACAGTTTAGCAGGATAGCCTCAATAATATAGCTTGCACTGAATTATTTATTTTATTTATTGAACTGTTTCACTAGGAAAGGCACACTGAACAACAAGTTACTTGTCTCACAGTGCATCCTGGGGGGAAGGGATGAGGGAAAGGACATATACGCAATCAAAACAAATTAGTACACAAGTACAGTATTCAAGACAAGCAATAGTTCTGTTGGATTACAGAGTATTATACATGGTATAGATACATCTAGTTAGTATATATATAAACCTGTACACATCCTGTGTAATGTATATACATAAGTATTATAAAACAGCATAAGGAACAGTGACGCCATTTAGAGTCTTAGGGAACTAATAAGTGCTATATGCTTATGAGAGAAACTTCCTTTGGTGATATAGTGCAACACTGGTTCAGTAATCACTGGTAATTGGATTAAGAAGTGGGAAGGGATGGTGATAAGACTGGGGGGAGGAGGCAGGAGGGAAGAGCAGGAGCAAGGGAGACAACTGTAGGTATGAGCATGGTTGAGAAGATGGAGGCGGGTTAACCACAGGTACAATCTACAAAGAAGAAGTTGTATAGCGATGAGAATATGGAGAGGGGCGATAAAGAGTGGCGGATCTGGTGTGCAAGTGCATTCCGTAATTTGGGAAGGCAGTGAGAGAAGGCACCTGGCCAACAGTGGTAGTTTGACGAGGGACTACCATTAGTTGAGAGTCATAAGATCTAAGGGAGTGGGCAGGCAGGGTGACAGAGGATAGCAAGGAGGCAAAAATTAAGATGCGACTTTAGTGCAATGAAGGTGCCTTTGGTGTTCTAAAGATAGAAAAGCAAGTGACTGGTAGAGATTAGAGTAATGAGTGAGAGTGGAGGCATCCAGGGTGAAACAACAGAAGGAGTTTAAAAGGGTGTCCAGTCTGGTTAGGGAGGACTTGGGAGTGGCACTGTAGACTGCATCACAGTGATCGAAGATAGGTAGAATCATCCTCTGGACCAGTTCACACCTTGCCGGTAGTGGGACGCTGCTGTGGTTCCTGTATAGTGTTCATACATCCCTTGCATGCAAACATTAAAGTTGAAATTAGGGAGCTTATTACTTGTGATACCCCCGTGTTGTGTATGTTCTGTGGTGCACTTGCAATTTGGTCTATATTGGGAAGACTGTCAGGCCTCTCAAACAGAGGGTACAGGAACACATCTGTTTTATTGCAAGTGGTAGACGGGATATTCCAGTTGGCATACATTTTTCAGATGTACATAGGTCTAAACCCGATTGCCTAAAATTTTGTGGGACTGGAGCATGAGCCACCTATGAGAAATGGAGGGGACAGATCTAACTTACCATTACAGCATGAGAGTCTATGGATTTACACTTTACATAGTGTTAAACCCCATGGACTTAATGACAAGTGGGATTTGAAACCTTTTTTGAAGAAAAAAAGTGATGCTATGTGGGTCTTGAAAAGTTGCTGGTTATGTGTTCATTGGTTTTTGCTGGGGATAAATGAATTTATGATGAACAATGCTAAGAGTTACAGTTGTATTATTTGCTTATTTGTTTGATGTTTGAAAAAATAATTTTTCTTTTTCTCTCTCAGGTTTGTTTCCATTTCATCCGGCTGCCCTCCAACTACCTGGTCCTCATTTTCTAGGAGGTCCTTTAAAAAAAGTTGCAACTGTAGCCAGGACTTGCTGGAGGTTTGGTCCATTTTGTGCTCATTTCATTTCATCTTTCATTTGTTACCATCTGCGTCAGTGCTCCTCTATTTAAATGCACATTTTGTGTTTATCCTAAATTGTATATGGATGTATGTGCTACGTTACAGCAGCTCCACCTAGTGACTTAATCTGGGTACTACACTGACTTTAGAGCTTTAATGAAATAGATTATAATTTCTTATATGTGTTTTGTTTATTGATTAATTGTTTTAATTGAACTCACATATAGGGTCATCTTCCACATGTAACCCTTCACCCCTGATGAAGACTCAGTTGTGAGTCGAGCACTGGGGACAAGCAAGCTTTTTGATTTTCTTGTGCCTGTTGGTTCTTCTGTGCATTTGCACTTAATACAATATAGTGTAGCGGTGAGAACGCTGTTGAGCATGGAAATCCATGCTCCCAACAGCGTTGTTGTGCTGCATAATATGTCATCGTGGCTGTTGTGCTGCACTGGCCTACGTCGCTGATGGCAGCATAACACCTGAAGGTGTGTGCACATGAGTGGAATTGCGCGCTGTTAATCGGCAAACCGCGATGCGCTAAGAATGACCGCAGTGGTGAAGCAGTCTGAAGGAACCGAAAACCACACAAGAATGTGAAGGAAAGTAAGGGTAGTCTTGTTATGAGCGACCATACACTATAAAAGACTGTGTATGATCGCTCATACACAACAAGGCTATTTTTCAACTCTTGAGGTTTCCATGGAAACCTCTTGAATGAAAAATACCCTTGTTGTATATGAGTAATCATACACAATCCTCTATATTGTATTTTTCAATAGTTTGGGATTGGACCTGGAATTCATCCTAGTTACAGCTAGGAGTGCTGGTTTCCTGGACATTGTGTCATTGAGACTGTCTTCTTGGCATTAAGGGATAATTGATGGGAGCTAAACCAGAGATGAACTTGGTTGAAGTCTTGCTGTAGTCTGGTAGCCACATTATTAAGGGACTGACCAGAGGTGAAGAGGACCATGTCTTCCACATACATATGGATTGAGGTGGATAAGCAGGCAGAAGGGATGTCGTTTAGAAATATGGAGAAGAGAATAGGGCCCAGCATGGACTCCTGTGGGATGCTGGTGTTAAAGGGGAGGGGTGGGGATATGGAGTCACCAATTCTGACAGACTGGGTCCTGCCAACCAGGTAGGCTCTAAATTAATTGGTAGCAGAGTCGGATAGGCCTGCCTTTGAGAGGGTATTTACAAGTAGGGTGTGGGAGACAGTGTCCAAAGCCTTAGAAAGGTCGACAAAAATGGCTGGCATGATTTGGCCACTGTCCATCCTTGTGAGGATAGAGTCAGTGAACCTAACCAAGGAAGTGGTAGTGGAGTGGTTCTTCTGGAACCCAGACTGGAAGAGAGTGAAAAAGTTAGTAACGGAGAGATGAGACAAGAGTTGTGAAAGAACCAGATGCTCTTGAAGCTTAGCAAGTGTAGGGAGGAGCAAGATGGGATGATAGTTCACAGGGGCAGTAGGATCACCACCCGTAGGAAGGAAAAGAACAACGCAATGCTTTCAGACCAATGGGACGGTAGCAGTTGTGAAGGAGAGATTCAGAAAATCAGTTAGGGAAAGAGTGATGGCAGAAGCAGCTAGATAAAGCAGTTTAGTGTCCAGGCTGTCAGGTGAACTGCCTTTGGAGGGGTTGAGAGCATACAGGGCTACATGTGTGTCAGAGGGGTTAATATTAGAGAAGGAGAAGGAGGAGGGTGGTGAGGGTAGATACGGAGGGGGGTGGTCCACAGTTGGGGGTGAAGGTAATGAGGATAGGAGAGCTGAGGCACAGGAGGTGAAATAGGAACTGAATTTGGTAGCAACATTTAGGTGGTCAGTGATGAAAGTGTTGTTAATATTAAGGGGAGGGTTAGAAAGAGGAGAAAAAAAGGGAGTAAACAACTTTCCAGAATTTGGAAGGTTTATTAATGTTAGCCTGAAAGGTAAAACAGAAGTAGTCAGCTTTTACAACATGGGTAGCTTTTGTGCACTGGTTTCACAGAAAATGTTAAGTGTCATTCTCTTTAGGGAGCTTAGATTCTTTATAGGTTTTCCAAGCGTGGTCTCTGGTACTTAGGCACACCAAGAGTTCTGGGGTGATCCATGGGAGATGATTTCCCCTTACCCTAGAGCAGCACACAGTGGCGTGTTTGTTCCAGACCTCTAGAAATATATCATGAAAGTAGTTGTAAGCATCAGTGACAGAGCTGGATGAGGCAATTGGATCCCAATTAGTGTGATCCAGGTCATGTAGGAGTGGTGAGAGGTTTAAAGATTTGTACGAGCAAGTTAGTAGGGTTTTGTGTGGTGCCTTTATCCTGCTGATTTGGCATACCATGAAGGTCACATGGTGGTCATTTAAGGCATCCGGTAGGATGCCAGATTTAATAACCCTATGTTGATGGGATGTGATGACAGCAAGGGGCTTCCTAATGAGAGATGGAACAGTTAGTAGGGCCTCCATCCAAAAGCAGAACCTACCTAAGTAAGCTACGAATATTACTAAAACTAACTAAGTATTATGATCTGTGGCATGGAGGAGAGAAAAAAAAAACCTTTGAGGAGGAAATGTGTGGGATCCAAGGTCGACATTGCCTTCCCTCCAGGCTTGGGTTATTTTATTTAGTGATGGCTGGGTTCCTACGTTAGAAATTTATTTCAAGGGGGTGGAAAATATTCCGATTTAGTGGAGAGCTCTCACTCTATCCCTCCAACAGAAACTCCATGAAGGGTTGTAAGGGTTCTCTGTAACAAGCACCTCCAAGATGGGAGGAGAGGAATGACCGCTGATGCACTCAGTTGGCTTTCCAATCTAAAATATAAACCAACTGAACCAGAGGCAGTCGTATGGAGAAGCCCTGAAGATGTAATGGTGGTATATTAATACTACAGCCAAAGAGGGAAAACACGTAACCACCCTTCACAGCTAGTCATACAGTCTACATCAAGAGGCCCCGCCAAACACAAATGGCTATAGCTCCACCTGGAAGAAGGACATTCCCACTATGGGCCAGAAAGGAAGGATCCCACTCAGGTTTCACATGCTCAGGATGTGGACTAGGGTGCAGAGCGAGACCGTCAGCTCAGAGCGAGCTCAGAGCCAATAAATTGATGGGCATGGTCAACTAGTCACCTTTAGCAATGGAGCAGGCCATACATGGTAATGCAGGGAGTAATGGCAATGTGCAGTGTGGTAAACACCTTCAGCAATGGAGCAGGCCACACATGGCAATGCAGTGAGTAATACACAATGTGCAGCATGGAAAACAAATAGTACACAGAAGTATGATAGCAGTAGGAATTGCACAAACAGCTCAGGGTAACCTGGTCCTTAATTCAGTGAGAGGCGCTTGCCTGATGAGGTCATAGGACATGCAATGCAGTTAAAGAGGTAGGAATACTATTATCAAAATGAGTTTCGAGCACACACAACCTCATAGAAAGGGACATCACCACAGCTGGCAAATTCACATTTTGATCCACAAGCAGATAAACATCTGTGTCCTGCCTGATGCATTTCAGACAATACTATGTCATTTATCAAAGGCTGAGGACTGAGTTCACAAACAATGAATAATTACTTAAAAAGTCCCATGTGATTTATGACATCATCAGTGCATTAGTTTCTCATTGGTTAAAAAGCCATTAAAATTTAATTACTGTTGGCTAATAAAAACCTTCACCTCTTAGTGTAAAATATACCACTATAATGTGCAAACACCTGCATATAACATCAATTTCATAGATATATAATAAAATATAGAACACATGAAACCAAAACGTTGTGTTACAAAATCTTAAAAGTACTGCAGGAAAAAAGAGGGATAGGGAAGGAAGGGAAGTGGCGGGAAGAAAAAAAGGAAAGGGGGGAGAAAAAAGTGCTGGAATAGAAAATATCAATTCAGGTGCACATCTCAAAATGCTATGAGGACATACCAAAATTCAACATTACTAGTTTGTGCATATCACGTATTTCCATTACTAAATTAAAGAATCAAAGCCATATTGTTAATATACAATGATACTAATTATAATATAATACTTCTGTATTATATTAATATAATATTATTTTTTTACCCAGGAATAGGAGGTGTCATACTGTACCTTCAACTTTTCCCAGTCTTAGTAGTTCACCATATGCTTGTACTTAATTCTGTATATTAACAATATGTCTTTGATTCTTCTGCTTATGTTGATACGCTGGAGTGCTGGGTGAATTTTCACTGCATAAATTGTAGTACTGTTACCAGTACACTAGCAGCATAGTTTCCAGTGTGCTTTTTTTCATGGTTTTGGAGCGCTGCTTTTTGTGAACCTTATTTGTAACTTAGGGGCTAGCAACTCCAGCAGCGAACCACTAGGTCAGCAGAGTGCAGGTATTGTTTGTAGAAGTTCATGGCCATGCAGATGTTTGCACATTATAGTGGTATATATTACACTAAGAGGTGGAGGTTTTTATTAGCCAACAGTAATTAAAATTTTAATGACTTTTTAACCAATGAGAAACTAATGCACTGATGATGTCAGAAATCACAGGGAACTTTTAAAATATTTATTTGTTGTTTGTGAACTCAGTCTTCAGCCTTTGATAAATGACATAATATTGTCTGAAATGCATCAGGTGGAACACAGAGGTTTGTCTGCTTGTGGATTAAAATGTACATTTTCCAACTGTGGTGGTGTCCCTTTCTATGAGGTTGTATGTGCTCGAAACTCATTTTGGTAATGATACGGTTGTTTCTGAGCACTACTCTCCTGGTGTGCACTCCTTCTGTGTGGCTCTAGGTAGGAATATTAGCCAACCAGTTCATCAATGTGTGCCAATTATAGGTGACATAAATACCCAGAGGATTTTAGTGGTGAAGGCTGTATACGAACATGAGTTAATTGAACCACATGAGGCCTCGACTCTCTACTATCACCCCATCCTCCACTGTAGGAAAAACAAAGAAGCCACAGTATAGTGTGTGACAGGGTGACCCCTGTCATAGTGGACACCCCTTGGATAAATTGAAACCCCTTCCCCAAGCAGTTTATATGTTTGTATAATGTTCAACAGTCTGGTTGACTGGTTATAAATTAAGTGCTGAAGTGTATAGTGACCTAAAACAAAACTAAGAGTATAGTTACAAAATAAAGGGCAGTTTTAATAGAAGAATAACACAAGTCTGTGTCTGCTTTTTCTAGTTGTTAGCAGCTCCCTTCTAAAATATATTTTACAGCAGACAGCATGAGGTAATATGACCCTGCAGAAGAGTTTAGGAGAGCATAGAATGTTCTGACCTTGGCTCTGTCCTTTTAACAAAATTGTAAACAAGTTATGTAATGTCCTCTAGGTGGCTGCCAAATAACTGTTCTCTATGGAGTAACAGTGGCCCCTAGTGACTTGTTTTATGTTATATCTGCTGTTAATCAAAAGGCAGGGGAAATTGGTTTTCTAACTTCTAGTGAGCTTATAAAAAGCCCTACCTTAGTGCTGAGATAGGAGAGATAGATAGGAAAGTGAAAGATCTCCTTGTAGTGCATGCTTTGACACTGTTTGATTCATGCTAGGCTGAAGAAAAACCTTAGAAACTGTTGAAGCTAAGCAGTTGTCTGACTTACCATTTTGCTTTTTGTATATTTTACTTGATGAAAATAAAATGATGACTGCAATCGTGCATTTTTTATGCACCTGACTTGTGGTCTGCCTGAAATTGTGTTATCCTAAACCCATACCTGATGACAAAGTGCCATGACCCATAAGCGGATAGTAAAACTAGTTTACAGCGACAGCTGTACTTGAGCTGACCTACAGAGTATAGTGAAGCATTGTACAATTAATGAATAGTTTCCAGCAGTAATTAGTTATAGATTCCAGCAGTAGCTGAGCTGAACAACTGAACAAGCATTGGAAATTGTAGGCATGGGTAATAATGCACTGAAACAACAATAATAGTTGCTTGGTACAATTGTATTTAAGCACGTTTGAATAACATGAAGAGTGGAATATAGAATTGCAGCAGATTCAGGTTTGATTCCTATTGGGTGCAAATAAACAAGCTGAGTAGATTTAAATCCCCAAAAGGGCTGGATAAAACTGAGGGCGTACACAAGAAACTGTGAAGTAAATAAATGAAATGCTGTGGTACTATAAATAAGCAGGAAAGAATCATAGTGGAATGCAAGGCTACTGGCAGTATCAGACTAGAGCTAGCACTGAGAACACAAAGCAAGCTGCAACAGGGAGAGGCAGCAAACTGAGAGCAGGAGCCTAGGCCAAATTCAATAAACTG
Organism: Neoceratodus forsteri; assembly: GCA_016271365.2. Lineage (NCBI taxonomy): Eukaryota > Metazoa > Chordata > Ceratodontiformes > Ceratodontidae > Neoceratodus > Neoceratodus forsteri. The sequence continues at coordinate 907,740,725 of CM057452.1, forward strand.
AAAGAAGCAGCAGAGAAGTTGGAATTGGAGCTGAAACATACAACAACTGCAGAAAAACTAAGGGCTGTAAGCAGCCAAAAAGGAAAGGGGCTTGAGCAAAGGCACATGATTAACTTAGCACACACAAAGGGCAATGAAAACCCCAAAAGAAAAGACAAAACAAACACGTAAACACAGGAAACCAGAAAACAAGCATAGGAGGAAGCACACAGAGGCCAGAAGGAAAGCAAATACTAACCAAGCAGGAGAAACACACAAACACATCCAACAGAACCAACTAGGTCCCAGAACACTGACAACAGGAAAGGGGCGGCAAAGCTGAAGCAGACCCCAAGCAAGGCCCCGGCAGGCCCAAAGTAAGAACACAGACAAACAGAGTCTCTGGCTGGCAAAGAGAAAGTGCTGCAGAGGGAGGCTGGGAAGAACTGCTTATATAACTCAGGATATAGGTGTGGCTGGTTGCTCATCCATTGAACTGCAGGCGTAGCCTTTAAATAGTGGTGGAGTTCTCAAAGCACCCCTTGGGCCACCACTGACCCATGCACCTGCACAACTCTCACATCCCAGTACAGTATGCCCCCCCTTCCCCGATTGATTGTGGCATTGTGTGTATACTAGGGACGCCAAACAAAATTACACTGTTGCAACCCCTTATGCAGGTACAGCTAACACCATTAATACCTTTGCGGTGGTACCCCAGATCCGATTTTATCACACGCTAACAAAATTCATCTTTTTTGTCCAACAGCTGTGCATATATTTTACAGGTTCCTTATAGTATTTTTTTTTACCCTGTTGGTCACATCACCGTTAACTATAGTTACCTACCTGAGACCTATGCAGTGGTACACAACTTAGGTTGTTGCTGCAATTCACACTATAGCCCCTTATTCATTTGGCTTGTTGCCCCATTCTGATTGGTTTGTGGTTTACATTAACAACATCGATGACAACATCAATAAGGCCAATATCCACTTGTTCGCTGATGACACAGTACTTTATTTGAGTCGTCCTACACCGGAAGCAGCCTGTGAAGACCTCCAAGCTGAATTTAACCTATTGCAATACCAGCTCATAAGCAAAAAGCTTCTGTTTAATGCAAAAAAAAACCCAAAAGCAATGCTCTTTTCCCCTTCCTCCTATGCCGCGAACCCTTCTTGCGTTGGGGCTATCCCTCAGATTACTACAGTACTTGGAGAAAATCTAGAGTACGTGCCAAAATTCAAATATTTGGGTGTATGGCTTGATCACAAACTCTCCTTCTCTGAACATCTTGAAGAACTACAGAAGAAATTAAGACAAAGACTAGGACTATTCTACAGAATTAACCACTTCCTTACTAGGGATGCCAAGCAGCGTTAAGCCACATTCCTTTCATTAATAGATTATGTGGACCTTCTCTATAGCCTTTGTACCGCCTCTGCCCTGGCTAAGTTGGACACACTATACCACAGAGCAATCAGGTTCATAACGGGCCCTTCACTTTCCACACACCATTGCTCCTTGTACACTGTGGTGGGCTGGACATCCCTTCATTATAGGAGAAATAGAAATGCCGCTCTATGGGCTTTCAGAGCGGTTACCAACAAGCTCCCCCTATACTTCTCTGATTGTATTCCCCTGAGTGTGATACGTACCTATACTCTAAGTAGCTATTCCCTAATTGCCTTGCAATTACCTAAGGTCAAATCTCGTTTCCGCAGAGCTGCCATAAGTTTCTTGTTGCCTTCCTTGTGGAACAATATGCAAAAAAACTTGAAGCTGAGCTGTCCTGTTAGCCTGAATATTTTCAAGTCGCTCTATGACCGCTCCATGAAGGAATCCTGCAAATGTTTCCCACATCACTAGCTCGCCTATTTTCCGGTTTCCCTCCTGCCCATCCTGCCTCCCGCCCTGCCTCTGCCCCTGCCTCTCTCTCCCTACCAAAATACTGACTTCTCTGCCTCTCTTTACCCTTGACCAAGTTCCTCCCCCTTCCCTGAAGTATGCCAGTTAACTATTCCAATCCCGCTATTTCTTCCTAAGCTGGTATCCCTCTTCTTGCCTTTCTCTCACCTTTTAAGAGAACATTCCAGCTGTACCCAGTTATGAGCCTATCTGTTGTAAAGTCCCTCTCACTCAAATGTTGATGTACATATGTATATTTTTTCTTCTTTGTGTAATATTGCATTATGTTTTACCATGTTACTGTACTATGATTTTTGTATGACCAGGTCCATCTTGCAAATGGGCCCTGGTGAACTGTGCCCACCTGGATAAAGATTTTGATTGATCGATTGTCCTAACTTTATTGCTTTTGTAATGAACCTCTCTCTTTTCTAAGCTCAAGGCCAGTCACTAGAGGGCTCTTGAAGGCTTAAGTTTAACTCTGAGAGTTGTCCTCTAGAGGCCCCTTCTTGCTTGGAGGCAGGATGACTGGATGTTTATGTACAAGAGGTTCTGGCTTAGCTAGAAGCAGGAAAACTGTCATGAATACTTATGGTTCTGCCCTCCCCAAAACTCTATAAGAGAGGTAGGCAGCAGCAAGGAGTGGGTCTTGTAAGATGAAAGAAAATAAAAGGAGGGAGTCCAGCCTCTGGCTGTGACCCAAGTTGGGGTCTGCTGGCTCAGGGATGGTGGCAGGGTCCCAAGGTCTGGGTGGCACTGGTCCTTTTCAAGGTCTCCAGAGTTTGAGCAGAAGGTGGAAGGAGGATGGGTCTCTGAGGAAGGCCCTGAGGAACCCAGTGTGGATGAGAACCAGAATGCCTCCAAAGGTAGTAGCGTAGGGCCACAACTCAAGGGTGGTTGCTGGGGACTCCTCTGATGCACTCCCACCATAAGTAACCCAAATGGAGTTCAAAGTTTAAATGGAACAACAGTTCATTATGGATGTACAGGTATGCAAGAAAATCTTGCAGTAGAAATGCTAAAGAAAAGTAGCAAAAACCTAGATACAACTGTGTGATACCCTCTGGCAGGAAACCAAATGAATGCATGCCAGGAGTAGGGTACCTGGCAAGAATTGGGGTCAGTAAATCCCATATGAGGGGCCAGGCATGAGAGCCCATTTCTTTGGGCCATTAGGGCTATCAGTACACTCTCAGAAGGGGCTGGTATTACTGGACCAACTATCAGTTTTACTAGTACTGTCATAATGCTGACATGCTTTAAAGATCAAATGCAAAAGAATGAAATCTCCTATTTCCTGCTGGTATCTTTATGTTCTCTAGATGTGCAGTAACTGTTTTGTTTTAATTACCTTTCTCAGCCTCCATTTCTCAGCTGTGCAGCACAGTCAGTTTGTTTATGTTTCTGCTATCAGATGCTTTGATGCCCTCACTGAGACGTCCCTTTTGTGTGACGTAAATTTTGTCTCAGCACACTGATGGGAAACAGTAGCCTGACAGTGTTTCCCCGCTTGGTACAATTAAGTATTTCACAGATTGCGCTATAAAATGTATCTTTTTGTGTGTTGTGCCACAGATTTGTTTGGCTAATGCTGATTGACAGCAGCTGCACACAGCTTGTCATTGATGGCTAAGCATTTGACCCTGTGTTCTTTATAATTCAAGCGTGTCAGTGCTGCTGTTCTTCAATAAGGAAGTTTAACAGCTTTCTGGCAGCATGATGTTTCAGTAGTTATTTACATTTCTTTTTCATGTAAATCTCTAATAAGTCTGCTTTATGTTTACAGATAGCATTTCTTGTGTGTCCTGCATCAGGATATACTGCTGCTATAATCCTCCTTTTTAGTATTGACAGCAAACAGATGTGTTATTGTTCATATGACCAATGGTGTACAGGACAGTTCTGGTGACAGTGTTGATGCTCTTCAGGCAGCTTTATGTAGATGCCATTCATTACTGCTGTGTAATTAAGTTTTTAGATTGTGAGTGCCCAATTTTCTTACAATTGTCACATGGTGTGACAAGACCTGATTTCAAACACTGCTTATGTATTCACATTGTCCGATGTACAACATATGAATATTCCATGAACTTCACAAATGAATGTAACACCTCCCTTTGGGAGTGTACAATATTTGTGCACTGTAGGGCTTGAGAGTAAATTTATTTCGGTAGTTAAAGGGTTAATCCTTTTGCCACATGTCAGAACCTGCTGCGAGTCAGGAGGACATGGCAGATGCACGGGGGTTGTATTGGGAGCTTTTGGTGGGAGTCGAGAGTTCCCCTGGACACTGATAGACAGTTCGGAAAGGGAAAGAGAGAGACCAGGTCAGGTGGGGTGTTGGTCCACTCCAGCCCTGGGCAGTAGCTTGGAGTCCAGAGTCAATGGGAGACATCCAGGAGTTCCAGGGTCCTGGAGTATTCTTATGGCTGGGCTAACCAAGACAGAAAGAGACAGAGAGAGAGTAGACCCAAAGAGAGATGGATAGAAAGCCAGGAGAAGATCATGTCAGGGCTGGGCAGGGGTGATTGTCCACTTTAGCCCATGGCTGCATGATGATGGCACCAGGAAAAGTGACAGCTGAAGAGCCCCATGGCAATGGAGCAAATCTTCAACTCCATGCCTGCCAGCAGAGAGGGAAAGAGCCTTGTGAAGGGAAGCGAGCAGGAGGAGGGAGCCTGCCAGTGGGGTTGTACGGTAATCAGAGTCTTTGTAAGGAGCTTTGGTATACTGTTTGACAGAATACAGCAGTGATAAAGTCGCAACCCATTGGGACATGTTGTCTGCAGTTTGGGAACAATCACTGAGGGGGCCAGAGGACCAGAGCCTTACAATAGAGGTCGAAGGGAGTAAGCAGCCCCAGTTTGAGTGGCTTGCTGATCCAGTGGATGGATTGAGCTGTAGGAAGCACTAGTTTGGGGCAGTGGAAGATGTGAGAGCTGCCAAAGGGTACAAAGAAGAGTTGTGCTGCAACAGACTGTTTCTGAGACCTTATTCAGTCTGAGAAAAGTTCTGCCACACTGTGAGTCCTTATTTGGTCCCCAAGTAAGCTGCTAGAAGACTGTGAGGCCATAGCAGTCCAGCTAAAGCATTGAATCTGAATCATCATATTGGTCTGAGATATTCTGCCAAACCCTCTGATCAACTTCTGCTCATTGGAGCAGTTTCCTGTTTTAAATGGATTCTTTGTTCATTCAGCTTGTGGACTGTGGTCATTTTGTGAGAATGCCCGTGTGTGTTAACCAGTTTTTCCCCCAGTAAACTCTGGAGCGAAGCTTGCACTCTCTGGACTGTGAACTATAACCAACTTAGACATTTCAGTAAGTGTTTATGCTGCTGTGGGCACCCCCCCACAGACTTTTACCATAACTCATACCCCTAGACACCAGGGAGGGGAGACTACAATGTGGTGGTTTTTTGAGGATGTGTTTTGGGGTGCTGAGCTACCTGTTCAAGCCCTGCAGTGGTGCTGGAAGGCATTTTGGACACTGGACAGATCCTTGGCCAGTTTGGGACTGAAACACCATGGTGCTGGACAGTGAAAAATGTGCCTTGAGAGAGGAGATTGACACCTGAGGGTCTGGATGTGGGTACCTAAGGGCAGAAAATGTGCAAGCTATGCAAATGCCCCGAGACTAGCTTGACTGATTGGACTGAAGAACCTTTGGGGGTTGGGGGGCAGAGTGTGACAGTCTCTGGGAAATTTTGAACAGTGTTGCAAGAGGGATCAGTGGAGGCCCAGAAAACACACGTGGCTCCTGAGAGACTGGTTGCAAAAGAGATAAGCCGAGAGGGAAAAGCTGGTAAACTGGCTCAAGCGTCTGATGTCATGGTCCCTTGTACCATATTTTAGTGGATGTGGAAGGCTGTAGAAAAATTGACTATTGCCAAGTGTGCCCTGTTTTAGTTTGAAGGGCCTGGAGTAATGATGATGTCAGTCTGCACAGTCTGCCAGAGAAAGGCTCCAGCAGATTTGGGACCCATGTTAAGCCCTAGGACTAGCGAATTGCTTATCTCGGTGGAATCGGACCCAGCTGGGAGGAGATATGTGTCCAGAGGAGTTTGCCCCCAGTAGCTGCCAGGGCAGAGACTAATGAACAAGACTCCCCTCTGCCCTCCACCCCTCAGCGTAGTGCAGCCCCAAGTGGAAGCAGGACATGGTAGAGACTGTAGCAGAGGAGTCATTTCAGTGGAAGAACCCAGATTGTTGGCTCCAAGAGATTTTTCAATGCCTTTGAGGCCGGTAATGGGAGAGTCAGAGTTGGTAAAGGGAGCATCTGCTGAGGTGCCCTGTACTAGTCAGCAAGGGGCCCCTTCAAGTCAACTAAAACCCCCTAGTAGGCGGGATGGTTTGGAAACACCAAGTGATTCTGGACTGCCTGAGGTGGAGGTGGAGAAGCTCAGTGATGAAGATTTGGAAAGAGACATTCCATTTCTTTATAAGATGACCTATTTAAACCCTGGAAGGAGTGGCCCACTGTGCCTGTTAAATGCCGTCAGAAGAGAGAAATGTATGATCAGGTCCACGATTCTGTCCCCAAGTCACGGCGCTACAGAAAGGGCTTGTGGCTGCCAGATGGACAGGCCTCAAGGACCACTGTACATAGATTACCTGAATGGTCCTAAGTTGAATGCATTGTGAGGTGTAAAATCCAGCAGGAATAACCACAGCATGTGTATCCATATCTCCCAGAGAGAGTATGGGACATTATTGAAAAAAATCACCAGAATTGAGTTTTCCATGGCATTCATGACAAGCTGTATGAGAAGCATACATCAAGTGCCACCAGCTATACTGTGGCTTTTCAGGAGGTGCAGTGGATTGCCAAAAGAATGTGCCTGCTACGTTTATAAGGGACTGACCATCTTTTAGACTTTTGCCTTGATGCAAGATTTCAATGGGAAGTGAGGCAAGCATTTTGTAAGTGGGTTGGATTCGTTCGACCACATTATGACTAAACTTGACCCAAAATACTATTTCTCTTGACAGTGAGTCAAGTGTTTTTTCTGTGGGACCTCCTATTGAACTGTTTCCTTCCCAGAAGGTGGGGAATGATGTTTGAACATAGTCTGTGGGACTACTGCTTAAGCTTAGCCTGTATCAGGTGAGATCAACATTTTTCTTTATTTTATGTAACTTGAAGTGCACTGAAAATGTTCAGCATGAAATGCATTTTGTTTACAGACATTAAAGTTGCACCATGGTGCATGGGGGGTAGGTTTCAATGTATCTGTCCACAGGCCAAAGTATTCTGTGTTACAGTTTATAATGTTGCAGCCTTTTCTAGTGACAGTTGGCTCAATGTTAAATGTTTAGTACTGCTTTGAAAAAAACAACAACAGAGTAGACATATTGTTGTTGTATTTTTTATATAGCTAGTGTTCTATGCGTTTGGGTTTGGCTGGGTATATGGTGGCAAAAAGGGCACAGTAGGCTGCAATTTAGAGTATAGCAGAGGTTCTATGTGAGACTGAGATGCCGCCCCTGTGTTTAGCCAGGCAATCAGTCCAGGGCATTATAGGTGGTTGGGTCGCCAGGGTGTGGGAGTCATAGTGCAGTAATGGGTTTTAGGCATTAGATCAGGAGTTCAAGTGTCATCGTCAAGGCAGTGTGCCAGTCATGCCAGGTCATATCGAGAGGGGAAGGAGTGCACATACTTTCCCATTTGTTTGCAGTGGGACAGCTGGTGTACATACTCACCAAGGACAGTAAATATTTAAAGCGGGGGGGGGGATGTAACTCCTCTCTTCCGAAGTGTACAGTTTTTGTGCACTGTAGGGCTCAAAAGTAAATTTCTACTGGTGTTCAGCGGGTTAATCCTTCTGCCAGACAGTGGGACCTGCTGCAGGTTGGGAGGTCATGGCAGCTGCATGTGTGTGTGGGGGAGTAATATTGGGAACTTTTTTGTGGGAGTTGAGAGTTGCCCAGGACACTGATAGAGAGTTCAGAGGGGAAAGAGAAAGACCGTGCCAGGCCGGGCATTTGCCTGTGGCAGCCCAGGGAGGCAGCTTGGAGTCCAGAGTCAATGGATCACAGATCTCCAGGTAGAAGGTCACCTGGGGGCCAGTGTCCATCACATGGTATGGTTCAATTTGGCCACTAAAACTAAACCATCCAATTCCAAGACAAAAATATGGGACTTCAGAGGAAATGACTTTGATAAGATGGCCAACTAAGTGAAGCTAGCCCTGGCAAGAAGAAATACACGTGAGGGGGTACAGGAAAAGTGGGCAAGCATTAAGGATGCAATACCTGAAGTAACATCCCATTGTGTTAGAAAGAAAAGCAAGAGCAAAAGAAGGAGGAAACCACTTTAGTTCTCAAGAACAGTAACAGAAAAGGTCAGAGCCAAAAGGCTGGCCTTCAGGAAATACAAGGGAACACAGCGAGACGAAGATAGGGAGGCATACCAAACTTCCCTAAGGGAAGCAGGGAAGGCAGTAAATCAGGCAAATGCCCAAACCAAGGAAACACTAGCACAAACAGTAAAAGAAGATGACAAGTTTTCTATAGATACATTAATGAAAGGAGAAAGTTCAAAGGGGGTATTGCTAAGATCAAAGGGGATAAGAGGGAGTGTGTGGAGGAGGACCAAGGAAAAGCATCTCTCCTAAATAGATAATTCTGCTCAGTTTTTACTGAGGAGAAGGTAGGGCAGGGCCCACAGCTCAGCACCATGGACACAAGGGGAAGGGAGGAGTGCACTAGTCTCTTCACAAAAGAAAGGGTCCTACAAGACCTTGCTAAGCTCAGGGTGGACAAGGTAATGGGACCTGATGGCATACATCCCAGGGTATTAAAGGAACTAAGGGTGGAACTAGCAGAGATATTATCAGAACTGTTTAGTGAGTCTCTGACCACAGGAGAGGTCCTAGAAAACTGGAGAAGGGCTCATGTGATCCTGCTCCACAAGAGTAGTAGCAGGGAGGAGGCAGGAAACTACAGACCAGTCATTGTTACCTCAGTAGTGGGCAAGATTATGGAGGTACTCCTTAAGGAAAGGATAGTGCAACACCTAGAATCCATAGGAACACAGGATCCCAGACAGCATGGGTTTACAACAGGAAAGTCCTGTCAAACTTATCTCATAGATTTCTTTGACTGGGTAACTAGAGTGGTGGACCAAGGGGGTGCAGTTGATGTTGCCTACCTTGATTTCAGCAAAGCTTTTGATACTGTTCCACATAGAAGATTGATTAATAAGCTGGGTAGGCTCGGGGTGGGTCAGAAGTTGATCAACTGGGTGGCACACTGATTGGCGGGCAGAAAACAGAGTGGTGGTAAATGGTATACAGTCAGAAGAGATGCAACTCACAAGTGGGGTACCTCTGGGATCAGTCCTGGGGCCAGTCCTCTTTGATATCTTCATCAGTGACATTGCAGATGGACTGGAGGGTATGGTTTGTCTGTTTGCAGATGACACATAGATCTGCAACAGAGTAGATGATCTAGATGGGGTGGGCAGAATGAGAAGAGATCTGGCTAAATTGGCAAAATGGTCAGAAGATTGGCAACTGGGGTTTAATGCAAAGAAGTGCAAGATCATGCACATAGGGAAGAGAAACCCTGAAGCCACCTATAGGTTGTGAGGGAAGTTGCTGGCAAACACAAGGGAAGAAACAGACTTGGGCATCATCATCACGGATGACCTGAAATCATCCAAGCAGACCACTAAACAGTAGGTAAGGCTAGAGGGATGTTGTCTGTGTATTAGTAGGAGTATTGCAAGTCGTAAGAGGGAGGTAATAATCCCTCTTCACAAGACACTGGTTAGGCCCTATCTGAAGTACTGCATGCAGTACTGCAGGCCGCACCTGCATAAGGACATTAACAAAATGGAGGCAGTCCTGAGAAGGGTAATCAAAATGGTGCAGGGACAGCATCAGAAAACATATAAGGACAGATTAAAGGAGCTCAATGTGTATACCATAGAGCAAAAGAGGGAGAGAGGTAATATGATCGAAACATTCAAACATCTTAAGTTCATTAAGAAGGTGAAAGTGTCTAACATGTTTCAATATAAGAAAAATAGCAGGACAAGAGGACACAGCATGAGATTAGAGGGAGGCCAATTAAGGAGTGATGTGAGGAAGTTCTTTTTCACAGAAAAGGTGGTGGATGCATGGAACGGCCTACCTCATGAAGTGGTGGATATGAATACAGTGCAGGGCTTCAAACAGGCATGGGATAGGCATAAGGGAGCAATACAGATGAATATGAATAGATAGGCCATTGACAGAGTACAGGCCTATGGTACATTCATAAGGTAGAAAAACTGGGCAGACTGCATAGGCCTTGTGTTCCTTATCTGCTGCCAACTTCGATGTTTCTATATAATGAGAAAAATCCAGGAGTTCCAGGGTCCTGGAGTATTCTTTTATTTTTTTTTCAATTCAAATTTTATTAACACATTTTCACATTAAGAGGCAGTTAACATGAAAATAAGACAAGAAAACAGCAGCTTATTATGTTAAAACTGCCCTCCCCCACAGCAGTAACATATCAGTGTGTCACATAAGTTCAAAGCCATTATACAGGAGTATACAAGGCTATTTGCTCTAGAACACTACTAAGTCTGAGCAGCTAAAATTAGAAAATGAAGGGGATCCCATATTTGAGTATAAACAGGTAATCTGTTGTGAAGGCTAGCAATCGCCTTTTCCATACGCAGGTTAGCAAGGATTTAATTCACCCATTCCTGTAATGTCGAAGTAGACTTGTCTTTCCAATGATGTAAAATAAGCTTCTTGACAGATAGAGCTATCATAGAAATATGAAACCTTCTCGTTTTGACTCTAATAGAGGACATGTCCCCGAGGAGACAAACATCAGGCGTGAAGTGCTCCTGCAAACCCAGTATAGGATCTAGGGAAGCTTTGATAGAGTCCCACAAAAGGGAGATTTTGGGACAGGACCAAAATATGTGAAGGAGTGTTCCCTCCCCCTGAGAACATCTAACACATATGTTTGAGTCCAACAGACCCCACTTCTTTAACTTAACCGGAGTATAATACATATTATGCAAAATATGATATTGCATAAGACGCAACCTATCTTGGGAGACAAATTTATGGCAGGACCTCCACAAAGCCTGCCAATTAGGTGAATATTGAGGCACTAAGGAGCTCCAGAACCTCGTCAGTCCAAAAGAGTCCCCATATCTTTTGTGAAACAAAACCTGATATAATTTGGATACAATACCCGAAGACCCAAGTAGAGAAGAAAATTCTGGGATCAGGGCCCCAACCGTCTGATTGGGATGGGTTTTACCGATCACTATTGTGAGTAGGTGTCTTATCTGTACTACTTTAAAATGTGAGAATGCTGGGATACTAAATTTCCGAATAAGATCACCTACAGACAGCCATTGCCCCTCCTCATCCACAAAAGAAAGTACTATCCCATCGCCCAATTGGGGAAACCAAGTGCGGGGAATCTGCTGCTTATTCATAGTGAAAGATGAGGAGTTCCAGATGGATTGGGCCAGATCTAACTGAGGGGTATATCGCAAGAAAGAGCAAAGTTGCACATATACCTTTAAAGAAGTGGCAACTGTGGGACATTTCTCGGCAACATGCACCTGAGACATTTTTACATAGAACAAAGTTAGGGGATCCAGATTCATGGACCGAATTGAGTCCAACTCTATTCTAAGCCATGTCGGCTGCACCTTTTCAGGGCCCGGACTTACCCATTTCAGACATTTTGCCAAATGGCTAGCCCAATAATATATAGCAAAATGGGGAATCCGCAGGCCCCCCTCAGATTTTGGAGTGGCCAGCTTATAGTAAACCAGTCGAGGGTATTTGTCAGACCAGATAAACCTGGTAAAAATACCATGCAATTTCTTAAACCAGGATAATGGGATGAAAGTATTGAGGAGAGATAAAGGGTGGAAAATTCTTGGGAAGATGTTCATCTTGATTATATTAATTTGGCCCCAAAGCGAGATAGGGAGCTTAGACCATCTGTCAAGATCCTGAGTTATAAGCTGGGAAAGGGGCTCCAGATTTTCCCTAAACCATACCAAGGGATTGCGAGTCAGTTTAATGCCCAGATATGTTAATGACCTGGGGGGACCAACATAAACCTAAGGGGATAATATCAGTCTTGAGTGTCTTGTGGTTTAAAGGGAAAAAGGAAGATTTGTTAGCATTTAGTTTATAGTTGGATAAGGCGCTAAATTTAGCAATTTCACCCAGCAAAACCGGGACGGAAGATACCAGGTGAGATAAGTACACAAGGAGATCGTCCGCATATGCAGTGATCTTAACCTCATTACGCCCCAACCAGATGCCTTGTATTTCTGCATTATTGAGAATATTTTGAATGAGAGGTTCGAGATACAGGTTAAATAAAAAGGGAGAAAGGGGACAACCCTGTCTGGTACCTGAATATAGTGAAAAGGACTTGGAAAATGCACCATTTCCAGAAATCTTTGCTGTAGGAGTTTATTATAATGTAACGATCCAGGATATAAAGACAGGAGGAAACTGGAAGGCCTCAAGAACGTGGAACAGAAATTTCCAGTTCACACGATCAAATGCCTTCTCGGCATCCAGGGAGACTAGCCCAGCGGGAAGCGCAGCATCCCTGGAGGCCGAGAAGACATGAGAAAGGGTACGTGAATGGTCAGATGATGAATGTCTCTTCATGAATCCAACCTGTGCCATACCTATTAGCTCAGGGAGGACTACAGTTAACCTGTCGGCCAATATCTTCGAAAGGATTTTAATATCTTGATTTAAAAGAGATATGGGCCTGTAACTTTGAACTAACTCAGGGTCCTTATCTGGTTTAGGGAGAAGAACAATCAGGGCTTCAAACAGGTAAGGGTCTGCCTCTACCCCAGATAAAATATACTGAAATAGGCAATAGAGTACTGGTAATAAGAGGTCACAAAAAACTTTGTAAAATAAAGAGGAGAACTCATCCGGTCCTGGGACCTTGTCTGAGGGTAGTCCCCTAATAACCTCGGAGATTTCCTCCTGGGATATGGGAGAAGCCAGAAAACCCTTGTGTTGCTCCGATAGTAAGGGCAGGTGGGAATCTCTTAAGTACTGCTCAAGAATCCTAGGACAAGGAGGATTCTCCATGTCCCTGTACAATTTTTCGTAATATAAAGCAAACTCCTGCACTATTTCAGTAGGGGATACTCTCAAAGACCCATCTGCCATAGCCCGAATTGGTGGGATAAATCTTGTGGATTCCTGTTGTTTTAAGCGCAATGCAAGCAGGCGCCCTACTTTCTCTCCCTGATCCATATAACTGGCTCTGGTTCGGATTATAGCTAGTTCTGCCTTTTCCCTTAACAGCTCTAGATATCTATCTTTGACCACCAGGAGTCTCTTCTTGTCTTCACTAGAGGAACTGACAGAGAGATTCACTTCAAGGGACCGAATTTGGGATAATAATGATAGTAGCTCTTCCTCCTGTACCCTTTTCCTTTTGGCCGCTATACTGATAAGAACCCCCTCATGTATGCTTTAAAGGCCCCCATAAAATATCCGGCTTTGCACTGTCTAATGGGTTAGATGAGAAAAAGAACTCAATTTGCTCTCTTATAAGCTTACAATACTTGGCATCCTTCAGGAGCTGCTCATTGAGCTTCCATCTGGTTTCCCTTTTAAGTGAATTAAGGAATGTCAAGCTACATACCACAAGGGAGTGGTCGGAAATAGGACCAGGTTGGATCGAGGAGGACTTGACCCTGGGCAAGAGACCCTGAGAGATAAGTATGTAGTCAGTGCGAGACTGCAAGCCGTGTACCACTGAACTGAAAGTGAACTCCTTGGAATCAGGATGCAACATGTGCCAGACATCACAGAGCCTGCACTGATCTACCAAATCCTTAAGTGCCCTCTGCCCCAGGGACATTCCACTCAGCCCACTACCTGATCTATCCAGATTAGAATCTATGACCTGGTTGAAGTCACCCCCATAATGATCCTGATGGGAAGCATTGGAAGCATAATAGTATCAGCCTCATAAAAAACCACGGGTCATCAATATTGGGTCCATATATACTACCAAGTAAAAGTGGCACTGACCAAAGATTGCCTTTGACTAAGACAAATCTGCCCCCCCGGATCCTTGATATCCTGCGTGGAAATAAAGGGAATGCCTCTATTAATGATTAGCATGACCCCACAACTTTTAGTGGAGCCCTGAGCATCATAGACCTGACCCACCTGTTGTCTCCTTAATTCTACAGCTTCAGATTCTAGTAAATGAGATTCCTGCAAAAATGTTATCTGAGAACGCAATAAACTTAAATGTTTAAGCACCTGATATTGTTTGGATTTTTTCCTGATCCCCTTAACATTCCAGGTAGCAAAAGTCATATCATTAGCCATCTAACTAAGATTAATGAGCTTAATAACCTCAGCCCTGTATAAGAATATCAAGAAACATTCGACCAGATTCCAATTATTACTGCTCTATAGTCCTCCCTCCCCCGTCCCCTCCACAATGATCCCTTCCCTCCCCTCAACATCTCCCTTCCACTTGCCATAAAATACACCAATTTAGTAACACTCTGCCCCACCTTGCTGTCACAAGCAACGCTTAGCACAGTACTGCATTCCTTCCTCACCCCCAGCCTCCCGAGATAACCCCTGTCACAAGCATCATGACAGTCCTCCCATATGAGTGAATACCCTCAAATCCTGAGTAAAAAGAAACAAAATTAAGTACATTAACAACCCCCAGTGGCTTACAAGGAGTGTTAAGCCATAAACAAAAGCATATCTCATTTGTGAGATCATAAGATAAAGAGATAACGCACCTACAGAAGCATGACCAGGTGCCTAGGGACCCCGAGAAGTGAGAAGGGAAGTGGGTCTCCAGTGCCCCTATAGAGAGGACTCTTGCCCAATATCAGACCAGACAAGAAATCGTATCGAAGGGAAAGGAAAATTGCCCTTTCAAACCAGAGTTCAGTTGCCTGCTTAACAAATTGGACCCCAACACCTTGGATCTGGTGCGTTAAGTTAGGTTTGGCTTCAGACATCGTTACGACGGCACCGTGACAGCCAAATGCCCCAAAGGACAAAATCGGGGTATACGATATCCCCAGCCAAAACAAGGAGCACAATCACCAGGTGGTCATCCCTTTGGTTCCCCTATCATTGTCCTGGCTTTTCTGCGTGCTGAGCTCCCTCTTGTGGATACTAAACCACCACACCGCATATATGTCTGAGAGCGAGGGGTTAGCCAAGCACAGGCCCAACACTCAGCCATTTTAAATATGAAATGCTTCATTAACAATTCAGGGTATTCCTTCCCTCATTTATAAAGGCCTGCTCATCTGGCAAAATCAAAATATGAGAAACCCCCCTTCCCCCGGCTAACAAAATAAACATTTTCACAAAACATTGAACAAGGTTACAGGCACATTTCAAACAAACTAAGGCTTGAATGTCCCAAACACTTGACCCCTTATCATATAGGTATGTCCGTTTAGATAATCAGAGTTTTCTAGAGGCAAACCGTCATTCCAGGCATCTTGAAAATAACTAAATGACAGTTCCCACATAACAACACGAGACTCCTTTCACCAGAGAAATAGATCTTGTCATGGATCCCGGAATAGATCAGGCATAGCGAGCTTCAGACCAGAGACAGCAGATTCAGGATCTTCATAAATGAGCCAGGAACCATTCACAAACACCTGCAGCCTGGCCGGATACCCCATCTTGTACTTGAATCCTGCGGCAATGATTTTAGACACAATGGGGTGAAATGCTGTACGTTTCAGCCTTACTGATCCTGGCAAGTCCTGTGCAATTCTCAGCTTGGAATTTTCCCAATGCACCTCTTGTAATGCTCTCACTTTTCCCAGGAAGTGTTGCCTTTCTAAGAAATTCAGGAAGTGGCATATAATGGGACAGAGGGGCAGCCCCTGGTGGTGGCTTTGGCCGTAACGATCTATGAGCTCACTCTATGGTGTGCACAGGGCCGAAGGGAGAGGGACCAGCAACCCGTTCCGCCAGCTTCTGCATGAAAACCACTGCATTCTAGCCCGTTTCCCCTTCAGGTAGCCCTAAGATGACCACATTGTTTCTGTGGCTGCGGCCCTCAAGATCTTCTAGTTTGGCCTCCACCCTGGAAAGCTTCTGCCTGATCGCTGATAATCCGGGGTCCACCTTGCCTAAACAATGCTCCAAGGAGACTATACGAGCGGTGTTATCTGAAGCCATCATCGCGACCTCATCCAACTTTTTAGATAGGGCTTTCAGACCAGTTGCCATCTCTTTCACTTCCTCCCGAAAAGGCTTGAACACTTCCAGGAACCTGTTTAGGTTTAGGGGTTCCTGCTCTGTTGCTTGACTGAGATAATCGGGTCGATCAGGCCCACTTTATGCCCGGGATTTCTTTGGGGCCTTCTCAGGGGTGACTGGAGGTGTATGGTTTTTGTGGGGCTTTTTTCATATAAGCCTCCATCAGTGCTTGAATCTTGCTCTTCGGAGGTTCTGGAGCTTTAGATAACCAGATCCTTGTAGAACAGAGGGTTTTAAATGGTTTCGGTGTCAAAAAATACCGATTATAAAATTGGGAGGCTGGAGCTACCCGGAGGAGCTGCTACTCAGCACTCTGCATCACGCGATCCCCCATCCTGGAGTATTCTTATAGTCGGGTTAACCGAAAGAGAGAGTTGCCCAAAAGAGAGATGGAGAGAAAGCCTGCAGGAGATCATGTCAAGGCTGGGCGGGGGCCATTGCCCACGTCAGCCCATGACTGTAGGGTGATGGTGCCAGGAGAAGAGAGAGCCGAAGAGCCCCACAGTGATAGAGCAAACCTTCAACTCCATACCTGCTTGTAGACAGGGAGAGAGCCTTGTGAAGGGAATTGAGCTTGAATAGGGAGCCTGCCAACAGGTTTATGTGGTAACCAGGACCTTTGTAAGGAACTCCAGTGTACTGTTTGAGAGAAAGCAGTGTTAAAGTCATGACCCCTTTGGGACATGTTGCCCATAGTTTGGGAACAGTTACCGAGGGGGCCTGAGGGACAGAGCCGTATGACAAAGGTCGAAGGGAGTAAGCAGCCCGAATCTGAGTGGCCTTCCAGTGGGACCTTTAGGACTGAGTTGTAGGAAGCATTATTTTTGGGCAGTGGAAAATGTGAGAGCTGCCAAAGATTAGAAACAAGAGTTGTGTTGCAACAGACTGTTTTTGAGACCTTATTCACTCTGGAAAAAGCTCTGCCAGACTGTGAGACCTTAATCATTCCCCATGTAAGCTGCCAGAAGACTGTGAGGCCATAGCAGTCCAGCTGAAGCATTGAATCTGAATCATCATATTGGTCTGAGATATACTGCCAAACCCCCTAATCAACTTCTGCTCATTGGAGCAGGTTCCTGTTTTTTCTTTCAATTGTAAATTTGTTATTTTTCATAAAAGTCATCATACAAACAATATACAGATAATATAATCAGGTACAGAAAGGTTACAGGAAACAGAATAGTTACAGAGATTATAATAGACGAGCACTAAAAGGGGGGGACAGGAAGTCGAGGATGGGATCTGGGGGGGCAAGAAAAAAGGGGAGGTCTCAGAGCGTAGGAGGTGGTGGTGAAGTAAATACTTTCCCAACAAGGTGCAAAGAAAAAAGTTATATTACTCACCTTCCAGGGGTTGTGACAGCTCTAGTGAAAGTGGTGACATGGGATAAGAGATCCAGTATTCCTATGCTTCTACAATGGGTCAGGTCTAATTCCCATACCAGAAATTGTTTGGGCTGGATTAATACAGGACCTTGGGAGGCATCCTCTGGAACAAAAGAGATGCACACAAAGAATCTGTATGCTCATGTACTCATGCCTGTATGGATTAGGATATACGTTTGGGTGTTTTCCTTGAACATTATCAGCTAAATAAGAAATATCATCTGCCAGTCCTGTACCTATGGAACCATACATTATAAAACTAACACTCTAAAACTGTAAGCAGTAAGATTACAAGACTAAGTCCTATGGGGGCAGCCCCCTTCTCTAAGGTCTTCCCTGGTGTACATAATAGTTCTGATCATGGAGTGGAAGATTGGTATCTTAAGAGCACCACACAGGCATCCTTCTATTACTCATGACTGTCGGGGGAGGGACCCACGAATGGTCCAGCTAGGCTGGTAAGTGTTCATCCCACCCCCTCTAGTGGGTTGGCATAGGATAGGTATGGGGCCCAACACCTCTGAAACTGGACCATCTGATTGGAACATAAATGAGACAGCCTGTCGAGTTTTGCAAGAGCCCCCAGTGTGGCTTCCACCTCAGAGAGAGTGGGGGTAGCAGTGGTACACCATTTGCACACCAGGGCCCTTTTAGTTTGAAGGGTCAGTAAGGCTAACCATCTGCATTCAGACTGGGACAGGTGTGGGAATGCAGTTCTGATACCCAAAATAAAGAACAGGGCACCTGCGGGATGTGTTTGTGGAAAATCTTTGTAGCCAGAGCACAGACTTCTCTCCAGAGTTGTTGAATCATGTGACATGACCAAAGTATATGAGCTAAATCACCTCCCTCTGCCTGGCAACACCAGCAGCAGTCAGAGTCAAGAAGTTTAGCTTTGCAAAGGACTACGAGTGTTTTATACCATGAATGAGAAATTTGTGTTCTGGATCAGTCTCGACCTTGAGTCTTGGTACCATTTGTGGGTATCTTTCCAGGCTTGATTCCATTGCTTGGTGGAAATAGTGCACTGAAGCATCCTTTCCCATCTTTGCTTGGATTCTTCTGATTGGGAGGGAAGGGAGTCCCGTATCTGGGCATAGATTCTGCCCACTAATCCCTTCAGGTGCTGCACCCAAGTTTGTAGCACCTCGGAATTGGTAGCTTAGAGCGGGTACCAAACAAGGGTTTGAGGGCAGCCCTTATCTGGAGATATCTACAGAAGTCTGTTCCCGGGAGCCCCCACCTTTCCTGCTAGATCAAAAAGTAGCAACAGTAGCCATATTGGGGTCCCATACATCTCCCACCTTACAAATAACTTTCTTCAGCCAGGATTGCCAAAGCACTGTCTGGTGACCAATGGTAATGGATGGGTTTTGCCAGAGAGGTGTAATGGGCAGGGGAAGAGGGTCCAGTGACAATCTGTTGTGTATATAGTACCAGATTTTCTTAGAGGAGGCAATGGTGGGAGACAGTGTGGTCTTGAAAGAGTGAGAGGGATGGGAAAAACCAGGTTTCACAAGGGGAAGAAGCAATGAGATGGAAGAGGCGGCTGAAGCCATATCCTGTTCATTACAGACCCATTGTCTTTTGTGAGCGGGGTCATTCATACACTAATGCACAGTGTGTGAAACCTGGAAAGCCCATTTATAGCCCTCCACCCATGGGAGATTCCACCCTTGCGTGTCCAGTGAGCACGGAGCTTTGAACGGCTGAAACAGGGTTTGGAGCCTTCACAGTGAAAGTCTCCTATCAGGGTGTCAGTGGGTTTAAATGCTTGTTTGGGGAAGGAAATGGGTATGTGGGCTATCAGGTAGAGATATTTGGGCGCGGTTACCATCTTTATGGCTGCTATCTTACCGGCTAGGGAGAGGTTCAATTACTTCCACCTGTCAAATTCCGTCTTACAGGCCAGCAGGAGTGAGTGTGCATTAGCAATCCAAATGTCCTCTATTCTGGGGGTGAGCTTAATACCCAAGTATGTGATTCCCAGAAGCCCATGGGTCTGAGTAATAGTCTAGGAATAAAGCTCGTTGAGGGGAAGAAGTTCAGTTTTATTTTGGTTGAGCTTTAGGCCTGAGTGGTTAGCAAATGAGTCCAATAGTGCCAACACTGGTGGGACTGAGAGAGGTCCATCCATCAGGGGGAGGAGTAAGTCATCGGTATACATGAGAGTGGAGTAGGCTATGTCTCCCACCCTGATTTCCTTTATGTCTGGGTGTTGTCTGATAGCAACCATGAGTGGTTCAACCACAAGGACAAAGAGGAGAGGGGATAGTGGCCACCCCTGTCTAGTATCCCGGGCAAGTGGGATCTGTGGGAAAACCATGTTATTGGTGGCATCTTGGGCTGTAGGGTTGTTGTAGATTGCCTGAACTTTGGTGATAAACCCTTCACCCATACCTAGGTGGGATAAAACCAGATATAGGTAGTTCCACTCGAGCGAGTCAAATGCTTTTTCCAAGTCCACTGCCACAGCCACTGCAGGAGTGGGCAGGTGGCGGGCTACATGCATAAGATTAATCAAAGTCCATAGATGATCAGTGCTATGATGCCCAGGGACAAAACCCACCTGGGATGGGTAAATAAGGTGCATCAAGAGGGGACTCAACCTTGAGGCGAGTACCTTGGCATATATTTTGCTGTCCAAATTAATAAGGAAAATCGGACGATAATTACCTGGGCTAGAAGGGTCCTTACCTTTCTTGGGGATAACCACCATAGTTGTCTCTTTTTTTTTTTTTTTTGCAATTAACTTTATTTTATCATAACGTAAACAAAACCAGAACTTGACATGAATGGATGATACTGGTGATTATACAATGAGAGCTAAGTTACACAAACCACCAAAACAAAAAGAAATAAGACAACACAGATCCCACCTCCCCCTCCCCCCCAACTGACAGCAAGCACCTTACCATTCCCTACTAAGGGTAACAACCATACATTGGCCACAATAGCTCTGTGTTAGACTCCAAAAGAGCATAACTAAGAATAACGAGCTCAAGGAAACGGCACAACTCCAAACCCTTTAACCGAAGAAAAAGGCTGTGACATGGAAAAGAGGAAAGGAGGGATCTATTGGAAGAAATATTGTCAGGGGAGTAACGAACTTACTGTATGAGGGGGAATAAAAAAGGAAACCAATAAAAAGATTGTAACAGGACCCATAGCCTAGCCTGGGAAATAAAAGTTAACAGTTTAAAAAAACAGAACTTTGTCCCAAACGGGTCCCCCAAGGGTACCAAGTGAAAAAAGGGAAAAGGAATGGTTGAGC
This sequence comes from Neoceratodus forsteri, assembly GCA_016271365.2. NCBI lineage: Eukaryota > Metazoa > Chordata > Ceratodontiformes > Ceratodontidae > Neoceratodus > Neoceratodus forsteri. The sequence continues at coordinate 907,761,554 of CM057452.1, forward strand.
TTAACCTTAGTACCCAAATGTATTTTTTAAATGTAGTAAAAAGTCACCCCAACAATTCTGAAACTTCTCACTGGCATGAAAGATTCAGGCTACACACCTCTCCGCATTCAAAGCGTTAAGAAATTCGGCCCAAATAGTTGTCTCTTGAAGGGAAGGAGGAAGGGTTCCTGTGATTTCGGATTCTTGGAAAACTTCAGTGAGAAGAGGGGTGATTACTGGGGCTAGTGCCTGATAGAAATCTGCAGTATATCCATAATTTCCTGGTGATTCACCCATCTGGAGGCTCTGAATAGCAGTGTACACTTCATGGTTGCCAATAGGGACCTCTAGTTCTTGGCTTGTTGTGGAGTAAGGGTAGGAAGGTGCAAGCTTTAGAGAAAGGGATGAGTACCAACAGAGGGTGTGCTGTGTGTGGTGGTATAGGGCTTCTCATAGAAGGCGGCCATTATTTGATTAATGCCCTGGGGGCTACAATTCAGGTTTCCCTTGTCATTTTTCAGTCCAGGGATGAAGTGACTAGCCTGTTGTCGCCTGAGTTGGTACATCAACACTTTTCCACCCTTATCTCTCCCATTCCAGAAGGTATGTCAGAGATGGAGAATAGCCACTTCTGCCTTTCTGTTAAGGAGTTGGTTGATCTCAAGGCGGAGTCCAAGGATTGATCTCCCAATAGGGGAGGAGGGGGAGGGAGAAGGCATGGCCTTAACTTTGGCTTCAGCATGGGTTAGCTGAGTCTCCAGATATAGGAGATGTTGTTCCCTTTCTCTGCATTTAGCTGCTGTGTACCTGATAATATTACCTCTCATGGTGGCCTTGAAGGCCTCCTAGGTGTTCCTGGGTGAAGTGTCCAAGGTGGGATTAAGGGCTAAGAAAGATGAGGCTTCATTCTTCTCCCAGGGAATAAAGTTGGGGTCCTTCATAAGGAAAGGGTCAAGCCTCCACTGTCGAGTGGGGGGAGAGCCTGAGCTGCACTGTAGCAGCAGCTGGACTGGGGCATAGTCAGAGATCACCCGGGGAAGGATAGCTACATCAAGGGTAATGTGTAAAAGGGAAGGGGACATAAACCAGAAGTCTAGCCTGCTATGTGATTCCTGGGGTTCAGAATGAAAGGTATAATCTCTGGTTCTGGGATAAAATATCCTCCATGCATCGCTGAGGCCATGGTCTGTCATAAGCTGTTGTAATGCCCTGGCACCTCTGACTTGCCCCTCTTTCTAAGTATCATTCCTATCGAGAGTAGGGACCAGTGTTAGACTAAAGTCACCTCCCATGAACAGTGGGCAACCCAGGGGTATGAAGGTGCTAATTGATTCAGCTAGAGTATGAAAAAACTGAGGCTTGTCTATGTTCAGGGCATAGACATTGCAAATTGCAATAAGGCCAGTTGGGGTATTGTATGTGCTCAATATCCTCCTACTTTCAGTGTCCCTGGTGGAGCCTTTAAGGGACCACTGTAGGGACTTGTGTACCAGAATGAGCACACCATGCTTCTTTGAGGGTGCATTAGAGTGATAAATTTGGCCAACCCAGTCTTTCAAAACCTCTTATGGTCCATATCAGTCAGTTTGGTCTCTTGCAAGAAGTCCACTTTAGTTTTTAGCCTTTTTAGTTGGGAAATAACCTTTTTTCTTTTGATGGGGGAGTTGAGCCCCTGTACGTTCCACGTGTGGAAAAGCAACTCTGCCATAATGTGGGGGTGGGGCAGTGTCTGATCCTCTTTTCTCTGAAACTTTGATGTGGAAAGGGGAAGCATTTGGAATATTCTTACTCCAGAGAGAGAGAGATGCAATGTAAGGGCCCTACACCTGAGCTTTCCTGTTGAGGGGGGTAGTAGCAGAGGCTTCTCAACCACTGTGATGGAGACGGGAAAACCTACATAGACTTGTTCACTAGATAAAACACTCTTACCATCTAGTAGTAGTAGTAGTAAATCATTTTTTATTCATAAACGAATAAAAGGATACATTCAATTGGGCAAAGCTCATTTTCAATGAAGTTCCATGTCACAATAAAATGAGGTTCCACGTCAAAAAGACATAACATCAAATCACTAAAAAAAAAAACATATAGAATGGGACAATTACAATACAGCAATACATAAGGAAGGATAAGAAAAATAACAGAGAAGAAATAAAAAGAAATTAAAATACAACAATTAGTCTCATTACACAATAACATACCTAGGACACTAACAATTATTGCATGTAGTAGTATTATGTAATACAGTTATACACCAATTCCTTAATTCACTTTTGTTATATCTAGTTCTATTTTTACTTAATTCTAGGGGAGATTTATTCCATAGACTTATTCCTCTAGCAGGTACGGAAGATCTTCCAATATTCAGATTACATTTAATTGAAACAAATTGGGTTCCAACAGAGGCTCTCAAACATTCCTTTGTTTTCCTAACTTCAAAGAGGTCAATTACATAATTAGGTACTTCCCCGTATCAAACCTTAATCATGAGTTGTAACAAGTGTATGTCTCTTCTCACTACAGGTTTATGCCAATTTAATTCCTTAAAAAGTATGCATCTATGGGTTCTATAAGGAGCATCCAGTATAAACGAGCTAACCTACAAAAGACTAAATACACTTTATCTATATACTTTCCAATAGCCCCTCCATAGAGCAGATCGCCATAGTCAATCACTGGGAGTAAAAGAGAATTTACCACACTCAAACGAATCTCTGTAGTCATAAACTTTTTATACTTATATAGGGCGCCCAATCTCCTATTTGTAATTTTTATAAGGGAGTCAAAATAAATATCCCAGCCCAGACATGGATCTAACCAAATGCCCAAATACTTGTATGAATCCACCTGCTTAATGGCAATGCCATCCTTAGTATTGATTTCCAAATATAAATTTTGTTTTTTATTATTATTTTTAAACAAAAGTGACTGTGTTTTATTGGCATTTAAAATAAGATGGTTCATCTTTAAAAAATCCTGTACTTCATCAAAGGCCAATTGTAACCTCATATTAATCAGTTCTAAAGTATCTCCCTCTACATATACAGTAATATGGTGTCATCTGCATACATATGGCACCGGTCAACCGTTGATGTAATTTTAAGTTCATTCGTGTAGATATTAAATAACAGAGGCCCCAATATCGAACCCTGTGGTACACCATTTTTCACCTCTAATACCTTAGATTTACAAGAACCCACTTCTACAAATTGGCTATGGCCCGTCAAGTAGGAGGAGAACCACTTTACAGATTGAGGGGACACACCAATCCCACTGAGTCTGGGCAGGAGAACCCGATGGTTAAGGTTATCGAATGCCTTTGAAAGATCTATCAACAAGGCTCCTATCTTTAACCTCCTGTCCAGACTCAGCTGGATATCACTTACAACCCTCATCAGGGCTGTTTGTGTACTATGAAAAACCCTGAAACCTGATTGGAAAGATGTCAATTTATTATAATCTTCAAGAAAACTTCTCAGTTGGCAAGATACTATCTTCTCAAATATTTTAGAAATTTGAGACAGCAGTGATATAGGCCGATAATTGCCTAACTCGCTCCTGCTGCCAGATTTAAATATAGGTCTGACCTTTGCAGTCTTCCATCCATCAGGAAATTCCCCACTTTGAATAGATAAGTTAAAAATATAAGCCAAGGGATATGCCACACAAGGTGTTGCATATTTCAGCAATCTTGGTGGGATTTCATCTGATCCCCTCACTTTACAGATGTCTAACTTTAAAAGTTCAGAACGTACCTCTTCCGGGGAAATATGGGCAAAATCAAAGACACCTATATCTTTATATTCTATATAAATATCTGTGGGATTAAACTTCAAAGTCTCATGTTGTTCCCAGTAAGCCCCATCTGAGGAGCTTGGTAAAGCCACTCTTGAAAAATAATCATTAAAGGCATCAACCATTCCTTTTCCCGGTGGTAATACAATATCATCCTTCTCTATTTTATTTATACAAATTTGTTTATTTTTCCCCATTAAGTTCAAAATAATTCCCCCAAATCTCCTTGAGTTCTTTTTATAATTGGCCTCCAATTTAGAATGAAATAACTGTTGTTTTGTTACCTTAATTTTGGTGGTGTATAAATTTCGAGCCTGCCTGTAGGAGACCCAATCCTGATTTAACATTGTCTTTTTTGCTTTCTTCCATTTTTTATTCCTATCCTTCCTAATTTTATATAACTCAGGGGTAAACCAAGCATTTTCTTCCTTTTTTAACAATCTTGATTTCAGGGGTGCATGTTTATTACAAATATACAAAAATTCACTTAAAAAGAAATCCCAGGCAACTGATGTTGTAGGGATCAGTTCCAATCTATTCCAATTAATATTTTCTACATCAATCATGAAATTAATGTAATCAAACCTCCTAAAGCATCTCCAAATTATTTTTGACTCAGCGACAGGTTTAACCATGTTATTTCTAATCGAATAAATAACTTGATGATCAGAAAAAGATTCAGGAAGGACACCTGCCTTAGAGTACAGGTGGGGAGAATTTGTAAACATCATATCCAAAATTGTAGATCTCTTGGGGTCTCTATGATTAATTCTGGTAGGTTCCAGAAGTAGTTGGGTCAATCCCAAACCAATCTGGAAATCAACCAATTCATGGTTCACATCAACAGTCAACCACTCCACATTAAAGTCTCCACTTATAAATAATTCATGAGAATCTCTAAAACCAAACAAAAACTCGTGCAAATCCTGAAAAACTTGTACCGTAACCTTAGGTGGTTTATATAGCCCTATTAACAATAAAGGTTTTCGAAAGGGTATCTCTATCTCCAAAACCAACATTTCCAGTCCGTTATTAGAGAAGGGATAATTTACCTCACGTACAGTTAAATTATAATCTACATAAACAATAATTCCTCCCCCTTTTTTTGTCCTATCTCTTCTAAACAATTGGAAACTTTCTAAGTCAATAGATATATTCTGAGTCCTACTATCAAGCCAGGTTTCTGTTAATACCAGAAACCCCTGGCTTGACTTCTTTTACCCAATCCCTAACTTCGTCAAACTTGTTTCTCAAACTCCTAACATTTAAATGAGTAATAGTCATAAATCCTTGTTTCATATTAATTACATTTTTATTGTATATCATATTTGGGAGACCTGGGTTTGGATGTACATCACCACAAATTAACAAACAACACACAACAAGTTTAATAAAAACACCCCCTAGATTTGTTTTTCGTATTCCTTTGTGGAACAAGCCTTTGTAAGGTCTATATCCCAAAAGAGACAAAGACTGTGGAGTAATTTTCACCAGATACTTTCTGAGTAGTGTATTGAAACATACATTAGGTAGGATATCAGATGAAATAAAAATATTCTGGAAGATATTCGGTTCCCCTAGTTCAATAGGAGGATAATACTGAAGATCAGTCAGTGTTCCTGTATAACTATGTGCAATCTGAAACACACTAATAATGTTGAACCTGTAACTATTTACATTAATACCAGAATGCATAAGCAAAACCCTAACTATGGTAAAACTCACAGAAAGAGAGCAAAAAAAAAAAAAAGAAATAATAAGAAAAGAAAGTTATCTTCTGAAGACAGAGTTGGCACCTAGCCGGCTGAGTCCCCAGCCAATGGCAATTGCCTCCTCTCCTGTGGGGAAGTGGTCTTTTAGAGAGCCCACAGAGCTAAAACATCCACGGTGGTCATTCCACCAATGCAAGGCTGAGGTGTATATGCCGTGTCTGGTATGGTGTTTTATACTAAAGAGGCCTTCCAGAGCATGGACTCTGTGTCCTTCAGAGCTTTAAAATACAGGAGAAGCTGGGAGGGGGACACAGCACGTGGCGGGGGGAGTGGTGCCCATAGTACAGGTAAAAAGGGGTGGTAACTGAATGTAGGGGCTGCCTTACTATCCCTCGGGTGGACAATGCCAGTGTTACCAAGTGGCTGGGAATAAAGGATACGGGGGGGGGAGGATAGTGGGCTATCACTTTAAGTTCATCCCCACAGTTTGTTTCTCCCCAGAGAGGGGTGAAAAATTGCCCCTCTAATTCTCCTGACTTTCTTTAATAATATAATAATAATAATAAATTTTTATTTAATATAGCGCCTATCAAGTATCAAGGTACTGAACAGGTGAATAAAAATCAAACAGTTACCATAAATACCAATTAAAATCAAAAAGATTCAGAGTATGCTTTACCCCATAGATAGTTCTTAAGTGTCTGCTTGAAGCACCCCACAGTCCTGCACTCCCGAAGCTGACAGGGCAGAGAATTCCAGAGGGTAGGTGCCACAAACCCGAAGGCACGGGCCTCCAAAAATTTTAAACTAACCCTCGGAATCTCCAGCAACCTCTCATCAGCAGAGCGGAGCTGTTGCAGAGGGGTGTAAGGAACAAGAAGCTCTTTCAAGTAGTCGGGGCCCTGACCGTTTAGGGCTTTGTAGGTTAATAAACCTACCTTAAAGGTGATCCACCACTGAACAGGCAGCCAGTGCAGATTGGGCAGCACAGGGGAGATGTGAGATCTTCTAGAAGCCCCAGTCAACAAAGGTGCAGCAGCATTCTGCACTAGCTGCAAGCGGCAGATATCAACCCCAGGAAGCCCTAAGTAAAGGGAGTTACAGTAGTCAACACACAAAGTCACAAAGGCGTGGACCAGAACAGGCAGATCACTAGACGGAACAAGGTGCTTGACCCTGGCAATGTTCCTAAGATGATAAAAGGCCAGCTTGACTACGGCCGACACCTGATGATGAAGAGTCAGCCCATCATCAAGCACCACTCCCAGGTCACGCACCCGTTCAGAGGTAAGGATCTGCGCCCCCCCCCCAGGACTAAACCAGAGGGGAGATCAGTCTTCAACCACTCGGTCCTGCGACCCAGGTCCACCACCAAAACCTCAGTCTTTCCTGTGTTCAACTTTAAACCGCTAGAACTCATACAATCTTGGATTTCTATGAGGCAACAATTCAGTACTGAGATAGCACTAGCCTGGTTGGAGGCAAAAGACAGGTAGAGCTGGGTATCATCAGCATAGCAGTGAAACCTCAGCCCATACCATCTTACAATGTCTCCAAGGGGCAGCATATACACTGCAAATAACGTGGGAGACAGTACTGAGCCCTGAGGAACCCTGCAAGGCAGAGAGAAAGACTTGGAAGAAGATATTCCCAAGACAGCTCTCTGAGGTCTACCGGCGAGGAAAGATGAAAACCATCTGAGTACTGTACCCGACAGCCCACAGATGAACCTCAGGTCCTCGAGCAGAACCCCATGATCCACAGTGTCAAAAGCTGATGACAAATCAAGGATTACCAAGATGAAACGGTTCCTCCGATCTCTTGCCATCAGGAGATCACTGAGCACTCGAACCAGAGCCGTCTTGGTACTATGCCTCTTACGAAAACCCGATTGGAGAGGTTCATATAAATTATGGATGATTAAATGGTTCGCCAGTTGAGCTGCCACAACTTTCTCAATAACCTTTCCCACAAAAGGAAGGTTAGAGATAGGTCTATAGTTCGCTATATTCTCCGGGTCTAAAGAAGCTTTCTTCAGGATGGGCGTCGCCACTGCCTCCTTCAGGGAGCTAGGAAACTCACCCAAATCCAAAGAGCACCTGACGATCTGAGCCAAGACCAGGCCGATAGTATCACTACAACCCAAGATCAGTGAAGTAGGGCCTGGATCTAAACTACAGCATGTGAGACGCATCCCCTGGATGATTTTCATAATATCAACGAACTCTGGCAGATCAAAGGTACTCCTGGAAATCCTAGGTTCTGTGACTGAGTGCCGACCGACAGCAACCCCCATAGAGAGAGAGAGACTGATGAACCTCTTGCCCAATGTCGGCCACCATATTTGCAAAGAAACAAGCAATCTCATCACACTCTTTTTGTGAAAAAACTCGACAGAGCAGCAGACAGGCTGGGTTGCACAACCTGTCCACAGTTCGGAAGAGTTGAGCCGGTTGGTTCTGTGCAACAGCAATTTCCTTTGACAGGAATTCTGCCTTCTTACGGGAAATTTCTGATTGATAGAGTTTATAATGCTCTAACAAAATAAAATGGTCGGCATCCAAGGCAGAACTCCGCCAATGATGATCTGACCTCCGCCCCAACCTCCGCAACTCCCTCAGGGACCTATCAAACCATGGGGCCTGAGGGCAAAGCGGAAGGGGGCGAACACCGGCAGGAGCAATCAGATCAAGAGCTGTGGAAATGGCCATATTATAGGCCATGACCAGAAGCTCAGGATCTGTACTGGTCTCATCAACCACCGAGAGGTCAGTTACCACCACCAGGTCTTCAGGGACCACATCCCACAAAGGGCGATAACTGACCATCTCCACAGGGGCCAACCTAACCAGGGGGGCAGAAAAATTGAACCTAATGGTGCAGTGATCAGACCAACTGACAGGTTCCACCACTAAATCAGAGGCCCCGATCTCCAGGAGGAAGACCAGAGCAAGAGAGTGACCACCATTGTGGGTAACTGCGGAAACAACCTGTGTGAAGCCCAGAGATGTCACCACCTGGAGGAAGTGTTGTCCAAAAAGTGAAGATTCGTCATCGACCCAGGCATTGAAATCACCCAGAACCATCAGTCTGGGTGGCTCCAATGCCATGTCGATGACAAAATCTGCTACTTTCTGCAGAAACAGCTTCTCATCACCTGGTGGACAGTAAATGAGGGCTATCCTGCACCCCACACCAAATAAAGTTACCACAGTACACTCAAATGATGTGACCTCCTCAACTGGAACACCAGTTAGGCCCAATTCGGTCTTGAAACAGACCGCACCCCCCCCCCACGATCCAATCTCGGGCGATGCATAACCGAGTACCTAGAGGTAACCGCCGCCACTAAAATTGGGGCAGTGTTTCCATCTAACCAGGTCTCAGTAATGCAAGCCAGATCCACAGTTTCCACAAGATCCGCCATAACAGCGGTCTTGTTCCTAATGGATCTGGCATTGCATAACAGCACCCGAGTTGGACGATGTTGGCGAGCTGTCCCTACTGCTTGCCCTCCCAAAGAGGAGGTGCCCTTGGGTATGGGGACTAGACAAGGATCACCACATTCCAGGTGCCATTTCACCCCAGGGTGTCTTCTAGTCCTAACCACCCCAATGGGAGAGCGCCACTCATTCGGAGTCCATTGTCCGCGCCCCCTCACCCATCGCCTCTTCTGCGAGTAATCCCCAGTGCCTTACAGTGCAGGTAGATATAAGCAGGTGGGGGGGAGAGAACAGGCAGAGGGTGTGGAGTGCGGAGGCCGAATAGCACAGGACGGGGGGGCAAGCAGGCATATTCCACCAGAATAATACAAACACAATGGGAAAAAATGTAAAACCCCAAATTCTGTAATCAATCCAAACCAGAGCCAGACTTTAAATATAAAAACTAAGAACCCCAAAACAATACCCCCAAAACCCAAATCAACAAACAAAATTGTAATAACTAAAACATCAAATCTAATAAAGCATATAAAACTAATATAAAGTAAAAACTAACACAAACAGCACTTTCAACTACCGTATATACTCACGTATAGGCCAACCTGTGTATAAACCGACCCCCTCAATTACTGTCTACAAATTAAAGAAAAACCGAAGACTCACGTATAAGCCGACGCCCGCATTGTGACAATAATAGGGGAACATAGGATAATTTTCCAGTCACCAAGTACTTTATTTTATTTTTTTGCTTATCACCACATAAATAACCAGCAACAACTGCTTTTATACTTGCTGTGCCACAAAATGCATTAGTCCCTCCATTAGTCCCGTTTAAATTTCCTCAGAGTCAGAGAATCCTAAAGCAGCCTCATTCTCTGCCATGAATTCTTCGGTGAGAACTTCAGCATATGTGCTGTCATCATCTTCTGGTTCTTCGTTTTGCATTTCCTCTGTCTCCTCAAACAAGGCATCATCCTCTGTTCCATCGAGATTGTTGCTAATTCCGCACTTCAGAAATGATTTCAAGACCATATCCCCCAGAATATCCTCTCAAGCTGTCTTGACCCACTTGCATACAAGTTCGATGTCAGGCCATTTGAGATTGCCCCCCTTAGTTAGCACACCTGTGCTGACATCATCCAGTCGCTCCACAGCTTACGTAGGCGATCCTTGAAAGGCTTATTGAGGCAGACATCTAAGGGTTGGAGCATCGATGTCAGACCACCTGGAATAACACTCAGGTCAGTGCGATTCCATTTAGCAGCCTGTTTAACAGAATCAGTCAAGTGGGCTGTAAACATATCCCAGACAAGTAGCAATCGCCTTTTACACAAAGCGCCAGGTCTGGTACCCCATACCTTCTCAAGCCACACTTCTACAAGTTGTTCATCCATCCATCCCTTAGGGTGTGGGTACACAAGATTACCTCGGAGGAAATCGGAAAATTTGGGTAGGGTCTTTCTTTTAAACACAATCATTGGCTTGAGTTTAGTACCATCTGCTGTGCATGAGAGCACAACAATGAAGTGTGTTTTTTCATGACCTGAAGTTTTTATTAGAACTGTCTTGCTACCTGAGGGGTTCACAGTGCGGTTACAGGGGAGGCCAAAATTCATCGGTGTCTCATCTATGTTACCAATTTGAGACAACTCATAACCATGCAGCTTCCTCATTTTTATAGTGTATTTGTGAAAGCTGTCTATCTTAGCCTCAAGATCAGAGGGGAGTTTTTGGGAGATTTTGGTACGCTGACGAATGGTAAGATTGTTACACTCCATAAAAACCTTGAGCACCATCCAGTAGAAGCAAGGAAATTTGCAATGCCAGCTTGCTGATATTTCTCTTGCTTGGCGAGTTTCAGAGCCTGTATACGAATTGAAATGCGGGTTACAATATACCCGCTCTGCCTGCATGCGATCACCCACTCGTTCACATCTGTCTCAAGCTGTTGAAATGCTGGCCATTCACCACGGCATGCCTTTTTAAATTTCGGCATTTCATTGAGAAGCTCTCGTTGCTTTTTCCATTCACGCACTTCAGCTTTTGTTGACACTGTGCGCGTATGCGCACAGTTATTGGTGTTGTCAGTGACAGTTCAATCACCGCAGCTTGAATGCTACATCGTATGTACAGCGCTTACGTTTGGAACTCATTTTTGACAATAAAAGTGTATGCTGACAATGGAGATACCTTTATGTGTTACCTGAAATTACCGAATGACTCGCATATAAGTCGAGGAGTACTATATGACATGCTGAATTTGTCATAAAATAATCGGCTTATACGCGAGTAGATACGGTAAAAATTTTACCAATCAGTAAAAGTCCCTCAGGAACAATTGCAGATCGTGGAGCACACACTTTAGCCAAGTAGATGTCCAAAAATGGTCCAATCTGCACAGTCTCTCACAACGGCAGAATCGAACCCTCGGCTAGATGAGAAAGATGGAAGGCCAGGTACTCACATTACTTAGGGGGAACAGTGCAGCAAAGACATGCCCCCTGCACAACCTCTCACATAGGCAGATTAAGCTAAAAAGTTATTAGGAAAGTAGCAGACTGATCAGGTACTCTCACTACCCAGTAAATTTGAAACCAGAAATGGTTCTGTCCAAACTACCTCTCACATAGAAGACAGAGCCATAAATGTTACCAACAGAAAAATGCAGATGCTTTTCACTGTTTCCAGATGTAAACTGAGTAACGAATAAAATATCTGACCGTAACCGAAATTCAATTCTTATTCCAGGCAAAACTTCATATATATCTTCTCATGGAGTTTCAGGCTCTCGAATCAAACACAGTCCAGACTTACCAACCGCCAGAAAGCTAACAGGGGGCCCTAAATATTCTGACCCAGGGAAACCACAGCCAGAGATGTTCCCCCACTGCAGCTATGGTCTTCAGCAAGAGACAGCCCACCGGCCAACTCCCCGAAGACCTCGGAGCCCCAGGGCAGACCAGTTGGCACCCCAACTGATACAACCCTGACTCTTGCGCAGTGAGGGATCCGGCAGTAAAGCACCTGGAACAGATTAGACCCCCCCACACACCAGCGGATAGTCCAACACAAAACCCAGAAAAGTCTAACAGTGCAGTCTCCACAGTAAATGGGAATTTGGCTAAGCCCCAAGTTCTCCACCAAAAAACAACCTGCAAGTAATCCAAGAGGGGAGCAGTTCAAGGCAGCCAGAAAACGGCCAGGAAGCAATAAAACACAGCTCTTCAGGGAGAGAAACTCCCTCTGCACAAACCTCCAAACAGAAGATTTTCTTCAGCGCAGGAATCCTCCTCTAGATGCCGCCCCACAAAACAAAATCCAAAAATTGGACAGAACAAGGAAAGCCAGTCCAGTTTAACTTACTTGAGTGGTAATAAAACATTTATACTGCTCAGCGCTCAGAATGGAGAACCTGAAAAAGAATTGCTCAGTACACTTGCAGCATCTCTCACTAACTGTCCAAGAACTCATTCCAGATAAACGAGCTGTTTAAAAAGCAAAAAATAATACAAATAGAAAACGCTGCAAAATAATCAAAATAAAACAATAAAAACGCTCTAAAATAAAAACAGCAGCTCACAGCATAGAGCTCAAATGCACAGCTCACCCAGCATGGTGGCTTTTCTGTACAGCACATACATCATGTAAAAAATTGGACATAACTGTCCCAGAAGGAAAAGTGTCTTTTTTAAGGGTGGCAGGCAGAAGCCATGTTGCCCATCTTAACCCAAATGGTGAGGGTCAGAAAGAGCAACTGCAACGATCCTCTCTAACCCCTTCCACTGTTAAACCATCCCATTACTCCCCAGACACTAAACCTAAGGACACTTATCTGATCTGCTGACAGGGAGCTCATTGTGAAGTGTCTTCTCCTTGGGGTCTTCTTTTTTGGGCTGTGCCATTCCGGCAACTAGGCCCTAGTCCCGAAGGAGAGTGAGACAGTCCCCCTCGGTAGCGCAATGTCTGTTGCATCAGCCCAGGATGTCTGTCTGTCATCTTTGATCTGTTCTTGCTGTTCAGGTACAGAGAGTTCCATGCCCATCAGTTCAGAAGAGTCCAGGAGGGCAAAGCATTTTTGTGAGAAATATGCACTGGTATAGATAGGTTCTGCAGCTTCCTCACATAGTACCTTAAGCTCCAATGGCTCGGGAGGGCCTCCAGCCTTGTCTCTATCCTTCGGGTGGTCCTGTTTAGTGTGCGACTCCGAGGAGGGTCGTTCTCGGCACTTGGGGGTATCAGGGTTCCTGCTTTCTCCTGCCTTTAGTTAACTCCATGCTCTCCTGTTGAAGGTCTGGGGCTTTCTTTAGTGGGGCTCTTCGGTCCAAGTACTCAGCCCTTGAGGTATCTAGAAAGGGGCTGTGACTTTGGAAAGTCGGGAGGGGCCAGGTCGCCAAGATAAAGTCCATTGCTGCCTCAGGAGTATAAAACTGCTGCTGGGTGCCATTATAAGTAATTTGCAGGACAACTGGGTATCGAAGGGAGAAGGGGATGTTAAGATCATGGAGGCAACACTGTGCCTCTGTGTAGGCCTTACGTTTAACTACCAGCTATCAGGAGTAGTCCTGGAAAATCATGATGTTGTGGCCTTGCCACATCAGTGTGCCCAGCTCCCTAGCCCAGGCCTGTATAGTCACTTTCTCCGTGAAGTTTAATATATGGGACAGCATCGGTCCCGGTTTGGCTCCAGCTGCTAGCTTTTGCTGTAGGGATCTGTGGGCCCGTTCAATGGTAATCCGAGTATGTGATGGCAGTTTTAGGAGCACCGGTAAGGCTTGCTGTAGAAAGTTCACAGGTTTCCCCTCCTCACAGACCTCTGGAAAGCCCAGCAGTCTAAGATTATTTTGGCAACTCCTGTTTTCAAGATTGTCGATTTTATCTTGCATCTGTTTGATTTGGGCCACCTGCTCACGCTTCGTGGCACAGTGACCCTGCAGAACAGTCTAATGTCCCTCTATTTTCTGCTCTGTACTCCCCATTCTGGCATCCAACTGCTGGATTGTACCAGTGGAGATATTGGTGGCTAGTGCTAGAGCATCCATTTGCTGCATAATCAAAGCAAACCTCTCCCATATTGAAAGCTCTCCCCCATCATTCAGTGCATGCGCCATGTGGTCGAGAGGTCGTCGGAGCTCATATTGGAAAGGATTTGTACTGTTTTAGTCCAGCAAACCTTACCGCAGGCGAGGAGTAACTTCCCACAGCTTCCGATGCAGAAATCAGGCATTTAGCTCTTCTATGGAACATGTGCACTACAAATATTAGGCTCTGGCTCGTAGCTCTAGTCACTTAGGGCACCATCTTGGTCTAGGGCTAAGCCACACCCCCAGCAGGTTCTTGTTTTAATATTAAATGGATTCTTTGTTCATTCAACTTGTTTTGAACTGAAGTTATTTTGTGTGAATGCCCATGTGTGTTAACCAGTTTTGACCCCAGCCAGCTCTAGATAAACACCTGCACCCCCCCAACTGTGAACTGTAACCAACGTAGCCATTTTGGTAAGTGTTTCTGCTGCTGTGGGCACTCCTCTCCACATAGACGTTTACCATCACTCATACCATTAGACACCGGGGAGGAGGGGCTACATATAATATGTTTTATATGCATTATCATGATTTCTAAAAAAAGGAAGGCATCACTTGGTGTAATCTCCTTGTTGTTTGCTGCACTGTCACATTGTGGTATTTTCCTATGTATTGTACATTTACATTGCAGCATATGGCATAGTCACTGTGTGCTGAGCCAATTGTGTACTCATCGTTTTCACAAATGAAGAAAGGGAGGTACCTAAACCAAACAATAGAAACACTCTGGATAGGGAGGGTTGATACCAGCCCATTCACAGAAGAAAGAGTTCTGAAAGAACTCTTAAAACTGAAGGTGGACAAAGCAATGGAGTCTGATGGGATTCATCCCAGAATTCTAAAAGAAATAATGGTAGAACTAGTGACATCACTGACTGCCCTCTTTAAAAAATCATGGGAGGATGGGGTGGTACCTGAGGACTGGAAGAGGACAGATGTCATTCCACTTCACAAAAATGGGAGCAGGGCAGAGGCAGGAAACTACAGACCTGTTAGTTTGACCTTACTGATAGGGAAAATGATGGAATCACTACTGAAGGAAAGAATTGTTGAGTACCTAGAGGTCAGAGGGGCACAGGACCCAAGGCAGCATGGATTCACAGCGGGAAGGTCATGCCAGACAAATCCGATGGATTTCTTTGACTGGGTGACCAAAGTAGTTGATCAGGGAGGGGCTGTGGACATGGCCTACCTAGACTTTAGCAAGGCATTTGACACAGTCCCACACAAAAGATTAATATACAAGTTAGCCAGCCTGGGAGTGGGTCTCAAGATGACAGCCTGGGTAAAGAATTGGCTGGAGAATAGGACACAGAGAGTAATAGTAAATGGAGTCCACTCTGAGAAAAGGGGGTTACTAGTGGGGTACCGCAGGGTTCAGTATTAGGACCGGTCCTTTTCAATGTCTTTATAAGTGACATTGCAGAGGGACTGGAAGGAAAAGTATGTCTCTTTGCAGACGACACAAAGATCTGCAACAGAGTTGATACACAAGGCGGGGTGGAAAGGATGAGAAGGACTTGGCAAGGTTAGAGGAATGGTCAAATGTATGGCAGCTTAGATTCAATGCTAAGAAGTGCAAAGTAATGCACCTGGGAAACAAAAACCCAGGGGATGAGTACACAATGGGGGGTGAGATACTAACAACAACAAAAATGGAAAGGGACCTGGGGATAGTCATATCAGATGACCTAAAGGTGGGCAAGCAATGTGAGAGGGCATTAAGGAGAGCTGGGGGGATACTGGGATGCACAGGGAGAGGCATCACCAGAAGAAAACATGAAGTTGTTTTCTGTCTGTACAGACAGTTGGTGAGACTACATCTTTAGTACTGCATGCAGTTCTGGAGACCCAATCTCCACAAGGACATAGACAGGATGTTGGCAGTCCAGAGGAGGGCAACTAAAATGGTGCAGGGTCTGCACCGGAAGACATATGAAGAGAGACTTAAGCAGCTTAATATGTATACCCTTGAGGAAAGGAAGGACAGAGGGACATGATAGAAACTTTCAAGTACCTCAAGGAAATCAACAAAGTCCAAGAGGGTAGCATCTTTCAGAAAAAGAGGTGTGCAAGAACAAGGAGGCACAATCTGATGATAGAAGGAGGACAGATCAGAGGTAATGTGAGGAACTATTTTTTCACGGAGAGGGTAGTGGATGCATGGAAGGCCTTCCTGAGGAGGTTGTGGAGTCAAAAACAGTGGGGGAATTCAAAAATGCATGGGATAGACATAAGGCAATTCTACAGGGTGGGGGTAGGAGGAAGTAGGCTGTTGGTTAACTAGGATCTGTAGCTTATCCATTAGGTAGCAAAATGTACAGATTGGGTGGGCCAAGTGGCCCTTATCTGCCATCACATTCTATGTTTTTATTTTTCTATCATGAGGACACATTTTCTGTGTAGTTATCATTTAGTCTCTTAGCTGCAGTTGTTACATATACTGAATTTTGTCAACGTAATACAACAGCAAGTAAATCTGTTTGTGACACAGCAGTTTATCTTAGGCAGTAGCCCTGTAGTGTGATAATTGGCTCAGCACATAGTGACTACGCTCATGGAATATTCATACGTTACAGATCAGACAATGTCAATACATAAGCGCTGTCTGTAATCAGGTCTTGTCACACCATGATGTGACAACTGTAAGAAACAAGGAATAGCAGGGAATTGTGTGCAGGAACCAGAAACTACTCTCTTACTGAAAACTGGCTAGTGTCCGTGTGGAGCCGAGCTGAGTAATTAACCTTGGGGAGGGTGAAAATTGGAACTTACACTGTACCACTGATGCAAGTTGTGGGCATGAAGTACAGTAACACCAGTAATGAAGTTAAACAGCTCAGCTTCACTCCTGTCCTAGCTTGCTGGTGTAGTGGAGAGGTCTACAGTCTCATAAACCACAAGCTGAGGGTTTGAATCCAGACATGGTCCCCTCCTTTCTTTTTTGGTGAGAATTTCATTTGTGTGGTGATCCATAGCAGTGTGGCGTTAGTAATAGCAAATCAGTAGGAGAAGCAGCTTAGTTCTCAAAGAAGAATATTTGTGAAAAACAGTTACAGACAGCACGGCCCCTAAGGCACAGTTGAAGGCAGAAAAGATTCATGAGCATGGAGACAAAATTTACGTCACACGTAGGGGACGTCTCAGCACAGGCATCCAAGAATCTGATAGCAGAAACATAAAAAAACTGTGCTGCACAGCTGAGAAATGGAGGATAAGAAAGGTAATTAAAACAAATTTGTTTTTAACAAAAAACAGTTACTGCACATCTAGGGAGCATAATACAGTCATAAATACCAACAGGAAATAGCAGATTTTCTTCCTGTGCATTTCATCTTCAGCATAATATTTTTCCTTGTGGACATAAGGAGGCAGGTGCAGGCATGGAATCCTGCCAGGGACAGTGCTCATCCTATCTGGAGGTATGCCATATACAAATGGTCTTGGGAGTGTCTGGGCTCCAGGGACCCCATAGGGAGGTTAGGGGTTGTTGTAAAAATGTAAATGTATTTGGACTAGACTCCATAATGAACTGCAAATAGCCATAACCCTTAGGTTAGGGAAGTGCCTGGTAATGTTAACTTGGGAGGATTTGTTTTTTCAATATAGTACAGTTTATTGAGAAAAAATTCAAGGATACAATCAAACAGACAATTACAAATTGTGAACCAATCATTTATATAGTACACACAATGACAAGCTTTCCTATACTTCATTATCTAGGAACAGGGGGTGGCTAATGGTCCCCCCCCCCCCGGCTTCCAGAAGTTGCTATTGGGTTATGTGTCTCAGAAGTGAGGTGGTTAGAGGTTGTTCAGAGATGGAGGCTTTTTCTCCCCTGTGACTCAGGGAAGGGGCACCCAGTAGCAAAAGAGTTTCTAGGGATCCCATGTTTTGCAGAACTGTGCAGTCTGTTATTGCAGGAGCTAATCATTTTCTCCATTCTAAGTGCTTCCAGGATGGAGTTGTGCCACTCTCTGAAGCTAGGTGTAGAGTTGTCAAGCCAGTGTTTGAGTATTATCTTTTTGGCTATTGCTGAGATGAGGGAAATGTGAAATTTATGAGGGCCAAAGACTAAGTCAATGTCAAGGCCCAGTAGGTAGATTCAAGGTGTGAAGGAATCTTCCAGCCCTACAGTAGGAGTGGGTCTAAATGACTGTGGATTTCTTCCCATAGTGGTCTCACTTTTGGGCAGTCCCATAGGATGTGTTTTAGATTTCCTTTATCTAACTGGCACTTGCTGCAATTAGGAGATGGAAGGTGACCATCCTGTGGAGCTTGGTTGGTGTGTAATACATGTTGTCATCAATCTTGTATTGCATGCTTCTGAGCCCATCAAATTTGATTTACAGTATTTATGCAGATTCCTCCATATAAGTTAGCGAGCAGGGAGTTGTTTAAGTTCTGGAATCCTTGCCCCAGTGGGGACACTTGTCTATGTCCTTGGAGGAGGATACCTCCTGCAGTTTTTTATAGAGCCAAGAGGTGGCATGTGGCTGAGTAGCAAGATGGGTGAGGTCCCCCCATGATGAGGCATCAGGGAAGGACCAAGGTCTGGGTCTGAGGGTAGATAAGATTACATGACAGAGTTGTAAAAAGGAGAGTGGGGATATTTTTGTGTTGGGGATTGACTCAGAGAAGGTGTTAAATGGGATGACTGAGCCCTTATGTGTAAGTTGGTTTAGGACTGGGTTGGGGGTGGGTCCTAGGAAGTTGTGAGGGATGAGTTTCTTCTATATTTTGAAGTTGCAGTTACCTGATATCAGCTGATTCAAGAGGAATAGGGATTGGGTATGAAGGAGCTTGTGTAGCTGCTTGCTTACAAGCAGGGTGGTCCCAATGGGAGTATCTTTGAGAGACTTAAGTAGTTTAGCATGCGGTATATGGATCAGCGCTTTAGGACTGATATGGAATTGGTTGTCTTCTCTGTCTTGATTCACAACTATTGGGAGGAACAAGAGTCAGAATGGTTTGGTGGGGTCACTGGCAGCCATTTCAGGAATTTACCCACGTATACAGCCAAATAATATAGACAGAAGTCTGGTAGTTGTAATCCCCCCATTCATTTCAGTGAAGAGAGTTTGTGATAAGCTCTGTGTGGGAATTTATCCCACAAGAGGAAGGGGGTCAGAATGGACTTGAGCCAGATGAACCATTTGATGAGCAAAAAGGGGTTGATCATCCCCAAGGGTAAAGTATTCTTGGAACGATGGTCATATTTTTTTTAAACTCTTTGTGATTTTTGAAAGACACAAGGAGAGTAGTTTGGCATTCATTTAGACAAAGAGAGATATAGCTTATACAAATATAATTTCTCTAAAGATAAAATAGCATATGCTGAGGACATTAGGAATCTACCAAGTTTATCAAGATAAAAATTATTCAGTCGGGGGGAGGACAGAAGCCCCACATACAGCTAATATGATAGGAAAGGCTCAACCCTAAGGGAAGTCATCCAGGTAAATTATGCACTCTTGCTTCCTGTACCTTCAAGAGACCTCACCATGTATTGGAACTAGCCTAATACTGTAGGTTTTCCTCCCCACTTTGTAAGGACCAGTACATGAATAAGCCCTTTAGATTTATATGTTAATTCAAGGTACAAAATTGAGCTGGCATGGAGCTATATGTATGAATCGAGTAGTCTTATTCTGCACCCTGGCTGTTAAATTTTCTTGTTTGCATATCTCATAAACTGTGTTTTCCCAGTTAGTTAGACTGGGAGAGTTGGGTCAAAGCCACAGTAGGGTGATAACTTTTTTTGCCACTCTCAGTAATATGTTAATCAAATAGATCTGTGAAGGACTTTTTATCTGTCGAGGATAGTGCTATAAAAGGGCCATCTCTGGGGTGAGGGTCCCCAGTGATGGCAAAAGTCTTCCAACTGTTCACCCACTCTCACCCAAAAAGGGGCTAAGGTGGGACAGTATCATAATATATGTGAATGTGTGGCCATCTCACAGCCACATCTCTGCAAGCATAAGGAATCACCTGAGGAGGTGAATTTGGTTGTTATTTGTGGGGCACGGAAGTAGCGTACTGATATCTTCCATGAGAGTTCTCTCCACGGATATGAATTTGTTGTCTTATGTTGCCATCTCCATATATGTAGCCAATCCTCAGGGATAAGCTCAATCATGAGTTCTGTTTCCCAATTAAATTAGATGATTTCCATATCTTCAGTGGGGGAACATTGGAGAGTTTTATAAAAGCAAGAAATCAGGTGTGAATTCACTTTGTAAGTGGTTAAGCAAAGTGTATGAAGGTAGAGTGGGACATGTGGAGATGTCTGTTCCTAATTCTTGACTTAAAAAGTGATGGATCTGTAAATAACAGAAAAAGTCTTGTGGTAAAATTAAATTATTCCTTAGATGGGCAAAGGTTTTAAAAATACCTTGGTCATAAAACTGGCATGTATACACAAGTCCTGCTCTGTGTCATCTCCAGAAGGTTGTGTCTGTAGAAGCAGGAGTAAAATCAGGATTCTCGGCCAGCACCCCCATGCATTTAGCAAAGAAGTAATTTCCTGAGTTGGAAAAAAAGCCCTTCCAACTATTGAGCATAGCCTTAGTAAACAAAGAGCTATGGATCGAGGAAGCAGGTATTCGAGGTTGGAACACCGAGTTATTGTCCAAAGGTGTGTCTGAGAGATCTCTCTCTCAACTGTGAGCCAGACTGGAATTTGACCTCTAGAAAGAAGCCACGTCAGGAAGTGGGAAAAGATGGTAGCAATTTGATACTTATACAGTATATATTTGGTAGTGCCAGTCCTCCTCTTTTTTTAGGTAATTGTAGTTTACTCAAAAAGATTCATGGCCTGCCTCCTTCCCATAGAAAGATTTGAATGGCCATTTCCCATTGTTTCACTTCAGTTTGTGATAGCGGGAGGGGAATATTTTGCATGAGATATAATTTCGGGAGTACATTCATTGGGGTGGATTGTGGTCTGGTTAAAATTGAGATTATTAGAGGTGCCCAACGTTTTAAATCAGCCTGAACATGTATCTTTAGTGAATCATAGTTCAATATATGCAGGTTAGAAAGAGATGAGGGGATTTTAATACCTAAGTAGGTGATATATGGTTTATTTCACTTGTAGTTATACCTCTCCATAGAGGGTTGGGAAGGGAGTAGTGTATGGTTAAAGCTTCCGACGTCCCTTGATTTATTGTGTACCCCGTCAATTGTTCTACTATAGGTGGGAGTTTGGATAGGACTAGAAGAGACTCTTCTGGCTGGGTGATACAGAGGAGAAGGTTTTCCAGTGGCGGAGCCAGACTTGAGAGCATTTGGGAGCCGGGGGGGGCATTCAGTCAATCATGGGCTCCACAGTGGCCACTAAGCATTGAATAAAGATGGTGCTGGGGCACCACTACTCACACTGGGGCAGCCAGGAGGGGCAACCGCCCCCTAGACCCCCCTCTAGCTCCGCCACTGAGGCTGTCTGTGCAATATGCCAGTTTATGTGGGATGCCATCAACTGTATACCCATGTAAATTTTCTGTCTGTCTCAGAAACTGAGCTATAGGCTTGACATACAGTGTAAAAATATATGGCGACATCCCTGGCGTGTACCTCTCTGAAGCTGAAAACGGGTGGAGTGTGAATCATTCATTTTTACCGCTGCCTCTGGGCAAGTGTATATATCTTCAATGGATTTCAAGAATTCCTGTGGGAAATCAAATTTTAACAAGGAGGACTACAGGAAACTCCATGATACCATATCAAATGCCTTTTGGACATCTAAGCTTAGTAACAGTAATGGGGTATGGGATAATTGGGCATGATTCATCAGATATAATGTGCACTTAATGTTGTCTATAGTTTGTCTGGATTTAATAAAGCCGGATTGGTTTGGATGAAATAGAGTGGGTAGAATGTCATCAAGTCTATGGGCTATCTGGCTTGTATAAATCTTGTAGTCTTGATTAAGAACAGGTATGGGATATGAGTCACATAACTGTGGGGGTTGCTGGGGTTTCAATATGGCCGAGATAGTTGCCTGTCTCCAGGATATAGGGAATGTTGTGGTATTGTGGCTTGTCTGAATTGCAGCTAATAGTGGGGATTTAATTAATTCCCAGGTCCTGTTATAAAATTTGGCAACATAACCATTCAGGCCTGGACTTTTCCCATTTTTAAGATTTTTAATAATAGTATATATTTCTGATAATGTAATTGGGGAAATTATCTTTTCTTTCTGGGAGAGGCTGAGTTGGAAGTTTTATCTGTGCTAAGAAAGTTGAGATACGTTGTAGGTCTACTGGCTTTGAGTTAGAGTATGGTGTCTGATAGTATGTTTTAAATGTTTAAGTATATTTTGGGTGGTGTGCTAGAACAGTCCTGAAGTTGGGTCTTTTATTTTAGATATGGTGACCTGCTGGATTTGTCTCCGAAGCCTGTATGCTAATATTTTAGAAGCCCGAACTCCCCTTCATAGAACTTCTGGCAGAGTCATATCAGTGCGTGCTCCATCCGGGCATTCAAGACTCTTGTATTTCTGCTTGGGTCTGAGACAACTGATCCACGACCGTCGTGTCTCTGCACATGTGAGCATCCTATAGGGTCCTAAGTTGTTCCTGAAGGTCTTTTAGTCAAGCTTCATTTAGTCTCTTCTTTTGTGCCGCATATGAAATAATGTAGCCCCTAAGGACTACCTTGAATGTATCCCATAGTGTTTGTGGGGAGATTTGTGAGAATGTATTCTCTCTGAGATAGTTCTATGACACAACAGCAAACGTGGAACGATGATCGCTATTATGGCGAGTGTATATCGCCAAAAAGCAAATCGGCAATATACACTTACTGGTGAATCAACACCCGGCAACCTAAAGTGTTTTTGCGGGTGGGGACTGTGATGACCATACCCCCCCCCGCAGAGAACTTTGCCACCCCACTTCCCCCAAATTAGGATTCTTAACTCCAGGGGGGTGCATGTCAGGTGGGGGCACAAATTCGGCTGCAAAAAAAAATTAAGTCCGGCAGCCAGTGGCAAAATTCAGACCCTTCCGTCCCCAGCCCCGAACCCAGTACCTGCGGTGACAGAGCCAGCCTCCCTCACCACCACCACACCACATGGCTGGCTCAGTGGCAGCAGGCACAATTCCTCCAGATAACTCTCTTTTCTATCCCTCCCCTTCCCCTTGCCATTCCCTCTTTTCAGTTGCCTTTCCCTACCCTCGCGGTAGCAGTAGTTGCTACCCTTGAGGGTTGCCTATCCCAATAGCACTGAATATGGAGTCGCCATTTTGACGGTCACCCATATTCGGTCACTATTATCACTGGATATCCTCTGAGAATCTCTGGAATTTTTTCTTTAAAGTATCTTGAAATTCCTGATCCCAGAGCAGTGAGGGATTGAACCACCAGAGAATATTTTTCCTTTCCCTGGTAATACCCAAGTCAAAAAAGATAGGGGCATGGTCTGATAGATGTATGTTCATTATTTCAGTTTTTTGAATCAAGTCTTTGTGCTCTCCTCTAATGCATAAATAATCAAGCCTCAAGTAGTGTTTTTGGGCATACGAATAATAAGTGAATTTCCTCTGAGTGGGGTGTGTCAAGTCTCCAAGAATCAAGAAGTCCGACGTCTCTTAACAACCAATGCAGATGCCTCTTCCCCAGAGACTGTGCTGTAGGCCGTGTTGCAGAAGTATCCAGGGAAGGGTTTAACTGGCAATTTAAATCCCTACCCAGAATCAAAATTCCCTTTTGACGTGCTAGGATAGTGTTAATAATCCATTGTATGGATGAGGCATCGCTATTGGGTGGGATGTATGTACTGCAGACCATCATTGTGTATCTCTGGATCATTTCTACTGTCAGCGCCCACCTACCCTTCTTATCTGCATATTGTTCTGTAATTTGAAATTGTGTATTTTTAGGAACCAAAATTACCTGTCCCTCACCTTCTATCATTTTGGTATGTGGATTCAACTGTCTGGGAGAATCCAAACTTGAACAACTTGTGATGCTCAACTGATGAGAGGTGGGTCTCTTGTAAAAGTAGTACTGTATATCTGGTTTATACTTTTTCAGGGCTTATATGGTTCTATACCTCTTTATGGGGCCAGCTAGCCCATTCACATTGTGAGAAATTATCTTAAAAGGAACAGCCATTATTCATACATCTTGATGTCTGCTTCTCCTTCCTACCCCCTTCCCAGCACATAGTAAGATTCAGATTCAAAACATAGAAATGCAGTATATCTGAGTCAAATAAGGGTCTCTGTAGAGGAATATCCAATATTATATTGCTCTCCTGTGTCCTGAGGATAATGTCTGAGTGTTAAAGGACTTTGGGAGTTAACTATGGGTACAACTAAAAACAAAATAACACCTTGAACTAAGGGCCAACAGTGAGATAATCTGATTAAGTGCCTAACTACTAAGGGCCTATGTTCAGAGATTTCCATCACCAAGGACACCCCATGGGGTCCTGGTGTAGGCAGTTTTCTTAACTGCCTGGGAGGGGGACCTGCTCTCTAAAATGAGGTAAAGGTCCCATAGGGAAAACTCTTGCCCCAAATCTTGGGTGGGGAGGGATGATTGTGGGTAAGAAATAATAAAAGGGAGTAGATAAAACAGCCAGGGAGGTAGGTAAGGGCTAGGAGAAATTAGGGTAGAAAGATGCCTTATTCCCTCCCTCTCCACTTCTGCTTCATCCTTTAAGGTGAAGGAAGGTCACAGATGAGGACAGGTGCAATTATATCTAATGAACAATTAAACATTTAAACAAACTGAAATAAAGCCCCTATTGAATATTCATTTAGGAAGCAGCTAGCGAGAATGCTTGAAATGAAAAAATTCCTCTCCGCTATAAAGTCCAGGAATTAATTTGCACTGCCCAGTGTTCTCTGGAGTATGCTACAATTCTTCCCAGCAAGGTTTTGCGTATAAATCCATGGAAAGTTCAGTAAGCTATATAAGTCCAGTACCCCATGGATTCAGTCAAAATAAGCTAAAAGACTCTAAGATCACTGACTTAAGCAGTAGGCTGTGGTTCTCTGGGCAATATCCAGCCTGTCTCTCCCCCCAAGAAGGGAGAAGAGGCCATCTGAGGAGGAGTCCACTCCAGGGATGGGTTTCACCCCCTCAAGCAAACTGTACCACATCCCAGCACCCGCCAACATGCCCACCTCCCCTACATCCCTCAGAAGGACGAACAGACCCCACAGCAGAGCGACCCCCGACTCCAGCATCCAGTCCTGTCCTGAACACTTGGGTGCTCTGGAGCCCAGTGTCATGTTGGGGGATCCTGCCCCCAACCCCCCCAAGAGCAGAAGCCAGCTCCCAGCATCAAGGAAGCATTATATCCACAAGAGCAATTAGCAGCAAAAGAAAATGGAAAAGCCACTCCTATTTAGCAGAGAAAATTTAGCTTTATGGGAGAGTCCAGTAGCTAATCCAATTAGGATCCTCTATATAATTTAGTAAGTCGAGGGACTATATGCTCAGGCCACCAGGCAGCCAGCGGCCCAGCATTCCCGACCGTCCAACTCTAATTTGGTCTGAAAAGCTCTAGGAAAATGTCTATCCCTGTTGCCCCTATTAGATGGGTCAATATTCAGGGGAGCACAAGAAAATATTCCCCGAAGCCTCCCCGCAAATCTCTCTGCCTCTCTAGTGTGTGTGCCTGCAGTTCCCTCGCTATAGGGACAGCCGCCAGCCCCAGGAGAGCGGGAGCAAGCCCCCATTTTCTATTGCTATCTAGCATCTTGCCTAAGTTACTCCACCGCGCAGCCTGTCCCCCCCCAGGCTACGCAGGAGAGCCAGTTCCCCACAGATACCTAGCACTACCTCCATCTAGGCCCCCCAATAAGAGAACAGGCCTTCACTTAGCCATAGAGGGCCACCTACCTCATCTGTAGTGGGAAGAATAGCTGGTCAGATTAAAAATCATGTCAGGCGAACTGAACCAGGAGCTGTTTAATCCCCTCCAACATTGTCTGCTGGTTCTGGTGGCCTTCCATTACTGCTTATGATAAGGCAAGACATTGCTGGGCACCTTGAGAATTGTTCACGTTTGAGGGTAGGGTGAACCCTCTTTTCTTCAGGTCCTGGATAGCGTCCGTAGCAGTCTCGTATGTTTTTTGTCCAGATGGATATTGTACCACCAACTTGCTGGGATATAGGGTGTGAAACTTCAATTGTTCTTGCCTCAGAAGTAGAATAATGGGCTTGTCATCTCTGCATGGTGGCAGGTGCGTAGTTGTTATCTATATAAATTTTTAACTGGCCATAGAAC
Organism: Neoceratodus forsteri; assembly: GCA_016271365.2. Lineage (NCBI taxonomy): Eukaryota > Metazoa > Chordata > Ceratodontiformes > Ceratodontidae > Neoceratodus > Neoceratodus forsteri. The sequence goes on from CM057452.1 coordinate 907,787,811, forward strand.
ACCTTCTCCTGGGCCCAAGCTTGCTTGTGTATTGCCTCCTTGGTTTGATATCTTAAGAATCTGATCATTATTGAGCAGGGTCTGGTGTTTGGCTAGGTGGGCTTGGGGACCAATACCCGATACAACCTTTCTGTTTCAAAGGAGAATTCAGGATTCAGAACAAGGGCCATGCGCAGCACTGTTTCAATGAACTCCTGGATGTTAGGCCCTTCTCTATTTTCAGGGAGCCCATATATGCATAAGTTTCTGTAGTGATGTCGATTTTTGGCATCCTCTAGCCGCTCTATAGTTAAATGGCAGAGATGAGTTATTCGGGTCATAGTTTTTTGGATTTAATGTGAAATGTCCACCTGTTCTTGCGAGGCCTGTTCTAAATTGGATACTCTGGACAGCATGTCTTCCAAGTCCCTTTACATTGTCTCTTAAGTTTGAATGCCACAAATTCTGATTTTAAATCTCTGAGTTCTAGTAGGATTTGGTCTAATTTCTGGTCCATCTGTATGTCTTTTCCTGATTTAGCTTTAGCTTTTTTGGTTGATGGTGTACGAGTCGGTTGCTGGGACTTCGAAGAAATCTCTGAATCAGAAAGGTCGGGTTCAGTTCTAGTAACCATAGGGTTACCTACCAGTAAGATGTGAAGCCAGGAGGGGAGGGGAGGGGGAAGAGGGGAGGAAGGGGGGGCATAACTTCTTTCTGTATCTGGTTAATTCATGTCAGCGTTTGTACAAAATGTCATGCTGTATATTAAAACTTTAATAAACTTTTCATTAAAAAAATAAAGAAAGGTCTGTTTCAGAATTTTCCACCACTTGCGCTATCGACTGGAAACAATTTCCCTCTCCTTTACTTTTATTTGTAGACATTTAGATGGAATTAGTGATATTTATATAGATTTTGCTAGGAAATTGGCATTTTATCAATTTGTAGGTGAAGTGGAGTGGAGCTCAGCATCTGTGCTGCCATCTGTGGAGAAGGTTGCACCGGAAGTCTCAAGGATGGTCATTTTATCCACATTGGTTCTAGCCCAGAGTGTCATAGGGAGGGACATCCAATGGTGTAGATTCTGTCTGATGGCTGTTAGGATAGAGTCTAGATTCTTGGTAATCATCTTGTGGAGACAGCTGGCGATGTGTATCCCCAGGTATTTGGTGGAGTCTTTTTTTTTTTTTTTATAATTCAAATTTTATTGCAGTTTATGTTAACACACATACAACACAAACATAAACATCATGGACACAGTAGGTGTAACATACATAGAGTCACAAATAACTGTAACTAACCTAAACCTATACCTTCCCTCCTCCCCCCATCCCCGACCACTCCCCCTCTATCCTACCTCCCCTCTATCCTACCTCCCCTCTATCCTACCTCCCCTCCCCTTCCCTGAGTGCCAATGTAGAAATGAATGGAGATAAATGGAAATAAATTACAATGTAATTTACATGCAGTAAATACAGCTGCTACCTTGACTTACATGTACTGTTACTCTTACAGGGAATACAAGACATACAGGGTTTCCCATCTCTTCTTATATATAGACAACCTGTTATTCATACTGGCCATCATTTTCTCCACCCGAAGATTAAAAAGCAATTCTTGTAACCATTCAGAGTAACTAGGCTGAAGTGAATCTTTCCAATGTTTTTAAACAATCTTTTTGACAGACATAGTAATCATCATCATCTGGTAATTCCTGACCATGGATGGGTGACCAGAGAAATCCCCCAGCAAGCACACCTCAGGAGTGAAGTACTCTTGGAGACCTAATAAAGGATCTGATTTTACCTTAATAAGCTCCCAAAGTGATGTAATTTTAGGGCAATCCCAGAATGTATGATATAAGGTACCTGTTCTCTGTTGACATCTGCTACACAATGCATTATCCGCTTTACCCATTTTATGGAGTTTATAAGGTGTAAAGTACATATCGCTCAGAATTTGTAGCTGCATAAGGTGTAACCAATCTTGGGTAATGCATTTATGACAGGAATTCTATATCTTAGACCATTTCGGCACCAAATCAGGAAATAGTGAGTTCCAATATTTGGAAGTTTCATCATAAGTTGGGAATAATTAGGGAAACAGCATTGTGTAGAGGGATGACACAGCATGTGGAGCCGAAGCTAGGGTTCTGCCTTCAGCGATCCAACCTAGTGGGGCATCTGGAATGGAGCTTTCAAGGAAGTAAGTAATCAGCAAGTGTCATAATTGGTAGTATTTAAAAGACCAGGTGTTATCCAAACCAAATTTAGAAAGTATTTCTATGGTAGAGAGCCATGATTTATTTACACTGTGGAAATCTTGGGCCTCACTATCCTGAGGGAGTGGAATCCAATGATAAGGGATTGTCTGACCACCTATCTTAAAACTGGGATTTAAAAATATAGGTTGCCGGAGATCCTGTGAGTTGTCATATTTCAGTGCAGAGCAAAGTTGTAAATGAGTCTGAATCGCGGATCCTATTGGAGATTGACCTAAAGCGGGGAGGTAACTTTCTGAGTTTTAGGTTTAGTAGGGTCTTTGGGTTGATACCCGAGGCACAAATCAGATCTCTTTCTATAAGAAGCCATGTGGGTATATAATCCGCTGTGGAAGGAGTATCTCATTAAAGATATTTGCTGAGATGGCTCACCCAATGATAAAAATTGAAGTTAGGGAGTTTAAGCCCTCCCAAAAGTTTAGGAGCAGTGAGTTTGTTGCATCCCCAACATGGCGGTTTATCTTTCCAGAGAAATCTCTAGATGGAACTATGGACGCTCTTGAGCCAGGCTTTTGGGAGCCATATATTGAGAAGGTTTAAGGAGTAAAAGAGACATGGTAACAGGTTCATCTTTATTATACTTATTCAGCCCCATAAAGTTAGGGGAAGGGTTTGGCATCTTTTTAAATCCTGAATTAAGTTCCTATTTAGATTGTCCAAGTTTAATTTCCACATTTGAGACGTGTTTGTTGAGAGATGAATCCCTAAATATTTGATGGATTTTGGGCTCCATTCTAGTCCTAATGCCATAACTTCCTGTTTATTAACTTTGGAGTTAAGGGGGGGGGGAATGGAGGATTTATCCTTATATACTTGCAGTTAGATAAAAGGCTGTATTCTTTTATTTTGTTCAGTAACATCTGAATGGAAGAGCTAATGTGGGTTAAGTGGAGCAGAATATCATCTGCATACACTGCCAATTTACATTCAAGGAAGACTAATTGAATCCTATGAATCTCAGGTGATTGTTGTATTGAGGCGATTAGGGGTTCTAAGTATAAATTCAATAGAAGGGGAGAAAGAGGGCAGCCCTGTCTAGTTCTGGCTTCTAAGGGAAAAATAGGAGAAAGAAAACCATTACAAAAAACTCATGCTGAAGATGCTGAGTATAGAATCTGAATCCAGGAAATGCATTTCTGGGGAAAATTGAATTTGTTTAGAGTTCTAAATAGAAATTGCCATTCAACTCAGTCAAAGGCTTTTTCCACGTCCAGGGAAACCAAAGCCATAGGTTGTGAGGAGTCCCTGGACACAGAGAAGATATGTGACAGTTATCTGAGATGGTCCACAGAGGATCTGCCCTTCATGAACCCTACCTGTTCTGAACTAATAAGAGATGCAAGTGTTGGTTCGAGTCTACAGACCAGAAGCTTGGCCAATATTTTGAGGTCAGTATTAAGGAGGGATATGGGGTGATAATTTGGTATCTTAGTGGGGTCTTTACCTTCCTTTGGAAGAATGACTATCGTGGCTACTAGCATTTTAGGGTCAATATCTGCTTTGTTAAGCCTTCTAGAGTAGACTGTCAATAACAGGGGGGCCACTTGGGGAGCAAAATTTTTTGTAAAAGTTGGATGTAAAGCCATCAGGACCCAGAGCCTTGTCAAGAGGAATATCCTTGATGACTTGAATAATGTCTGCTATCGTAAATGGGAAGGTTAATGCGGCTCCTTGTAAGGGATATAAGTATGACAGGGTAAACTCCTAAAATACAAATCAACTACGGATTCAGGAGGGTGAAGAGGCATGCATTTATATAGAGTCAAGTAATACATTTCAAATTCTTTATTAATAGCTGCAGCTTTAATCAGAGGAGGATCATCTGGTTTAGTTTGAAATGTTGCAATAAACCAGGCTGCTTCCATTTTTTTGAGATGAAGAGCTAATAGCTAGCATGCTTTTTCCCCCTGTTCAATGTAGGTGGCTTTAGTTTTGAGTAGTGCCCATTCTGCCTTTTCACACAGTAAATCCATATATTTGTTTTGTAATCTGATTAGAAATTCTCTATCACAATCCAAGGTATTCCTAGCCATAGCTCTTTCTTTTAGCCTAATTTGTTCCAACAAATTATTAGCTTCTAAGGTTTCTTTCCTTTTTATAATAGAGGCCCACTTGATAAATTCCCTTCTTAAAAATACTTGAGTGCTCCCCATTCCATTGAAGGTGAGGTGGTAGAGCCCCAATTAAACTACAGGTAGGAGTTTAATGCAGCAAGTATATTATCTACAATCTTTTTATCCTTTAACAGTCTTATTCAAACACCACTGAGTATGCTTTCCCCAGTTTAGAAACAAAGAGAGTCGACAGGTCACAATTGCATGGTCAGATCCTATATCCAGTTCCACTTTGCTATCTATTAATCCATGAATGACGGATTTACTAATCAAGAAATAATCGAGGCATGAGGCCGAGCCATGCACCTTCGAGTGAAATGTAAATTCCTTGACTGTGGGATTCAAGGTTCTCCAGGAATCAAAGAGGCCAAGGTGATCTGTTAGATCTCTGAGAGCCCTCTGTGCAGGAGAGAGACCTCTCATTTTGTGACTGGGGATTTATCCATGATTGGGTCTAATGGAAGGTTTCAATCACCCCCTAGGATCATTGGGAGGTGCAGGAATGAGGTCAGTCTGGTAAGTAACTCCATAAAGAATGGGGGTGAATCTGTGTTTGGCCCATAAACTGAACTCAAGAGGATTGTGATGGAGTGGATCTTTCCAATGACAAAGACATATCGACCCCCCCTTGTCTCTATAGCATTGTTCATACACAAATGGGAAGGATCTAGTCAAAAGAACGGCAACCCCTTTACTATTCTTTGAATCCCCTGCTGTGAAAATTTGTCCCACCTGTTGCCATCTTAAAACTGTCTCCTCAGCCTGCAGGAGATGGGTTTCTTGAAGGAAAATTACCTCTCCGTGGATCATATTTAGTGGTTTTAAGAGACACATACGTTTAGACGGGTGTCTTGCCCCTTTAACATTCCATGTATTAAATTGGAAGATTTTCACCATTAACACTTCTTAAATCAAAAATAAATCTGCTAGTCTGAAAAGTACCTTTTGCTAGCCAGCTGTTATAATACATTGAGTGAATCTGTTGGCACCCCGCCACTATTTCCCTGTATGAGATTTGAGTAAGTGAAAGTCCCTTTTCCCTCCCCCCTTACTACCCACACAAAGTATCCCAGTCCCGCCCATGTAATCCCTACTATTACCTTAATACGATTTGTGATGAACTTAATCCCTAGAGTGGTTATTAAAGTAAAAGGCTTTGTTTGATCTATAGAACTACCCACCCCCCCACTACATTGGTCTGTGGCGCTCAGCAATCTGAGAGGCCGCCCCCTACCTCGCCCACCCAAGCCCAATCATTAAACCACTATGATCAAACTTTAGAACACAGTATTGATTATATTCCAGCCAAAGTTCAAAACAGGTGAAATGAGAAAAATAACTAATATCGCTATTACTGGATGCAACTGCATACTCCTTTATTAGCAGAAATCAGACGAAAAGAATGTGAAGGCCCTGCACAATAATTGTGTTCATTCCCTCTGGGTACGCAATTGGTCAAGTAGTACTAAGTGTTACTGCCTTAAGAAAACACTTTTAATTCTCTAACATTAACACCACAAGTCCTTATTATATTTGTTACAGGGCACATTCTTCAACGCTGATTTAGTGTCATTCCAACACACAAAGTAAGAAAAGCCCAATGGTAGATAAAGTCTCTCCAGAGGAAAGTTAATATTAATCCAAACAGCCAAATAACCAGCATGACAGGCTGGAAAAAATGTTCCTGAGAAGGTTGTCGAACCTGGAATGACCCTCTTCGATTCTTCTTATGAGTCAATAAACTTAAATTTGTTTGAGTTAAACTGCAGAAAGACCAGGCCTTGCCAAATTCCTCCTCCTCCAAGTTTCTGCATCCAAATGTCAGTGCAGTGTCGCCACTTAAGCTGAGCCCTACACGGTTATGTAGCAGACTCGTTGAAAAACGCTAAAGCACTAAAAGCAAAACACTAAAAGAAATTAGGCCAGTACCTGAATATTATTTATCGGAGCCATTAGTTTAAATCCAGAAAAGTCCCCCTAATCTTCATAGTCAATTTCTGGATGCAAAACTTTAGCCAACTTGAACGTCAGTGAGGTTTCCTCAGTGGTCATTGAATAAAGCAGGACGTTTTTGTTTCAGAAAAGATAGAGCTGATTCCAATTCCTCAAACGAGACCCATGAGTCATCCAAGAGAACCTGGAGTTTGGCTGGGTACAGCATTTTAAACTTGATGCTAGCAGCTATACATTTCAACACTATCAGATGGAAAAGATCTCTCTGTTAACATACTGATGCTGGTAGATCTTGTGTTATTCTGAGTTTAGATCCTTCCCACTGTATGTCCTGTACTTCTTTCAATTTTAGCAGAATATGCTGTTTCTCTTGGTAATGCAGGAGTCGGCAAATGAGGGGCCTGGACTGTACTGTTGGGGGAGGCATAGAGTGAAGATCCCAATGTGCACGTTCCAAAATGTAGTTGGAGCCAAATGGAGAAGACCTAACAATTTTATGTAGAAGCTTTTGTGTAAACATCAGTGAATCCAACCCTTCCTCTTTCTCCGGAATCCCTATGATCACTATATTATTCCTTTGGCTTCATCCCTCAAGATCCTCTATTTTGTTTTCCAACTTCTTGAGGTACTGGCGATTCGAAGTTGCTGAGATTTCCGACTTCTTTAACCGCTTCTATAAGGAGAAAATGTGGGCTTCATTGTTGGTCACTCTCCAGGTGGTATCTTCTAAAGCATCTGAGATCAATTTCACATCAGATACTAGGGATCTCACTTCATCGCAAAGCGGTTGAAATTCAAGGAGGAATCTTTCCAGACCAGGGGGAGTAGCCTCAGGAGGGGGCTCGTGGACAGCACCGATTCAGCTTGGGCCCACATGGAGCAGCCAGGATTTGTCATGAATTTTTTGGCCTGCTTCTCTGGAGATACCGGTTGGGTATGTCTGGGCACTGCCATACGCATTTCTGCTTCCATGACCTTCCAAACTATCATTTCGGTTGAACTCCTGGTGCAGTCTTAGTTGCTCCAAGTTGAGTGATGCAGGATATATATATTGAGCTAGTTGTTTTTAAATAAGTAAAGGGCTTGGGTGAGCAGAGCTATAGCAGAGCATATCTTACTCAGGCAACCGCCTCACGTAACCCTCCCCCTCTCCCTCCTGAACCTTCCTCACTCCAGTCTCATATCATGGCCATATCAGGCCATATCAGGAAGAGGGACAGGACAAGGGGGAGAGTTAATGAAGCGGAAGGGTGGAAGGGAGGAGCAGCTGCAGAATAAGGGGTGCTAGCTGCACATTCGAGCAGACTTGATAGACCTCTAGGCCTTTATCTGCTGGCAAATTTCATATGTTCGTATCATGTGACTCCCAGGTATTGGTGGAGTCTGGTGCCCTGGTACCTCCCCATTGGAGAACCTGGGATTTTAGGGTCCAGTGATTAAGAGGCATTGTGGTAGTTTTCTCTGTGTTCACCTTATAACCTGACAGGATGCCACATTTGGATACTATTGAGATGGTGGCTGGAATTGATTGCTCCAGATCTTCTATGTGGAGTAGAATATTGCCCGCATAAGTGGAGAGTTTATATTTATTTTGGCCTACCTTGATACCTTTAATTGTGTCACTTTGAAGGATATGTTTTGTTAGGGGTTCAAGGTATAGGTTAAAGAGGTAGGGAGAGTGGGCAGCCCTGATGTGTGCCTCTCTGTAGGTTGAAGGGCTCCGAGTGAACTCCAATGCAGATAATATAAGCAGAAGGATTGGAGTATAGGAGAGGAATCCAGTCTATGAGAGATTCTGGGAAGCCAAAGTGACCAGTGTTTGGAACAGGAAAGGCCAAGAGACTCTATCAAAGGCCTTTTCTGCATTTTGGGATATCAGCACAGCAAGATGCTTCGAGTCTCTGGTGGCAGCAAGTAGATGTGAGATTTTGCACATTTGATCCAAGCGGAGGCAGTCCTGCATGAAGTCCACCTGCTCCAGCCCAATTTGGGGGCCCCACATGGCTCCAATCCTGTGGGCAAATTATCTGCCGACACTGTCTATGTATCTATGTATCTATGACTTGAATTTGTTGATTCTAAGTTAAGTGTATATATCCATGCATTTCTCCACTGTGCACACACACACACACACGTGTGCATACATACAGTACATGTAGATATATATATATATTTTTTTTTTTTTTACACACACACATATGGTTCTATGTCATAACAGCAAAAACCTAAAGGTGATCGCCGTTATGCAGAAGTCAAGAGTGCCAAAAATTTAATTTGGCACTCTGACACCCTGGCGCACAGCAAAAGGGTGCCGGGGACTTAGTTTTTTAATGTTTTCTGCAGGGGGTTGCACCCTGCCGCATCCCCTAGTAAAGGATTCTCAACTCTAGGGAGTGCATGTTGGGGGAGGTGAAAACATAAAAAAAAAAAAGGTTTGGGCCGGGTGCTAAAAAAAAATGCACCAGCACCTAGACCCAAACCCAGTACTCTGCTGACTGACACCAGCAACCCATCCACCCAGGGTCAGCTCGGCAACCCACTGTGGCACTACCACACACATTCCTCGCTGTGTGTTCCCACTCCCACCCCCCCACATGCGTATGTATAGTGACATCCTGTCGCCATAGTCGCCCACCCCGCCATCTGGCCACCCTACCCTCCCGTAGCCATCCCTGAAATACACTGAGGAGTGGGTTGTCGTTATTGCAGGCACCCATTCTCCAATGCTCTTATCACAGGATACCATATACACACACACACACACACACACACACACATGAACCCACATGATATGTATCTGAAAGACTGGTGCTGTAATTACACAGTACCCCAGGTAGAAGACTAGTTCCTTTAGTTACATTTTTGTATCATTTTATTCCTCAGAGGTATTCAGGTTAATAATGTACTTCCTTTTTTTTTTTACATGTTTTCCAGTCTCCCTGCTGCTCATTACAAATCCCATTCCAACCCCTATAGATTTGACAGACCCTCCCTCAATCAGTGTTGGGTAGTAACTAGTTACTTGTAACGAGTAACTGCAATCTGATTACTTTTCTAGGTAACTAGTAATAGTAATGGATTACTTTTAAAATAAACGGATAAGTAACTGTAATGATATTACTTTTCCCTAAAAGTAACTAGTTACCGTAATACAAATATAATAACAGATGGGCATCTATCTGTTACTGTTACAGTTATTGTAATCCATCAAGGTTTATTTGAGACTACATAAACCTCAAGAGCGAAGCTCAAGAGGTTTAAGACATCACAGAATCCAAATATTGTGCAAGTATCTTTTGATATCCAGGTTTCAGTGTAAACAAAGGCTGCTCAGCTGACAGCATGCTCGATTTATTACATCAGGCTAAAAAAATGCCTTCTGACAAGCACTGCCTGAGCACCCAGCATCTTCCATCTTGTACTTTACTGTAAATGAAAGTTTTGAGTACCATTTTTTTGCCTTTTTTGCAATAAAAAGTTTAGGCAACGTTTCCTGGCTGTGAGGTGCCATTTTTTGTAGCCTTGCTGATATTCAGGTTTGTTTAGTTGCAGTGTCTAGGAATTATGAGCTGCCAATTGTCGTGCCATGGTGTAAACCCACGGCACGACAACTGGAGCAAGGACATGCTGCCTTGAGACATTTAGCCTAGGAATTTTGACCTAATACTGGTTTGCCTGTGAGATCTTTGGTCTAACACAGTGGCTGCCACTACAAGGTAGCCTCATTTATCACACCACTGCTTTCTACGTAGTTACAGTCCCACTGCCAGTGGGTGTCAGGGTTGTTTTTGCCAGTTGTCTCATTGCAGAAAATGTTGTTAGGCTGAATTGCTCCAGTGAGGTGTCGTTGCACTGGGTGTCCTGTGCCAATTGTCACAGATCCAGTGTAAATCACTGGCCCCTCCAGTGTGGGCATTTCTTTGATCTGTAGAAAATGAAAATGAGTGTAAACACATAGCTTTCACCTTTTAGCCTTCTTACTAGGTCCTGTTAATTATTCCCCACTTAAGGACTCCTCCGCTCATTCACTTCTACTATGCCTTTTCATACCTATCATCACCTTTTCATTTTCTAGATTGTATGCTTACCTCACCTATTATCACTTTTTCTCCCACAGCCTCCCCCTATTTTCTTTCCTCACATATATTTCTCTTATTTTCCTTACCTGTTTTTTTCTCTTTTGGATAATTCCTGAAGAAGATCTATGGCTAAAACATCGATTCTAACTCAATTTTCTGTTTTCAGCATGCATTTAATATTACCATTTTGTTTTATATCTGTAACATGTACTGTGTAAATAAAAGTCAGAAAACACCATTTTATTTGTTGGTTTATCATTAAATATATCATTTTACAGCATTTGATATACAAATTATGCTACTTATGCAGAGCTACATGGTACAGCTAAGAATCGTAATACTATTTGGTGAAATGTGTTTGAGGGGGCAATAGAATGGCCAGTTGAGGTACAATTTATCCATAGCTTTTTACACCCCTGCATGTCATCAGTTGTGGCCCTCTATAATACCCATTGTGAACCCCAAGGGAATCGGGGCCAGCATAGCTGTTGTACTGAAAAACACAAGTAGTCTGTCTGCAGGCAGGACTCAGAGCCTATTTTCCCCAACACCACATGCACCAAACTGCCACAGCAGGCCTCTTGATCATCCATCTGCCCCCACCTGCCAGGTCTATCACCATCATCTGACCCATCTCAAAGAAAATCCTCATCAAAGGGGTATGTACTGAAGTGCAACAAGTGTGTTGTGTTGTGTGATAATTTGATTATAAATTACACTGTCTGACTTCATTTGTGGCATACTGACAATGGCATAATAGTAACAACAGACTTAGTTATAATTATAACTATATCTCAGTGGCAGTGGCAGTGGCAAGCCAAGGTTCAGTTGTGGGGAAGAGAATTTAAATTGTGTGTTGAGGTATGCAGGTGTGTGCTGGTGGAATTTATTGCATGTGATATGGGGTAGATCTGTGGCTGGCAATGACAAAGGCAGAATTCAGGCTGCATGTCTTTATATGCTAACACCAACACATGCTATTTACTAATTATATTACACTTTTTCAAAACATTAAGGAAATGAATTGCAAAATACTTCATTTAATTCATCAGTTTGGGTTAAAGTAAGAAACATGGGGAAATGAGACATTAGGGTTGAGACCCTAACCCCCAACCACCCCACCACCCTATCCTCCACAAACTGACAGATGCTGGGGTGTGTCATGGTGTCAGGAGGCCCAACTCACCCCATTCCATGTGTAAAAAGGTTGACATGCTACAGTAAAGGAGAATGGAGGAGAGTTAGGCCTTACAACCCCATGGCACACCCCGGCATGTATGCTTTTTGAGGGTGGGGGTGGGTTGGGGCAGGGCTCAACCCTAACGTCATATGTACACATAGATATAGATATAGATATAGATATAGATATAGATATAGATATGAGTTGCTCCATTAATGGGGGGATCATTAATCTTAATAAGCAGTTCATCAATATTGATGAGCAGGCTGTTGATATTCATAAGTAGCTCATTATTTGTTGTTGAGAAGCTTTTTCTGATGTATGCGTTTAGTCCCAGGGCAGTCTTTGGTTTTCTTTAATGAAATGACAGTCCCACTGTTCATTAAGGGAGGTCCAAAAAAGCCCATGTTCAAAATTTGGTGCAAAAAATACAAAACATGGCCTTGTTACATGCATGCATTGCACTGTTTTTACGTACACGTGTAACTTCGCCAATTTTTTATATTTTCACTCCACATTTTCAAAATTGCCATTTTTCACACCTCCTCATGAACAGTGCAGCTGTCATTTCTCACTGCCTGCCTGAAAATGTGTTTTTGCATCTCTGCCGCAGAATGGCACATCACTGTGCGAAATCAGCTTTCAGGATCGATTAAGAAAATAACAGTCCCAGTGTTCATGAGGAGATTTCCCAAAAAGTTCATGCTGGAAATCTGATTAAACAAGTCCCCCAAATTGCCACATTACTAGCATGCATTGTGTAGTTTCTACGGGCACTCGTAACTTTGCCAGTTTTTCATACTTCCGTCCTGGTTTTCAATATTACCCTTTTCCATGACTCCTCATGAACAGTATACAGCTCTCATTTTTCACATCCCACACAAAACATGATTTTGCATCTGTTATGAAGAATGGCACATTCACTGTGTGAACTCAATGTTCAGGACAGATTAACAAAATTACAGTGATGTTGTTCAAGAGGTGGGGTGCCCAAAATGCCATGTTGAAACTTGGGTGGAATAAATACTAAGAATGCCAGAATTACTTTCATCCATTGAATTATGGCACCCAAGGTGCCTTTCAGTGCCCGTCTCTTGAAAACAATATGAGATATAGATTTCATTTATTGCATTTTGCGTGGAGGACTCTGCCATTATTACAACAACACTTTAATTTTTTTCCTAGCTGCTACAGTTCTTGGGATACTGACGAATTAGTGTTACAAGGGTTCCTTGCCCCAAAGGGCAGCTGCATGGTTCTGTAGCTATGCATAAGTGGGAGTGCAGGGCCAAGAGGGCCCACACTCCAACAGTTGCATATCTTTAAGCACAAATGGGCAGCTTGGTGGGGCCTGCTCTAACACCAACACATGCTGTTTACTAGTTATATTACTCTTTTTCAAAATGTAAGGAAATTCATTGCAAAATACTTCTTTTAATTCATCAGTAAAGGTTAAAGTAAGAAACATGGGGAAATGAGACATTAGGGTTGAGACCCTACTCCCCCTCAACCCCACCTCCCATCCTCCACAGACCGGCAGTTGCTGGGGTGTGCCCTGATGTCAGGGGTCCCAAGTCTCACCCCATTCCATCTGTAAACAGGTTGACATGCTAGAGTAAAGGAGAATGGGGTGAGAGTTAGGCCTTATGACCCCATGGCACACCCGGCAGGTATCGGTCTGTGGAGGATGCAGGGTGGGGTTGGGGGGTAGGGGCTCAACCCTAACGACATATGTACATATATATATATATGTATATATATATATATATATATATGAGTTGCTCATTAATGGGGGTGTCATTAATCTTAATGAGCAGTTCATCAATATTAATAATCTAAAACACAGGTGCCTTTGCTCTACATGAAACAAGCAGGTGCTATAACCAAGAATGCAAGTAAAAACACAATTTGTAGAGCACTCAGAAAGCCAAAATAAATACGCAAGATTCAAGGCAATAGAGCAATGAAAACCCACAGCACACTACCCCAGCACTTCGTGTCCACTCCTGGACACTTCATTAGGAGGTGGGGACCTGGTGCTCAAGTGATAGTACACATAATAAAAATATTCCTTTTTATATTTCCTTTTTTATATATTGAGCAACAACAGTGACCCCATATGCCAAACACCCTAATGTGAATTATAAAATCAAATCACATCTAACAAAATAAACTAACAAAGTTTCCAATAAATATTGTTTAGCACAGCATTGATATGGGAGGTCAAATAGAAATGAAAAAGGTCAACTTCTGAGTAAAATAGAAAAAAGCCCAAATAATAGAATAAATATATATCCATTAAATATAGACCTAATCAGGTCTGATTTAATAATTCATCATATATTTATTATTTCCATTACTTTTGTATTATTTTAGGGCAGAATTTAACTTTTTAAGGCAACTATCGATATTTAAGATTTATTCGAAAGGAAGTAAATAAATAAACCTCTAATAACGGCACCATTTAATTTAATGGTTAGGAACATAAGTATCATTAGATACCAAGTTAGAGTCCCACCAGAGCCACTGGCTTAATTAACAATATAATACATTCAAACAATAAATACAGTAACAGTATACAGCTCTCATTTTTCACATCCCACACAAAACATGATTTTGCATCTGTTGCACAGAATGGCACATTCACTGTGTGAACTCAATATTCAGGACAGAGTGATGAAATGACAGTTACATTGTTCCTGAGGTGAGGTGCCCAAAATGCCATGTTGAAAATTGGGTGGAAAATATCTTGAAAATGCCAGAATTATGTTCGTCCATTGAATTGTGGTGCCCACAGTGCCTTTCGGTGCCCATTTCTCAAAAACCATAAGAGATATAGATTTTCTTTGTTACATCTTGCATGGAGAACTCGCTGTCATGATTATAACAAAACTTAATTTTTTTTCCTAGCTGCCACAATTCTTGATATATTGGCAGATTAGTGTTACAAGGGTTCCTTGCCCCCATGGGCAGCTGTATGGTTCTGTAGCAATGCATAAGTAGGAGCGCAGTGCCCAGAGGCTCCATGCTCCAACACATGCATATTGTTATGAAGAAATTTGCAGCGGGGTGGGACCCCGCGCTTCCACCAACACATAATGTTCACTTGTTATATGACACTTTTTAAAAAAGTAAGGAAATTCCTTGCAAAACACTTCATTTAATGCATCAGTTCGGGTTAATGTAACAAATGTGGGAAAATGAGACATTAGGGTTGAGACCTTAACCAGATCACCCGATCCTCCCCAGACTGACAGATGCTGGGGTGTGCCATGGTGTCAGGAGGCCCAACTCACCCCATTCATTGTGTAAACAGGTTGACATGCTACAGTAAAGGAGAATGGAGTGAGTTAGGCCTTACAACCCCATGGCACACCCCGCATGTATCATTCTGTGGAGGATGGGTGGGGGTTGGGGTAGGGGTTCAACCCTAACGTCATATGTACATTATATATGTGTGTATGTATATATATATATTAGAGGCAAAAACTCCATTTAATGCATCAGTTAGGGTTGTTCCACAGCGACAAAAGTGAGAAATTCGATGTCAGGGTTGAAACCCTTGGACCCTCAGCCCACCCCCAACCAGCACTGGGGTCATCGGCCCTAACTCTCCCCCCATCACATGTAAAGAAGAAGAGGTATAGGACAATGGGGTGAGAGTTAAGACCAAGACCCCAATGCGCACCCCAATGCTGGTTGGGGTGGTGGGCTGGGGGGTCCAAGGGGGGGTTTCAACCCTAACACCGAATTTCCTCACTTTTGTCGCTGTGGAACAACCCTAACTGATGCATTAAACAGAGTTTTTTGCCTCTAATTTCCCTTCTTTTTGAGAATTATATCAAGAAATAGTGAATGTAATGTGGTGGCACAAACAGAAGTGTTAACAGTGGCGCACATGGTAACGCAAGCATGAATGAGAACAGAAAGGGTAACGCACACGATGGCGTAGATGGGAATGGTCTGCCACGTGATGTCTTGTCACATTGTAACATGGTGCCTGTAAATGCAAATGGCAATGGCCATGGTGATGCAAAGTGAAACAGAAAGAGAAACAGTACTGTAGACACAAATGGTAAAAAATAACAGAAATGCAAGCGCAAATGAAAACACAAAGGATAACGCACATGGTGGCGTAGACATGAACAGTAAGTGAAACGGGTACAGAACCGCAAGCAGAAAGGGCAACGGTAACAGTAAAGTAAGTGCACAGGCTGGTTTTCCCCAAGAGCTTCATAGAGAAAAACAGTGAGTACAAAGAATGTATGCATAATAATGGGTCTCGGAGCAGAAAATGAGGAGTTGGAATACTAAATTGCTTATATCTCAGGAACTGTAAGACATAGAAAAAAACGTAAAAGTCATATGATTTATGACTTTTCTGGCTAGTTTTTTACTTAGCCCCTATTAGGAAGGTAAGTATTTTTCCGACGAAAAGTCCGTATCTCACACCGTTTCCAAGATATGGGCCCTGAAAGGCGCAGAGAGCGCCATAATGTTATCCTATGGGAAAAACAGAGAAGTTCGGAGTGCCATAACTTTGGCTCCCTGTAATATTTTTTTACCAAACTACTTAAATGCACATCTGTGGGATGTTGGGTGTTGTACCTCAAAATTTCAGCCCAAAAGACCAAACTGTTATTTTGCAGCAGGGCTCCAAAGGATTGCTGCAATGCATCAGATGCCGTAATGTTATCCTATGGGAAAAAGTGTCAACTTTGGAGTGCCTAACTTTTCCACCATGTAATATTTTTTCAACAAAACACTGAAAGGCACATCTGTGACATGTCAGCTGCAATTCGTGCAAATGTCAGGCCAAAGCACCAAACCGTTCTTTTGCAGCAGGGTGCCAAAGAATTGCTGTAATTTTCCCACAGCCTAGAAAAGTACTGTCACAATTTGCAAAAGCTTTCACAAAATCATTCAACAGTTTCGAAAGTGTGAAAGTATTTTGCGAAAGTGTTTTTTCCAGAAATTTGAAAAACATATTTCTGGGGTGTTTTACCCCAAAATAAAGACATAGGTAGCATCCTCAGGGTCCGACTAGGTGAATACAAAAAGAATTAGGTTGCTAGAGGGTCCGAAATTTAAATGCCAAGCATTTTTCTGATCACCAACTGAAAACAAAATGGCAGATTTGCGACAGTAAAAGGGCCATTTGCAAAAGTAAAAACTGCATTTGCGGCACTGTCAAACTTTTTGTTAACTTTTCCCATTGACTTATAATGGGAACTTGTTTTTTGAATAACTTTTGAACTGTTTAATATTTTTTCATGAAATCTTCGAAGGGCACATCACGGCCCCAGCTGCATGGTCCCTGAAGATTTTGGACTGGTTGCACAAACCATGCGACCTGTAGGCGTGACTGTAGAATTCCAAAAAAGTGTAAATGCATGCACAGATCATGCTTAATAACTCCACAGCTGTACATTTGACCTGTATGAAACTTGACAGATCCCAAGGCATATGGGTCTTGATTACACATTCCAAATTTCAGGCAAATCCGTCAAACAGTTGCAAAGTTATTAAGGTGCAAAATTTTGGATTTAACATGTAAATGGCTCCTCAACCCTAACTATGGTAGCACTACCATGTTACCATAATATATATATATTATATATATTTATGTATCAATGAGGTGTGTGTGCTCTACTTTAGTGTGTTTGCAATTATAAGATTTAGTATGGTAGCACCACATCCTAGTGCCAACTCCACTGTGTTAGTGACTTTGTAATTATTTTTGGAAGTTTTGAGCACAGGTTGCAGTAGGAGGGTTATTTATACCTCTAAGTGTAAAACCTGACCCTAGGAGCACTTATTGGTCTGTTTGTTATTATGGAATAATAGTATGTCACTCGAAAGTACTCTAATCTGATTTTCACAGAAGACCCAGGACCTCTGGGATATATGAAGGATTTAATGGAGTCAGCAGTGTCAAATAATCCATTTTTAATGGACAATAGTAGCAATGCCAACCATACTTCAGGTGAGCATTCTTTGCTGTTAGCCTTCCGTGAATTAGAAAAAGTGACGCACCAATGGAGGAGAACTTTTTGGAATATGATTAACATGGAGACATATGTAGCAGTAAAATGAATTCCAAGAGGTCTGAGACCAGTGAAAAATCTGGCCTGTGGACAAGACAGTGAGGAATTCATGAAGGCTTGGGAAAATATTTTAACAGAAGCAAGTTTTTGACTCATTACATTAATTATTAAGTATAGTAAAGAACGTGAAGATAAATTAAAAGAAGAAATATAAAAGAAAGAAAGAAAAAGAGGCTCTACAATTTAAAGAAAGTGTGGATTTTGAAAGTTTAAATAAGAAATGAAAAGATTCCGTAAACAGATTAGACAATGAAGTTAAAGCAGTCAAGCAGATTAAATTTATATGGGACAAAAATGACTATGCTCACGATAAAGTCTTTAATTGGAAAAATAATCCCCGTGGGATTTTAAAGAACAAAAAGAGGCATGCATCATTTGATTTTAGTAGTGCAAGTGAATCTGAGGTTGAAAAAGATAATAATCAGCATCATTTTCAACGGGAGAAACAGGAATCAGCACCTCCTTACATACCGCGGAGAAGTCCGAGAATACAAGCTGGAAGAGAAGAGGGTTATAGCGAGCAGCGAGAAGGACACAAAGAACACAGAGGGGAAAGAGGAACAGGAGGACGCAGAGGATGATACTATACATGGAACAGGCACAACAGGGGCAGACAGTGGTGAATGAATCAGAAAAACAGGTTATAAACCTTTCTGATTATAGATTAATTGATGCAGAGATGAAAGTTTTAAGTAAAGGTCTGGGATTTGCACCTATTACACCGGCCAGTAAATTTCATGTAATGGTGGACTTGAATATAGAGTGTAGAAACTTAGACCTTAAATCTTTCTTTGCAAGTAAAAAGATACTTACAGAGAATCTTGAAATAAATGAGTACAATAAATTTAGACCTATATCTACGTTTAATCCACTACCAAGCCCAGCTGTGAAAGTTTTTAAACAGCTTGTTGAAAATGACCTAGAGAAACTCTTTGCAAACCCCAGAGTGTCATTTTAATAATTTGAGTAAAAGTGAAAGAGCTGCTATTCTTACGCTACAAAATAATGCCTCAATTGAAATTAAAAGAGCAAACAAAGATAGCTGCCTAGTAATAATGAATAAAGAGGACTATGAGCGAGAAGCAAAGAGACAATTGGGGGACTATAATTTTTATAAAAACTGAATTATGATCCAACGTATGAATTTAAAAGCAGCATAGATGAAATGATTAGAAAAGCTGTTAGACAAGGAGACATTAGCCAGAAAGAAATGGAGTTTTTGATTACAGAATCACCCATGAGAGCGACTTTATATCTCTTACCGAAGATACACAAGTCACTCATTAATCCCTCAGGAAGACCAATCATGAGTGGGATAGGTTCACTGACAGAAAGCCTTTTCCAGTTTGTAGATTTTCATTTGAGTTCATTTGTGAATATATTACTAATCGTTTCTGATAGGATACAATGGACGTTTTAAAACTTTTGCAGGATTTGCACTTAAAAGACAGTGATTACTTGTTAACTATGGATGTTGAAACGCCATATACAAATATACCTCATGAGGGCACCCTTGGTGCAGGAGCAACCATTTTGAATAAAAGAGAAGAAGGAGCAACACCCAGTACAACATTTGTTTTGAAATTATTAGAATTTTTTTCTGAAAGATAACATTTAATAAAAAAAATGTTTACAGATAAAGGGTACTGCTATGGGGACCACATGTGCTCCGACAAGCACTAATCTCTATATGGGGACATGGGAAAATGAAATTGTATTGAATCCAGTAATGTATTTTTAGACAAAATCAGTATATGGAAACATTACATCAATGATTTACTCTTTGTTTGGGGGGGGGAACTCTAGTAGAACTTAGGCATTTTGTTAATTTCTTGGAGAGTACTAATGCCAATTTAAAATGTACATATCAAGCTACACAAGATAGTATTTGTTTCTTAGATTTAATGATCCATAAGAAAAACAATGTGGAGATTAGTACTGAAATGTATAGGAAACCAATGGATGGCAATGCCATATTGTGAGCAGAAAGTTGCCATTTAAGACATATAGCAACTAACATACTGGAAGGTCAGTTTTTAAGAACATGGAGGAACTGCAGTGATGTGGAGAGTTTTGAAAAAGGAGCTGAAGAATTGACAAGACGGCTAGTGAATAGAGGTTATAGTGAAATTTGCATTAGAAAAGGGAGGGAACATGCTGTAGGGACGAATAGAGAAGAATTGTTAATGGGTACACACATACATATATATGTGTGTGTGTGTCTCTCTCTCTCTCTCTCTATATATATATATATATATATATATATATATATATATATATATATATGAGTTGCTCCATTAATGGAGAATCATTAATCTTGAGCAGTTCATCAATGTTGATGAGCAGGCCATTGATTTTCATAAGTAGCTCATTATTGTTGTTAAGAAGCTTTTTCTGATGTATATATTTAGTTCCAGGACAGTCTTTGGTGTTGTTTAATGAAATGAAAGTCCCACTGTTTGTTAAGGGAGGTCTGAAAAAGCCCATGTTGAAAATTTGGTGCAAAAAATATATCAAATGGCCGTGTTACATGAGAGCACTGCACCATTTCTACGCACACTTGTAACTTCGCCAATTTTTAATATTTTCACTCAAAATTTTCAAAATTGCCATTTTCACACCTCCTCATGAACAGTGCAGCTGTCATTTCTCACTTCCTGCCTGAAATGTGTTTTTGCATCTCTGCCGCATAATGGTGTGTCACTGTGCGAAATCAGCTTTCAGGATGGATTCACGAAATCACAGTGCCAGTGTTCATGAGGAAATTTCCCAAAAAGTTAATGCTGAAAATCTGGTTAAACTATTCCCCAACATTGCCACATTATGAGCGTGCATTGTGTAGTTTCTATGCATGCTCGTAACTTTGCCAGTTTTTCATATTTTCCATCCTGGTTTTCAACATTACCCTTTTCCATGATTCCTCATGAACAGTATACAACTCTCATTTTTCACTTCCCACACAAAACATGGTTTTGCATCTGTTCCACAGAATGGCACATTCACTGTGTGAACTCAGTGTTCGGGACAGATTAATGAAATGACAGTGACATTGTTCATGAGATGGGGTGCCCAAAATGCTATGTTGAAACGTGGGTGGAAAAAATCCTAAAAATGCCAGAATTACATTCATCCATTGAATTGTGGTGCTTGTGGCACCTTTTTGTACCCGTATCTTGAAAACAATATGAGATATAGATTTTGTCTATAGCTATGCATAAGTGGGAGTGCAGGGCCAAGAGAGCCCATGCTCCAACAGATGCATATCTTTATGCAGAAATGGACAGCTTGGTGGGGCCTGCACTGATACCAACACGTGCTATTTACTAGTTATATTACACTTTTTCAAAAAGTAAGGAAATTCATTGCAAAATTCTTCATTTAATTCATCAGTTAGAGTTAAAGTAACAAATGTGGGAAAATGAGACATATGGGTTGAGACCCTAATCCCCCACCAACCCATCCTCCACAGACCGACAGTTGCTGTGGCATGCCTGGTGTCAGGAGGCCCAATTCTTACCCCATTCCATCTGTGAACAGGTTGACATGCTTGAGTAAAGGAGAATGGGGAGAGAATTAGGCCTTATGACCCCATGGTACACCCCGGTATGTATCGGTCTGTGGAGCATGGGGGGTGGGGTTGGGAGTAGGTGCTCAATCCTAATATCATATGTACCTATATACATATTTCTCTATATTTATGAGTTGCTCATTCATTACTCTTAAAGAGCAGTTCATCAATATTAATGAGCAGGCAAAAGATATTCATAAGTAGCTCATTAATGTTTTTGAGAAGCTTTTTCTGATATATATATTTAGTCCCAGAGCAGTCTTTGGTGTTATTTAATGAAATGACAGTCACACTGTTCATTAAGGGAGGTCCAAAAAGCCCATGTTACAAAATTGGAGCAAAAAAATGCAAAAAATGACCGTGTGACATGCACTTGTAATGCCTTTTCGATGTACACTCGTAACTTCCCCAAATTTTAATATTTTTACTCCAAATTTTCAACATTGCCATTTTTTCACACCTCCTCATGAACAGTGTCACTGTAATTTCTTACTTCCTGCCTGAAATATGTTTTTGCATCTCTGCTGCACAATGGTGCGTCACTGTACGAAATCAACTTTCGGGATGGAATAACGAAATCAAAATGCCAGTGTTCATCAGGGGATTTCCCAAAATGCTCATGCTTAAAATATGGTTAAAAATTCCCAAAAATTGCCACATTACGAGCATGCATTGTGTAGTTTATATGCTCGCTTGTAACTTTTCCAATTTTTCTTATTTCCCCTCCCAGTTTTCAACATTACCATTTTCCATGACTCCTCATGAACAGTATACAGCTCTCATTTTTCATAACCCCTTCAAAACATGATTTTACATCTGTTGTGCAGAATGGCACATTCACTGTGTGAACTCAATGTTCGAGACAGATAATAATAACAATAAATTTTATTTATAGGGTGCCTTATCCATAGCCAAGGTGCCTAACAGTTTTAAAAACAAAACAAACATCAATATAATTAACATTACAATAACAGTACACCAAAAAAAGGAAGATCAGTCACTAAATGCCTGGTGCCACAACAAAGTTTTTAAAGCTTGCTTAAATCCCTCCACAGTTGTACACTCCTATAACCTATGGGGTAGAGAATTCCAAAGGGTAGGGGCTGCATACATAAATGCTCTCACCCTAGATGATTTCAAGCACATCCTTGGAATCTCTAGCAACCCCTCGTCAGCCGAGAGAAGTGATTGTCCAGGGCAGTAAGGAACCAGGAGCTCTTTCAGGTAATCCGGGCACAGTCCATGTAAGGCTTTAAAAGTCAGCAAACTGACTTTGAAAGTGATCTGCCACTGTACTGACAGCCAGTGCAGTTTGCGCAGCACTGGCAAAATATGGCAAGATCGAGCAGATAACATCAAAAGCTGGGCCACCGTGTTCTGCACCAGCTGCAGGTGGTGAATTTCCATCCCAGGAAGCCCTAGGTAAAGGGAGTTGCAATAATCTTAGAGTGAGGACATGAAGGCATGGACCAAAGTAGGAAGGTCACCAGACAGAACCAGATGCTTTATCCTGGCAATATTCCTGAGATGATAAAAGGAAGATTTGACAACAGCCAACACCTGCGAATTAACAAAATGACAGTGACATTGCTCATGAGGTGGGGTGCCCAAAATGCCACATTTAAAATTGGGTTGACAATATCCTAAAAATACCACAATTACGTTCGTCCATTGAATTGTGGCACCCAAGGTGCCTTTCAGTGCCTGTTTCTAGCAAACAGTATGAAATATAGATTTTGTCTGTTACATCTTGCATGGGGGACTCACTGCCATGATTACAACAACACTTGAATTTTTTTCCTAGCTACTACAGTTCTCGAGATATCAGCAAATTAGTGTTACAATGGCTGCTTGCCCCAAAGGGCAGCTGTATGGTTCTGTAGCTATGCATAAGTGGGAGCTCAGGGCCCAGAGGGCCCACGCTCCAACAGATGCATACTGTTATGAAGAAATTTGCATCTTGGTGTGACCCTGCCCTTCCAGCAGCATATGCTATTTAATAGTTATATTACACTTTTTCAAAAAGTAAGGAAATTAATTGTGAAATACTTCATTTAATTCATCAGTTTGGGTTAAAGTAACAAATGTGGGAAATGAGACATTAGGGTTGAATCCCTAACCCCCCCACTACCCCACAACCCCATCCTCCACAGACCGACAGATGCCAGGGTGTGCCATAGGGTCAGAATGCCCAACTCACCCCATTCCATGTGTAAACAGGTTGACAACAAACAGTAAAGGAGAATGCAGAGAGAGTTAGGTCTTACGACCCCATGTCACACCCTGGCATGTATTGGTCTGTGGAGGATGGTGGGGTTGGGGGGGTAGAGCTCAACCTAATGTCATATGTACATAAATATATATATATATATATATATATATATATATATGCATGTATGTATATGTATGTGTGTGTGTGTATATATATATATATATATATATATGTTGCTCCATTAATGGGGGGTCATTAATCTTAATGAGCAGTTCATCAATATTAATGAGCAGGCCATTGATATTCATCACTAGCCGATTAATGTTCTTGAGAAGCTTTTTCTGATAAATATATATATATATATATATATATATATATAGTCCCAAAGCAGTCTTTGGTGTTCTTTAATGAAATGACAGTCCCACTGTTCATTAGGAAAGGTCCAAAATGCCCATGTTAAAACTTTGGCACAAAAAATAGCCGTGTTACATGCATGCGTTGCGCCTTTTTAACGCACACTTGTAACTTTTCCAATTTTTTATATTTTCACTCCAAATTTTCAACATTGCTATTTTTTTCACACCTCCTCATGAACAGTGCAGCTGTAATTTCTTACTTCCCGACAGAAATGTGTTTTTGCATCTCTGCTGAAGAATGGTGCATCACTGTGCGAAATCAACTTTTGGGATGGAATAACGAAATCACAATGCCAGTGTTTGTGAGGGGATTTGCCAAAAATCTTGTGCTGAAAATCTGAGAAACAATTCCCCAAAATAGTAACATTATGCGCGTACATTGTGTAGTTTCTATGCACGCTTGTAACTTTGCCAATTTTTCATATTTCCCCTCCTGGTTTTCAACATTACCCTTTTCCATGACTCCTCATGAACAGTATACAGATCTCATTTTTCACATCTCACCCAAAACTTGATTTTGCATCTGTTGTGTGGAATGGCACATTCACTGTGTGAACTCAATGTTCAGGACAGAGTAAAGAAATGACAGTGACATTGTACATGAGGTAGGGTGCTCAAAATGCCATGTTGAAAATTGGGTGGAAAATATCTTGAAAATGAGGTATAGATTTTCTCTGTTATATCTTGCATGGAGGACTCACTGTTATGATTACAACAACACTTGAATGTTTTTCCTAACTGCTACTGTTCTTGAGATATTGGCAAATTAGTGTTACAAGGGTTCCTTGCCCCAAAGGGCATCTGTATGTTTCTGGGTGAGAGTTAGGCCTTGTGACCCCATGGCACAACCTGGCGTGTATTGGTCTGTGGAGGATGGGGGGTGGAGTTGGAGGGGTAGGGGCTCAACCTTAACATCACATGTAAATATACATATTTAATGGAACAATATATATATATATATATATATATATATATATATATTTTTTTCATAGCAAAAAAACTCAGTTTACTGCATCACTTAGGGTTGTTCCACAGTGACAAAAGCAAGGAAATTTGGTGTTCATGTTGAAAACCCTAACTCCGCATTCCCTCCACCCCCAGTTACACACACACACACACACACACACACACACATATGGAAGTAGGGGGAAAGACCAAGGCAACACGACCAATCATAGACAACCAGCTGCAGGTGACAGAAATAACATACAACTGTCTAAACATACTACAGGACACATCCATCATCATGGGCCACTAAGTGTAAAAGTTCTGTTGCCATCCGAGTGACTTTGTCCTATGCATGCATACTGCCCATCAGTTGTTACTGTATCACATTATACATTCTTTTATATCTAATAGATTTCTTATGTCTTCTGAATGACAGTCCTGATAATCATCACTCTAATAACATGCCAATATCTGGCAGTGGTCTTAGGGACCTTTGTTGGCTGTTAATGCCTCCTGATGTTACTCCAAAATAAGACAATTATGTGTCAGTACGCTATTCTCTGCACAGTACTGCTGTACCATTATCTTACACTGTAGAATTGCAGATCTGTGTGAAACTGTCAGACCCGATAACTCACATGGTCACATTACACGATAGCAGAGTTGTGGAAAGTTTCTCATTTAAAACAGCAAAGTAGGTTCCTCCACTATTTGATATATTGCTGCTAGCATGGTGTTCAAAGGACCCATATTCACATGTTTGTCTTCATGAGTGTGTAGTAGCACAGATCACTTTAAAACAGTTTCATGTCTCTAAGTACCCAGTGATCTTACCTTGCCATAAGAAAAAATAGGATCAGTACAGTACTATCTACTAAGTCATTCTCCACTATTATTTGAACCTTCACAGCTGTACATGGGACTGTGTCACTCAAACTATTCTATGGTACCAGTTCACTCTCTTTGCCTTGCTGTGACTTTGTAAGTGCAAATGCATGTTTCTGTTTGTATACACATTCCTACCTATGTGGTAACAGTGGTGGCTAAACACAACATGTTACCACCTCTCTACCTATGAATGGATAATATTAGTCACCATTTACACTGGGCTTTCATGTGTGTAAATGGCTCCTAATGTTACCCTAACAGTAGTAAATAATGTATCAGAATACAGTCATAAACACTGTGCTACTGCATTGTTATCTAATCCTAAAGAGTTCAACAGCTATGTGGAACTGTAGCTCACAATCTGTTAAATATCATCATGGCCCATGGTTGACATTATTATATAAAGCATTTCACATAGTAACAGTAATATGACTATTATCATAGGGTGGGAACATCATTCAGCATTTATACCACTGTTAGTTATGTTAGTGGTTATGCATGTGGCAGTAAAATAACCAAATATTCGTTCTGAATACTTTCAGAAGTCACATTGACAACTTCCTTCTATGACTTTGTTAAGGGAGTGTCTTGTGAAGCTGATATTGCCTGCACAAAGTGTGGCATGTGGAGAAAAGCTTGCATAGCTGAATTAGCATAGCAGTTTACTCTAGTACTGTTATCAAACACTGGGACAACAGCCATACCAAGTGACTTCTGAGCAACAGCTGGTTCTGCATCTGCATTTGACATTCTGACCTTCTTAGTACTCTGCACAGTTAATTCAGTAGTGGCAGCTCATTTTCTCTTGTTGCCAGGTGAAGCTGTGACTGTGAGATATGAGACAACCACATACGTAGGTAGTGGTATTAGAGACATCTGTGGCTGATACAGAGTACGTAATCTGTTGTACTCAACAATACATCGCTTGTCAGCACATATCTTCTGAGATGCGAGTGTTATGAAGTGCAACCCAGAAAAACCGCGGATGCGTGAAAGTGTGATGTAGCTCATGCCATCTTTGAAAATGTCTGTGCCTATGTCCACCATTGCTGAATCCAAACTCAAGCCCTGAGACTTGTGAATTGAAACAGCATATGCAACACATATGGGGAACTGTTTCCTGTTGACATAGATATCCTTAAATACCTGGAACTTAACACAGGTACGATCAATCTGCACAGGCTGTTCCATGTTGTCAAAGAGGACAACAAGTGTCTCGATAAATGTCTTCTGAACATTGTAAATGAAGTCTATGATGTGATTCATGGCACCATTTACCATGCCATGCTCAACATCAAGATTACACCGTAGCATGACACACGCATTCTTACAAACTGTAAGAACAGCTTCCAGGCCAGCTGTACGTGAAACATCCAACTTCAGTTCAGAGAGTCACTTAGTCATCTTCGCTACCAGCTTCCGACTTAGAATGACACCATCAACTGTATCAACAGCATGCAGTAAGATAATTTCTTGATTCTCTCTCTCTGCAACATAACACTGTTGAACTCAACACATTTCTTAAGTCATGGTATAAGATGCACAATCCGTGTGCCCCTGGAGTACACATCACTGAAAACATCACATGCTGTTTCTATGGATGTAGTATCCATTCTGATTCTTCAACTGTGTAACATTGAAAGATGTTCTGGTGACAAAGAACCTGTATGAGCTTGATCCAACAGTGCCTTGTAAGCCAGATCACCACTCTGCTGTATGTTCTGACACAACTCGACATAGGTAAATAACTCCCACAGGTTAAAACCTCCAATGCAGCCTAATGTATTCTTAGCCTGCTTGACAGTCAGAGCTGCAAAGACATGTTCCGCATTGACTGGTGTAAGTTGTTAAAGGTCTTCAAATACAATGATGCTTTTACCACCAAATGCATCTCCCATAGTCAGTCCCCAAAATCTCCTGTAGAAGTAGGTGTATACAGGAAAGCATCAAATTAGAGACCATGCTAATCTCATCAATGAACAGTAACCTCATCTTAGTAAACATAGAACAAAGCTGAGATGCAACCTCAAATGACAGCTTACTATACTCTTCTGATTTGCCATGTTCCACTGGCAACATGAAGAGATGGTGTAACATAACTCCACCAATGTTGTATGCAGCCAGTCCAGTGGGAGCACTAAAAGCAACAGACATTGATGAGCCTGTCAATTTCCATATGTCAGCCGTTATGGCATCTATAAGGAAGCGCTTTCCTGTACCTGCTGAGTCACTAAGAAACATCAGTAGTGGCTTGTGATCAGGACAATCATATTTCTTCTGTACATGTAGTATCCCATGCCGGACAGCATCAATAACTGCAGAGTGCACCACACGATGCTGCTCATTGAGTCTCTCTCTCTCTCTCTCTCTCTCTCTCTCTCTCAATTCTGCTGGGTCAACACTGCAGTGTGTGCCATGTTCCATAGCACTCTCCACTTCTGACATGAGTACTTCTGGGGCATTCAGAAGCAGAGGTTCTCCAAGTATACCTTCTCCTTCCGGATCAAGGTTGTCCTGTGAACTAACAGGAGTATCTTCTTCAAGTTCTTTCTGTGCCTTTTCAAGCTGCTCCTTCTCAGCGTCTAGTCTCTGTATATATGTGTCTGAGTATTCAGTTTTGAATGTCTCATAACTGTGATTGAATTCTTCCTCGAATGTATCACAGTCACCTTTTAATTCAGTCTCATTCCTCAGGGTTTAAATAAGAATAGGAGAGCCAAGTAGTAATGCTCTCTGCTCTCAGATGTGCCTAGATGTAATTTGTAGTGGTCAATGAGCCAAGGCTTATGTCCCTTAACGAGACAGCCATTGGCTCCTTTGACCTTGTAAATGTCATGAGTGCAATCAGATGAGACATCCGTCTTGTAGTCATACCACTTAGCCACCTCAAATAAACACATTCGATACATGTCTTCATGTCTACGGGGGTAGTACATGTCAATTAGGTTATTCTTCGAGATATGTCTTTAAGAGGGTCTCTTGAGAGCCAGTTCCTCAATCTCAGCATGAGGAATAAGTACACATTTGCACTTCTCTTTGTAGTTTACACTGAGAAAGTGCACAGCATCAGATTTGCCATACAAATGTGTACCATTCAAGCGATCGTTGGCCTCATAAGCACCACATTCTCTGTGTGATAGGGTCTTCAATCCCAGTGACCACAACTGAGATGTCAGTGACTTGCTTGAATTGGCAATATCTTCCCAAAGATCTTGCAAGCTAGTCTGTTCATGTTTGGTGATGTACGAAGTGACGTACCGAACCAGAGCCAATGAGTTGTCAGCCACAAACTGAACATCTATGTTTGCATGCCACATTAGAAGAAGAGTGGGGTTGTAGTCATTGATGTACACCTCATTCTCATCTCTGGGTAACTCATATACCCTCTTGGTTGATTTTGCCTTCAAGTGGTATCTCATAGCTGAAAACAGTTAGTTCATGCAACCATCCTGACAGACACGCCTGGGAAATCCGAAGCGACATCTTGTGTACCAATCAGATTTGTTCTTCACTGCCTAGCAGCAGT
This sequence comes from Neoceratodus forsteri, assembly GCA_016271365.2. Taxonomy (NCBI): domain Eukaryota; kingdom Metazoa; phylum Chordata; order Ceratodontiformes; family Ceratodontidae; genus Neoceratodus; species Neoceratodus forsteri. The sequence goes on from CM057452.1 coordinate 907,817,062, forward strand.
ATTTCACACAAATATTGCATTGGAACTTCTGCACCAACTTCCACAGTGTAGGATTGTCATACTTGTACAGTATGCGGCAAGTGATGTATTGCTTAGTGAATGCTAGCACTTCTGCTGCGTCATGTTCCCCTATGCGGCGGGGGGTGTCCTTGATCCACAGTAACATATGAATATGAGGAGCACCTTATGCCTGATATTCCATCTTCCAGAAGTAATGCTCCACAATACTAAGAGGCAGATTGTCCTTTGACAAAATGCAAGTCAGAACATCATGGAATCGCTTGTGAAAATGTCTAGTCACAGACACTGGGTCAAGTGAGCACATTTCTCCGAGAGTCATTGATGAAATGCCCTCTGCATCACAGTTTGCCCACTTCAAGAGTTCAATGGCCTCCTCTCAGGTATATTTGGCACAGCTGAGTGTGACAAACCATGTGGCTGTGCCATACTCTCACAGCATAGTCATCACCTCAGAGTGTCTGCAATACCAGTATTCTTTGGTGCCACGTAGATGTGACAGAATGGAAGACAAATTAAATTGCACATTTTCATCCTTTTGCTTTAATTTCTGCAAAAACTGTGTGGCAGTGATTCCATCAAGTGGAGTTGTGAGCCAAATAATATGTGCAATAGACACAGACAGTATGCTAAGCTCACTCTCCCAGAGGAGATGGAACAGGGACTATATGTTGCATCTGAATTTGCCATCCTTACTGAGCACACGGCTAGTGCGGTACTCAGCACCTTGCGCACACACTTCTCTTTCATCTAGGTATCGACCTGACCCTTCTGGGAATAAATCTGGAAAACAACGTGCTTCCAATGTTGCCTCCCAAATGCTGACAGGCTCACCTTTCACCTGTTTCATTTGGTACAGATCAATGTTATCTCCTACTGGATCTCTGCCATGCAGTGGGTGTATTGTGTAATGTTCATACACATTATCATTTGTCTCTACATTGACCTTCTCAATCATTGGTTTTGTGGCATCCAACACATCATGTTCAGCAAACATGCTAGTCATGCGATCAATGTCAAGGTCTGCATAAAAGGGATTGTTTTTCTTCAAATAAGTAAGAGCAAGCTTCACCTTCTCTACATTGACAACATCCTGCCAAATGACCTTTGACTTTGTTGGAAGAAGAATCACCAAACTGTTCTCAGTGGAGATTGCCTCCACATTTTCCTGCAGAGGAAGTGGAAGATACATAACGGAACCTTTAACAGTCCTAATGAGTTCTTTTTGTGGAATGTTCTGTGTTTTTGTATTCAGACGTAAAATAGTTTGAAACAGTTTCATAGTCTGAATAAGAATCCGTTCAAACATATTCAACATGGCAATCTCAGCAGGTGTAAAATGTGCCTTCATATTGTTCAACAGTGACCTTGGTGGCAGAATATTAGCCTTCAACTTGGAGAAACAGTGCTTGCACATCACAATGATTGGGTCTAACTGGAAGTGACACTTTAACAGCAGAAATGCTGACAGTCGAAACCACATGTCATTGTACGGTGACAAGGTTTCCAGGTTCACTGTGACCATTCGTTTCTCGTAACAGAGCCGATCACATGACACACATACAGAGTCAAATTTCTCTGTCTTTGCCAACTCAAATATGGCAATGGATTTCCCAAACTGCTTGAGAATATCAGTTTCTAAGACAGAGACAGAATTTCCATCAGCAATTGATGACTGTTCAATCACAGTATCTGTGACTGCTGTCATGTCACAGCTATTTCAGAAATGTCATGACACCATGCATGTCACCAGACTGCAGTAACTCATTCAGATGAGTATACTGCGCAACAACTCATGCACCTCATAGACCCTAAACACAAAGTTCCACATCCCTGATTGATGCACTGCTGGCATTCTCATGTGGTGAAATACACTATCGCAAACACCACTATGCAGGCATGTAAGCGAATGACCCATAAGTCCAGTATGCGGACGGATCTCACAAAGGTCTATGGTCTGAAACAGTTTATGTCTGTCTTTATGATCAGTAATGACAAACAGGTTGATGAAGTGCTCGACTTGGTCAAATGATGATTGTCTACAGTTACAAATTGCATCACATGTCCATGACAGATAGTGAGACTTATGAGGCTGAACAGTTGCCTCACTCTCATAATCTGACTGCATTGTAGTGTCATCACATACACTCAGCACATTACACAGTTTACCGGACTTATCAAAGCAGAAGTTGCTGTCCTTTTTCTGTGAGTAATATGACTCCTCCCAGAAATATGCCTCTGAGTGCTCTGTGTGTGTAGCCAGTTACCTTTGAAAATGTCACAGATGTTGTGTTGGTTCAAGGCAGGATAGCATTGTAGCCTCATCTTAATGCTGTACACAGCTTTCCTGAACTGCTCAAGTACATGTGCCATTTTATGCCACAAGCGTTGAAGAACAAATAGTGCTCTACTAACAAATGTATGTACTCTGAGATGCAATTTCATCAAAGATAGATAACTCTTTAGTTTTTTTGCTCTCACGTATCATCACAGCAGCAATAAGTCTATCAATCTTAGCTTTATAAGCTAGTGATCGGAAATACTTTTGCTTCCTAAGATGAGCATCAGCAGCCATGCCTTTATGCTGCTGCTTGGCATGCTTCTTTATGCTTGTCTTTGCATCATTAGTCTTCTGTCTGAAAGATTTCTGCAACTGTTACTGGACTCTGCATTTTTGCCTTGCAGTTGCGCAAGCACATACTGTTTCTGTGGAGTGTGCAGCCTGTGAAGTCACTCCTTGAGTGGAATGCTGATTCAGTTTATGTCTTGATATACCATGTGTTGTTTTTTGACCACTCTTAAGCAACAGTGAACTACTATGATACTTGTTTCATCTCTTCATAGAACTGTGTCTCTGTTTAGAAGGCATCTTTCTTCTCTGGAAATTCACAGTAGTGTGGGACAATGTTACGTAAGTATCAGACACCTGTATAAAAATAGAGAAAAACAAATATTTAGTGGTGAGTTAACTTTTTTGTCCTAGCATTACACAGTCACACATACTGTTCATGTGTCATGTTACAAGAATAAATAGCACTGCTTACAAAACATTGCACAGATAATCCTTCTCACAGCCGAACACTAGTGAAAGCAATATACAATGTTTTCAAGTGTCACAGAACAGAAGCTCACTTATAACATGAGAAAATATCCGTAAATATGACAGAAACTAAATTATTCTCAAAATTCTAAATATCCACACTATTTTAGTCAAAAATATTTTTTTCCCAACATTTTCAAAAAGTAGTGTCGAATGTGCGACAGTGTTACAAACTTTGGTGTCATGAGCATGGCAGTGTCGCAAATCTTGGTGTTGTCAGCATGACGCTGTCAAATGTTGAATAATGGTGTAATCAGCATGAAAGTGTCAAATAATCACATTAAAAAAACACCCTCTTTAAAGGCTAAGCCAATCAGACACTGCTTTGTATTTGAGTGACAGACGCTCACATCAGTGGAACTTAACATTGATCAGGCCATGTCAGGCAACCAATCACAACTGCTGAAGACTGGAGAAGGACATAGCGGCCATCTTAGGAAAACACTGAGCAGCCTGCTTTACTCTGTGTAAGTACATCACATTTTCTGTACAATTTTTCTAGCATTATTAAAACTGTTAGAACCATAAAATAGCTTTAAACAAAGCATTTTTTCCTGCTCTGTTTGACCATGACAGTATATATAACCTGTAACGCTGTAAAAAGAAGTTATTACTGTTTAAAGTCAGAGTGTCAATCAGTACTTACTAGCACAGATAGAGCTGCAAATGAAGGCAGAAAGCTAGCAGCACGTGTATCATGACACAAGAGGCAACCAATCATACATCTCTGTGTACTTGTGATTGTTTGACCTAGCCTATGAAAATGTAGTATTTTCCCATCTAGAAAGCTTCCAACATTTCTGGTTGACAGGAGTTGCAGCTATTCAGTGTAGTCATAGTGCATGCATCCACTGTATTGGTTATCCATAAGAAAGCATTAACCAATTACTTTGTAAATGACTGTTTTGGGACAGCCCACCAGGGCAATGTTGAAGGAGATAGAGAAATTTCAGTTTCATATTCAGTAGTGACTAGACACTGCAGGACAAACACTGATTTTTTTGGTAGCTTTCTGTCCACTTCTCAGTTTAAAGCCTCAAAATGGCAGAAAACAGCAAATGGACTGTGTGGGTTGTTGGCAGCTGCATAGTACAACATGCTTTAGAGTATGCTCAGATGAGTAATTTTGGCAAAGACCTGCAGCTTCCAAATTGCTTTGTTAAGTGGTTTGGCAGGGGAGGCATGAGGTGGGAGCATCCCATGCCAACAATGCACAGACTACTGAGCACTCAAGCTCATCCGGACATACTGCTGATTCATCGTGGAGGCAATGATTTAGGCACCAAACAATGGGTAGATTTAGTGTCAGAAGCAAAATTGGACCTTGCTTCTATTATGGGTATGTTACCTGCCTGTAAGATCGTTTTTTCAGATATTACAGAGTGTAGGGTCTGGCAAGCAGAACAGCATATGTACCTGCTTGACAGAGCACAAAGACAGGTAAATACAAATATCTGGATATCTGTGCATGTCTGGGATGCACACCATACGTCACTCTGAAATTAAGTATTGTTATGATTGGCTATACCTACCAGATGGTGTGCACTTCTCTCATACTGGCAATTGCCTTTTTCTGGGAGACCTTTGAGATGGAATTCTCACAGTCCTCTAAAAATATCAGACTGTTAAGATGTTCACCTTTCAAAAAATGGTTCTTTTAAGAGCCACAAAACTTTGGTCAAAAAATAGAAAAACTGCACACATAATACAAACACATGCAGTATCTCTTTTACACTACCGTAGCAGGTTTGATGCATGGACATGTTAATAATTGTGACATGTGTACAGCTTCTGTCATCAAAATTGAATATTAATGTTTAGGCATGTGGTTTGAGTATGCCTATGCACTGCATTTCAAACATGACATAGGGGAGGTAGTAGTGTGTTCTTAATGTGATGTAATCTAACTATCACTGTTGTCATATGTCATAGCCTGCATACGTGTAGTCGAAAAGCTGAACAGAACGCAACCATACAGACGTAAGAATATACCATAGTTATGTACTATTGTCTGTCTCTCTATTCATTGCAGCACTAAAAAAACAAGACAAGAATGAGATGGTGGACTCTGAGGGAGGTGTGCTGCTTGGTAGAGGCGGCTCAGAAGAAAGGGAATGCAAAGGTGCTAATGTGCAGCATTAACAGGAAGCCGGATATAATATGGAGGTGCATACATGCACATCTACACACATGTTTCAAAGTAAAAAATAAGAACTCATTAATGTGTAAGTGGAAGTGGAAGCTGTTGCACCAGTGGTTTTACATCCTAAAAAATGCAAGGAGATACCACAGAATGACTCAGGCTGGTACTACCTTGCATACAAGATGTGGGAGACTGCTAGTAAGCCTTCTGCAGGGGAGTGCCTACAACATTGTGAGTATAGAAGCCATTTCTTAATCACCACAATATATATGACACTGTTAAGAATGACGTGCAGTATTAAGTCGAAGACATTTATTTAAAATAGAAAGACTTCCTTCAGCAATGTGTTCTAGGTGTTCCTCTGCAGAAGGCTCTTTATTTCATATCCTATGGGAATGCAATAAAGTAATCTTATTATGGGAGAGAATTAGGGCTACAGTTAATCCCCTATTAGGCTTAACAGAGTTATTTTCTCCTGAAATATGTATTGTAGGGGGTTATTCATCGATCCCTATTAGAGAGAGAAGGTTTCATATCTCCTTAATATCCTTAGTGGTCAAGAGGCTGGTGTTACATCATTGCTTAGATCAGGAAGAAATTTCTCACTCGGAATGGCTACAAGAAATTCTGTATAATTTAAGGATTGGAAAAACAAATGCTACTCTTAGGGATCAGCCTAATGGATATGTTAAGAGATGGGGCAAACAGGAGACCTTATTAACAGTGTAATTGCTTGTTCTGCCAGTATTGTTACAGGAATGTATAAGGCTATATAGCATGGTTTTAATCTGAGTGGTAACATGAAGGTTGTGTAATAGTTTTTTACAAGTCTATTGTATACCCATGAAATAGAACCCCTTCAAATTTTCTCGGTATGGATTTTATTCTTATTTTAGGCTAGGTATCTTAGGGAGGGAGGGAGGGTTATTGAGGGGGGGTGGGGGGATATATGTTTGCTTGTGCAACTAAATACAAGATACAAGATGTCTAGTTATGCATATCATGTAATGTATATTTCTTTTATTGTGCAAGTGGATGCAATAAGACGTATTCAATTTTTAAAAAAAGAATGACGTGCAGTAAAATATTGGTGTACTATCAGTTATTGTATGGTATTACCATTGTATAACAGAGAAATGTACAGAAGACACCAAGTCTGTAGTACATCAACCTTCAAAAATGTACACAGGAACAATAAGCAATTGTGCGTGAACATAGGAAAAACCATGGTATGAAAGATAAGTGATAGATATATTACTGTACATGGTCTTCAAATACTAGCTATAAAAGACTGCAGTCACTGTTTTTTTTTATTGGCTATTATAATGTGTTCAATTAATGCTGTTTCATGTTCTGTACCTCAGGAGACCATATGATGCTATTTTCCTTAAGGCATACAGTACTACACAGGTATAGACACAGTGACAGAAAACTCTAGACAAGAGAATTCTTAAGGAGCAGAGAGTACTAGCAATGTTGAAACAAATCTGTGCTGAATTACTGGAGAGGTACATACCACACTTAAAAAAAATACATATTTTATTTTTCATTCGCAGGACATCACAGGTGCTCTATGCCACACTCAGAGGTAGTACCAGCAGAGGCTGAGTCTGTGGAGGCTCAACACTCTGACAGTGACAGTGTCATCTTTGTCGAGTCAGAAGGTAAGACAATCCTATTGAAATGATTTGAATGGCTGTTCTGCATAGTTGGTGGGCATACCATGGGTGATCCTCTGCAAGTACTCAGTCTCCTAACTTGTGTCAAGCTGAATCAGAGAAATATATGGTTTATGTCCATAGATTAACTTTTGATGTGGCTTCGCACTCAGGATGCAGTCCCTGATCTGGTAGGAATTGGGTGGTGTATTGCCTGGCTGACACCGTACAACTCCTAACTGTGCAAACTTGTGTGCATCTGCAATCAGGGTGGTGTAACATTGATGTCCAAGGCTGTAGTTTTCTTGTGGCTCTCCACTCAGGATACAGTACCTGCTGAGGGGGGCATTGCCTGGCTGAAGCCGTGCAACTCCTAACTGTGCAAACTTATGTGCATCAGCAATCTGGGAGGTGTACCATTAATATCCATGGCCATAGTTTTGCTGTGGCTCTCTACTCAGATGCAGTACCTGGTCTGGGGGGGTCATAGCCTGGCTGAGGCCAGGCAACTCCTAACTATGCAAACTTGTGTGAACCTGCAATCAGGGTGGTGTACCATTGATGCCCATGCCTGTAGTTTTGCTGTGGCTTTCCACTCAGCATGCAGTACCTGCTTGGGGAGGCAGGGCATTGCCAGGCTGATGCCATGCAACTCCTCAGTCTCCTAACTTGTGTGTACCAGCAATCAGGGAGGTCTACCATTGATGTCCATGGCTGCAGTTTTGCTGTACCTCTCCACTCAGGATGCAGTACCTGGTCGGGGGGGCATTGCCTGGCTAAGGCCAGAAAACTTCTAACTGTGCAAACTTGTGTTCTCCTGCAATCAGAGTGGTATAAGATTGATGTCTAATGCCACAGTTTTGCTGTGGCTGTGCACTCAGCATGCAGTACCTGCTCGGGGGGGGGTCATTGGCTGCCTGAGGCTGTGCAATTCCTAACTGTCAAACTTCTGTACACCTGCAATCAGGGAAATGTTCCGTTGATGTCTGTGGCTGTACTGTTGCTGTGGCTCTACACTTAGGATACAGAACCTGTTTTTTTTGTCGGGGGGCATTGCCTGGCTGAGGCCGTGCAACTCCTTTGTCTGCTAACTTGTCTGCACCAGCAATCAGTGAGGTGTACCATTAATATTCATGGCAGTAGTTTTGGTGTGGCTCTTCACTCAGGATACTATACCTGGTCTGGGGGGGTCATCCCTGGCTGAGGCCGGGTAACTTCTAACTGTGCACACTGGTGTGCACCTGCAATCAGGGAGGTGTACCATTGATCTCCATGCCTGTAGTTTTGCTGTGGCTCTCCACTCAGGATGCAGTACCTGGTATGGGGGGAGGTCATAGCCTGGCTGAGGCCAGGCAACTCCTAACTGTGCAAACTTGTGTGAACCTGCAATCAGGGTGGTGTGCCATTGATGTCCATGGCTGTAGTTTTGCAGCAACTGTCCTTTCAGCATGCAGTACCTGCTTGGGGGGGCATTTCCTGGCTGAGGCCATGCAACTCCTCAGTCTCTTAACTTGTGTGTACCAGCAATCAGGGAGGTCTACCATTGATGTCCATGGCTTTAGTTTGTCTGTACCTCTCTACTCAGGATGCAGTACCTGGTCTGGGGGGGCATTGCCTGGCTAAGGACGGGCAACTCCTAACTGTGCAAAGTTCTGTGCACCTAGAATCAGAGAGGTGAACTGCTGATATCCATGGGTGTAGTTTTGCTGTGGCTCTCCACCAGGATGCAGTAGCTGCTTGGGGAGGGGAGGGGTTGGGGGCGCATTGCCTAGCTTTATCTGTACAACTTCTCAGTGTCCTAAGTTGTCTGCAGCTGCTATCACAAAGATACACTGATGATATTCATCCCCTTTGTTGGACTGCACCTCTTCACTCAGCAAACAGTACATGTTCTGGGGTGGCATGAGAAGGGGTGAAAGAGCATTGCCTGGCTGACCCTATCCAACTCCTCAGTGTTGTTACTTCTGTTCACCTGTAATCATGGGTGTATACCATTGATGTCCATGCCTCTATTTGGACTACAGTGCCGCACTCATTCTCTAGTACCAGATCAGGGGGGTGACCGCATTGCCTGTTTGACACTGTCCAACTCAGTGTCCTATCTCGTATACATCTGGTATCAGAGACGTATATCATTGATATCCATGCCTATATTTCAGCAGTGGCTCTGTACTCAGGATCCAGTGCATTATTTGTTTGACCATGGATTTCATCTCACATCTAGTAGTTATCAGCACGTACACTCTTAACTGTACCACGGTCTAGCATCCTGGAATTATTACATATGAAGAGACATGAAAGACAATAACAGTCTTGTTATCCATGAACATATTGACATGATCTGTATTAAACAATCTATTTATGTATTGTCTAGTGGCCAAGACTTTCGCTATAGGACGTAAAGAACAGGTGAAGCAGGAGCCTGGCACCAGTGCAGAACATAAGTGTTGTAACAGAAAGACATATTGTTGTCAGAAACTGGCAAACACAGCATTTACACATTCTGTTTCCTAGTCTATGATTAAATGGTGTAGAACTACTTATGTTGAGGTGATATCACTCTATATATACAGATCAGTATATGGTCAACCATGATCAATTAATGTTCCACACCACAGAATGGATCTGATCCACTCCAAACACAACAGGTGTCAGAATACAAAGATGATTCATGAACTTTTAAACAAAAAATGTGGAACTCCTAACTGTCCTAACTTGTGTGTGCCTGCAGTCTGGGAGGTGTACCATTGATGTCCATGGACTTTGTTTTCCTGTGGCTTCCCACTCATGATGCAGTACCTGGTCTGTGGAGGGGGGTGGGGGGGAGATTGCCTGGCTGAGGCCATGCAACTCCTAACTGTGTTAACTTGTATGTACCTGCAATCATGGAGGAGTACCACTGATGTCCATGGCTTTTCTTTCCTGTGCCTCTCCACTCAGGATACAGTGCCTGGTCTGGGGGGGCATTGCCTGGATGAGGTTGTACAACTCCTAACTGTCCTAACTTGTGTGTACCTACAATCAGAGACATGTACCATAGTTGTCCACAGCCTTTGTTTTCCTGTGGCTCTCCACTCAGGATGCACTACTTGGTATGGGGGGGCATTGGCTGCCTGAGGCCATGCAACTCCTAACTCTCCTAACTTGTGTGCACCAGCAATCAGAGAGTTGTACCATTGATGTCCATCACCTTGGTTTTGCTGTGGCTCTCCACTCAGGGTGCAGTACCTGCTCTGGGGATGGGGGTATTGCCTGGCTGAGACCGTGCAACTCCTAACTATGCTAACTTGTGTGTACCTGCAATCAGGGATGTATACCATTGATGTCCATAGCCTTTGTTTTCCTGTGGCTCTCCACTCAGGATGCAGCACCTGGTCTGGGGGGGACACTGGTTGCCTGAGGCCATGCAACTCCTAACTGTCCTAACTAGTGTGTACCTGCAAGCAGGGAGGTGTACCGTTGATGTCCATAGCCTTTGTTTTCCTGTGGCACTCCTCTCAGGATGCAGTACCTGGTCTGGGGGACGGGGGGCATTGCCTGGCTGAGACCATGCAACTTCTAACTGTGCTAACTTGTATGTACCTGCAATCAGGGACAGATACCATTGATGTCCATGGCTTCAGTTTAGCTGTGGCTCTGTACTCAGGATGCAGGATCTAGTCTGGGGAGGCATTGACTGCCTTAGGCCATGCAACTCCTAACTGTGCTAACCTGTGTGTACTTGCAATCAGAAAGGTGCACCATTGATGTCCCTGGCCTCAGTTTTGCTGTAGTTCTTCACTCAGGATGCAGTACCTGTTCTGGGGTGAGTGGCATTGCCTGGCTGACGCTATGCAACTCCTAACTGTACTAACTTCTGTGTGCCTGCAATCAGGGACATGTACCGTTCATGTCCATGGCCTCAGATGTGTGTTGGAGTTGTTGGTCCTAACTCTCACCCCATTCTCCTACACTTCACCACCTCAGCTTGCTTACACATGGGATGGGGTGAGAGTTAGGGCCGATGACCCCAACGCAAACCGCAATGCCGGTTAGGTGGTCGGGGTGAGGGGGCACAAGGGGGGGCATCCAAGCCTAACATCGAATTTCCTCACTTTCGTCGCTGAGGAACAACCGTAACTGATGCATTAAACAGAGTTTTTGGGCATGAGTATAAGACATATCTTATTGGGTAAACAAGTACCACACATTGTGTTATTGTAATAGTTTATGTTGTTTTCTCCCCCTTTTCCTTTTTTCTTTTCTCATTCCTCCCCTTCCCCCTTCCCCTTCCTGCTTCTCTTCCCTTTCCTTCTCCTTCTTTCCTCCCTCCCTTCCCCACATACCCTTCCCTCTCCCTTCCCCTTTCCTTCCTTTCTTTCCTTTTTCCCTTGTTTTCTTTCCCTTTTTTTGTATGTAGGTATATAACTTCGGCAGTATTTATATGGTAATCTGTTAGCACCCTTTGCAAACTGTGTGAGAGGCCTTTCGGCACCATGCAATTCTGCTTAAAGCTGAACCAGCATAACATTCTGTGGTGATTTGCATATGCAGCCCATGATGCTTTGCATTGTGGGGGCATGTGTGATTTTGTATTTATATGGTAATGTTGCCTATATTGCACTGTTCATGTATTTTGGATGAAATTATACATTTTCTGATTGTTCCTATAGCATCTAATTTGTTAGGATGTTCTGAATTTAGATATTTTATGTGAATTCATGAAATATATATGCATTTAGTATTGTTTTACTGTACATGTATATTTTTTACCTTGGGATTGATTTATGTTCATGGTTGGCTATGCTGATTGAGAGAATAGAGATGTGTGTCTCTTTAATTGCTCACCTTATAAATGGATATACCTTAAACTCATAGCCCCGCCTTGAAAAAGCATAAGAGCTACGTGAAATGTTGGTGGAAGGGGTGCTACTATCACCCTGTATGTGTTTCTAGCTTTTTTGTAAAATAAAGCAGTTTTTATTGAGACCTGGTTTTAGGTCTTTTTGTTTTGGCATGTCTTGTGCACCACTCAATGAACTTTTGACCACCCATTATTGCTGACACACTGGGTGCAAATCTTGGCCTAGAAGACCTATGTACATTCCCTGACTGACCTTATCTACCTCCCTAACTATTAACTAGTAATATGATTCTCCAATCATGACCGTTAACTGTTCTTGATCAGTAGGGGCACTGTATGACTGTGTCTATAGAAATACTGAAAGTCCTGACTTTCATACACATATAATAGCACTGTCTATGACTTAACTTAAAATCCAAATGAGCATCTCACTCACGATACTATTGCTGCTCTAATCAGATCATGAACAAAGCCAGTAAAGTACACCTATCAATGTAACATGTTCATACATTATTTTTCTGTTCACAGATGTTCCAGCAACTCCACCGTGCTCTACGCACTGCGACTGTGTACATCGACTTGAACAGAAGGTTGACCGGCTCACAGAAGAAGTTGTTAGCCTGAGACAAGGACAAAAACAAATGTTTTCACTGTTAAAAGCGCAACAGGGCATGGTCAACCTTCTGTTCGAGCCAGTGGACACAGTCCCAGATGCCAGTGCCCACAGCAGCACTGCTTCACCTGTTCAACTACCATCTAGTCTCCTTGACCACAGCTGAAGGGCCTCCACAGTTCTCTGGTATCTCCTTGATGGTGCAACACCTTCCACTTCCATTGCGCCTCCAGATACATCCAACTTCCTGTCCCCAAGCCACCTCAATCAAGACAGCACACCTCCCTCTCTATCAATAAAGAACAGAAAATGTATATTTTTCATAATCATTATATTTTTATACAGAGTGAATGTATTTTTTCTAAATCATTTTTTTTTTAAATTGCAATCATACAACAAAACATTTATCATTTTTATAATCAATATTTTTTATACATAAAGAATATATTTTTTTATTTCTACATTATATTTTTAAAAATTGCAATCATATATATATTTTATATGTTTCGGCAAAATGATATTTTAGACAACAAAATTTTTTTATGAATATTTTTGCAACAACAAAAAAATGTATGTTTATTGTATCCGTTCTATGGCTATTAGTATTTTGAACAACAGAAAGTAATTCTAAGTGGTTTTCATCTCGTAAAAAAACTGAAATACCATTGATGTTCATCCCCCTTGCTTACTTAACATCCAGTACTTGGCCTGTGAGGCGTGGGTGCATTCCCTGGCTAAGGCTGTGCAACCCATCACTGTCATAAGTAGTCTGCTGTTGGTATGACAGAGACATATCATGAATGTCCATATCTTTAGTTCTCCTGTGGCAACCCACTCAGGATGCAGTAGCTACTCTGGGTGGCGGGGCCCACCATTGACTAGCTGAGTCCATGCAACCCTTCAGTATCCTAAGTTGTGTGTACCTCCAATCACAGAGGTCTACCATTGATGTCCATGACTGTAATTTTGCTGTGGCTCTCCACGGAAGATACAGTACCTGCCAGAGTGGGCATAGGGCATTGCCTGGCTGAGTCCATGCAACTCCTCAGCATCCTAACTTGTCTGCACCTGAAATCATGTAGTTCTCCCATACATGTCCATAGCTGTAGTTCTGCTGTGGCTATCCACTCAGGAACTAGTACCTGCCTGGGGGGGCATTCCATTGCTGACACCATACAAGTCCTAACTGTGGTAACTTCTGTGCACCTGCAATCAGGGAGGTATACTGTTGATGTTCATGGACTCAGTTTTGCTGTGGCTCTCCACTCAGGATGCAGTACCTGATCTGTCAGGGGAGGGGCATTGCCTGGCTGAGGCCGCGTAACTCCTAACTGTGTTAACCCGTGTGTACCTACAATCAGGGAGGAGTACCGATGATGTCCATTTCCTTTCTTTCCTGTGGCTCTCCACTCAGGATGCAGTACCTGGTCTGGGGGGGATGAGGGCATTGCCTGACTGAGGCTGTGCAACTCCTAACTGTCCTAACTTGTTTGCACCTGCAATCAGAGAGCTGTACCATTGATGTCCAAGCCCTCGGTTTTGCTGTGGCTCTCCACTCATGATGCAGTACCTGGTCTGAAGGGGTCATTGCCTGGCTGAGGCCATGCAACTCCTAACTGTGCCGGCTTGTGTGTACCTGCAATCAGGGACGTATACCGTTGATATCCATGGCCGCAGTTTTGCTGTTGTGCTCCACTCAGGATGCAGTACCTGGTCTGAGGAGGAAGACATTTCCTGACTAAGGCTGTGCAACTCCTAACTATCCTAACTTGTGTGCACCTGCAATCAGAAAGCTGTACCGTTGATCTCCAAGGCCCCAGTTTTGCTGTGGTTCTTCACTCAGGATGCAGTACCTGGTCTGGGGGGGGCACTGCCTGGCTGAGGCCATGCAACTCCTGACTGCCCTAACTTGTGTGTTTCTGCAATCAGGGAGGTATACCATTGATGTCCATGGCCTTTGTTTTCCTGTGGCTCTCCACTCAGGATGCAGTACCTGGTCTGGGGGGGTCATTGCCTGGCTGAAGCAGTACAATTCCTAACTGTGCTAATGTGTGTATACCTGCAATCAGGGATGTGTGCCATTGATATCCATTGCCTCAGTTTTGCTGTGGCTCTCCACTCAGAATACAGTACCTGGTCTGGGGGGAGCATTGCCTGGTTGGGGCCATGCAACTCCTAACTGTCCTAACTTGTGTGCACCTGGAATCAGGGAGGTGTACCATTGTTGTCCATGGCCTTTGTTTTCCTGTGGCTCTCCCCTCAGGATGCAGTACCTGGTCTGGGGGGAAGGGGCCATTGCCTGGCTGAGGCCGTGCAACTCCTAACCATCCTAACTTGTGTGTTTTTGCAATCAGGGAGGTGTACCGTTGATGTCCATGGCCTTTCTTTTCCTGTGGCTCTCCACTCAGGATGCAGTACCTGGTCAGGGGGGTCATTGCCTGGCTAAGGCAGTGCAACTCCTAACTGTGCTAACTTGTGTGTACCTGCAATCAGGGACATGTACCATTGACGTCCATGGCCTTCCTTTTCCTGTGGCTCTCCACTCAGAATGCAGTACCTGGTCTGGGGGGAGGGGGGCATTGCCTGGCTGAGGCCGTGCAACTCCTAACTGTCCTAACTTGTGTGCACCTGCAATCAGAGAGATGTACCGTTGATCTCCAAGGCCTCAATTTTGCTGTGGTTCTCTACTCAGGATTCAGTACCTGGTCTTGGGGAGGATTAATTGCCTGGCTGAGGCCATGCAACTCCCAATTGTGCTAACTTGTGTGTATCTGCAATCAGCGACATGTACCGTTGAAGTCCATGGTGTCAGTTTTGCTGTGATTTTCCACTCAGGATGCAGTACCTGGTCTAGGGGGGAGGGCATTGCTTGGCTAAGGTCGTGCAACTAGTAACTGTCCTAACTTGTGTGCACCTGCAATCACAGAGGTGTACCATTGATGTCCATGGCCTTTGTTCTCCTGGGGCTTTCCACTCAGGATGCAGTACCTGGTCTGGGGAGGGAGCATTGCATGGCTGAGGCCATGCAACTCGTAACTGTCCTAACTTATGTGCACCTGCAATCAGAGAGGTGTACCATTGATCTCCAGTGCCTCAGTTTTGCTGTGGCTCTCCACTCAGGATGCAGTACCTGGTCTGGGGGGGGCATTTTCTGGCTGAGGTCTTGCAGCTCCTAACTGTCCAAACTTGTGTGTTCTTGCAGTCAGGGAGGTGCACTGTTGATGTCCATGGCCTATGTTTTCCTGTGCTTCTCCACTCAGGATGCAGTACCTGGTCTGGGGGGAAGGGGCATTGCCTGTCTGAGGCTGTGCAACTCCTAACTGTCCTAACTTGTGTGCATCTGCAATCAGAGAGGTGTACCATTGATCTCCAAGGCCTCAGTTTTGCTGTGGCTCTCCACTCAGGATGCAGTACCTGGTTTGGGGGGGTTAATTGCCTGGCTGAGGCTGTGCAACTCCCAACTGTGCTAACCTGTGTGTATCTGCAATTAGGAATGTGTACTTTTGATGTCCATGGCCTCAGTTTTGCTGTGGCTTTCCACGCAGGATGCAGTACCTGGTCTGGGGGAGGGCATTGCCTGGCTAAGGTCATGCAACTCCTAACTGTTCTAACTTGTGTGCTTCTGCAAGCAGAGAGGTGTACTGTTGCTATCCAAGGCCTCAATTTTGCTGTGGCTCTCCACTCAGAATGCAGTACCTAGTCTGAGGGCATTGTCTGGCTGGGGCTGTGCAACTCCTAAGTGTCCTAACTTGTGTGTTCCTGCAACCAGGGACATGTACAGTTAATGTACATGGCCTCAGTTTTGCTGTGGCTCTCCACTCAGGATGCAGTACCTGGTCTGGGGGGGCATTGCCTGGCAGAGGCCATGCAGCTCCTAACTGCCCAACTTGTGTGTTCCTGCAATCAGGGTGGTGTACCTTTGATGTCCATGACCTTTGTTTTCCTGTGGCTCTCCATTCAGGATGCAGTACCTGGTGTAGGGGGGACATTGCCTGGCTGAGAATGTGCAACTCTTAACTGTCCTAACTTGTGTGCACCTGCAATCAGAGAGGTGTACCGTTGATCTCCAATGCCTCAGTTTTGCTGTGGCTCTCCACTCAGGATGCAGTACCTGGTCTTGGGGGGGATTAATTGCCTGGCTGAGGCCGTGAGGGGTGAGTTAATAACAACAAGAAAAATCGAAAGAGACCTAGGAGTAATTATATCACATGACCTAAAGGTGGGCAAGCAATGTGAGAAGGCAGTAAGCAGGGCTGGGAGTACACTGGGATGCATAGGGACAGGCATCAACAGTAGAAAACAGGAAGTTGTTATCCCTCTGTACAGACAGTTAGTGAGACCCCATCTGGAGTACTGCACGCAATTCTGGAGACCCCATCTCCACAAAGACATCGACAGAGTGGAGTCTGTTCAGAGGAGGGCAACCAAAATGGTGCAAGGTCTGCACCAGAAGACATTTATTTTTATTTATTTTTTATTTATTTAGTTTTTGTTGACCGGGTAAGTGCACTAGACAAATTCTGCCTATTTTCGGGCACGACCCAGGGGAAGGAGATACAGATGAATGCCAACTGACCTTGAACCAGATTAAGCTGTTGGTGGTATTTTTAGTGAATGAGGGAAATTTGGCCAGGACACTGGGGAAATTCCCCTACTCTTTTTCGATAAGTGCCATGGGATCTTTAACATCCACCCGGACTACTACCAATCTAGGCAGATGGGACCTCGGTTTAACGTCTCATCCAAAAGACGGCACCTCAGAAGTACAGCACCCCTCTCATGCTGCACTACAGTGTCAGTTTTGGGATATTAACCCAAGTGCCAGATGTCGGAACTGAACCCACAGCCCTCTGATCTTCCAGCCTCAGAGGTGAGTGTGCTACCTACTGAGCCACTGACACTGCTATACAAGGAGAAACTAAAGCAGCTTAATATGTATACCCTTGAGGAAAGGAGGGAGGGGGACATGATAGAAACTTTCAAGTATCTCAAGGGAATTAACAAGGTACAAGAGGTATTAAGGTATCTTTCAGAAGAAGAGATGTGCAAGAACAAGGGGGCACAATTTGAAGATAGAGGGGAAACAGCTCAGAGGTAATGTTAGAAAGTATTTTTTCACAGAGAGAGTTATGGATGCATGGAATAGCCTTCCTGAGGAGGTTGTGGAGTCATGAATAGTGGGAGAATTCAAGAATGCATGGGACAGGCATAAGGCAATTCTAGTGGGGCAGGAGGAAGTAAGCTGTTGATTAACTAGAATCTGCAGCTTATCCATCGGGTAGGGAAATGGGCAGACTGGGTGGGCCAAGTGGTCCTTATCTGCCGTTAAATTCTATGTTTCTATGCTGTGGCTCTCCACTCAGGATGCAGTACCTGGTCTTGGGGGGGGACATTGCCTGGCTGGGGCTGTGCAACTCCTAACTGTTCTAATTTGTGTGCACTAGCAGTCAGAGAGGTGTACCGTTGATCTCCCATGCCTCAGTTTTGCTGTATTTCTCCACTCAGGATGCAGTACCTGGTCTGGGGGGGCATTGCCTGGCTGAGGCCATGCAACTCCTAACTGTCCTAACTTGTGTTTACCTGCAATCAAGGAGGTGTACCATTGATGTCCATGGCCTTTATTTTCTTGTGGCTCTCCACTCAGGATGCAGTACCTGGTCTGAGGGGGGCATTGCCTGGCTGAGGTCATTCAACTCCTAACTGCCCTAACTCATGTGCACCTGCAATCAGGGAGGTATACTGTTGATGTTCATGGCTTCAGTTTTTCTGTGGCTCTCCACTCAGGAAGTAGTATCTGGCCAGGGGGGATCATTGCCTTACTGAGTCCATGCAAGTCCTAACTGTCCTAACTTGTCTGCACCTGCAATCAGTGAGGTATACCATTGATCTCTATGGTCTTTGTTTTCCTGAGACTGTCCACTCAGGATACACTACCTGGTCTGGGGAGGGCATTGTGGTGGTGGAAGTGTGGGACACTCAAGCCCTGCTCTCCCAAAACATGATTTTTGTTTCACATAGGAATAGTAACTGCAATACAAGCACAAACAGTCACTGTACCACAATAGGAAATGCAAATGATAATGGTAACAGCAATGATGATGCCAAAGAAAATGTCAGCATGTACACAACTGCAAATGCTAATGCACATGGTGATGCAAAATGAAACACAAACAGAAACAGTAATGGAAACACAAATGGTAACAGTAATGCAAACGCCAAGCACAAATGAAAACACATAGGGTAATGCACACGGTGGCATAGACGGGAATGCTAATGCAAACATTTACAGAAATGCAAGTGGAAACGCTAACTGTAACAGTAACAGAAGTGCACACCCAGTTTTTGCCCAACAGCTGTATAGAGAAACACAGTGAATACAAAGAATGTATGCATAATAATGGGGTTCGGACCAGAAAATGAGTACTTGGAATACTAAATTGCTTATATCTCAGGAACCGTACGACGCAGAAAAAAATATTCATATAAATTATGACTTTCCTGGCTAGTTTTGCACTTAGCCCCCTAGTGAGGGGCTAAGCATTTTCATTGCAAAAAGTCCATATCTCAAAGTGTTTCCGAGATACGGACACCGAAAGGCAAGGTGGGTGCCACAATGTTAGTCTATGAGAAAAAGTGTAAACTTCGGAGCACCATAACTTTCCATTCATGCAATATTTTGTCACCAAACCACAAAAAGGCGTATCTGTGGGATGTTGGCTTTCTTCCCTCCAAATTTCATCCCAAAAGACCAAACCAGTGTTTTGCAGCAGGGTGGCAAAGAATTCCTCTTGTTTTCCCCATAGTGTCGAATAGTAGTGTCGCAAAATGCGACACTTTCGCAAAGCAAATCATGAAAGTGTTGCAGGTTTGACACTACTTTGAGACACTACTTTTTCCAAAAATTTGAAAAACATATTTCTGGGGTGTTTAACCCCAAAATAAAGACATGTCTGGCATCCTTTGGGCTCAACTAGGTAAACACAGAAATAATTGTATCCCTAGAGGGTCCCAATTTTAAATGCCGAGCATTTCTCTGCTCAGTACCTGAAAACAAAATGGTGGATTTGCAACACTACTGGGGTCATTTGCGACACTAAAATCTGCATTTGTGACACTCTTGAAATTTTTGTTAACTTTTCCTGTTGACTATAATGGGAAACTTGTTTTTTGAATAACTTTTGAACCATTCAATATTTTTTCATGAAATGTTCAAAAGGCACATTGGGAACCCCAGCCACACGTTCCCTGAAGGTTTTGGACTGGTCACACAAACCACGTGACCTGTAGGCATGAGCAAAGAATGCACAAAAAAGCGTAAATGCGCTATGGAATGTCGCTTAATAATTCCGCAACCGTATATCTAACCACTACAAAAGTTGGCAGATCCTGAGATCTATGCTATGACTCAGTGCCTGCCAAACTGCAGGCAAATCTTTCATACAGTGGCAAACTTATTAAGGTGCACAATTTCACACTTTGACCTTAAATGGGGTACTCAACCTTAACTGTGGTGGCACTACCATGCCATCATAATATATATATGTGTATATATATATATATATATATATATATATATAAAAAATATATATATATATATATATATGTGTGTGTGTGTAAATTATGGTAACACGATAGCGCTACCATAGTTAGAGTTGAGTAGCACTTTTAAGGTTAAAGGGTCAAACTTTGCACCTTAATAACTTTGCCACTGTTCAATGGATTTGCCTGAAATTTGGCATGCGTGATCAAGAACCATACATCTTTGTTCCGGTCGGATATATGGCCACAGAGTTATTAAGTGTGATCTGCACACGCGGTTACAGTTTCTGGTGAATTCTTTGCTCGTGCCTACAGGTTGCACAGTTTGAGCGACCAGTCCGAAAACTTCAGGAAACGTGCAGCAGGTGTCCCCAATGTGCCTTTCAAAGATTTCGTGAGAAAATATTAAACGATTCAAAAGTTATTCAAAAAACAATTTCCCATTATAAGTCAATGGGGAAGTTAACAAAAAGTTTGACAGTGTCTCAAATGCACTTTTTAGTGTCGCAAATTGCAAAAAAATGTTTGCCATTTAAATTTGGGACCCTCTAGCAACACAATTCTTTTTGTGTTCACCTACTCGGACCCTGAGGATGCTAGTCATGTCTTTATTTTGGGGTTAAACACCCTAGAAATATGTTTTTCAAATTTCTGGAAAAAGTAGTGTTGCAAAGTAGAGTCGCACTCACGACACTTTCGCAAATGCTTGTGAAAACTTTCACAAATCATGACACTACTTTTTCAGACTATGGCCAAAATGACAGCAGTTCTTTGCCACCCTGCTGCAAAAGAATGGTTTGGTCTTTTGAGCTGAAATTGGGAGAGCACAGCCAACATCTCACAGATGTGCCTTTTGGTGGTTTGATGAAAAAATATTGCATGGCTGCAAAGTTACGGTACTCTTAAGTTGGTGTTTTTTCCATAGACTAATATGGTGGCATACGGCACACCTTTTGGGGCTCGTATCTCAAAAACGATGCGAAATACAGATTTTTTTTTGCAAGTTGCATAGCTCTATGGGCTATGTAACAACAAAAACCTAGCCAGGAAAATCATGATTTTTGTGAAATTTAAATTTTTTTTCCACATCGTGAGGTTGCTGACATATTAGCAATTAAGTACTTCCAATGCTCGTTTTAAGCTTCGATACCCATTAAAATGCATACATTCTTTGTGTTTCTCTATGCACCTGTTTGGCAAAAACAGGGTATGTGCTTCTGTTACTGTTACAGTTACTGTTTCCACTTGCGTTTATGTCCCCGTCTACATTACCGTTCCTGTGTACGCCACCGTGTGCGTTACCCTTTGCTTTCTCAATTATGCTTGCATTTTCATTATTGCTACCATTTGCATTTCCATTACTGTTTCTGTTTGCATCACCGTGCGCATTGCCATTTGCATTTCCAGCAGCCCTTTCATTTGCGTTTCCATTTCTCTTTCATTTTGTGTCTTCCTTACTGTTATCATTTGTGTTTGCAATTGCGTTACTGTGCCCGTGTGCATTACGGTTTGTGTTTCCATATGTGCTTGTGTTTCCTTTTGTGTTTCTGTTTCCTTTGCTGTTATTGTTGCTGTTACCGTTACCATTTGTGTTTACAATTGCAGTACTGTGCCCGTGCGCGTTTTGGTTCTTGTTTCCATACATGCTTCTGTTTCCATTTCCATTTCCATTTCCTTTGGCATTATTCTTCATATTAACTTTACCATTTGCATTTACAATTGTGGTACCATGCCTGTGCTCATTATGGTTTGCGTCTACGTGTACACTTGCGTTCACGTTTCTGTTTCTGTTCCCTTTCACGTTCTTTTTGCTGTGACACTTAACATTTCCATTTAAAATACCACTGCCATCACTGTTCACATTACCATTTGGGTTTTTGTATGTGCTTCAATGTCCATTTGCATCACTGTTTGCTTCGGCATCACTTTGCGCTTCCGTTTTTGTTAACATTTCCTTTACCATTTATTTTTCCATTACCATGTGTGCCACTGTTGGTGCTTCTGTTTGCATTGCTGTTCCTGTTAGTATGTCACAAGACATCATGTGTCGGGAGCACCGCTGCATTACTTTCACTATTTCTCGTCGTCATTCTCAATAAGAAGGGAAATTAGAGGCAAAAAACTCCATTTAATGCATCAGTTAAGGTTGTTCCACAGTGACAAAAGCAAGGAAATTCAGTGTTAGGGTTGAAACCCCCCTTGGACCCCTCCAGCCGACCCCCAACCTGCATTGAGATAAGGACAACAACCAACTCCTCACTGCATTCTCCTATTCTCAGCTTTTACATGTGATGGGTTGAGAGTTAGGCTGATGACCCAATGCACACAATGATGCCGGGTTGGGGTGGGCTGAGGTGTCCAAGGGGTTTCAAACCTAACGCCGAATTTTCTCACTTTGCCACTGTGGAAAAACTCCAACTGATGTATTAAATGGAGTTTTTGCCTCTATCATATATATATATATATATATATATATATGGCAAAACTGTTTATGCATAGTTGGGTTGTTCCACAAAAGTGAGGCACTGATGTTAGTTGGCACTTTGCACCCCACCTCACCCCGCCCACACCAACAGGCATTGGGGTGTTAATATCTGTTCTAACCCTCACCCCATCCAATGTAAACAAGCTGAGGTGATGCAGTATAGGTGAATGGGGTGAGTTAGACCGACGACTCCCAACACACACCCCGATGCCTGTTGGTGGGGGTGGGGTGCAAGGGGTGGCAACCCTAACATCGAGTTTCCTCACTTTTGTCACTGTGGAACAACCCTAACTGATGCATTAAATTGAGTTTTTTTCCCTGAATTTCCCTTCTTTTTGTGCACTATAAATAGTGAAGTAACGGTAACGCAAACGTAAGCACAAACAGTAATGCACATCGTGACGTAAATGTTAACTGTAATGCAAACAGTAATAAAAACACAAGTGCAAATGTTACTGAAAACAGAAACACAAATGCAAGCTCATAAGCAAATGTAAATCATAACACGCATGGTCACGGTAATGCAATTGGAAATGCAAACGCTGATGGTAACACCAATGATGACGCCAAAGGAAACACAAACACAAATGGAAACACAAACAGAAGCACGTACACAAACCCAAATGGCAATGCACATGGTGAAGCAAATGTAAACGATAACGCAAACGGTAATAGAAACACAAGCACAAATTGTAATGGAAACAGAAACGCAAATGCAAGCTGGTATGGAAACGCAAACCATAACATGCACGGTCATGGTAATGCAATTGGAAATGCAAACTGGTAATGGTAACAGCAATGATGACGCCAAAGGAAAGACAAACACAAATGCAAATGGAAGTGCATATGCAAATGCAAATGATAATGCACACGGTGATGCAAAATGAAACGCAAACAGAAACAGTAATGGAAATGCAAATAGTAACAGTAATGCAAATGCAAATGAAAACGCAAAGCGAAATGCACACAGTGGCATACACAGGAACGCTAATGCAAATGGGTACGGAAACACAAGTAGGAACACTAACTGTAACAATAACAGAAGTTCACACCCAGTTTTTGCTGAACAGCTACATAGAGAAACACAGTGAATACAAAGAATGTATGTATAATTGTGATAGGGCGCAGGTGATCAAGTGGACAGCACTGATAGTCTAACACATCAGCAATCATTAAAGTTAAAATTTATTTCTTTCTTCTTCCAAGCAGGTCACATAAATTACAGCAAACTGGTTCAACAGCAAATCAGCATAACAAAATATGAATAAATTAGACAAAGTCCAACACGGTGGAGCATTTGGCAGAGCTCCCTGGAGTCATACCTCTCCAGACCCGAAAACCTATCTGACTCGGGAGTCTCAGTTTACTCTTTAAATAGGGTCTAATCTCCTCCCATAATCTGAACCCCCCAACAATTTAAAATAACACTTTTTGTTTATCTCAATACTACAGCTGTTTTACTGCAATAACAAAAATTTTCATACCAGTTTTATAATAATCAACCTTACAATTCGCTATTTGTATTGTATCCCTCTGAAGAGTTTATAAAGTAAACTAAACTGTAAAAGTGGGCTGTATTAACAGACGCTCTGCCCACAAAGACAGGAAAGAAGCGTCAACATGAGTATAAAATCAGTACACATTGAGCCACTCCCTCCCTATACAGCTTCACCTAATGATTAGTCTGTGTGTTTCTTCCACAGCATCAGACTACACCCTCAGCCAGCAAGCAGTGAAGGAAAGTAAGGATGTTTTTCCCCTCATTTCCTTGATTATCAGGCTTTATCAGCTATCTAGATTAAAATCATATATGTTTGTTTTCTCTTTAGGCATGAAAATAGACCAGGAAAGTGTATTTTTATTACCAGTTTTATGTCAGAAAAACCCTATAATATCTCCTGAGCATCGATAATTACCACCCACCTCTAGCAGCAGCAGAAAAAGCAGACTACAAATGGCCAGACAGCTCTCAGAAGAGAGCTGGAGTGCTAAGAAATGAATTTGGGGCCTTTGAAACACCAGCCACAAAAATAACAACACCCTCACCACACCAGATACCCCAAATCAGCCCAAAAATACCCACATTCAAGTCATGGGGTATGTACTACTTAATTCTCTTGACCATGTCCAGAAAACTGTGTTCTAAATATATCTACAAGGCTAAATGCCTTCACGATAGTGCACAAAATTGAGCAGGTAATTAATTACCAAAGCTCGCGTTTGCACCATCGCATAGAAACTCAGTAACCTAACTCAATAAAGAAAGCCACTTAATTTAAATAGCTTTGTGGGGAATACGGAAGGGAATTAAAAAGTTCCCAACATATTTTTAATTAAAACCCAAAAGGTGCCAGTAAACCCACAGAAAACCCCGCAGAACAAAACAAAGTTCTTTAAGATCTTTAAATACCCTCACAACAGTGTGCTCATTCAAGAAGGCTTAGAAGCTTACTGGGGCTCATACTTGTACTGTCATGAAGGAGTTTTCTTTAATATGGGCAATTCATGAAACAAGCCATTGGCCCCCAGGTTCTCACTTATTATTTTAAACCCTGAAACACGCCAGGACAGAAACAGACCACTTCTTCTGCAGCACCATACAAACTTTTAACACGGCGCTAACCTGCAGGTATTTTGACAAGGAATAGCCTGCAGAGTATAAATGACTCCAAACTTTCATTCTACAAGGGAAAACAAAACGCTTATTTTCCAAGGTGCACAACCATCTTTAGGCATACAATTTATGCAAAAAGAGGGCAGGACGCTTGGGGGGGGTTAGCAGTCTGGATGTCCTTTATTCACTTTACACACTTAGAGGAAAAAAGGAGTTGCCATTCTTTTTTTTATATTACTAACAAAATAAAACTGCTGAGCTATACACACTGACTGTGCATCAGTACACGCTATCACACAAGACTTCGCAGCAATAGCCATAAAAAGCATTTACAGCTACTGGGGGGAACAATGCTTTACAGAACACTCTGTAACAATAATAATAGGCCTCGGAGCAGAAAATGAGCACTTGGAATACTAAATTGCTTATATCTCAGGAACCGTATAATGTAGAAAAAATGAAACTTTTGTATGATTTATGATTTTCTTGGTTGTTTTGTACTTAACCCCTAGTAGGGGCTAATTTTTCTGACAAAGTCTTATCCTCACGCCCGAGATAAGGGCCCCCGAAAGGCGCAGCAGACGCCATAATGTTAGTCTATGGGACAAATTGTCAGCTTCGGAGGACTGTAACTTTGCATCCCCACAATATTGTGTCACCAAACCACCAAAAGGCACATCTGTGGGATGTTGACTTTCTTCACTCCAAATTTCAGCCCAAAAGACCAAACTGTTGTTTTGCAACAGGGTGGCAAAGAATTCCTGTTATTTTGGCCATAGTGTTACAAAGCAGTGTCGCAAATCACGACACTTTTGCAAAAAAAATCACAAACGTGTCGCAAGTTCGACACTACTTTGTGACACTACAGATTACAAAAATTTTAAAAACATATTTCTGGGGTGTTTTACCCCCCCCCCCCAAAAAAAAAGACATGGCTAGTATCCACAGGGCTCGATAGGTGAACACAAAAATAATTGTGTCCCTAGAGGGTCCCAAATTTAAATGGCAAGCATTTATGTGACCACGAACTGAAAAAAACATGACTGACTCACGACACTACAGGGGTCATTTGTGACACTAAAAACTGCATTTGCAACACTGTTGAACTTTTTGTTAACTTTTCCCATTGACTATAATGGGAAACTTGTTTTTTGAATAACTTTTGAACCGTTTAATATTTTTTCATGAAATATTTGAAAGGCACATTAGGGACCCTGACTGCATTTTTCCTGAAGGTTTTGGACTGGTCGTGCAAACGGTGCGACCTGTAGGTGCGAGCAAAGAATGCACAAAAAAGCAGAAATGTGCTATGGAATGTCACTTTCTAACTCCGCAGCTGTATATCCGACTGGTACAAAACTTGACAGATCCTGAGATCTATGGTACTGCTCATACCTGCCAAATTTCAGGCAAATCCATCTTCCAGTGGCAAAGTTATTAAGCTGCAAAATTTCACACTTTAACCTTAAATGGGGTACTCAACCCTAACTATAGTGGCACTACCGTGCCACTATAATATATATATATATATATCTCATGTATATATGTTGCTCCATTAATGGGGGGTCATTAATCTTAATGAGCAGTTTATCAATATTAATGAGCAGGACATTGATATTCGTCAGTAGCTCATTAATGTTCTTTTTTTTGTTACTATAATTTTTAATTCATTTTTCACGTAATGAGGGGGATAAAGGGTATTGACAGTCACAAATTCATTGTTATACAGAAAGTAACAGTGAAGCCTTACATCAAAACAATCCATTTAAAATTCACCATTTACCTAGACCACATAGGTGGATAAATAATATAGACCCAATTCAGATTTTCTATAAGACACAAGTTAGCTTAAGATAGGCAGGCTCAAAATACATTTTTCACACTGAGGTCTCCACCACCCTACCTCCAGTGCCCCATGATCAACTCATATATCCCAATTCTTCCTAGTATATTTGACAGCTGTGGAATCTTTTGTTTGGGGATTAAGGAATAAAAGTTACATCTTTCGACATAATGTATAAAACCCATCTAGTCCATTTCAAAGTGCATAGGTCAGACATATCATTTAGGTGGTAGGAAATTGTTTCTGACTTATAGACACAAGTCATTATTTCCCTCCATTTTAATAGTGAGGGAACCCTGGAAGTAAGCCAGCAACGAGTCAGGGCCTTCTTAGCTGCCATCAAGGATATTCCCAGCAAATAACATGTGTGAGTGTCTTTAACTCCTTGGGGAAAAATATGTAGTATAAATAGATCAGCAGTAAGGGTAATTGAGATGCTAAACAAATCATTCAATTCAGATTGCAGGGAGTCCAAAAAAGGTTGTATCTTTGGGCATAACCAAAACATGTGAGTGTGATGTGCTA
The DNA here is from genome assembly GCA_016271365.2 of Neoceratodus forsteri. Taxonomy (NCBI): domain Eukaryota; kingdom Metazoa; phylum Chordata; order Ceratodontiformes; family Ceratodontidae; genus Neoceratodus; species Neoceratodus forsteri. The sequence goes on from CM057452.1 coordinate 907,844,443, forward strand.
TGGATTCACCACACTAGTGCCAGCAGACCCCTAATCGTGCTGTTGAGAAGTGGGCTGTTATAGCTGGGGTTTGAAAATATCTGGTCAGTACTTGTCAGGAGAACAGTCTCCAGCTGTGAAAGTAAGTGAGTTTAGATATTGACAGGCATCCCCTGTCCCATTGTTGTGAAGAAATATCAAAACCAAATTCCAGAATCCATTTTGCACATATCCCCTTGGTATTTAACCCCAGGGTATCTCCTAGTGCCCTATACAGGACAGAGACGATGTGAAGGACCCTATCGGCGATAATGCTCTGCTGAAGACAAGTGACCAAGGGGGGGAAGTCTCAGGGCTGCATGTTTCCATTGGGAGGGAACAATAAAAATGTCTCAGCTGTAGATATCGATAGAAGTCTAGTTTCCTTAGACCATGGGAGTGACACAGCTCCTGGAAGGATTTAAACTCTCCTCCGTTTAGGAATTGTGTAAGGTTGGAGAGTTGAATACGGTCCCAGGAATCAAATGTGTGACCAAAAGTAGCCAGGAGAAAATTCTCCAGGAGGGCTATGGGGCTTAGAAAAAGTAGGTATGGGGCGAGAGAAAAATGTCTATGTATTACACTCCAGGTTTTCAGCTGATGTATGATCCACAGGTTCTGGGTCATTCGCTCCTGAGGATGAGGGAGACAGCGGTACAATGCAATCCTAGCCATGTTCCGTAAAGGCATAAGACCTTCCTCAATTTCCCTCCAAAGGACAGGGCTAACTCTCGCAAACCAGCACAAGAGAAATGACAAATGTGAGGCCCAATTATCATATTTAAAATTGGGGAGGGTCGATCCTCCTGATTTTCTTGGGCAGGACTGAATGGAGAATTTTATTCTGGAACGTTTCCCAGCCCATATAAATCTGCTAATAGATTTGTTACATACTTGGAATCTTTTAGATGGGATATATAGAGGTACATTCTGGAACAAATAGAGAGCTTGAGGTAAAACTATCATCCTAATGACATCAACTCTCTGGAGGAGGTTTAGTGGGAGGAGATGCCACCGTGCAAGGTCAGACTGAAGTTGGATATAAAATGGGTCATAGTTATTTCTCTTTGCATCACCTGCTCAGTGCGAGAGATAGATGCCTAAGTATTTCAACCTGCTCAAATCCCAGCGGAAAGGGAACATTTGTATCAGAGTTAAGGAAGGGGTAAAATTGTAGGTCAATGCTTCCGTTTTGGTGGTATTAAGTTTATATCCTGAATATCTGCCAAATTGATCTATTATATTAAAAACAGTTGGGACAGACTGAGAGGGATTGGATAGAAAAAACAAAACATTGTCAGCATACAGGGCTATACGCTATTCCATACCATCAATCTGTACACCATCTATACGAAGGGAGCCCCTGATGGCCTGCACCAATGGTTCAATAAAAGTAGCGAATAGACCAGGAGACAGGGGCCATCCTTGGCGGGTACCTCTGTACAGAGGAAAATAAGAGGAGTGATGTCCAGAGATGTTAACACAGGCTTTAGGGGGAGGAATAAAGCATTTTAATCATGTTGATGAAGGAAGAGGGGAAGCCCATTCTTAGCATGGTGGCAAACAGGAAGGACGACGAGACCCTGTCAAATGCCTTCTCAGCATCTAAGCTGAGAAGGACAGAGGGTGTCTCATGAGATTGCATTTCCTGTACCAGGTGGAGTGTCCTTCTTGTGTTGTCTGTGGTGAATCTAGCACTAACAAATCCTGTCTGATTCAGATTAATTATAGAGAGTAAAACTGTATCTGGTCATTTGGCCAGAACTGACATAAGAAACTTGTAATCCATGTTTAGGACTGAGATTGAGTGGTAAGATGTACAAAATTGTGGGTCCTTGTCTGGTTTGGGAATTAGGGATACCACTGCATATGACCAGCTAGGTGGGGGATTAGCCAGTCCCTGCAGCACCTCATTATATACCAGCAAGAGGAGTGGGGCAACTGTTTGTACTGAATGTTTATAAAATTATGTGCCGTATTCATCTGGGGCAGGGGCCTTCATAGTTTTGGATCAAGGGATGGTAGCTATTAATTCTGTATATAATATAGGGGGAGACCAAAGAAGTCTGCTGGTCTCTAGTAAGCCTGGGAAGGCCCAGAGGGGAAAGAATTGCACTAATATCCGAGTGGTCTGAGGGATGGTCTGGGGTGTATAGTTTTTTATAGTATTCACTAAAGGCCTGGGTGATACGTCCCACTCTTGTACAGAGAGTACCAGAATTGGGGTCCCTGACAGTAGCTATGGTTGAGAGACGTCTTTGCTTATGCAGCTGGAAGGCTAGAAGGTGGGAGGCCCTCGGGCCTATCTCACCATATCTTTGCCTAAGGAAGGTTAAGGCTATTTCCGTATTTTGCAGTACCAATGAATTCAATTCTTACTTAGTCTGTTTGAGTTGAGCTAAAACTGAACTATCCCCTTACCGATGTGCCATTTGGAGAAAGTTAAGAGTCTGCTCTAGGTGGGATTGCCTTACCATATGCTGCTTCTCCAGGGTTGACAAGTATTGTATTAGGTGGCCATGGAGTACTACCTTTAGTGTATTCCACCTAATTGCAGAGGAGATTCCCAAGCCTGCACTATTCTCCTGAATCTCTTATATTTTCTCATCAAGGGATTCCTGAAAGGGGGCACTTTTAAGATGGATTGGGTTGAATCTCCAAATTGTGTTTCGTCTCTCAAGGCCCAGCTCCCATTTTGTAACCACTGAGGCACGGTCGGAGTGGGCAATATCTCCTATAGAAACTTCTCTAAGGATGTCCAAGCATTCCTTTTGCATGTAGCAATGATCTATCCTAAAGTAAGAACCATGCACAGCTGAATAGAAGGTATATCTTCTGTCCCTAGGGTGAAGGGTAACCCACATGTCCAACCAGCCCACCTCTTGACCAAAACGTTTAAAATAATTATGCGGAGCAGGTTGCCTGCCTCTAGCCTCCCCAGTAGTATCTAGGTTAGGGGCGACATTGAAGTCACTCACCAGTATAAGGGTGCCCTTGGTCAATTGAAAAACTTTATTCAGGAGAAACCTGATTGTCTGTATAGTTGATCCCAGAGGGGAATAAGCATTAGCCAAGGTTACTGCTTTATCCTGTAGCAATCCCTGTACCACCGCTAAGTGACCTTCCAAATCCATCCATTCCTGTGTGGCTTGAAAAGGGGTACGGTTGGAGACCAATATGGTGACCCCCCTCCTCCTCCTTCCATTAGCAAAGGAGGAGGAAAACACCTGGGTAAACCTCCCTCTGGCCAGCTTTCTGTGCTCATTCCTATTCATATGTGTCTTCTGTACATATATTATTCCTGCATGAGTCTTTTTAAACAAATAGCTCATTCTAGATCTTTTTACAGGGCTGCCTAGTCCATTAACATTCAAAGAAAAAATCTGGAGTGGTGTGTTAGCCATTTAAAAAAAAAACAAATGGAGTATTGCTGTGCATAAAACTGAATTCCAGTTTATAAGAACCGCTAGGCTCCAACTCTATTTGTAGTAGATGTGACTGCCTGTGTGGGGAAAAGTGAGTTGTAACTTCATCAAACTGTGAGCAACAAAGTTTAAACACTAACTGGGAAAACCTTTTAATGCAGTAGCATGCCAACTGGGCGGGGACTGCTAAACTACTGTGGGCTTCCATGAGGTTGGTCTTTAAGAAACAAACAGCCTTCAGGGCCTGCCAAAATTTTGGCAGGATCTATCCAGTAGATAGACCAGACGTCATACGTTTCTGTTAAAGGGTGGGGTTAAAGGAAAGGTGGTCATGCCTCGTACTCCACCAAGGTAAATAGGTGAAGTTTTTAGACCCAAACTTTCCTCACTATTCGGTTGTGACTTATGAGGTGTCTACTTCAACGAGGCCAGACACGAAAAATAACCAGAATGCTGTGCTATGTATGAAATGCTGTATCATATTAGCCCCCAGCATATCTACATGGGCATAAGATGAGTTGGTTTGGAGAAATCTGTGACCCCTCCAACCTGGCCCGTCCCACTGGTACAGCATATGGTGAGGCAGAACCAGGCAGAGCAGGGCGGATCCACAGTACCCCCCATAAATTTATATTATGGAGAAAGAACAATGTCCCTTTGGCAGATTGGGCTATTTTCATCCGAGAGTTCCCGTGGGAACCAGAGACCTCTAATAACACACACTAAGGAACAGAACTTCTCTTGAATTACCATGAGGGCTACATATAAAGTTGGTTTTATAAGTAAAGGTACCTCTGACCTGGCTCTTAGTCACTCAGTGGTCATGGCCTAGGGACACTTTTAAGGCTGACCCTCTTGTCCATCCCCACTCCCCAGCAACCCAGCGGAGCTCTGATCCTCAACCCATGTCACCCTGTCTATCCCAAGGCCCTCTAACATAGTCATCTTCAAGTAGGTGGTTAGTGGAAAGGTCATGTGGCCTAAGCCACAGCAATGATCTTACGCTATGCGGCCTGAAAAACTAAGGGAGGCCCCCTTCAGGAGAGGTATTCCCCCAATAAGCCAGAATTGTCATCATGCTAACCTGTACCATTTAACCATGAACAAATTACTTCTAGTGCGTGTCTCCTCCATGACCCTGGTCTGTCATCATGCTTTCATGTAACACCTTGATGCCTCTGTCCTCCCTTTGATACTGGTCTATCTTCCCGCTTTCTCCAGCCTTCTTTTCACTACTCTACACTGCACTCATCCACAGTTTACACTTAATCATACTATAAAAGTCCTAACTCCCCTTTCCCTATTGGCCCCCACCACTGCATCAGTTCTAACTACCTATCCTTGGGACTTCACTTCTCACAATGTTTATCCTTCGCTTACATATTGCATACCCCTCCTGGTACCCCATCTGCCATTAGTTGGTGGTTCTCCATGCCATTTTCATAGCTAGTACTAGTGACTGCCCCTGGTAAATGAACTAACTGGTACTTCTATACAGAGAACATGGTTTATGTACAGTTGCATGGTTCAATGGTGGACCTGCCCCCTAGTATTTGAATCCTCCTCTGTTATGGCTTGCCTTGTCTTCCTTTTATCATTTGACTCCCCTATTACTGCACCATTGTGTTTGTGTTTATGTACTTATTTACATGTATTTATATGTTTTTATGATGGATGTTACCCGACCCTGGTCTAACCAGGTCTATCTTGTAAAAGAACTCTGCTCAATGATGTTTGCCTGGACAAATAAAGATTTTGATTGATTGATTAATTTGATTGAAGCCACCCCTTATCCATTGAGGGCCGGCAGGAGAAGTGGGGTACCCTGGGGAGGGTGGGCATCAAGGTAATCGTGAGGGAGATTAATTTACAGGGGGGATAGTCAAGGCAGCCTACCTGTAAGAGAAATAAATAAATGAATGTTCCAAGAGTCCCTTCACGTCATTTCTTGGTTGGGTAGGGAGGTCTCAGGCATAGCAATGGCTTGTTGTCTCAGTTCTTTGATTATCTGCTGAATTGCCATGGCTTCCTCTTTACGACGCTGCTCCCTCAGGGGTATTCTGGTCCAAGCTTTCTGCACCAGTTTAGCTGCCAGTCTGCCTCTGGGTTAATGTGACATTGATACCAATTTTAGCAAGCTCTCAAGCCACCTCTTCTGTGGTTTGAAAAGTCCTAGGACTCTCCTCTAACTGGACCACCAACTTCACTGGGTAGGGGGTTCTAAACTTGAGCTTTGCCTCTTTTAACTTTTTGAGAATAGGTGCATAAGCTCTGCGTTTTACTGCAATCAGCATCAGATAGTCATTATCCACATATTTTCTGTGGTCCTGGTAGGTCAAATCCCCTTGTTGCCAAGATTTATGCAATACCAGCTCCTTCTTTTGATAACAAAGGAAGCGAATCATGATAACATGCGGGCAGTTGCCTAACTGTGGGCCCAGGGTGCGATGAACCCCATCTCAAGGGAACAACTATCTGGCAAATCCAGCTTAGATTTAAAAAAGTGTTGCATGAATTGAATTGGGTTGTTGCCCTCAGAGCCTTCAGGGAAACCATTCCTTCTGCTCGTTGCTTTGGAGTCATTGGCACTGTCTTGTACGCCTTGCAGTGCTTGATGTAATTGCACTACGGCGTGTTCTGTGCAGTCCACTTGGGAGTCAGTGATCATGGCCTGCTCCATGCTATTGAGACATTTTTCCATTTTCCCCAAATCTGTATGTAGTGTATTAAACATGGAACGGGTTTCTCTCCGGAAATCATGCAGTTCTTGTAAGACGATATCTATTTGTCTAGTAACATTGAGCACTTTAGAACATTCCTCCCTTGAGTTCTCGCCCTTACCAGAGATTTGCGAGCCGTCACTATCAGAGCAGGCTCCATCCAGATCAGCATTGTCTAGAGCCAATTTTTGAGGGTCGGGGTTCCTTCTAGGCATCCTTACAGGGCACCAGGTTTGATTCAGCCACAATTTAGGTCCAATTTTGGTATTTTTAGCAGTTTTGAGCTTTGGTAGAGATGGAGCTGAAAAATCAAGCAGCTTCCTTAGGCATGACATCACCTGAAGTCCCCTCATTAATGTTTTTGAGAAGCTTTTTCTGATATACAGTATATATATATATATATATATATATATATATATATATAACACACACATATATATGTATATATATATATATATATATATATATATATATATATATATATATATATAGTCCTAGAGCAGTAGTTGATGTTCTTTAATGAAATAACAGTCCCACTGTTCATTAGGGGAGGTCCAAAATGCCCATGTTAAAAATTTGGGGCAAAAAATAGCCGTGTTACATGCCTTTTCGATGCACACTCATAACTTCGCCATTTTTTTATATTTTCACTCTAAATTTTCAACATTGTCATTTTTTCATACTTCCTCATGAACAGTGCAGTTGTAATTTCTCACTTCCTGCCTGAAATTTGTTTTTGCATCACTGTGCAAAATCAACTTTTGGGATGGAATAACAAAATCACAATGACAGTGTTTGTGAGGGGGGATTTGCCCAAAAGCTCATGCTGAAAATGCTGTTAAACAATTCCCCAAAATTGAAACATTATGAGCGTACATTGTGTAGTTTCTATGCGCGCTTGTAACTTTGCCAGTTTTTCATATTTCCCCCCCTGGTTTCCAAAATTACCCTTTTCCATGACTCCTCATCAACAGTGTACAGCTGTAATTTTTCACATCCCACCCAAAACATGATTTTGCATCTGTTACCCCGAGTGGCACATTCACTGTGTGAACTCAATGTTCAGGACAAAGTAAAGTAATGACAATGACATTGTTCATGAGGTGGGGTGCCCAAATGCCATGTTGAAACTTGGGTGGAAATTATCTTAAAAATGCCAGAATAATGTTCGTCCATTGAATTGTGGCACCTGCGGTGCCTTTTGGCGCATGTTTCCCAAGAACCATATGAGATATAGATTTTCTCTGTTACATCTTGCGTGGAGGACTCACTGTCATGATTACAACAACACTTTGAATTTTTTTCCTAGCTGCTACAGTTCTCGAGATATTGGCAGATTAGCGTTACAAGGGTTCCTTGCCTCAAAGGGTGGCTGTATGGTTCTGTAGCTATGCATAAGTGGGAGAGCAGGGCCCAGAGGGCCCATGCTCCAACAGATGCATATCATTATGCAGAAATGTGCAGCTTGGTGGGACCCCGCGCTTCACCAACACATGCTATTTACTAGTTATATTACACTTTTTCAAAAAGTAAGGAATTCATTGCAAAACACTTCATTTAATTAATCAGTTCAGGTTAATGTAACAAATGTGGGGAAATTAGACATTTGGGTTGAGACTCTAAACCCCCACAACCCTATCTTCCACAGACTGACAGATGCCGGGGTGTGCCATGGTGTCAGGAGGACCTACTCACCCCATTCCATGTGTAAACTGGTTGACATGCTACAGTAAAGGAGAATGGGGTAAGAGTTAAGAGTTAGGCCTTAGAACCCCATGGCACATCCCGGCATGTATCAGTCTGTGGAGCATGGGGGTGGGGTTGGGCGGTAGGAGCTCAACCCTAACGTCATATGGATATATATATATATTTATATATATATATATTATTTTATTTTTTAATTTTAGTCTTTGGTAACTGGGTAAGGCCCACTAGACACAAGTGCCTGTTTTCAGGGGTGACCTGGGAGCACTGGGCGGCCAAGTGACTTGCTCAGAGTCACACAGTATGCAAGTGGAGGTTGTGAGAATCAAACTCAGGTCTGGTCTGCTGGATGTACCAAGCTGGTTCACACCTCATTCCTCTAACCTCTAGGCTATACTGCCAGGTGTGTGTGTGTGTATATATATATATATATATATATATATATATATATATATATACACAGATATATATATATACAGATATATATATATATGAATGTCAGTTGCTCCATTAATGGGGGGGTCATTAATCTTAATGAGCAATCCATCAATACTGATGAGCAGGCCATCGATATTCATGAGTAGCTCATTATTGTTCTTGAGAAGCTTTTTCTGATGTATATATTTAGTACTAGGGCAGTCTTTGGTGTTCTTCAATGAAATGACAGTCCCACTGTTCTTTAAGGGAGGTCCAAAAAAAGCCCATGTTGAAAATTTGGTGCAAAAAATACAAAAAATGGCTGTGTTATATGCGTGCATTGCGCCATTTCTACGCACACTCGTAACTTAGCCAATTTTTAATATTTTCACTCCAGATTTTCAAAATTGCCATTTATCACAACTCCTCATGAACAGTGCAGCTGTCATTTCTCACTCTATGCCTGAAATGTGTTTTTGCATCTCTGCCACAGTATGGCGCATCACTCTCCGAAATCAACTTTTGGGATGGATTAATGAAATCACAGTGCCAGTGTTCGTGAGTAGATTTCCCAAAAAGCTCATGCTGAAAATCTGGTTAAACAATTCCCCAAAATTGCCATATTACGAGTGTGCATTGTGCAGTTTTTATGCGCGCTTGTAACTTTGCCAGTTTTTTTCATATTTTCCGTCTTGGTTTTCAACATTATCCTTTTCCATGACTCCTCATCAACAGTATACAGCTATCATTTTTCACATCCCACACAAAACATGATTTTGCATCTGTTGCACAGAATGGCACATTCACTGTGTGAACTCAATGATCAGGACAGAGTAATGAAATGATAGTGACATTGTTCAAGAGGTGGGGTGCCCAAAATGCCATGTTGAAACTTGGGTGGAAAAAATCCTAAAAATGCCAGAATTACGTTCATCCATTGAATTGCGGCACCCATGGTGCCTTTTGGTGCCCATATCTTGAAAACAATGTGAGATATAAATTTTGTCTTTTGCATCTTGCATGGAGGACTCGCTGCCATGATTACAACATTTGAATTTTTCTCCTAGCTGCTACAGTTCTCAAGATATTGACAAATTAGTGTTACAAGGGTTCCTTGCCCCCAAAGGGCAGCTGTTCTGTAGCTATGCATAAGTGGAAGCGCATGGCCCAGGGGACCCAGGCTCTGACAGATGTCTATCTTTATGCAGAAATTTTCAGCTTGGTGGGGCCCTGCGCTTCCACCAACACATGCTATTTACTAGTTATATTACACTTTTTCAAAAAATAAGGACTTTCATTGCAAAATTCTTCATTTAATTCATCAGTTTGGGTTAAATTAATAAATGTGGGGAAATTAGATATTAGGGTTGAGACCCTAACCCCCTACCACTCCACCACCCCATCCTCCACAGACCGACAGATGCTGGGGTGTGCCATGGTGTCAGGAGGCCCAACTCACCCCATTCCATGTGTAAACAGGTTGACATGCTACAGAAAAGGAGAATGGAGTGAGAGTTAGGCCTTATGACCCCATGCACACTCCAGTGTGTGTCAGTCTGTGGAGGATGGGGGGCGGGGTGGCATGGTAGGAGCTCAACCCTAATGTCATATGTATATGTGTTTTTATATATATACATATATACACTGTATATATACCGTGCCACCATAGTTAGGGTTCAGTGCCCCATTTATGGTTAAAGTGTGAAATTGTGAAGCTTAATAACTTTGCCACTATATGACAGATTTACCTGAAATTTGGCAGGAATGGAGCAGTACCATAGATCTCAGAATCTACCAAGTTTTGTAATGGTCAGGTACACAGTTGTGGAACTATAAAGTGCAATAAAAAGTCACAATTATGCTTTTTTGTGCATTCTTTGCTCATGCCTACAGGTCCCATGGTTTGTGAGACTAGTCTGAAAACTTAAGAGAACATGTGGCCAGGGTCCCTGATGTGCCTTTTGAAGATTTCATGAAAAAATATTAAATGGTTCAAAAGTTATTCAAAACACAAGTTTCCCATTGTAGTCAATGGGAACAGTTAATAAAAAGTTTGACAGTGTTGCAAATGCAGATTTTAGTGTCACAAATGACCCCTGTAGTGTTGCAAATTTGCCATTTTGTTTTCAGTTTCTGGTCACAGAAATGCTTGCCATTTAAAATTGGGACCCTCTAGGGACACAATTATTTTTGTGTTCACCTAGACGAGCCCTGAGGATGCTAGCCATGTCTTTTTTTTTGGGGGTGGGGGTTTAAACACCCCAGAAATATGTTTTTGAAATTTTTTAAAAAAGTAGTGTCACAAAGTAGTGTCAAACATTTGACACTTTTGTGATTTCTTTTCGAAGTGTCGTGATTTGCAACACTACTTTGCGACACTATGCTAAAAAGAATAGGAAATCTTTGCCACCTTGCTGCAAAAGAATTATTTGGTCTTTTGGGCTGAAATTTGGAGAGAAGAAAGCCAAGATCCCACAGATGTGGCTTTTGATGGTTTGGTGACAAAATATTGGAGGGCTGCAAAGTTACAGCACTCTGAGATTGACTATTTTTCCAATAGACTAACATTACGGCATCCGCCGTGCATTTCGGGGCCCATATCTCGGAAACGCTTTGAGATACAGACTTTTCATCAGAAAACTGCTTAGCCCCCATCTAGGGGCTAAGCATAAAACTAGCCTGGAAAGTCATAAATTATATGAAATTTTAATTTTTTTTCTATGTCGTACGGTTCCTGAGTTATAAGCAATTTAGTATTCCAAGTGCTCATTTTCTGCTACGAGGCCCATTATTATGCATACATTGTTTGTATTCACTGTGTTTCTCAATGCAGCCTTCTGTTTCTGTTGCTGTTACAATTACAGTTAGTGTTTCCACTTGTGTTTATATCAGTCAATCATATTTTTATTTATAGAGCGCTTTTCCAATACCAAAGCACTTATACAATATACAATATAAAACAAACTATTAATCAATTAAAACATATAAAAATAAAAAGGCAGCAGTAATAAACTAAATGTCATCCCCAAATGCCAGACTGAATAAATATGTTTTTAAAGAGGATTTGGACATCTCGGTAGACAGGCACTGTCTGATCCGACGTGGTAGAGAGTTCCACAGGGTCAGGGCTACAAAAGCAAAAGCCTTAGCACCTGATGTCTGAAGATGGACACTGGAAACTCTAGCAATCCCTCATCAGTGGAGTGGAGAGGATGGGGGTCAGTAAGGCCGAAGGAGGTCATGCAAGTAACCTGGTCCCTGTCCGTGTAGGGTCTTATATGTCAGCAATGTGAACTTGAAGGTGATCCTCCACTGCAACGGCAGCCAGTGCAGTTCACGAAACACAGGCATGACATGGCAAGTTCTTGACAACCCTGTCAACAACTTGGCTGCAGTGTTTTGCACCAGCTGCAGGTGACAGAGATCCATCCCTGGTAACCCTAGGTATAGAGCATTGCAGTAGTCAAAACAGGAGGACACAAAAGCATGAACCAATGTAGGAAGGTCATCGGGCAGAAAAAGGTGCTTCTTTCTCAGATGGTAAAATGAGGACTTGACAACTACTGACACCTGTGTTTTTAGTGTCAGTTCATTATCAAGCACAACACCCAGATTCCGCTCCTGTTCGGAAGGTCTCAACTGGTCACCCCTTAACACAACTCCAGAGGGTTGCCCAGGAGTCAACTTCTTTACCCGCTGATCTGGGTCCACAACCAACACCTCCGTCTTGTCTGGATTCAGTTTCAGCCAGTTAGCACTCATCCAGTCTTGAATCTCAGTGAGGCAGTTATTAAAGACTGAGATTGCACTATTCTGTTTGGGTTCAAAGGACATGTAGAGCTGAGTATCATCTGCATCTTATAGAGTGATGGTCCGACTATCCAACTGGTTCCACCACCAAGTCAGCAGCCTCCTTCCCCAGGAGGAACACCAGGTCCAAGGAGTGACCTTGAATATGGGTTGTAGCGGTAACTACCTGTGTAAAACCCAACAAAATCATCAATAGAAGGAAGTTTTGACCAAAAAGTGAGAGTTCATCATTGACCCAGGTATTGAAATCCCCCAGGACCAACCACCTGGAGAATTCCAACACCATCTCGATCATGAAGTCTGCAACTTCCTGCAGGAAAACTTTCTCATCTCCGGGTGGATGGTAGATGAGAAGAATCCTGCTACCCACACCTGCTCCCAAGATACACTCAAAGGATCTAGTGATCCCTACTGGAACCTCTACAAGGCCCAGTTCCATCTTAAAACAGATGGCTACACCCCCACCCCTTTGATCCGATCTTGGGCGGTGTATCACTGAGTACCCAGCTGGAACCGACAACTCCAAAACCGGACCGACATTCTCGTCCAGCAAGGTCTTGGTGATGCACACCAGGTCAGATGTCTCAACAAGGTCAGCAATAATTACTGTCTTGTTCTTTATAGACCTGGCATTACATAACACCACCTGAGATGGATGACAGGCCATGGAAGAACGGCCACTTGCCCACTATCAGTGGAGCCCTTGGGTATGGGTACCAGCCATGGAGGACCCCCTTTCTTGGACCCATTTCACCCCAGGGTGCCTCTTTGATCTCACTACCCCATCTGCCCACCCCACTCCTGCACCCCAGGACCAGGGGCTCCCCCCTTGGGCCTCTCCATGCAATACCCAAGGCACGATAATGCCTATACACCTCGGGTTGTAATGGGGGACCATCGAAGGGGCACATATCCCTCAACCTGGACGGGGAATAGCACCTGCCCACCAAAGCTCGATCCCAACACATGCTACCTGTTAAAAACCTACTACAATAGAACCAGGTACTGGATACTGAGTGCAAAGCCAAAGCACAACTAAAGCCGTGGACATCAATGGTATACGTTCCTGATTGCAGCTGCACACTATTTTGGACACTGATGAGTTGCACATACTCAGCCAGTCAATGCTCCTACCCCCAGACCGGATAGTGGATCCTGAGTACAGAGCTACAGCCCAATTAAGGGCATGGACATCATCAGTATACATCTCTGATGCCAGCTGCACAGTAGTTTGCATAGTGAGAAATTGCATGGCCTCAGCCGGGTAATGCCCCCCCCCCGCCCAGACCAGGTATTGGCTGCTGAGTGCAGAGACACAGCAGGAGTAAAACCTTGGATATCAATGGTATACCTCCTGATTGCAGCTGCACAAGATAGCACACTGAGGAGTTGCACTGCCTCAGCCAAGCAATGCCCCCCCAACTAGGTACTGGATGCTGAGTGCAGAGCCACAGCAGAAATAAAGCCATGGAAATCAACAGTATACCTCCCTGATTCCAGGTGAACACAAGGTAGCACACTGAAGAGTTGCATAGCCTCAGCCAGGCTATGCCCCCGCTGAAAACCAGGTACTGGATCCTGAGTGCAGAGCCACAGCACAACTAAAGACATGGACATAATGGTATACATTCCTGATTGCAGCTGCTCACAAGTTAGCATGCTGAGGAGTTGCACAGCTTCAGCCAGGCAATGCTCCACCCCCCAGGCCAGGTACTGGATCATGAGTGCTGAGCCACAGCACAACTGAAGCCATGGACATCAACAGTATGCCTCCCTCATTGCAGCTACACACAAGTTAGCACACTGGTGACTTGCATGGCCACGGCCAGGCAATGTCCCCCTAAGATCAGGTACTGGATCCTGAGTGCAGAGTCACAGCACAACTAAAGCCAGGGACATCAATGGTATACTTTAGTGATCATAGCTGCACACAAGTTAGGACACTGAGGAGTTGCAAGGCCTTAGCCATGCAATCCCCCCCCAGACTAGGTATTGGACCCTGAGTGCAGAGGCACAACAGAACTAAAGCCATGGACATCAATGGTATACCTCCCTGATTCCAGGTGAACACAAGTTTGCTCACTGAGGAGTTGCACTCAGCCAGGTAATGCCAACCCCCCAAAACCAGGTACTGGATGCTGAGTTCAGAGCCACAGCACAACTAAAGCCATGGACATCAATGGTATACCTCCCTGATTGCAGCTGCACACAAGCACTCTGGTGACTTGCACAGCCTCAGCCAGGCAATGGCCCCCCAGACCAGATAGTGGATCCTGAGTGCAGAGCCACTGCACAACTAAAGCCATGCACATTAACGGTATACCTCCCTGATTGCAGCTACACACAAGTTAGCACACTGAGGAGTTGCATGGCCTCAGTCAGGCAATGCCTCCCACCCAACCAGGTACTGGATCCTGAGTGCAGAGTGGCAGCCCAACTAAAGCCATGGACATTAACGGTATACCTTTCTGACTGCTGCTGCACACAAGTTAGCACACTGGGGAGTTGCACGACCTCAGCCAGGTAAAGCCTGTCCATTCCAGACTAGGTAATGGATCCTGATTGTAGGCTCACAGCCCAAATAAAACCATAGACATCATCACTATACCTGTCTGCTATGAGCTGTACACATCTTAGGACACCGATTATTTGCACATCCTCAGCCATGGATCTCCCCGCCCCCCCGACTAGGTACTGGATGCTGAGTGCAGAGCCACAGCTGAAATAAAGCCATGAACATTAATGGTATACCTGCCTGATTCCAGCTGGACACAAGGTAGCACACTGAGGAGTTGCACTGCCACAGCCAGGCAATGCCCGGCACCAAAAGCAGATACTGGATGCTGAGTGCAGAGCCACAGCACAAGTAAAGCCATGGACATCAATGGTATGCCTCTCTGATTGCAGCTGCACACAAGTTAGTATGCTGAGGAGTTGCATGGCCTGAGTGACGCAATCCCCCCACCGAGACCAGGTACTGGACGCTGAGTGTAGAGCCACAGCATAAGTAAAGCCATGAACATCAGCGGTATACCTGCCTGATTCCAGGTGGACACAAGGTAGCACACTGAGGAGTTCCACGACCTCAGCCAGACAATGCCCTCCCCAGA
Organism: Neoceratodus forsteri; assembly: GCA_016271365.2. Lineage (NCBI taxonomy): Eukaryota > Metazoa > Chordata > Ceratodontiformes > Ceratodontidae > Neoceratodus > Neoceratodus forsteri. Next base: position 907,859,647 of record CM057452.1, read on the forward strand.
CCAGGTTCTGGATCGTGAGTGCTGAGCCACATCACAAGTAAAGGTATGGACATCAACGGTATGAATCCCTCATTGCAGCTGCACACAAATTAGCATGCTGAGGAGTTGCATGGCCTCAGCCGGCAATGCTCCCTCCCACAGAACAGGTACTGGATCCTGAGTGTAGAGTGACAGCCCAGCTAAAGCCATGGACATTAACAAAATACCTCCCTGATTGCAGCTGAACACATGTTAGCACGCTGAGGCATTGCACGGTTTTAGCCAGGCAATTCCTCTCCCCCCAGACCAGGTACTGGATCCTGAGTGCAGAGCCACAGCACAACTAAAGCCATGGATATCAATGGTACACCTCTCTTATTGCAGCTGCACACAAGTTAGCACTCTGAGGAGTTGTATGGCATCAGCCATGCAATCCCCCCTTGACTAGGAACTGCATCCTGAGTACAGAGCCACAGCAGAACTAAAGCCATGGACATCAACAGTATACTTCCCTGATTGTAGGTGGACACAAGTTAGCACACTGTGAAGTTGCACAGCTTTAGCCAGGCAATTTCCCTTCCCCAGACCAGGTACTGGATCCTGAGTGTAGAGCCACAGCAAAACTAAAGCCATGGACATCAATGGTATACCTCCCTGATTGCAGCTGCACACAAGTGAGCATGCTGAGGAGTTACATGGCCTCAGCCAGGTAATGCCCCCCCCAGACCAGGTACTGGATCCTGAGTGCAGAGCCACAGCACAACTGAAGCCATGGACCTCAACGGGATACCTCCCTGATTGCATCTGAATACAAGTTAGCACACCTGTGACTTGCACGGCCTCAGCCAGGCAATGCCACCCCAGACCAGGTAATGGATCCTGAGTGCAGAGCCACAGCACAATTAAAGCCATGGACATTAACAGTATACCTCCCTGATTGCAGCTTCACACAAGTTAGTACGCTGAGGAATTGCACAGCCTCAGCCAGGCAATGCTCCCCACCACCTGACCAGGTATGGAGTGCAGAGTGACAGCCCAACTAAAGACATGGACATTAACAGTATACCCTTCTGATTGCAGCTGCACACAAGTCAGCACACTGAGGAGTTGCACGGCCTCAGCCAGACAAAGCCGCCCCCTCTAGACTAGGTACTGGATCCTGAGTGTAGGCTCGCAGCCCAAATAAAGCCATGGACATCATTTTTATACCTGTCTGACACCAGTAGCACACATCTTAGGACACTGAGGAGTTGCACGGCCTCAGCCACGCAATGCCCCCCCCAACTAGGTACTGGACGCTAAGTGCAGAGCCACAGCAGAAGTAAAGCCATTAACATTAATGGTATACCTGCCTGATTTCAAGGTGAACACAAGGTAGCACACTGAGGAGTTGCACGGGCTCAGCCAGGCAATGCCCCCCTCCCGACCAGGTGCTGGATCGTGAGTGCTGAGCCACATCACAACTAAAGCCAGGGACATCAATGGTATACCGAATGTCCCACCCCCACCAGGTACTGGATTCTGAGTGCAGAGTCACAGCCCAACTAAAGCCATGGACATCAATGGTATACCATCCTGATTGCAGCTGCACACAAGTTAGCACACTGAGGAGTTGCATGGCATTAGCCAGGCAATGCCTCCCCCCCCGACTAGGTAATGGATGCTGAGTGCAGAGCCACAGCAGAACTAAAGACATGGATATCAATGGTATACCTCCCTGATTCCAGGTGGGCACAAGGTAGCACACTGAGGAGTTGCACGGCCTCAGCCAGCCAATGCCCCCCCAAAACCAGGTAGTGGATCCTGAGTGCAGAATCACAGCAGAACTAAAGCCATGGATATCAACAGCATACATCCCTGACTGCAGCTGCATACGAGTTAGCATGCTGAGGAATTGCACGGTGTGAGCCAGGCAATGCACCCCCCAGACCAGGTACTGGATCGTGAGTGCTGAGCCAAAGCACAACTAAAGCCATGGACATCAACGGTATACCTCTCTGATTACAGCTACACACAAGTTAGCACACTGAGGAGTTGCACGGCCTCAGCCAGGCAATGCCCCCCCTGACCAAGTACTGGACCCTGAGTGCAGATCTACAGCACAACCAAGCCCATGGACATCAATGGTATACCTCCCTGATTGCAGCTGCAGACACGTTAGCACACTGAAGAGTTGCACGGCCTCACCAGGCAATGCCCCCCCATCAGATACTGGATCCTGAGTGGAGAGCCACGGCCCAGCTAAGGCCATGGACATCATTGGTATGCAACTGTGATGCCAGCTGAACAATAGTTAAGACATTGAGGAATTGCACGGCTGCAGCCAGGCAATGCCCCCCTCCCTCCCAGACCAGGCACTGGATCCTGAGTGCAGAGCCAGAGCACAACCTGTCTGATAACAGTTGAAGACAAATTAGGACTGTATACAAATCATCATAACCATTGAATACTGATAAGCACACTATGTGCTTTTACTTAGTAAAAAATATTTATACATTTTTTCTCATATTAAAATATATTTAAATAAAATTAATTATAATTTTTTTTGGAAAATACATACAAATAAAATTTTTAGAAAACAGTTCAATGTTAAGCATACAAAATATAAGTTTTTAATAATAGAAAAATTGAGAGCTAGAGAGGCGTGTTTTCTGGTCGAGGTGGCACAGACCAGGAAACAAGCCATGTGGAGGTACACTGGAAGTGGAAACTGCTGCGCCATGGAGGAGATACCGGTCCTGTGGAGGGCCTTCAGCTTTGCCTAGGGAGACTGGATTCTGCTGCATGTGGTGGGGCGGTCCTGGCCTGCCCCATGGCATCTGTGGCCGTGTTGACAGGCTCGTGCAGGAGGTTGACTGTCCCCTGTTGTGCACGCAACAGGGACAGGATTTCCTGCTATCCCTGAAGCAGACGGTCAACCTTCTGCTCCAGTCTGTCTACATGGCCAAGGAGCTCATGGAGCGATGCTGTTGTTATAGGACCTGTGAACAGAAAATAGACAAATCAATATGATACATTGATAAGTGCACTTTTGTTGTAGATGTTATTACAATATACATTAACGAGGACACGTTTGTATGGTTAATAGTTCAATGTGAGTAGTTGCATATTGTCACCACGCATAGCACTGCTCACCCCACAGCCCAAGTAAAGCCATGGACATTGTTATACCTGTCTGATACCAGCTGCACACGTTAGGATACTGAGGAGTTGCATGGCCTCAGCCATGCAATCCCCCCTCCACTTGGTACTAGACACGGGCCGGGATATTTAAAGGGGTTGCGCATGGCACAACACTGTTGTGCCATCGCGGCCTTCACGCCCAGTGCAATATTCAAAAGGCAATGGTGTGCTGCACAAATCCTGATGCACCGGTGTGCACCAGTAATGTACGCGGCACAAGTGACGGGGGCGTGCCCATGCATATTCGGCACATCCCGATATTCAGCCCGGGATGTGCGGTGCATATACATGCACACACCTGCCTTGTGTTGCACAGGGGGGTGCAAAGATCTGCCGAAAAAAAAGGAGCAAGGCCTGGCCACCCACAGGTGAGCTGCCATATTGCAGGGTGCAACACGGCAGTCGCCAGCTGTGGGTGGCCACCCAATCTCCAGAGCCACGGTCCATCATCATCGTGCCCCCCCACCCATCATCTTTGTGTCCCCCACCTGCTCCAGTAAGCAGAAACTGCCTGGTAGTCCAGTGGACCTGCCCCCCAGCTCCATCACGGGCTTTGTAAAACTAATATATCTCCCCAGCCCAATCGCAGGCATTGTAAAACTAATCCCTATTCCTGGTGGTCCAGTGGACCGAATCCAGCCCGATCGCGGGCTTTGTAACTCAACAATCCCTGGCGGTCCAACAGTCCCCCTCTCCCACCCGCCCACTCAGTCCACTACCCTGCCCCGGCAGTGGCAGGCGGCAGCTCCCCACCAGCAAACCGCCCGGCTGTCTGCTGACTGACAGTGTACAGTATGGCTGTATGCTCATTGGTCCACAGCATGGGCAAATGGGCGTGCAGACCATACTATACACCACAGATCCCAATATGTGAATGAAGTCATTCACATATCAGAACTAATAATGGTACAATGCGGTCTGCACGCCCGTTGCCACGCTGTGGACCAATGAGCATACAACCGTGCTATACGCTGTCAGTCGGCAGGTGGCTGGGCGGTTTGCGGGTGGAACAGCCTGCCGCGAGACTGGGAGGGGCGATGGTGGAACAGTGGGTGGGGTGGGGAGGGGGGCACCTGACCACCCAGGGATTGTTAGAGCTACAGCCCGTGATCGGGCTGGATTCAGTCCACTGGACCACTAGGGATACTATTATTTTAACTATGCCCATGATCAGGCTGGGTAGCAGGACCACTGGACAGCCAGGGATAGGATTAGTTTTATAATGCCCGTGATCAAGCTGAGGAGCAGGTCCACTGGACCACCAGGGATTAAATACATTTAACACTGCCCGCGATCGAGTTGGAGAGCAGTTCCACTGGATGACCAGGGAGGAATTTACTTTTAAGAAGCCCGTGATATGGCGTCAGGGCACTTTGCCATCAAGGTACAGGAGACGTCGGTCCCCGACAGCTGCAGCCTGGCAGGATGCCAGGTGCAAGTCTCCGGGGATCGGAGCACATACATGCAAATGGGGCCATAATGACATGCAAATGGCCCCATTTGTGCCTTGCATGCATAATTGCCCCATTTGCATACTGACCACTGAATATCACAGTTCCTGCACCTAGAGCAACCGCATTTGCGCTGGTGCATCCCCCTGCTCCTCACTTGCCACTTGCACTGGCACAGTGCCACTGTGCCATGCACAATGCTGGTGGCCACAGTGCCATATTCAACGGTGCTGGGCCATGGCGCAGCACTGTTGAATATCACCCAGATCATGCCCTGGCGCATCCCAATTGCGCTGCACCCAGGCTTGCACCCCAGCCTGGCACAGTCTGAATATCCTGGCGCCATAGTGCAGAGCCACAGCAGAACTAAAGCCATGGACATCAACTGTATATCTCCCTGATTCCAGGTGCACACAAGTTAGCGTGCTGAGGAGTTGAACAGCCTCAGCCAGTTAGTGCCCCCCCACAAAATCAGGTACTGGATCCTGAGTGCAGAGCCTCAGCACAACTAAAGCCATGGACATCAATGGTATACTTCACTGATTGCAGTTCCACACAACCTAGCATGCTGAGGGGTTGCACAGCCTCAGTTAGGCAATGCCCACCCAGACCAAGTACTGGATCCTGAGTGCAGAGTGACAGCACAACTAATGCCATGGATATCAATGGTATACCTCTCTGATTGGAGCTGCACACAAGTTATCACACTGAGGAGTTGCACGGCCTCAGCCAGGCAATGCCCCCACCCCCAGACCAGGTAATGGATGCTGAGTGCAGAGACACAGCAGAACTAAAGCCATGGATATCAATGGTAAGTGTCTCTGATTGCAGCTGCACACAAGTTAGCATGCTGAGGAGTTGCACGGCCTCAGCTATGCAATGCCCCACCACCCCTCCAGACCAGGTACTGGATCCTGAGTACAGAACCACAGCACAACTAAAGCTATGGACATCAATGGTATACCTCGCTGATTGCAGCTGCACACAAGTTAGCAAACTGAGGAGTTACACGGCTTCAGCCAGGGAATGCCCACCCCACAGACCAGGTACTGGATGCTGAGTGCAGAAACACTGCAAAACTAGATTCATGGACATCAACGGTATACCTCCCTGGTTGCAGCTGCACACAAGTTAGCACACTAAGGAGTTGCATGGCCTCAGCCAGGCAATGGCCCCCCCTCCCCCCAGAACAGGTACTGGATGCTGAGTGCAGAGATACAGCACAACTAAAGCCATGGATATAAATGGTATACCTCTCTGATTGCAGCTGCACACTAGTAATTAAGCTGAGGAGTTGCACAGCCTCAGCCCAGCAAGGAATCCCCCACCCAAGACCAGGTACTGTATCCTGAGTGGAGAGCCACAGCACAACTAACGCCATGGATATCAACGGTATACCTCTCTGATTGCAGCTGCACACAAGTCAGCATGCTGAGGAGTTGCATGGGCTCAGCCATGCAATGCCTCCTCCCCCACCCCTGGCTAGGTACTGGATCCTGAGTACAGAGGCACAGCAGACCTAAAGCCATGGACATCAACGGTATAACGCACTTATTCCAGGTGGACACAAGTTAGCGCACTGATACATTGCATGGCCTCAGCCAGGCAATGCCCCACCCCCCCACAAAACCAGGTACTGGATCCTACATGCAGAGTCACATCCCAAATAAAACAATGGACATCATCACCATAGCTGTCTCATACCAGATGCACATAAGTTACTACACTAAGGACTTGCACAGCCTCAGCCATGGAATGCCCCCCCACACACACAGATCAGGTACTGCATCCTGAGTACAGAGCCACAGCAGAAGTAAAGCCATTGACATCGACGGTATACCTCCATGATTCCAGGTGCAGACAAGTTAGCATACTGAGGAGCTGCTTGGCCTCAGCCAGGCAATGCCCCCCACCCTCCCCAGGCCAGGTACTGGATCCTGACTGCAGAACCACAGCACAACCATGATATCAATGGTATACCTCACTGATTGCAGCTGCACACAAGTTACAGTGAGGTGTTGCACAGCATCAGCCAAGTAATTCTCCCCCCCCCACCCAGACCAGGTATTGGATACTGAATGCAGAGCCACAGCAGAACTAATGCCATGGACATCGACGGCATACCTCCATGATTCCAGGTGGACACAAGTTAGTATACTGAGGAGTTGCACAGCCTCAGCCAGGCACTGCCCCCCTCCCCGAAATGCAGGTACTGGATTCTGAGTGCAGAGCCACAGCATGACTAAAGCCACGGACATCAACGTTATACCTACCTGTTTGCAGCTGCAGACAAGTTAGCACACTGAGGAGTTGCATGGCGTCAGTGAGGCAATGCTCTGCCCTCTTCTCCCGGAACTGGATCCTGAGTGCAGAGCCACAGCTAAACTAAGGCCATGGACATCATCAGTATACACCTCTGATGCTAGCTGCACAACGTTATTGAGAGGGAGGTGTAGAAGTGTTGTTTCTCCTGTATATCGCTAACGCGTGTACTATGTTGTAACACTTACGCTCAGCACCGCCAGCTGGCTCTTTCTTCAATCAATCAATCAATCAAGACTTTATTTGTAAAAGGCACCTTTCTAGAACCAAGGCGCCTGTACATCACATAATAAAAACAGTATTACTAAAACAATAAAATTTATCCAAACCTAATAACATTTAAAAATCATTGTACGCATGTTTAAAAAGATATGTCTTAAGTGCTCCCTTAAAAGTTTGGACAGTCTGGTAGTCTTGTACCTGATGAGGTAGAGAATTCCACAGGGTCGGGGCCATAAAGCTAAAGGATCTGGCCCCAGAGGTCTTCAAACGGACCCTGGGAATCTCTAGCAATCCCTCGTCAGTGGATCGGAGAGAGCGGGAGGGACAGTAGGGACGAAGGAGATCTTTCAGGTAGCCAGGTCCCTGATCATATAGGGCCTTATAGGTCAGCAAACTGACCTTGAAGGTGATACACCAGCATATTGGCAGCCAATGCAGTCCACGGAGCGCAGGCGTTATGTGACTGGACCTAGAGGAATCAGCCAATAGCCTGGCTGCCACATTCTGCACTAGCTGCAACTGGCGAATATCAACCCCCGGTAGCCCAAGATAAAGGGAATTGCAGTAGTCAAGACAGGAGGTAACAAAGACGTGGACCAGAGTAGAAAGATTGTCAGGAGGAACCAGGTGCATCACCCGGGCGATGTTCTTCAGGTGGTAAAAAGAGGCTTTGACAACTGCCGACACCTGTGATTTAAGTGTTAAACAGTTATCAAACACAACACCCAGATTTCGCACCCGGTCTGAGGTAGTTAGCTGGACACCCCCAAGCCATAAGCCCGAGGGAGATCCCACCAATAAGCCCGCCTCCTGGTGACCTGGATCCACGACCAACACCTCCGTTTTTTCTGGATTCAACCGTAACCAACTCACATTCATCCAGTCCTGGATTTCAGCAAGACAGTTGTTAAAAACCAAAAAGGCAGCATCTTGGCCAGGTACGAAGGACATGTACAGTTGAGTATCATCTGCGTAGCAGTGAAAACTCAAACCGTACTGCCCAATGATCATTCCCAATGGCAGCATGTACACCGCAAACAATATGGGTGCCAAAATGGAGCCCTGCGGCACTCCACAGGATAGGGGGAATGATGTTGAGGAAAAAAATCCCAGACACCACCCTCTGAGTCCTACCTTCGAGGAAGGATCGAAACCAACTGAGGACTGTACCAGACAGCCCACAGATAAACCGCAGGCACTCCAACAGCACACCATGGTCCACGGTGTTGAATGCCGCAGAGAGATCAAGAAGGACCAAGATAGAACAGGTCCTTCGATCTCTCGCTATTAGGAGATCATTTAGTACCCGGACCAGAGCTGTCTCGGTACTATGTCTTCCTAAATCCAGACTGGAGAGAATCATAGACATTGTGGCTGGTTAAATGATCATCCAACTGCGATGCGACCACCTTCTCAATAACCTTTCCTACAAAGGGCAGGTTAAAGACAGGTCTGTAGTAAGCCAGACAGTCCAGGTCCAAGGAAGGCTTCTTAAGAAGGGCTGAACCATAGCCTCCTTCAGAGGATTTGGAAAAATCCTCCTCTACAAAGACCTCCAGACTATCTCAGCCAGGACCGGGCTGATTTTATCTACACAGACCACTAGGAGATGTGTAGGGCCTGGGTCCAAACCACAGTTGGTCGGATGCAATAATCGGATGACCATCACAATGTCATTGATTGTGGGATGGCTAAAGTCGGACCACACAAAACGAGTATCCGATATCTCCTGTCGACCATCACAACTCCCACTAGAGAGGCTCAAGCGGACATCAGACCTGACTGTGGCAACTTTATCTGAAAAGAATTGAGCAAGCTCCTCACACCATTCTTGAGAAAAGGCTCTTCTGGGCTGAAGACAGATTGGATTGCACAATCTGTCCACAGTCTGGAAAAGCTGAGCTGGTCTATTCTGTGCAGCAGCAATCTCTCTGGACAGGAATTTTGCCTTCTTACGAGAGATTGCTGATTGATAGACTACATAATGGTCCATCAAACTAAGTTTGTCACAATCCAGGCCCAACTTCCGCCAGCATCTCTTTAATCTTCGTCCAACTATCCTCAACTCCCTTAGAGTCTCATCAAACCAAGGAGACCTAGGGCGAAGAGTGAGAGGACGAACACGAACAGGAGCAATGGAGTCCAGGGCCCCTGCTACCACCTTATTATAGACAAGTACCAAGTCCCCTGGGTCCACGCAATCACTCAGTAAACCCAATAAACCTTCACCGCATGCAGCGGCTGATCTGATCCAGTCTCCCTGGCAGCTAGGAAAAAAATGAATACATTTTTGATAACAGATCTTTTTGCTATCTCTATGTTCATTAAGACTGGCATTGTTTTTTATGTTTTTTTTTATTATACTATTACATTTTGCCACGAACCATAATTAGTAACACTGTCATAGCAACGTGTGAGATTTGTTTCGTTGTTTCGTATGCGTACAACAGTTATGTCAGTACATTGGTAGAAGTAGATGTACACAAGTGCCACGCTGAACATTGTTTATACAACAGTGAAGGGTGACAGCACAAGTGGACATAGCAGGCAATGTACCCCCAGTTAAAAACAAAAAAAGATTTGTATCTTAATTGTACAGATACTGGTGGACTGAAATCATGAATCTGAACCTATTACTTAACGATACCATCTGCAGACTAGATAGGAGAGTGGTGTGTTGCATGGCGTCAGCCAGGCAATGACCTCTCCAAGCTCCCTCCCCTGAGTATGTGCTACATGTTGAGTAGTGAGACATAAGGCAAGTAAACTACTGGACATTAACATTACTCTTCTGTGATAGCAGGTGAACACAAGTTACAACAGGTATTAGTTTCATGTGCTAAAGAAGGAAATACAACTGTTTCTCCACCAAAGAAATGCATAGATACTGTATCCTGAGTGCTGATGCACAACTGAAGTGAATGCATTTATTACATTGTAATGAATACCTGATACTGTCTGCACACAAGTCATGGTACTGTACAACATTATCCCTTAGCCAAGCAATGCTATATCCACTCCACTCCCCCACACACCCTGGAAACATTAGGTATTTGATCCCAGGTGCTGAGCTGCAGGTGGATTTAACTCATGGTATGCATGGTATAGTTTATTGATACCACTTGCATGCACGTTAGGACAGTAAGGAATATCATGAGTGGAGCCAGGCAATGTAACACCCCTCTGTCCCCACCCTACACAACAGGTTTTGTTACCTGAATGGTCAGCTACAGGACAACTTAACACATGCATATCAATAGTGAACCTTACAATACCAGCTAAGCAGATCGTAGTGCACTGAGTAGTTGAATGGAGTCAGCTAGGCAATCCCCAGCAACCCCCAAAAAGAGCATATAGTATATGGCTACCCTTTGTTATGTATAGAAATCAGCCTGCTCAAAATCCTTGTTAAGCACACACTAAACTGGTATGTGCATTCAAAAGTGTTGTTATGTGCATTCCAAACAGTTGTTATGCACAATTCAAAGGTCTTACGATTTTAAATTTCTCAATTATTCTACACCTAGCTAGTTACTAACCACCCAGTGCCGAATGTCCTACCTTTTACCTTTCAGAAGTCTGGAAATTTGATTTTTCTATGTAAGCACAACAAAGAAATGGCTAGCTTTTATGTTTTCACTTCAGTGGGGGGTCTGTCACTCCAGTGGAAAAAACATATACTATTGAAAAATAGAATATGGGTCAGACATACACAACTCGGCATGTGTTTACATCTCGGGGTTGAGAAACAGCATGGACATCTCGAACTTCCCTCTCGAAGTTTATATGCTGTCATCTCAACCCACTTGATGGAAACACATCCTTGTTGTGTATGATTGCCCATACATTATTCTCTATGTTTTGTATCTTTGTAACAGATGTACTGGTATACTGAAGTTATCGATATCAATGCTATTACTTACCAAATGCAGGCGTGCACTAGTTAGGACACTGGGGAGTTGTGCTACATCGGCCATGCCATACCCTGACCACGCCCCACCACCTATAAAAAAGATGTGCTGTATGCTGAGTGGTGAGAGAGTAACCAAGAAAATACATGTTGATCAACAGTATAGGTGTATGGTTACACATGTACACTACTTACGACAGTGAAATGTTGTGCACCCTTGGCGAACAATAGTGCTCACTCCCTCCGTTCAAAACAAAAGGTATAGGATCCTGAGTGCTAACCCACAGCTGAACTGAAGCTATGGATATCAATTATATAGGTGTCTGACAGCAACTGCGCATGATTTAGTATACTGCCGTGTTCTATGCCCTTAGTCAACCAGTGCCACACACCCCACCCCACCCCCTCCTGAAGAACATCTACTGGATCCACAGTGCTGAGCAACAGATCCACTGAACTCATGAATAGTAATAACATAGCTAATTGATAGCACCCATGCACAGGTTGGTAGACTGAGGACTTGCACAGGAAGAGCCTGTGCAATGCCTCCCCCCACCCCTGACCAGGCATTGGAAACTAAGGGTTGACACAGTTCAATTTAACACATGTATTTTTATATAATGTGTCACTGATACCAGTCATGTGGAGCCTATTGTGCTGAGGTATTGCCGAGCTGTATTAACTCATTAAGGAAATGTCCCCCATGTCACATCCATCTGGTTATCTGTTATTGGTATTGTAGTAATGAATTTCTCTTACCTTCTGACTTGACAAGAATGACACTCCCGTCGGAGTCATGGCCCTCCACAGCTTCCGTCACAGCTAGTACTACCTTGGCATGAGGTGGGGAATGCCTATGATGTTCCGTCAATGAATAATAATACATATTTACTGTGTTGTATACATTGCCCTGCACTTCAGTATATATTGATTTAATTATTGCTAATATTCTCTAAAAATTACTAATTTTCATGTCTTTTTTCTTCTATTAGTTTCTCGATACCTGTGTACTATGTTTTGTTTAGTACTTAAGACTTTACTGAGGTTTCTTCAGTCACATTTAATAAAACATAATCCAGCACAAGGCCTCAGCCATGCAATGCCCCCCCACCAGTGGAGAGCCACAGCAGAACTAAAGCCATTGACATCAACGGTATATCTATCTGATTCCAGGTGGACACAAGTTACTGCACTGAGTTGCATGGGCTCAGCCAGGTAATGCCCCCCACCCCAAAACCAGGTACTGGATTCTGTGTGCAGAGCCACAGCACAAATAAAGCCATGAACATCAATGGTATACCTCCCTGATTGTAGCTCCATGCAAGTTAGCATGATGAGGAGTTGCACGGCCTCAGACAGGCAATACCCCCCCAGACCAGGTACTGGATCCTGAGTGCAGAGCCATAGCACAACTAAAGCCATGGACATCAAAAGTATACCTCTCTGATTGCAGCTGCACACAAGTTAGCACACTGAGGAGTTGCACGGCCTCAGCCAGGCAATCCACCCCAGACTAGGTACTGGATCCTGAGTGCAGAGTCACAGTCCGACTAAGGCAATGGACATCATTAGTATACGTCTCCGATGCCAGCTGCACAGACCAGGTACTGGATCCTGAGTGCAGAGCCATAGCACAACTAAAGCCATGGACATCAAAAGTATACCTCTCTGATTGCAGCTGCACACAAGTTAGCACACTGAGGACTTGCATGGACTCAGCTAGGCAATGCCACCCACCTGACCAGGTACTGTATCCTGAGTGGAGAGCCACAACACAACTAAAGCCGTGGACATCGATGGTATACATTCCTGGTTCCAGCTGCACACAGGTTAGCACACTGAGGAGTTGCACGGGCTCAGCCACGCAATTCCCCCCCATCCCTGCCAGACCAGGCACTGGATCCTTTGTGCAGAGCTACAGACCAATTAACGCCATGTACGTCATCAGTATACATATGTAATGCCAGCTGCAAACAAGTTAGGACACTGAGTAGTTGCACGGACTCGGCCAGGCAATGCCTCCCACCAGGTAGTGGATCCTGAGTTTATTTATTTTATTTATTTATTTATTTCTAGGAAGTACCTTTGCACCAAAGGGTCTTCTACAGAGGTTCTGGATCATAGTAATACATGGGCATTACATCATTTACAATGGTTACAAGTACATAAACAGATAGGTTCCATGCCTAGAAAGACATGAGTACATCAGGTTACAGAGGTTCCATAATTACAATAACAGGGAGTACATAAGTAAAAACATACAGACACATAATTTAGAGCAGGCTAGGCTGACAGGTTGTTAAGTGAACAACTTGAGATTCTACAGGATATAGAGTGAATCAGGTAGGGAGCAGAGGATGATATAGTCTGTAAAATAATTAACTAATACTATATGCAAGGAGGCAAGAACTTAATGGACAGCAGTACTTTTGTCATAAGTGCTAAAGAGTGTAGTCATAAAGGAGGGCTGGACTCACTGGGGAGGAAGTGCTGAGGTGGGGACCCGGAGCCTACTAGGGGAGTGTTAGTTAGCAAGAAGAAAGGAGAGACAAGGGTGCAGGTTAGAATGAGGGTAGCAGGAAAGAGGAGGGGAGAGTGTGGGGGACTTCAGGTCTCACAGTCACAGTTCCTGTTTGTGGTGAGGGCCACTCAGAGTTTATCTTTAAAGGGGCCTATGTTGTCCTCTTTTGTGATGTCTAGGTCAAGCGCATTAAGCCAAAGTGATGCCAGGTACTTCATCAGGATACGTCCATGATAGCAGCTGCATACTAGTTAGGCCAGTAATGAGTTGCATGGCCTCAGCCAGACAATGCCCCCCCACCCCAGATGAGGTATTGGGTCCCGAGTGGAACACTACAGCCCAACTACAACTGTGGAATCACTGATATTGCTGCCAAATGTCACTGTGCAGCAATGTTATGACTGTTAAACATATTGGGCGGGATATTCAGAGCAGTCGCGCCATGCGCAACAGGGATGCGCCTGCACAAGAGCAGATATGCGCCACAATGTGATATTCAGCGGCATCACATGCGCAGCACAAAACCCAATGCACCATAGTGCAACGGTAATGAATGCATGCATGCACAAGTGCAGGTGGTGTAACCAGGAATATGTGGCACAGTGCGATATACAACAGCAGGTGACGTGAGCAGTAGTGGAGCAAGCAGAAGTTGCGTGATAGCGGATATGAGCTAATATAGAAGGGAGCAAGTGAGGGGAGGATGAGTGCACCAGCGAGGAGTCACAGCGGGGGACAGTGGAGATGGAGTGGTGGGGAGCCAGGGCAAGACACAGGTGATCAGGAGTGGCCAAGAGGTGGAGGGGGTGCCACTGGAAGCGTGTGTGTGTGTGTGTGTGTGTGTGTGTGTGTGTGTGGTGTGAGGGTCCGTGCATGCCACAGAGAAAGGAGAGCAGTGGGGCAGAGGCAGGGCACACAGTTGTGTAGTGCCAGGGGTGCACTCGGAGCAGGGGCAGGACCAGCAGCACACAGCTGGGGGGACCAGGTAGTCAGCAGCCCGGGATGGGGATACCAACCTGGGACATGGCCAGTGCCACCTTCCAGATGGAGGCGGTACTGAGGGGTGTGAGGAGGGAGGAGGCAGGCTGCAGGGAGGCATGGCCGTGGAAGGGCCCATCGGTGGTATGCCCAGAACAGGCTGTACCGTGCCCATGTCAGCTTCGAACTGTACAGTGACATTGAGATCGTGGGCCGGTACCACCTGAACCAGGCCATTCTGAGGCAGCTCACTGAGCTGTGCAGTGAGGAGATGCAGGCACCCACAAGACGGAGCCATGCTCTATCCGTGGAGACAAAGATCACAGCTGTCATGTGCCTGCTCGCCACGGGCACCTTCCAGACACCAACAGGGGCACAACAGGCATAACCCAGTCGGCCGCGTCACACCTACTCACACAATTCCTCAGTGCACTGCTGCCACATGCTGCAGAGTACATCGGTTTCCCCAGCACACAGGTGGAGCACACAGCAAACATGCAGGAGTTCCACAGGGTAGCACAGTTGTCTGGTGTGCTCGGGGTCATAGACTGCACCCAAGTTGGCATCCACATGTCACCTGGCCCAAAGGGGGTGGCATATATATACCGCAAGGGATACCCGAGTGTCAACTGCCAGGCGGTGTGCGATGCCAGGGGGTGCATAATCAATGTCTGTGCCATGCACCCTGTGGGAGCACACAATGCCTTCATCTAGCACCAGTCTGCACTGTGCCATAGGTTCGAGAGTGGGGACATCCCCAGTGGCCATCTGGTAAGTGAGTATGCAGTGCAAGCCAGAGGCTGGGAGCAGCTCGGTAGGGTGTGAGGCAAGGGCAGGGGTGCCATGGGGAGAGGCCTGGAAGGCCAGGGGCACAGTGTCACAGACCACCATGCTAACAATACCTCTTTACACACAGGTGACAGTGGGTACCCACTGCGACCCTGGCTGCTCACATCATACCGGTGCCCCTCGACCCCAACACAGCAACAGTACAATGAGGCACACGCTACCATACGGAACATCATTGAGCGGGTGTTCGGGCTGCTGAAGGCTCGGTTCTGTTGCCTGCACGGTTCTGATGTTGCCCTACAGTACAGCCCCTCAAAGGTCTGTGGGTTATTCCTGGCCTGCTGTATCCTGCACAACATGGCCACCGACTGCGGGATAGCCATTGAGGTCAAAGAGGGGGACAGCGGTGGCGACGATGAGCTGGTGTTGGGCAGCCACCCCCTGGGCGAAGTGATCCCCGGCTGGCCCAGATGGCCCAGCAGCACCAGGACACCATTGCAGACGAGCACTATGGACTACAAAGGTAGGTGAACAGGGCCACAAGCAAGCACCAGGGTAGCGGCACAGCTAGAGCCAGACAGGCAGAGGCAGGACACCAAAAGGCAGGTTCGGCAGGGAGTGCAGGGAATAGTGGAGGCCTGCACACAAAAGGCAGAGCATAGCAGGGCTGCACAACATGCACACACTGGCACCCACACTCCATCCCATGCCTACAGGGCCACATG
Organism: Neoceratodus forsteri; assembly: GCA_016271365.2. Classification (NCBI taxonomy): domain Eukaryota; kingdom Metazoa; phylum Chordata; order Ceratodontiformes; family Ceratodontidae; genus Neoceratodus; species Neoceratodus forsteri. The sequence goes on from CM057452.1 coordinate 907,875,727, forward strand.
CACCCCCACCCCCCACCCCCCCATACACCCACGCAGGACCCAACAGAACCACACCCAGTGGCAGGCACTGTGCATGTCTCAGATGCTGAACACCGTTGCACAGTGGCGGACAGCGCTATGCTGGCATCATCACGCACATGCCACAGTGGCCAGTATCTGGGCTGGTGTGCACAGGGCCCGTGTGAGTGCAGGACAGGGTACCACACCCCTGCATTGCACACAGAACACCACAGTGCACACTGGGCAACGGTAGACAGCGGTTGTGGAGGGGGAAGGGTCAGTCACACTACACAGTAGCACAGCCGCCATGGATGCAGGGGCGGCCCCACCGAGACCTGCCAGCTGTAACAGGCTGATCAGTGGCCTCATGGGGTGGCACTGATGGAATCCCAGGGGTGACACTGTGTGAATGTGACCATGTCTGTGCAGGCATCTGCAAGCCACCAAACATGCCGCTGGGCATGCTTGGAGTATACCACAACTGATCCTGCATCTGACATGGCAGAATCACTGCTTACCAAGAGCAGGGGGTGGACATTGCACTCTACGGGGTGTGCTGCAGCTGGAGCACGCAGCCAGTCAGTCAGCCAGTGTTGCCATGACGGTCGCCATCGCAGTGGCGTCCCTATCGATGGCTGCAGTTACATTCGCCCACTGGTGAGCTAACTCTGCCAGGAGCAGGGCATGGTCCCTGCTGCGCTGCTTCTCTGCCATGGCACAGCTCTGCATGGAGTGCATCCACCGCTACCACTATCCGTACCTGCTGATCTACAGAGGCCTGGAGCAGATGGCTGTGGTCATCCAAGGGATCATCTGCATGGCCATCATGTTGACCCCTGTTTGGGTCCTGACCCTGCGGCATAGCGCCCCGCAATGGTGGGTGATGCACAGCGGTGTCTTTCTGGGGTACAACCTCATGGTGCACTGTTGCCGCCCCCTGCCCCCATCCCTCCGTCAACACTGTCCAGCTGCTGCAGCTGCCTCTCCGGCTGCTGAGTGCCGGGTACCACCAGCATGGCTGCATCAGCACCACCAATACCACTGCTGCATCTGCATGCCAGTGCCACCCTACTGGATGCCACAGACACAACAGAAACAATGGCTGGTGCCAAGGCAACCATGCCAGCACTGCCCGCACTGCCGCTTAGGTGGATGCCAGTTGTGGGATCCCCCTGTGATCCACCAACATCACTGTCTGGGATGTACATCATGTCATCATTGGTACTGGAGTTGGCCCCGATCTGTGTCTCAACACACAGAACACCATGCCTGGCATCCCACTGGAACACAGCCAGGGACTCATCCGCACCCACACCACAGGCATCAGTCTGGACAGCTGTGCAGGTCTGTAGGCGGTCGGTCCTCCGGACACCAGTGGAGGTGGATGGGTGCTCCACGGGTTCTAGGACTGACCCCTCAGTGGACATACCCATCACCGCTGCCCCATGCAGATGATCAGGAGCTGTAAAGGAACACAGTACTATTAGTGGTGCCTCCTGAATCTGGACCCCGCCTCCCCTGCCACCCACACACTGCCAGCAACGGTCCTACCATGTAGTGATGGGCTGCCACCCATCTGGAAGCCTCCCACAGGCACACCCTCAATGGCACAATGCTGCATGCTGCCAGCCACCTGCTCCTCCAGCGGCGTCAGGCGTGGCACGTCTTGCTGGCTCCCACCAGTGGTGGCACACACTGCCCGGATAGCAGCCACCTTATCCTTTATCCTCCTTCTGTCCATGCCAACCTTCTTTTTGCACTCCCGCATGGAATGCTGGTGGCTGCCCTGCTCATTGACCGCATGTGCCACCTCACCCCACACGCACCATGGGCCTGTGGTGTGCCCCTCTGTCCCATTGGTGGCTCCCTGTCAAGGCCTTGAACAGGGCATCCTGATCCCTGCCCTGGTGAGTTGAGCCTCTGCTTCGTACCCTCCTGCTCCTCATCCTCCTCACGTTGGTCGGCCGTGTACCAGGAGATGGACAGGTGTTACCATGGACTGTTCCGGTCCATGCAGCCCCTTCCAGACCACTGTCCCTGACATCTCACAGCATGTGCCGCCACCGCGGCTGCAATACCGATCCATAGCCTGTACAATTCCATGGCGCCTTTACGCGTCGTACAAATGAGGATATGCGCAACTGTAATATGATGTAATGCGGTGGATGCACTGCGAGAATGGATCATGAGCTGATTTGCTGCACCCCCATTGCACTTAATACAGGGCGACGAGTGCGTTGCAAATGGCAGTGCAGCACTGTGCTGCCTCAACCGCGTGGGACCGTGCACTGCAGGTACCATTTTGCACTGTGGACGGCTTAGAACACACAGAGCCCCTGTGTGGGAGTGCCATTGAGCTGGCAAACCTGGTGGCTCTTGTACAGCCACATGCAGGTGCCCTGTTTGGGAAGGTGCCCCTCCAGAGGCCTCGCACCGTGGTGTGGCAGGAGGTTGCGGATGGACTGGAAGAGGCCACTGGGAGCTGTCATTCCAGGAAGAAGTGTCACCACTGCTATGGTGACCTCCAGTGGTGTGACCCTAACTGCCTGAGGTGCCTGCAGGTCCGTGCCTAGCGGGGAGCTGTGCCACAGCCAGGTAGGTGCTCCTTGCCAGTACTAGTGATCTCCGAATGTCCTCTGGGCACAGAGGTCATCAGGCCAGGCCTCCGAGGGGGGGGCCAGCACCTGTGTTGCTGGGTGTGGGGTGCATCATGTCCACCCTATGCCACCGTGACCCAGGCATGCTGGCGAGAGGCAGGCGCACTGGGTGGGGGCCTATGGGTCAGACATGTACTGATGTACCTCTCTCCATGTTTCCCCCCAAGACCGGAGGAACACTGTATAGCATGGATGGCCGGGGAGCAACAGGGCCAGGACCAAGACAGGGGAGTGGGCATGCGGGCAGGCCACAGTGGTGGTGCTGTAGGTCAGCAGCACCCTGCTGATCAGGACACAGGTAAGTACCATGATTCCCTATACACCTGTGCAGGGTTAGTTGCAGGGGTGCTGGTGTGGCATGGCCCCTCTGCACATGGCTCCTCCAGCTGTGCACTTCCCGTGGTGCCCCCTGCACTGTCCTGTGGGCCTACACATGTGGGTGGGTGTTGCAGGTGGGCTGTGGGTGCACTCGGTGCCTGGCTGTGCCACTGCCTTCCCACTGCATTTCCATGATGCCAGATGGCCAGGATGGTGCTGTGCGGTGCATGGATGGTGATGGTGTGCAGCGGGTTGCATGGCTACAATTGCCCAGGTGGGCAGCTTATGTGGGTGCACTCACTGTGGGTGGTCGCATGCCATCCCAGGGGTGCCAGTCACTGATGCATGCCATGCACGTTGGGTGGGCTGCGTTAGTCTGGCCAGTCACTCATGCTGTTTCTGTTCCCTTGTCCTAGGTGGACATCATTGGTAGGCCATGGAGCGGACCCTCCGGGAGATCCTGCAAGTCACCCGGGTGACACTTGAGCTGCTCGAGAGGATGGACAAGGTGGGCCGGCAGTGGCACCACAGGTATCACAGGACAGCAAGAGAGGACCAGGGCTGCTAGTTGGGCCTGCTGCTAGTGTTGTCACTCCATCCCTCCCTCCCTGGACTGTACCCCACACCCCCATGTCCCCCACCTTTGCCAGTCCCATTGTCCCCTGACCCTTTCCCCTCCCCTCCCCCTTGTAGCGTCCTCACCCATTCCCTCCTCTGTTGTACATAACTGTATATAGATTTTGTTGCTGTTATAGATGTTGTTGTGTTTTGTAATACATACATTTATATCTACATCCGTGTCGGTCTCTGATTTGCAGCGGGCACATGGAGCCTTGCTGCAGTGGTGTGCATGGCTACTGTGGGGTGGGTCTGGCTTGGGCATGGGTGTGCCTGGAGGGGCTCCTCCACTGGTGTGGGTGGGGGCCATGGGCTCTGTCTAGGGGCATGTGTGGTGTGCCCTGTGCACTGTTCACTTATGTGCAGCAGTCTGTGGTGCATGTGCCATATCCCAGCCACCCCATGTCAGTGTGTGCTTTGCCTGTGTGGCTGTGGCCATTGGTGCTACACCACCACCATGTGCAACTGTGGTACACGCGGTCATGTGGCCCCACCACAACATGCTCAGCTGACAAGCGTGTTTTTAGGAGCAGGCCATACCCTGTCACCTGCAGTCATGGTGCCCTTAGCAACTGGCATTACGACCCCTGGGCTGTCACACACCTGTCCCTGTTGCCACTGTGGGCAGTGCTGTTGTCTCCTCCATGCAGGTCATGGTGACCTGGGGCGGTGCCTGTGGTCTGGTGGCTGTCACATGGGGTCCTGCTGCATGTGGGTGGTGGCTTGTGTGAGCCCCTGTGCCCTGCCATCAGGGTGGCCAGGCTCATGGGTCGACCGCCCTGGGGCTCACCAACACCCTGGTGGTGGGTGAGCCACAAGGTACAGAGCACCATGGGCTTCTCAATAGCAGGCCTGTCACACTGTTTTGTGGCTGTGCCGATAAGTACCCATGGTACTTGGAGGAGGCATTGTGTGTGCCCTGTGTTGCCTCCTGTGGCACATGCCTCCATGCACTGCGGGAGGGTGCTGTGTTGCCTGGTGGTGCCAGTGCTGTGGCAGGGTGGGTGCATGGGTGGTGGACCTTGCTCTGGTCCTGTGCTCGGAGTGCCTTCCTGCTTGTGGTGGTGTCCAGGGTGGCCCTTGTCATGTGCAGGGTCCCTCGGGTTCTGGTGCTAGGTCACCCACCTTGCTGTGCCTCCGTGGGGGCCATGCTGGAGGGCCTTGTGTGAGTTGTGGTGGTGTTGGTGGATGGTGTCACCGCCTGCATTGGGTGGTCATGGTGGGGTTGTGGTACATGTACATTGCGGTCTGGGGTGACTGGATGCCTTGGCACAGTGGTGATGTACTGCCTTCAGTGCCATGCACTGTTTGGTCGTAACTTTCTGTGCTAGAGTGTCTTGGGCGCTCTGTACTAGGTGGTAAAGGCATTGGTGTGGTGCTGTGGCATGGGTGGGGCTTGGCCATCTTTGTGTCCTGGTCTCTGCTGGCTGAGTGGACGATGCAGGGCACTGAACCCAGCAGGTGGGGGACTGCTGGGTCACATCTGCTGTTGGTTCAGCACCAGAGTTCAAGGGTCTGTGGTCTGTCCTGCACCGTCTGGTTGTGCTGCTTATTGGGGCCTTGTCTGGGGGGCTGGGGGGTGGGATGTGCTGTCTGTCCTGGTGCATGCTCCTCAGTGCATAGTACATCCATGGCTGCTGCTCGGCTGCTTCCTGTCTTTGTCCATGTGCATCCCTAGGGGAGCTATTGCGCATCGACCCTGCTCCATGGTGCATCCCTCATTGCACTACAGTGCTTCAGGAGTGATATTCAGCCATGTTGTGCAGGTGACCCTTGTCCTGTGCATGGTTTGAATATAGCATCCGTTGCGCCATGGTGCACTGGACATGCGCTGCTCCCTCTATTGCGCATCTTTCTGGTGCAGTCTGAATATCCCACCTGTTGTGTTTAGTATTAAGTTTTCTCTATACTTACAATGCTGTGGGCACTCCCCAGCTGCAGGCTTTCCAGCTGATTCCCACATCTCGTGGGCGAGGTAGTACCAGCCAACATCATTGTCTGGTATTTTCTCTCATTGTTTGAGTGCGTAGAAATGCTGCCGCAGTAGTTTCCACTTCCTCTTGCACATCTCAGCTGTTTTGTTCTTTATTTTAAACAGGTAGCTGAGATGTGCATTTATGCACCTCCACATGGCATCTAGCTTCCAGTTAGTGCTCCGCATGAGCACCTTCACGTTGCCTTTTGTCTGTGCCACCTCAACCAGGCAACACACCTCCCTCATACTCTAGATTAGCATTCTTGTATTTTTAAGACTTCTTTTAATGCTGAAATAAATAGGGAGAGAGGTAATAGTGATTTAGTATATGTCTGTATATGTGTTGTTCTGAGGCTAGGTAGATTGAGTTTTAATATTTTTTTGACAGTTTGTGTGGATAGAGATGATCAGAACGATTAAACATCTCTGATATTAATTTTTTAAATATTATAGCACTCATGGCTACAGTAAGTCACATAGACAATCAATTTCTCCCCCACCCCCCAACTATGGCACTTTACACTGCAGTCCATGGCCATAGATCAAGTCCAAGTCTCATAATTTGTACAATGTATAGTTAGAATTCAAGGGTAGGCTAGGTAATGAACAGCTGACTGCCAACATGCACTATTTTTTTGTCACAAAACAGGAATTACGATACTGTGTAATGAGTGTGTCACATCTGATAAAAGACTGATTTAGATTAACACTACATGTGTCAGGTAACACCTCCACTCAACTGAGTACAGTAAGGGTGTGCATGGTGTCGACAAGGCAGTGGTGACAGTGCAAGGAGCATATTATCAGATGAGTGCACAGTCACAGAGAAGCTGTTATGTGTCATAGTTCAACCTGGTAGTTACTATCTGTGAAAGTACTGTGGCTGCACAGATTGCATGTGTGTGTGTTATTTGTGCTATGTATGCAGCATGTCTATTTTTTAAACCAAGGTTTTGTGGCTCTTTAAAGAACCATTTTTTCAAGGGGTACATTTGAACAGTCTGATATTTTTAGAGGACTATGAGGATTCCATCTCAAAGGTCTCCCAGGAAAAGGCAATTGCCAGCATGAGAGAAGTGCACACTGTCTGGTAGGTATAGTCAATCATTACAATACTTAATTTCAGTGTGACGTATGGTGTGCATCCCAGACATGCGCAGATATCCAGAAATGTGTATGTTTACCTTTCTTCATGCCCTGTCAAGCAGGTACATGTGCTGTTCTGCTTGCCAGACCCTACACTCTGTAATATCTGAAAATATGATCTTACAGGCAGGTAACATACTCACAGTAGAAGCAAGGTCCAATTTTGCTTCTGCTACTAAATCTACCCATTGTTTGGTGTCTAAATCATTGCCTCTGAGATGAATCAGTAGTATGTCCGGATGAGCTTGAGTGCTCAGTAGTCTGTCCATTGTTGGCATAAGGTTCTCCCACCTCATGCCTCCTCTGCCAAACCACTTTACAGAGCAATTTGGAAGCTGCAGGTCTTTACCAAAATGACTTCTCTGAGGATATTCTGAAACTCGTTGTACTATGCTGCTGGCAATGACCCACATAGTCCATTTGCTGTTTTCTACCATTCTAAGCTTTTAAACTGAGAAGTGGACAGAGAGCTACCAAAAAAATCTGTGTTTGTCCTGCAGTGTCTTTTCACTACTAAATATGAAACTGAGACTTCCCTCTCTGCTTCAATATTGCTTTGGTGGGCTGTCCCAAAACACAGGAAAAAATAAAATAATTGGCTAATGCTTTCTCATGGTTAACCAATACAGTGGATGCATGCACTACACCTACACTGAATGGGTGTAGCTCATGTCAAGCAGAAATATTGCAAGGTTTCTAGGTGGGAAAATACTACATTTTGATAGGTTAGTTCAAACAATCACAAGTAAACATATAGCTATCATTGATTGCCTCTTGTTTTATGATACACGTGCTGCCTGCATTCTGCCTCCATTTGCAGCTCTATCTCTCTATCTGTGCTAGTAAGTATTCACTGACACTCTGAATTTAAACAGTTATAACTTATTTCCACAGCATAATAGGTTATCTATATTGCCATAGTCAGATAGAGGAGTAAAAAACATTTTGTTTAATGCTATTTTTGTGTCATTATCAGTTTGTATAATGCTAGTAAAATGGTATAGAAAATGTGATGTACTTACACAAGTAAAAGCAGGGTCTTGAGTTTTTGCTAAGATGGCTGCTATGTCCTTCTTCTCCAGTCTTCAGCACTTGTGATTGGTTGCCTGACATGGCCTGATCAATGTTATGTTCAATTGGCGTGAGCGTCCGTCACTCAAATACAAAGCAGTGTCTGACTGGCTTAGCCTTAAAGAGGGTGTTTTTTTAATGTTATTATTTGACACGTTTATGCTCACAACACTATTATTAGACACTTTTGTGCTGACGACATCATTTTGCAACACCATCGTGAATATTCAACACTATTATTCGATACTTCGTGCATGCAACACTATTTTGCAACACTACTATTCAACACTGTCATGCTGATCATATCAATTTTTGTGACACTGTCGTGCATTTGACACTACTTTGTGAAAATGTCACAAAAAATTGATTTTTGAGAAATATAGTGTGGCTAGTTAAAACTTAAAAAAAAAGTTTCTGCCATATTTTCAGATACTGGGTTGTGTTATACATCAGGTTCTATTGTGCGACATCTAAAAGCATTGTATGTTGTCTTCACTAGTGTTACACTGCAAGAAGGATTGTGTGTGCAATGTGTTGTTAGCAATACTATCTATTCACATAATATGACTGATGTACAGTGTGTGTGACTATGTGCTATTATTAAAAAATGTTTGCTCACCACTAAATATTTGTTTTTCTCTATTTTTTATACAGGTGTATGATACTTATAGAACATTTTCCCACACTACTGTGAATCTGTAGAGAAGAAAGATGCCTTCTAAGCAGAGAAGCAGTTCTATGCAGAGGTGAAACAGGTATCATAGTAATAGACTGTTGCTTAAGAGTGGTATGAAAACCACACATGCTATATCAAGACGTAAACTGAATTATCATTCCACTCTAGGAGTGACTTCACAGGCTGCGCACTCTCCACAGAAATTGTATGTACTTGCTCAACTGCAAGCCAAATATGCACAGCTCAGCAACAGTTGTGGAAATCTTCCAGATGGAAGAATAATGTTGCAAAGGCAAGCATGAACTAATGTTCTAAGCAACAGCATAAAGGTATGGCTGCTGATGCTCACCTGAGGAAGCAAAATTATTTCCAATCTCTAGCTTGTAAAGCTAAGTTAAGATAGACTTATTGCAGTTGTGATGAGGCGTAAGTGCAAAAACTAAAAGCTTATCTGTTTGATGAAATTGCATCTCAGAGTTCATACATTTGTCAACAGAGCAGTATTTGTTCTTCAACGCTTGTGGCATAAAATGGCACATGTACTTGAACAGTTCAGAAAAGTTATGTACAGCATTAAGATGAGGCTACAATGCTATCCCATCTTGAACCAACACAAATTCTGTGTCATTTTCACAGGTAGCTGGCTACACACACAGCACTCAGAGGGATATTTCTGGGAGGAGCCATATTACTCACAGAAAAAGGACAGCGAGTTCTGCATTGATGAGTCCGGTAAACTGTGTAATGTGCTGACTGGATGTGATGACATTACAACTGAGTCAGATGATGGGCCTGAGTCAACTGTTCAGCCTCGTAAGCGTCACTCTCTGGCATGGACATGTGATGTGACTTGTAACCAGAGGCAATCATCATATGACAAAGTCAAGCACTTTATCAATCTGTTTGTCATTACTGATTGTAAAGACAGACATAAATTGTTTGAGACTATGGACCTTTGTGAGATCCATCCACATACTGGACTTATTGGTCATTCACTTGCATACCTAGATAGTGGTGTTTGTGACAGTGTATTTCACCATGTGCGGATGCTGGCAGTGCATTAATCAGGGATGCAGAACTTTGTGTATAGGGTCTATGAGGTGCGACGAGTTGTTGCACAGTATACTCGTCTTAATGAGTTACTGCAGTCTGGTGACATGCATGGTGCCATGACATTTCTGAAACAGCTGCAACATGACAGCAGTGTCACAGATACTGTGATTGATCAGTCATCAATTGCTGATGGAAATGTTGTCTCTGTCTTAGAAACAGATAATTCTCAAGCAGCTTGGGGAATCCATTGCCAAATCTGAGTTGGCAAAGACAGAGAAATGTGACTGCGTATGTGTGTTATGTGATCGGCTCTGTTACCAGAAACAAACGGTCACAGTTAATCTGGAAACCTTGTCACCGTACAATGATATGTGGTTTTGACTGTCAGCATTTCTGCTGTTAAAGTGTGACTTCCAGTTAGAGCCAATCATTGTGATGTGCAAGCACTGTTTCTCCAAGGTGAAGAGTAACACTATGCCACCAAGGTTATTGTTGAACAATATGGAGGCACATGTTATGCCTGCTGAGATTGCCACATTGAATATGTTTTAACAGATTCTTATTCAGACTATGACACCGTCTCAAACTATTCTATGTCTGAATACAAAAACACAGAACAGTTCACACAAAAAACTCATTAGGTCTCTTAATGGTTCCGTTATGTATCTTCCACTCCCTCTCCAGGAAAATGTGGAGGCAATCTCCAGTGAGAACAGTTTGGTGATTCTTGTCAATGGTGTTCCAACAAAGTCAAAGGTCATCTGGCAGGATGTTGTCAATGTAGAGAAGGTGAAGCTTGCTGTTACTTACTTGAAGAGCAACAATCCCTTTTATGCAGACCTTGACATTGATTTCATGACTAGCATGTCTGCTGAACACGATGTGTTGGATACCACAAAACCAAAGATTGAGAAGGTCAATGTAGAGACAAATGATCATGTATATGAAGAGTACACAATACATCCACTGCATTGTAAAGATCCATTTGGGGATAACATTGATCTGTATCAAATGAAACAGGTGGAAGGGTGCCCCTGTCAGCATTTGGGAGGTGACATTGGAAGCACATTGTTTTCCAGATTTATTTCCAAAAGGGTCAGGTGGACGTCTAGATGATAGAGAAGTGAGTGTGCAAGGTGCTGAATACTGTACCAGTCACGTACTCAGTAAGGATGTCAAATTCAGATGAAACATACAGTACTTGTTCCATCTCCTCTGGGAGAGTGAGCTTAGCACACTGTCTGCATTGATTGCACATACCATACTGCTCACAACTCCACTTGATGGAATAACTGCTGTTGAGTTTTTGCAGAAATTAAAGCAAAAGGATGAAAATGTACAGGTCAATTTGTCTTCCATACTGTCAAGTCTACGTGGCACCAAAGAATACTGGTATCGCAGGCACTCTGAGGTGATGACTATGCTGCAAGAGTACGGTGCAGCAACATGGTTTGTCACACTCAGCTGTGCCGAGTACACATGGGAGGAGGTGATTGAACTCTTGAAGTGGGAAAATTGTGATGTAGAGGGTATTTCATCAATGACTCTCAGAGAAATGTGCTCACTTGACCCAGTGTCTGTGACTAGACATTTTCACAAGCGATTCCATGATATTCTGACTTTCATTTTGTCGAAGGACAATCTGCCTCTTGGTATTGTAGACCATTACTTCTGGAGGACAGAATATCATGCATGAGGTGCTCCTCATATTCATACGTTACTGTGGATCAAGGACTCCCTGTGCATAGGTTAATATGAAGCAGCAGAAGTGCTTGCGTTCATTAAGTGATACATCACTTGCTGCATACCAGACAAGTATGACAGTCCTACATTGTGGAAGTTGGTGCAGAAGTTCCAATGCCATATTTGTGTGAAATACTGCTGCCAGGTAGTGAAGAGCAAATCTGATTGGTACACAAGATGTCGCTTCAGATTTACCAGACGTGTTTGTCAGAACGGTCGCATGAATGAACTGTTTTCAGCTATGCGACACCACTTGAAGGCAAAATCAACCAAGAGGGTATATGAGTTATCCAGGGATGAGAATGAGGTGTACATCAATGACTACAACCCCACTCTTCTTCTAATGTGGCAAGCAAACATAGATGTTCAGTTTGTGGCTGACAACTTGTTGGCTCTGGTTCGGTATGTCACTTGGTACATCACCAAACATGAACAGACTAGCTTGCAAGATCTTTGGGAAGATATTGCCAGTTCAAGCAAGTCACTGACATCTCAGTTGTGGTCACTGGGATTGAAGACCCTATCACACAGAGAATGTGGTGCTTATGAGGCTGGCGATCGCTTGATCGGTACACATTTGTATGGCAAATCTGATGCTGTGCGATTTCTCAGTGTTAACTACAAAGAGAAGCACAAACATGTACTTATTCCTCATGCTGAGATTGAGGAACTAGCTCTCAACAGACCCTCTTCAAAATGTATATTGAAGAATAACCTGATTGACACGTACTACCCCCGTAGACACAGCGACATGGATGGTATGTGTCTATTTGAGGTGGCTAAATGGTACGACTTGAAGACAGTTGTCCCACCTGATTGCATACATGACATTTACAAGGTCAGAGGAGTGGATGGCTGTCTCATAAAGAGACATAAGCCTTGGCTCATTGGCCACTGCAAATTACATCTAGGAGCATCTGAGAGCAGAGAACATTACTACTTTGCCCTGCTATTCTTATTTAAACCCTGGAGGAATGAGTCTGAATTAAAAGGTGACTGTGATACATTTGAGGAACAATTCAATCACAGTTATGACACATTCAAAACTAAATACTCTGACACATATATACAGAGACTGGATGCTGAGAAGGAACAGCTTGAAAAGGCACAGAAACAACTTAAAGAGGACACTCCTGTTAGTTCACAGGACAACCTTGAACCGGAAGGAGAAGGTACACTTGGAGTACCTCTGCCTCTGAATGCCCCAGAAGTACTCATGTCAGAAGTGGAGAGTGCTATGGAACATGGCACACACTGCACTGTTGATCCAGCAGAATTGAGAGAGAGACTCAATGAACGACAAAGTGTGGTGCACTTTGCAGTTACTGATGCTGTCCGGCATGGTATACTACATGAACAGAAGAAATGTGACTGTCTTGACCACAAGCCACTACTGATGTTAGTAGCTCAGCAGGTACAGGTAAGAGCTTCCTTATAGAGGCCATTACGGCTGAAATACAGAAACTGGCAGGCTCATCAATGTCTGTTGCTGTTAGTGCTCCCACTGGACTGGCTGCATACAACATTGGTAGAGTTACGCTACACTGTCTATTCATGTTGCCAGTGGAGCATGGCAAAGCAGGAGAGTATCGTAAGCTGTTGTTTGAGGTTGCATCTGAGCTTCATTCTATGTTTTCTAAGCTGTAGTTACTAATCATTGATGAGATTAGCATGGTCTCTAATTTGATGCTTGTCTGTATACACCTACATCTACAGGAGATTTTGGGCACTGACTATGGAGATGCATTTAGTGGTAAAAGCATTGTTGTATTTGGAGGCCTTTTATAACTTGCACCAGTTAATGAGGAACATGTCTTTGCAGCTCTGACTGTCAAGCAGGCTAAGAATACACTAGGCTGCACTGGAGGTTTTAACCTGTGGGAGTTATTTGCCTATGTTGAGTTGTGTGAGAACATGTGGCAGAGTGGTGATCTGGCTTACAAGGTGCTGTTGGATGAAGCTTGTACTGGTTCTTTGCCACCAGAACATCTTTCAATGTTACATGGCCAAAGAATCACAATGGATACTACATCCATACTTACAGCATGCAATGTTTTCAGTGATGTGTACTCCAAGGGCACACGGATTGTGTGTCTTATGCCACGACTTAAGAAATGTGCTGAGTTCAACAGTGTTATGTTGCAGAGAGAGAATCAAGAAATTCTCACACTGCGTGCTGTTGATACAGTTGATGGTGTAATTCTAAGTCGGAAGCTGATAGCAAAGATGACTGAATGACTGTCTTACTGAAGTTGGATGTTTCATGCACAGCTGGCCAGGAAGCTGTTCTTACAGTTTGTAAGGATGCGCGTGTCCTGCTACGGCGTAATCTTGATGTTGAGCGTGGCAAGGTAAATGGTGCCATGGGTCTCATCATTGACTTCATATACAATGTTCAGAAGACATTTATCGAGACACTTGTCCACTTTGACAACATGGAACAGCCTGTGCAGATTGATCGTACCTGTGTTAAGTTCCAGGTATTTAAGGATATCTATGTCAACAGGAAACAGTTTCCATTATGTGTTGCATATGCTGTTTCCATTCACAAGTCACAGGGCTTGAGTTTGAATTCAGCAATGGTGGACACAGGCACATACATTTTCAAAGATGGCATGAGTTACATCTCACTTTCACGTGTCCGCAGTCTTTCTGAGTTACACATCATAACACTCGCACCACAGAAGATACGCACTGACAGGCGATGTATTGTGGAGTACAAGAGATTATGTATTCTGTATCAGCCACAGATATCTCTAATTCCACTACCCATGTATGTGGTTGTCTCACTTCCCACAGACACAGCTTCAGCTGGCAACAAGAGAAAATGAGCTGCCACTAATGAATCAACTGTGCACAGTAATGAGAAGGTCAATATGTCAAATAGAGATGCAGAATCAGCTGTTACTCAGAAGTCACTTGGTATGGCTGTTGTCCCAGTGTTCGATAACAGGACTAGAGTAAACTGCTATGCTAATTCAGCTATGCAAGCTTTCCTCCACATGCCACACTTTGTGCAGGCAATATCAGCTTCACAAGACACTCCCTTATCAAAGGCATTGAAGGAAGTTGTCAATATGACTTCTGATCAGTTACACAATGTACAGTCACTAACACCTCTACAACACATCTTAGGTACATATGATGGGTGCAGTACGTTTGCTGCTAATATGCAGCAGGACACCACCGAGTTTATGATGACCATCATAAACAGTTTGGATGAAGAGGGGATTCCAATGTGACAGTACTTCACTGTCTCATATGTTACCAGATACGTCTGTCTGTCATGTGGTCATTCAGAGCGAGAAACCACTGAGGGCATGCTTTGGGTTTCTTTGTTTGTGCCTTGGTGTCAAGTTCCAGCAGCTGTTTACCAATGCAGAAAGTGGTCACCTATGTGTTAGGTGTGGAGGGATATGTACCCAGTCTATATGTCTCAGGACTTCATCTCAATATCTTGTGCTTGTATTGCATAGATTTGGCTCTAATATGCTCTGAGTTGACACACCTATCACAGATTTCATAGCTGGTAGAATTGTATTTAACCAAGCAGTGTTTGACGCTTAGGCTGTGATCTACTACTATGACCAGTCTGTACATTCTGGACATACACTTCTTTGTTGAGGTACTGAACCGGCTGGGTTGAATGCAATGACTCCACAAGCACTTTTAAACAGAGGCTACCGTGACTCAAAAAATGCATACATCCTGATACTGAAGAACTACTACAATCTTCATGCATCAGAAGAATAGTCACACAATATGTGACATAACTTGCTGTCCATTTTGTTACAGAGTGACTTCTGTTGCATAAACAGTATTTTTTTATGCAAATCTGCATTCAGTATTACACTGTTAGCACATCACATGATTTACATGCATATGTTTACTCAATCTGACTTATAAGATAGTTGCGTTGATCAGTGACACAGTGAAAATAGTTGCAGCGGTCTTAAATCGGCGTCAACTGTCTTCACAATCACTAGAAAAAACACACTTAGATGTCTAAGAAAGACTTTGAGATGGCAAAAGAGATATTCCTATCTGGTCCTCCACTTCTGTCATTGTCTTTTCTTTTGAGTAACTTGTATGCAGCCATAACAAGTACTACTTGGCACACTTGCCTACTGTGTGCCTCTAGCTAGGCACAATACTTGGCCATGTGCATGGCAATACTATGTAACACATGTCTTTTTAAACACTTGTACTGTGTCATGATAGTATTTGGATCTTTTATGAGTAAAAAGACATCCTGCATTTGTTTGTGCCAGTTCTGTGTTAGCACAATTGCACTCTGTTTTCTATATGATCTGCTGACCTGTACTTAAGAGTAGCATACTCTGATATAGGCATCACTCTGTGACATGTTGAGTATTACTAGGTGTGGCTTGTGGTTTTTTTGCCCGTTTGTGACTTGACTTAATACATCCATATTGTATAGCAACAGTGTACTACTATGTCTGTTTTCTTTTTGTATATCTGTGTTGTATATATGTATATATGATTATCTATACATTATTAAGTTACAGTCAGAACTGTTACATTTTTAGCAGTTGTCTTAATTGCTAATTAATTAAAAGTATTAAACAATGCTAACTATTTTGCTGTTTTACACTATTTAATTCACAAGTATTTAAACAAACTGTATTCTTAATCTATTAATTCATATAACATAGATATTTAATAGAACTTTTGTAGTTTGTCATGATTTGATATTCATAAGTAGCTCATTAATATTCTTGAGCAGCTTTTTGTGATGTATATATTAAGTCCCAGAGCAGCCTTTGGTGTTTTTTAATGAAATGACAGTCCCACTGTTCATTAGGGGAGGTCCCAAAAAGCCCATGTTGAATATTTGGTGCAAGAAATGCAAAAAATGTCCGTGTTACATGCACACATTGTGCCATTTCTACCCACACTTGTAACTTCGCCAATTTTTTATATTTTCACTCCAGATTTTCAACATTGCCATTTTTTCACACCTCCTCATGTACAGTGCAGCTATCATTTCTCACTTCATGGCAGAAATGTGCTTTTGCACCTCTGCCGCAGAATGGCACGTCACTATGTGAAATCAACTTTCAGGATGAATTAACAAAATTATAGTGCCAGTGTTCATGATGGGATTTCCCAAAAAGCTCATGCTGAAAATCTGGTTAAACAATTCCCCCAAACTGACACATTACGATCATGCATTGTGCAGTTTCTACATGCGCTAGTAACTTCGCCCAGTTTTCATATTTTCCCTCCTGGTTTTCAACATTACCCTTTGCCATGACTTCTCATGAACAGTATACTGCTGTCATTTTTCACATGCCATGTAAAACATGATTTTGCATCTGTGGCACAGAATGGCACATTCGCAGTGTGAACTCAACTTTTGAGATGGATTAACAAAATGACAGTGACATTGTTCATGAGGCTGGGGGGCCAAAAATGCTGTGTTGAAAATTGGGTGGAAAAAATCTTAAAAATGCCTGAATAACATGCGTCTGTTGAATTTTGGCACCTGGGGCACATTTCAGAGCCCTTATCTTGAAAACAAAATGAGATATAGATTTTTTTCTATTGCATCTTGCATGGAGGACTCACTGTCATGATTGCAACAACTGAATTTTTTTCCTGGCTGCTATGGTTCCCAAGATATTGGCAAATTAGTGCTACAAGGGTTCTTTGCCCCAAAGGCAGCTGTGTGGTTCTATAGGTATGCGTAAGTGGGCGTGCAGGACCAAGAGGGCCCATGCTCCAACAGATACATATCATTATGCAGAAATGGGCAGCTTAGTGGGGCCCTGCGCTCCCACCAACGCATGCTATTTACTCTTTATATTCCACTTTTTCCAAAAGAAAGAAATTCAGTTCAAAATGCTTCATTTAATGAATCAGTTATGGTTAAACTAACAAACATGGAAAAATGAGATATTAGGGTTGAGACCCTAAACCCCCACGACCATACCACCCAATCCTCCACAGACCGACAGATGCCGGGGTGTGCCATGGTGTCAGAAGGCCCATCTCTCACCCCATTCCATGTGTAAACAGGTTGACATACTACAGTAAAGGAGAATGGGGTGAGAGTTAAGCCTTACGACCCCATGGCACACTCCTGCATCTATCGGTCTGTGGAGGATGTGAGGTGGGGTTGGGTGTTAGGGGCTCAAACCTAACATCATGTGTGTGTGTGTGTGTGTGTGTGTGTGTGTGTATATATATCTATCTCTATCTATATATATATAGATAGATAGATAGATAGATAGATAGATAGATAGATAGATATACATATACATACATATATTCACACACATAAGTTGCTCATTAATGGGGGTCATTAATCTTAATGTGCCATTCATGAATATTAATGAGCAGGCCATTGATATTCATATGCAGCTCATTAATATTCTGGAACAGCTTTTCCTGATGTATATATTTAGTCTCAGAGCAGTCCTTGTTGTTCTTTAATGAAAGGACAGTCCCACTGTTCATTAGGGAAGGTCCCAAAAAGCCCATGTTGAAAATTTGGTGCAAATAATGCAAAAGATGGCTGTGTTACATGCATGCATTGCACCATTTCTATGCACACTTGTAATGTCATCAATTTTTAATATTTTCACTCCAGTGTAGCTGTCATTTCTCACTTCCTGCCTGAATTGTGTTTTTGCATCTCTGCCACAGAATGGCGCGTCACTGTGCAAATATCAACTTTTGGGATGGATTAACGAAATCACAGTGCCAGTGTTAGTGAGGGGATTTCCCAAAATGCTGATGCTGAAAATCTGGTTAAGCAATTCCCCAAGATTGCCACATAAGTGTGTGTGGATATATATATATATATTTTTTTTTTATAGTGGCACTGTATAGTTAGGGTTGAGTACCCCCATTTAAGGTTAAACTCTGAAATTTGGCAGCATAATAACTTTGTCACTGTATGATGAATTTGCCTGAAATGTGGATGGCATGGAACAGTGCCATGGATCTCTGGATCTGCCAAGTTTTGTAATGGTCAGATATATAGTTGCAGAGCTACATAGTGCCGTAAAATGTGGTAATTACGCATTTTTGCCTACAGATCGCACGAACTCTGTGACCGGTCTGAAACCTTCAGAGAACATGCAGCCAGGGACTCCAATGTGCTTTTCAAAGATTTCATGAAAAAATATTAAATGTTTCAAAAGTTATTCAAAACACAAGTTTCCCATTATAGTCAATGAGAAAGTTAACAAAAAGTTTGACAGTGTCGCAAATGCAGTTTTTAGTGTCGCAAATGACCCCTGTAGTGTCACAAATCCACCATCTTGTTTTCAGTTGGTGGTCACAGAAATGCCTGCCATTTAAATTTGGGACCCTCTAGGGACACAGTTCTTGCTGCGTTCACCTAGTCAAGTCCTGAGGATGCTAGCCATGTCTTTTATGGGGGTTAAACAGCCCAGAAATATGTTTTTGAAATTTTTTGTAAACAGTAGTGTCACAAAGTAGTGTCGCACATTTGACACTTTTGTGATTTTTTTGTGAAAGTGTTGCAAATCACAACACTACTTTGTGATACTATGCTCAAAACAATATGAAATCTTTGCCATCCTGCTGCAAAATAACGGTTTGTATTTTGGGGCTGAAATTTTGAAGGAAGAAAGCCAAGATCACACAGGTGTGCCTTTTGGTGGTTTGGTGACCAAATATTAGAGGGCTGCAAAGTTAATGATTTTTCCCATAGGCTAACATTACGGCATCCACCAAGCCTTTCATGGCCCGTATCTCGAAAACGCTTCAAGATACATACTTTTTGTTAGAAAAATGCTTAGCACCCCATTAGTGAGCTAAGTGTAAAACTAGCCAGGAAAGTCATAAATAATAAGACATTTTAATTTTGTTCTACGCCATACGGTTCCTGAGATATAAGCAATTTAGTATTCCAAGTGTTCATTTTCTGCTCTGAGGGCCATTATTATGCATACATTCTTTGTATTCACTGTGTTTCTGAATACACCTTTTTGGGAAATAATGGGTGTGCGTTTGCGTTACTGTTACCGTTAGCATTTCCACTTGCATTTCCTTTACCATTTGTGATAGTGTTTCCGTTTACGTCACCGTGCGTGTTACCCTTTGCATTTACTTTTGCGTCACCATGTGTGTCATCATTTGCATATGCACTTGTACTTGTGTTTCTGTTTGCATTACTGTTCCCTTTGGCATCATCATTGATGTTACTGTAACCATTTGCATTTCCAATTGTGTTACTGTTATTGTTTGCGTGTTCGTTACTGTTTGTGTTTCCATTGTCCTTAGCATTTGTGTTATTGGTAGCATTTCCGGTGTCAAATGTGTAACTGTTTCCTTCTGCATTGCTGCTGCCATTACTGTTTGCATTTCTGTTTGTGTTTCTGTTACCATTTGTATTTTTGTTACTGTTTTCATAACCATTTGCATTTCTGTTGCCGTTAGCATTTGCGTTGCCATTTGTGTTACCATTTCTGTTTTCATTTATGTTTGCGATGGCGTTTCTCTTATCGTTTGTGTTATCATTTCCATTTGCATCACCATGTACATTAACATACATGTGATATCTCCCTCTTTACGCAGGAGACTCCTGTTTTTTTTGACTGAACTCCCTTCCTCCCTCCTGGGAAACAAAATCTCCTGCTTAAGTAAAATTCTGTCCAAAATATCCATGGTTTTTGGGCAGATAAAGACATATAAAAATTAAATCAGTGATGAACAATGTAGCTGATAACTTTATATAACTAGTTGTTTATTCTTTTTAGTGTTTATTCTTGACAAAATGAAATGCATTACATTTTTGTAATGACTTTTTTCTTATTTTCTTGATGCCATTTAAGGACAAACTCATGACGTTACGGCATCTCCCTACTAGCAGGCCAATCTCCCTCCTAATTTGACCCAGATCTCCCTCTTAAGCAGTTGGCAGGTGAGTCTCCCTCCTAATTTGACCCAAATCTCCCTCTTAAGCAAGTTGGACATATCACATGTATGCATTAATGTTTACACTTGTGTTTGCATTACCATTAGCATTACTATTTTCTTTTACCTCACTGTTGCCATCACCATTTGCATTAACTTTACTGTTTGTGTTTTTGCGTTTGTGCGGTGCAGTGCAAAACATTGTTTTTGCTATTTTTCTGCACTGTATTCCATGATGCATGGCACAGCCAGTAAGTGGTTGATTGATCTGAAACTTGCCAAGTAGAATGACCTGTGTTCAGGGAACATGCCAGGTTTTGTTTGGTGAACAAATGTTGTTCCGTTCCAGAGTGATTGCCATTTGAAGTTGGCCCCCCTCACAGTTACAGATTTTTCGGTCTCCAGGTCTACCATTTTAGCACATTTGTGGCTGTGATTGCTGCCATTTTTTGGTGTAAGACTTCTTAAAGTTGCAGAAACATTAAAATTGAATATCTCTGAAACAGTTTGGTCTTTTCACATGAAATTTGGAGGATGTTGAGTGGATATCCTGGGGATATGAATAATCCTGTTTATATGTTGAAAAAACTATTTGCTGCAGTGATACTGTGTGATGCAGTTAACATTTTGCACATGGCATTCTGCATGGTGTTACCGGCTTGAAATTTATAGTGTAGGAAGCCCTAGTGGTATGGTGGTGCCTTGCAGTGACTTGGTGTGTAAAATATTAACAGTTGGGGAATTATATCACTCTGACTAATAAAAATGTGGTTAATTATGCTTCAATAACTTCTGAACCATGTGTCTGATTTGCCTGGCATTTAGAATGTACAAAGATTTATAATACATCTTTGACTGTGGCAATTTTTGAGTCACTGGTGCTAATGGTCGTTGAATTGTGCATGTTATGTTGTTAGCTCGTGGTGCTGTGTGACCATTGAACAGATGTACATATAATTCTGGACACATGGTGTGCTATGGTACATGTCTTCTTTTAACAATTTTTGGTTCCATCAGATATATGATTCTTGTGCAGCAAAGTGGCAAAAATGTTATTTTCGGCACTCCTGCACAGTTTTCCTGGTGTGACACTGCACAACTGTTGAACGGATTCAGATAACATTTGTTATACATGTTGTGGTATGGTACATGTCTTCATTTACCAAGTTTAATTTCAGTTGGTCATACAGTTTTTGTGCAGAAAAGTGACAAAAATTCACATGGTGGGAGCAAATTTTCAATATGGACTTCTTGGGACCTCCCCTCATGAAAAGTGGGACTATCATTTCATTAAAGAACACCAAAGACTGCTCTGGGACTAAATATATACATCAGAAAAAGCTGCTCAAGAATACTAATGAGCTACTTATGAATATCAATAGCCTGCTGATTAACATTGATGAACTGCTCATTAAGATTAATGACTCCATTAATGAGCAACTCATAGATATAGATATAATAGATATAGATATAGATATAGATATAGATATAGATATAGATATAGATATAGATATAGATATAGATGTAGATATAGATATATTCTTTGCAAACAACTCCATTAATGCAACAGTTAGGGTTTTTAATACAGCGTCAAAAGCGAGGAAATTCAATGTTAGGGTTTTAAACCCTAACTCCGAATTCCACCCCACCACCCACCCACACACACACGTGGGTGATGGTATGTAGGCAAGACAACCAATCAGATAACAGAAAGAACATACAACTTTGTAAACATACCACAACAGGCATCCATCATCATGTTTCACCAGCTGTATTACTTCTGCTGCCATTCCAATGTCTTTGGGGGGGTACACCCACATGCTGTGCAAGCATGTGAGATGGTCACTGCATGAACTGTTTACCTACATGCAGACAGTGCAAGACTACAGATAACTTCTTGTACTACAGATGACGAGTTTAACCATATCATTTCATCCCTCCATTTATATAGAACAACACTGTGCACATTTTATACTGTTATGACAACCCACTATATATTTTTTATTTATTTTATTTATTTATTGAATCTTGGATTTCAGCACCTTTGAGCAATACACCTCATTTACAAAGGTTCCACGTCAGTAGTACCAAAACAAAACAAGGTAAACAATAAATAAGTAAATAGTGGACTTCAAGAATACACTTTAGCCATTCTTACAAACTTTAATATTACAGTTGGTGCACAAAAAAATAGTTCTAAGACTTTACAGATATATACATAATACTTCCAAGTTTTATTACCTTTTAATATATAAACAATATTAACAATACGCATTCCTCTAAACATCTATATCTTAGTCCTATATACAGTGTATTGATCCCACAAGTAAGTAAAATTGGCAGAAACCATACCACCTGAAGTGGACACTATAGAGGTATCACTGAAAAACATACAGCTCACATAGAATATTAGGCATTGTTCTTACTGTGATTAGAAACTATTGTACAACAGTATGTGTGCAAACACATACACAGCCAAAGTGTCAGCTTTCTTCCATAATCTCTCATCTTGCATCACAAGGCAGATGTTAGACATATATATAGTGCATTATGACCACAAAACATTGCCAAACAAGTGTAGTCACATTTGTAAATGTATGCAAGGTGTACAGTATTGCCATGCAATGGTGCAACAGCTATCAAACCATATTCTATGTAACACGCTGCAGCAATGTAGAAATAAACAGATCAGGACAGCACAATTGCATGGTGCTGCAATATTGATGTAACGGTAGTAAGAGTGCTCCACAGTCAAATCAATTATTGTATGTAATGTGACCAAGTAGACAGCCCACACTGAATAAGGCCCACTTAGGCTGCATTGATGCTAAGATTACAGCAACACCTATTTTAATTGCTGGCATCATAAATACCTGCATCTATATACTCAGTCACTGCAAATATTTATAAACTGATATGAAAATAGCTGCACATGTCCAGTAAAGGCTGGATATAACACCCTTATGACTACAACAGTGTATCAAATAGAGCTTAATATGATTTTCATGCACTATTCTTCTGCCATGTGAAGATCATTGTAATTCTTGAGAACCAGGACATAAGCATCTTTTAGATTATGAGGAAATCTCTGTTTAAAAGTGCTCATGTAGTCATTGCATTGCATTCAGCCATTGCTGTACCTGAGCCATGTAACATAATGTCCTGAATGGACAGATGCTCCATGGTGGAATATAACAGCCTGAGTATCAAAACATGCTCCCATGAATTGTACTCTGCCAGCTACAAAATTAGTGATCAGTGTGTCACCCCATACTGCATTTGCATCAAACCACTGCAAGACTAACAGAGGATATTGAGAGGAGGTTCTAAGTCATATGTAGAGAATGCACTCTCCTCCACACCGGATATACCTCCAGCCACACTCTGCATTCCTAAACAGTTGTCTAAATTTAACTGAATGTGCCTTTGGAACATACAATGAAATCCACAGCATGTTTTCTGTTACTTCTTTGTGTGAATGTCGATAAGACAGGCAAGTATACTTTGTCATATAGGTAACAGTAATGTACTGTCGCATTAAAATCTCATCTAATTCCAAGCTGTTAATGATAGCATGATTATGGATGCACTCCTTAAGGAAAGGATAGTGCAACACCTAGAATCCATAGGAGCACTGGATCCAAGACAGCATGGGTTTACAAAAGGAAGGTCCTGTCAAACTAATCTCATAGATTTCTTTGGCTGGGTAACCAGAGTGGTAGACCAAGGGGGAGCAGTTGATGTCACCTACCTTGACTTCAGCAAAGCTTTCAATACTGCTCCACACAGAAGATTGATTGATTAATAAGCTGGGTAGGCTCAGGGTGGGTCAGAAGTTGGTCAACTGGGTGGCAAACTGGTTGATGGGCAGAAAACAGAGAGTGGTGGTAAATGGTATACAATCAGAAGAGATGCAAGTCACAAGTGGGTTACCTCAGGGATCAGTCCTGGGGCCAACCCTCTTCAATATCTTCATCAGGGACATTGCAGATGGACTGGAGGGTAAAGTTTGTCTGTTTGCAGATGACACAAAGATCTGCAACAGAGTAGATGATCCAGATAGGGTGGGCAGAATGAGACAAGATCTGGATAAACTAGCAAAATGGTTGGAAGAGTGGCAACTGGGGTTTAATGCAAAGAAGTGCAAAGATCATGCACATTGGGATGGGAAACCCTGAAGCCACCTATAGGCTGGGAGGGAGTTGATGGCAGTCACAAGGGAAGAAAGAGACTTGAGAGCGTCATCATCACCAATGACCTGAAATCATCCAAGCAGACCACTAAAGCAGTAGATAGGGCTAGAGGGATGTTGGGGTGTATTAGTAGGAGGTATCACAATTCAGAAGAAGGAGGTAATAATCCCTCTTTACAAGACACTGGTTAGGCTCCGCCTGGAGTACTGCATGCAGTACTAGAAGCCACACCTTCTCAAGGACATTAACCAAATTGAGGCAGTCCAGATAAGGGCAACCACAATGGTACAGGGACTGCATCAGAAAACATATGAGGATAGATTAACGGAGCTCAATATGTATGCCCTAGAGCAAAGGAGGGAGAGAGGTGATATGATTGAAACATTCAAACACCTTAAGGGCATTAACATGGTGAAAGAGTCTAACATGTTTCAATATAAGAAAAATAGCAGGACAAGAGGACACATGATATTAAAGGGAAGCCAATTAAGGGGTAATGTGAGGAAGGTATTTTTCACAGAAAGGGTGGTGGATGCATGGAATGGCCTACCTCAGGAAGTGGTGGATATGAATACAGTGCAGGGCTTCAAACAGGCATGGGATAGGCATAAGGGAGCAATACAGATGAGTATGAATAGATAGGCCATTGACAGAGCAAAGGTCGATCGCACATTCGTAAGGTAGAAAAATAAATGGGCAGACTGGATGGGCCTTGTGGTCCTTATCTGCTGTCAACTTCTATGTTTCTATGTTTCTATAGCCATCATAAACTCAGTCACATCTTGTTGAATGTTATTAGAAAATGTTTGATGGCCATCATATCCACCCAAGAAAATCTGTCAGGGTGCCAGAGTCTGTATGCTATTGTCATGCTCATCACTATCATTCACAAACTTCTTTAGTGACTGAGACAGTGGTGTGTCATGCAAAGATTTGATAGTGGCAACAAAGTGAGAGATATGGAAAAATGCCTGCATAGCAGAGTTGGCATAGCAGTTTACTCCAGTGCTATTGGCAAATGCTGGGACAACAGCCATCCCAAGCGCCATCTTACCTGGGGGAGAGTTTGTTTGTTGTTCAGTTCTGGAGTCGTTCTTTGTATTTAATATTGGTCTATCTATCTTGTTTCTCTTTTTCATGAAAGAAACTGTCACTGTAGCACTGTGGTCTGCCACATTCGTGGGTAACAGTATAAGAGGCAATGTCAGCTGGTGCAGAGTAAGTAGTCTGTTGTACTCACCAATACATTGTCTATCAGGATGTATTTTATGTGATGCTATACAGATGATATACAAGCCAGGCAAAGTCTGGACACGTGAAAGTGCAACATAGCTCATGCTATCTTTGAAGATGCCAGTGCCTATGTGGACCATTGCTGAGTCCAAACTTAGGCCTTGCGACTTGTGTATGGACACAGCACATGCAACGCTCACAGGAAACTGTTTCCTCGTTACATATATGTCTTTCATGAGCTGAAACTTTACAGTTGTCCTACAAATAGGTAAAGGCTGTTTAATGTTGTCAAACTTTACAACAAGCACCTTTATGAATGTCTTTCGTACATTGTACTGAAAGTCAATTATATGTCCCATTGCACCATTCACCATACCAGGCCCAACATCAAGATTCCAACATAGCATGATGAGTGCATTCATGCACATAGTTAGAATTACTTCTAATCCTGTTGTGCGAGACACAGCTGACTTTAGCTCAGACAATTGTTAAGTCAGCTTTGCTACCAGATTCCATCTCAAGACTGCACCATCAATGGTGTCAACAGTATGCAGAGTAATGATTCCTTGACCCTGTCTCTGCAACATAATGCTGTTGAATTCAACACACTGCTTAAGCTGAGGCATAAGACACATTATCTGAGTAGATTCTGAGTACACACTAGTGAAAATATCACTTGCTGCAGTAAGAGAACTGTACTCAGTGCTGATACGCCATGTGTTCAACAGAGAAACATTCTGTTGTGACAATGATCCAATGTGAGCCAGATCCAAAAGTATCTTGTACCCAAGTTCACGGCTCTGTTACATGTTTTCATACAGTTCAATGCTATGTAGTTCAAAAAGTTTCATAGTTACAGCTTTGCAACCAGGAAGTGGGTAAAATGTGATTCTAGAAATGCTAGTGGCCACAAAATGATGGAAAAAAGGCATATTTAAACAACACAACTGTAACATGCTGCTAAAGCCACACAAATGCATCATATTAATAGGTTCATAGATAATTACAAGTCCTGTAGCTGAGGAGCCATGTAATGATTTGCCACTAACAGTGGATGTATACTAACTTCTTATCCCCCATGTAAAAATCCAGTTGTAATTTAAATGCAGTGACACTAGGTGCCAATACTACCCAATCTGGTAATGTGTTCCACGAATCCATGACTGTCTGACTGAACTATCTCCCTCTTTTAGATGTTCTATATATTTCGCCCCTTAACTGATAGGGATGTCTACGCAAACTTCTTTTTGGCATTTCTTTTTTAGTGAGCCCTGATGTTACACATACCAGGTCATCTTTGAATGCCTTATAGACATATACTGTATTAAGTCTCCCCTCAATTTCAGGTACTCCATAGAGCATAAGTTCAGTCTGTCCAGTCTATCCTTACAGGGTATCTCCTTTAGCCCTTTAACTTTTTTGTGATTTTCTGCTGCATTCTGTCAACAACTACCGAACATTTAATATCCTGTGGTGTACTTATAGGGACACCATATTCCAATATAGGTCTCACCAGGGAGCAGAACAATGGTATCAGGACTTTTTCCTCTCTACTCTTTATGTTTCTCAGGATATTCCTATGAGTCTGTTGGCTCTTTTTACACATTCTGTATTGTGTTTACAGAAGCTCAAGGAGTCTGTCATCCATACCCCTAGGTCTTTCTCACACTCAGTTACCTTTAATGTCATGTTATTAAATTTATAAACTGCTCTTGGATTGTTATACCCAAGATGCAACAACTTACACTTTTCACCATTAAAAGCCAACTTGTTATCTGCCACCCGACCTTCAATCCTCTGTAACTGTAACTGTAACTTCTTTATGGAGGCCTCATCATTTACTATTGTTCATATTTTGGCATCATCAGAGTACTTACTTAGCCATACTTCCTTTTGTATTTGCATTGATGAGATAAATAATCTAAACAAGACAGGACTCAAAACCGATCCCTTGGGCACATACCTGCCCACATCCACTCAGTCTGATCAATGACCACGAATGCCCACCCTCTGGCTTCATTTAATTAGCCAGGCAGTAGTCCAATTGACTAGCCCGGGATCCATCCCTAGCTCCTTCATGGTATTAATTAATATTTTATGATCAACAGAGTCAAAGGCTTTAGAATAGTCAAGATAGACAACTTCCACTGGTAATCTATTATCAAGGGCCTGACTCACAGCCTAAAAGAAACTAAGTAGATTTGTGGTGCATGATCTCCACTCCACAAACCCATGCTGCGTAACATCCATATGCCCCAGTTCTTGTAAATTTACTTGTATTCATTCCTTAATGTACTGTATCCTTCCATCATTTTGCCTATTACTGATGTTACACAAATAGGTCTATAGTTCTGTACATTTGCCTCGTCTACTTTTTTAATACTGGTGTAATATTAGCTTGTTTTCACTTGTCTAGGACCTCCCCTGATACCAGAGACATATTGAAAAGGGCCGACAGTGGCCCGGCAACTCCTCAACCATTTTGTTCAGGAAATAGGGATGGATCATGTCGGGTCCACAGGTCTTATGTTTATTTATTTTCCTCAGTTTATCATACACCTCTTCTATATTGATTTCTTTACATTGTTTGGGCACTTCAGAATGTTGTAAGTCATCTCTTGAAAGCTGGTCACCAGTAATATTTGGAAGCAGTTTTGCAAAGCATTGATTGAATTTATCTGCCATCTCCTGTGGGCCATCTATTCGGGTACTGCCCTCCACAAGTTTTACTATATGCTTATTTCCATTTCTCAGGCTACCAACATAATTAAAAAATTGTTTGTAGTTATCTTTGTGAGCAGTTGCCAGTTTCGGTTCTGCCTTGGCCTTTGCCATTCGTATTATTTTTTTTACTTATTCTTAATTTGGTTGCATACTCTCTTGTTTTTTTTCAGATGGATGCCTCCTGAGTTTTTTGTAAGCCTTATTTTTCTTTCTTATGGCTCTTTGAGTTTCATAGTTCATCCATCTTTTTCTACTTTATGGTATTTGTTAACGTCGGGTACAAACTTCTCTATATACTTATTTATTTTGTTTATGATCAGAATTCCTACCTCTGTTGTGGTCTTACCTTCAAAATCCTGCTTCCATTTCCAAGCCTTTAACTCATTCTTTATACCCATTATATCGGCTGTTTTATAATTTCTAATTTTTGCTGTACCCATTTGTCTGTCTATTTTATCTTGTATATTGAAGGTGACCGGGTTATGATCACTGGCCCCTAGTGGTTGGATAACTACCACATGCTGAACCCTATCCTCTATATTACTAAGCATTAAGTCCAACTTATTCTTTCCTCTAGTATTTTCTCGGACATGCTGGACCATACTGTTACCCTTACAGAAATCTATCAATCTATTCCCTCAAGTACTATTGCATGTCTTAATATTCCATTCTGTTCTTGGGAGGCTAAAATCCTTCATAACTATGGTCTGATCACTATAGTCCTTATTTTCTAGTCTTTCAAAAAACAGATTATTTTCCATATTATTTAAACTAGGGGAGTGGTAGCAGAGGCCAATGGTAATCTTTTTATTAGCACCCTGGACCTTAACCCATAGCTGTTCCACCTCTGAGTCTGGATTAGACCTATTATTTCTTGGGATTTTAAGCTTGAGGCTACATACATAGTTAGTCTCCCTCCCTTCTTCCACTTCCTAACCATCTGATAACAATTGTAACCTTCTGTGTCATTGTCCAATCTTCTGATTTTGTCCATGTCTCAGTAATTTTGCATATATCTGTTATATTTGTATACGTCAATAATCTCAGCTCATCTATCTTTGGTTTCAGACTCTGAGCATTTCCCAATATAACTTTAATATTTCCCTTATTGATGTGGCTTACAGATTTAGATCGCTTAATACTACTAGCTTGTTTGGCTCCTCTCTCCTTATTTGTTAGTTTAAATAATCTTTTACCTGTTTCTCATACTCCATTCCCAGCTCCCTGCTACACTTTCTAGATAAGTGTAATTCGCCTTTGCAGAACAAACTTTCATTATTTGTAATTTTTTCCCAGGTTCTGACACATTTCATGCCCTTCATTAAACAGCATTGCCTCATCCAATTGTTTATTATTTTTATTTTGTAATTTATCTCATTACTAGTCATGGGAATGAGTAGGATTTCAGAGAATATGGGGTAGCCATTCCTGCTACTTATTTCTTTTTCAAGATACATGAAATCTAAAATCATGTGATCAATTTCTCTATGTTTTCCTTAGTTATTATTTCAGTTACCATTCTCCTTATATCTTTAAGCTTTGCTCCAGAAAAGTATGAGTTAGTGACCCTTTCCTTGTCTACTCTTGTAATGTAGGAGTCTTTATACTTTACTATTGCGTCATCAAGTATATATATTCTGTCTCTTGTTCCCTGATCTACATCCTCCCCAGTTTCCATTTTTTTCACTCATACTGTCAAGCACTTCTTGGGTGCCACTCTGATCTTGTTTCTCCCTATTATTCCTCACTGTGGATTGCTCCTCTTGTTGTGATGCCCCAGCTCTTTCAGTACCATCAAATACTTGACCATGATTTAACCTATCACACCCTTGTCCTTCATTTTCATTTACTGTGGCATCTGCAGTATCAGCCACATCAGTATCACACCAATTGTTGTCAATCACAGATTCAGGGTCTGGTGAGTCAGTGTCTAACACCTGGAATTGATTTGACAATGGCAATTTAAAATTCATTGCTCTTCTTCCTCTTTTCTTTTCACCAACCTCCTCCTGAACTACAAGGAAACCCTCATTTTCTTGACTTTTTCTATTTCTCTTCTGAGTTATTTCCAGACTGCTGGATGACTTCCCTGTACCCTCATCCTTCCTTCCTAATTCTACACATTTGAGTTGTTATTGTATTGTAATTATTAAATAGGTGAAATGAGATTAATTTATGAATTTGCACCACTAAGAGCGGCCATGGATTTTTTTGGGGAAAAAACACCCACATACCAAATCTAGCAAATCACAGGCCACTGAAACAAGATTGACACTACACAATATTGAATTATTTCATACCACTAATTTATGCAAAACAAAAAATATGTTTTAACAAACAAATATGTACCACAGGAAACAGTCTTTGCCAGCTAATCATACTGTAATAAAAACCAAGAAGAAGGAGGAAATACCATCATTTTCTGAAAACAGACTGAGGAACCAGCATTGACAGTAAGTTCATCATCTAAAAATCTTTCAAAAAATGTGAGCTCCCAGATATTAACATTTTGAAATAGTTGTATTTTGCAGTTAACATTTTTCTATCTTCAGTACTGTAAGTTTCTCACTGTTAAATTATTATTTTCATTATAAAGGTTAACAGTTTAAGACAGACCTTGAAACAGTACTCACCACCACACATGCCAATTCAAAAGGGACTCCCACAGAGCACGTGTGTATCAAGCTAGCTAGCAGCAAATCAGAATGCATTGTCTGCTGTGTTCTTTCAAGTCATCCAATCAGAGAGCCATTAATTCCCATCAAGACAAAATTGTGTTCAGTGTGTGCCACAGCCAATAACAAAATATTCTGTGGCACAGATGAAGTGTACTTTTTTATTATCCCCTGAACCCCTCCCAGGAATGATGGACGCTACAATTATTTTCACATTTTTCTGTTTCTATCAATATGCATACCCTTGAGGAAAGAAGGGAAAGAGGGGACATGATAGAAATGTTCAAGTACCTCAAAGGAATCAACAAAATCCAAGAGGGTAGCATCTTTCAGAAAATGAGATGTGCCAGAACAAGGGGATACAATTTGAAGATAGAGGGGGGATGGCTCAGAGGTAATGTGAGGAAGTATTTTTTCACGGAGAGGGTTGTGGATGCATGGAACAGCCTCCCTGAGGAGGTTGTGGAGTCAAGAACAGTGGGGGAATTCAAGAATGCATGAGACAGACGTAAGGCAGTCCTAGTGGGGGGGAAGAGGAAGTAAGCTGTTGGTTAACTAGGATCTGCAGCTTATTAGTTAGTTAGGAAAATAGGCAGACTAGGTGGGCCAAGCGGTCCTTATTTGCCATCAAATTCTATGTTTCTATGTTTCTATGGTTGCTCGTTGGCAATATTTATTTGGCTCAAAAAATATTTACATCATCACTGTTACATTTAAATCTCCACAACATAACAATTCATTCAAAAGTTTTCTTGGTTCTGGCCTCTTCCTTCCTCTGGTTGTTCATCCATCTTGAAATTTCAGGGTCCAGACACTGTGAATGCAGCTCCCTCCTCCACACTACAACCAGGCTGGTTCCACCTACCCAGGCCTTTGCCCTCCAGGCCCGGACACTTCTGAATCCGGTGCCTGGACTTATTCCCCCCCTCCCCACTTTAACACCACATCTGAGTTCCTTGTCCCCAACCGGTGTAGCCTACCTCTCCCCCCTTTTCTTTTCCCCACCACTCCTCCTTTCCTTCTTCTGCCACATCTCCCACTTGCCTTCGGGCATTGCTGCCTCCCCAGAGGGCTATGACCTAGCTCCATTGGACCTGTTGCTGCCTATCTGCAGCCAAACAAACACTGGGCCCCTGCCCAGGGCCCCCTGGGCACACACTCTGCCTATACCACCTGTCTCTGTGCCAACCTTACCCCCCCAGTACCTTCCTTATTAAGGGTGATGGGAAAATTCACAGGAAAAAGAGGTCATCCTGAGGGTGTCCTGGCCTGACATACTCCCTCAGGACCCTTGATCAGGACACCTGAGGCTCCTTCCCTTAGCCAATCTCTGGGACTTTGGCATTGCCTTGTCATATGACCCTCTGCCTGGCTTTGTGGTATCACTAGTCCCTCCCCTTCTACCTGCTCTTTACTTCCCCCTTCCCACCCTCCCTCTTTCTGTTCTTTCCTGGCAGTGGTCATCAGACAACCTGGCTTGCCTTTTAGTGGCAAGCCTAATTAGCACAGTAGAATTAGTAGCAGCCAATAAATATTTAAGTTACCACTGTTGCTATCTCTCTCATGAAGAATAAGAAAGCTATTAGAAATTTGCTGTTACACTTATTCAGATGCCACTAGCCAGCAGCATACTCAGACTGTCTTACTGAGCTCTCTGTCACTCTGTTTTTACAGAAACTTAGATCATGGCAGAAAACTTCAGAATCACGTGTGGATGGTAGGCAGCAATTTAATTCACCGAGGTGGTGAATATGCCAATAGAAGTCACTTTGGAAGTGACTTGAACCTTCCTAATTGCAATGTTCACTGGTTTGGCAAGGGAGAAATAAGATAGGAGCAGCTTATGCCATTCATGCAAAACCTATTGAGCAATCACTCTGCACCAGACATACTGCTGATCCATCTAGGAGGTAATGAATATTTTTTTGAAGGTGGCCATCCATGTGTTAGCCATGCCCATAACCCATTTATTTAACCTATCATTAACTCAAGGATCCATTCCTTCAATATGGAAAACAGCGTACATCATACCCCTGTTCAAGTCCGAAAATCCCTGTGTTCTAAATAATTACAGACCAATTTCGATTCTCCCGGTCTTGTCAAAATGACTGGAAAAAGTCGTAGGTAAACATAGAAACATAGAATTTGACGGCAGATAAGGACCGCTTGGCCCACCCATTCTGCCCATTTCCCTACCTAATGGATAAGCTGCAGATCCTAGTTAACCAGCAGCCTACTTCGTTCTACCTCCACCCCCTAGAATTGCCTTATGACTGTCCCATGCATGATTGAATTCAACCACTGTTTTTGACTCCACAACCTCCTCCGGAAGGCCATTCCATGCATCCAAAACCCTCTCTGTGAAAAAATACTCCCTTACATTATCTCTGAGCCACCCCCCATCTCAAATTGTGCTTCCTTGTTCTTGCACACCTCTTTTTTTTTGAAAGATGCTACCCTCTTGGACTTTGTTGATTCCCTTGAGGTACTTGAAAGTTTCTATCATGTCCCCCCCCTCTCCCTCCTTTCCTCGAGGCTATACATATTAAGCTTCTTTAGTCTCTCTCTTCATGTGTTTTCTGGTGCAGACCCTGCACCATTTTAGTTGCCCTCCTCTGGACAGCTTCCATCCTATCTATGCCCTTGTGGAAATTGGGTCTCCAGAACTGCACACAGTACTCCAGATGAGGTCTCACCAGCTGTCTGTACAGAGGGATAACAACTTCTTGTTTTCTACTGGTGATGCCTCTCCCTATGCATCCCAGTATCCCCCCAGTCCTCCTTACTGCCCTCTCACATTGCTTGCCCACCTTTAAGTCATCTGATATGACTACCTCCAGGTCCCTTTCCATGTTTGTTGTTGTTAGTATCTCACCCCATTGTGTACTCTTCCCTGGGTTTTTGTTTCCCAGGTGCATTACCTTGCACTTCTTAGCATTGAATCTAAGCTGCCATACATTTGACCATTCCTCTAACCTTGCCAAGTTCCTTCTCATCCTTTCCACCCCACCATGTGCATCAACTCTGTTGCAGATCTTTGTGTCATCTGCAAAGAGACATACTTTTCCTTCCAGTCCCTCTGCAATGTCGCTTATAAAGACATTGAAGAGGACCAGTCCTAATACTGAACCCTGTGGTACCCCACTAGTAACCCCCTTTCTTCAGAGTGGACTCCATTTACTATTACCCTCTGTGTCCTATTCTCCAGCCAATTCTTTACCCAGGCTATCATCTTGGGACCCAATCTCAGGCTGGCTAACTTGTATATTAATCTTTTGAGTGGGACTGTGTCAAATGCCTTACTAAAGTCTAGGTAGGCCATGTCCACAGCCCCTCCCTGATCTACTACTTTGGTCACTCAGTCAAAGAAATCTATTAGATTCATCTGGCATGACCTTCCTGCTGTGAATCCATGCCGCCTTGGGTCCTGTGCCCCTCCGGCCTCTAGGTACTCGCAAATTCTTTCCTTCAGAAGTGATTCCATCATTTTTCCTATCACTGAGGTAAAACTGACAGGTCTATAGTTTCCTGCTTCTGCCCTGATCCCACTTTTGTGAAGGGGAATCACATCTGCCCTCCTCCAGTCCTCAGGTACCACCCCATCCTCCCATGATTTGTTAAAGAGGGTAGTCAGTGGTGTCACTAGTTCTACCCTTAGTTCTTTTAGAATTCTGGGATGAATCCCATCAGGTCCTATTGCTTTGTCCACCTTCAGTTTTAAGAGTTCTTTCAGAACCCTTTCTTCTGTAAATGGGCTGGTATCAACTTCTGTATCCAGAGTGTTTCTGTTGTTTGTTTTAGGTACCTCCCCCTCTTCATTTGTAAATACTGAGCAAAAATATTTGTTTAGTATCTCTGCCTTTTCACCGTAACCCTCTGCCCAACCCCCCTCCTCTTTATTAAGCCTCACTATCCCTCCCTTGGTCTTCCTTCACTCCCTTATGTACCTAAAAAATATTTTATCCCCCTTCTTAACTGAGTTGGCTATCTTTTCCTCGGTTCGGGCTTTTGCTGTTCTGACTGCCTTCCCAGCTTCCTTTTGCTTTAACTGATACTATTCTCTGTCCTGCGCTTCTGTGATTCCTTGTACTTCCTGAATGCTT
The DNA here is from genome assembly GCA_016271365.2 of Neoceratodus forsteri. Lineage (NCBI taxonomy): Eukaryota > Metazoa > Chordata > Ceratodontiformes > Ceratodontidae > Neoceratodus > Neoceratodus forsteri. The sequence goes on from CM057452.1 coordinate 907,910,825, forward strand.
TCTTTTTCTCTTGAATCTTCACTGCCACCTCCTTTGAGAACCATAGTGGTTTCTTACATCATTTTGTTTTGTTTATTTGCTTCATACAAAGGATTGTTACCTCTGTGATGGCAGTTTTTATTATTCCCCATTGTTCTTCCACTCTCCTTCCTGCCCATTTGCTAGTAGGATTGCCACCTATCTGGTTTTTGACCGGATAATCTGGTTTTTAGGGTCCTTATCCAGTCATCCGGTTTTGGTTACATGCAGTCCAGTTTTTGGGCCATTTTGAGTGCTCATATACTCTTAAAACTGATGCATCAAATCATTCACTGTTTTGGCTGCATTACATGTCCAGGTTGCAAAGAAATTCTGCTGTCACAGTCATTCAGACCTGCCTTTGTTTGTAAAACCAGACTGTCTGAGAGGTGTAAAGTATGGCCATTAAGATCATTAGCAGTAAATTAACCTATTCTTTTCCACTCTGAATTTTAAGTATGGTCTTTTACTGCTATGACAGGAAACAGTTTTTACACCTTTATGTGTTCTCAAGTGTTTCTTTTTGTTTGTTCTATATTATGGTAAGTTTTAAACCCATTTTTGTTAAATTAATAATCTAACTTTTATTGCTTTTATCACTACATTTGCTCTATTTTTTTGTATTACTGAACACAGAAGAAAGGGTTCTGCAAGAACTCCTAAAACTGAAGGTGGACAAAGCAATGGGTCCTGATGGAATTCACCCCAGAATTCTAAAAGAATTAAGGGAGGAACTAGTGAAACCACTGGCTACTCTTTTTAATAAATCATGGGAGGATGGTGTGGTACCCGAGGACTGGAGGAAGGCGGATGGGTCCAAGACAGAGGCAGGAAACTACAGACCTGTCAGTCTGATCTCTGTGGTAGGGAAAGTGATGGAGTCACTTCTGAAGGAAAGAATAGTCGAGTACCTAGAGGCCAGTGGAGCACAGGACCCAAGGCAGCATGGGTTCACAGCGGGAAGGTCATGTCAGACGAATCTAATAGATTTCTTTGACTGGGTGACCAAAGTAGTAGACAGGGAGGGGCTGTGGACATAGCCTACCTAGACTTTAGCAAGGCATTTGATACAGTCCCACAAAGATTAATAGTCAAATTAACCAGCCTGGGAGTGGGACCCAGGTGGTAGCCTGGTAAAACATTGGCTGGACAACAGGACACAGAAGGTAATTGTAAATGGAGTCCACTTGAAGAAAGGGGTTACTAGTGGGGTACCGCAGGGTTCAGTAGGTGTCCAGTCCTTTAATGTCTTCATCAGTGACATTGCAAAGGGACTGAAGGAAAGTATGCCTTTTGCAGATAACACAAAGATCTGCAACAGGTTGATACACAAGGAGGCGTGGAAAGGATGAAAAGGGACTTGGCAAGGTTGTAGGAATGGTCAGAAGTATGGCAGCTAAGATTCAATGCAAAGAAGTGCAAAATAATGCACCTGGGAAACAAGAACCCAGGGAAGAATACACAATGGGTGAGGAGGTAGTAACAACAACAAAAAGGAAAGGGACCTGGAGGTAATCATATCAGATGACCTTAAGGTTAGAAGTAATGTGAGAAGGCAGTAGGGAGGGCTGGGGTATACTGGGATGTATAGGGAGAGGCATCATCAGCAGAAAACAGGAAGTTGTTATCCTCTGTACAGACTGTTGGTGAGATCCCATCTGGAGTACTGTGTCCAGTTCTGAGACCCCATCTCTGCAAGGACATAGACAGGATCGAGGCAGTCCAGAGGAGGGCAACTAAAATGGTGCAGGGTCTGCAAGAGAAGCCGTATGAGGAGAGACTAAAGGAGCTTAATATGTATACCCTTGAGGAAAGAAGGAGAGGGGGAACATGATAGAAACTTTTAAGTACCTCAGTGGAATCAACAAAGTCCAAGAGGGTAGCATCTTTCAGAAAAAGAGACTTGCAAGAACAAGGGACACAATTTAAAGATAGAAGGAGGGAGTTCAGGGGCAATGTGAGGAAGTATTATTTCACAGAGAGGGTAGTGCATGGAACAGCCTTCCTGAGGAGGTTGTGGGGTCTAAAACTGTGAGAGAATTCAAGAATGCATGGGACAGACAAAAGGCAATTCTTGTGGGGGGTAGGAAGAAATAGGCTGTTGGTTAACTAGGATCTGTGGCCTATCCTGTAGGTAGGGAAATGGGCAGACTAGATGGGCCTAGCAGTCCTTATCTGCCGTCAAAGTCTATGTTTCTATGTTTCTATTCCATGATATTAGCTACACTTTGACAGGTCATTCAGATAAACAGCATGGAATGGTGTTTCTGAAATTGTGGAATGTCTTAGAAATATGGAAAGAAACAGCAGTAGTTTCTGAGGTAAAGGGGAACACAGCGCAGTATTAAGGGTACCACAAGCACTGATAATAGGTTATCAAAATTGGTCAAAGAATCAGAATACATGGCTGACATGGAAAGAAAAATGGGAGAGTGTTTAACACAGGGCTGAGCAATAAGCTGTGGCTGAGCTTGGCACATCCAGCAGACCTGAGTTTGATTCCCACAACCTCCACTTAAATACTGTGTGACCCTGAGCAAGTCACTTAACCTTCCTGTGCTCCTGGGTCACTCCTGTAAAATGGGCAATGTGGCCTATTTGAAGTAACCTGGTTGCCCAAGAATAAAAATAAATAACTAAATAAATAACAGTATAAAAATAATTTCCTATCACTAGTAATGTCTATTCCAACATTACAAATGGCTTTGGAGGAGGAGTGATATACTCGCCAGTCATAAAAAAGGGGTGGATCCAGAGGCGGAGTTTGGGGTGTGGTTTCGGATCCGGTTTTTACCTCATCCAAAGCTGGTAACCCTGTTTGCTAGTGCATTCCTTAGGCACTCACCCATTTTGGCAAAGTCAGTCCTCCTGAAGTCCAGTACTTCTGCCTTTGTATGGCTTGACTCTATTGCAGTGTTTATTGTGAACCATACTGTTCGATGGTTGCTAGTTCCCAGATGGCTATCCACTTCTACATCTGTGATCCTCTCTCGATCTCCATTTGAGAGAACCAGGTCTAAGATTGCTCCCTCTCCAGTGGGTTCCAATACTAGTTGTCTAATGTATGCCCCCTGTAGGGCATCTAGAATAACCCCACTCTTAGAAGTGGCTGCTGCAACTGCACTCCAGTTAGCATCTGGTATATTCAAATCACCCTTCAGCAATATCTCCCCTTTTTCTGCCATTCTAAGTATACTTTCTATCATTTCCTTGTCCATTTCCTCCCCTGTGAGGGGGGTCTGTATACAACCCCTGTGTGGATTGTGGTGCAATTGACCCACAGTGCTTCTTCTCCTCCCTGTTTACCCTTTTATTCTGTTGCTTTGATGCCTTCTCTTATGTAGAGAGCTACTCCTTCTCCTCTTTTACCCTCCCTGTCCCTCTTGTAGACAGTGTATCCTGGTACGTTTATGTCCCAGTCATGGTTCTGTGTGTACCATGTTTCTGTGACTGCCATGATAGCCAGATGTTCCTCCTCCATCAAGGCCACTAATTCAGGAAGCTGGTTACCCAGACTACAGGCATTGGTACTTATTGCTCTAATTCTCTCCATTTTTTGATGGCTTTACCTTCTGTAGCAGCATCCCCCACTGACCTTTCTACCTTGGTCTTTTTCTCATTTAGTACCCTGTTTGTAGGGGGAGGCTGGGATTTTTCTGCTGCTTATCAGTGCCTCCCCCTTGACTAGTTTAAAAGCTTGCCTATGGAGCTTTTAAACTGATTGCTCAAAAGACTTGTTCCCTTCCTGGACAGAAGCAGACCATCCTGCCAGTGTAGGCTGGTGTCCCTCCAGGAGGAACCCCAGTCCCCAGTGAAGCCAAACCCCTGTGATCCACATCATTTTTTCAACCATTCATTAAACTGCATGGTGCAAAGTACCCTCGCCTCACCCATGCCACTGACAGGCAGCACCTCTGAGAAGCATACTGTGTGTGCTACTTGTCTTAGGCCCCTCTCCAACTCTACAAAGTCCTTCTGCACTGCTCTAATCTCATGATGAGCCAAGTCATTTGTCCCTAGGTGGACAATGACGTCAAGCTTAGACTCCCGTGTGACTGTTCTCATGATCCTAAGGATGCGTTTCCTGTCCCTCCAAGCCATGGCACTAGACAGGCACCTTACTTCAGTTTTTCCTGCTCCCCCCAATTCTATCCCCCTAATAATTGAGTCCCCACCAGGAGCTGCTTCCTTTCCCTGTGGTGTCCTCTGCCTCCTTCCTGAGGGCCTCCCCTGTGACAGTTGTCTGCAACCTCCTTAGTCTCCTCTGTGGGTGCATCCATAGGGAACTATGTTCCCCCAGAATGGTGTATGGATTGTGGAATGGAACAACTGATTGGGTGTGCCTCTGTTCCACCACCCTTACCCTCCCTGAGACCACTGTGGTCCAACTGCTGTGCTTTCTTCTCAACCTCTGAGGTAATGGTGGTGGCTCTGGTGCACCCTCGATGGGGGAGGTTCCCTTACTACTGTCCAGTGCAGCCTGGGGGAAAGTTCCCTTACTACTGTCCAGTGTGGCCTGAAAAGGGGCTGAGGCAGTATCTAGTAGCTAATAATCAGCTGAGGCAGTATCTAGTAGCTAATAACCTGCTTAATCCAGTCCAATCAGGGTTCAGAGCTAAACATAGCACCATCACAGCACTTGCCAAAGTCACTAATGACTGGCAAAGAGAACTAGACAACAGGAATTACACCTGCGCTGTATTCCTGGACCGGAGCAAGGCCTTTGACACTGTCAACCATTCTCTCCTACTCTCTTTCCTGACCTCACTAGGTGCTGACCCATTATCTTTACTGTGGTTCAACAACTACCTATCTGATAGTTATCAGCAGGTGAAAGCGGAAGGAGATCGCTCAACTCTCAAACCTCTCCTAAGAGGTGTTCCCCAGGGTTCTATCTTAGGACCGATCTTATTTGCAATACACATCAACAATATTGATGAAAACATAACTAAGGCCAACATTCATCTGTTTGCAGATGACACAGTTCTTTACATAAGACGCCCGTCATTACAATCTGCATATAATGACCTTCAATCTGAGTTCAACCTGCTCCAACACCAACTCCTAAACAAAAAACTATTACTTAACACCAAGAAAACAAAAGCAATGTTCTTTTCTCCCTCTGCCCAAATGGTAAATTCAGCCCTATCAGATCCTGTGCCACAGATTACTACAATTCTTGGTGAGAAGTTGGAATTTGTTCCTAAATTCAAATACCTGGGAGTATGGCTGGACCATAGGCTGTCCTTTATAAAGCACACTGAAGAATTACTCAAAATATTACAACAGAGACTTGGCCTGTTTTTTAGGATAGCCCGCTTCTTAACTAGAGATGCCAAACTACAGCTGGTACAATCAAACTTAGTTTATGCTGACATCCTCTACAGTCACTGTCCCATTTCCTACCTCACCAGACTTGACACATTATATCATAGAGCTTTGAGGTTCATCACATGCCTGCCTTATTCCACTCACCACTGCTTCTTATATCAATCAGTGGGGTGGAGTTCTTTTCAATTCAGGCATGATAAAAATGCAGCCTTATGGACCCTGAGAGCTATCTCCAAAAAACTGTCCCAATACATTACAGACTGTCTTCCTATAAAACCAATAGGCAATTACGCCCTGAGAAGTTGCAGATCTCTACCACTGATGGTTCCCAAAGTTAACTCTCACTTTGGCAGGGCTGCTATAAGCTTTACACTGTCCTCTTTGTGGAATAAATTGCAAAAAAAGCTGAAACTGAGGTCACCCATCGGCATCTCATCTTTCAAGCTCTTGTATTCACGTCTCAGAAATTATTAGTGCAATTGTTTGCCATGACCATGAATTGTCATCATGCTAACCTGTACCATTTAACCATGAACAAATTACTTCTAGTGCTTGTCTCCTCCTTGGCCCTGGTATGTCATCATGCTTTCATGTAACACCTTGATGCTTCTGTCCTCCCTTTGATACTGGTCTATCTTCCTGCTTTCTCCAGACTTCTTTTAATAGCTCTATACTGCACTCATCCACAATCTACACGCAATCATACTATAAAAGTCCTAACTCCCCTTTCCCTCTCCCCGTAGGCCCCACCACCACATCAGTTCTACCGACCTATCCTTGGGACTTCACTTCTCACAATGCTTATCCTTCGCTTACATATTACATACCCCTCCTGGTACCCCATCTACCATTAGTTGGTGGTTCTCCAAGCCATTTTCATGGCTACTACTAGTGACTGTCCCTGGTAAATGAACTAACTGGTACTTCTATACAGAGAACATGGTTTATATACAGTTGCATGGTTCAATGGTGGACCTGCCCCCTTGTATTTGAATCCTCCTCTGTTATGGCTTGCCTTGTCTTCCTTTTATCATTTGACTCCCCTATTACTGCACCATTGTGTTTGTGTTTATATACTTATTTACATGTATTTATATGTTTTTATGATGGATGTTACCCAACCCTGTTCTAATCAGGTCCATCTTGTAAAAGAGCTCTGCTCAATGATGTTCTCCTGGATAAATGAAGATTTTGATTGATTGATTGATTTGATTGATTGGGTGATAAAAGGTGGATAGATTTAGTTGCTGAAGCTAAATTGGACCCAGCTTCACTTACAGAGATGTTACCCACCTCTAAAATAATATATTCAGATATTACAGAGTGTATGGTCTGGCATGCAGATCAACATAAGTATCTTCTCGAAAGGGCAAGAAAAAAGTTAACATTCACATCTCTGCATTTCTACGTGATCTGGGCATGCGCACAATACGTCACCCTGAAATCAAGTATTTTAAAGACTGGCTGTACCTAAGAGATGGTGTGCACTTCTCAGACACTGACACGCTGCCTGATCAGCTGAGGGTATATAAGTTAGCATCTGCATCTGTCTACATGTGTGTATGTGGCAAGTGGGGGAGGACAGATAGACCTGTACAGCCTTGTCCAAGAATAGTGGTTATAATTCTTCTTGTCCCCAGATCCCCTTCAATAAGACACTGACAAGATTCTGTGTGGTTGCTCAGTTTGGCAATTAGTTTACTGATATTTAAATTTCCATATTACAATAACTGGTCACTCTCTTTGTCCTTTCACACATAGCATAACCCATATTCATAATACATATACATCTATAGTCATATACATCACATTCTTTGTTCAATTCTCATTCCTTCCTTCTTTTCTTCTGCCCCACCAGATGTACGTCATGGAGGGTCTGGTCTCTTCCTTTTTTTGTTGTCAAGGGGTATGAGCTTACACACTGTACCCCTGCTTCTATCTTCTCACCCTGTATCCTTTTTCGTGTATTCCCTTTAAAATCCTCTTTTCTTTCCTGCCCTACTCCCCTTTTTCCATTAGTCCACCTCCAGTTTGCAATGGACAGTGGACTTCCCCCCCTTTAGCCCACCCCTTTGCTTGCTTTATTTCCATGCTTTCTGTCTCTATACCCTTTGTCTCATCCAAACCTCAATAGCGTTCGCCATTTCTTGGTTAAATAGGGCCAGTCCTAGGTCCGTGAGATGTACACCATCTCTTTGAAAGTATTCATCAACCTGTTCCTGAATCATATGGTGAATTACCAGTCCCCCTGGGCCTCAAATATCCTACCCACCCGTGTGTTCATCTGATTCCTGGCCCTGTCCATGCCCTTATGGCTTTCCCCTTTGCACCACACCCTCCTTGGTGTGATGTCTGACCAGGCCAGTGTCACCTCCAGCCACCATTGCTTAATTGTCTGCACATCCACTTTTATGTGGCAAAATATGTCCAGCCATGGCCGTGTACCTAGGTCATTGCCATCCAGATGTATGATGATGAGATCTGGTCTCCCATGGACCGTCCTGACCTCCCTCAGCTCCAGCAATAGCTGCACCCACTTTATCCCTCTCTGCCCTTTCCATCTTAAACGGATGGTATCGCTATTCAGGTACAGCTATTTACCCCCTTGTCTCCTGGCTGCCCACTTCTCTGCCCAGTGGATAAATGAATGGCCACAAATCTATGCCTCTAGCCTCTTGGGTTTGCCTGTGTACAAAAACATACTATATTAGTGCTGCAGTGCTCCACCACCCTTCCCCCCTGTGTCGTAACTGCTAAGGGAGACAAAGGAACAGTGCTAATGTGGGATCTTTCATATGTATTTTTTATAACATTCAGACCTCCATCTTCCCTTTTCCATAATCACTCCTGCTGTGCCCCCCTGAGTGGCCATCACTGAGGCTGCACCAGTCCTGAAAGAGTGTGAAGAGTAACCTTCCAATGGTTCTCCCAAAAAACGAAGGCCCTTGTGCAACACCGCTGTCACCTGATATTTCATGACTGGCTTTCCATTCCCATGTATGAACAGGGCAGAGCCTCCCCCTATCAGCCGCCCTGCCGCATACACATGCAAGGCTGCCACTGGGCAGATGACTGTGTTGTTTGCCTTCACAGCCTTATTCCGGTGCCCTGTCCCTGTTGGTCTGTCTTTGACTGCCTCACCCTTACTACCACTTCATCTGTGCCCCATTCTGTGTCATGCCATTGTAGCCCATCTCCTTCTGACTTCCCACCATGTCCAACTATCTCGCTTAGCCTAAGAGCCCCTCCGTACATAGTCAGATACAGGGCCTGAAACAAAACTGCCCCACTCCTTGAGCTGGTTATGTGGTGTAGTACACCCCCCAATCTTGCCAATAGGCTTTCTCCTATTGGTTTCCTGGTGTCCTGCTTCTTGTCTGCCCCTTGAGCCCAGACCTGCATCATCCTGTGAATCAGGTTACTCTTCATGGGGTCCACCCACTCTTTTAAAGTACATATTTGCCTTAGGGCCAGTAGGTGAACCCCCAAGGTAGCATGTGCCATGTCTTGTTGCCTGCCCACCACTATGAATCTGGCCACCTGCTCCTGCATTACAGCTCCACTTACCTGTCCACTGTATTGTTCTCAACATTTTTGCAATGCCCTCCATGAGGTCTCATATGTTCTAAGGGTCCTTGGGGCCCAGGAGTTCCGGAACAATACTTCAGCTCCCCAATCCAATCATCCATGCATATGTCGGGGTGGCCATCCCCCCGACCTCTGCTCTGGGTGTGATGGTACGGAATTTGTCCATCTGCAAGTGGAAGAGGCAGTCAGCTATCGCGTTTTCCACACCATCAATGTGTGTAGTCCTGAATGACATGTTCAGGGTCAATCCGAAACACACCATCCTTCTCAAAACCCTCATTACTCTCTCTAACTTGGTCCACTTCCTGTTTAGCACCTCTACCACTGACTGATTATCACTCCAAAACATGACCTACCTGTTCCTCAGCTCCCCACCCCATACTAACATTGCCACCTAAATGGGGAATAGTTCCAAAAATGTGATGTCCCGCATCATCTTCTCCTTCACCCACTCCTCGGGCCATGGTTCTGCAAACCACTTACCTTGGAAGTAGCGCCCCATGCCTACTCCCCCCGCAGTGTCTGTATACAACTGCAGATCTGTGTTGTACATCCAGTCTTGCCAAAATGTCTGCCCATTTTACGCCTGTAGAAAATGCTCCCACACCATCAAATCCTCCCTGCTCCCTTTGTTAATGTCAACACAGTGATGGGGCCGCTTTGTTCCTCACATTGCCCAGGCTAAATGCCGTGTAAATGTGCATCCCAGGACAATGGCTCTACATGCAAAGTTCAATTGCCCTAGCAACTGCTGTGCTTGTAGGAGTTGCACTCCCCTCTCCTCCTCCGCCCGACCTGACTTAGTAACCCTTGAAGCCTCTTGACCTTCTGCTCTGGTAACCAATACAACTCCCACACCGTGTCCAGCTCTAGTCCCAAAAACTCTATCATCTGTAGTGACCCCTCCATTTTATCAGCCGCTAACGGCACCCCCAATTCTTAACATAATACCTTGAAATCACCTAACATCCTTTCTGTCTCTTGTCTCCCTTCCCCAATGAACAGAAAGTCATCAAGGTAATGTACTACCGTCTGGTATCCAAATCGCTTCTGGAACACCCACTGCAGCCACATACTAAACATCTTGAATGTGGTGCATGCTATTGAGCACCCCATTGGCATGGCCTTGTCGGAATAATAGGACCTGTCCACCTGAAAACCTAGCAGGTCCCAATCTGCCTCCCACACTGGCAGCAGTCTGAATGTGGATTCTATGTCCATCCTGGCCATCTATGCCACCTGCTTGCTCCTAATGAGCCACACTGCCTCTTCCAAGGTGGCGTAGGTCACCTTACTGTCCTCCTCACTTATGGTGTCATTAACTGAATCCTTCTCTGGGTATGAGAGGTGGTGTCTCACTCGATATTCACCTGGCTGTTTTCTGGGGATCAAACCCAAAGGAGAGACCCATAAGTTGTGCAGGGTGGGTTTCAAATGGTCCTTCCACCCATCCTGCTGCTACCTCCTTTTGAATTTTACTTGCCAGCAGTAAGCCCTTTCCCTGTGTGGATTTGAGTTTCTTTGCCTTCGTCCTCTTCCTAACCCCTGAAACTTTAGACTAAACCCCTTGTGGAAGCCTGTCCACAATTCCTCAGCTGTCCTTTGGTCCGGGTAGTCCTCCAACCATTTTCAATCACTTCAACTCTGATAGGCATCCATGCCATCCCATAAATGGCCTTGGACTCTTATCTGTCCCGATGCCTGACTTATTGTGAGTGTCCCCTAACCCCCCCACTTGTATGGCCTCTATTTCCCCTTCCCCACTGTTGGCCCCAGAACCCTCCCCCTGGCTGGCTCGAAAGGGCTGCTGGTACCCCTGGTCCAGACCCCAAGGGCTTTTCTAACTGTACCGGCATTTAGTCACTGGGTGGTGTCCCCCGCACTTGGAACAGACATGTCGGAACCTGCAGTTTGGCCATGAACAGAAAGCTCGATTGTAGCCCCAACAGGCCTTTACCATGGCCCCACCTCTCTTGTCTCCCTCCGCCTCCTTCTCTGTGGGCCCTGTATAAATTTCTAAACATAAATCTATCTGTCATGCATCCCATTTTACATCCCCAATATGTGCCATCCACTTCCTAAACTTCTCATCATACCTCAACCAGCTATTTCCCCCTTTCTTGTATGCTTTTTATAATAAGAGTATACATCAGCAAAGGAGTCACCTGCTTCAGCCTTTTTTCTATGGCAATGGCCATGAAATATGTAAAGCCTGTGGACCAGTTGTCCTAGGTTTTCCCCTTCATTGACTTGTCCTCTTCCCCTTTCCCTAATAATACTACGGCGGCTGCCATATCCTTCTTTTCAAAACTGTCCTACTCTTCATACTTATCCATGTTGTCCACATTCACTAGAGCAAAAATGTCAACATATTCCCCCTTCCATATCTTTTCTTTCAAGGCCGCTGGCACGTGGTCTGCTAACCTGACCCCTGGTGCCCCTACTTCATTACCTGTCATGACCCCCCCATTCCCCCCAGTCCCCGGCCTTCCCTAACCCTTTTTTTCACCCAAAGCTTTCTCCAATTGCCCAATTCCATTCTCCCCCATACTTTTGAGCATCTGCTCCATGAACTCCTTCATACTACTCTTGAGTGTCACCACTGAATTACCTGTTGTGCTTGGCTGAGGGATGCTGGGCCCCAGCTGGGGCACTCCTGGTGTGGCCAGTGTCAGTATGGGAATCTGGGGAAGCAGCAGTGGCTCTGGCACTGACAAGGGCCATGGGGCTGCAGGGTTCTGGCACTGGTGCAGGTACATGCATGGGGGCCGGGTTAGGCTCAGATACTGGGTTAACTGGGGGTGGACCTCGAGGAGCCGCCGGTGTTGGTACCGGAACCACAGGCTGAGGATCTGATGCCCACGGTCACTTTGGCACCGTTTTGTCCTTCTCCTGTCCCTTCCCCTGCTTCTCCTTCCTCTTTGTGCCTTGTTCACCCTCCTCCAGGTCCGCTACCTCCAGAAGCCGGTTAGCCGTCTCCACCAATTCCATTACTGCTCAATAACACTCTTCCTTGCTCATTTTCATCCTTTTTGGTGCCATCCTTTCAAAATATCTACAAAAAGAAAACACATAACCATCAAACCTATACCTTCTATCAGCCATTTTTTTTGTGCCTCTGCTTGAAACCAGTTCCCATTCCTTTGTCCCCTTTCCAGAGTGTATCCACCCACCATTGGCGACTCCTTCCCCTGGCCTGTCCGGTCCCCAACTTGTCCTTGCTCAGGTCACTGCCATGCTTTATTGTCCCCCTGCTCCTTTCCTGGATGGCACCCTTTGTCCACCCTCCCAGGCCTCATATACCCTGTCCTTTTGTTCCTGCCAACCTAACCCAAGGCCCCACCTCTGCAGCCTGCTAATTCCAGTCCATGCCTCAGATCTCCCCCTAACTTAGCTGCTCTTGTCCTTCATCCTGGCACCAATAATACACCCTCCTTGCCTGCAGTACTTTGGCCTTTCTGTTTCCCCCATTGGCATGCCTTCTCCGTGCTCTCCCCCCCTCCCTCCAACCATGCACCACATGGCAATGACGTCAGCCGCCATCCCACGCAGTGTGTAGAGCAGGGCCTGCTCTCCGTTTTCCCTCACTTTCTTTTTAAAGAATTTCCCTGCTGCCTTCTCGGCATGCCTATGTTACTCTGAATCCCCCCTGCTGAAAGAACCAGTAATCCTGGTGCCAATAATACACCCTCCTTGCCTGCAGTACTCTGGCCTTTCTGTTTCCCCCATTGGCATGCCTTCTCCGTGCTCACCCCCCTTCCCCAGACCCTGCACCATGTGTCGATGAAGTCAGCTGCCATCCCATGCAGTGCATCCAGGCCGGGCCTGATCTCCATTTTCCTTCACGTTTCTTTTTAAAGAATTTTTTAAAGAATTTTCCCCTGCTACCTTCTCGGCATGCCTATGTTACCCTGAATCCCCCAGCTGAAGGAACCAGTAAGCTACCTGCCATGCCTGCCACCCTCATTCCTTGGTACTTCCCCTCTAGACCTCTGTGTTTCTCACCACTTCTCCCTCCTGCAATAAACCCAGCACTAGCTCACCTTCTCTTTTGTGCTGTCACTCTCTGCCAGGATTCTAGGCGCTCGTGGCCCCACCCATGGGCCGTCCCATACCTTTTCCCTCCGCACACCTGTGAGCATCCTCCTACTGGTGGTCACTGCTCCTAGGACCATTACTCAATGCTCTGCCTTCTAAACTCTGCTTCTAAGCCACCAAGCCTTCAGAACCACACAACAAAAAGTCCCCGAGCCAACCGCTTGCTGCTACTGCTTCAGCTCCAGCCACACGCCTCTTCCCATTCAGCTGCTGACTTTCTTTACAAGACCCTGTACCTTACCTGGCTCAACAGTGGTTCCTGAATTCACTCACGTCTCTCAGTCTTCTTGGACGTATCCGTATCTGTATCCACATCCCTTTCTTTATTTTTTACTTGTACCTTGCTGTATTAAACAACCAATTTCTTTTTTTTTAACTCAGAATATGTCTATCTCTCAAATTTGCCAATTGGCTTATTCAAAACCTTGCCGAAACTGATGTGCCTCCAGAATTAATTTCTTTGGAGCAATTTTTGAGCTCCTGCCCTTGTGCAGCCCCTTATCAGACCCCATCCTGGCCCCTCCCTTTGATTGGCTCTACCAATCCCTGGCTACCACCACACATTCCCACATCTCCCCCTTCCCTGCCTTCTTTGTGACCTCACTAACAGACCCCCCTTTCTGTGACCTCGTTCCCTCCCCTCCTCCCTCCCACTCCCCCCTTTCCTTCCCCCAAGCTTCCACTGATCCTGTCTGGGCCTTGGGATAAGGTGGTCTGCCCTTTCAGTGTGGGCAACCCTCTTTGTTTGCAAGCTCATTCTCTGTTTTTTTTTCATATTTGCATCTCTGAATCTGTGTCTAGCATTCACATTTTTTTCACGTAACTTACGATAAATAACAGGGTCATGGACCATGTCTTAAAATTTTTACCATCCCATGCAGATGTTGATGTATTAGTAATTTTTTTGGAGTGTGCACAGAACTTAATTTGTCTGTGCAACTGTGAACATGTTGGAAAGACAGGTCTGCATCTGTGATTTGTACAAAACTAGATAATGTCTTACCATGAATTTTTATGGTACTATATATTATCATGATAAATCATTCATTGTTCTTATCTCTACCTTTCTTACAGCCATGAATAGATACTGCACAGCAGACCAATTACCTATGCTGTTGGAGGCAATTACAAAGATATGTGACCCTTGTATTATTATGAGAGCCACTAATATGCCCCTAGAAGACAGGTGGAAGGGTGTGGCCAAGAACTTACACCACAAAAAGAGGTTTGGAAACAAAAAATGGAAAAAATGCAGGGGAAAATGGAAGCTTCTGAGGCAAAAATTTTATAAGATGAAAGAGGCAGAAAAGGTGCCTGAGAAGGATCAGGACTGGTATGAACCAGCATATCGGCTGTGGCTTCAAGCAGGAAAGCCAAACTTTGGAGAGCGAGTGCTTCACCATAAGTACAGATTTTTTTTTTTAAATACAACAGCACATGACTAGGTACTGATAATGTACATGATAAGGTACCCCCTCTCTATACTCCATGGGCTAAAGATGAGTAGTACCTCTATCATTTTTTTTCTGTTTTTTTTTAACTTTTAATGACTACCTGTTTATACAACACAAAATAGCAAAGCACTATTTTTTTCCCCTGTGCAAACACATTGTGCAACCAATGACACGTGCCTAGGTGTTGGTGTTACTGAGATACCCAGACACCCAGAGACATTTTTAGGCACGAGACCACAGGTTGAGTGCCTTTAGCCTCTGGGTTTGTGGGTATCTCAGTATTACCAACACTCAGTCATGTCTTATAGCTTATTTAAAGCTCTCCATTATTCTAGTAGTAGCATGATCCTCCCCCCCCCCAACACACACAGAATGCCAACATGGAATACATGAATGCAGCATTCAGCAGAGCTCATTTGGCACACAAACAAAAACAGACACACAGTGAAGACATAACCTCAAATGTATCTGTTGCCAGATAAGGAGCACATAGTTTGGTGTCAAAGTGTTAGTTATAGGTTGGGGAATTTTCATCATTATCAAACAAACATCAGGAATGTAAACTCTGAATAGTAATTGACTTATGGGAGGCAGTATAGTGCAGTGGTTTAAAGCTCTGAGCTGCAAATCTGGAGACCTGGGTTTGAATCCCACAGCCCACACTTGCATACTGTGTGACCCTGAGCAAGTCAGTTAACTTCCCTGTGCTCCCAGGTCACACCTGTAAACAAGCTTTCAGCTTAGTGTGCTACTCCGGGTTAAACAATTGAAAAAAAATATATATATATATATATATATATATATATATATATATATATATATTTATATTTATATTTATATTTATATATAATGGGCACAGAAATCCCAGTGTCCTGGTTGGCTGAGACTTAGTTCTAGCTATTGCAGTAAGAGAGTGCCACCAGTGGCTAAAACAAGTCCCTGCCAACCAGAGCAACTCACATAATTCATAAGCCACCTACTGTATTTTCTAATTTACATCACAAACATGGCTGCAGCCTTTGCTCGTATATAAGAAAACTTTGACTAGGCCTTAAAAATAAAAGTCCATTAAATGAAATAAAGTAAGTTAATAATTTAATGTTATTTACACTCAAGAGCCCCCCATTATACATGTACACAGATTTAAAAAATCAAGTACTATTCAGGTGTTTCTTTGATGACCATAAAAAAAAACCTCCTAACCATACCACATTGTCAGAGAACTCCCCTACTCCTTACTTGGCAACAGATAAAACTGAGGTTCTGGTTCCACTACCGGCCTGTGTGTGTGGATTTCTATGTATGCCAGTTGAGTTCTGAAGAATGTTAAAGTCATGTATTCCATGTTACCATTCTGTGTGCACATGTGTGTATGGGGGGCATCCTACTGCTGGAATAATACAGAGCTTTGAAATCTTCTATTCCATGATAAACAATCACACAATGTATTGAGTGTGAAGAAAGATAGATGACTGACAGGGGAAAAACATCTGTGGAAGGACCATTTTACATTATTTAGCAAAACATTTTCAGTACATTTTTTGTGACTCTGAAAACTTTTTTGAAATTTCTATATAAGCAATAAGACGTTTCTGGGTGTTGGTAGTACTGAGATCCCCGCACTCAAAGGCTGAAGGCAGTCAACCTGCAGTCTCGTACCTAACTATGCCTCTGGGTGTGTGGGTATCTCACTGCTACCAACACCCAGCCATGTCTTATTGCTTTCATATTTCTGTATGAGTGTAACGAAGTCTCATGATGGTAAATAACATTCAATTATCTACTTACTTAATTTAATGTGCTTTTATTTTTAGGGTCTATGTAATGTTTTCATGGATCACTAAAGGCTGTAGCCATGTTTGTGATGGAAACTAGGAAATACACAGCTTATGAATTCTGTGAGCTGCCCTACTTCACAGAGACTTATTTTACACAGTGGTGGCACTGCCTTAATGCACTTAGTAAAACCAGAACTCAGCCAATCAGGACAGCAGGATTTCTTTGCCCATTTAATATAATAAAACAAGCATTTCTTCACAATGAACAGGTGCCCCAACAGGCATACTCAGAAAAACATGACCGTATATATAGAGGTGATCATATTTATTTTTCTTTAATCAAAGCAGTAAACAGCTGTTGTACAAAGACTTCCATTAAATTGTGATGCACAGCTCATAGTATGACATAATAACACTACAACTTATATTTTTAAAAGAAACAAAACAAACAGAAAAGTACATAAATGGATGTAATATGATCAAGAGGCAAAATACACTATATCACTCTATTTTGTATTTAATTGTTCTTCAAATTTTTAATTTTCACAGCCGCTGAAGCCACAGCTGAACAACTACCAGCTGCACCATTCCCGGTCCCTGCAGAGGAGGGGACAGAACTACAAGAGGAGGAGGAAGATGGCGATATAATTATAGTAACATCAGAATGTAAGTACCAACAGACATTCAGAGTCAGTATATAACAAGAGCCCCAGTGCCGTAAGAATATTTATTATGAAAGTGCTCCAATCTCATACATATGATCATTTTACATAACAATTACATATAGAATAATGCACAGAGAAGTATTTTGTATGGGGATTTTGTGTACCCACAGGTGTGTGACACCCCATTAAACCTCGATTGAAAAGCATAAGAAGTTTATATGGGCCTTACACAGAAAAGAGCTACATAAAATCCCCATAGAGCACATTTCTCCATGTTTCATATTGCATAATAACTGTTATTTTTGGGTGTTTTTTTGTTTATATTACATTTTTTTGCAAACTTTGCAAGGGTAAATAATACCACCGACTAGCTTATCTTGGACTAAGTAACCAATTGTGTAGTACTTGTGAACATCCACTGTGAGGACAGCTTCTTCAGCGGTTTTACTGTCAACACTGCAGTACTGTTCAGCCCAAGATTTATGTAGCTCCATAAAGCAGATATCTGGTTTACAGAGCTGCATAAAACCACATATGTGGCTTATAGAGGTATTGGGCTCACACTGCCACTAACTTTGAAGCACTAACAAATAAATATATACAGAGTAATAATTGAGCAGCCATAATCAATAAGGTTCTGTTTCCATGAAGGGTGTCATGTGACACCATACAAATCTCAAGAACAAAACTCGGTAGGTTAATGCTGTCATTTGACCCCAAGATGGAAACAGTCATTTTAGAGAAGTTATTTTATCAAATTTAGCAAGATAGATTTTTGGGTAATTCAACTCATGAACAGTGGCACAATCATTTCATTAATTGGCCCCAAAAGGTGATTCTGCGCAGTCACCATGGATTGACCTTTTAGCACCGAGTAACAAGATGACAGTGCATGTGTTAATGAGAGATAGAGTCTGAAGCACCCCATGTTGAAAATTCTTAGACTAAATTCAAACAAATGACTTAGGTATTCACCTATGTTGAACCCCCTATTTATGCCATTATGCAGCTTAGCAGAATGTCTTCACTTTACATTCAGCTTTGAAGAGTACAAACGTCTTGACACTTTACCAGAGATCACTGTGCTGTACTCCAGAGTTAAATATGAGATGAGGGCTGGGGAAGAGTGGAGCATGAGGAGGTTGAGTGAGCAGAGCCTGGGTTCTGGTTAGCAGATGAGAGCCAACAGCGAGGTACCATGTTCCTTGTTTCAGGTTAAACAAAATGAACAACAGCACAGACATTTACCTTCCTTTACAGATTTAATTACAATTATACAATGGCAAGAAAAATTCTTCTTCACTGATTGGTCAGTAGGTGCCTGGAACAGTGATGTTATATCATGATAACATCACTGTATTAAGTCTAGGCACCCAGATGACCACATGACACATCAAGAAATCTAGCCACAGCTACTTCATCTCCATTATTTACCCATGAATGGAGTGGACCTTCACAGACTTCCGAGTATTATTCTCAATAAGCCTACTGTCAGATCCCATTCACAACCCAGTTTCCTACTCTCAGGTATTTTTCTTTCCCCCAGAAACAAAACTAAAGCTGTGACTTACGTGGTTTGCTTAAAAAAAAAACAACAGTGTGCTGTTGCAATATCGACAAGGAAATGGCTTAATTTTTCAGCTTGCCGCTTTACAAAACAAACCCACATGTAACCTGGACACAATCAAAAGTACTTTCCACCATACAGTATAAAAGCCTGATTTCCTCAGTCTGTGCACTGACATACTGAACATCCTCTGTTCCCACCCTGCTCCTCTGTACTCACCAGGTAAACAAAAGAAAACCATGACAGCAAGCAACTTTTCCATCTCCTTTCTGCCGCCATTGTCTTGTCAGCATGAGCACAGTTTGCAACCATGCTGTAAAATTGCCAAGTGGCTTGCCTCATCAACCACACAAATGAAAATAATTTTGACCACAAAAACAAAAAAAGAAACAAAAAAGAAACAGAGCCCGATTTAACAAATAGTCTGTCGGTGGTGGTGGTAGAGGGAACTGATAAAGATCACATTAACACGCAGGACACAGAACACAAACTGGGCAGCCAAGATCATTCAGACGGCACCTCTACCTAGTGGTGGAAAGTATTCTGCACTTTTTTTTGTAATGGTATACCTCCACACACTAAATCTAAACATGAAATGAATAAAAAATGTTTTTTATTCTTTTTCTTTTTTTATTAACAAATGAGTCATTGTATAATAGCAATAAGGCACTCCAGGGTGTGTGGTATTTTGTAATAATGTCACTCCTGGGGTGGTGGAAGCACTCGGCTTCACCTCGTACTTGAACCCACCCCATGAGTGACGTTATTACATAATGACACACACTCTGACATGCCTTATTGCTTAAATATTGTTCACACTAGGGTGGGCTACCAGCGTAACCCATGACTTTGTTAATGTGGAGGGATGTTGACACACTGCAAAGGGCTCCTAGTGTGGCATACAATGGAAATGCATTGAGGGCAAGAACATGTCAGCATGGTTGTCTTATCATGCTCACAGTGTACCACACAGTTGTTCCTTGGTGGGAAAGGGGGGGTTTATTTAACACAACAAAAGGGGAATTGTGCACCTCCCGAAGTTGTATTTGTGGGCATTGAGTGACAGATGACAGCAGCCAACACTGCAATGTTTATTTAAATATTTCAACAGCAAAGAGACATCACACGGTCATGCCATTGTACCATTGCATGATTAACTACTCTGACTGCATCAACACTTTCTTAACAAGTCATGGCCACTTTACAAAATGTGTCTGTCACCACTACCATGCTGGCTAATTGGTGAATAAAGGACACAACTACTAAAGCGTGTGCTTTATTTGTCAATACTAAAACACCTCCCAAAAAGTGTTACTATGACAAGATGTTGACTCACACTGCATAAAAAATAATAGATGCTTTTATTTTTCATTATGCTCCAACAGAACCACTGGAGACCAGGGTCAAAATTACAGTGAAACAAGAACAAGAGCAACACCAAGTGCCACAGTCTGGACCTTCTGGCCATATGCAGAGATGCAGCATATTTAAATTTCTCCAGCAAAGTGCCCATGAAGTGGGCACTTTGCAGTGTCATTCCACTATGCAGAGTGGCCAATATGAAATGCTCACTTCAACTTGTAATTATTACTTTGTGTTGTCGTTCTGCCTTAACATGAAGTGACAACAATATTGGCAGCACCCCACACACACAGTCACCAGAATTAATGTGCATCCCCAAACTGCTACTGTCTTGCGTCCAGAAAATTCCCCACCACTGCTGACAAAGTGAAATGAAAGCACAATAAGAAATGCAAAGTCTCCCAGAATTAATGGTGCACTCAGTCATGAGTTCAGTGGTCACACACAGTCACCAAAATGAATGTGCATCCCCAAAATGCTACTGTCTTGTGTCCAGAAAATTCCCCAGTGCTGATGAAGTGAAATGAGAGTGTAACAAGAAATGCAAAGTCTCGCAGAATTAATGGTGCACTGCAAATGCACAGACAGATTAAGATTGCACTGCACACACAAGAGATGCAGACACAAATGCACAACACCACCTAACCAGTGTTCACAAGTCACAAATCCAAATCTGGAAAAGAATAACTTTTGCTGGTTGTGGGGGGTAGTGCATGGCAGTAACAGTCCACTATCAATAAAGATACCACAAAACAGTACAAAAAATTCATGCAGGTGCGGTAGATAGCAGGTTCACACTGCTGCAATTATTCTGTGGCACAATAAAAGGTGTCTGATTTGATGGCATGCATCGCACACATTCACACACACACACTACAAGTAATGCAAAGCAAATTGAAAACCTTTAGTAATGTAACAAAATGTTTTAAACAAACTGAAGTTATACACTGCTGCACCACAACAATCAGCCAAAAAAATTCAAGAATTACTGAAAATATTACTGTGTGTACATTAACAGTTATACAAGAAAAAGATAACCAAAACAGAAAGACTGCCTTTTTCTCCCAGTTAATCTACCTATACCACAGATATGCCCCTCCCCCTAAGCACACTTCACAGTACACAGAATGAATGTTCTAAATTAACATTCAAAATCCACACACAAACAATATACACTCAATGATATGAGCACAGGAGGGTATCCTACAATTGATGTACTAAATGTTGAGCAAAAAAAATGTCTCAAAAAGGCTTTTTTAACAGCTTTTAGAGGTTTTGAATTGCAGAGCTCTGAGAGCAAACTGTCTTCAGCTACCACTACACACACTACCCTGAACTGAGGCTCTGCAGAACAATCTAGAGCCCATGTGACCTGCAATCCCACGAATCACTACAGAATTCACCTTGGAGTTCAATTACAAGGTGAAGTGATGCCAAGTACATTGAAATCAATGGTGGAGAAGTGGTTTGGGAAGGCAGAATAACACAAAGTCATTGATTTCAATGGACTTCATGTTGCTCATTATGATGTGAAGTACTCCACTTCATGTTGCTGATTACTTCATGGATTCCGCATTACTCTGCGAATCACTTCACGGAGCAAATTTTGGCCACTTCACCCACCACTAACCGTATGTACACCACACATTAAACGTACAAAGCATGACACAGCTTAAGAACAAAATAAAGCATGGGGACAAGTTACATTAACAGTCTCTTACACATCCCTAGGAGAGGAATGTCACCCTCTTAATCTAATCCCTCGTCATGCCTTATTTGTATTTTTAGAAATGATTACTAAAGAAAAGTCTAACAAGTGTATTTAAAAAATGCTGTCCCTATTTACAGACAATACTGCGTCCACCACCATTAAAGAATGCAGGTTCAAAGTCAGAATGCATAATTAGGCAATAGGCACTTGGGGTGTGGTATACCATGGTATTGTCACGCCTCGGGTGGTTGTGCACGAGGCCACAGGCCAAGTGCGTCCAATGACCCAAGAAGTGACAATATCCATGATATACCACACCCTGGAATGCAGTATTGCTATTATGAACTGGAATGCTTCAGGTATAAATTTAAAGTAAAAATAAATTCTGTTTCGATAATTTGTTTCATTCATTTTGGTACATAGAGGATATCTGTGGAGGTATACCTGTTTAAAAATAAAATCCACAGTTTGTATTGAAGCTGTTGCTCACCATTCACTCTTAGCTCGCTCTTTTACTTTCACCACAGTAGGAGTGATCTTATTACACAACAATACACACTGGAAAGTAGATTTACTTACTGAACAGCACGCAGCCGACACAGTATAGTAATTTGTGAACTTTTTATTGTATTCTTCTAGTATCAACATAAATATGCCTTGAAGTGTCTGTGAAAATCTTAACAAACTGTATGGCATAATATTTATCATGGTAGATATACAACACTGGACAACAATCAGCCACCATAGACTTGTATTTAATAGCACATAAGTTAAAAATCTATCATAATTCATACTTATTATGTACACTGCTTAAAGTTTTAACAAATTGACAAGTTTCAGTGCATCGTTTATTTATTATAATGTTAACAAGCAAACAAGGGTACCGAGCACTATAGATTGACAGTCAAAGTAAGCAGTATTTAACAGACACAGAACTCAACATATGATTTTTTTTCTTCTTTTTTTTCCCTACAGAACCTCATCAGTCACATTCGACAGCTAACTGTATACAGTACTAATTTCTTGAGTTTTGAATATGCACTGGCTAAAGAATGGGGTCCATTCTTGCCACGGTATTAGAAATCCCTAAACATTTGGAGACACTAACCCTGAGAGACTGGACAGTCTGATTCAGGGACAGCAGACAACACAACAAAAGGTAGACAAATTAATACAGCTAATGGAAGCAACAACAAATACCTCTCTAACAACCACTTGAAATTAGTTCAAATTGATAATCAAATACAATCCACCCAAAAACAAATCCAGTACCTGAATCAGACTGTCCAGTCAGTCACAAATATACATAGATACATAGATACATAGACAGTGTCGGCAGATAAGGGCCTGTGGCCCACCCAGTCTGCCCGTTTGAGCTTGTAAGTTCAGTTTATGTTTTCCTAGAAGTCTGTTGCCCCTTACCCCTGACCTCCAGAATTCCTTTATGTCGATCCCATGCATTCTTAAATCCATGATTATTTCAGCCCCCACCATTTCCTCTGGCAGGGTGTTCCACTTGTCCAGCACCCGTTCTGTGAAGAAATTCTTCCTCACATTTCCTCTGAATCGTCCTCCCTCCAACTTCATCCCATGCCCTGTAGTCCTGGAATATCTTTTTTGCTTAAAAATAGTGTATTCCTGCACCCTGTTCCTCCCTGTAAGATATTTACATGTCTCTACCATATCCCCTCTCTCTCCCTCCTCTCCTCCAGGGAGTACATATGCAGTTCCTTCAACCTGTCCTCATAGGACTTGTGATGCAATCCATGTACCACCTTTGTTGCCCTCCTCTGAACCTTCTCTACCCTGTCTATGTCCTTACGTAGGTAAGGTCTCCAGAACTGTACACTGTACTCCAGGTGGGGCCTCACTAGTGTCTTGTATAGTGGAAATATGACCTCCCTTTTCCTGCTGGTGATGCCCCTGCCTATGCATCCCAGCATCCTATTTGCTTTACCTGCTGCCTTGTCACACTGTTTCCCTACCTTGAGGTCATCAGAGATGATAACCCCAAGATCCCTTTCCTGCTTGGTGCATGCTATATCCTCACCCCCCAACTGATATATTGT
The DNA here is from genome assembly GCA_016271365.2 of Neoceratodus forsteri. Lineage (NCBI taxonomy): Eukaryota > Metazoa > Chordata > Ceratodontiformes > Ceratodontidae > Neoceratodus > Neoceratodus forsteri. The sequence continues at coordinate 907,934,466 of CM057452.1, forward strand.
GCCAGGGTTTTTGTGCCCCATATGCATTATCTTGCACTTCTTTGCACTGAATTTCAACTGCCAAACCCTGACCATTCTTCAAGTTTCTGCAGGTCTCTTCTCATTCTGTCTACACCCTCTAGTGTGTCTACTCTGTTACAGAGCTTTGTGTCATCAGCGAACAGTGAAATTCTGCCTTCTAGGTCCTCGCAATGTCACTGATGAAGATGTTGAATAGGACGGTCCTAGCATTGATCCCTATGGTACCCCACTGGTCACTCTTCCCTCTGTGGGTGACAGCCATTTACCACCACCCTCTGTGTCCTGCCGCCCAGCCAGTTACCTACCCACCACACTGCTATCCTGCCCACACCCATATTCCCCAGTTTGTGTAATAGTCTTCTATGTGACACAGTGTCAAAGGCCTTGCTGAAGTCCAGATAGGCCATGTCCACTGCCCTCCCCTGATCCACCTCCCTAGTCACCCAGTCAAAAAATTCAATGAGATTGGTCTGACATGACCTCCCCCTGATGAAACCATGCTGCCTTGGGTCCTGTAGTCCATTGACAACCAGATGTTCAACCAAATCTCTCCTTCAGTAGTGCTTCCACGATCTTTCCCACTACCGAGGTGAGGCTGACTGGTCTGCAATTCCCCACTTCCTCTTTGTTCCCACTTTTGTATAAGGGGACTACATCTGCTGTCTTCCAGTCTTTGGGTACCTCCCCTGTTTCCAGTGATCGGCTAAACAGGATAACCAGAGGTTCAGCCACCACCTCTCTTAGTTCTTCAAGGACCCTGGTGTGCACACCATCTGGCCCCATTGCTTTATCAACTCATTACTTCCAGTTCCGTCAGGACCCTCTCTCAAGTAAAGGGACTTGTGTCCATTTCTGCACCATTCTCACCCCTTGTACTCCCTTCAGAACCATTACCCTCCTCTTCCTTAGTAAAGACTGAGGAGAAATACCTGTTCAATATGTCAGCTTTACTGTTGTCATCCTCCATGTGGCCCCATCCTCCTCCTTCAGTCTCACTATCCCTCCCTTTGCCTTTCTTTTTTCACTTATGTACCTGTAAAAGGTTTTGTCCCCTCTACCCACTGATTTTGCAATGTGTTCTTCTGTCTGAGCTTTGGCTTCCCTTACTGACCTCCCTGCCTCCTTTTGCTTCTCCTGGTACTTCTCCCTATCCCCTTCTTCCTGTGTCTTTTTGTATTGCCTGAATGCAATCATTTTGGCTTTCACTTTCTTTGCTACCTCTTTGGAAAACCATAATGGTATCCTCTTCCTTTTCCTCTTACTAACCTGCTTAATGCATAATTCTATTGCTCTTGTAATCCCCATTTTAAATACTGCCCACTGTTCCTCAACCCCGATTCCTGCCCCATTCTCCTTAATGCCTCTTTCAAGTATCTCCCCATTTTCCCAAAGTCTGCCCCCCTAAAATCCAGGATACATGTTTTTGTGTGGTTTGGTTCTGCTCTTTCTGTGATTTCAAACCATAGTGACTGGTGGTCACTGTTCCCAGGTGCTCCCCCACTGTTAACCCTGTCACACTGTCCCTGTTTGTGAGCACAAGGTCCAGTATTGCCTTCTGCCGAGTTGGTTCCATGACCAGTTGCTTGAGGAAGGCACCCTGAAAGGAGTCCAGGATAAATCTGCTCCTAGTTGGTGCTGCTGCAGAGATGCTCCAGTCCACATCTGGAATATTGAAGTCTCCAACCAGTACTACCTCACCCTTGTCTGGCATCCTTTGGATGGCTAGCATCAGCTCCCTGTTTCTTCCTTCTGGGCTGGTGGTCTATAGACCACACCTGTGTGGATGGCTGGCCCCATTTTCCTTTCCAGCTTAACCCACAGTATCTCTCACCCATTTTGTTCCTCCTGGATCTCTGTGGCCCTTATGTCATTTTTCACATACAGTGCCACTCCTCCTCCCTTCCTACCTGCCCTGTCTCTTCTGAATATGTTGTAGCCAGGTATGGCCATCTTCCATCCATGGTTATAATTACACCAGGTTTCAGTGATGGCCACAATGTCCAGGTCTGACTGCACCATAACAGCCTCCAGATCTTCCATCTTGTTGCTAAGGCCCCTGGCATTGGCACACATGACTTTCCATGATTTGACCTCCCTAGACTGTTTTGCTGTTCTACTCCAGCCCCTTTCTTGGTTGTCCTTTATCCCTGGTTCTCCTTGTCTGCCCTTCTGCTGAATTTTGCCCCTTTTCTGCCAATCCACCTCTTGGGCACTAATCTCCATCTTTTGCACACTGCTTTGTAGAGATAGCCACTCCTCCGGTTCACTGGTTCCACTGCTAACTGTGGGGGGTGAGCAAGTAGGTACCCTCCTTGCTGGCCTGACACCCCCCTTTGCTAGTTTAAATGCTTGTCAATGTAGCATTTAAACTTATCGTTGTCTTGGATTCCCTCCAGGATGGATGCAGGACGTCAGGCTTGAACAAACCTCCATCCCTCCAGGTGGGTCCCCAGTCACCAATTAATCCAAACCCTTCCTCACAGCACCAGTTCTTCAACCATGAGTTAAAGTTCCTGGTGCATGCACCCCTTTGCTCTCCCTTGCCTCTCGCTGGTAATACTTCAGAGAAAGTGACAGAAGTAGCTACTTGCTTGAGATCCCTCCTCAATTTCCTAAACTCTTCCTGAACTTCCTTTGGCTCCCCATTTGCCAGGTCATTAGTACCTAGGTGGATAATGACATCCAGCTCACCCTCCCATCATGCCTTCCCAGTGATCCCCAGGATCTTCCTTCCATCCCTCCATGCCGTGGCACCTGGTAGGCATCACACCTCCCTGTCCTCTCCCTCCTGTGTTCCTAGCTGGACCCCTCTTATGGTGGAGTCCCCCACCAGGATTCACTTCCTCCTCCTCTGGGGTCCACTGCTCGCTCCGCTGAGGTCACCTCCTTGGCTAACCTCCACATCCTTTGCTTCCACTTCTCTGGGTACCTCTGTTTGGTTGTCCCCATTTGCCAGTGCGGCATATGAGTTCTTGAGTGGAATAGGATCTGGGATGTGCCTCTGCCTGACCCCTCTAACCCTCCTTGAGCCCACTGTCATCCAAGTGCTCCTCGTTCTCGGTATCCTTTGAGGCAGTTGCATTGGACTGGGTGGTCTCTGGATAGGGGTGATGGTACTCCTGACCCAGTTTACTTCCACTCTGAGTCTGGCTACCTCATCCCACAGTCCAGAGAGATGCATGCAGATAGGGCAGCACCTCAGTGTCCAGAAGGTCTGCCTGAATATGGCTGCCCCACAGCCACTGCATTGCACCACTCCCCACATTATACTGCAATTATACTGTTATTCCACTACTTGTCAGTTACTGAAGCTCTCCTAATTCCCTTTTTATTAATTTACTGTCCTAAAAATCCTGCAACTGATCCTCAGATACTTTTCTTTAAAAAAAAAAAGAAAATAAAGCAATAAATAAATAAATGAGTCAAAACACTTGTCTTGCTGAGGGTGGGCTTCTTCCACCTTTTACCCCTCCTACTCCACACCCCTTACTATCCCCTGTGTGTAGCTCCTGTCAATCAGATTTAACAAGGCATATTTGCAGCAATTAAAGACAGCAAAGAAATACACCACCACTACGTTTTCAATTTTCAGCAGCCCAAAAACAATTCTAAGTAAAGACAGCAAAGAAATTACAGTGTCACTAAAAGCCCACAATCTAAGTTTAAAAGAAAAATAGCAATTACCAGTTACTGTAAAGCACTGAATTGAATATGTTTCCTTCCCCTTCTGGCTTCTTCTGAGAAAAGAAAACTCGCTGGTTCCAGCAACACCGCCAACAGAGGACGACCCTGATCTCCAGTGAGAAGAACTTCTGTCCCCTCCTCTGCAACTCTTCTGCACCTTCCCTGCCCACAGCAGCTTCCATTTTCCCCTGCATAGTCTGACCTGGCCACACCCTTCCATGTCTCAATGAAACGTCCAGCAGCATAGGCAGCAAGCTGCACATCTGTGTTTTCTTTACCTGTTTTTCTTTAATAAAAAAGCTATACATCTGTGTTTTTTTTGTAACTATTTTTCTTTAATAAAAAAAAATACATATTTCCCCCAGAAGTGACAGGGGGAAAAAGAATATTTAATTTACAATAAACACATTTTTTATATTACAGAAATTAAAGAAATATTGAAAATTATTATTTTTATCTTTATTACATCATTTTGAAAAAGTAAACATTTATAATAAAACATAAAAAGAATACATATTTGTTCTCTGTCTTTTATTCTCACAAGCAACAAATATTTGTAAGTGGCAACATAGTGCATAGCAAGCACAGGTTCACATCACTGGTATCTATGTGGTAGGAGTCTATATGGAGTGGAGGAGATGGGACATGCAGTGTTCAGAAAGAGACAATAGAATACACAGGGACACAATGTTAGTGTCATGTACCCATTAGATCTCTATCTCTGTGTGCATCTGTGTCAGAATAGATGATAGTCATCTGTAGGGTGGGGATGTGGGGGGCTGTTCATATCAATTGATGCCCAGAACTGCATACACATATGCACTACTCAAGTGTCTATGACACCAGTACAGGTCTCTGGTCATCATAGTAAAGTAAAACACTTTCTGGTTATGACCAGGTAACATCAGGAGGCATTAACACACACAAAAGGGTGGTAAAACGCTGACTGATGTTGCCCAGTGATAATCACAATTTCCTTTTCATTGGTAATCTATTAATGCACTTGGCTGTTCATGTCAACCGCTGCCCAGAACTGCATACAGATATGCAGTACTCAAGTGTTTTTGAGGTCAGTGCAGCTCTCTACTCATTATAGTAAGGCAAAACACTATTTGCTTATGCCTGGGTATGTGTAATTATCTGTAACTAGGACCATATGGCCTGAAAGTTGCCCATTTATGCATATTCATGTGCATGTGTGGCAAGCAAAGCAGCTCTAAAAAAAAATACATATAAATAACTGCAAGTGGGACCGTGGAGCCGGGATGCCCAGAACTGCATACACATATGCAGTACTCAAATGTTTATGACATCAGTACAGGTCTCTGGTCATTATAGTAAAGTAAAACACTATTTGGTTATGACCAGGTGACATCAGTAGGCATTAACACACACAAAAGGGTGGTGAAAATGCTAACTAATATTATTCCTATCATAAACCCCATAATCATTTTCCTTGCCAATCTGTTATTACACTTTTCTGTTCATGCCAGCCAATGCCCAGAGCTGCATATACATATGCACCACTCAAGTGCTTATGAGGGCAGTGCACATCAGCATTCATTATAGTAAAGTAAAACAGATTTGGCTATCCTCTGGTATGTCTAGTTATGTGTAACTGGGAACATAGAAACCAAAGTTGCCCATTTATGCATACTCATATACATGTGTAACAAGCAAAGCACCTCTCAAAAAAGAAATATGCATAAATAAATGTAAGTAAGATCATGGGGCCCTTTGGGGCCCCATGCTGCCCACCAAACTCTCCATTTGTACACAAACATACACATCTGTGGTAACCCAGGTAACTCTCCCAATAACAAATATAATGAGTGGGAGCATGGGGCCCTTTGGGCCCCATGCTACCACCAAGCTGGCCATTTGTGCATAATGAAATGTGTCTGTAGGAGCGTGGGCCTTCTGGGCCCTGTGTTCCCAAAAGAAATATACATAAATAAGTGCGAGTAGAATCATGGGGCCCTTCGGGCCTCATGCTCAAACCAAGATCTCCATTTGTACACAAACTTGCACATTTGTGGCGACCCAAGTAACTCTCCCAATAACAAATATATGTAAGTGGGAGTGTGGGGTCCTTTGGGCCATTTGTGCATAATAATAGGTCAGCCAAATCCATATCTCACATCATTTAAGAGATATGGGCATCAAAAAGTGCTGTAAATACTCTGTGGGCATAATAGTGCCCACAGACATGAAAATGAGCAACTGGAATACTAATTCCTAAATATCTCAGGAATCGTATAACCAAGAAAACAAATTCAAATTTCATGGTATTCATGGCTTTCCAACCTACTTCTGCACTTAAGAATTTTCATGACAAAAAATCCATATCTCAAACCGTTTTCAAGATACAGGCACTGAAACGCATCACAGGTGCTGCAATGTTATCCTAGGGGAAAATTTCTGAACTTCAGAATGCTGTAACTATGGCCCTGTTCAATGTTTTCATATCAAACTACAAAAAGGCACATCTGTGGGACCAGGGCATTCCACCCTGTAAATTTCAGGTCCATAGCACAATCCATCTTCCCATAATGAAGTGACAAAGAAAACAATACATAGCAAAATGTGTTCATGTAGTATTACAGCAATTATTTTAATGTTATCACAACACTGATATCTCTATAATGGGAATGTTATCGCACACACAACAGTGTTGCTGTGGTTACTGTTTTCCCTGAGTATGATTGTTTACATGGTAACAAAAAATTTTGCAGTGATCAAAAAATGGCAACATTTAAAAAAACATATTTGCAGTCCACCTAGAAAGAACTAATGCCAGGGGTATGTTCCTCAGAGCCTGATTAGGTAAACACAACTGTTGGTAGTCACCAAAGGGCATTATTTTTAGAGTTACAATGTTTTTTCTCTGTCACTAATTGAAACACAAGATGGTGGCAGCATGAAAACAATTTAGTGGAGCTCAACAACAAAAATATGATCACGAAGGTTTTTGCAGTGCACATATAAATTTTTCCATAGACTATAATGGGACATGAAAAAATGGAATAACTTTTGAACGGAGCAATATTTTTTCACCAAATTTTAAAAAGGCACCAGTTCAACCCAGGCAACATGTAGACAACCAAATCTGAAGCCACTGAAAGGCATACCTCAGTCCAATATGGCTTACAGAAAAAAGTGCAACAAGTGTGATTTTTCACTTTTTGAGCACCCCCACAGTTCCATAACCATACATCCCACTGGAACAAAACTTTCCAGATCCAGAGACCTAAGGTAGGTGGTTGTGCATTCCACATTTCAGGTAAATCAGATAAATGGTTGCAAAGTTATTAAAATGCAAAGCTGAGGTTTAACATAGAAGTGGCGTAGCAACCCTAACTATTACTACCCTCAGTATCCAGCTTGGACTCCTCTACCAGTTCAAACACTGTCTTACCCCTGATGGCCTTCGCCTAGCAGTCTCTTCCTCAGTCCTCTCCCTTCTTGACTATGGCATCCTGATCTATAGTGCCGCCAACTCATGGGCCTTGACAAGGCTCCGGCTCTCCCTCAACAAAGCCTGTCACCTCATCATGGGCTGTGATTGACTAACTCACACATACTCCCTATATAATGCCACAAAATGGCTCAATCTTGATAAAAGAATCAGGTTTCACACTTGCCTTATGGCCAAAAAGACTAACATCGGTCTGGCCCCCCCCCCGGTCTCTCACCGCTTATCCAACGGGCCCCTATTTACCAGCACACCTGTAGTGCAAACAGGCAACTCCTCATAGTTCCTCACTGCCACACCTCACTTTCCAAAGGCCCTTTGGTTTCTGAGCCCCTACCTTTATAAATAACCTACCTAGCACCATTGCAAACATGAATAGGATTGGCACCTACAAAGCATACCTCAGGAATCATCTTCAGTCCTCCAATCCATGCAACTGCCATGAAATCTAGCTCAGCCTGGCTCCCCTCTCGTCTGACTAAGGCCTCTGGCCATTTTAACCGCCCCCCCCCTCCACCTGAACCCCCTGAAATGCTACTTAGTGGAGATTATATGTGTAACGGCTTTTGTGTAATGGTTCCTGAAACTAATACATTGAATCTACTAGTATCCAAATGTTAGCCATTTACTGTATTTCCTGTACCATCAGTGTTACATTGTTACTTGTGTCCTCTTGCTGAGCCATTCTGTACAGTTCTCCAAGTTGTATCTGTTTCTGATGTGGAACCTTTGAAAAGGAGTCCTTGACTCAAAGGTGTTTTCCGAATAAACAAATGAAATGAAAGAAAAATAGTGGCACTACTGTGCCACTATAATATATATTTTATATATATATATATGACATTACGGTTGAGCCCCTACCCCCAGACCCACCCATATCCTCCACAGACTAATAGATGCTGTGGTGTGCCACTGGGTCATAAGGTCTAACTCTCACTCCAGTTTCCTTTAATGTAGTATGTCAACCTGTTTACACATGGAATGGGGTGAGAGTTGGGCCTTCTGACCCCATTGCACACCCTGGCATCTGTTGGTCTGTGGGGGTGGGGCGGTTGGGTGGTGGGGGGTTAGGGATTCAACCCTAATGTCTCATTTCCCCAAGTTTGTTGCTTTAACCCTAACAGATGCATTAAATGAAGGTTTTTTTGCAATGAATTTCCTTACTTTTTGAAAAAGTGGAATATAACTAGTAAATAGCATGTGTTGGGGGGAGAGCAGGGCCCCACCAAGCTGCCCATTCCTACATAATGATATGCATCTGTGGGAGTGTGGGCCCTCTTGGCCCTGTGCTCCCACTTATGCTTAGCCACAAACCCATACAGCAGCCCTATGGGGCAAGGAACCCCTGTAATACTAATTTACCAAGATCTCAGGAACCATAGCAGCTAGGGAAAAAAATTCAAATGTTGTTGTAATCATGACAGCGAGTCCTCCACACTTGATAAACAGACAAAATCTATATCTCATATCGTTTTCAAGATATGGGCACCAAAAGGTGCCATGAGTGACACAATTCAACTGACAAACGTAATTCAGGCATTTTTAGAATTTTTTACACCAAATTTTCAATATGGCATTTTGGGCACCCCGCCTCATGAACAACATCACTGTCATTTTGTTAATCTGTCCCAAACATTGAGTTCACACAGCAAATGTGCCACTCTGTGCCACAGATGGAAAATCACGTTTTGGGTGGGATTTGAAAAATGACAGCTGTATACTGTTCATAAGGAGTCATGGAAAAGGGTAATGTTGAAAATCAGGAGGGAAACTATGAAAACTACATAATGCATGCTTGTAACACTGCAATTCTGGGGAATTTTTCAACCAGATTTCAGCGTGATCATTTTGGGAAATCCTCTCATGAACACTGGCACTGTAATTTTGTTAATCCATCACGAAAGTTGATTTCACAGTGACACACCATTCTGCAGGAGAAGTGCAAAAACACATTTCAGGCAGGAAGTGAGAAATGACAGCTGCACTGTTCATGAGGAGGTGTGAAAAAATGGCAATGCTTAAAATCTGGAGTGAAAATATAAAAAATTGGTGAAGTTAAAAGTGTGCATAGAAACTGCACAACGTGTGCTTGTAAAACAGCCATGTTTTACATTTTTTGCACCAAATTCTCAACATGGACTTTTCGGGACCTCCATCATAAACAGTGGGACAATCATTTCATTAAAGAACTGCAAAGACAGGTCTGGGACTAAATATATACATCAGAAAAAGCTGCTTGAGAATATTAATGAGCTACTTATGAATATCAATGGCCTGCTCATTAATATTGATGAACTGCTCATTAAGATGAATAACCCCGACATTAATGAGCAACCCATATACATATATATATATATGTGTATCCATACATATCGATATATATATATACTACTTGAAAGAGCTTCTTGTTCTCTACCGCCCTGAGCGACAGCTCTGTTCGACTGACGAGGGGTTGCTGGAAATTCCGAGGGCGTCTTTGAAATCTTCTGGGGCCCATGCATTTATGTTCATGGCCCCTACCCTCTGGAACTCTCTACCCTGCCAGCTGTGGGAGTGCACGAATGTGGGGGGATTCAAACAGGCATTGAAAACTTTTTTATGGTTTCAGGCCATTAGTGATATGTAATGAAGGGATCTGTTATTCTATTTATTATTTTTCTTGCTGATTTTATCATTGCTGTTTTAATCTTTTGTAATACGCCTTGGTATTTTGAAAAGCACTTAAGTGAAATAAAGTTATTATTATTGGTATATATATATATATATATATATATATATATATATATATATATATATACACACACACACACACACACACACACACACACACACACACATATGACATTTGGGTTGAGCCCATGCCCCCCAACCCCACCCCAATCCTCCAGAGACTGATAGATTCAGGGTGTGCCATGGGGTCATAAGGCCTAACTCTCACTGCATTTTCCTTTACAGTAGCATGTTAACCTGTTTACACATGGAATGGGGTGAGAGTTGGGCCTCCTGACACCATGGAACCCCACAGCACCTCTCAGTCTGTCCAATTTTTGTTATCTAGTACTTCTGCTTCAAAGTATATTCTAGATCTATGTGTAATAATGCAAACTACAAAAATATATGCAGTATTCAGTGACATTAAGGCAATGTTTGACAGCATCAGTAGAACTATACTTTGGGACATTATTGAAAACAAAAAAGGTGATAATAAACTGCTGGTAATAATCAAAAAATTATACACAGTCACTGTAAGTGTAATTAAATATGGAAGAGATGGTGCTATGACAAACGCAATACTGATAAGTTATGGTGTTAAGCAAGGCTGTTTATTAGCCCCAATTTTAATATTTATATTGAAACTATTGTTGAGTACTTGCATTAGGTGGACACCTTTCCACCAGTTATAAATAATACTCCCACCCTAATTTTGTAATACACGGATGATGCAGTTATATTGTTCCAGACCCCTTTAAGGCTCAGAAGAGGTATCAAGTCATTAATTGACTCTTTAAAGAAAACAGACTTTAGAAATAAATAAACAAAAAACTAAGATGATGGTCTTTGGAAGCCACAATAAAAGGAAGGAGTTCAAACAGTGGAAGATAGAAAAAAAACTACTGGAAGAGGTTACTGACTACTGCTATTTAGGGGTAATCTTTGAAAACAATTTAAGTTGGAAAAACATATTTAAAAAACTGAAGAAACTAGATCAAAACAGTACTGGCAATAAACAGATATGCTAACACATTTGGTAACAACTCTTTGTTAGCACAAAGCAGAAGTTTTAATGTCAAAGTAAATGCCCAAACTTTATATACCTCAGAAATATAGAGTATGAAGGAAAATTTAAAGTTAAATGACACGGAAAAAATACAGAATTTATTTATAAAAGTAGCTATGGGTATGCTAAGATATACACACTGAACGCAGCGGTTAAATCTGAAACAACAACCTGATAACTTTTGAGGCAGCCCCCACCCCCCAACCCCAAGCTAGGCACTCGGGACAAACAAGCAACACAAGCAGCTCACCTGAGGAACTAGGGAAGACGAATCTCCAGCCTGATAACTTTCGAGGTAAAGAGAGCCTCTTCTCTTCATCTAGATGCCTGCAGGACGGTGCTACCAGATGAAAACTTATATTTTATGAACTTTGTTCCCTGTCTACCACTGGGTGGGCTTGTTATTTACTTCTCTTTGTGCTACTAAAGCTGAAGTGAAAAGCTAGGGACTCACTGGGTACCCTAGAGTTGCCTTGCTGATTATACCTTAAAGTCAGATATACCAACCAGCTAATATAGAGCTGACTTGTTAAATATTATGGTATTGGATCTAATTGCTGATTATACCTTAAAGAAAGATACACTAACCAGCTAATATAGAGCAGACTTGTTTAATATGGTGGTAATGGATCTAATTGCTGATTATACCTTAAAGCCAGATATACTAAGCAGCTAAAATAGAGCAGACTTGTTTAACATGGTGGTATTGGATCTAATTGCTGATTATACCTTAAAGCCAAATATACTAAGCAGCTAATATAGAGCAGACTTGTCTAACATGGTGGTATTGGATCTAATTGCTGATTATACCTTAAAGCCAGATATAATAAGCAGCTAATATAGAGCAGACTTGTTGAATACTGTGGTATTGGATCTAATTGTGCTTGTAACTGAAAGTATTAGGATAGCTGGGTCCTAGTGTGATCTCATTTTGGAATAGCCCTGTTTGCTTAGAGTGAAGCTCCTTTGTGAAAGTCACAACATATTCTCCTGCTGCAGAGTAATGAGGGGCTATGTTTTCTCCACTACATAGGCATCCCCCCCACCAAGCTAGGCACTAGGGACAAACAAGCAACACAAGCAGCTCACCTGAGGAGCTGAGGAAGCCGAATCTCCAGCCTGATAACTTTCGAGGTAAAGAGATCCTCTTCTCCTCATCTGGACACCTGCAGGAGGGTGCTACCTGACGAACACTTATATTTTATGAACTTTGTTCCCTGTTCACCACTGGGTAGGCTTGTTATTTGTTACTCTTTGTGCTACAAATGCTGAAGTGTAAAGTTAGGGACTCACCGGTTGCCCTAGAGTTGCCTTGCTGATTATACCTTAAAGCCAGATATACCAAGCAGCTAATATACAGCTGACTTGTTTAATATTGTGGTATTGGATCTAATTGCTGATTATACCTTAAAGCCAGATATACTAAGCAGCTAATATAGAGCAGACTTGTTTAATATGGTGGTATTGGATCTAATTGTTGATTATAAGTTAAAGCCAGATATACTATGCTGCTAATATAGAGCAGACTTGTTTAATATGGTGGTATTGGATCTAATTGCTAGATATACCTCAAAGCCAGATAAACTAAGCAGCAAATATAGAGCAGACTTGTTGAATACTGCGGTATTGGATCTAATTGTGCTTTTAACAGAAGGTATTAGGATAGCTGGGTCCTAGTGTGACCTCATTTTGAAACAGCCCTGTTTGCTTAGAGTGGAGCTCCTTTGTGAAAGTCACAACATATTCTCCCACTGCATAGTAATGAGAGGCTTTGTTTTCTCCACTACATAGGCAGCCACCCCCCCAAGCTAGGCACTCGGGACTAACAAGCAACACAAGCAGCTCACGTGAGGAGCTGAGGAAGCTGAATCTCCAGCCTGATAACTTTCAAAGTAAAGAGAGCCTCTTCTCTTCATCTGGACACCTGCAGGAGGGTGCTACCTGATGAACACTTATATTTTATTAACTTTGTTCCCTGTTCACCACTGGGAGGGCTTGTTATTTGCTTCTCTTTGTGCTACTGATGTTGAAGTGAAAAGCTAGGGACTCCCTTGGTGCCCCACAGTTGCCTTGCTGATTATACCTTAAAGCCAGATATACCAAGCAGCTAATATAGAGCTGACTTGTTTAATATTGTGGTATTGGATCTAATTGCTGATTATACCTTAAAGCCAGATAAACTAAGCAGCTAATATAGAGCAGACTATCTTAATAAGGTGGTATTGAATCGAATTGCTGATTATACCATAAAGGCCAGATATACTAAGCAGCTAATATAGAGCAGACTTGTTGAATACTGTGGTATTGCATCAAATTGTGCTTGTAACTGAAAGTATTAGGATAGCTGGGTCCTAGTGTGATCTCATTTTGAAATAGCCCTTTTTGCTTAGAGTAGAGCTCCTTTGTGAAAGTCACAACATATTCTTCCGCTGCAGAGTAATGAGAGGCTTTGTTTTCTCCACTGCATAGGCAGCCCCCCCCAAGCTAGGCACTAAGGAGAAACAAGCAACACAAGCAGCTAACCAGAGGAGCTGAGGAAGCTGAATCTCCAGCCTGATAACTTTCGAGGTAAAGAGAGCCTCTTCGCTTCATCTGGACGCCTGCAGGAGGGTGCTACCTGATGAACACTTCTATTTTATGAACTTTGTTCCCTGTTCACCACTGGGTGGGCTTGTTATTTGTTACTCTTTGTGCTACAAATGCTGAAGTGTAAAGCTAGGGACTCACTGGTTGCCCTAGAGTTGCCTTGCTGATTATACCTTAAAGCCAGATATACCAAGCAGCTAATATACAGCTGACTTGTTCAATAGTGTGGAATTGGATCTAATTGCTGATTATACCTTAAAGCCAGATATACTAAGCAGCTAATACAGAGCAGACTTGTTTAACATGGTGGTATTTGATCTAATTGCTGATTTTACCTAAAAGCCAGATATACTAAGCAGCTAATATAGAGAAGACTTGTTTAATATGGTGGTATTGGATCTAATTGCTGATTATAACTTAATGCCAGATATACTAAGCAGCTAATATAGTGCAGACTTGCTTAATATGGTGGTATTGGATCTAATTGCTGATTATACCTTAAAGCCAGATATACTAAGCAGCTAATAGAGAGCACACTTGTTGAATACTGTGGTATTGGATCTAATTGTCCTTGTAACTGAAGGTATTAGGATAGCTAGGTCCTAGTGTGACCTCATTTTGGAATAGCCCAGTTTGCTTAGAGTGGAGCTCCTTAGTGAAAGTCACAACATATTCTCCCGCTACATAGTAATGAGAGGCTTTGTTATCTCCACTACATAGGCAGCCCCCGTTAGGCACTCGGGACAAAAAAGCAACACAAGCAGCTCACCTGATGAGCGGAGGAAGCCGAATTTCCAGCCTGATAAATTTCAAGGTAAAGAGAGCCTCTTCTCTTCAGCTGGACGCCTGCAGGAGGGTGCTGCCTGATTAACACTAATATTTTAGGAAGTTTGTTCCCTGTTCACCACTGGGTGGGCTTGTTATTTGCTTCTATTTGTGCTACTAATGCTGAAGTGTAAAGCTAGGGACTCACTGGGTGCCCTAGAGTTGCCTTGCTGATTATACCTTAAAGCCAGATATACCAAGCAGCTAATATAGAGCTGACTTGATGAATACAGTGGTATTAGATCTAATTGTGCTTGTAACTGAAGGTATTAGGATAGCTGCTTCCTAGTGTGACCTCATTTTGGAATAGCCCTGATGCTTAGAGTGGAGCTCCGTTGAGAAAGTCACAACATATTCTCCCGCTGCATAGTAATGACAGGCTTTATTTTCTCCACTAAATAGGCAGCCCCAACCCCCAAGCTAGGCACTCGGGACAAACAAGCAACACAAGCAGCTCACCTGAAGAGCTGAGGAAACCAAACTTCCAGCCTGATAACTTTCAAGGAAAAGAGAGCCTCTTCTCTTCAGCTGGACGCCTGCAGGAGGGTGCTACCTGATTAACACTAATATTTTAGGAAGTTTGTTACCTGTTCACCACTGGGTGGGCTTGTTATTTGCTTCTATTTGTGCTACTAATCCTGAAGTGTAAAGCTAGGGACTCACTGGGTGCCCTATTATTGCCTTTCTGATAATACCTTAAAGCCAGATAAACTAAGTAGATAACATAGAGCTGACTTGTTTAATATTGTGGTATTGGATCTAATTGCTGATTATTCCATAAAGCCAGATATACTAAGCAGCTAATATAGAGGAGACTTGTTTAATATGGTGGTATTGGATCTAATTGCTGATTATACCTTAATGCCAGATATACTAAGCAGCTAATATGGTGCAGACTTGTTTAATATGGTGGTATTGGATCTAATTCATGATTATTCCTTAAAGCCAGATAAACTAAGCAGCTAATATAGAGCACACTTGTTGAATACTGTGGTATTGGATCTAATTGTCCTTGTAACTGAAGGTATTAGGATAGCTAGGTCCTAGTGTGACCTCATTTTGAAATAGCCCTGTTTGCTTAGAGTGGAGCTCCTTAGTGAAAGTCACAACATATTCTCCCGCTACATAGTAATGAGAGGCTTTGTTATCTCCACTACATAGGCAGCCCCAGTTAGGCACTCGGGACAAAAAAGCAACACAAGCAGCTCACCTGACGAGTGGAGGAAGCTGAATTTCCAGACTGATAACTTTCGAGGTAAAGAGAGCCTCTTCTCTTCAGCTGGATGCCTACAGGAGGGTGCTACCTGATGAACACTAATATTTTATGAACTTTGTTCCCTGTTCACCACTGGGTGGGCTTGTTATTTGCTTCTATTTGTGCTACTAATGCTGAAGTGTAAAGCTAGGGACTCACTGGGTACCCTAGAGTTGCCTTGCTGATTATACCTTAAAGCCAGATATACCAAGCAGCTAATATAGAGCTGACTTGTTGAATACAGTGGTATTGGATCTAATTGTGCTTGTAACTGAAGGTATTAGGATAGCTGCTTCCTAGTGTGACCTCATTTTGGAATAGCCCTGATGCTTAGAGTGGAGCTCCGTTGAGAAAGTCACAACATATTTTCCCGCTGCATAGTAATGACAGGCTTTATTTTCTCCACTAAATAGGCAGCCCACCCCCAAGCTAGGCACTCGGGACAAACAAGCAACACAAGCAGCTCACCTGACGAGCTGAGGAAACCGAATTTCCAGCCTGATAACTTTCGAGGTAAAGAGAGCCTCTTCTCTTCAGGTGGACGCCTGCAGGAGGGTGCTACCCGATTAACACTAATATTTTAGGAAGTTTGTTCCCTGTTCACCACTGGATGGGCTTGTTATTTGCTTCTATTTGTGCTACTAATGCTGAAGTGTAAAGCTAGGGACTCACTGGGTGTCCTATTATTGCCTTGCTGATTATACCTTAAAGCCAGATAAACCAAGCAGATAACATAGAGCTGACTTGTTTAATATTGTGGTATTGGATCTAATTGCTGATTATTCCTTAAAGCCAGATATACTAAGCAGCTAATATAGAGCAGACTTTTTTAATATGGTGGTATTGAATATAATTGCTTACTTATACCAGATATACTAAGCAGCTGATATAGAGCAGACTTGTTGAATACTGTGGTATTGGATCTAATTGTGCTTGTAACTGAAGGTATTAGGATAGCTAGGTCCTAGTGTGATCTCATTTTGGAATAGCCCTGTTTGCTTAGACAGGAGCTACTTTGTGAAAGTCACAACATATTCCCCCGCTGCATAGTAATGAGAGGCTTTCTTTTCTCCACTACATAGGCAGCCACCCCCCCAAGTTAAGCACTCGGGAAAAACAAGCAACACAAGCAGCTCACCTGAGGAGCTGAGGAAACTGAATTTCCAGCCTTATAACTTTTGAGGTAAAGAGAGCCTCTTCTCTTCAGCTCGACGACTGCAGGAGGGTGCTACTTGATTAACACTAATATCTTATGAACTTTGTTCCCTGTTCACCACTGTGTGGGCTTGTTTTTTGCTTCGATTTGTGTTACTAATGTTGAAGTGTAAAGCTAGGGACTCACTGGGTGCCCTATTATTGCCTTGCTGATTATACCTTAAAGCCAGATAAACAAAGCAGCTAATATAGAGCTGACTTGTTTAATATTGTGGTATTGGATCTATTTGCTGATTATTCCTTAAAGCCAGATATACTAAGCAGCTTATATAGAGCAGACTTTTTTAATATGGTGGTATTGAATCTAATTGCTGATTATACCTTAAAGCCAGATATACTAAGCAGCTAATATAGAGCAGACTTGTTGAATACTGTGGTATTGGATGTAATTGTGCTTGTAACTGAAAGTATTAGGATAGCTGGGTCCTAGTGTGATCTCATTTTGGAAAAGCCCTGTTTGCTTAGAGTGCAGCTCCTTTGTGAAAGTAACAACATATTCTCCTGCGGCAGAGTAATGAGGGGCTTTGTTTTCTCCACTACATAGGCAACCCCCCCAAGCTAGGCACTAGGGACAAACAAGCAACACAAGCAGCTCACCTGAGGAGCTGAGGAAGCCGAATCTCCAGCGTGATAACTTTCGAGGTAAAGAGAGCCTCTTCTCTTCATCTGCACGCCTGCAGGAGGGTGCTACCTGATGAACACTTATATTTTATGAAATTTGTTCCCTGTTCACCACTGGGTGGGCTTTTTATTTGTTACTCTTTGTCCTACAAATGCTGAAGTGTAAAGCTAGGGACTCACTGGTTGCCCTAGAGTTGCCTTGCTGATTATACCTTAAAACCAGATATACCAAGCAGCTAATATACAGCTGACTTGTTTAATATTGTGGTATTGGATCTAATTGCTGATAATACCTTAAAGCCAGATATACTAAGCAGCTAATATAGAGCAGACTTGTTTCATATGGTAGTATTGGAACTAATTGCTGATTATACCTTAAAGTCAGATATACAAAGCAGCTAATATAGAGCAGACTTGTTTAATATGGTGGTATTGGATCTAATTGTTGATTATAAGTTAAAGCCAGATATACTATGCAGCTAATATAGAGCAGACTTGTTTAATATGGTGGTATTGGATCTAATTGCACATTATACCTTAAAGCCAGATGTACTAAGCAGCAAATATAGAGCAGACTTGTTGAATACTGTGGTATTGGATCTAATTGTGCTTGTAACTGAAGGTATTAGGATAGCTGGGTCGTAGTACGACCTCATTTTGGAATAGCCCTGTTTGCTTAGAGTGGAGCTCCTTTGTGAAAGTCACAACATATTCTCCCACTGCATAGTAATGAGAGGCTTTGTTTTCTCCACTACATAGGCAGCCCCAAGTTAGGCACTCGGGACAAACAAGCAACACAAGCAGCTCACGTGAGGAGCTGAGGAAGCTGAATCTCCAGCCTGATAACTTTCAAGGTAAAGAGAGCCTCTTCTCTTCATCCGAATGCCTGCAGGAGGGTGCTACCTGATGAACACTTATATTTTATGAACTTTGTTCCCTGTTCACCACTGGGTGGGCCTGTTATTTGCTTCTCTTTGTGCTACTAATGCTGAAGTGTAAAGCTAGGGACTCACTGGGTGCCCTAGAGTTGCCTTGCTGATTATAACTTAAAGCCAGATATTCTAAGAAGCTAATATAGAGCAGACTTGTTTAATATGTTGGTATTGGATCTAACTGCTGATTATACCTTAAAGCCAGATACACTAAGCAGCGAACATACAGCAGACTTGATTAATATGGTGGTATTGGATCTAATTGCTGATTATACCTTAAAGCCAGATATACTAAGCAGCTAATATAGAGCAGACTTGTTTAACATGGTGGCATTTGATCTAATTGCTGATTTTACCTTAAAGCCAGATATGCTAAGCAGCTAATATAGAGGAGACTTTTTTAATATGGTGGTATTGGATCTAATTGCTGATTATACCTTAATGCCAGATACACTAAGCAGCTAATATAGTGCAGAATTGTTTAATATGGTGGTATTGGATCTAATTGCTGATTATACCTTAAAGCCAGATATGCTAAGCAGCTAATACAGAGCACACTTGTTGAATACTGTGGTATTGGATCTAATTGTCCTTGTAACTGAAGGTATTAGGATAGCTAGGTCCTAGTGTGACCTCATTTTGGAATAGCCCAGTTTGCTTAGAGTGGAGCTCCTTAGTGAAAGTCACACATATTCTCCCGCTACATAGTAATGAGAGGCTTTGTTATCTCCACTACATAGGCAGCCGCCCCCCCCCCGTTAGGCACTCAGGACAAAAAAGCAACACAAGCAGCTCACGTGAGGAGCTGAGGAAGCTGAATCTCCAGCCTGATAACTTTCAAAGTAAAGAGAGCCTCTTCTCTTCATCTGGACACCTGCAGGAGGGTGCTACCTGATGAACACTTATATTTTATTAACTTTGTTCCCTGTTCACCACTGGGAGGGCTTGTTATTTGCTTCTCTTTGTGCTACTGATGTTGAAGTGAAAAGCTAGGGACTCCCTTGGTGCCCCACAGTTGCCTTGCTGATTATACCTTAAAGCCAGATATACCAAGCAGCTAATATAGAGCTGACTTGTTTAATATTGTGGTATTGGATCTAATTGCTGATTATACCTTAAAGCCAGATAAACTAAGCAGCTAATATAGAGCAGACTATCTTAATAAGGTGGTATTGAATCGAATTGCTGATTATACCATAAAGCCAGATATACTAAGCAGCTAATATAGAGCAGACTTGTTGAATACTGTGGTATTGCATCAAATTGTGCTTGTAACTGAAAGTATTAGGATAGCTGGGTCCTAGTGTGATCTCATTTTGAAATAGCCCTTTTTGCTTAGAGTAGAGCTCCTTTGTGAAAGTCACAACATATTCTTCCGCTGCAGAGTAATGAGAGGCTTTGTTTTCTCCACTACATAGGCAGCCCCCCCCAAGCTAGGCACTAAGGAGAAACAAGCAACACAAGCAGCTAACCAGAGGAGCTGAGGAAGCTGAATCTCCAGCCTGATAACTTTCGAGGTAAAGAGAGCCTCTTCGCTTCATCTGGACGCCTGCAGGAGGGTGCTACCTGATGAACACTTCTATTTTATGAACTTTGTTCCCTGTTCACCACTGGGTGGGCTTGTTATTTGTTACTCTTTGTGCTACAAATGCTGAAGTGTAAAGCTAGGGACTCACTGGTTGCCCTAGAGTTGCCTTGCTGATTATACCTTAAAGCCAGATATACCAAGCAGCTAATATACAGCTGACTTGTTCAATAGTGTGGAATTGGATCTAATTGCTGATTATACCTTAAAGCCAGATATACTAAGCAGCTAATATAGAGCAGACTTGTTTAACATGGTGGTATTTGATCTAATTGCTGATTTTACCTAAAAGCCAGATATACTAAGCAGCTAATATAGAGAAGACTTGTTTAATATGGTGGTATTGGATCTAATTGCTGATTATAACTTAATGCCAGATATACTAAGCAGCTAATAGAGAGCACACTTGTTGAATACTGTGGTATTGGATCTAATTGTCCTTGTAACTGAAGGTATTAGGATAGCTAGGTCCTAGTGTGACCTCATTTTGGAATAGCCCAGTTTGCTTAGAGTGGAGCTCCTTAGTGAAAGTCACAACATATTCTCCCGCTACATAGTAATGAGAGGCTTTGTTATCTCCACTACATAGAGCAGCCCCGGTAGGCACTCGGGACAAAAAGCAACACAAGCAGCTCACCCTGGCAGGCGGGAGGGGCGAATTTCCAGCCTGATAAATTTCAAGGTAAAGAGAGCCTCTTCTCTTCAGCTGGACGCCTGCAGGAGGGTGCTACCTGATTAACACTAATATTTTAGGAAGTTTGTTCCCTGTTCACCACTGGGTGGGCTTGTTATTTGCTTCTATTTGTGCTACTAATGCTGAAGTGTAAAGCTAGGGACTCACTGGGTGCCCTAGAGTTCCCTTGCTGATTATACCTTAAAGCCAGATATACCAAGCAGCTAATATAGAGCTGACTTGATGAATACAGTGGTATTGGATCTAATTGTGCTTGTAACTGAAGGTATTAGGATGCTGCTTCCTAGTGTGACCTCATTTTGGAATAGCCCTGATGCTTAGGTGGAGCTCCGTTGAGAAAGTCACAACATATTCTCCGCTGCATAGTAATGACAGGCTTTATTTTCTCCACTAAATAGGAGCCCCAACCCCAAGCTAGGCACTCGGGACAAACAAGCAACACAAGCAGCTCACCTGAAGAGCTGGGAAACCGAACTTCCAGCCTGATAACTTTCAAGGAAAAGAGCCTCTCTCTCTCAGCTGGACGCCTGCGGAAGGTGCTACCTGATTAACACTAATATTTTAGGAAGTTTGTTACCTGTTCACCACTGGGTGGGCTTGTTATTGCTTCTATTTGTGCTACTAATCCTGAAGTGTAAAGCTAGGGACTCACTGGGTGCCCTATTATTGCCTTTCTGATAATACCTTAAAGCCAGATAAACTAAGTAGATAACATGAGCTGACTTGTTTAATATTGTGGTATTGGATCTAATTGCTGATTATTCCATAAAGCCAGATATACTAAGCAGCTAATATAGGAGACTTTTTAATATGGTGGTATTGGATCTAATTGCTGATTATACCTTAATGCCAGATATACTAAGCAGCTAATATGGTGCAGACTTGTTTAATATGGTGGTACTGGATCTAATTCATGATTATTCCTTAAAGCCAGATAAACTAAGCAGCTAATATAGAGCACACTTGTTGAATACTGTGGTATTGGATCTAATTGTCCTTGTAACTGAAGGTATTAGGATAGCTAGGTCCTAGTGTGACCTCATTTTGAAATAGCCCTGTTTGCTTAGAGTGGAGCTCCTTAGTGAAAGTCACAACATATTCTCCCGTACATAGTAATGAGGCTTTGTTATCTCCACACTGCCAGCCCCAGTTAGGCACTAGGGACAAAAAGCAACACAAAGCAGCTCACCTGACCGGAGGAAGCTGAATTTCCAGACTGATAACTTTCGAGGTAGAGAGCCTCTTCTCTTCAGCTGGGCGTGCCTACAGAGGGTGCTACCTGATGAACACTAATATTTTATGAACTTTGTTCCCTGTTCACCACTGGGTGGGCTTGTTATTTGCTTCTATTTGTGCTACTAATGCTGAAGTGTAAAGCTAGGGACTCACTGGGTACCCTAGAGTTGCCTTGCTGATTATACCTTAAAGCCAGATATACCAAGCAGCTAATATAGAGCTGACTTGTTGAATACAGTGGTATTGGATCTAATTGTGCTTGTAACTGAAGGTATTAGGATAGCTGCTTCCTAGTGTGACCTCATTTTGGAATAGCCCTGATGCTTAGAGTGGAGCTCCGTTGAGAAAGTCACAACATATTTTCCGCTGCATAGTAATGACAGGCTTTATTTTCTCCACTAAATAGGCAGCCCCCCCCCAAGCTAGGCACTCGGGACAAACAAGCAACACAAGCAGCTCACCTGACAAGCTGAGAAACCGAATTTCCAGCCTGATAACTTTCGAGGTAAAGAGAGCCTCTTCTCTTCAGCTGGGACCTGCAGGAGGGTGCTACCTGATTAACACTAATATTTTAGGAAGTTTGTTCCCTGTTCACCACTGGATGGGCTTGTTATTTGCTTCTATTTGTGCTACTAATGCTGAAGTGTAAAGCTAGGGACTCACTGGGTGTCCTATTATTGCCTTGCTGATTATACCTTAAAGCCAGATAAACCAAGCAGATAACATAGAGCTGACTTGTTTAATATTGTGGTATTGGATCTAATTGCTGATTATTCCTTAAAGCCAGATATACTAAGCAGCTAATATAGAGCAGACTTTTTTAATATGGTGGTATTGAATATAATTGCTTATTATACCTTAAAGCCAGATATACTAAGCAGCTGATATAGAGCAGACTTGTTGAATACTGTGGTATTGGATCTAATTGTGCTTGTAACTGAAGGTATTAGGATAGCTAGGTCCTAGTGTGATCTCATTTTGGAATAGCCCTGTTTGCTTAGACAGGAGCTACTTTGTGAAAGTCACAACATATTCCCCCGCTGCATAGTAATGAGAGGCTTTCTTTTCTCCACTACATAGGCAGCAACCCCCCAAGTTAAGCACTCGGGAAAAACAAGCAACACAAGCAGCTCACCTGAGGAGCTGAGGAAACTGAATTTCCAGCCTTATAACTTTTGAGGTGATGAGGCCTCTTCTCTTCAGCTCACGCCTGCAGGAGGGTGCTACTTGATTAACACTAATATCTTATGAACTTTGTTCCTGTTCACCACTGTGTGAAGCATTTTTTCTGCTTCTATTTGTGTTACTAATGTTGAAGTGTAAAGCTAGGGACTCACTGGGTGCCTATTATTACTGCCCGCTGATTATACCTTAAAGCCAGATAAACAAAAGCAGCTAATATAGAGCTGACTTGTTTAATATTGTAGTATTGGATCTTTTGCTGATTATTCCTTAAAACCAGATAGTACTAAGCAGCTTATATAGAGCAGACTTTTTAATATGGTGGTATTGAATCTAATTGCTGATTATACCTTAAAGCCAGATATACTAAGCAGCTAATATAGAGCAGACTTGTTGAATACTGTGGTATTGGATGTAATTGTGCTTGTAACTGAAAGTATTAGGATAGCTGGGTCCTAGTGTGATCTCATTTAGAAAAAGCCCTGTTTGCTTAGAGTGCAACTCCTTTGTGAAAATAACAACATATTCTCCTCTGAAGAGTAATGAGAACTTTGTTTCTCCACTACATAGAGCAACCCCCAAGCTAGGCACTAGGGACAAACAAGCAACACAAGCAGCTCACCTGAGGAGCTGAGGAAGCCAGATCTCCAGCGTGATAACTTCGGAGGTAAAAGGCCTCTTCTCTTCATCTGCCTGCGCCTGCAGGAGGTGCTACCTGATGAACACTTATATTTATGAACTTTGTTCCCTGTTCACCACTGGGTGGGCTTTTTATGTTACTCTTTGTCCTACAAATGCTGAAGTGTAAAGCTAGGGACTCACTGGTTGCCCTAGAGTTGCCTTGCTGATTATACCTTAAAACCAGATATGCCAAGCAGCTAATATACAGCTGACTTGATATTAATATGTATTGGATCTAATTGCTGATAATACCTTAAAGCCAGATATACTAAGCAGCTAATATAGAGCAGACTTGTTTCATATGGTAGTATTGGAACTAATTGCTGATTATACCTTAAAGTCAGATATACAAAGCAGCTAATATAGAGCAGACTTGTTTAATATGGTGGTATTGGATCTAATTGTTGATTATAAGTTAAAGCCAGATATACTATGCAGCTAATATAGAGCAGACTTGTTTAATATGGTGGTATTGGATCTAATTGCACATTATACCTTAAAGCCAGATGTACTAAGCAGCAAATATAGAGCAGACTTGTTGAATACTGTGGTATTGGATCTAATTGTGCTTGTAACTGAAGGTATTAGGATAGCTGGGTCGTAGTACGACCTCATTTTGGAATAGCCCTGTTTGCTTAGAGTGGAGCTCCTTTAGTGAAAGTCACAATATACTCCCCACCTGCATAGTAATGAGAGGCTTTGTTTTCCACTACATAGGCAGCCCCCAAGTCTAGGCACTGGACAAACAAACAACACAAGCAGCTCACGTGAGGAGCTGAGGAAGCTGAATCTCCAGCCTGATAACTTTCAGGAGTGAGAGGCCTCTTCTCTTCATCCGAATGCCTGCAGGAGGGTGCTTTACTGATGAACACTTATATTTTATGAACTTTGTTCCCTGTTCACCACTGGGTGGGCCTGTTATTTGCTTCTTTGTGCTACTAATGCTGAAAGTAAAAACTAGGGACTCACTGGGTGCCCTAAGTTGCCTTACTGATTATAACTTAAAAGCCAGATATTCTAAGAAGCTAATATAGAGCAGACTTGTTTAATATGTTGGTATTGGATCTAACTGCTGATTATACCTTAAAGCCAGATACTAAACAGCGAACATACAGCAGACTTGATTAATATGGTGGTATTGGATCTAATTGCTGATTATACCTTAAAGCCAGATATACTAAGCAGCTAATATAGAAACAGACTTGTTTAACATGGTGGCATTTGAATCTAATTGCTGATTTTACCTTAAAGCCAGATATGCTAAGCAGCTAATATAGAGGAGACTTTTAATATGGTGGTAGTGGATCTAATTGCTGATTATACCTCAATACCCAGATACACTAAGCAGCTAATATAGTGCAGAATTGTTTAATATGGTGGTATTGGATCTAATTGCTGATTATACCTTAAAGCCAGATATGCTAAGCAGCTAATACAGAACACACTTGTTGAATACTGTGGTATTGGATCTAATTGTCTTGTAACTGAAGGTATTAGGGATAGCTAGGATCCTAGTGTGACCTCATTTTGGAATAGCCAGTTTGCTTAGAGTGGAGCTCCTTAGTGAAAGTCACAACATATTCTCCCGCTACATAGTAATGAGAGGCTTTGTTATCTCCACTACATGGGCAGCCGCCCCCCCCCCGTTAGGCACTCAGGACAAAAAAGCAACACAAGCAGCTCACGTGAGGAGCTGAGGAAGCTGAATCTCCAGCCTGATAACTTTCAAAGTAAAGAGAGCCTCTTCTCTTCATCTGGACACCTGCAGGAGGGTGCTACCTGATGAACACTTATATTTTATTAACTTTGTTCCCTGTTCACCACTGGGAGGGCTTGTTATTTGCTTCTCTTTGTGCTACTGATGTTGAAGTGAAAAGCTAGGGACTCCCTTGGTGCCCCACAGTTGCCTTGCTGATTATACCCTTAAAGCCAGATATACCAAGCAGCTAATATAGAGAGCTGACTTGTTTAATATTAATAGTATTGGATCTAATTGCTGATTATACCTTAAAGCCAGATAAACTAAGCAGCTAATATAGAGCAGACTATCTTAATAAAAGGTGGTATTGAATCGAATTGCTGATTATACCATAAAGCCAGATATACTAAGCAGCTAATATAGAGCAGACTTGTTGAATACTGTGGTATTACTCAAATTGTGCTATAACTAGAAAGTATAGGATAGCTGGGTCCTAAGTGTGATCTCATTTTGAAATAGCCCTTTTGCTTAGAGTAGAGCTCCTTTGTGAAAGTCACAACATATTCTTCCGCTGCAGAGTAATGAGAGACTTTGTTTTCTCCACTACATGAGCCCCAAACTAGGCACTAAGGAGAAACAAGCAACACAAGCAGCTAACCAGAGGAGCTGGAGGCTGAATCTCAAGCCTGATAACTTTCGAGGTAAAGAGAGCATCTTCGCATCATCTGGACGCCTGCAAGGAGGTGCTACCTGATGAACACTTATATTTTATGAACTTTGTTCCCTTTTCACCACTGGGTGGGCTTGTTATTTGTTTCTCTTTGTGCTACTAATGCTGAAGTGTAAAGCTAGGGACTCACTGGATGCCCTAGAGTTGCCTTGCTGATTATACCTTAAAGCCAGATATACCAAGCAGCTAATATACAGCAGACTTGTTCAATAGTGTGGAATTGGATCTAATTGCTGATTATACCTTAAACCAGATATACTAAGCAGCTAATATAGAACAGACTTGTTTAACATGGTGGTATTTGATCTAATTGCTGATTTTACCTAAAAACCAGATACTAAGCAGCTAATATAAGAAGACTTGTTTAATATGGTGGTATTGGATCTAATTGCTGATTAATAACAATACCAGATATACTAAGCAGCTAATAGAGAGCACACTTGTTGAATACTGTGATATTGGATCTAATTGTCCTTGTAACTGAAGGTATTAGGATAGCTAGGTCCTAGTGTGACCTCAGTTTGGAATAGCCAGTTGCTTAGAGTGGAGCTCATAGTGAAGTCACAACATATTCTCCGCTACATAGTAATGAGAGCTTTGTTATCTCCACTACTTAGAGCAGCCCCCCGTTAGGCACTCGGGACAAAAAAACGCTTACAAGCAGCTCACCTGGACGGAGAGGAAGAATTTCCAGCCTGATAAATTTCAAGTAAAAGGCCTCTTCTCTTCAGCTGGAGCGCCTGCAGGAGGTGCTACCTGATTAACACTAATATTTTAGGAAGTTTGTTCCCTGTTCCACCACCTGGGTGGGCTTGTTAGTTGCTTCTATTTGTGCTACTAATGCTGAAGTGTAAAGCTAGGGACTCACTGGGTACTACAGGTTCCCTTGCTGATTATACCTTAAAGCCAGATATACCAGCAGCTAATATAGAGCTGACTTGATGAATACAGTAATTGGATCTAATTGTGCTTGTAACTGAAGGTATTAGGATAGCTGCTTCTAGGTGTGACCTCATTTGGAATAGCCCTGATGCTTAGAGTGGAGCTCCGTTGAAAGTCAACATATCTCCGCGCTGCATAGTAATGACAGGCTTTATTTTCTCCACTAAATAGGCCCCAACCCCAAGCTAGGCACTCAGGACAAACAAGCAACACAAGCAGCTCACCTGAAGAGCTGAAACCAGAACTCCAGCCTGATAACTTTCAAGAAAAGAGACTCTTCTCTTCAGCTGGACGCCTGCAGGAGGTGCTACCTGATTCCACTAATATTTTAGGAAGTTTGTTACCTGTTCACCACTGGGTGCTTGTTGTTGCTTCTATTTGTGCTACTAATCCTGAAGTGTAAAGCTAGGGACTCACTGGGTGCCTATTATTGCCTTTCTGATAATACCTTAAAGCCAGATAAACTAAGTAGATAACATAGAGCTGACTTGTTTAATATTGTGGTATTGGATCTAATTGCTGATTATTCCATAAAGCCAGATATACTAAGCAGCTAATATAGAGACTTGTTTAATATGGGTGGTATTGGATCTAATTACTGATTATACCTTAATACAGATATACTAAGCAGCTAATATGGTGCAGACTTGTTTAATATGGTGGTACTGGATCTAATTCATGATTGTTCCTTAAAGCCAGATAAACTAAGCAGCTAATATAGAGCACACTTGACTGAATACTGTGGTATTGGATCTAATTGTCCTTGTACACTGAAGGTATTAGGATAGCTAGGTCCTAGTGTGACCTCATTTTGAAATAGCCTGTTTTGCTTAGGTGGAGCTCCTTAGTGAAAGTCACAAACATATTCTCCCGCATACATAGTAATGAGAGGCTTTGTTATCTCACTACATAGGCAGCCCCAGTTAGGCACTCGGGACAAAAAGCAACACAAGCAGCTCACCTGACAGAGTGGAGGCTGAATTTCCAGACTGATAACTTTCGAGTAAAGAGGCCTCTTCTCTGCCAGCTGGGCGCCTACAGGAGGGTGCTACCTGATGAACACTAATAGTTTATGAACTTTGTTCCCTGTTCACCACTAGGGTGGGCATTTATTTAGCTTCTATTGTGCTACTAATGCTAAAGTGTAAAGCTAAGGACTCACTGGGTACCCTAAGGTTGCCTTACTGATTATACCTTAAAGCCAGATATACCAAGCAGCTAATATAGAGCAGCTTGTTGAATACAGTGGTATTGGATCTAATTGTACTTGTAACTGAAGGTATTAGGATAGATGCTTCCTAGTGTGACCTCATTTTGGAATAGCCTGATGCTTAGAGTGGAGCTCCGTTGAGAAAGTCACAACATATTCCCGCTGCATAGTAATGACAGGCTTTATTTTCTCCACTAAATGAAGCGGCCCCAAGCTAGGCACTCGGGACAAACAAGCAACACAAGCAGCTCACCTGACAGGCTGAGAAACCGAATTTCCAGCCTGATAACTTTCGAGGTAAAGAGAGCCTCTTCTCTTCAGCTGGACGCCTGCAGGAGGTGCTACCTGATTAACACTAATATTTTAGGAAGTTTGTTCCTGTTCACCACTGGATGGACGCATTATTTGCTTCTATTTGTGCTACTAATGCGGAAGATGTAAAGCTAGGGACTCACCTGGGTGTCCTATTATTGCCTTGCTGATTATACATTAAAAGCAGATAAACCAAGCAGATAACATAGAGCTGACTTGTTTAATATTGTGGTATTGGATCTAATTGCTGATTATTCCTTAAAACCAGATATACTAAGCAGCTAATATAGAGCAGACTTTTTAAATGGTGGTATTGAATATAATTGCTAATATACCTTAAAGCCAGATATACTAAGCAGCTGATATAGAGCAGACTTGTTGAATACTGGTATTGGATCTAATTGTGCTTGTAACTGAAGGTATTAGGATAGCTAGGTCCTAGTGTGATCTCATTTTGGGAATAGCCTGTTTGCATGGACAGGAGCTACTTTGTGAAAGTCACAACATATTCCCCGCTGCATAGTAATGAGAGGCTTTCTTTTCTCCACTACATGGGCAGCCAACCCCCAAGTTAACACTCGGAAAAACAAGCAACACAAGCAGCTCACCTGAGGCTGAGAACTAATTTCCAATAACATAACTTTTGAGTAAAGAAGCCTCTTCTCTTCAGCTCGACGCCTGCAGAGAGGTGCTACTTGATTAACACTAATATCTTATGAACTTGTTCCTGTTCAACCACTGTGTGGGCTTATTGTTTTGCTTCTACTTGTGTTACTAATGTTGAAGTGTAAAGCTAGGACTCACTGGGTGCCCTAATATTACCTTGCTGATTATACCTTAAAGCCAGATAAACAAAGCAGCTAATATAGAACTGACTTGTTTAATATTAATGTGTGGATCTATTTGCTGATTATTCACTAAAACCAGATATACTAAGCAGCTTATATAGAGCAGACTTTTTAATATGGTGGTATTGAATCTAATTGCTGATTATACCTTAAAGCCAGATATACTAAGCAGCTAATATAGAGCAGACTTATTGAATACTGTGGTATTGGATGTAATTGTGCTTGTAACTGAAAGTATTAGGATAGCTGGGTCATAGTGTGATCTCATTTTAGGAAAAGCCCTGTTTGCTCAGAGTGCAGCTCCTTTGTGAAAGTAACAACATATTCTCCTCGGCAGAGTAATGAGGGCTTTGTTTCTCCACTACGCAAGACGCCCCCCAAGCTGTTTTCAAGGGACAAACAAACAACACAAGCAGCTCACCTGAGGAGCTGAGAAGCCAGATCTCCAGCGTGATAACTCGGGGTAAAAAGGCCTCTTCTCTTCATCTACAGCACCTGCAGGAGGGTGCTACCTGATGAACACTTATATTTAAGAACTTTGTTCCCTGTTCACCACTAGGTGGGCTTTTTATTTGTTACTCTTTGTCCTACAAATGCTGAAGTGAAAGCTAAAGGACTCACTGGTTGCCCTAGAGTTGCCTTGCTGATTATACCTTAAAACCAGATATACCAAGCAGCTAATATACAGCTGACATTTAATATATGGTATTGGATCTAATTACGATAATACCTTAAAGCCAGATATACTAAGCAGCTAATATAGAGCAGACTTGTTTCATATGGTAGTATTGGAACTAATTGCTGATTATACCCTTAAAGTCAGATATACAAAGCAGAAATATAGAGCAGACTTGTTTAATATGGTGGTATTGGATCTAATTATTGATTATAAGTTAAAGCCAGATATACTATGCAGCTAATATAGAGGCAGACTTGTTTTAATATGGTGGTAATGGATCTAATTGCACATTATACCTTAAAAGCCAGATGTACTAAGTAGCAAATATAGAAACGAACTTGTTGAATACTGTAGTGGATCTAAGTGTGCTTGTAACTGAAGGTATTAGGATAAGCTGGATGAAGTAAATGCGACCTCATTTTAGAATAGCCCTGTTTGTAGAGTGGAGCTCTTGTGCGAAACTCACAACATATTCTCCACTGCATAGTAATGAGAGGCTTTGTTTTCTCACTACATGACAGCCCCAAGTTAGGCACTCGGGACAAACAAGCACACAAGCAGCTCACGTAGGAGCTGAGGAAGCTGAATCTCCAGCCTGATAACTTTCAAGGTAAGAAGCCTCTTCTCTGCATCGAATGCCTGCAGGAGGTGCACCTGATGAACACTTATATTTTATGAACTTTCTTCCATGTTCACCACTGGGTGGGCCTGTTATTTGCTTCTCTTTGTGCTACTAATGCTGAAGTGTAAAGCTGAGGGACTCACTGGTGCCTAGAGTGCCTTGCTGATTATAACTTAAAGCCAGATATTCCAAGAAGCTAATATAGAGCAGACTTGAATTTAATATGTTAGTATTGGATCTAACTGCACATTATACCTTAAAGCCAGATACATAAAGCAGCGAACATACAGCAGACTTGATTAATATGGTGGTATTGGATAAGTTACTGATTATACCTTAAAACCAGATACTAAGCAGCTAATATAGAGCAGACTTGTTTAACATGGTGGTATTTGATCTAATTGCACAGTTTACCTTAAAGCCAGATATGCTAAGCAGCTAATATAGAGACTTTTTAATATGGTGGTATTGGATCTAATTGACTGATTATACCTTAATACCAGATATACTAAGCAACTAATATAGTGCAGAATTGTTTAATATGGTAGTATGGATCTAATTGCTGATTATACCTTAAAACCAGATATGCTAAGCAGCTAATACAGAGCACACTTGTTGAATACTGTGGTATTGGATCTAATTGTCCTTGTAACTGAAGGGAATAGGATAGCTAGGTCTAGTGTGACCTCATTTGGAATAAGCACTTTACTTGAGAGTGGAGCTCATAGTGAAAGTCACAACATATTCTCCGCTACATAGTAATGAGAGGCTTTGTTATCTCCACTACATAGGCAGCCGCCCCCGTTAGGCACTCAGGACAAAAAGCAACACAAGCAGCTCACCTGACTGACGGAGGCTTGAATTTCCAGCCTGATAACTTTCAAGGTAAAGGCCTCTTCTCTTCAGCTGGACGCATGCAGGAGGGTGCTAACTGATTAACACTAATATTTTGAGAAGTTTGTTACCCTGTTCACCAAATAGGTGGGCTTGTTGTTGCTTCTATTTGTGCTACTAATGCTGAAGTGTAAAGCTAGGGACTACTGAGGTGCCCTAGAGTTGCCTTGCTGATTATACCTTAAAGCCAGATATACCAAGCAATAATATAGAGCTGACTTGTTGAATACAGTAGTATTGGATCTAATTGTGCTTGTAACTGAAGGTATTAGGATAGCTGCTTCCTAGTGTGACCTCATTTTGGAATAGCCCTGATGCTTAGAGTGGAGCTCCGTTGAAAGTAACAACATATTCTCCACGCTGCATAGTAATGACAGGCTTTATTTTCTCCACTAAATGACAGCCCCCAAGCTAGGCACTCGGGACAAAGCAAGCAACAAGCAGCTCACCACACGCAGGCTAGAGAAACCGAATTTCCAGCCTGATAACTTTCGGGGTAAAGAGCACTCTTCTCTTCAGCTGGGCGCCTGCAGGAGGGTGCTACTGATTAACACTAATATTTTAGGAAGTTTGTTCCTATTTCACCCTGGATGAAGCATTATTTGCTTCTATTTGTGCTACTAATGCTGAAGTGTAAAGCTAGGGACTCACTGGGTGTCCTATTATTGCCTTACTGATTATACCTTAAAAGCCAGATAAACCAAGCAGATAACATAGAGCTGACTTGTTTAATATTGTGGTATTGGATCTAATTGCTGATTATTCCTTAAAAGCCAGATATACTAAGCAGCTAATATAGAACAGACTTTTTTTTAATATGGTGGTATTGAATATAATTGCTTATTATACCTTAAAGCCAGATATACTAAGCAGCTGATAGAGCAGACTTGTTGAATACTGTGGTATTGGATCTAATTATGCTTGTAACAAGAGGTATTAGGATAGCTAGGTCCTAGTGTGATCTCATTTGGAATAGCCCTGTTGCTTAGACAGGAGCTACTTTGTAAGAAAGTCACAACATATTCCCCGCTGCATAGTAATGAGAGGCTTTCTTTTCTCCACTACATACGCAGCCAACCCCCAAGTTAAGCACTCAGGAAAAACAAGCAACACAAGCAGCTCACCTGAGGAGCTGGGAAACTGAATTTCCAGCCTTATAACTTTTGAGGTAAAGAGGCCTCTTCTCTTCAGCTCGGCACACTGCAGGAGGTGCTACTTGATTAACACTAATATCTTATGAACTTTGTTCCCTGTTCACCACTGTAGCCGACATGTTTTTTGCTTCTATTTGTGTTACTAATGTTGAAGTGTAAAAGCTAGGGACTCACTGGGTGCCCTATTATTGCCTTGCTGATTATACCTTAAAGCCAGATAAACAAGCAGCTAATATAGAGCCGACTTGTTTAATATTGTGTGTGGATCTATTTGAGATTATTCCTTAAAGCCAGATATACTAAGCAGCTTATATAGAGCAGAACTTTTAATATGGTGGTATTAGAATCTAATTGCTGATTATACCTTAAAGCCAGATATACTAAGCAGCTAATATAGAGCAGACTTGTTGAATACTGTGGTATTGGATGTAATTGTGCTTGTAACTGAAAGTATTAGGATAGCTGGGTCCTAGTGTGATCTCATTTGGAAAAAGCCCTGTTTGCTTAGGTGCAGCTCCTTTGAAAATAACAACATATTCTCCTGCGGCAGGTAATGAGGGCTTTGTTTCATCCCACTACACAGGAACCCCCAAGCTAGGCACTAGGGACAAACAAGCCTTTAAGCAGCTCACCTGAGGAGCTGAGAGCCCGAATCTCAAGTGATAACTTTCGGTAAAGAGGCCTCTTCTCTTCATCTGCACGCCTGCAGGAGGGTGCTACCTGATGAACACTTATATTTTATGAACTTTGTTCCCTGTTCACCACTGGGTGGGCTTTATTTGTTACTCTTTGTCCTACAAATGCTGAAGTGTAAACTAGGGACTCACTGGTTGCCCTAGAGTTGCCTTGCTGATTATACCTTAAAACCAGATATACCAAGCAGCTAATATACAGCTGACTTGTTTAATATTGTGTATTGGATCTAATTGCTGATAATACCTTAAAGCCAGAATACTAAGCAGCTAATATAGAGCAGACTTGTTTCATATGGTAGTATTGGAACTAATTGCAGATTATACCTTAAAATCAGATATACAAAGCAGCTAATATAAGCAGACTTGATTTAATATGGTGGTATTGGATCTAATTGTTGATTATAAGTTAAAGCCAGATATACTATGCAGCTAATATAGAGCAGACTTGTTTAATATGGTGGTATTGGATCTAATTGCACATTATACCTTAAAGCCAGATGTACTAAGTAGCAAATATAGAGCAGACTTGTTGAATACTGTAGTATTGGATCTAATTGTGCTTGTAACTGAAGGTATTAGGATAGCTGGAGTAAATGCGACCTCATTTAGAATAGCCCTGTTTGCTTAAGTGGAGCTCACTTGTAAAACTCACAACATATTCTCACTGCATAGTAATGAGAGGCTTTGTTTCTCCACTACATAGGCAGCCCCCAAGTTAGGCACTCGGGACAAACAAGCAACACAAGCAGCTCCACGTGAGGAGCTGAGAAGCTGAATCTCAGCCTGATAACTTTCAAGGTAAAGAGAGCCTTCTCTTCATCCGAATGCCTGCAGGAGGTGCCACCTGATGAACACTTATATTTTATGAACTTTCTTCCCTATTCACCACTAGGTGGGCCTGTTATCTACTTCTCTTTGTGCCACTAATGCTGAAGTGTAAAGCTAGGGACTCACTGGGTGCCCTAGAGTTGCCTTGCTAGATTATAACCTAAAAGCCAGATATTCTAGAAGCTAATATAGAGCAGACTTGTTTAAATATGTTGGTATTGGATATAACTGCTTGATTATACCTTAAAGCCAGATACACTAAGCAGCGAACATACAGCAGACTTGATTAATATGGTGGTATTGGATCTAATTGCTGATTATACCTTAAAAGCCAGATATACTAAGCAGCTAATATAGGCAGACATGTTAACATGGTGGTATTTGATCTAATTGCTGATTTTACCTTAAAAGCCAGATATACTAAACAGCTAATATAGAGAGACTTTTTAATATGGTGGTATTGGATCTAATTGCTGATTATACCTTAATATGAATATACTAAGCAGCTAATATAGTGCAGAATTGTTTAATATGGTGGTATTGGATCTAATTGCTGATTATACCTTAAAGCCAGATATGCTAAGCAGCTAATACAGAAACACACTTGTTGAATACTGTGGTATTGGATCTAATTGTCCTTGTAACTGAAGGTATTAGGATAGCTAAATCCTAGTGAAGACCTCATTTTGGAATAGCCCAGTTTGCTTAGAGTGGGCTCCTTAGTGAACCCACTGGTGAACAGGGAACAAAGTTCATAAAATATAAGTGTTCATCAGGTAGCCCCCTCCTGCAGGCATGCAGATGAAGAAAAGAGGCCCTCTTCAACTCGAACATTATCAGGCTGGAGATTCTGCTTCCTCTGCTCCTCCGGTGAGCTGATTGTGTAGCTTGTTTGTTCCGAGTGCCTAGCTTGGGTGGGGGTGGCTGCCTATGTAGTGGAGAAATCAAAGCCTCTCATTACTATGCAGTGGGAGAATATGTTGTGACATTGACCAAGGAGCTCCACTCTAAGCAAACAGGGGCTATTCCAAAATGAGGTCACACTAGGACCCAGCTATCCTAATACCTTCAGTTACAAGCACAATTTGATCCAATACCACAGTATTTTACAAGTCTGCTCTATATAAGCAGCTTAGTATATCTGGCTTTAAGGTATAATCAGCAATTAGATCCAATTCCACCATATTAAACAAGTCTGCTCTATATTAGCTGCTTAGTATATCTGGCTTTAAGGTATAATCAGCAATTAGATCCATTTCCACAATATTAAAGAAGCCAGCTCTATGTTATCTGTTTGGAATATCTGGCTTTATGTTATAATCAGCAAGGCAACTCTAGGGCACCCAGTGAGTCCCTAGCTTTACACTTCAGCATTAGTAGCACAAATAGAAACAAATAACAAGCCCATCCAGTGGTGAACTGGGAACAAAGTTCATAAAATATAAGTGTTCAACAGGTAACACCCTCCTGCCTGCATCCAGATGAAGAGAAGAGGCTCTCTTTACCTCGAAAGTTTTCAGGCTGGATATTAGGCTTCCTCAGCTCCTCAGGTGAGCTGCTTGTGTTGCTTGTTTGTCCCGAGTGCCTAGCCTGGGGGGGGCTGCCTATGTAGTGGAGAAAACAAAGCCTCTCGTTACTATGCAGTGGGAGAATATGTTGTGACTTTCACAATGGAGCTCCGCTCTAAGCAAACAGGTCTATTACAAAATGAGGTCACACACTAGCACTCAGTTATCCTAATACCTTCATTTACTTGCACAATTAGATCCAATACCACAGTATTCAAGAAGTCTGCTCTATACTAGCTGCTTAGCATATCTGGCTTTAAGGAATAACTAGCAAATAGATCCAATACCAATGTATTAAACAAGTCTGCTCTATATTAGCTGCTTAGTAGATCTGGCTTTAAGGTATAAACAGCAATTGGATTCAATACCGCCATATTAAACAAGTCTGCTCTATATTATCTACTTAGTATATCTGGCTTTAAGGTATAATCAGCAATTAGATCCAATACCACCATATTAAACAAGTCTGCTCTATATTAGCTGCTTAGTATATCTGGCTTTAAGGTATAATCAGCAATTAGATCCAGTACCAAAATATTAAACAAGTCTGGACTATATTAGCTGCTTAATATATCTGGCTTTAAGGTATAATCAGCAATTAGATCCAATACCACAAAAATTAAACTAGTCTGCTCTATGTTAGCTGCTTAGTATATCTGGCTTTAATGTATAATCAGCAATTAGATTCAATACCACCATATTAAAAAAAGTCTCCTCTATATCAGCTGCTTAGTATATTTGGCTATAAGGAATAATCAGCAATTAGATCCAGTTCCACAATATTAAACAAGTCAGCTCTATATTAACTACTTGGTATATCTGCCTTTAGGTATAATCATCAAAGAGACTCTAGGGCACCCAGTGAGTCCCTAGCTTTACACTTCAGCTTTAGTAGCAGAAATAGAAGCAAATAACAAGCCCACCCAGTGGTGAACAGGGAACAAAGTTCATAAAATATAAGTGTTCAACAGGAAGCATTCCCTCCTGCAGGCATCCAGATGAAGAAGAGGCTCTCTTTCCTCAAAGTTATCTGGCTGTTGATTCGGCTTCCTCAGCTGCTCAGGTGAGCTGCTAGTGTTGCTTGTTTGTACTGAGTGCCTAGCTTGGGGGGGGACTGCCTACATAGTGGAGGAAACAAAGCCTCTCATTACTATGCTGCAGGAGAATATGTTGTGACTTTCTCATAGGAGCTCCACTCTAAGCAGAAAGGGCTATTCCAAAATGAGGTCACACTAGGTCCCAGCTATAATAATACCTTCAGTTACAAGTGCAATTAGATCCAATACCACAGTATTCAGCAAGTCTCCTCTATGTTAGCTGATTAGTATATCTGGCTTTAAGGAATAACTAGCAATTAGATCCAATACCACCATATTAAACAAGTCTGCTCTATATTAGCTGCTTAGTATATCTGACTTTAAGGTGTAATCAGCAATTAGATCGAATAGCACCATAGTAAACAAGTCTGCTCTATATTAGCTGCTTAATATATCTGGCTTTAAGTTATAATCAGCAATTAGATCCAATAACACCATATTAAAGAAGTCTGACTCTATATTAGCTGCTTAGTATATCTGGCTTTAAGGTATAATCAGCAATTAGATCCAATACCACCATATTAAACAAGTCTGCTCTATATTAGCTGCTTAGTATATCTGGCTTTAAGGTATAATCAGCAATTAGATCCAATACCACAATATTAAACAAGTCAGCTCTATTTTAGTATTTTGGTATATTATGATTTAAGGTATAATCAGCAAGGGAACTCTAGGGCAACCAGTGAGTCCCTAACTTTTCACTTCAGCATTAGTAGGACTAAGAGAAGCAAATAACAAGCCCACCAGTGGTGAACAGGGAACAAAGTTCATGAAATTTAAGTGTTCATCAGGTAGCACCCTCCTGCAGGTGTCCAGACGAAGAGAAGAGGCTCCCTTTAGCTCGAAAGTTATCAGGCAGGAGATTCGACCTCCTCAGCTCCTCAGTTAAGCTGCTTGTGTTGCTTGTTTGTCCCGAGTGCCTAGTTTGGGGGGGGGGGAGGCTGCCTATGTAGTGGAGAAAACAAAGCCTCTCATTACTATGCAGCGGGAGAATATGTTGTGACTTTCTCAAAGGAGCTCCACTCTAAGCAAACAGGGCTATTCCAGAATGAGGTCACACTAGGACCCAGCTATCCTAATACCTTCTGTTACAAGCACAATTAGATCCAATACCACAGTATTGAACAAGTCTGCACTATATTAGCTGCCTAGAATATCTGGCTTTAAGGTATAATGTGCAATTAGATCCAATACCACCATATTAAACAAGTCTGCTGTATATTATCTGCTTAATATATCTGGCTTTAAGGTATAATCAGAAATTAGATCCAATATCACCATATTAAACAAGTCTGCTCTATATTAGCTGCTTAGTATATCTGGCTTTAAGGTAAAATCAGTAATTAGATCCAATACCACCATATTAATCCAGTCTGCTCTATATTAGCTGCTAAGTATATCTGGCTCGTAGGTATAATCAGCAATTAGAACCAATACCACCATATTAAACAAGTCTGCTCTATATTAGCTGCTTAGTATATCAGATTTTAAGGTATAATCAGCAATTAGGTCCAGTACCAAAATATTAAACAAGTCTGGACTATATTAGCTGCTTAATATATCTTTCTTTAAGGTATAATCAGCAATTAGATCCAATACCACAAAATTAAACTAGTCTGCTCTATGTTAGCTGCTTAGTATATCTGGCTTTAATGTATAATCAGCAATTAGATTCAATATCACCATATTAAAAAAGTCTCCTCTATATCAGCTGCTTAGTATATTTGGCTATAAGGAATAATCAGCAATTAGATCCAGTTCCACAATATTAAACAAGTCAGCTCTATATTAGCTGCTTGGTATATCTGCCTTTAAGGTATAATCATCAAGGGAACTCTAGGGCACCCAGTGAGTCCCTAGCTTTACACTTCAGCTTTAGTAGCAGAAATAGAAGCAAATAACAAGCCCACCCAGTGGTGAACAGGGAACAAAGTTCATAAAATATAAGTGTTCAACAGGAAGCACCCTCCTGCAGGCATCCAGATGAAGAGAAGAGGCTCTCTTTCCTCAAAAGTTATCTGGCTGTCGATTCGGCTTCCTCAGCTGCTCAGGAGAGCTTCTAGTGTTGCTTGTTTGTACTGAGTGCCTAGCTTTGGGGGGGGACTGCCTACGTAGTGGAGGAAACAAAGCCTCTCATTACTATGCTGCAGGAGAATATGTTGTGACTTTCTCATAGGAGCTCCACTCTAAGCAGAAAGGGCTATTCCAAAATGAGGTCACACAAGGTCCCAGCTATAATAATACCTTCAGCTACAAGTGCAATTAGATCCAATACCACAGTATTCAGCAAGTCTCCTCTATGTTAGCTGATTAGTATATCTGGCTTTAAGGAATAACTAGCAATTAGATCCAATACCACCATATTAAACAAGTCTGCTCTATATTAGCTGCTTAGTATATCTGACTTTAAGGTGTAATTAGCAATTAGATCGAATAGCACCATAGTAAACAAGTCTGCTCTATATTAGCTGCTTAATATATCTGGCTTTAAGTTATAATCAGCAATTAGATCCAATAACACCATATTAAAGAAGTCTGACTCTATATTAGCTGCTTAGTATATCTGGCTTTAAGGTATAGTCAGCAATTAGATCTAATACCACAATATTAAACAAGTCAGCTCTATTTTAGCTGATTGGTATATCTGGATTCAAGGTATAATCAGCAAGGGAACTCGAGGATACCCAGTTAGTCCCTAGCTTTACAATTCAGCATTAGTAGCACAAAGAGAAGCAAATAACAAGCCCACCCAGTTTTGAACAGGCAACAAAGTTCATAAAATATAAGTGTTCATCACGTATCACCCTCCTGCAGGTGTGCAGATGAAGAGAAGAGTCTCTCTTTTCCATGAACATTATCAGGCTGGAGATTCGGCCTCCTCAGCTCCTCAGGTGAGCTGACTGTGCTGCTTGTTTGTTCCGAGTGCCTAGCACGGAGGGGGGAGGGCTTCCAATGTAGTGGAGAAAACAAAGCCTCTCATTACTATGCAGCGGGAGAATATGTTGTGACTTTCACAAAGGAGTTCCACTCTAAGCTATCAGTGCTATCCAAAATGAGGTCACACGAGAACCCAGCTATCATAATTCCTTCAGTTACAAGCACAATTAGATCCAATACCACAGTTCAACAAGTCTGCTCTATATTAGCTGCTTATTATATCTGGCTTTAAGGTATAATCAGCAATTATATCCAATACCACCATATTAAAAAAGTCTGGCTCTATATTAGCTGCTTAGTATATCTGGCTTTAAGGTATAATCAGCAATTAGATCCAATACCACCATAATAAACAAGTCTGCTCTATATTAGCTGCTTAGTAAATCTGGCTTTAACGCATAATCAGCAATTAGATCCAATACCACAATATTAAACAAGTCAGCTGTATATTAGCTGCTTGGTGTATCTGGCTTCACGGTATAATCAGCAAGGCAACTCTAGGGCACCCAGTGAGTCCCTAGCTTTACACTTCAGCATTAGTAGCACTAAGAGAAGCAAATAACAAGCCCACCAAGTGGTGAACAGGGAGCAAAGTTCATATAATATAAGTTTTCATCAGGTAGCACCCTCCTGCTGGCGTCCAGATGAAGAGAAGAGGCTCTCTTTACCTCGAAAATTATCAGGCTGGAGATTTGGCTTCCTCGGCTCCTCAGGTGAGCTGCTTGTGTTGCTTTTTTGTCCCGAGTGCCTAGCTTGGGGTTGGTGTCTGCCTATGTAGTGGAGAAAACAATGCCTCTCATTACTGTGCAGTGGGAGAATATGTTGTGACTTTCACAAAGGAGCTCCACTCTAAGCAAACAGGGCTATTCCAAATTGAGGTCACACTAGGACCCAGCTATCCTAATACCCTCAGTTACAATCACAATTAGATCCAATACCACAGTATTCAACAAGTCTGCCCTAAATTTGCTGCTTAGTATATCTGGCTTTAAGGAATATCTAGCATTTAGATCCAAACCCACCATATTAAACAAGTCTGCTCTATATTAGCTGCTTAGTATATCTGGCTTTGAGGTATAATCAGTAATTAGATCCTATACCACCATATTAAACAAGTCTGCTCCATATTTGCTACTTAGTATATCT
This sequence comes from Neoceratodus forsteri, assembly GCA_016271365.2. Lineage (NCBI taxonomy): Eukaryota > Metazoa > Chordata > Ceratodontiformes > Ceratodontidae > Neoceratodus > Neoceratodus forsteri. The sequence goes on from CM057452.1 coordinate 907,975,597, forward strand.
GGCTTTAAGGTATAATCAGCAATTAGATCTTATACCAAAATATTAAACAAGTCTGCTCTATATTAGCTGCTTAGTATATCTGGCTTTAAAGTATAATCAGCAATTAGATCCAATACAACAATATTAAACAAGTCAGCTCTATTTTAGCTGCTTGGCATTTCTGGATTTAAGGTATAATCAGCAAGGGAACTCTAGGGCACCCAGTGAGTCCCTAGCTTTACACTTCAGCATTAGTAGCGCAAAAAGAAGCAAATAAGAATCCCACCCAGTGGTGAACAGTCAACAAGGTTCATAAAATATAAGTGTTCATCAGGTAGCACCCTCCTGCAGGCGTGCAGACGAAGAGAAGAGGCACTCTTTACCTCGAACGTTATCAGGCTGGAGATTCGGCCTCCTTAGCTCCTCAGGTGAGCTGAATGTTTTGCTTGTTTGTCCAGAGTGCCTAGCTTGGGGGGCTGCCTATGTAGTGGAGAAAACAAAGCCTCTCATTACTATGTAGGGGGAGAATATGTTGTGACTTTCACAAAGGAGCTCCACTCTAAGCAAATAGGGCTATTCCAAAATGAGGTCACACTTGGACCCAGCTATCCTAATACCTTCAGTTACAAGCACAATTAGATCCAATACCACAGTATTCAACAAGTCTGCTGTATATTAGCTGCTTAGTATATCTAGCTTTAAGGCATAATCAGCAATTAGATCCAATTCCACCATATTAAACAAGTCTGCTCTATATTAGCTAATTAGTAAATCTGGCTTTAAGGTATAATCAGCAATTAGATCCAATACCACAATATTAAACAAGTCAGCTCTATATTGGCAGCTCGGTATATCTGGATTTAAGGTATAATCAGCAAGGCAACTCTAGGGCACCCAGTGAGTCCCTAGCTTTACACTTCAGCATTAGTAGCAGTAAGAGAAACAAATAATAAGCCACCTAGTGGTGAACAGGGAACAAAGTTCATAAAATATAAGTGTTCATCAGGTAGCACCCTCCTGCTGGCATCCAGACGAAGTGAAGAGGCTCTCTTTAGCTCGAAAGTTATCAGGTGGGAGATTTGACTTCCTCAGCTCCTCAGGTGAGCTGCTTCTGTTGCTTGTTTGTCCCAAGTGCCTAGCTTGGGGGGGGGCTGCCTATGTAGTGGAGAAAACAAAGCCTCTCATTACTATGCAGTGGGAGAATATGCTGTGACTTTCACAAAGGAGCACCACTCTAAGCAAACAGGGCTATTCTAAAATGAGGTCACACTAGGACCCAACTATCCTAATACCTTTAGTTACAAGCACAATCAGATCCAATACCAAAGTATCCAACAAGTCTGCTCTATATTAGCTGCTTCATATATCTGGTTTTAAGGAATAATCTGCAATTAGATCCAATTTCACCATATTAAACAAGTCTGCTCTATATTAGCTGCTTAGTATATCTGGCTTTAAGGTATAATCAGCAATTAGATTGAATATCACCATACTGAAAAGTCTGCTCTATATTAGCTGCTTAGTATATCTGGCTTTAAGGAATAATCAGCAATTAGATCCGATTCCACAATATTAAACAAGTCAGCTCTATATTAGCTGCTTGGTATATCTGGCTTTTAGGTATAATCAGCAAGGCAACTCTAGGGCACCCAGTGAGTCCCAAGCTTTACACTTCAGCATTAGTAGCAGAAATAGAAGCAAATAACAAGCCCACCCAGTGGTGAACAGGGAACAAAGTTCTTAAAATATAAGTGTTCATCAGGTAGCACCCTCCTACAGGCGTCCAGATGATGAGAAGAGGCTCTCTTTTCCTCGAAAGTTATCAGGCTGGAGATTCGGCCTCCTCAGCTCCTCAGGTGAACTGACTGTGTTGCTTGTTTGTTCCGAGTGCCTAGCTGTGGGGGGGAGGGCTGCCTATGTAGTGGAGAAAACAAAGCCTCTCATTACTATGCAGCGGGAGAATATGTTGTGACTTTCACAAAGGAGCTCCACTCTAAGCTATCATTGCTATCCAAAATGAGGTCACACGAGAACCCAGCTATCCTAATTCCTTCAGTTACAAGCACAATTAGATCCAATACCACAGTTCAACAAGTCTGCTCTTTATTAGCTGCTTAGTATATCTGGCTTTAAGGTATAATCAGCAATTAGATCCAATACCACCATATTAAAAAAGTCTGGCTCTATATTAGCTGCTTAGTATATCTGGCTTTAATGTATAATCAGCAATTAAATCCAATACCACCATAATAAACAAGTCTGCTCTATATTAGCTGCTTAGTAAATCTGGCTTTAACGCATAATCAGCAATTAGATCCAATACCACAATATTAAACAAGTCAGCTCTATATTAGCTGCTTGGTGTATCTGGCTTCACGGTATAATCAGCAAGGCAACTCTAAGGCACCCAGTGAGTCACTAGCTTTACACTTCAGCATTTGTAGCACAAAGATTAAAAAATAACAAGCCCACCCAGTGGTGAACAGGGAACAAAGTTCATAAAATATATGTGTTCATCAGGTAGCACCCTCCTGCAGGCGTCCAGGTGAGTAGAAGAGGCTCTCTCTTTACCTCGAAAGTTATCAGGTTGGAGATTCGGTTTCCTCAGCTCCTCAGGTGAGCTTCTTGTGTTGCTTGTTTGTCCCTAGTGCCTAGCTTGGGGTCGGGGCTGCCTATGTAGTGGAGAAAACAAAGCCTCTCATTACTGTGCAGCGGGAGAATATGTTGTGACTTTCTCAAAGGAGCTCCACTCAAATCAAACAGGGCTATTCGAAAATGAGATCACAATAGGACCCAGCTATCCTAATACTTTCAGTTAATAGCACAATTAGATCCAATACCACAGTATTCAACAAGTCTGCTCTATATTAGCTGCTTAGTATATCTGTCTTTAAGGTATAATCAGCAATTAGATCCAATACCACAATATTAAACAAGTCAGCTCTATATTAGCTGCTGAGTATATAAGGGTTTAAGGTATAATCAGCAAGGCAACTCTGGGGCACCCATTGAGTTCCTAGCATTGTGCTTCAGCATTAGTAGCACAAAGAGAAGCAAATAACAAGCCCACCCAGTGGTGAACAGGGAACAAAGTTCATAAAATATAAGTGTTCATCAGGTTGCACCCTCCTGCATGCGTCCAGACGAAGAGAAGAGGCTCTCTTTACCTCAAAAGTTATCAGACTGGAGATTCGGCTTCCTCAGCTCCTCAGGTGAGCTGCTTGTGTTGCTTGTTTGTCCCGAGTGCCTAGCTTGGGGGCTGCATACACTACCGGTCAAAAGTTTTAGAACACCCCCAATTTTCCAGTTTTTATTAAAATTTACGCAGGTTAATGTCTCAATGTACTCTGAAATTGAAGCATAGAACAAGTAAACAATTGGAGATAAAAAAGAAATCATAGAATCATTTTGTTTAACAAAATTTAATCTAAATTTTTGACTCATCAAAGTAGCCACCTTTTGCAGACATGCTGTAACCGCCGAACACACTCGTGGCATTCTTCCTACAATGGACATCAAATATTGTTCGGGAAGTTCTTCCCAACACTGTTGCAGAAGATCCCACAAATGTGTTGCACTTGTAGGTTGCTTTGCTTTCAGCCGTCTGTCCAGTTCATCCCAAACCAGCTGGATGGGGATTAAGTCTGGAGACTGTGCTGGCCATTCCATGATTTGAAGTCTACCATCTTGTTCTTTTCCTCAAAGGTAGTTCTGACATAGCCTAGAGGTATGTTTTGGGTCATTATCTTGCTGTAGGATGACCCCCTGACCAACTAGGCATAGAACAGAGGGTATTGCATGGCGCTGCAAAATGCTGTGGTAGCCCTTTAGGTTCAGGGTGCCAGTCACTCTGTGCTGTTGTCCTGTGAGCTGCCTATCACGCAAGCTGTTGACTCTCAGAAACTTATCTTCTGATTCTGTTGTGGCTTTGGGTCTGCCAGACCTCTTCCTGTCAGAGTTTCCACCAGTTTCCAGGTGCGTTTTGATGGTGTAGGAAACTGTACTCACTGACACCTAGGCTTTCTTTGCAATTTCTCCACAGCAGTTTTTGCTAATCTAAACTTTATTTTAACCTGTAGCAGTTTACCGCTTACCCTTGTACAATTTCAGGTTATTCACTGGACTTGAATTGCTTAAATTTCAATAAAAACTGGAAAAATGAGGGTGTTCAAAAACTTTTGACCGGTAGTGTATGTAATGGAGAAAACAAAGCCTCTCATTACTATGCAGCGGGAGAGTATGTTCTGACTTTCACAAAGGAGCTCCACTCTAAGCAAACAGGGCTATTCCACAAGGAGGTCACACTAGGACCCAGCGATCCTAATACCTTCAGTTACAAGCACAATTAGATCCTATACCACAGTAATCAACAAATCTGCCCTATATTAGATGCTTAGTATATCTGGCTTTAAAGTATAATCAGCAAATAGATCCAATACAGCCATATTAAACAAGTCGGCTCTATATTAGCTGCTTAATATATCTGGCTTTAAGGTATAATCAGCAATTAGATCCAATACCACCATATTAAAAAAGTCTGCTCTAAATTAGCTGCTTAGTATATCTGGCTTTAAGGAATAATCAGCAATTAGATCCAATACCACAATATTAAACAAGTCAGCTCTATATTAGCTGCTTGGTATATCTGGCTTTAAGGTATAATCAGCAAGGCAACTGTAGGGCACCCATTGAGTCCCTAGCTTTACAATTCAGCATTAGTAGCACAAATAGAAGCAAATAACTAGCCCACCCAGTGGTGAACAGGGAGCAAAGTTCATAAAATATAGGTGTTCATCTGGTAGCACCTTCATGCAGGCATCCTGATGAAGAAAAGAGGCTGTCTTTACCTTGTAAGTTATCAGGCTGGAGATTCGGCTTCCTCAGCTCCACACGTGAGCTGCTTGTGTTGCTTCTTTGTCCTGAGTGCCTAGCTTGGGGGGGCTGCCTATGCAGTGGAGAAAACAAAGCCTCTCATTACTATGCAGTGGGAGAATATGTTGTGACTTTCACAAAGGAGCTCCACTCTAAGCAAACAGGGCTATTCCAAAATGAGGTCACACTAGGACCCAGCTATCCAAATACCTTCAGTTACAAGCACAATTAGATCCAATACCACAGTATTCAACAAGTCTGCTCTATATTTGCTGCTTAGTATATCTGGCTTTAAGGTATATCTAGCAATTAGATCCAATACCACCATATTAAACAACTCTGCTCTATATTAGCTGCATAGTATATCTGGCTTTGACTTATAATGAACAGTTAGATCCAATACAACCATATTAAACAAGTCTGCTCTATATTAGCTGCTTAGTATTTCTGGCTTTAAGGTATAATTCGCAATTAGATCCAATACTATCACATTAAACAAGTCTGCTCTATATTAGCTGCTTAGTATATCTGGCTTTAAGGTATAATAAGCAATTAGATCCAATACCACAATATTAAACAAGTCAGCGTTCTACTAGCTGCTTGGTATATCTAGCTTTAAGGTATAATCTGCAAGGCAACTCTAGGGCACCCAGTGAGTTCCCTGCCTTACACTACAGCATTAGAAGCACAAAGAGAAGCAAATAACAAGCCCACCCAGTGGTGAACAGGGAACAAAGTTCATAAAATATAAGTGTTCATCAGGTAGCACCCTCCTGCAGGCGTCCAGATGAAAAGAAGAGGCTCTCTTTACCTCGAAAGTTATCTGGCTGGAGATTCGGCTTCCTGAGCTCCTCAGGTGAACTGCTTGTGTTGCTTGCTTGTCCCGAGTGCCGAGCTTGGGGGCGGGCTGCCTATGTAATAGAGAAAACAAAGCCTCTCATTACTATGCAGCAGGAGAATATGTTGAGACTTTCACAAAGGAGCTCCACTCTAAGCAAACAGGGCAATTCCAAAATGAGGTTAAACTAGGACCCAGCTATCCTAATACCTTCAGTTACAAGCACAATTAGATCCAGTACCACAGTATTCAACAAGTCTGCTCTATATTAGCTGCTTAGTATATCTGGCTTTAAGCTATAATCAGCAATTAGATCCAATACCACCATATTAAACAAGTCTGCTCTATATTAGCTGCTTAGTATATCTGGCTTTAAGGTATAATCAGCAAGTAGATCCAATACCACCATATTGAATAAGTCTGCTCTTTATTAGCTGCTTAGTATATCTGGCTTTAACGTATAATCAACAATTACATCCAATACCACCCTATTAAACAAGTCTGCTCTATATTAGCTGCTTAGTATATCAGGCTTAAAGGTATAATCTGCAATTAGATCCAATACTACCATATTAAACAAGTCTGCTCTATATTAGCTGCTTAGTATAACTGGCTTTAAGGTATAATCAGCAATTAGTTCCAATACCACAATATTAAACAAGTCAGCGCTCTATTAGCTGCTTAGTATATCTGGCTTTAAGGTATAATCAGCAAGGCAACTCTAGGGCTCCCAGTGAGTCCCTAGCTTTACACTTCAGCATTAGTAGCACAAATAGAAGCAAATACCAAGCCCACCCATTGGTGAACAGGGAACAAAGTTCATAAAATATTAGTGTTCATCAGGTAGCACCCTCCTGCAGGCATCCAGCTGAAGAGAAGAGGCTCTCTTTACCTCGAAAGTTCTCAGGCTGGAAATTCGGCTTCCTCAGCTCATCAGGTGAGCTGCTTGTGTTGCTTGTTTGTCCCTAGTGCCTAGCTTGGGGGGGCTGCCTATGTAGTGGAGAAAACAAAGCCTCTCATTACTGTTCAGCGAGAGAATACGTTGTGACTTTCACTAAGGAGCTCCACTCTAAGCAAAGAGGGCTATTCCAAAATGAGGTCACACTAGGTCCTAGCTATCCTAATACCTTCAGTTACAAGGACAGTTAGATCCAATACCACAGTATTCAACAAGTTTGCTCTGTATTAGCTGCTTAGTGTATCTGTCTTTAAGGTATAATCAGCAATTAGATCCAGTACCACCATATTAAAGAAGTCTGCTCTATATTGGCTGCTTAGTATATCTGGCTTTAAGGTATAAACAGCAATTAGATCCAATTCCACACTATTGAACAAGTCAGCTGTATATTAGCTGCTTGGTATATCTGGCTTTATGGTATAATCAGCAAGGCAACTCTAGGGCAACCATAGAGTCCCTAGCTTTACACTTCAGCATTTGTAGCACAATGAGTAAAAACTAACAAGCCCACCCAGTGGTGAACAGGTAACAAAGTTCATAAAATATAAGTGTTAATCAGGTAGCACCCTCCTTCAATTGTCCAGATGAAGAGAAGAGGCTCTCTTTTCCTCGAAAGTTATTAGGCTGGAGATTCAGTTTCCTCAGCTCCTCAGGTAAGCTGCTTGTGTTGCTTGTCTGTCCCTAGTGCCTAGCTTGGGGGGGGCTGCCTATGTAGTGGAGAAAACAAAGCCTCTCATTACTATGCAGCTGGAGAATATGTTGTGACTTTCACAAAGGAGCTCCACTCTAAGCAAACAGGGATATTCCAAAATGAGATCACACTAGGACCCAGCTATCCTAATACTTTCAGTTACAAGCACAATTAAATCCAATAACACAGTATACAACAAGTCTGCTCTATATTAGTTGCTTAGTATATGTGACTTTAAGGCATAATTAGCAATTAGATCCAATACCACCATATTAAACAAGTCTGCTCTACATTAGCTGCTTAGTATATCTGGTTTTAAGGTATAATCAGCAATTAGATCCAAAATCAGCATATTAAACAAGTCTGCTCTATATTAGCAGCTTAGTATATCTGGCTTTAAGGTATAATCAGCAATTAGATCCAATAGCACAATATTAAACAAGTCAGCTCTATATTAGCTGCTTGGTATAACTGGCTTTAAGGTATAATCTGCAAGGCAACTCTAGGGCACCCAGTGAGTTCCTAGCCTTGCACTTCAGCATTAGGTGCACAAAAAGACGCAAACAGCAAGCCCACTCAGTGGTGAACAGGGAACAAAGTTTATAAAATATAAGTGTTCGTCAGGTGGCACATCCTGCAGGCGTATTGACGAATTGAAGAGGCTCTCTTTACCTCGAAAGTTAACAGGCTGGAGATTCGGCTTCCTCAGCTCCTCAGGTGAGCTGCTTGTGTTGCTTGTTTGTCTCGAGTGCCGAGCTGAGGCAGGGGGGGGGCTGACTATGTAGTGGAGAAAACAAAGCCTCTCATTACTATGCAGTGGGAGAATATGTTGTGACTTTCACAAAGGAGTTCCACTCGAAGCAATCAGGGCTAATAAAAAATGAGGTCACACTAGGACCCAGGTATCCTAATACCTTCAGTTAAAAGCACAATTAGATCCAATAACACAGTATTGAACAAGTCTGCTCTATATTAGCTGCTTAGTACATCTGGCTTTAAGGTATAATCAGCAATTAGATCCAATACCACGATATTAAACAAGTCTGCTCTATTTTAGCTGCTTAGTATATCTGGCTTTAAGGTATAATTAGCAAATAGATCCAATACCACCATATTAATCGAGTCTGCTCTATGTTAGCTGCTTAGTATATCTGGCTTTAAGGTATAATCAGCAATTAGATCCAATACCACCATATTAAACGAGTCTGCTCTATATTAGCTTCTTAGTATATCTGGCTTTAAGGTATAATCAGCAAAGCAACTCTAGGGCACCCAGTGAGTCCCCAGCTTTACATTTCAGCTTTAGTAGCACAAAGAGAAGCAAATAACAAGCCCACCCAGTGGTGAACAGGGAACAAAGTTCATTAAATATAAGTGTTCATCAGGTAGCACCCTCCTGCAGGAGTCCAGATGAAGAGAAGAGGCTCTCTTTACCTCAAAAGTTATCAGGCTGGAGATTCGGCTTCATCAGCTCCTAAGGTGCACTGCTTGTGTTGCTTGTTTGTCCCGAGTGCCTAGCTTGGGGGGGGGGACTTTCACAAAGGAGCTCCACTCTAAGCAAACAGGGCTATTCCAAAATGAGGTCACACTAGGAAGCAGCTATCCTAATACCTTCAGTTAAAAGCACAATTAGATCCAATACCACAGTATTCAACAAGTCAGCTCTATATTAGCTGCTTGGTATATCTGGCTTTAAGGTATAATCAGCAAGGGAACTTTAGGGCACCCAGTGATATTCTAGCTTTACTCTTCAGCATTAGTAGCACAAATAGAAGCAAATAACAAGCCCACCCAGTGGTGAACAGGGAACAAAGTCCATTAAATATTAATATTCATCAGGAAGCACCCTCCTGCAGGCGTCCAGCTGAAGAGTAGAGAAGAGGCTCTCTTTACCTCAAAAGTTATCAGGCTGGAAATTTGGCTTCCTCCGCTCATCAGGTGAGCTGCTTGTGTTGCTTTTTTGTCCTGAGTGCCTAACTGGAGGCTGCCTATGTAGTGGAGATAACAAAGCCTCTCATTACTATGTAGCGGGAGAATATGTTGTGACTTTCACTAAGGAACTCCACTCTAAGCAAACAGGGCTATTCCAAAATGAGGTCACACTAGGACCTAGCTATTCTAATACCTTCAGTTACAAGGACAATTAGACCGAATACCACAGTATTCAACAAGTGTTCTCTGTATTAGCTGCTTAGTAAATCTGGCTTTAAGGTGTAATCAGCAATTAGATCCAATACCACCATATTAAACAAGTCTGCTCTATATTAGCTGCTTAGTATATCTGGCTTTAAGGTATAATCAGCAATTAGATCCAATACCACAATATTAAACAAGTCAGCTCTTTATTAGCTGCTTGGTATATCTGGCTTTAAGGTATAATCAGCAAGGCAACTCTAGTGCACCCATTGAGTCCCTAGCTTTTCACTTCAACATCAGTAGCACAAAGAGAAGCAAATAACAAGCCCTCCCAGAGGTGAACAGGGAACAAAGTTTATGAAATATTAGTGTTCATCAGGTAGCACCCTCCTGCAGGCATCCAGATGAAGAGAAGAGGCTCTCTTGACCTTGAAAGTTATCAGGCTGGAGATTCAGCTTCCTCAGCTCCTCATGTGAACTGCTTGTGTTGCTTGTTTGTCCCGATTGCCTAGCTTGGGGGGGGGGCTGCCTATGTAGTGGAGTAAACAAAGCCTCTCATTATTATGCAGTGGGAGAATATGTTGTGACTTTCACAAAGGAGCTCCACTCTAAGCAAACAGGGTTATTCCAAAATGAAGTCACACTAGGACCCAGCTATCCTAATACTTTCTGTTACAAGCACAATTAGATCCAATACCACAGTATTCAACAAGTCTTCTCTATATTTGCTGCTTAGTATATCTGGCTTTAAGGTATATCTAGCAATTAGATCCAATACCACCATATTAAACAAGTCTGCTCTATATTAGCTGCATAGTATATCTGGCTTTAACTTATAATCAACAATTAGATCCAATACCACCATATTAAACAAGTCTGCTCTATATTAGCTGCTTAATATATCTGACAGTAAGGTATAATCAGCAATTAGATACAATACTACCATATGAAACAAGTCTGCTCTATATTAGCTGCTTATTATATCTGGCTTTAAGGTATAATCAGCAAATAGATCAAATACTACAATATTAAACAAGTCAGCATTCTATTACCTGCTTGGTATATCTGGTTTTAAGATATAAGTTGCACGGCAACTCTAGGGCACCCAGTGAGTTCCTAGCCTTTCAGTTCAGCATTAGAAGCACAAAGAGAAGGAAATAACAAGCCCTCCCAGTGGTGAACAGCGAACAAAGTTCATAAAACATCAGTGTTCATCAGGTAGCACCCTCCTGCAGGCATCCAGATGAAGAGAAGAGGCTCTCTTTACCTTGACAGTTATCAGGCTGGAGATTCGGCTTCCTCAGCTCCTCACGTGAGCTGCTTGTGTTGCTTGTTTTGTCCCGAGTGCCTAGCTTGGGGGCTGGCTGCCTATGTAGTGGAGAAAACAAAGCCTCTCATTACTATGCAGTGGGAGAATATGTTGTGACTTTCACAAAAGAGCTCCACTCTAAGCAAACAGGGCTATTTCAAAATGAGGTCACACTAGGACCCAACTATCCTAATACCTTCAGTTACAAGCACAATTAGATCCAATACCACAGTATTCCACTAGTCTGCTCTATAATAACTGCTTAGTATATCTGGCTTTAAGGTATATCTTGCAATTAGATCCAATACCACCATATTAAAGTAGTCTGCTCTATCATAGCTGCTTAGTATATTTGGCTTTAAGGTATAATCAGCAATTAGATCCAATACCACCATATTAATCAAGTCTGCTGTATGTTCGCTGCTTAGTGTATCTGGCTTTAAGGTGTAATCAGCAGTTAGATCCAATACCACCATATTAAACAAGTCTGCTCTATATTAGCTTCTTAGTATATCTGGCTTTAAGGTATAATCAGCAAGGCAACTCTAGGGCACCCAGTGAGTCCCTAGCTTTACACTTCAGCATTAGTAGCACAAAGAGAAGCAAATAACAGGCCCACCCAGTGGTGAACAGGGAACAAAATTCATAAAATATAAGTGTACATCAGGTAGCACCCTCCTGCAGGCATTCAGATGAAGAGAAGAGGCTCTCTTTACCTTAAAAGTTATCAGGCTGGAGATTCAGCTTCCTCAGCTCCTCACGTGAGCTGCTTGTGTTGCTTGTTTGTCCCGAAAAGCCTAACTTGGGGGCTGCCTACAGTAGTGGAGAAAACAAAGCCTCTCATTACTATGCAGTGAGAATATGTTGTGACTTTCACAAAGGAGCTCCACTCTAAGCAAACAGGGCTATTCAAAATGAGGTACGCACCATGACCCAGCTATCCTAATACCTTCAGTTACAAGCACAATTAGATCACATACCACAGTATTCAACAAGTCTGCTCTATATTTTAACAAGCTTAGTACATCTGGCTTTAAGGTATAATGTGCAATTAGATCCAATACCACCATATTAAACTAAGTCTGCTCTATATTAGCTGCATAGTATATCTGGCTTTTAACTTATAATCAACAATTAGATCCAATACCACCATATTAAACAAGTCTGCTCTATATTAGCTGCTTTGTATATCTGACTTTAAGGTATAATCAGCAATTAGATCCAATACCACAATATTAAACAAGTCAGCTGTATATTAGCTGCTTGGTATATCTGGTTTTAAGGTATAATCAGCAAGGCAACTCCAGGGCAACCAGTGAGTCCCTAGCTTTACACTTCAGCATTTGTAGGACAAAGAGTAACAAATAACAAGCCCACCCAGTGGTGAACAGGGAGCAAAGTTCATAAAATATAAGTGTTCATCAGGTAGCACCCTCCTGCAGGCGTCCAGATGAAGAGAAGAGGCTCTCTTTACCTCGAAAGTTATCAGGCTGGAGATTCGGCTTCCTCAGCTCCTCAGGTGAGCTGCTTGTGTTGCTTGTTTGTCCCTAGTGCATAGCTTGGGGGGGGATGCCTATGTAGTGGAGAAAACAAAGCCCCTCATTACTCTGCCGCAGGAGAATATGTTGTTACTTTCACAAAGGAGCTACACTCTAAGCAAACAGGGCTTTCCAAAATGAGATCACACTAGGACCTAGCTATCCTAATACCTTCAGTTACAAAGAACTAATTAGATCCAATACCACAGTATTCAACAAGTCTGCTCTATATTAGCTGCTAAGTATATCTAGCTTTAAAGGTATAATAAGTAATTAGATTCAATACCACCATATTAAAAAGACCTGCTCTATATTAGCTGCTTAGTATATCTGGCTTTAAGGGAATAATCAGCAATTAGATCCAATACCACAATATTAAACAAGTCAGCTCTATGTTATCTGCTTGGTTTATCTGGCTTTAAGGTATAATCAGTAAGGCAATAAAAGGGCACCCAGTGAGTCCCTAGCTTTACACTTCAGCATTAGTAGCACAAATAGAAGCAAATAACAAGCCCACCCAGTGGTGAACAGGGAACAAACTTCCTAAAATATTAGTGTTAATCAGGTAGCACCCTCCTGCATGCGTCCAGCTGAAGAGAAGAGGCTGTCTTTACCTCGAAAGTTATCAGGCTGGAAATTCGGTTTCTTCAGCTCGTCAGGTGAGCTGCTTGTGCTACTTGATAGCCGATGCCTAGCAGGGGGCTGCCTATTTAGTGGAAAAATAAAGCCTGTCATTACTATGCAGCGGAGAATATGTTGTGACTTTTTCAATGGAGCTCCACTCCTCAAGCATCAGGGCTATTCCAAATGAGGTCACACTAGAAGCAGCTATCCTAATAACTTTCAGTTACAAGCACAATTAGATCCAATAACCACTGTATTCAACAAGTCAGCTCTATATTAGCTGCTTGGTATATCTGGCTTTAAGGTATAATCAGAAAGGCAACTCTAGGGCACCCAGTGAGTCCCGCTGTGCACACTTCAGCATTAGTAGCACAAATAGAAGCAAATAACAAGCCCACCCAGTGGTGAACATGGAACAAAGTTCATAAAATATTAGTGTTCATCAGGTAGCACCCTCCTGCAGGCGTCCAGCTAAAGAGAAGAGGCTCTCTTTACCTCGAAAGTTATCAGGCTGGAAATTCAGCTTCCTCCACTCATCAGGTGAGCTGCTTGTGTTGCTTATTTGTCCCGAGTGCCTAACTGGGGGGGGGCTGCCTATGTAGTGGAGATAACAAAGCCTCTCATTACTATGTAGTGGGAGAATATGTTGTGACTTTCACTAAGGAGCTCCACTCTAAGCAAACAGGGCTATTTCAAAATGAGGTCACACTAGGACCTAGCTATCCTAATACCTTCAGTTACAAGGACAATTAGATCCAATACCACAGTATTCAACAAGTGTGCTTTGTATTAGCTGTTTAGTATATCTGGCTTTAAGGAATAATCATGAATTAGATCCAATACCACCATATTAAACAAGTCTGCACTATATTAGCTGCTTAGTATGTCTGGCATTAGGATAATCAGCAATTAGATCCAATACCACCATATTAAGCAAGTCTCCTCTATAATATGCTTAGTATATCTGGCTTTATGGAATAATCAGCAATTAGATCCAATACCCACAATATTAAACAAGTCAGCTCTATGTTATCTACTTAGTTTTTATCTGGCTTTAAGGTATAATCAGCAAGCAATAATAGGCACCCAGTGAGTCCTAGCTTTAAACTTCAGCATTAGTAGCCCAAATAGAAGCAAATAACAAGCCCACCCAGTGGTGAGCAGGAACAAACTTCTAAAATATTAGTGTTAATCAGAGTAGCACCCTCCTGCAGAACGTCCAGCTGAAGAAAAGAGCTCTCTTTACCTTGAAAGTTATCAGGCTGGAGATTCGGTTTCCTCAACTCTTCAAGGTGAGCTGCTTGTGTTGCTTGTTCCCAACCCGAGTGCCTAGCTTGGGGGTTGGGGCTGCCTATTTAGTGAGAAAATAAAGCCTGTCATTACTATGCAGCGGGAGAATATGTTGTGACTTTCTCAACGGAGCTCCTCTAAGCATCAGGGCTATTCAAAATGAGGTCACACTAGGAAGCAGCTATCCTAATACACCTTCAGTTACAAGCACACTAGATCAATAACATCATATTCAACAAGCCAGCTCTATATTAGCTGCTTGCATATCTGGCTTTAAGGTATAATCAGCAAAGGCAACTCTAGGGCACCCAGTGAGTCCCTAGCTTTACACTTCAGCATTAGTAGCACAAATAGAAGCAAATAACAAGCCCACCCAGTGGTGAACAGGTAACAAACTTCCTAAAATATTAGTGTTAATCAGTTAGCACCCTCCTGCAGGCGTCCAGCTGAAGAGAAGAGGCTCTCTTTACCTTGAAAGTTATCAGGCTGGAAATTCGGCTTCCTCCGCTCGTCAGGTGAGCTGCTTGTGTTGCTTTTTTGTCCTGAGTGCCTAACGGGGGAGGCGGCTGCCTATGTAGTGGAGATAACAAAGCCTCTCATTACTATGTAGCGGGAGAATATGTTGTGACTTTCACTAAGGAGCTCCACTCTAAGCAAACTGGGCTATTCCAAAATGAGGTCACACTAGGACCCTAGCTATCCTAATACCTTCAGTTACAGGACAATTAGATCCAGCCACCACAGTATTCAACAAGTGATATACTGTATTGGCTGCTTAGCATATCTGGCTTTTAAGTATAATCAGCAATTAGATCCAATACCACCATATTAAAACAATTCTACACTATATTAGCTGCTTAGTATATCTGGCATTGGGCATAATCAGCAATTAGATCCAATACCACCATATTAAAAAGTCTCCTCTATATTAGCTGCTTAGCAAATATCTGGCTTAACAAGTAAAATAAAGCAATTAGATCAAATACCACCATGTTAAACAAGTCTGCCTATATTAGCTGCTTAGTATATCTGGGCTTTAAGGATAATCAGCAATAGGATCCAATACCACCATATTAATCAAGTCTGCTGTATGTTAGCTGCTTAGTGTATCTGGCTTTAAGGTATAATCAGCAGTTAAGATCAAAACCAACATATTAAACAAGTCACCTGTCTATATTAGCTTCTTAGAATATCTGGCTTTAAGTTATAATCAACAAGGCAACTCGAGGGCACAGTGAGTCCCTAGCTTTACACTTCAGCATTAGTAGCACAAAGAAAGCAAAATAACAGGCCCACCAGTGGTGAACAGGGAAGAAAGTTCATAAATATAAGTGTTCATCAGGTAGCACCCTCCTGCAGGCATTCGGATGAAGAAGAAAGATGCTCCTTTACCTTAAAAGTTATCAGGCTGGAGATTCAGCTTCCTCAGCTCCTCACGTGAGCTGCTTGTGTTGCTGCATTTGTCCACAGATGCTAACTGGGGGCTACCTATGTAGTGGAGAAAACAAAAGCCTCTCATTACTATGCAGTGGGAGAATATGTTGTGAGTTCACAAAAGAGCTCCACTCTAAGCAAACAGGGCTATTCAAAATGAGGTGGTATACGACCCAGCTATCCTAATAAACTTCAGTTACAAGCACAATTAGATCCAATACCGCAGTATTCAACAATTCTACTCTGTATTTGCTACTTAGTACATCTGGCTGAGTATAATGTGCAATTAGATCCAATACCACCATATTAAACAAGTATACACTATAAATAGCTGCATAGTATATCTAACTTTAACTTATAATCAACAATTAGATCCAATACCACCATATTAAACAAGTCTGCTCTATATTAGCTGCTTTGTATATCTGACTTTAGGTATAATCAGCAAATTAGTTCCAATACTACCATATGAAACAAGTCAGCTCTATATTAGCTGCTTAGTATATCTGGCTTTAAGGTATTATCAGCAATTAGATCCAATACCACAATATTAAACAAGTCAGCTGTATATTGGCTGCTGGTATATCTGGTTTAAGGTATAATCAGCAAGGCAACTCTAGGGCAACCCAGTGAGTCCTTAGCTTTACACTTCAGACATTTGTAGGACAAAGAGTAACAATAAAAGACTTGTTTAATATGGTGGTATTGGATCTATTGCTGATTATACCTTCAAAGCCAGATATACTAAGCAGCTAATATAGAGCAGACTTGTTTAATATGGTGAAATTGGGATCTAATTGCTGATTATACTCAAAGCCAGATATACTAAGCAGCTAATATAGAGCAGACTTGTAAAATACTGTAGGTATTGGATCAAATTGTGCTGTGTAACTGAAGGTATTAGGATAGCTGGGTCCTATTTGACCTCATTTGGAATAGCCCCGTTTGCTTAGACTTTCTGAGCTCCTTGGTGAACAAACAATATATTCTCCCGCTGCATAGTAATGAGAAGCTTTGATTTCTCCAGCCACATATGCAGCCTCTCAAGCTAGGCACTGGAATAAACATAACATAAAATCAGCTCACCGAGGAGCTGAGGAGGCAAATCCCCAGCCTGATACTGCTCGGGAGGTAAAGAGGGCTCCTTTTCTTCGTGCCTGCATGCCTGCAGGAGGGGCTACCTGATGAACACTTATATTTTATGAACTTGTTCCTGTTCACCAGTGGATGGCCATTACTTCTTTGTGCTACTAATGCTGAAGTGTAAAGCTAGGGACCATCAAGTTCTAGTTCCTTTGTTGATTATGTCCCTTTAATTCCACATACACCGAGCTGCCAATATAGAGCTGACTTGTTTAATATTGTGGTATTGCATCTAATTGCTGAATATGCATTAAAGCCAGATATACTAAGCAGCGAATATAGAGCAGACTTGTTTAATATGGTAGTATTGGATCTAATTGCTGATTATACCTTAAAGCCAGTAATATTAAGCAGCTAATATAGTGCAGACTTGTTTTATATTTTGGTATTGGATCAATTTGCTGATTATACCTTAAAGCCAGATATACTAAGCAGCTAATATAGAGCAGACTTGTTGAATACTTTGGTATTGGATCTATTTGTGCTTGTAACTGAAGGTATTAGGATAGGTGGGTCCTAGTGTGACCTCATTTTGGAATAGCCCTGTTTGCTTAGAGTGGAGCTCCTTTCTGAAAGTCACAACATATTCTCCAGACTGCATTGTAATGAGAGGCTTTGTTTTCTCCACTACATAGGCAGCCTCTCCCCCCAAGCTTGGCACAAGGGACAAACAAGCAACACAGTCAGCTCACCTGAGCAGCTGAGGAGGCCGAATCTCCAGCCTGAAAACGTTCGAGGAAAAGAGAGCCTCTTCTCTTCATCTGCACGACTGCAGGAGGGTGCTACGTGATGAACACTAATATTTTATGAACTTTGCTTCCTGTTCACCACTGGGTGGGCTTGTTATTTGCTTCTCTTTGTGCTACTAATGCTGAAGTGTAAAGCTAGGGACTCAGTGGGTATCCTAGAGTTCCCTTGCTGATTATACCTTGAATCCAGATATACCAAGCAGCTAAAATAGAGCTGACTTGTTTAACATTGTGGTATTGGATCTAATTGCTGATTATACCTAAAAGCCAGATATACTAAGCAGCTAATATAGAGCAGACTTGTTTAATATGGTGTTATTGGATATGATTGCTGATTATAACTTAAAGCCAGATATATTAAGCAGCTAATATGGAGCTGACTTGTTTAATATTGTGGTATTGGATCTAATTGCTGATTATACCATAAAGCCAGATATACTAAGCTGCTAATATAGAGCAGACTTGCTGAATACTGTGGTATTGGATCTAATTGTTGATTATTAATTAAAGCCAGATATATTAAGCAGCTAGAATAGAGCAGACTTGTTTAATGTGGTGGTATTGGATCTGATTGTTGATTATACCTTAAAGACAGAAATGCTAAGCAGCTAATATAGAGCAGACTTTTTGAATACTGTGGTATTGGATCTAATTGTGCTTGTAACTGAAGGTATTAGGATAGCTGGATCCTAGTGTAACCTCATTATGGAACAGCCCTGTTTGCATAGAGTGGAGCTCCTTTGTGAACGTCACAACATATTCTCACGCTGAATAGAAATGAGAGGCTTTGTTTTCTCCACTACATAGGCAGGCCCTCCCCACCAAGCTTGGCACTTGGGACAAACAAGCAACACAAGCAGCTCACCTGAGGAGCTGAGGAAGTCGAATCTCCAGCCTGATATCATTTGAGCTAAAGCGAGCCTCTTCTCTTTGTCTAGACGCCTGCAGGAGGGTGCTACCTGATGAACACTTATATTTTATGGAACTTTGTCTTCGTCTACTGCGGGCTTGTTATTTGCTTCTCTAGTGCTACTAATGCTGAAGTGTAAGTTAGGGGACCACTGGGTGCCCTGTGGAGTTCCCTGCTGATTATACCTTAAATCCAGATATACTCAAGCAGCCAAAATAGAGTTGACTTGCTAAATATTGTGGTATTGATCTAATTCCTGATTATACCTTAGTTGCAGATAAAGCTGCTAGCTATACAGAGCAGACTTGTTTAATATGGTGGTATTGGATCTAACTGCTGATTATACCTTAAAGCCAGATTCTCTAAGCAGCTAATATAGAGCAGACTTGTTTAATATGGTGATATTGGATATAATTTGTGATTATACCTTAAAGCCAGATATATTAAGCAGTTAATATAGAGCAGACTTGTTTAATATGGTGGTATTGGATCTAATTGCAGATTATATCTTCAAGCCAGATATTCTAAGCAGCTAATGTAGTGCAGACTTGTTGAATACTGTGGTATTGGATCTAATTGTGCTTGTAACAGAAGGTATTAGGATAGCTGGGTCCTAGTGTGACCTCATTTTGGAATTGCCCTGTTTGCTTAGAGTGGAGTTCTTTCTGAAAGTCACAATATATTCTCACCGTAGTAATGAGAGGCTTTGTTTCCTCCACTACATCTGCAGCACCCCCCCCCCAAGCTTGGCACTCGGGACAAACAAGCAACACAATCAGCTCACCTGAGGAGCTGTGGTGGCCGAATCTCCAGCCTGATAACGTTCGAGGTAAAGAGAGCCTCTTCTCTTCGTCTGCACGCCAGAAGAAGGGTGCTACCTGATGAACACTTATATTTTATGAACTTTGTTCCCTGTTTACCACTTGGTGGGCTTGTTATTTGCTTCTCTTAGTGCTACTAATGCTGAAGTGTTAGCTAGGGACTAGGTGCCTAGGTTCCCTGCGGTGCTTCCTTGAAATCCAGATGCCAAGCAGCTAAAATAGAGGTTGACTTGTTTAATATTGTGTTTGGATCTAATCTTGATTATACCTTAAAGCCAGATATACTTCACAGCTATTATAGAGCAGACTTGTTTAATATGAGGAGTTGATCTAATTGATTATACCTTAAAGGCAGATATACTAAGCAGCCATTATATAGAGAGACCTGTTTAATATGATGGCATTGGATCTAATTGCTGATTATACCTTAAAGCCAGATATACTAAGCAGCTAATATGGAGCAGACTTGTTTAATATGGTGGTATTAGATCTAATTGCTAGTTATTCCTTAAAGCCAGATAAACTAAGCAGCTAATAAGGAGCAGGATTGTTGAATACTGTGGTAATGGATCTAATTGTGCTTGTAATTGAAGGTATTAGGATAGTTGGGTCATAGTGTGACCTCATTTGGAATAACCCTGTTTGATTAGATTGGAGCTCTTTGTGAAAGTCACAACATTCTCCGCTGCATTGAAATGAGAGGGGCTTTGTTTCTTCCACTGTTAGGCAGCTCCTCCTAGGGTACCTCCGGGACAAACAAGCAACACAAGCAGCTTACCTGAGGAGCTGAGGAAGTCGAATCTCCAGCCTGATAACTTTTGAGCTAGAGAGAGCTTCTTTCCTTAGTCTGGACACCTGCAGGAGGGTGCTACCTGATGTACACTTATATTTTATGAACTTTGTTTGCTGTTCACCACTGGGTGTGCTTGTTTTTTGCTTCTCTTAGTGCTACTAATGCTGAAGTGTAAAGCTAGGTACTCACTGGGTGCCCTAGAGTTCCCTTGCTGATTATACCTTAAATCCAGATATACCAAGCCACTAAAATAGAGCTGACTTGTTTAATATTGTGGTATTGGATCTAATTGCTGATTATACCTTAGAGACAGATATACTAAGCAGCTAATATAGAGCAGACTTGTTTAATATCTTGGTATTGGATCTAATTGCTGATTATACCTTAAAGCCAGATATACTAAGCAGCTAATATAGAGCAGACTTGTTTAATATGGTGGTATTGGATCTAATTGCTGATTATACCTTAATGAATATACTAAGCAGCTAACAGAGACTTGCTGAATGCTGTGTTGGATCTATTTGTGCTTGTAACTGAAGGTATTAGGATAGCTGGGACGTGGTGTGACCTCATTTTGGAATATCCCTGTTTGCTTAGTGTGGAGCTCCAATGAGAAAGTCACAACATATTCTCCCGCAGCATAGTAATGAGAGGCTTTGTTTCCTCCACTACATAGGAAGCCCACCCCCCCAAGCTAGGCACTCCGTACAAACAAGCAACACTAGCAGCTCTTCTGAGGTGCTGAGGAAGCCGAATCTACAGCCAGATAACTTTTGAGGAAAAGAGAGCCTCTTCTCTTCATCTGGACGCCTGCAGGAGGGTGCTACCTGATGAACACATATTTTAAGAACTTTGTTCCCTGTTCACCACTGGGTGGGCTTGCTATTTGCTTCTATTTGTGCTACTAATGCTGAAGTGTAAATCTAGGGACTCACTGGGTGCCCTAGAGTTCCCATGCTGATTATACTTGTAAAGTGAATACAAGCAGCTAATATAGAGCTGACTTGTTTGTCACTGTGGAATTGGATCTAATTCCTGATTATTCCTTAAAGCCAAATATTCTAAGCAGCTAATATAGAGCAGACTTTTTTATTATGGTGGTATTGAATCTAATTGCTGATTATACCTTAAAGCCAGATGTACTAAGAAGCTAATATAGAGCAGACTTGTTTAATTTTGTGGTATTGGATCTAATTGCTGATTATACCTTAAAGCCAGATAAATTAAGCAGCTAATATAGAGCAGACTTGTTTAATATTTTGGTATTGGATCTAATTGCTGATTATACCTTTAAGTCAGATATACTAAGCAGCTAATATAGAGCAGACTTGTTGAGTACTGCGGTATTAGCTCTAATTGTGTTTGTATCTGAAGGTATTAGGATAGCTGGGTCGTAGTGAGACCGGATTTTGGAATAGCTCTGTTTGCTGAGAGTGGAGCTCCTTTGTGAACGTCACAGCATATTCTCCCACTGCATAGTATTGAGAGACTTTGTTTTCTCCCCTATATAGGCAGCCCCCAACCCAAGCTAGGCACTCGGGACAAACAAGCAACACAATCAGCTTACCTGAGGAGCTGAGGAGGCTGAATCTCCAGCCTGATAACGTTCGAGGTAAAGAGAACCTCTTCTCTTCATCTGCATGCCTGCAGGAGG
The DNA here is from genome assembly GCA_016271365.2 of Neoceratodus forsteri. NCBI lineage: Eukaryota > Metazoa > Chordata > Ceratodontiformes > Ceratodontidae > Neoceratodus > Neoceratodus forsteri. The sequence goes on from CM057452.1 coordinate 907,997,336, forward strand.
GTGCTACCTGATGAACACTTATATTTTAAGAACCTTGTTCCCTGTTCACCACTGGGTGGGCTTGTTCTTTGCTTCTCTTTGTGCTACTAGTGCAGAAGTGTAAAGCTAGGGACTCACTGGGTACCCTAGAGTTCCCTTGCTGATTATACCTTAAATCCAGATATACCAAGCAGCAAAAATAGAGCTGACTTGTTTAATATTGTGGTATTGGATCTAATAGCTGATTATACCATAAAGCCAGATATAATAAGCTGCTAATATAGAGCAGACCTGTTTAAAACGGTGGTATTGGATCTAATTGCTAGTTATTCCTTAAAGACAGATATACTAAGCAGTTAATATCGAGCAGACTTGCTGAATACTGTGGTATTGGATCTAATAGTGCTTGTAGCTGAAGGAATTAGGATAGCTGGGTATTAGTGTGACCTCAATTTGGAATAGCCCTGTTTGCTAAGAGTGGAGCTCCTTGGTGAAAGTCACAAAATATTCTCCCGCTGCATAGTAAAGAGAAGCTTTGTTTTCTCCACTACATAGGCAGCCCCCCCCCCCAAGCTAGGCACTATGGACAAACAAGCAACACAAGCAGCTCACCTGAGGAGCTGAGGAATCCGAATCTTCAGCCTGATAACTTTGATAAAGAGAGCCTCTCTTCATCTGGACCCTGGGAGGGTGCTACCTGATGAACACTTATATTTTAAGAACTTTGTTCCCTGTTCACCACTGGGTGGGCTTGTTATTTGCTTCTATTTCTGCAACTAATGCTGAGGTGTAAAGCTAGGGACTCACTGGGTGCCCTAGAGTTGCATTGCTGATTATACCTTAAAGCCAGATATACCAAGCAGCTAATATAGAGCTGACTTGTTTAATATTGTGGAATTGGATCTAATTCCTGATTATTCCTTAAAACCAGATATACTAAGCAGCTAATATAGAGCAGACTTTTTTAATATGTTGGTATTGAATCTAATTGCTGATTATACCTTAAAGCCAGATATGCTAAGCAGCTACTATAGAGCAGACTTGTTTAATATGGTGGAATTGCATCTAATTGCTGATTATTAATTAAAGCCAGATATATCAAGCAGCTAGAATAGAGCAGACTTGTTTAATGTGGTGGTATTGGATCTAATTGCTGATTATACCTTAAAGACAGAAATGCTAAGCAGCTAATATAGAGCAGACTTTTTTGAATACTGTGGTATTGGATCTAATTGTGCTTGTAACTGAAGGTATTAGGATAGCTGGATCCTAGTGTAACCTCATTATGGAACAGCCCTGTTTGCATACAGTGGAGCTCCTTTGTGAACGTCACAACATATTCTCACGCTGCATAGAAATGAGAGACTTTGTTTTCTCCACTACATAGGCAGGCCCGCCCCCCCAAGATTGGCACTTGGGACAAACAAGCAACACAAGCAGCTCACCTGAGGAGCTGAGGAAGTCGAATCTCCAGCCTGATATCTTTTGAGCTAAAGAGAGCCTCTTCTCTTCATCTAGACACCTGCAGGAGGGTGCTACCTGATGAACACTTATATTTTATGAACTTTGTTCCCTGTTTACCACTGGGGTGGGCTTGTTATTTGCTTCTCTTAGTGCTACTAATGCTGAAGTGTAAAGCTAGGGATTCACTGGGTGCCCTAGTGTTCCCTTGCTGATTATAACTTAAATCCAGATATACCAAGCAGCTAAAATAGAGTTGACTTGTTTAATATTGTCGTATTGGATCTAATTCCTGATTATACCTTAAAGCCAGATATACTAAGCAGCTAATATAGAGCAGACTTGTTTAATATGGTGGTATTGGATCTAACTGCTGATTATACCTTAAAGCCAGATATTCTAAGCAGCTAATATAGAGCAGACTTGTTTAATATGGTGGTATTGGATCTCACTGCTGATTATACCTTAAAGCCAGATATACTAAGCAGCTAATATAGAGCAGACTTGTTTAATATGGTGATATTGGATATAATTTGTGATTATACCTTAACGCCAGATATATTAAGCAGCTAATATAGAGCAGACTTGTTTAATATGGTGGTATTGGATCTAATTGCAGATTATATCTTAAAGCCAGATATTCTAAGCAGCTAATATAGTGCAGACTTGTTGAATACTGTGGTATTGGATCTAATTGTGCTTGTAACAGACGGTATTAGGATAGCTGGGTCCTAGTGTGACCTCCTTTTGGAATTGCCCTTATTGCTTAGAGTGGAGCTCCTTTGTGAAATTCACAACATATTCTCCCGCTGCATAGTAATGAGAGGCTTTGTTTTCTCCACTACATAGGCAGCCTCCTGCCAAGCTAGGCACTCGGACAAACGAAAGCAACCCAAGCAGCTTACCTGAGGAGCTGAGGAAGTCGAATCTCCAGCCTGATAACTTTCGAGCTAAAGAGAGCCTCTTCTCTTGTCTGGACACCTGCAGGAGGATGCTACCCGATGAACACTTATATTTTATGAACTTTGTTTGCTGTTCACCACTGGGAGGGCTTGTTATTTGCTTCTCTTAGTGCTACTAATGCTGAAGTGTAAAGCTAGGGACTCACTGGGTGCCCTAGAGATCCCTTGCTGATTATACCTTAAATCCAGATGTACCAAGCAGCTAAAATAGAGCTGACTTGCTAAATATTGTGGTATTGGATCTAATTCCTGATTATACCTTAAAGCCAGATATGCTAAGCAGCTAATATAGAGCAGACTTGTTTAATATGGTGGTATTGGATCTAACTGCTGATTATACCTTAAAGCCAGATATACTAAGCAGCTAATATAGAGCCTACTTGTTTAATATGGTGATATTGGATATAATTTGTGATTATACCTTAAAGCCAGATATATTAAGCAGCTAATGTAGAGCAGACTTGTTTAATATGATGGTATTGGATCTAATTGCAGATTATGTCTTAAAGCCAGATATTCTAAGCAGCTAATATAGTGCAGACTTGTTGAATACTGTGGTATTGGATCTAATTATGCTTGTAACAGAAGGTATTAGGATAGCTGGGTCCTAGTGTGACCTCCTTTTGGAATTGCCCTGTTTGCTTAGAGTGGAGTTCCTTTGTGAAAGTCACAACATATTCCCCCACTGCATAGTAATGAGAGGCTTTGTTTCCTCCACTACATCTGCAGCCCCCCCCCCAAGCTTGGCACTCGGGACAAACAAGCAACACAATCAGCTCACCTGAGGAGCTGCGGTGGCCGAATCTCCAGCCTGATAACGTTCGAGGTAAAGAGAGACTCTTCTCTTCATCTGCACACCTGAAGGAGGGTGCTACCTGATGAACACTTATATTTTATGAACTTTGTTCCCTGTTTACCACTGGGTGGGCTTGTTATTTGCTTCTCTTAGTGCTACTAATGCTGAAGTGTAAAGCTAGGGACTCACTGGGTGCCCTAGAGTTCCCTTGCTGATTATAACTTAAATCCAGATATACCAAGCAGCTGAAATAGAGTTGACTTGTTTAATATTGTCGTATTGGATCTAATTGCTGATTATACCTTAAAGCCAGATATACTAAGCAGCTAATATAGAGCAGACTTGTTTAATATGGTGGTATTGGATCTAACTGCTGATTATACCTTAAAGCCAGATATTCTAAGCAGCTAATATAGAGCAGACTTGTTTAATATGATGGTATTGGATCTAATTGCTGATTATACCTTAAAGCCAGATATACTAAGCAGCTAATATGGAGCAGGCTTGTTGAATACTGTGGTATTGGATCTAATTGTGCTTGTAATTGAAGGTATTAGGATAGTTGGGTCATAGTGTGACCTCATTTTGGAATAGCCCTTTTTGCTTAGAGTGGAGCTCCTTTGTGAAATTCACAACATATTCTCCCGCTGCATAGTAATGAGAGGCTTTGTTTTCTCCACTACATAGGCAGCCTCCTGCCAAGCTAGGCACTCGGGACAAACAAGCAACTCAAGCAGCTTACCTGAGGAGCTGAGGAAGTCGAATCTCCAGCCTGATAACTTTCGAGCTAAAGAGAGCCTCTTCTCTTTGTCTGGACACCTGCAGGAGGATGCTACCTGATGAACACTTATATTTTATGAACTTTGTTTGCTGTTCACCACTGGGTGGGCTTGTTATTTGCTTCTCTTAGTGCTACTAATGCTGAAGTGTAAAGCTAGGGACTCACTGGGTGCCCTAGAATTGCCTTGCTGATTATACCGTAAAGCCAGATTTACCTAACAGCCAATATAGAGCTGACTTGTTAAATATGGTGGTATTGTATCTAGTTGCTGATTATACCTAAAAGCCAGATATACTAAGCAGCTAATATAGAGTAGACTTGTTTAATATGGTGGTATTGGATCTAACTGCTGATTATACCTTAAAGTCAGATACACTAAGCAGCTAATATGGAGCAGACTAGTTGAATACTGTGGTATTGGATCTAATTGTGCTTGTAACTGAGTATTAGGATAGCTGGGTCCTAGTGTGACCTCATTTTGGAAAAGCCCTGTTTGCTTAGAGTGGAGCTCCTTTGTGAAAGTCACAACATATTCTCCCACTGCATAGTAGTGAGAGACTTTGTTTTCTCCACTACATAGGCAGTCCCCCGACCCCCAAGCTAGGCACTCAGGAAAAACAAGCAACACAAGCAGCTCACCTGATGAGCTGAGGAAGTCGAATCTCCAGCCAGATAACTTTCGAGGTAAAGAGAGCCTCTTCTCTTCGTCTGAACCCCTGCAGGAGGGTGCTTCCTGATGAACACTTATATTTTATTAACTTTGTTCCCTATTCACCACTGGGTGGGCATATTATTTGCTTCTCTTTGTGCTACTAATGCTGAAGTGTAAAGCTAGGGACTCACTGTGTGCTCTAGAGCTGCTTTGCTGATTATACCTTAAAGCCAGATATACCAAGCAGCTAATATAGAGCTGACTTGTTTAATATTTTGGTATTGGATCAAATTGCTGATTATACCTTAAAGCCAGATACACTAAGCAGCTAGTATAGAGCAGACTTGTTTAATATGGTGGTATTGGATCTAATTGTTGATTTTACCTTAAAGCCAGATATACTAAGCAGCTAATATAGAGTAGACTTGTTTAATATGGTGGTATTGGATCTCATTGCTGATTATACCTTAAAGCCAGATATACTAAGCAGCTATTATAGAGCAGACATGTTGAATACTGTGGTATTGGATCTAATTGTGCTTGTAACTGCAGGTATTAGGATACCTGGGTCCTATTGTGACCTCATTTTGAATAGCCCTGTTTGTTTAGAGTGACGCTCCTTTGTGAAAGTCACAACATATTCTCCCGCTGCATAGTAATGAGAGGCTTTGTTTTCTCCACTACATAGGCAGCCCCCCCCCAAGCTAGGCACTCGGGACAAACAAGCAACACAAGCAGCTCACCTGAGGAGCTGAGGAAGCCAAATCTCCAGCCTGATAACTTCATCAGGACGCCTACAGGAGGGTGCTACTTGTTGAACACTTATATTTTATGAACTTTGTTCCCTGTTCACCCCTGGGTGGGCTTGTTATTGGCTTCTGTTTGTGCTACTGATACTGAAGTGTAAAGCTAGGGACTCACTGGGTGCCCTAGAGTTGCCTTGCTGATTATACCTTAAAGCCAGATATACCAAGCAGCTAATATGGAGCTGACTTGTTTAATATTGTCGTATTGGATCTAATTGCTGATTATAACTTAAAGTCAGATATACTAAGCAGCTAGTACTAACATACTAAAATGCCAGCAGAAGAGGCCTAATGGTCTTTCATGTCTGCTCGTTTGGTCAGCCCCCACCATGGGTGCTGACCTTGCTGTCCCCCTAGCCTTCTCTGGCTTCTCCCTTCCCTCTTCCAGATATTCTTGCTGCATTGGATTTTGCTTCCAGAATCCTTCCCTGTACCTGTCACACCTCTTGAACCTCCACACTGTCTGCCTCACCAGCCCCTAGGCGGGTGCATTCCATAGCTCCGCCACCCTCTCTATGTAAGTAGCACCTCCTCCTTTCTCCCTGAATCTTCCCCTCCAGCTTCACACCCATGCCCTCTAGTGGCCCCTCCTCCTTCCTTCAAAGCACCCTGACTGTTCCCCTAATTACCCTCTTCATGTACCTGAAGACCTCTATCATGTCCCCGGGTCCCTTCTCTCTTCAGTGTGTACATATTTAGCTCTTCAAGCCTCTCCTCATAGGTCTCTGTCTGACGCCCCAAATCATTTTGATTGCCCTCCTCTGGACCCTCTCCAGGAGGTTAATGTCCCTCTTTAAGTGTGGCCTCAAAACTGCATGCAGTACTCAAGGTGCGGCCTCTGAAGCAGTTATACAGAGAGTATCACTTCCCTCCTTCTGAGGTGATCCCTAGCTGATGCATCAGCATCCTTTGGCCTTGGCTGCTGCCCTCCTACCAAGTCTCAGAGTTGTTCATCTTGACATCCACCACCACCCCAGGTCCTCTCAGCCATCGAGACTTGTAGCATTCCCCAGGTGTACACTTGTGGAGTTTTTGGCCACCAGGTGAAGTACCTTGCATTTCCTGCATTGAACCTCAGCTTCCACTTTCGACCATCTTTCCAGAGCCTTCAGGTCCCCTGTAGGCCACCTCCCCTCCTCCCACCCACCACCACCCCAGTTTAAGGTCATCCGCAAAGAGACTCATCTCACTCCTGATTCCTGTCCTAATGTCAGAGACGTAGGCGATGAACAGAAGGGATCCAAGGACTGATCCCTGTGGGACCCCACTTATGACCCTCCTTGGGGATGAGACTATCCTGCCAACTACAACCCTCTGGGTCCGGTCCTGGAGCCAATTGCCTATCCATCTGATCATCTGGTTCCCCATCCCCATTTCTCCCAGCTTATCCAACAGGCCCATGTGAGGAACAGAGTCAAATGCCTTGCCGAAGTCTAGAAAGAGTACGTCCACTGGTCTACCCAGGTCCAAGGCACTAGTCACCCAGTAATAGAACTCCACCAGGTTTGTCTGACACGATTTCCCCTGGATGAATCCATGCTATCTATTGTCCAGGCACCCTGACTTATCCAGGTCCCCCTCTAGCCTCTCCTTGACAATGCCCTCCATCATCTTGCCCACCACCGAGGTCAGGCTGATAGGCCAGTAGTTCCCTGCCACCTCCCTTGATCCCCCCTTGTGGATAGGCGCTATATGCGCCACCTTCCAGTCTTGGGGCACCCACCCTGTCCTCAGAGAGATGGTGAAAAGCTCCGCCAGGGGTTTCGCCAGGACATCCACAACTTCCTTCAGCACTCTGGGATGTAATTTATACAGCCCCGGTGCTTTCTCCGTCTTAAGGGAGCTGAGGCCTTCCCTCACTCTCTCTGATATATAATCTCTCTCTAATATAGAGCACGTTTGTCTAATATGGTGGTATTGGAGCTAATTGCTGATTATACCTAAAAGCCAGATATACTAAGCAGCTAATATAGAGCAGGCTATGTGAAAACTGTGGTATTGGATCTAATTGTGCCTGTAACTGAATTTATTAGGATAGATGGGTCCTAGTGTGACCTCATTTTGGAATAGCCCTGTTTGCTTAGAGTGGAGCTCCTTTGTGAAAGTCACAACATATTCTCCCACTGCATAATAATGCAAGGCTTTGTTTTCTCCACTACATAGGCAGCCCCACCCCCCCAAACAAGGCACTCAGGACAAACAAGCAACACAAGTAGCTCACCTGAGGAGCTGAGTAAGCTGAATCTCCAGCCTGATAATTTTCAAGGTAAAGAGAGCCTCTTCTCTTTGTCTGGACGCCTGCAGGAGGGTGCTAGCCTGACGGCACTTTGCACTGTCTGGCCCGCCCACCCGAACCACCCACCCACCTAGGGGCAGCTGTCAATTTAGAGGATCGACCCTGTGACATCACATCCGGTGACATCATGTCCAGTTGCCCAGAACCTATCTCCCCACTTTCCCATTTGCAGGTTATACCTGCTGGCCACTAGAGGGACCTATGCTCCCTCGCTACTTCCTACTCCTACCTGTACAGTACTACTTCCCTTGGATCTTGCTCACCACAATGTATTGGTCCTGCCTGATGCTCTGCCTGTGCCTATCCCCACTAGCAGTGCACTTGCCCAGTTACCCATCTGCTACTCCGCACTGTGCCCTGGCTCCCCTCCCTCCCCTTGCTCCTGAACTGGCTTTCTGCCCCTTGGGACCTCTGTGTGTCTCGGTCCTCCCTGCCCTCCCCCTAGTTCCTCCTCACCTCAGGCTCATCTAGGTGTCTTCTTATTCTTGCCTTCCCTTCCTGTGCCACCCTGCCCACCCCCTGCTCCCTTAGCCTCCCTTCCCCCCTCATGTCAATCATAGAAAAACCTCTCACCATCTCCCAGCCAGGGTGTTAGTCATGATACTACTCCTGTCAGGGAACATTCATCTGAACCCTGTCCCGGTTCGCAGGAGCTCCCCGACTAGCACCACAGGCCTGTGTATGGTCTCCATGAATATCTGTAGCCTCCTAAAAAAGTTTGACTCACTACAATGCCTGGTCACATCAATTAACCCTGATGTCATTGCTCTGGTTGAGACTTGGCTGTCGAAATCCTCCCCTGACTTCCTAGTCTCCCTTCCTGGTTTCACCTTCTTCCAGTCTGACCGTGTTGGGAGACGGGGCGGCGGCTGCGCTATTTATGTCAAGGAATCTCTCCCCGTACTAGCCCTGCCTGCTCCCATCCTTGACTCCAGGGCCCAGGCACTTACGCTGAAACTAACCCCTGACCCTTTAAAGGGACTCTTTATCTGACTACTGCATACATGCCCCACAGGGACCAAACGCAGCCCATTGCCTCTCTTACAGAATACCTTTCCTCACTACCTCCTTCCGCTGATCAAATTCTGGTGGGTGACTTAAATGTCAACTGGCTCAGCCCCTCCTTCTCCTCTAACCGAGACTCCTTTTCTGCAATAGACCTAACGCAACTAGTTACCCACCCTACCAGGACTAACCCCAAGAGAGGCTCCAGTACCCTGCTTGATGTGGTACTCACCAACCACCCTAATCAGATCCCCAATGTACAAGTTCTCCCAGACTCTCTCAGTGATCACTCCCCCATTCTATTCCACTGGTCATCCTCAGTCCCCAAACCCATAGCACAGTCCACATGCCGTGGCATCTAATACCTGGTGGACTGATAAAACTTAAGGAACTTCTGTCCCAAATTGACTGGTCTCCTATACAGGCAACTCCTGACATTGACACAGCTCTCTCCTTCTTTACCCAAACTTTTAATAATGCCTGTGATATCTTTGCCCCAATGTTGACCCGCCGTTCTAAAAGGCAGAATGCCCCCTGGGTAACCCCAGCTTTGATTCACCAACTCAAACATAGGGACAACCTATGGCACCGTGCCATTGAGACTGGCTGGCCCAGTGACAGGCAGTTATATGCTGCCACCTGAAACAAGTGCACTCGGGCCATCAGAAAGGCCAAGTCTGAGCACTAGCGGTCCTCACTCACTGCCTCATGGGGGAACCCCAGAACCTTCGGGGATAATATTAAACAGTTAAATTGGAGTGCACACTCTCCCCCACCCACCCAGATCAACATTAATGGTGTGATCTCCTCAGACCCATCCCTCATAGCCAACCACCTCAACACCTCATTCACTGACCTTCGCCCTATCCTCCCTACAAATTTTTTTGACCCTCCTCCCCCAGCACCTGCCGTAAATCTTTCTCACCCTTATTTTCTCCTCCACCGTGTTTCTGCCCAAGAACTTAGGCCGCACCTTGTCACTGCCCTCAAGAGTAATAGTACAGGCAGTGACACCCTGGATCCATGTATCCTACGGCTGGTCTTAGACACAGTCCTTACACCAATCATGTGCCTCATCAACCACTCTCTTTGCCTGGGGAAGGTTCCAACTGCCTGGAAAGTCACCACTGTCACCCCTATCTTTAAAGGTGGTGATAGGACTGTGGCTGGAAACTATCGGCCAATCTCCATTCTCTCTCCTCTCTCCAAGGCCTTGGAAAAAGTGGTGGCCTCTCAAATCTCTGACTACCTCTCCACCTATGATGTCTTATGTCCTGAGCAGCATGGCTTCTGAGCGGGCCACAGTACCAACACAGCCCTCCTAGAGTTCTCCAACTTTCTCCACTCCTCCTTAGACACTGGTTCTCTGGCTGGTGAGGTCTACATTGACCTCTCTAAAGCTTTCGACACTGTCTCCCACCCCCTCCTTCTTGATGCCCTTAGTCTCTCTGGTTTTGCTGCTGGGCCTATCTCCTGGTGCACCAGTTATCTGTCTGACTGCTCATAGCGTGTAAAAATTAATGGGACCTACTTAAACATCTGTCCCATCTTTTCTGGGGTTCCCCAGAGCTCCATTCTGGGCCCCTTACTATTCTCCCTTTACCTTAACACCCTTCCACGCTCTTGCTCGGGGAACATTCTGTTGTACACTGATGATGCAGTCATCTTTTCCTCAAGTTGTAACCCTATTGCCCTCCAGGACTCGCTGCAGAAGTCCTTCGCTGAAGCCGAGGGCTGGTTCAAGGAACATAGATTGGTGATAAATCTTAAAAAACCAAAAACCATGTTCTTCACTCATCCTCAAAACAAGTATTGCAACTTCAAACTCCTCATTCACTCTGGGTCCTCTTTCCCACTCGAACAAGTTTGCTGCTATAAATACCTAGAGATCCATTTTGACCCCTCCCTCTACTTCCATGGACACATCGCTGCCCTAGCCACTGCCACTAATATCCGATTGGGCATCTTTCATCGGTATAAACACTGCCTCCCCCGGAGGCTCTTCTGCTCGCAGTCACCTCCTCTATCCTGTCCCTAGTGGACTATGGACTGCCGGTGTATGGTGCTGCTGATCAGACCGCACTCCATGAAATTCGCACTACTCTGAATAAGGCCTGCAGGTTAATTACTGGGGCACCTAGGCTAACACACACCTGTCTACTGTACGCTAAAGCATTGGTACTTGATCTTGATGAGCGCCTCAAATATCTGACCTGTACCCTTACAAAAAAGACCCTCCTTGGGCTATCCCCACCAGGATTGACCACCACCATATGCCGCCTATGTCCCACTAGTTCATACTCGGACCTCTGGGAAAACCTCTCTTGTTATCCCTAGAGCTAGGACCTCTCACAGCCAAAGAGCCTTCAGCTTTAGGGTCCCTCCTGGTTCAACACACTGCCCCCTCCATCTCCGAGCTCCAACTATAACGTGCTTCAAAAACTTCCTTATGTAACCACCATTAACAATTCAAGCTGTAATTGCCATCAGTCAAAGCCGTACTCAATACTTATGACAAAGCTTACTACTAAGCTGCTAAGGACAACATAACTCTGGTATTGTTTGCATCAATCCTACCTGTACCAGCTTGTTTGTATCTATGTCTTAAGTTATTGTTATACTGTGTTGTACTGTTATACTGTGTATTTTCGTTTGTCTTACTGTGACAAGGTACCTTTGTAAATGAGCCCATGGCTCAAAGGTTTTCCAAACTGCTGTTTAAATAAATAAATAAATAAATAAATAAGCCATAAAAACTAGGGCTCTAAAAAGATGCTTAATGTTTTGGGCCAAAATAAAATCTGCACTTATGGATAGTCTCCTACAGTACATAACTGTTGAGAGGATACAAGAGGTAACAACAAAATAATGACACTTGGTCTGGCCAGGTAAATAATGTCTTAAACAAATTAGGCCTCACAATAAATTACATATTCAATAGTAAGAGGAAGATAGAACGGTTTGTACAGAATGCAAAGGACAGTAGATGTAGCCACCCAAAAAGATGTAGGGTACATTCAGGAATAGAGATGTTGCAAAGTAAAACTTTGCTTGTGAATTTCACCTGAAATTCTGTTTGACCCACAGAAATTCACCACATACAAATTGATTGGATTTTGTGACAAAATATGCATGTTTTTGCTGTGAAGCATGAAATGTGTGGGCAAAATTTCATGCTCCATGGCAAAATTTGCTCCGCTAATTTCGCAAAATCTGTGAATTCATTCGTGGATTGAATTTCAAGGACTTCACACATCTCCATTCACGAATCTACAGATTATAGATTACTGAAAAGGTCAAAACTAATTTTGTGACAGAAAAAATACCTACTGTTTTGTGAGAATGCCAATCATTGAAAAGCAAAATCTTGACTAAGATTGGAAATGTTATGGCATAGCTGGAAATCGTACTATAAAAGGCAGAAGATTCTCTGCATCTGCAATTCAAACATAAGGCTGACAGTCCCCCATATTATCTTTGAATGCAAGGCCATAGAAACAGAAAGAAATATATGGATAAGTTCAGCCATACAAAAAAGTAGAGGAAAAGACGCAGAAGAAAAAAGAGTGAATGTACTTGTAAGTCAAGATGAATATATATTATTCGGTTTGGGCAAGTTTGCTCATGCAGCCATAAAAAAAAAAAAAATAATGGCCCACCCAAGAAGGGCAATTCCTAGGGGTGCCTGGACTACATGAATACATTTTATCCTGTTTGATGAATGTTATCAATTGTAAATTATATATCAAGTACATTTTAATTGTTAGGCCCAGATGAGAAATAGTGTAGCCTAGTTGTATGGAAACTTGAGATTTTAAATATGTATGGGTCATTTGTGATGTATGTAACATATTTGTATGCATACTTTTCAACCAATAAACTTAATTTGACTTGAGTCTGTAAGCCTCAAGGGTTAACTCATAGTGTTTTAAAATAGCAGTCTTGATTTTCACATAGTCCTTGCTATAATTAGGGTCCAAGCATGAAACACATGCCATGCCTTTCCAGTAAGGAAAGGGAAAATTGTTTAACCAGAAAAGGCACATTAAGCCAGAGTTTGTTTCCAGGTGTGACCTGGGAGCAATAGAAAGTTAAATGACTTGCTCAGGGTCACACAGTATGCAAGTGGGATCTGATGGGATTCAAACTTAGGTCTCCAGGTTTGCAACTCAGTGTCCTTAACCACTATGTTATACTAAGCAAGAAAACAATGGAGTCAGATGGGTTGGCCAGTGCTCCTGTGCCAGTTCATGCTGCAAGCACAATTTCTCTAACAAATTAAGAAAACCATCAATATCCATATCCTCTGTTACTTTTGGAAACACTTTGGATCCCATTTTTGAACCTTGGCTGATCTCAGCTACACCATTACTTACCAGGTCTGGCATCTGCCTCTGCTGAGATGTTGCCAACTGGAGTTCATAGTCTGTCATCTCAAGCTGATATCTGCATTCTTTCTCTCTTTCTTCTGCTCCTCTGCATCTAACTTAGCTGCTTTAATTTTTAACCTGGCAAGTTCTATCTCCCTGTCATTCTGCCTTTTTGCAATGTGATCTAATTTCAACTCAGCTTGCAGGGCTGCCTCAGACTTCGCACTTAAGCCACTGTACCACCCAGGGCTCTTTGGTCAGTTGCTTCCGGACCCTGAATCAGCTTAACTCTGTTTAAGCCTTCATGTGGTATGCATCTCTCCTCACACAGCTGCTCAAGCTCAATCAATCTCACTGCATCATACTTGCCTGGCATTTTTGTCTCTAAACTTGTAACCCCAGATAGAAAATAAAATTAAAAGAGTTAGAAGTGAGAGGAAATAAACAGAATTGTAGTGCTTACTTTTGTATACCAGTTAACACTGCTTAATTTTGTGACTGCCCCTTAAGTACTGTATAGCCAAACAGTACTTTGTACAAGTAAGTCTCATTTTTTCTTCCTCACTACTGCCCCATATATGACAGACAGAGCATCCCACAATCCCCAGTGAGCATCTTTCTCTCTCCATCAAGCCTCTGCCATTGAGACCATCTGGATTAGCATCACCATTGTCGAGAGCCACTTTTTATCAATAACTCAGAGCATGGTGCTGTAAGAAACAATTACTCACTGTAGTAATATTGTTTCTTCCAAGGTGTCCTTAGTATGCTTACCTATAGCAGTAAGCCAGCTGGGTGCAGCTGCCCTGGAGGTGGAGTTAATGCCAATGAATTATATGGGTTAGCCAATCAGGAGAGAGTAAGAGGTTGTGCTTTCTGTAGCAGAGCTAAAGGTCAATCAGAATTCTTTCTAAGCTGCAAGGGGCAAAATAAGGCCCCAAATGTCTACTGTCACAACAGGATAAAACATTAAAAATTAATGATCAGCTGGCCCGTTGGCGCAATGGTTGAATTTCCACTCACGATGCCAGTGACCCAGGTTCAGGAACAGACTCGGGTACTGGAGGGCTGGCTGGGGAGTGAGGGCTTCATCATTGGCTGATGGCTCACCTTCTCTCGAGGGAAGGGTGGGGACCCGCACTGGTGATGGCTGACCCCTAGCGGAGGCTGGGGGTACAGCAATATGCAGGGTCTCAGATACTAAGGGGGCATGGTGAATGTTGGCATCAAGCCTTACATTCATGGCACACCATGTCCCACGGGGAACAAAATGGGAAAAGAGCCCCATAGCTGACCAGATGATGGTCACCAGTTCCCATTGCCGTGAGTCCAAGGACAGTGCACACACCATCCCCAGCAGCACCCAGAACAGGATTGACGCTGGCTGCCCCATTGGTGCCATCCCCTTCGGAGGAGGGGGATCCACCCTGTAAAGGGTTACATCCAGAGTCATCTGGGGAGTTGCATATGTGGGGTGAAGAGGTGGCTGATCCGAGGCAGTGCAGCTCAGAGGGCATAGGTGGCCAGAAGGAGGCCAGCCCAGAGCTGGGAGGGAGCAAAAAAAAAAATAATGATCAGTATTCCAAAGTAGAAACACACAACTGTGAGAAAATGTTGCATGCAATACTAGAAAACAGTTAAAAAGTTGGCAAAGGAAGAGGGGATGCACAGCCATCCTCAGTCAGATTATGCAGGGAAGATGGGTTGGAAGTCAAGCATACTAAAGGACGACTGAGAAGAAGCAATATTACTACAGTGAATATTTTTTTCTTCTCATCCCAGGGGTCCTTTAGTATGCTTGACTATAGCAGACTATAAAGCAATGCAGTTGGGTGGCAAGTACAGAACCTACTTAGTGAAGAGGCTCTGCATAACTGTTGTGCCAAATCTGGCATCTGATCAGGACTGAACATCCAGGCAGTAATGTTTTGTGAAGGTGTAAGTCTTCCATGTGGCTGCTTTGCAGAAATTGAGCAATGGGATGTTCCTTGCAGTTGTGACTGTGGAAGCAGTGTCTCTAGTAGAACAGACCCTGAGGTGGCTGCATGCCAGCCTTGGCATAGCAGAACTGAATGCAAGAGATTATCCAACAAGAAACAGTCCTCTTGGAGGATGACCTTCCCATTCCTACCTTGCCATAGGTGGCACAGGTAAGGAAAAATTGGGTATGATAATCTCTGAACTGCTTGGTATGCTTGAGATAGTAGATCAGAGCACTGTTGACATTCAATCTATGGCGTTTGCATTCACCAGGCATAGATTTTTCTGTGAAAAAGACAGGGAGTGTAATGGACTGGTTCAGGTGGAATTCAAAGATCACATTAGGCAGGAATTTCCTATTTGTCCTAAGGACTACCTTGTTGCTGTGGGCAATGATGTAGTTAGGCTTAGTACAAAGGGACTGTAGCTCAGAAATCCTTCTGGCTGAGGTGATGGCAACTAGAAAGACAGTTTTGCAGGTGATATACTTCAAATGAGCAGTGGCCATAGAATCAAAAGGGGGCTCCATGAGCTTGGCTCAGCAGAGGTTCAAGTCCCAGGAAGGGACATGCTCACTTATTGGGGGTTGAAGGTGCAGCAGATGTTTGAAATGCATTTTGAAGATAGAGTGGGAAATGACTGATTTTTCTTTCCCAGTAGAGAGATATGCTGATATGGCTACTAAATGCACCTTCAAGAAAGAGTCTTTAAGGCATAATGACTACAGTTGTACCAGGTAGTCCATTAGAGTGGGCAGAATGGCCCTGAGAGGGTCTGTCTGGTTGTCTCTACACCACAGAGAAAACCTCTTCCATGTAGAAGCATAGGCCTTCTTGGTACTAGGTTTTTGACCATACAAAGGATTTTCAGGACTTGCTCAGAATACTGAGAATCAGGGTACTCTAACTCCTCAAGAACTAAGACTTCAGATGAAGAGACTCTATGCTGGGGCATGCTACCCTTGTTGAAGGAAGAGTCAGGATACTGTAGCTCAATGGTAGGTGAATGGGTTTCCTGACTTGAGAGGGCAAGGAGTAGGGAGTACCAGGGTTGCCTTGCCCAGTCTGGGGCTACCAGAATCATGATGGCTGGCTGATCCCTGAGCTTCAACAGAACTCTGTGTATCAGTGGAAAGGGAGGAAAGGCATAAAGGAACTTCCCTATCCAATTTAAGATTAGAGCATCCACTGGCAATGTACTGAAAGCTGGGGGTCTGCAACAGTAGAGTGGAAGCTGATGGTTGAGGCTGGAGGCAAACAGGCCTACCTTTGAGATGCCCCACCTCCTGAAGACTGTGGCCAGCACTTGTCTGTTCAGGGTCTACTCATGATGGCCCTGACTGATGCAGCTTAGGGCATCCACTAGGGCATAGTCCTTGCCCGAGAGGTGAATGGCCAATAGGTTCATATTCAAGGAGTAAACCAGGGACCAAATTCTCATTGCCTCTGCAGAGCTTGGTGGACCTTGTGCCACCCTGTTTGTTGATGTAGTCCATTGCAGTGGTATTGTCTGTTCTGACCTGAACAGAGTGACCCTTTAACTGTG
This sequence comes from Neoceratodus forsteri, assembly GCA_016271365.2. NCBI lineage: Eukaryota > Metazoa > Chordata > Ceratodontiformes > Ceratodontidae > Neoceratodus > Neoceratodus forsteri. The sequence continues at coordinate 908,013,969 of CM057452.1, forward strand.
GGGAAAAGGCTTTTATAGCCAGGTACACAGCTCTGAGTTTGAGAAGGTGGCTGTGGTACCTGGACTCTCCGGAGGTCAATGTCCCACTTTTGGACTGGTCCTGCAGGTGAACTCTCCATCCTAGGAGAGAGGTATCCATTGTAAGGACCATGGAGGGTGGACTTTGCTGGAAGGAGACCCCTTCCCTGAGGTTTTCCCTTTCTTTCCACTAGTCTAGAGCTTGAAGTAAGGTTCTTGTGACTGATATTACTCTGAATGGCAGGGCTACAAACTGGTAATGGTCAGATGGCAGTCTGAATTTGAGAAACTTTCCGTGGGACAAAATTTAGAGCAAAGCTCACAGTTATGCTCTGGACCTAAACAACTTAAACAAAAATTGTGGCCATCTGCCTTGGTCACTATCTTAAAGTACTTCATACATTTTTTTAAACCCTGTTGGTCCAGTCCTCTTTTTTTGGTATTTCTGAAATGCCAACTTGTCAGAAAACCTTAAAATAATTTTTCCCAATTGGGAAATGAAAGAACAACAGTTGGTTCCCTCACAGAATGGAACCACAAATAAACAGTTCCCACAGAAGAGAAAGTGAAGTTTTATAAAGAAAAAATGCAGTTCACGATAAAAAAATGGGAACCGCTAAATGTTTAAGTAGTTTTAAGTTAAAAGCGTAACTTTTATACCACAAGCACTACAAAATTTACCTCAGAAAAGGATCGGGAACAGCTAAATAAAACGGAATTCGTGGTTCCCTGGAACTGAAGGGAACAATGAAAAAAGTGATAAAAATGTAAAGAATACCTCAAAAAACCCTAAAGACAGCAAAATGCAAAATAAATAGGCACTTGAAAGGAAATAAACTTTCTTCTTGTGAAGTGTGAAAAAAAACAGCATCAAGTCATGCTTACAACTTCTCGCTCTCAGTTGTAATATATAAGAACCAGTTTCAAAAGGAAAAGGTATGAAAGAAAAAAGAAGAATTCCCTATTGCCCATCTCTGGTACTGTCCAAGTGGAACTCGAAAATTCCATGGCACTTCTTGTAAAAGTAGGGAAATTTCCCTGGCAACAAGGCCAACACTCACCTTAGCAATGAAACAGGTGCATGTAACCCAACCCATTGGGTACAACTGGGAAATGAACTGCCACAGCTCAGCGTGCCTTTCATGGTGAGAAATTACAATAACAAAATAAATAACTAAAACTAAACTGAACTGCAAAAGGCTCTGACTCTCCCCACCCCCACCCAACTGAGCAGAACTGGCCAGATCAAGGTGCTTAGGATCTGCCACAGAGCTGGTTCATCCATTCCCACAAGTGTGACATTATTTACCATGAAGTAGTTATTTTAACTCAATACTTCTACATTATGGTGTGACACACTAACTGCCAAAGCATCCCTTAGTACCACCACCCCCAATACACACAAACAAGTAAAATGCCTTTGTATGAGGAGCCTAACCCCCCCACACACACCCTGATTGCATGGCTATTTCCCAACAACATTTTCAAGACTGCTTGTAATGGCATTGTTGGGATAGTGGCTAATTTATTTGTTCAGATGCAGGTACAGGTACAATAGGTCAACATTCTTGTTTAGAAGGTACAGTGGAGGAAAATGAAGGAAATACAATGATGGCAATGCAGGACAATAAATAAAAGATGACATATTCATATTAGGAGATTCTATAATCAAATATACAGATTTTCTACTAGAGGAAATAAAGAAAATACTACAAGCTGTAGTTACAGTGGTGCTGAAATTAAATATATAACAACCATACTAACAGGTATTTTTCATAATATAGTGAACAACTGAACTGCCATCATGCATGTAGGTACAAACGATTTTAGTAGCCATGGGGTAGAGGACATAATGACAGATATGAATTATACAATAACATAACAAATCATGGGAGGATGATGTGGTACCTGAGGACTGGAGGAAGGCGGATGTGATTCCCCTTCACAAAAGTGGGAGCAAGACAGAGGCAGGAAACTACAGACCTGTCAGTTTGACCTCTGTTGGTTGGGAAAGTGATGGAATCACTTCAGAAGGAAGAATTGTTGAGTACCTAGAGGCCAGTGGGGCACAGGACCCAAGGCAGGATGAATTCACAGTGGGAAGGTCATGTCAGACACATCTAATTGATTTCTTTGATTGGGTGACCAAAGTAGTAGACCAGGGAGGGGCTGTGGACATGGCCTATCTAGACTTTAGCAAGGCATTTGACACAGTCGCACACAAAAGATTAATAGTCAAATTAACCAACCTGGGAGTGGGTCCCAGGGTGGTGGCCTGGGTAAAACATTGGCTAGACAACAGGACACAGAAGGTAATTTTAAATGGAGTCCACTCTGACGAAAGAGGGGTTACTAGTGGGATACCGCAGGCTTCAGTACTGGGTCCAGTTCTTTATAATGTCTTTATAAGTGACATTGCAGATGAACTGGAAGGAAAAGTATGCCCCTTTGCAGATGACACAAAGATCTGCAACAGGGTTGAAACACAAGGAGGTGTGGAAAGGATGAGAAGGGACTTGGCAAGGTTGGAGGAACGGTCAGTATGGCAGCTTGGATTCAATGCAAAGAAGTGCAAAATAATGCACCTGGGAAACAAAAACCCAGGGGAAGATTACTTAATGGGGGGAGGACGTAACAACAACAAAAATGGAAAGAGACTTGAGGATAATCATATCCGATGATCTTAAGATTAGCAAGCAATGTGAGAAGGCAGTTAGGAGGGCTGGGGGGGATACTGGGATGCATAGGGAGAGGCATCAGCAGCAGAAAAAAGGAAGGTGTTATCCCTCTGTACAGACAGTTGGTGAGACCACATCTGGAGTACTGTGTCCAGTTCTGGAGACCCTATCTCTGCAAGAACGTAGACAGGATGGAGGCAGTCCAGAGGAGGGCAACTAAAATGTTGCAGGGTCTGCAAGAGAAGTCATATGAGCAGAGGCTAAAGGAGCTTAATAAAACCATATGAGCTTACCCCCATAACAGTGACAAAGGACAAATGGCAAGTTCTGTTGGTGATGCTAGGAAAGGAGGGCAGGATGGGAGGGAGGAAAATGGTGGAAGGGTTACCCTTAATGCTAGGAGCCTTGGGAGGAAAACTGCAGAGTTACAGGTTCTCATGGCAGAGGGAGAGATGGACATTGCAGTCATCATGGAAACATGGGCCATCCAATACAATGACTGGGACCTGTGTATACCAGGGTACAGATTATTTTGTAGGGACAGAGTGATTGGGAAAGGAGGGGGTGGCACTATATGTGAAGGAAGGACTGTAAGGGAGGCAGGGGAGGAGGGTAGTACAGAGTCACTTTGGATGCAAATCCAGGATTCCAAGAATAGGATTCTTAGAATGGGAGTGGTGTACAGGCCACCATCTCAGACGGAGGAGTTAGACAGGGAACTAGCAGGACAGATCAGGAGGACCTGCGAGAAGGGTAGTGTGGTGATTGTGGGGGACTTCAACATGCCAGGAGTGGACTGGAGCACCTAACAGCCAGGAACAGAAGGGAGCAGGTACTGCTGGATGCCTTCCAGGACAGTTTCCTGCTGCAAATGATCAGTGAACCAACCAGGTTAGGGAACCCTTGACCTTGTGCTGGCAAATGGGGACTTTGTGAGAGAACTTACAGTGGAGGAACCACTGTCGGGAGTGACCACCGCTCAGTATGGCTCACATTGGATATGGGCAAGGAAGGAGTGGAATCTGGCACAATAGTGCTGAACTTCAGGAGGGCCAACTTTGGGAGGATGGGAAGTGGTAAAGGGTACCTGGCCAGAATTCAATCTAGTATGGACACTAACCAAGGTGGGAGCTCATAAGCTGGGGATAGTGGAGGCAACCAAAACCTGCTGCAAAGCCCAGAGCAAGAAGGCTAGGGCTAAGAAACCAATCTGGTTGAGCAAGGAGGTTATGGAAAAGGTAAGGAGGAAAGGGCTGCCTTTAGTAAGTACAAGAAAACAGGAGGGGAGGACAGGAGGAGTACTTGACAGAATTGAAGGAGGTGACAAAGGCAGTAAGGGAGACAAAGATCACGGAACTCAGGCTGGCACAAGGCATTAAGAAGGGGAGAAGGACTTCTTTAAGTACATCAGGGAGAAAAGGAGCTGTAAGGACCACATAGTAAGGATTAGAAAGGAGGGGGTTGGGTGGAAGCAGGGTGCGATAAGGCGGAAGCACTAAATGAGTACTTCTGCTCAGTATTTACTAAAGAGAAGAGGGGGGTGACACCCAAGGTGGGATAAATGGCAGAAGCGGGGGGGAAGTGGTGAAAGATGGGAAATCATGGAGAGCAGAGTTTGAGAGGGTTTGAAGGCACTGAGGGTGGACAAGGCGCCAGACCCAGATGGCATCCACCCCAGGGTACTGAAGGAGCTGGCAGAGGTCCTTGCAGGACCTTTGGCAGACCTATTTAATGACTCACTACATTTGGGTGTGTACCTCAGGACTGGAGGATGGCTCATGTGGTGCTCCTCCACAAGAGTGGCCCCAAGGATGAACCGGAAACTACAGACCAGTGAGCCTCATCCATCGTGGGTAAGCTAATGGAGACTATCCTGAAGGAGAGGCTGGTGGCCTCCTAGAGGCCAAAGGACTACAGGACAGCAGACAGCATGGCTTCATACATGGCAGATCCTGCCAAACCAACCTGGTCAAGTTCTATGACTGGGTAACTAGGCAACTGGACAGGGCCCATGCAGTGGATGTCCTGTATCTGGACTTCAGTAAGGCATTTGACTCTAGTGCCACATGGAAGTCTGGGAAGGAAGTTAGTAGGCACAGGGCGGTGCAAAGCTGGTGAGATGGGTAGGAAACTGGCTGCAGGGAAGGCAACAGAGGGTGGTGGTGGGTGGGGCTCTCACACCCAGGGCAGTGACGAGCGGTGTTCCACAGGGCTCAGTGTTGGGACCAGTGTTGTTTGGGATATTCATTGCAGACATATCATGGGACATCAAGAGCAAGATCAGTCTGTTTGCTGATGATACCAAGGTAGGCACAGTGGTGGATGACCTAGGGGGATGGCAGGGGTTGCAGGATGATCTGGCAAAGCTTGAAATCTGGTCAGACACCTGGCAACTGGGCTTTAATGCCAAAAAGTGCAAGGTGCTGCATTTTGGGAAGAAGAACCCAAGGAGGAGTTACCAGCTAGGGGGAGTGCAGCTAGCCCAGACAGAAGAGGAGAAGGATCTGGGTGTGCTCATTACAGGGTCAGTGAACAACTCGGCACAATGTAGGAAGGCAGCTGCAAAGGCCAACAAAATGCTCAGTTGTATTGCAAGGGGTATATCCTCAAGGAGGGAGGAGGTGATTCTGCCCCTGTATAGGTCATTAGTTAGACCACACCTGGAGTACTGCGTGCAGTACTGGCATCCGTATCTGAAGAGGGACATTATGTTACTGGAGAAGGTGCAGCACAGAGCGACAAAGATGATCAAGGGGCTGGGGGACTTATCATATGAGAGGAGGTTGAAGGAGTTGAACATGTACTCACTGGAGGAGAGGAGAGACAGGGGTGACATGATTGAAACCTTTAAATACATGAAAGGAATAAACAAGACGGGTACAGAGGGCTGTTCAAAGTAAGGAGGGAGGGCCACCAGGGCCATGATATGAGACTGGGCGAGGAAGGTTCAGGAGGAGATGAGGAAACACTTTTTACAGAGGGTGGTGGCTGGTGGAATGTGTTACCTGCTGAAGTGGTATGCAGTAGAACAGTGGACTGCTTCAAATGAGGATGGGACAGGACAAGGGGAAGGGTTAATGAAGGTGAAGGGTGGAAGGGAGGGGCAGCTGCAGAATAAGGGGTGCTAGCTGCACATTCGAGCAGACTTGATAGACCTCTAGGCCTTTATCTGCTGGCAAATTTCACATGTTCACATGTTCATATGTATACTCTTGAGGAAAGGAGGGAGAGGGGGGACATGATAGAAACTTTTAAGTACCTCAGTGGAATCAACAAAGTCCAAGATGGTAGTAGCATCTTTCAGAAAAAGAGATGTGCAAGAACAAGGGGACACAATTTGAAGATGGGGGGATGGCTCAGGGGCAATGTGAGGAAGTATTTTTTCACAGAGTGGCCAGTGGACACATGGAACAGTCTTCCTGAGGAAGTTCTGGGGTCTAAAACTGTGGGAGAATTCAAGAATGCATGGGACAGACATAAGGCAATTTTTGTGGGGGGTAGGAAGAAATAGCCTGTTGGTTAACTAGGATCTGCAGTTTATCCTGTAGGTAGGGGAGTGGGCAGACTAGATGAGACAAGCGGTCCTTATTTGATGTCAAAGTCTATGTTTCTATATGATACAAACATTAAAAAACTCAAATGTGACACAAATCATTTCTAAAGTATTACCAGTCCCCAGAGTAACTTATACAAAAACTTAAAAAATTAAGGCATATAACAACTGGCTACATAACTGGTGTCTTACAAATGACATAGAATGTATCAAATCCTGGGAACCTTTTGTAAATAGTCTTCAACTATATGGTTTTGATGGATTACATCTCAGCAGACAAGGTTCACTACTACTGGGTTGTATTTTTCATAAGACTCTACAAAATATTCAAAAGGGAAAAAACTAGATACTGGGGGCAACGGGTCAATATGACTAGTAGAGAACATTGTAGCAAAATTAAAAACAACAATACAAACTATAATAATAACAAGGGTTTGTCATTCTTATCAACCAACACAAGTAGCGTACATTGTACCAAGCTAGATGAACTAGAATTAATACTGAATGAAGAAATCATTGACATCGCTGCAGTCACAGAGACTTGGTAGGGGGAACCTCTAGTTGGAATACAAATATACAAGGTTACAATATCCTATTTAAGAATCGATCCAATAAGAGAGGAGATGGGAGTGCCATAGTTATAAAAAACAATATTATTTATAAAATAATTGAAGCGTCATCTATGAATAGCCACCTAGAAATGTTGTGGGTTAAAATCTCTAGAAAAACACAAAACAATATGTGTAGAGGAGTTTGTTATAGGCCACTAGATACAAATCTTATAGTGCATAATGACATACTAAATGAAATTAACACCAAAGGCAGTAATACTGACATAATATTGTTGTGCAATTTCAATCTTCCTGGAATAGATTGGACTGATAAAATAGCCTCCAGTGTTTGTGATGAAACTTTTCTGGATACAGGTGAATCCAATGGTATGCATCAACTAGTCACAGAACCTACTAGAAATAGTAATTTATTAGATCTAGTATTAACAGATATTTCAGATCAGATTACAAAAATTAAAATCAGACCACCACTAGTTAATAGTGATCACCAGATTATAATGTTCAACACAAAAATAAAACCTAAAAAAGTTTCGGGTAAAACAACATTTAAAGATTATAATAGAGCAAACATTTCAACAATATTGGAACATTTAAAACAATGGAAATGGGAAGATAGCTCTACTGCTCCAGAAGAGATCTGGACAAAGGTAAAAAACAAAATACTTGAATTAGAAACAACATATATTCCTAATAAAATATCTTACAACAAAAAAGGTAAAATACCAATCTAGTTTACACCTAAAATATCTAATCTATTGGCTCAGAAAAGAAGAGCATATAAGGCATTGGCCAGAAATAATAATGGTTATAATAAATATAGATTTAAAAAGATACTTAAGGAATGTAAACATAAAATTAGGTTAGAAAAAAATAAAATTGAGTTCAAATTACCTTACACAAGAGAAAGGAATGTAAACATAAAATTAGGTTAGAAAAAAATAAAATTGAGTTCAAATTACCTTACACAAGAGATAGGGGAAAAGCTTTTACACTTAAGTAAATAACAAAAAAATAATACCAAGATGCAGCGGTCTGCTGAATATAGGTACAGAAACAATTAGCAAAGCACAGGAAATGGCAGATGAACTAAATTTTATATTTTTGCTCAGTATTCAATAAAACCAGTTCTTCAAATCTTAATTTAAAAAATTCAACAAACTCTGAGACATTGACTGAAGTAACAAAACTGGATATTAAAAAGAAACTCAATAGTATAAATATAAATAAGTCACCTGGACCGGATAAGTTTCATCCTAAACTAATCAAAGAACTATCTGATTGGCTGGTAGAGCCGTTATATAAACTATTCAATCGTTCTCTGTACTTAGGAGATATCCCAAATGATTGGAAAATGGCAACAGTCACTCCACTTTTTAGAAAGGGTAATCGAAGTTTATTAGAAAACTACAGAGCAATAAGTCTAACAAGCATTTTGGGTAAAATCTTTGAGCCATTATTCAAAACCAAGCTAGAAGAAGACATGGAAACCAAAAACATTATTAGACAACACACAACATGGGTTTAAAAAACAAAGATCCTGTCTTACAAGTAATTTGTTTTTTTATGAAAAAGTTAGCAAAATGCTAGATGACAAAATACCTGTCAATATCATCTATTTAGACTTCTGTAAGGCCTTTGATAAAGTATCACATTCGATCTTGGTAGAAAAAATTTATAAACTAGGGATAAATAGTACCCTGGTTAACTGGGTAGCCCAATGGTTATGTTGCTGCACCCAAAAAGTCTGCATCAGGGGTTACTATTCCACAAACAGGTCTGATCACAAGTGGAGTGCCTCAGGGTTCGGCATTGGGTCCTGTGCTGTTTTATATTTTTATCTTGGATATGACACTTAATCTAAAAAATTTTAAAATAAAATTTGCAGATGATACTAAATTAGCAGCTAATGCAACTTTTGAAAACAGAAAGAATCTAGAAGAAGATCTGGTACTTTTAGAAAAGTGGGCACAGGATAACAGTATGACTTATAATACAGACAAATGCATTATTATGCACCTGGGAGAACATAATACAAAACATCAATATACCCTAGATGGCAAAATATTGAACTCTGTAACTACTGAAAAAGATCTTGGAATAATTATAACATCAGATTTATCTTTTGGTACCCACTGTGGATAACTTGTAAATAAAGCAAATAACTTGATTGGATGCACTAAGAGGACTTTTGTGGCAAGGAATAGAGATTGCATTATTCCCTTATATAGATCTTACATTAGACCCCATCTGGATTACTGTTCACCCTTATTGAGTCCCTATTTAAGAAGAGATGTAAATAGACTGGAGGGGATTCAGAGAAGGGTAAACAAGATGATTGATGGTATGAGTGATAGGAGCTTTGATCAGAGACTACATGAATTGAATATGTACCCGTTGGAGTAAAGAAGAGTATGGGTGATCTATTATTTATGTACAAACTTCACAAGGATACAGATTTAATGACAAAAAATGGTTATGACCTTTAATACTAGAAACTGTAACTTGAGAAGTCATATATATCAGCCTCCACTAACATTTCCTAAGAGACTTCAGAAATTATTTTTATCCACAAAGGATTATCCCTCTATGGAATTCCTTACCAAATCATATTGTAAATGGCAGAAATCCAGAATCTTTCAAAATAATCTAGATTTTTACTTGCTAAGTAAGCGGTGTTAAATACCAACATGCTGGAGATGTACTAAACCTTCTGTACATCTATTCAACCCAAGTATGAAACCCAAGTATGATTTAAGGGCAGGTACCCAACTTCAGATTGTGTTTCCTGGGATGCACATTTTATGAGAATACCTCCTGACCAGAATCATTCAGAATTCTGGACATTACATTTTGTTAGGTAGGAGGGGAGAAATGCTTTGCATTTTCCTGTATACAGTATATTTTGTTTTATTTTATACAATCACATTACAGTTCCAAAGCAGAATGCCCTATGCACTGCAATAAGGTATCCAAGTAATATTATTCAGTACAAAATCCCCAAAAGGATATATACAACTCAGTAGTTATTTACAAGGTCTAAACATAGAATACATGTATTCAAATGACATGACCAAGCTTTCCATGACTTTGCAGTAAAAGGTTGTGATGGACTGATAGATTTTAATTACTACTGCTGTAAATGAAATGAGTGCCTTTTTCTCACTGGTGGCTAACATTTCAGCAAGACCAACCACCCACCTCTGGCATAGAATGCCAGATCATGCTTCAAGAGTTCTATTTTCTTGGGATTTATGGTACTGGAGGAACGGCCATTAAAGCTTGACAGTTTTGAACTCACGTGTTGTTTCATGCCTCTGCCTCTAATTGGTGGGTGGGTTCTCAGTGTACTGTCCTCCAACATCATTTCCTTATGGTGAAGTGAATCCTTTCTGAAGATGAAGGCTATATGTGGATCTTTCAGGAAAAGCATCTATTGTCCTTGTTAGTGACAATGGTAAGCGTGGGTCCCAATATTCAAATGTAAAGCCCCTGGATTCAAGAATTGTCAAATGGGAATTCAGATTTGGATGGTCCCATGTAAGGGCCCCTGCAACCAGTGCACAGCACACACACGTGCATGCACACGTATGCACACACGCACACGCACACACACACACACACAGACACGTGTGAGTCCACACACATTATTGTAAACTGTCTCCATACTCTCTAAAAGTCCCCACTGTTTCCTTACCTTACAGTAATCATAATGGCTTCAACGGCACAGCACTACAAGCCTTCACATAAAATCAACTTTGAAGATCACACTCAGTCACCCACCACCTGAGCTTTATTGACAACTAATACCTAAGCTGACAACACTATATGAAAGATATCAGAGAAGGAGACACATATTAGTTTGTCTCTGAAAAGTAAAAGCATATTTAAAATAAAAATAGGACAGTGTGCCCTGGAGCCCTCCCTCCCTCCCTCCCTGGCATTCTGACTGGAGACAGAGAGGATCCCACACCACACACACAACCAGCAGGTCAGTGCCCAGGGTCATGCAATGTGAAGACATCATCCGTAAAGCTGAGCACACTCGGGGGCTTTTGAAGGGTATTGCTGCCTATTTAGAGTAGCAGGGAAGGGGAAGTAATATGCCAGACCTTTCCCCCAAATGTTCCCAAATAACTCCCAATTATTTACCATTCGGATCCAAATACCACATTATTCTGGGTATTCCAAAGTTGAATCTAGGTCCATGTACACCCCTAGTTAGAGGCTGAACTGCACATATCTAGTCTGAGACCTCATAACCAGTTGGACTTCAAATCAATCAGACTCCCTTGCATTAGTTGGTCACTTCACTTTAAGCACTGAAAAATTACTTCGAGCCATCCCTGATACACAACTGGCCTGTCTTCAATAAACATATGAAATTAACTGCATTAGTGGTAAAATGTTTAGTCACCCAGTTTTCAGATGCTGAATGAGTGATGGGAAATATTTATCTTCTCTCTCCCACAAACTTGCATTAATCATCTGTCTTCTTGGCTGCTAAGAAAAATCTGGAAACTCAGAGCACATCTGGAAACCAGGTTGCATCTGGAAATGAGCTGTTTTCTCATGAAACTTTTGGAATAAATAATAAAGATAAATAAGAGACTACAGGTGGAATTATTAAAAGGAGCTGTCCTAGATTGACCTATGGCTGTTTTTAAATGGAAAATCCTTCTGAACTGTTAGACCAAACAGCATACAAATAGTACAGCAAAGCAGCAAAAAAATGACACAGCTGATGCAAAAAATGACACAACCCACATTTGCATTATTTTTTACCACTAATTGAGACTTTTATCACAAAGAGATTCATCTTTTGAAAATAGTTGCAGGGCTGCTTGGATGTATTCAGGTAGATGCAGATGCAACACACATTTGCCTTTCCATTTACTCTTTTGAAAATCCTGCCCTATGTCTGTTAGTGAAACTGAATAACTTCTGTAGGACTTCCCATAGAAGCTTGCTAGTGCTACAAGGGGTTGAAGTAAGCAGCATGTTGGATCTCTCTCTCTCTCTCTCTCTCTCTCCCTCTCCTCTCTCTCTCTCTCTCTCCCTGTAATATTTGCAGTGTCAGTGGTTCAGCAGGTTGCACACTCGCCTCTGAAGCCAGAAGATCAGAAGGCTGTCAGTTCTATCTCCACTCCAAGCACTCTGGTAAAATCCTAACACTAAAACTGTAGTGCAGGGATGATGAACTCCTGAGGTGCCATCTTTCAGATGAGGCATTAAACCAAGGTCCCATTTGCCTGTTCAGGTGGATGCTAAAGATCTTATGGCACTTCTCGAAAAAGAGTAGGGATAGGGATCATGTGATGCCACGGAAGGAATAGCAGCTCAGAGAACCCATCTCTGCCACAGCTCTAACTTTCACAGTCAATTTATCAACTTCTACAGTGCTAATCCTGAAAGTGCATTCACCGCATACCTTCCGACGGCTTAGTGGACTTGCGGTGAAACAGACAAAAGGTGTGACTGCAGCTACCGGGAGTAAAAGCCGAAAGAAGATTGCAGCCTACCCAGACATGGAGGCAGAGATGTGCCAGGCACCTCCTCCGCATACACCACTGCAGACACCTGAGAAGAATTCAAAATGGGCCAAGGGACAACCGGGAACCACTACCAAAGTGGGCCTATTCTCAACATCAGTGGTATCAGCTACCCCTCTTACAGAGCAGAAATTCTTGGAAGAACTAAATCCCTTTCATGCAGCACTCCAGGAACTCACCTCAGAAATGAACGCCATGTGAACTGAACTCATTGATACCAACCAAGTGATTAAAGATGTTACAGCCAGGACGACCTCGCTGGAAGGATGGAGGACATCAATCGATTCTGAGCTCCTGGCACTGCACCAAAGAGTGAGCAAGATGGAGGCTAAACTTGAGGATTTGGAAGCCGAAGTCGCTGCAATAACATCCCCATATTTGGCCTTCAGGAGGATTCACAGGGAGCGGCCCCGATTACTTTCCTGCAACGGCTGTTAACTAAAATTGCTGGTCCTTTGCCTAATAACACCACCTATGTAACTGAGAGGGCCCATCGTTCACTTAGATCCAAACCAGTGGCAGGGCAACCACCAAGACCCCTAATATTAAAATTTCTCAACTACTTAGATAAAGTTTGTGTATTGGGGCAGATCAGGAGTCTCCAGGAAATCCTATGGGAGGGACAGAAGCTGCGATTTGTGCAAGATTTCCCCACTACTATAAGACAACGAAGGGCTGCTTACCATCCCATTGTCATAAAATTAATCACTGCCAGCATTAAATTCAAAGTTCAGTACCCATCCAAGCTATCTGTGTACCACCAAAATGCTTGGAGAAGCTTCGACACAGCAGAGCAAGCTCAAGCTGAATTAAAAGGGCTGATGCCAGATCTGTTCAAGCCATGCTGAGCCCTAGAATGGTTGCTAGTTTTGGTGTTAAGTGAACAGACAATGGAAATAATTTGTGTTACCCATGGTTTCAACTAACAAACATCAGCTATAGTAACTTTAACTCGTGCACTCCTCTGTCTCACTTTTGTCGTTGGCTTGGGGATCCTCGAGGCACAGCAGAAAAATGGTGGCTTATAGTGACAGAGGAAGACCAGATCCACTGGGTGAAAATGATCGAGAAGTGGACTTTCCCTGACTTTCCCTCTTTCCCTTTGGCTCCCACCACCCCTCCCAGATGACGAAGAAGCCAGAAAAGAAAGAAATGGAACAGTTATGAAGGATTCACCACTCATGGAGTGATTAATTTCTTTTGTCTTACTACGTTTTCAGTATACTGTATTATCACACTTTATGTCAACTTAATGACATTTAAGCCTATTAACACAAGAGGGCGCCTAAGCCGTATGTACTGATTTGGTTACTCAGTCAATCATTCCTTTTGTAGGATAGCACTTTTCGATATTATACATGGGACAGCATGGAAAGCTCTGATTTAAAGTGTTGATCGCGTTCCTCCCGAGCTTAGGAGGGAATGTGTTTTTTGTTTATTCCTCTGTCACTTGGAGAAGGGTCAATTATGCGGCTGTGTAGTGCAAGATTCATCTACTCTGCTTCATGGATAAGAAGATCCTTATGGAGGACTCATTACAGAGTAGTGCATGCTCTAACAGAGTTTAACGCCGCATAGAGTTCGCAAGGATGTTACTAATTCATATTTTTCATGAGGACCCGAATAATGAAAGAGTTCCTTTGATTTTCGTTGTCCGGTCACCCCTCCCTCCCCCCTTTTACTATATTATTTTCAGCCTTCTTTTTTCTGATTCCTCCTTCTTCCCTTTCTAAAAGTTACGATGCTGAGGGGGTATTATTGCTGCACTAAAACAAGATAGTATTTTTAAAAATAAGTGTAGGAATGTTGAGGAGAGGTCGAGGGAGCAGAAGGAGGGTAAGGGGGACTGAACATTAAGGATGGCATAAACATTGTGAAGAACTTATATTTGGAACCACTCATTAGATGTATCAAGTTATCCCCAACTATTGCCGGTATTTCTATTGGGCCCAATCAATATAAAATCTCAGCCTATGCTGATGATATTTTGCTCCATATAACGTACCCTCTAAAATCGGCCCCTGATGCTCTTGAAATTATCAAAACATTTGGGGTTTTCTCCAATTACAAACTTAATATTAAGCTTAATCTGGTTCAAATTCAGTTGCTCACCATCTGTACCCCCCTCCCCCCGGTCGCCCCTGAAAAAGGGACTTCTAGGCCCAGTGGCCTTACCGGGTCAACAAAATTCAACAAAACAAAACAAAGCAAATATTACAAAAACAGAAATGATGCCTTTAAATGTTCATACATTCCAGGCTGAAGTTGTTCACCTTGGGTCCCGTTGGACCAGGGATAAACTGAAATATCTGGGTACATCTCTTTCCTGTTTGGAAATCAAAATGAAACAATACAACCTTGATAAAATTCTTATTCAGATTAAAATGGATCTTTCCCGTTGGGCCATGTTACCACTTACTCTTTGGGGATGGGTAAATGTTCTGAAAATGAACGTTCTGCCGCGAATCCTGTACCCCATACAGATGATACAACCTTTTTTACCCAAAACATGGTTCATTCAGGTTAATAAACTTACATCCAATGTTTAGTGGGGTGGGAAGACACCCCAGTGAGCCCTTTCTAAGTTGCAGAAGAGTAGGAACAATGGAGGTCTACAACTCCCAGACCTGCTTCTTTATCAGTTTTCTACTGTCTGCTCGGTTCTTGCATACTGGATGAGGGACAATTCAGGCCAGGGGCATGTTCAGTATATTCCCTTGTGGTATCAAATTGAGCAGAGTTTACTTTTTCCGCACAATATTTCTCTCAATACTCTCATTTTCTCCTCTCTCAGAAATTTGCCTTAGGTCCTCAGGACCATGCCCATAAGAATAACACTTCGAGTACATTCCCAAATGTGTCATTTTTTCCAGGAATCTCTGGTAAAGGATGTCTCCCAGCCTATAAGTGTGAATCTCAATTTCAAAATTGGGGGATTGCCCCTTTTAAATAATTTCTGGCCTGGTAATACCCAACTGAGAGCTGCGGATCTACTTCATTAACATACATTGATGTCCTTTCAGACGGCCAATTCACTGTTTAATCTCCCTAAATCTTTTTGTTTTAAATACCTCCAACTACATCACATGCTCCTATGACACTTTGGAACAGGGTATTGGACACAGTATTTAGCTGGCCCCCTCCTGCCGGCTATCCCTAATTTACCTTCCTCTCATATCATTTCCCACTTTTATCGCCTCCTAAGGGAGGCAATAGAGGAAATGCAAGGTGTGCTGCACTATGTCTGGGACCAAGCACTACCTTCAAACTCTTCAGTTCCTCGACCATGGTCTAAAATCTGGTCACAACTGTATCAAGATGTGAAATGGATCAGATATTGTATTTTGCAGTTTTATGTAATAAATGACTTATACTGTACTCCAGCCAGACTTTATCAAATGGGGAAAATTTCCTCAAATGTATGTTCTCGCTGTAAGCAGAGGCCTGACACTCTGTTGCATTATTGTGGGAATGTAACAAGGTTACACCCTTTTGGGATAGTATTAAGCCTAATTTAGATCCACTCTTAGGGCTATCTGAGGCATTCAGACTGAAAATTTGCATAATAGGAGATTATGGGGAGGTTCTAAGTGGCACCCAACGAAAATATATGACACTAGTATCAGTATGTGCCAAAAAAGAGGTCATACATCACTGGTTAGCTCAGAATATCCCAACATACACAGAATGACTAAAGGAGATACTTTTTGTTTAACAGGCCGAAAGTACGATTGCTTACATGACACAGAGACCACAATACTACCAGAAAACATGGGCACCTTTACGTACTCTACTGACTATTTAGTGGACCAAAGGACATTAAATAAGAAGATACGGAGAGGAGAGGGAAGAACCATATCAGTGGCATGGCTACATTAAATATGGCCCTCTCCGGCTACCTTATCTGGGCTAATGGTAATGCTGGGTACTGCTGCTGCATACCTGAGAGGGATGGGGGGTTCTTGGGGAAGGAGGAGGTAGGAGGAGGGATATGGAAGGGTCTCTGTAGGCAGATGAGACTGTAGTATGTGACTAGGACTAAGATTATGCTTGCACTAGATATCCTTTATGTCATTGTACTGTAACAGGACCTTATTATACAGTATTTGTTTATGCAAAGGGATTATGTATTTTTCTCTGTCAAGTGCCTGGAATAGGATATGTGTCAACTCTTCCTACAAATAAAATATATTTAATTTGAAAAAAAAAAGAGTAGGGGAATTTTTTTATTAAGAAACAACAAAAAAAGAAATACATACATACATATACAAATCTGTAGTGCAACATTCTAACTATTCATGGCATTTCCTAACGATCAAAATAGCAATGTTTCATACATTATATGTATAGTATATCAATTATTATGTACACATGTTATATTTTTCCACCTTTTCTTACAAGTACATTCTGGTACTGATTGCTTTTCCTGGCAATAGTCTCTTTATCCCAGTTTCTATCACTGTAATGCATTCTTCTTTGTTTACAATGTTTTGTTGCAGTACCAATGCACATCTAGCCTGCCACACATAATATTGTATAACTGTTCCTATTAATTGTATAGTTTCTATGTCATATTTATTCCATGACCTACCATATAACCTCAACACAATCTCTTCATATATTATTTTACCATATAAAGGTTCTTCCCATTTCTCTGCTAAATATATCCAGAAATGTTGCATGTATGGAAAAGTTATATATAGATGTTCCTGAATGTCTGGTCTCTGTATACAACTTTTCTTTAAACAGAATCTTTTTATTACTTGCCTGTGTTTATGATTGTCTCATACTCCCAGTCTGTCATGAATTGTTAACAAGTGTACATCCCACACATAAGCTGGAACTCTTTTGTTGTTTATATATGTTAAGACCCTACGTATGTCTTTCTCCATGCAACCTGGTATCTCCAAGGTGTCATAAACAATGTTGAGCTGTATGATTTGATATAACTTTTTCCTCTCCACAGTCAAAACTGTTTGTAGTGTTATTCCCATTGCTTTATTTTCCTTATAACATTTTTCACATACTCAGGTCCATTAGTCCTTTTTTTAATGATTTTAACTGTCCTGTCTGATAAAAGTGTAAACATGGTTCCAACCATCTTCTGACACCATGGGCTGGATATTAAAACTACGCCATTCTGTGGCACAAGCCCTTGCGCTGCTCAAATAAGTTGCGCTGGGGTGTGGCCGGGGTGATATTCAATGGAGTTGTGCTATTGAGCAACTCCTTTGAATATCACCCCCTGGCCACAGCCACTGTGCATGGTGCAGTGGAACTTGTGCCACTGCAAATGGTCAGAGTGGAGCATTCAAGATGCGGTGGTGCAAGTTCCATTGCACCATGTGCAAATTCCCGATATTCAAAAGGTGACATGCAAATGGGGCCATAATTCATGCAAGGCACAGGTGAGGCCATTTGCATCTACTTATGGCCCCATTTGCATGCCATTAGCATGCAGGTGCGTAATCCTGACCACTTGCACCTGGCGCCCTGCCAGGCAACGCTGCTTCGGGTACTCAAGCGCCCCTGCAGCTCTGATCGTGGGCATGAAGTAAATCTCCTCCCCGACTGGCCCGATTGTGGGCAAACCCGTAGTAATCCCCTCCCCGACTGGCCCGACTGCGGGCAAACCTGTAGTAATCCCCCCTCCCCGACTGGCCCGATAGTGGGCAAACCCATAGTAATCCTCCCTCCCCAACTAGCCTGATAGTGGGCAAGCCCATAGTAATCCCCCTCCCCGACTGGCCTGATCACGGACAAACCCTTAATAATCTCCCTCCCCCACTAGCCCGATCAGAGGCAGAACAGAGTCCAACCCCCAAGAACAATATCCCTGGTGGTCCAGTGGACATGAAGCCCAATCGCCGGGCATTAGAGTCCACCCCAGGTCAAGTACCCTGGTGATCTGTGGCCCCACCCACCACCCGCGGCCCCCTGCAGCTCTCCCGTCGGCGGTGGTGGCAGCACCACCTGCCTGCTGCCCGCCGCCTGCGACTGACTGCTCGGGCAGGGCTGCATGCCCATTGGTTCAGAGCAAGAGCCGATAGTCAGTCGGCAGGCGCGCGGTAGCAGTCGGGTGGTGCTGCCACCCGCCGGCTGACGGGGAGCGGGGTAGGGCTCCATGGGTGGTGGGGTGGGGCTACTAGATCACCAGTGTACTTGCATGGTGGGACTTAATGCCCGCGATGGGGCTTCGCGTCCACTGGACCACCAGGGATATTGCTCTTGGGGGTTGAACTCTGTTCTGCCTTCAATCAGGCTAGTGGGGTGGGAGGATTACTACGGGTTTGTCCGCGATCGACAGTCGGGAGAGGGGGATTACTACGGATTTGCTCGCTATCGGGCAGTCGGGGGAGGGGATTACTATTATGCCTGTGATTGGGCTGCAGGGGGGGCACAGGGATGAAGTGGAGGACCACCCACAGGTGGCAGCTGCTGTGTTGCACCCTGCAATCTGGCAGCTCACCTGTGGGTGGCCCTCGACGTACTCCTTTTATTTTTTGCTCAAAGTTGTGCAGGCACAGGTTGGGGGTTGCGCCTGCACAACTCTGCACAGCCTGGCTGAATATCGGGCTGTGCAGTTAGTGCATGATTCCTCCCCTTCTGGCTGAGCATGCCTTCATTAGCATTGCGCTGTTGCTTAGCATGACTTGGGGGGTGCAACTGCCTCCTGCTGAATATGGCAGAATGGCGCAATTTCGGACTTGCACAGGTGCAACCCTATTGCGCATGGTGCAACCCTTTTGAATATCCAGCCCCATATGTACAAATGTTACCATTTTTCTTTAAGGTTCCACCTATGTTATATATTATAAAAATACCATAGAAAAAAGCTTTTGGATTTATCATCCCACACCCCCATCCTTCTTTTCACTCTATGTGATATTTCTTTTTACTGGGTTGAGACAGCTTCCCCAGAAGCCCTGAAAAAATACGCTCAATAATCTTGTCTCCATATGTTGTGGGATTGGAAAAACGTAACTCACACATAGAAAAACAGGTAATATTAATGTTTTTAACAAGAAAACTCTTTTCAGTTTTGAAATCCTACAATTTTTCCATAACCCTATTTTTTGATTTGCTGTGTTCAGACACATTGCCCAGTTTATCTCATCCATGCTCTGCGCCCCAAAGGTGATACCAAGTATTTGGATGTCTTGTTCTTGTAATGGAATACCTGCCATAGTTTGTTTCCTGGGTTCTGATTATGTCCCTATATATGTACCTGTCCCTATATATGTACCTACACTTTTATTTAGATTAGTCTTAGACCCTGATATTCCTGAGAACTGTTCTAAAGTTTGCAGTAAACTATTTTCATCTGTATGTTTATGTAAAGCGAGTGCTATATCATCAACATAGGCTAGTATTTTAATTGATGGACTATGTGGTGTTAGAGGTATTCATCTAATGCTATCTACTATACTCTTTAGGTATATCATAATGTTGTAAAACCATAAATAGATAATCATGAGACATTCTATCAAAAGCTTTCTCTTGGTCGATACTTAAAATATAACCTTCTATTTCCTTGCATAAATAACTCTCTAATCCATAATAAATTATCTTATACTGCTTTATTTTTCACTGAGCATGTTTGCTGCAGACTTATTAGTTTCTCAGCTACTTCACTTAATCTTGTTTGTAATATTTTTGTTAAAATCTTGCAGTCTACTTTTAACTAGCTTAGAGGTCTCCAGTTACTTAGATCTGACTTGTTGTCTTTTTTATGCAAAAAAAAATGAGCAAGGATTCATTCTGGGTCTCTGTTAATAGGCCTTTCTCCATACTGCTTTTGTTTACATCTGCTAAAACTGGTGCTAAAAGTTCTTTAAACCTTTTATAAAATTCTACGCTTAATCCATCTTTACCTGGTACAGTGTTATTTTTTTTTTGTGCGTCCCTATACTCTATTTCACATCTTCTATTGTAATAGGTCTCTGTAAGTTATTTTTTTCACTTTTGGTTAGTTTTGGTAGTGTTAATTTTTGTAAGATATTTTCTGGGTCTTCTCCAAATACTCTTTTAATATAAGCAGTTACTACTTTTAAAATATCTTGTTTACCTGTCTTTGTTTCTCCCCCAGAGTCATATAGCTCTTGTATTGTTCTTTTATCTATTCTTGTGCTGCAATCTCTATATGGGTCAAATGGTTGTCTCTTACTTTGTGTCCCAAATTGCATTTCTTGTCTCAGTGATAGTGCTCTGTCATACTGTGTATATTTTAATTATTTTTGTATCTAGTGAATTTGGGCTCCATAATCATATTTTTCTGTTTCTGATCTGGAAATTAACATTTGTAATTGGTTTCTAAGATGTAAATATTTTACATACTCCCTATTTGACCTCCTTCCTGTGTAAGAACTAAATAATCTATTTATGTCTTTTTTGCTGTCTTCCCACCATTGCATCTTGTCATCATACATGCATTCTATGGATTGTCTTGCAGCCTGTTGCCTAAATACTCATAGTGTGTAGGGTAAATAATATTAATACTAATAATACAGATTCTTATGTCTTCGGAGTCTGCCAAGAAACATTCGTAAACAAGCAAGAGTACTAATAAATGTTTATTATACTACTTACGTCAATCATGTGACAAAGAAAATCACAAGGGAGATGGGTTTCTCACCTCTCTCCTGAAGAATGTACATAATCTCCAGGATTTCTAGGATCTCATGTTCTCCAAGATCATGTGCTCTTTCCCTTCTCTCTCCTGCAACTACAGTAGGTTGCAAAAGGCTGTATACTACAGATAACAGCATAGCAACAGAGATTGCCCCATAGTTACAGATATGAGAAACAATATGTATTGGATAATGACTTAGGAGACAGAATTACTAATGAGTATCACATGAGACAAATAATATGCTTCCATTTGCATTATAGCTTGGGCAAAAGAAAAGCTGATGGGTTCAAACTACATATGGCATTTCTTGCCTGTGTATAAGACATAACAAAGGTTTTCTCTCTGTGTCAGCTTGCTTAGACAAAGAGAAATGCTGACTGGCAACAACTACGTATGATTATATGTGAATATATATATATATATATATATAAATATATAGTATATGAGAAAATATATATACATATAGGTCCAGACATTCAGAAATGTACCAAAGTCCAGTGCAGCACAAATGTGATTCACCATGGCATAACTGGAGTCATATTCAGAGGATGCACAGACCAAACAATACAATGCAGCTGAATAAGGTGGAGTTGCACCATTGTGCACACAGAGATGCCCCGACACAACCGTGGCAGCACAGAGCAGCACAGTGGGGGGGCAGGGCACAGAGAACAGACCCAAGGACACAACCTTGGAAGCATAGTGACAGCAGCCACAGGAGCCCCCCACCAGCAAGGCACAGGCACACACAGATACCTGGAGATTGGACCCCAGAACACAACAGTGGCATGGATAACAGGCAAGAGGAGGTGCCAACAGCCAATGGAAGGCCACCAAGGGAGCCCCCCCAGGCAGACCACCAGCCATGCCCCACCACCATGAGATCATGGCAGACCACACCCAGGACCATGCAGCCAAGCACACATGCACCACACAGGCACACAGGGAGCCCACACACTGGCCACTGAATGGGCCAGGATGCAGGCAGTGCAGCAGACCACATAAGATGGGTCACACAATGCCAAACAGAGGCCCCCAACACAGTGTGTGGACAGTACCAGAACAATGACTATGGCTGTGCACCACCACTACACACACACCAGCCACACACCCCTGACTGCTGCTCCATGGACACCCCAATGCACAGCCACCGAACCAGGGGATGGACACCACCACAAGACACAGCAGAGAACCATGGAAGCACAACACATGCCCCCTGTCATGTACACACCATGGACAGACACTGGGCCACTGCAGCATGGCTCCACATGCCAGCTGCAAAGCAGACACAGACACAGGCAGGTATGTTAGAAAAGATTTAGAAAACAGGTATCTATGTACAACACATAACAGGGGCAGGGAAAGGGTGGGTACAGTGAGGGAAGAGGACAGGGAACAGGGACTGTACAGTGGGAGGGGGGACTGTATGAGAAGATGCAACAGGGTAAACAGTGGTCAAGAACTGGAACATCAATGGTGGCCACGCCTGGCCACCCCACCAAGCCTCCACTCTCCTCTCCACTGCCAACATCCTCTGGATGGTGATGACCACTTCCAGGATACTGGAGACAACCAGAAGCATCTTCCACATCAGCCTTGACAGCACTGTGCAAGGCGCTTTCCACGCCAGATGCTGGACACCTATGGCAAGGGACAGGAGAGGTGATCAGTGCAATGCCCAATGAACCATGCCCACCCACAGTATGCAATGGGCAGTGGGACCACACACCCCTGGAAGGCCTAGAATGGACACCCATAGAGGGGTGGGCCAACACCAGCCAGCAACAGGGCACACCTTGGCATTCCATACAGGTGGTCCCCACTGCACAATGGCCACATGACTGCACAGCAACAGTCACATGGCACACTGCACTGGCAGCACTGCAGCAACAACAGTGGCAGCCAAGCGCATGCCCACCCCACCAACAGCTGGCACACAGGTCCAATGGTCATGCCACAGTGGCATGCACCATGCAGAGTGTGACACACACAGCTGTCATGGTACATGGCACAGACAGCCATGCCTGCACCCACTCCCCACTGCCACCTCCTGTACAGTGAGAATGACTATGACAGTGCTTACCTGCCTCCTGAGGTGCAGCTTGCACAGGTACACCCCATCAGGGTTCACCACCTGGTCATGCTCTGCCACTGCCCTGGCCTGTCTGCAGTCCTCCAGCCCTGTGAATGGAAGGAAGACAGGAGCGCATCAGTACCCGACCACACCAGCTGCCCCACGGCTCACTGTGCACAGGATGTGCCCCTGCCCAACATGTCCTGCACACCAGTACAGCTGCATTACAACACACGTGGCAGCTGGCAATGACAGTCAGTGATGCACACAACAACAGCATACCCCACCACAAGGCATGCCAGGCAGCGAAGCCAACACTGCAGTACAGCACCAGGGCAGACATGCAACATGTGAACACCTACCCAGCTGTGGCACTGCACCATGCCTGATGCATGCCTCGAGCCCCTGAAGATGTTCAGGGTCCCTCCGGCACAGGTCACCATACCAGTGCCTGCACTGCTCTGCTGTCTGGAGAAATTCTGTCCCCCTCTCCAGGTGGATGGCAATGGTCTGCAAAACACTGCCCCAGGCCTGCTACTGGGGCACCTGGCCAAACAGCTGTGCACTGTAGAGCTCACACATGTGACCAGATTGATCACCTCCAGGTCACTCCAGTTATGGGCACGGCATCCCCAACCTTGTGCCATGGCTCCCTCATGGTTCGGCGGTGCAAATGGCAGGAACAGGCACATGTGGCAGCCACAGGTGCCAGATGCACAATGCATGGGAGAATGCACAGGGCCCACCCATTGTGCATTGCTGAGCATGCGCAGTAGGCATGGCCCAGTAGGGTCATGGAGGTGACCCAGGGTCAGAGGTCACTGACCAGTTCACAGTGCACATATGCACAGTAGAGCGTATGACACCATGTGCAATCATGTGCACAGCTGCCCATGCTCAACATGCGCAGTGCTGCTGCATCGTGCTGTCCACACGTGGTGCGCAATTGACAGCATGATAGCGTAGTGCACATGCGCACTGCAGGCCCATGCACCATGCACGCACGGACTCTTGCACTCCGGTCTGCTCCAGCGCAACACCATTGTGCATGGCGCATCTTCTTGATATTCAGATGCCACATGCAAATGAGCTCATCAGCCAATGTGAGGCACAGTGGGGTGCATTAACATATCATTACCATTGCGCACAACCTCATTTGCATGCATTGCACCTCATAAGCACCACAGAACAGCACAGGCCATGGACTGGTATTGCAACCTTGACAGATAAGTGGGGGATACCACAGCAGCAGACTGGGAGCAGACAGTGCTGCAAGGTGGGATGGACCAGGGAGATGCTGCCGCTGACACACTGTGCTGTCCATGTTCACAGGAGGCAACATGCCATCACATGAGGAGGGTGAGGTGCAGGGGCCTGCATGGAAGCACAGGCCCAACTTCACTAAATGGGAATTGGATGCCCTGTTTGAGGCCTACCTTGACAGGGAAGCCCTGTTGACCAGTGCCATGGGCACACCACAGGAAAGGGCCGTTCAATGGGAGGAGGTGGTGACCTATGTCAACCAGCACGGCATCCACCAGTGGTCAGCACAGGAGTGCCACAAGAAAGTTGGGACTGACAGGCGGCACATTAAGAAGTAGGAGGCAGCCATCAGAGCATCCTGTAATGCCACCGGAGGAGGGCCAGTAGAAGCACCTACACTGGTGCCCACAGGGGAGTTGGTGGCAACCATCATTTGCTGCACCTCAGTGGAGGGTGTGCCTGGAGAAGGCTTCCAGATGGATGGCAGCCCATCACTGCATGGTATGTATGGCAGCCAGGCACAGCTGGTGGCCTGGAGGGTGCGTACACAGGTGTGCTGTCATGCATACGGCTGTTCTGCATGCCATGTGCATGTGTGTGCACCAAGAATTGCAGATTGGTAAATAGAGACTCAGTCACCCAGTATATTTCAAGATATTTCTAATTTATTCATATATCTATTATATACACAAGATATGGTGCAAAATACTATACTCTAGTACTATGTAAACATTTTGGAATAACCTTCATCAGTACAGTACCATATCTGTAAAATACAGCATCACAATAGATAATAAATTAAACTTTGTTCATAAATCTATTCCTTCCAAAAGAGTAAATGTCTGCTAAGAAGTATTGCTCACCATAAGTGTTCTTATCCAACCCAAAACATTTGTAACGTACTATTAACATTCCATTTGTCCCATTGTACCTACAAAAAAAAAAATTTATTTATATGTAAGTAACTCATAAAATACGAATTAGTAAATAAAATATTACCACTAATTAATTATCTTGAATGTTTTATCTTACAAATGTTAGAGCTTATCCAGAAATCAAATGACTTTGTTCTTCTCGATTAAAATTTAAACAAATGTCATATATCTTATTCAAATGTCTGCAAATAATAGGGTTACATATGTCAGTTCTCTGTGTTTAATACATATTACTTATTTTTAGAAACTCATATCCATTAAGGCTTACCGTATATAATACCTTTAAAAGCTGACATATGTCCATAATTATTCCTGCATTCTTATATACCTAAAGACAGAATCTTTTTTTAGTATAAAAATCTTTTTACTTTATCCAGCAACAATAAGACAATCAGGTATAAATTGCCAAACAACTGACATTCTAATAACTCAGCTAAATAGTGAAACAACAGTTAACCAGTTTTAAACTCACCTCAAATTTTCTAGGAATCGAGCATAGAGCTTTGCTGATGGCCGTGTGGATCGTCTGCCCACACAATCCCAGCATAGACTCCATGTGCCCGACCTGCTATTTATAGCAGCACCATAAATCAAACATCTATATGGTGTCCTGTAATACCAAACCACTTCCAACAGTCATTATCACAGTCTAATATAAATCTGTACATGTATTCCATTATAACAGTGAGTTACTATTATATATTAAGGCAGTGCTGGTCTCAATATTACTGACATATTGTGCTTGTATGTATACTCTATCTCTCTTCAACACTGAGAATGCTAATACTCTCCCTTAATTATACGTGTAAAAAATGCCCAGATTACCAAATCAAACTCCTGCAATGTTAAAATGCAGCTCACACAATATTAACTTATTTTAAATGGTCTTATGACGCCGCGCCTTTTTTGTAATATTCTCCCTCTCTATATGATATAACAAAGATTAAAAGCGAGTATTAGCATCTCTGTCTCTTTCTTCACACTCGGAATACTGAGGCGCCGATAACATAGTGCATCTTAACAGTTTAAATATGTATACTGATCTACAACAACCTGTATACTGCATAACGAGAGATTTAGCAGCAAGGACGTGTGAGTACCTGAGCATACCAGGGCTATATTCTTAACTTTAACCCTCCCGAGGCATTTTAAATTGTGAGGTTGTTGTAGATTGTTGCTGTTGTGTGAGCTGCATTTTGCATGGTGCTGCTATAAATAGCAGGCCGGGCACATGGAGTCTATGCTGGGATTGTGTGGGCAGACGATCCACACGGCCATCAGCAAAGCTCTATGCTCAATTCCTAGAAAATTTGAGATGAGTTTAAAACTGGTTAACTGTTGTTTCACTATTTAACTGAGTTATTAGAATGTCAGTTGTTTGGCAATTTATACCTGATTGTCTTATTGTTGCTGGATAAAGTAAAAAGATTTTTATACTAAAAAATGATACTGTCTTTAGGTATATAAGAATGCAGGAATAATTATGGACATATGTCAGCTTTTAAAGGTATTATATACGGTAAGCCTTAATGGATATGAGTTTCTAAAAATAAGTAATATGTATTAAACACAGAGAACTGACATATGTAACCCTATTATTTGCAGACATTTTAATAAGATATATGACATTTGTTTGAATTTTAATCGAGAAAAACAAAGTCATTTGATTTCTGGGTAAGCTCTAACATTTGTAAGATAAAACATTCAAGATAATTAATTAGTGGTAATAATTTATTTACTAATTCGTATTTTATGAGTTACTTACATATAAATAATTTTTTTTTTTTTGTAGGTACAATGGGACAAATGGAATGTTAATAGTACATTACAAATGTTTTGGGTTGGATAAGAACACTTATGGTGAGCAATACTTCTTAGCAGACATTTACTATTTTGGAAGGAATAGATTTATGAACAAAGTTTAATTTATTATCTATTGTGATGTTGTATTTTACAGATATGGTACTGTGCTGATGAAGGTTATTCCAAAACGTTTACATAGTACTAGAGTATAGTACTTTGCACCATATCTTGTGTATATAGTAGATATATGAATAAATTAGAAATATCTTGAAATATACTGGGTGAGTGAGTCTCTATTTACCAATCTGTAATTCTTTGGTTCATTGATGGTGATTAGTATTGGCTCCTCCTTAAAAAGGTTTTTTGTTTCTTCCTAAGGTGGCTGGTCTGGACCCATACTTTTTTTATTCATGTGTGTGCACCCACATGTATGCCATGCTGCTGGACACATGCAGCAGCAGTGTACAGGGAGGTACATGTGGGCAATGCAGCACTGACACGCCATACTTTTCTTGCAGCACCAGCATGCCTCCATGCAGATGATGGGGTGCCGGCAGTGGCCGCATCATCCATGGACACCAAAACAGCCCTGGAGGAGAACCCATCAACATCCACCAGCATCCAGGACCCCAACAGGCTACAGATGAGCCCCACGGTACCTGTGGGTGTCCTTGGTCTAGGGTCAGATGAGGCCCTGGATGTGCTCCTGCAGTATGCCAGCCTTGGTGTCCTGTGTGCAGAGACACAGATCGGGGTGGGGTCCAACTCCAATGATGACTTCACACAAATCCTGGACAGCATGGGTGACGTTATGGGTGTGTCACCCCTGCTGGCATCACAGGTGGTTACAGAGCCCAGTGCAATGCCAATGGCATCACAGCTGCCTGCCACCACTGCAGGTGTGGCAGTGTGCATTGCTACAGCTGTGCCCTGCATTGGTGGTGGTGCAGCTGTGCAGGCACAGGGAGGCATACAGCTGCCAGACAGGTGATGGCAGCAGGCTGCGGGTGCCACTGGGCAGCCGGACGCAGTGTCCACCACTGGTGCACCTGCCATACCTATTCCCCCTGCAGACCCCACTGTGCAGCATCCACTGGAGAGGGGGGCTGTGGAGAGTGGCAGGTCACCCACTGATGATTGGAGTCCTGCCTGGGAGCCTCAGGATGTGGACCATCTGGCGGAGCACACCCAGATGCTGTGGGTGTCTATTCAGCAACAGGTACTGCTTGCCACTGGGGTGTGTGTGCACTGTGGGTGGACATGCATCAGTTAGCTCAGCAGCAGGACAGGGGCACTGCACAGCTCCTGGAGGAGGTGCAATGCATGCAGGAGGCCACAACTGCAGCCTTGGATCACATTGCCAATGCAGTTGTGGATGGCTTTGCATTGCTGGCTGCCACAGGGTGTGGCCGTGCACAGAACATCCCCCCACAGTGTACTCTCCACCTCAAAGACCCGACATTGGGAGGTCACGTGATGCAGTGCTCCTAATGGCAGCATAGTCATTAGCTCTCTCCTACCAACCAGCTATTTTTGGTATTTCTGCCGGCTTTGTGGCCATTTTTTTCAACTTATAACCATCCACCAGCATTCCTTAATGGTCAATAACGTATCTGTATCGGAGTTGCAAACAAATTTTAAATTCGGAGCGTCAGGGTGCCGTGAAGACCATGGAGGCTGAAATGAAGCCTGCCGGGGCCAGGCACACACCACCAAATACCCCGGAGAAAGCATCTAAAAAATCAAAGACCCAGAATGTGGGACCTGGAGCTAAAATCAGCCCCTCTGGTTCTCCCTCCAACCCTCTTACAGAAGACTGTTTTCTGCAGGAATTAATCCCGTTTCGGGCAGCACTGCAAGATATATCATTGAAGTTAAAATCTATGCGTAACGACCTTGCCTTGCTGACTACCAGAGTCGGAGATACTGAAGCCAGAACCAGCTTCCTGGAATCATGGAGGGTGAAAACCAACCCTGAAATCACCCTTATTAAGCAACAAATTGCCAAACTTCAGTTGAAAACAGAAGATCTCGAGGGTTGCAGTAGAAGAAATAATATCTTAATTCTGGGCCTACCAGAGGCTGAAGAGGGTCCAGATATCCTGATTTTCATCCAAAAGCTCCTGACCAAGATAGTGGGCCCCTCCCCTTTTAACCCACAGTACCATATTGAGCGAGCGCACCGGTCTCTAAAACCAAAGTTGCCACCTAGTACCCCTCCGAGGCCTATAATCATCAAGCTGCTCAGTTACCTGGAAAAGCAACACATTTTAAGTAAAGCCAAAGACCTGCAAACGATTCTATGGGAAAACCACACGTTGAGAATTACCCAAGACCTCCTCTTTGAAACCTGGCAAAAGAGGAGAGCTTTTCACCCGATAGTGACCAAGCTGATAGCAGCCGGCATTCGATTCCGGATGAATTATCCAGCCAAGCTGCAAGTGCTACTGGATGGAGTGTGGCACTCATTTGAGAAGCCGGACCATGCCAAAGGAGACCTGTCCCAGAAACTGCCCAACCTGTTTAAAGCCGGTTGAACTGTGAACTTCAAGTGCAGTTTTAATGCCTGCTTACCTGATATAAGTGCTGTTGTTTTTTTTTTTTTTTCTGTAGGTTGCTGTTTTGCTTAATTGGTGGTTATCTGGTGGTGATCCTTCTGCTGTCTGGGGCGGTGGTATGCTGCTCGGGTTCCGGGCGCGGCCTGGTTGTTAGGCCGAGTGGCCGCGGGTCTTCTTTTTGGCCCTGGAGCGGGGGGGTAGGAACTACTTCTCTGCCAACGATTCCCGTCAGTCAATTTTCATGACGGACCAGTTGGTCCTATCAATATTATGTTCCCTTCCCTTTTCCTGCAACATGATGGCCTTATACTCCACACTGAGCTTTTTACTCCTCACACGCCTGAATCTGCAAAGGGACGTCCCGCCTGCTCACTACTGGCACCTTGGTGGTGGGGTTTTTAAACCAAACCCAGGTGTGATAGAACCCCAGCGCATCGAGCTTACTTCATACTTTAAAATGCCTGGTAGGACATCTTAATTTACTGCTCCCTTTTCTGTGGGCCATGAAGTTAAAGCTTCCAAAGAATTGTGCTGGGTTGGGGGGGGGCGCAACGATTGGCTAGCCTTGGGCGAACTGCCTCGTAGCCTGTGATGTAGGGAGAGGGTAGCAGTACCCAGGAGATTGTTCTATCCCTGTCTGCTCTGGTTGTTTGTTTTTATTTTAATGTTAAGTATTAAAGGTTTTAATGAGCAGACGATTACTATACCTATGCTTGGGTCTGCTAGCCCTTGGGTCAATCCCCATCCAGTATACATGTTTGGCCGGGATATGTTCTTTTGGACCTAAAGGGATTGTTTGTATATAGTTTAAGGGGGTTTTTAGATATATTTAGGGGTAGTAATAAATGGGGGGGAGGGGGTGGTATACCTTATTATCCAAATTAAACAGTAATAAGATATCTTTGTGTACAGATTTTATATCATACAATTTCATGTTCTTGATCCGGTGGACTGTCTAGTTGTTAATTGCTATTTTTGTGGGGTCGGGGAGGGAGCCTCGGAGAGTGGCAAGCTTCTGATTATTCTAGAGGAGGGTGCCTTGGAGAACGCCAAATGCTTCTGATCACACTAGAGGGGTTACGGATCTCAGACTCTCTTATACATAGTATTACATCATATGGCTGCGAGGTCGATTAAGTTTGCCAGTTGGAATGTCAGAGGCATCAAGGACCCCCTTAAAAGACACCAAGTTCTCCATAATTGTATTTTACTAAATGTGGATATAGTTTTCATGCAGGAAACACATTTGGCAGCCTCAGAAGCTAAAGGGTTATGTAGGCTGGGGTTCCTCTCAAATTTTACAGCTAGTGGCTGCATACGCCAGCAGGGGTAGCCATATTAATTAAACAACATATCATGTTTGTAATGGAGGATAGTATTACCGACCAAGATGGTAGATTCATTTTGGTCAAGGGCCAGCTCAACAACAGCAATGTGGTACTTGGTGCAATATACGGTCCAGTTGGAGGAGACCCTCACTTCTTAATGTCCTTAGCAGACAGTTTGAGTAGATTCCTGCCCTCCCTTTTCATTCTTGGGGGCGATTGGAATATAGTCCCATCCAATGAAATGTACAAAACCTATAGGCTGTTAAAACCTTCATCCCCCTCCCAACAGGCTCTTACTGAATTTATGCACCTGTTAGGACTATGCGATCCTTGGCGCCTTTTCAATCCCAATAACTGCATCTTTTCCTTTTCCTCTCAGGTACATCAAATGTGGTCAAGAACTGACTACATTTTACTAGCTCTATCCTTTTGAGCAACACACATCAGGTAGGTATAGAACCAATAGTTATCTCGGATCATTCTCTGGTATGGATCACGGTTTCCCTCGGTCTACAGGGACAGAGGGACACTTCATGGAAATTAAATAAGCAAATTCTAAAGGATGAATATACAGTCACCCAAATTAAAGATAAGATCCTATCCTATCTAGAATTCAATCAAGGGTCTGTCCACATGGATGACATACTCTGGTGCTCTCTTAAATGCTTTATTAGTGGCGAATTCATTAAGGTCGCTTCCAGTAGGAAAAAGATAAGAGAGGCCAAAATTACCCTAATGTCCAACCAATTCAGGACAGCCGAAGATAATTTCCTCCACTCCAACTCCCCACAAGACCTGGCAGCTCTAATTAAACTCAGGAGTGAATACAATGATCTAACAAGAGAAAAAGCAGAATACGCTATGCATAAAACTAAGACCCGCTATCTGGACCAGGGAGAAAAACCTGGAAGATTGCT
Organism: Neoceratodus forsteri; assembly: GCA_016271365.2. Taxonomy (NCBI): domain Eukaryota; kingdom Metazoa; phylum Chordata; order Ceratodontiformes; family Ceratodontidae; genus Neoceratodus; species Neoceratodus forsteri. Next base: position 908,045,849 of record CM057452.1, read on the forward strand.
AGCTCTTAGATTGAGAGAGTTGGAGAACTCATGATTAATCCCAGCTTTAAACTCCCATGATGGCACCACCAAAACTTTGCCTAGGGATATTGCACTAATTTTCAAATCTTTTTATAAGGAGATCTATGGCAAGAGTACCTCTCAACTATCCTCCCATATAATAGAGTAGTTTTTGGATGGGGTCAACCTCCTTCCCCTCCAGGTACACCACTGTGATATTTTATCAGCCCCTATCACCTTAATTGAGGTAGAAGATGCAATTAAAGACCTGTCTTTGGACCAGGCCCCTGGGCCTGACGGCCTTTCCCCTAACTTTTATAAAGTCTTTTGCAAAGAACTGTTCCCCCTACTTCTAAAATTATATGAATACATGTTTTCCTCAGACTGTCTCAACCCCTCTCTTTTAGAGGCCATGATAATTCTAATCCCGAAGCCAGATAAACCCTTACTGGATCCAGCCAGTTACCAACCTATTTCACTTTTAAATTATGATATCAAAATACTATCCAAAATTCTCTCGCTTAGAATCAAGAAGATTTGGCAGCAATTGAGCCCAGAGCAGGTCGGCTTTGTCCAAGGCAGGTCTGCAGCAGATCACTTGAGAACCCTGTCTCATATCTTTCAAATGGCCCAAGACTCACAATCCCCTATGGTCCTAGTTGCACTCGATGCAGAAAAAGCCTTCGACAGGGTGAACTGGGACTTTTTGTGGGCCACTTTGAAGAGAATGGGCTTCCCTGACACCTTTATCCAGTGGATCATGACGATTTACAAGGCTCCCTCAGCAAAAGTTTACTGCAACCGGGTTTTTTCCTCCCGATTTCCCTTGTGTTCTGGTACACGTCAAGGCTGTCCTCTTTCCCCCTACCTATTTAATTTATACTTAGAACCATTGTTAATTAGTATTAAAGCCTCACCACGAGTTACAGGCTGTGTTATTTCCCAACTCTCATTAACTCTGTTGGTCTTTGCAGATGATATTTTGCTACACCTTACCAACCCAGAATCATCCTTAGCACAAGTACTACAAATTATTGAATGTTTTGGTCAGGTGTCTAACTACAGGTTAAATTTATCTAAATCAGTTATTTTTCCATTAAACTCTATCATCTTTCAGGCTGGCTTCACTCAGTTTGGCATGAAGTGGTCCCTGGCCTCGCTTAAATACTTGGGCATCCACTTGGCCCGTGAGGCAGAAATGGTCAAGAAGCTCAACCTAGATGATATGTTGACAAGAATACAGAGAGATCTTGACCGGTGACAAAAATTACCAATATCCCTATGGGGGCGCATTAACATTGTCAAAATGAATGTTCTACCCTGGATATTTTACCCCCTTAACCTATTAAATATTTGGCTCCCTAGACTGTACTTTAAACAAATACACTCTGCGTTATCCAATTTTATCTGGAAAGGAAAACAACCTAGACGGGCCTTTCTCAAACTTAGCGCAACTAGAGATAAAAGGGGCCTTCATCTACCTAATTTCTTATTATATTACTGGGCTAGTCATCTATATAAAATAGAGAAATGGTCAATCACTCAACTTAATTCACCTCAACCAATATGGCTACAATTGGAGCTTAGATTGCTGGATCAACACAACCTCCGACCCCCCCCCCATATCTTCTGCTACTCCTTTTCCACACTACCTGTAGCCATACAGGAATCCACTATTGGTCTCTCCATTAAAATTCTTTCTCAATGTTGGAACTTCTTCAACACACCCCATACTAAGGATCTGGCACAACCTCTCACTTTAAACCCCAATATTAAAATTGGGGGTAATTGGTTGACCCACGAGTGGCTCCCACAAATCCATAACTCACTAGTGGAGTCTTTATATTCGCAAGGCTCATTCCTCCCTTTGGAAGACATTTTAGCTTCCTTTAATATTTCCCAGAAATATATTTTTAAGGTCTTTCAATTGAGACACTCAATACTTAAGTTATTTGGGTCTGTACATTTGCCATCCAAAACAAGGCCCTTCTTGGAAAAGATCCATGAAGCTGCTGTTAATCCCCATGGTATAGCCAACATATATGTCCAATTGTTGGATGCCCTGTTTCCTAATACCCTGGAGGAGTCTAAAATCTGGACATCTCCTACCTTGGACTTTCCCCTTCTCTGGGAACCGATTTGGAAAGACTTGTACAAATATCTTTCCCAGGACAACCATAGACTAATCCAATACCACATTCTGAACAATCTTTATTATACGCCAGTTAAATTAGCTAAATTTGGTAGCTCAAATCAGCTAACTGCGATCTTGGGATTACTGAAGGAACTTGCTGCATATCCTCTGGGATTGTGACAGAGTAGCACCCTCTGGAACTGTCTGAAACAATCTAGACCCACTTTTGGGGCTAGAAGAGCTCTTCACCATAGAAGTTTGTATTCTAGGAATTTACTCCAACATTGAGGTGAAGGAACGTAAGTACCATATGGCTCTGATTTCTATAGTTGTCAAAAAGTTGGTCCTCAGACATTGGATGGACCGAGATTCTATCACATACTCGGAATGGCTCAAAGAGATGTCCCTTTGTTTTAACACTGAGAAGTTAATAGCTAGTTCCAGAAACCATCTGGCTTCTTTCAATCGGAAATGGGGTAAATTATATGCTCTATGTCTGAAATAATCTCTATATGTGATGAGCCTTTGATACTTACTGCTTAATATGCCTCCGCTGTACAGTTATGGTTAGTTCGGTGCTGCTTTCCAATACCCTTCTCTTCTGTCTCAGTTTCCCCTTTCACTATGGCACTCTCTGGGGCGGCGGGGGGTAAGTGGGGGGGTTGGGGAGAGTTTTGTGTTTTTTAATTGTCTCCTTCTAATTTTTAGAGGTTTTGTTCACTTCATTAATTGTTTTCTTACTTGCTCCGTGTATAGTATGTCAAATAGCCTATATCTCATATATTGTTGGTTCTATAAAACTCAATAAAATTTAAATTAAAAAAAAAAAGACCCAGCATTGGGTGACCCCAACACAGTGGATGCTGGGCTTACATGTGGGGGATGGCCTGTTTGGGCACCTACACACCCTCGCAAGGGCACAGTCACGGTCCCATGCTTCCACCCTTGGGGGGCTGTTGGACATCTCCCCGGCTGATGTGCAGCCTGCAGCTGCTGATCTGCCCCAGCATGGCTGCCCCAAGACCATGGTGGCCATGGTACCAGCCAGCTGCCCTGACTTGAGTGCTGCCCTGACTGCAGTCTGTTGCTGATGCCCTGTGCACACATGGGCAGTGTGGGTGTGTGTGCCATACCTGTGGTGGTGCACCTGTGTGTCATGCTGCATGCTGCCCATGTATGTGCATGCCCAGCCACCAGCCCATGTGGCATGAGTGCAATGAGTACTGGTTGCACCTGTGCACTGGTGCCATGCGTCTGACCCACACCACATTCCACTGCCTGTGTGGATATGTGTGTGTGTGTGTGTGTGTGTGTTGCCATGTGTGGTTGTGTGCCACTGCCTCCCCTACCCCTGTTTCATATCTCTGTGTGTGCATGCCCCTCACCTTGCATGTCCCTGTATGTGGGCTGTCCTTGTCTGTGTGGCCCATGCATGTGTACCACACCACCTACCTGCATTCTCCAAAGTGTTCCTGTGTGACAGTGTTGCAGTGGCGTCATGTCTGCTGCTGGAGTTGGGGGTCCCCTCACCCAGGGGGTGGCTGCCCACAACCCTCCAGCACACTGTCTCTGTCGTCCCCGCTGCTGTCACCCTCATCCACCTCGACAGCTATCCCACAGTCAATGGCCATGTTGTGCAGTATGCAGCAGGCCAGGAATAGGCCACAGGCTTTCAAGGGGCTGTACTGTATTTGCACTGCCTGACCTGTCTAGGCAACAAAATTGTGCCTTCAGCATGCGCTCCTCTTCTGGGGATGATGGCCACTGGTAGGGGGTGAGCAGCCAGGGCCTCAGAGAGTACACACTGTGTGGAGAATGACATGGTTAGCCTTATGCTATTCTATAGTGCACCTCTTGCCTGTCCTGGCACCCACCCCATCTTGCACACCCTGGCCACCCCCATCCCCAGTTCTGCTATGACCATCACAGCCTTGCCCATGCCTTACTCACCCACTAGGTGGTTCATGGGGATGTCCCCACATTCAAACCTGTGGCACAGTGCAGAGCTATGCCAGATGAATTCATCATGTGCACTCCCAGTGTGTGTGGCACAGACATTGATGATGTGCCCCATGGCACTGCACACCACCTGGCAGTTGATGCTCGGGCTTCCCTTCATGTTGATGTATGCTGTTCCCTCAGGGCCAGGTGGCATGTGGATGCTCACGTGGGTGCAGCCAATGGCCCAAGCATGCCTGGCATGCATGCCACCCTGTGGAAATCCTGCATGTTTGCTGTACAATCTACCTGTGTACTGAGGAAATGTATGAATTCTGAAGCATGTGGCAGCAGAGCACTGAAGAACTGTGAAAGATGCGGGACTTGGACAACTGGGTAATGCCTGTGGTGTCCTCTGTTGGTCATTGGAAGGTGCCCGTGGTGAGCAAGCACATTGCGGCGGTCACCTTGGTCTCCACAGAAATAGTTTGGCTTCGTCTAGTGGATGTCTGCATCTCCTCACTGCACAGTTCACAGAGCTGCCTCAGAATGGCCCAGTTCAGGCAGTACTGGCCCACGATCTCAGTGTCACTGTAGTTCTCAAAGGTGATGTGGGCACAGTACCGCCTGAGTCGAGCATACCACTGATGGTCCTTTCGTCTGCCATGTAGCTGTTCCTCCTGCCTCCTCACACCTCTCATTACTGCCTCCATCAGGAACGGTGCACTCTTCATCACTCCTTCAGTCCATTGTCCCCCTGGGTGGTTTGCCACTGTCTGTGTGCCACACTGGTACACTGTGTGTGTGTGTGTGTGTGTGTGTGTGTATGTGTCTCTTTCTCTGTGCCCCTCTCTCTCCCTCTCCCACACCACCTCTCTGTCTCTCTCCCTCTGTGTCTGTTCTTCTGTCTGTCTGTCTGTCTCTCTCACTATCTCTCACTCTCCACTCTCTCTGTCTCTCACTCTTGGTGCAACTGCTGTCTGTGTGTTTGTGCCCTGTTTTTATAGGAACAAGTCTGGTTGGCGCATCTTCAGTTTGCTCCACACTTACGCCATGGCTTCACAGTTGAATATGCCATTCCACTCCATATTTATGGGACTGCCCCCTGCACTTGCACCACATAAATTATGGTTGCACATTGGCACAATGGGTTTTGCGCTGCACTACAGCTCCCGCTGAATATCGCTACTCTGCGCATCTATGTACTTTCGCTGGCACAACTCAGGAGCACCATGAACAACTGCTCTGAATATCCAGGCCACAGTGTACTGAATCACTGATGATCCCTCAGAGTCATCTTATCAGTGATTAGGTAGATCTTTATTTATTTTTTATTTATTTCAATCTAGGATTACAATACCTTTGAGCCGAGGCTCTTTTACAAAGGTTCCATGTCAGAGTGTGCAACAGTCATCATTTTTAGTTACAAACATATAGTCATTGACTTACAGACATGTAATAACCAGTACAAAGACTTGAGCTATGAGTAAGACAAGATTATATATGGAATATATGTAAAAAACAAAGATAATGCATTATAGTGAGGTATAATAGTCATGCATGATCTAATCCTACATAAGAATGTAAACATTAGGAAATATTAGCAGCAAAGCACATTCCTGGCACTCATAGTTAACCTATATGATGGATGCCTAAATCTATATATTAGTGCAAAAAAAACAGTATCACAGTATAATAGATCAGAAATACAGTGTGAGTGTATGTGACACAATAGGGAGCATAACCCAGGTGTAAAAGTCCCCTCTCTGTTGCCCTAATTGCAAAAGTGGCAACACCACAAAAATATGATGGTTAGGCGCCATTCATCTACAGGCCCAAGGCACAAGCCTGATAGAGGAATTTTAACTGGTCACGGTGGTGTTTCAGGATTTTCCTTAAACAACAAAATGTAATTATAATGGTAATGTTAGTAAACCTTGTATTACTATAAACATTTGGAATGAAACTTCACAATGGGATTTTCCAATATCAAAACAATCAGTAAATACTGATATGTATCAGGTGTATGTCTGTTCTACTGGGAAGAAACTGAAGAGACACACTTAAGTTGCCTGTATGGATATTAAAAATAAGTAAAAAATCAAGATAGAGCATCAAGATAGTTAGGACTAGATTTAATGATATCTGGTTCTGGGATGGGAACAGGTGTGATTACCGTATAACCTATTATCTGTATAGAGAGTAAAAATAGAAGTTAGAAAAGTTCACGTTGCATAACTTTTAGTCCATACAGAAGAATGTATAGTTGGTCACCACCCAATGTTCAACATCAGCAGAATATACCACCTTGGATGATGGCACTTTTCAGCTGGTAAGTTGAACAAGACACAAAATGTCAATGTCCACAAGCCATAAACTAGGAACAGTTCCAGGTATAAATCCAGGATTTCTTCAAGTGTTAGATGAAGATTCATAGTTCACACTTGATGCATTTAGATTTTTCAAAGGTAGATCCAAATGTTAAGGAGATTCAGTATTTACAGAAGCCTCAGCAGAGGGTGCATTAGATTGCTCACTGAGTTTTACAATGGAATAGCAACAGTGCTCAGTTGAAGATGATCACAAGGCTGCACAAAGTGTAAAAGTTTATGACAGTACTCAGTTTGTATGAGGTGCCAACCAGGCTTGGAAAACAAGCAGTGACGAAAATTGATTTCTTGATTTTAGATCAAATGAAGAAGAGCCTTCTTGCTGAAGCTAGGGGATTGCCCCCACCCCAGATTTGCTTCATATTATGCATAACAATGAGCTTGATTGTAGAATCTTAATTGGCTGGGCTGAATACAGTTTATTTGAAAGTTCATAAGAGGAAGCCTAATTTCAGTTATTGGCCAGTATTCACATGTTGGTAAGACAAGTTGGAAGATGCCACATCTGCATAAATGGTGGTGATCCTTTCAGGTACGACATTCAATGTTCAGAGTCAATCACAATTCCAAGACCGCATGGTAAACAAGGAAAGGAGGTAGTTTCAATCTTTCACGATTAAAGTTATGATCAAGATGACCAACAGAATGGATGGTTGTCAGACGATCAGAGATGGATGTTGCCAGATGAAAATGTAGCAATGGCACTGTGAGAGTCACAAGCATGACTTCCTGGATTGTGCAGAATTAAGTTGTGAAACATGGAGCAATACTGGTGTGTGTGGTGACATATCCAAGGTTCCTTGCCATTGACAAGGGAATAGTGCTAGATTCAAATAAACATTTGTTAACACATGCAATAGAAGTGCAAAATGTTGCAATGCCACTGACCCATATGTCTATCATGTATGAGATCAAGGATATGTCCTAATTCCAAATCCCAGAAGAGATAACCAAATGGTTGTAAGAGCTCGCCTGCTTCCTTAATGTGAGCAGAAATTAATTAATTAGCATTAACATGAACATTTGTCAGGTCAAACTCCTTCACAATATCCTTAATATTGTAAATATAAATTGCTTTTCATGAGCAAGACCATGTATACCATGCAATGGGGGAAGGTATGATATTAAATTTCATACTATCATAAACCTTAAACATATGTGCTTAAATAATGGCTATATCAGCCCTATTTCAAATAGATATGTAATAGCCAAACAGGCCTGAGACTAAAAATGTGTTTTTTTTTAATTAAAAAAAAAAACACCTAGTGCGTTTGGGTAGGTTTACGGTTATTAAATGTACCACTAGTAGTCATGATGTGAAAATCCTGTGTGTGTGTGTGTGTGTGTGTGTGTGTGTGTGTTGGTGTCAGTCCCTACATAGGGAGTCATTAATGAGTACCTGGTATGCTGCCAGGGTATCCAATCACATCATTATTTAAAAATATGTGGGAAGTGTTTGTTGTGAAACATAAAACAAATCATTTCAAGTTCTAAAGAGTGAGATTTAAAATCACTAGGTTTTGTATGATCTGTACATTATTAAGTAGGGTACCTGGTTGGGAAGTGGCTGTTAGACCACTGGGTGGGCCAGGGTTTTATTTTGGGCACTCAGTATTAAGTGTCACAAATTATGAGGAATCATAGGGTAAAACCTTAAGGTCTAATGGCTTTTATTGCAATATGAATTTTGGATGCAAAATTCCTGATTATCAATAAAATGTAAACAGGAGTCTAGATCAAGTCTAGCTTCTAGGATTGATCCAAAGCAATGATCATAATATTCATAAGGGCGTCACTACCCTCCTGGACATTGAACATGTATTTTAGGACTTTAGTGTGAATTTCACATGATGCAATTAAATCATGTGGGCTTGTGAGGTACTCTGCTTCAACAAGCTGTTTAGGTTTAGGTCACTGGTTCTTATCTGCAACAAAATGTGCAGTTTGGGCTTGAAAGAAGATCCATACTTTTAAAAAGAATAATAAGCATAAAAGCAAGCATCTCTGTCTCTGGAACCTAAAAGGAAAGAGAAAAGAAAAACGTAGTTAGTTTAGTACTATTCCGCCCATTGGGGTATGGAAAAGTAACTGAATCTCTTTTAAACAGGTTAATTTGCTTAGCATGTAGCCATTTATCAATAACTGCTATTGTAAGGGAGTCTAACTTGGTAGATTGCTGGACTGAATTTGCTTACAATGGGATAGGGCCCATTCCATTTGTTTACAAATGGATGTGTAGGTGGTGCAAATTTGAGTACCATTACTTGGTCCCCAGCTTGCCAAACTACAGGATGTAGTTTTGTCACACTGGATTTTGGCCTGTTGTTGGGTCTTGCCCATGTGAGGTGCAGCAAACAAGTGTACCTTTTGGATGTCTTGCTTGAGATATTTAACATATTCATCTACTGATGCTCCATCAGCAGTGGCAGTACACAGGTCCAGAAGTAAATGTTCTGGGGGTCTCATGAACCGTACGGTCATGATTTCAAAAATGGGGTACATTGTGTACCTGCAGGGGATGTCCCTCTTATTGCCATAAGGAGTAAAGGCAATAATGAATCCCAGTCCTTTTGGGTTTTTCTGAACAAGTTTGGATAACATAACTTTGATCTGCCTGTTAGCCCATTCCACCTATCGTGATGATAGTGGGCGGTAAGGGATATGAAACTTTTGTTTTACCCATAACAAATCCAGAATTTCCTGCATTACTTTGGCTATAAAGCTGGATCCCTGTAATTAGAATTTACCTTTAGGGATAAATGTTACCTGGTAAATAGCTGGCTTACCAAGACATTTGCAGTCATTTTGGCTGTTTTGCTGCATTAGGTTTGTGATCACTAGTGCAAACTAATTGTTCTTAATGGTTGACATCGGGCTGATGTAGTCAATCTGGATGTTGTTCCAGGAGCCTGACTGCCTCTGGGGTAGCAATGTATTTTTCCTAGATGGTATAGGATTGTTCTCTGCACAGATCAAACTGTTACTAATGTAGTGTTCTACACCATTTCTCATGTGTGGTCATCAGACAAGATTTCAGTCTGTCTAGGGTTTTTAATGACTCACTAGTGTCCACCAGTTGGAGTATCATGTACTTGGTACAGCAGATAAAATCTACTCTCAGGTGTTCAGGAATTACTTGTAACTGTTCATGAGTGTTATAGCAGTGATGTTCCAAATGAGTAGGCCATCACTGGATAGGCGAATGTTATTTTCACTTTCTTATAAGAGCTTATTTTGGAAGATAACCGTTGGTTCCTTTATTAAGGAACCTATATACTGCCCTCAAATGAGGGTCCTTCTTTTGGAGCACAAGGTTCACATTTTAGAATATGCTCAAACCTTATGAATGTACAGTTTGTTCTTAAACTGGTTAGGTTGTGATGTACACAAACAAGTCTGTATTTCACAGGGGTAATATCAGAGTATTAGGGGTTTGTTTTCTTCCAAATAAATTCATTTTAGAGAGAAACAGACCCAATTAGAATCCATAATAAAACAAAAAACAGTTTCTGCAATGCTTTTGTAATTAGATCAAGGCCATTCTTGAAGCATACATAACTTAACCCTCTCATAGAATGCAGGTATCATTTTACATAAGGAAAAATCTGTGTATTCCTCTCTATTATCACAGCCTGTTTCACTCAATGACTTACCAGCTCTCTAAACCATCCACAAACATTTGTGGTAATTAGGAGACTCCTCGCCTCCCTACTTTTTATCTTATTTGCCAAGCATGTTTTAACATTGCCTGTAAATAGTACATATACGATGATGCAGTTACTAGCCCTGCACACTCTGTCGTCACCAGAATGTAAAATAAGAATTCCAAACCCTGCTATCTGACCCTCATTGGTATGTGAGGCTGAGTCGTCAGTCAAAACATGACACACAGTGGTGTCTTAACACTTTCTGAGGTTCTGTCAGAAAGGGCCCTGAGACAGGTAGGTCAGGGGATTGAAGTGAACAATCATGGGTCTCTCCTGTTAATTGTAGGCCATGAGCCAACAAGGATGGATTTTTGATAGGAAGAACAGTGATGGCAAAATCCTGTAAAATAAGAGACCAGTGTGTAAGTCTGGCATTCGATACAGAGTCATCTTTTACTGTCTGACAACAGAAAGTTAGTTAGCAAATGATTGAAATGCAGCACAATGGGCGCATATCCAATGATGTACATAAAGTATTTTACTGCCTAGTATGTAGCCAAAAGATTCCTTTCACAAAGGATGTATTTTAGCTCCACTGGGGCAAGTATCTGGGATGCATAAGCAATGGGTCTGATGTGTCCATTGCATGTTTGGGCTAAAACTGCTGAGACTGATATATCTGATGTAGCAGTTTCAATATACCCTAAACTGTGTTAGGATTAACCAATGCTGGGACCATGGTTAGTGATCACAAAATAAAAAAACAATGATATCAGTATTATGATGCCTTGCACCTTCTTGCCAGTAGTGCCTGCTATTGTCTGTACTGGGAATAACCCAGACTGTTTCTGACTTGTGTCTGCTATTGCATGTGCTGAGAATAACCCAGACTGTTCCTGGCTTGTGCCTGCTATTGCAGCCACAGTATGGGATGATCCAGGTGTCTCTGGTGGAGGGGGTTCTGCATCATGTGCAGGCAGTGCTGGCACTATCAGGGGTGCCTGCACAGTGGAGAAAAGTGGTGTGCAAGTTGCACGTAATTCTCCAGCTATGGATTGTGGTTCAGTAGCCCTCAGGGGTGGAGAAAGTAGTACTGAAACAGCTGTCAGCCTAGGTTCAGAAAACAAACCTGTAACCATCCCCCCCAACCTGGCCTGTGATGCTGAAAATGTCACAGACACACATAGCTTTTCAGAATCAGGGTTGTCCCCTCCACCATCAAATTTAAAGTGGGTTTCCCCACTGGAAGGTTGCTGGATGGTAGCAACATTGTTCCTAATGTTACAGCTTAAAGTATTAATGGGCTGCATGTGCCCAATGTTGTTAGGGTTAGAAACAGTACATTCGGTCTTCTCAGGGAAAGCTGATGTTAAATTCCACAGGGAAGAATCACATTTCATGTAATTAACTGTAATGTGTTCCTTAACCAAGGACACTCTAATATAGTAAACATTGCTAGCAGAAGTTGCTTCTTCTGAAGCATCAGACACTGACATCATGACAGATTGCATACCAGCGTCATTCAAAAGTACATCAACATCATTTTTAATGAGACTCTTCTGTCCCTCAGAAACACTAGTCTTACTGATAACACTATTTATTATGCCAAAAACCTCCGGTATGTTTTTTGTTTGGTTATGGCAGCAATCACAGGTCCCTGTGACTGCATGATCCAACCTCCATGATGTGATGGTTGGCCATTTTGGATTAACTTATGGGCATCTTGGGTTACTGTGTTATGACCATCATCACATGACCATAACTGTCCATCTTGGGGATGGTAGGGGGATGCAACCTGATGACGTGTGTCCACCATTTTGAGACCCTAACAATTCTCCATTTTGTGAATCACAGTAAAACAAGTGGCTAGACTTTGTTTGAGTCCACCCACAGCATACTGTGAGTGTTCCAAATCAACCTCTTCATCAGAATAGGCAAGGTCTATGGGCATTAAGGTAGTATGCCCTGCCAATACCTCTGGCTGATGGACAATGTTCGCCATATATGACTTTTTACTCCTACATTTTAACTGCTCAAATACAGGAGTTAGCATGCTGTAAAGTGCCTTGTTTTTAGATTGCAAGACATTCTCATCTTGTAAAGCTTGCCTTTTATCAATAGAAGCTGTGTCACAGTTTAGATTCAAAACATTTCAAGTCTGCAGTAAAAAAACATAATAATTTATGCTGTTCAGTCAAGGTCTGGTGTTGAAATATCAGCATGTTAACTCTTTCTGTAATTACTTCAGACTTTTTATCCCTAAGTTCCTTGTTTTCAAAATGTAAGGAATCAGTGTTATTAGCCAGAACATTCATTTGGAAAACTTTTTTTTTAATAGGTTTTACCTTTTCAGCATTATCTGTTAAGGCATTCAGGTGTTGGCTGCCCCTCTCATTAAAGAGAAATTCATTTTCTTGATGGGGAGACTGCAGCTGAGACTGCAGTCCATCTATTCTTTTTTTATGAGAAGCCTTTTTCAGACTAATTCCCTGCTTGCAATTTATATGATCAGCCTCAGATTTGATATCACACACATTATGCATTACCCATTTTTCCAAGTTTCTACACACAGTGGTAAGTTTGGCATTTTCCTTAATCTTACATTCAAGCTCCTCAAAAACATGAGTAAGCACACCGTGAAGTAATCTAGCTTCAGTTCACAAGACTTTCTCACAGAGAAAAACTAGTCTGTTGTCAAGAGAAGCTTTATCACATTTGGTATTCAAAGCATACATTTTACATCTACAGTTTTCATAACTACTTAGTAGTGAATCAGATTATTTAGTCAAGGTTCTGTTTTGAAATAACAGCTCATTAACTTTCTCAGTAGACTTGGCATGTAACCTACCCATCTTTTGCCTATATGCAGTGTAATCTGATTTAGGAGTATCACATTTTTTATAGAAAATGCTAAGCAAGCGAATAGTGTTGCAACTAACAATTTTTCAGGAATATCTTCCTTGGTACCATGGTTTAAGTGACTATAGTCTTCAGAAATCACCCTCATGGGACTGTTCCTGGGTTTGCCACATTGGCAAAATATTTTAAACCACCATAAGCAGTTTGAATTTGTGAAGCATCCAGCCTCAACTTCAGTACTGATATTTTAGACATGTCCTTTAAGAAATGAGGAACCCTTAGTTATCTGTGGATCAAAAACTTTGTTTGCAACCAAAGTGCATGACAGGACACAAACAACATTTGGCGCAATGTGGACTCCTAGATGAGTAAATAAACCCATTAGGATTTAAAACTACAAATGAAAGCAGTCTATCTGTCTGTTTGAATCCCTTTACAGCTGTGTGTTCCCACAGAGAAAGAAGAGAAAAAAAAATAAAACAACTCATTACACAGAGATTGAATATCTGCCAAATTATTGTTTTGTCTGCACTGTGGAACACACAACAGACAGAAGATATTTAAACAGAAGACACTGTCAGCTGCTTATTATTGGAGATTTCTCACCCAGTGTTTTAATTTACAGAGAAAATTAAAATGTAACTTGGCAAACACCCAGACACACTGCCTGGTCACCATTTTCATGTTGCCTAAACAATCTTAGTGTGTAGGGTAAATAATAATAATACTAATAATACAGATTCTTATGTCTTCAGAGTCTGCCAAGAAACATTCGTAAACAAGCAAGAGTACTAATAAATGTTTATTATACTACTTACGTCAATCATGTGACAAAGAAAATCACAAGGGAGATGGGTTTCTCACCTCTCTCCTGAAGAATGTACATAATTTCCAGGATTTCTAGGATCTCATGTTCTTCAAGATCATGTTCTCTTTCTCTTCTCTCTCCTGCAACTACAGTAGGTTGCAGAAGGCTGTATACTACAGATAACAGCATAGCAACAGAGATTACCCCATAGTTACATATATGAGAAACAATATGTATTGAATAATGACTTAGAAGACAGAATTACTAATGAGTATCATATGAGACAAATAATATGCTTCCATTTGCATTATAGCTTGGACAAAAGAAATGCTGATGGGTTCAAACTACACCTGGCATTTCTTGCCTGTGTATAAGACATAACAAAGGTTTTCTCTCTGTGTCAGCTTGCTTAGACAAAGAGAAATGCTGACTGGCCACAACTACTTATGATTATATGAGAATACATATATGTACTGTTTATGAGAAAATGTAGATAGGGCCAGATACTTAGAGCCATTGCGCTATGCACAATAGGATTGCGCTGGCACAACCCCACTAATGTGCCGGAGAGTGACATTCAGTGGTAGCAGATGTACTGCACAAGTTGCAATGCACCAATGTGCAATGGCAATGAATGCATGTGCAAGTGCAGGGGGTGTAGCCATGAATATGCAGCACAGTGTGATATTCAACAGCAGGTGGACGGTGCAAGCACGGGGCAAATGGGACTTGCACAGAGCAGATGTGAGCCATATAAAAAGGGAGCAAGTGAGGAAGGAGGCTTGCACCAGAGGGGAGCCACATAGAGGGAGAGTGAGAGAGCGAGCAGGCAGCCAGCACAGCAGGATGGGAACCACAGGTAGAAAGGGGCAGGCTGGAAGAGGTACAGAGTGAGCACCAGGGAGTGTGACACTGCCAGAGTTAGTGAGAGGGAGCGTGTGTGTGTTTGCGTGTGTGTGTGTGTGTGTGCGTGTGTGTGTGTGTCAGTGTGTGTGGGTGACAGGGTCCGAGGGAACACGCAGCAAGTGCCAGTGACACCCAGCACAGGAAGGGCAGCACAGGGGCCCTGACAGATGGGAGGTGGAAGCCACAGCACACAGACCACTGGCCAGGTAGCCACAACACAGAAGTGTGCCCAGTGCAGGAATAAGGACATCAGCACACAGTCGGGGGGTCCTGGGGAGAGAGCCCCCCGGGGGGGTAAGTACAACTCAGGCCATGGCCAGTGCCATTTTCCAGATGGAGGCAGTAATGAGGGGCTTGAGGAGGCAGCATGCAGACTGGCACAGCCATGGAAGGGCCCATCAGCAGTATGCCTGAAACAGGTTGTACCATGCCCACACCACTTTCGAACAGTACAGTGATACAGAGATTGTGGGCTGGTACCACCTGAACCGGGCAATTCTGAGGTGGCTCTGTGAGCTGTGCAGTGAGGAGATGCCTTGTCGGTGTAGACAAAGGTCACGGCCATGATATGCCTGCTCACCATGGGTACCTTCCAGAGACCAACAGGGGACACCACAGGCATAACCCAGTTGGCTGCATCATGGATCCTCACACAATTCCTCAGGGCACTGTTGTGACATGCTGCGGAGTACATCCATTTTCCCAGCACACAGGTAGAGCACACAGCAAACATGCAGGAGTTCCACAGGGTGGCACGTTTGCCTGGCGTGCTAGGGGCCATTGACTGCACCCATGTCGGCATCCATGCACCACCTGGCCTGGAGGGGGTAGTATACATAAACAGGAAGGGCTACCCCAGTGTCAACTGCCAGGTGGTGTGTGATGCCAGGGGGTGCATCATCAATGTCTGTGCCACACACCATGGGGGAACACACGATACCTTCATCTGGCACCAGTCAGCACTGTGCCACAGGTTCAAGAGTGGGGACATCCCCACTGGCCACCTACTCAGTGAGTATGCTGTGGAAGCAGGAAGCCGGGAACAACAGGTTAGGGAGTGGGGGATGCTGTGGTGGGGCTGCCAGGGGGTGTGGGCAGGATGGCCGAATAAGTGCAGTGACATGGTCCACCATGCTAACCAGACATCTCTACACACAGGTGACAGTGGATACCCACTCCAGCCATGGCTGCTCACCCCATACTGGTGGCCATCAACCCCAGCACAGGTGCAATACAATGGGGCACACGCCAGCACAAGGAACATCATCAAGCGAGTGTTTGGGCTGCTGAAGGCTTAGTTCCATTGCCTGGACAGGTCTGATGGTGCCCTAAAGTATAGCCCCTCAAAGACCTGTGACCTATTCTTGGCCTGCTGTATATTACACAACATGGCCACTGACCATGGGATAGCTATCAAAGAGCGTCGGCCTCAGGGGGTGTCACAGATGGTCCCCCAGGGGTGTCACGGTGGGAATGTGACTGGGTCCTCGCAGGTGCCTGCAGGCTCCCAAACATGCCTGCTCCAAGCATCCTCAGGATGCCCACAGCAGATCTCAGTGTTGACACAGTGGGGGGGTCGCACAATGCCATGACCGAGGGTGGAAAGTGCACTCCACGGGGTATGTGGCAGATGGCCACACACCAGGGAGGCCAGCGGTGCCAGGCTGGCCATGACTGCAGCGGTCAGCCGGTCAATGGCTGTGGTCATGTTCACCCACACAAGCCTGTTCTCTGCCAGGAGCAGGTCAAAGTCTCTGTCACGCCACTCTGCTGCAGCTCTGCACAGAGTGCACGTACCTCTGCCACAACCTGCACCTGCTGCTCAACAGAGGCCCATAGCAGACAGGTCTGCACGTGCAAGGGGTCATCGCCCTGGGGCTCATGGGCATCATGCCAACCCACGGGTGTAGCCTGATCCTGCTGCCCATCCCCCGCAAAGGTGGGTGCTGCAAGGCAGGACTCTCCTGGGGCTGGTTGTCTTGCAGTGCACCATCGGCGGGCACTGCCCCAGGCCCCCCTCCAACACCATTTAGCCACGGCTGCTGCCCCTCTGGCCACTGTGCACAGAGTGACACTGCTGCGGCTGCACCACCAGCACTGCCAGCCAGTGCTGCACCAGTTACAGCCTCAGCGACACCAGCCACAGTGGTCAGTGTGCAGGCAACTGCCACCAGGTCACCGTCTGTGCTGCCGTGGCTGGTGTGTGGTATGGGTGCCTCCCCTGCACCAACAACATCACTGTCCAGGATGATGGTGTTGTCATCATCGGTCCCGTACCCCACCCCGATCTGTGTCTCAACACACAGGACTCCATGCCTGGCGTCAAGTTGGAACACAGCCAGGGCCTTGTCTGCAACCGCACCACAGGCATCCGGATGGACAGTGTTGCTGGGTTGCATTTGTTCCATCCCCTGGAGCCCAGTGGAGGTGGACGGACAGTCCTCCAGGTCCAGGGTTGCCACTTTGGTGGACACCCCCACTCCTGCCACTTCATGGAGGCACTCAGGAGCTGAAAGGGAACACAGCTGCATTAGTGGTGCTGTCACCCCCTTCCCCCAGTCCCTCTGCCACTGTCACCACCTGTCCTACCATGCAGTGATGGGCTGCCACCCATCTTGAATCCTCCACCAGGCATGCCCTTGATGGTGCTGCACCACATGGTGGCCACCACCATCTCCTCCCGTGATGTCAGTTGGGGCATGTCAGGCTAACCCCCATCTGTGGTTGCACGCACTGCCTGGATGGCTGACACCTTCTCCTTGATCCTCCTCCTGTCCATGCTGACCTTCTTTTTGCACTCCTGCATGGACCACTGATGGCTGCCCTGCTGGTTCACAGCACGGGCCACACCCTCCCATGCTGTCACCCTGGCCTGTGTGGTGCCTGTCATGCCACTCAGGGATGCCCTTGTCCAGATACACCTCAAATGGGGCATCCGACTCCACCCCAAGTGCAGGTCCATGCTCCTCAACCTCCTCTCTATCGGTCATGCTTGGTCCTGTGGAGATAGACATGTATTAAAACAGTCAACTCAGTCCCACACCACCCTCCCAATCCACTGTCCTGATGGCCCCACAGCGTGCTTCATACCTCTGAAGGTTGCAATACTGGTCTATATCCTGTGCAGTCCCACGGCGCTTTTATAGCGCATCTCATGCAAATGAGGGGATGCGCAACTGTAATGAGATGCTAATGCAGCAGATTCACTGCGGATAGGCCAATAAGCTGATTTGCATATTCCGGCTGAATATCGAGTGGTTGCGTATGGTGTAATGGAGTTGCGCATGCTCAGGTCATTGTGCAACAATGCGACATGAGCAACAGGCACTGTGGCATGCATGCACACGCTGATGTTACATACGGCAGTGGTGAAGCATACGCACAGAGCATGGTAGGCAGTACAGTGCACAGCTGCTATTGCACATGTGGCGCTCGTGTGCTGTACAGCCTATGGCACCCAGGTGCCATGGTGCCAATGGTGCTGTGGTGCCATGATGCTGATGGTGCACCTGTACTATGGGAACCATGGTGCCCGTGCACTATTGGGCCATGCATCGTGGCCCTCACTTTCCCCTACCAAGCACCATGCATTGCGTTCCCAACGGCGCTGTGGTGCGGAATGTCCGGCCTGACCCTTGACCCCAGGGTTGCCCTTTGACCTTTCTGGCAGCCCTGAGTTACCATATCGCACATCCCCATGCCTGCAAGATAGTCGTTGGCAGCACATCGCAGTGTGAGGTGCGCATCCTCATTATGAGTGGCACGTGTGCTACTGGGTGCCATTTTAGATTGCAGACATAGCTGCAGCCATGCCATGCTGTGCTAGTGCCAGGGCCCCAATTGAACTCAAGTGCAGCTGTTCAACCTTGTGGCCCTCGTGGAGCCTCATGCTGATGCCTTGTTTGGGCAGGTACCCCTAAACAGACCACCAGCAGAAGTGTGGCAAGAGGTGGCCTATGGTCTGGAGGAGGCCACAAGTGCTTGGCGCAGTGGTGAGCAATGCAGGCACTGCTATGGGGCCCTGCAGTGGAGAGACCCTGATCAGCTCCAGACTCTACAGGCACATGTCCAGAGGGGTACCATGCCATGGCCAGGTAAGTGCACATCGGCCATGCCCATTGCCTTCCTGTGGTCCATGGGGTGGTGTGGCCAGCACATCATGCTGCCGGGGGGGGACTGGGGCTGTGCATCCTGTTGGCCATGGTGGCACACCATGGGTGCCCTGTGTCACTGCACCACAGACACACTGGGCAGGGTGTCACACTGTGTTGGGGGGGCCTGTGGTGTTGCAAGGTACTGATGTGTCTTTCTCCATGTTTCCCTCCTAAGGCCTGAAGATCAGAGGCGGGCTCATCTCGCTGGTGTTGTGGCCAGGCCGGGGTGGGCCACCACAGAGAGCAGTGCACAGAATGCAGGCCACATGGACGGTGCTGCTGGACAGCCACATAGTGCACCACAGCATGCAGGTGGGCACAATTACATGCTACATTGTTGTGCAGGGTGGGCAGCGGGGGTGGGGGCATGACATGGCCATCTGTGTGCATGGCCCCTCCAGCTGTGCACTGCTGGTGGTGTCTGTTGCACTGTTCTGTGGCTATTGCACATCTGGGTGGCTGCTTCAGGTGGGCTGTGGGTGCACCTGGGTCCTGGCTGTGCCACTGCCATCCTGCTGCTTAGCCATGTCACCTGCCAACCATGGCAGTGGTGTGTGGTGCATGGGAGGTGATGGTGTGCAGTGTTCTGCATGGCTGTGGTTCCCCAGGTAGGCAGTTCGTGTGGCTGCACTCACTGCGAGTGGCTGGTTGCCGGCCCAGGGGTACATGTCACCGATGCCCGCTGCGCACGATGGGTGGGCTGCGGTGTTCCAGGCATGCACTCATACTGTGTTCACTCCTTTGTCCTAGGTGTCTGATCCCCAGATGTCCACCCAAGGCTCCTGCAGCAGATCCTGTGGGTGACCACTGCCACGGTTCAGGTGGTGCACCTTCTTGAGCAGTCACAGCTCAGACGGCAGCGATGACACCGGCATCGGCCTCCAGTGGGTCATGGATGGACATAGGGCTCATTGGCCTGCATCTCATCCCCTTCCCTGAGCCCCCTCCCTTGCCCTACCTTGTCCCCTTCTGTTGGCATTATTTATGTCCCCCTGCCTCCCTTCCCTGTCCTCCCAGTTTGTTGGTGATCCCACCATTCCCTGTTCCCATTATCCTGTACCCTTTAGATATGTCTATGGTTGTTTTATATGTATTGCAATACGTTGTTTTATGGTTATCCATCTGTGTCCATGTCTGCTTTGCAGCTGGCATGTGGAGCCATGCTTCAGTGGTGTGCATGGCTGCTGTGTGGTATGATTGGGGTGGACTGGGTCATGTTCCTGGTGGCGTTCCACCATTGGTTGGATGGGGTGGCCGTAGCCTGTCTTTACTGGGCGTGTGCCTTGTGTGCTGTTCACCTTTGTGTTGTTGGCTGTGTTCCAGGTGGCATGTCCCAAGCCCCCCTGTAGGGGATGCCTGTGCCTGTGCAGCGGTGGCTGGTGTCACCTCCCTGCCTCCATGCGTCACTGTGGTGCACTTAGTCAGGGGCCTCCTGCCACCATATGCAGGCCGGCTGGTGTACCTTCATGTGCCTACCATGCCTCTCTCCTGGCACACTCTGTGCCCTCACGGCAGGACCTCCCACCCCTGTGGCTTGTCACCTGCTGGCCCTATTGCCATTCCATGTGTGTCCTGGCACATGCACCTCTGCACCTTGCACATCCCTGGTTGCTGCTCTTGTGCTTCTTGGTATCTCCCCTGCACATTCCTAGTTGTGCTATTGCACTTCATGACATGCTCCCTAGCACATCCATGGTGCATCAGGCATGATATTCAGCCACATTGCGCAGGTGCATCCTGTCATGTGCATCCTTTGAATATCACGTCCCATTTTGCACCATGGCGCGGGTGGAATTGGCGCTCAGACTTTTGCACGTCTCAAGTACATTTCTGAATATCCATCCCTTAGTTATAAAGTAATCACTGATGATCTCTCAGAGTCAACTTATCAGTGATTAGGTAGATTATATATGGAATATATGTAAAATACAAAGATAATGCATTATAGTGAGGTATAATAGTCACTCATACATGATCTAATCCCATATAAGGATGTAAACATTAGCAAATATTAGCAGCAAAGCACATTCCTGGCACTCATACTTATATGATGGCTGCCTACAGTGTAAGGTGTATGTGAGATGATAGGGTGCATAACCCAGAAGCAACAAGCCAGAGTTGGTGCCATTGCTGAATTTGTTTGGTATCCTCCAATATCTATATTCATTTTCCATACTCCTTTCCTATATGTGGGCAATGTACTCCATTGCAGGGTGCATTGTATCATTCTGTGGTCTGTAAATTCAAAACAAATTACTTAACTTTATTTAATTTTAACATTGTTTGAAACAAAGATAAAATCTGTCCTACTTTTTAATGTATTCCTAAAATATGTGTGCCCTCCTGTCTGGTGTATTTGTCTATATGCGTGCTTTAGTTTCCCAATTTTAACTATTTCATTTAATCTGTTTGCATCACTAAACATCTTTCTAGTTGATAACCCTCTGACTGCTAATTCTGTACCACAGTTAAAATCACCTGCCCATGGAACTATTCTGTTTGTGAGTAAAAAGGCTTGTATAGTATTGTATAATTGGACATGTGTTGCTTTTGTCTGGGGAGCATATATAGTTATTAAACATATTCAGTGATTACCATAGTTTATGTCTAGCACTAAAGCTCTTCCTGGTACTATTTCAATTAGCTTTGTTACCTGTATATTTCTATATTTTAACAGTATACCCACCCCAACACATTTTGTAGTCCAGTTGACCAAAGTGAGGGCCCTACAGTCCATAACCAAGATCCTTTAGATAGTTCATATTTAGTCTTTAACCTGGTGTCCTACAATAATCTGACTTGACACCTCAGACAAACTAGTTAAAGATGAAACCATTTTCCTGTGTCCTTTTATGCTGTTAACATTAACTGTTTCAATGCTCAAGGTAGTCATGAAATTTGCTTATGAGGAAGGGGGGGGTGTTAGGTATTTTTCTAGATTTGTGACCTAGTTCTCCTCCCTACACTTTTTTGGGAAGTCTCTATAGGGTGGTTTTCTAAATCTAAAAAATGTTCTTCCTGGGATGATGTGTCTGAAAAATCATCCAAATCTTCTTCCCCAGAACTTAATTCTTCTTTCCAATTTTTCCTAGCTAGTATTGAGAACCTGTTTTTATGTTGGCATGCTTGTGCAGCCAACATCGTGGGACAGTGCAGCTTTGAAGGTGGGGTCGCAGTTGGGCGAATGCAGGGCTCGCTCCAGTAGGTGCATCCTGCATTCCCCAATCAGCCAGCATGCTGGTGCCACACCATGCATACATAATGTGGTGAGCACATCTAAGAAAAGGTCCGCTGCAATCCGAGCAAAGCTCATCATATGCAGCGGTCCTTTTCTTGCCGTGTTCATCGCCATTATGTGCATGGTTGGTGAGCAGGCAGCCACCTAACTAATGCCCACTTCAGGGGTGCCCAATCCCCTGTTGGTTAACCCCCCCTTTGAGTGCCGATGGGGGAGCCCACTGCCCATTGGCATAAACCCCCCCCAATTGTTGAATGCCAAGGGGGTACCCAATCCCCCTTGGCTCCCCCCCCACACTTTCTTTGTGTGCCGATGTGGGTGCCCAATCCCCATTGGCATTACTTCCTCCTCCCCCCATGTTGTGTGCCAACAAGGGTGCCCAATCCCCAGTCAGCTACAGACACCCCCAAACAGTTAGGTGGCATGCTGGGAGCCAAATCCCCTGCAAAAAAAATGTCCCACGATGGGTTTTTTCTTTTTTTTCCCTGTAAAATGAAAACGGTCCCTCGTAGTCTTGATGCCCTCCCCCACCCACACGCACACTGTGCACCCTGCTCTCCCTCACCCCTCACCCCATACTTACCTGAGGAGTCCAGTGCAATGATCTTCTGTGGACCGAACACGCCTGCACTCTTCAAAGCTGACCATGAACTGAAGAAATGCCGGTAAGCTGTATAATGGAATGAATAGGGAGTTTTCAACTTTAATGCATATCTTGGGCATTTTGGGGAATTGTGGCCCCAAATTTTCAACATGGGGTTTTTGGGACCCCTTCTCATGAATTCTTGCACTGTCATGGTGTTATTCTGTCCTGAAAGGTGATTTCGCAGTCACTGTGCAGAATCATCTTTCAGGACCGAGTAACAAAATGACAGTACCACTGTTCATGAGAGGGGCTCTCAAAAAGCCTATGTTGCAAGTTTGGTGGGAAAAATCAAAAAAATGACTGTTTTACAAGTGTGCGTAGCAACTGCACAACGCACGTTCTTAAGTTAGCACATTTGCAATATTTTCACGCCACTTTCTCAACATTGGCATTTTACCACACCTTCTTGTGAACCATACAGCAGTCATTTTTCACATCCCTGCTAAAATGTGTTTTCGCACTTCCAGCACAGAATAGCGTGGTTGTTGTGCGATATCACTGTTCAGGACACATTACGAAAATGACAGTGACACTGTTCATGAGCAGAGGTCCTAAAATGCCTGTGTTGAAAATTTAGTAACAATACTCCATAAAATGACTGTGTTACATGCGTGCATTGCGCAGTTTGCATGCATGCTCGTAAGTTCGCAAACATATATTTTCACACCACATTTTCAACAGTGCCACTGTTCTACACCTCCTAATGAGCAGCACAGCTGTCATTTTTCACATCCTGACCAAAATCTGTTTTCGCAGTTCCGGCGCATAATAGCTCGGTCGCTGTGGAAAGCCCATGTTCGAGACACATTATGAAAATGGCAGTGACACTGTTCATTAGCAGATGTCCTAAAATGCCTATGTTGAAAATTTAGGGATGAAAGTCAATACAATGAGTGTTTTACAAGCACGCATTGCGCAGTTTGCACGCACGCTCGTGACTTTGTGAATTTGTAATACTTTCACTCCAGCTGTTTATCATTGCCATTTTTCCATACTTCCTCATGAACAGTACAGCTGGCTGAAATGTGTTTTTACACGCCTGGTGCAGAATTGCACAGTCACTTTGCGAAATCACTTTTTGTGACACTTTCAGGAAATGACTGTGACACTATACATCAGCAGAGGTCCTAAAATGCCTATGTTGAAAATTTGGTGGTGAAAGTCCAGACAATGACTGTGTTGCAAGCGTGCATTGCGCAGTTTCCATGCACCCTTGTAACTTTGTCAATCTGCAATATTTTCATGCCACATTTTCACCACTGGCATTTGTGCACACCTCATTATCTACAGTCCAGCTGCCATTTTCCACAGCCTGCCCAAAATGCATTTCCACAGCTCTGCCTCACAGTGGCGTACTCGCTGTGCAGAATCACCTTTTGGGACACATTAACAAACTCACAGCGCTATGCCTCTCCACCTCCGCCACTGCCAATGCCAGTGTGACAACATTCGGCATTGACAAATGCTTGTTATATGTAAGGCCTGCTGAATCTTTTCTTTTCTTCCCAATCTTTGTAGCCTGTTTTTCTTCTCTTGGTCTCTTTTTTCTTTATCACAGATGTAAATTCCCCTTGCTCTATAGTGTGTGGGGGTTGGGGGGTCTGACTAGTGCTTGCATTATTTCCCCCTCTGTTTTCATACACTTTCATCTCTTGCTGTTCTGGTTCTATTAGAATCTCTTCCTCATCCTGTCCTGCTTCTTCTTCCTTGTCTAACCAGAGTTGGAATTCACTGCTATATCACCCTCTTCTTTATCCTTATTAATATTGCCTGACTTCTGTTTCTCTGCTTTTTCTGCCTCTTTTTGCAACATTTCTTCAAGCCTTTTTTCTGAGACCTGCAAAGAGCCTTTCTGTTGTGCCTGCGTAATTAAATGTTCTGCTGACATACTTTCTCCACTATTATGAGAGGCCCATGGGCATTTCACATAGGAGTGCCCTCTTTGTTCACATAAATTACATTTAAATGCATTGTGACATTCAGATGGTATATGACCATATTCAAAGCAGTTATTGCATTTAAAGCCGGCACATGTACTACTCAAGTGGTTTCTAGCCCCACATTTAAAGCATGATATTGGCTGTCCAAATTAAAACAATGACCCTCTATCTCTCCCCAGAAAAAAAACTGCCTGGAAGGTGCAATACCCCGTGTCTGTCTGTTTTAATTTTACCTGTACCTTCCATCCCTCCATCCATATTTGTTCAAAGTCTATGATAGAAGTATTCAGCACTTCACAACATTGTTTTAACCAAAATAAAATGTCAGAAATGTTAACCCCTTCATTTCTAAATAGAATCGTGATTGTTTTTACCAAAGGTTTTGTGAGTGGTATTGCTAAAAAAGACTTCATGTTGGAGTTTTATACATTACTTTATATTTTGCCCAGAATCTTTCCAAACCAGTAACTGATTTAAAACTAATATTATAACTTGTATCACCAGTGCATATTAATGCATAGATTTCTGAGGAAAAGGATTGCATCGAGTTTTTTAATAATGTTCTTGCAATGTAAACCCTGTCAGGTGCTGTCTCAAGGCTTCCTTTATAAATCAGCCTGATCACATTTCTCCTAGGTGCAAGTTCACTTCTGGGAGTAAATAAGTTGGTAAATTGTCCCTGTTTAGGTTGTTCTGGTTCTGGGAAATGAGTCCTGTTTCTCTTCTAAAGGTTGTTTAACCATGTCTGGCATTATAGAGTTATTTCTGTTGTTGGGGGGCCTCTGCATATGAAGTGGAAGGGATCTCATCATCCATAGGAAAATCTTGTTTATATTGTACCAATCTGGTGTCTTTTGAATAAGTTTTCATTTTGGGGTCTGATGTGTCTGGTTTCCAGCCTCCGTCTTCCGTGGTTAACCACCCTGCTGCTTTTAATGCATTAGCTGGTGACCAAGAGTTTGTTTTTGTCTGGCCTTGTTTCCCCATTCCTGAAATATTTTTCCCTTTCTGTTTCACTGGAGAATTTAATTTCATTGTATTATATGCAACCCGGACTTGGTAAAGGATTTTCTTCAAAATTTAAATCAGTAGTACTCACTGTCTTTTGAAGTTGTCCTGTTTCATTTTCAGGAGTATTTCTGTTGTGATTGAGATTATGCCCAGTATTGGCGTCAGGCTGTGTTCTTCCTAGAGTGGGAGCCTTTGATGTTCCTATGTCACAGTCTGTCAGTTTTGGCTGGGTCACTGTCAAGTTCATTGCAACTGCTGCTTGTTCCTGGTGCTGCTGCTCTGCTTCCACCTCTCACAGCATTCTGCTTGACTGAATCATAGCTTCTGTTTTGGTAATCATATTGAGTAGCTGCTGTTTCTTTCCTTCAAAGTGCCAGTAGATGATCTTCCATATCGTTCTGCTCCATATCAGTCTCCATAATATTACTTTCCATTCTTGACTTTGTTTCATGCTCCATTTTCCTGAGAAGCATTTTTTTCTCTCCAATTGCCTCTAGTTTGTCTGAAATGAGGGAGGAGGCAATCTCCCTGGCTTCTACCTCCTCCGTCCACTCTCCACCTCTAGTGGCCATCTTGGCAGGTAACCAAATGGCCAAGGGTTCCCCCTACAACAAGAGTAGGGAAATATCCTTGGTGTCCTGGCCAGCTTTCCCCCAGTCACTGAAAATACCACCAACTGCTTAAAATCTGGTTCAGTTTCAGTTGGCATGCATCTGTATCACTCCCAACCCCCGGGACAAGGCTGAAAATAGGCAAAACATTGTGTAGTCCTCCTTCCCAGTTAGCAAAAACTAAATAAAATAAAATATGCTCCAGGGTAAAAACAGCATACAGTACAATTGTGCAGTACACTATAAACACTTGCTACTGAACAACAAAACTTCTGAAATTGGAGTTATCTACAGTAATTTTCTATACTGTATATGTAGGATTACTGACTATAATCTATTGTACGGTATTTTTGGTAACCATAAGTGTGAAATGCTGCTTCTGCTGCTCTTGTTCTTGCCCTAGGACACTCTTAAAAATTAGTTATTACTCTTAAAAGGCTGTCCTGGTAAGGAAATAACTAAATCAAATTAATAACTTTAGCACAGTGGGTGATGTCAACACCGATTTAATGATTTAACTACAAACTACAGGGGAAGAGCAGTGGTTCATACGGGGGGCAGATGGCACTGCTTTATTGATTATATACTGTATCTGTATTAGGCACAGTGAGAGCAGAGAAATAGGAGAATTTATAGAAGGCTAACTTTATCATAGATACATAGACAGTGTCGGCAGATAAGGGCCTATGGCCCACCCAGTCTGCCCATTTGAGCTTGTAAGTTCAGTTTGTTTTCCTAGAAGTCTGTTGCCCCTTACCCCTGACCTCCAGAATTCCTTTATGTCGATCCCATGCATTCTTAAATCCCGTGATTGTTTCAGCCCCCACCACTTCCTCTGGCAGGGTGTTCCACTTGTCCACCACCAAGTTCTGTGAAGAAATTCTTTCTCATGTTTCCTCTGAATCGTCCTCCCTCCAACTTCATCCCATGCCCTCTAGTCCTGGAACATCTTTTTCACTTACAAATAGTGTTTTCCTGCACCCTGTTCCTCCCTGTAAGATACTTGTATGTCTCTATCATATCCCCTCTCTCCCTCCTCTCCTCCAGGGAGTACATGTTCAGTACCTTCAGCCTGTTTTCACAGGATTTGTGATGCAATCCATGCACCATCTTTGTTGCCCTCCTCTGAACCTTCTCTACCCTGTCTATGTCCTTACGTAGGTATGGTCTCCAGAACTGTACACTGTACTCCAGGTGGGGCCTCACTAGTGTCTTGTATAGTGGAATTATGACCTCCCTTTTCCTGCTGGTTATCAGAAACTCTAATCCTGTTTGTCCCACTTTTTATCTATTTCTGAAAGTTCATAAGACTCTTGTAGAACCTCCAGGGCATCCAACTGTCTGAGGGATTGACTCACTGTCTGTAATGTATCTAGATATATAGATTTTGTTCTTTAAACATTTGATTCAGCAAACACCAGCCTATCTCTGAGACACTGTGAACATACTCAACAAAATGCAAAGCAAGAATGGAATACTGGCTATGTCTTTTTAAACAACAGAAGTAGCCTTCCCTTCATTCAACAGGACTCTGGACTCTGAGCTATGTATCATTTTCTCTTTCATCAACATCATCAGTCACAAATGATGCCCTCTGACATTTTGCTCCAGGCTATGGATAACCTTCTTTGTCACAATTATTATGTATTTAATAATGATTCTTTACCTCCAGCTCAGGGTTATATCAAAGAGGACCCCTGTTGCTCCCTCTTTTCCTGAACTGTAAGGAGGAACAGTTTGTGTTTAACATCTCTAATACATAACTGAGGAACAGTCAGATGGCACCACTATAGGTGGTCTAGATTCATGGGAAAACTTACAAATGGGGCTATTTCAGAAACAAAATTAAACTGATGGGGAAGGGGAGAGAGGAGAGATATAATACAAAATTAAGAAATAGTAATACATATCATACCATGATGGAAAAATAAATATCCAAAATATTAGGGTTATCTAGAAAATTGAAACGTAAAACCAAGGAAATAGAGCAAAATGACATGAGAACATTATTAATAAATGCAAGAAGTTTGACAAACAAAATAGATGAGCTGACATGCCTCCTTTGGGAAGAAAATATTCAACTCTGTGCAGTCACAGAAACATGGTGGCTTCAGGATCAGTGGGAGAAACAAATACCAGGCTATAAAGTTTTTTGTATGGATAGAAGAAACAAAAAGGAGGGGGTGTAGCATTATACATTAGGGATAGCCTTGAAGTATATGAAATAAGCCCCATGTTAGTAGATACAGGGGTTGAACAAGCACGGGTTAAGGTTTTCCAAGCAGGGAATAAGAAACTTACTATAGGGGTATGTTACAGAGCCCCAGGACTGAATGTGGAGGAAAATATTAGTTTTCTTGAATCCATCAAGAGTAGGGAATTAAATGGAAGAACACCGATACTGGGGGATCTCAACTTCCCCAACATCAATTGGATCACATGTACAGGGAAGAGTACAGTGGAAAAGAACTTCCTTAATGTACTTAGTATTGGTGAACTAAAACAATATGTTAAATATAATACAAGAGTTCAGAATGTTCTTGATTTGGTTTTGAGTAACATGGGAGAAGATATGGATAATTGTATCATAAGGGAACCATTGGCCACGAATGACCACAATATGGTAGAGATTAAAACCATTGGAAATAGGACCATAGACAAAGGACATACTATAACAAAATGTTGGAATAAAGCAAATTATAAAGAGATGGTAAGGTACCTAGGTAACTGGAACTGGAAGGAGAAGTATAAAGATTATAGTGTCCAACAAATCTGGGATAATATTAAAACAAAGTTAGAATATTGCATTGTACACTATGTCCGTACTAAAACCCATGGTCAAATACCCACATGGTTTAACTCAACACTAAAAAAAAACTCATAAATAAAAAGAGAAGGGCATTCCAGAAATATAAAAAAATCCCACATCTATTAGATGAGCTAACTTCAAGGAAGGAGCTAAACAATGTAAAAGGGAAATAAAAAATGCAAAAGCAAATGAGTAGTACAGGGTGGCAATTTTGACTGCTGATAATAAGAAAATCTTCTTTAATTATATAAATAATCAAAGGGCAGTGGAACTAGGATAGGACCAGTAAGTATAGAAGGTGGAAAAATCACAGGAGGGAAAGAAATGGCAGAAGCATTCAATAAAAACTTTCTCAATGTATTCCAAACTAGTATTTGTAATAATGAAAAAAATCCAGCTTGCAACAGAATGATACAAAAAAGCATTACATTTGAAATCCCTCAAGTATTGACAAAATTACAAAATCTTAAGATCAATAAATCCCCAGGGCCAGATGAGATGCATCCACACTTACTTAAAGAACTGGTTAATGAATTGGTTGGTCCAGTAGTGCATCTCTTTAATAAGTCCTTAAAAAATGGAGAACTCCTGGATAATTGGTGGTCGGCCAATGTGGCACCAATTTTTAAAAGTGAGGTGAAGTCAGATGTTGGAAACTATAAGCCTATTAGCCTGATATATATCCTGTGTAAAGTTATGGAACAATTTATCAAACAGTTAGTACAACAACATATACAGACCAAAGGATTTATGGATGTCACACAACATGATTTTACACATGGGAGATCATGTCAGACAAACTTGATCAGTTTTTCTGAGCCAGTCAGCAAGGCCTTGGAGGAAAATGTATATGGATGTGGTATGCCTTGATTTCTCCAAGGCCTTTGATCTAGCACACTACACTGGCCTCCTAGCTAGCCTCCACAAATTAAGTGTAAAACCATGGATTATTACATGGATTGCATCGTGGCTTAGTAATAGGAGACAGCGGGTCAGTATTAGAGGACATACATCAAAATGGGGCAAAGTGGTGAGCAGGGTTCCGCAGGGCTCAGTGTTGGGCCCTGTATTGTTCAATATTGTGTCTCTTCACTGACCACTTCCAAGAATTCATGGACATCAAAGTTTGCAGATGACAGTAAAGTAAGGGCAATTATAAGAACAGAAACAGATGCACAAAATCTCCGAAAAGTATTGGACACAATAAATACCTGGGCAGAATTACATAAAATGAGATTTAACATAGGCAAATGTAGTAACATACATGTAACCTATAAGCTAAGTGGATGTATCCTAAAAAGGGTACAGTGTGAAAAGGATCTGGGAGTTCTAGTAGCAAATGACCTTACTTTTAGGTCACAAACTACCAAAGTAGCCAATAAAGCAAATATAATGCTATACTGTATTTTACTTAATATTAAGAGTAGAAACAAAACCATGATATTGCCACTGTACGGTGCACTGGTGAGACCCTTACTGGAGTATGGTGTGCAGTTTTGGAGTCCCTATCATGTGGCATATATTAAAAAGTTGGAGGCGGTTCAGAGAAGAGCAACAAAAAGGATTGAAGGGTTGCAGTCCCTCCCCTATGAGGATAGAATGATAAAGCTGAATCTATACTCATTAGAATATCATAGGTTATGAGGAGATCTATGCTTAGTACACTCAGCATTTGGAAATGTAGACTTATGGGAATGTGTGGTTTTAGAAATTAAAACTATGGTTAAGTCTACAAGAACCCATGACCGCCAGTTAAAATGGGAACTTAAAACAAATAAAAGGAGATCTTGGTTTAACCAGAGAGGGATGTCTAGCTGGAACAGACTCCCTCATTGCATAGTTAATAGTGGTTCAATTAATGATTTCAAAAATAAATTAGATGTTTTCCTTGGTGTAAACTAAACAATAAAATGGGAAAGTAAATATGCCAACTAATGAGACTTCTTGGTGTAAGCTATTGTCTCAAACCTGACTTATGTGACTTACAAGACTATAAAGACAATGTATTTGTATCTTGCGGAGAGAGAGAAGAGAACTAAGAGAATCAATTACACATTGAAAATAAATAGCTACAAAGTATAGTCAAATACATTTCTGAAGTTTATGGTGTGAAAGTGTTCATCCACCAAGCTTGTTTAGGAGCATTCCATTTCAACAGTTTTTTTCTTTTATTTAAAAAACTGTTCCAACTAGGAGGACTTTGAACTTCAATGGGCAGATTTGAGAATACTATTTCTATCAAGAGGTTATTTAAGTGAGGCCCTCGGAAATGCTCTGGAACAAGGCCAGAATCACAGACAGAGTCTTTTTTGATAAAAAAAAATCTATAATCAAAGACCACCATTGACAGTTGTAACACTACATGTATACAATGCTGTGCCCAATTCAATAAGAAATATACTATTTAAACCTTAGTCTATTGTCTCTAGTGATGCTGCTCTCAAGAATCAGCTAGGTAATATGTAGCACTTCTCATTCTCAAAGGCCTTGAATATTGGAGATATGGTGACATAAAGTCGTTTTGTTAGAAAGTCTGCCATGCAGTGGAGGCCTAATGAACATATGTTCTTTATTTGCAAAAAGTGTTCAATTTGAAGATTTGGTCAACAGGGTCATATGCTTAACCTCCCTATGTCAAAAAAATATCGAGAGTTGTCAATTTGCTAGCTGTTTTACAAGTTATGCAATCAATTTATTTATTTGTTTTTTGGTAACCAGGTAGGTACACCAGACAACTGAATGCCTATTTTCAGGTGTGATCAGGAAGGGTACAGAGCAAAATTATTTAAACAAGTACAAAACAAATTAGAGAGCTCACAGTTCCAAGGTTGGAAAAGGTACAACGTGAAACAATTACAAATGGTGAACACAATACAAAAAATAATATTCTGATTAGGTACATTTTGTAATGCAGACAAATCTAAGGTACAATAATTTAAGCAAGGATACAAGCAAGTAGGGAAATAAGGACAAACAGTTCAAGGAGAATGTTGGTGGAATGGAATAAGGAGCATAGAAATGTGCAGATGGCGGTGCTAGAAACAAATGTAGATTGTGGATATAGTTAGATGAGACTTAAAGGCAGTTTTGAAGAATGATAGTGTGGGAGAACTACAGACATTGGAGGGGTGGGAGGGATCTATGCTTCCTGGGGTTCCTGTACTAAAAGTTATGTGGACAGGAACAATGGGCAGCATATACTCATGATACAAAAATACTATAGGGCTATTAGAAATGAACAGATCAATAATGCTCTGGGTGCTCTCTTATTAGAAAGCCATCATAGTAAAGATGGTTTTGTTTATAGCATTAGACATTGTACCACAATGAACAAGGGGGGTAGGATAAACACACTCATAAAAAGAGACTCCTGGTGGAATCACCACTTGGGGCACTTAATGCACAAGGATTTAATGAAATTCTTGACTTTAGTCCATTTTTGAAATAATATGTCACTCTGTATTTAATTTAATCTAGTTTGGAAAATGTTCCAATACATTTATTTTCAGTAGCATGTGCAGTCTTTTCCCTGGATTGGATGATCGGTGCATTCTCCGCTCACTTTAATTTAGTCTGTTAGGAAAGATCATCAGTATTTACCATTCATTGTCTCCTCTGTTCTCTAATATGTAGGTTTTATTTATAGGTGACACCTACAGTATTTTTGTTTACTCTTCTTGAACTCTGATGTAATCCTTGCACAACTCTAGCTGAGTGAATTGGGAGTGTCATAATAGCTGCAAAGTTTACTTTGATTTATTATAATTCTTTCGATTATTGTTAATCACGTTTGTTTTTACTAAATCCTGAGATTTGGGCAATATGTATCTCCTCTCTCTTTTATAAATGAGGCTCTTTGTATGCTAATGTTGCAGTCTATGTATGAACTGGATTTACTGATATAGCTATAATAATTGCTACTACATGCAGTTTCTTGTACTGTGTTTTAACATTGCACTTTTCTGTTGACACCTTACAAATCCTCCCAGAGAAAGTAAAAACACAGACCTAAAGTCAATTACTGATAACTAAACACTAAATTAATTTAGATAGGTCAGTTTTCACAATAGTTAGATGCTGGCAATTAAGTTGGAATGCAGTCATGTAAATTATGTGCCTTATACAGTAAGTGGTAAGGCTTAAGCCAATAGTCATGCCCTGACAGTTTTCTGTTGAAATGTACGATGTTTGGTTTTCTGTGGTTACATTTTTGCACTGCCATGGTGAGTAATTTTAAATTGTTGCATTGTACTGCACTTTAATACACTCTTTATTGTGCATTAATGCACCTGCACCTGCAGTATTGATCAAGGTTCTGGAATCTATACCTGTGTAAGGACTGTGAGAGGGTGTAAGTGGTGCAGTGATGGATAACCAAAACAATCCAGTGTATGGGGTAAAAGATGTATGAAGAGAGGATGCAAGACCTGATCATACACACACTGGAGACTAGAAAGGAGAGGGACATGATAGATACCTGCATGGGGGTAAGCAGGGTGGCATACAGAGATATAAGTATAACCTCATCTGTCCAAATGTGCTTGGGGACAAAGCCATTTTAAATAAATGGGGTCTTGGATAAGTGTCAGTCTTTAGGATATGGTCTGGGAAGTTGTGAGACACACCACAGTTTTGGATAATTGAGAGTTTTTGGTTAACTGAGGTTCAGATAACTAGGATATTACTGTACTCATCCTTAGTATGACTATAAGAATGCAAGGGAATTTAATGAATCATAGTAACAGAATGTGTTGGCAGAAAAGGACTGGTATGCCCATGTAGTCGACCCTATTTTCCATACCTTACACTACTCCTCAGATTCTGTTTGGTCATAGGTGTCCCTCCCACTTTCCTTATTTCTATTTATTATACCCATGTGCCTATTACATGCATGCTTTAAGCTCCCAACTGACTTTTCTCTGACCACTTCCTCTGGCAGGCTGTTCCAGGTGTTCACCACATTTTCTGTGAAGAAGTATTTCCTCACACCAATTTAAATGCCTCCCCATACACCCCCCAAAATACATGTTTCATGGCATGCCCTTGTGTTCTGGAGTTCCTACTCCTATTTAAGAGAGTCCTCTCGATGTCCTACAGGTGGCATGCCTCAGACAGCTAGTACATCCAAGAGCAGAGTCATTCTCGATGCCCTACAGATGGCATGCCTCAGACAGCTAGTTTTGGAACCCACTCATGAGGCAGCAATCTTAGACCTCGTATTCTCAAATGGGGACAGTGAGAGGATCTCTGATCTAGAAGTGGGTAGCCATCTGGGAACAAGTGACCACCAAATAGTGTGGTTTACAATAAACTCAGCTACAGAGTCAAACCATACCAAAGTGAGGGTACTGGACTTCAGGAGGGCTGACTTTGGCAAGATGGGAGAGTGCCTTAGAAAAGCACTAGCAAACAGGCTAGAAGGAGGGGTGGAGTAACAATGGGGAAACATCAAAACTGCCATCACAGAGGCAACATGCCTTTGTGTGAAGCAAATGAACAAATCAAAATGAAAGAAAAAGCCATTGTGGTTCTCAAAAGAGGTGGCAGGGAAGGTCAGGGAGAAAAAGGTAGCATTCAGGAAGTATAAGGAAATACAGAAGGAGCAGGACAGAGAGCTGTACCAGTTAACACAGAAGGAAGCAGGAAGGGAAGTCAGAATAGCAAAGGCCCAAACTGAGGAAAAGATAGCCAACTCAGTAAAGAAGGGTGATAAAACCTTTTATAGGTACATCAGGGAGTGTAGAAAGACAAAGGAAGGGATAGCGAGACTAAATAGAATGGATGGTAGGTGGGCAGAGAGGGACAGTGAAAAGGCAGGGATACTGAATGAATACTTCTGCTCAGTATTCACAAAAGAGAAAGAGGTGGAGATGCCTAATCCAGTTAACAGAAGCACTCTGGATAGTGAGTTGATCCCAGTCCTTTCACAGAAGAAAGGGTTCTGAAAGAACTCTTAAAACTGAAGGTGGACAAAGCAATGAGGCCTGATGGAATTCACCCCAGAATTCTAAAAGAATTAAGGGGAGAACTAGTGAAACCATTGACTACCCTTTTTAACAAATTGTGGGAGGATGGTGTGGTACCTAAGGACTGGCACAAGGTGAATGTGATTCCCCTTCACAAAAGTGGGACCAAGACAGAGGCAGGAAACTACAGACCTGTCAGTTTGACCTATGTGGTAGGAAAAGTGATGGAATCACTTCTGAAGGAAAGAATTGTTGAGTACATAGAGGCCAGTGGGGCACAGGACCCAAGGCAGCATAAGTTCACAGTGGGAAGGTCATGTTAGATGAATCTAATTGATTTCTTTGACTGGGTGACCAAAGTAGTAGACCAGGGAGGGGCTGTGGACATGGCCTATGTAGACTTTAGCAAGGCATTTGACACTGTCCCACACAAAAGATTAATACTGTAGTTAAATTAACCAGCCTGGGAGTGGGTCCCAGAGTGGTAGCCTGGGTAAAACACTTGCTGGATAACAGGAAACAGAAGGTAATTGTAAATGGAGTCCACTCTGAAGAAAGAGGGGTTACTAATGGGGTACCACAGGGTTCAGTACTGGGTCCAGTCCTTTTTAATGTCTTTATAAGACATTAAAAAGGACTGGACATTTGTTTAATGTTCATTGTTACCCTGTGTTTTTACTATTTGCATGTTCACATTTTCTTCCTGATGTGGAACTTTTGTAAATGAGCTTGTAGTTCAAGGTTGTAATCCGAGACTTCAATAAATAAATAAGTGACATTGCAGAGGGACTGGAAGGAAAAGTATGCCTCTTTGCAGATGACACAAAGATCTGCAACAGGGTTGATATACAAGGAGGAGTGGAAAGGATGAGAAGGGACTTGGCAAGGTTGGAGGAATGGTCAGAAGTATGGCAGCTTGGAAACAATGCAAAGAAATGCAAAATAATGCACATGGGAAACAAAAACCCAGAGGAAGATTACACAATGTGGGGGAGGTAGTAACAACAACAAAAATGGAAAAAGAAATGGGGGTAATCATATCAGATGACCTTAAGGTTAGCAGGCAATGTGAGAAGGCAGTAGGGAGGGCTGGGGGGATGCTGGGATGTATAGAGAGAGGCATCACCAGCAGAAAACAGGAAGTTGTTATCCCTCTGTACAGAAAGTTGGTGAGACCCCATCTGGAGTACTGCATCTAGTTCTGGAGACCCCATCTCCGCAAGGACATAGACAGGATAGAGGCAGTCCAGAGGAAGGCAACTAAGATGGTGCAGAGTCTTCAAGAGAAGCCATATGAGGAGAGATTAAAGAAGCTTAATATGTATACCCTTGAGGAAAGGAGGGAGATGGGGGACATGCTAGAAACTTTTAAGTACCTCAGTGGAATCAACAAAGTCCAAGAGGGTAGCATCTTTCAGAAAAAGAGATGTTCAAGAACAAGGGGACACAATTTGAAGATGGGGGAGCGGTTCAGGGGCAATATGAGGAAGTATTTATTTCACAGAGAAGGTGGTTGACGTATGGAACAGCCTTTCTGAGAAGGTTGTGGGGTCTAAAACTGTGAGAGAATTCAAGAATACATGGGACAGACATAAGACAATTTTTGTTGGGAGTAGGAAGAAATAGGCTGTTGGTTAACTAGAATCTGCAGCTTATACTGTAGATAGGGAAATGGGCAGACTAGGTGGACCAAGCGGTCCTTATCTGCTGTCAAAGTCTCTCCTGCGCCTTATTCACCCCCATGAGGTACTTATAGATCTCAGTCATGTCCCTTATCATTCTCCTCTTCTCTAGGGAGTACATCTTGATATCCTACAGCCTCTCCTCATATGGTTTATCTTGCAACCCCTGCACCATTTTTGCAACCTTCTTCTGAACTGCTTCCACTCTGTTGATATCCTTTCACAGGTGCAGTTTCCAGAACTGGACACAGTACTCCAGGTGAGGTCTCACAAATGAGTGATACAGGGGCTACACCATCTCCCTTCTATTGCTAGAGATACCCTTCCCTAGGCACCCCAGTATCCTACTTGCCTTGCCTGATACCCTATCACACTGCCCTGACACCTTGAGATAATCAGATAGTATCACCCCAAGAACCCTTTCTTGCTTGGTAACTGTAAGTACTTCCCCTTTATCTTATACACAGCCCCCTAGTTTCTCTGCCCTAGTTGCATGACTTTGTGTTTTTTGGCATTGAAACCCATCTGCTACTCCCTAGACCACTCATCTAGTTTACCCAGGTCTCTTTGCATTCTCTCAACCCTCCCTGGACTTCCTCCAGATGATGAATTTGCTGGGCCTCACACAAGCGGGTTACTGCTGCGACCCATGATTATGAGTACACCTAGGACCTAGTATTCTCACTGGGACTTGAGATAACTAACCTCAAGATTGATCCAGTCATCTGGTTGGATCACTGCATGGTGGAGTTCTCACTGAGACCTGATCCTTTACCACCTTTAAAGGGGTTTTCTCCAGAGGGACTGTCATCAAAATCTCTCAGAAGTGAGTGTTGCCTTTGGGACAGGTGCTGTACGAGTGAGGCAGTGGCAGCCTATAATAGGGTTGTTGTCTCAGCACTCAACTCTGCTGCACCAGTCCATATATTACTCAGTTCTTCTAACTTGAGACTGGCATGGTTTGATGGGAGCTCAAGGAGATGAAGACCAGGGATCAGAGGTTGGAGAGTTGGTAGCAGAAATCTGGGTCCAATGAGGACAGAATGGCTTTGAGAACTCACTATGGTGAGTATCAAAGAGTAATCTCTCATAAGAAGGCAGCTCTTCTGTCCAAGGAGATTGCTTCAGGGAGGAACAGCAAGGAAGAGACCAACTCAGCTTTTTCAGAATGCAGACAAGGTGTTTCACCCTGCCTGCCTGCAACAGAAAGGAGCACTTTAGCTGCCAAGTATGAAGAGTTTGCCTTGTAATGTTCAGACAGTTTCTTCTATCAGATCCACAAACTCTCCAACAGGGCAGTCACAGCCCAACAGCAGTCAGATGGTCATCTCCAGAAGCACTCCACTTGTCTGGAGCAAGTTTAGGCCAGTGGGGGAAGGGGGATGGAAGAGGTATGTGAGGTAATGTGAGGAAATCTTGAAGCGGCAGCCCACATATTGTGAACTGGACCCGGGACTAGCACTTCTACAAGTGGTCTACTAGTGGTATGTGTGGGGGCCATCAGCTCAGTGTTCACCAATATTTTCTGGTGTTCACTTTCAATGGGGTTTTCCCTAGTGCTTTGCAACAGCCTCCAGTGAAGCCCCCTCCTGAAGAAACCATCTCTTAACCCTGATATTTTGGCAAATTATAGGCCTATCTCTAACCTTCCCTTTTTGGGTATGGTTATGGAGAAAACTGTGACTCTGCAGCTCGAGGCACACCTTACTGCCTCTGACATCTATGACCCCCTCCAGTCTGGATTTAGGTCCAGACACAGTACTGAAATGGTGTTGTCAGAGTGCACAATTATCTCTGTCACAAGCCCACTCCAGCTGGGCAGGGATTCCCTGGGCTACAATGAATCCCCTTGTGATCAGGGTCAGGGATACTCCTCCTCTGTCCATTTAGTATGCTTGCTGTTTCACAACTGAACATACACCAGAGAATCACAAGGTTCCCTCTCTCCAGGCAAAGGGGGTGCAAATACACTCTTGAGTCTGTGTTCTTGTGCTAGAACCCTTTTGGCTACTGCACCAATACACCAGGAAAGCCACAGATGTGTATAGGCCTTTGTGGATTGCCCTATACACCCTAAGGTGTCTTTCCCCTGAAACGCAGAGACCAGTTCAACCACAAACAGAGTCCTTTCTTGAGACCTTTTGTATCCCCCACCTTTTGTCCACAGAGTCCCTTGTGGTAATTTACTTTGGTAGTGCTTGGTCCTTAAGCAGTCACACAGGTGTAAAATTGTCTGAACAAACGTTTCCAAAATCAACATACACAAAAAAATACTGGCAGCATTATCTTAAAGTAAGCTAAATGCATTACTAATCAATTACTAAATACAATAAATTATAGATAATTTTAGACATTTGTTACTGGATATAGAAAAGAAGATGGAAATATAAAATAAAAACCTACACTTTAAAACTCTGAGTTTAAAGTTCCACCTCAAGTCCTTGGTTGCTGAATTTGAAGTGCAGTGTCTTTAGAAATGGTAGCAGAAATCTTGATTCTTGTGGTCCAGGAGAATTCTTGAAAAGAAAATGTCTCTGCTCCCTCAGCAAGACAGGGTCCCAAGTGTAGTTTGCTTCACTGAAGGCAAAAGCAAAAGGCAGCAGGCAGAAGCAGAAGGCAAAAAAAAAAAGGCAAAAGGCTCTGAGAAAGTCCTGCACCCCTGTTTTATGGGGTTCTCAAAGGGCAGGTCCAGTGGATACTGGCTTGCCTTGTGGATGGCTAGCATTCCATCTTCATGGCTATTCAACCAATCAGGTTTTAATATTTTATTACAAAAAAACAAATGTTCAGTTCTGAACATGAGAGAGCGCTTTTTTTCTTCAAGTCAGTCTGAACCAGCCTTGGCTAGCATTATCCTTTCTTTAATGACTATAATTGAGCTAAACCCAGTACTGCAGTTTACCTAAATGCTAGTCCATTCAGCTGTAATTAGATTAATGCAGGATGGACCTCTCAGGACAAAAGGTCCTCTGGTATTTTGACTCCTCTAGAGGCCTGGGCCTTTCACAATCAAATTGGGATACCTGGCCTCCCAGCTGTGCTTAATTAGCCCTTTTGTTTCTTGTAAATGGCTTACTCAAACTCCAGTCCCTGACTAAGCAACTAACAGTTTCTGTCCACCAACAAGAAATGACATCATTCCAAGGCCCATGTTTTCTTTTCACCCATTATCCCTTGCAACTTGACCTGGATTTTCATGGGCTTCCCTGGTGTATTATATACATAAAATTATATGAAACATGACCAAAACAATAAGGTATGGCTTCATTCTGCAACAATCTCCCCAGGGCTAGAGATAAAGGGAAGTGGTCAATTCTCATTCTCATCATTCTCCTCAATCCTTTCCTCAGCCTTTGGTACTGTGGACCTTCTGTTGTGCTGGATCACTTTTGGGTGCACTGTGGACTCATTGGCACTGTCATTAACTGGTATGAGTCCTTCCTCACAGGCAGGATACAAAGGGTGGTGAAGGGGAGTTTCTCCTCCTGCCCATTGCCTCTGCTGTGTGGAGTTCCTCAGGGTTCCATCCTCTCACCCATGCTGTCACAGAGTGT
The DNA here is from genome assembly GCA_016271365.2 of Neoceratodus forsteri. NCBI lineage: Eukaryota > Metazoa > Chordata > Ceratodontiformes > Ceratodontidae > Neoceratodus > Neoceratodus forsteri. The sequence goes on from CM057452.1 coordinate 908,086,142, forward strand.
ATGCTGCCCCTGGAAGAAATCATTAGATGACACAGCATGGGTTTTCACAGCTATGCAGATGACACACAGCTGTATACAGAGAATAATTACTGGGTAGGGGATTATAATGAGAATTTTAGACGCACCTCGAGGTGTGGGATGCCACCTAAACCCAGAGAGAGAAGCTGAATGGGTTTATGAAGGCATCCCACACTGAGGGATGTGTGTAAAATTTGAGTTTACACCCCTATCAAGTCTTTATTTTATATAATTGCTGGGAATTGTTTTTTCACCACAGCAATTATATAAAATAAATGGATATCTCTATGGACTCAAGCCATGGATCATTGGGGTTTCATCGCGGTCCGTAGTGTCTCCTGAAGGAAAGCAGTGTTTTTTGGTTTTTTTATTTCACACCCAAAATAAACATGGCCAGTGATATTTTTGTTATAAAAAAGAACTTACCGTCAACTCCTAGTGTTGGCAAACTGTACAGCCGAGGAGCAGAGATGGTGGGAACAGCACAGAGATAAGGAAGATCATGGCTGATACATGCACCAAGTAAGGGAAACTGGGCATGCGTTTGGTGTTATAATCAGATGGCTATAACAACAGAATTGCAACCCAGTTTCCCTTTGGGAAAAAAACAAGACCCAGTAATTATGTGTTACTTGCATACAGGACACAAAGCACTGTGGAGACACTGAATGCATGTCTGGCTGAGATCCAGGACTGGATGTCCTCTATCTAGCTGAAGCTCAACCCAGATAAGGTGGAGGTACTAGTAATTTAGCCTGGATCCTTGGTGGGGTGCGGAGGTGGCTGTGGTGGGAGCTGGCTTGATGTAGAGCCCAACCCCACTGATGGCATCTGCCAAGGTGAAACATTTTGGAGTCATTCTGGTTGATGGATTGATATTTGAGGCTCAGGTGTCATCTGTTGTCCAGAGTGGTTTTTACTACCTAAGAAATATCACCCCGATTAAAGCCTTAATACCTCTGGGTGATTGCACACTTTTGTGACATAGACTTGACTATTGTAACATTGTCTACCTAAGGTAGGTAAAGGCAAAGGCAAATTTATTTAAAAGACGCCCAATCCTGGAGGCTCTGGGCGCCGCACAAATTTTACAACATTTCATGCCACATAAATATATAAATTAAGATTAATACATACAAATAATCAGCATTACACTCCAAACGCTTGCAAAAATAGGAAAGTCTTCAGGTGGGCTTTAAAGGCAGTTATAGTGGGGGCCTCCCTGACTGCAGTTGGTAAAGAATTCCAAAGAGCGGGAGCAGCAACACTAAAAGCTCAGTCGCCTGCAGATTTTAGTCTCGCTCTTGGGACAGTCAGGAAGCTGCCACTAGAAGAGCGGAGATCACGGGTAGAGGAAGAAGGTACCAGGAGTACTGACAGGTAACCAGGGCCCTGCCTGTGTAGGGCCTTATAGGTGAGAAAACCCACCTTAAAGAGTATTCTCCACCTGACAGGTAGCCAGTGCAATTCACGCAATACAGGTGTAATATGACAAAATTTGCTTTGCCCAGTCAAAAGCCGAGCAGCAGCATTTTGCACTAGCTGCAGTCTGCGAAGAGAACCCCCAGAGTCCCCGAGATAGAGGGCATTACAGTAGTCAAGCCTAGAAGTGACTAAGGCATGTATCAAAGTAGGGAGGTCCAGAGACGGAACAAGGGGCTTAATCCTGGCAATATTTCTAAGATGGAAAAAACAGGAATGAACCACGGAAGATATTTTAATCTCCATGGACAGGTTCCTGTCAAGAATCACACCAAGATTTTGCTCCCAAGAGGAGGCCATCAATGACGCAGCTCCTAGCACAAGTCCAGTTGCAGAGTCAGAGGCCATCCCATCATGAACTCTGTTCGACTCCATTACCAATACCTCAGTCTTGTCAGGGTTCAGTCGTAGCCAGCTGGAGGCCATCCAGTCATTAATCTCAGCCAGACAGATATTTAACACATCCACTGCGTTTGATGTTCCTGGGGCAAAGGACAAGTATAGCTGAGTGTCATCAGCATAGCAATGAAAACTCAGACCATACTTCCTAATGATCCCCCCGGGCAGCATATATACTGCAAACAACATTGGGGCCAATACCGAACCCTGAGGGACTCCATACAAAAGGAGGTAGGGTGTAGATGAGAAATTTCCCATCACAACCCGTTGCCTCCTATTGGTAAGAAAGGACTCAAACCAATTGATGACAATACCGGTGAGTCCACACAACTCCCTCAGGCGGAGAAGCAACACACAATGGTCCACAGTATCAAATGCTGAAGAGGGATCGAGGAGAACAAGAATTGTCCTGTCCCCTCGGTCTCTAGCCCTGAGGAGGTCATTCTGCACCCGAACTAACGCAGTTTCAGTACTATGTCTGGCCTGAAAAGCCAACTGGAAGGGATCATACAACTCATGAATCATGAGATGTTCCTCCAACTGAAGCAATACCACCTTCTCAACAATCTTCCCCAAAAATTGGAGATTGGAGATGGGACGGTAATTTGCCCTGATCTCCGGGTCCAAAGAAGATTTCTTTAAAAGGGATCTCACCAGAGCCTCCTTCAAGGCATCTGGAAAGACACTCTGACCCAAGGAGCACCGAACAATCGAGGCAAACATTGGGCCAACTGAGTCAATGCATCTCATTAAGAAAAGCGTTGGCACTGGGTCCAGTTCACAAAAGGTATGCTTTAGATTGACTGCCACCTCAATAACCTCATGAACCTCCACTGGCCTAAACTCTTCCCAACTAGGCAGAGTGCACTCAGAACACAACTGGTGACCACTGTCAGCAATGGTATTGCTGGCTGAAGAAACCTCTCGCTGGATCAAAGACACCCTGTCCGAGAAAAACCGAGCAAAATCCTCACAATCCTCATTTGAGGAAACTCTCCCGGGCTGCAGACAGACAGACAGGATGGAGAAGTCTATCAACAGTCTGGAAGAGTGAGGCTGGTCGGTTTCTCCCGGCAGCAATCTCCCTGGACAGAAATATTGCCTTCTTTCGGTTGATTGCCTCCTGATATGCGCAATAATGTGCACGCAGGACCAGTTTGTCCGTCTCCAGACGGGACTTCCTCCAGCAGCGCTCTAATCTCTGACCCATCTTCTTCATTTCCCTAAGATCTCCATCAAACCAAGGAGACCTCAGGTACAAAGTTCTGGGTCATACACGGATAGGTGCGAGGGAGTTGATGGTGTCAGATAACACCTTATTATAGGTGTCCACCCCAACATCAACACCTCTGACGCATGCACCACCCATACTAGATAAATCAACTGCTGCCACAAAACCCTCAGGGGTAAGATCGCGTACAGGCCGGCAGCGAATCATCTCAGCAGGGGAAGAACTTAAGGCGGGAGCTCCCAAGCGTGAACTTCACCGTGCAATGATCAGACCAAAATACCTGATCAATCCCAAGATCTACAATCTCGAGCCCCAGTGAGAACACCAATTCCAGTGTGTGGCCATCACGATGAGTTGGTGCATCAACAGCCTGCGTCAGCCCCAACAAGGACATACTCTGCAGAAATTCGCTGGTGCACCTTTGAACTTTATCATCAGCCCAAACATTGAAATTCCCCAGAAAAACACATTTGGGGGAACCCAATGTTTCACCGGCAACAAACTCGGTGAATTCCTGCAGGAAACTCCCCATCGGGCCAGGAGGGCGATAGATGAGGAGGATCCTGCAGCCCACGCCGAGTCCTCCACGAATGGCCACACACTCAAATGAACTTGGGGTTCCCACCGGGTACACGGTGAAGGTCAGGCTAGATCTAAAGCAAATGGCTACATCGCCACCCCTGCAATTTTCTCTGGAGCAGTGCACCACGGTATACCCTGGGGGGACTGCAGCCTCAAAAACAGGGCCGGCATCATCTCCCACCCAAGTCTCCGTGATGCAAGCCAGGTTGACCGATGAAATCAAGGCGACAATAATTGCAGTCTTGTTTCTGATCGACCTGGCATTGCACAGCACTGCCATCAGAGACATAGTGGGTGGTGCAGCCCCTCGGGTTACCTGACCACTCGGTCTGGTGGTCTCCATGGAAATGGGCACCGACCACGTCTGGCTTCTCCTAGATGGCCTAAATAATCCAGGGCATCTCCTGGACCTAACCACCTCTATCCTTCCATCAACCAGCTCCTGGTCATCCCGCAGCCAACAAGCAGAATGATCCCTTGCAATCCCCACTTCCCTACAGCGTCTGATAATAGTATCAGACACTGGGAGAGGGACAAAGGGACACAAAGCATGTCGATGTGAGTTCCCATAGATGATCCTAGCCCCCACAAGTCCCCCTGCAAACCCCCTACACATTTCCAATTGCATAAACTAACAAACAGCTAAATTATTAGTACAAAAACCTCAAAACAATTTAAAACATTCCTAACATGAACAAGCCTATTTAACATATTTAAAACCTTCAATAAACTAACCCACTTCCCTCCTCTCATCCCAAAACAGGGGAATTCCAGCACAGAGTGGTGCTTACGCCACTCACAACGCTCGCGCTTGTGAGCGCACTTAAATTTATATGAAATACTCCCCCGCCTTCCACATCAACGTTGCTCCCCCCCACTCAGTCCTCCAGCTCCAGCTGGCATAGATTAAATTCGACATGGCCTCTCACGCCATGTACTTCAGCAGTCTAGGAGGGCTAGTGGACAGGTAGCCCACAGGGAGGGCAGCAGTCACCAGCGAGGGGAAAGGCAAGCACAGGGCTCAAAGTCCAGACAAAGTTCCAGTCGCTGATGAGCGGCGTCCCAAATATATGCAGTGGTCCCAAGAATACAAAGCTGCCGCTTGCGAGCAGCACTTAAATTTATATGAAATCCTACCCGCCCCCTCCACATCAATGTTGCTCCCTCCACTCACTCCTCCAGCTCCAGCTGGTATAGATTAAATTTGACACGGCCTCTCACACCGTGTACTTCAGCGGTCTAGGAGGGCTAGTGGACAGGTAGCCCACGGGGAGGGCAGCAGACACCAGCGAGGGGAAAGGCAAGCACAGGGCTCAAAGTCCAGACAAAGTTCCAGCCGCTGATGAGCGGCATCCCAAACATATGCAGCGGTCCAAAGAATGGTAGGTAGGAAAGTAGATAGCATTTATTTATATGGTGCCCAATCCTGGAGGCTCTGGGTGCCTTACATAAAAACAAGCAGGGTAATGCAAATAGAAATAGTTACAGAAAAAATACATTAAAATACATAATGCATATGAATATAAATTTAAAACAAAATACAGTCTTTAGAAATAGTCTGTTTAGTCTGAGTAGGCCAACTTAAAAAGATGAGTCTTTAGACCCTTTTGAAAACCTCCACCGTCGGGGCCTCCCTGAGAAGAATGGGCAATGAGTTCCAAAGGGCCAGTGTGGTGACTTTAAATGCTCGGTCACCAGATGTTTTATACCTGGCCCTTGGAACTGCAAGGAAACCCCAGATGGAAGATCAGAGGAAGTGGACTGAGAAGGCAGGTGTCAGAAGATCAGACAGGTAAACCAGGGCTCAGTCCATAAAGGGACAGTGTCAGTGGAGGTGTCTTGTGTCACCGGCAGCTAGTGCAAAATGCAGTGGCCAGGTTACTGATGGGCCTTCCGAGGTCCTGTCAGATGACACCAGTCCAGCGTGATTTTCACTGGATGCTGGTGTTGTGGAGAATTACCTTCAAGGTGGGTCTCCTCACCTACAATGCCCTATATGGATTGGGCCAAGGCTACCTGAGTAACCTCCTGATGCCTCACCACTCTCAGGCCTCTCTCTGCTCCTCCTCCTCCTCTGAGGGCCTCCTTGCAGTTCCCAGGGCTCAACTTAAAAAACTGGGAGACCATTCATTTGAGATGGCAGGACTGGTCCTGTGGAGCTCACATCCAAGGTCTATAAAGTGCTAATTGCATCTAAAATAAAAGATATTTGTAACTGTTATTAAGCCCCTAACCTACCCTTATGTGTGCTCCATGCTTATCATCTCCACTGGTACTAGTTCTAGTCTGAACTGAAACCTCTTAGCATGCAAAACACATTCCATGACTAAAACTACATGATTTCCCTACTTGCTCCTCTACCTTTTCCCACCTTTGGCCTCCTATCTATATATTTATCCCCCTTACTCTTGCTAACCATCCCCTCTCCCTCAACCCTGCCTACCCTATTTATCCTATCTTTCCTGTCTTTGCTCAATACATTAAGCTTATTTACTGCATCTACCAGTGTTAGGTTTATAAACCCTACCTTGTATTGCTTGTACATTATGAACCAAACGTTCCTTCACTGTACATTTCTTTACAATGATGTATCTTTCTATGTAATACCTTTCTTGAACTATGTGTGCACTTTGAATACTTGTAATTAATGATGCTTTAAGTAATGGCCCTTTGACTGTGTACATGCTTCAGGACCTCCTTGTGAACGAGCTTGCTCAAAGGAGTCTTCCTGCAATAAACTTAAAACTTGAACTTGAGGGAAGGCCCCTCATTTGAGGCCTTTAAGCAGGGCCTGAGAGCATATCTTTTTAGAGAGGCCTTTGAGATCCATTAATTCATTCAGGAATAGTTATCCTGGCTGTCTTTGTATTGTTTATATTGTTTTATCTTCTTTATCTATGTGCTTTAATTTGTTGCTATTATTTGTTGATACTGTCACTGTCTGTAGCTGTACAGTGCCCTGAGCTCCAGGGATAGGGCATGTCCTAAATAAATTCTTATTTACTTACTTATTAACCCCCTCCTAGGTGTCCACCCTTTTCAGATTTTTGTGTCACTCACAAAGAGACACACCTTTCCCTACAGTTCCTCAGCAATATCACTTATGAAAATGTTGAAGAGGACAGGGCCCAGTACAGATCCATGTGATACTCCACTGGTCACTGCTCTATCATCCGAGTGACTGCTGTTTACCACCATCCTTTGCCTCCTGTCTTTCAATCAGTTTGATACCCAGCACTCCACCTTCTTCCTCAGCCCCAGGCTACTAAGTTTCTTAATCAGCCTCCTGTTTGGAACAGTGTCAGAGGCCTTAGTGAAGTCCAAATAGGCCACATCCACTGCCCTCCCTTATCCATCTTCCCTATTACCCAGTCAAAGAAATGTATGAGATTTGCTTGACATGATTTCTCCCTGTGAAACTGGTGGGGGAAGATTCAGGAGGGATGCCTGCAAACACTTCTTCTCTGAAAGAGTGATGAGCAAGTGGAACAGGAATGGGCTTCCTGAGGAGGGGAGGATGAACCAAACAGTGGGAGTTTCCATGTAGGGTGGGACAGGTATATAGTAAGAGGGTAGAGGGCAGCAGTAAGGGAAAGAACTGGCCACTAGGGTCTACCAGACTATATGAGCTGCTGGCCCTTTTTCTGCCATAATTTTCTGTTTCTATGAAAATTTGATGTGGGGAGCCATGGTGCACTCCTACCAGTACATTTGGTGATGGCTGCCAGTGTGATTTCCACTTCACTATGACAGTAGTCACTCATAAAGCTCATTGTTAGAGCCTAATTAGATCTCCATATATTGAAAGAAATTAAAAAACAAAATCCTACTGCAATCAAATACACAGAAATTGAGACTGCTCGGTACATGTATGCTGGGATATTGGGAGGCAGTAAATGATTCCTAAAAGGGTTAGTGATTTGCTAACATCACTTGGCATTCCTAAAGCAGAGGAAAATCAAAAACTGCCATATTGGATGGCATGCTTAGTGAGACCCTAATCCATATGCCAGTGTGCCTGTAAAAATCAGGTGACTGCACCTTACATATAAGCCCAGTGACATTTTAAAAGGTTTTGAGAAGTGACAAACAGTCATTAGTGCCTTACTATTTACTTCCTCCCCAAAACAGGTCTTACAGCATGAGCCCACCAACCCCACAATTGCCCATCAGTATCTCTGTATGTAAGACCTGATGGTCTAGTGTCCCTGCCCCCTAATCATCTGCCGCTATCACTAAATGTAAACCCAGGTGGTCTAATATGCTCCTCACCCCACTAATTGCTTGCAGCTATCACTTTATGTTATCTCTGGTGGACTAATGTATCCCCCCACCCCAAAATGTACTGCCAGTATCACTGCATTTTATCCCTGGTGGTCTAGTGTGCCCCCCAATTACAAATCAGTATCATTGTATGCTTTCCCTGGTGGTCTACTGTGCCCCCCAATTTCCCACTGGTATCACTGCATTTTAATCCTGGTAGCATAGTGTGCCTCCCCTGGATTATCTGCTGATCTCATTGTTTGCTATCCTTGGTGATCTGTCAATCAAGCATTCATTCAACTTTATTTGTAAAGTGCAATTCATGAATATCAAAGCGCTGTACAATCTTAAAATTAAAAAAAAATGTAAAACATTCTAAAACTTATTACTATTAATAAATATACATTTCCAAGTACTGTATCTGAATATGTCACAGTTCAGGAAAGGCCAGCTGGAAAAGATGGGTTTTGACAACAATCTTGAAGCTCTCCCCTGTCAAGCACTCATATCCGAAGAGGTAGAGAATTCCACAGGGTAGGGGCAGCATAGACAAAAGCCCGTGCCCCAGAAGTCCTCAAACGCACCCTGGGAATCTCTAGCAATCCTTTGTCAGCTGAGTGGAGTGGTCAGAGGGGGTAGTAAGGTTGCAGGAGGTCTTGCAGGTAATTTGGACCCAAACTGTGTAGGGCTTTATAAGTCAGTAAACTGACTTTAAAGGTGATCCGCCACTGAACAGGCAGCTAGTGCAGAGTGCGCAGCATGGGGGAAATATGACTGCATCAGGAAGACCAAGACAGTAACCTGGCCGCTGCATTTTGCACCAGCTGCAGGTGGAGAATATCAACCCCAGGAAGCCCCAGGTAAAGGGAGTTACAGTAATCAAGGTGCGAAATCACAAAAGCGTGGACCAAGGTTGGGAGATTGCCAGACGGAACGAGGTGCTTAATCCGGGCAATGTTCCTCAGATGGTAAAATGAGGATTTGACAATGACTGACACCTGAGAATGAAGTGTCAGCCCATCATCAGAATCCACCCCCAGATTCCACACCCATTCAGAGGTCAGCAGCTGGGAGCTCCCAAGCCACAGCCCAGTAGGCTGTGCAGCAGCTGACCCCTCTATCCGGTGACCCAGCTCAACCACTAACACCTCTTTCTTGAGAGGGTTTAGCTTTAACCAGCTGGAATTCATCCAGTCTTGGATTTCTATGAGACAGTTGGAAAATACTGAGAGCACATTATCCTGGTCAAGTATAAAAGACAGGTACAGCTGAGTATCATCTGCATAGCAGTGAAAACTCAGCCCATACCATCTCACAATGTCTCCTAATGGGAGCATGTACACCGTGAATAACAAGGGGGACAGTACTGAACCCTGTGGGACCCTAAATGGCAGGAAAAAAGAGTCAGAGGAATAAATTCCCAAAACTACTCTTTGTGTCCTGCCGGAGAGGAAAGAATGGAACCTTCTGAGGACTGTACCAGACAGACCGCAGATGTACTGCAGACGATCAAGCAACACCACATGGTCCACGATATTAAAAAGCTGATGAGAGATCCAAAAGGACCAAGATGGAGTGACTCTTCCCATCTCTAGCCATCAGGAGATCATTGAGTACCCAAACCAGAGCAGTCTCAGTACAATGTCTCTTATGGAATCCAGACTGGAGCGGATCATAGATATCATGGATGGTAAGATGGTTCTCCAGTTGTAGTGCAACAATTTTCTCAATGACCTTCCCTATAAAGGGAGGTTAGAGATTGGTCTGTAGTTTGCAGGGCAATCTGGGTCAAGGGATGGTTTCTTGAGAGGGGGGATTACCACAGCCTCCTTTAAGGAGATGGGAAACTCCTCTGACTCTAGTGAGCACCAGATTAGCTTTATCAAGACCAGACTGATCACATCCACACACCCCTTTAAGAGGTGAGTGGGGCCTGGGTCTAAACTACAGCTTGTTGGTCGCATACTCGACAGAAGCTAAATGATATCCATGATCACCGGCCAGTCAAACTCAACCCAACAAAACAGAGGAGTTGTGACTCCGTTCTGACCATTAGTAACCCCCACAGGGCATGATAGGTGACTCTCTGACCTGATGTTGGCAATCTTATCAGCAAAGAAGTGAGCAAACTCTTGGCACTCAGTTTGCAAAAATGCTTTCTGGACTCATAGACTGGCTGGATTGCACAGTCTGTCTACCATTCAGAACAGCTGAGCTGGTCAGTTCTGCACTGCAGTAATCTCCCTGGACAGGAACTCTGCCTTCTTATGGGAGATTGTTGACTGATAGTCCTTATAAAGCTCCATCAGTCTAAGTTTGTTGGCATCCAGGCCAGACCTACGCCAGGCGTGCTCTAACCTTCAACCCGCTCGCTTTAACTCCTTCACAGACCCATCAAACCAAGAGGCCCGAGGGCAGAGAGTGTGTGGGTGAACATGGAAAGGAGCAAGGGTATCCAGAGCCTCCACCACTGTTTGATTATAAGCCTGAAGAAGGTTCTCTGAACCCTCACTTGCATCCAGAATTCTCAATATGTCCAGTACTGCCAAAAGGTCTTCAGGGGTCACACCCCACAAAGGTCGGTATCGGATCATCTCCACAGGGGCAGGCATATAGGGGGAGCCATGAAATTGAACCTTATGATGTGATGGTCAGACCATCCAACTGGTTCCACCACCAAGTTGGAGATCTCCAACCCCTGGAGGAAAACCAGGTTCAAGGAGTGACTGTTTTTATGTGTCGCAGAGGTTACTACTTGTGTGAAGCCCAATTAACTTATAAGTCAGAGGAAGTCTTATCCAAACTGCGAGAGTTCATCATCAACCCAGGCACTGAAGTCCCCCAGTACAATCAGTCTGGGGGACTACAACACCATGTCGACGATGAAGTCCGTGACTTCCTACAAAAACTGATTCTCGCCTCTGGGTGGACAGGAGATGAGAATAATTCTGCAACCCACATCTGCGACCACGGTACACTCAAAGGATCTGGTAGCCTCAACTGGCACATCAACAAGGCCCAATTCAGATTTAAAACAGATTGCTACCCCCACCCCCACCCCTGCGACCTGAGCACAGTGTATCACTGAGAAACTGGCTGAAATCACTGACTCCAAAATGGTACCAGCATTTTCATCCAGCCAGGACTCGTTGATGCAAGCCAGATCAGTTGACCCAACAAAATCATCTATAATGGCTGATTTGTTTTCAATAGGTCTGGCATTGAATAACACCGTGTGGGTCAGGTGAGAAACCGGAGCAGTTTGAGGCACCTGCCCACTAATCATGGAGCCCTTGGGTATGGGCACTAAACAAGGAGGACTTGATTTAGTGCTCCATTTCACCCCAGGGCATCTTCTGGACCCCACTACCCCAATCAGGCTGCCCTGCTCATCCCCTCACCCCAGGCCCCCGCCCCTTCACCTTCTGCTTCTGCCCCTAATTACACCACCTAGTAATACTGAACTCCATTCCTGGTGTCCAGTGTACCTGCCCCCGATAGAATAGAAGGCTCACTCCCTGTAACACCTACTCAGACTCCTCCACCCACCACACCCCCTGCTGCCCAGTCTACTTAAGTAACCAGAGACGCCCCAAATATGGCAGATGGCATAACCCAGGTTCTTTGACTATCCAGTCTGTAATGTGCGACAGCAAATACACAGTCCTTTAGCACCAGAGAAAATGAAATTACCATGATAAAAACTAATCACAGGGGACTACCACATACCAACTCAATAATGGCTTCAGACATATTAATACTGTATATTACTACCCTGCTGCCTGGCACAGGTCAACTCTTTCCCATGACTGCTTGCTATTTTTTACGGAAATCAAATCCCAAAAAACTCACTCCGAATCATTTTCGTTTCATTTCACTTTTATTTTATACCGGAAAAACATGTGAGCAAAATTGCCCATTTTCACCAGCATCTAGTGTATCAGAGTCAGGCAGAAAACAGTCCAATATTATTAAAGTACCATTTTATTAGAATGTACAATAATCTGTGTCACATCCATCCATGCTGCTATTCTGGAAAAACAGTGCTTGCACAGATGTAAAGCACAAAACTGCACTGCAGTGTTTCAGTTGTTCACATTATAGTCCAGCATGCAAATCTAATCAGCATTTTCAGTTTTTCATTAATATTATGGAATAACAATCAGTTTGTCTGTGCTTTCATTCTGTTTTATGCCACTCTTGTAAAACTCTCTGATCTGTATTATTCATGAGATTTGCAACAATGCTATTTCAATCCAAATACCATAATGCCCAAATTTAATGCATTAATTAAAATTGCATATGTGACACACACTGCAGAGTCATTTGAAATCCAAGGCAGAAATATTAATGTAACGTTTAAGTATTTTATATGTAATCCATCCTAACGGAAAAGGCAGACAAATGGTATCATTTCACATCAGGGCTAATCAACCAATAAATATCCAACAGTTCCATTATTTTTTCTTAGGCCACCCACTGGTCCCGCTGCTCCCTACCTTGATGTTCTATGTTGCCAAAGCTGCATCCTTCCCCTTACCAGGAGGCATAGGGTGTTACTACATGTACAGTTGATACTACTGTCAAACCTTGACAGGCTGGCAGGAAGAGTGCCAGTGGTGGGCAGTCTGTGCTCTTCCTCCCTGTTAACAAAACACATTTCTGCTGTCCCACCCCTCCCCACCAGGCAGTTCATGCACTCTCTCCTTCCTCCCTCTTAACAGAGCACGTTTCTGCTTCCTGAAACCTAGCCAACAGGCAGCCCATGCCCTCCCTCCTTCCTGGTTAACTGAACAACTTTCTGTTGTCCCACAGACATTCACCAGGCAGCCCATACCCTCCCTCTTTCCCTGTTAACCGAGAACCATTCCACGGTCCCACCCCCAGCCCCCAGCCACCAGACAGCCCATGCCCTCCTTCCCTCCTTGTTATCTGACTGCCTTACTGCTGTCCTTCATCCAGCTGTCAAGCAGCCCATGCTCTCCATTCCTCCCTGGGAACCGAGCACCTCCCCGGTGTCCCTCACCAGCCACCAGGTACCCATAATGTTGGATTCCAGGGCATGTGCAAACACCATGCAGCTCACAACCAACCTTCCTCCCTGAAAACCAAGTGACTCTCCACTATCCCACACCTAGTGTCTAGGCAACATACACTCTCCCTCCCTGGGAGACAAGTACCTCACCTCTTTTCCACATTCAGCCACCAGGCAGCCCATGCACTTGCTTCCTGGTGGTCAAGTGCCCCACCACTGTACCTCACCCAGCTGCCAGGCAGCCCATGCCCTCCCTCCCTAGGACCCGAGGGCTTTACTCTATCTCATTGCCAGTGGCCAAGCAGAACACTCCCACACACCCACCTAGGGAACCAAGTACCTTGCTGCTGTCCCATTCCCAGCCACCAGGCAGCCCATGCCCTCCCTTCCAGGGAACTGAGAGCAGTGCCTCACTGCTGTCCCACAATCAGTCACCAAGCAGCACACACCATTTCTTCCTGGGAACCAAGTGCCTCAACTCTGTCCACATCTCGCCATTGGGCAGCACACACCCTCCCTCCCTGAGAACTGAGCCTAAAACCATTATTCTGGACCCAGCCACTTGACAGCTAATGCTGTACCTCCATGGGAACCAAGCACCTCAACATTATCCCACACCCCGCTTACAGGCAGCCCTTGCCCTCCCTCATTAGGAACCAAGTGACTCAGTACTGTTCCACACCCCATCTTTAGGCATCACATGACTTCACTCCCTTGGAACCGAGTACTGCATAGCTGTCCCACATCCAGATACTAGACTGCCCATTTCCTCCCTTCCTGGGGACTGCTCTCCTCATTGTTGCTCCACACCCATCCTCCTGGCCTCCTGTACCTTACCTACCTGAGAACTGAGTGTCTCAATGCTGTCCATCACCCAGTCACAATGTGGCTAGTGCCCTCCCTCCCTCCTTGAAAATGAAATGCCTCACTGCAGTCTGACACCCAGACACCAGGCAGACATGGTGTGGGACTCAAGGGACTACACATGAGCCTCAGTCTCCTGCATGCAAATTTGTTGCTACCATATCACTGGGATGGTAATAACTAAATGTTTCAAGATTTCAATTCATAACTGCAGCAAACAACAGTAATGCTCTAAGACTATTATTTCAAACATATACATAAATTATTATACTGAGGCTAGTACTAAAAAAGTAATAAAACACAATTTATAACTGCCTTTACAGGTAGGTGCCATTAACTGGTTTAGTTCTACATAAACATAAGAATCATAGTGTGCAAAAGAGAATATGGAGGCAGTGTGGTCTAGTGGTTAGAGCACTGACTTGGAAACCCTGCATGGGTCAAATATATGCTGTGTGTGACATTTGGCAAGACATTTAACCTCCCAGTTCTCCCATCCACCTAGCTGTAAAAATGGATAGAAACAGGGCTTTACTGGAAACAGGATGGTGCATCTCAGCAAGGCTGCCCTCAATAAAAGGAAAACAATAAAAGTATATGAAAATATTACATGGGTCTGAAGTATAAAATATAAAATGAACCAGCAATCCTCTTTGTTTTACTAGACTACAGTAATGCCTGTAGCTTTGTCATTTCTTGAAAAGGTGGATTAATTTAAGACTGTGATCCACCTTTGGACCAATAAAGATATTTTACTTACAGTAAATGCATCTTAGCTGTAGGGGATACGCAATAGGTTGACTCAAAATATATAGTTTATCATCAGAGTGAGGAGGCTGGAACTGCACATTTTGAGTAAGGCCATTGTATGTTTGATTTGTACATCATTTACTACCCATCACTTGAAAATCTTATATATATATATATATATATATATATATATATATATATCTATAGTAATAGATAACCCACTCTTAGGTGTGTGTGGCGCTCTGATACTCCTTGTGCCTGCTTGGTGTGCGTTGTATGCATGAGGCCGCAGGCCGAGTGTATCAACCACCCAAGACGTGCATATATCAGAGCGCAACAGCACATCCTAGAGTGTGTTATCTATCTTATAAAATGTTAAAATAGTTTTTTGGGGGGTAAAAGTGCAGGTGTGCGGTCGCGCTCTGATATACGCATGGTTATGAGATGCTCATGCTCCAATAAAAAAGCAGCAATTTCCCTACCCATTTTATAAATATATATAATCAATAAAGGATATCACAGTCTTCAAGTAATCCCTGTTTTATTCAGAACTTAATTATAATACAAATACCACATTTCATCAAACGTAAAAAGCAGGTTCTTTTTTTTTTTTTTGCCTGTGGCTTACATTGCAAAATCACATTTTTATGCTAAAAATGAAGTATATTGGTAATGATCTACTTCATAGCAAACTAAGCATTAAGAAATGACTAAGATCCTAGGTTTATTATAAAAATACAGTAATGATCATTTTTACAAATAGTCACAGAGAGAAAATTATTCTAAATAACAACTGGTAAGAAACATTATCACAGAACATGAATTCCATCTACAGTGCTTCATGATTTTAACCTGGATTATAAGCCATGGCTCAGAGCCAGTGGTGTCTTTTATGAAAAAAATTCCATTATGGCCAGTGACACATATTTAAGGGTAGCTTTGATTCAAGGGTGTCTCATATCTGACTTAGTATGGTATTTACAGAATTTACAGCAGTCTGCCATTTTGGCTGTCATCCACTAAATGCCTGCAGTGAAATATCAAAAATGGTTGTTTCACATTTTGCTAATTCTCAGATAAAATAACTGTCCTAAACAGAAATACATTATTAGTAGGATTTTCAAAAGGGTCAGATGTGGATGCAAACTCAAGTTGCAAGCGTCTGTGCCATCTAGATCACAAATGGGCAGCCCTTGGTGCTCGTTCCAAAAATGCATCCATTTGCAACAAAGAAATCATAATTTGTGGTAAGAAAAATTGTTGGAAATATGACTTGTCATTTGGAGGGGGGTGTAAAATTCAGACATTGCTAAACCATCTAATATCTGGACCAACATTTTGGACACAATAATTTTTTTAACAAATAGCAACTGGTGGATCCTGGATGGATCCTTTGGAAAATCCTGTCCGTCATATTTAATGAATTGTTAATTCTTGAGTTTGGCAAACAAAGATAGTTGTGTGCTGTCTTGATTAAAGTTATTAGTCTGACATAAAACATTCTCTATAACCTTGGTGGATTATAAGAATTGTGAGCAAGAAGATTGCCTTTGAAACTTTTAAGGCAGCATCACTCACTCCACATGGTATATCTTTGTAACAGGCTTGGTAGGCTGACTCATCAGAAATTCCTGCACACTGAACAAGACGCAATTTGCTGTTGAAAAGAAAGCACAACATTTGCTAAATATATTATTTTACATTAAATAAATGCATATTTATGGAATGGTATTGAAAGTGAATTTACCTGTTGTTTTCAGTACAGGAGTGATTGATATTCATTGACTCTAGGATTTTCTGTAACTTTAATATTGAACCATTCTCACATGATTCCCTAAGGAAAAAATAACAAAATGAGTATATTGTAATTTGATTTCACTTAATGAAATGATGACCATGCTCATTGTTTTCACATTCTACTAAATTGATAAGGTACAGCAGAGTGTGCCCTTTTGTGGACTAACAGCAGGGCACGTCATGGGAAGTGAAGTAAGGGGTGGGGGTGAAGCTGGCAAACTGGATCAACAACTGGCTGAGGGGGAGGCTGCAATGAGTGGTGGTAGTGGTGGTGGTGGTGGTGGGAGGACTATCTACTCCTAGGCAGGTGTTGAGTGGAGTACTGAAAGGCTCTGTGCTGGGTCCAGTGTTGTTCATGCTGTTTAGATATAACACATGGAGTTGGGAGTAGGATCAGTTTGTTCACAGATGATACTAAAATGGGAGGCAGTAGTGGATGAAGAGGATGGGTGGAAACAATTACAGGGGACCTAACCAAACTGGAGGAGTGGTTAGTGGAATGGCAGCTAGGCCTCAGCCTGAAGAAGTACAAGGTTCTGTACTTCGGGTCCAAGAACAAGAAGAGAGAATATTGGTTGGGGGTGAGGCTGGGGGTCACTGAGGTAGAGAAGGACTTGGGATGCTGGTAATGGGGGGCATCAGCAACTCTACTCAATGCAGGAAAGCTACAGCCAAGACTAACAAGATGCTTGGGTCTATCGCTAAGGGATTCTCATTCGGGCATAGGGAAGTGACCCTGCCCCTATACAGGTCTGTGGTCAGGCCGTACTTAGAGTACTGTGTGCACTACTGCCGTTCTTACCTCAAGAACAATATTAGGCTGCTAGAGGGGGGTGCAGCATAGGGAGACAAAAATATTATGGCGGATGGAAGGAAAACCTATGAGGACAGGTTAAACAAGCTGAGTATGTATACCCTGGAGGAGAGGAGGGATAGTTGGGATATGATTGAAGCATTCAAGTACTTGAGGGGGATCAAAAAAACTGGTGCTGATGGGGTATTTAAGCTGAGAAAGGGGAGGGACATGAGAGGGCATGGGCTGAGATTGGAAGGGGGAAATGTAGAACAGAAAGGAGGAGACATTACTTTATGGAAAGAGTTGTGTCAAGGTGGAATGCACTTTTAAAGGGATGATTTCATGTAAAATGGTGGGTGGTTTTAAAAGGGCATTGGGCAGGGCTCAGGGGGTCTGTAGGGCCAGTGCAGAGAAGTTCCTGAAAGAGAGAGGGGGAGCTATAATATAGGGGTGCTAGCTGCACTCTCAGACAGACCTGCAAAACCATGAGGCCTGTTTCTGCTGGCAGCTTCATATGTTCATATAAGGGGTCTTAGTCCAGCATCTATATTGCAGTGTATCTGCAAAATCCCCTGTCAGCCTGGATTTGAAAATCTCGCCCTACCTTGTTGATGGGGTGGAGTCCTAAAGAGGCAATGCTGACAGTTGGATGGGAAAACATTGAAAATTAGCAATGTTATGAGTGAATGTTGAAATGCTTCAGTTTTCACACAAAACTTGGTCATTTTACCATATTTTTTCCCCAAATTTCCAAGTCTTCTTATAGCCCAAAATGGTGATTTTGCATACTGCAGCATTGCTGAGTTACATACTGGCTGGCACTGCTGTGTGTATATATGCAATATATATCACTCAACCCCACCATCCTCCATAGACTGACAGATGTTGGGGTGTGCCATAGGGTCATGAGGCCCAACTCTCACCCCATTCCATGTGTAAACTGGTTGACATGCTATAGTAAAGGACAATGGGGTGAGAGTTAGGTGGCACGACCCCATGGCACACACTGACATCTGTTGGTCTGTGCAGGATGAGGAGGTGGGGTGGGGGGGTTAGTGGTTCAACCCTAACATCTCATTTCCTCACTTTTGTTGCTTTAACCCAAACTGATGCTTTAAATTAAGTTTTTTTACAAATAATTTCCTTACTTTTTGAAAAAGTGTAATATAACTAGTAAATAGTATGTATTGGTGGAAGCATGAGGCCCCACGCTCCCACCAAGCTGCCCACGTGAGTATGATAATATGCATCTGTGGGAGCACTGGCCCTCCAGGCCCTGCGTTCCCACTTACACATAGCTACAGAGCCATACAGCAGCCCTATAGGGCAAGGAACCCTTGTAACTCCAATTTGCCAATGCAATATCTCAGCAACCGTAGCAGCTATGAAAAAAATTCAGCTGTCATAATCAAAACAGTGAGACCTCCTTGTCACATAAATCAAGCAAATCCATACCTCACATCATTTATGAGATATGGGTGCTGAAAAGCGCTGAAGAGGCACCCTTGGAATCCTTGTGACACTAATTTGCCAATATCTCAGTAACTGTTCAACCTAGGAAAAAACATTTTACTGCAGGTGTAGTCTATTGTTTCCAGTCTTGTTCCTACAGCTTAGCTCATAAGTGAGCTAAGCCATGAGTCGCAAAAATTCCGAATCTCACTTCGTTTTCGAAATATGGGTGCCAAAAAGCACAATGTGCATAAAATTTAATCCTATGGGAAAAATCTCAACTTTGTGATGGCATATCTATGGAACCACTTAACATTCCAACATCTATATAGCATAATTCACATCTCTAGGGCATCCCCTTAATACCCTGAAAATTGCAATCCAAAAGACCAAGCCGTTAATTTATAATGCAGTGGGAAAGCTTTTAAAAGTTTAAAAAATTCCTAGTTCATGAGGTAGCAAAATCCCCGACTGTCAGATCAATCCCCATTAGCAAGCTGTCAAAATTGCCATACACAATAAATCCTTGACCATCAGATTTTGGTCATCTGGTCCCTAAGTGGTGGTTAAGGATTTTGCTATCTCACGAAAGAAGATCCGGTGACAGACTAGGATTCTGACAGCTCACAGACTGCATTGCTGCTAGCACATGAAAGAAGATTAAAAAAAAAATCCCCTTTCGAAAGCTGAGAAAATCCTAGTCCACAAGCTGATCCTATTTCACAAGGCAGTAAAATCCTTGACTGTCAGTCAATCCATGTCCACGAGAGGGCCATCTGGTCCTTAAGTGATGATCAATTTTGCTGATTTCCCGCAAAAGAGGATAGGTGGAGGATTGGGATTTTGACAGCTCGCTGACTGTGATTTTGTCAACTCACGATAGAAGATTCATAAAACCAATCCCCTTTTGCAAGCTGACAAAATCCCAGTCTGACAGCCAATCCTCTTTTGCAAGGCAGCAAAATCCTTGACTGTCAGCCAATCCTCATCTGCGAGAAGGGCTATCCCATCCCTAAGTGAGGGTCAAGGATTTTGCAACCTCAAAAAAGAGGACTGACTTGTGGAGTGGGATTTTGTCAGCTCACAAAAGGGAATCAGAAGCAAGTCACGGACAAAGAATTTTTAAATTTGAAATGGCCATTCTTTTGGACAAAACAAAGCAAATTAAAGGTATGGGTTTGTAGAGGTCATCACCCTGAACAAAACCCATGCCTTATTACAACAAGAAGTCACCCGTGGAGGAAGCTGCTACATTTTGTTTTGGGGGAAAAATGAAAGCAATATGGAGCTCACGGACAAGGAATTTTTGCTGGCAGACAAGGACTTTTAAAATACTTATTTGCAAGCTGACAAAATCCTTGACCGTGAGCCCAGTCCTCTTTCGCAAAACATGCATATAAATTTTAGAGTGAACTTAGCATACTCAGAACCCAAAAAATAAAAATTAAATGACTTTGGAATGGATTAATATTTTTTAACCAAACCAATGCTGGATTGTTCTTTGACCCAAATGCTTTCTACATGCCCAATTTCAGACCAAAAGGCCACACGGTGTGGTCACAGCATGATGGGCAAAAAATGTCAAAAGAGGCAAAAAGCTAATTTGTCAGCACTTCACTGCACACAGACCATAAGTCCAACCACAACACAACTTGGTAAATCAAGAGATCCACCATATGAGACTACGTATTCCAAATTTTGTGCAATTCCCTTAAATGGTTGCAGAGTTATTAATTCACTAAAATTGGTTTAACATTAAAATGCCTTCTTAACCCTAACTATATATGCCACTGCGTCTCATAATATATATATCTATATTATTTATATATATATGTTTTTAGTGACACAGTACCACCACTATAGTTATGACTGAGTAGGCAGTTTAATGTTAAACCTCAAATTTGGAACCCTAATAACTTTGCAACCATTCAACGGAGTTGCACAAAATGTGGTATGCTCTGTTCCATTGGGTAGACTTCTGATGTACCAAGTTATGTTTTGATTGGCTTTGCAGATTTAGTGCTGCGAATAGTAAAAAAAACTGTAAAAGTCATCTTTTTTCACCTGTTTTGACTGTTTTTTTCCTCACTGTGCTGCAGCCACTCCATTCAGAAATTTGGTCTGCAATTTTTAGGGTAGAAAGAGCTTGCCCCAAAGAACAAGCCAGCATTGGTTTGGTGAAAAATATTAACCTGTTATAAAGTTATTCAATTTTGAAATTTCAGGTTCTTAGCATGATCAGTTCAGTCTTTTGGACAGCTGCAAGATGCAAAAAAGGATTTAGAACTCATGAAAAGAGATTTGTTAAATCCCTCTTCATGAGATAAAGTTCTGGGAGACATTCTGGAGGATGCAGTATTATTATTCCATCTGCAGGCACTTCCCTGGGCTTAGGGAGAAGGTTGCTCATCTCCTGAGTTGGCCAGATTTGAGGGACCTCCTCTCCCATCCAGGGACCACTAGGGCCACCGCCACTGCCTCAGAGGTTGCCAAGAAAGAGGAGCATTTGGAACACAGTGGGCTCAGGGAGGGTGAGGGTGGTGGAACAGAGGCACATCCCTCCAGCTCTACCTCTCCACAATTCATATGCCATTCTCACAGAGTGTGGTTCCTCTAAAGAGGCACCCACAGTGGAGATCTAGGAGAATGTTGGGAACCTCCAAAAAGGAGACCCACAGGAGGGCGGCATGGGACCCCACAGGGGAAGGAAATAACTCCTGGTGGGGGGCTCCATTGTTAAGAGGGTAAAACTGGGGGAGGGAGGGAGGAGAGAGGGAGGTAAGGTGCCTGCCTGGTGCCATGGTTTGGAGGAACAGGGGGTGAATCCTCAGAATCACAGGAGCAGCTGCATGGGGGAGGGAGCTAGATGTCGTTATCCACCCAGGGAGAAATGATGTAGCTGGGAAAGGGAGCAGAACAGTGGAGGAGGAGTTTGTGGAGTTGGGAAGGGGCCTTAGAAAAGTAGCACGCATGGTAACCTTCTTGGAGGTGCTGCCTCTCTATGGCATGGGTGTGACTAGGATGCTCTGCACCATGGGATTCAATCAGTGGTTGAAAAACTGGTACAGAGCTCAGGGTCTGGGCTTCACTGGGGACTGAGGGTCCACCTGGAAGGATGCAGGCCTATACTGGTGCAATGGTCTGCATTTGTCCAGGATGGGAGCCAGGATCCTAGGTGATAGGTTCAAATGCTTCATCAGCAAGCATTTAAACTAGCCAAAGGGGCAGGCATTGAAAAGGAGAAGGGGAATCCTAGCCCCCCCCAAACAAATCAGGATAGTTAGTGAGGTAAACACCAAGACAGAGACATCAATAGGGAGAAGGGCAGGGGTAAATGAAGAAAAAGGCAAAGTCAGTAAGGAAAGGGATGGGGCAAAAGGGGTAAGGCCATCAAACAATGCAGGGTAATGAGTACCAATGTCCTTAATATAGGTAACAAACTCCCTGAACTGGTGGCCTTGATGGAAGAGGGATGTCTGGATATCGTGGCAGTCACAGAAACATGGTACACAAAGAACCATGACTGGGATGTCAACATACCAGGGTACACAATCTACAGGAGAGACAGGGAGGATAGAAGAGAAGGAGGAGTAGCTCACTATGTAAGAGAAGGGATCAAAGCAGTGGAACAAAAGGGTAAACAGGGAGGAGAGGAGGCACTGTGAGCCACCATGGAGAATGGAAATGAGACCACAATCCGCACTGGGGTTGTATACAGAACCCCATCTCAGGGGGAGGAAATGGACAAGGAAATTATAAAAGCCATCCTTAGGATGGCAGAGAAATGGGAGATATTGCTGATGGGGACCTGAATATGCCAGATGTTAACTGGAGCACCTTTGCTGCAACCACATCCAAGAGCAGGGCCATTCTTGATGCCCTACAGGGGGCATGCCTTAGACAGCTAGTGTTGGAACCCACTTGGGAGGGAGCAATCTTAGACCTGGTACTCTCAAATGGGAATGGAGAGAGGAGCTCAGCTGTACAAGTGGGTAACCATCTGGGAACAAGTGACCACCAAACAGTGTGGTTCACAATAAACTCAGCTGCAGAGTCAAGCCATACAAAAGTGAGGGTACTGGACTTCAGGAGGGCTGACTTTGACAAAATGAGAGAGTGCCTCAGAAAAGCACTAGCAAACAGACAAGAAGGAGGGGCTGAGCAACGATGGGAAAACATCAAAACTGCCATCAGAGAGGTGACAAGCCTTTGTGTGAAGCAAATAAACAAATCAAAACAAAAGAAAGAAACATTATGGTTCTCAAAAAAGGCAGCAGAAAAGGCTAGGGAGAAAGATATAGCATTTAGGAAGTATAAGGAAACACAGAAGGAGCAGGACACAGAACTGTGCCACTTAAAGCAGAAGGAAGCGGGCAAGGCAGTCAGAATAGCAAAGGTCCAAACCAGGGAAAAGACAGATAACTCAGATAAGAAAGGGGGATAAACCTTTTATAGGTACATTAGGGAGTTTTGAAAGACAAAGGGAGTGATAGTGAGGCTGAATAAAGGGGACGGTGGGTGGGCAGAGAGGGACAGTGAAAAAGCAAGGATACTGAACTAATATGTCTGCTCAGTATTCACAAAAGAAGAGGAGGGGGAGGTACCTAATCCAATCAATAGACACACTCTGGATAGGGGGAGCCAATCCCAGTCCTTTCGCAGAAGAAAGGGTTCTGAAAGAACTCTTAAAACAAAGATGGAAAAAGCAATGGGGCCTGACGGGATTCACCCCAGAATTCTAAAAGAATTCAGGGGAGAACTAGTGACACCACTGACTACCCTTTTTAACAAATCATGGGAGGATGGTGCAGTACTTGAGGACAGGAGGAGGGTGAATGTGATTCCCCTTCACAAAAGAGGGAGCAAGACAGAGGCAAGAAACTACAGACCTGTCAGTTTGATCTCAGTGGTAAGGAAAATGATGGAATCACTTCTGAAGGAAAGAATTGTTGAGTACCTAGATGCCAGTGGGGTACAGGACACAATGTAGCATGAATTCATAGTGGGAAGGTCATGTCAGATGAATCTAATCTATTTCTTTGACTGGGTAACCAAAGTAGTAGACCACGGAGGAGCTATGGACATGGCCTACCTAGACTTTAGCAAGGCATTTGACACAGTCCCACACAAAAGATTAATAAACCAATTAGCTAGCCTGGGAGTAGGTCCCAGGGTGGTGGCCTGGCTAAAACATTGGCTGAACAACAGGACAAAGAAGGTAATAGTAAACGGAGTCCACTCTGAAGAAGCTGCATTACTAGTGGGGTACCAGAGGGTTCAGTACTGGGTCCGGTCCTTTTTAATGTCTTTATAAGTGACATTGCAGAGGGACTGGAAGGAAAAGTATGCTCTTTGCAGACAGCATCATGATCTGCAACAGGATTGATACACAAGCAGGTGAAAAGGATGAAAAGGGAATTGGCAAGGTTGGAGGAATGGTCAGAAGTATGGCAGCTTGGATTCGGTGCAAAGTAATGCACCTGGGAAACAAACACCCAGGGAAAATGTACAAAATAGGGGGTGGTAGTAACAACAACAAAAATGGAAATGGACCTGGGGGTAATCATATCAGATGACCTAAAAGTTAGCAAGCAATTTGAGAAGGCAGTAGGGATGGCTGGGGGATACTGGAATGTATGTGGAGAGGCATCACCAGTAGAAAACAGGAAGTTGTTATCCCTCTGTACAGACAGTTGGTGAGACCCCACCTGGAGTACTGTGTCCAGTTCTGGAGACCCCATCTCCGCAAGGATATAGACAGGATGGAGGTAGTCCAGAGAAGGGCAACTAAAATGGTGTAGAGTCTGCAACAGAAGCCATATAAGGAGAGTCTAAAGGAGCTTAATATGTATACCCTTGAGGAAAGGAGGGAGAGGAGGGTACATGATATAAACTTTAAAGTGCCTCAAGGGAATCAACAATTCCAAGAGGGTAGCATCTTTCAGAAAAAGAGATGTGCAAGAACAAGGGAAAGCAATTTGAAGATAGAGGGGGGACAACTCAGGGGCAATGTGAGGAAGTATTTTTTCACAGAGAGGTTGGTGGATGTATGGAACAGCCTTCCTGAAGAGGTTGAGGGGTCAAAATAGAGGGAGAATTCAAGAATGCGTGGAACAGACATAAGGCAATTCTTGTTGGGGGGGTAGGAAGAAATAGGCTGTTGGTTAACTCTGATCTGCAGCTTATCCAGTAGGTAGGGAAATGGGCAGACTAGGTGGGCCAAGCGCTCCTTATCTGCTGTCAAAGTTTATGTTTCTAAGGTCCCTTTTCATGAGTCACCATCAAGTTTTCCTTCATGCGTTGTAGTCAAACAGTTTGGAGTTGTGGTCTGAAATTTTCAGGATGGAAAGTGCTTGCCCCACAGAGCATGCCTACATTGTTGTGAAAAAATATGAATCTGTTTCAAAGTTATTTAATTTTGAAATTTTGGATTCTGAGAATGCTCATTTTAGTCTTCTGGACAGATGAATGGCACGAGAAAGGATTTTGCTGTGATGAAAAAAGGATTTCCCCTGCTCACTAAAAAGGATCCTTAGGATTCTTTTCCGTCATAAAAAATTCCATTTTCATCAGGTGCCATCTTGTTTTTTTTTATTTTTATGTTGCTTGCATGCATGTGCAAGAAACATAGTGCCATCATCCGAGTTTTCGGAGGTGTGACACCCCGTCTTCCAATTCAGTCACTGAGTTTTCAGATGCGGCCACAGTTCCTCCAATGACTGCTGCAGCTGTCTATGAGAGCATTGAAAATGCAGTGGCATACAGTTGAAAGGGTGAGCTCCACTTCAGTGAGCAGAGCTCCCCTCCCAACACACACACAAGCACGCATATTGCGTGCTGATAAGCTCCCTCTCCCCCACACACTGTATGGCTGACAGGGGTGCCCAATCCCCATCAGCTCCATGCCCCCCCAACAAAAGCTGCCCAAGTGCCGTTCTGGAAGCCCACCCCAGCGTGGCAAAAAATGTTATAGCCAACGAGGGTACCCAATCCCCAGTTGGCTCCACGACTGCACGCCCCCCCATACCGTTCCAGGTGCCACGCTGGGAGCCCAACCCCAGCGTGTCGAATCTTGTTATGGCCAATGAGGGTGCCCAATCCTCCATCAGCTCCAGCCCCCCCAAACAGCCTTTCCAGCTGCCATGCTAGGAGCCCACCCCAGCATGGCAAATGTCCCACGTCATCTTAATTTAAAAAAAAAAACCTGTAAATTAAAAAACAGTCCCTCACAGTCTCACTGCTTCCACCTGCACCCACTCACTGTGCACCCTGCCTCCCCACACCCCCCTCACCCCATACTTACCTCTGGAACTCAGCGCAACGATCATCAGTGTACCGGGAACACCTCTGCACTCTTCAAAGCTGACCGCGAACTGAGGAAATGCTGGTAAGCTGTATAATGGAATAAATAGGGTTTTTTAAACTTTGTTGCATTTCTCAGGCATTTTTGGGAATTTGGGGCCCAAATTTTCAACATGGGGTTTTTGGGATCCTCTTCATGAATTCTTGCACTGTCATGGCATTAATCGGGCCCAAAGGGTGATTTTGCCGTTACTGCGTGGAATCATCTTTCAGGGCTGTTTAATGAATTGACACTGCCAGTGTTCATAAGGTGGGCTCTCAAAAAGCCTATGCTGAAAATTTGATAAAAAATTCCTAAAATGATGGTTTTTGGCGCGCGTGCGCCAGTTCCTAACTTCTGTAAGTTCGGAATTTTCAATATTTTCCTCCAGATTTTCAACACTGCTATTTTACCACACCTCCTTATGAGCAGTATAGCTGTCATTTCTCACATCCTGCCCAAAACATGTTTCCACCCATGTAGCGCACAATGGCACAGTCGGTGTGTGAAATCCATGTATGGGACACATTAAGAAAATCGCAGTGACACTGTTCATGAGAAGAGGTCTTAAAATTGCTATGTTGATAATCTGGTGAAAAAAATCCTAAAAATGACTTTTCCTATGCACGCTCGTAAGTTCGCGAATTTTCAATATTTGCACTCTAATGACTTCCAAATACCTAAACAGCACATACAAGCAAGCAACATTCAGCATTGACAAATGCTTGTTTATTTTAGCTGAAGCAAACTGTTATAAGTATGTCCAGGGATGTCTACTGCAGAATGCAATTCCAGGATGGTCTCCAATATTGTAGTTACCTTATTTTGCATACAATTCCACTATCACAAAAAGAAGGGAATTAGTTGCAAAAAACTTAGTTAATGCTTGTATTAGGATTGAACCACACAAAGTAGGGAAATGAAAAATAAATCACTGGGGTTAGGTATATATGAAATAGGATATCAGTCCTGTGAAGCCCTTATGTCTGGTAAATCTCAACCCTAATCACCACCCACCCCCAGCCACTAACAGAATCACTCCACCTGCACAAAAAATTACCCTTGTGATCTAAGTATAACATGCAGATGCTCAGCATGCCACACACAGTCTGACCTCACTGAAATGTAGATAAAGTGACAGTTATGTGTTGTACCATATGATCTGTAAAATATTCAGAACTGGAAGCTAATGTCATGTAGAAAGAACACTGTAGGGTAAGCACATTTGTTTTTCTACCGGCTTCAGTGCGGCTCTGTGTACAGGGCAAGGGCAGCAGGGCGTCTACATTATTTGTTTGTGACATCCAGATGGGAGGGAGAGAGAGAGAGAGAGAGACTACAGGATGGCCCACAACAAATGTTACAATCCCAGAAACGCCAAATAAAATGTTTTTTTTCTTGGCTTCAGTGAGGCATTGTGTACAGGGCACGGGAAGGAGGATGGCCAAATAAATCTTTGACTTGTTATGACATCCAGAGGGGAGAGGAAGAGAGACTGCAGAGTGGCCCACAATAAATGTAACAGTCCCAGAAATCCCCCCCAAAAATGTTTTTCCTGACTTCAGTGTGGCTGTGAGGTCCAGAGGGGAGAGAGACTGCAGTGTGAGCCACGATAAATGTAACAGTCCCAGATATCCCAAATCTGGATATGACAAAAAAATACTGCAGACACCCTGCTGCTCTTGCCCTGTACACACAGCTGCACTGAAAGTGGAGTTTTTCTGTTGGTGGCTGGATGTGGGTGGAGATTAGGGTTAAGATTTACCAGAAGCAAGGGCCTCGAAGGACTAATATAAGCATTAATGCAGTTTTTTGCAAATAATATATATATATATATATATATATATTTATATATATTACCTGCACAGTAGTGCAGGTTTCATTAAGGTTGGCAGGCCACTTTAATGTTAAACCCCAAAGTCTGCACTTTAATAACTTTGCACCTGTTTGCCTGATTTGCCTGATATTGTGCATGCATGGTGTCCAGCCACAGATCTCTGGATCTGGAAAGCTTTGTTCTGGTCAGACGTATGGTTACGGAGATGTAGATTGTCAAAAAAGTGAAAAATACCCAACTTTTGCATATATTTTGATCTAGTTTAAAGGACTGAAGAATGAGTCTGAATGGATTCAAATTTGCATGTCTATATTGGTCTGGGTTAAACTGGTGCCTTTTGAAGATTTGGTTATAAAAAATATTAATCTGCTCAAAAGTTATGCAAGTTTTTCATGTCCTATTATAGCCTATGAAAAATGTATATGCGCACTGCGAAAATGTTCGTGAAAACATTTGCAAAAAAAAAATTTTTTTTGTGCTCGAAAACATTTCATTATAAGGTATAGGGATGTCACAGAAACATTTTTTGTTATTGTGAAAACAATGCTCAACAACATTGTCCCTTGTGTTGCTTTGTCACTTCATTGTGCCAAGGTGGATTGTGCTTTTGGGCTGAAATTTGCAAGGTGGTAAGCCCTGGTCACACAGATGTGCCTTTTGGAAGTTTGGTCCCAAACTATTCAATGGGCCCATAGTTACAGCGTTCAGAATTTGAGAAATTTCCCATAGGATAACACTGTGGTGCCTTTCGGCACCCATATCTCGAAAATGATTAGAGATACATCCCCACTACCTGAAAGAGCTCCTGTGTCCTTACTGTCCCTCCCGCTCACTCTGATCCTCTGGCGAGGGATTGCTAGAGATTCCCAGGGTATCCCTTAAAACATCAGGAGGTAGATCTTTTGCCTTTATGGCTCCTATCCTATGGAATTCTCTACCTGGCCAGATACGAGAAAGCCAGACCATAGAGGGTTTTAAAAGTCTTCTAAAGACATATCTATTTAACCAGGCCTTCTCAGGAATGTATTGAATTTTGAATTTATATGAATGTGTTTTAATATGTTTTTATATGTGTTTTATGATATGTGTTGAGTTTTTAGTGTTATAATGCAAAGGCACCCTGAGCATTGGAAGGGTGCCTTATATAAATAAAAGACTGATTGATTGATATGGATTTTTTGCTAATCGTAGGGACTAAGCTCACGTGGAGATTTTTAAATCATGATTACAACTACAGTGGAATTTGTTTAATCATTGCTATGGTTACTGAGATATTCCCAAAAAACATGCTACAAGGGTTCCTTTTCAGTACTATGGGGCTGCTGTATGGCTCCGTATTTATGTGTAAGTAGAAGCGCAGGGCCCGGAGGGCCCATGCTCCAACAAACACATACCAGTTACCAGTTACATTCCATTTTCTCAAAAGAAGGGACATTCATTGCAAAGAGCTTTGTTAGTGCATCAGTTAGGGTTAATAGCACAGCTACAAAAGCATGGAAATTCCAAGTTAGGGTTACCACCTCTACAACCCCATCCCTTCACCCTCAACACAGCAACAGGCATCAGGGTGTACCATGGGGTTGTCAGGCCTATCTCAAACCCCATTATCCTATACTGTAGCATGACAGCTTGTTTACAAATGGAATGGGGTGACTGCTGGGCCTGACAACCTCATGGCACATCCCAATGCCTGTTGTATGGAGGGTGGCGGGGGTGGGGTGGTAGGGGCAGAAACACTAACATGGAATTTCCACCTTTTTGTCACTGTGCTATCAACCATAACTGAGGCATTAACAAAGTTCTTTATGGGACTTCCATTTGTGATGGCTGCCTGTTAACATGCAAGGTACAGTGCTCCTCCATCCCCTCAACTTTTTCATACAGTCACTGCTTCTTACAACTTGGAAATTCATCTTTGGAAGACTGATCGCCTACCGTGCCCTTGTCGAGTAAGTTCCAGTCTGTGGATTGTCCCAAAATATGGACACGGACATGAGACAGGCTCTCTCAAAACACACTCCTCCTCCGATGCTAGTGAAAGAGAATGTGGCTAAGGGTTCAAAGGCATGTGGAACTGGTGAAAGCACTCTATCAACCTCCCAGGCAGCTGTTATGGAGGCAAAATGCTTTTAAGACCTGGCACTGTTCAAGGAGACCCTACAAACCATTGTTGATGACCTACAAAGCATGAAAGCCTCCTTAACACAACTTACTATCAGAACCGGTGACAACGAAGCCCACATTTCATCTTGGGATGACTACAGAAACTGTACTGAACCCAAGCTCACATCGCTACAGCACTGGGTTAAAAAGATGGAAGACCGACTTGAGGATCTCGAGGAGAGATCCCATTGCAACAAACTTGTACTACTGGGGCTCCCTGAAGGGGAAGAGGGTCCCAACCCTATCTTGTTTGCCCAAAAACTGTGCTGCAAACTCATAGGCCCCTCACCAAACAGTCCCACCTATGTGATTGAGCGCACCCATTGTTCTCTGAGACCCCAACTTCAATCGGTATCCCCTCCCCATCCATTCATATTCCATCTGCTTAATTTTCTGGACAAACAAAATATTATTGATCAGCTCCAAGAAGTTAAGAAAGCACAATGGGAAGGGAAAAAGATACAGATTGTGCAGGATCTGCCCTACTCTGTACGGCAAAGCAGAATTGCCTTGCACCTGCTGGTGTCAAAGCTTATTGCAGTTGGGATCCGTTTCAAGATGAGGTACCCTGCAACCCTCCAAGTTCACAGAAATGGCCAGTGGTCCTCCTTTGATTTGGTGGAAACTCCAAATAGTGAGCTTAAAAAATTGTTCCCAGATCTTTTTAAGTGAAGCAGTCATAAGCCCAGATGCAATACAGCACCACTGGGGTCACTCAGTGAAGCAATTCAAGCTCGATACTTTTTTAGCAAACTAAATTCCTTATTCTTTTCATGAGCAAGTACTTTGCCTTATGCAAACTGTGTCTTACACCTGCTAATCTGTCAACCCCGATCGCTCAACCTGCCTGGGGCTGTTTAGCTGATCCCCATAGATAGACTAATGTGGGGATGGTAGTCATCAGTATGAATCCCCGATGGTGGCTAAATTCCAACTGGTTGGTGAGGACCATGTTTTTTCCCCTATGAGACCATCTATAGTAAGCTGATTATCCTGTGCGGCTCTCGAATGTGCAAGATACTACCCAGTGATTCTCAGTTAACCACCCAACTGCGAGTAAGGAACCCAGCTAAGTACTATCTTACCAAAGTTGACGAATCTGTTGTAAAGGTGCATAGTATCATTTCCATGCAGGCGTTTCTTGTATGACGAGCATGGTTTCATCTTGCACCCACTAGAGGGCAGCAACACCCACCTTATGGACAACTGGGATAAATGTGCTACCACCAAATTTCAGTTTGCCATACATCCCAGCAGTTTGAGATGGGACAGTTCATTATGGACTCAGATTAATGGGGCTTGATTACCCCATTTGGCTATTCAATTGAGTGCTACAAAAGTGTTCAATACAGTAAGTTTGTTAAGTGTGATTTGGGGTGTAATAGAGCATGATTACCAAAGGGGGGGCATGGGGCAGGTAGTATGATTGACAACACACCAGACGATATGAATGGAGATCAGTCAGGTGGATTGGGGGTAGTTACTTGTTTTATTTGGGTGTTTATAAAGGGTTTATTGAGTATGGGGACATTGGGGAGGGAGGAGGAGGGAATTCGGATTGTCCCACTATATTCCATCCATAACATCAACATCAAGTAGGGGATGAAGGGAGAATCAAGGGTGGGGGTAGGGTTTGTTCCCATATTCATACCGTTACCCATTTGCATGTCGCATTACAGCAAGTCACGTCGGCTTAGTAAACCTGCTATATTACTCAGGGTATATAGATGGTACCGGGGGGAATTTAATGAAAACCTTGTTTACCTTTCCTATAATTATGAATATTACTTACCATGTGCCCATTCATGTATTCCTTCTACCAACTAGGCATCTGACATGAGGTACATATCCTGGAACGTTAAAGGGACCCCCTCCAGGATCAAGAGACACCAGATATTGAAGCACCTGAAACCTGCCAAACCAACCTGGTTGAGCTCTATGACTGGGTAACTAGGCAACTGGACAGGGGCCATGCAGTGGATGTCCTGTATCTGGACTTCAGTAAGGCACGCGACTCGGTGCCACATGGAAGGCTGGGAAGGAAGTTAGTAGGCACAGGAGCGGGTGCAAAGCTGGTGAGATGGGTAGGAAACTGGCTGCAGGGAAGGCAACAGAGGGTGGTGGTGGGTGGGGAGCTCTCACACCCAAGGGCAGTGACGAGTGGTGTCCCACAGGGCTCGGTGTTGGGACCAGTGTTGTTTGGGATATTCATTGCAGACATATCATGGGACATCAAGAGCAAGATCAGTCTGTTTGCTGATGATACCAAGGGTGGCGCAGTGGTGGATGACCTAGGGGGATGGCAGGGGTTGCAGGATGATCTGGCAAAGCTTAAAAACTGGTCAGACACCTGGCAACTGGGCTTTAATGCCAAAAAGTGCAAGGTGCTGCATTTTGGGATGAAGAACCCAAGGAGGACTTACCAGCTGGGGGAGTGCAGCTAGCCCAGACAGAGGAGGAGAAGGATCTGGGTGTGCTCATTACAGGGTCAATGAACAACTCAGCACAGTGTAGGAAAGGCAGCTGCAAGGGCCAGCAAAATGCTGGGTTGTGTTACAGGAGTATATCCTCGAGGAGGAGGAGGTGATTCTGCCACTGTCTAGGTCATTAGTTAGACCACACCTGGAGTACTGCGTGCAGTACTGGCGTCCGTATCTGAAGAGGGACATTAAGTTACTGGAGGGGGTGCAGCACAGGGTGACAAAGATGATCAAGGGTCTGGGGGAGTTATTATACGAGAGGAGGTTGAAGGAGTTGAACATGTACTCACTGGAGGAGAGGAGAGACAGGGGTGACATGATTGAAACCTTTAAATACATGACAGGAATAAACAAGACAGGTACAGAGGGGCTGTTCAAAGTAAGGGAGGGGAGGGCCACCAGGGGCCATGATATGAGACTGGAGCAAGGAAGGTTCAGGAGGGAGATGAGGAGACACTTTTTTACAGAGAGGGTGGTGGCTGGGTGGAATGCGTTACCTGCAGAAGTGGTATGTAGTAGAACAGTGGACTGCTTCAAATGAGGATGGGACAGGACAAGGGGGAGGGTTAATGAAGGGGAAGGGTGGAAGGGAGGGGCAGCTACAGAATAAGGGGTGCTAGCTGCACATTCGAGCAGACTTGATAGACCTCTAGGCCTTTATCTGCTGGCAAATTTCATATGTTCATATGAAACAGTTGCACTGCCACATAGCTTCCCTACAGGAGACTCACTTACTGGAATCAGAAGGGAATTGTTCCACAAATGTCAAGTCGGACAGGTATTTGCTGCCGGCAGCGCAACTTCACAAAGGGGGGTGGTGATATTGATCATCGGGGTACAGTTTCAACAATTGCAATGTATGGCTGATCCACAAGACTGCTATGTTCTATTAAAGGGGCTGTTGGATCACACCAAAATTCTTCTAGGGTCTGTCAATAGTCCTAACAAAGATTCCCCCGAATTTTACTCCTCTTTATCAATTTGCTTGTTTCCCTTCCTTCATCTCCCTATTATACTTGCTGGAGATTGAACCTTACCTTAGCACCCTATCTAGATAAATCCCCTTC
This sequence comes from Neoceratodus forsteri, assembly GCA_016271365.2. Classification (NCBI taxonomy): domain Eukaryota; kingdom Metazoa; phylum Chordata; order Ceratodontiformes; family Ceratodontidae; genus Neoceratodus; species Neoceratodus forsteri. Next base: position 908,119,700 of record CM057452.1, read on the forward strand.
CTAGGAAACAGGCCTTATCCCCTGCTGAAAAATCCCCTCATGAGTTTATGGAATCACTGGGACTCAGTGATCCCTGGTGCCTCTCAAACCCCAATGCTCAAGAATTTACCTTTTACTCCCATTTCCACAAATCATTTTCTCGGATAGACTTTTTCCTGTTGAACAAATCAGTTTTATCTGGTATTTTGGGGTGTGGCATAGCACAAAGAGGCCTGTCAGACCACTTTCCAGTTTGGCTTGAAGGTCAGTTATCACCCATGCCCAAATATACACCACCTGGAAGTTAAATGTACAGTTACTTCAGGAGGAAGAGGTCCTGGTCAGGGTTCGAGATACTATCTCGCATTTCTTGGAGCACAATGCTGAGTCTATCCCAGCATTCAATAAAGTATGATGCTCGTTAAAATGCACCTTACACAGTAAATTAATTTGACTAGCAGTTACCAGGAAATGCAAAAGAAAGGAAGCCATGGTATCTACACTTGCCTGCATTAAAGCCTCTGAAGCATCTCTGTCTTGCAACACCCATCAGAAGCAGAGTTTCAACAACTAACCTCCCTTAAAAACAATATGTGGAGAGCCTCAGGGAAAGGGCCGAATATGCACTATTCAAGACCCATACTTGTTATATTGAGCAAAGGGATGAGGCGAGTCATCCTCTGGCCTTATGATTGAAAAAACAAGAAGAATAGAGGATAGTGACCACTCTTTCTTCCCCAGATAATAACTCCCTCATTGCTACCCCTAGAGAAATAGCTCAGCAGTTTGAGAACTACTATCATCAACTATACAACCTTCCCCAGCAAGCTCCATCTTCAGATGAAATTAGTCAATACCTGTCAAACATAAATGTCCCCACTCTAACCCCTCCCCAACAATTTTTTTCTTAATAAACCTATTACCCTAGAGGAGGTAACCAATGCTATTCGCTCTCTTTCACCAGACAAAGTCCCAGGCCCAGATGGATACCCACCTGTCTTCTTCAAGGTGTTCACCAAGGAGCAAGGAGTTGGCACCCCCTCCTCCACCAATTGTTCCTCTACTTTTGTGATCAAGATCTCTCTGATCCAGCCTTATTTGAAACAATAATAGTTGTGCTACCAAAACCAGGCAAGCCCAAAGACAAAGTGACCAGTTACGGCCCAATCTCCCTTATGAACTATGACATAAAGCTGTTTGCCAAAATCCTAGCCTCCCACATATCTCAGATTTGGATGCACTTAATTAGCCCAGAGCAAATCGGCTTTGTAGGGGGGCCCATCTTCATCAGACCACCTAAGGAAACTGTTTCATGTCTTCTCCACACCAAAAGAAGCACCCCAACCCATGGCATTGATTTCACTGGACACAGAGAAGGCATTTGGCACAGTCAGCTGGCCCTTTATGTTAGCTGTTCTGGAGAGGTTTGGTTTCCCCCTCAGGCTTTGTCCGGTGGTTTCAAGTGTTGTATTCCCATCCCACAGCTAAAGTCTACTGTAATGGAGTGCTGTCAAAATTGTTTCCACTATGCGCGAGTACTAGACAAGGCTGCCCTTTATCCCTGCTGCTTTTCAGTCTATACCTTGAACCATTACTTCTCAAACTTAATATCTCTCCCCTCCTCAAAGGTATACCAATCGGTGATTTTGACCTGAGGCTCTCTGTATATGCAGACAACATACTCCTCCACTTAACTGATCCAATAATGTCATTGCCGGCTATGTTATCTACAATCACACAGTACAGTCAGCTATCCAATTACAAACTGAATTTAGACAAAACCACAATCATGCCACTAAACTCCCGAATCTTTCAAGCAGACATTAAACCATTTAACTTAACTTGGGCATCCCGAATTAAATATTTAGGTATCTCTTTGAGCACCAATCTCACCCTATTAAAGAAACTTAAGCTGGACAACCTGCTCATGGAAAGTCGTCAAGACTTAGATAGGTGGTCCCCCCTTTACTTATCTTTTCATGGTAGAGTTAGCATTATCAAAATTAATATTCTCCCCAGACTGTTCTACCCACTAAACATGTTGAATCTCTTTCTCCCTATGAGCTGGTTCAAAAAGGTCCATGCTATGATTTCCAAATTTCTCTGGTCCAAAAAACCCCAAGGCATTCTTATGCATGCCTTGGTGCCCCCAAACAACAAGGCAGCCTGAAATTGCACGTTTACCACTATTACTTAGCTAGCCATATGGCAAAATATCTTTGTTGGTGTCTGCCCCCTTCCTCACACGAAGACCCTAATTCCCTTCCTACTTGGCTTCAATTAGAATGACATATGATATCCAAGACAGCTGTTTCCCCCTACAGTCTTTTATTTATTTCCCCCAAGAACCTTCCATTCTCTCTTTGAGGTAGTGCGATCCACGCCTCCCTCAAAGTGCATGCCCAATTTTTTAAATCTTTAAATTATAACAATCTCAAGGACATATCCTAACCATTATATTTTAACTCTAACTTCAAGATGAGGGGACAGATGGTTACCCACAAGAAAATTCATCTGGAGGAACACACTATAATTAGTGATTTAGTCACCCAGGGAAAGGTAGAAGCCATCTCAGACCTGTTGACCCGATTTCAGCTTCCAACTGAATGCTTTTTCAACCTGTATCAGCTCCATCACTTACTAATTGGTTGGTTTGGTTCAGGAATTTGGTCCACTAGCCAAGCTGAGCTTTTAATTATACTCCAGAGCATGGCCTGGCAACTGCATTCTGTCTCTCAACTAGCATTGGATATCTTTTCTAGGCTATGTCCTGACATGCTGGGACACTCCACATGCTGGTCTTCTCAATTCCCTAATACAGTTTTCCAATGGAAGCAGATCTGGTGGAACCTTTACACTTACTCCTCCAACGAAAAATTTCACCTAACCCAGTGCTATATACTCCACAATGTGTACCTCACACCTGATAAGTTAAAAAAATGCATAAATCATCTGACTCACTATGTTTCAGGTGTGCCCAAGGACCAGGCACTCTGCTTCACATTTTTGGATAATGCCCTAAAGTCACCCCCCTCTCTGGGATACCATACAGTCAAAAACTGATCCCTTGTTAGGACTGGAGGGGTCATTTACCCTGGAGATTTGTATGGTGGGCGATTAATCTGGTTAGCATGATGGAAAGATGGTACCATATCTTTCTCATCTCCCTCTCGGTCAAGTGTGTAGTCCTACATCACTGAAAAGACCAAATAATCATTCCATGTGCAGAGTGGCTGCATGAACTATTAAGTAACCTAAGACTACAGAGGACTATTGCTAGCTTGAGAGGCAGATTAATATCCTACAACAAAAGGTGGCAAAAACTGCAAGCATTGTATCTTCTTCCCCAGGTCTCATGAAATCATTGTCTGGTGTCCCCTTGGGCTGGAGCGCCACGATCTCTAATGAAATATCTTGAACTAGCTAAATAAAGTCCCCTCTTTTTTCTTTTGGGCCCATAAATAACTCTTTGTTTCACCATCCAAAAGCTATGGGTACTTTATGCCTACATGAATACTCTTAGACCTAGCAGGTCTCCACAAGGTTTCCAAGGATGGATTTATCAGGGAGGGAAGGGGGGGATGAGAGGGGAGTGGGAGTTGATACTTTAGGTTTGTTCCATTGTTGTCTCAAGGGGGCATGCAGATCATCACTGTTTAACCTTGAATATCATTCCTCTTGTTCTTGGATGTAACCGGGATGTTATGTTATCTTTAAATAAGCAATAAAATATATTGAATTTCAAAAAGAAAGAAAATTAACAAAGTTCTTTGCAATGAAAAAAAAAATATATATATATAGCTTTGCTAAAGCTCCAATTAGGGTAACTTAACACCACAAAACTAGGGAAATGTGTCATTGCAGTTTCCAACCTTATCTCCTGACCCCTACCCCCCCAACAGCAAAAGGAAAAAAACACTAGGGTGTGGGGTCTCTGGAGTCTTGGTAAATCAATGGTGGGGTCTTCCTTGGGGTTGTCAACCCTAATACCCATCTCTATCCCAGCCCATATCCTCCTGTCTGATGCACAAAGTACAGCTCCAAGTCAGTGCCTCATAGTTTTAAACTCTTCAAAGGCAGGAAAGTATGTCTCACCACATGTTGCTACCACAGTTTGTTGTAACTTTCATTGTGCAGGGCACTGTGGGCCCTGTGTGAAGAAAGGAGATCATGTGTGATTTTATTTGCTCAGGGAACAGGGTGGACCTTAGGGTTGACAACCCTAAGGAAGACCCCACCACTGATGCTTCAAGACTCTGGAGACCCAAAACCCTAATGTTTTTTTTTTTCCTTTACATTTCCTTACTCTTGTGGCATTAAGTTGCCCTAAGTGGTGCATTAACAAAGCTTTTGGCAAATAATTTTCTTTCTTTTTGAGAAAGTGGCATGGTATCTGTATTCACAGGTTCCTTTGGGATCTGCATGAACAGATGCAGAAGTCCTGTGCCAAGGGAAGACTCCATCTGCCTACAGAAGTGTTGTAATGGATGGTGAAGAATTCATGGGGCTGTCTTGTTGGCAATGGAAGTGTAAGGCCCTGTGATCCCTGCGCTTCCATGTGGTCACAGATACAGATGTACAGGGCAAACAGTGCATCTGCCAATCAATGCACAGGATCCTCTGCCACCCATGACTGAAGAACTTCAGGGCCCTATGTCAAAAGTACAGCTGCCTTCACTATATGGTACCTGGGCAAATGCTGCACCTTTCATTCCATGGGTGGGAGGGTGTCACATAACAGCGCCATCTCCCCACCCTCATGCCATTCAGCTAGGTCACTGAGCTCACCCCTAAACTCAGCTTACTGGCACTGGATCACAAAGTATACCCACTGGGGTCAAGACTGGCACTACACAAAGTTTGTTGAAAAATTAATATATTTTTTTATATTGACTCCAACTTTTCAAATACTCATTTTATGCTTTGCCTTATATACAGTACATGTACCATTTATAGTTTATTGGCCAGAATGTCATTTTGCACCAGAAATATAAAAATAGATCTCATCCAGGATTTAAAAAATGACAGGTGTCGCATTTATGGGCTGGTGTTGAAAAATGGTTATGTTGAAAGCATGAAGTCAAAATATTGAAAAATTAGCGAACTTATGATTGAATGTTGAAATACTGCAATGTTGACTCATAACCTGGGCATTCTACCATATTTAGAAACATAGAAACATATAAATTTGTCAGCAGATAAGGACCACTAGGCCCATCCAGTCTGCCCCTATGCCCTATACATTGTATGTGGCTACTGACCTTATGTGATCAATGGCTTTTCATCACTCCCTCACATCTCAAGGGAGTGAGATTTTCAGCACAGACTTCTTATTGTACCACCCAATGAAACTGGTGGATACAAATATTCATATTCCCAACATCATTCTGCACCAGAAAATGTTATTTCATGCCACAGGTACAAAAACACATTTTGGACAGGATTTAAAAAAATGACAGCTATCACATCTGTGAGGTATACTGGATAGTTTGGACAAAAGAAGGCCATGTCAGCCCATTGAAATTGTCCCCCTCAAAAGTGGGTCAATTTCCTTCATGTTTTGTTAACCAACTGTCTAACTTGATTTGAAATGAATCAATAGTTTCGGAGTTAACTATATATTTAGGTAGTGAATTCCATTGTTTTGGAGCCCTAACACTAAAGAAATTATCTCTTTTGTTAGTATTAACCCATTCAACATTTAATTGTTTATTGTGCGATCTACCGGCAATGCATTTTTTAGCGTATGTCAGTCCACACTGATTCATTTGAGTAGGGCATTTTAATATTTTAAATAACAAAAACAAATCTCCTCTAAGTCTCCTTTATTGTAAGGAGTGCAGTCCTGTTTTTGACAAACGAGCTTCATAAGAATTGTGTTTCAGTCTTGGTATCATCTTAGTCAGTCTTCTCTGGACCTGTTCCACTCTACGAATGTCTCTTTTAAGATGTGGATTCCAATACGGGGAACCGTAATCCAAATATGGTCTATCATATGATCTATATAAGGTGACCAAACATTGTCCTGGTTTATAAACAAATGTTTTATTTATTTGTTTCAGCAAGACAGTTGCAGTATTAGCCACTCTATTACAATGTGAACCAGCTGATAGTTTGTTATTTATGAAGATGCCCAGATCTCTTTCACATTCAGAATGTTTAAGTTGTTTGTTATTTAACCTGTAGGTAGTCTTAGGATTTTTACTCCAAAATGTAGGACCACACACTTATCACTGTTGAAGTCCATGAGGTTAGTTTTTGCCCATGATTCCATATTCATTAAATCATTTTGAACAATATCAGTATTTTGAGTTGTATCTACTCTGCCACCTAATTTGGTATTGTTTGCAAATTTGGAAATGAAGTTACTGGAAGATATAGTCAGATCACTAATAAATATGTTAAATAAAGTTGGTCTGAGGACAGAGCCCTGTGGAATACCGCTGGTCACCTTACTTGAATCTGACAAGAAGCTGTTTACCTTAACTACCTGAGATCTATTGTATAACCATTGTGATACCCAATTTAACAAATATTCTGAGAAACCAAACCTGTGCATTTTCTTAATGAGTAATGAGTGGGGTACTTTATCAAATGCTTTGCTGTAATCTAAAAGTACAACATCTGAGGGAATATGGTTATCCAGGTGTCTACTAATATTATTATAAAAGAAAATAAGATTTGTAGTACAAGATGATCCTGGTTTGAAGCCATGCTCAAATGGATCTTGAATCCCAAGCGTATTGATTTCAGAATCAATATGCGACTTAACTATTTTTTCCATAGCCTTACATATTAACGATGTAAGACTTATTGGTCTATAGTTTTGCGCATTTGTTTTATTACCCTTTTTAAAAATTGGGACCACAATCGCTGAACGCCAGTCATCAGGAATACTGCTTTCTGATAAAGATTTATTGATATTAAGGTTAGTGGAATAGTAACTGCATCAACTGTCTCCATTAAAAACCTAGACTGAATATTGTCAGGTCCTGAACTAGTTGATTTTTTAAGGAGTGATGTAACATTTCTTACTTTCTGCCTATTTATTATTGGGTGTAATAAATTTGTTTTACCCATTGGGTAATAAACTTCCTTGTTATAAAAGAAAGAACAGAAATATTCATTAAATATATTTGCTATTTTTTGATCATTTTTAATAAAATTCCTGTCTATCGTTACTGGTCCAATTATTCTTGAATCACCCTTTTTACTATTTATATAAGAATAAAGGAATTTTTGTTAGATTTAGAATGGGCCAAGGTAAATTCAAGTTTAGATTTTGCTTGTTTAATTAATTTTTTTAAATGAGATACTGCATTTTTATATCTAACCTTGGTGCCTTGCGTGTAGTTAGTTTTTAATTTCTTAAATAGACACTCTGTTAATTTTATTTGTTTATGTATAACTTTAGAAAACCATATGGGAATGTTACCCTTTTTATTATATTTAACTTTTAAGGGAACATATGTCTGTTCTAACTAAAATATGATTTGCTTAAATATTTCCCACACTTGAAGTGTAGATTTTTCCTTAAACTTTTTGATCCAATCTATTTGATTTAGTGTGAAATTTATTTGTTTAAATTTAGCTCTATTGTAATTTTTATGTAAAACACCTGATGATGATTTACAGTTAGAAGTAATTATATTTAATAAGATTGGACTGTGATCACTATTTCCTATAGAAGCAGAGATACTAATATCTGAAACAATACTTTCTACATTAGTCATAATGAGGTCGAGTATATTAATACCTCTAGTAGGGAATCTTACTAATTGTTCTAGACCAAGATTGATACATGAGTTTGTTAATATTTTTTCTTGTGCAGTTAAGCCAGAGAGTGTTTCCCAGTTAATTCCACGCATATTAAAGTCTCCCATAATAATCACATTATTTTTATCTGCCATTTCTGTTATTTGGTCTATTAAATCTTTTGTATAATCAAAATTAGATGAGGGGATCTATAGCAGACTCCTATAACTAATTTTGGTTGACCCTTAAATTGTACTATTACCCAGAGTGATTCGGTATTTGTACTAGTAATTAGTTCAGATGATATAATATCATTATGAACAAATAAGCATACACCTCCACCACTTTTATTTATTTGTTCTTTATGATACAATTTATAACCAGGTAACTATTTTACCCATTTAGAAGCAAGGTCCACCAGGTTTCAGTTACAGCAATAATGCCTATATCAAATATTTTACATTTACAATTTAATTCAGCCATGTTTATGTTATTCAATGATCTAGCATTAAAAGATAGAATGTTACAAGATTTATTTGTTTGAAAATCAGTGGTGGTGTGAAAAAATATCTCTGTTTGAAATTTGGGGTCAAACTGTTTTGAAATTACCAAAGTTATGAACAAGCATAGAAACATTTCAATGTACATGCATAGCTTTGCCATTTTTATATATTCTGACCCTAGATTTTCAACATATCCTTCTTATGATGCCTCCTCATGAACAAGTGAAATGAAAATGTGCAAATCTTGCCCAAAAGGTGATTTATCTAATTGACCACAAAATTGCCATTCAGGCCTGATTAGCATAATTCCACCACCATTGGTCATGAGGCGGGATTTCAAACAGGCCATGTTGAAGATTTGGAATCAAAATAAAATATGCAAAAATGTCAAAGTTATGCATCAAATTTGAAAAAAAAAACATTGAAATGCCTTGAACCACTCTTACCTTAGTTTTTCATATTGCAGTTGGCTGTTCCAGTACCAAAATGTGTCTTTGATCAAAGAGAGAACCTTCACTGTAGGACATGTTCTAGTAAGTAAGGGTGTGTGTGTGGGGTTGTAGGGTGGTGGCTGCTGAGTGGGTGGTCAGGGTAGGGAGCAGATTGGCAAGAGACCATTTTCTTTTTTGCAGGAAAAGAAAACAACAAGAAGAGATAGTTTTCTCCTTTGCAGGGGATACTGAATTTCTGACACTGGGGATAGGGCACCGGAGTGGCAAGTGACTGTTGTGCAGCACTGGGGGTGGACACTTCAGCACTGCCACTTAAGAAATGGGATTGGGGTGGGCAACCTGGAATGATGGAGATCAAGACAAGTGGTACCCAGGGTAGGCACCCCAGTCCACACATTGTGAAGGGCAGGTAGGTGACCTGGAGGGAGGAGTAAGACATGGTACTGGGGTGGGCACATAACTAAATAGGTAGGTACATAGATAGATAGATAGATAGATAGATAGATAGATAGATAGATAGATTAACAGATGGAGTCTTTTTCTGGTGGCACTTCAACTGCAGGGGACTGGTGGCTCATTGCTCTCAGTGCAGTCCCTAGTACGAGTTCCAACTACAGTTGTAGAATTGCTGCAGCTGCAGAAATCAAGAAAGTCCCACTGTTCTCATACAGTGAATACAAGTCAATGGTTCCTCTCACTGAGCTGGGGACCCCAGATTTTGGGGTACCTAGAAAAGGTATTTTTGGCAACTTTTGAAAAAACACAAATAGCAGAATCTAGCTAAAAGGGTCCCATTTAGCTAGGTTCATGTGTCTTTTTTTAAAGAGATTATTTTTATGCATTTTCAGTGTTTGTGACTTTAAAATGAGAAATAAAATGGTGGCTGACACAATCAGTATTCTTTTCAGCATGAGAAGTAAATCATGAAAATAAGCAGTCATGATTTTTATTTTTGTACTGTTTGTGTCAGGAAATTAACTCTAAAATCATTATCGCTTTAGAACTGTATATTATTTTTTTACAAAATCTTCCAAAGCCACACCCTTTGCATGGGTCCCTTCAACCCTGACAATTTCATGAAAACATTCCACACCATGTAGGTTGTAGACAGAGTACAAAATACTCATTGTTAAGTGTAGGGAAGCCAAACATATTTTTTTCTATTTTATTGGTGCTCCGTATTTTGAAAACTAAACAAGATGCCATCACAAACCTTTTTATGTCTAGAGACTCTGGCAGACTGACCACACATGCTAAATTTTGGGCTATTTTGTCAAACAACGCCAAAGTTATTAAGGTGTAAAAACTCAAATTTAACATTAAACAACCTACTCAATTCTAACTAAAGGGGCGCTACAACCCCCTTATAATATAGTTATATACTATATTATCTACTATGTATGCAATGTGTCTGGCCCAAAAGCCATACAGATAAATTGCTTCTCTCACTAAAAACATGAGATATACAGAAAAAATGAGAATAATATTGTTATTTTCCTGTTGGTGAAAACGTTGCAAAAGAATGCTGCTGTCAATTAAACCAGTCAACAAACAACATTCCTTAACATTCTGATACTCAGCTGTAAGCACCTGAACTCTGTCTCTCCCTTTCACTTTTTTAGTTTGCATCTCACTGCACAGAGTAGGACACTTTTCTGTTTTGAACCCCTTCCCAAACAGTGATCCTGCCACCAGTCCTCCATACATCTATTCTACATAATCTAAAGCCACTAGCCCTTGCAAACAGCCTCCACCCTATTTACAAGAAAAATCCTTAAGAACACTCACTCTACCAATCAGCTGCCATGTGGAAGCAATGGTAGAGTGTTCTTATGTCACATCTGCAGTGACCATGGTAACCCACCTCAGGAAACAGAAGAGATGTTCTGTATCCCAAAATAAACCAAGAAACTCTGTAGAATATTTAAAACAAGAAGATACACTTAAAAACAAAATGCAGACTCAAAGTCCCAACACATTGCAAAAGTGAACTATGCAATGGGAGCTTTGCAGCAAAATTGTTTATCTACACTTGAGCTGTTTGACCTCAGACACCGAATTCATGGTTTATGCCACTCATGGGATAACCTGAGGTCAAACAGCTTTAATGCAAATAAAGCATTTATCTGCAAGGCCCCAGTTGAATATTCCCTAAAGATAGATAGATAGATAGATATTCTTGGCAAAAAACTTAATGCATCAGTTAGGATTCCAGTGACAAATGTTTGGAAATGTTACATTAGGGTTTCTAAACCTAACATCCCACTCCCACCCTGCACGCAGTAGCAGACGTGGGGGAGCACCTTGGGGATATCAGCCCTAATGCTCACCCCATTCTATGAGTAAATAAGTTGAGATGGGTACAGTATAGGAGAATGGGGTGAGCATTAGGGCTGACAACCCCAATGTACACCACCCATGCCTGTTGCTGCATGTAGACTGGGGATGGGGTGTTAAGGGTGAAAACCCTCACACCACATTTTATAATGTTTGGTCACTGGAACCCTAACTGATGCATTAATTAAGTTTTTTGCCAAGAATTTCTTTACTTTTTGAGTTTGTGTAATCATACCCTTATTTGCTTATGGAGTGGGCCCTGCGCTCATATCAATCCATAATTTTTGAGAGACTGTAATTGTATCCTTATTATATTTATCCATGGGCTGGCAGTACAGCCTAAAGGTTAGAGTAATGAGCTGTGAATGAACTTGGTACATCCAGAAGACCAGACCTGGGTTTCATTCTCACAACATCCGCTTGCATACTGTGTGACTCTGAGCAAGTCACTTAACTGCCCAGTGCTCCTAGGTCACCCCTAAAATCAGGCACTTGTGCCTAGTGGGCCTTATCAGGTTACCAAAGACTTTAATTTCCCTGTGGGAGTGCAATGGATCTGCACTCCCATCAGTCCATAATCATATCCATATTTGCATGTGGGAGTGCAGGGCCTTCTGGGCCCTGTGCTCCAATCCATCCATAATTCTTGAGATAGTTTAGTGGTATCCATTTTTACCTGTGGGAACGCAGGGCCCTCTGAGCCCTGTGCTGCCATCCTGTAGTGAGCAGTGCCAAAAAAAGACCTCAGATTGCAATGTCATCCTATAGAAAACATAGCAAAATGTAAAACCTGTGTAACTAGACACAAAATAATACATTTTTAGAATGTGCAAAAGGCGCATTGGTGATACATGGCCTTTACACTATGAAAATTTCAGAGCAAAATTGAAAACCGTTTCTTCATAGCAGAGGTTGAAAGAAAGACTGTCAAAACATTGCATTACAATGTTATCCAATAGGAAATAGACCAAAATTTAAAGTCACAAAACTCTACAGGAAAGTAATATATTTTCGCCAAACTAGCAAAAGGCACATCTTTGGGATAAGTCCTTTGTACCCTAAAAATTTCAAACCAAACTCAACAACCATTTGTGAACTATGGTGTGATAAAAAAACAGCTGTCTTAAAATTCCTTTTTTGCAAATTTCAAAAAAGGATCCTAGTTTGCAGATTCCTATTTTGCTATTTGCTGTAAAAGAAAATCCCTTTTCACAAATTGAGAGAAAGGATCTTGTTTCATGGCTTTTTTTCTGCAGTTTGCAAAAAAGAAGTTTCACATTTAAAAAAACACATTTTTTAAGTAACTTATCAAAAAACTAACCCCAGAATTGGATTGTACAGTTCCTGATTAGGTAAAGACAACTGTTGCTGTTTACTAAACCCGTACATTTTTTAGGTTATTTAATTTTGTTCTCACTGCTAACTGAAAACAAGATGGTGGCAGAACAAAAAAAGATTATGCATTTATGGTGAAAGAGTCTGTATTTGCAAAAGAAAGGATTCCACATTTCCTTTTTCAGGCAGAACATCAAACTGGCCCAATAGGAAATAATGGGAAACTTAAAATTTAATGACTTGGGAACTAATTAATATTTTTTCACCAAGCTATCAAAAGGCACATCTATAACTCATGACCTATATACAGTAAAAATTTCAAAACAAATTCCACAACAAATTTCACCAAAAATGGTAATTTTCTCATTTTGTAACACTCTGTATCTCTGCACCTACACATCCAACTGGAATGAAACTTACCACATCAAGAGATATTTGTCATCCGATGGTGCATGCAAAATTTCATGCAATTCACTTGGACGGTTGTCAAGTGACTAAAGTGCAAACATTTGAGTTTAACATATAAGTGCAGACTGGACAGATAGACAGGCAGGCAGACAGATAGATATTATGTTCAGTATATGTAATTACAATAGCCAAGATAAATTAGCTACAAATCTCTCTCTATCTCTCTCTCTCTCTCTCCCTTTCTCATTCCTTCGAGCTTCAGCTACTAAAACCTGCCCCATAAGGTGATTGGCCAAGCTCCTATTTTAAAAGCAGAGGTTTGGTACCAGAAGCTTATCCTTGACAAAGCTCCTGCGAATGAAGTACCATGACCATGGCATCTGGTCATCAAGAAGTCCGTAGCTCCAGATCCAGTACAGCTTTAACCTTTACCTGTTTTTCTGCACCTGCAGCTTTCCCTGTCCCCCCTTGCCCTGCTCTTGTGCTGTCAACTGCTGAAGCCTGTCACTCACAGATATTAGAACAAAAAGGAGAAGTTAGGCTTTGATGGCTGGCAAGTGTATGGCAAATGGACATGTCTAGCTAACTAGCTACAAACCCTGGGATCAGCTATCTTTTGCCAGAGCAGGAGAATGGCAACATGAGATGATGATCCTATGAGTTGGTGCTGGAAGGCCACCTGCCACAAGCAGCACACATTCAAACAGAGTAGGTTATAGTCACCAGCCCTGGAAGGAGGAACTGGATCAATCGAGTGGGCTCTCATGGGTTGAGAGACCAGATAACAATAGCAGAGAAACAAAAAGAGAATAATTTTCCTGGTAAAGATAATACCTTTATTAGGTTAATGAAAAATTAAGAGATATAAGCTTTCAAGGCCTAAAGTAATACCTCTTATTTAAGTATGTTACATAATGTCAGCTTAAGCGCCTTCTATAGGGGATTGATTCTTTTAACAAGCTCTGGCAGAGCCACTACAACTGTGAATGCATTAACTAGATAAGGGTGTTTCATGGGCTTAAACATAAACATTTATTTATTTATTTAAAAAATATCAGATTTACAAACCTTTGAGTCAGAGACTCATTTACAAAAGCACCTCATCGAAACTAATACAAAGACAGCACAGTTAACAAGTTCAAAAACAATGGCTGGGAGAGCGGACAGTTATAACAATCATTCACTGGAGATACGTGGGTAACAGTAGATAAACAGATTACATAGTTTAGGCACACAGGCACCACACTGAGAAGACCAAAGCAGTTCAAACAATATACAATAGCTAAAGCAAAGAGATATCAGGAGTCAAAGAGAAGCCCAGAGTGTTCACATGAAGGCTGTTGTATACACTAACTGAATCAAAGTATAGTACATTGAGAAAGGGCATATTGAAGCAATAAGGCATGACAGGGTGTGTGTTAACATGTAATAACGTCACTCCTGGGGTGGGTTGAAGCATGAGGCAAAACTGAGTATTTATTTATTTGCATGTATTTATTTGATCTACTGGATCAGCAATATTTGCTCAAACTGTGCCCAGTGCAGATTTTACAGCACTGGTCCTGGTCTGGTGATCTGTGTTTTACCCATACCACACTGCATATGGCTTAGTGATATACTGTTCAGATGACTGCAGAGTCTAATCCATTGAAGGTTGAAGTTTCAGAAAACCATTATGCTACAAATATCAAGACTCACTCCCTCCCTCACGCCCCCCCCCCAGTCACAATTAATCCTCTACTAAAGTCATGCTTAACTACTGGTGTCTCTACATCCATGCCACTAAGCTTTTAATGCCAACATGTTTCTTCTGCTGCTGTGAGTTAAACTCTTTATTTAAAAACATTTTGTTGAGACATTTTTGTTTTAGTATATCCATGGTCAGGAAAAATGAATTTGTAAGAGAAACCAAAATCCCCATTTATCAGTTCATTGAATCACAATACAGCATGTTATGAATTTTTTCAGATTCCATGTGTAACCTACAGTAAGTCAAACAGAAATTAGACACAAATGCCTATTTTCAAGTGAAGCAAATCTGGTTATTATCTTTCAGTTGCAAGCACCTATAGTCATAGCCAGGATTCACATTGCTAGACTCTGGGTAAGTATGACAAGTTTCCTAAATACTGGTACCTTATTCAGCTGTGTTCTGCTTGGGGTGTGTGTGTGTGTGTGTGTGTGTGTGTGTGTGTGTGTGTGTTTAAACATGTAACTTTCTATAGTATATTGTATAGCATTGTGAATCCTGGCTGTAGTGTTTTTTCTCTGCTGTGGCTAAGCAAGACACTGTAACAAGACACTGGCCTGCTCTATGGTGCTATTAGACATCAAAACAAAGGGTACACTGTGAAGACTAACTTGGAGAAGATGCAATAAAACAAACTTGTATGACCACCCCCAGATGTCATAAAACACCCAGGGAAAATTAGAAAAACTCCTCTAACAGCCCAGGCAGAAACAAAACACTGGATTGAAGTAAGAATCCAAAACTGGTAGCAATACATATATTCTTGATTTTAACATGCAGTTTTCCTTTAAGAAGATTCAGTAGAATATAAGTAGTAACCCAGAACTGCCTGCCTGAGAATGAAGTTGTTATATTATTTTGAAAAAGGGAAGGCAAGGTCCCTTCCTATGCAATGTCCTGTAAAGTAACACACTGACTGCTCTTAGGATGGTAGTGTCAAATTCTGTGAGGTGCCATGGGGAACTTGTTATGTAGAAAGTAACAGGAAGTGTTTAACTCATTCTACTTCTATGGTGTCTGTACTTTCCATTAGTGCAAGTGAACTCTACTTCTCAAACTTAAAAAGAAAAATACACTTAATCACAGACTTTGTTTACCAAGCACTGTGCCCATGATTAAAATAATTTGAACCTCATCACCCAAAAAATGTGCCCTCACATGAACGTGCATGATTTCTCTGTAAAGACAATTAAAAAAATGTGTTTTTAAATGCATTAGTAACACCAATGGTTTTAAGGTTATCTGTAAAGACAATTAAAAAATGTATTTCTAAATGTATTAGTAACACCAGTGCTTTCAAGATTTTGAAACTACTAAAAAGTCAAACTATATATATAGATAGATAGAATATGGTAAACAAATATTGTTAATCCCAAAAGCTGAACTTTGTTTTTAGCATATAAATGTTTAAGAAATATCTGAAAGCTGTCTATTTTCCTTAGTTTTTAGACACTTCTTAGTCTTTCCTTTTGAGACACCAGGTGACTCTGATAATCATTTGTTCCAAGGATTTTTAAGTCAGTTTGAAGGCATTTTAAGTATCTTCTGTTCTAGTCCTTAACAAAATGCAGGGACTCCACAGACTTCTGTTTCTTGGTCCACATCCCAAACATGTGAGTCTTCATTCAGGATGATAGATCCACCTCATGCCCCTCCCACATGAATAAAAAAAGGTGGGATGGACCTTTTCGAGCTTCTTGGGTAGAGGTGGGGTGGACCTTACTTCCCCCCAAAAAACAATGCTTCCTCCCACTACTCAGGTTCCAGTTTTTGTACCAACCATTTAAGAAAGAAAATAGTACCCTGCAACCATTGACTAACATAAAAGCATATTTATTTAAGGGTGGAAAACATTTCTTGGAGGAGGATAAAGTGGAGGAGACTATTTACACCTTCAGTCAGTTCCACGGACAGAAAACATGACATCATTCCTTTTGTACATGTAATAGTCCTGCAGGTTCCTCCCACAGTTGTAAAAATGCAAGGAAAAAACTGCAAAAACCTTAAAATGCTGATAATATCAAAGCAGTTGGCATAAAACCACTATTTACATTCCATCTGTCTGTTGTCACTGTAAACACAGGAAGATGCATTTTATAAGTACAATCAAAATCAATTAGGGGTTTAATATTAAATCTATTGGGCTTTAAGATTACACAGTCTAGTGAACTCTAACTGTAATGGTGCTACCGTGCCTCTAACTTGCAGAAAATTATATGTCACAAAATACTGCAGTAAAAAAGGACTTAGTTACCATTGAATGACACTGTTCCCTGCAGCATACTGCAGCATTTTGTGATATACTGCAGCATTACTGTATTGCATCTTGGCTGGCTCCACTGTATATATACAGTTGAACCAATCATGATACAACACAGTGACTTGCAGTACAGTAAATGACATGTTGCAAAATATTGCAGTGTAAAAGGGCTTAATTGCCATTGAATTGCACTGTTCTGTGCCACACACTGCAACATTTTGTGATATACTACAGAACTGTATTGAATCCAAGCTGTCACTGCTCTATACAGTATACAGTGTGTGTGTATCTATCTGTCTGTCTGTCTGTCTGTCTGTCTGTCTGTCTGTCTGTCTGTCTGTCTATCTATCTATCTATCTATCTATCTATCTATCTATCTATCTATCTATTTATCCATCTATCTGTTATAGTATCAATAAGTGGACAGGGATGACCACCCCAATACTGCTTCTTTCTCCCCCTTCCCTTCCAGGTCACTGCCCCCCCTTCCCATATTGTATTTCATACAGAATAAGTGGACCAGAGTGGCCACCCCAGTACCATGTCTCTTCAACCCCATCCCTCCAGGTCACCTGCCTCCTTTTCCAATTATATACATCATGGCACCAGAGTGCCCACCCCTGATGCCACTGAACACTAGCCCAGCACAGGGGTGCTCAATTCCCAGTGTTACACTATCCTCTGATATGAAAAAAATGAATAAAACTATCCCTTAACTGTTTGAAAAATGTTAGAAGGAGAATAGGAATCCACTGTTGTGGTAGTTTGCCCAGTGTACCTATACCTTGTTGTCAGGGGAAGGAGTGCACATACTTTATCAGTTGGCTGGGTAGCTAGCTGTGGTAAATACTCTACTGGGGTCAGTGAGAGTTTTAAGCATGGGAGGAATGTAACCCCCCTTTTGGGAGGTTACTAGGGTAGACTATTTGCCCTGGGTTTCCAGGTGGCCTAATTTGGCCCTGTTAGAAAAGGGGAGGATATCATGCTGGCACTCAGGTGGAGCCTCCTGTGGGTTGGTAGGTCACTGCAGGTTTACTGGGGAGGGACAAAAGCCAGCAAATTCAGTGGGAGTGAGCAGTTCCTTCCTGGCTGGGAGAATGTAGAGGGTGCACCAGGGCTTGGTGGGGGTGATTGCCTGCTCCAACCCCTGGCCAACAGCCTCCAGGGATGGGAGAGATGGTTAGCCACCAGCTGCAAGCAGCAGAATCATAAGGAGAATGATGAAGAGGGCTGTACTAGTGTGTGAGCCATGAAGGGAGGACAGAGAAGGTGGCATACAGATGTCAGGAGTCCCAGGATCCAAACCGAGTGATCAGGATGCCGGTATAAGGACCTGAGGCCTGCAGGGAGAGAAGGGGAGCCACAGCCTTGGGACTTTATGGGACATGCCCCCCTATAGTTTTGGGGAAGTTGCCTCCAGTCTGAGCACTTCACTGGAGGTCACGAAGGAGCCCACAAATCTCCAAGCTGTGAGGATTGCAGTTGCTGGGTGACCATGGGCTAGATCAAAGAGATGAAAGAGAGGTAAGACCTATAGGGACACATTGTGGTGGCAGTTCGGGTTTGGGGTTGCCATGCCCTGGAACTGTCTTCTGATCTGCTGCTGCCCCTTGTGATGGCATGACCATAGCAATCCAGTGGTTAATGCTGCCAGTAGAGTGTGTGACTTTTTCGGTCCAGGTTGAAAGCTTCTGTGTAAGCCCATATTGGTCATGAGGAAAGTTGCTGTCCCCACTGATGATTTGTGTTCCTCAGAGCTGTACCATTTGGATTATTAAATGTTTGGGATCCTCTGTTCAACAAGTTATGTGTGGACATTCTGTTCTTTGTTGGAATTGTTGTTTCTGCATTAACCCTTTTGTTTCCTGACAGCACCAGTGAAGGAGTGGACACCCTGGTAAGTCACCTGGGCCACTAGAAGTGTTTCTGCTGCTGTGGGCACCCCCTCCCTATTGACACTTTACCATCCTTACCCCTAGATATGGGGAGGGTGGATTACATGGATAATAAACTCAAATTTGCTTCCCCTCTCCCATCAATACAATCTCATTACTGCCCACACCCCCATCACCCAAACATGACCCCTGTCAACCACAGTATAGTGCTCCAGATTTTGCCCCCCCCACACACACATACAGCATTCAATCAACAAATCCCACAAACACTGAACAATGAACACCACATAACAGTCAATAAACAAAACACAATAATGAAAAACAATAAACAGTGAAATTTACCTCCAGATACCACCTCAGGTCCCATAGGATTGCATCATAATCTGTTTTGGTCCACAGTGGTCCTGGCTCAGCTTTCAGCAAGGCACCACTCCACACCACACCTTGTATGACCACGGAAAAAAAGATTCATCTTTTTCTCCCAGTAACAATGCCATGCAGCAGAAGACAAGGAGTAAATCCATAATATGTTTACAGGCATGAATCCCACTTAAATACAGTGTAATCAGAGACTAAAAGAGAATCAGCATCCCTTTATACTGTTTTAAGGCTGACCCCCCCCCCCAGTACATCCACCTAGGAAAAGAAAAATTATCCTTACAATAAACTGTACCTTAAGGAGTGTCCATACTGGAAATGCACTTTATAAGGAGCTGCTCAGGTCGTAGCCTGAAGCCCGCTAGACTGATATTGGTGATCAACCATCAGGGCAGGTATCATCGCCAACATCTGAGGAGTCACAGTTCTGTGGACCCAGACCACCGCAAAATGGTGCTTTTGCATCCCATGGCATGATAACAAAAATACTTCTCACGCTTTCCCTCAGACTTGACAGTTAGAACAAGGGCTGAGTGTTCAACCCCCAAACACAAAACTAATTCATTTAAGTTGCACTCCCAGTCACTGAGTGCCAAAAGTAGCCATACGTGCAGGCAGCTCCACAATGTGCCTCTACTACTCCTCACTTAGTCACTAGCTAATCCTGCCCTCCACGGCTGCTGACGTGCGAGACCACAGTTGCAAAGGATGAGGACCACCACCAACACTCCCACTGACTTCCACGTAGCACACATGCCATCCTGCCATCTGACCCACCCAAAATCGACCAGCATGATGGGGGCAGCCTACAGTCTTGCACTAATAGGTCCAGCAAGGCAAACATAACTATGAAACTACCTAGAGTGTGAACTGGGGTGTGCAGTCCATCCAGGACATTAGACTGCTCATAATATCCCTTAATGACAAAGCTCTTTATTTTAACAAACCCCAAATTAAAAGACTTAGCATATTACCAGGGTCCTGTGTTTACTGTGGCAAAGTGGACCTACATTCTGCAGCAGGACCTCATACTTTCTTCGGCAGAACAACTGCTGATTCTGCGGCAGACAAATTGTGGTTAAACAGCATACTTTCAAGGGGATTAAGTCTTATTTAACCCTTTGACTGCCTTAGTGCAACCATTCTGCTACACTGAAAGTGGAACACCAGGCCATTTAGCAGTATCTAGTCTTCTTATCACAAATATTAAACTGCAATAATCCAAACCAGGTCACCTAGCATTATTTAAAACTTGACCCGTGGTGAGCGAGACGAGTGCATGTCATCGCGTGCAAAGACTCACGTGTTTTGTCTGTTTTTGTGAGTGAAGTAGGGCCTGGAAATATAATTTCCAATAACTGCCACACAAGTGTGAAGTCCGGTAAGCCTTAGTTTGTAAAAGATCTGTAAGGAGTAACACTCGTCATATACACAACTGTAACCTGGAATATTAATAGAGCTGAGTGAATCCTTTTAAAACCCTGACCTTCCATTTTTTGAAGGGGGGCATGCATGTCACAGGCTGTATTTAAACTTGCGATGAAGAATGCCAGGGCAGAGTTGACATCGGCAGCAGTCTGTCTTCGATCAATCTTGCAGTTGCAGAAGGTTTCTAGGCAGCTCAAGGTGTCCATGGATGAGAACCTGTTTTAGGTGGTAGTTTAATGAATTTGTTGGTACACAGACATAAAACTGGAGAATGGTCACTTACACTGTCAGGAAGTACCTCTGTGTGAGAGATATGGTCAGGGTGGTTAGTTAGAACCCAGTCCAGTAGGATGCTGGTCCCAATCCTGTAGTTTACCCTGGTGGGTGACTGGATCACTTGTGTGAAATTGGCAGCAGTCAGAGCATCCTTGTAGGTGCTTGCAGTAGGTGACAGCCAATTTACACTGAAGTCACCATATGACCTTGGAGTTGTGTTTGAGGTTGTGGATGTAGTTTAGAATAGAGTTGAGTCCACTAGTCATCAGTGTAAGGGGGATGTAGACTGACATTATGGTTAGGGCTTTGTTGTGGGCTCCAAGAAGAAGCCTAGAGAATTTATTTCCCCTGGGCTTCTATGCTCCTTTATTTGCTGGAGTGGGGACATTTACTGCCATTCTTGTTATTGCTGCCTCCTCCCTTGGCTGGTTTTAATGCTCATTGAAGTAACATTTAAACCTTTCACCCAGGACTGCCATTCTCCTCTGGATAGATAAAGACCATTTTATTTGTAAATGCCTCTATCCACCTAGGTAGGACCTTAGTCTCTGATGTAGCCAAACCCTCCTCCCTGCACCATATTTCAAACCAGTCATTGAAGGGCCTGGTGTGGAGTTCCCTACCTTTTCCCTGGCTGTATAAAGGTAGCACCTCAGTGAAGGCCAGTGTGCAAGCTACCTGCTTCAGTCCCCTCCCCAACCCCCTAAACCTGTTCTGTACAGTGACAGTGCTAGGGGTTTTAAAACATGGGTCAAATTAGACCCACTTGTGTAAAAAATGTGGGTCTAAACCTAATCATAATAAAAATTTCAGCAGTACAGAAGCTTGAATTTGTCAAATAAAAATAGTTTTCTATTGTTTACATTTCCATCTTTTGTCTATTGTTACAGGTAAGTGCACCACTTTGGACCAACTGTCACGTGGAAAGTGGGTCATTTCTGGGCAAGCTGCAACTTTTTCCTTTTTTGCTCTATCTAGTGCTGTCCCTAGTTCTGTACCACCCCTGCTGTGTCCCTTGCCAGGACATTAGTCACAGATGGCCTATGAAATCCAGCTCCCTCTTCTGAACTGCCATCCTATCGATCCTAAGGGTCTGTTCCCCATTCCTCTGTGCCGAGGTGCCAGCCACCTCCCTCTTTGCCTCTCCTGCTCCTAATTCTACCCTTAATGATTGAGTCCCTTAAAAAGAAACTGCTTCCTATTATGCTGCATCCCTCTGCCTCCCACTTTGTGGCCTCCCCATGAAGAAGCCTCACATCCTCCCTTGCCTGCCACTACCATGGGTGCCTCCTTTTGGCAGTTCTGTCTTGCCAGAGCAGTGAAAGAGTTGTGTAGTGGTAGTCATTGAGGCATGTGCTACTAACCCACCACCCTCCACCCTCCCAGAGCCCACCACAGTCTAGTGGTCCTCCTTCTTGGCACCCTCTGAGGCAACGGTGGTAGACTTTGGTGGCCCCTGAGTGAGGGAGGTGACCCCTGAATCCTAGCCAACTCATCTCAGAGTCTAGTGACATTCTCCCTCAAACCAGAGAGGTGCACACAGATGGGGCAGTGCCTCTGTCTTTAAAAGGTCTCCCTGAAGACTGCTGCTTCAAAGCCACTACACGGCTGCACTCCCTTCATTTCCAATACAGTACTACATTCCCTATGATCTTCAAAAGAACTTGTGCCTTTACCTCAGAAAGGGTGTTTCTAAATTTCCCTTTTTTGCTTCATTTACCCTTGTTGTTTACCCTAGATGGGGTTTTCCTTAGATTTCACCTTGTACTTTTAATAAGACTTTTTTAACTTCCTTTTTTGTTTAGTTTATTCCTTTGTCATCTGACTCTATATAGTTTAAGATTTTACACCTTTTGCACAGGGGCGTCACTAGGGATACAAAGTTACGGGGACTAATGCCCCTTAGTCAAAATCCTAACAAAGCTAGGGGGGTCCGGGGGCATGCTCCTCGTAACATTTTGAAATTTTACCTTCAAACAGTGGCTTTTCCTGCATTTTAGTGGTGAAAAATATGTTTGAGAAGCCTAGTTATCAGCCATATATTTAATAAGGTACATGTGGAAGAATGTGGTTACTGGTCCACCGACGGCAGGTTGCAGGAGGACCCCAGAGCAAATGAGAGACCAGAACAGTCAGACACACCAACCATTATCCCAGCAGATCTGCTGGGAAGGTTGCATGAGGACCCCAGAGCAAATGAGAGACCAGAACAGCCAGACACACCAACCATTATCCCAGCAGATCTGCTGGGAAGGTTGCAGGAGGACCCCAGAGCAAATGAGAGACCAGAACAGCCAGACACACCAACCATTATCCCAGAAGATCTGCTGGAAAGGTTGCATGAGGACCCCAGAGCAAATGAAAGACCAGAACAGCCAGACACACCAATCATTATCCCAGCAGATCTGCTGGGAAGGTTCAGGAGGACCCCAAAGCAAATGAGAAACCAGAACAGTCAGACACACCATTATCCCAACAGATCTGCTGGATATCAGTGTCATACAGGTTTTACTATTTTATTATCATGCTGATTTTGGGAGAAGTAGCTCAACCTTTCTGTTTGTCATGGATGCAAATTCGTCAATCACATCATCAGTGTCAAGTTGTCTGCTTTCTTCGGTCTGAATGTTGACAATTCCAAGTGAACTCAATCTGTCATTTTCCATCTTGTTTCTCAGATATGTCTTAATGCGACTAGTGGAACTAAAGGAGCACTCTCACACACATGTGGTAACTGGGATTGTTAAAGCGATCTGCAGTGATTTATGCAGCATCGGATACATGATTTCTGGAAGTACATTATAAAGATTAGTCATATTGTGTGGACGTTCATTTTCTGGCAGCCGACAAATGAAATTTCTTGCTACTACCAGTTCCTCTTCCAGAACTGGAGAGTCATACATCTCTCCAAGTGGTCTCAGTTTGTCCTGGTCCAAGAATGTGTTAGACTGTGGTCTGACAGCATTGATTGCAACCACCAGTGTTTGGTTATGCTTGGAAAACCTTCTGTCAATCTCTCCAATCATTGGGTAAAAAACAGTGATTCTCAAATGCACAGCAGTTCTTATTTCATGTGATGCTGATGCACTTTGTTCAGGTCCAGTTCATGAAGTTGGAACAAAGTGCTCCCAAGTACGAGGTAGCTTCCTTTGCCTCTATGGACCCTGAGTGTTTTCGGGTGTCTGTGCCCCATATTTTTCTGCCATATTTTCAGCTTCCCTGTAGAGAACTAGAAATCTCTCTTCAGTACAAAATTGTGCAATTGTGTCTCTCAGTGCAGATACAGCAGTCACTGCACATCCGAAGTCCAAAACCTGAGTCTGAAGTAAGTTATTTTTTCCATCAGCCACTGACAGTAGTTTTTCAAACATTTTAAGGAGAAAGATATTGTTGAATTCTAGAAGCTTGCTGTGGAGTCCTCTTGCCTTTGTAGTTTTTCCTTTATCACATTCTGAAAGATATTTTAGAAGAGCTGGATAAGTTTCTATTACTGCCTTTGTTGCTCGCTTTTGACAAGTTCACCTGGTAGAACTTAACTCCGGTATCTCAAGAATTCTAGTCAACCCAAGCTCCTTTTGAACATTTAAGAACCCCTGGTGAGTCAGGACAGATTTGGAAAAGAACATGTGTATCTCTTGAAGCATGTCAAAGAATTTCCGTAGAGGAAGAAGTGATGAACAGGCATCTACAAGGACCAAATTCAGAATATGCGCATAGCAATGAACATATATAGCATATGGATGCTTATGACGAAATAGTTCCTGGACTCCATTTAAGTTGTCGCTCATAACAGATGCACTGTCATAAGTTTGAGCTACGCAAGTCACCGAATTCTCGTGGAGGTCCCAGTTAGTCAGCTTTGAACACAATTCATTTGTCAGACTTTGGGCATCTAATGCTGTTACTTGATGGAAGCACAAACATTTCTCTACAGGGGAACCATGGTGAACATAACAAAGGCAAATACTCATTTGTTCTCTGCAGACAACATCTCTAGATTCATCAGCAAGTATTGCAAAAAAACTTTGCTTCTTTTACCTCATTTAAAATGTTCTCTCTTATTAATTTTGCACAACATTCTATCATCTGATTTTGACTGAGAGGTGAGAGATAGCTGGCATTTCCTGGCATGTGAATCTGCAAATTTTGCAATTCAGGATCAAACTTTTTTAGAAGGTCAAAAGTCTCCAAAAAGTTACCCATTTGAGCTCCCTCCACGCTCCCTATGGCCTCGAAAGGCAGTTCCCTGTCTGCCAAACAACAAAACAATCTCAACTATTCTTCTCAGGTACTCCCTGCGTTTTTTAATATCTGCAATCATTGCTGGATCCATTAACTGTATAATATTGCCTCGTTCATTAGATTTCACATAAGTAGACCAGGCCTCCATTGCTCCTGTATGTGTTGTTGTTTGTTGGTGTTGTCTCATCTTCTCTATTGCCTTTTTCCAGTTGTTAAACCCTCTGGATGAGAAAGCAGTGTCCGCTTGACCAGTGCAACTTGAAAACATTCTGCAGGCAAAGCAAAATATGACATCATTGCTTGCACTATATTCAAGCCATTTAAATGATGCATACCTGCTGCTTGAAAATGAACACTTCTGCTTTCCAAAATCCCTTTGCGGAAAACTAGACAGCTTTGGCTGCATAGGACAGGCTTCTTTGGTTCCCAGATCACTGGGTACAACAGTAGCAGCAGACGTAAATCTTGCTACTGATTGAAGTGCATCACGAGATGTTTCGGGAGATGATGATGTGTTTGCTACATCTTCTGGTACTGGAACTTCCACTTCATTTCTTAATGGCTGCTCTGGTTGGAGCTGTTGAGCATCACTGGGGTCCGGGATGTTACTTTCTTTATTCTGATTTTTTGATTTTGGACGGAAGAAGTCACGGATACTCATTTTTAACAAGGCTGATAAGTGTGTGACAAGAACTAACTAAAAAGTAAATTAAAGGAAAAATGCCCTTTTATTGGGTCTGGCACACAGGGATGAAATGTTTATGTGACAGACTTAGTCTAACACACAGGGCTCACAGTATGCAAAGTAATGAGTAACCAACTGGAAAACTGCTATTTAATACAATAGACAGAGCCTAACACACACAGGGCTCAAAGTATGCGAAGTAATGAGTATTAAACACCTACTGGAAAACTGCTATTTAATACAATAGACGGAGCCTAACACACACAGCGCTCACAGTATGAGAAGTAATTAGTATTAAACACCTACTGGAAAACTGCTATTTAATACAATAGACGGAGCCTAACACACACAGGGCTCACAGTATGCGAAGTAATGAGTATTAAACACCTACTGGAAAACTGCTATTTAATACAATAGACGGAGCCTAACACACAGGGCTCACAGTATGCGAAGCAAAATGAGTGTGCTACTGTAACTGTTTTTTTTTTTTTATAAAACAGACAGTTTCCCTTGTTCATAAAAAAAAAGTGTCTGAAATTGAACTGGCTAACTCCTTGCTTGTGATGTTAAACTTGTCACTATACAAACCCGAGGCTTGGGTCAGGGTATAAGGCAATTTAGGAAAATAAAAGTTCTGCTACTTTTATTCTAAATTTGTGAGCCTAAAAACATAAACCACCAAAGTACTCAATTTACTCAGTAAAATAGTAAATGTGAAAATAAGTTGCAAGTAAGAAAAAAAATAAATATATATGCAGTAGTTAGTAATGCTGCTGTATGACTGCACTCACAGCAGGTTGTCTGTGTCTGAGCTTTCCAATTTACCCCAAGACACACACAAACACAACACCCCCCCTTGTATTACATTCAGAGAAAAAAATGTAAAAATAATAAACACTATACTTTTATTTAGCTCTCAAGCCTCTTAGCCCAACAAGTGAACTGAGTCTTCAATGTTTCATAATAACTTTCTAGAAATATAGATTGAAATTGAATTCCAATTTGAATCTCCCAAATAGTGCGTGCCTCTGCTCTGTTGCTCACTATCAACTACAACTGCGTCACTAGTTTTTCTTACTGCACACAATGGGACTACTAGTGTGTACCACACGTGTGTTGGAGAAGCACACCACGTATTTGTCTACTGATTGGCTCATTGTGCAAGCAAGCTGCTGTGCTGTTGGTAGGCAGAGTATGAGGCAGGTGCCAGTCACAGAATACAAGAATGAACCCTCCCTGCTCACCTCCTTCTGTCTATCATCCCCCCATCCTCCAAAAACTGATGCCATTTCATTATCTCCCAATCATGATCAGATCTGCTGGTGCTGCTCCCGCCCACACACACACACCAGAGACAACTTGTGCTGATGACTCCAGTCCTTGGCTTGTTGCTCAGCGTGACATGCAAGCCAGGAGCCTCCTCCTCCACCACGAAGTGCTGCTGCTGAGTGCAGGGTGAGGGCAGGCTGCTGTGTGAATCAAATAAAATCCACCTGTGTACTGTCCTGAATCCATCCCTCCTGACCACAGGACCCTCCTGTGTCTCACTCTCTCCCCCCCCGGTGTCAATTGTAACCCACCCATCCCATGCCTTCCCCGAATCCGCACCCGGCCGACCCCAGTGACTGAGACTGAGTGGAATAGGTTTTTATGATTATATGTCCCTGATCTCAATGAGATCAGGGACATATAATCACTTATAAACTTCCAAACCCTGTATCCATTTTGTCCGTGGCAGCATTCAGTGTTGGTGGTTGATCCTGCTCCTGTCACTCACTGCCGCTGTGGCTGTTGTCACTACTCACTATCCCCATCTCTTACCCATGTATACTCACTGCATGAAGCAGTGTTGCTTGCCGATGGAGTCCGAGTAGCTGAGGTTAGTGGTTACATTTCAGTTTCGTCCAAAGTTGGCTGACCTCCTGTCTCACTCCTCAATCCTCCTCCTAGACACAACACACCAGTGCTCTATCCTGTCCTCCTGTCCCCACACAGTGCCCCCCTCCTATCCCAGAGACCCCAGTGTGCCCCTCATCCCCGAACACAAGAAAGCGCGGTCTGCAGTGTCTGGGCAGTACTCACAGTCACAACACCGATGGTCCTTCTTGGTGGAATGAGGCACATCAGCTGCTCATTCCTGACCAAGACTTCATTCAGGCAGGTGGATCAGCAGCTTTCCCAGAGACCTGCTGGATGATCGGCGATGGATGGAAGGGTCAGTGCCATCAGCAGGGCTAGTAGGGCTACAGGCACGTTCTTCTTGGCAAAGGCTGCTAGTAGGGCACAGTGGCACATAGTGTACATCATTATTACCAGTTCTGAACTGCATGCTGCAGAATTAGATCAGCGATGCAGTTCAGAACTCACTGAAGTAAAATCAGAGGAGACGGAGAGTCAGGTCAGCAGGAGCTACTAGCACGTTCTTCTTAGTTTTTGCCCATGATTGAACTGTACTATACAGAGAGTGTTATCATTTATTTACCTCAGCTGAAGTTCTGAACTGCATGCTGCAGAATCAGACTGGTGATCTGCATGCAGTTCAGAAAGACTGAGTTAAAAATAAAAAATTGGAGAGTCGGCTGAGGCTCACACTGCTGCTCAGCTGCTGCTAGTTCAGACTAGCAGACATGGTGTGGATTGGAAGGAAAGAATAGCCCCAATACAATGCCCCATTAATCCAGGTAGGTTTGCCCTTCATTGATTGGGGGGATTTTAACTTCGATTGGGGGAGCTGTAGCCTCCCCAAAATCAGTGTGGTGACATCACTGCTTTTGCATCTTTTATACCCCCCCCCATTTACCTTTACCTTGGATATGGTGTTATATCTATACCTGCTTTAACAGGTGCTTGCAGTTATTGTGCTCATTAACAGAGGTGGCAACAAGTATACAGGTAGTCTACCTTAACTTACTGGACTGCTAGAGTTTTCTGCATGCCTGCTGTTATCTGCAGAAGCCTGCCAAAATCTAAAACACCAATCTTACACTAGTTCTACTTCTGTGCCATTCCTGTCATTTGCTTGGACATGAGTGTGCTGGGACATGCTGGGTGGAAAAGGCTTTTATTCTCTGTTGAACAGATTCCTGATCTGCCCTGGCTGACTGCCTGAGATCACCTGCATCTCTTGTGTTCCACGACCTGTGAGATGAGCCTTGAGGTCATGCCCTGCTTGCTGTTCCCAGCCTGAACCCTCCTGCTGCAAAAATGAAAAGTAACCAAGTAAGTTCAGTGAATGAGCAGCTCTGTGAAAGAAACTCAGCTGTCTGCCTGGGTTTCAGCACTCTACCATCTCCATGGATGACATGTTTCTAGCAGACGCACTCTGTGTCTCTTTAAAAAATGAAAATGTTGCAAGATTTTGGTCAAAATATTGAAAATTAGTAAAGTTATGAACAAGTGTTATAAAATCTGAATATACCTTTATAACTTTGTTGTTTTGGTAATTAATCTTTTTATTGTAGTTATTGTGATTATACATTACAAATATACTACATTCTCCAATATACACTTACATAAATTCTTAATGGGAGAAGGAAAAAACTTGCTGTCTGAAGTATTATACAATGATATTAAAGGGGAAAACAAATGTTGAGAAAACAATATGTAGCAGTACAATCTGTATGATAAAAAATATGGCAATTTATGATTCAAGGGGTAAAAGGAGTAGATGTAAACAAGAAATGTGGATAGTTGTGATTGTACTTCTATTATGCTGTAATTTAATACAAGTATGTGTAAGATTGTATAAAGGAAGAACATAAAAAAGAGAAGAATAAGTGAACAAGAATGAAGAAGGAAAGGGAAGAAGAAAAGGAGATAAAAAGATTGAAAGAGAGGAGACGAAGAGGGAATGAAAGAGCTAAAAGTGAGATTACAACATGAATACTGTATATAGCGACCCATGGATTAAGTGACGATATGTGTAGACGTGTTTAAATATTTAAAATAGTCCTGCCAGCATTTATTATATAAATTAAGTCAGTCAGAGGCTAAGTGTGACATATGATCAAGGATGGTGTATTGAGATAGTTGTTTGAGAATATCCGGGAGGGTGGGAATGATGTTGGATCTACAATGCATTAGTATAAGGCATTTAACTTGAAGGAATCGTAGGGATAACCACCTATTCTGAGAATGGGATATTTTGTGTGAATAAGCATTTAAAATACCAAGTATGCAATGTTTTGGATCTAATGCAAAGGATAGACCAATCACTTTCCTTGCAAAGAAATGAATATGATGCCAAATATTATGTATGGGAGGACAATGCCATAAAATATGTCACAAATTGCCATTGGGGAAATTACAGCGCCAACATTTATTGTTGTTCATTAAGCCCATTTTTTGCAAAATCTCAGGAGTTCCGTACCATAGATGTAGAATTTTAGTTTGTATGAGTGAACTGCGCTTATCCTTGAAAGATTTATGGCAGGATAGCCAGCAGTTATGCCATTGTGAATTGGTTATGTTATAATTTAAAAGGGTACTCCATTTATTTTTTGCAATGATAGATTGATCTGGAATTATATTTCTGATACAATTGTAAATGATACTATTTAATTTAGAGTTTGTTTTGATCCATTTAGAAATAAAAGTATCAAATATAGATTGATGAAGAATAGTAGGAAGATAAAGGTTCCATGCCGTTCGTAGCTGTAAATATTTCCAGAAATCGTGCTGGGGAAGATTCCATTGCTTGTGCAGGTCAGAAAAGGATTTTAATTTGAGAGTCTGAGGTATAAGTATATCCTCCAATAAAAAAAATGCCCCTGTTTTTCCAATTACAACAAAAAATTGGGTGATTATCAAGAGTGATGTTGCGGTTCCCCCAAATGTTGGCATACATGAGAGGGGTAGGGTTGGATTTAAGGTGTTTATGAATTATTTTCCAGTAGTATATGGATGATGCCATAGTAGGGTGAGATTTTAAATTGAAGGGGGAGGGTTATAAATGAAGGAAGTGGTGACATTGCCTGGACATAGAGATGTTTCCATATTGACCCACAACAGTAATTTATTGCTGGGCTTATTAAACCATTTGACAATTTGGGCAGTGCAGAAGGCCCAAAAATATGCTTTGAACCAGGAGAGCCCGAAGCCCCCTTTGGACCAGTGGGAATGCAGTTTGTTACAACTAAATCTGGGAATTTTCCTTCCCATAAAAAATTACCAATTATATAATCAGATCTGACAAAAAAGAAAGTAGGGAAGTTAAAGAGATATTAGAAAATAGATACAGTATTTTGGGAGCTATTGACATCTTGATAGTGGAGATTTTCCCATTAAAAGAGAGGTTAAGCAGTTTCCATCTGTTGAGAGTGTTTTTAATATTTGCTAATAACGGGGAAAGATTCACGTCCCATATCTTGTCTAATTTAGAGGTGATCTGTATTCCAAGGTAAGAGATACAGTGAGGGGCCCAACTAAAACCTAATATTGTATTCATAGAAAGGTTACACAAATTGTTCAATGGCATTGTTTCTATTTTGCTTAGATTTAGAGCTAGCCCAGAAAGTGAAGTAAAGTTGCTAAGTAACTTAATTAAGGGTGGTTCCGAAATTTCAAGATTTGCGAGTAGATTAAGGAAGTCATCAGCGGAGGATAGCCAAGTATAGCAGGAATTACCAATATGGATACCTTGGATCATAGAGAATTGATGAAGAGCAGCTATAGGGGTTCCATAGCTAGAATAAAAAGAGTGGGGGATAAGGGGCACCCTTGCCTGGTATCTCTTGCAAGATGAAAGGATGAGGACAAAGTAGAGTTAGTAAGAACTCAGGCAAAGGGAAGGGTGCATAGTAATTGAATCCACATGCAAAATTTATTAGTGACACCAAAGTAGGGTAGGACACGATACAAATAAGTCCAGTTGAGAGAATCGAATGCCTTTTCAAAGTCGATTGCTATAGCTGTGGCAGGTGATTTAAGAGATTTAGCTTTGTAAATTAAATTAAATAATGAGCAGAGATGATCAGAACCAGTTCTATTTTTGATAAATCCAGCTTGGGAGGTATGAACAAGTTTCAAAATTATTGATTCTAAACGAGTATTTAATATTTTAGCAAAAATGTTCCTGTCCGTATTAAGTAATATCAGTCTGTAACTGGATGGGAGAGAAGGGTCTTTATCTTTTTTTTGGTAGGGCAGTTATAATGACTTCTGTCATAGAATAGGGAAGTTTACCTTGTGCAGATGCCTCTTTGAAGACCTTTAACAGTAAGGGGCATAAGATGTCAACTAGGGGGTTATAAAAGTCTACTGAAAAAACATAACTCCCTGGAGCTTTACCAGATTTAAGGGAATTTAGCAGTGCTTGTTTCTCTTTAAGGGAAAAGGGTTCATCTAGCAATGCCATATCTTGTTGGGAGAGGTGTGGTAACTGTAAATCGTCCAAAAATTGTTGTATATATTCAGGTTGTGGGGGAGTAGGTTGAGAGTATAATTTTTGGTAGAAGGATTGCATAATATGGTTAATTGAGGGATTATTTGTATGGATTTTGCCTGAAGGATCTTTCAAATCGGCAATATGTCTCTCCATCTGTTGATTCTTGAGTTGATAAGCAAGCAGCTTCTGCATTTATCCCCTTTTTCCCAGTAACGGTGTTTAAGTCTTAGGAGGGCGAGTTCAGCTTTCCTGGATATTAATTCATTGATTTTAATTCTAAGTTGAAGAATTTCAAGGCGAAGTTGTGAGTTATTATCTGGATTTTTTTGTTTTATAATATTGGGTTTCTTTTTCTTTAAGAGATTTCTCTAAATCAGCCAATTGCTGTTCCCTTAGTTTTTTTCTTGTGTGCTGCATAGCTTATAATTTTCCCTCTAACTATTGCTTTATGTGCTTCCCAGATGGTACCTTGAGATACATCAGGAGTGTTGTTAAAAGAAAGAAATTCTTGGATGTGGGATCTAATCCAAGGTAAGAAAGTGGGGTCTTTCAATAACAGTGGGTCTAGATGCCAGGAGGGGGATTTAGATGGAGGTGGGCCTCAAATAAGATGTAATTTTATAGGAGAATGGTCTGATATAGTAATCGAGAGGATGGTTGTGTTGATAATTTTTTCAGTGATGAATGGGGAAGAAACCAGTAGTCAATTCTGCTATAAGATTTATGAAGCGGTGATTAAAAAGTATAGTCGTGCTGTCTAGGATGGTGTAGTCTCCAAATGTTGGTGAGACTGAAGTCTTTCATTAGCACTGAGAGTGCAGAAATACTTCTGGGGTGGGAATCACATGAAGAGTGACTTCTGTCTAAATGTGCTTCCAAAGCTAAATTGAAATCCCAACCTACAAGTATAGGAGAATTATTAAAGTTACTGTTCATAATTTGTTGGGCCATATTATGAAAGAATTCAGGTGAAACTTTGTTGTTTTTAATGTTTTGACCCCACATTTTCAACATAATCTTTTTATGATCCCACCTCAAGAACAAAGAAGGTAAAAATGTTCAAATCCTGCCCAAAAGGTGATTTTTTAGCGTGTCTGTGAAATCACCTTTCAGGATAGATTTGAAAAATGCCACCTACCTTGTTCAAGAAGGGGAGTCCCAAAAAGGCCATTTGGGAGAAAAATATTAAAAAATGACCATGTTGTGAATACAAGTTAAAAACACACTGGAAATACTTTAACTGCACTTATTTTTTTTCCTCAGTTTCTAGTCATGGTTCCAGGAAGAGAATATCTTTCAGCCTGGAGATTAGATCTATGATGGTGGACCAGTTCTAAGGGAGTGAGGATGGAGATGAGAGGTGGTGGGTGCTGAGTATGGGGACAGGGTGGGGTGAGTGAGGAGAGGGAGGGAGGGAGGGAAAGGTAGCACTACAAACATTGATGGAGCCTTCTTTTATTACAGGTGACAGAAAAGAAATAAAGATGTTGAAGGACTATTTTTCCTTTTGAAAGATTTTGACTCTGGGAATTGAGCACCCATGTGTTGGATGGATGTTTTACAGCACTGGGAGTTGAGGCCCCAATGTCACACATGTTGTGACAGGAAGGATAGTCTAAGCCAGCACCGAGGATTGGACACCCCAGTGTCAGGAGTATTGAGGGGGGAAATGGGGATGGCAGGGTTCTTAACCAGAGCAGGATTGAGAATGGGATGTATTTTTTATATGCCTACTCTCTGTCTCGGCTTCTGCTTTTATTTGCAAGTCCACATACAACATGGCGCAGCCAAGGAGGGGCTTCTACTTTTATTTGCAAGTCCGCTTGCAGTGTTGCTCAGCCAGGGAAGGGGTTCTTTAAACTTTCTAGCAGTTCCATATGTATTCCTTGTCAGGCCATGACTTCCATAAGTGGGGCACAATTCCATGATTTTCTATGACTAGTTCCACAGCCACAGAACTGCAGAAAACACAGGGCCATGAATGCAATATAAAAAATAATGAGGCCACATCTAACTCTGCAACTGGTTGGGAATTGTTTCTATTTTTGGCATAGCAGAGGGGGAGCTCTTCTTTGGGTCCAGGAAGAGCTACTGGGCTACAAGCCCACCGTGACCACCGCAGACCACACTGAGGACAATGAAGGGAAGACTGCAGGGGAAATACTGGACTAATCATCACTGTGGTGGACAAACTAGTGGCCTGCAGGCATGGCACAGGGGTGTCAATGAAAGGGATTGCAATGAGATGGTTGGTTACTCAGTCCTATGTGTCCCTGTGTGGCATCTGCATGGGTGGCAGACTGGTGGTGACTGAATGACACTGGTGGCGACTACAATGCAGAGGATAACTGGCAAGGTGACTCCGGTGGACTGTAGAGGTAGTGGACTGGAGGAGTCATGATGGGCCTGGAAGGTGCAGCAGAAGACAGGACAAGCAGCACTCAAGGTGGGGGGGGGAGGGGACAGATGATGCAAGAGAAGAGAACTTTGGTGTATTTTTAAGTTATCACAAATATGATCTAGTACTGCAGGCAGATGTGGATTTGATATTGGATTCCAGTTCTGCATCCGAAGCATTTTCGGAATATGGATATCTGGCCTTTAATACCAGAAATTCAGATTTGAAGAAAGTCTAAAATCCAGTGTATCTGATTCCCTCTGTCAGATTCTGAGCAACCCTATTCCTCCTCCAAATGGAGGTCTGCTCTGTTTCCAAGCAGTGCCTTTCCAAGCTGTTAACTTACTGCACTGTGTTCTTCAACCAGAAGCATGAATAAATGTTTTCTGGTCCTATCCATGGCCACGCCACTCCTGGTATTGCCACTACTGTGTGTTCCTTTCAGTCTGTGTTGGCAACTGATACCTGCTCTGCCGCCACCTGTAAAACAGTCAAACTTTCACAAAACATTGCTGTTTAGATCTTGTATCTGCCAGATTGTCTGGTTTTGGCCTTGCCATCCTTCAAGGCCTGCTGTCTTAGGGAGATACATATCCTTCCTACCTTGCCTTCTTTCCACGCTGCAGTTCTGAACTGCTTGGGAATCATTCAATAGGTGTGACTCTGTGGAAGTAGATGTTCGCCAAGAAGGTGGTTTCATTACCAGTTGCAATAAATATTTGAGAGTCTTCTGCATAGAGCCACAGCTCTCTGTCCTGCCTACTTACTTCTGTATTTTAACGTTGAATACGTTAGAAGACCTGCCAGTTGCAGCACATGTTTTCTTATTACATTCTATCCATTAATGGAGTTTTATGTCACCACCTTTCCTGTTGACCTGGCCTGCATTTTGGTCTCCCATTCCTGTTGGATTTGAGCAACTCTGAGTTTGTCTCTGGTAAAAAAATAAGAAGGTATGGGGCCACCGACATTATACAAACCCCATGGATGTGCACTGTGGTCCATCAGCATGGATGGTTCAGCTAGACAAACGTTTCTCAGTGGTCCTTCTGCTGATGGCCCACAGTTAAAAACAGGACTCTATGAAGGAGATCTGATGCTCTACTGTTACTGATAAGTAAAGCAACTGTCTCTAAAGTCCACCTTTCTTTTTATACTCTCTTATGAAGAGAGGGTACTCTGAACATCAGTCAGTTGACCATACAACAGCTTTTGAATGATTACGCCTAAGGCCTGTGGACACAAACTGAAAATTCTCTTCTAATTGGACGTCTGTGTGTCCTGGTTCAGTTTGTTTAATTGAACAGCAGCTCAGTGGTGCTGAATGATGCATTGAAGACTGAAAAGTAACTGGGGGGATTGTTATTGAATGAAGTTTTCAGCCAGCTGCCATAAGCGCAATGAGTACAGAACCATTAAAATGAATGTTGAGTTAATGCCGGAGAGCCCTCCCCAGGAGACAGTAAAAGCCAAATGCCACTGCAGCACAAGTACATTTACTGAGGTGCAGCACCTCTAGGAATGCATAGTGAAAAATCACTTTGGGTGGAGGCACTGTATATCATTTGGAAACAGACTTTTACGAACATGAGCCCAAGGCCATCTGACCAAAGGACTGATCCTCTAAGTCCCTCATAATGCATATTGTGCCAGGATAAGCCAATCATTATGAACAAGGGTTACTTGGGTATTTTACATTTTTAAATGCTGCCTAAACACTGTGGCAGGCACTTCTGGGGTTTCATTTGGTTGTCATATACAGCAGTGCCAGCCAGGATACAATCAATACAGTAATGCTGCAGAATACCACAAAATGCTGCGGTACACTGCAATGAACAGTGTAATTCAATGGCAATTAAGCCCTTTTTTACTGCAGTATTTTGTGATGCCATTTACTGCAAGTTACTGCATTGCATCATGTTTGTCTCTGCCGTGTATTAATTTAGTTGCATTATGCTTCCATGAACACCATTAGCATTATGTTGCATGGAGATATATACAATTTTCAATTTTGCTCCCTGACTCCATAGCTCCAGCAGTGTTGGATTTGCAGTATTACAGTGTGTGGGTATTTCAAATTAATTAATTTATTTATTTAGAATATCGGAATTACAAACCTTTGAGTCAGACTCTTTTCCAAATGCTCCACGTCAGTTACAAAGCAAGATACATTACGGCAGGTACAGAATGGACATTTAAATAGATATCAGAGGGTGATGTGGCCTATACAAATTGTTAGCTAAGCAGGGTGGGGGAAAAACATAGTTACATAGGTACAAATATATTAGCAACTCAGTGGAATGTGGCCTATACAGGAGGTTAGCTAAGCATGGTCCCTGAGACAGAGGGACTAGTCGTAGGCAAAGGAAACAGTGCAGTCAGGAGACACCAGACTTTATCATAGCAAAAATTCAGAGGTAGTATGAGGTAGTAAATTGAGCCCTTTAAGTGCTAAATATATTTTTAATATATTGAGGGCCAGATATTCAAAACTTTGCCCCGAGGCTAAATTAGCACTGCCCGGCAGGCAAACTTAGCCCAGGGCACAAAGCAAGCTATATTGAAAAGGAAATAGCCCGGTGCTAATCCTGCTGAATATAGCAGTCTAAGGAAGCCGGGCAAACCGGTCTGGGAGTGCAGGGAAAAAATAGCCCAGGAATAAGACAGCACTGAATATAGCAACAGGGAAGACTCTGCAGCAAGCCAGTGTTGCAGGAGGAGAACATTGTGTATGATTGCACAGAGATGTCTCACAGCTACAACAATGTAAGTCACGTGGCTACGGTGTCGGGGAATGTGCTTGGGTGGTGGGGGGACCACTAGAACACCAGGGAAATTCATTTCTTATCGTGGCCATGGGGGTTGGGGATCATGCTTGGTAGGGTGGGGGGACCACTAGAACACCAGGGAGATTATTTGCTTGTTGCGGCTACAGGAGTCGGGGATCATGCTGGGGGGGGGCACCACTGCATTACTGCCAGCTTTTTGTCGGCGGTATTTAGTGTCATGCTGCAGGTCACACTAATGCCTGTAGTGCAGCACTATACATTGGAATATGCTGCTCAGCCAGCATTCATGGCCACTCCCCTAACTCCTGGACCAACATACATTTACTTTTAGCAATGGCACTGTTACACAGCACCAGCGCAATTAGGACTTCTGAATATTGCAGCCTGGTGCAAATCCAGCGCTATTCCAGTGCTGTGGCTTTGCGCCAGCTGCAATGCTTTGAATATCTGGCCCTTAGAGTCTATATATAGATATACACCTGTTGCATTTAGTTAAATTCTATTTAACCAAATCTCATATTACAATATGATTTGGGGCAGTGGCTCATATTGTGAGCAGAGGGTAGAGAGCCGATAAACATAACTAACAAAGGAAGGGGCAAAGGGAGGCCTCACTTTAATGATTAACCTAGAGCTATATTATTCCCGCGGTCATATGTAATGCTATTACATAAAGTTGTGCTTTTTACTACTGCTACAGATGCGCCTCTACTTGTACCCTCCTGGTTTGTGCCTGAAAATAGGCACTGTATGATTAGTTCACTTATCAAGTAAACAAAAACTAAATACAGTAAATCTAGTACTGCTGCTCATTGAATGCTTTCCTTGGGGATGACCCTTTGGAGAATTTTTTAGACACTGCCTAGTACAGAAGGTATACTTATGAAAAACATGAGGCAGTTGACTGAGAGGTAGTCACTCAGCTCTCCCTTTTCTCCCTCACAGACTTCTAATTGTAGTAGGTACTAAGGGGAAAATCATGGCTAAAGCCAAACACTTATGTCTCATGCTGTACCTGACATCATAGCATGAGTGTGCAACCTGACCAGCCCGGCCAGTTATTGCTAGAAACAAACCTAGCATTACCTGGTAAATGTCAAACACAGAGTGAGCATGCTACTCACGTTCAAGGTTGTTGGTGAGTTTGCTACAAATAATACAGATTCAAAGAAAGAAAAACAGCTTTTTGTGGAAAGCTTGTGAACAGGTTAAGGAGTACAATTCACTCTAAGTGGCTAAGCGCATACATGTAGCACAGGGGTGGAGCATTAGAAATTAGAACACAGGCTGCAAACTCTCAAAGTAAAAAGAGATATAGAGGTTAGATATAAGTACTCACAGTTTTTCTAAAAGGTTATAAAAGCTTGTGAACTGGAAATAATTGAGAGCATATTTTTTTCACAAGTTTTGATGTACATTAAATTGAGTCACTAGGCATGGAACTCCAAGTGACACATTTTCAGGACCGTACTGTAAGTGCACAAGAAGAAGCTATGTTGATGGATCACTTTGCAGCATTCAGAGTACTTGCTGTATCACTGGCCAAGCTGGAAAAGCATACAGGAGGGCTTCCTGACATAAGGAGGAGAGGCAGTCAATTCCCAGTGACAGGCTGTCACTGTATCCACTGAAATATCTTGGGAGGCTTTATGCTGAACCTAGTGACCATTGGAGTCAGAAGCAGTGTCCTCCAGTTCCTGCTAATCAAGTTGAAACCTTTGTGGTTGAATTCTCACTCCTCTGGGTAGAGTTGCTGCTGACTTGGCCAGGCAGCTAGATCACTGTGGGTACCTGCCTGGAGAACCACTTACCAGGAAGTAGATGTTTCACTGCCCAGCAAAGCAACTTGCATGCCTCTGGTATCATTGCTGTGTTTTTTGTGCTGTCTTGGTGTCTGATGTATGCTGTGGTCACTGCATTGTCTGACCATACTAAGATATACTCTCTACGTATTCTGCCTCAGAATATTAAAAGCATCCCGAACACCACCCTCTTTTTGAAAACATAGATAGATAGGTTCATTTCTGTTAGACTCCATGTCACTTGAGTCAGTGCCATGGTTAGCCTCAGTCATCAGCTTAAAAGCAAGTTATCCATTGTGAATGTGAACCCTTGCACTTCCCATATAGACATTTGAGTCTAGTTCATCTGCCATGACCACATCTTGAGGGACAATCTTACTAAGAGGTCAGTGGGGTCTTGGCCAACAAAGACATCTGTGAGTGCCACATGTTCAGAAAGTGTAGTTGACGTGGATGATAATAAAGTGCAGCCCATTGTACCAAATCCATGACTGACACCATGAGACTCTGCACATGTAAGATTTGCCTTGTGGTGGCTACAAGCCTGTGTCTGAGTCTTTCACAAGCCAGAGAGAGAAAGAGAGACAGAGGAAGAAGAGAGGAAGAGGAGAGAGGCACACTGTTCACATAGATAGACACATTGGCTATGGCTGAGACAAAGAATGCCTCTGCTATAGGTACTGAATGTGCTGTGCTGTTTGAAGCATGTTCTGCTGTGGTTTATTGTCCACCCATGGTGCTGATGTGTTTTGACAACTTTGGCTGGTTGTACTGTTATGCTGTATGTCTGTCTTCTGAAAAAGTTAAAAATCTCAATTAAGTATATTAAACAAACAGCAACTTTGGAAACTGTTCTCTGTGCTGCTGCCAATAATTGAAATTTGATGAGTCAATTGACCAAATAGGGATGAACCCATGTAGTACTTTTCTCTTGCAGGGTGCCTGTGAGTCTGGCAGGACCTGGGAAAAATTATCCAAATGACACAACATGGTTGAGAATTTCATATGTCAAAATGCCTCCTGGAGTCCAAAGACATCAGAGGAAAAAACTCTTTATGTATTGCCTCTACAGAGAGTATACTATCTCCACTGACAGAGGTGAGTAGTCAATTCTTGTAGTATGGTGCCTGAAATTCAGGATGACTGTTACATCCCTGTCATCTTGGAAACAAAGAATAAGACAAAGTGTGGACCCGAGTCCCACTGCTATATGGAGACAACTCGGTTTGCTTTGATGGGTCTGGGATGGCCAATAGTGGCATAAATCACTTTGACCTTGACTGGAATGAGTTGATCACCCAAGGAAGTCCTGATTTGGGGATCCCAAAGCCAATCAAGCCATATCAACATCTGAAAACTCTTTCTCACAGTCTACAAAAGGCCTTAGTCTTGCCTCTGGGTGAGTGCTGTGGAATGGCAACAGGGCAATCTACTATATTCATGACTTACAGTCTTTGTCATCTCAGTGGATTACTATGCCTCTCTTTCCTCAGATGTAGCAAAATAACTTGAAATTAGATAAGGTTTGCATCTTGTCATGAGAAATGTGGACGTGGCACTCAGGGTGATACTTTTATGCATTGGTAACTTGGTAACATATCAGTCAATATCTGTGCTTGTACTCTAGGCCTCATACCACATGATGAAGTAGCCTTGTCAAGCCTTTTTGAAGATTTTGCCACATCTCAATGCTGGCCTTCTGCTCTATGTGTGTCCATTCTGCACCCTTTACAGGTATGTCCACAGCCCTATTGTGCTTGGCCAAACCTCAGTAAGAGATAAGCTTTGAGCCCCTTGAGGATTATAGGCGATGATAGAAGCCAGCCATTGGTAACTGGAGCCCGGTCCAGCATACTTCATAATCTGGTGCCTTATACCCTGCTTACTTACTGTTGATACCTTATGGTGTACACAAACCATCCTGGGGTTGTTTTCTGCCTTTCTTTTTTTTAAGTGGTAAGGGTCCATATTCTCAGTGAAAATATATTCTGCTTTGATGAGTTTTCCATTTATGAGGTACCTTTCGTGAGTCTCCTAATAGCAATGCAGATCCAAAGTTACTCTGTAAAGCATGTCAGTTTTGCCCCAGAAAAACAAATATGGGGGGACTTCATGACTAAGGATGCTCGGCTCCTGACTATGAGGAGCCTCATTGTTCAGTCATGCCTACAGTGTAGCTTGATAAGCATTTGACCTCTTCTGAGTCAGAGAAGAATACTTTGAACATTGTGCCTCTTTTGATTCAGAGAATGAGACAGCCACAGTGGAACAGAGCTTAGCCTGGCATCCTTTATGGTTTTGAGACTTAGATCTTGTCACTTTACTATGAGTGCCAGAAGAAGCCATTTGCATGCACTGGATGATGATGATGCCAAAGAGCTGGTTTGGATATCTGTCTCATCTCTGCTGCCACCTCACCATGGTGGGCATGGTCAGAAACTCCACTTCAGGAGAAATCAGTTTGGTCATAGGAGAACCATTGGAGCTGCCAAAGAAGACCCTAACCTGTGCAGACTATCTAGCATGTCTAAGGCCCTAGGACCTTGGTTCCTCAAATTCTGCATGGGGAATTCCATATTGAGGAGGGTCTTGAAATGACCTTCATTGATCCAAGGTCACATACTGACATGGTCTGCACTAGACCAAACTCACATCTCAGTGGACCAGTAATAATGGTAGGGAGAGCAGATGAGTTCCCTTAATGATTGTTTTAGCTCTGGGCTTGGAGATATCTCTCTGTGTTGCTGCCTCTGTGGAGGAGCAGTAGGAGTTCAGGGATTTACTCTGCTTGTAGCAATAAGTCATATTGTAGGTTTGGATAATAAGAGTCAGCCATGGTGACCTGGGACTTTGTCTTGCACTCTTTACATTTTGGGGCCTCAGACACTGTGTCTTTTGACATTGACTTTGAGGATTCCTGCTGATCTGAATGAGTAATGATGGTATTTTGATCGTAAGTCTTTAAACACATTGCTCTAAAGTCTGCAGCAATGACTTTTGCACTGAAAAGGAACATCAAGATTGCCACTACGCTCCAATGTGCACATGTGGATTATACTATGATAACCACAATGCTTATGCAGCCTATAACAAGATGGCTGCCAACTTTTTAAATGCAGAATGGGCTTAGCAAGAATGTGACCATTGTGTATGTGCAGAAAGTTGGCCCAGTAATCCACCAGGTTATGCTCGCTCCTCACAGCACTCAAAATGGTACTGAGATACTCCCTTTCTCTTAACACCCTGAATCTACTTTGTCTTCTGTTGGGCAGGTTTAAAATTGGCCCAAGCAGGCACTGGACAGAGAGTGTGGGCTGTAGCAGCCCTACCAGGTACTGCAGCCCTGGATTCCAACCTGCAGGCAGAGACCCTGCTGCATGCATCACTGTGATGATAAACAATCTTCCTGTGTTGGTTCTGTGCTGCTATAACTGAAGGCTGAATTAAACTTATACTACAGAATCCAGAAAAATAAAGCAATAATCCACCTGTTGAGAATAAAAGGTATCTCTGTAGAGCAGAGATCTGTCTACCAGCTAAGATGGACTTTAAAGTCTGAATAAATCTGGGAAAGGGCATGTCCTAAGACTTCTCTTACACTTTTTTAATATGTCCCAGCTAGCAAGGGAGGACAGCCCACACCAACTGATTTCCTATAGGAGCTGACACATCAGTTTATTAGATGTGTTCCTACATGTTCCTGCTAGTAAAACTTATTTGGGAGACAGTATGATTTTGGGGTTGAAGTACCATTTTCGGAACCAGAAAATCATGTGTTCAAACCCTGCTAGGGTCAACATACATATGTGTGATATTGGGCATGCCAATTAACTTCCCACATTTCTAGTCCATCCAGCTATTGACATACTGTAGGTTGCAGCAGAACCCCACTGAAAATAGGATGTTGCATATCAGCTGAGCTATACTGAGTAAATAAGTCCTAAAAATAAAAACCAACATAAACATAAAATTATTGAAAGATCTGG
The DNA here is from genome assembly GCA_016271365.2 of Neoceratodus forsteri. Lineage (NCBI taxonomy): Eukaryota > Metazoa > Chordata > Ceratodontiformes > Ceratodontidae > Neoceratodus > Neoceratodus forsteri. The sequence continues at coordinate 908,162,743 of CM057452.1, forward strand.
ATTTTTAGTGTCAGTGGCTCAGCAGGTTACAACCACTCATTTCAGAGGCTGGGAAATCATAAGGCTGTGGGTTCTATCCCCACATCAGGCACTTGGGTTAATATCCCAACACTAACACTACAGAGCAGCATGAGAGGGGGTGCTGCACTCCTGAGGTGCCATCTTTCAAATAAGACGCTAAACCGAGGTCCCATCTGCCTTTTCTGGTGGTTATTCAGGTTGGCGTTAAAGATCCCATGGCACTTCTCGAAAAGAGTAGGGGAATTTTTTATTAAAAAACAAAAAGCATACAATTATAACAAACTTACATTACATGCTTTACACATCTCCTTAATTTTCCTTTTTACCCAGTACCTGCAATGTCTTCCCACATTTTCCTTGCTCTCCCTTCCCAATAAATCCTACATTCTTCTTGGTAACGTTTGTCAATTTCATCCTGAAAACTAAACAATAACTCTTGTAGTGAATTTTTTTTTCTGGAGGACTCTTTGACATCTATATTGCCATATTAACCAATGTAGAACAGCTAAAATTACATATGCTGTACTTTTGTTTGTTTTCTCCCAATCTTTGGATAGCTGACAATCAACTCTTTATACATCATATTTCTAAAACAGTTCATCCCCAAAATCTCTCTATTTCCCAAAATGATTCAATATAGGAACACTCAAAATACATATGCAACATAGTTTCTTCTTGCAATCCACAAACTTTTTTTCCACATATCCTTTCCTCCACTTTCTTATGCTTATGGTTCCCCCTTACATTCAGTTTATCAAGACTACACTTCCATACTGTCTCTCTCACTGTTTTTTGAATGCTTTTCTCTAAAGTTTCTGCCAAAATATCTTCTGTTTTGATACCTTCTTCCACCTTAAATACTGGTTCTTCAAAGTAATTTCTTTCCATTATTTCTCTTTACAGCTGTTTCCTATGTTTCCTGATCAAAGAGTCTACAGTTATACTCCATTGAGTTAGATATTTCCTACCTGTTTCCATGTATGCAGGCCATATTTTCCCCCTACTACATTTCCCTTTTTCCCAATGTTTTTAATTAAAGGTGTACCCCATTGGTGTGTTAATAGTATCCAACTTTATTTTTCCCCTTTTATTAGGGGCACTATAGTTGTAGTGATACATTTACCAAAAAAACTATTGGTTTAAACCTCCATCTTTCACTTCTCTATATGTGATTCCTCTTCTGATTGGATTTAATTTACTCCCCCATAACATTTGGAAGAAAAGACTTTGTATTTTTGTCTACATGTGCCGTGGAACAGGGTATATATTTGCTAAATATACAAAAATGGGCAGGATAAATGTTCTTAATAAATATATTTTTGTCATACATACTCCATTGTTTCCATTTATGAACCTTCTTTTGTACAACATCATATTTTTCTTCCCAGTTCTGCTGTATAGCCTTCTGGTCTCCATATAGTATCCCTGATATTTTAATATTACTTTGTACCTCTTCTAATTCCCCTGTTTTTCCTCTTTTGACTACCCCAATGGGTATATTTTGCTTTTTCCTTTATTTATTTTTATCCCAGTGTACTGACTGCTGCTCTCCACTAATGCTAACATTTTATCTCCTGCCTCCTGATCCTTCACTAAGACAACACAGTCATCTGTGTAAGCACTTGTTTTAACCAATATTTCTCCTTGCCACACTATGTTCTGAATTTCTTATTCCTGTTCTATTTTCCTTAAAAGAGGGTCCAGACATAGTACAGTACATATAATAGAGGACTTAACGGACACCCCTGCCTTACCCCATTCTTCATAAACATATGTGTTCCTAAATGCCCATTAACCATTGGACATATTTGTGCCCCTTCATACAATGCTTTAATCAGATTAATCAATTTCCATGGAATGTTATATTCTTTTAAGGTGTTCCATATATATTCATGCTTGATGACGTTGAATGCTGTCTCCTGATCCAATGCATAAAGGTACCCCTCTATTTGATTTCCTTGTCCACTGACTACAATTTCACTTATGTAGTTCAAATTCTGCTGTATTTTTCTCCCTGGTATTGCACATGTTTATGTCTGTAACACTAACTGATCTGAAAAGACTCTTAGATGGTTATTTATTATTTTTGCCAGTATTTCATAATCAGATGTTAGTAAGTTTATTGGTTTCCAATTTCTAATTTGTGACCTCTCCCCTTTTTAATAAAGAAATATAATTATTCCATTTCAAACTATCTGTAAGTTTGCCACCTGTAAAAATGTAATTGAAGATTTGTATTAGCATGGGTATCAATTGCTCCTCAAAGATTTTAGAAAAGGTATTAGGTATCCCATCTATCCTTGGTGCTGTGTTACAAGCTAAAGTTTTAATTGCTTCCGGTATTTCTTCCTCTCTTATTTCCTTACTGATTACCTCTGCCTCCTCATTCCCTAATTTTGGCATATTTACAGCAGAAAATTAATTTCCCTTTATTTCCCCAAGAGCCCTTGGTATTTGTCCTTTAAAAATTATTGTACTGTACATATTCTATTCCCTATGTTCATATGTAACTTTCCCTTGTTATCTTTTAATTCATATATTGCTCTTTCCTTTATCCTATCTTTGTTGCTATCATAAGAATTTGTTTGGTACTTTGTTTTGATTCACACTTTTCTGTTCCATCAAAAGTGATTTTATTCTACAATACTAAAATGTTTTCATTTCTTCTTTAATCTCTACTATTTGTTGTTCTTCATTTATTTTGTTCCTTGCTTGTCTCGTAATTAATTTATGTAGAAACATAGGCATAGAAACATAGACTTTGATGGCAGATAAGGACTGCTTGGCCCACCCAGTCTGCCCATTTCCTACCTACAGATCCTAGTTAACCAACAGCCTATTTCTTCCTACCCCCCCCCACAAGAATTACCTTATGTCTGTCCTATGCATTCTTGAATTCTCCCACAGTTTTAGACCCCACAACCTCCTCAGGAAGTCTGTTCCATGTGTCCACCACCCTCTCTGTGAAAAAATACTTCCTCACGTTGCCCCTGAGCTGTCCCTCCACTATCTTCAAATTGTATCTCCTCGTTCTTGCACATCTTTTTTTCTGAAAGTTGCTACCCTCTTGGACTTTGTTGCTTGCACTGAGGTAATTCAAAGTTTCTATCATGTCCCCCTCTCCCTCCTTTCCTCAAGGGTATACGTATTAAGCTCCTTTAGTCTCTCCTCATATGGCTTCTCTTGCAGACCCTGCACCATTTCAGTTGCCCTCCTCTGGACTGCCTCCATCCTATCTATGTCACTGCAGAGATGGACTCTCCAGAACTGGATGCAGTACTCCAGATGGGGTCTCACCAACTGTCTGTACAGAGGGATAACAACTTCCTGTTTTCTGCTGGTGATGCCTTTCCCTATACATCCCAGTATCCCCCAGCCCTCCCTACTGCCTTCTCACATTGCTTGCTAACCTTAAGGTCATCTGATATGATTACCCCCCAAGGTCCCTTTCTATTTTTGTTGTTGTTACTACCCCCCCCCCCATTGTGTAATCTTCCCCTGGGTTCATTTCCCAGGTGCATTATTTTGCACTTCTTTGCATATAATTTGGCTCATAAACTTAAATATTTCTCATAAATTGCAGCTTCTGCCCTTTGTCCCTCCTCTATCAAAAATTATTTAATATCTCCTTTAGTGTCTTCCCACCATTCCACTATATTGCTATGTCTGTCCTTTATTTTTGTTTTTGGACCTCGTCACCATGGTAAACTTGTTTTGTATTGATCCCTTCCCTGTTTTGTTTTGTTCTGTTTGTACAGAATCTCCTTCTTGTTGCTGTTTCCCTTTTATGATTGTTTTTCTTTTTTTGTATTCAGTCTTTCCATCTTCTCCTTCTCTTTTTGTTGTTTAATTTCCTCCTCATGTAAGGTCTCACGCACCACTTGATTTTGCTTTCCTTTTCCTTTTTGTGCCATTGCCAGGTATACATCCTGTTCTGCTCTTTCCCCATATCTGGGCTGGTGTGTGACACACATGGACAATTCAAAAAGATGTGCCCTTCCTCTTCACACAGACTGCATTTGATCTTATTTTTGCATTCTACTCCAAAATATCCTAATACTCCACATAGGCCGCACTTCAGTTTTTCTCATGCATTGCTCAGGTGCCCTCTTTCCCTACACTTGTAACAGACCCAGGGCTGTCCAGCATAGAACATAATTCCACGATCTTGTCCCAAATAAAAGCAATTTGGTAAATGCTGCATTTCACTCTCTGCTTTTTTTAATGTTATTTTATACCTCCACCCTCCTGTCCATAAACATTCCTCATCCAGTATTGGTTCAGGTGGTCTATGTACCATACATCTTTGCTTCATCCAGAAAGTAATATCTATTACATTGACCCCTTCATTCCTAAAAAGGACTGTTGCAATTTTAGAGGCAGGTTTTGTCAGGGGGACTGCTGTCAGGTCTTTCCATAACTCTGTGTGTTTTAGTTGATGATAAAGTTTTCAAAACCTATCGAGGTCTCCAAGGTGTTTGAAGCTTATGTCGTATTCTGTACTGCCTGGAATATGAATAAGTGCATATATTTCATACAAATAAAATGTTGTGCTTTCTTGCAGAAGACATCTTCCTATAAAAATTATATCTGGGGCATCTGCTGTTGATCCTCTAAATGTTAGGTGGACTGCATCCCTTCTCTTAGCTTGTTGTTGTTGTTTATTTTCATTGGGGAACAGTTTTTCTCTAGTGTTTCTCCCCCAGGTTTTCTCTTTCTCTTTCTCTGTCTCTTCATTTTTCCCCTCACTGGCTTCTTTCTCAGTTCTTATTGTGTTCTGTTCTATCTCCATGGATGTATCCTCACTTTCATTAGTCCCTCCTGAAATCACAATTTCTTTTGTGTCATCTTTCTCTGTCATTTTTCCTTGTTCCTGCTTCTCTTTACTCGGGCCTTTCCCCTGTAATGTCCCTCTATTATGTGTTTCTGGTATTACTGAAGTGCTTCCCGATGTGCCTGGCCTGTTTGGATCCTATCCTGTCCCATCTTTTTTTCTTCCATCCTGCCTTTACCAATGCTTATGTGACCCAGTCTGGAGTGTCTTTAAAATCTCTTCGTCTGAAAAGTCTTCTACTTCTTTCTTTTCTTCCATTTCTGCCTGGGGGCCCCCTTGTTTCTGAATTGCAATTTCTTTCTCTTTCTTAAATGCTTGTTTTCTTTTTCCTTTATCCACCATTTTTACATCTGTCTTTCCTCTAGGGCCAAGCCATTTCCAACTTATCTTAGCCGTTCCTTTTAAGGTTTCCCCACCAATTGTGCTAGCATCAGATATTGCAGGCATGGCTCCTTTTGATGCCACTGCATCATCCTGTTTCAACTGTTTCTGACAGGCTTCAGGCCTGTCAGTTTCTCTGACATTACATTGCTCTGATCTCTCCAATACAAGGCTAGATTTTGTACTAGTTTTCCCTTAGTCTGTTTCTCCATATTTCTGGCAGGAATAAAAACCTTTTTCCTTACTGTGACCTTTGCACCCTCCATCTCCACAGAAGATCGCTCGTCCTCCTATCTGTTGTCTTTTGACTGATTCTGAAAGTCTTGTCCCTTCTCCTCATTTTCACTGTCGTTTCCTTCGCAATCCATGGACACTATTAGAATAAAGACTGGGGAGGAGGCCCTCTCCCCAATCTCCCTCACACCCACACTCTCTCACTGTTTCAGTAGGACTGACTCAGCTTGTCAGGCCAGCATGGATCCCCCTACTGGTGAGTTGTGGAATTTCTTCAGTATCCTGTATTTTCATATTCAGTATATAGTATTCAGTGTCAAATTTCCTCCATGCACTAGAAATACCACCAACAGCTTAATCTGGTTCAGTTTCAGTTGGTTACCATCTGTATCCTCACCCCCGGGTCACCCTTGAAAAAGGGACTTCTAGTCTCAGTGGGCTTACCTGGTCAACAAAAGTCAGTAACAATAATAATAATTTTAACATGTACTCCCTCTGCAACAAACTGCTTACATTCACTACTTGAGCATACAGTGATATCATACTCTTTGGTCCCTCTTTATGTTTGCTGTGCGCATATGCACAGCAAACATTTTGTTAACAGAGTGACTTTCGAGGGGTGTGACACTGTCAGTCAAATGCAGAGTGGTCCACAAGGGACCCGTCAGTGTCACACCAAACATCAGCCAGGCTGATCACTACACTGCTCTGGCTTACTGGGTGGAAACTTTATGTAGTTCAAAAGAGACAGCTGACCCAATCATACAGTAGGTCAGCTCTTTCCTTTGAGCTATATGCCACCCAGCAAGCACAGTTGATCTGTCATGATCAGCCTGCTGAGGTTGAATTACACCCTGTAAAAAAGAAAAACATCCATTGATGTCTGTTGCTACTGCCATCCTTACTGTCCCCTCACCTGATCCTCCCATTCAGTACACACCACCCCACACCCTCCCCACAAACATAACACCAACACTGGGGGTGCCCAATACCCAGTGTTGTCAACTGAAATAAAGAAAACCATCCTGAATATTTTTTTTACAATATAACCAGCAAAAATGAAAAACATCCAGCAATGTCTGTTGCTGCCACCACCATCACCACCCCCACCTGACTCTTCCACTTAGCACCTACCCAACTCCCACAAACATAGCCATGACACAGGGGTGCCCAATCCCCCAGTGTTACCACCTGAAATAAAGAAAACTGTCCCTTGTGCCACCACCATTAGTCCCCCCACCTGATCCTACCACTCAGCACCCACCACCCCACACATCCCCAAGTCCTTACTTACCTACCAGGGGTCCAGTGCCATAATCCTCTCTGGACCAAAGACGCATCTTCATTCTTCAACACAGGACCACAAACTGAGGAAATTGGGTATGCAGTTCAATGGGGTTTTGAACTTAGTGGCTTAACTTAACCATTTTTGAATATTTTTGTCCAAAATGTTCATCATGCCTTTTTTGAGACACCACCTCATGAATAATAACAGTGAAATTAGGCGAATCTGTCCCAAAAGGTGATTTTGCAGTCACTGTGTAAAATCCTCTTTTGGGCAGGAACTGACCATTTCACCACCCTTTTTCATGAGGTGGGGTCATAAAAAGGCTATGTTGACAATTTGGGATAAAATATTTAAAATTAACAATGTTATGAGCCTATGTTGAAACTTACGAATGCAGGTTTGTAATGTCAGTGTTTTTTTTTATATTTTGACCCCAAATTTTCAATATTGCCATTTCTTCACTGCACCTCATGAATGTGACAGCTGTCATTTTTTAAATTTTGTTCAAAATGTATGTTTGCACTTGTGGTGTAAAATCATCTTTTGGGCAGGATTTTAACATTTTCTCCACCTTTGTCCATGGGAAGGGTTCATAAGAAGGCTATGTGGATTCATAAGAAGACTATGTTGAAAATTTATGGTACAAATATGAGAAAACAACAAAGTTATGAGTCTGTGTTGCAATTTATCAATGCACACTCATAACTGTGGTCATTTTCAATGTATTGACCACAGCATTTTAACATAGCCATTTTTCATACCACCTTATCAATGTGACAGCTGTCCTTTCTCAAATCCTACACAAAATGCGTTTTAACATTTGTGCTGCACAATGATGTTTCAGCTATTATTTTATAAATGACACATGGCATGCACAGAAAGAGTAGTCATAAAAAGATTATACTGAAGATTTGGAGCAAAAATGTGAAAAAATGATTACGTTTTGAGTAAATGAACTGTTCCAACATTTACTCATAACTTTATTTTTAGCAGATTTTGGCCCCCAATGTTTGTCATACCCATTGTGCTACACCATTTCCTGAACATGGCAAGGGGCATGTGTTTTTTTTTTACTGCATTTGTATCTGTATTCCTGTCCAAGAAAATAAAAAAAATTAAATTCCCCTTCAAAACTTGTTTCCACAGTTGCACAGCAAAATCGCCTTTTGGATGGCATTTTAAAAATTGAACCTGTCTTTGACCAAAACATCACATCATAAAAAGACTATTGGCTATTTGGGGTCAAAATGTGGGAGCCCACTTAAAAGTCAAATATTGTCTCTCAGCTGCTCTGTCCTGGGTAATTACAATCTAACAACGTGTCAAAGCAAGACACCACTGAAAATGAGAAATTGCATCTCATCTGCTCTGTCCTGGGTGCTGGTATTGCTTGTTAGTTGTTGGACTGTTACTCAGCACACTCTGCCCAGTGGAACAGTCTTTTTCTTGCTGCTAGATGCATGAAACAGACTGCCAGTCAGTGTGGTGGAGGCTAAACCAGTGGGGTCTTCAAGCACACATGGGATAAATATAGGGGTATATTAGAGCAGAGGCAAGCAAGGAGAGGGTCACTGGAGATCAGATAGTGTCTGCAGACAGAGCATAGGTGGGGAACACCTAGAAAGACTGGATAAACCAAGCAGCCCATTTCTGCTGACAAATTCTATGTTTTCATATCAGTCAGGCAAACATTAATCCTGTATACAGTATATGAACACAGCCACCAAAGCAGAAGTTCCAGAATTTAGTAAGGGTGCAATTTTATAATATTCTCGAAGAACATGATAACATTAGATTATAATATGCAGCAATGGAATTCTGAAGTGTGAGAATTATGAAACTTACTGTTTTGGTCCACCAACATTATATATAACCCAGATGTTCATTTTGGTGATTTGGCTGGAATTTAAGTTTGGAACTTCAACACTTCCAAAGAAACTAAAAAAAAAAAAAAAAAATTAAAGGAAAAAAAAGTAGTAGCGTCAGTTTCAGCTAGACAGAATTCATCCCGAATCAGAAAATGTGTGTTCTATCAGAAGATGCAAAAAGACTGTTGCCATCAAGTGCCACTGCCAACTGAATCTGTAAGGCTAATGGCATATGAAATGTGTGGTGGAAGCTATTGTAAAATCATTCCCAGCTGAAATATTTTATTTACAACTCCTGCTGTTAGGAAATATAAATGGTAAAGCTAGAAAAGCTTGTCCTTGTTCCTTACTTGAAAAACTACAAGTATCTTGTAACAATGTATGTTATCTATCTACAATCTTACATAATGCTGGGATGTCATGTCTTGTATTTTGCCAAATATCAATATAAATACTCAAAACACTCATTTATCACTTATGTATTTATTTGAAAACTGGTAACCAGGAAAGGCATGCTGAGCTGATGCTTGTTTCCAGGTGCCACCTAGGGGGAAGGGAGAGGTGGGGTAGCAGTGCAACAGCACATCATCAACAGTGACTAGGTACAAAGTAACTCGTAAAGTGCATATGAATGATTGACTAGCAAGATAAAAACTGCAGTGACAATGGTAAACATCATACACTGGAAACAATGAGTGACACAAATGGGCACTATACAGTGACAACAAATCAGGAGAACACTCGTGGCAACATTACTGTTACTGAGGATAGGTCGGTGCCAAGCAGCAGCAGTACTGGTAGATAAAAGGCAGTGACAAGGGTATAACAGAGACAGCAGGAGGGAGGGAAGGATCAGAGGAAGGTTTGGCAGGAGCAGGAAGGAGCAGAGAGAAGTTTTAGCTGGTGTTTAAAGGTGGAAAAAAGGAGAAGGAGAGAGACAGAGTGTGGAAGGGAAGAGTACTCCAGAAGGAGGGGAGGCAATCAGAAAAAGCAAAATGCCTGGTAGTGGAGAGTGAGTGAGGAAGGAAGGAAGAAGGTGCGTCAGTCTCTACCGCTAAGAGAATAGGAGGCAACAGGAATGGGAAAGAGAAGTGAGGGGAGGTATTTCTTTAATATATCAACATGTGGAAAATGAAAATGTTGCTTTTAATTAAGGAATATATTTTAACACTTTTACTGAATTGTGGTTCCACTTCAGACTGTTTTGTTATGCTCTGTATTATTTTTAACCTTCTATACACACCGTCATCTAACACCTTTAATTACATTGCAAATGTTTCACATTCTACTCAGGTAAGTCCTAATTTTTCATATTTCTACTGGCTAAGATTAGAATATGATGAAAAATAAATTCCTAGCCCTAATGATTTCAAAGTTAGCAAAATAAATTATCTTTTGCAAAGGCTAACTATGAAACTCTTGTCACTAGAAACGTAAATTTTTTTTTTAAAGAAAGCTTGGAGTCAGGTTGACATAGATTTGACTTCTCATTTCAACTTTCATACATTAATACTATATTGATATAGAGTTCTGTATATTGATATACAGTGGTACAATGTTTTTATTTGTTTATACACCAACTCACTAAACTGATCTCCCTGTCCATTTTTTCAATAGTGGCTTTCCACCCTGCACCTCCACTTGTCCAGGGCCCCTATGACACAGTCATCACCATATGCATTGCCATGCTCCCACAGTTTACTCCCAGAGGTACTCCCTTCCTGTGTGGCTACTGCTCTTGGGAGGAGGCTGTCAGATTCACTGGCAGTGTGGTGATGTGAAAGGAGATAGCACATTCATGTGTCTTTAGGACATGGGTCACCACTGGAGCCAGCAATCATTCTATGTCATTGAGGGGAGGTTTTATTTCTGACAGACCACCCACTTCCCTGTATTACGTGCATATGACTACTCTAGTGGCAAACCAGTGGCACATGTTCATGCATACTGCCAAAGCTGATTACATCACAATACCCTAGTATTATGCTTTGAACCAAAAAAGAAACATACGTTGAATAATGTATGGGCAACCATACACAACAAGGCTGTGTATACATTAAGGAGGGAGATTTATTTATGATTTATTTACTTACTCATTCATTCATTTCAAAGGTTTTACCAGGAAAGACATACTGAGCTAGGAGCAGCTCATTTCCAGATGCACCCTGGGAGAGGGAGAAGGGAAGAGTACAGTGCAATTACAGAGTACAGTGTTCAGAAAATGCAATAATATGGAAATAAGTACAACGAAATGAGAATTTTCAGGCAATGCTTCAGAGCAAGAACTATGCATTACGATAAAAGTGCAAACAAAGAACAATATGAACAATGTGCAGTATGCAGCAATGCATCATTTAGTAGGGGTGGGAGCAGTGGAAACAATTGTAAGAGGGAGGGCTATATTAATGACAGGGCATGGTGGAGGACAGCATACCAAAGGCCAGGACCCCATGTCAGAGGCAACTGCAGAAGTGAATAATGAAATTATGGAGGAGAGATTTCTCAGCATAAAGGGAAGGAATAGAATGAATGGAAGGGGTGAGACCCCCAGAGTTTATAGAGTTTATTATTATTTATAGAGATTACATAATAGACCTCGAGAGCAAAGTTTGATCATCTCAGCCCGAGATGGAAACATCAGCCTTGTTGTATATTATTTTTACATATATGTTTTAATCTTCTTTTTAAATTTGTCTTGAACTGTAGTCAAATAAACAGAAAACAGCAAACAGCAGGTAAAGGGTACACACATTGAAGGAGGGATTAACCCATAACAGGGTATGGGTTTACTGAGCATTAATGCACACCTGGGGGGTTGGAATCACGAGGTGAAGTCGAGAGATTTCGGCCACCCAGGCGTGGATTAATGTTCAGTAAACCCATACCGTGGAGTGGGTTAATCCTCTTATAACATGGGCAATGTTTTGTTTGAATTTTACCTAAAAAACAGTGAAATAAAGCCATGTGACTATGCAACTGTGGTTATATCAGGCATTGATCCACAGTTAGGTTACCTGTTTGGACCAATCAGAAGACAGTATTTTAGGAACCCATGTTATAATAGGATTTAACTAATAGCTACATGAGCTGGCAAAGTTTCTAGTAGTTCATCTGTTGACAGACAGTTCACTTGTAGCATTTTCAGTCTGCAGACATCATTGTTACCAAAAATCTGCAGTACAGATAAGCCTCAAAATCTTATTAGACAAAGGATTCCACATTGTACCACAGTAGTGACATAGCAACTGTGATACAACACTCTGACTTCACTAATGTGATACTGTACAACAGCATCTAAAAGAGTGTAGATTTCCATACATCAGCACTGAACTGTATACTATTAAAATTTTCACATTTTTTGATGTAGAAGCTATAACTTGTAAACTTATGTCATATACATTGAATACATAATGGAGTCACTCAAAATATGTACTTTGTCATCCCTGTGAGGGATCAGGGGCCCAATATTCAAACCTTTGCCCAGGGGGAAATTTTGCTCACAGCACACAATATTCAAAGGAATAGCCCGGGGCAAACACTGCAGAATAAAGTGGGCAAATGAAGGTGGGCAAACATGACTGTGAGTGCAGTACAAAGACAGCCCAGCAAAGAAGATAGCTCTGAATATAGCAACTGGGCAGTGCAAACAGCAACAGCAGCCCAGTACACACAGAGATGGAGTCAGGAACAGGCGAACTACGTGGCCACTGTGGGCACTAGTAAAGAAGCAGCGCATAACAACTGCAACCAACAGTGCAGGCAAAATACTGTACAGCTGCACTTAGGGTCACACGTTTGCCCAGAACAAACACATTTGTCCAGAGCAAAACCTTTGCCATATTCAAAAATGATATGCAAATGACCCTACTTAGGCAATCTGTGGGCAAACAGCCAAATTAACATGTCATCGTGGCCCGATTTGCATGCATTTCCTTGTGTAGATTGCCTGGGCTATTTCAGGGTGTGCACATCACCTGTATGTCAGATTGGAGATACAAGTCGGTGGCTGCAGGCTGGGTTTGCACATTGCAGCACAGACTATTGTGCCCCAGGGGACAAGCATCACAGGCACGGGGTGGTTGTGCTACATGTCATAGACATATTGTTTCTGCTACAGTGTGTATCATATGCTACAGTACCATAGGTAGCCAGTATTTTGAGGGACACATCAATTCATATTGCGTTTCAGGTAACATTGAATGCTGCTGTCTACATAGAGGCCCAGCTGGCAAGTGTGCACTAACAGTGAATAACACTATTATACTGTTCTGTGACCCACATATGCTGTACCAATGGCATGGGATTCATACAGTACCACACACATGGCTGGCCATATGTGATGGAGTGCATGTACAGGCATGTAGTATGTGCCGGTGGGGCAGACATACCATCATACAGGCTGCAATGATGTCAGGGGCATTCCCATCACTAGAATATGTGCACTGTGTGGATGACACCAGCCATGTGGCACCACCTACTATGTTGTGCATCCTGGGCAACTGTACACCCTCCCGTCACCACCCTCCCTCCCCTCAGTGCAGCATGTGTGTGCTGTATTGTGTTGGTGTATCCACTATGAAGGGATTGGGAGTGTGTACTGTATGTACTCACCAACGGTGTGTCCACTGGGTACTAGGCCACCCTCAACTGCCTGGCAGGTTTAGGACTGGTGCCAGATGAAGGTGTCATGGGCACTGCCAGGGTACCATGCTAGGATTCGTGGCCAGTGCCATCGGTTTGCAGCATATCTCTTGCTTGGCATATAGAGTGGCCCAGGGTGACCTTCTACCCTTCTCTTCCTGCCCAATGACTGCAGTCATCAGGTGCACCATAATGCGGTTGTTGCATACAGCCCTGTTGCCTATTGCTGCTGTGCCCACACACCCCCATCCTCATTTTGTCCAGAGTTAAGACTACTTTTTTTTGGCGGTAACCTGCGGTAATTGGTCAGTAACTATGTGTCACACAAACTCACTTTGCACAGCGCTAATGTACTGAATGTAGCATAGCACCTGTATTCATGTACACACACTCTCTCTTTGCCCAGTGCTAACATTATCATTTTGTGCAGCGCTGTTCCAGTTTTCCCGTGCTACTTAGGCTTTTGAATATAGCACAGGTGCACAAACAGCCTCTTCTAGTTGAAAAGTGCTCTTCTAGTTCTTTGTATTATATGTTTTATATTCTAACTTAGGCTCTCAGACAAAGTCCAGTCTCTAATTGCTTTAACACTGAGATCAAATCACCTCTCAGTCTTTGTAAGTTACACAGATTCACATCTGTCAAGTTCTCCTCATAACCCTTGCCAGCCACCCCTCTCACCACTCTAGCCTGCCTCCTCTAGACCTTCTCAAACCTTACAATATCCCCCATGATGGGGCACCAGGAACTGGCAGCAATATTCCAAATGCAACTCACCAATGAATGGTGCACTGGCAAATATACTGTACTCCATATTATTCTTACAATGTAAATACTTCTAATTTTAGAGAAGAAACTTTACGTTAGAGAAGGAATGATCTGCAGGGTGCTGCAAGGCTCAGTACTGGGACCAGTCCTCTCCAATGTCTTCATAAGTGACATTGCATAAAAAGGGAAGGGGAACTTCCAGCAACCCACCCACCCTCTCTTCCCTGAAGCCAGATAGGCTTATTGACCAGCCCCTTATTGGACTTTTGTGCCACTACTCCTGCAGCAGATCTGGAACATCCAGCAACCAACCTGCCTGCCCTTTCTATCCTGAAGTGAGCAAAGCTTTCTGGCCAGCCCCTGATTGTGCTTTTGTGCCACCACTCCTGCAGCGGCACCCAGAACTTCCAGCAAACTGTCCGCCTGCCCTCCCTTCCCTGAAGCCAACAAGGCTTCTTGGCCACCGCTGATCGGACATTTGTGCCACCACTCATGCGGTGGCTCCCAGAACTTCCAGCAACCTGCTCACCTGTCCTCTCTTCACTGAAGCCAGCAAGGCCCAAGGATAGGACACAGAGGGTCTTAGTTAATGGAGTTCAGTCAGGAGAGGGCAAGATGACCAGTGGAGTGCCACAGAGATCAGTATTAGGCCCCATCCACTTCAACATTTCCATCAGCGACATTGTTGATGAGCTGGAGGGGAAAGTATGCCTGTTTGTGGACCATACAAAACTCTGCAACCGGGTGGACACCCAAGAGGAAGTCTTGAAAATGGAAAAGAATCTGAATAGACTGGAAGGATAGTTCAGAAATTAACAATAGAAGTTCAATGCAAAAAAATGCAAAGTCATGCATCTGGGTAAAAGAAACCCCAGGAAGGAATACATGCTGCTAGGACATCAGCTTGAAGTAACACAGATGGAGCGGGATCATGGTGTAATCATTACAGATGAGCATAGGACGAGCAAGCAACGTGAAAGGGCAGCGCAGAAAGGAAATGGCATCATCACATGCATTGGAAGGGGAATAACTAGCAGAAAAGAGGGAGGTGATAATGCCACTCTACAGATCACTGCTCAGACCACACATGCAATATTGTGTCCAGTTTTGGAGGCCACACCTGCAGAAGGGTATCAACAGACTGGAGGTGGTGCAGAGAAGGGTTACAAAGATAGTGCAGGATTAGCACCAAGAGCCATATGAAACCAGACTGTCTGACTTACAGCTGTGCTCACTTGAACATAGAAGAGAAAGGGGGACATAATTGAAATGTTTAAGTATATGAAGGGAATTAACATGGCACAGAAGGAAACCTGTTTCAGATTAAATCAGAGAGTTACACAAGAGGCCACAATCTACGACTGGCAGGAGGTAAATTTAGGAGAAACATCAGGAAGTACTTTTTTTTGAGAAGTGATTGACTCTTGGAATAGCCTACTGCAAGAGGTAGTAGACTCAGAAAATGTAAGGGAATTCAAACTTGCATGGGAAAAACACTACATGCAAAAAAGGAAATAGTCTAAGAGGAGGGGGTAGGTAAGTTGGGTGGACTAGATGGATCAAGAGGTCTCCTTCTGCCAGCAACATCTTATGGTTTTATGTTCTTAAGGCTTCTCAGCCAGCCACTGATTGAGCTTTTGTGCCACCGCTCTGACGGCAGCTCCCAGAACTTCCAGCAACCCGCCCTCCAGCCCTCTATTCCATGAAGCCAGCAAAGGCTTCTCAGCCAACCCCTGATTGGACTTTTTTGTGCCCCATTCCTGAAGCAGCTGCTAGAAATTCCAGCAACCCCCACCCACCCTCTTCCCTGAAGCCAGCAAGGCTTTTCGGCCAGCCCTGATTGGACTTTTTACCACTGCTCCTGTGACGGCTCCTAAAACTTCCATCAACCCACTCACCCAGCCTCTCTTTTCTAAAGCCAGCAAGGCTTCTCAGCCAGCCCTGACCTGGATTTTTTGCCACTGCTCCTGTGACGGCTCCTGAAACTTCCATCAACCCACTCACCCAGCCTCTCTTTTCTAAAGCCAGCAAGGCTTCTCAGACAGCCCCTGATTGGGCATTAGCATTAATGCCACCACTCCTGCAGTGGCTCTCAGAACTTCCAGCAACCTGTCCACCCTCTCTTCCCTGAAGCCAGAAAAGGCTTCTCAGCCAGCCTGATTGTGCTTTTGAGCCACCACTCTTGCAGAAGCTCCCTGAACTTCCAGCAACCCACAAGTCCACCCTCTCTTCCCTGAAGCCAGCAAGGTTTCTCGACAAGCCCCTGATTGGGCTTTTTTGCCACCGCTCCTGTGTCAGCTACCGAAACTTCCAGCAACCCATCCTCTCTTCCCTAAATTCAGCAAAGCAGCTCAGCCAGCCCACTTGGCCTTTTGTGCCACTTCTCCTGTGGTGGCTTCCAAAACTTCCAGCAACCCCCACGCTCCTATCTTCCCATAAGCCAGCAAGGCTTCTTGGCCAGGTCCTGATTGGGCTTTTGTGCCAAGGCTCCTGCAGCTGCTCCTGAAACTTATAGCAACACGTCACCACCCTGGCCTCTCTTTCCTGATGTCAGCAAGGCTTTTCAGCCAGCCCTTGATTGGCTTTTGTGCCACCACTCCTGTGGCAACTCCTGGACCTTCCAGCAACTTGCCCACCTGCCCACTCTTCCCTGAAGCCAGCAAGGCTTCTTGGCCAGACCCTGATCAGGCTTTTGTGTCGCCACTCCTGTGGCAGCTTCCAGAATGTCCAGCAACTCACTCACCTGCCGTCTCTTCCCTGAAGCCAGCATGGCTTCTTGGCCATTCCCTGATTGGACCTTTGTGCTACCACTCCACCCACCCTCTCTACCCTGAAGCCAGCAAGGCTTCTTGGACAGACCTTGCTTGGGCTTTAGTGCCTCAGCTCTTGTGGTGACTCACAAAACTTCCAGCAACCCGCCTGGCCACCCACACCTCTCTGAAGCCAGAAAGGCTTCTCAGTCAGCCTCTGATCAGGCTTTTGTGCCACTGCTCCTGCTGTGGCTTGCAAAACATCCAGCAACCCACCCACCCACTTTCTCTTCCTTGAAGCCAGCAAGCTTCTCAGCTAGCTGCTGATCATGCTTCTGAGCAATTGCTCCTGTGGTGGCTCCCAGAACTTCTGGCAACCCACCTGCCCACTGTTCACTGAAGCTAGCATGGCTTCTTGACCAGTCCCTGACTGGGCTTTTGTGCCACCATTCCTGATGTGGCTGGAAGAACTTCCAGAAACCCACCCACCCTCTCTTCCCTGAAGCCAGCAAGGTTTCTTAGCCAGCCCCTGATTGGACTTTTGTGCCACTGTTGCAGAGGCAGCTCCCAGAACTTCCAGCAACCCATCCACCCACATTTCCCTGAAGCCAACAAGGCTTCTAGGCCAGCCTCTGATTGGGCTTTTGTGCCACCGCTCCTGCAGCAGCTCCCAGAACTTCTGGCAATCTGCATGCCTGCCCTCCCTTTTCTGAAGCCAGCAAGGCTTCTTAGCCATCCCCTGATCAGGCTTTTGTACCACCGCACCTGCAGTGGCTCCTGGAACTTCCAGCAACCTGCCCGCCCACCCCCTCTTCTCTAAAGCCAGCAAGGCTTCTTGGACAGCTCCTGATTGGGCATTAGCATTAGTGCCACCACTCATGCAGTGGCTCCCAGAACTTCCAGCAACCTGCCCACCCTCTCTTCCCTGAAGCCAGCAAAGACTTCTCAGCCAGCCCCTGATTGTGCTTTTCTGCCACCACTCATGTAGAAGCTCCAAGAACTTCCAGCAACCCACCAGTCCACCCTCTCCTCCTTGAAGCCAGCAAGGTTTCTTGACAAGTTCCTGATCAGGCTTTTTTGCCACCACTCCTGCGTCAGCTCCTGGAACTTCCAGCAATCCATCCTCTCCTCCCTAAAGCCAGCAAGGCAACTCAGCCAGCCCAATTGGGCTTTTATGCCACTTCTCCTGCAGCAGCTCCCAGAACTTCCAGCAACCCACCTGCCCCTATCTTCCCATAAGCCAGCAAGGCATTTTGGCCAGCCCTGATCAGGCTTTTGTGCCAAGGCTCCTGAAGCTGCTCCTGGAACTTACAGCAACAAGTAACCACCTTGGCCTCTCTTCCCTGAACTCAGCAAGGCTTCTCGGCCAGCTCTTGATTGGACTTTTCTGCCACTGCTCCTGTGGCAGCTGCTGGAACTTCCAGCAACTTACCCCACTGCCCTCTCTTTCTTGAAGCCAGCTTGGCTTCTTGGCCAGACCCTGATAGGGATTTTGTGTTACTGCTCCTGTGGCAATTCCCAGAATTTCCAGCAACCCACCCACCCGCCCTCTCTTCCCTGAAGCCAGAATGACTTTTCAGCCATCCCTGATTGGGTTTTGTGCCACCAGTCCTGCAGTGGCTCCCGGAACTTCCAGGAACCCACCCACCAACCCTCTCTTCCCTGAAGCCAGCAAGTCTTCTTGGACAGACCCTGATCAGGCTTTAGTGCCACCGCTCCTGTGGTGACTCACAAAACTTCCAGCAAACCATCCGACCACGCACACTTTTCTGAAGCCAGCAAGGCTTCTCAGTCAGCTTCTGATCAGGCTTTTGTGCCACTGCTCCTGCAGCAGCTCGCAAAACTTCCAGCAACCTGCCCACCCGCTCTCTCTTCCTTGAAGCCAGCAAGCTTCTCGGCCAGTTACTGTTTATGCTTTTGTGCAATCACTCCCACAGTGGCTCCCAGAACTTCCAGCAATACACCTGCCCACTGTTCACTGAAGACAGCATGGCTTCTTGACCAGTCCCCGATTGGGCTTTTGTGCCTCCGCTCCTGATGTGGCTCGCAGAACCTCCAGAAACCCACCTACCCTCTCTTCTCTGAAGCCAGCAAGGTTTCTCAGCCAGCCCCTGATTGGGCTTTTGTGCCACCGCAGCTGTGGCAGCTCCCAGAACTTCCAGCAACCCACCCACCCACCCACATTTTCCTGAGGCCAACAAGGCTTCTAGGCCAGCCGCTGATTGAGCTTTTGTGCCACCACTCCTGCAGCAGCTCCCAGAACTTCCAGCAATCTGCCTGCCTGCTCTCCCTTCCCTGATGCCAGCAAGGCTTCTCGGCCATCCCCTGATCGGGCTTTTGTGCCACCACTCCTGCAGTGGTTCCTGGAACTTCCAGCACCCCTGCCACCCACCCTCTCTTCCCTGAAGCCAACAAGGCTTCTTGGACAGACCCTGATTGGGCTTTAGTGCCTCCACTCCTGTGGTGACTCAAAAAACTTCCAGCAACCTGACCTCCCTCTCTTCCCTGAAGCCAGGAAGGTTTCTCAGCCAGCCCCTGATTGGGCTTTTGTTCCACGGCTGCTGCAGCAGTTCCCAGAATTTCCAGCAACCCACCTGCCCACCCACATTTCCCTGAAGCCAACAAGACTTCTAGGCCAGCCTCTGATTGGGCTTTTGTGCCACTGCTCCTGCAGCAGCTCCTGGAACGCTCCAGCAATCTGCCCACCCACCTCCCTTCCCTGAGGCCAGCAGTTTCAGGCAAGCCCCTGATTGGGCTTTTGTGCCACCACTTTTGCAGCAGCTCTCAGAACTTATAGCAATACATCCACCTGCCCTCCCTTACCTGAAGCCAGCAAGGCCTCTTGGCCAGTCCTTGATCAGGCTTTTGTGCCACTGTTCCGGCAGTGGCTCATGGAACTATCAACAACCTGCCCACCTGTCCTGTCTTCACTGAAGCCATAAAGGCTTATGGACAGGACACAGAGGGTCTTAGTTAATGGAGCTCTGACAGGGAAGGGCAAGGTGACCATTGGAGTGCAACGGAGGTAAGTATTGGGCCCCATCTTCAACATTTTCATCAGTGACATTGCTGGTGAGCTGGAGGGGAAAGTATGCCTATTTGCAGATGATACAAAACTCTGCAACTGGGTTGACACCCAAGAAAGAGTCTTAAAGATGGAAAAGGATCTGAATAGGCTGGAAGGATGGTCCAGAAATAGTTGAAATTCAATGCCAAAAAAATGCTAATTCATGCATTTGGGTAAAAGAAACCCGAGGAAGGAATACATGCTGCTAGGACACCAGCTTGAAGTATCACTGGTGGAGATGGATCTTGTTGTAATCATTAGAGGTGACCTTAGGACAAGCAAGCCATGTGAAAGGGCAGCACCGAAACCAGATAGCATCCTCAAATGCTTTGTAAGGGGTACAGCTAGCAGAAAAAGAGAGGTGATAATGCTACTCTACAGGTCACTGGTCAGGCTGTACATAGAATACTGTGTCCAGTTTTGGAGGCCACACCTGAAGAAGGATATCAACAGGGACCCTGGTTTTCAATTTTTATGGGTAACACCGGTAACAATCACGGAATCCTGCTTGGTTTGTGGATTTTGAATTCTTGTACTGGTGCCTCATGGAAATTGCATGTCATTGCACAGAATCTCTAAGATTTAAACATTTTTTTAATTTTTTTTTTATTTTCTCTTTCTATGTCCCCTTTTCACAGCATCAGTCTCTGCTTTTCAGGCTGAGTATCCCTTAGCTTCACACCCAGGTAATGTTCAGGAGCTCCTGTGGTCCTGCCCCTATCCTGCCTGGGTTGTACCCCCACCAGGTGGAAAGGAAGGGGACCCTAGGACCCATCCACACTCCCTTAGTGGGTGTCGGGCAGCTCAGTGGGTCCCTCATGGAGCCTGGTTATGAAGTCTGGGGCACCTGGGTCCCTTCTGCCAGTAGCCAGTGTAGGGTGCTGGCACTAGAGGAGATCCAAGGAGGTAGGTCACATAGAGACATGCCACTGTTCCAGATCCTGGCTAGGGTCCTTCCCTCCTGATCATTCTTCAGCACCATTGCATCACCACCCATGGTCACACAGGTGGTGGTAAGGCAGCAGGACCTGCAGCCCACCCTCCCCGGAGGAGAAGAACAGTCCCACAGGTGCTTGATCCTACTCCCCTGGCCAGACCTCCAGCAACCCGAGTTTGCTTCTGATCCTGGGTCGCTGACATTGCAAGCAATAGTGCTACTGCAACGCCAGCAGGCCGACTCAGATTTCAGCATCTTAAAATGAATGCTGCTGTGCTTTGCACTCTTTTTGCTTTGATGCATATAGAGTCAGTAAGGAAACCACCCACACTGCTTTTTTGTAATCAGCCGTTCAGTTTAACCACCCATGCCTAGTGGTTAGAGTAACAAGCAGTGAATGAACTGGGTACATCCAGCAGACTTGGGTATGATTCCCACAACGTCCACTTGCATACTGTGTAACTCCAAGCAAGTCACTTAACCTCCCCAGTGCTTCTAGGTCACTCCTGAAAACAGACAGTCCTGCCTAGTGGGCCTTACCTGCTTTACAAAGAATATGAAAAAAAATACCAATATACGTTTACTACATCATATAACAGTAGTCAGTGTACCATGTAATTTACTTGAGTTTTACTTGGGCTGAAATGATTTTGTATAGGTAAAGATAAATGTTCAGATACATGTTATGTGTTTTAAAAGCTTGTTGTTAGATTTTAGTCAGGTATTTATTGTATTCTTTGCATATAAGCATCTAGGTTGTAGATTGCTAAATGCAGGATCACTGTAACCAACTAGCTTATTCAAGTTTATACCCAGTAGGGCCATCCACAATCCTCAGTTGTTTGAATGAAAACTAGTTTGAATGAAAGTATGTTCACAAAGAAGAAACTGACTTACTACTTATGAAAATACTTCACAGTTAGCACCCCATTTAGGTGAATTGGATCATTTGCAGCTTTTCTCCCACCTACTGTTTCAGTCTCTGTGACAACAAAAGGTTTTCTGATAGACTGCTTCAACAAAAAGCAAATGTTAAGTATTTAAGTGTACTTATGTTCGGTCAGTGGATTTTGGAAGCACAGTCAATGCGTACGGAAGGTAAGACCCCAGGGGCTATATGATGCTGGTGGGCAGAGTAGTGCTCAATTCACATCTGAACAAAGACATGAAAACTGGGAGACACCCTTTTCATGGATACCAAGGGGAAAAAAAGCATCCACATGTCTGGTAGATGCATAAATACATTTGAACGTCCTCCACTAATCGCTTGTGGATTTTTTAGATGAAGACACTTTATTTCAAAGAAGCAAATTCAAGCAGTTTTTTACCCCATGGCCATTCACTTCTTCA
Source organism: Neoceratodus forsteri (assembly GCA_016271365.2). Lineage (NCBI taxonomy): Eukaryota > Metazoa > Chordata > Ceratodontiformes > Ceratodontidae > Neoceratodus > Neoceratodus forsteri. Next base: position 908,184,882 of record CM057452.1, read on the forward strand.
GGCCTGCCAAGGCCTGCTACCATCACTACTGAGTGACAACCACCATCCACTGCCCCCTACTGCTATGCTACTAGGTAACCCAAAGTAACCCTTCATTGAGTGGGCCTCTACCCCTGTGGGAGGCTACCAGGGAAAGAGAATTGCCTTAAAGAGCTTCCAGCATATCCTGGGCATGACAGGGGTCAGAACGGACACATGTCTGGGGATTCTGGCTTATGGAGGGACCAACAGCTGTCCTTCGGTTGGGTCGGTGGGTGTTTTCCCATTTTTTTGGGAGCGTGACAGGCCACATGATGTCAAGGCACAAACCGACGTCCGTCACACTCCATCCTGCAGTGAGGGCTACCATGTTGTTGTGCCTCTGGTATCCACCAGGGGCCAGCAAATGCTGAGCCATAAACCCACCCTCCCTTCCAGGAGAAGGTGAGTGGTCATTGGACACTCAAGCCTTCACCCACCAGCTGGCCCTAAAACACCCAAGTCTGTTCCCTAACCCTGGTCAGCAGTGTCACAGGCAGAAATCCAATTCAGGCAGTTAAATTATAGCTAGGAAAAAACAAAGGTAGTCCACCTTAGCGGTGATGGTTCAGATTAATTCACATCTGAGTCTAACAAGCAAAGAGACCAAGTCATTTGTAACTTGTGCATGTGGGATGTGGATGCTGAAGAAAGAGGATCATAGTGCTGTCACTATTGCCATCACCATCACCATCACCCTAGAGGGATGTGGACTGCATTGTTGCTTCTGTCATCACACCGAAGGGGTGGGGGCTGTAGCACTTCTGCCATCACCACTGGTGGATGAGGAATGTAGTACTGCTGCTGTCCCACCTGAGGAATGGGGGCCATAGTGCTGATACTGCCATCAGACCTGAGGAATGGTGAACGTAGTACTGCTGCCATCACACCTAAGGGATGGGGGCCACAGTGCTGCTGCTTCTGTCACACCTGAGGGAGGGAGGTTGTAGTGCTTTTGCTGCTGCCATCACACCAGAGGGATGGGGGTCGTAGTGCTGTTGGTGCTGTCATTGTACCTTAGGGATGGGGCCGTAGTACAGCTTCCATTACACCTTAGGGATGGGGGCTGTAGCGTTGCTGCTGCCATCACATCTGGTACCTAAAATAACTTTTAATTGGTACAAGTATGGAAGGATGTGTAATAGTGAAAACCAAAATTGCTAAAATGCATGTTAGCAGAGTTAAAAAATTGTTAAATAAAGTACACAAAACCAAACACCAGTAAAAGCGGATTTTGGCTTAGCAGACACCAATGACAATACAATGTTTTACAATGTGCAAAACGGAATATGCCCTTTCTCAGTCCCAGTAAACCAATGTCCCTGGATATCAACAAACTGGAGGCAGTGTAGAAAAGGGCTACAAAGATGGTGCAGGGTTTGCACCAGCAGCCACATGAAACCAGACTTGCTGACTTACAGCTGTACTCACTTGAACAGAGGAGAGATGGGGGGGGGGACATGATCGAAAGATTTATGAAAGAAATTAACATGACATGGAAGGAAACCTTGTTTCAGAGGAAATTAGAGAGTCATAAAAGAGGCCACAATATTCGATTGGCAGGAGGTAAATTTATGGGTGACATCAGGAAGTACTTTTTTCCCCGAGAGGGTGGGTGACCCTTGGAATACCCTACCACAAGAGGTAGTAGGCTCAAACAATGTAAGGGAATTCAAATTTGCATAAGATAAGTACTACATGCAAAAAAAGGAAACAGTCTAAGAGGAGGGGGGGTAGGTATTCTGGGCAGACTAGATGCATCAAAAGGTTCCTATCCGCTGGCAAATTATTATGTTCTTAAGGCTTCTCAGCCAGCCCCTGATCAGGCTCATGTGCTACCACTCTGGTGGCAGCTCTCAGAATTTCCAGAAACCCACCCACCCTCTCTTCTCTGAAGCAAACAAGGCTTCTCAGTCTGCCCCCTGATCGGGCATTTTTGTCACTGCTCCTGCGGCAGCTTCTGGAACTTCCAGCAACCCACCAGCTGGCCCTCTCTTCCCTAAAGCCAGCATGGCTTCTAGGCCATCCTCTGATCTGACTTTTGTGCCATATCTCCTGCAGCAGCTTCCAGAACTTCCAGCAAACCACCCACCTGCTCTTCCGTGAAGTTAGCAAGGCTTCTCGGCCAGCACCTGATCAGGCTTTTTTGCCACCGCTCCTGCAGCTGCTCCCAAAACTTCCAGCAACCTGCCCACCCATGCTCTCTTTCCTAAAGCCAAGGCTTCTTGGCCAGCCCCTGATTGGGCATTAGTGCCAGCACTCCTGCAGTGGCTACCAGAACTTCCAGCAACCCGCCCACCCTCTCTTCCTTGAAGCCAGCAACACTTCTCGGTCAGCCCCTCATTGGGACTTTTTTCCACTGCTCCTGTGGAGGCTCCCAAAAACTTCCAGCAAGCTGCCTGCCCATGCTCTCCTCCCTAAAGCAAAAAAAGGCTTCTCAGCCAGCTCCTGATTGGGCTTTTTTGTCACCACTCCTGCGTCAGCTACTGGAACTTCCAGCAACCCACCCACCCATCTTCTCTTCCCTAAATCCTGCAAGGCTTCTTAGCCAGCCCCTGATTGTGCTTTTGCACCACCTCTCCTGTGGCGACTCCTGGAACTACCAGCAACCCACCGGCCAGCCCTAACTGCCCTAAAGCCAGTATGGCTTCTAGGCCATCCACCTATCTCAATTTTGTGCCACCACTCCTGTGGTGGCTCCCAGGACTTCCGGCAACCTACCCACCCGCCCTCTGTTCCCTGAAGCCAGCAAGGCTTCTCAGTTAGCCCCTAATCAGGCTTTAGTGCCACCGCTCCTGTGGCGGCTCCAAGAACTTCCAGCAACCCGCCCACCCACTATTCCCTGGAGCCAGCAAGACTTCTCAGGCAGCCTCTGATCAGGTTTTTGTGCCACTACTCCTGCTGTGGCTCGCAGAACTTCCAGCAACCCACCCGCTCTTCCCTGAAGCCAGTAAGGCTTCTCGGCCAGCTCCAGATCATGCTTTTGTGCCATCGCTCCTGCTGCAGCTCCCAGAACTTTCAGCAACCCCCCCGCCTGACTTTCCCTGAAGCCAGCATGACTTCTCGACCAGTCCATGATTGGGCTTTTTTGACACCGCTTCTGCTGTGGTTCACAGAACTTCCAGCAACCTGCCCACCCTCTCTTCCCTGAAGCCAGCAAGGTTTCTCGGTGAGCTCCAGATTGGGCTCTAGTGCCACCGCTGCTGTGGTATGTCCCAGAGCTTCCCACAACTCACCCACCCTCTCTTCACTGAAGCCAGCAAGGCTTCTCTGTCAGCTCCTGATCAGGCTCTTGTGCCACTGCTCATGCTGTGGCTCCTGGAACTTCCAGCAACCCGCTCACCTGCCCTCTCTTCACTGAAGCCAGAAAGTCTCATGGAGAGGACACAGATGGTCTTAGATAATGGAGCTCACTTAGTGTGAGTGCACAGTGACCAGTGGAGTGCCACAGGGGTCAGTATTAGGCACCATCCTCTTCAACATTTTCGTCAGCAACATCACTGGTGAGCTGGAGAGGAAAGTATGCCTGTTTGCTGTTGATGCAAAGCTCTGCAACCAGGTGGACACCCAAAAGGGAGTTTTGAAGATGGAAAAGGATCTGAATAGGCTGGAAGAATGGTCCAGAAACTGGCAATTGAAGTTCAATGCCAAAAATGCAATGTCATACATCTGGGTAAAAGAAACCCCAGGAAGAAATACATGCTGCTAGGACACCAGCTTGAAGTAACAGGTGGAGAGGGATCTTTGTGTAGTCATTGCAGATGACCTTAGGATGAGCAAGCCATGAGAAAGGGCAGCGCAGAAAGCAAATGGCATCCTCAGATTCATTGGAAGGAGTATATGTAGCAGAACAAGAGAGGTTGTAATGCCACTCTACAGATCACTGGTCAGGCCACACATGGATTTCTGACTCCAGTTTTGGAAGCCGCACCTGAAAAAGAATATCAACTGACTGGAGGAGGTGCAGAGAAGGGCAACAAAAATGGTGCAGGGTTTGCACCAATAGCCACATGAAACCAGACTGGCTGACTTGCAGCTGTACTCACTTGAACAGAGAAGAGACAGTGGGAGACACAATCAAAATGTTTTCTGTATATGAAGGGAATTAACATGGCACGAAAGAAAACCCTGTTTCAGAAGACATCAGAGAGTCATTCAAGAGGCCACAATCTATGACGGGCAGAAGGTAAATTTAGGGGAAACATCAGGAAGTACTTTTATTCCTGAGTGAGTGGTCATCCCTTGAAATAGCCTATCACAAGAGGTAGTAGACTGAAACAATGTAAGGGAATTCAAATTTACATGAGATAAACACTACACGCAAAAAGGGAAATAGTCTAAGAGGGGGGGTAGGTATTCTGGGCAGACTAGATGGCTCAAGAGGTCCCCATCTGCCAGCAAATTATTATGTTCTTATGTTCTTAAAGCTTCTCTGCCAGCTTCTGATGGGGTTTTTGTGCCACGACTCCGGCAGCAGCTCACTGAATTTCCAGCAACTCACCCACGCTCTCTTCACTGAAGCCAGCAAGGATTCTCAGCCAGACCTTGATCGGGGTTTAGTGCCACCGCTTCTATGGTGACTCCCAAACTTTCCAGCAACCCTCCCACCCACCCACCACTCTTCTCTGAAGCCAACATGGCTTCTTGGACATCCCTGATTTAACTTTTGTGTCACCACTCCTGCAATGGCTCCTGGAACTTCCAGCAACCCGCCCACCCTCCTTCTCTTCCCTGAAGCCAGTAAAGGCTTCTCATCTGCTCCTGATCAAGCTTTTGTGCAATTGCTCCTCTGGCAGCTCCTGGAACTTTCAGCAACCCTCCCGCCCACTCTTCCCTGAAACTGGCATGGCTTCTCGGCCAGGCCCTGATTGGGCTTTTGTGCCACTGCACCTGCTACGGCTCGCAAAACTTCCAACAACCCACCTGTCCTCTTTTCCCTGAAGCCAGCAATGTTTCTCGGACAGCCCCTGATTGGGATTTTGTGCCACTGCTGCAGCGGCAGCTCCCAGACCTTCCAGCAACCCACCAACCCTCTTTTCCCTGAAGCCAGCAAAGCTTCTAGGCCAGCTCTGATTGGGCTTTTGTGCCATTGCTCCTTCGGCAGCTCCCGGAACATCCATTAATCCACCCATTTGTCCTCCCTTCCCTGAAGCCAGCAAAGCTTCTTAGCCAGCCCCTGATTGGGCTTTTGCGCCACTGCTCCTGCAATGGCTCCCAGAACTTCCAGCAACCTGTCCACCTGCCCTCTCTTCACTGAAGCCAGAAAGACTCATGGACAGGACACAGAGGGACTTAGTTAATGTAGCTCAGTCAGAGGAGGGCAAGGTGACCCGTGGAATGCCACAGGGATCAGTATTAGGCCCCATCCTCTTTAACATTTTCATCAGTGACATCGATAATGAGCTGGAGAGGAAAGTATGCCTGTTTATGGACGATACAAAATTCTGCAACCAGGTGGACACCAAAGAGGGAGTCTTGAAGCTGGAAAAGGATCTGAATAGGTTGGTTGGATGGTCCAAAAATTGGCAATTGAAGTTCAATGACAAAAATGTAAGGTCATGCATCTGGGTAAAAGAAACCCCAGGAAGGAATACATGCTGCTAGGACACCAGCTTGAAGTAACACAGGAGGAGAGAGATATTGGTGTAATCATTAGAGATGACCTTAAGACAAGCAAGCAATGTGAAAGGGCAGCGCAGAAGGCACATGGCATCATGTAAGGGGTACAACTAGCAGAAAAAGAGAGGTAATGATGCCACTCTACAGATCACTGGTCAGGCTACACATGGAATATTGTGTCCAGTTTTGGAGGCCGCACCTAAAAAAGCATATCAACATACTGGAGGCAGTACAGAGAAGGACTACAAAGATGGTGCAGGGTTTGCACCAGGAGCCATATGAAACCAGATTGGCTGACATACAGCTGTACTCACTTGAACAGAGAAGAAATAAGGGGGGACATGATCGAAACGTTTAAGTATATGAAGGGAATTAACATGGCATGGAAGGAAACCCTGTTTCAGATTAAATCAGAGACTCATATAAGAGGTCAAAATCTATGACTGGCAGTATGTACATTTAGGGGAACATCAGGAAGTATTTTCTTTCCAAGAGGGTGGTTGACCCTTGGCATAGCCTACCGCAAGAGGTAGTAGTCTCAAAAAATGTAAGGGAATTCAAACTTTCGTGGGATAAACATTACGAGCAAAAAAGAATTGGTCTGGGGGGTTATGTATTCTGGGCAGACTAGATTGATCAAGAGGTTCCCTTCTGCCAGCAAATTCTAATATTCTTAAGGCTTCCCAGCCAGCCCCTGACTATGCTTTTGTGGCAGCTCCCGGAACTTCCAGCAACCCACCCACCCATCCTCTCTTTCCTGAAGCCAGCAAAGCTTCTCAGACAATCCCTGATAGGGCTTTTGTGACACAGCTCCTTTAGTGGTTCCCAGAACTTTCAACAACCCACCCGCCCTCTCTTCCCTGAAGCCAGCAAGGCTTCTCGAACAGCTCCAGATTGAGATTTTTGCCACTACTACTGCATCAGTTCCCAGAACTTCCAGCAACCTACCCACACATCCTCTCTTCCCAAAAGCCAGCAAAGGTTCTCAGCCAGCCCGATTGGGCTTTTCTGCCACCACTCCTGCAGCGGCTCCCATGAACTTCCATCACCCCACCTGCCCCTCTCTTCCTGGAAGCCAGCAAGGCTTCTCCACCAGCCCCTGATTAGGCTTTTATGCCACTGGTCCTGTGGCCACTTCCGAAACTTACAGCATCCACCCCTACCCAGCTTCTCTTCCCTAAAGCCAGCAAGGCTTCTCAGCCAGCCCTTGATCAGGCTTTTGTGCTACTGGTCATGTATCATCTCCTGGACCATCCAGCCACTTTCTTCCCACCCTATCTTCCCTGAAGCCAACAAGGCTTCTCGGTCAGCCCCTGATCAGGCTTTTGTGCAATCACTCCTGTGGTTGCTCCATGAACTTCCAGCAAACCACCCACCCACCCTCTCTTTCCTTAAGCCAGCATGGCTTCTTGGCCACACCCTGATTGGGCTTTTGTGCCACCACTCCTGCGGTGGCTCCTAAAACTTCAAGCAACCCACCCACCCACATCTCTTCCTTGAAGCCAGAAAGGCTTCTTGGTCAGTCCCTGATCGGGCTTTAGTGCCACCGCTTCTGTGGCTGCTCCCAGAACATCCAGCAACCCGCCCACCAGCCTACTGTTCCTTAAAGCCAGCAAGGCTTCTCGGCCTGCCTCTGATAAGGCATTTTTGCCACTACTTCTGATGTGGCTCACAGAACTTCCAGCAACATACCCGCCTGCTCTTCCCAAAAGCCAGCATGGCTTCTCGACCAGTCCCTGATTGTGCTTTTTGTGTCACCACTGCTGCACCAGCTCCCATAACTTCCAGTAACCTGCCCATTCTCTCTTCCCCGAAGCCAGCAAGGTTGCTCAGCCAGCTCCTGATTGAGCTATTGTGCAACAGCTCCTGCAGCAGCTCCTGGAATTTTCAGCAGCCCACCCACCCACCATCTCTTTCTTAAACCAGCAAGGCTTCTTGACCAGTCCCTGATCTGAATTCTGTGCCACTGCTCCTGTGGTGGCTCCCAGAACTTCCAGGAACCAGCCTGCCCTCTCTTCCCTGAAGCCAGCAAGGCTTCTCAGCCAGACCCTTATCTGGCTTTTTTGCCACCGCTCCTATGTCAGCTCCTGGAACTTCCAGCAACCCATCCACCCACCCATCCTCTGTTCCCTAAAGCCAGCAAGGCTTCTTAGCCAGCCCCTGTTTGGGATTTTGTGCCACCTCTCCTGTGGCAGCTCCCAGAACTTCCAGTAATCTGCACGCCTGCTCACTCTTCCTTAATGCCAGCAAGGCTTCTTGGCTGGCATCTGATCAAGCTTTTGTGCCACTGCTCCTTCTGCAGATTGCAGAACTTCCAGCAACTGCCTACACACCCTCTCTTCTCAGAAGCCAGCAAGACTTCTTGGCCAGCCCCTGATCTAGCTTTTTTGCCACTGTTCCTGCACTGGCTCCCAGAACATCCAGCAACTCACTCACCCATCCTCTCTTCCCTAAAGCTAGCAAGACTTCTCAAATAGCCCCATATCAAGCTTTTGTGCCACCGTTCCTGTGGCGGCTCCCGGAAGTTTCAGCAACCCGCCCACCCTTTTCCTGAAGCCAGCAAGGCTTCTCAGCCAACCCTAGATAAGGCTTTTGTGCCACCAATTCTGCGTCTGCTCCTGGAACTTACAGCAACCAGTCCCCCGACCTCTCTTCCCTGAAGCCAGCAAGGCTTCTCTGCCAGCCCTTGATAGGGCTTTTTAGCCTCTGCTACTGCAGCAGCTCCCAGACCTTCCAGTAACTTGCCCACACGCCCTCTCTTACCTGAAGTCAATAAGGCTTCTTGGCCAGCCCCTGGTTGGGCTTTTGTGCCGCCGCTCCTGCGGGCAGCTCCTGGAACTTCCAGCAACCCACCCACCCATCCTCTCTTTCCAGAAGCCAGCAGGGCTTCTCAACCATCCCCTGATTGGGCTTTGCTGCCTCAGCTACTGCAGTGGCTCCCAGAACATTTAGCAACCCACTCGCCTTCTCTTCCCTGAAGCCAGAAAGGCTTCTCAGCCAGTCCCTGATCAGACTTTAGTGCCACCAATCCTGTGGCAGCTCCCAGAACTTCCAGCAACCAGCCTGCCCACCCACTCTTCCCCAAAGTCAGCAAGGCTCCTCAGCCAGCCTCTGATCTGGCTTTTGTGCTGCTGCTCCTTCTTTGGCTGGTGGAACTTCCAGCAACCGCCCACTTGCACTCATTTCTCAGAAGCCAGCAAGGCTTCTCGGCCAGCTCCTGATCATCCTTTTGTGCCATTGCTTCTGCAGCAGCTCCCGGACCTTCCAGCAACCTGCTTGCCCTCCTTACCCAAAGCCAGCAAGGCTTCTCAGCCAGCCTCTGATCAGGCTTTTGTACCACTGCTCCTTCTGCAGCTCGCGGAACTTCTAGCAACTGCCCACCTACCCTCTCTTCCCAGAAGCCAGCAATGCTTCTCAGCTAGCTCCTGAACATCCTTTTGTGCCACTGCTCCTGCAGTGGCTTCTGGAACTTCCAACAATCCACCCTCTCTTCTCTGAATCCAGCATGACTTCTCAACCAGTACCTGATTGGGCTTTTTGTGCCACCACTCCTGCTGCAGCTTGCAGAACTTCCAGCAAGCCGCCCGCCCTCTCTTTCCTGAAGCCAGCAAGGTTTCTTGGCCAGCTCTGTTTGGGTTTTTGTGCCACCACTGCTGTAGCAGCTCCCAGAACTTCCAGTAACCTGCCCATCCTGTCTTCCCTGAAGCCAGCAAGGCTTCAAGGCCAGCCTATGATTAGGCTTTTGTGCCACCACTCCTGTGAGGGCTCCCAGAGCTTCCAGCAACCTGCCCATCAAACCTCTCTTCCATGAAGCCAGCAAGGATTCTGAGCCAGCCCCTGACTGGGCTTTTGTGCCACTGCTCCTGCAGTGGCTTCTGGAACTTCCAACAACCTGCTCACCCTCTCTCGTTTGTAGCCAGCAAGGCTTCTCATCCAGCAATTGATCAGGCTTGTGTGCCACTGCTCCTGCACCAGCTCCCAGAACTTGCAGCAACCCACCTGCTCACCTCTCTTTATTGAAGCCAGCAAAGCTTCTTGACCAGCCCTTGATTGGGCTTTTGTACCACCACTCCTGCAGTGGCTCCAGGAACTTTCAGCAGCCCACCCATCCTCTCTTGCCTGAAGCCAGCAAGACTTCTCAGCCAGCCCTTGATCAGGCTTTTGTGCCACCGCTCCTTCTGCAGCTCACAGAGCTTCCAGCAATCCACCCACCTGCCCTCTCTTTCCTGACACCAGCAAGGCTTCTTGGCCACCCCCGATTGAGTGTTTGTGCCACTGCTCCTGCGGCAACTCCGGGAACTTACAGCAACCTGTTCACCCGTCCTCTCTTCCCTGAGGCCAGCATGGCTCCTCTGCCAGACCTTATCATGCTTTTGCACCACTGCTTCTGCGGCAGCTTCCGGAACTTCTAGCAACCCACCCACCCTTCCTCTCTTCCCTGAAGCCAGCAAGGTACCATACAAGTCAGACTGCAGCCCAGTTTTAAATTCTGGCACCTTTTTCCTTTGTTTTCTCTCTGCTCTGCTTCGGTTTGATTTTTTCTGCTGTTTCTGACTCCTGCCCATTTGTATTAGTTTTAAGCAAGAACTTGGCCACGAATCATTGTTTATCCTGCTGTCTCTTGCTGTTTTGGACGTCATTGGCTTAATTTTCTAAGTGGCTGATTTCATTCTGCTCGCTATCCCAATGGTCTGTGGTTGTGTTAGTGTCACAACTCACCCACCCCCAGTGCTGTCCTGGTGTTAGTCAATGTTTAGTGGATTCCAGCTCTGCTAGGGAACATGGTTCACTTGCTATTAGGTCCAGACCTCAGTCAGCTATTTTTGCATTTCGCCTCTTCACCTCCAGTGCTTTGATTTTAACTGCTGTCAGGATCTGCCACTGTCTGCTTTTTTAGTGGTCTCAGAAAGTCTCCCTCATCCCATATCCTTGGGCTGTACCCTGTTCCACACCGCCCTCTCATTTGTTCTCAGTCCCTAGTCACTTAGGACTGCTTTCAACCCACTGTCCCATTCCTGCCCATCCTCATGTTCCTCACCATGTCTCTACCCATCTACCGCCTATTGTTTATCCTCTCCTTGCTCTTCACTCCTTTTCCTACAGTATATTCCCTTATCCCTGACTCTCCTCTCTCTTGACCCTCCCCCTCCCAGCTGGCCCACCCTGCTTTCCAAACTTTACATCCCCTGCCTCACTCCCCACTAAACTCTGTCCCTTTCCTCTCACCTCTCCATTGGCTAACCTTACTTGCCCCTTTCCCAGTCTCCTTCCTCCTCTATCCCTCTCCTCTCATACACCCAGGGCTACTCCCTTCTTGTCTTCTTAACCTCAAGGCTCTGCTTCACTTCACATCCCTACTTACCCCTACCCCCTCATAACCCCTGGAAGTCCAGGTACCCTCACTACTCCCCCTTTTCCTACTCCTCCTACTTCTCTCTGGAAATGTCCAGCACAATCCAAGTCTTCTCACAACCCCCCAAACCCGGCTCAAACATACTCAGTCCCCGCTCCAAATTTTTCTTCTCTGCCAAGGGGTCTTTGGACCTTTCACCTAAATGCACACAGCCTCCTCCCCAAACTGGATGCTCTTAATGTATGGATCACCCAACACTCACCGAGCATCCTTTGTGTTACAGAAACCTGGCTAACAGACAGAATCCCCTACTTCACCCTTTTCATCCCTAAATTTAACTCATTTCATTAAGACCAAGGTAAACGGGGTGGCTGAATTGCCCTGTATGTCAGACGATCTCTTTCCTGTTCCATTACCTTCAAAAGAGTCCCGTACTTCCTCCCACAAAATAATCATTGCACTATTATCCATCCCTTCCTCTGCTCTATATAGATGCACTTTATGCCTTACTTAAAATGACAACTGATGCCGTAGTACCCATTATCTCTTCTATCTCCTCCTTCACAGCAAGCAGTGAGCTGCTGCTTCTTGGTGATTTCAACTTAGGCTGGCTCTTCCCCTCCTCCAGGTCTACCCTCCTTAAAATCAAGCTCTCAATTGTTCCATGAACCTACCCATATAACCTCCCGCTCCCAAAATCATGCTCTTCTTGACTGGGTGTTATCCTACCACCCCCCCCCACCATATCATTGCAGCAGAGACACTGTCAAATGCCATCAGTGATCACTGTATTACATTCTGCATTAGAAAGGTTCACATTCTACATGCAGCCCCCAAATTCATTTGGACCAGCCCCCTCCACAGTCTAGATGGCATTGCCCTTCAACAAGACCTGTCAGTGGCAGACTGTCATCTTTTCTGCTGCTAATGTAGACTCTGCCCTATCACGCTTCTCCAACCTCTTCTTATGCATTTGGAATCACTATGTCCCCATAAAGAAATCCAGAGTGAAAAGACATCATCACCCCTGGATAACTGTAGACCTATTGGTCAACTGCAGAGCCAGGGATAAAGCTTGGTGTCACTATAAAGAGATCCTATTGTGCATAGATCTTCAAGCTTACAAAGTCCTTAAGAATGATTGCACTAAGGCCGTCCGCCACGCCAAGGCTAATTATTTCAAGCGCCACCTGCTGCAAGATAAACACACTCCTGCATCATTTTGGAAGGTACTCCACTCTCTCCTAAACTCCCCTACCCAACTAGCCTCCCCCCATCCTTAATGTTGATGGCTCCCCTGTTTCTGACCTTTCTTCTGTTGCAGTCATTTTCAACAAATTCTTTGCCACTTGCACCCTATCAGATGCTCCAGGTCAACCTCCTAAATTCTATTCCCCCACCCTTTTTCTCCCCTTGAACGGTCTCCACCCTAGGCTTCTCTACATCTCTACCCTTGCCATAGCTGCCCCACTCACCCACATTCTAAACATCTATCTTGCCACCTCCTCCATCCCTAAGACCTGGAAATCTGCCAAGGTCCTATCCCTTCATAAGGGGGGGATAACCCTTCTGATCCAGGAAACTACAGGACTATTTCCCCTTCTCCATGCTCTAGCCAAACTTCAAGAATCCCTTAGTCACTCTAGGCTGTCTGACTTCCTAGTCAGTACTAATTCTCTCTCCAGTGCAGTCTGACTTTAGGAAACATCATTCAAACATATTTTCACTACTACGAGTTACAGACTCAATGCTCTCAGCTATGGACAAGAGTCATATTACTGCTGCCATCTTTATTAACCTAGCAAAAGCTTTTAATTCCATCTCCCACCCCCTTCTGCTACAAAATCTTAGTTCTATCGGCTTCGCTGAACCTGCCATTAACTGGCTCCACTCTTACCTTCATGACACGCAGCAATCAGTTCAGATATTGATGCACTATGCCCCTCTCCCCATCCTTTCAGAGGACTCCCAAGGCTCTATCCTCAGACCCATCCTTTTCTCCCTATTTATAAACAGTCTCCCTTCAGTCTATAAATCTTCTGAAATACACATGTATGCTGACAGTACTATTATTTTCATTCCCGGGCCCTCCACCATCAGTATACAGTCCCCCCTACAAGAAGATTTCAATAAGAGTTCAGTCCTGGTTCAAGGACAACCAGCTCAAACACAAATAAACTAAATGAAAATAAAACAGTGGCCATGACTTTTGGGCCTAGACAAAACTGGACACCATCCAGTTCCTTCCCGCCATCGCTACGTTAAATGGTTCTCTCCTTGAAAACATTCTAGCTTTCAAGTATTTGGGGGTATGGCTGCATAGCTACCTCGCCACTCACACTGATGCCATTTGCACTAAATTACACCCCAAATCAGCCATCCTCTATCAACATAAAGACTGTCTTCCCCACTCTACCCTCCGTGAACTGGTTTCCAAAATGATCCTTCCCATATTTGATTATGCCGATGTGGTGTACAGCATAGCCTCTCAATCATCCCTTACCCAACTAAACACTCTGCTAAACTTCTTCTGCTACTTCACCACTGCCTCCTTACCCTTATGTGCCCTTACCCACCACTGTCTCCTTCATTCCACACTCTCCCTTGCACCCTTATCTCATAGGAGAATGGTTCACTGTGCATCCTTTGTCGCAAAGTTCTGGTTTGGTACTTTACCTTCCTACCTCTCCTCCCGCCTCTCCCAAGCTGCCACCTCAAGCTACTCCCTACACCACAGAGACTCATGCATCTTTTCTATTTCTCACCCCCACTCTGTTTCTGCTCAGTCTGCTTTCTCCTGTTGTTTCCCCTCTCTCTGGAACAAACATCCCCTGGCCTCTGACTATCATCCTCTTTCTTCTCAATCAAAAATCTCCTCAGCCTCCCACCCCATCCACTGTGCTCTCAGTGCTTCCATCCCTTCCCTCCTTAAATTTTCAAATGTCATCCGCTTGCTGTCAATTCTTTGTAAATCCACATTGCCCATATGCACAGGGGGTTCTCAGTATTGGTACGAGTACCTTGCTTCTGCGGTTAATTTTTTTACTGAAAGTCCTGCATCTGTACTAGTATTGCAACTGTGGATCTAATTGTATGCCTGTATCAGGCTGTTTATTTGCTGTTTTGGGGTCGTGTAACCAGAACCCACATTTGCTTTCTTGTTTATGTCTTATTATATCATTGTACTGGGTCCAGTAATCGCGACCCACATTTCCTAACTTGCTAATGCTGTTTCGTGTCATTTGTATTTTTGGTCTTGAAACTGTGACCTACGATTGCCGGCCTGTAAATGTTTGTGTTATTTCATTGTATTATCCCTGTTTAATCCTTTCCCTGGGTCACATCTGGAAATGAGCCTTGGCTCAATGGTGCCTTTCTCAGTTATCAACTTTTAAATAAATGAATGATAAATAAGCATGCCTTATTGCAGATGGATACCAAAATCTGTAATAGGGTGGACAATCGGGGGGGTATGTGTAGGGATCTTGGGAAACTTGAGAAATGGTCAAGAACTTTGGAAGTTGGGGTTCAATGCCAAAAAGTACAAAATCATGCACCTAGAGCATATGAATCCAGGAACTCAGTACAGGCTGGAGTGGAGGAACTGTCACTCACTAAGTATGAACAGGACCTCGGAGTTATCATATCTGATTACCTCAAAGTGGCAAGGTAATGTGAAAAAGCAGTGGTAGGGTCAGTACAATGTTGGGATGCACTGGGAAAAGTATCTCCAGCAGAAGGAAGGAAGGAGGTGGTGTTGCCACTGTATCGTTCGCTGATGAGACCCCACCAGGAATATTGTGTCCAGTTTTTGAGGTGGCACCTCTGAAAGAACATAGACAAGGTGGAAGCAGTCCAGAGGAAGGCTACTAAAATGGAACAGAGGTTGCACATAAAGCCCAATGAAAAGAGACTGATACATTTCAGCATGTTTATCCTGGGGGAGAGGAGAGCAAGAGGGCAGATGATAGAAACCTATAAGTATCTCAGGGGGGTGAATAACATGCAGGAGGGAACTCTCTTTTGAATGAGGAAGAGCATCAGGACCAAAGGGCATGTAATGAAGCTGGAAGGGGGAAGAGTTTTAAAGGGATGTGAGGAAGTACTACTTCACTAAAAGAGAGGTAGATGCCAGGAACAGACTGCCAGCAGAAATCATGGAGGTGAAACAGCAGGGAGCGTCAAGCATGCATAGGATAGACATATGAAAATATTTAGTAAGAGGGAGGGTCACTGGAGATCAGTTAGGGTCTGCAGAGATAGACTAGGCACAGACTATCTGGTCATAGTGGGTGGGCCAAACATTCCTTTTCTGCCAACAAATTATGTTTCTGTGTTTTATTACTTACCTTGATTCATTGAAGGGTAGAGCTGCAGATCCATTCAGTAACACTTGAACTTCACCACTTGCTTTTCTTGCAAACTAAAATAAAATGATAAAATTACCAGTGCATTCTTTTTTTTTATTTATCCTGCTTCCTCAGCTGCCCCTATCTGTGCACTGTCCAAGTACCCAGACCCATCCCTGCCATCTCAGTCTCTTACCCTACCCCTCCTAATTATGGACGTGTCACGTAACCCTCCAAGAAGGAGCAGTGAAAAGTTGCACAGGCTCCTAACACAGTTTGGGGGGGGGAGCAGGTGGGCAATCAGTAAGTCGGGGCCAGACAGGCTGGCAACACTTCATCCTGGCACAGTTTCACTTTTTTCTGTCCCCATCCATTGAGGAACATAAGGTGGGGTTACACATAGGTACGGAGCCTGGCCACACACCCCACCAGTTAATCAGCATCTCCCCCCACCCAATGGGTGCATCAGCCTGCACCACCACCTGTGATCACCCAGGTGGCAGCAGGATCTCTCCCTTCTCTGGCATGCTCTACCTCCTCTCCCTGCTTGGGTCCCAATGACCCAAGATCACTCCCAATCCTGGGCCACCGGCATCACGAGCAGTAGCGGTGTGTTGGTGTCAATAGGCCAGCACAATTACACGTGTATTCTGTCATGTGTATAGTTATTCAGTGACAAGACCTGTGCTTCATTTTTTTTCAGTAAAGGATGGTTAAAAGATTTTCAAAGCTTACATCTAGATGGAATGTCAATTTTTCAATACTACTATAAGGCAATATTATTTTCAGGACACCCATTCCCAGAGGCTCTGGAGGCCTCACAAACATTAGAAAAACAATTAATACAGATAACAAATGCAGCTTGAAAAAGTCAAATTCTGAAAAGCATCACAAGACTCATCACAAAGATTGAAGAAATTAGTTTTTAAATACCAAGGAGGCTCCTCTTGCATTAGTGATAGCTATAGTAGTATAAAATGTTGTTAAATTTTCAAAACTCTGAATTAACTATGTCCATTTTCAAAGCTTAGACATAGTTGTGTCTAGACTGAAATGCCAGACCAAGTCTAACCTGATCTAATATTTACATCTAGTTCTAACTATCTGCATCCAACGTTGGATGTAAACTACCAGAAAGCATGTTGAAATAATGAAAACACAGCCAACATTTGACACTAGCTCCAGTAAAACAGTCCCATCTAGACATACAGTACCAGATCAAGTCCTGACATGCATGATGTAAGCCTGTTTGGCAAATGGTGACAAGCACTGGTTGGTGGTACAACACGGCAAGCTTATGAACACTTTGTAGACAGAACGACTGCACTCACCCTCCAAAAATGAGATTCAAGATAATTGTTTCTTCAAGGAAAGATTCCTTTTATTTAGTGTCTCTCCACATAAAAATGAAAACACAATCAGAAGCACAGTGGTGTCACGCCGCCACTTCCTTGTGTTTCACCCCAACAATAGGGGGCTTCATCAGAGGATGAATCATTGTGACTGAGCCATAGTATTTAAACTTCATTCCACCAATGGTGTGCTTACAACAATCGCACGTCATTAATGAGCTAAACTCTGCCCCAAAATACACCAGCAGTGAAAACCCTAATAAAGAAAAAAAATCCCAAATGTAACAACTTCATTTTTATAACTCTGTTTAAGAAGCACTTTCATTCTTGGTTCAGTAATATCCATTTATCCAGAGGCATAAGCCCTAGAAGAGAACACATCAAGAGATGCTTAGTAATTTATGCTAATAATCATATATGTAATTTATACAATCATACTGTTAAAACATACTCACTATGTACCTCTTTTGTTTCTCTGGCAATTGGGGGGGGGCAAATTCAAAGGTATATAGAAGCACCTTATTTTTAATAGTGTGCATTCCCAAATAGTTGTACAGAACTGTAAACAAAGTGTCTGACACTATTTTTAGTTACTGTTCTTTTACCTTTTATTCAGAAATGATTTTATCTCAAACCTTCTGTTGATTCCAGGTTTTCACAGGGCTCCTATATGGAAAATCCATTCATGTTCTTTTCTATTGAGCAGACTTTCCAGATCTCCCCTTCTAACATTCCTTGGGATAGCCTCGATCCCTGTTGCCTGTACCCCATGGGTGGTGTTTGGTGGAGACTTGTGTATATGGAACACTATTGCATATTCTAGGTTTACTTTTCTTATCGCTTGCAAATGTTCATTTCACTGGCCAATGCAGCCAGCATAGTGTTATGCTTGTGCAACTGTGTTAGTTTGATTTTTGCAGTTCGCACTCTTTAATCCAGAGAAATTACTACCCTGTAGGGGTATGAAGGGTTCCACCCTTAGAGGTGCAACGGGATGGTTCTCATGGCTAAAGGTACCTTAGGAATCTCCCTAAGGAGAGAGTGCTGCCAATGGAGGAAGAGGGGAGGATGGTGGGGAAAAGAAAAAATGCTTCACGGCAAGGCTTAGAAGAACTGCTTACATAGCTCAGGAAGTGGGAGTGGCTGGCTGCTTGGCCACCAAACTACAGGCAGCCTTTCATTTCACAGGCCTATGTAGTCAGTATAGTGTTATGCTTGTGCAACTGTGTTAGTTTGGTTTTGGCCATTTGCACTCTGTTCCAGAGGAATTACCACCCTGTAGGGTTAGGAAGGCAGGGACCCTTGGAGAGGGATCCACCCCTAGATGCACAATGGGTTGGTTCCCGTGGTTAAAGGTACCTTAGGATTCCCCTCCAAAAATGTAGTATCATCCCCAGAAAGGAGGCAACATGAAGCATATGAGCAAGCAGTAACTGTGACATAAGAGTAGTAACTAACGTAGTAGTAGAGAAGTATAGGCAGTTTGATAATGTAATGAGATGCTCAGTTGTTGTAATGACTGCCCAGGTCTGCTTAGCATGATACTGATGGTTTGCTTTGAGAGTTAGGGATCCCCTAAGGAGGGAACAGCAGGACATCCTCCACCTCCATCCAACAACGGAACCTACCTAAAGATACTAGGGGAAACAACTAAGCTAACTAAGTGTTATGGCCTCAGGCAACATAGGAGAGAAAAAAAACCCTATGAGGAGGAAATCTCTGGGGATCCAACACCTAGGTCGCCTTCCCTTCAGGCTTGGGATAATTTATTTGGTGATGGCTCTGCAGCTGCAATTTGGAAAACCCAATTAAAGGGAGGTGGAAATATTCCAATTTGGAGGAAGGCTCTCACTCAAACCCTTTAGCGGGAATGCCGTGGAAGGTTGTGAGAAAACTCTGCAACAATACGTGCATCCAAGGCACAGGAGGAGAGCAACAACTACTGAGGCATTCACCTGGCCTACCCATCCTAAATCAAACCAGGTGAATCAGAGGCAGTCGTAGGGAGAATGCGGTGAAGGTGCCTCACTAGGGAAACCACTAAAGACAATTACTAACAGTTATAGTGGAACACTAGAACCAAAGAAGATCGTCGTAACCACCCTTCACCGCTAGTCTTAAATTCTACACCAGGACCTGCTGTCATGTAGCAGGCAGCTAAAGCCAAGCCCAGGGTGAAGGCATTCCCAGCTATGGGCAAGGTGAAAAGGATCCTGCCCCAAGTTGGACATGCTCAAGATGTGAACTAAAGCAGAGCAAGACCGTCGGCTGCAGGAACCCTGTGCCAGAATAGAATGGCTGGCATGCCCCAGAAAGTGATTGAGAGCTGAAAAGCTGGTGAGATGAATGAGTATGGCGTGCTGAGATCATAATGAGCAATGAGTGCTGAGACCTTGCAAGGTCAAATGCAGATTGAGTGGAGCAGAATCTCAGGCTGAAGCCGAGGGGATGTTAGTAGGCATGAAGCAATGGTTTGCGTAAGCAAGGAGCAACAGTTGCATAAGCAGAGTGGACCTGCACGTAGGTCAATAAGCAGTAGTAGTGATAGGAGGTTCTGCATAACATATGGTATAGCAATTAAACAGCACTGAACTGGGGGCAAGCCAACCAAACAGGAATCGCCAAATCAAGGTGACAAACACTCTGAGGATTTTCGGCAGTGAGGCAATTTTAATAACAAAACTATATTAACAGCCTCAGCAGGAGCTTAGTTGGCTAACCTCAGAGTTGTACTGCAAGTGCAATAAAACAGGAGACAATGCTTGAAAGCAGGTGTAGCCAGGCAGTGCAATGAAGCTGCAAGTAGAATGAGAGCAGCAATGAGCAGCACAGCTAAGGTCAGTAAACTGTGTCAGGTGAAAAGAATTGAGTATGCAACTTGGAGCAGCTATGGCTGAGCTGAAACACACAGATAATAATTGCAGTTGCATTGCAGTAGTTTGAGCTTGGTGAGCACAGCGTAAAACACCGGCACTTGGTACAATAGTAATTAAAGTAAACAGTCAGTAGCAGTGGCTGTAGTTGTAGGTAAGTGAAAGCCGTAACATGAGCTCCACGTAGCAGAATGCTAGGAGTTGCTGTGCAAGTAATTTGAGAGTTGTCAGTAAATAAAAGCAAGCAGTGTGTGCCCCGGAGTAGCAGTATGCTAGGAGCTTAGAAACAACCCCCCCCCCAAAAAAAGGAAGGAAGCACACACAGCCGAAGGCAAAATACAAACCAGAAGTAGAAAAATAAACACAGAAGCCCAGCAGAGACAAGCAGGAGTGGAGGGGGGGCAGGCCCCAGCCAGCCAGGGAGGCCTAACTAGCTCAGAGGACAAATCGACAGAGCCTTCGGCTGCAAATAAAAAATGCTTCACAGTGAGGCTTAGAGGAACTGCTTATATAGCTTATATAGCAACAACCGCCTCAGTGTTGCAATCTATTGTAGAGTGTATTTTCTCCATTTTTACCTGTTTTAGGATTTAAAAATTCCGTACAGGTTTGTACTGTGGAGCATACTCTGCACAAGCCACATTTCTTAGTAACTGGCTTTTTCTTTGGAAAAAAAGGGGTTGGGTTTACTTTGATAACTGTTGACAAGGCAGTCTGTCAAACTCCTGCACCTTTTGTATGAGATCTGTAATGGCCTGGATAAAAAGGGCGTGTTGCGGTACACCCTTTAGTATTGCCAAATTCTGTTTCACAATATCAATGACTTATTTTGTTCCTCCCCCATAGGTAGTAATAAATATCAGGGAGGGGTCGATTTTAATTTTCCTGCTTTTGGGGTGAAACAAATCTTTTCTTCTCATGATACTCACATTTGGTTCTGTTTCCACTAATTGAGCATCCTTATAGCCCCTTTCAAGAAAATTTGGATAGGTGATGTAATGAACAAAGAATGAAAGTGCTTCTTAAATAGAGATATAAAAATGAAGCTGTCACATTTGGGACTTTTTTCTTTATTAGGGTTTTCACTGCTGGTGTATTTTGGGACAGACTTTAGCTCATTAATGACGTGTGATTGTTGTAAATACACCATTGGTAGAATGAAGTTTAAATACTATGCCTCAGTCACAATGATTTATCCCCTGATGAAGCCCCTTATTGGTGGGTAAAAAATGTAAGGGAGTGGCGGCGTGCCACCACTGTGCTTCTGACCCTGTTTTTATGTTTATGTGGAGAGACACTAAATAAAAGGAATCTTTCTTTGAAGAAACAGTTATCTTGAATCTCATTTATGTAGGGTGAGTGCAGCTGCTCTATCTACAAAGGGTTCATAAGCTTGCCATGCTGCACCACCAGCCCAGTGCTTGTCACCATTTGCCAGAGAGACTTGCTAGACACCATGGAAAATGGAGTGGAAAACAACACAGAAGCAATGATGAGAGGCAGAATTTTTTCATCCCTCTTCCCAGAGGTGAACCCCAAGGGAGAGAGTGCTATACAAGCAGTTTTGCAAACTACAGGAGGCATGACAATGCCAACAACACCCGATCCTACAAGCAACATACGTGAGGCTTTTTTTACTCTGGAGAAGCTCTCTACAAGGGCCCGACACCTTTTCTGACAGTGACAGACAATGCAGGCATATGTGAAGGTACAGAGAGCTCCCCACAGTTTGTGTCTGTCAAAATGCCTGACATTTGGAAATGGGGGAATAGAGATAGATATGTCAGCTTCCAGGTAGAGTGCTGTCCCACACATCACACCTACAAACATCAGGTAAAACATCTCAGATTTAAAAGGCAATGGTTGACAGCTTTTAAAAAATAATATTAGTTTTAGGCAGTACACTAACTCTTTAAGCAACTGACCACAGAACTTGGATCAGGAGAAAAGGGTGCAACAACATTCAATTCCACTTTCAATTTCTACTATAACTCTAAAGGATTTTATACTCGAAGTGTTAATATTTCTACTGTTACTAAATGGATCTATTTGCAGGACTCTAAAAACGCTAATACGTGACCACTTCACAGTTTCTACCCCAGACTACATTCGTGCACCATGACTAGCAGAGGGATGCACAACAAGGAAACCTCTGTGCATGTGCTTCCATTTGCTGGCTTGTAGAGCAGAGGAAGTAAATACTTCTCCACTGGGCATCGATCAAACCCAGTGATATGAAGAAAACACATATACTGCAAAGAGGTGCTGCACACTAAGAACTTCAGGGCTGTCTCCACTGATCCAGAAAAATGGAAGAACTGAAGAACTGTAGAACGAGAACACCTCTGAGCCATCACCACTGACCCAGGAAACTTGAAGAACTGGTACACTTCCACTGAAGAACCTCTGGAAGGCTGAATACCTGCAACAAAAAACCCAGCCCACTGGCAAGGCAATGCACATCTTATTTAAGAAAACGCCCATCACAGAGGCTCTGGGCACTGAACATATTTTCACTACTGTTAGAATGCTATCATCCTGACCAGACCAAGATGGCCACCAGTGTGGGTATGCTGTGAGCTGCTCTGTAGTTTTCTGTGTGTTTTAATTACATTTTTAATAGTTTTAAGCATTAAGAGTTGAGTTTGATCGATTTTATCGAGTTCGACCATTTTTGCATTTCACTGATGTGTTTTCACTGCCGTGACCTCGCTCTGTTTGCTTTGAGAGTAATGTAAGCATGCTGAGTTGGAGAACATCAGTGGAACTGAGTTTTTTATGCTCCCATTGTGCAGTCGACTGGATTTTCTGTCAATATGTCTGTGCGCCTATTTGGAGTAGGCGCTGAAGTTGTGAGCGTATGAAGACATTGCCACATTGGGAGGGGCTGAACTTGTTTTTGATCAGCCCTCTGTTTGTTGGAGGGCATTTGTGTGCAGAGATTAAGGGGGCTTGCCAGTTGAGAGCCAGCTGAGTTGGAGAACACCCTGGGACACAAACTTAACTGTCTTCCATCTCTCACTGTCCGGCTCTTTGTTCTGTCGGTTTTCCTGTTATATGGGTCACGAAGTTGAAGACACAACAGATCTGGCTTTGGATGACTGTTGTTGGACTATTCGGTGGATTCAGGGACAGCAGAAGTTCAATTTGAGACCAGGTGGAGTGGCCCTGATCTGTCTGGCGGATTGTGTGGTGGGCTGTGGCAGTACGGGGGTCTTTGCTCTTTTCACTGTGGAGTCGGTGCTGAGAATTGATCCCTCGGGTTCCCTTAGGGGGCCTATCAGTTGGTGGGTTCTACTGGGGATCTTCATGGTCACTGCTACGGCCTGTGGCTGTCCACCAGGTCAGTTTTGTCTGGGTTGTCCTGGTCTCAGAGTTGAGACTGATCCCGAAGAGGCTTACTACAGGAACTTTGGACTCCTGCTCTTTTTCTCCAGAGTAACGGTCAAACTGTTTTTAATTCTATTTATTTGTTGACAGTGAGAGTTATCGAATAATAATTCTCCAGACTCTAGTAGTGAGAGTACTTGAGGGCTGGGGTTGATTCTGTTTTATTCATCATGGAAGAATTCTGAAACTTTTCCATCTACCTATTTTGGGAGGTGAGAGCTCCCGAGAGGACTGTCCATTCCTGTTGGCGGTGAGAGGACCTTTGGACTTGGACATTTGAATTTCTTTCCTAAATGTTTTTTATGTATTATTAGCTTCCTCACCTGCATATATCAACTGTGTTTACTGGATATATTTATTTGTGCTATTGTTCTTATTTTATATTATTAGTCTTGCATTAGAGTTGTAGATTGTAGGTATGTGATGTTAGAGAGAAGTGTTTTTGTGTTAATTGTTTGGGGGAGGGAATTTAAAGATAGTTATTTTTAGTAGGGTTTTGTATGTTTTAGTTAAATTTTATTATTTTAGGTTCTGGTTTTGCGTTGAACAGTTGGATAGGTTGAGAAGGGTAGTCTGGATTACTAAAATGTGTTGAGGCTCTGCTTCTGCGGCCATGTGCTACTCGTCCTCCACTCTTTGCACCCTCTGCCCCTCCCCCTCTTCAGTTTACAACATACCTGTACTGTAGGGTGTGAGATATTGTGCAGAGAGATTGGAGAGGGGTGTGGGGATGTGAACAGTGGGGGACAAATGAGGGGGGCCACCACATTGGGGTAGTGAAATCCAGGAGATGCCCTGGGGAAAAATGAAACCAGGAATGTGGTTTGCCTGTCTGGTCTCCATACCCAAGAGCACTACAAATGATGGTAGGCAGATGGTCTGGGTGGCCCAAGAGGTTCATCCAACTCAGGCAGTGTTATGCAATGCTTGGTCCATTAAAAACAAGACTGCAATTATTGCAGATCTTGTTAAATCGGTGGACCTGGCTTGCATCACTGAGACCTGGCTGGATGAGAGCTCTGGCCCCATTTTGGAGGCTGCAATTCTGGCTGGGTACTCGCTGATACACCGCCTGAGACTGGGTCATGCAGGGGTAATGGTCTATTTCAAGACCGAACTCAACCTCACAAATGTACCAGTGGGGAAGACTGAGTCATTTGAGTGTACTGTGGTAGCAGGTGTAGGCTGTAGGATCATTCTCATCTACCGTCCACCAGGAGATGAAAAATGATTCCTCCAGGAAGTTGCGGTCTTCATCGTTGATATGGCGTTTGAGTCACCTAGACTAATGGTCCTGGGTGACTTGAACACCTGGGTCAACAACGAACTCTCACAATTTGGTCAGCACTTACTCCAGTTGATGACATCTCTGGGTCTTACACAGGTTGTTTCCTTTGCTACCCACAATCAGGGTCACTCTCTTGACTTAGTCTTCCTTCTTGGGATTGAGGCCTCCAACTTGGGGGTGGAACAAGTTGGATGGTCTGATCATTACACTGTGGGGTTTAGTTTTAGCGCCCCCCCATGTAGGCCAACCCCTGTGGAGATGACTCGGTACCGCCCTCTGTGAGATATAAATTCTCAAGGCCTAATGACAATGCTAGATCTCTCGTTCCTCTCAGAGGCAAATAATGACCCAGAGGCCCTCGTGGTGGCTTATAATTTGGCCATTATGGTTGCTCTGGATATCATTACTCCTGTCTGTGTTCATCCTCTCTCCCTTTGTCCTCGATCCCCATGATTTGATGGGACTCTGAGGGAGATGCAGTGACTAGGACGAAGGTTAGAGTGTTGCTGGTGGAGATCTGCTCTTGATGCCGACCACCTTAGATTGATGGACCATTATCAGGTCCATCAATATGAAATCTCCTGTAAGAAGGCAGAGTTCCTTTCCGGGGGGATTGCGGCTGCTCAAAATCAACCAGCTCAGCTGTTCCAAACTGTGAGCAGACTGTGCAACCTAGCCTGTCTACAGGTTCAGAAAGCTTTTTTGCAAGAAGAGTGAGATAAACTTGCTCGATTTTTTGCAAATAAGGTGGCAGACATCAGATTGGCTCTCCATCCAGCACACTCTATAGGCGTTGCTGGAGACCAGCACAGGTTCACTCATCCTCAGTCTTCTTGGGGTACCTTTGTCCAACCAGCTTTCATGGATGTTATGCGGATTGTCCAGAGTGTGCACCTTACATGCTGTAGTTTGGACCTGGGACCTACTTCCCTAATTTTGGGTTGTGTTGATGTTATTGGTCTGGTCCTAACTCAGATAGTCTGGTGCTCCTTGGAGACAGGTGAGTTTCCAAACTCACTGAAAGAGGTGGTGGTGACACCCCTCTTGAAGAAAGCTTCTTTGGACCCAGACTGTCTTGCTAACTACAGACCAATCTCTGACCTTCCCTTTGTGGGGAAGGTGATTGAGAAAGTAGTGGCCACACAGCTGAAGGAACATTTGACTATCCATGACATCTATGAACCCCTCCAGTCCAGATTTCAAAAGAAGCATAGTTCTGAGACAGCGCTGGTTCAGGTGCTCAATGGTCTCCTGATGGCTAGAGATAGGAGGAGCCATTCTATTCTGGTCCTCCTAGACCTCTCATCAGCGTTTGACACTGTGGATCATGGGGTTTTGCTTGATAGCCTGAAGTTAATCTGTGGACTGTTAGGTACGATCCTCAGATGGTTTACATCGTTCCTCATGAGAAGATCTCAGAGGGTGGTATCTGGGTTTTTTCCCTCAGACCCAGTCTCTTTATTGTGTGGGGTTCCTCAGGGTTTGGTGCTGTCCCCCATGTTGTTTGAAGTGTTCATGCTGCCCCTCGGAGACATTGTAAGAAGGTATGGGCTGAGGTTTCACCGTTATGTGGATAATACCCAGCTCTATCTTTCTTTTGAACCCGATCAGGATAGAGTCATCTCGGTCTTTAATAGCTGCCTCGCTGAAATCCAGGAGTGGATGAATGCCAGTTGGTTGAAGTTGAACTCTGATAAGACTGAGGTATTGGTAGTGGATCCTGGTCACCAGACAGGGGAGTTGAGTGGGGGTTCACCCTCTGGTCTTTATCTTGGGGGTGTGCCACTCTTGACCTCTGAATGGGTGCGGAACCTGGGGGTCATTTTGTATGATGGGCTGACCCTGCATTCGCAGGTGTTGGCCATCATCAAATCCTCATTTTACCATCTGAGGAATATCTCCAGGATTATGCACCTTGTACCATCTAGCAACCTTCCTACTCTGATCCACACCTTTGTGACCTCGCATCTGGACTACTGCAACTCCCTGTACCTAGGGCTACCAGGGGTGGAAGTCCGCCGCCTGCAGCTGGTGCAGAACGCAGCGGCATGGCTTTTGATGGGATCATCGTGGTCCTGCCATATTTCAACGGTGCTGCCCGGACTACACTGGCTGCCAGTTCAGTGGCGGATCACCTTTAAAGTTGGTTTTCTGACTTTTAAAGCCCTACACGGACTTGGCCCAGACTATCTGAAAGAGCTCCTGGTCCCTCACTGCCCCTGGCGATTGCTCCGCTCAGCCGATGAGGGGTTGCTAGAGATTCCTAGGGTATGTTTGAAATATTCTGGGGCAAGAACATTTATGTGTGCTGCCTCTAACCTTTGGAATTCTCTACCCCGTCAGTTATGGGAGCATATGACTGTAGAAGGTTTTAAACAAGCACTAAAAACGTACTTGTGGAGCCAAGCATATGGTGACTAAATGAAGGATGAGATCCATGTGATTATATTATCTATTGTTGAGATGTTTTGTTGATGATGTGATTTTAATTATTGTTAAGGCACCTTGGTTTCTGAAAGGTGCCATACAAATAAAGTTTATTATTAGTATTATTATTATTATACAGATCCTGATAAAAAACAATATTCCAACAATTAAAACAAGATTTTGTATAAATACTACCCTCAACAGTAGCAGTTAACTCAAAATAGCCAAGGGTTAATTTAAACATAAAATTCTGAGATCAGGTAAGCACTATGAGACGCAGTCTGGGAAGGCCTGGTTAACAGACACTGGACAACAGATCCCTATCTGTAAACTGCTGCGATTCCCTGCACTACCTAGTACATGATTACAGAGGGGTTGGCCTGGAGATCTAAAAGAAGAAATAAGTGACAGGGAGTTACTGTATATACACTATTTCCATGCTGGCCACTGGCTCCAACATGTCCATAAGAGGATGGCTATCACAGTCTCTAGTTGGTCACTGGTAGTGACAGTCTTTAAATGAGCAATAATCAGAGGAGAAGATAGGCCTTAGGCAGAGAAATTCATGAATGAGCAGGTAGTTCAATGGCATGTAGGGCAGTTCTTAACAAGCAGGGCAAGTTCTGGGTTAATCCAACAATCTTTAGAACAAACAAGGCAAATTCAAGCAGAAAGAGCAATTTGGTGCATGCAGGGCAAATTCTGGGTTAATCTGATAGACTTTTAGAATAACCGAGGCAAACTTGAGCAAGAAGGGCAATTACGCTGTTATGCTTCAGGCTCTGCCCCTTTAAATGCAGTCTAAATGTCAATAAAAGTTTTGCCCTTTTCACAATTCATACACAGTTCAGTGATTCGCTTTCAAAATGTCCCACAGAATTGTCTTCTATCACAGGTACACTAGGAAGGTGATGGCAAGGGGAAAACCCGACAAATGCTGGATATACCTAGCTACATGGCGACCCTGAGGTACGTCCTCCATGCCACAGGAATTTGGGTTTGAAAGGGTATAACAGGAGGATTACCTTATTGGACAGGGTAATCTAACTAGCTGGCATGCTAGGGATCCCTTATTAACTGTCCCTCCCTGGCCTCAGTGGGCTATGGAGCAGTTATTCAGGGTACTAGCCCTTGGCAAGGCTGTGGCTACCACACTGTTGGGGTGGCTAAATGGCTGTCTCATTCCCTTCCCCTTTTTCCTGGCTCAAGCTAACATGAGAGCACTTTAAAACAACATAATTTTCCACTTTTCAAATGTTATCCTTAACTTGGCTACTGGTGGAGACTTGACTACTAGCCACCTTTATCACTTTGGGGCACTATGGCTTGCTTCCCCTAGCTGGCTCACCTGAAGCTGAATTAACTGAATAAAATAATAAAACCACTTTTTGGGCTAAATGACCCCTAATTCACTAGCTCACCTAGCTAGCTGGGCTACCACGTTAAATTCCACTGGGGCCTTCTGTATTCTTTTTTTAAATAAAATGAAGCTTTGGGCTTCTAGCCCCTTCATATTTGCCCACTGGCCAATACACTGGGGCTTTGCCTTACTCCTGGTTGCAACTCTTTCTCTTTATGGCAGGCTTAATTTCAATACAGCCCACCCCTGCCCTTTTGCTCCCTTGCTGAAGCTTATTTTAATAAATTAATGAATTTGCATATGGCCACCCATGCCATACTTCTCCCTTACTGGAGCACAATTATAATAAATTTAAATAGAGCCAGCCTTAAGCAGTTTTTTGTCCTGGGGCCTTCCTCTGCTCCACAAGTGGCCACGGCCATCCCACAATGCATCCCCCAAAACGAAAAACGTTCTTTATTTATCAATTTATAAATGACAGTTCTGGTGGTCAGCACCTGCCTCTTGGTGCTGCCGCCGACTCACTGCCCTGGCCCAAGGAGATGGATGCAGAGGAGGAAGGCAGGATTTGTAAGCTGGCTGAAGGTGGTAGGTGGTCCTCTTCTTTTGGGTCTTGCTATGCCTGATGTTCTGCCCTGATGCCACCAATTGGCCTGACGTTCGGCTCTACGAGGATGCCGGCCAAGTTGTGGGCCCTGCCACTAAGTAACCTAATTTTTTAATTTTTTAAATAAAATAACAAAAGAGGCTTAACTGAGCCCACACTGCTGTTGACATTGACTGCAGCACTCGAGGCCCCACTAACAATGGGAGTCGCCGCAACACCGCTGGATCACCAGACTTCACAAAAGGGATGAGAGGAGGACTGCAGGTATGATTTACTCTTTATGTTTACCTCCCTGCATTCTCCCTCTCCCTTCTTTGGCTACAAAACTGTTCTTTTCTTGACTTTTTCTTCATCAGGGTGCCTGGAAGTGCTCCCCTGACAGCCTTTCCTGCAGGCCATAATTGAACAATAACACGGTCATTACTGAACACCCTGAGAGCCCTTCCTGGTGTTTGAGATGCCGAGTCCCCAGAGACTAGGGAGGCAAGCAGCTGCCGAGCAGGAGCTGGACTTCGGCTGGCACAGGCATATGCCAGAGCTGGGCAGGCTGCAGAATGAAAAAATAAAGTTTTAAACTGCAGGCATGCAGTTTTTTCTTTAGGGGATCCTGCACTACGTGCACTCCATTTTGATAGCCCTACAAAACTTTTTAACTGTAAATTGTACTTGTGGCTAGTACTTTTTTTATCCTGTTTAAGCTGGCTCACTGCTCTCTGTTGTTTGCTCGGCTAGCTGTTCATATACAGCCTGCACTTCTCTTTCATTACTATGCATAACTGGTTTCTTAACACAGTCCATAATTGTTTTCTAAACTTCTATGCACAGTCATGTATACTTTGCATTCTATATCAAATTTCAATGTAATAATGTCCTTCGGTCTTAATGCAGCCGCTATATATATATTGTAGTAGTTTTTTGTATGGTTGCACCCTTAATCTGTTCACTTAATCTGTTCAACTGTTATGCTACTCTATGTATGTACTTTATCATGCTGGTTCTCCCAAATGCCCCGGACGCCCGAGAGATGAGCAACTTGTTGTTCAGTATGCCATTCCTGGTGAAACATTTTAATAAATAAAATAAATAAACTATGTTTACTTCTACCTTGCAATCTAAATTAACAGGGGCACCTGCTGGGGCAATTTTCTGGGGCACTGGGGACTTGCTCAGGGACCACCATTCTGTGGGGTATTACACTAGTAGTGTGACAAAGTTTGCAGATGACATAAAAATAGAAATGATACTATAGTAAAATGCAGAAAGGGGCAAAGTTGCAAAAAGATCTGGTTAGGTTATAGAGTTGATAAAAAGATAGCAAATTAAATTGAATATGGCCAAATGCAAGGTTCTGTGCTTAGTGGACAAAAATAAGAACATCACATATCCCTGAAGCTGAAAGGAACTTGCAGTGTATGTGGTCTATCTGTGGAGGTCATAGGAAACCATTTTTACACCTCTAGATGCCCTCCAGTTGTTCTCTTATTGGCTACACAATATTCTGACATGTTTTTGACTATTTTTGTTAAATTATCTAATTTTGTTGCCTTTATAACTACCCTGAATCCATCTCTCCTCAGCAGCTGCTGCTCTGTCTTTTTATACTGCCTGAACATTCTACGACATCAATAACACCATTCCGGGCCATTCAGATGAATAGCACGGAATGAGAGTTATTAATGTTATAGAATATCTTGGAAATATGAAAATCAAGAGCAGTACCAGGTGAGGACAGTGGAACTCTATGAAGATCTAAGGGCACCCCAAAGCTAGATTATTTATTTATCAAAAAATCGTCAAAGCATTTCAGAATACATAACTGGCATGGAAAGTAAGATGAAAGGCAGTTAACCATGCAAAAAAAATTTCCTATCTCCTTCTGCACAAGAGATGGAGAAAGAAACTGAGTGGTCTGGAGATGGGATCCAAAGTGATGAATTGGGTAAGGAATGGGTTAATGGGTAGGTGACAGAAGATACTGGCACTCACTCTAACGAGGGGAGAATGACCAACAGGATGCCACAGGGCTCAGTACTGGGACTGGTCCTCTTCAATGTCTGTACAAGTGATATTGCTGAGAAACTGGAAGGGAAGATATTCCTTTTTGCAGATGACACCAACATTTGCAATAGGATGGGCACTTAGAAGAGGGTGGAGAGCATGCATAGGAACCTTGAGAAACTTTACTCGAGGAGTGGTCTAGGGTATGGTAGTTGGGTTTCAGTTCAAAGAGTGTGTTCCAGCACAACCAGCCTCAGTAAAAAGAAAAGATAGTCCTGTGATCAACCAAGGCAAAAATCATGTGTAAACAGACCGGCACAAAATTGAACAACTCGCCCAGTATAAAATATACAACTAGTTGTTTGAAAAATAAATAGAGAGGGTTGTGTATACATGGAACGGCCTTCCGGAGGAGGTTGTGGAGTCCAAAACAGTAGTGAAATTCAAGCATGCATGGGACAGTTATAAGGCAATTCTAGGGGGTGGGGGTAGGAAGAAGTAGGCTGCTGGTCAACTAGGATCTGCAGCTTATCCATTAGGTAGGTAAATGGGCAGACTGGGTGGGCCAAGCGGTCCTTATCTGCCATCAAATTCTATGTTTCTATGTACATCAAGAGAATGTATTATTAGTGAAACAGTGTTTATCAAACATTTTGGAAAAATCCTTCTTCAGTGATACACTGTATCAAAAAAAATTTTTGAATTGGTATTATTCACAATATAGTCACAGCCTTACAATTCCCCATCCCGGTTTCATTGCCTTTTGATATGTTGTCTTTTAAGTACTGAAGAGAAAGCTGGAAGTCCTGCAGCACTGCAGACAACTGAAAAATTGAAAAGAAATGAAAGCTGCAAGTAGGTCAATACTTAAAAGACAACATATAGAAAGCCATGAGCCTGGGATGGGGAATTGTAAGGCTGAGACTGTATAATGAACAATCCCAGTTCTAAAGTTTTTTTCGATACAGTGTGTCACTGAAGAAGGATTTTTCTGAAACGTTTGATAAACACTGTGCCATTAATAATAAATTCTCTTGCTTTATTATTCAAACAACTAGTTGTATATTTTATACTGGGTGAGCTGGTCCATTTTGTGCCAGTCTGTCTACACAGTTGGGTTTCAATACCAAAAAGTGCAAAATCATGCACCTGGAGAACAGGAACCAAAGAGCTGAATATAAGATGGGTGGGAGGTATTGACAGTTACTAGGCAGGAAAGGAACTTTGGGGTTATCACACCAAATGACCTCAAAGTGGCTCCGTAGTGTGACAAAGCAGTGGGCAAGGTCATTGGGATGCTGAGATGCATAGGGAGTGGTAGCTCAAGCAGTAGGAGAGAGGTGGTATCATCACTGTATCACTCACTTGTGAGATCCCACCTGGAGTGTTGCACACTGTTCTAGAGGTTGCACCTCAGAAGGACATAGATGGGGAGGGAGGCAATCCAGAAGAGGGCAACTAAACTGGTACATGGATTGCATCAAAAGCCCTATGAGAAGAAACTATGGGATCTCAATATGTACACCCTGGCAGAGAGGGGACCAAGAGGGGACATTATAGAGATCTACAGTACCTCACGGGGTTGAGCTGGGTGCAGGAGGGGAGTCTCTTTCAAATGAGAAAGAGCACCAGGACTTGAAGGCAGGCAATGAAGCTGAAGGAGGGGTAGTTTAAGAGGGATGTGAAGGAGTACCACTTCACAGAAAAAGTGGTGGATGCCTGGAACAGACAGCCATTGAAAGTGGTGGGTCTGAAAACAATAGGGGACTTCAAGCATGCATGGGATAGCCATAGGGGGATAGTACTAAATAGGCAGTGTGCAGAGAGTGTTGCTGGAGACCAGTTAGGGTCTGTGGAGACAGATAAGACAGGGACCATCTGGGCAGACTGGGTAAGCCAAGTGGTCCTTTTCTACCATTATATTTTATATTTCTTTGTTACCCCCTTTGAATATATCCCATTGGGGTATGGTACCCCAAGATTGTCGCAAAATTGATAACATTGCTGGATAGACTGTTCCCCTTATCTACCACCTGCTTTGTGAAGAAATACTTTGACATCCTTCCTGAATCTCCCTCCCAAGAATCCCTGGTGGTTGGGTTATTCCTTAACTTGAATTAGTCTATGAAGTCCACTCTATTATGTCGTTGCATGTATTTGTGTGTTTCTGTTACAGTCAGCGCCACTTAAGGGGGCCCCCCCTTAAAGGGGATGGCCACTTAATCAGGACGATTACCAGGGTGCCAATTTTAAGCCCATATTATTCTATGGTTGCCATTTCCCTTTAATGGGGCTGCTCTGTTCATTTAAAGCGGACGATTTCTGAATAGCCAGAGCTTTTTCCACTCATTTAGCACTAAATAACAGGTGTTGAAAACACTTTAAAACCCTTAACTTAACAGGAGCAGTTTTGTTTTGTTTGTTTGACCTGCTGCTGCTGCCGTGGCATCCTTGAAGTGACTGGACCTCCCTCTTTGTGACAAGTCAGAGTTTTGGAATCTCTACAGTTGCTGAATTCATCACTGGCTAACGTCTCAAAAGAATTAAGCATTTCACAAAGCCAGGCTGGCTGCGTCAGCAAAAAACGTGACTCCTTGCTTGTTAAGTGGCAACTGAACAGTGATCCAGGATGTAAACAAAAGAGGGATAGGAAAGATTCGGAAGTTGAGGACTGCTTACTGTCGTGGTTTAACCATGCTGTCAGCCATGGGACATGACTAACTGGACCCATACTGAAACAGAAGGCTGACAAGATTGGAAGGCATTTGGGGCATGAGTCTTTTGAGGTTACTGATAGGTGGCTCACCAGGTGGAAAAACAGAACCAGTATTGTATGGAAAAAGGGGCAAGGTGAGAGACTAGATGAAGATGCTTCTTCTGCTGCAGCATGGACTACAACAGTACTTCTCAGTCTTCTGTCAGAGTACCCTCCTGTCAACATAATCAGTGCTGAGGAGGCGGGGCTGTTTTATTGAGAGTACCCTGACAGAGGACACATCCAAAAGGCAACAGGACTCATTGGTGGGCAAAAAAACAAGTAGCATGTGTCTTTACTGTGTTGCACAAATATGGATGACTCTGAAAAATTGCCACTTTTTTGTGATAGGGAAGAGCAAGCATCCTTGTTGTTTTCCAAAGGACATTTCAGCTCTCCCTGGCATGTACCGCCACTCTGTCAATGCCTGGATAACTGAGGCACTGTTTCATGAGTTCCACAAAGGAGCTGTAAACACTTAAACAGCATGTTTTGTTTGTTCTGTGTTCTGTGTGTGTGTGGGGTGGGGTGGATGATTGAGCATTACAGAGATGAAAATAAAAAGCCAGCAAAATACAGCTTCTCTTAATTGGCATGGTCGTTTAATCAGGAAGACTATCTGTCCATCCTGATTAAGCAAATTTAACTGTATATCCCCCTTTCCCTCCTGTACTTTATAGAGTAAATGTTTAAACTTCAATCTTTCCTCACAGATTTGGTTTCCCTCAGTAATTCAAGCACAAATAACTGCCTGTGTGGGGTGACTGACTACTTTTGATATTTGTATTGCTTACTTGATCTTAAAGTGTATTATAAAATGGACTGGAAATAAAGCATTCTGGTTGGATAACAGCATTCTAAGGGGTTAAGTAATGGCTGGAAACCCTCATGTACAGTAAAACAGTTAAAATTTTAACTTTTAAAATAATCATTTCAAAACTAATAAAAAAACATTTTAGTTTAATATAGAGGATAATGTATGGTCATCGATGGTTAACCGGTTTGTTAACCATCGAGAGGTTGCCAGGGCGACCACGTAAGCCTCGATAGTGAAGCTTGAGAGGTTTGGGTTGCCATGGCAACCTCAAGATGTGTTAACAAAACTGTTAACTCATCGATGTACCATACATTATATTTTATAATGTATGGTACAATTTAGGTTTCGTACAAAAGAAAGCAGTTCCTTACTGCAGTTTTTTGATGTTGCCGCTGCTCTGCCCTCACTGCTGTGGCCGTTTCTAGGCCACCTGATCAATTTGCGCAGATGCCCATACTGTTCCCTGTTGTTGACCCATCAATGCGACGTACCATCGATGGGTTAACAACATCGTGATGTCACATCGATGGTAAAACGTTGTTATGAAAAGGTAGATTTTTACCTATAACAATGTTCTACCATACATTATAATAGAATTAATGGCACTCCAAGGGTTGGGTTACCATTGTTAATCTAACCCTACGGGTATAAGACACTCAGACATGCCACATGTCTTATGACCCCTCTATAGTTAGATTAACAGACAGTTACCCATCACTGGCTGTTCCTTGATTTTTAATTGTAATACATACTTGTTAGCAACTGATAACTAAGAAATATGGATTTGTTCATTTGTATAACTTTTATTTTCCATTTAAATTTTTAAGCAGGTGTATTGCTCTGCACAGGTTGACATTCTAAACAGGATTTTGACTACTGTCTTAAACTGCAAAAAATAAGTTTTACTACTACTAGATCTTCCATTGCTGCTGCAGATTCTTTTGTAACCACCCACTTGCTAGTTTATCGCCCCCCCCCATCCTTTTCAGAAGTGGATTATAAAATTGCATGCAGTACTCCAGGTGTGGTATAACCAATGACCTGTAAGTGGCAACATCACCTTGTTGCTGTACCTACTGAAACACTGCCTGATGCATCCCAGCATTCTGTTTGGGTTTCTACTGTATATGCCATACTACATTGGCAAAAGTTTTTAAGCAGTTTTTTTATAATCACCCTTGGGGCCCTTTCCTCTTGTTCTAATCTACTATTATGAGTCATATACAGGAAGTGGAGGAAAATCTGCAAGAGGAATATCCGATTAAGCAAAAGTGCTTTCTACAGGACCCAGCTAAACATGGCTGGTGACCATTGCAGATTTTGGGAGAGCATCAAGGTTATCATGGGATGATAATATAATTCCACCCTATCTGATGTTATTGATCTAGTAAATTGTAATCAAATCCTGCCAGAATTTTAAAAGCTTTTAATGCCAAATTCTTGGACTAGTCTTCTTGTACTCTACCCCTTAGGTAAGCAATAACCCACAACAGGGTGTGCATTTATTGGGGATTAATCAACACCTCAGGTGCGTTGTGAGGCACAAAGCTGCAGGCCGAGTGTCCTCACAGCAGCCAGGGTGTTGATTAATCTCCAATAAATGCACACCCTGGAGTGGGTTATTGCGCTTATAACATGGACCAAATTTGAAGATATATGCAAACAAATGTTTGTAATAACACAGAAAACATGTGGGAACTACTTAGTGTTCTTCCACTGTTTGTGGCCATGGAGCCACAGTTTTCTGTGTTCTGCAACAGTAAAAATAGTTCAGAACACACATGTTTGTGATGAACAGGCCACAGATTATTAAATCAAGGAGCAGCTGATGCTTTTTATTGTAATGTCTAAACTACACAGAATGGTGTTTTTCTCTATTGCTATTCTGTCCTCAGACTGCATATATACATTATTTTTTCTTGGGCATTGTATTTCTCAATTTACAGACATCAAGTTGCGTTTCTACCCGTCTCCCTCACTGTGCCATGTTGTGCCTCTCTTTTGTATGTACTGCGGGTACTTACTTGCAGATATAATACACTGTTTGATGAGGTACAATTCCATTCTCAATGGCAGGCAGGAGTTAATGCGATCCATTCCAGTGAGCCACACATTGTCAGTGTGCACGGTACGACCGACGTTGACAACCAGAGCACCGCATATTGGAGACACAGAAAATCTATTCTGGAGAGACAGAGAGAAACAATTCTGTGTTGCTTAACTCGCTTGCTGTCTCTCTGTCATGCTCCGCTTGGTCACAGGGTTAGGCAGCGGAACACAAGCAGCATGGTGAGCTGCTGTCATGGGAAATCTCAGCTCTCATCTTCCTGCAAAATGCACAGTACGGGACATGGCTACTTACATTAACAGTCCATGGCTAAAACTCGCCAGTGCAGCTGACGGGGCTACACACATGGGAGCACAGGACACTGTTGGGGGGGCTGTGAAACTTGCTAACAATACGGAGGCATATCTTTCTTTACTTGGTCAGTCTCTCACTGTGGGGATATATTGTGGCTAGGACCTTCGAGGTCCACCAGGTGGGTGGGTGGGGATTCTGCCTTACGTGGAAAAACAATGGCTGCCTTTCAGAATTGTTCACTGCCTGGAATAACTAGTTTGGTGTGCTCATTGATCTTTGTCTCTGTGGACTGTTCACCACAAACGGATACTGTTAGTGTAACAGAAATTAATGAATGGTCACCTGCTACGTCTCCACAAATCACCTCACACACAGGTAAGTGCCAAAGTTATAAATCCTTTTGACTACATCCATATCCATAATATTCTATCATTTGCCCAGCATGGACTCAGAAAATGGCCCAGAACATCAACAGCCTTGGTCACGCCCACAGAAAGCATCCACATGACTATAGATAATGGAATGTAGATGGCAGCTATATTCATTAATTTCTAACAGGATCATATTTAGGGTTGCCACCTTAGGATGAGATGAAAACTGAATACTAAACCACACCTCCAAACTCCACCCCTAACTCCGCCCCTTTTATGACTAATGAGGGCATCGCTTGGACTCTGATTCACTTGATTTATTCAGAATTGCTGCTGATATAACATTACGTACAACTTCTTTAAATTACATCATGATTATTATTTTTGGTTTGTTTGGTTTAGATTTAAATATTTTAAATGTCAGTGTGTGTTAACATTAGGTGGTGTTAGAGAGGGGGTTCAGGGGACTTTCCATCCTGTGTACACAGCTTAATTGAAAAATCGAGTGACTACAAGGACACCTCTGACAACTGGCTATTTTGGATCAGGTGGCCTTTTCTGGTAAAACTCTTTCAATAAATAAATAAACTACAGCAATAATGGTGGATGAGATGTAATTACAAATACCATCTGCCATTTTAAAATGTGCTACTGTCCCTCCCATTGTTCCTACTCTAAAGTTATTTGTAATGTCAGAGAAGTCTTTAAAAGTGGTGGGAACTATTATATGCTGTTAAATACCCTATTTTGTTTCTGTCAGTCATACATAACAGATAGCATGATATGTGATATGTAGTGTGAAGGCAGTATAGCACAGTAGTTTAAAGCTCTGAGCTGCAATTCTGGAGACCAGGGTTTGAATCTTACAGCCCATACTTGCATACTGTGTGACTCTACACAAATCACTTAATTTCCTTGTGCTCCAAGGTTGCACCTGTAAACAAGCTTCAGCTTAGTGTGTCTCTTTGGGTTAAAAAAAATAATGTTTTGAGACATTTTTGATAAATTGCCTAAATTTGCAGTGCCATCAAATCTAGATTGTGTTCCTGTCATCTCATCATCTACTGCTCTCTCTCTCTTCCTTTTCTCATTTCTGTGGCTTAGCATGACATTAACCACATTATTCTGTGCTGTTCATCTGAGAGGCCTGGAATGGTCTTCCTGGAATATCCAGGTAGTATGAAAATTAACAGCAATAACTACTGAGGAGAGAGAGGCATAGTATTGCTAGAAATGAAATAAAATATTAGATCATTAA
Organism: Neoceratodus forsteri; assembly: GCA_016271365.2. Classification (NCBI taxonomy): domain Eukaryota; kingdom Metazoa; phylum Chordata; order Ceratodontiformes; family Ceratodontidae; genus Neoceratodus; species Neoceratodus forsteri. The sequence continues at coordinate 908,223,079 of CM057452.1, forward strand.
TTTAACAACAAAAGGGGTAACAAATATTAAAATATAGGACAGACCCTAAAAGAAAAAAATGATGAGCATTTAAATGTATAAAAGTAGTCCTTATCACAGCAGTCAAAGACCATACTCACAATGCAGCCTGGAAAGGATTAGGTTGATTTGCTGCTAATACGTATGAACACACGAATGTGCCAGCAGAAACAGACCACCCAATCTAAGTCTGCTTGAGTGTGCAGCTAGCACCCCTAGTTTGCAGTTGCCCCACCCTCACATTTGTCATCCCACTGCCACCCCCACCTCCCCCACCCTCACTCTTCCCTGTTCCCTGTCCCATGCCCTTTTGAAACTGTTCACAGATTTACATGATTCCACCCATTCTGGTAGGGCATTCCATTTTGCTACCACCCTCTCTGTGAAATAGTGTCTCCTCATTTCCTTCCTAAATCTTCCCCCCTCTATTCTTAGTGCATGCCTCCTGGTGACCCTCCCCCTCCTTAACTTAAAGACCCCATCTGCCCCATCCTTATTGATTCCCCTCAGATACTTGAATGTCTCTATCATGTCACCCCTGTCCCTTCTATCATCCAGGGTGCACATATTCAGGTTTCTAAACCTCCTGTCATAGTCTGTCCCTTCCATTTCATGTATCATCTTTGTTGCCCCTCTCTGTGCCCCCTCCAGTAGCCTGATATCACGCTTTAGGTATGGTCTCCAAAACAGCACATAATACTCTAAGTACGGCCTTAGCAGCGACCTGTAGAGGGACAAGATCACCTCTCTTCACCTGGACGAGAAAACCCTTGCTATGCATCCAGCATTGTGTTCACTTTTGCAGCAACTCTCCTTCACTGGGCAGTGTTGTCCATGGTCCCTGTTATCATTACCCCTAGATCCTTCTCCTCCTTCTCAGTGATCCCCAGCTTAACCCTTCTCAGCTAGTATTCTCTCCTTGGGTTTTTCACCCCAACGTGCATAACCTTACACTTCTTTGCATTGAACCCCATCTGCCACCTCTCTGACCACTCCTCTAGCTTGCTTAGGTCACCCTGCAGCTGCTTCCATCCCTCCTCTCCATTCACCACTGCTCCGATTTTGGTGTTGTCAGCAAACAGACTTATCTTGCTTATCACCCCATGTGCATTGTCTGACATGAAGAGCCTGAACATTACTGGCCCCAACACAGAGCCCTGTGGCACCCCACTCATCACCGGCCTTGGAGTTGAGAGCTCCCCTCTCACCAACACCTGTTGCAGCCTCCCACCCAGCCAGCTTGTAATCTAGTTCATCATTTTTGCCCCTACCCCTACACCAGTTAGCTTCCCCCCAAGCCGCCCATGAGGCACAGAATCGAAGGGCTTGCTGAAGTCCAAGTAAAGAACATCCACCACATGACCCTTATCCAGTTCACCTGTCACCCATCCAAAATATTGTATCAGGTTGGTTTGACAAGACTTCCCTGAAACAAACCCATGCTGCCTCACGTCCTGGAGTCTGTTATCCTCCAGGTACAATACCAGTCTTTTCTTTAGCATTGTCTCCATGAGTTTGCACAGTATGGAGGTGTGACTTACAGTGCGATAATTACCCAGTTCTTCCCTTGGTCCACTCTTGTGTAATGGTACTACATGTGCCATCCTCCAGTCCAGTGGCACACATTCCAGCTCCAGTGAGGTGCTGTAAAGATCCACCAGCGGCTCCGTCAACACCTCCAACATCTCCCTCAGCACCCTGGGTTGGATACCATCTGGCCGTGGTGTTTTGTCTACCTTCAGTGCCTCAGTCCCTCTAAGTTCTACTTGCGTCAATTCTTCCATCTGTTGCTCTCTCCCCTGTCCCCACCCTCCCAGCCCGTGGTGGTAGCGGTCCCTACTTTCTTCCTTGAACACTGAGCAAAAGTATCAGTTTAGTTACTTCTGCTTTCTCCTCACCCTTTTCTGTCCACTTCCACCCCTTTTTATCCTCACTATTGTTCCTTGCACTTCCTTTTCTCCTTGATATATCTGCAAAAAATCCCCCCCATGTTTCCAGTTGCAAATCTCAAGCTCCCTCTGGGCCTTGGCTTCTCTCACTTTTCTGGTCACCACCCTGGACCATCTTGCACACTCCTCCCTGTCCACTTCCTTCCCTCTCCTTCTATACCTTTGGTGCACCTCCCATTTTGCTCTAACCACCTCTACTACCTAGCTGTTCAACCAGCATAGTTTTCTTCCTCTGCTCCTCTTACTCTGTGTCTTGGTGCAGGCTTCTGTTGCCTCTGTAATCCCCCTTTTAATAATATCCAATTTCTGCTCTGCATCCATCTCCTGCCTAATGCCCTCTAGTTTCCCTTTCAGTACTTTCTGCATCTTCCCAAAGTCTGCCCCCCTGAAGTTTACTATCTGAGTAACTGATTTCTCTGGCTCCCCGCACACCATGATAGTAAACCACACCGCATGGTGATCGATGTCGGCTAGTGGGTCCTCCACCTTTATTTCCCTTACTGCCTCCCCATTCAACGACACCAGATCTACAGTGTTCCTTAGCCTAGTAGGCACACTAACCAACTGTGTCAGGAAACCCTCCTGGATTGCGTCCAGGAGCACTTGCTCCCTAGCACTGGAGGTGATGGGAATGCTCCAGTCAACCCCCGGCAAGTTGAAAACCTCATGATGACCACCTTCCCTTTTCTACATACCTTTCTGATTTGTCCTGCTAATTCCCCGTCAAGCTCCTCAGACTGAGATGGTGGCCTGTATACCACCCCAAACCTCAGTTTCCTACCCCTTGAGTCTAGGAGCTGAGTCAGATTGTCTCTGTTCTCTTTTCTTGCCCCTCATCCCTTGCGCATTTGATCCCATCCTTCACATAGACTGCCACTCCACGGTCCCTCCCTTCCTTATGATCCTTCCTGTATACGTTGTATCCTGGGATGGCCAGATCCCAGTCCCAGTGCTCAGTTGCCCATGTTTTTGTGACAGCTGCAATATCCATCCTCCACACTGCTAAGAGTGCAAGTAGATCAGCAGATTTGTTGCCTAAGCTTCTTGCAATCATCGAGACCACCCTCCATCCTGCCCCCTTCCCTTCATTAGCCTCCATTTCCTTCCTTTAACTCCCTCCTTTTTCAGCCACCCCAAGTCCTTCCCTGCTAGCATTGGGGTAGGCTTCACTCTACTCTATCAGATCCCTGCCTGCCTGCTGTCCACTTGCCACCCCCCATCTAGTTTAAATCCACCTTTGCTGCAACATACCTCCCCAGTCTTTACTTTAATACCTCCTTCCCCTCCCCACTCAGGTGCAGCCTATCCCTTGCAAATAGATTGTTATTATCCCAGGTACTGCCTCAGCCACCCAAAACTCCATATCCCTTAGTTTGACACCATTCTACCAACCATGTGTTCAACTCCCTAATCCTCTCCTCTTCTTTCTTACTGTGCTCGCGCAGGGTACTGAGAGCACTTCATAGAATGCCACAGACACCCCAGTCTCCTCACACAACCTTCCCACTTCCTCAGTCCTCTCCTTTGTTACCTCCTCCATTTCCCCCACTAGGTCATTTGTCCCCACATGTACCACAATGTGTGGTTTCCTCCTATCCCTCCTTACGCACCTTAGGATTGCCTGTCTTGCCTTTTCTGCCTTTAATCTTGGCATGGACTCCACCCATGTCTGACTGTGCCTCTCCCCCTTGTTGCCCCATCTGATCCCCTTGAGTATGGAGTCCCACAACACTAGAACACCTCTCTCCTCTTTCCTTGTTCCCGTCACCACCCCCTCCCCCACCCAGGTTCTCATTTCTGGGACCACTCAAGACAGTGCTTTTACAGTGTGTCCCAGTGTCTTCCCCCCTGCCCTTCTCAATTGAGACTCCTTCCCCTCTTCCTGTTTGACTGCTAATCTTCTGCCCCCCCGAGTATTATCCCTCCCTCTGCCATGCTGTACTCAGTCTTTCCACTAGTAATGGCCCTCTTTCCCTTCTCTTTGTGAGTCCTATCCCTTGTGCAGTCTCCTCCTGCATCCTCTTTCCTATGTGTTGCTAGTACAGCAAACATGTTCCCTCCTCCCTTTGCCTTATTGTGTGTTTCCTCCACCCTCCTGCCTACTGCTGCTCCTCTTTTTCTAGGTCCTACTACAGTCCACCATTCATCAACTGGCTTCCTATCTATGTGACTCCTCCCCTGACCTTTCTCTTGTCCCACTGTTCCTTCTCTGTGGTGCCCCCACAATACTCTCAGATGTCAGCCCTCCTACCAAACCAAACCTCCCCTCCTCCCTCAACCTCTCCAACCTCCCTGCCAAGCCACTGATTCTCTTCCTCAAGCTTCTTATTAGCCCTACTTTACACCTCTCAGACTGACTGGTATACAAACAGGTCTGCACGACATCAACATTTGTTTGAAATCTGAACATGCAAGTAAAACGGTGAAGGATTTAACAGAATCTGTTTTACAAGTATGTGAGCATTCAAAATGACTGAAAAAGTACTATCTCTGAATAAAACTGGATTAGCAAAGTAAAGTTTTTGAAACACATTGTACAGTCCATACTGAGACAGGAAGCTACCCTAATGTGGTGTCTGTCTGGTTTCAGAAAAATGAAGGTGTTAATTAAGGTGGTATTGCTTACCCTTCCCATGAATAATCTTCCAATTTGCTGGTGTGAAGTTGGAGGTGACAACTTAGCAGACAGGGACACACTTGACTCTTTAAGTGCCCTGCCTTTGAAGGCACTTCCTGATTAGCATGCACTGCAAACAAGCAAGCACACTAAAAAGTCAGACACTTGCTTACAGTCAGATGAGAAGAAAATGAAACAGTTAGTGGGGAATCTCACAGGTGCTGCTTGACCCATCAGAAAAAAAAAATTTGCAATGGTGAAAACAGGAGGACTGAATCTGGACCTAGAAAACTGAATCCATTCGGTCAAAAACAGAGTAGGTGGTAACCTTAATCATATTGATAAAAAGGTAGAATAGCAGTGAACCCAGAAAAGGGCTTAGGGTACACCAACATTGGTTCAGGCTAAAGATTATACAGTACAGCCAATTCTGAATTGCTGTTTTCTGTCATGAAGGTAGGTGATTAACCATGTCAAGGTTGTGGGTGGGACTCCAAGGTCAATGAGCTTGTCACAGAGGAGGGGTAGCCACCTATTGTAGGTCAAGGGCTTTGGTCAGGTCATAGAAACACAGAAAGAGAAACACAGAAACTGATGGCAGATAAGAGCAGCTTTGTCCATCCAATTTGCCCTTTTTTGTTGTGCTTCTTTCATTACAGACCTTTCCTGGCCTATGGAAGAGAAGGTGCTTTCCCTTACTTATCCATACCCATACCCTATGTAGACATTATCGTTTGTAGTACATTTGTTTAATTACTTAGGCTTCTTGCTTTTGTATGCATTACTCACAGTTTGCACTTGCTCCCACCTCTGGTCCTTCTGTCCCTTATTTGTCTCCCCAATGTTTTTTATTTCTGTGGGTACTAGGGGAGAGCCATCTTGTCACCCTTTCTGTGTTCTTGTGAGTTTCTGTGTTTCATCAGACACCCTGCCCTCCTACTTGCCTAGTTTAAAAATGTAATGTAATAATTAAACCACCATCGGGTATATTTATGTCATACTATTACTTACACATGCCTTGGTATGTGATGTGAGGCACAAGGTTGCAGGCCAAATGCTTTCAATCACCCAAGGTGTGTGTATGATAGAGCACAACCACACGTCTTGTAGTGGATTATCTGTCTTATAAAATGGCAAAAATAATTTTGTGTGTGTGAGGGGAAGGGGGAGTTAAAAAAAAGAGAAAGAGAAAGAAGTGCAGGCATGTGGTCATTGTGAAATAATGTACGGTCATTTGATATGTTTCGTCCAATCAGGAAAAAACATTTTTATTGATTTTTCTCTCCTATTTTTATAATAACTTTTATATATAGCTTCTGCTGTAATGCACTGGATTCCCACCTGTTTAGATGCAGGCCATTATTTCAGAACAGTTCATTATTTTCCCAGAAGTATCCCCAATCCCCCAGATACTGGAATACCTAATTTTTGCATCAACCCTTTAGCCAGTTGCTAAACTCTTATATTACTCCTTCTTGTCAGATACACTTAACTCACTCCTTCAAGCCCTGGGGGGGTGGGGTGGTAAAATGTATTTATTATATCATGCTCCAACCAAACTGGTTACAACTCTCTCATGACTGTTCATTGCAAGCCCCAGCAAGGGCCCCTGCTCACATAGCATACCTCTCAACTGTCCCTGATTTTCAGGGAAGTCCCTGATTTTGCCTGAAAATTTTACTCTGTCCCTCCTAGAATGTGTGTTTCCATGGCTAAACAGAGGGGATTGTAAGTACAAAATACTGTCAAGCATTAAAGTTACAGACTCCTTGTTCTTTAGAAAATGCATTTTGCACTAAGCCCCATATGCTACCAGCTTTTTGGGTGGATACCTCTAATTTTAAAGATGTGTCCCTGATCTTGGTCCTTTGTCCCTGATTTTTTTAAGCCTTGTCCCTGATTTATGAGGCAGGAGGTCGAGAGGTATGTTACATAGCACAAGGCAAAATGCTTGCTCACACAATACAAGGTCTTTTGGAAATAGGAACCTCCATAGTCACTCATGGTAACCTTGTCCCTTACTCTGTATCAGATTCGGGTTTCCTTTTTAAGTTTGGTACATTCCTCTCCAGAAGCAGATCATAGACTTTGCCCAATAAAACTGTATGATCTGTGCTACTTAAGACACAGCAGGCACATATTTCTATTAAATGAAAAACATATTTAAAATGTAATTTAAGTTTACAAGACATAAGCAAACTAAATGAAATATAACAACACTCAGAAATTTAAAAAACATTTAAACAAAAGAATTACATACAAAAAACTCAATGACATTCTTACTTAAAATCTGCTTACAATGATCTTACTTAAAATTTGCTTCCTTGCCCCATTGGCCCTTTCAAGAGCAACAGATTTGGTTTCCACACAGGCCTTGAGATCAATCAATCAATCAATCAATCAAAATCTTTATCCAAGTGGGCACCATTGAGCAGGGCTTATTTGCAAGATGGACCTGGTCATACAAAAATCATAGTACAGTAACATGGTAAAACATAATGCAATATTATACAAAGAAGAAAAATATACATATGTACATCAACATTTGAGTGAGAGGGCCTTTACAACAGATATGCTCATAACTGGGTATAGCCGGAATGTTCACTTAAAAAGAGAGAGAAAGGTAAGAAGAGTGATACCAGCTTAGGAAGAAATGACAGGGTTGGAATAGTTAACTGGCACACTTCAGGGAAGGGGTGGAACTTGGCCATGGCTAAAGAGAGGCAGAGAAGCTGGTATTGTGGTAGGGACAGAGAGGCAGGAACAGAGGCAGGGCGGGAGGCAGAATGGGCAGGAGGGAAACTGGACAATCGGTGAGCTAGCGATGTGGGAAACATTTGCAGGATTCCTTCATGGAGTGGTCATAGAGCTACTTGAAAATATTCAGGCTAACAGGACAGCTCAGCTTCAAGTTTTTTGCATATTGTTCCACAAGGAAGGCAATGAGAAACTTATGGCAGCTACGCTGAAATGAGATTTGATCTTAGGTAATTGCAAGGAAATTAGGGAATAGCTACTTACAGCATAGGCACCTATCACACTCAAGGGAATACAATCAGAGAAGTATAGAGGGGACTTGTTGGTAACTGCTCTGAAAGCCCATAGAGTGGCATTTCTATTTCTCCTATAATGAAGGGAAGTCCAGACCATCACAGTGTACAAGGAGCAATGGTGTGTGGAAAGTAGAAGGCCCATTATGAACCTGATTGCTCTATGGCATAGGGTGTCCAACTTAGCCAGGGCAGAGGCAGTACAATGGCTATAAAGAAGGTCCACGTAATCTATTAATGAAAGGAACGTGGCTTGAACCAACCACTGCTTGGCATCCCTAGTGAGGAAGTGGTTAATTCTGTAGAGTAGTCCTAGTCTTTGTCTTAGTTTCTTCTGTAGTTCTTTGAGATGTTCAGAGAAGGAGAGTTTGTGATCGAGCCATACACCCAGATATTTGAACTTTGGCACATACTCTAGATTTTCTCCAAGTACTGTGGTAATCTGAGGGATAGCCCAAATGCAAGCGGGGTTCACCGCATAGGAGGAAGGGGAAAAGAGCATTGCTTTTTTTTTTTCCACATTAAGCAGAAGCTTTTTGCTTATGAGCTGGTATTGCAATAGGTTAAATTCAGCTTGGAGGTCTTCACAGGCTGCTTCCAGCAAAGGACAACTCAAATAATTTGCTGTGTCATCAGCGAACAAGTGGATATTGGCTTTATTGATGTTGTAATCGATGTTAATTTAAACTTCAAACAACAGGGGACCAAGGATAGACCCCTGCGGCACACCTCTTTGTAGGGGTTTAAGCGGTGAAAGATTACCTTCAGCCTTAACCTGCTGTTTCCATTCTGCAAGGTAGTTGGCAAACCAGCACACAGAGTTGGGGTCCAGACCTAGGTTACATAGGGAGGAAAGAAACAGGCAATGGTCAACTGTGTTGAAGATCTTACTTAGATCCAAAAAAGCAGCACAGACAAGATTCCTATTGTTACGGTCAAAGAGCCAATCATTACAGTCACTTTTGCTGGGGCAGTTATTGTGCTGTGCTTTGCTCTGAATCCAGACTGCACTGGGTTTAACAGACTCCTGGATTCAAGTTACGCCCTTAGCTGACCCCTCACTATCTTTTCCAATAATTTAGACAGAATGGGGAGGAGGGAGATTGGTCTATAATTATTACGGTTGCAAGGGTCACCTGATTTGAGCAGAGGGATGACATGGGCTACTTTCCATTGTGAGGGGAGGCTCCCCTGGGATAGTGACAAGTTAAAGAGGTGTGTGATAGGCACTGCCAACACATGGTATGCACATTTCAGAAAGTAAAGCTCTATAGAGTCCGAACCTGCACCCTTCTTGATATCCAACTGCAACAATAGATCTTCAACCTCTGTTAGCGATGCAGGCAGGAAGGAGAAGGCATCTTTGGTAGCAGGAGACTTGTGAAACAATAATCCCTGCTGAGTGTGGATGGCATTAGCAGGGGATGTGTCAAATGCTAGCCCAGCAGTTGCAAAATGATTATTGAGGGCTTCCAGTATCTCTGATCGGTCTGAAATGATGTTACTACCAGATATAATTTTTGATGGAAGGGAATTTCCAGGTGAATGACCAGACATTTCCTTATTTTCCAAAATGTTGAAGGATTCCTTGAGACAGAGTCTAGCTCGGTGCAATAGAAAGCGGCCTTGGCTGCACAGATCTGATGCTGGTGATGAAACAGTGATCACTGATATCAGAGACAAATGTTCCAACATGGGAGAATAGGTGTGGTTTGTTAACCAAAATTACATCTAAAAGGGTGCTGTTACTAGGGTTCTTTTTATTTGGGCAAGTGGGTTCACCAATTATTTGTACCAGCCCCAAGGTGTCACAAAAGGATTTCAAGGGAGCTGAGGCTTTTGATAACCAGTAATAGTTCAGATCACCAAGAATAATAGTTTCCAGTGTACTAAGCCCCAGGGCAGAGCTTAGATGTGACAAGAGATGTGACCCTGCAGATGGGGGCCTGTAAAAGCCTATTACACAGAGTGCGCAAGAAGGTGATAGTTCAACCTTTAGGGACAAGCATTCAAATTCATTGGGGGAGGAGGAGGATTCTAGACATGATAGAGAGAATGTATCCCTGACATAAATTACCACCCCTCCATCTTTTGATTGCCTATCAGCTCAGAAGAGCAAATAACCTGGGATGTTGATTTCCCTGTCAGGAGTGACTGGTCTAAGCCAGGTCTCAGTGATCACCAGAACATCAGGTACGGTATGGCTAACCCAAGCCTGAATCATGGTGATCTTTTTCAAAAGGCTGCAGACACTGACATGCAGGAATGACATTCCTTTAATTCCAGCAAGGTCAGAGGGAGAAGCAAGGGTATCTAGAGGCCCCTGGTTGAGCTTGACATTGCCTGAGCACAATAGCAATAGCAGCAAAATCCTTTTTAAGGCAGCAAATGTTAATTTGTAGTCTTTGTTCTTTGAGCATCTGGGAGAGCGGTGAAGTTGAACATAGTTATCTCCACTCCTGGTGCTATACTGACCTAGGGTTGCAGCCACTAGAATCTTGACAGAAACATGCCAGGAGGAGAAAGTATCGAGATGGGAGGAAGGGGGTACCCTGCAATGGCAATTCGGGAGATGTCCCACTTCCAGGCAAATACAGCTGTATGATCTAGTAATCATGTAGAAATTCATGAGAGGAGTTGTTGAGCACATAACAGGGAGAGGCGCAAACCTCATCCCCACCCTGGGATGAATGTGAGATCTGCTGGAGAGAGCAGGGTGCTAGCAAGACATGGGACATACAGAAGAGCCAGCTGTTCCCTCCCATGATAAGGTCTTCCTATATGCCACAGAATAGAGCGATGAATGTCCCAGACCCAGTTACAGATACTATAACCTGTGGTTGTGCTGAAACTGATGAACGCCCAGGATAGACTAGAAAGTTAAAGGATGGACCTCTAAAGGGAGATTAATGTGTAAAAGACAGCAGATAGTTAAAATTAAAGTGGGAGGGGTGCCAAAGGGCATAGAAAATGAGAAGAGGCAGGATGAAAACGGGATGAGAGAAAAAAAATAACAGTTGAATGGCCTTGGGAGGGGGTTCTGTTACAGACTCTGGCTTGGTGCTAGCAACAAATTGAAGCACAGAAGGGTGTTAAATGACGGCATTTATCTGACCTGAAATGTCTGTTGCTGGGTCCTTAGGGGCAGGTCTAGTAGCCAGACAGATTAGAAATGCAGAAAAAAAATACTTGAACTTTGAAAGAAAAGTTCAGAAATTACCATCAGCAATCTAATACGCAATGTAACCACTGCACAACTTAAAATTAGTTCTGAAAATCAACTCTACAGTCCATTTAAGGAAACCCTAGTAGCAGGATTGACATAAATAATACAGAGAAAAAAAATCAACAAATCACTGATAGGCCAGTGCAGGTTACACAAATGCTGCTCTGCACTGAACTGCTCACAGAAGTGTGCAAGTGAGTGAATTGGCAAACAAAGAGATGAGGACTTCTCTACACAGATGCTAAAGGGGAGAAATGTCAAAGGTCAGTGTTTCTCAGCAGCATTATGCCCTAGTACAATGATTTCAGCACTGGCTTCAGCGTTGGTCAGGGAACCAATGTCAGCACTCAGGGCCATCTGGAACCTTTCAGTTCCCACTGGAAGGAAGGCTCAAAAATCCTCTTTTCCTTGTTCAGAGTCCAGGATCAGAAGTTACCTTATGAGCCAAGGAGGAGTGTGGGCAGCAGGTAACTTCTCAGCCTATCCTAGGCAGGCGGGTCACTTGTGGAGGGGACTGCATCAGCAGTACCAGCCCAGTGGGCTCTGATCAGCCTTATGAGCCAAGAAGGAGCATGGGCAGCAAGAGCCTTCTGGGCCTGTCCTAGGCAGGCTGGTTGCATGCAGAGGGGACCACATCAGCGGTACCGGCCCAGTGGGCTCTGATCAGCTTTATGAGCCAAGGAGGAGTGTGGGCAGCAGGTGCCTTCTTGGCCTATCCTAGGAAGGCGGGTTGCTTGTGGAGGGGACTGCATCAGCGGTACCAACCCAGTGGGCTCCAATCAGATCCAAAAGTCCAGCAGTCCCCTTTATATTTTAGATATCCAATCTTATCGTTGGCCCAAGAGACTTTTTCTTGCTGTAGTGAACACTTAGTGGATTTACTCTGCAGGGCTAGTCAACCTCATTGCATTACTCACAGGGTTTAGCCCACCTCTTACTGGAAAGTTTCCATTTTTTTATACAGGACTCCAAACTGGTTGAGACCATTTTGACTCTGGCAGTTGACCATGTTAATCAGCAGCTTGGCTAATGGAAAATAAACCAAGTATGTTACCTCTCATTTAGAGGCCAAGAGTAAACACAGTAGGGGTCTATACTATAAGCTCACTTGTATACAGGCACCTTGAGCTGTTCATATTCAAAATGGGTACTTCTGCACTACTAATTACCCTGAACAATGACTGTTTGCCTCACATTGACCTTCAAATGAGACATAACAGTATATTCACTCAGAGAGAAATACAAAACAATTTCTTGTTACATACCCCCTTGAAAAATAATTAAATGGCATCTTCTTAGTTCCTGTCATGAGAGGTTTTTCATGTAAGGGTGGCTAGACTCCATTCTGTAGGACTTGCTCTCTATTTTAAGTTTTTAGAATATTGACTAGACAGCCCATCTGCATTGACATCATGGGCACCTCTGCATTACTGGATCAATATATAATATGCTTGTAGTACCAGACTCCACTCCATCATAGCAGTTTTGCATTCTGCCCAATTGTTCTATGCAGTCATGTTGGGAGTTATGGTCAGTGACAATAGAAAATTCCCCGCTGTAGAGATAAGCCTGTTGTTTTCTAGCATCCATACTATCTGCAATCACTTCTTTTCAATTGCAGTGTAAGTCTACACTCTGGGTAGCACCATCCCACTCCAGACACAATCTGGATAGCTGTATCTGGCTCCAGACACAATCAGGTGCACACAATATCCCCAAACACTTCTTTTCAATTGTAGTGTAAGTCTACTCTCGGGTTAGCACTATCCAGCTCCAGACACAATCAGGTACCCACACCATCCCCAAACACTTTTTTTCTATTCTAGTGGAAGTCTACTCTCTGGGGTAGCCATATCCATCGCCAGACACAATCAGGTGCCCACACCATCCCCAAACACTTCTTTTCAATTGTAGTGTAAGTCTACTTTCTGGGTAGCACTGTCCAGCTTCAGATATAATCAGGTACCCACACTATTCACAAACACTTCTTTTCTGTTTTAGTGGAAGTCTGCTCTCTCGGTAGCCATATCCGGCTCCAGACACAATCAGGTGCCCACATTATCCCCAAACACTTTTCAATTGTAATGCAAGTCTGCTCTCTGGGTAGCAATGTCTGACTCCAAACATAATCAGGTGTTCCTCCCCTATAAGCACAACATGGCTAAGAACATCTCCTAGTCCATGATCAGAAGCATCCATGCATACCATACAATTACTGAATAGTTGATGCTAGCACACAGTGGTGTCTGACATAACTGGTGGGATTTTCAAAAGGGTGGCTGCAGGACTTGCATCTGTATTTTGGAGATGTGCTGCATCCAGATGTTTGCATCCTATTCGCATACATCTTGATGCATTTCTGACAATGCCTGCAGTTCATATTAATTTTTGCCACAACTGTGTGACTTGTGTCCATTTTTCAGAAGCAAATGCATAATTCTTTTTGTGGTCTAATTTTCTGGGCAGAATCCCAGACTCATGGGTGAAGAACTGGTGCATTTCTTTAAAAATCTCATCCACTGCAGCTAACCCAGACAGAGGAGGAGAAGGATCTGGGTGTACTCATTACAGGGTCAATGAACAACTCGGCACAATGTAGGAAGGCAGCTGCAAAGGCCAACAAAATGCTGGGTTGTATTGCAAGGGGTATATCCTCGAGGAGGGAGGAGGTGATTCTGCCACTGTATAGGTCATTAGTTAGACCACACCTGGAGTACTGCATGCAGTACTGGCATCCATATCTGAAGAGGGACATTAAGTTACTGGAGGGGGTGCAGCACAGAGCAACAAAGATGATCAAGGGGCTGGGGGACTTATCACACGCGAGAGGCTGAAGGAGTTGAACATGTACTCACTGGAGGAGAGGAGAGACAGGGTGACAGATTGAAACCTTAAATACATGAAAGGAATAAACAAGACGGGTACAGAGGGGCTGTTCAAAGTAAGGAGGGGAGGGCCACCAGGGGCCATGATATGAGAATGGAGCAAGGAAGGTCAGGAGGAGATGAGGAGACACTTTACAGAGAGGGTGGTGGCTGGTGGAATGCGTTACCTGCTGAAGTGGTATGCAGTAGAACAGTGAACTGCTTCAAATGAGGATGGGACAGGACAAGGGGAAGGGTTAATGAAGGGGAAGGGTGGAAGGGAGAAGCAGCTGCAGAATAAGGGGTGCTAGCTGCACATTCGAGCAGACTTGATGGACCTCTAGGCCTTTATCTGCTGGCAAATTTTGTATGTTCGTAGTGTCTTTTTCAGTTAGCTGAATGCCGAATGCTTCCCTGCAATACTCAATCCATGGAATCTTTTCAGGCATTTTCTTTTTTCATAGGTCTGTTAGGGCTTTTAATGTCTGCTAAAGTTTTCCTAAAATATATGGTAATTCCTGCAGTCCTCAGAAATGCCCTAGCCGTTAGAAACATAGAAACATAGAATTTGACGGCAGATAAGGACCGCTTGGCCCACCCAGTCTGCCCATTTCTCTACCTGATGGATAAGCTGCAGATCCTAGTTAACCAGCAGCCTACTTCTTCCTACCCCCACCCCCTAGTATTGCCTTATGACTGTCCCATGCATGCTTGAATTCCACCACTGTTTTTGACTCCACAACCTCCTCTGGAAGGCTGTTCCATACATCCACAACCCTCTCTGTGAAAAAATACTTCCTTAAATTACCTCTGAGTCGCCCCTTCTATCTTCAAATTGTGCCCCTTGTTCTTGCACACTCTTTTTGAAAGATGCTACCTCTTGGACTTTGTTGATTCCCTTGAGGTACTTGAAAGTTTCTATCATGTCCCCCTCTCCCTCCTTTCCTCGAGGCTATACATATTAAGCTCCCTAAGTCTCTCTTCATATGTCTTCCGTGCAGACCCTGCACCATTTTAGTTGCCCTCCTCTGACAGCTTCCATCCTGTCTATGTCTTTGTGGAGATTGGGTCTCCAGAACTGCACCCAGTACTCCAGATGTGGTCTCACCAGTTGTCTGTACAGAGGGATAATAACTTCTTGTTTTCTACTGGTGATGCCTCTCCCTATGCATTCCAGTATCCCCCCAGCCCTCCTTGCTGCCCTCTCACATTGCTTGCCCACCTTTAGGTCATCTGATATGACTACCCCCAGGTCCCTTTCCATTTTTGTTGTTGTTAGTATCTCACCAGCCATTGTGTACTCTTCCCCTGGGTTTTTGTTTCCCAGGTGCATTACCTTGCACTTCTTAGCATTGAATCTAAGCTGCCATACATTTGACCATTCCTCTAACCTTGCCAAGTCCCTTCTCATCCTTTCCACCCCACCTTGTGCATCAACTCTGTTGCAGATCTTAGTGTCATCTGCAAAGAGACATACTTTTCCTTCCAGTCCCTCTGCAATGTCGCTTATAAAGACATTGAAGAGGACTGATCCTAATACTGAACCCTGCGGTACCCCACTGCTAACCCCCCTTTTTTCAGAGTGGACTCCATTTATTATTACTCTGTGTCCTATTCTCCAGCCAATTCTTTACCCAGGCTGTCATCTTGGGATCCACTCCCAGGCTGGCTAACTTGTATATTAATCTTTGTGTGGGACTGTGTCAAATGCCTTGCTAAAGTCTAGGTAGGCCATGTCCACAGCCCCTCCCTGATCAACTACTTTGGTCACCCAGTCAAAGAAATCTATCAGATTTGTCTGGCATGACCTTCCGGCGTAAATCCATGCTGCCTTGGGTCCTGTGCCCTCTGACCTCTAGATACGTAACAATTCTTTTCCTTCAGAAGTGATTCCATCATTTTCCCTACCACTGAGGTTAAACTAACAGGTCTGTAGTTTTCTGCTTCTGCCTTGCTCCCACTTTGTGAAGGGAATCACATCTGCCTCCTCCAGTCCTCAGGTACCACCCCATCTTCCCATGATTTGTTAAAGAGGGTAGTCAGTGGTGTCACTAGTTCTACCCTTAGTTCTTTTAGAATTCTGGGATGAATCCATCAGGCCCCATTGCTTTGTCCACCTTCAGTTTTAAGAGCTCTTTCAGAAACCTTTCTTCTGTAAATGGGCTGGTATCAACTTCTGTATCCAGAGTGTTTCTACTGTTTGTTTTAGGTACCTCCCCCTCTTCCTTTGTAAATACTGAGCAAAAATATTTGTTTAGTATCTCTGCCTTTTCACAGTCACCCTCTGCCCACCCTCCGTCCCTCCCCTTTATTAAGCCTCACTATCCCTCCCTTGGTCTTCCTTCGCTCCCTGATGTACCTATAAAAGGTTTTAGCCCCCTTCTTAACTGAGTTGACTATCTTTTCCTCGGTTTGGGCTTTTGCTGTTCTGACTGCCTTTCCAGCTTCCTTTTGCTTTAACTGATACAGTTCTCTGTCCTGTTCCTTCTGTGATTCCTTGTACTTCCTGAATGCTTTTTTTTCTTGAACCTTCACTGCCACTTCCTTTGAGAACCATAGTGGTTTCTACCTCGCTTCGCTTTTGTTTATTTGCTTTACACAAAGGCTTGTTACCTCTGTGATGGCAGTTTTATTATTCCCCATTGTTCTTCCAACCCTCCTTCCTGCCCATTTGCTAGTGCATTCCTTAGGCACTCACCCATTTTGGCAAAGTCAGCCCTCCTAAAATCCAGTACCTTTGTCTTTGTATGGTTTGACTCTATTACTGTGTTTATTGTGAACCATACTGTTCGATGGTTGCTAGTTCCTGGATGGCTACCCACTTCTACATCTGTGATCCCTTCATCTCCATTTGAGATAACCAGGTCTAAGATTGCCCTCCTGAGTGGGCTCCAATACTAGTTGTTCAAGGCATGCCCCTGTAGGGCATCTAGAATAACCCCACTCTTAGAAGTGGCTGCTGCAACTGCACTCCAGTTAACATCTGGCATATTCAGATCACCCATCAGCAATATCTCCCCTTTATCTGCCATTCTAAGTATACTTTCATTCATTTCCTTGTCCATTTCCTCCCCCTGAGAAGGGGGTCTGTATACAACCCCTGTGTGGATTGTGGTACCATTGCCTGCCTCCAAATTGACCCACAGTGCTCCTTCTTCTCCCTGTTTACCCTTTTGTTCTGTTGCTTTGATAGTGTATCCTGGTATGTTTACGTCCCAGTCATGGTTCTGTGTGTACCATGTTTCTGTGACTGCCATGATATCCAGATCTTCCTCCTCCATCAAGGCCACTAATTCAGGGAGCTTGTTACCCAGACTACGGGCATTGGTACTCATTGCTCTCCATTTTTTGATGGCTTTACCTTCTGTAGTGGCAACCCCCACTGACCTTTCTACCTTGGTCTTTTTCTCATTTAGTACCCTGTTTTGTAGGGGGAGGCTGGGATTTTCCTGCTGCTTATCAGTGCCTCCCCCCTTGACTAGTTTAAAGGCTTGCCAATGAAGCATTTAAACTGATTGCCCAAAAGACTTGTTCCCTTCCTGGACAGATGCAGACCATCCTGCCAGTATAGGCTGGTGTCCCTCCAGGTGGAACCCCAATCCCCAATGAAGCCAAACCCCTGTGCTCCACACCATTTTTTCAACCATTTGTTAAACTGCATGGTGCAAAGTACCCTCGCCTCACTCATGCCACTGACAGGCAGCACCTCTGAGAAGGATACTGTGTGTGCTACTTGTCTTAAGCCCCTCCCCAACTCTACAAAGTCCTTTTGCACTGCTCTAATTTCATGATGAGCCAAGTCATTTGTCCCTAGGTGGACAATGATGTCCAGCTCAGACTCCCGTGCAACTGTTCTCGTGATCCTAAGGATGCGCTTCCTGTCCCTCCAAGCCATGGCACCAGGCAGGCACCTTACTTCAGTTTTCCCTGCTCCCCCCAGTTCTATCCCCCTAATAATTGAGTCCCCCACCAGGAGCTGCTTTCTTTCCCTGTGGTGCCCTCTGCCTTCTTCCTGAGGGCCTCCCTTGTGACAGTTGTCTGCACCCTCCTTAGTCTCCTTCATGGGTGCTTCCATGGGGAACTATGCTCCAGAATGGTGTATGGATTGTGGAGTGTAACAACTGACTGAGTGTGCCTCTGTTCCACCACCCTTACCTCCCTGAGCCCACTGTGGTCCAACTGCTGTGCATTCTTCACAACCTCTGAGGTAGTGGTGGTGGCTGTGGTGCTCCCTGGATGGGAGGTTCCCTTGCCACTGTCCAGTGCGGCCTGAAGATGGGCAACTTCCTCCTCAGGGCAGATAGTTGTCTGCAAACAGGGCAGCATCTCAGCCTCCAGAAAGACTCCCGGAAGACTGCTGCCCCACAGCCATTACATTGTACTACTCCCCACATAACTGTCTACCTTGTTTAGTTTTTTTTTTTTTTTTGTGTGTGTGTGTGTGATTGGTGCGTTATATAGAAATATATGTATTTATATAATGTGTATGCTTATATTGTCAGTGCAGTGTGCTAGACAGGATATGACAGTGATGTGTACCTTGCCTTCTTGAGGAAATGATGTCAGAACCCCAGATATAAATGAACTATTTCCATGGGTGGTGGGGTGAGGGTGGGAAGGTTGGGCTTAAACTGTGCCCTCAATGAACAATCAGCTAAACGCTCTGACCTACCTATGTGATGAGTGCCTTCCTGTCAGCAAGATGCCATACATGACAATTTGTAATACTGCTTCAAACCAATTTGACAGAGACAATACCCTGCTAATCAAACAGAGAAAAATCCAAACATCCAAGTCAGACACAGGTAAACCTCCCCAGCCCCAAAAGAGCCTGGTGACTTGTGCTCTGAAAACAGTCAGCCCCAAAACACATCAGCTGTGCAGAAGGGCAGACACAGAAAACAGTATTCAGCCTATCTGGGTTTAAACTCTTCCTGCACTGAAAACCTTAACACTTGTAACAAAGTAAAGCAACTCCACCTCCCTCTGTTGATTGAAAGACTGCCTTTTCTGATAATTCTAAGTTGCTTATTTCACCCTTCAGTTAGAAGTATCCTCCACCTGAAGAATATTAACTTTCCTAAGGAATCTGCTTCAAACCAAAGACAATTGTAAATTGTAAGGTTCACCTCCCTCTGTTGTGAGTACTACTCACTTTCTTGCAAATCTTAAGTCCAGTGTTGCAGCTTGCAGCCAGAGGTAGCTTCACCTGAAGACTATGAGGTTATCTGATGAGCCTGCTAAAATTAGTACTTTTATCAAGGTCTGTAAGATTCTTCCAGAGCTATTGGCTGTTAAGTAGCTGTGATGTAAGAACTTCCTGACACAGTCTGGCTTGGCCTTATAAGGCACACTGAGGTAAACAAAAGAAAAACCAGTTTCCACCCCCTAGGCACTGTCTGGGTCCAATACACAGCCTGTAACCTGCTCTCAATTCAGGGCTTATGATAAATTCTTAGCCCAGTGAATACTCACAGTATTACAAATATTGCAATGCAGTCAATCACTAACTCCAATCAAGTCAGAAGGGCAGAAACACAGAAAACAGTAAAATCTTAACAATTGTAACAAGTAAAGCAAACTCCACCTCCCTCTGTTGATTGAAAGACTGCCTTTTCTGATAATTCTAAGTTGCTTATTTCACCCTTCAGTTAGAAGTATCCTCCACCTGAAGAATATTAACTTTCTTAAAGGAATCTGCTTCAAACCAAAGACAATTGTAAATTGTAAGGTTCACCTCCCTCTGTTGTGAGCACTACTCACTTTCTTGCAAATCAAGTCCAGTGTTGCAGCTTGCAGCCAGAGGTAGCTTCACCTGAAGACTATGAGGTTCTCTTGGTATTGGGCATTGTCCATCCCAGAATGGCTACAGTCTTTGCTGGCTCAGGTCAAATGTGTCCCCCACTTATTCTGTAACCAAGGCATGACACCTTGTCCACACTGATTTGATATTTCTTCATTTTAACTGTTAGTCCAGCCACCTTCAATATGCAAAGTACTTATGTCACATGCCTAATGCATTCCTCCAATATCTGGCTGTATCGTAGGGCTGCTGTAGTGCCCTTATAGTTAGGGTAAAGTAGGGTGCTCAATGATAAACCCTAACTTTGCAGTTTAATACCTTTGGCGGTGTTTGCCAGAATAGCCTCCAAATTTGCATTTTCCATCGATGCGCTATATTGTAAAATCATGGAGAATTTCATGGTGGCACCTTGTGCAGTTTCTAAGGTCTTGATACACATCATTTGGTAAAAGGGTCACATTTTTTCCTATACTTAACATGTGAGAGTTTTTTTGTGTGTGTGTTTTTTTTTTTTACTGTCATGCACAGACTACACTGTAGTGAATTTCTGCACAGAACTTTCAGGGTACATGTGCTCTCTGCTGAGGTAGTGCCTTTCAAAGGTTTAGTGAAACAATATTAAATGGTTACTGAATGATAAGGATTTAAAAATAGATACGCAATATGAACCAGAAAGTTTTGGTTTGCTAGAGTGCTTTTTGGTTTGCAAATCTGATGTATCAGGATTCATGAAGCAAAAATGGGTCTCATTAAGTCCACTTTATTGTTTGTGACAGTCACTCTCTTGTTTTTTTAATTTCTGTTGCTGCTGAAGATATAAAACATGTGTAAAGGTATAGTTTTAGCAAAACTAAACATCCCTGAAGCATTTAAACTAGCCAAGGGGGAGGCACTGAAAAGGAGAAGGGAAATCCTAGCCCCTCCAAACAAATAATCATGGTAGTTAGTGAGGTAAACACCACGATAGAGAAGTCAATAGGAAGAATGGCAGGGGTAAATGGAGAAAAAGACAAAGGCAGTTAGGACAGAGATAGGGCAAAAAGGGATAAGGCCATCAAAAAATGGTGGATAATGAGTACCAATGCCCGTAGCCCAGGAAATAAGCTCCCTGAACTGGTGGTCTTGATGGAAGGGAGATGTCTGGATCTCGTGACAGTCACAAAAGCATGGTACACAGAGAACCATGACTGGAATATCAACACACTAGGGTGCACAATCTACAGGGGGGACAGGGAGGATAGAAGAGGAGGAGTAGTAGCTCTCTATGTAAGGGAAGGGATCAAAGCAATGGAACTAAAGGGTAAACAGAAAGGAGAGGAGGCACTATGGGTCACCCTGGAGACTGGAAATGGCACCACAATCTGCACAGGAGCTGTGTATAGACCCATATCTCAGGGGGAGGAAATGGACAAGGAAATGATAGAAGACATCCTTAGAATGGCAGAGAAAGGGGAGATATTGCTGATGGGGGACCTGAATATGCCAGATGTTAACTGGAGCACTTTTGCTGCAGCTACATCCAAGAGCAGGGCCATTCTCAATGCCCAACAGGGAGCATGCTTCAGACAGCTAGTTTTGGAACCCACTGAGAGGGAACAATCTTAGACCTGGTACTCTCAAATGGGGACAGAGAGAGGATCTCAGATCTAGACATGGGTAGCCATCTGGGAACAAGTGACCACCAAACAGTGTGGTTCATGATAAACTCAGCTGTAGAGTCAAGCCACACAAAAGTGAAGGTACTAGACTTCAGGAGGTCTGATTTTGTCAAAATGGGAGAGTGCCTCAGAAAATTACTAGCAAACAGGTAAGACAAAGGGGTGGAGCAGCAATGGGGAAACATTAAAACTACCATTACATAGACAACAAGCCTTTGTGTGAAGCAAATAAACAAATCAAATTGAAAGAAAAAAACACTATGGTTCTCAAAAGAAGTGGCAGGGAAGGTTAGGGAGAAAAAGATAGCATTCAGGAAGTATAAGGAAACACAGAAGGAGCAGGACAGAGAACTGTACCAGTTAAAGCAGAAGGAAGTGGGGAAGGCAGTCAGAATAGCAAAGGCCCAAACCAAGGAAAAGATAGCCAACACAGTTAAGAAGGGGGATAAAACCTTTTATAGGTACATTAGGGAGTGAAGATAGACAAAGGGGTGGGATACAGAGGTTGAATAAAGAAGAGGATGGGTGGGCAGAGAGGGACAGTGAAAAAAGCAGGGATACTGAACGAATACTTCTGCTCAGTATTCACAAAGGAAGAGGAGAGGGAAGTACCTAATCCAGTCAGTAGAAACACTCTGGATAGGGGATTGATATCAGTCCTTTAACAGAAGAAAGGTTTCTGAAAGAACTCCTAAAACTGAAGGTGGACAAAGCAATGCGGCCTCATGAGATTCACCCCAAAATTCTAAAAGAACTAAAGGGAGAACTAGTAACACCACTGACTACCCTTTATAACAAATCATGGGAGAATGGTGTGGTACCGGAGGACTGGAGGAGGTCTGATGTGATTTCTCTTCACAAAAGTGGGAGCAAGGCAGAGACAGGAATCTATAGACCTGTCAGTTTGACCTCAGTGGTAGGGAAAATGATGGAATCACTTCTGAAGGAAATAATTGTTCAGTACCTAGATGCCAGTGGGGCACAGGACCCAAGGCAGCATGGATTCACAGTGGGAAGGTCATGTCAGATGAATCTAATCTATTTCTTTGACTGGGTGACCAAAGTAGTAGACCAGGGAGGAGCTGTGGACGTGGCCTACCTAGACTTTAGCAAGGCATTTGACGCAGTCCTGCACAAAAGATTAATAAACAAATTAGGCAGCATGGGAGTGGGTCCCAGGGAGGTAGCCTGGGTAAAACATTGGCTGGACAACAGGATGCAGAGAGTAATAGTAAACAGAGTCCACAGTGAAGAAAGGGGGGTTACTAGTGGGGTACCGCAGGGTTAAGTACTGGGTCTGGTCCTTTTTAATGTCTTTATAAGTGACATTGCAGAGGGACTGGAAGGAAAAGTATGTCTCTTTGCAGATGACACAAAGATCTGCAACAGGGTTGATACACAAGGTGGGGTGGAAAGAATGAAACAGGACCTGGCAAGTGTGTGGCAGAGTGACTGATGGACCACTTTTCTATCTCCTTATTTCCTAGCTACCAAAACTTCTGTTGCTCAACAGTTGACGCTTTTCTCTTTGCTTTTCTTCTTTTTCCCCCTACCCTAGGTTGGCCACCAAGCGTAGCTCTTTACTTTCCCTACTAAACTCATTGGAACTTCATCTTCTTAAACTGGCTGCTCAACTCGTTGCCTCTCCGATTTCCAGAATCTACACTTTGTCCCTTATCCATAGCACCGTGCCGGACCCTATGGAAAACTACAAGAGTAACGCATGTCTTTAAAAAGGTCACCCCAAGGACAAGGTCAATTACGAACCTATAGCAATTCTCTCTGTCCTTAGCAAGATCCTAGAGAAAATAGTTGTATCACAGACCACTGACTATTTTACATGCTACAATCTCCTCTCAGACACCCAGCATGGTTTCAGAAATGATCATAGCACCGCCACAGCTCTTCTTCAATTAACTACTGATGTTCTGTCCAACATGGATTCTGGAAAACTCACAGGTGCCATCTTCATTGACCTCACTAAGGCTTTTGACCTTGTAGACCATCCCCTGCTTCTCTCCACCATCCATAAATTCCATTTCTCTACCGCTGTTGTGGACTGATTCTGCAGCTACCTGTCAAACAGGTCGCAAGCTGTCAAATTTAACTCCTCCCTGTCCAACACGTCTACTGTCAACCTTGGGGTCCCCCAGGGCTCTATCCTTGGGCCCCTTCTGTTCTCAATTTTTATCAAAAATGCAGCTGAAGTCCTGGAATCCTGCTCAGCTATTCTCTATGCTGATGACCTGATCATCTATACTGGTTCTTCTAGTATTGCCTGCATAAACACATCACTTACCTCAGATTTAAATAAGGTCTTAGACTGGATCCTAGACCATAAGCTTGTACTAAATGAAAAGAAAATGAAAGCCATGCTCCTAGGTTCCACACCGAAGATTAAGGCCTGTTCTAGTTTGCTGGAGGTTCTTCACCCAGGAGGAATTCCACTTGAAAATGTTACTTCCTTCAAGTACCTTGGGATCCTGCTGGACCATTCCCTGGATTTTAATCTTCACATTCAGTCCTCATGCAAAGCTGTAAACTCGAAACTGGGAGTAGCTTACAAAACAAGCTACATGCTTACACCCTCGGCAAAATTAGCAATTGCTTGAGGTATTCTGCTCCCAACCCTTACTTATGGTGCCTCTACTCTTACCTCTGCCCATAAAACCTCCCTACTAAAATGGGACGTAACTTATAACAATATATGCTGATTTGCCTCTTGGTCATCTCGACTCAAACATCACTGCCTTCTTTATAAGGATCTGAATTTTTCTTTCACCTTCTTCCAGTAGACAATGCTACCTTGGATCACTAATGGACTTGATCAACCAAGAAAAAAAACCATCCCAGCTGGTGGCGTTGCTGGTCCCTCAACCATCCTCCCACGGCCTGTGATCAGCTGATAAATCCTTGTTCTGTGTTCTGAGATATCGGATGACTAAAGGCACAGGGGCCTTCCAGTTCTCTACTCCCAGGCTATGGAATGCTCTTCCACTCAACCTCCAGCTGTCACAGTCTCACTTTAAATTTAAAAGTGAATATCATCGTTATCTATCCTTAGCTGATGCTTGTAAATGCTTTGACCCAACCTGAAGCTCCTGAGACATACCAGTAATGTCATCCCTGCTGTAATCCAACTCCAAGACTGTCTCATCTTCTCTTCCCCATATTTTTCCTTCTCTCTGCAAATAACTTCTTGACTACTAGCTCTCTTCCTTCTCGAACCTTGTTGCTGACCATCCACTGTTGTTTTGCCAGTTACCACCCCTGACCTTCCTTCTGTCAGTCTTTCTTGTTATGTTTGAACATTCCTTACATTTCTGTCTATATAACCTGGCTCTCTTATTAACCCTTTCACTCCACAGGTCGGGTCCATGGTTTCTGCACTTATTATATATCTTACTGCCATTATTTGTATAATGCTTGCCATTATTTTTTATTGTTTCTACCCATTGTATTTTTGTAGCACTGCTGTACTGTTCCTCTATTTGTGTTACTGTAACTACGTTGCTGTTGTTCAACTCTTCTCTTTTTGTTGTACTCTCCTGGGTCGTGCCTGAAAATAGTCATTTTATGGCTAGTGCACCAACACAGTTAACAAAAACTAAATAAATAAATAAATAAATAAACTTCCTACTAGTTCTCTCTCTCTTCATTCTTTTTCCATTTCCATCCATCCAGTTCCTAGAATGATGCCAAACACCCGGAAAGGTGTTGTGTAAAGTTCATAAGTGCATTTTATGTACAAAAAGCATGAAGGATAGTTTAGATAGCAGGAATGAATTCGGTTAATAAAGACTTTTTAAAGAAAAAGGATTCAGAAGTCATATAAAGCAATAATAATGTCATAATTAGCACAGTTATAAGAAATCCTTAAGGTATTTTGAGAAATTCACACTATAAACATGTTACTGTATAAGGTTTTATATGTATGGGAATGTCGTATATTTACAAAAGTGCTTAGTTACTGTGGATCAGAAATATAGAGTGAATATCTGTGAAGATATACTCTGTGGGCCGGATATTCAAAAGGGTTGCACCATGCGCAAGTCCAAAAGTGCGCCATTCTGCGATATTCAGCAGGAGGCAGTTGCGCCACCGGAAACAGGCTGAGCAACAGCGCAATGCAAATGAAGGCATGCGCAACTGAAGGGGGTGGATCCATGCATGAAGAGCGCAATGCGATATTCAAAGACTTGCGCAATGCACAAGAGCCGAACAGCCAGAAGTTGCGCCTCAGCGGAAATGAGCCAAAATAAAAAGGCTCAAGGAAGAGGCGCAAGAACGCGACAGGGAAGACACATGAGGCAGAGAGACAGAGAAGGCTAGAGTAACATACAGTGCAGGCCAGGGAGTGCACAGGACAGAAGAGGGGCAAGGGAAGGTGTATGGGGCCACAGAGTACAGAGGCCAGTAGGTGTACCAGGTGCAGTGGAGGTAGCAGTCAGGACAACGGGGGTAACAGAGCAACATCAGCCAGGGGGGGTCACAAGCCAGGGAGATGGACAGTGCCAGATTCCACATCAAAACTGTAATGAGGGGGGTGAGAATGCATGCTGCAGGGGCGTGGCATTGGAAGGGCCCCGTCGGTGAGTACGCCCCAACAGGCAGTGATGCACCGCATCAGCTTTGAGCTGTACACAGATGTAGAGATCGTGGGCCGTACCGCCTGAACAGGGCAATACTGAGATGGCTCTGTGAGCTGTGCAGTGATGTGATGCAGGCACCCTCACGATGGAGTCACGCTCTGTCGGTGGAGACCAAGGTGACAGCCTGCATGTGCCTGCTCACCACGGGCACCTTCCAGAGGCTGACAAGGGACACCACAGGCATCACACAGTTGGCCATGTCACGCATCCTCACCCAATTCCTCAGCGCACTGCTGCCACATGCTGCAGAGCACATCCAGTTCCCCAGCACTGCGGCAGAGCATACAGCAAACATGCAGGAGTTCCACAGGGTAGCACGTATGCCTGGCATGCTAGGGCCATAGACTGCACCCATGTGGCCATATGCATGCCACCTGGCCCCGATGGGGCTACATATAGGAACAGGAAGGGCTATTCCAGTGTCAACTGCCAGGTGGTGTGTGATGCCACTGGGTGCATAATCAATGTCTGTGCCACACACCCTGGCAGAGCACATGATGCCTTTGTATGGTATCAGTCCACACTGTGCCATCGATTCGAGAGTGGGGACATCCCCACAGGCCATCTAGTGGGTGAGAACGCATGTAGGAATTGCAAACGTGGGGCAAGGGTGGGAATGCCACAGGTGCTATGGTGGCACACAGGGATATTGGCAATATGGACCTGAACATGATACTCATCTCCACCATCTCCACACAGGTGACAGCGGATACCCACTCCGTCCCTGGCTGCTCACACCCTACCGGAGCCCCATGACCCCATTGCAGCAACACTATAATGAGGCACATGCCGCCACATGCAACATCATCGAGCGGGTGTTTGGGATGCTCAAGGCATGCTTCTGATGCCTAGATACCTCCAGCGGTGCCCTACAGTACAGCCCCTCAAAGGCCTGTGGGATATTCCTGGCCTGTTGTATCCTGCACAACATGGCCAAAGACTGTGGGATAGCCATTCAGGTCAAGGAGGGGGACAGCGATGGGGACGCCAGCAGCGCCGGTGATGATGGTGATGAGCAGCCCCCCCTTGGACAGCGGGACTCCCGACTGATCCAGCAGGCCCAGCTGCACTGGAACACCATCACGGAGGAGCATTATGCACGACACAGGTAAGTCAAGGGGCCATGTGCAACCAACACTGTCCTGGCACAACCCACAGGCACACAGAGTAACACACCAGTGGTGCATGACGGCAAGGGGAGTGGAAGGGACCAGGCACACAAACACACCATCAGGGAGGGGCGAACAGTCATATGGAGACACACACACACACCAGGCACAAAGCGTACATGGGCAGGTGCACAGCAGAGCAGGAACAGACATGGCAAACACACAGATCCCCAGACCACACCCACCACCTGTACTGTCCAAGTACGTGTGTCAGATGCTGGGCACCCTTGCACCTTTGTGTACAGTACAATGCAGGCATCATCATGCACATGCGGGACAGCAGTTGGGATGGTGTGCAGGTGGTCCGTATGTCAGCGTGATGCAGGGCACCCACCAGTGCACTGCCCACCATGATGCACAGTGCACAGGGCAGCACCAGACAGGGCCCGCACTGGGAGACAGGTCAGTCATGTTGCACCATTCCACGGCCACCGCGGATGCATGGGCAGCCCCGCCGTGACCCAACAGCACTGGCAGGCTGAGCAGGGGCCACATGGGGTGGCACCGATGGACCACCAGGGGTCCCACTGCACGATTGCGACCTTGTCCGCAGTGGGGTCTGAAGTATGCCAAACATACCTGCACCAGGGGTGCTCAGGATGCCCATAGCAGAACCCGGCATCAACAGGCTTGGTGTCACATGACACCGGGAACGGGGAGTGGAGAGCATACTGTGTGGGGTGCATGGTACAGGGGCACCTGCTTGTGTGCCCAATGCAGCCATGACAGCGACCAATGCCTGGGTCTGCCTGTCAATGGCGGTGGTCACATCCATCCGCATATGGACCATCTCTGCATGGTCCAGAGCACAGTCCCTGCTGTGCCGCTCCACAGCCACACACAGTGCCTCCACGGATGTTGCAACCCGCCTTTGCTGCTGTACTGATTCCCACAGCAGGCAGGACTGTTCTTCAAATGGGTACTCTGCCACAACAGCATCCTGTCCCCCAGGGTATGGGAGGTCCTGATGCTCAGCACCCCTTGAGGGTGGGCGCTGTTCACCAGGACCAGGAATGGGCATATCAAAGGGCGGTGGGCATGTGCCACCACTGGACACTGTACCCCCAGACCTGGTGGGTGACTGCTGCTGCTGCCCTCCAACCGCTGTGCCCCAGGGACCACTCGTTCCACTGCTGTGGCCGCAACAGTGCCAGACACCTGCACAGCCACCGGTGCTGCCCTACCAGTGCTGACAGGCACAGCCTGGGACTGTGCCGACATGCTGGCACACATGTTGGAACCAGCTAGGCCCAGGGGCACATGCTGGCCTGCTGTGTGTCCATCATGGAACACACACATGTCACTACCCCTTGCAGTCCTTGCATCATCAATGGTGCAGGTACATGCTACAGCCACAGTCACAGCGTGCTGGCATGCTTGTATGCCAGACTGCTGAGACACAGGCTGTGCACCTCCCACACCCGACTCACCGACACCAGAGCTGGCAGCCCGGCGTGCATGCTGGTGCAGTGCATGCTGGCTGGTGACAGAGGTGGATGGACCCTCCTCCATGTCCAGCAGGTCTTTCTCACTGCCTGGACCCACCACCACCGTCCCCTGAAGACGAACAGGATCTGTAACAGAAAGAGAGAACATGTGAGTGCATGTGAACAACCTCCCCCCCAACACCATCACCATGTCATACCGTGCAGTGATGGGCTTCCACCTGTCTGGAATCCACCTCCTGGTACGCCCTCAATAGCATTCCGCTGCATTGATGCAGCCAGTCAGTCCTCAGCCTGGGTCAGCTCCACCACTGTTGGCTGGCCCCCGCCTGTGCCAGCATGTGCCGCCCTGAGGGCTGCCACCTTCTCCTTCACCCTCCTGCGGTCTGTCCCCATCTTCTTTTTGCATTCCTGCATGGAGCACTGGTGGCTTCCGTGCAGGTTCACTGCCCAAGCTACCCCCTCCCATGCAGCCACACAGGCCTGAGGGTGCCCGCTATCCACTCAGTAGTGGCTCCTCCTCCAGGGCAGGCCTGGAAGAGGGCCTCTGTCTCCGCCGTGGTGAAGTTGGGCCTCCTCCTCCGCCCACCATCCTCACCCTCACCTTGGCTCTGCTCGGTCATGTCGATCTGTATGGGTGGAAGTGGACACCTGTCACTGTGCAGTCTACAGCATTATCCCATGACCACTGTCCAGTATATCACACAACATGCAACCCACCTCTCACCTGCAGTAACCGAATCTGGCCAGCGCAGCCCAATGTCGCACATTTATAGCGCAATGCATGCAAATTAGGAGTGGAGCAACTGTAATGAGATGCAAATCGCGCTACTGCACCTTTGAATGGCTGATCAGATGATTTGCATGTGTCGGCTGAATATCGCGCCGTTGCACTTTGCGCACTACGGTTGAGCCGGCTGAGCCAATGGCGCAGATCCATGACTGTGTGGTACACTGCATTGCGCATGCCCAGGTAGCTTACGCAGGCATCTGCCATGCTGATGACGTGCTGTGCACGATCGGCACTTCAGGCCATGGCCACCATTGTGCCAGTGGCGCTACAGCACTGGGCACCATATGGCGCTGTGGCACTACTGCACAATAGTCCACTGTGGCACTGGCACACAGGTGATCGGTCACGCAGGATGCATAGATGTCAGATGGCGCTGTGCGTGGCCTTGCGTCATAGACCCCTGACCTGGTGTCTGACCTTTGCCCCCTAGCACTGTTCAGCTGCCATGTGTACGGCTCTGTTGCGCTGTTTGGTGACAGCGCTATGTGAACCGATGGCACTATATGAACAGCGCAATTGGAACCTATGGTGGTCTATTGCACAACATTTCCACGTGGGGTTATGGCACGCAGGAGAGCTCCCCAGTGGAGTCAGTTTTAGGTGGCCAACCTGGTGGCAATGGTTGAGTCCCACTTTGGGGCACTGTTTGGGGATCAGCCCCTCACCATGGCCTGCACCCATGTGTGGCTGCAGGTGGCCACTGAACTGGAGAGGGTCACAGGGTGGTGCCGGTCTGCTGACCAGTGCAGGCACAGATATAGTGACCTCTGCAGGAGGGAGCAGGACGTGCTGCAATGCCTCAGGTCACATGCCAGGAAGGGCATTGTGCCTAGGCCAGGTGGGTGTACCATCTATGCACCTGTATTCTCCATAGGGGTGTGACTGTGTTTTGGTGGCGGTGCATGGGGGATGGCTCTGCCATGGTTGGCTGTGTCAGTGTGTGCAGGTGTGAGATGCATGGGTCCGGCCGTGTGGGCAGGCACACTCACTGGGGCAGGGGGCATTCTGCTTTGGGGTCACACTGATGTTTTTCTCAACATTTGTCACCCACAGGCCTGGCGGAGCGGATGCAGGCCCAGGTTGAGGAGGGCCGTGGCGGGGCCCAGGTGGCAGCCAGAGGAGGCGTGAGGGGTGGGCCACAGCGGCAGCAGCAGCCACAGCTGCTTGATGAGTGTGACTGTCATTACATCATGGATGCTATTGCATGCTGGAGGGGGTGGGCATGACCACCAGCCATGGACAACACAACCATGCACGACACAGGCGACAGTCATCACTGTCCAGTGTCACTGCACGTCTGTGTGTGCATCACTGCTGGTCCATGCATGCACTGGGCACATGGCTGTGGAACTGACATCCCACCACATTGCCACGTCACTTGACAGCTTTGTTTGTGCTGTGATGGACATGGGCAGTGTGTGTGTGCAGTGGTGCACATAGCTGGTGCTGCCTGGTTGGGCGGGTCATGTGCATGGTCACTGTGGGTGGGTGCATACCATCACAGGTGCGGGGCACTAGGCTATATGCCTTGCAGGATGGGTGGTGTTCAGGGTTGTGGACAGTCACAGCCATTGACTGTGTTCCCTTTTCCTAGGTCTCAGCATCCTACGGAGGATGGACTGTGCCCTCCAGCGGCTGACACAGGTGTCAGTCGCTACACATGACCTCCTCACAGACATGCAGTGCCATGGGGTCAGGCGATGCCGGAGGAACCGGGAAGATCAACCGGCAGCAGGGGACCAGCCTGCCGGGTGCTGACTGTGCTTCCCTTCCCACTTCACCCAGCCCTCCCACCCTGCCTTCCCTCTCCCAGTTGTTCACCCCTACCCCTTACCCACCCCACCCCACCTTGTACCCCTACCCCCTTGTCTTGTACATATATGTATATAGTTATGTTATTGGTCTTGTGTTGTATATATCTTTTTCCAATATATATATATTTTGTTATGAATACTGTGGTGGTCTCTGATTTGCAGCTGGCTATGGTTGCTCAGTTGCAGTGGTGTGCATGGCATCTGGGATGGTATGGTCCTGGGGGTGTGTGTGTGTGTGCATGGGGAGGTGTCTCCGGTGTGGGTGTGACTTTCAGTCGGTCTTGCCATCTGCTGCCGCCCACTGCTGGGTGCCCAGGGTGGGTCTGGCTTGTGTGGTACTGTGCTACACGAGGTTGCAGTGTGCCGGGGGGGGATGCATGGTGTTTACTGCAGTGATAGTCACTGCACATGGGTGGTGTCTTGGGGTCACAGTTCAGAGTGTGCTGTGCAGAAGGGGGGCTGATGTGCACTGTGGTTGTCAACCCCCTGTGTGTGGCAGTCTCAGCCTGCCAGTGGGTGTGCTGGGGTGACATGGCCCTGCTGTGCTTTGTTGGCTTGCCCCCATGGGCCGGTGGATCATCCATCCCTCCCCCAGTGATGCTGTGCTTGGGGTGTGCGGGTGTATTGTTAGTTCTGCAGTGTGTTCCTGTGCCCATGTGTGGCATGGCTGGTGGTGGGCCCCAGCCTGCCTCCCTGGTTGTGCAGTTCCATTGCTCTGCTGGGGGGGGGGCTCTGCTTGTGCTATGGCACCTCTGGACTGCTCAGCTGGGCTAGCCTTGTTGCGCTATGGTGCATCATTTCTGCTCAGCTTTCCCTTCCTAGTTGCGCTATGGCGCAGTTTGTGTGATATTCAGACGTTGGCTGCTTGCGCAGTTTGTCTTGCTCCATGTTTGAATATCGCGTCTGTTGCGCATATGCGCAATTGACTTGTGCTTGCTCCTGCTGTTGCGCACTTTTTGGGCGCAGTTTGAATATCCGGCCCTGTACCTTTAACTGAACCAGGAAGTCCCCTGAAATAACTCCTCCCCTTGTTTTGAAACAGCATGTCCAGACATGTAAATAGAAAAGGGCTCCGTCAGGTGACCCCGCCAAAAAGATATAAAAACCTCTTCACAGAGTTTACTTCAGTTCAGCCAAGTGGGGCTCAGCTCTGAGAGAGAAGAGAGAGGTTTTACTGCTACTGCAGACAAGTCACTGAATGCAGATTAAAAGGGTCTTAGGAGCTCTAAGATCCAGGACTGTATTATGTGAGAACTACTGATGTTAAGTAGTGATATTCTTTGCAATTTTTTGTTTTCATTTATTATTTTTCTAACTTTTGAAAACTAAATATTACACCAAGATGTGTTTTAAGCCTGTAAATTTACCTCGTCTGAAGTTTATTCCCACACGCTGTGAGAAGAATGGTCAAATATATGGCAGCTTAGATTCAGTGCAAAGAAGTGCCAAGTAATGCACCTGGGAAACAAAAACCCAGGGGAAGAGTACACAATGGGGGGGTGAGATATTGACAACAAAAATGGAAAGGGATCTGGGGGTAGTTATAGCAGATGACCTAAAGGTGTACAAGCAATGTGAGAGGGCAGTAAGGGGGGCTGGGGGGATACTGGCATGCATAGGGAGAGGCATCACCAGTAGAAAACAGACAGTTGTTATCCCTCTGTACAGACAGTTGGTGAGACCCCATCTGGAGTACTGCATGCAGTTCTGGAGACCCCATCTCCACAAAGACATAGACAAGGTGGAGGGTGTCCAGAGGAGGCCAACCGAAACGGTGCAGGGTCTGCACCAGAAGACGTATGAAGAGAGACTACAGGATCTTAACATGTATACTCCTGAGGAAAGGAGGAAGGGGGGCATGATAAAAACTTTCAAGTACCTCAAGGCAATCAACAAAGTCCAAGAGGGTAACATCTTTCTGAAAAAGAGATGTGCAAGAACAAGGGGGCACAATTTGAAGATGGAGTGATGGCTCAGAGGTAATATGAGGAAGTATTTTTTCACAGAGAGGGTTGTGGATACGTGGAACAGCCTTCCTGAGGAGGTAGTGGAGTCAAAAACAGTGAGGGAATTCAAGAATGCATGGACCAGATATAAGGCAATTCAAGTGGGAGGTAGGAGGAAGTAGGCTTTTGGTTAACCAGTATCTGCAGCTTACCCATTAGGTAGGGAAGTGGGCAGACTAGGTGGGCCAAGCAGTCCTTATCTGCATCAGATTCTATGTTTCTATGATGTATAATGTTTTTCTGAAACAGGATTTTATATTTTTGTTTTTGGAGAAGTTGGCCACAATTTTATATTTCACAAGTTCATGATCTCTGCCAAGCAATTTCTGTTTCAAACCACTTTTTTTTGGTTCAAATGAAAAATGTTCTGGTACACTAACCAGGTAAAGTGGTCCATACAAACACATGAACATACGAAAACGCCAGCAGAAACAAGCCACATGGTCTATCAAGTCTCATGCACTGCAGCTAGCTCTTCAGTCTGCAGCTGCCCCACCCACCCCTCCCCTAGTTCAAACTACTAATTCCAGGAAAAGTGGTTTGAACTACTAATTCCAGTTCACAAACCAGAAAAAGTGGTTCCAACTTACAAACAGTAAAAATACATACAAATTATGTATTTTAAAACAAACACACACCTGAGCCTAATCAAACAGGACCCATTTAGCTGGATTCTGGTGTTTGCTTGTTTGTTTGTTTAAGTTGCCAGAAATTCCTTTTCTGTGCATCCAAAATCCAGGGTACCCATCTTAGTGAGATGAGCAATTCACCCATGTTCTCTATATGAGAAGAGCAGGACATTCTTGACTTCTGCAGCTGCAGTTGTAACTTGTGTTGCAGGCTGCAGTGAGATAGTGAGCTACCATTTCTCATACCTTTCTGTCTGTAATGTTGCCTTGGTATCTAGTAGTACCCCCCACCCCTAATTGCTGTCCCCCTAATATATTTGGATTTCCCTGGTGTCTAGTGGTGTCCCTCACCCTCAGATTGCCATCCCCCTAATTAATGTATTTTTTTCTTGTAACTAGTGGCATTCCCACCCTCTCTCTGATTGCTGTCCCTGTACTTAATTTATATTTCCCTGGTATCTAGTGGCACCCCACACCCTCCAGTCATCATCCCCATACTTGATTTATCTTCCCCTGGTGTCTAGTGTTACCTCAACCCTCTGACTGCTGTCCCCATACTTAATTTATCTTCCCCTGGTGTCTAGTGGCACCCTGCTACCCTCCGATTGCCCTTCCCATAATTAATCCTTTCCTGATGTCTAGTGGCAACCCCCGTCATCATCCCCTTAAGATTTTTGTCTTTCCCTGATGTCTAATGGCACCCCACCCTCCAATTGCCATCCCAGTCTGAAATAAAGGAAACTGTCCCTCAATATTTTTTAAAGGGACACTGTCAACCTTTCTTGCATCCTATTTCTAGTTAAAAACCCACATTTTACCATTGCTTAATGCTTACCATGTCTAAAATTTATGATGCTGCTGGTTGTTTTATCCACATCCTTGCTTAGTAGAACTGAAATGCATGCTAATGTATAGTTCCAACCAACCTTGTTTTGTTTCAAATCCTGGATCTGTTCTTTCTGCACACTTCCTGAACATTAGAAAACAAAACAAAACAGTGCAGCCACTCATAATGTAATAGTCTCTCTACTCCTACAGCATAATGAGTAGCTAGACTGTGTTGGGGGTGTTCCTAAGTCAGGAAAGATGCAGTGAGAGTTGATCAAGGAATGTAAACAAACTTATTTGTGTGTGGTAACACCAGCGTAAAGGGCAATCTGTTTTACACTTTTTAAAAGAAAAAAATAATCAGATTCAAACATCCAGATACACCAGCAGTTTCTAGAGAATGTGAACAATCATAACATGTGTTTTTTAAACTGGGGACACTTTGAGGATTTAGAGGGGCAACAGTATCCCTTTATCCTGCAAAAAAGAAAATGATCACACCTTGATCTGGCCCCCCTCCCATCCCCACCTCACATTCAGCACCCACCACCTCACAGTCCCCAATACACCCCCACACACCTTCACTCACCTAAACAAGTCACAAGGCAAAGATTCACTCTCCAATGTCTTGCTGCTGGAACCACCGACTGCAATATGAGAAACTAAAGTAATTGCAGTTCAATGTATTTTAATGGGGTTTTGAACTTTGTTGCATAATTTTGTCATTTTTGCATATTTTGACCCCAACTTTTCAACATGGCCTTTTTGAGACCCCACCTCATGGTCATTAGTGGTGGAATTGCACAAATTAAGCCCAAAAGGTGATTTCATGGTTGTTTGGTGAAATGACCTTTAGGACAGGATTTGGAAATGTTCACCACCCTTGTTCATGAGGTGGGATCATCAGAAAGCTATGTTGAAAATTTGGGGTCAAAATATGTAAAAATGGCAAAGTTATCCATATACGTTAACATCTGAATACACTAGCTTTTAACTTTAGTAATTTTAAATATTTTGATGCCAGATTTTTAACATAGCCGTTCTTTACACTACTTTATGAACAAGACAGCTGTCATTTTTCAAATCCTGGCCAAAATGTTTTTTGCACCTGTGGCACACAATGATGTTTTCATGCTACAATATGATGATTCAGAGGGGATTTGAAAATGGCCCAGGTTCATGAGTTGGGGATAATAAAAAGGCTATGCTGAAACTTTGGTTGCTCTGTTGGCACAAATGCAAGTGCAGGGCCCTTGCTTCCACAGCAACATACATTTATGCATCTATGAAAGAAAGGAGATGCAGGGCCCTGAAAGTCATGTGTTCCCATAGGCAAATGAGGATAGGATTATACTATCTCAAAATCTTTGCAAAACAAACTGCATTAATGCAACATTTAGGGTTCACATGAAACCGACAAAAGTAGGGAAATCTGATGTTAGGGTTTCAATCCCTAACACTCCTGCCCCACCCCTGAAGCAAATGAGGGGTGGAATCTTTCTTGGAGTTGTCTATCCTAATGTTCACCTCATTCTATACACTCTCGAAACATTGACACCTGTCTCCATCACATCTCAACTTTTCTGTTACTACAGTGGGGTGAGCATCGGGGTTGACAACCCCAAGGAAGACTCCACCCCTCATTTTCTTCAGGGGTGTGGCAGGGATTTGAAACCAAAACTTCAGATTTCTCTACTTTTGTTGGTTTAATCTGAACCCTAAATATTGCATTTATGCTTTTTTTCTTTCAAAGAATATGGCAATATCATACATATACAACAAAGTACAATCACCTGCCACAAACAGAATGCAGTCCAGGAGCTGCTGAAAAGCCACAGGTGCATTCTTCATCCTGAATTGCATTACCTGCATTTTGAATAGGCTAAAATAGATGGTAAGGGTTATCCTTTGCCTGGCTTTGAGTGCCAGAGTGACTTGCCAATAGCCCTTTCTTAGGTTTATGGTAGTCAATTAAGGACTCCCCAATTGCTCTAAGAACTCATCCATCCTGGATAATAGGTAAGCGTCTGACTGCACATCACTGTTAAAAACCTGCAGCAGTTGACACAGAACCTTGTGGCCCCACTATTTTTGGGAATAGGCACTACAGGAGAGGCCCACTACTGGACTGCTGATCAAACTGAAGAGTCAGCACCCCCTTAAATGCCTCCCCTCTAGCATACGTCCCTCTCTCTGGAATCCTGTATGGTGGCAGCCTCAGCAGGGCTTGGGCCCTTGTCCACATTATGCTCAGCCACTGTGGTGTACTCTGATTTTCCAGTGAATATATTCAAAAATGTTTGCAGCTTCCCACTCATCTCTGCTGCTTGGGCAGGTGTCAGCTACTCTGCGAGGATGATGGTATCAACAGAGAATTCTCCCTCAACCTCACTAAGGAGATCCACACTAGTGGAGCCAGGTAATTCTTCTTCTCTGGTTAGCTACACACTGCCATGACTATTATCTTTCTATCATGGTAGGGTTTCATCATGTCTAGGTGGTGTAGTCTCTATTTGCATCTCCTGTTGCGCAGCTCCACCAAGCAGTTTACACAATTTACAGTACCTCCCTCATCCTAAGTATAGACCCTTCCAGGCTGCCTGCAGTTCATTTTATCAGACCAAGATGAGCACCATCATATGTTGTCTGACCTCATATTCCTAGGCTCTGGCCCTATGGTTGTTCGTGATTTTTGCTTCTACTGTAGAGCTAGGTGCTTTTGGGCATGCCTTACGAGCTCTCTAAGCCATGACCTGAAGTCAGGACATCATCCACAACAGATTCCCCCTGGGAAGCAAATTCACCCTCCCAATCACCTCTTACTAGATCTAGGGTCCCCCCCCTCACCCTCTGGCTAGACAGGAGCTTGAAAGGTGAAAACACTGTGGACTCCTGTAGGACTTCCCTATATACAAATACTTGACACTTGGCACCCGGCTGCTACATATCTCCAGATGGAAGACCTCTGCAGGCCAAACAGCCTTCTCACACTGCTTTCCAAAACTCTGGTATGATCTCCCCCCACAAATTCGCCACTCTTCCTCCACCCATGCCCTATCCACTGCACTGGCAAATTGCCTTATGGTAAACTGTGCCTGTACTTGATAACTAAATGACCCCCCTCAACTAAATCCCCAACTGCCTAACCAGTGGCACCTCCCAATACTTGGAAGTTGGCTTATATCACCTACCATTGCACTTACTGGCTAGTCTTGCTTTCTCTGTCTTGTCTAGAATCAGCTGCTGCATATTAATCTGCCTCAGCAATCTGTATGCTACGTATGTGTGTGTGTGTCAATGTATGCCTCTGGGATACGCTAACTGCTCCATGTAACCGACTGTTAACCAACGTGTAGCCAAATGTTACTTTTTCCCAACATATACCTATTTTATGTTGTTAATTGATAACCTGCATGTTATCCTACCATTGTACCCCGCCCCCTAGTTCGCATGCGGAGACAAGCATCTTTTTGCTCAGTGTGCCTTTCCTGGTGAAACAATTCAATAAATATATAAATAAAAAATAAAAGATGGGGTTTATACTTGTCCCGCTCCCTTTCATGTTGGTCAGTGAATGCCCTTAGCAATAGTGTAATTTGGTCAGTCTGGATGGGCCATGCAGTCATTATCTACCTTTACTTTCTATGTTTCTGTGTTGTGCTTAGCGTTTACACAAATTACATTACAAATTACATAAGATCACTGCTGAGACCTACAACTGCACTTAGCTTCCCTCGTGGGTCTACCTTCTCCCCATTCTTCTCCTATTGTCTTTGTAGATTTCTGTGTATACTGGCATGCATCTATCCTTCCTTCCTTCCTTCCTATCTCCCATATTTATTAGGTGTAGTAAACTTACTGTTAAGTGATGCTTCTAATTTATCTCTATGTATTGCTATAACCAACCTACTCTATGTACCATGATATCCCTGCTGTTTTTCTATGATGTACTACTTGTATTGATTGTCTGTGATGTTTTTTATTAGGTGGTGGTAAACTTACTGTCATGTGATGTTTTTGCCTTTACGTATTTGTTACAAGCAATCTACTCTATGTACCATGATATTCCTGCTGTATTATTATGGTGCGTCATTGTACTGACTGTCTTTGATGTTTAGTACTTTGTATCAAGGACCTACTTTTGAATGAGAGTGCTCCATGAAGGCTATCCCTACACAATAAACGGAACTGACTGAACTGAACATATCTGCATGCTAAAATGAGTTCATTAGTTATAGGTAGGCAAATCAAAGCCACGTTAACATTGTCCCCCACACCTTTGCCACTCTCTGGCACTGTGGAAAATTTGCGCAGTAATCTGCCACATCTTTGAAAATACTGGGCCAGTAAAAAATGTTTGTAAGCCACCTTTCTGTGCAGCTAATTCCCAGGTGCCCCAAGAAAGGAATGTCATGGTCTAGATCTAGGAGCTGCTTCCTCTATTCCCAAAGGGGTCTGGCTCCTTATCAGAGAACTCTTCCTCTGGTCCTCCCTTAGGCATCCACTTTTTGTAAAGTAGCCCATTCTCCCAGTATATTTCTGTTTAACTATCTACCTGACAGTTACTGTAAACACTTACTGCCAGTTCTCTCAATTTCTGGAGGGACAGGCCAGATCTTTGCGCTCTACCCAACTCCTTGTGCTTTACTTTACCTAAGGTACACTCTCCTTCAATAGTAGGCGACATGCTCACAGCTAGGATCTACATCATCTGTAGTTGTGGCTGGGAATTGCTGCTCCCAGTGAGTTCCTCTGCAACACTCACTACCTCTCCTGCTGCTGAGGTAGGGGTCGCATCTGGCTGCACTGACCCCTTTTTCACCAGTAACCTGCCTCTGCTTAACTGCAGGTATTAATACAGACAATATTCTCTGCTATCCAAATCATTGCCCATAATCACATTCACAGGAAGGTCTTGTACTATTCCTACTTCTGGTATCCATTGTACCCCTTTGTGACTTAGGAAGACCCTTGCCATTGGCCCTGAAACCAAAGGGCTGGCCACTCTCTCAGTCCTGGAGCACTAGGAACAAGAACTAAGATTAAAACTAAATAAATAAAGGAAATAAATAAACCTAAAATTGTACAGGAAGCAGGAGAAAACATTGACGTCCTGGTACACATAGGGTCCAACGATCTCGCCAGCCGGTCAGTTGTGGAGACCAAGGAACACCTGACCAGGCTGGGTGACAAATTATCATCCATTTCATCTGGCATCTCCTTCTCTGAGATCCTGCCAGTCTGGGAGAGGCAAGCAGATGGACAGAAGGTCAGAGAATGGGAGATAGGGGAGCTAAATATGTGGCTCAAGGGCTGGTGCCAGGAAAAAGGACACAAATTTCTAGGTAACTGGCAACAGCTTTGGGAGTGAACATTCCTTAAATTCGATGGACTGCATATGACTAAGGAGGGAGTCAGTGCATTGTGGCAGAAGTTTGATGTCTTTGCAGCATATTTAAACTAGCAAATGAGGAGAGGGGTGCAGCACCTGATACGTCGAATGGGAAGAGCACCCCTCCCTCCCAGAGAGTGATCAAACAGGAGTTCAGCATGTTTGTAGTTCATTTGTATCATCAGGTAAGGAAAAAGGTCCAGCTCACCATACGATGCACAGGGAAAATACCAGACGTCACCCAACAACTAACACACCCATATGCAAAGACCTAGGCTGGCTGTCTCCCTCCTCCACCAGGCTATATTACCTCTGCAGCCTCTCTGACACCATCATCAGAGTGTCCAAGCCAGTATCTCTATCAAAACTGCTCCAGCCGGTGATACCTTCACGGGATCTTAGATCATCTGACAAATCTTTACTAACTGTTCCTCTCTGCCCGTACAAACAAGGGTTCTGGATCCTTCAGTTATGCTACCCCCACTTCTGGAACTTGCTGCCCCTGGACCTAAGAAATGCTCCTTCCCATGCCGCTTTTAAGCACAGTCTCAGAACTTTCCTTGCCTCGATGGACAAATGTGTTTGTTTTGATCCCACTTAAATCCTATGTTCCTAACAGATCTCCTCCTCTCTCCACATTATGAATGATATGCACTTACCCATATTTTCCTTTATGTTTTGATGATACTGCATATTTGTGTGTTCAGATGCCCTGTACTCATATCCCTGATATAATTGTAACATCCTGTTGTAATTTCTCTACTTCTGCCTAGTCACTTAGCTTGCCCTCATCCCCTGAGCCTATTATCCCTCACCATCCTTCCTTCCTTAACCCACATCCTCTGTTCTTGTAACCCTAACCATCCTCGCTTCTCCTCTCTTCCCTTCCCACTTTAGCCATCCCTCCTGTACCTTTTTTACTGTCCTTACCCTCTCCCTTCTCCTGCCCTTCGCTCCTCCTGTTCCCTGCCGCTACACTCCCCCTCTAGCCGACCTCTACTCTCCTCTCTGCCGTCTTTCGGTTCCACCAGTCCGGCTGCAGGTTGTAACCTTGTACCGCTAAAGCCGTACTTCGCCATCTCCTTTCTGATCCACCTCTCACCTTTCTGCCCCTCTCACTGCCATCTTTTCCCCTCCTTCTTTCATTCTTTCCTTCATCTCCCCTTTGTACTGTCCTCACCCCTCCCTCTCCCACTTATCATCTCTTCCACCTGTCTGCGTCCTGCCGTGACTTCGATCTCCCCTTTTCTCCTGCCGTCTCTTAGTTCCACGTGATCGCAGGTTGTTACCTGTGCGCTGAAGCCATATTACCTCCTTACTTCTGTGTTCTTCTCCTTTTGTGCCACCTCACTCTTACTAGGAGCACTCCATTTAACCTCCCTATACTGCTTCCCATTTATTCCATGCCCCATCATCCCCAATCCCTTATATACCCTGCACTTCCCACCTTGCACTGCCTCTACCTTCCTGTCCTCCCCCATCCCCCTAGTTGAAATCCTCTATACCCTTGCACACGGTCCTACCACCGTCCCTCTCCTGCACATTACCTTCCCCTATCTTTTGCACCGTTGTAACTCTCCCCTGCTCCCCGACCTCCTTCTCTCCTGCTGACTCCCGGTTCCACCAACCCGGCTGCAGGTGGTAACCTTCTTCCGCTAATGCCGCACTCGCCGCCTCCCTTCTGCTTTAACCTTCCCTCATGCCCTATCCTTTTTCTCACTGTTTGCTCTACTCCCCCCTTTTCTGTCTCTCCCGCTTTACCCAGCCACCTGTCCACTACCACCTCACCCCCTAGTTATCAATAATGAATACATGTATGATGATTCTCAATTGTTATGCTTTGACTACACTGTATGACTTTGTCCTTTCCCAATGTAACTTGCTTTTGTGTAATTTTTATGTATCACTGTGTTCTGTAACTGTACCTCCCGGGTCGTGCCTGAAAATAGTCACAAGATGGCTAGTGCACTTACCCGGTCAACAAAAAATAAATAAATAAATAAAATCTATACAATGCACAGGGGAAATGCCAGACCTTGCCCAACAAATAACACACCGAAATCTGGTCAATGGAAAATCATGTACACAAATGCTCACAGTTTGGGAAACAAGATCCCAGACCTTCAGGCAACAACGACAGAGGATAAACTGGACATGGTAGCCATTAGCGAGACATGGTTCACCAGTAACCACACTTGGTAGACTTTAGTACACGGCTATGTACTGTTCAGAAGAGACCAAGCTACAAAAAGGGGAAGTGGAGTGGCCCTTTATGTCAATGAAAATATCAAAGCTACAGAAATTCAGAATACACATAAGGAGCCAGAAGAACTGTGGGTAACCCTGAAAACAGGAAATGGGACAGCCATATGAACTGGGGTTGTCTACAGGCCTCCAGACTATGAAGAGGACATAGACAAATTACTGTTAGAAGATGTACAAAACATGACAGCTAAAGGGGAGGTTCTGATAATGGAAGACTTCAACGTGCCAGATGCAGACTGGTTAATTCCAGCAGGGACATCTGCCAGAACTAGACACATAGTGGATTTCCTGCATGGGGAGGGCCTCAAACAACTGGTACAACAACCCACAAGAGACAGGGCTATCCTAGATCTAGTACTGACTAACAGGGAAAGGATCACAGATCTCCAGGTAGAAGGTTACCTGGGGGCCAGTGACCATCACATGGAATGGTTCAATTTGACCATTAGAACTAAATCATCCAATTCCAAGGCAAAAATATGGGACTTCAGAGGAGCTGACTTTGATAAGGTGGCCAACATAGTTAAGCTAGCCCTGGTGAGAAGAAATACAGGTGAGGGGGTACAGGCAAAGTGGGCAAGCATTAAGGATGCAATACTTGAAGCAACATCCCATTGTGTTAGAGAGAAAAGGAAGTGCAAAAGAAGAAGGAAACCACTTTGGTTCTCAAAAACAGTAACAGAAAAGGTCAGATCCAAAAGGCTGGTCTTCAGGAAATATAAGGGAACACAGCTGGATAAAGATAGGGAGACATAACAAACTCCCCTAAAGGAAGAAAGGAAGGCAGTAAGACAGGGAAATGCCCTAATCGAGGAAACACTAGCATGAACAGTAAAAGAAGGGGACAAGACTTTCTATAGATACATTAGTGAAAGGAGAAAGTCCAGAAGGGGTATTGCTAAGATCCAAGGGGATAAGGGGGAGTATGAGGAG
Organism: Neoceratodus forsteri; assembly: GCA_016271365.2. Lineage (NCBI taxonomy): Eukaryota > Metazoa > Chordata > Ceratodontiformes > Ceratodontidae > Neoceratodus > Neoceratodus forsteri. Next base: position 908,266,190 of record CM057452.1, read on the forward strand.
GAGGACCACGGAAAGGCATCTATCCTAAATAGATACTTCTGCTCAGTATTTACTGAGGAGAAGGTGGGGCAGGGCCCACAGCTCAGCACCATGGAAATGGGGTGTGCACTAGACCCTTCATAAAAGAAAGCACCCTACAAAAGCTTGATAAGCTCAGGGTGGACAAGGCAGTGGGACCTGATGGCATACATCCCAGGGTACTAAAGGAGCTAAGGGTGGAACTATCAGAGCCGTTATCAGAACTGTTTAGTTAGTCTCTGAGCACAGGAGAGGTCCCAGAAGACTGGAGAAGGGCTCATGCGATCCCTCTCCACAAGAGTGGTAGCAGGGAGGAGGCAGTGAACTACAGACCAGTCAGTCTTACCTCAGTGGTGGGCAAGATTATGGAGGCACTCCTTAAGGAATGGATAGTGTAACACCTGGAATTCATAGGAGCACAGGCTCCAAGACAGCATGGGTTTACAACCGGAAGGTCCTGTCAAACTAATCTCATAGATTTCTTTGACTGGGTAACCAGAGTGGTGGACCAAGGGGGAGTAGTTGATGTTGCCTACCTTGACTTCAGCAAAGCTTTTGATACTGTTCCACAAAGAAGATTGATTAACAAGCTGGGTTGGTTCTGGGTGGGTCAGAAGTTGGTCAACTGGGTGGAAAAATAGATTGACCTGCATAAAACAGAGAGTGGTGGTAAACGGTATATACAGTCAGAAGAGATGCACGTCACAAGTTGGGTACCTCAGGGATCAGTCCTGGGGTCAGTCCTCTTCAATATTTTCATCAGTGACATTGCAGATGGACTGGACAGTAAGGTTTGTCTGTTTGTAGATGACACCAAGATCTGCAACAGAGTAGATGAACCAGATGGGGTGGGCAGAATGAGAAGAGATCTGGATAAATTGGCAAAATGGTCAGAAGAGTGGCAACTAGGGTTTAACGCAAAGAAGTGCAAGATCATGCACATAGAGAAGAGAAACCCTGAAGCCACCTATAGGCTGGGAGGGGAGTTGCTGGCCATCACAAGGGAAGAAAGAGAAATGGGCATTGGGCATCATCATCACAGATGACCTGAAATCATCCAAGCAGACCACTAAAGCAGTAGGTAAGGCTAGGGGGATGTTGGGGTGTCTTAGTAGGGGTATCACAAGTCGTAAGAGGGAGGTAATAATCCTTCTTTACAAAACACTGGTTAGGCCCCATCTGGAGTACTGCATGCAGTACTGGAGGCCACACCTTCACAAGGACATTAACAAAATGGAAGCAGTCCAAAGAAGGGCAACCAAAATGGTGCAGGGACTGCATCAGGAAACATATGAGGACAGGTTAATGGAGCTCAATATGTATACCCTAGAGCAAAGGAGGGAGACAGGTGATGTGATTGAAACATTCAAACACCTTAAAGGCATTAACAAGGTGAAAGAGTCTAACATGTTTGAATATAAGAAAAATAGCAGGACAAGAGGACACAGCATAAGATTAGAGGGAGGCCGATTAAGGGGTAATGTGAGGAAGTTCTTTTTCACAGAAAGAGTTGTGGATGCATGGAACGGCCTTCCTCAGAAAGTGCTGGATATGAATACAGTGCAGGGCTTCAGACAGGCATGGGATAGGCAAGGGAGCAATACAGATGAGTATGAATAGATAGGCCACTGACAGAGTAAAGACCTATGACACATTCATAAGGTAGAAAAAGAAATGGGCAGACTAGATGGGCCTTGCAGTCCTTATCTGCCGTCAACATCTATGTTTCTATGTTTCCATTCATCAATTAAATTCTGCTTCACCATAGAGAGGAAAGCACCTGTGTCTCACAGTCCCTATGCTATTTTACCATTAATAAAGACAGGGCACATGTGTTCAGTGTAATTCGCAGGGACTGTATTCTCCTTACAAACTAGTTGCTTGCCCCCTGGCTTATTCCCTTCTGCTTCCTGCACACTGCTCCTTATTCAGGAGCAATCAGGGCAGCTAAGGAATCAACAGAAGAGAAGATAGCTAAAGAAGTCAAAGGGGGGACAAGACTTTCTTTAGATATATCTTGGAAAAGAAGAAGATGATGGGGAGAATAGTCAGACTCACAAGGGGAGAGGGGAGTGGCATGTAAAGGATGACAAGAATAAAGCAGAGATCCTCAACAGATATTTCTGTTCCATTTTAAACAAGGAAGAGGATGGGTGCAGACCCACCCTGGGTGGAAGAGGTTCCGCTCAGTTGGGAGGCAGACTCAAGGCCATTCACAAGAGATAGGGTCTGAGGGGAATTGGGGAAACTCAAGGTAGACAAGGCAATGAGTCCAGAGGAAATTCTCCCTAGGATTGTTAAGGAGCTTAGAGAGGAGCTCATGACACCTCTGGCTGAACTATTTAACCTTTTGCTTGACCTAGGGAAGGTTCCAAGGGATTGGAAAAGGGCCAATGTTGTCCCTTCCCATAAGAGCGGTAGCTGGGAAGTCACAGGCAACTACAGCCTGGTTAGCCTCACCTCAGTTTTGTGCAAAGCAATGGAAGTCCTACTCAAGGAAATCATTTTTACATCTCTAGAAGAAAGTGGAAAATTAGACCCAAAACAGCATGGTTTTACCACAGGAAGATCATGCCAGACAAGCCTAATACAGTTCTTCAACTGGGTATCCAAAAATGTGGATCAAAGAGGTGCTGTGCACATGGTACTTGACTTCAGCAAAGTCTTTGTCTCTGTTCTGCACAGAAGGCTGCTGAACAAGCTTTCCAGAATGTGAGTTGGGCAGAAAATGATAAACTGGATAAGGAGCTGGCTGAGTGAGAGAACCCAGAGGATACTGATGAATAGAACCTTATCTGAAGAAAAAGAGGTGACTGGCTGTGTGCTGCAGTAGTCAGTATTGGGTTCCATCCTCTTTAATGTCTCCATTGGGGACATATCCGAAAGCTTGGAGGACAAGATGAGCATATTCACTGGCAACACAAATATATGCAAGAATCGACATTCCTGGTGGGGCAGATAGGATGAGTGCAAATCTCAAAAAGCTGGAACTGTGGTCAAGAATATGGCAGCTGAAATTCAATGAAAAGAAGTGCAAGGTCATGCACCTAGGGAAGGGCAACCCTAGAGAAAAATACCTCATGGGGGCATTATACTGGAAGCCACAAAGCAAGAAAGAGATCTGGGAGTGATTATAACAGAATATCTAAAAAAAAAAAAAAAACTGAAGAAGCTGAATTTAAGGCAAATGGAATGCTGGGATGCATAGAAAAGGGGATTACCAATAGAAAGAGGGAAGTCATGGTGCCACTGTATAGATCAGTGGTAAGACTGTACCTGGAGTATTGCGTTCAGTTCTGAAGACCACAGCTTAGAAAGGACGTAGAAAGAATGGAGATGGTGCAGAGGAAGGCAAAAAAGATGGTACAAGGACAGCATCAGAAATCATATGATGAAAGGCTGAGGGATCTCAACATGTTTTCATAGGAGTAATGGAGGGAGAGGGGAGATATGACTGAGACATTCAAGTACATGAAGGGAATAACTAGGGTTCAGGCACAGGACCCATTTCAGATCAAGAGTTATACAAGAACTAGAGGGCACGATATGAAGCTGGGGGGAGGGCAAGTTCAAGAGCAACACATGTAAGTTATTTTTCACTGAGAGTGTGGTCGACACATGTAACAGCCTACCCCAAGGGGTGGTGGAGACAGAAAAGGTTGGGGCTTTTGAGAATGCTTGGAATAAATACAAAGCATCACAACACTGAGTAGCAGTTAAGGAGGGGGGGAGAAGGTCTTTGGCAGACTAGATGAACCTGGTGGTCCCCCTTCTGTGGCCACTTTCTATGTTTCTGTGTTTCTATTTTATTCATATTCCTTGGCAATTGCATTATGAATGCCCCAGTTTCTGCCATATACTGTATCACAACTCTACTCCTCTAGCTCCTTAGGTTTAGAAGCATTATTTTTCATTTTGAGTTCAAGCAGAGGTTCATTTACTGTAGATTACCACCAGGGATTCCCATAAAAAACACCTGATATCCCTCCCCACACTGTGTTTGCATGTTAGGGTGACCTGCTGGACACAAACTGATCAGCTTTGTCAGATGCCTGCTTATTAGTACTAGGTGTCTGGTCCAACCATGTATGAAACACTTACAGTACCATCCAAAACAATTACTCCATCAAAGTCATCTATTACTATTTGCTCTCCAGAAACTGCTTTTGCACTCTCCAAACACCTTTCTACCACATTGCACAGCTGCACATACTTTTCAGAATAACTATCTCTGGGTGCTATCTTAAGGCTTCTCAGTTTAATACTATATGCCACAGGATAGTAATCAAAACATTTTAACAAAGCATTTCTCACTTTACTATAGTCCATCCCATCTGCATCATCTCTCCTGGGTCAGAAACTGGCTACATGGGAGAACTCGGAGAGTATTAGTAAACGGCACTTATTATTAGTAAATGGCACTCTGTCTGTGGAGGGAAGGGTGACTATCAGGGTCCCGCAGGGCTCAGTTCTGGGGCCGATACTCTTCAACATATTCATCAGCAACACTGCGGATGAACTGGAGGGAAAGGTGTGCCTGTTTGCAGATGACACCAAAATCGGCAACAGGGTAGACACAACAGAGGGACAGCAAAGAATGGAAGCTGATCTCTGAAAACTGGAGGAGTGTTCCAAGACCTGGCAATTGAAATTCAATACCAAACAATGCAAGGTCATGCACCTGGGAAAGTGTAATCCAAGGAAACTGTAGACAATGGAAGGGGAGCAGCTGGTGGCTACCAGGCAGGAGCAAGACAGAGGGGTGATCATATCAGATGACCTCAAGGTCAGTAGACAATGTGAAAAGTCAGCACTAAAGGCTAGTGGTATCCTAGGAAGCATAGGGAGGGGCAAGCAGAAGGCATGAAGTAATCATGCCCCTGTATCGATCCCTGGTCTGGCCTCACCTGGAGTACTGTGTCCAATTCTGGAGGCCACACCACAAGAAGCACATAGATAGGCAGGAGATAGCACAGGGAAGAGCAACAAAGATGTTGCAGGGCTTGCATCAGAAACAGTACAAGGCAAGACCGGATGACCTGAAATTATATTCCCTAGAATAATGCAGGAAATGTGAGGGTATGATAGAAACATTCAAATACCTTAAAGGCCTCTAATCCCCTGCCTGTAAGTAGTAGTGCCAGGTGCATCACCAAACGCCAGACCAATTTAAACTCCCCACACAATCTTTCAAAAGATTTTAGGAAAAGATCAATATCATCCCCTTCCAGGCACTGTGAAAACATTTTAGAACTAATTTTGGATTTTTGGGTGGGATCCCTTTGTCAACACTCATGTTTGGTGGTGGTGATTTCTGTTGTAATATCTCCATATTGTTCTCGTTTTCATTCTTTTTTTCTTGCTCTTGGAAATCTTTGTCATGCCGCTTTTACTCCTCTTACATCTGGATCTTTCACTGGTGCTGCCACTTTCATTCCCTCTGAATCTGGATCTCATGCCAGCACTGCCATTCTCACTACTCTGCCACCAGCTTCACTTTTTGCAGCTCTGCCTCCACCTCCACTTTCACTTTCTTCGGTTCAAGATCTGTATTTGCCTTTACCAGGGTATACAGCAGTATCATTATCTTGATACAATCTAGTTGCTCAGACCCCTGGTTTGGCTCAGATTCACTTTCACTGACCTCGGTATCACAACTCTGGTCAGCATCCTCTGTGACCCAGACTCACTGTTGTCTAGATTACTTTTTCTGAGGGTTTCTGTAAGGTCTGTCATTGTTTGCTGCTCAAAGGTTAGCCCTCTCTGTTAGCAAAAATAATGTAGCTGTGCCACTGTGTTGCTCTGATACAATTTACAAATGATGCCCTTACTGCTATGGATCAAGGTATTATGACTGGTGCAGTGTTCATTGACCTCTCAAAGGCATTTGATCTTGCAGATCACCTTCTTCTGCTTGATTGCCTTAGTTTCACTGGTTTCTCGGAGCAAGCCACACACTGGTTCCAGAGCTACTTAAGCAATAGAAGACAACAGGTTAAATTTAACTCTGCAGTGTCAGACTCTGTGCCTATCAATGTTGGTGTTCCTCAAGGCTCCATCTTGGAGCATCTTCTCTTCTTCATTTTTATAAATGATATATCTTCTAATGCCCCTTGGTGCTCAACAATCTTGTATGCAGATGATCTGGTGCTCTACACCTACTCTGCAAACAGAGAAGAAATAAATAGTTAACTAACATCTGCATTTCTCATAATTCAAGAATGGATCCACAACAAAAGGCGTATCCTAAACATAAGTAAAACTCAGGGAATGCTCTTCAGATCTGCAACCAAACTTAGAACAAACCACAACCTTTTCAACATCTCCTGTGGAAATGGCTCCCCCCTAACAAAAGTAACCTCATTCAAGTCTTTAAGTATCCTGCTTGATGAAACTCTCAGCTATGAACAACACATCATCGACACCTGCAAGTCAGTAAACTCCAAACTCGGAATAGCTTACAGGACTAGTCAGATGCTTACCCCCTCAGCTAGACTGGTTATTTCTAGGGGTATCCTTCTTCCATCCCTTGCATATGGTGCTGTCACCTACATAAATGCTCCGAAAACCACCCTAAGTAAGTGGGATACAATGTACAACAGTATTCTGCTGGACAACATCATTAGAACTAATCTACCTACCTCTCTTGCAGGCATGCTGGTGCCTCTGTTCCCCACCTATGGCCTCCGCTCTACTGGACTCTTTCTACTATACACCCATAGGTGCAGAACTCTAAAAGGAATCTCAGCTTTCTCCTGCCTGGCCCCAAAATATTGGAATTTCCTTCCTCTTGATGTTTACTCTGCACCAAGTCATATTGCTTTTAAAAAGATGCATCACACTCTCCTCGTCAAACATGCCCTATGTTCCTGTTTTAAACTCCCATAGGGTGCTTGACATCCCCTTCCTCAGCTCTTAAAATGTTTCAATTTTGCTCTAACCCCTTGTTATTGTTATATGTAGCACTTACCATGGATTATGTATTTTTATGTACTATTAGGAGGCAGTATAGCGCAGAGGTTTAGGGCTCTGAGCTGTAAACCTGGAGACATGGGTTTGAATCCCACAGTCCCCACTTGCATACTATGTGACTCTGAGCAAGTCACTTAACTTCCTTGTGCTTCCAGGTCACACCTGGAAACAAGCTTCAGCTTAGTATGCCTTTCCTGGTTAAACAATTTCCTCTTGCCCTTATGTGTTAAAACTCTACTACACTATGGTTGTATGCTTATGTTTTGTATTACTTTCTGCCACTGTCTCTGTCATATTAGCAATACTGTTTATGTCACAGAACATTGTGTAGATTTTTCCTTGTATGGTTGATTACCTCTGAACTCTACCTGTTATTTGTTTTGTCTGCCAATTTCATATTGTAACTTCCCGGGTTGTGTCTGAAAATAGTCATATTTTGTGGCTACGACACCTTACCTGGTAAACAAAAACTAAATAAAATAAAATTTATTCCAGGCAGAGGGCCTTCTAACTGCCCTATACTCCCTACCAAAAGAGAAGTATGTTAAGTATCTTCTTTTGCATATATTGCTCTGTGACTGTACAGGTAATTTTTATTGGCAATACATGTCTCTGTGTGCTAGGTAACTGCTTAGCATTCCCAAGTGCAAACACAATACTTCCCAAAGCCAACCACTTGTGACCATTTAAGAGGGCGCATACAATCCCACCACTTTGTCACACACACACACACACACACACACACACACACACACACTCAACACACTCCCACAAGCCCTTGGTGGTGTGGTAAGGGAAGTCTGGTTTTCTTATTTTATCACAATGCCACCAACGGCTCCTTTCAAGTCCCTCCATGGATCCCTGATCACACAACACAAGACCAGGTACTTGATCATCCAGTACAAGGTCTTGGGATGTAGGAACCCCCTTAGTCACTCCAGGTAACCTCTTCCCTACTCTGGATAAGAGGATGGTTTTACTTTTTGAATTTGGTAGAGTTCTGTCCAGGAGTAGATCCCAAGCTTTGCCCAATAAAAATGGGTTAGCTTTGATTAGAAAGCACATCATTCACATATTTATATTAAATATAAAATGCTTACAGTAAATTTACAGGATATTCAGCAAACAATTTACACCAAATTTACAAGATATAGAGGAAACAAAAGAAATACAACAGCAGTAGGAAATCTGACAAACTATTCTAAACTGAAAGAATTATACCAGCCAACCCTCACTATGCTCTAATTTAAATTATGATTCCTTACCCCACATGCCTTCTCATGAACAACAGAACTAGTTTTCACATAGATCTCGAGATCCAAGAATCTAGCAATCTCCTTCTTATGTTGTGTATCTGGTCTTACTGCCGGTCCAAGAGAATCTCTCTTGCTATAACACTCACTGGATATATCCTGAAGGGCTAGCCCACCTCATCACATCACTCAGAGGATTCAGCCCACCTCTTACTGGAAAGCTCTCCACTTTCTTTACAAGACACCTTACTAGTTCAGATCAGTTTGACTTCAGCAGTTGGCCATGTTTATTAGCAGCTTGGCTCTTGACAAACTAAATAATTACTCTATGTTTCCTTTAGAGGCCAGAAGCAAACATCATGGAGAACTGGCTTGCATACAGACCCTTCAACTACATGGTATTCACATTCAAAAGGGGTACTATAGAGCCATTTATCACCATGACCAATGACTGTTTGCCTCAAGGTGCCCTCAGGGCCAACCTTGAGAGGGGGCAGCTGAGGCAGTTGCCCTGGTCCCAGAGCTTTATTGGGGCACCGCACTTGTGTGACTCACTGCCTGCACTGCTCCTCCTGTTTCAGTTTTTACACAAAGTGCATCAGCGTGGGGCCTGCTCTGTCTGGGACAGCTCTCCTCTCTCACTGTACACCCCTCCGCTTGTAGATGACATGCGTACCATCATTATGTCTGTCCACCACCTCCTCCTCCTCCCTCCCAGTACTGGGGCACATGTTGAGGGCTCTGGCAGAGCATGGTAATAGGCAATTTGAGCCATCTCTAAGCAAGGCACAGGAGAATAGAGAGATGGCCAATTATAAAGCAGCAAGAGCTCAGCCAGGAACCAATCACAAAGAGGGAGGGTTTTGCCAGTGAGAGGAGGAGAAGAAGTGGTGTTTGCAGCCAATGGGTGGGCAGAATTTAGCAACCAATCTGTTCACAACTTGCTCACTCAATCAGCTTGGAGTGAGCGATACTGTTGTCATTGAGCAGGAAGTTTAAGCAATGCAAGATGGAGGAGTTGTGCAGTTTTTTCCTTTTCTGAGGACTTCCTTGCATTTTTTTTTTTTTTATAATTGTCATCACTGTATATCAATGGATCTGGGGGCTGGATGCTGCTGAACCAATTGAAGTCTGACCCGCTGCTGGAATTGAACCTGAAGAACTCACTGTCGTCACTGGACACTGACCTGCTGAACCCGCTGAGGAGCTATTGAGCCTGCCTGTCTCTGGATCTGCCTAGAATAGGACTGCCACCTGAACAACTACTTCTGCCTGTTATCCTGTGACCCGTGCTGCCTGCCACCATCTACCAGCTGAAAAAACTCATGCATCGTCTCCAGACCAATCAGTCCCATCTCCACACTAATCCAGACTTCCGGCCCAGACCAAGATTTTTCCATTCCCAACTTCCCACCATCCAACATCTTCTAGTACTGGTAAGTTTTTCTGGGCCAAGGTGGTTATGAGACAGTGCGCTTCAGTGGCTGCAACTTGCAGCCAAGCCAGAAGAGTCAGACTGATTAGACTCAGCGCTGCCGCCCTCCCCACTGGAATGTGTATACAGACACACAGTTTCAAAAGCCTCCAGGGCAAACAAAATTAATACTATCCTGTTTTTAAATGTGAACTCTTTATCGTGAACACATCAGTTTGGTACCATGTAGTGTCTCGGTGGTGTGTGGTGTGGTGGAGACAGTGCCTGGTCAGTAAATCAGTACCTGCAAAGAAAGTCCAGCTTCCTGATACAACAGATAGTCAAGGTAGAATTTGAGCTGCAAAGGTTGAGACAGCAGTTTGTATGTTGGTGCCATCCACCCCACTAGGACTCTGATTTGTAGGGGGAGGGACTGCAATTGGAGAGGGCACTGCAGTTGGGGAAGGGGCTGCAATGCAGGCAGGGGACTGCAATGGGACAATTAGGGAGTGTGAACTACAAGTATGCCTCTGGGAGAAGGCTGTAATGGAGGGCAGGTCTCCAGGTTTGCGGATTACTATCCTTAGCCACTACACTATACTGCTTCTTAAGTGAACACCAGACTTCCAATTGCTGGTTATTAGGGGCCCCATGTTTTATCTCTGTCCTGGGCCCCACAAAGCCTAAGGGCGGCTCTGAGTGCCCATGTCAGTTAAAAGTGAGAAATCCTTAGAACTTCAAGGAAAAGCTTGGCTGGGGAAAGCTTAGACTTTCTAGCAGTTCTGATATTTTCCTTGAACTCTGACAGAAGGAAAAACTTAGAAAAGCTATATTAGTATACTGACACACTGATTCTCCAGGAAAAGGATGGATCATTTTGTAAGTCTTAGACTAAGCTTTGTTGAACAACAGTATTGGCTTGTTAAAAATGTTTACTGCAGCTAACATTACTTCAGATATTATTGGCCAAAATGGTTTGTCTTCCTAAGGACAACTGAACACCCAGTCTATTGGTTTGTAGGCCTTTGTTTTTTATCATTTATACTATTCAGCTTGAGCTGTTAGTAACTCCACAGGCATAGCATATATACTTCCACTATTTTCCCAGTTTTTCTGAGCTTTTCTACTTGACAGCCTCAGTTCTTCAGGAATGGTTCTGGCTAAGTCATTTCACTTGTGGCATCATCGGATTTAAGCTGCTTCCCCATACATTAACTACAAAGCTACAACACAAATTTAAAGAGACAGTCTAGCCTGCAGGGTTTCTTATTGTGAGGTTAAAAGTAGTCTTAAGAAATGTAGGAAAACCATGAAGGTCTTTGATGCACCACAAACTAGAATTCCAAGTTATTCCTGATGATAAAAACACAACCCATCTCAAACAATATGCAATATTATTTCTAAATATGTCCTCTCAAATAAGTTCTCAGCCCTAAATTACCTGAAAAACCGTAAAGTGCATATAAAAGAACACAGACTGATACAATCAGAAATGTCTCCTGCAGGATCCTGAGACTACTTAAAGAAACAGAGCAGGTGCACTCAAACCAGACACACGCATACAGGTGTATAAAGAAGATATAGAACAAAGTTTTGGGCTAATTGCTCCAAATTCAACAGAACTGATCAAAAGAATGCACAAAAAACTGTCCGCACTACTGCATCTTTAGTCAGAACATACCTCTCAACCTTCTGTTCCCCACATGTGGATCACTGCCTGTCAAAATGTGGAACAGATGGGCAAAATGTGGAACACTTAATCAAATTTTTACCTAAGAAGCTCAAAACACTGTTAAAATGGTGCATTTATGTTCAAAAAGTATGTTATTAATTGAATAATATATTTTTTTGCATCATTTACTAATGATTTTTGCTTTAAAATGTTAACTTTGAATGTGGAACAAGTCCTTGCAATGTGGAACAAAGAGCTGTTGTGAAGTAAAATGAGGAACGTTCCTCGAAATGTGGTACAGTTGAGAGGTGTGAGTCAGAACCAGACGTCGCAGTGCTTCACTCACCAAGAGCTTTGCCAGGAGTAAATGAAGCACTGAGGCCCCTGGTCCTGAGCTGGAGATTCAGTAGTACAGGCAATTTTTGCACCGTTTTGATCAATGTTGTTGCATTTTGAACTCAATGGTCAATAAAACTAGAAAAGAATGTGTTTACTTTTAGACAGAACCACCACTAGTGTCTTCCAATAACTTCTAAAAATAATCTGGTATGATATTTTATAAAATTTGAAATTATATTTCTAAAGCTGTAGCATTTGGTCTGCATCTGAGTAACATGAATAGAGCCTAATAATGCAGTTCTCATTTGTCACTACAATACTCGACATGCCAAAATAATACATATATTTTTTTATTACTCTCTTTTTCTCTTCCTATCTGATCAGCCCCCTTCCACTGGTCACCCCAGCTCCGACACCCAGGTGACCTTCAGGGCATATCTACTCTCTTCTACCCTCAGGGCTTGCCCCCGTGAGGTCAGAGAGGTTCCACAACTCCCACCATTGAAAAGGATCTGTTTTTGCTGGGCAAAGCCTGGATAGCCAGGTGTGGGAACCACACGATTGTTCCAGGCACTCGAGATGACCACAAAAACATTACTGACAAGTTATCTTGCAATACAAAGACATTTATTTCATTGTTCATGCAGGAGTGATCTCCAGGCCTCCTACGGGAGGGGGGGTGGTGGACAGGGAATAGATGGAAGAAATTCAGATGATGGCATAAAAGGGGGATGTGGTACTGATGGCGGACATCAAACTTGCTGATGTGGATTGGGTCATCCCTGCCACATTGTCTACTGGGAGCAGGGATGTCCTGAACTCCCAGCAGGTAGCATCCCTCAGGCAGCTAGTTATGGAGCCCACATGGGATGGGGTGATACTAGATCTGGTATTGACAGATGAGGAAAGTGTGGTGGATGTCACAGTGGGGGAACACCCTAAGAACCAGCGACCACCATTCTGTGTGGTTCTATATAAAGACTAGGCTAAAATGGAGCCACTCTAGAACTTGGGTCCTAGACTTCAAAAAGGTCAACTTTAGGGTGATGGGAGAATGTCTAAGGGATGCCCTGCCTAAGGTAGGGGAACTTGAGGGAGTTGAGGAGCAGTGGGCAAAGATTAAGGAGGGTATTTTAAAGGCTACAAATCTATGTGCCAGGCAGGTCAGTAGAGGCAAAAGAAAGAAGAGGCCTCAATGGTTCTCAAAGGAGGTAGCAGAAAAGGTAAGAGAAACAAAATGGACCTTTAGGAGACATAAAATGACCCAAAGCGAGGAGGCCAAGGGAAAGTACCAGGAAAATTAAAAAGAAGCAGGACAAGCAGTTAGGTGGGCCAAAGCATATGCAGAGGAAAAGATTGCTAAATCAGTGAAGAGGGGTGATAAGAAATTTTTCAGATACATAAGTGACAAGAGAAAGGCTAAGGGGAGGAAAGCTAGGATAAATGGGGAAGGAGGGGTTAACGCGGAGAGGACCACCAAAAGGCAGAGATACTGAATAAATATTTCTGTTCTGTATTCTCAGAGGAAGGACCGGGGGGCAGGCCAGTAATCAAGGAAAAGGCTGTCAAGGGAATGGGAATGGACACAAGCTCTTTCACAGAGAAGAGAGTGTTAGGGGAGTTATCACAGTTAAAAGTGGATAAGGTAATGGGACCTGATGGGGTGCATCCCAGGGTACTGAGCAAAGTCAGGGAGAAATTGGCTGCACCTCTGACAACCCTATTTAACCTATCATGGGAAACAAGAGTGGTCCCGGGGGACTGAAGGAGGGCAGATGTAGTTGCTCTTTATGGTACTAGGTTACAAAAGCACTGTCAATAACAGCGCAGTCCATAATAGTCCTGTATTGATAGTGCTCTCCACTACAGCGGCAGGACAGAATGCCGCCGTACCATAGAGCACCAACACACTGTTTCAGTCTATTTTTATGTGGGGGCTCCGCTCCCCACACACCCCGAACTAAAAGATTCTCACTCCGGGGGGGAGCGGATCATGGAGAAAGACAAAATGTGTGGGGCTGTGGGAATAAAGGAAGACCTGGATTAGAACCCTGGTCTCTGACACCATTCTACAAAGCTGCTCCCTGCCTTAGTCCTCCTTACCACAGGAGTAGCTTGACTAGTCTCCTGAAATCCTTTGCCCTTTAGTTATCCCCTAGCACCATGGACAGTGACTTGGGGAGTGCTTACTATATAGCGCTATTAAACCCCTATCGCTGTCCCTAGTAGCTCTTTACAGACTGCACTATGTTTCACTGCGCTATTATTGTAGTGTTATTCTGACCGGGTAGGCCTCACCACAAAGGGGGAAGCAGGTAGGAGCAAAGTAACTACAGGCCAGTCAGCCTAACTTTGGTAGTGGGAAAAGTTATGGAATTATCACTAAAGAAAAGGTTGGTGGAATACCTAGAGGCCAATGGACTGCAAGATCCGAGGCAGCATGGTTTCATAGGTATATAAATACTGTCAGCAGATAAAGGCCTATGGCCCACCCAGTCTGCCCATTTGAGCTTGTAAGTTCCCTTTACGTTTTCCTAGAAGTCTGTTGCCCCTTACCCCTGACCTCCAGGATTCCCTTATGTCTATCCCATGCATTCTTAAATCTGTGACCGTTTCAGCCCCTACCACTTTCTCTGACAGGGTATTCCACTTGTCCACCACCCTTTCTGTGAAGAAATTCTTCCTCACATTACCTCTGAATCACCCTCCCTTCAACTTTATCCCATGGCCTCTAGTCCTAGAACATCTTTTTTGCTGGAAAGTAGTGTATTCCTGCACACCGTTCCTCCTTGTTAGGTACTTGTATGTCTCTATCATATTCCCTCCCTCCTTTCTCTCTTCCAGGGAGGGTAGCCCACGACATAAGCAAATGCAATTGGGTGCATACAAAAACGGTGACTCAGTCACGGCACATGTCAACAGGGCTACCTACCAGGGAGGATAACCGGATGGAAAGGTTTGTGCATAAAACAACAGGATGTCGCTACAAGTACATGCATGGGGAAGGGGGGAAGAGTAAGCTGAGCAAGGGTGGGAGGGGAGGGTGTGTGAGGGGTGGTGCCACAGTGAGCTGTTGAGCTGGCACTGTGGTATGGTGGGTAGTGAGCAGGGATTCTGATGGTGCTGTGTTTGGTTCTGGGTGCAGATACATTTTGTTGCACCTGGCCCTAATTTTTTTGTGGTTTTGCACACCCATACCCCCAGAGCATTCACCCCTGAAGTTGAGAATCCTATAGTAGGGGGTGCAGGGTGAAGCCCTGTGGGGGCCCAGCCCTGCACAAAATTGAAAATTGTAAGTCCCCTGCACCCTTTGTGTAGATTGGGGTGTACATCGCCAAAACTTATTTTTGGTGATGTACACTCGCCCTAATAGCAATCACCTTTCCGCAGTCACCATTATGACATAGAATCTCCAGGGAGTACATATTCAGGTCCTTCAGCCTGTCCTCATAGGACTTGTGATGCATTCCCTGTGCCATCTTTGTCACCCTCCTCTGAACCTTTCCCACCCTTTCTATGTCCTTACATAGGTAAAGTCTACAGAACTGTACACTGTAGTCCAGGTGGCGCCTCACTAGTGCCTTGTATACTGGAATTATGACCTCCTTTTTCCTGCTAATGACGCCCCTGCCTATGCATTCCAGCATCCTATTGGCTTTACTTGCTGCCTTGTCACACGGTTTCCCTACCTTGAGGTCATCAGAAATTATAACTCCAAGGTCCCTTTCCTGCTTGGTGTATGCTATATCCTCATCCCCCAACTCATATGTCGTTCCAGGGTTTTTTGTGCCCCATATGCATTATTTTGCACTTCTTTGCATTGAATTTCAACTGCCAAACTCTTGACCTTTTGTCAAGCTTCTGTAGGTCCCTCTTCATTCTGTCCACACCATCTGGCATGTCCACTCTGTTACAGAGATTCAAGTCATCAACAAACAGGGACATTCCATCTTCTAGGTCCTGCACAATGTCACTGATGAAGACATTGAACTGGACCGGTCAGAGCATGGATCCCTGCAGTACCCCACTGGTCACTCCTCCCTCTGTGGAGTGACAGCCATATACCACCACCCTCTTATTTATTTATTTTAATTTTGGTAACCTAGTAAGACCACTGAGACAATTGCAGTCCTTTTTTCAAGGTTGACTCGGGACAGCACAGTGCAAGAGAAAAAAATAAAGTACAGCAATTCAATGAAGACAGAAAAACTATGGCATGAATTCAGGACAAGGAAGAAACTAACGTTGTTTGATGACCTGTTACAAAACAATATTACAGTTCCTGTAAATTACAGAACAATATATAGCAAATAAGCTAAAAGCAGACCCTATTAGGTTAGTTTGCATGCAAGATAAGGTTGAGAGATCCCATGAGAATCTAAGTATTAGGGAGGTATGGGGGTGGAGTACAGTAGGGCAAGGAAAGAGAAGGAGGAGGAAGACAAGTATAGGCAGGTAGGGAGAGGGGAGAAAGTAGGAGAATCAATGGAAGCAGGTGCAAATTGCTGAAGTGAAAGGGAGGTAAACAGAGCATTTAATTGGTTGTGTCCTGCCATCTGCCAATTAACTACCCACCGCAGTACTCTCCTGCCTACTCCCATATTCCCCAGTTTGTTTAATAGCCTTCTATGTGGCACAGTGTCAAAGACTTTGCTGAAGTCCAGATAGGCCATGTCCACTGCCTCTCCTGATCCACGTCCCTTGTTACCCAATCAAAAAATTAAATGATGTTGGTCTGGCATGACTTCCCCCCAGTGAAACCGTGCGGCCTGGGGTCCTGTAGTCCATTGACAACCAGATGTTCCACCAATCTCTCCTTCAGTAGTGCTTCCATGATTTTCCCTACTACCAACATCAGGCTGACTGGTCTGTAATTCCCTGCTTCCTCTTTGTTTCTGCTTTTCTATAAGGGGACTACATCTGCTGTTCTCCAGTCATTGGGTACCTCCCCTGTTTCCAGTGATCAGCTAAACAGGATTGCCAGAGGTTCAGCCACCACCACCATTAGTTCCTTTAGGACCCTGGGGTGCACCCTATCTGGCCCCATTGCTTTATCAACTTTTATTCCTTCTAGTTCATTTAGGACCCATTCCTGTGTAAAAAGACTAGTGTACATTTCTGCGCCCTTCCCACCTCTTGTACTCACTTAAGGCCCATTACCCTCCCCACCTTAGTAAAGATTGGGTAGAAATATCTGTTCAGCGTGTCAGCTTTACTGTTGTTATCCTCCACGCTGCCCCCCTCCCCATCCTCCCCCTTCAGTCTCACTATCCCTCTCATTATCCCTCCCTTTGCCCTTCTTTTTTCACTTATGTACCTGTAAGAGGTTTTGTCCCATCTGCCCACAGATTTTGTGATGTGATCTCCTGTCTGAGCTTTGGCCTCCCTTACTGATATCCCTGCCTCCCTTTGCTTCTCCTGGTACTTCTCACTATCCCCTTCTGCCTGCATCTTTTTGTATTGCCTGAATGCGATCTTTTTGACGTTCACTTTCTCCACTACCTCCTTGAAAAGCCGTAATGACCTCCTCTTCCTTTTCCCCTTGCTAACTTGCTTAATGCATAATTATGTTGCTCTTGTAATCTCTTTATTAAATATTGTCTGCTGTTCCACCACCCCGATTCCCTCCCCATTCCCATTAGTGCCTCTTTCCAGTATGTCCTGATTTTCCCAAAGTCTGCCCTCCTAAAATACAGGATATTTGTTTTTGTGTGGTTTGGTTCTGCTCCTTCTATGATTTCAAACTACAGTGACCAGTTGTCATTGTTCCCCAGGTGCTTCCCCACTGTTACCCCTATTACACTGTCCCTGTTTGTGAGCATGAGGTCCAGTATTGCCTTCTGCCGAGTTGGTTCCATGACCAGTTGCTTGAGGAAGGCACCCTGAAGGGAGTCCAGGATAAATCTGCTCCTGGTTGATACTGCTCCTGGGAGGCTCCAGTCCACGTCTGGAATATTGAAGTCTCCAACCAGCACCACCACCACCTTGTCCATCATCCTTTGGATGGCTAGCATTAACTCCCTATATGTCTCTTCCACCTGGGCTGGTGATCTATAGACTACCACTGTACAGAAGGCTGTCCCTATTTTTCTTTCCAGCTTAACCCACAGTATTACCCCACCCCCATTTTGTTTCCTCCTGGATCTCTGTGGCCTTTATACCATCTTTCACATAAAGTGCCACTCCTCCTCCCTTGCTGCCTGCCCTGTCTCTTCTGAAAATGTTATTGCTGGGTATGGCCATCTCCCAGTCATGGTTATCATTACACCAGGTCTCTGCGATGGCCACAATGTCCAGGTCTGACTGCACCATGACAGCCTCCAGATCTTCCATCTTGTTGCTAAGGCTCCTGGCATTGGCACACATGGCTTTCCATGATGTGAACTCCCTGGACATTTAAGCTGTTCTACTCAAGCCCCCTTCCTGGTTGTTCTTTATCACTGGTTCTCCCTGCTGTCTGCCATTCTGTTGTATTTTTCCCCCTTTCTGCCTATCCACCCCCAGGGTGCCTTTCTCCGTCTTTTGCACACTGCTTTGTAGAGATATCTCCTTCTCCTATTCACTGCTTCAACTGCTAGCTATGGGGGTGGGCAATTAGGTACCATCCTTGCTGCCGGCCCCCCCCCAGCTAGTTTAAATGCTTGTCCATGTAGCATTTAAACTTATCATTGAATGCTTGGATTCCTTTCCAGGGACAGATGCAGGCTGTCAGGCTTGAACAAGCTCCCATCCCTCCAGGTGGGTCTCCAGTCACCAATAAATCCAAACCCTTCCTCACAGCACCAGTTCTAGAACTGTGTGTTAAAGTTCCTGGTGCATGCACCCCTACAGTCTCCCATGACTCTCACAGGTAGTACTTCCAAGAAGGTAACAGATGTAGCTACTAGCTTGAGACTCCTCCCCAATTTTCTAAACTCTTCCTGAACTTCCTTAGGCTTCCTGTTCACCAGGTCATTAGTACCTAGGTGGATAATGACATCCAGCTCACTCTTCCATCTTACCTTCCCAGCGATCCCCAGGATCTTCCTCCCATCCTTCTACACGGTGGCACCTGGTAGGTACACCTCCATGTCCTCCTCCTCACGTGTTCCTAGCTGGATCCCTCTTATGATAGAATAGCCCTCCAGGATTTGCTTCCTCCTCCTTTGGGGTCCACTGTTCTCCCCTCTGAAGTCACCTCCTTGGTTGACTTCTATGTCCTTCCTTTCCACTTCACCAGGTACCTCTGTTTGGTTGTCTTCATTTGCCAGTGTGACATATATGTTCTGGAGTGGAACAGGATTTGGTATGTGCCTCTGCCTGACCATCCAAACCCTCCCTGGGCCCACTGTCATCCAAGTACTCCTCATTCTTGGCATCCTTTGAGGCAGCAGTGTTGGACTGGGTGGACTCTGGATAGGGGTGAAGGTACTCCTGACCCAGTTTATTTCCACTCTGAGTCTGGCTACCTCATTCCACAGTCCAGAGAGATGCCTGCTGCCACATCCTGCAGTCCAGAGAGATGCCTGCAAGTAGGGCAGCACCTCAGCATCCAGAGGGTCTGCCTGAATATGGCTGCCCCGTATCCACTGCATTGCACCACTCCCCACATTATATTGCACTTATACTGCTATTCCAGTAGTTGCCTGTTATAGAAGCTCTAATTCTAGTTTCCTTTTTATTAATTTACTGTGCCCAAAATCCTGCCACTGATCCTCAGATAACTTGTTTTTTTAAAGAAGGAAAACAGCAACAAAAAATTTGTCAAAACACTTGTGCCAAGGGTAGGCTTCCTCCCCCCCATGTTCCTCCTACTCCACAACCCCTGCTATTCCCTGTGCTTGGCTCCTGTTAATCAGATTTAACAAAGCATTTAATTAAGAGTGGGGTTGCAGGAGGGTGGGTGAAAATTTGCAGTAAATAAAGACAGCAAAGAAATGACAGCACCACTAAAAGCACACCTTTTAAAGGGGAAAGGTCTTGTCAGATTAACAAGACTAACCTGATTAACCTGACTGAGTTCTTCAATTGGCTTACTAAGGCAGTGGATCAGTGGTGCAGTGGACATGGTCTATCTGGATTTCAGTAAAGCTTTTGACAACATTCCCCACAGAAGATTGGTGAGCAAGCTGAGTAGCCTGGGAATGGATCCTATATTAGTTATACAGGTGGCAGAGGGTGGTGGTATATGGCATTCACTCAGGGGTGGGTAAAGTGACCAGTGGGGTACCACAGGGGACAAATCCAAAGAAGCACTATGAGCAGCAGCTCCCAGCCAGTGCTGCACCTCCAGAAGTGGTTATCCTCCACAAAAACACAAATCCAAATTGGTGGTGTGCACACTGAGGTTAAGTTTGATGTGCATTAAATAAAAGAATGTCCACAGCACAAAAAGTAAGATCAGATAGATAATTTACTTAAATTCTTTTAATGCTGCATACAAGTTGTAGAAAATCAAATGATCAAACGTGCCCCTAGCATCTTGACTCTCACGAGTCTTCAGTGGGGACCCTCTCTGAAGTCTCACGAGAGTTGAGGTGCTATGGGCACATTTGACAGTTTGGTTTTCTACAACATGTATGCGTGAAGATAATTCAAGTAAAGTATCTACCAGGCTGCTTTTTATGCTATAGGCATTCTTTTATTTCATGCAACATCGCTGAACCTCGAGT
This sequence comes from Neoceratodus forsteri, assembly GCA_016271365.2. Lineage (NCBI taxonomy): Eukaryota > Metazoa > Chordata > Ceratodontiformes > Ceratodontidae > Neoceratodus > Neoceratodus forsteri. The sequence continues at coordinate 908,286,509 of CM057452.1, forward strand.
GTGTACCACTACTGGATTTGGGTACCACAGGGTCAGCACTGGGACCACACCTCTTCAATATCTTTATCAGTGACATTGCAGAGGGGCTGGAAGGAAATACATACCTGTCTGTGGATAATACAAAAATCTGCAACACAGTGGACATGCCCGTTGGGGTGGAAAGTATGAGAAAAGAATGAGAAAAGACCCAAAGAGGTTGGAGGACTGGTCATGAACATTGCAACGAAGTTTCAATGCAAAAAATTGCAAAATCATGCACCTGGGTCACAGGAACCTAACAGTAACTTACCAACTGGGTGGGGAAGAGCTTGCAGTAACAAAACAGGAAAGGAACTTGAGGGTGATCATATCCAGTGACCTGAAAGTGGTTAGTCAGTGTGGCAAGGCAGTGGGTAAGGCAAACAGGATGCTTGGATGCATAGGCACGGGTATCACCAGAAGGAAGAGGGAAGTTATTATAACACTGTGTAAATCGTTGGTGAGACCTCACCTGGAGTACCGTGTTCAGTTCTGGAGGTCCCACATTAGAAAGGACATAGGCAGGGTAGAGGCGGTGCAAAGGAGAGCATCAAAATGGTGCAGGGCTTTCCGATAAAGGGATACATCAGATTATTCTGTAGAGTGTTTGCAATGTGAGGTGGGAGTTGGTGATGGGGGTTCTCAGTGGAGGTGAGCGTGTCCCTGGCAGCCCGAAGGAGAGGCCGGTCGAGACGAGGAGGAGGCGGATAAAACAAATAATGTAAAAAAACAAAATGGTGCAGGGCCTGCATCAGAGACCCTACAAGAAAAGGCTCAGGCAATTAAATATGTACTCATTGGCAGAGACGAGTTAGAGGGTTGATGTGATAGAGACTTTCAAATATCTCACAGGTATAAACAAGGTACAGGAGGGGAGCATCTTCCATCAAAAAAGATGCTCAAGGACAAGGAGTCATTCTATGAGGTTGGGGGGAGGCTTAGGGGAAATGTGAGGAAGTTCTTCTTCTCTTAGTGGGTGGTGGATGCTTAGAACAGCCTCCTGGAGAAGGTGGTGGGGGCGACGACAGTTGACGGATTTAAGAACACATGGGATAGGCATAAGGGAATTGCAGAAAGAATGCAAGAGAGGGGGTAATCATAGGCTGAGTAGGGACATTAAAGACAATGTAGGTAGGGAAAATAGGTCAGAGTGGGTGGGCCATGTGGTCCTTTTCTGATATCAACTTCTATGTTTCTATGTTATTTATATCTCGTAGACACCCATTTAATCACTGATAGCAAAAAAAATATTCCCAATGATTCACTGTCCACTACAGATTTTTCAAGAGGGACACTTGAAAAAGCTGTAGTGGATAGTGAAATGCAGGGAGGTTTTCACTGCTACCAGAGATTAACTGGGTGTCTACAAGATATAAGTAAACATCTTTCCATTGCGAGACTATTTGTCAGTAACCATTTGGTTGTCATCATGAGTGCCTGGAACAATTATGCCTTTCAGTACTGGTTGTTTCTCAAGTCTCAGAGCACCAGCTGTTGTCTGCATGTCTAACTCTTCTCTGCTGCCTCATAGCTGGGTGCGGGTGACTGTTGTCATCCTGCTGGTTGGGAGTTTCCTGAGTTCTAAGGAAGCGCAGACATGCAATGCTGCCATAATGTATGTTGTGCATTCCTGAACAACCTGCGTCAATGGCTGCTGCACCTCCCTGCGCTTCTGGCAACTCCTGACTGCCTTCCCCCAGCCTCTGCTAGAAGCCAGGCATATGCTGGGTTCCATGTCTCCCTACACCCACCCCTGAAGGACAGCAGTCCCATCGATGTTCAGTCCTCCTCTCTCGCTGTTGACCCTCTGATGCCCCAAGTCCACTTCCAAATCCGATCGTCAGTGCCACATGTGGTAGCGCTACCACTGTGCCGGTGGGCTAGCCAACATAATACATTGTTAAAAACAAAAAGACTTTAAAATTTTAGTGAATCAATTTATCTTTTCATTTATTGCTATGCTGTAGCTGTACCGGTATCTTATATTGATATATTAACTTAGCTGACTCAAAACTTTCATAAAAAAATAAATAAAGAAGGTTCTAGGCCTAACGGTTCCAAAATTATCCCATTCTGAAGTTCTTTTTTTAAAAGTCCAACTTCAGAAGTGTTGGGGCTAGATACTTATTTTTTTAAAGAAATCTTAGAATCCAGCTGTTAAAAATTAGCTCTATCAATACTATTTTATGTGCCGGCCCTGTGGCAGTGAGGGATGAGGCACAGGACACCACACCTGGTGCCACGTTGGCAACCTGGGTTTGGGAGCAGACTCAGGTTGGTGGAGTCAGCAGGGGAGGAGAGGATTGAGCATCCAGAGGACTGCTCTCCTATCCTGGGTGGGTTATTGGGGATTCCCTGCCTTGTAGCGGCTCCCAGTGGAGACCAGGAGCACTACAGGATGGCAGAGACTTGAAAAGGGAAAGGTGATGGCGGACGTCTGCAGGAGGAAACGGGAACACGCCGTCTACATGGTGGCATCATTGCACATCTGCAGCTCAGGGGGAAAGATGGAGGAAAAAGCCCTGGCACCCAGGAAGGCGTAAAGGTGGGGCCCACGACTGACACCCACACTCAGTACTGGATCTGCTCTGCCGGCCTCCAGCTTTCAGATAGAGCTCTGGAGGAGTTGCTGGTCCCACCTCAGGAGACTCAGAGTCAGGGAGGACAGCGAATCAGTAGGCCAGCGAGTCAGGGGTGAGGATATGGGAGCACTCTGGGATGGCAGTCTGGTTAGAGAGTTCTCAGCAAGCATGAGAAAGCTGGGAAGTGGTGCCTACACTGGAGAGAGGTCCTATGGGGCCAGCGAGAAGAGGGCATAAAGAAAGTTAAAAAAAATACCTGACTTTATTTCTATTTTTAGGATATTATCTATACATGTTTTTTGAGTTGTGACTCAACCAAAAAAGGCAGACACATAGAGCTGATGCTGTTTTTTGTGCTGAGAGACTGCTGCAATACTTTTTTTTATCAATACATAAAATAACATGATGGTTTAACAAATTATAAAAAAAAATATGTTTTTACTTTTTCTGAATTTTTTTATATTACATATTATTTAAATACAAGCTAGGTAGTTTACAACTTAATGTGTATTCATAATGGTGCCTATACACCACAGAGGCTGAGTACACACAATAGGCATGTACAAGGCACACGTAGCTCCGCACCCATGGACAGGCATGCAGGGCATGGCATTTATGATCACCAGCCTCTGCAGGGTGCCTATCAGTTGCACACACAAACACAAGAGAGAAAGAAATAAGTGTCTTAGCTGGGACTTGAACCCAGGCTGTCTGGAATACTGTTCTGGCTGTGCAACCAGCTGCTTCACCAAGGCAACTGGAAACTGGGATGTCCTGAGGCACATAACACTTGCTGTACTGTACAATTCTAAATATGCACACTGCTCTCTTAAGATTGAAAAATGTAATTATCTGTGCAGCACCAGGTTGTGAATTAGCAAAAGAGTAAGGTGCCTCGGGACATCTCAGTTTCCAGTTGACTTGGTGATGCAGCTGATAGCACAACTGGAATGGTATTCTGGGCAGCCTGGGTTCAAGTCCTAGCTAAGGCACTTATTTCTTTCTCTTTGCTGTTTGCATGAGTTCCATATATATGCACACTGCACTCTTATAATTGAAAAATGTCTGTCAGTGGCCCCACACCTGATGTGTTGGTGAGCAGGGGTGGATCGCTGGACACAGGCAGGCATCCAGTTGAATGCCCATCCTGGTCTGATAGTAGATTCCCTGCTTCATGGGGAGAAGAGAATTGAGAGGCACTGTGTATCCTGGTAAATCGAGAAAACAGGGCAAGTGCCCCAATGACTGACCCCAGCCCTCTCTACTGGAACAGAGGGCTGGAGCAGTGTAACAGAGGGGTTCCAGTCCCACCACAGCTGGCAGGTGATGTTTGTGGGAGGCCTGCAGAGGCTATAGCAGGGTCCCTGCATATGTAGCCTGTGCCCATTCACCTGGCACTCCATGTCTTAATGAATGGCATGGAGAGGGGTATACCCCTGGCCACTCCCCAAGACCATCCATGTGTGTAGCTGTGCAAACAGCTGAGGGATGAAGTGTGGAAGGGGTGCGCACCCCTTTCATAAATGATGTGGGGGGCCGTGGGTCCCTGATATGCATCTTTTAATCTTGGGCTTGCTTACATGCTACAGAATCAGATATATGGCTTTTTATTTTTTTATGCATAGGGACCATTATGCCCTTAATTATGTTTCAGACATTTCACTTTTCACCTCTAGCAATCCCTACTGCTCCCAGCCTTCATGGGCTTCACCTGAGAAGGCATTGGAAGAGAATAATTCACACTGACACAGTGCTTTGGTCAACAGCATCTTTATCCACCTGTTTGTCTAGTTTGAGTGCACCTGCTCTTCTTTTTTTTTTTGTCAGTTGTTTGGGAGTAACCACGCCACAGGTGCACTGCCTCCTAGCACCATAGCATGTTTCCTGTGTTTGTTTTTGGACACCCTCAGACTGACTAAATGTTGCATATATAGGATGTTAGATAAATACACAGTGACTACCCATTCCCTTACATTGCCTATGAACTGTGCACAGTCACCTTTCTTTCCTGTAGTCCTTCAACTTTTCAGCAGTTTTCTCTAAATTGCTCATAGGTTTCTAAAGTGTAAAATATTAAATGTTTCCTTCCTAAACCCAGTCTCCAACTGTCTCACACTAAAAGTTCAACAGTTTCCCAAAACAATGTTAATTTTCTTAGACATCCAAGCTTCAAAAAAGATGAGAAAGGCTGGGAGCCCAAGGATGTCTATGCTCTGAAAAAGTCCAACCTTTTCTAACAGTAATTACCTCGGACAGATCTTATAAATTCTCTGACTTCTTATGATTGCTAATCTTTTTGAGAAAAGCTGTGTGGAACATTCTGCACAGGTGACCCTCAAATGATAAATATATTCAGGCAGACACAGACAGAAATAAAGAACGACAATTTTCTTGTTACAATTCTATTCTATCTTAAACATGGTACCAGTAGCACCTTTGAGATGACTACCATATCTGCTATCAGCCTCCACTTACTGCCTAGCTCAGTGAAGCTGACCTTAACCTCTTCTACACTGTGGTTTGCCAGGCAATTAGAACACGGTTTAGTACAACACCTGGCTCTCTAGTCCCCTTCCTTCAGGTCAGCCTCTCCAGATGGGGAGTTAACCTTATTATAGTCACCCTGGAAGACAGAGAATGGATCTCTACTTGGCCATAGTGCTATACCATCCTCCTATCCCACTAACTATAGAGTCTCTATCTGTACTACTATGATACTACTTCCCCCTGCTGCTGCTTAACCCTCGTTAACCCTCAGGCTGCCGACAGAATTAGAACATATATTAATTTTGGACTGATGTATCAGTCTACGTCCATGTAAGGGTTAATGGCCAATCTATTATGGGCAGCAGCACACCCTCAGGGGAAATAACATCTGCTTCTACTGTAGAGTAGTTCTCCTGAACCAGTTCTGATAATGGCACGAACTTGATACTGGGTTTGAACCATTAGGGTCCTACCATGCAGATTCCATTCATCCTCCCACCACCTGCAATTCCCTCCCACTGCAGTCTATACTCCAGTATGGATACATGGTGCACATTGATGTAACAGGCTTGTAGCACACAATTGTCCTCAAGCCAATTTGCATATCAAGTATTGCACTGCAGCCATGAGGGCAGCTAACTCTATGCTGAGGGACATGCATTTCCTAAAACTGGGTGTAACTCCCCTGTTACCCAGGGTTACTAGAATCCCAGTAAGACCTAGTGGTAGGCAGGGAAGGCAGCTTGTGAAATTCCAGTTAAATGGATTTCATACAGTCTCACTCTGTTCTCAGTCTCAGCTGAAACTGAGGAATGACATCACCATAGAACTCTTGCAGCTCCAAGAGCCACACTGGAGTGCTGCAGTTGGAAGTTTGGATAGAATGTTGGGGGTTTTTGAACAGAGTCTGTGTGCAGTCTTGGAGAGCAGAGCAGCATAGTAGTCTGTGGGCAGGCTCTCAGAGCCTTAAGCTCTGTTTTAGAGCTATTGTAAGGGAGGTGTGTGTTTCAACCGAAAGAGGAACGAAGTAAGCTGATTGAGAAATAGCTTGGCAGAAGGCACCAGGAGAAAGGACTGCTGTGTGACTGAACTTCTCTGCTGGGACTAAAGTAGAAGAACTTTTGTATTTGACCTTTAGTTTAGGTTAAAAAAAAAATAACATACAAAAAAAAAAGTGTGTCTGCAGAACTATCTAGGTGTAAATCTCAGGTGACTGAAAGGACTTAACTGCTGTGAGGTTTAAATTACTTGTAGAAAGATCTGGTAAGTAGGGGAGTGGCTTAGCTAGAAGGAAGCTACATTTAAAGACTGCCTTAGAAAGTTTCAGCTAATAGCTTGGCAGAAGGCACCAGAAGAAAGGACTGCTGTGTGACTGAACTTCTCTACTGGGACTATATTGCCCTCCTTCCCTCCCTCTCACCCCCCCACCCAAAGCTAGTTCTATTTTTATAGGCACAGGTTTGACTGACAACAGGAACTTCCTGTTTAGGGGCAGGAAGTGAGTGATCACAGAACCACCAAGGACCCACCATCCTAGAAGGACAAGAGTAGCTCTCCGGCCCCCTCTAGCTGCTGGAGGTCTGCCTCTGAGCAAGTAAGTGGTCTACTGCGAAATATAGGATATTCTTGTCTCAGAACAGGACAATCAGGAGCTTAAAGGGCACACAGGCAGGAAGTAAGGAGAGAGAGAAAACAAAACAGAGGAAAGAGTAAGGATTGCAAACAGTTAAGGGGCCAGAAATAAGGCATGATTGGAGTGGCACAGTGCAGTGGCTGTGGAGCAGCAGTCTTCCGGGAGATGTTCTGGAGGATGTGGTGTTGTCCCATCTGCAGGCACCTCACTGGGCTGAGGGAGGAGGTTGCTCATCTCCAGGCTGAGTTGGCCAGGATTGTGGGACCTCCCCTTCCATCCAGGGACCACCAGTGCCACTGCTGTTGCCTCAGAGGTTGCCAAGAAAGAGGAGCGGTTGGACCACAGTGGGCTCAGGGAGGGTGAGGGTGGTGGAACAGAGGTGCATCCCTCCCATTGCACCTCTCCACAATTCCTATGCCATTCTGGCAAAGTGTGGTTCCTCTATGGAGGCACCCACAGTGGAGACCAAGGAGGATGCTGGGAACCTCCACAAAGGAGACCCACAGGAGGGTGGCAGCGGACCCTGCAGGGGAAGAAAACAACTCCTGGTGGGGGACTCCATTGTTAGGAAGGTAGAACTGGGGGAGGAAGGGGAGAGGGAGGTAAGGTGCCTGCCTGGCGCCATGGCTTGGAGGGACAGGGAGCGAATCCTCAGGATTGCCGAAGCAGCTGTACAGGGGAGGGAGCTGGATGTCATTGTCCACCTAGGGACAAATGACCTGGCTAAGAACGGGATTAGAGAAGTGCAGGAAGAGTTTGTGGAATTGGGGAGGTGCCTTAGTCAAGTAGCACGCATGGTAACCTTCTCGGAGGTGCTACCCATCTATGGCATAGGAGAGGCTAGGGTGTTCCGCAATGGGATTCAATCAGTGGTTGAAAACTGGTGTGGAGCTCAGGGTTTGGCTTCATTGGGGACTGGGGTCCACCTGGAGTGATGCAAGCCTATACTGGCATGATGGGCTGCATCTGTCCGGGAGGGAACCAGGATCCTAGGTGATAGGTTTAAATGCTTCATTGGCAAGCTTTTAAACTAGCCAAGGGGAGGCACTGGAAAGGAGCAGGAAAATCCTAGCCCCCAAATAATCACGGTAGTAAGTGCGGCAAACACCAACATAGAGGTGTCGATAGGGAGAAGGGCAGGGGTAAATGGAGAAAGTGACAAAGGCAAGAAGGACAGGGATGGGGCAAAAGGGAGTAAGGCCATCAGGAAATGGAGGGTAATGAGTACCAATGCCCGTAGTCTGGTCAACAAGCTCCCTGAGCTGATGGCCTTAATGGAAGAGGGATGCCTGGATATCGTAGCAGTCACAGAAACATGGTACACAGAGAACCATCACTGGGATGTTAACATACCAGGGTACATAACCTACAGGAGAGACAGGCAGGGGAGAAGAGGGGGAGGAGTAGCTCTCTATGTAAAGGAAGGGATAAAAGCAACTGAACAAAAGAGTAAACGGGGAGGAGGAGGCACTGTGGGTCACCTTGGAGACTGGAAAGGGCACCACAATCCGCAGAGGGGTTGTGTACAGACCCCCATGTCAGGGGGAGGGAATGGACAAGGATATGATAGAAGGCATTCTTAGAATGGCAGAGAAAGGGAGATACTGTTGATGGGAGACCTGAATATGCCAGATGTTAACTGAGCACATTGCTGCAGCCACATCCAAGAGCAGGGACATTCTTGATGCCCTACAGGTGGCAGGCATTAGACAGCTAGTTTTGGAACCACTCGTGAGGGAGCAATCCTAGACCTCGTACTCTCAAACGGGGGCAGTGAGAGGATCTCAGATCTAGAAGTGGGTTGCCATCTGGGAACGAGTGACCATCAAACAGTGTGGTTCACGTTAAACTCAGCTACACAGTCAAGCCATACAAAAGTGAGGGTACTGGACTTTAGGAGGGCTGACTTTGGCAAGATGGGAGAGTGCCTCAGAAAAGCACTAGCAAACAGGCTAGAAGGAGATGTGGAGCAACAATGGGGAATTATCAAAACTGCCATCACAGAGGCAACAAGCCTTTGTGTGAAGCAAATAAACAAATCAAAATGAAAAAAGCCACTCGGTTCTCAAAAGAGGTGGCTGGAAAGTCAGGAAGAAAAAGATAGCATTCGGAGTATAAGGAAACACAGAAGGAGCAGAACAGAGAGTTGTACCAGTTAAGGCAGAAGGAAGCAGGGAGGGAAGTCAGAATAGCAAAGGCCCAAACTGAGGAAAAGATAGCCAACTCAGTTAAGAAGGGGGATAAAACCTTTTATAAGTACATCAGCGAGCATAGAAAGACAAAGGGAGGGATAGTGAGGCTGAATAGAATGAATGGTGGGTGGGCAGAGGGGGACAGTGAAAAAGCAGGAATACTGAACGAATATTTCTGCTCAGTATTCACAAAAGAGGAGGAGGAAGTGCCTAATCCAATTAACAGAAGCACTCTTGATAGGGGGTCGATCGAGTCCTCTTCACAGAAGAAAGGGTTCTGCAAGAACTCCTAAAACTGAAGGTGGACAAAGCAATGGGTCCTGGTGGAATTCACCTAGAATTCTAAAGAATTAAGGGAGGAACTAGTGAAACCACTGGCTACTCTTTTTAATAAATCATGGGAGGATGGTGTGGTACCGAGGATTGGAGGAAGGCGGATGTGATTCCCTTCACAAAAGTGGGTCCAAGACAGGGGCAGGAAACTACAGACCTGTCAGTCTGACCTCTGTGGTAGGAAAGTGATGGAGTCACTTCTGAAGGAAAGAATAGTCAGTACCTAGAGGCCAGTGGAGCACAGGACCCAAGGCAGCATGGATTCAGGCGGAAGGTCATGTCAGACAGATCTAATAGATTTCTTTGACTGGGTGACCAAAGTAGTAGACCAGGGAGGGGCTGTGGACATGGCCTACCTAGACTTTAACAAGGCATTTGACACAGTCCCACACAAAAGATTAATAGTCAAATTAACCAGTCTGGGAGTGGGACCCAGGACGATAGCCTGGATAAAACATTGGCTGGACAACAGGACACAGAAGGTAATTGTAAATGGAGTCCACTCTGAAGAAAGGGGGGTTACTAGTGGGGTACCGCAGGGTTCAGTATTGGGTCCAGTCCTTTTTAATGTCTTCATCAGTGACATTGCAAAGGGACTGGAAGGAAAAGTATGCCTTTTTGCAGATGACACAAAGATCTGCAACAGAGTTGATACACAAGGAGGCGTGGAAAGGATGAAAAGGGACTTGGCAAGGTTGGAGGAATGGTCAGAAGTATGGCAGCTAGGATTCAATGCAAAGAAGTGCAAAATAATGCACCTGGGAAACAAGAACCCAGGGGAAGAATACACAATGGGTGGGAGGTAGTAACAAGAACAAAAAAGGAAAGGGACCTGGGGGTAATCATATCAGATGACCTTAAGGTTAGCAAGCAATGTGAGAAGGCAGTAGGGAGGGCTGGGGGTATACTGGGATGTATAGGGAGAGGCATCATCAGCAGAAAACAGGAAGTTGTTATCCCTCTGTACAGACAGTTGGTGAGACCCCATCTGGAGTACTGTGTCCAGTTCTGGAGACCCCATCTCCGCAAGGACATAGACAGGATAGAGGCAGTCCAGAGGAGGGCAACTAAAATGGTGCAGGGTCTGCAAGAGAAGCCATATGAGAAGAGACTAAAGGGGCTTAATATGTATACCCTTGAGGAAAGAAGGGAGAGGGGACATGATAGAAACTTTAAGTACCTCAGTGGAATCAACAAAGTCCAAGAGGGTAGCATCTTTCAGAAAAGAGACGTGCAAGAACAAAGGGACACAATTTAAAGATAGAAGGGGGCGGTTCAGGGGCAATGTGACTAAGTATTATTTCACAGAGAGGAGTGGATGCATGGAACAGCCTTCCTGAGGAGGTTGTGGGTCTAAAACTGTGGGAGAATTCAAGAATGCATGGGACAGACATAAGGCAATTCTTGTGAGGGGTAGGAAAATAGGCTGTTGGTTAACTAGGATCCATGGCCTATCCTGTAGGTAGGAAATGGGCAAACTAGATGGGCCTAGCGGCCCTTATCTGCCGATCAAAGTCTATGTTTCTATGTTTCTATGTTTCTATGAGAAGTAGTGGAGACTGCTGTTACTGGTCCATGTGCCCCATCCCTGAGGGAATGGGGGTGGAAAGGTTTGCCTGTCTTCCAGGGGTAACCCTTCTGGTTCTGGCTAAGGAAGAAGCTGCCTTATTTCAAGTTGTGCTGTGGTACCAGAAGCTGTGGGAGAGAAATTCCTGTGAGGAATCACCTGTGAGGCACCTGCAACCAAAGAGTGAGTTCACTAGGATTGAGGGCCTATGTTTTCACCTGAACTATTGGAATGTGGGGATTGGACTACTTAATTTGTAGGAGGTCTAGTGTAATAGACATTTCCAGTTAATTCAAGTAGGTTCAAGTCCAGTACAAAGAGTGAAGTAACGTGGGGATTGGACTACTTAACTTGTAGGAGGTCTAGTGTAATAGACAATGCCAGATAATTCAGGTAGGTTCAAGTCCAGCACAAAGAGTGAAGTAAAGTGGGGATTGGAGTGCTTAATCAGTGGGAGGCCTAGAGCAATGGGCTAAGCCAAGTAAAAGTATGTTCAAGTCCAGCACAGTGGGAAGCAAGACAAGTAGAGGAAATGTGACACACATTTAGCCTTAATCTACATTGCCAGGCTTTACAGAATGAGATGTTTAATGTCCAGAGAAATGGCTTGGTATGAATTGTGGAAGCGAGAGGTGGGAGACCCCTCCATCAGTGATAACCAAATTCACCTCTACGGATTTGCTCTGTGGCACCTTTACTTTCTCTCAGGTACTTGGCCAGTGCCTAAGGAAAGTACCCAGATGTGGGATTAAAAGGAGAATTCCCTGATAGAGCTGAGGTGCTCTTAGGTGGTTTAGTGAGTCACCAGAAAAGGTTTCCATGACATATGGAAGGTATCCGAGTGGCCGGCAAGGGAGCTAAGCCAGGGAAATCCCAGATAGTGTACAAGTTCAGGCTGTGTACCCAAAGCAGCATGCGAGTCCGGTCTGTGTGCCCGGTGGGTTTAGAGCCTGAGGGCTGGAGTGTTGAAGAAGTGTTCCTGATTCTTTTTATCTGCATTACCAGAAGTGTAGCCCCACGGGGGTCCGTCTATGCTTTGTTTGTACTGATTGGATGTGAATAAAGCCACACTTTAGAATCCCACTTCTGGTATTGGACATTACAGTTATTGCTTCCTGTGTTCGGAATTACTTGGGTGCCCCTGTGCAGAGTAGCCAAACCTAGCCTTTGTGCCGAGTAACCTATTCCTCCCCGAACCCAGTCCCCACCTGGTACTGCTGTCAGATTCAAACAGCATACCACCTGTCATTTGCAAAAAGGCAGGGGTTGGGGGTTGCAAAATGGAGTCACCGCTTTGGATTTTAAATTTAGGGAGGAAAGGTGCTCGAGCAAAGGGCTAGCTTTTTGGTTATCTGGCAGAGGGTAGCCCAAAAAGCTGATACAAGGTTAGCTAGTGTGTCACTGTGTGCTGTTGTCCATATGCTGCTGTTAAAATGCCAACTATTTACCAAGGAGCAGTAAAGCCTGAGAGAGCATGCCCTTGTCCTGCATCAAAAATTTACAGCGTTTTTCCAGCTTTTAAAAAAAAAAACTGTTGTGAAAAAGAAAAGTGTGGAAGACTAGAGGTAGCAACAGGAAAATTGCACCCTGGACATTGTAAATACTTTCTAGTGAATGGAGAGACTTGCTGTGTTAATGGCCATGACAAATGGTTGAAATGGGCTCCCGCTGTGGAGTCAGTTTGGAAAAAAAAAAGTGATTTTGCAGTTTAAAATTTGCCTGCTCGATGATCGCCGTGAGGAGAAGAGCACTCGCGAGGGAAAGAGGCTTATTTGCATGTCGTCGTGTGATTGGTGGGACTGCAATCAGTCCCACCCCCAAGCCAGCTCTACAGTGACTGCCCAGCATTCGAGAGGGATTGTGAGTGGAGTGTGTGTACTGGCTTATCGGAGGAGCATCGTGGTGACTGAAAGCACTGTGAAAGTTTAAACTCGTACTTTTCTACCTAAAATCAGGCTCAACCCACATCTCGATCGACTGGATTGTGAGTATAGTGTTCAGAGGGACAATCGGCAGGACTGCCAACCCGCTTCTTTCCAGAGGCCTCCAAGACTGGCTGCAAGCCGTTTTCCATTGCAGCAAACAGCTACTGATAACAGTGAGTACCAACAGAAATAAGTGCTCAAACAAGTGATTTTTGCCAAAAGCCACCTGAATCTGTGTGCAGCCGTGTAGTCGCGTTGCAATCAAAGACTGTGTTAAGTTTTTATCAGCAAAAGCAAGCTGTTAAGCCATTGACTGTGAGCATAGTTACGGGATTCAGCGTCAGTGTAAAGTTTCAAAGCCATGAGAGAGACTGTGAGTTGTATCACGATATGCAGCAAGAGTTACGGGCAATCCTGTGTTTGAAATACTGAGGCTTTGAGGGACTGTGAGTTAGAGCAATGTTTTCAGCAAGTGAAAAGTCCATGGTAAATCATATAAACGTGCTAAGAAAAAGAACAGTGCAAGTTTGTGCAGGTTTGAGCAAAGTTATCAGTAGAGTGTGTAAATCGGATGAGCAGTGGCTTGACCCAGTTTCATAATGTTGATGCATAGGAGTGCTGCCGCCACCATTACAGGGTGGGGTAGTAATGTAAACACAGCAGCAGAGGAGCCATTTTGAAAGTGAAAGAAAGTGTTCAGTGATGTGGGACTTTCAATAACATTGAGCGTTTGTTTTTCTCTGCAGTCATGGCCTCAGGACCAGCCCACTACCCGGATCATGCCTGGGCTGTGGTAGCAGCAGAAGTAAACAAGTTAAGGGACATTGAGGGGTGTTTCCATGGAGGACAACTGCCTCCTCATGTGTCGATTGCTGGATACCCAGTGCAAGTGTGCTTAATATGCTTAAATGCTGGAAGGGACATCTTCATGATACCTCACTGTTCGGGGTGCTCAGAGAAATACAGCTTGTTTAAAGCACCCAAGATTCATTTGGCTCCCACATGGACAAAAGCTCAAGAATCTGCAGTTGGCAGCACACAGCACCAGGCAAATCCTGTTGGAGAAGGCCCCTCAGGGGAGTGTGGCACAAAGGTAGAGGGTGCAGATTTGCAGACCAAACAATAAGCTGATGTTTCAGATGCTGGATCGCAGAGAGACAATTCAGGCAGAGCATCAGTAGACCCTTGGAGGGAGGGCCTAGCCCAAGCCTCATAGTAGAGGGTGAGATGAGGGAGGCCTTTGAATGAGAGGTATTGACCTCCACACCCAGTGAAGAATGGATAGTCTCAGGAGTGAGGACGACGGCTCACTCCTGGGCACAGATTCTCAGTGAGGAAGAAGAAGAGGAGGAACCTATGTGGCCTTGTGAAAAAGGAACGGTTACACAGCCTCAAGCTCTTGCCTCAGAGGAATGCATGGAAGAGAGTGTGATTCCACTGCTCTGGCTGTGCAAGAAGAAGTCAGGGATCCATTCTTTGTCTCTTTGAGAATGCATAGCTGGCAGAACCAGGACTGGCCACCCCCAAGCCAGGCCAGTGGTCTCAGATTGACCAAAGCTAGTAAAGAGGAAAGACTGGTTTGTAGGAAGGCGAATGAAATCTATGGGATGTCCTTTCCTACCTTTCCTCGAAGAATCTGGGAGGAGATTGAAAACAGCAGGAAATCCTGGATTTGGGCTGAAGCAATGAAATATGTGCATCCTGGTGCAAACAAGTAAGTCAGAAACAGAATGTTGCATGAAAAATGCAGCCAGTGGAAAAGAGGCAGGACACTGTTAATGGACACTGTTCGAATAGTGGATGGAGAGGGACATGAAACCTTTGACAGTGTGAATTATGTGCGCCCAGATGGGGTAATAATTCAAGCTCCTGACCCGTTGTGCTATTGGCCACAATGCAAAGACCTCCCTGCAAATGTGCCCATGCCTACCAACTGGAAAGCAGAGCAGTCGTAGCCAGTGCTGCCACTCCAGTAACTGCAGTGCCTTTGTTGTTCCGCCAGTATGGACGTCCAGGACTCAGGTGCCCCACATTCATCAGTTCTACAGTGTACTGACTTTCCAGAATCCATCGACTAACCCACCAGATGACTTCAGATCCAGAGAGGACACCAGCCCAGCTGTATCCTGATTCATCGCCTGGTAACCGGATGACATCAGACCAGCTGTTTTCCTTTTTGTTCCTGCTCCAAGGTTCCATCTCCAGAAATGACATCATCCCAGCAGTTTCCAGATGTGCCCTCCTGTCGTTCCCGGAATATGTCCACCCAGCTGTATCAGAAGAGTGCTGCCAGGGAGAGTCTTTTGCTGAGGACCAAGTCCGTGTTGTGTTCGTTCTACAAGGGACTGGTAAGTCCAAACTTTTCTATTCTTATGACATTGCAGTACACACTATACACTAGCAGTCTCCAGACGTGTGAACTGTCCTCAAAGACTCTCCCCTTCGGGAATTTGGCCTGCTAGAACTGTGCTTCACCGGGCTCTGGCCCAGGAGAGACTCTTTAATGGACTAACCTTCGGGCACTGTGGTCACTAGATGGGACTTTTAGGGCACTGTATTCCCCAAATGTGTATAGTAAATAATGTCATTGTTTTTCTACTGTTTTCTAATGTTTATACTGTTTTTCTACCTTTTCTATAAAAAAAAAAATATATATTTTTGGGATTCTCCAGTATTTTGATGGTAGGGGTTTAGATAGACTGTGTATGTAGATTAGGAGTGTGTGTTGTCTTTCTTTTTCTTGCAGGTGTTCCTGAAGAAGATAGAAGAGAAGAGAAGAAGAGTAGGAGGGACTCACCGGAGTTCCTCACTAGTACTTTAGTGTGTAGTATTTAAAGTACTGTTGTTATTGTTGTTACTGTAGTAACTCTTTTTCTTCCATAGGTATGGTTATGGGGAGTGAGGGAGTAATGTAATGGTATGGTATTAGCTCCTGGTGTGTGGTTGCATGGTGCCCAAGTTCAGGGAGGTCCCCTGTTTGTTTTGTTTTGGAGCTTGAGTTAATGGCAGATAGAATTTCCCTAGAAAGCTGGGGGATAGACAGGCTGTGGCCCTGACCTGCAGTAAGGGTTGCAGCGCTGATCTATTAGGGCTAGGCTCTGGGCAGTTCTACCAGAGCCACTGTGTACCCATAGTCAGCGAGTAAAGTAGAGGCTGATGCATCAGTCAATGGCCTCTAGGCCCTTAGTGTTGTCTGTCTGTGCTGGCACATGGTAGGGGAGAAGGTAGTGCTACCTCCCAGTAGTCAACACATGGGGTGAGATAGCCTAAACTGGGTAAATAATGACTACGGACAGTCATTTTCCTGGCCCAGGTTGAGTGTAACCCCCCCGTTACCTGGGGTTACTAGAATCCTAGTAAGACCTAGTGGTAGGCAGGGAAGGCATCTTGTGAAACTCCAGTTAAATGGATTTCACACTGCCTCACTCTGTTCTCAGTCTCAGCTGAGACTGAGGGATGACATCACCATAGAACTTTCGCAGCTGCATGAGCCACACTGGAATGCTGCAGTTGGAAGTTAGGATAGAATGTTGGGGATTTTTGAACAGAGTCTGTGTGCAGTCTTGGAGAGAGGAGCAGCACAGCAGTCCATGGGCAGGCTCTCAGAGCCTTAAGCTCTGTTTTAGAGCTACTGTAAGGGAGGTGTGTGTTTCCACTGAAAGAGGAACACAGTAAGCTGATTGAGAAGTAGTGGGGACCGCTGTTACTGGTCCATGTGCCCCATCCCTGAGGGAATGGGGGTGGAAAGGTTTGCCTGTCTTCCAGGAGCAACCCTCCTGGTTCTGGCTAAGGAAGAAGCTGCCTTGTTTCAAGTTGTGCTGCTGCACCAGAAGGTGTGGAAAAGAAATTCCTGTGAGGAATCACCTGTGGGACACCTGCAACCAAAAGGTGAGTTCACTCTGACTGAGGGCCTATGTTTTCACCTGAACTGTTGGAACGTGAGGACTGGACTACTTAATTTGTAGGAGGTCTAGTGCAATAGACATTTCCAGTTAATTCAAGTAGGTTCAAGTCCAGCACAAAGACTAAAGTAAAGTGGGGATTGGACTGCTTAATCAGTGGGAGGCCTAGAGCAATGGTTTAAGCCAAGTAAAAGTATGTTCAAGTCCAGCACAGTGGGAAAGCAAGACAAGTAGAGGAAATGTGACATACATTTATCCTTAATCTACATTGCCAAGCTTTACAGAATGAGATGTTTAATGTCCAGAGTAATGGCTGGGTATGAATTGTGGAAGCGAGAGGTGGGAGACCCCCCATCAGTAGTAACCAAATTCACCTCTACGGATTTGCTCTGTGGCACCTTTACTTTCTCTCAGGTACTTGGCCAGTGCCTGAGGAAAATACCCAGACATGGAATTAAAAGATAGATAGAGCTGAGGTGCTCTTAGGTGGTTTAGGGAGCCACCAGAAAAGGTTTCCATGACATAAAGAAGGTGTCTGAGTGGCTGGCAAGGGAGCCGAGCCAGGGAAATCCCAGATAGTGTACAAGTTTGGGCTATTTACCCAAAGCAGCATGCAAGTCCAGGCTGTGTGCCCAGTGGGTTCAGAGCCTGAGGGCTGGAGTGTTGAAGAAGTGTTCCTGACTCTTTTTCTCTGCATTACCAGAAGTGTAGCCCTGTGGGGGTCCATCTATGCTTTGTTTGTTCTGCTTGGATGTGAATAAAGCCACACTTTAGATTACCACTTCTGGTATTGGACATTACAGTTATTGCTTCCTGTGTTCGGAATTACTTGGGTGCCCCTGTGCAGAGTAGCCAAACCTAGCCTTTGTGCCGAGTAACTTATTCCTCCCCGAACCCAGTCCCCACCTAGTACTGCTGTCAGATTCAAACAGCATACCACCTGTCGTTTGCAAAAAGGCAGGGGTTGGGGGTTACATGGGCAAACACTGGCCTTCCAGACCTCCATCTGGAAAATGGCAAGCTACAATCCTTACAACAGACAAATTGGCATCACACTGTCTCTGCTACATTTGTGTATGAGAGCATTTTTAAGCGTTTGTTTGGAAAGGAAGTTAGTGAAAAGGATGTCCTGCAGCATTTCCTGTCCCTGCCTCTCTTCCTTCTCAAGTCCCTCTTTCCAGTAAGTTAAGACCCACTTAAACACATGACGTGGTGTGACATGACTTACCCTCTCATAGAGATCTTTTTTTTTTATACAGACCCACCTACCACCTGCCAGGGACACAGATTTTGTACATCATCTTCTCATCAAATAGTATATTGTCTGACACACAAAAAGACAGGCTTGTCAGATCAAATAGTGTCCAGTTAGGGAGGCAGTGGTGAACTACCTAGACTGAGACAATCCCAGCTATAACAGTGTAGCTAGAAACCCTGCTATGTGCTTCCCAAGTAGATGTTGGACTTTGAGATAAGTCGCATAGGTTGAAAATTCACTTTAAAAATCACAGGTAAGAGGAGTTATGCATCAGAGTTGGGATACAGAGTTATACACAATATGCACCTAAATTAAAATTCACAATTTTAAGACATAATGATTTTTCAGACCTAAGCTCCTAAATGAAAAAGCATTTCATAGTTCTGCATATATTGTATAAGTAACGTTATATAGTGTATGGTGGAACGTCGTTCTCCACCGAAATCCATCGATGTCGCGAAATGTTGTTCTCCTACACTAGTGACGTTCGCAGTGCAGCAGAATGATTTTTTGCTCTACTGTACTGCATACGTCACACACTGTGTCCTCGAGCAGCATTTGACAGTTACGGCTCACTCCATAGACAGGACACATAGCGAAAGCAGCAATGTTGGCGACAGTACGAATGTTTAGCGTTAACATTTTCAAAATATAAAGTTCTTAAACAGTTATAATGTCAAGCTTGAAAACATTCAAAATATAAAGTTCTTTTTTCCTTCTAGTAACCCAGTAAAATTGTTTTGAAGCAGAAACATGCTGTAGTGATTTTTTTTTCCCAAAAAAATGACATTTTACCATACACTATAAAGAAAAGTGCATGGGAAACTGTTGACAACAGGGCTAATCTTTCACCTCGTTGGCACTATGACGATGGATTACTTCTCGAGCTGCACTCTCGAGGTAATCCATCATCATAGTGCCAACTCAGTGAAAGAATAGCCCTGTCGTCAACTGTTCCCCATGCACTATCCTATATACAGTGTATAGTAGAATGCTGTTATGCATGAAATTCCATGCCTGGAATATGCTTGTTCTGCTGCAGTAGTGATGTCACTACTACAGCAGAACCACTTGGAACATTGTAGCTTTCCTCTACTTAATTCTGTGGTGACAGTATTCTAGAACCTCTAGAGACTTCACAGGTCAGTTTAATTATGAAAAAAAAAAAACACAATGCACACATTTCACATAATATTACTATACACTATAAAAATACAGGATGAGCAACGTTATGCACAACCTGTGTGTTCTGTCACCTCAGGGTTCTGATTCCCATAGACCTCTCGAGTTTTGCTCTCGAGGTCAAAGGGAATCAGAACCCCTCTGTGGCAGAACACACTGGTTGTGCATAGTTGCCCATCTAGTATTCTCTATGTTCTGTAGAGCCACATAGTGGAGCCTAGAGCCTCTCCAGCAGTCTGGCCTCACTCTGCTGCCCCTTCTGTCTGTACTGACCTCTCCTGGTCACACACCCCACACCCCACCTCTTTCCTTAAGCTTGGGCCATTTTAGTACTTATGGTGTTATCTTATTTGTTTTGTTGTTGCTGCCCTTCCGCTATGTAATGATTAAATGCCTGCGCATTGTTAACATCCTTTATTCGCATGATTTAACCATAACTATGTAAATTTTGTAATTTTGTTATGTCTCTTGTTATTTACCTTGACATGGAACCTATGTAATGAGCTTGTTCTCAAAGTTTAATCCTAGATCCTCTAATAAATAAAAAAAAAGTAAATTTTTGATCAGTAGGATCAATTGTGATTCAGGCAGAAACATACTTACAGTTTCAGATGATTTGTTCCAGTATGATCTAACAGGATTTTCACATGAATTATAAGGTGGACAGGAGACACCCACGTCTGCAAAAAAATATATTATGTTAACTTCTGTAGATGATCACAGCAAGCAGTGAACATTTTCCAGATGAAATGTAAATAAAATATTGAGACTCTCAGGTCACCTAGTTCCTATCTTACATTTTGTTTCATTCATTTATTAGGGCTGGTCTGTAAAGCAGACAAGTTGCTATTGTGATTACATGGAGGGGAGGGTGGTGACCTTACCCCCTCCCCCCCCCCGTAGCAAACGCATGAGGGGAAGATACATGTTAGAGTATTAAGGTCCAAAAAAGTGGGTGCTGTGCCTCTTTATTTGCTGGTTGTCCAGTTTGCCTCTTGAACAGAGCACATTTTTTGGCTGTCACAGTCAGCATGCACAAAAGCACTGTATATAAGTAGCAAATCCCTTCAGAATGTGGAGAATGTTCACTTATATGTTGTGGGGGAAGGCATAGAACACAAGCTGCACTGGCATCTCTTTTTTAGCTGAAGCTGTTGTGCTTCTCTTCATTTCCTTTCCTCTGTTGCCATTTGCTTCCTTGGAGTCAATGATATAACATCAGAAGTAGCATTGTACAATATGTTGCTGCTTCCAATCCCCAAACTGGGATTCCATGATTGGCACTGGAAGGCAGCATAAGATACGTTATTGTCTTTCTGAACTGCAAACTCACTGATGACTTCTGCTGTTCCACTGCCACTCGACCCCTTAGGCCCAGCAATATATGGGAATGATACTGCACATTGCCTGTTCCAGCCAGAGTTTGTGCCCCCTGCCCCCCCCATAAGGATTTACACAACCAGCATTAGGGGAAATCATCTTTTTTAACTAGTAAACACACTCATTTATTACATAAGCATGACAAGGAAAACCATCTCTCAGTACGCACACCCACAAAGCATATCTAATTTCTGGCAACAAAAAAAAAAAATTACAAAAAGAAATTATGCTGCTATGGACATTTTTAGAAATATATATGTAACCCCCAGGTGGCGCTATCCCAAGGGCTACTACCCCTGCCTGCTGGACCACCAACAGGTTGAGGGGCCTTGGTTCTATGGCGGGTGCCTCCACCCAGAGGTCAGGATTGGTAATGGTTGGTCGAGTTTGGTCTCAGCCTTCTGGAACACTGAGACCCTCTTTTGTTCCCATGGTCCACATGATACACAAGAATTACAATGCCAATACCGCACATGTACACTGGATCCAATCATTAGATACCATGTACCCTCAAGACCTGTTCTGCGGTTCGTCTCGGAGGACCCCCTGTGAAATAAGGTTGGTTAATTTACACAAAATAATGCAATGCATGCTATATAGGTACTGACACTCTAAACAGCAGGTTAAAGTCAATAACATCTAATCTGGTTTATTTAGGGGAGTGAAACACAGGGAGCTTCAACCTGTTCAAGCTGATTAGCAGAAATAAATCACAGTATTATGCACTCATACAAAGTCATAAGAGTCACACTCTGGGTACCCAGGTTGAGGGGCTAGCCAGGTCCATTGCCTGGGGTTGGCCGGCAGGTGCAGATGGAAAGGGCCCTGTAAGAAAGATATGCACAATACTCAATTGTAATCCAGAGCCGGATGGCTCAGTCCTTGAGGAAATGAAAGAAAGAAAATCAGATGAAACACTGGTGATGGTTACAGGTCACAGGGGGATGCCCTGATTGGTACTCACACTACCCCCACGCTGAAAACCTGGCACAGATGGTGGTTCTGGATTGCCAGAAACGCAAAGTAGGGAGATGAGATTCTACAGGCCAGGCCACACTGCTTTGATCAGCAGACTGATTCAGTCCAAATACATTCAGCTCGACTTTCAGTTTACACCGCACGGTGACAAGAGAACCAGATTAGCTATTCCTCACGAGCATTCCACACATTTATATGTAAAGGAAATTACTATACCAGGCAGCTGCTTTCAGGTCCCAATCGCACTTACTGCAAACACCCGGGAGTTCACACTGCAGCTTCAATTCCTGACAGACCGAACACGATTCAGCAATTTCTCCAGTCTTCTACAGGGTGAGCCTGGTTTGCACTCTTTCAAACTTCCTTCCTCTCCGTATTCTCGGATTCAGTCCGAGTCGAGTTGGCAATGGCAACGGCCCAACTTTAGGCCTCTCACGCCCTTCCCGCATGAAACTATACAACATAGAAGCACAGAGCTCCTTCTCTTCTCATGGTCACAACTGATCTGATCTCTCAGTTACAGGGCAGAGCAATCTCTTCAGGTGCCACCCGGTCTAATTGGTGGACTCAGTTGTCAATCACTCAGAAACTCTCTCTGTTGGTGCAAATAGGCGCCAAGGTCCAGAACTTCACTTCTCAGAATTACTAGCTATACGTCCCATTGTAAACCAGCTCCCAGGAGAGTCCGAATTCTGGTTGGTCCAAACAGTCTCGATTTTACAGCTCCCTTAATCCCATGGGCCCTCAGAACAGCAGTTTGTGTCCAAAATGGAGGGCAATGCTGAGTCCCAGCTGTAACAAAAGCAAGTTAGACAAACTACAATATTACAAATGCTCTAACTGTTTATAGGAAAGCGAGCATATCATTCAAATGGGCTCCCTTTGAGACCCTAGCGACCGCAAAATGAAGCGATTGCCCCACAGTTCAGGTGGACTTTGAGCAAGGAAACACCAGCCCCCCCTTCCCCGATAAGCAGTAACTGTGTCTGCAAGCAGACGGCTCTTAAAGAGACAGTATGTGGAGGGTCTACCAGCACTCACAGTGCCAATCTAATGGCTTAAACACCGAACGCCAGCAGGCAGGCGAACACTTAGACAAGCTCCATAAAGGCTTTTTAGGAACCCCTATTTGTAAGAGGGTTACATATAACATGCAAATACATATGTGCAAGGAATTGTTAGACTTGTTTTTAAACACATTGTTTACAATTTTAAACTAAATAAAACTGACAGTGTCCCTTAATATATATGTGATATTCATGATAAAGAACTGCAATTATTTGATTTTCACTTTATTAGTACCAGTGAGAATCCCCCATCCCCCTATATTATCTGAAATCGCCATCTCCACTGAGTGCCTGACTGTCAAACTCTCTCTCTCTCTCTCTCTCTCTCTCACTCTCTCTCCCTCTCTCACTCTCTCTGTTGGGCTTGTCTGCCAGAAGGCAGCTGATGATTGTAGAAAGCTGCTAACCTCACCAGCCTGGTGGCACTGAGGGTTGAGGCACTGGATGCCACACCTCACACCACGCTGATGACCCAGGGTTGGGAGCAACCTCGGGTGTTGGAGGGTCGGCCGGAGGGAGGATTATTGTGCATCCCAGGGACTGCTCTCTTCCTCTGGGGAGGGTGGGAGGGACACCCACAATGTGCTGGCTCCTGGTGGCAGCTATGGGTTAGTACAAGCTGAGGTACAATGGAGGGGTATGCAGGGGCAGACATCCAATGTGGTGTGCTGAAGCACATACTGCAGCATCACTGACATCCTTGCATGCCCAAGCTGTGTGCAGATCCAGGGAAAGTAGCCCCAATCTTCCGGTGCATGTAAAGGTCTGCCTCCGCTGCACTATACCTGATGCTCCCAGGTGCCCTCTCTGGTCCTGACCCCTTGGTCTTCCACACTGTGGGGGATGCGACATGTCCTGAGGGAGGGCGAGAGGGCGAGGAGGTTGAAGCTCAGGCATGGTGCCCAGAGCAGGAGCTGCCAGGGACAGACCAGAATGGGAACCATAGGAACACCGCAGTCATGGATGTAAGGCAGCAAAAAGAAATAAACAAATAAAAAAAGAAGAAAGCTGCTAACCTCTGTCCTTGTACAGCCACAATATCAGGTCTGAAAGAAAATGCATTTAAGTAGTGTGACACTAAGACATTCTTGTAAGGACAACACACACTTTCAATTCCACTTAAGTCTGAAAGAGAAGCAGCACCTACATTGTTCTTTGGCTGCTATTACACAACAGATTCTATAGCTTTTTATAAACCATACAACCTGAAACTAAGCATGTGATATGGAACACAGCAAGCATGGTATTTTCACTAAGACTAAGAGTGCGCATGCATTAGTACTTGACAGGGTGAGTGGTGTTGTGCAATATCTCATTGCCCAGGGGTGTAATGAGGCCTGCTGCCACAGGCAAAGGGCCTTATAGCTCCTGGAAGGTCTGGTATTGCCTATACTGCCCATTCTGGAGGGTATTATTGCACTTAGAAAATGGGCTACATGTGGCATTTTTATATGGAATTTAACAAAATAAAAAATAGTGTAAGAATGAACTTTAGTCTTTTTCTTGTAAAATAGTCCCTCTACTGGTATCAGTCAGTAGAGGGCACTGTAGTCTTTGACATGTGTGTTTTAGGTTACCTGAGTGATAGCACTCTGTGCTCTATTTTACTCCATTGAAGTTGTTTATGTAGAAGTGTACCTGAATCCGACAGGGTGACTGCCTGGAAGGTAGAGAACCACCAAGTTATGTTTGGATTCTTTTCTTTTTTTTTTTTTTTTTTTGAGTATGTGGAAACATTTTCCATGAGCAGTAAAGAGCAGACAGGAAGGGGGAGGAGACAGCACTGCAAGAAATGGTTGTGCAGGAGGCAAATGCTGAATTGCCAACCAGAAGCAAGCAGCGATCAGTGGGAACTGATTGGAAGTGGATGTGTGCTGGGTCTGTTCTCCATAGGTAGAAGTAAGGTAAAAATGTTTTCTGTGTTGCTATGGGGAGTGAATTTAAATGCTGGAGCTGTTTTATCCCATTGTTTATTCAATTGTTGTGAGTGCCGTATAGGGGGCGCAAAGAGGTATGATGCACTGCTCAAACTGCTCAATCAGTTTACAAAACAGTGACTGTACAAAGCCAATTCAAAACCAAACACTTTACTTTTTTTTACAAAAAGAGTGGCAGTGGAGATGTGGGCAGGCTTATGTGTGAGTGTCTTAGTGTCTCTGATGGGGCTGATTCAGTATTAACTCTCACTTAGTGAGTGGAAAAAATGGCTGCCGTTAAGGTGATTAAAGCATGATGGCACCAGGATACCAGTCATGCCTGGCATTTGTTTTTACAGGGCTCTAACTGCAATTTAATGTACCCCTTGGCATGCCTGGCAGCTAATCCAAGTGCCTACATTTTTAAGCCCATTTTCTAATAGTCACTAATGTCCTTGTCATACAATTATTTTTATGTGATGGTTTTTCTGTAGCCTGTCTTGCCACAGCTGTCTAACCTATTGCATGTTGATTTGTTTTCTCCCGCCAAATAATGCACATCGCTATATGATATAGTGGTTTGCGTGTTTACTTTCTGAAAATCGCTTAGACCTTTATATCAATATATTTGACATACAGTACAGTATCAATTGATGAGGGTTTCAGTTAAATGTCACACAAACCATTATATCAGTATAGTCTGGTAAATCAGTGTAGTAGTTTATGGTATTTGAAGTTAGACAATGGCTGAGAAAGAAGGTAAACAGATGATTCATTGTGCATCCATGGGAGCAGACACTCCCGAAAGAGTTTGTGTGTCTGTTTATTTGTGCATGTGTGTGCATTACTTTAGTAGACCAGTAGTACTGAACCAAACTGCTATCAGCTATAGGGAGCATGTGTCAAATATGGAACAACCTCCCTCCCTCCCCCACTCTGTACCTGTGCTTATCACCTATTTTGAATATTATAATACCCACACCCCACTGAACTTGGCTCCACCACCTCTTATCCAGCCCATGTCACGCCAGCAAGTTACCTTGTGTAGTAGTAAAAATGTTTTACATTTTTAACAGAACATGAACATCCTCATCGTACACCCCTCACCATGGTGCCTAAATATCAGTAATCTCCAACAAACAACTACAGTACCTGGGTGATAATACCACCAGTCAGGCCTAGCAGTAACCATGATCTTCACAGTGCAGTGGATATCACTTAATCCATCAAATTAATCTATATTTTATACAGGATAACAATACCACAGGGAAAAATACGGTTTTCAGAATCATCCTGTATTAACTTGGTTACATCATAAGTTGAAGTACCAATGGTACTAAAAGTGCCAAATAAGGTATGTAAAGTGTGAAATTATGTATGAAAATACTAAATACTATACCTAGATTCAAACTGCTGATCCTTGGCCTACTTAGCAAACACACATTCAGTGTGCCATTGAGCTACAGGTAAGGGAATTGCAGTTCTTGTGGTGTAACTTTTACTGTAAGTCACAGCCTGGAAAACATATGTAAGCCCAGCAGGTGACATACCTTCACAAACTGTTTTTCTTAGCTAAATGTTCTTTTCATATAATTTACTATCCCAACTCCACACCACCATGAATCACCATTCAAGTGAGTTTACATTTTACAAAAAACAACTAAAAACAATGTTTAAGTCCTTGCCAGGATATGAACTGTTGATCATTGTTTGCTAAGTGAACACACATTCAGAGTACCACTGAACTGAAGGTAAGGAAGTTGCAGTTCCTATGGTGTAGACATTATGTTACAACCTGCAAAACAGACAACTGAGGATCTAATCCCAGCAGATGATTTACCTTCACAAACTGGTGTTCTTAGCTAAATTTACTTCTTATATAATTTACTATTTTAACTCCACACCACCATAAAACACCACTCAAGTGAGTTTCCACCTTTAAAAAAATTGAACAAATATTTAACTCCCTTCCTGGATTTAAACTGTCTACCTATATTTGAACCATTTTTTTTTTACCAAGTAAGCAAACACACACATACAGTGTGCCACTGAGCTACATGCAAGTGAGTTACAGTCCCTGTGATATAGAGGTAGTGTCACATACTGCAAAACAGAATAGGGGATCTAATCCCAGCCTGCAATTTACCTTCACAATTTGTTGTTCTTAGCTAAATTTACTTCTCATATAATTTACTATTCCAACTCTGCACCAATATGAATTGCCACTCAAGTGAGTTTCCATTCCACAAAAAATGCTAAAAAATGCTTATTTTCCTGCACAGATTTAAACCACTGATCTTTTGCATGCTAAGCAAGTACACATTCAGTGTGCCACTTATGTGCAGGCAACAGAATTGCATTGCCTATGATACAGAGGTTACGTCACACCTGAAAAAGAGGTGACTGGGGATCTAATCGCAGCAGGCAATTTACCTTCACAAATTAGTATTCTAAGCTTAATTTACTTCCCATATAATTTACCATATCACTCTATATCACCATGAATCACTACTCAACTGAGTTTCCATCATACAAAAAAAGTTGGAAACAGCATTTAAGTCTCTAAGTAAAAACACATTCAGGGTGCCACTAACCTGCAGTTAAGTGAGGTGCATTTCCTATGGTGTAGAGATTATGTCACACCATGCAAAACAGGTGACTTGGGATCTAATCCCCAGCAGATTTACCTTAAAAATGGTTGTTCTTAGCTAAATTTACTTCTCTTATAATTTACTATGCTGCTTCATACCACCATGAGTCACCACTCAAGTGAGTTTCCATTTTACAAAACAAATGTATGTTCCTGTCAGGATTTGAACCATTTATTCCTTGCCTACTAAGCAAACACACATTCAGTATTCCACTAAACTGCTGTTAGGGCTGTTGTAGTCCCTGTGATGTAGAGGTTATGTCACAATCTGCAAAACAGGAAATTGGGGACTAATCCCAGGAGGTGATTTCTTCACAAATTGTTCTTATTTATTTTTTGTTTACCGGGTAAGTGCATGTGACAAAACCTTTACCTATTTTCAGGCACAACCCAGAAGTTACAGACAGAGGAAACAGCAATTACAGGCAACAATACATTACACGATTTCATACAAGGTGGCAAAAATGTGAGTAACAATTTCAGTCATTACAGCAGTACTTACATAATGTACTATTCCACCCGCCATTAATCACCACTCAAGTGAGTGTCCATTTAAAAAAGTTAAAAAAAATGTTCAAGTCCCTGCTTAAATGTGAGCCACTGACCCTTTGCCTGTTAAGCAAACAAACATTCAGTGTGTCACTGAACTGTAGGTAAGTGAGTTGCAGTTCCTATGATGTAGAGATTATGTCACACTTGCAAAAGAGGCATCGGGTGATCTAATACCAACAGGTGATTTACCTTCTCATATTGTTGTTCTTATCTAAATGTACTACTCATGTAATTTAATGTTCCACTCTACAAAAGCATCAATCATAGAAACATAGAATATAGACTTTGATGGCAGATAAGGACTGCTTGGCCCACCTAGTCTGCCCATTTCCCTACGTACAGGACAAGCTGCAGATCTTATTTAACCAACAGCCTATTTCTTCCTACCCCCCCCACAAAAATTGCCTTATGTCTGTCCCATGCATTCTTGAATTCTCCCACAGTTTTAGACACCACAAACTCCTCAGGAAGGCTATTCCATGCATCCACCACCCTCTCTGTGAAAAAATACTTCCTCACATTGCCCCTGAGCCGTCCCCCCTCTATCTTCAAATTGTGTCCTCTTGTTCTTTGCACATCCCTTTTTCTGAAAATTGCTACCCTCTTGGACTTTGTTGATTCTACTGAGATACTTAAATGTTTCTATCATGCCCCCCCCTTTCCTCAAGGGTATACATATTAAGCTCCTTTAGCCTCTCCTCATATGGCTTCTCTTGCAGACCCTGCACCATTTTAGTTGCCCTCCTCTGAACTGCCTCCATCCTGTCTATGTCCTTGTGCAGATGGGGTCTCCAGAACTGCACGCAGTACTCCAGATGTGGTCTCACCAAATGTCTGTACAGAGAGAGAATGACTTCCTGCTGTCTGCTGGTGATGTCTCTCCACATGCATCCCAGAATCCCCCAACCCTCCTTACTTCCTTCTCACATTGCTTGCCTACTCCAAGAATATCTGATATGAGTGCCCCAGGTTCCTTTCCATTTTTGTTGTTGTTAGTATCCCTCCTCCCATTGTGTACTCTTCCCCTGGGTTTTTGTTTCCCAGATACATTACTTTGCACTTCTTTGCATTGAAACTAAGCTGCCATATTCCTGAACATTGCTCCAACCTTGCCAAGTCCCTTCTCATCCTTTCCACCCCTCCTTGTGTATCAACCCTGTTGCAGATATTTGTGTCATCTGCAAAAAGACATACTTTTCCTTCTAGCCCCTCCACAATGTCACCTATAAGGACATTAAAGACTACCGGTCCCAGTACTGAACCCTGCAGTACCCCACTAGTAACTCCCTTTTCTCTAGAGTGAGCTCCATTTACTATTACCCTCTGCATCCTGTTGTTTAGGCAAAGTGTTACCCAGGTTACCACCCTGGGACCCAGGCTGGCTAACTTGTTTATTAGTCTTTTGTGTGGTACTTTGTCAAATGCCTTAGGTCATATCTACAGCCCCTCCCTGGTCTAATACTTTGGTCACCCAGTCAAAGAAATCTATTAGATTTGTCTGACATGACCTTCCCACTGTGAATACATGCTGCCTTGGGTCCTGTGTCCTGCTGGCCTCTAGGTACTTGACAGTTCTTTCTTTCAGAAGTGAATCCATCATTTTCCCTACCACTGACAAACTAACAGTTCTGTAGTTTCTACCTCTGCCCTGCTTCCACTTTTGTGAAGGGGAATCACATCTGCCTTCCTCCAGTCTTCAGGTACCACACCATCCTCCCATGATTTGTTAAAAAGGGTAGTCAGTAGTGTTACTAGGTCTCCCCTTAGTTCTTTTAGAATTCTGGGGTGAATCCCATCAGTTCCCATTGCTTTGTCCACCTTCCCCATGAGCCGGACCTTTATGCATGTGAACGAGTGCTGTGTACCAACCCCCCCAAAATCCTGCCTATTTCCCGTGTATTAAGCCTACTGCAGTAGCAATTTTGTCCCTCATTTCTATCCTTTCCTTTCTCCATACTTTCATTTCCCCTTTTTCCAGGCAGGTCACCTGTAAAATAGGCCTCCACTATCCCTTATTCTTATTTTCATACCTTGGGCAGGCACCCAGAGATTCAGTACTCGGACCCCCCCAAAGAGGATACTGTTTGTAAGCTGGAACATAGAAGCTAGAATCTCTGTTAACTTGAGTCTGCCTTTGCGCTTGAATAGATTTGTAAAGACAGAGGCATCAGAATCGCATTAGTGAGAGGTAGAAAACCCTCGCAGTGCATTTTTACAAACATACAGTGTTGTTTAAGCAGTTGTAAAGCAGCAAAATGTAGGTAAAAGAGTAAACACTATGGAACTTGTGGCCCAATCTTGAGCCATCTTATTTAGGGACTATGATCGACAAACACACCCAGTTATTGTGTTTGACTAACAGTTATATTTGTTTTATGGTTTCTAAAAGGGCTTAGTGTTCCTAAGTGTAGCATGGAAGGATTGCAGTAGCTTGTTTGTTCAAGTACATCTGTGCTACACAACAGCTTGCTATGCTGAGCATTGAGCAGAAAGGTTGCAAAGCAGGAAATGCTGAAATAAAACTCATGAGGAACTGCTAGACAAAGTGTACACAATTTTAGAATTTCTACCAGTTCCATATAGTGTTTCATTTCTTTTCGGTGTTCCTGTGTCTCAGTTATAATAGAAAGCCAGGAATGTTGTAAAGGCCAAAGGTTTACCTTAACTGTTCCCCATTCTAGAAAGTTCTCTGTGGTGCTCAGTGTTCCTGCTGCTCCAGCTATGTCCTTAGGAGGCAGCCAGCCCACTGTTCACCCTAGAAATACTAGACAGATAAGGGGAGGGGCTAATTCAGGCAATATGCTGTTTTTGTGTTAATACTGGGAATTATTGCATTTCAGGGATATGTATGTACTTGAATAAAGATATATAGACTTTCCCAGTGTGTAACAGTAAATAGATGTGTGTTGTAAAGGTTTTGCTTATGCAAGGTGTTTAGGGACGGAGCTAAAGGTCGTCACCTGATGGTTCCCAGGTATAAAATGGAACTCATTGTGGTAGCCCCTTCAGATTCATTTTGGAATCAGCCCAGTACTGGTCCACTTGGAAGTCTGCACTTTACAGACTAAATAGTTGAGTTCCCAGGTGGCCTTTTCACTTGTTTTTATTGCCTGTGGGAACATTCATGTATTTTTGTGCCGTTTATTTTGCTTTCTGTTTTCTTGCAAAGTCTGTAGTTTTCTGTTGTTATTTCAATAAAACTTTAGGCTTGGCAAATTTTTAAGCCTTGCCATACTATGCTTTGGCCCAGATATTCAAAAGGGTTGCACCCCGGCACGATATTCAAACGGAGATTGTGCCTGGCACAAATCTCAATGCGCCGCAGTGCATCAGTAATGTATGTGGTGCAGGTAGGGGGGCATGCCCATGCATACTCTGCACATCCTGATATTCAGCCCAAGATGTGCTGAGTCCATGCATGCACAACCCCTACTTGTGCCACACACAGGTGAGCCAAAAAAAAAGGAACAATGACTGGCCACCCACAGGTGAGCTGCCGTATTGCAGGGTGCAACACGGCAGCTGCCACCTGTGGGTGGCCACCCAAGCTCCGACTGCACTTAGCGGCACCCCTAAATGCCCGATTGTGGGCAGACGTAGAAAAATGACCCTCAAAACTCCCTGGTGGTCCAGTGGACCGCTGTCAGCCCAATCACGGGCATGTGTAAAATAAAATAGATTCCTATATCCCTGGTGGTCCAGTGGACTGCTGTCAGCCCAATTGCAGGCATGTGTAAAATAAAATAGATTCCTATATCCCTGGTGGTCCAGTGGACTGCTGTCAGCCTGATCACGAGTATGTGTAAAATAAAATAGATTCCTATATCCCTGGTGGTCCAGTGGACCGCTCGCAGCCCGATCGCAGGCATTTGTATTATTGTGGGGTGCTGCCGCCCGCCGCTGACCGGGGAGCAGGGAGGTGGGGCTTAGTAGGCAGGTGGGTTGGGGGGTACCGCTGGACCACCAGGGATATAGGACTTTATTTGATTTATACTTGAGCCCGCGATCAGGCTGACAGTGGTCCACTGGACCACCAGGGATATAGGAATCTATTTTATATTACACATGACAGCAATCAGGCTGACAGTGGTCCACTGCACCACCAGGGATATAGGAATCTATTTTATTTTACACATGCCCGCGATCGGGCTGACAGCGGTCCACTGGACCACCAGGGATATTGGACGTGATTTATAGTTACTGAAGCCTGCAATCGGGCTGTGGGGCACATTGCCATGCTGTGCAGGGGGCATCAGTCCCCGACGGCTGCTGCCTGGCAGGGCGCCGGGTGCAAGTCGCCAGGGATCAGCGATTCGTATGCAATGGGGTTGAGATGATACGCAATGGGCCCCATTTGCGCCTTGCATACATTATGGACCCATTTGCATGTGCACTTTTGAATATCACAGTTGCTGTACATAGCGCAATGGAACTTGCGCTAGCACATCCCCCTGCTCCACTATGGCCACTTGCGCTGGCACAGTGCCCCTGCACCACGCACACTGTGGGTGGCCAGGGTGCAATATTCAATGATGCTGTGCCATGGCGCAGCGCCGTTGAATATCACCCAGTCAATGCCCCTGTGCAGCCAAGTTGCACTGCACCCAGGCTTGCGCTACAGCCTGACGCAGTTTGAATATCTGTGATTTGTGTCAGTGTCCACCATTACATCCACAGCCTATGACACTGGTGGCAATGGTGGGATGTTTTGATGATACTGGTGCTTTCCAGTACCTGGACACTGAATTCAGGAAAAGAAAGAAGAGCAGGTCCTCAACAAGCCCAGCGGTTTCCTTACATGAGCCATAGCTACCAATCATAGAGAGACCCCTTTGCCAGGGTTGGGGCCAGATGTCCAGTGAAAAGCAGCCAAGGAGGAGAAAGAGGAGGAGCTGAGAGACAAAGGTGAGGATGTGACCACTGCAGAACAAATTGCTGATGAACCACCAGAAGATATACACAGCCTGTCGTGCTGGTTGTGTGTTAAGTAACTTGCTATGGACAAATAAAGGGAAATGGATCTTCAGAGAGCCGAGTCCCAGTGGAACGATACATTAAGGGCCATCAGAGACCTAGGGACATGTAATCATTCCCCTGTAGATGGACCTAAGGATATAAAACTGACCAAATTGGGTGCCACTGATGACATTGAAGTGTATATGACCACATTTGAGCAGATTGCCCAGGCATGTGGGTGGCCTAAGACCCAATGGGTTATACGCTTGGTACCATACCTTTCTGGAAAGGTGAAGCTGGCCTACAGCCATATAGACAACACCCAGGCTAAGAACTATGATGCTGTTAAGCAGACAATCCTGCAAAGGTATGATATCAGCACTGAAACATACAGGCAACGTTTTCAGGCATGCAGATTTCATAATACAGAAACTCCCAGAGAAACGTATACCAGATTGAAGGACTTATGCCAGAAGTGGTTGCAACCAGGGGTGAAAACAATAGAACATATATTGGAAATTATAGTAATTGAACAGTTCGTTTGTATACTACCCTCAGAAGTACAGGTGTGGGTGAGGGAGCACCGGCCAGACACCTCAGAAAAAAGCCATCACTCTGGGCGAGGACTATGTAATGGCCCATCCCAACTGACAACGAGGACAACCTGGTTCTGGTGTGACTCCACCCATGGTAAGACCTACCTCCTCTTCTTCCTCCTCATCTGGTACTGGTAGTGGGGAGTCTAAAACTGTTCCATTTAATAGATCATTCAACCCCAACATCATGTGTAGGGAGTGTCAAGGAAAAGGGTATACAGCCCAATATTGCCCCCAGAGGAAATCCACAGTTGCCCAGTTGGTCCTAGCAAACTGGGGACAGTATGTCACACCTGTGAAGATTGGCAACAGGGAAGTTACTGGGTTGATAGACTCTGGCAGTAAACAAACTTTAGTGAGATCTGGTTTGGTTCAGCTGCAGAACACTAAAAAGGGGAAAAAACAGCAGTGATCTGCATTCACGGGGACATCCATCAGTATCCTATGACTGACTTAACTTTACAGGTTCAAGGGAAAGTGCATGATATGACTGTTGGTTTTGTTCCCCATCTGCCTATCCCTATTGTACTTGGACATGATTTTCCTGACTCTTCCAGCCTGATGCAGGTGAATGAGAGTGTTTGTGCCCTGACAACTCGGGCCTAGACCAGACAAGAACAGTAGTAGGCTCAGCTGTTCCCATTTGATGACGATGTCTGTGGGGAGACGGGTAAAACCCCTAAATCTCAACAAGAAAGAAAAAGGGACAAACATCAATGGACACAAAAACCTGTTATGTTGAAAAAGGGTGATATTAAAAATGTAGATTTTACAACTGTTGATGTTAACTCTGCTGATAGAGAGGGTATGTCTATATCTAAGGAAGAAGGGTTTGGTATAGAACAACAAAAACATGATACTTTACAGCCATTTTTCCAGATGGTAGGGGTTATAGGAAAAGACCATGAGCCCTCATGTATTTTAACAGATAGTTTACTGTACAGGAGATGCATACACACCGTTACGGGTGAACAAATTGACCAGCTGTTAGTACCCACTAGATACAAAGAAAAATTACTATCACTGGCTCATGAACTTCCCCTAGCAGAGCACCTGGGTAGGGGCCGTACATTGTCACAGTCTATAACAATGCAGTATTACAGGAGGCTCCCTTCTATGAATTCGAGCAACAGTATGGATACCTTCAGAGTATGTGCAATTGGTAGCTCACTCAGCTGGCCTTGCTCCTACTTTATACATTTACTGTCCAGCATTCCATGTAATGTCCATATGTGTATTGCTATTGTCCACAGGACTGCAGGTCAAATACAGAGCAGTGCTGTGGCTAGTGCACTGTTACTTGTTAGCAAATCTAACTTCTGAATGGTGGTAGATTGTACTTGATCCCTACCATGAATGTATGTCAGTTGTTGCCTTTGTAGAGTTTGGGTTGTAGCATGGACACATCAGTTGCTCCTTCCATTCCAGCTTTGGAAATGAGGGAATACTACATATGCTTTACATAGATACATAGATACATAGACAGTGTCGGCAGATAAGGGCCTATGGCCCACCCAGTCTGCCCATTTGAGCTTGTAAGTTCAGTTTATGTTTTCCTAGAAGTCTGTTGCCCCTTACCCCTGACCTCCAGAATTCCTTTATGTCTATCCCATGCATTCTTAAATCCCATGATTGTTTCAGCCCCCACCACTTCCTCTGGCAGGGTGTTCCACTTGTCCACCACCCGTTCTGTGAAGAAATTCTTCCTCACGTTTCCTCTGAATCATCCTCCGTCCAACTTCATCCCATGCCCTCTAGTCCTGGAACATCTTTTTCACTTAAAAATCGTGTATTCCTGCACCCTGTTCCTCCCTGTAAGATACTTGTATGTCTCTATCATATCCCCTCTCTCCCTCCTCTCCTCCAGGGAGTACATGTTCAGTTCCTTCAACCTGTCTTCATAGGACTTGTGATGCAATCCATGCACCATCTTTGTTGCCCTCCTCTGAACCTTCTCTACCCTGTCTATGTCCTTACGTAGGTATGGTCTCCAGAACTGTACACTGTACTCCAGGTGGGGCCTCACTAGTGTCTTGTATAGTGGAATTATGACCTCCCTTTTCCTGCTGGTGATGCCCCTGCCTATGCATCCCAGCATCCTATTTGCTTTACCTGCTGCCTTGTCACACTGTTTCCCTACCTTGAGGTCATCAGAGATGATAACCCCAAGATCTCTTTCCTGCTTGGTGCATGCTATATCCTCACCCCCCAACTTATATATTGTGCCAGGGTTTTTGTGCCCCATATGCATTATCTTGCACTTCTTTGCATTGAATTTCAACTGCCAAACCTCTGACTATTCTTCAAGTTTCTGCAGGTCCCTTCTCATTCTGTCTACACCCTCTGGTGTGTCTACTCTGTTACAGAGCTTTGTGTCATCAGCGAACAGTGAAATTCTGCCTTCTAGGTCCTCAATAATGTCACTGATGAAGATGTTGAATAGGACCGTCCCAGCACTGATCCCTGTGGTACCCACTGGTCACTCTTCCCTCTGTGGAGTGACAGCCATTTACCACCACCCCCTCTGTGTCCTGCCACCCAGCCAGTTACCTACCCACCAAACTACTGTCCTGCCCACCCATATTCCCCAGTTTGTGTAATAGTCTTCTATGTGGCACAGTGTCAAAGGCCTTGCTGAAGTACAGATAGGCCATGTCCACTGCCCTCCCCTGATCCACCTCCCTAGTCACCCAGTCAAAAAATTCAATGAGGTTGGTCTGACATGACCTCCCCCTGGTGAAACCATGCTGCCTTGGGTCCTGTAGTCCATTGACAACCAGATGTTCCACCAATCTCTCCTTCAGTAGTGCTTCCATGATCTTCCCCATTACCGAGGTGAGGCTGACTGATCTGTAGTTCCCCGCTTCCTCTTTGTTCCCACTTTTGTATAAGGGGACTACATCTGCTGTCCTCCAGTCTTTGGGTACCTCCCCTGTTTCCAGCAATTGGCTAAACAGGATAGCCAGAGGTTCAGCCACCACCTCTCTTAGTTCTTTAAGGACCCTGGGGTGCACCCCATCTGGCCCCATTGCTTTATCAACTCTTATTACTTCCAGTTCCTTCAGGACCCTTTCTCATGTAAAGGGACTTGTGTCCATTTCTGCACCATTCTCACCCTTGTACTCCTTCAGACCCATTACCCTCCTCTTCCTCAGTAAAGACTGAGCAGAAATACCTGTTCAATATGTCAGCTTACTGTTGTCATCCTCCACACGGCCCCGTCCTCCCCTTCATAGAAACATAGAAACATAGAATTTGACGGCAGATAAGGACTGCTTGGCCCACCCAGTCTGCCCATTTCCTCCTACTGGATAGCTGCAGATCCTAGTTAACCAGCAGCCTACTTCTTCCCACCCCCACCCCCCAGAACTGCCTTATGACTATCCCATGCATGCTTGAATTCCACCACTGATTTTGACTCCACAACCTCCTTGGGAGGCTGTTCCATGCATCCACAACCCTCTCTGTGAAAAAATACTTCCTTAAATTACCTCTGAGCTGCCCCCCTCTATTTTCAAATTGTGCCCTCTTGTTCTTGCACACCTCTTTTTTTGAAAGATGCTACCCTCTTGGACTTTGTTGATTCCCTTGAGGTACTTGAACGTTTCTATCATGTCCCCCCTCTCCCTCCTTTCCTCGAGGCTATACATATTAAGCTCCTTAAGTCTCTCTCTATATGTCTTCCGGTGCAGACCCTGCACCATTTTAGTTGCCCTCCTCTAGACAGCTTCCATCCTGTCTATGTTTTTTCGGAGACTGGGTCTCCAGAACTGCACACAATACTCCAGATGGGGTCTCACCAGCTGTCTGTACAGAGGGATAATAACTTCCTGTTTTCTACTGGTGATGCCTCTCCCTATGCATCCCAGTATCCCCCCAGCCCTCCTTGCTGCCCTCTCACATTGCTTGCCCGTCTTTAGGTTAGGTTAGGTCTTTAGGTTTAGGTTTAGGTTTAGGTCTTTAGGTCTTTAGGTTTACATTAACCACACAGTTTAACTACTCACAGTATGCTCTTGCTAGTGGTCTCTGCTTTTCTGGCACTGTCGTTGCTACTTACATTCACTTGGACTGTAACAGTAAAATGCTGACCAACATTTCCTGCAACAAAACTAGCAGTTGTGTAATCCTCTTATCTATTCTGCTAGTTTCCTCTAAGCTAGCCTCTTACACATGCTAAGTTTATACAGTCATTCAATAACATTTCAATTTTATTTCAACAATAACACATTTTTTATCTCATGGCCATCTGTTCTTAGCTTGATACCATTCTATTGGGCCATTTGGACCTTCCTCTCCCCTCCCTCCTGTCCCCCAAACCCTCCTTGTTTCCTGAGCTCTCCACTATGTCCTCTGTTTGCTCTCCAGTTCTGTTCCTGACTTGAGTCTGTCATTTAGCTCATCATGCTACTCTTGTCTGTCCTGCTGCAGCCCACTGGAGTTCCAAACACCTGCTGGTGGTGACGCAATCCTGCCTTCCCCTCCTGATTCCCCCCCCATCCCTCGTTCTTGACCCTTGTCCCTTGCTCTCTGTTATTTCTTTTGGGCTTTCTTGCCCCTCGCACTGGCACTCCATCTCCATTGCCTTTCCTTCTTAATGCAACAGCTCTGCACCACGTTTCACCTGGTCTGGCACCTGACATTCCTCAGCAGCTGTTGCACTCAGTCATTTATCCCACATGACCTTCCCCTGCAGTTTTGTCTGCCACTGATGCTTCTCGTGCCTTTACACCATTTGTACCATTTCCTGGTCTCAGCATTCATCTACTGTCCTCAACTTCTAGTTTCTAACTTTACCCAATTGTATCCCTAGTAATTCATACCCTTCGAGCCCTCATAATCAACTGCTTCTTCCATCTTTGCTGACTGGGATCCTGCCCACTCCTACTTCACCTCCAGATCCCACGTAGTGTTTCCTCTGTCCTTTTCTAATGTCGTGTTCCTTCCCATATCTTTCTGTAATACATGGCATTGCCCATTATTTATCATTCATTTGTTTTGTCCGTTCCATGTTCCCCTTATGTTTGTCCTACTCCTGTTCCCTACCTACATTCCCTTTGTTCCACTCCCCTTTGTTTACTCCCCTTTTAGCTCACAGTAGTTGGCTGCCCTTTCCTTGCTTAGCCCATACCAGCAGTTTTCTGGTCTCTATCTCTAACTCTGCCTTCTGACGCACTGAGTGTAGGGAGGCTAACCCTGTCTGCTGGGGATGGGAGCCCATTTCAATCCATCTACCATCTTACCCTACTGGGTTCCTTACCAACAACTACCAGTCATACCAACACCCTGATATCCTCTGTCCCTAACTCTGCCTTCTGTGGTATCGAGTGAAGGTGGGCTTGCCCGGTCTACCAGGGATGGGAGCATGTTTCCTGAACTTCAATTCAACTGATTCCATGCCATGCCACCTACCCACAGTCTCCGTCCTTAACTCTGCCTGGCATGGCAGCGAGTGAAGGTTAGCTCACCCTAACTGCCATGGATGGGAGCCTGTGTCACCATCTACTGTCTTATACTACTGCATCCTCTACCTGCTATCTGGTTGCTGCTTCCCTTTGGGAATGGGATCCCTGTACTCCATCAACCTCCAATCTCCTGACTCATCCAATTGCATTGTATACCAGCATTTTGAGTTCATCACTTCCCTTCGGGAATGGATCTCTGTACTCCATCATATCAACTGCCTGAAATCTAAACCAGCAATCTGGGTTCACCACTTCTCTTCCAGAATAGGACTACTGTACTCATTCAGTCTCCAGTCCCCTGCCTCATCCATGCAAATTCTCTGCCAGTGATCTGACCTCACCACTTTCCTTCAGGACTGGAATTCTGTACTCATCAATCTTTGAGCACCTGTTCTTGTGTCTAGCCTTTGCTACATATCCTTCTCAGCCTCTCAAGCCTTCTTATTTTGCTCCTACAGCCAGTCTCCAGGCTTTGATCTCTGATTACCCTGTGGAAGTATTGACTGCTTTGGCCTTGTGGCGGCCCTTCCCTTCCTGCCTCCTTTGCTTGGTTCTCTTCATGCCTTGGTTTTCTTTATTTGTCCTCACCTTTAGTCTCCTCACATCCTATATTTGGCCCTCACCAGCTTGTTCAGTCTTGAATTCCACCATGTCCATCAGACTCCAGATTCAGTGTTGCTCACCTTTCAATGGTCATCTGATGCTCATCTGAGTTGTTGCCTGTGGCCTGTCTTCTAGCTCGGCCTCCTCTAATCTCTGGGCCTTTCAGCTCCATCCTCCTGACTCCCACCTTCAGTTGCCCCTTCAGACATTTCTATTCCCCTGCAGCCTTCATCCTGGACTTGTTTCTGCCCACATTCCCATTTGCTTCCTATTGGACACATGACATTTGTACATCTTCTGGGATGGATGCATTTTTGCAGTTTTCCCCTGGTACTACCCTTATCTCTGAATCTGTTGGTTGCACAGACAGGGAGGACCAGGAATTCTACAGCACAAATGTAGTTGCACCGGTGCATCACCCGTGATATTCAGAAGTGGGCATGCAAATGGGGTCATAATATATGCATGGTGCAAATGGGGCCATTTGCATGTCATTATGGCCCCATTTGCTGCGTTGTGCAGGGCAGCCTGGTGAAATGCGCCTGCTGCCCAGCATGGCTGCAAGCAGCAGGTGTTGGGTCCCTGGTGGGCTAGTGTACCCCCCTCCCCTCCCGTATGCCTAATCATAGGCATGCATTTTAAAACCACCCGGCGGTAGTGTAATTGACCCCCTCTCACCCTGTATGCCCGATTGTAGGCATGTGTTTCAAAGCAACCCCCCTGGTAGTCTAGTGGACCCCCTCCCCTCCTGTATGCCTGAATGTGGGTATTGCAATACAAAACCCTCCCTGGTGGTCCAGTGGTCTACCCACCCACCCGTATGCCTGATCGCAGGCTCCTGTAGTAGAATACGATACCCAGTGGTTCAGCGGTCCCCCCTCCTCCACCCACATGGGACCCTGGCCACCCAGCTCTCCCCCATCATTGGCGGGCAGCTGCCCCACCGCCTGACCTCCCAGACACCACGGTACAGCATACAGTGACAGGTTGGACACCTATTGGTCGCAGGTGAGGACCAATAGGGCCTTGAACCGTACTGTACTACGAACACACAAATATGTGAATAAATGCGGCCATTCACATGTTGTGCCTGTGTAATACAAAGTATGGTCTGTAAGCTCATTGGTCCATACTAGACCAACAAGCGACAGCTCATACTGTACACTGTCAGTCGGTGGCAACGGCAGTATGCAGGTGGAACAAGCTGCCCACCAATGATGAGGAGCTGGGTAGCAGGTCCTCTGTGTGGAAGGAGGCGAGGAAGCTGATAACTGATCTAGGTTATACTACAGGAGCCACAATAAGGCATACAGGTGGGTAGGAGACCACTGGACCAGCAGGGAGGATTTTATATTGCAATGCCTGCATTTGAGGCTATACAGGTGGGAAGAGGTCCACTAGACTACCAGGGAGGTTGTTACAACACATGCCTGCAATCAGGCATCTGGAGAGGGTCCACTAGACTACCGGGGGGTTCATTTATAACACATTCCTGTAATCAGGCATACGGGAGGGGAGAGGGGTACACTAGACCACCAGGAAGGGTTCAGGTGCTTGTGGAAGTGTACCTGCTGGGCGTGTGGCCACCCATGGCTGGCAGCTGTTGAGTTGCATCTTGCAACACAACTGCCCGCCTGTGGGTGGCCAGCATTTGCTCCAGGGTTTTCCTGGCTCAACTTTGTGCCCAGGTATGCAGTGCATCTGGGGGTTGCGCCAGCAGATACACCACACATCCCAGGCTGAATATCGGGTTGCACGGCATATGCATGGGCATGCCCCCTTCAGATGCGCCACATACATTAGCAATGCACCCCAGTACATTGGAACTTGCGCTGCACAAGTGCTCCATTTGAATATCATGCTGGGATGCATTGTGGGGTTGTGCCAGGTGCATCTCTGTTACACCAGGTGCTACCCCTTTGAATATCTGGCCCAAAATGTATCTGGCATTCATAGACTTTAGCTCTGCTTTTGATTCTGTTTCTTGAACTCTGTTATGGAAAATAATGAGGGATTGGAGCACTTCTGAAGAAACTGTTGCTATCATACGTGAACTTTGTCATAATACTTGGGCTCAGGTCAGATTAGGGGCATCAGGACATTTTTCTTAAACTTTTCCTACTAATCATGGGGTTAGGCAGGAATGTGTTTTGGCCCCTACCTTGTTTTGTATCTATATAAATAATTTGCTAATTACCCTGAATAAGTCAGTAACAGACTCTCCCATAATTATAGGGAAACTGT
This sequence comes from Neoceratodus forsteri, assembly GCA_016271365.2. Taxonomy (NCBI): domain Eukaryota; kingdom Metazoa; phylum Chordata; order Ceratodontiformes; family Ceratodontidae; genus Neoceratodus; species Neoceratodus forsteri. The sequence continues at coordinate 908,327,992 of CM057452.1, forward strand.
GTCCAGGGTTGGCATGGCTGATTACCTTGTTTTAATCCCTTTATCCCAATAAGGGCTACAGGGGAAAGTTGATATATTAGTCGACTTTGCAGGTAGGCACAATCTGAGTGTCAATGCAAACAAAAGCCAAGTCATGATTATGGGATCAAATAAATGAGCCCAATTCTGGAGATTAGGGAATAAAAGACTTAATACAGTAAAAACATATCCTTATTCAGGCCTACTTTTTACAAATGATGGGAAATGGTTTAGGCATATTGATACTCTTCTCCCCCAAATTAAAACATATGGTGAATTCTATTAAATCTTTTGATTATAAATATGAGGGAAATTCTGTTAGGCCATTGATTGCAGTTATTAAATCTAAGTACTATGCACAAGCATTATACCACTCTGAAATTTGGGGATTGGTAAATTATAGTACAATAGAAATCCCTCTTAACAAACTATTGAGACTAACTCTTGGCTTAAATAATTCAATCCCGGCAGCACTAATCAGGGCTGAAGTAGGTTTAATTAGTTTATCAGCATATGCCCAAACTAAGATTGTGAACTACTGGTTAAAGTTATTTACATTAGATCACAATAGATTGCAAGCCCTTGCATTAAAATAAAAATGTGCCTGGGATGAAACTGGCTGTAAAAAATCAAAATGGCTGACAGGCTTGTATACAGTTTTAGAAAAAGTCGGTCTGTCCTTTCTGAGGGGCTACTTGGATAAAAAGATTACAATCAGCCTTGAACAACAAAAAATATGTTTCAAAAAAATTATGAACCATTTCAAAAGGTTAGATTTGGAGGTAATTACAAGTCTCAAAATAGCTCCCTGGATCAGGCAAAATTATGTCTCATTCTATTACAGAGATTATTTAGACATCTTAACTAATCCAAAACATAGACGGCTTTTTATGAAGTTCAGACTGGAATTGTTTCCCAGCAAAGTTTTGTCTGCTAGATACAGTAAAGAGACGGATTACAGTTCTGTCTACTGTCCCTGCACTGATGAGAATGTGGAGGATCTGTTCCATGTTATCTTCATGTGTCCCTGGTATAACAAACCCAGAGAGAGAGATGGCTAAAACCATTATTGATGGAAATTGCAACATCGGATCAGATCTTGTTGTTAAATATACTTTTTATTTCAAGTGATGAACACATAATATATAAACTGGCAGGATATCTGGAGGCCATTATAAGAATTAGGAGGAAATAATAACTAAATGATCTTAGGTGTTTGTACAGCTAAGTGAGCCAGAAAGGTTATGTCTTGTTACTTGCTGTTTTGCTAGTTTTGATAACTGTACTTATGTATTGCACTGTGTGCACTTTTGTACTGGGGACTGATAGTAGTAGTAGTAGTAATAATATTTTATTGAGGACAGTGCCATGAAAGTATAAAACACCATTGAGTGAACTCATTTTCAAGGTGATCCAGTTATACATTCATACAGTTACCTTACACACATTTTACCTAAATGTAACACTCATTACATGTATTACAACAAAATAATTACATATAATCAGTAAGTACAGTTTAACACTAAAACAACAAAACCAACATACCATATGACAACATTTAGAGAATTCAAGTTATTGCTAACATACAACATATTGCAGGAAAAGCACCTTAATTATTAAACCATAGCTTGATAGGTTTCTTTTTATTTTTTAAGAAGGGGTCTCTTAGTTCAATAGGAAGATGATTCCACACTATTACTCCCCCAAATTTAACCGAGTGTCTTCCTATGTCTAATCTAAGCTTAGGAGTGTTAAATTCTAAACCAGCAGCAGATCTTAGATTTGATGGTATTGACCTAAATGAAAAATGTTCAGTAACATACTTGGGAACAATCCCTTTCAATACCTTTATCATGAATAACAAAATATGTAAGCCCCTCCTTTTACTCACTCTTAGCCAGTTTAGCTGTTGGTACATCAAACAATATGGTGTTCTAGGGTATGCATCCAAAACATAATGAGCCAACCTATTATAAACTGTGTCAATAAAGTTCAATAGAGTTTTAGTGGCCCCATCATATAGAAGGTCCTCATAATCTATGGTTGGAATAATAGTAGTATTAATCAATTTAAGTTTAGAATCAGCATCTAAAAAAAGTTTTACCCTATACATTACTCCAATTTTTTTATGAATGTTTTCAACTACTGATTTTATATGTATGCCCCATTTTAATTGACTGTCTAACCACAATTCCAAATATTTGCAACATGATGTAGATTGTAGTTCATCTCCAGCCATAGTTTGATCTTTAACTCATAATTCTTGTAGTCACTAGACCTGCTAAACAGAATTGTTTGTGGGTTTTTTTATAGTTAATTTCATAAATTGCAATTCAAAGAAATTTTGGAAATCTATAAAAGCTACCTCTAATCTTTCCTGAACCAGGTCAACAGAGCTCCCACTAGCATAAATCACCATGTCATCGGCGTAAAGATGGAAATCAACATTCATATCGCAAAATTTAGGTTTCCATGATGGCTGCTTTAAGATGTTTTATTTGATATATTTATTTTTAAATGCATTTTATGTATGTTGAGTGTGATTTTGCTTTTGTATCTAATTGCAATGGTTCATGACTGATCAAATAAACTATTTACTACTACTGTCTTGGAACATTGGGCTATCATTGATGAGTCAAGTTTGCCAACTCCTTCTGAGGTGGGAACCTCATACCTCATCACCACTGCACCTTTTACTGTCTGCATTTCAAGTTCATCGGCTCCTTCAAGGAAGGGACATCTTACCCCATCACTTCAGCACCTGTACTATCAGTACTTCTAGTTCACCATCTTCTTCAGAGATAAGAACCTCATACCCCAAATCCACACCTCAGGCAATTTCCTTATTACCATCCGCATTTGCTGCTCTGTATTTTTTGGGGGGTGTTTCTCAAGACTTCTGATGTCCAGAATCCTTCTGCCTATTCAGATATTGCTACCAGTTCATCTGCCTCCTATTCCTACCAACTTGAGGCAGTATAGTGCAGTGGTTTAAGGCTCTGAGCTGCAAATCTGGTGACATCCAGCAGACCAGACATGGGTTTGAATCCCACAGCTTCCACTTGCATACTGTGTGACCCTGAACAAGTCACTTAACTTCCCTGTGCTCCCAGGTTGCACCTGTAAAAAAAGTTTTCAACTTAGTGTGTCTCAACTGGTTAAATAACAAAATAAAAAAAACTCTGCAGGATTATTCCTTAAATATTCAATTTCATTACAACAGTATGGACATTCCTCTTCCAGATGTACTACACAGAATCCAGTCTTTAGTGGAATCTTCTTTATGCCTATTATCTCTTACTAGACTCATGAACTTTATTCTCTCCTAGGATATACCAAGTTGCTGCTCCTTGTCATCCAGATATCAATATACTTCAAGAAATTATCTACACCTCTTCATTCTGATACTCTTTGCCGACCACCTATCTAATGGTCTTCCTAACTCACCTGATGGGATACATCCCCTTCAGATTCCCTCCAGCGAATACCATTACCAAGAGTGGGTCTTCATTCAAGTCATCATCCTGCATATGTGCAACTGTCCCGGCTATCTCCCTACAACAGTTACACTCCACAACAGTCTCCATTTGACTAAGCAGTCCATGCACCCATTATATTCTATTTCTTCATCATCTTCTTATTGTCTCATCAGTCACTACAGTCAGTTAAAGACCCCTTATTTTGGGCACTCTCACAGCATACTTGTATTGGATCCACCAGCAAGCCAACACCTCAAGGGCTATTTAAAATTCTGCCATTGGGACACTATGCTACAACAACAACCATCTCCACCATTCTACACTAGCAGTCCTTTCTAATACCTGCCCACCTAAGACCTTACAAATGCATCTCTAACTCACTTTCAAACCTCAGATCCATTGTACTGAACATTTCAATTATACCTATTGGTATCAAATCACTGTCCTTACAGTATACTTCATCCTTGCCTTCATTGATCTGAAATAATTTAGCTACCCTCTCCTACCACATACCCAAAGCCTCAATATCCCCGAATCCCAGATTGTCTCCTTATAGATGCCTATATAGTTAAACATTGTGCATTTACTGAACTCAAAGTCATTAGACTCTACTGAAAAGTTAAAGCTTTTACCATCTCATTGCCCAGTTTTCATTTTGATTTCAGTTTGATTCCTACATTTTTCCCAAACAAGTACCAAGAACAAGCACTTCTAAGAACCTTTCAATCATACAATTTACCAATCTACAAAAGAATCTATGCATCATATCCTGCTTTCACCTTCTCAAAGTCTGATAGATTACCTTAAGGGTTTAATATCCAATCACATATCCAGTAATTTGGAGTCTGGCAGCCCATCTAAAAAAAGTTTCTCCCCATGCTTACATAGAGTCAGTACCATCACCAAATAGCAGCAAGTCTAGTTGATGGGGTGAGGACATAACTGGTCCAGAATGTACTTCCAAGCCTAGCATTTATGGACTTACAGGTAGCAGTCCAGAGATTCATCAAGCAAAATGCAGAGGTACTTGAAAGAGTTAATGTTAGCCAATGGTGAGCCATCAGTGCTTAAGATATTGAGAGGGTTCTGGTTTGTTTTGAGTCTGGCACGGGAGCCAAAAAGCATGGATTTTGTTTTGCCCGTGTTAAGAATTCAGTTGTTTTCAGTCATCCAGGATTGAATGTGGAAGAAGTCTGAGGACAGAGAGTGATTTATGACCAAGATGTTCCTAGCACTGGAATAAAGAACTAGGTCATCTATGCACAGTAGTGATGAACAATCTGGAGACAGCAAGGGGGGGTCATTAATGAAGATGGAAAAAAGTATGGGGCCCCAGATGGATCCTTGTGGAACACCAATATGCATGGTAGAGGGATCAGACAGGACACAATTGTAATACATGGCCTACTTCCTGTTTGACAAGTAGCTTTTAAACCAGGCTACAACATCTGTAGAGAAGCCAAGAGAATGGAGTCTGGTGAGGAGAAAGGAGTGGTTTACAAGGTCAAATGCTTTGGTTAGGTCAATGAAGATTGTACCAGTCAGGAGACCTTTATCCATTGCAGAATAGATATCATTTGTGAATTTCAGGAGGGCTGTAGTAGTGCTGTGGCCTTTGCGAAAACCATGCTGGGAGACAGAGAGGAGGTTGTGGTCCTGTAGAAAAGAGATGGTTTGCTTGGCAACTAGTTTTTTGAATAATTTGCTAAGAACAGAGAAAATGGCTATAGGCCGGTAGTTGACAATTTCCTTGGGGTCCCCTTTTTTAAACATTGGAGTAACTCTCGCTATCTTCCAGATACTAGGGACAGAGCTGTAGCATAGTGACATGTTAAAGATTTGAGCTAAGGGTGAGGCAATAATGAGGGCAATGAGTTTCAGAAGCCTGGGTTCAAGACCATCAGAGCTAGCACCAGTGCCATCAGAGATGGCTTGTAGCATCTTTTGGACTTCCAGTCTGGTAATGGTTAGAAATCTAAAAGGTGGGTGTTTGTGCAGTGGCTCATTGTCCATGGAAGGGGAGGGCTGCACTGGGGGGAAAAGAGATGAGTATTTGGATAAATCAGAGAAGTGGAGATTAAATGAGTTTGCAATGGTGGCTGGATTATTGCAGTGCACACCATTTAGGATCATATCATTTGTACTTCTAGTGTGTTTGGCTCCAAGGAGTGTTTTTATCCGAGACCAGAATCTCCTAGAATCACCTGCTGCATTTATCAATAGACCCTTGCAGAATGAGCTCTTAGCTTAACAAATGTTCTTTTGGCAACAATTTCTCCACATTCTGTAGTCACTGTAGTCAGACAGAAGACCAGAGACCTTGAAACAGCACCAGCTTTTGTCCCCAGCCCGGATCTGAGCAAGTAGCTCAGTTAGTATCCAGCTTAGCTAGTAACTAGTAACCAGCTAGTATCCAGCTCTGCTAGTAACTAGTAACCAACTAGTATCCAGCTCTGCTAGTAACTGGTAACCAACTAGTATCCAGCTCTGCTAGTAACTAGTAACCAGCTAGTATCCAGCTCAGTTAGTAACTAGTAACCAGCTAGTATCCAGCTCTGCTAGTAACTAGTAACCAGCTAGTATCACAAATACATCCTGACCTTGTTCAACCCTTTTTCATTAGCCAGACATACTTCTTATTTAGGATCTGGACATTCCTTTGGACTGGATCTGTTTCTTCAACCTCAAGAATCGACCTTTCTGAACTCACCATTCAACAGACTCAGAAGGTGGAACTTCATCATTTTAAACATTACACCCTACACTAAAATTGAAACTAATTCTAAACATCTAGGATCATCTCCGCTTAGTTTGCCCCGAGGATGGGCAGATCAGTGGTCATGGGTCCCCAGAGGTTTCTTCCACCTGTTTTTTTATCTTCTGCATGCTACTGGTCATACTGTCCATGAGTTGGAGGAGGAAATCTTTTTGGGCTTTCTATTCCCTGCTTGCTACCAGGCTTGCCTATGAAGGGTAGGAATAGAGAAAAGACAATGTTCAAATCTTATATGTATACATAAGCACTACTCAATTCACAAAACATTGAATGGGAAGGTTTAAGCCTGAGGTTTGATGTGGGGGAATAGCTCCTCCCACATCCCCAATAAAGGCCAGCCTCACTCAGCAGTTCCATGCTTGGCACACTGTGAAAGAACCCAGCATCCACCAGCCTCCTCCTTCAGCACTCTACTCACCCTTGGTGAGGGGCCTTCTATTTCCCTCTTCGCTACCCAGCTTAACTACCAAGGGTGGGAATAGAGAAAGGCCAAAGTTCAAACCTTATATGTATACACAAGCACTACTCTATTAACCAAAACACTGAACTGCTACTCAGTTTGTCTGTAGCACGTTTGCTACTTAGTGAAGTGCACAAACTGATGTGATTATACCTAACCATTCAGGTATCCAGTGCAACAGCAGAATGATCACTCAGTTCCATGGGAATGATCAAGTTCTATCTATGATCCGCAATGAGTCAAAAATGACTGAACCATGTGATGTTCCTTTATGTGCATAAGGACTCACAGTATGTGACACTACTGACCTGAACAAGTGTGCTAAATCTTGTGAGAAAAAATTATGTTCACAAAGATTACTTGGGAAAGTTACGGCTTGCAACTATTTGGGCCTCACATTTTAATTTATTCATGACCTGTTATGTATTCCTGAAGTTACCTTCTTTCACTTTCTTAGTATGTAGTTTCCATATGTTTGACCACACTGATTATTTTATAGCTGCCCCATCTTTTATGATGTTTACTGTGTAGTTTTGCACTTTGACTGCTTTCCAGTTAGGCATTTTTGCACATTGTACATTAACAGGGTGATACATTTTGTACTAATTTTACAGAGCTCTTGTTTTGCATACGTTTTCCTGATGCTACAGGCTTTCATTTTTCTGTGTGACTGCCCTAAGTGTTTTACAAATGCTCCTACTTTGTATCTTATCTGTATTTATTCCTTGGTGATAAATACATTCTTATATTGCTCTGTTTGTTGTTATGTATTAGTACACATATTACCATATTTATCTGTGCATAATTCACAACTCTAGTCAAAGAAACTTGGTGGAGGAAGGGCAAACACTTGGGGGTGGAGACGATGGAGTGGGAGGGGTGGAGCACTACATCTAGCATTGGCCCTACCACTGTCCAGAACCTTCCAGCACTACTACATGTGCTTGTTAATCTGTTCACCACCTAAAAGCTCATTCCCTACTTACCCATCCATGCACATACTCCAGTGCTGAGTGCCAACAAACGCAATCCCTGCAGGCCCACTCACTAACCTGCCAGCTGCCCACTCTCCCAGCTGCCTATCAATATAGTTTTGAAACTCTTCCCCAATTAAAATAAAAGCATAACTGTGCTCTTGAAAGGGAAGATGAGCACAGATAATTGCATTTTATACATGGAAAACATGTCACTGTGCTCACTGAACCACACCATTAACACTGATCTCTTACAAATCTCTGGGTCATTCCATGCTACATAAATATTATGTATTTATTAAAGGAATAAGAATTGTGTATGAATAGTTCAAAAGTAGTTAAACATCATGACTAATGGCAAAACCCATGTTGGTTTGATTTTCAAGATAACTATTTAGAAGTCTTACCTTCACTATCACTTTTTCCACACCAGGTCAATTCATCAGCCAGTTTACCAATAAGTGTGTCTTCTAGAGTGATGTAATTACTGACTTTTGAAAAATCGTGAGCAAGCATTTTTGACTGGCTCCAAAATAATGCCTACAAAAGAAAAATGTTTTACTTCAAAACTATAACATTGCAGAGTGGTAAATGACATCATCCCCAAGGAACACCAGTTGCAAAAAGTTTTCTTTCATAGCAACCAACCATTGTTTTCTGTCAAATAAAAAAAAAACTTGTAGTTATTTGCATATTATTGCATTTTCTGAACACTGTATTTTGTCATTGCAATTTACTCTCCCCTTCCTCTTCTTCCCCCTCTCCCCATGACACATCTGGAAATGAGCTGATACCAGCTCAGGGTGTCTTTCCAGGTAAAAAAACTTTTGAAATTAATAAATATTTAAATAACAGAAAGTGCAGCAAAACATAATAGAAGGCCTACTGTCAAATACGATTAATATACTACACATTGGGCTAGGGAGACAGCACTGGAAGGGCACTTCACAGCCAAATCCAGCATACCTTCAGATTCAGGCTAGCCGCTAGGGGGGACTTCCAGAGATTAGTGGCAGTCACTCCAAACACTGTGTCCCCCCACCAATATTAGACATGAACAGACCACTCAGAAAATGTAGCCTAGCTGAGGCTGCTCATGAAGACACATATCACTGGCATCTATGATGCTTGGGTGGCCTCATATCCCCCAGTTTATTCTGCTCAGTGGATACACATAAAGTGTCATGCTAGACTAATGGGAAGTGGAACCCCCACTGACAACCAATCAATAGGCATTGGCCTGAGCAAGAGAACAACAAACCCAGTAAAGGGTATGTAGCAGAGGATGATACATGTAAAAACAGAAATTTTCCTCACCCAAACTATGCCACCTGCAAGGAGAAAGGTGTGAAAGTGAGTTATGGTTCAGTGGAGGAGAGTCTCTCAAAGATCTATTGCTACAGTGGTGCCAGCCAGGATGCAATACAGTAATGCGTAGTATATCATAAAATGCTGTGGTATGCAGCAGGGAACAGTATAATTCAAGGACAGTTAAGCCATTTATTACTGCAGTATTTTGTGACGTTATTTACTACAAGTTACTTAAGCAATAAGGCATGACAAGTTGTGTGTTACTGTGTAATAACGTCATTCCTGGGGTGGGTTGAAGCACGAGGCGAATCCGAGTGCTTCCACCACCCCAAGAGTGATATTCTTACACAATAATACACACCATGGAGTGCCTTATTGCAATTATACAATTGCTTGATGTTATATAGAATAAAAAAATAAATTAAAAAAATGTTTTTAGTAAATTTTTTGTGTTTCTGAAGAGACAACAGCGATCAAAAGGTCCAATAAATCAATACAGTGATGTTATTGTGTAATAACATCACTGTCTGAGGCACCCACTGACCAATCAGAATACAGGAAATTTCCTTGCCATTGTATAATGCATCATATCACGACTGGCTCCCTTGTACATTAAGTAACTGAACTATCTTCTTCAATGACATCTCCATCGAGACACACCTGTAGAATGATCCTCAATCAGTACTGCAACAACATGTGGTAGGGAGACCAGAAGAAAGGGGTAGATAACACCCATAACCAGTCAGGCTAACAGGCCAAAAGTTAAATCAATAAGCAGTAGGAGCAACAACCAGAAAAAAAACAGGTGACAACCATGCCATAGCAGGGCAGAACCACAAGATCACAACAGTGGGCACAGGGCAGCAAACAAAGCTGGGAAGGGTGATGACAAAGCAACAGCAGAACTGCAAGAAACACTGTTACAAAGCAGATAACAAAGACCATAGGCCAAAGTGCTGGAGTGACAAATGCACAAAACCGGATGAAGACCCATGGACCATAAAACAAGAAGACTCCTGCACCAAACATAAAAACATATAAACAGAAATTTTTGGCAGATAAGGGCCTTCAGTTCACCTAGTCTGCCCCATACCTACAATAAGTGTACACTTTTATGCTCTGCCAGTATTAGGTTGTCCCCCTCCTCCAATTATCAGTAGTCCTCTATGCCTATCTCAAGCATTTTTTAATTCATTTATTGTTTCTGCCCTCACCACTTCCGCTGACAGCCTATTCCACTTGTCCACCACCCTCTCCATGAAGAAGTACTTTCTCATGTTTCCGCTGAATCGCCCTCCTGCCAATTTTATCTTGTCGCCCCTCATCCATGAGCAATGTTTTCTCTGAAAGATTGTATTCTTCTGTACCTTATTTCTCCCTATGAGGTACTTAAATGTGTCTCAAACATATCCCTCCTCTCCCTCCTCTCCTCCAGGGAGTACATATTCAGTTTTTTTAGCCTAGCTTCATAGCGCTTGTGATGTAGTCCCTGAACCATCTTGTCACCCTCCTCTGAACTGCCTCCACCCTATCAATGTCCTTATGCAGGTGGGAACTTCAGAACTGGACACAGTACTCAAGATGTGGCCTTACCAAAGTCCTGTACAGTGGAATTATTCTATTTATTTTTCTGCTGTTGATTCCCCTGCTTTACATCACAGAATTCTGCTAGCCTTTCCTGCCACCTTGTCACACTGCCTCCCAACCATGAGGTCATCAAAGATGATCACCCCCAAGTCTCCTTCCTGTTTGGAGCATTCTATTTCCTTCCCTACCAGATGATATAATGCTCCTGGGTTTTTGTGCCCCATGTGCATTGTCTTACGCTTTTTTGCACTGAACTTCAGCCATCAATCCCTTGACCAATCCTTCAGCTTCTTTAGATTCCCCCTTCATTCATTATATCTACTCCCCCTGGCATATTCACCCTGTTGCAAAGCTCAGTGTCATCAATGAACAGGCAGATCTTTCCTTCTAGACCCTCTGCAATGTCACTGATAAAGATAATGAAGAGGACTGGAGCCAGTACCAATCCCTGCTGTACCCCACTGGTCACCTTACCCTCTTCTGAGTGAATGCCATTTACCACCATCTTCTGGGTCCTATTATCCAGCCAACGTTCTACCCATTTAACCGCCTTCTTTCTTACTCTCATGTTCTGCAGCTTCCTTATCAACCTACAACGTGTGATAGTGTTAAAAGACTTACTGAACTCCAGGTAGGCCATGTCTATTTCCCCCTTGTTCTACCTCCCTGGTTACCCAACCAAAAACTCAATGAGGTTCAACTAGCACAACCTCCCTCCCATAAAACTATGCAGTCTTGTGTTCTGTAGACTGCTGACAACCAGGTGTTCCCTGGTTCTTTCCTTCAGTAGTGTTTGCATGACTTTCCCCACTTCTGCGGTCAGGCTGATCAGTCTGTAGTTTCCTGCATCCTCCTTGCCCCTACTTTTGTATGGAGGGACTACATCAGCCCTCCTCCTGTCCTTGGGAACATCCCCTGCTTCTAAAGACAGGCTGAACAGGGCAGTCAGGTTCTTCCAACACTTCCTTTAGCTCTTTTAGAATACTGGGGTATATCCCATCTGGTGCCATTGCTTTATCAACACTCAATTTCACCAGTTCCCTAAGGACCTCTTCCTTTGAAAGAGGGTCAGTGTCTATCTCTTTGCCCATCATGCCCCTATCACTTGTTGTTGGCCCACACCCGGGCCCATCCACCATAAAAACTGAGTCAAAATATTTTAATATATATCAGCTTTCTGGCAGTCATCCTCTACACTGCTCCCATTTTCCCCTTTTAGTTGCACAACCCGCCCTGCCCTCCTTTTTTTACTGATGTATCTATAAAAGGTTTTGTCTCCTTTAGCCACTGAATTTGCAACACATTCTTCTGTCCATGCCTTGGCTTCGCTAACTGCCTTCCCTGCCTCACTTTGTTTTTTCTGATACCACTCCCTGTCCCGTGCCTCTTAAGTCTTATTGTATTACCTAAATGCTGTGGGGTTTTTTTGTTTTTTTTTGCTTTAACCTTTTCTGCGACCTTCTTCGAAAAACATTGGTCTCTTCTTTCTCTTCCTCTTACCTGTTGATAGAGTTGAGTCCCCCATTTGCAATTCCTGCTTTGATTGCCTCCCACTGTTCCTCTACAACTTTATTTTCCCCTACTCCAGTCAGAGCTTCTTTTAGGCTTTCTCCCATCTTTCTGAAGCCTGTCCTCTTAAAGTCTAGGATTCTTGTCCTTCTGTGGATTGGTTCTGCCCCCTCAGTTATTTCAGATCAGAGTTTGGTGATCCCTGTTCCCCAGGTGTTCTCCCATTGTAACCCCTGTCATGCTGTCCCCATTTGTAAGCACCAGGTTCAGTAAAGACTCCTCCTGTGTGGGCTTCTTTGACCACCTGTATAAGAAATATCCCCTGTAGGGAGTCCAAGATGCTCCTGCTCCTAGCCATTGCTGCTGCGGGGAGGCACCAGTGCATTTCCAGTAGTTTGAAATCACTGACTTGCAACACCTCTCCCTTTTGTGCCATCCTTTGGATTGCTAGCAAATTCTCCCTGTCTACTATAAGTCCTCCCCCTGAGTTGGTGGTTTGTAAATTATCCCTGTGCAGATGGATCTTCCCTTTTTCCTTTCTAGTGTAACTCATAGTATCTCCACCCCACCCTGTTCCTCTTGAATTTCTGTGGCATTTATGCTTTCACTCACATATAGAGCCACTCCTCTCCACTTTCTGCCTACTCTGTCCTTCTTGAATACAGTAGATTGTAAAAGACACTTCCCATCTCTGGTTCTCGCTACACCAGGTCTCCATGATAGCCACAATGTCCAAGCCAAATTCCACCTTGGTAACCTCGAGGTCTCCTATTTTTGTTACTCAGACTTTGGGAATTTGAACACATGGCTCTCCAAGATGTGGTTCCCCTTCCCAGCTTTTCTCTAGTAAGACTTTCCTTGTTTTGATGATAATCCTTATCAGTCTGAAATACAGTCTCTCTCAGCCCCCTCTTTTTATGTTGATGTGATCCCTCAGTCGATCTACTTCTTTCATGTATTTCCCCATAGTTCCTGTGCTATTTGTGGGTATGTTCCATTTCGTATCCTCACTCCACCCCCACCCCACCCCCCATGGACAGATGCAAGCCATCACCTTTATACAGGCTCATATCCTCCAAGTGGTGCCCCAGTCCCTCATGAAGTGAAACCCCTCCTCTCCATACCATTCCTTCAACCATGAGTTGAATTCCTGGATTCAAAGTGTCCTGGCCTCCCCCTTGCTATGAAAAGGCAGTATCTCCAAGAAGGACACAGAGCTTGTCACCTGCTTCAGGCCCTCCCCAACTCCTTGAACTCCTCCTGGATTCTGCCTAACTCCTTGCTATCCCCTGCAAGGTCATTTGTCCCTAGGTGGACAGTAACATCCAGCTTCTTCCTATTTGATATCACCCTTGCTGTCCTCCAGATTCACTCACCATCTCTCCGAGATGTGCCTCCAGGTAGGCATTTCACCTCTCTCTCTCTCTTGCTTCCTGCTCCCAACTCTATTCCCCAGACAACAGTGTCACCAACCAGGAGTTGCTTACTCCTCCTCTATGGTCCTCTGCTGCCCTACCCTTGATCCATCCCAGAGACTTGTGACCTCCACCCTCAGCCGAGAGAGTTGTCCACAGATGGGGCACCACCACAGCATCCAGAATGTCCTCCTGAAAACTGCTGCCCCACATCCACCACATTGCGCCAATCCCAGCTTCTTCTTTTTCTGTTCTGCCTCTTCCTGAGCAGCTGTGCCTTGTCTTTACCCTTCTGTCCTTCTAGCTGCCTTTTCCTGAGTGGCTGTGCCCTGTCTTGCTCCTTCTATCCTTCAATCACTGTCCTTTATAGGTTACTATGCCTACTCCTGTCTTGGTTAACCTACTTCTTTGCTGTGCTCTGTACCTGATCAGTCTCTCTTCCACTTTAACTGTCACTTAATGTTGTTCTCCCTTCCCAGCCTTTACAACAACTTTTGTTTGTTCTTTTTCCCTTTTGTAGCTTCTCCCTTCCCTCCTACCCCTTTCTGTCTCTAAACAGGAAGTTGTGGATTGCTACCTGATTCTGTGCCTGTAAAAGGAAAATAAGCCCAGGGTAGGTGGGTTTAGGAAGGGTGGGCAGCTTTTTCGGGTGCTTCCCTGCAAAAGAAACAATTAGTTAATCCATTCTGCCACACTCCACTCACCCTGCTTCCCATTCATTGTCCTGCTCACGCTGTGCCCTCTGCTCCTAGTACCCCTCAGTTTCCTGGAGAGATGCTGAGACCAGCGAGTGAAAGAACAGTTTGCTCCCCTATACCAGTAGTTCTAGGAGTGGTATATGATGATCAGCCACACTTTCTGGCAGTCCCTTTAAGACTTCACCAGAAACATCTTCAGGCTGACTCCACTCACCTACATGGGTGGTAACTCCCTTGGCAAGGCCCCTGGATGCCAGATCTTGCCTGCTGGAAGCAGTGCTTTACACCAAAGCCAGGGGAGGTTGGGAGGTTCTGTGTGGATGAACATCATATACCTGTTTTTCTAGGGATGTGGATATGATGTTCTATCCACACTTTCTGGCAGACTCCTAGCAGTTTTCCCGTAGAAGGGAGGCAAAGTGCACACCCCCTACTTCAGGAACAGAGACTGGAGAACTTGGGCCCCAAAACCAGCATCTCAGCATGACTCTAGGTCAATGTAGTAATGGGAAATGAAGATGTGTGCTGACCTCCAGGTAGCACCCCTGCAGATTTCCTGGATAGGGACGTCCCTGGAAGCAGCTACCAAGGCAGTGGTATGGTGAGTGGAATGAGCCCTAAGCCCTATGGGAGACTCTCTATCTTCCAGCCTATAGCAGAGGTCGATGCAGGACATAATCCACCTGCCCATTGCTTTCAACTGCTATGAATTCCGCATAGTGCTATGATTTTCACCCTCAAATTTACACTTGCTCTGCATAGGTTTACTGATGTTCTTCATAATGTTAGTGCTATTTCTGGACACACAAACTATTAAACCATTGAACTAAGTTGACAGAAACATTCCTATCACTAACTATATGGGACCCACTATCTGTGGAGATAATATTGTTTAAAATAAGAAAGAGCTACACATTCTGGCCCTTTGCTATGATTTTTGAAGACCAGTGCTATGATTTTTAATGCTGAGAGGTTGAGAGGTATGCATTTGCTAATCATCCGCTTAGCTGCCAGTCTTCCATGTGCTGCTTCAGCATAGGTGACAAATAGCTAGCAAACCTGTCTGCAAACTCCAGCCGTGCGCTCCTTATTGCAGGCGAGTGCTCATTCATCATCAGTGATCAATCTTAACATTGTTTTACTAGCCCAAACCCTAGTGCAAATTGACCATGGCTAGTGCAGTGAGTTAACTCTTTACTTGCACATCTTGACTGGTGCAGGTTTTAATGGTTGTTAATGAAGTTCAAAAAGGTCTCTACTTTAGCAGACTCTAGTCCTCATGCTAATCTCTCTCAATGTTCCAGATGGCTTGGTGTGATTAACAGCTCATTAAGAGCTACAATTATCTGGCAGTTCAAGAGGGGCATCCCACAAAGACTAAATGTGAGTCATTATCACTCCACTGTTAGGACTTTCAGCTAGTGTCCAGAGTGTAATAAAGGGTAGAGTGATGTTAAGTCACTAGCTTGCAGTTTTCTAAATATGTATCTGTCTAACAAATTCTCCCATATTATTAAGACCAGTTCCCCTCATTTCCCTACATTTTGAATGTCTGTATCCAACATTTCAGTGACAAAATGTGAGGAGGTATACAGGGTTGGCCCTACAGGTGGTAGGTTTTATCCCAGCCTCACCATAACTTCCCTCTCCCTTCCAAATCTTGTAACTCTGTTCTTTCCCTGGACACCACTGCAGACCAGACTCAGAAATGACCACCCACAGATAAATAGCTGCCATTACTGGCAAGTGTAGGGGTCCCCAGCTCTTCAAAATGGACCATGCCAGTCATCACCATCCATACAGTCCCACCCTTATCCCACCCAGCATGTCCTTTCATCCTAAAAATAAAACTCTGATCATATTTGGTACAAAAAAAACCCACAATAAAATACATAATTTGAAAGCTTTAAATAGGCATTCCTGGGGTTCATAGATCATCCTATATAGAAATAGAGATATGGTATAGCATTATGTCTGTGTACTGTTTCCCCTGGGCTGATGAAAGGACAATGTTAAAGAAAAATATGTTATTGTTGGGGCAGAGCATATTAAAATCAATGCTTTTATACATAAAAATGTCATAGTTTCCAGTTTCCTATACCCCATAGGTTTCTGTAGCCCCAACCCCAAATAAATATTAGATGTGCTCCTGGCTCAGTTTAGACTGTATAAAACTTCCAAAAGTGCAGGTCTCTAGTTGACTATAGGGTGGGGGTTGAGAGTGTCTTTCTCCGCCTGACTCTGTTTAGTGCCCTGTGGGTGGTGGTGATAGTGTGGTGACATGCATGATGATGTCAGCTATAGTGTATGTAGAGCTAGCACTGCCTGTTTGAACATTTGCTGTTGTGATGTCTTCTGGTTTGGTGGGGGCAGGCAGAAAGAGGAAGAGAGGAGGCCGTGGTACTAAACAATGGGGGGGGCTCACTGTGTGTAATGACATTGCAATATTTTTTCTGCTGAGGAGCTGGAAGCAATGTGGGAGCAGGATAAATGTGCAATAATCAGAGTATTTCTTGGCTTGTATTGTTTCCTGTATAACTGATCAAGATGCTTCCATTATAATTGAGGGCTAGTGCAATCATCTGCAAGCTAGTGCAATTCTGAATCAGCTTGTCCTGCTGGCTAGTGCAAGAAAAGGTCAAGGTTGACCCCTGTTCATCACAGATCCAAAGTATGGAGTCTGTGCTTGGCCTCCGAGGTGTGCTTGGTGAAGTACACTGGAAGATTAATAAACTGATTAAGGTGAAACTCTGACACAACCTTTGGGAGGAACTTTGAGTTGGGGTGCAGGACAACCTTCTCCCTGTGGAAGATCAGGTAAGGAGACTTCACTGAAAGTGTCTGGAGCTCACTGATCCTTCTGGCTGACATGATATCCACCAAGAAGGTGGTCTTCCATGACAGGTAAGACATGTCACACCTGTGCATTGGTTCAAATGGCTTGCCCATGAGCTTTGCCAAAATCAGTAACAAGTCCCACGGTGGTGGTGGTGGTGGTGGTTCAGGCACCAGAGAGGAAATGCAAGGCAATGATCAGGGGTGCAAGAGCTACGGTTGCAGTAGGACCTGCACTGTTGGGGGGCACTGCCTCAGAGGTCAGCATTAAGAAAATCTTTTCTCACAGACAAACTTGCAAGGTTCTCTTTGGAAATTGCTTATCCATTTAAAATTGGGTTTGTCAGCAGTGATGTCAGAAGATTCTAACTCTAGTTTCACATGGTTGGGGGGGAGTACAGAACAAAGAAGCAATAGGGCCCATTACTCAAAACATCTAATCTTGGTGCAGGTGTCCCCAGGAGGAACAGGAACAAATTACATTGTTCAGTTCTCTGATTGTGGTGCCAGCAAGGGGATGGGGGCTAACATAGGCAAACTATGTATGTTCAGCAGGACTAATACAAAAAACCTTATGCTATAAAAATTTCAAATGCGCTAATGGTTATTTTACATTTATTGGTGAGGAAGTGAACCCACAAAATATTTCACAGCGGGGCCCTTACAGTTGTTAGCACAGCTCTGAGGTAATGTAATCAAGGCCTTTGAAAAAATCCCAGACAACCTTCTCCTGTGCCATTGATTGCTGGCCTGCCTGAGCCCGATAAGCAGAGATAGCTGCCAGGTGCACCTTAAGGGTTGTTAACTGAAGGCCCAACATATAGATGGACCACAGGTAATCAAGAATACTAGCCACAGGATGGGGCAAAGTGTCCAACCCCTTGCCCTGACACCAAATGGAGAATCTCTTCCATTTGAAGCATATCACTTCTTGGTTGACTCTTTCTGAGATGCCTCCACAACAGTGAGGACACCTTCAAAGGGACACAAAGACTGGAACTCTAATTTGCTCAGTAACCAGGCTGTCAGGTGCAGAGATTGAAGGTCTGGATGGAGAACCATCCCCTGATTAATGGAAATAAGGTCCAGGCATAGGGGCAGATGCCTTGGGAGCCTACTGCTGAGGCTGAGGAGATCAGGTACCAGAACTGGCATGGCCTGTCCAGAGCTACCAGGATCCCCTGTGTCTTGTCCTGCCTGGCCTTGAGTAGCACCTTGTGGATCAAGGGGAATCATAGGGAAGGCACATAAGAGGTCCAAGGCCTTGAAAAGGCATTCCCCTGCAGTGTTCCCTGCTGAGAGGGGTGGGCAGGAAATAATCTCAGTTTTGCATTCTTCCTAGAGGCAGACAGGACCACCTGAGGGTGTCCCCCTGGTATAAACAATTGTATTACCTCTGGGTGGAGAGACCACTCATGAGATGCCTCACCCACATGGCTGAGAGCATGTGCCAGATGGTTGGAAGCCCCTGCCACATGAATGGCTAGTAAATTGGCTCCAAGGATGTTGATGAGGGTCCACACATGGAAAGCTTCCTTGCACAATGGCAGGGAGTGCATCCCACCCTGTTTGTTGAGGTAGCACATGGTCATGGTGTTGACCGTCTGAACCTGGATGACCTAACCTCTAAAGGGAGAAGCAAAGGCAGTCAACACCATCCAAACTGCTCAGTACTCCAGCAGGTTTAGAAGGTACAAGAAAACAGGGAGTGGGGAGGACAGGGAGAAATACTTGACAGAATCGAAGGAGGTGACTCGGGCAGTAAGAGGAGCCAAGGCATCTACAGAGCTCAGACTGGCACAAGGCATTAAGAAGGGGGAGACGGACTTCTTTAGGTACATCAGGGAGAAAAGGAACTGTAAGGACCACATAGTAAGGATTAGGAAGGAGGGAGGTTGGGTGGAAGCAGGGTGCGATAAGGCAGAAGCACTTAATGATTACTTCTGCTCGGTATTTACTAAGGCAAAGAGAGGGGGTGACACCCAAGGGGAATGGTAGAAATGGGGGGAGGGGGTGACAGATGAGGAAATCATGGAGGGCAGAGTTTGTGAGGGTTTGAAGGCACTGAGGGCAGACAAGGTGCCAGGCCCAGGTGGCATCCACCCCAGGGTACTGAAGGAGCTGGCAGAGGTCCTTGAGGGACTTTTGGCAGACCTATTAATGCCTCATTACACTTGGGATGTGTACCTCAGGACTACAGGATGGCTCATGTGGTGCCTCTCCACAAGAGTGGTCCCCAAGGATGAACTGGGGAACTACAGACTGGTGAGCCTCACATCCATCGTGGGTAAGCTAATGGAGACTATCCTGAAGGAGAGGCTGGTGGCCCTCCTAGAGGCCAAAGGACTACAAGACAGCAGACAGCATGGCTTCATATGTGGCAGATCCTGCCAAACCAACCTGGTGGAGTTCTATGACTGGGTAACTGGCAACTGGACAGGGGCCATGCAGTGGATATCCTGTATCTGGAGTTCAGTAAGGCATTTGACTTGGTGCCACATGGAAGGCTGTGAAGTAAGTTAGAAGGCACTGGGGCAGGTGCAAAGCTAGTGAGATGGGTAGGGAACTGACTTCAGGGAAGGCAACAGAGGGTGGTGGTGGGTGGGGAGTGCTCACTCCAAGGGTACTGATGAGTGGTGTTCCACAGGACTCAGTGTTGGGACCAGTGTTGTTTGGGATATTCATTGCAGGCATATCATTGGACATCAAGAGCAAGATCAGTCTGTTTGCAGATGATACCAAGATAGGAGCGGTGGTGGACAACCTAGGGGGATGGCAGGGGTTGCAGGATGATCTGGCAAAGCTTGAAACCTTGTCAGACACCTGGCAACTGGGGTTTAATGCCAAAAAGTGCAAGGTGCTGTATTTTGGGATGAAGAACCCAAGGAGGAGCTACCAGCTGTGGGGAGTGCAGCTAGCCCAGACAGAGGAGGAGAAGGATTTGGGGTGCTCATTACAGGGTCAATGAACAACTCAGTACAATGTAGGAAGGCAGCTGTAAAGGCCAGCAAAATGCTGGGTTGCATTGCAAAGGGTATATCCTCGAGGAGGAAGGAGATGATTCTGCCACTGTATAGGTCATTGGTTAGACCGCACCTGGAGTACTGTGTGCAGTACTGGCACCTGTATCTGAAGAGGGACATTAAGTTACTGGAGGGGGAGCAGCGCAGGGTGACAAAGATGATCAAAGGGCTGGGGGACTCATCATACAAGAGGAGGCTGAGGCAACTGAACATGTACTCGTTGGAGGAGAGGAGGGATGGGGGACATGATTGAAACCTTTAAGTACATGAAAGGAATAAACAAGATGGGTACAGAGGGGCTGTTCAAAGTAAGGGAGGGAAGGGACACCAGGGGCTATGATATGAGACTGGAGGAGGAAGGTTCAGGAGGGAGATGAGGAGACACTTTTACAGAGGGGGTAGTAGCTGGGTGGAATGCATTACCTGCAGAAGTGGTATCCAGTAGAACAGTGGACTGCTTCAAAAGGGGAAGGGACAGGACAAGGGGGAGGGTCAATGTAAGAGAAGGGTGGAAGGGAGGGGCAGCTGCAGATTAAGGGGTGCTAGCTGCACATTCCAGAAGACTTGATAGACCTCTAGGCCTTTATCTGCTTGCAAATTTTGTATGTTCACAGGTTGATGTGGAACCAAGACTCCTTTGGTGTCTAGAGTCCGTGAACTCTGTTTTCCCCCAGGTGGGTACCCCAGCCCATGAGAGAGGCATTGGTTATCAGGATGAATGTCAGCTCTGGGCAGACAAATGGGATCTCTTCCCACAGATGCTCTGTGACTAACCACCACTGGAAGGTATCCCACATTCACTGGGTCATAGTGACCAGATGGTCAAAGTGACCCTTGCACTGAGAACACTGGCTAGCCAGCTCCCACTGCAGGTAGTGCATTATCCAGTGGGCCCAATGGTCAGAAACAACCCATATTATTTTGAGCAGATCTGATAGACCGAGAGATCTCTTCAGCTGGCCATCTTCTTATCACCACACTGGGGCAGGCCGCCATGAAGCACAGTAAGCACAGGAAATCCAGGGTAGGGTGCAATTGCCCAACCTGAAATGATCAGGCAAAGGAGGTGAGATCCTTGGCCCTGTCTGCTGGAAACTGGACCCTGGCTCTGCAAGAGTTGAGCTCTGCCCCAATGAGGTTAATCACCTACAAGGGCAAGAGTTCTGACTTGGCCTCATTGACCAGGAGGCCAAGGGAGATGCAGATCTGGAGGGTCAAATCCCTGGACCACTCCACCTCTAGCTTGGAGAGACCTGCATTCAGCTATTCATCCAGGTAGGGGTAAACCCAGACCCCTCGGCACCTCAGATAAGCTGCCACCACTGCAATGTGCTTGGTGAAAACCCTGGGGGCTGAGGACAGGTTGAATGGTATGGCCTAGAACCCATAGAGAGCTCCCTTGGCACAGTAGTGGAGGAACCTTCATGTGATGGATGGATCCAGACATGAAAGAGCATGTTCTGAAGATCCAGAGAGCAAAACCACATTTTGCTTGACAGATGGTATGATCTGAGACAGGGTTACTATCCTGAAGGTGCATGACTTGAGAAACTAGTTCAGATCATGCAGATCTAGAATGATGCACCAGCCCCCCCATTCACTTTGGCACCAGAAAGTACCTGGAGACAAACCCTGAGTATTCCGTGGGATCCATGACAGGAACCACAACTTCCTTTGGGAGGAGCTGGGCTACGTCATCTCAACAGAATGTCTGGAGATATCAAGTCCTCCCATGGGGCATAGGCTCAGTAAGGAGGGTAGTGCTTGAGTTCCAGAGGCAGATCCTGACCAGCCACCTCAAGAACCCACCTGTCCATGGTGACAGCGGACCAGGTGAAAATGAAGTGGCAGAGCCAGACAACCATGGGATGGCCTGGGGTGGTGATGGCCATGAGGGAGGCACCCCAATCCCATTACTGGGCAGACTTAGAGGAGGAGAAGGGTATAACTGAGAAGACACAAGATCCTCTTTTCCCAGCTTATGGACGGCTGACACCACAGACATCAGCTGAGGTTGCCAGGTCTGGGCCTGCTGACCAGCCTGAGATTGAGCTGGTTTGGCCATAGGGGTAGAGGAGGACCGAAGGGGTTTCCTTTTCTGCTGCTGGGCAGATATCATGGAGTCCAAGGTGGCATTGGACTTCTCAATACAGGTGAGGTATACCTCGATCTTGGGCCCGAAAAAATCGGTGCCCATGAAAGGAACATCTGCCAGCTTATTCTGAGTATCAGCCATGAAGGTTGAGATCCTCAGCCAAGCCCTGTGGCACATGGCCACTGAGGCTGCCATGGTGTGGACACAAGAGTCCCCAAAATCCATGACTGTCTGAAGCTGTTTAACTACAGTCTGGCCCTGGTCCCAGACCTGTTTGACTGTGGTCTAGAGGTCTGCTGGCAGATGAGGAAGCACCTCATCCTGCTCACCCAGCAGTGCATGGGAGAAGTGGGTCATAAGAAGGTCTGAGCTCACCTAGCGAAGGCCAAGTGAAGAGGCAGCATAAACCTTTTTAGTCACATGATTCAACTTTTGGGACTCTTAGTCGGGCTGCTTGTCAACATCTCCAGTGTTGACAGAGTGCCTAAACACAGAATCGGCCACCAGCCCCTCGGCTGAGGGGTGTTCTGTGAATCCAGGGTTTTAAATAATTGATTAGCAGTTTTTTCCTTGGGACAATACTAAGTGTACAAAAAGTTTTTATATAGGTTTTATAGAAGTGTTATGTTTGTTAAACACAGTGAGGCAAGTGCTATGCATTTTCACAGTGTTTTAGCACTTTTATGAGCAAAACACTAATCAATTTTTGGAGTTAAATAAATCCCTGGAATCCCAAGAGGGAACCATAGGTACCACATACTGGCAGGCCATTCAGGAAGAGGGCACAGGGCAGAATGCTGGGTGCTGCTCAAACTCAAGGGCAGGGCCAAAAATGGCCTCCATCATCAGGAAATCCTCCATCAGAGTATCTCCCTGGTCAATGATCTCAGTCAACAGGTAATGAGCCAGTTTCTGGACAGGGTCCATTTTTATACTCAAGGACTCAGAGATGAAGCGGAGAAGGCCCATGAAAGAAGGACTTTTGTTCATGGAGAGATCCCCCACCAACTCCACATGGACCCAAAGTGAGTGCAGGGAGAAACCATCTGACTCAGAGGAGTCATGAAAGAGAGGTTGATCACCCAAGTCCCCACTGATCCTCCACGGTCGGTCAGGGGTGATGGTGACTGACAGCTGATGGGGAAGCCCCTTGGTCAGCAGCGACTCCTTGGTCAGAGCACTGGTTGGCCACTGTTTAGGTGGTGACTCCACCAGAATCAGAGGAGACATCAGGGTCGTGCGAGACAAGACCGATTTGGTCAGCTCCTCAAGTAGAGTAGGCATCAGCCTGTCGGGTGAAAGCCAGGTGGTGGTCAGCATGCCAGCTGTGACCAACTTCATGCCAGTGAGCACCAGCTGTTGCCACATGAGATCCTCGTAGCACTGATGTGATTTGTGCCAAAGCCTCTTCTCACCGAGGAGGATGAGGATGAAGTGTAGCAGCAGCGCCACTTCCCTTGGTGCCGAGAGTGGGAAGCACCAATGTTGGTGGGAACCACTCGACACAAGGGAGGAGGAATGAGACCTCAACTATAATCACTGATGGGGACCAGAGCGGGGCTCGGAGGGAGTTGGTGAATGCAGAGGCTCCTCTGGGTCTTGGTCTGGGACCAGAGGCAGCAGGTCAGCAGACTGATAAGTCCCTCCTATGGTCTGGGTCAGGATCAGAGTGCTGGATAAGGAAGTGTCAGTCTCTTTGATCAACAACTGGTCAACCAGCTTGAGGAAAAATCTCAGCCAAAAGATCCATCAGCGTCTAAGACAACTGGCCTGAAGGGGTTACTGTGGAGCTGGTGACCTTGGCTGAGGATTTGACTGAGGTCAGAACTGGAGAAGCATGAGATTCTGAAGCCCTCGTCATAAAGCATTCCCAATCCCGTGAAGGCTTGCAAGACTGTCTTTTAGACTTGGATTTAGGAGGGTCCCTGACTGAGGATCAGCAGGGTCTTGAACAGCTCTTTGAAGGCCGCCTATAAAAAGTAGATCCCAGCTGGAGCGGCATGAAGGCAGAAGCCGAAGAGGAGTGAGACGTGGCCTGGGCCATCACCTCCTCAAATGCTGCAAGCTGCTCTTTGAATCCAGTAGTTGTGGAGTTCACCCAATAGGCATCCTTGGATTTGACCAGCGGGTTCTGCTCACTCGGTCAGCCTTATTTAAGTGAAGCTAGACGGTCTCAAGAACAGTAGCAGGGTTTTAAATAATTGATTAGCAGTTTTTTTCTAGGGACAATGCTAACTGTACAGAAAGTACTTATATAGGTGTTCTAGAAGTGTTATGTTTGTTAAACACAGTGAGGTAAGTGCTATGCATTTTCACAGTGTTTTAGTACTTTTATGAGCAAAACACTAATCAATTTTTGGAGTTAAATAAAACCCTGCTGTAGGGTGAAAGAAGCAGTAAAAATTGCAGGCCTGGGGATTGTGCTCGTGCTTCAGGCAGTAGACACACTTGGAATACGGATCCATTCAGAACATCTTCTGCCCACAAGGGCACCAACAGAACCCAGGAGCAGACCTGTCATCCATTGCGGTCATGATTGAAGATCGAGTTGAGGACAAAAACATTTAAACTGGTTTGGAAATAAATACGGAGATTTAAGACACAAGGGCCTACTCAGCATGGCAGCAGTAAGAAAGGAACCTGCTTCTTCCTGTGGAAAGGAAGATCTGGTGTCAGGGGGCAGAGCTGAGGGAGTTACCACCTAGATGGTTTGGAGGAGGCAGATTGAACACATTTCTGGAAAAATCTTAAAGGGAAAGGCACTGCCAGAAAGTGTGACTAGAACATCATATCCACTTCTATGTGCCTACACAACTTGGTATGGTGTTATGCTTATGTAATTTGGATAATATTTGGCTATTCACCTCTCTATGCTTGGGATGTACTGTCCTGTAGGGGTACAAAGGCTAGGAACCCTACAGTAGGGTTCCACCCCAGAGATGTCACAGGAATGATTCCATTGGCTAAAGGTAGCTTAGGAAGGAGCCCATGGGACAGAGACAGATGAGCCACTGGAGGAGGAGGGCAGGATAGTGGGGCAATGACAATTTTTTTCATGGGAGTAACCAGGAACTGTGGCCTTTTAAGGCCCGATCGGGGGGGGGTTAGTTGCTGCACCCTACTGAACCACAGGCATGGCCTTACACTTCAATGTGCCTACACAGCTTGGTATGATGCTATGCTTGTGTGACTTGGATAATATTTGGCTGTTCGTCTCTCTATCCCTGGGATATACCACCCTGTAGGGGTACGAAACCAAGGAACCCTAAACGGAGGGTTCCACTCCTAGAGGTGCTGCAGGAATGAGTCCCTTAGCTAAAGGTAGCTTAGGAAGGAGCCCCAAAAGAGTGCTCCAAAAGAATGTTGAGTAGCGCAATGAGGTGATAAACACATAGCGGTATGGAAGCCGGAACGTAGGCCGATAAGGGTGGAATGGTCAGGAGCTTGAGTAGAGTAACAGGAGACAATGGATGACTAGTGACCTACAAGTAGGTTAGCAGGAGGCATGAGGGCACAACTTCCTAAGGAGAGAGAGGGAACAGCCACGGGGCCACCATCCACCTCTGTGCAACAGTAGAACCTATCTATAGAACCTAGAGAATAATGGTAACCTATTTGGCTATTATGACTATCGCATTGGAGGAGAGGAAAAAAACCCTTTGAGTAGGAAACCTCTGGGAATCCAAGGCCTAGGTCACCTTCCCTCCAGGCTTCAGGATAGTTTGGTTAGTGATGGCTCAGCTACTGCAATTTAATAGACCAATCCAGGGGTGGAATTTCCATTTTAGGGGAACACTCTCACTCTATCCCTCTAACGGGAAAGCCATGAAGGGGTGCGAGCGAACTCCGAAACACAGTGTACATGTGAACATGGTACAAACCTCCAAGGCGGGTGAAGGACAGTAACGACCACCAAGGCACTCAACCAGCCTACCAAACTAAGAACAAACAGGGAGAACCTGAGGTGGTTGTAAGGAATAGCTTAGAGGGTACCTCTGAATCCATGTGGGCAGCTAAAGGGGCCCTGCTGATGAGAGCCCCACCCCTCACTGCTGAATTCTTAAATTTTACATCTGGAGGTGTCATCAGTATGGTTGACAACTGAAGGTCTGCCCGGATGAAGACATTCTCACTATGGGCTAGATCGGAAGGACTCCACTCCAAGTTTCACATTCTCAAGATCCAGACTTCATGGGTCCAGAGCAAGACCATCAGCTAAAGGCTAGCCTTGAGCCATGGAAGTAATGGACATGGGTGGCATGTCTACAAAGTGGAGAGAAAGTAAAGTCGAGAGGTAGTATGGGACCCACATTGAGGGCATGCTCGGATATTCAATCACGATGGTTAGACCATCACAGAGTTCGGACTGAGTAATGGGACCCTGACATGGGTCTAAATAAGGCAGATAGCAATTTGTAACCACAGGAGTGCATGCCAACCAGGTCCATTAATAAACCAAATTAGAAATGAATGAATTGTACAAGTGGGAGAGATGGCAATGGCCAGGCGAAGCCCATAGCAGAGGGTTGGGTAGGAGGAACTGTGAAGTCGATATGTGAAGAGGCAAGGGTAGAGAATGAAGAGACTTTATATGATGATTACATTAATGCCAGGAAGGCTGGCATAGTGAGGGTTGATGAAAAACAGATGTATTGGTATGAGTGGGGGAGACGGTAGAAGGCTGGCTGCCTGGAGTCATGGTGGTAACTAAACCAAAAAAAATATAATAAATTGAGTAAATACCAGCATCTGAAGAAGGGATGAGGCCATGGGGTAAAAAACATATGCAGGTAGAAGACATAGCAAATTAAATCAGAAAGGAGAAAATATGCTATGGATACCATGTGCCAGATTACAGTGGTGCAGGTTACCTATGGTGACAATAGAGAGGAGACCAGTCACAGAACTGGAAATGAAGACTGGAATGTATGACATTGATGTGAGGATCACTGTAGTAGCAAGCACTAGTAAGCACTAGCTAGTCCTGAGGAGGACTTAGACAGGAATCGAAAGCCAGACATAACAGAGGCTGAATAGAAGTCCCGAAGAGAATGCAGTACATCCACAGACAAACCAAGGAGCTGTACAGCAATCGGCAAGATGAGGATGACGTAATACTGTACCAGCCCAAAAGAGAGATGGAATGTCTGGGAGCCTTAAGCATCACCGAGAAGGCAAGTAGCAGCATGGACTGGAACATGAAGAGTACAGGCAGGTATGAAAGTGGAGGGCAGCAAGTTAACAAGCCACCAGCAGCAAAAGAAAAGAACCCCCAAAAGAGGTAAAGATTCAGACGGGGAATACAAACACAGTGAAGAAATGACAACAGCCCTAAGTGAGCATAGATGGTGGGGGGGAAGAGCAAATGAAAATGGGAAGAAGCGGAGAGGGGCAGACAACATTAAAGACAGCAACCAGAAAGGAAGTGGGGAGAACAGGACCAAGGGGTGGGGGCAAGCAGCAGAGGAGGAAGGGACAAGAACAGCCACAGGAAGAGTGGCAGACAGAGACAGGGAGAAACACAAATGAGAGTAGCAGATGGCAGCCAGAGGTGGGGAGCAGATGCTAGGAAAGGGAGAGGATCAAGGAGGAAGGAGCCTCCAGCCACATCATGAAAAACATTTGTGGGAGTAACCAGGAGAAACATAGAACATATGTAACCCCCTGTTACCCGGGGTTACTAGAATCCCAGTAAGACCTAGTGGTAGGCAGGGCAGGCAGCTTGTGAAACTCCAGTTAAATGGATTTCTCACTCTGTTCTCAGTCTCAGCTGAGACTGAGGGTTGACATCACCATAGAACTATCGCAGCTGCATGAGCCACAATGGAATCTGCAGCAGGGAGTTGGAGTAGAATATTGGGGGGTTTGAACAGTAGTCAGTAGGGCAGTTGGAGTTTGGAGCTTGCTGTGAAAGCAGCACAGCAGCTCAGTGTAGGCTCCTGGAGCCTCAGCCCTGACAGAGGGCTACATTTAGGTAAAAAGGGTGTGTATCTCCACCAAAAGAGAGACACAGAAGTAGTTTGAAGTGGTGGAGACCGCTGATTCGGGTCTCAGTGCCCCCTCCCTCCGGGGATGGGGGCAGGAAAGGGTTTCCTGCATATTCCTGGGGCAAACCCCTGGTTCTGCTACTAATGGAGAAGCTGCCTATTTGTTCCAGAGTTTTTTGGGAGAACAAGAAGACTTGTGAATCGTCTGTGGGGCACCTGCAACTGGAGGGTGAGTGTCTGCTCTTCCTGAAAGGGCCTGTGTTTTTCACCCTGGGACTTGTGTGACATGGGGATTGGACTACTGGAAATAGTGGGAGGCCAGAGTAATAGGGCTTAGCCAGAAAGCAAAAGCACGCTCAAGTCCAGCGCTTATTGGAAGTCAAAAGACATGTAGAGGAGATGTGACATAAGTCTACCCGAAGTATCTACATTGCCAAGTTTTCAGTAAAAGAGTTGTTTAGTTTCCAGAGAAATGGCGGGTATGGATTGTGGGAGCTGGAAGTGGAGACCCCATCTTTAGTGACCAGGTCCACCTCCCACGGATTTGTTCTGTGGATTTCTACTTTGCCTCATGCACTTGGCCAGTGATGAGGAAGTACCCAGACATGGATTGGAAGGAAAATTTCCTCCTAGGGTCGAGAGGCTCAAGGTGGTTTAGGGCAGCCACAACAGGATAACTGGTTCATTTCCCAAAATGGACCCACCGGATCAAGTGGCCGTCGGGGAAGCCGGGCCAGTGGGGAAAACCCAAGTAGTGTACAAGTCGGGCTGTGTACTCAAAGCTGCATGCAAGTCCGGGCTGTGTGCCTGGTGGGTTCAGAGCCTGAGGACTGGAAATAGTGAAGAGGTGTTCTGTTGTCTCTAATCTGCATTACCAGGAATGTAGCCTCGTGGGGGTCTGTCTATGCTTTGTTTGTTCAGCAGAATCCCATTCTTGGTTCTGGACATTACAGTTATTGCTTCCTGTGTTCGGATTTACTTGGGTGCCCCTGTGCAGAGTAGCCAAACCTAGGCCCCCTGTGCCGAGTAACCTCATCCTCCCCAAACCCAGTCCCCACCAGGTACTGCTGTCAGCTTCAACAGCATGCCACCTGTCATTTTGCTAAAAAGGCAGGGGTGAGGGGTTACACATAGAAACATAGACTTTGATGGCAGATAAAGACTGCTTTGCCCACCCAGTCTGCCCATTTCTTTACCTACTGAATAAGCTGCAGATCCTAGTTAACGAACAGCCTACTTCCTCCTACTCCCCACTATGATTGCCTTATGCCTGTCCCATGCATCCTTGAATTTCCCCACTGTTCTTGACCCACAACCTCCTTAGGAAGGCCATCCCATATGTCCACCACCCTCTCTGTGAAAAAATACTTCCTTATGTTGCCCCTGAGCAGTACTCCTCTATCTTCAAATTGTGCTCCCTTGTTCTTACACATCTCTTTTTCTGAAAGATGCTACCCTCTTGTTGATTCCCTTGAGGTACTTGAAAGCTTCTATCATGTACCCCCTCTCCCACCTTTCCTCGAGGGTATACATATTAAGCTTCTTTAGTCTGTTTTCATATGGTTTCTGGTGAAAACTCTGTATCATTTTAGTTGCCCTCCTCTGGACTGCCCCCATACTGTCTATGCCCTTGTTGAGATGAGGTCGCCAGAACTGCACACAGTACTTCAGATGGAGTCTCACTAACTGTCTGTACAGAGGAATGATAACTTCCTGTTTTCAATTGATGATGCCTCTCCTTGCGCATCCCAGTATCCCCCCAGCCCTTCTTACTGCCTTCTCACATTGCCTGCCTATCTTTAGGTCATCTGATCTGACTACACCCAAGTCTCTTTCCATTTTTGTTGTTGTTAGTATCCCCCCCCCCATTGTGTACTCTTCGCCTGGATTTTTTGTTTCCCAGGTGCAATACTTTGCACTTCTTTGCATTGAACCTAAGCTGTCATACTTTTGACCAGTCCTCCAACCTTGCAGAGTCCCTTCTTATCCTTGCCACCCTCCCTTGTGTATCAACCGTGTTGCAGATCTTTGTGTCATCTGCAAAGAGGCATATTTTCCTTCCAGTCCCTCTGCAATTTCACTTATAAAGACATCGAAGAGGACTGGCTCCAGTACTGAACCCTGCAGTACCCCGCTAGTCACCCCCTTTCTTCGGAGTGCACTCTATTTACAATTACCCTCTTCATCCTGTTGTCCAGTCAATTTTTTACCCTGGTTGCCACCCTGGGACCCACTCCCAGGCTGGCTAACTTGTTTATTAATCTTTTGTGTGGGACTGTGTCAAATGCCTTGCTAAAGTCTAGGTTGGCCATGTCCATAGCCCCTCCCTGGTCTACTACATTGGTCACCCAGTCAAAGAAATATATTAGATTCATCTGAAATGACCTTCCCATTGTGAATCCATGCTGCCTTGAGTCCTGTGCCCTGCTGGCCTCTAGCTACCCAACAATTAATTCTTTCAGTAGTAATTCCATCATCTTCCCTACCACTGAGGTCAAACAAGCAGGTCTGTAGTTTCCTGCCTCTGCCTTGCTCCCACTTTTGTGAAGGGGAATCACATCTGCCTTCCTGCAGTCCTCAGGTACCACACAATCCATCCATGATTTGTTAGATAGGGTAGTCAGTGGTATCACTAGTTCCTCTTTAGTTCTTGTAGAATTCTGAGGTAAATCCCATCAGGCCCCATTGCCTTGTCCACCTTAAGTTTTAGGAGTTATTTCAGGACCTTTTCTCCTGTGAATGAACTGGTATTGGCCCCCCTATCAAGAGTGCTTCTATTGTTTGGTTTAGGTACATCCCCTATCTCTTTTGTGAATGCTGAAAAAAATTATTTGTTCAGTATCTCTGCCTTTTCACTGTCACCCTCTGCCCTCCCTCCCCCTCCCATTTATTAAGCTTCACTGCCCTTCCGTTTGTCTTTCTTTACTCACTAATGTATCTATGAACAGTTTTATCCTCCTTCTCAACTGAGTTGGCTATCTTTTCCTCAGTTTGTGCCTTTGCTATTCTGACTGACTTCTCCACTTCCTTCTGCTTTAACTGACAGAGTTCTCTGTCCTGCTCCTTCTGTGATTCCTTATACTTTCTGAATACTATCTTTTTCTCCCTAACCTTCCCTGCCACCTCTTTTGAGAACCATAGTGTTTTTTATTGTTGGGGACATTAATGTGAACTCCCATAGGGGTGGAGTGTTCAAGTTTACTGAGCAAGTGCTCTATACAGTCTTTGTGAGTTTGAGGGGCCACACATGGGGGTGCAGTCACAGTCAGTGTTAGTAGTCCCACCAGCAGGAGTGAGGAGTGCAAGATAGCCATCTTGCTGGAATACTTGTAGGAAAAACAGAAAAAGGTTTGTTAAGTGTGGGTACTTTTCCACTCAAAGTGAGTTAGGAAAAGTAAATTTAGTTACCTTTGTATAATTTAAGTTGGTTAGCATGGAACCACTTTTTGGTGGTCTTCTTCTGCTGTTGAACTCGGACCTGATACACAGCAGGGTTGAGTTTGTTAACAATGGGATAATGACCTTCCCATTTACTGGCAAATGTGTGTAGGGGTTGTTTGTACTGGAGAAGCATAACTTGGTCTCCAACTTGCCAGTCAACTTCCTTGACATGCTTATCAAAATGAGTTTTGGCATGTTGTTGTGCTTTACCCATTTGATTAGCAGCAAACAGGTGTGTCTTCATGATGTCATCATGAAGCTTTTCAACATATTTGTCTACAGAGACTCGATCTGCAGTGGGGGTGTGGAGGTCAACCACAGGTGCTCAGGTAGCCTCATGGCCCTACCAGTCATAACCTCGTAAGGCGTACACTGGGTAGTTGCTGAAGGAGTGCTCCTAATTGCCATTAGTAACAGTGGCAAGAGGAAATCCCAATCCTCGGGCTTGTCATTGATTCATTTACATAATATTTGTTTGAGTCGTCTGTTGGCTGTTTCTACCTGACCTGAGGATGGAGGATGGTAGGGGATATGGAATTTCTGATCCACTTCAAGTAGTTGGAGTGTCTGCTGCAGTAGATCAGCAGTGAAATTGGTTCCCTGGTCTGAGTCTTAAGGGTAGGCCCCACCTGAAGAACAATTGATCTACCAGGATTTTGGCAGTTGTCTTTGCCATGTTGTTCTTAGTGGGAGATGCTTCTACCCACTTAGAGAACAAATCTGTGACAACAAGTGCATACTTATTGTTCCTACTGGAATTGGTAAGGGGGCCGATGAAATCAATTTGTATTGCATTCCGTGATACAGCTTTCCTTTGGGGCAACAATTTGGCATTTCGCTTTACTGAAATTGAATTGTCCTGAGCACAAACTATGCAGTTGTTCACATAGTGTTCTACATCTTCGGCCATACTGGGCCACCAGATGACTGTTTTGAGTCTCTGGAGAGTGTTTTCCATCCCCTGGTGTCCACCAGTGGGAGTGTCATGAACCATGTGGATAAATTCAGTCCATAAGGATGGTGGTACAACCCACAATTTGTCAATACCAGAAGAGCTTCTGATCACTGGACAAGTATATATTGTCAGAGTGTCTTATTGTATGGGCTACCAACAGGTAGTGGCTCTTCAATTCTTTTATCTAGGAAGTTGAAAACATGTTTCAGTTCTGGGTCAGCTTTTTGCACAGCAGAAAGGTCCAGTGGGGGTTCTGGTACCAGTTTCTGCCTAGTGTTAGCAGCTACTATAGCTGCTATGGCTGTTGGGTGAGTCATTGTCCATGTCTTATTTATTTATTTAGTTTTTATTGACCGGGTAAGTGCACTAGACAAATTCTGCCTATTTTCAGTCATGACCCAGGAGAGAGGGATGCAAATGAATGCCAGCTGACCTTGAATCAGTCCAGGCTGTCTCTCCCCCTTGAGTTCCTGCTTTGGCTAGCAAGTCTGCTCATTCATTGAATTCATGGTAAGCGTATGTTTTACAGTGGGTCTTTACCTTTTGAATATACAGTTTGTGAGTAAACATCTGTGTTAGGGTGTGAATGTACACAAACAGAGCTCTGTATTTGACAGGTGTGCCATCAGATGATGTAAAATTATTACTTTGTCAGAATGGGAAAAACTCAGTGAGAGATGAGCAGACCCAATTGGAGTCTGCAAAAAATATGGCATCCTTGTCACCATGGGGCATGACCTCCAATGCACAGGCCACAGTGGCTAATTTGGCATACTGTGAGGAGACAACAGTACACTTCCTAGAAATGTGCCTGAAATCACCTTCTTGATCCAAAATGAGCACTCCAAGCCCTTCCACCTGCTCTCCATCCAAATAGGAGGCGGAGTCATCTGTAAAGATGCAAAACATTGTGGTGTCTTCCAGGACTTCAGGTGTGGCTGGCAGAATGGGTTCTGGATCAAGTAGGTCAGGTGGTTGGAGGGCACAGTCATGGAACACACTTGTGTAGAGTAGGCCATATGCCATGGGCCAAGACTGAGGGCATTTTTGCAGGTAGTACTTTGATGTCCTTGTCCTGCAAAAGTAAGGGCCAGTGGGTCAGCCTTGTGTTGGAGAATGAAACATTTTTAACTCTGTCTGAGAGCAAAAAATTAGTTGGGGTGTGGCAGGTATGCAAGACAATGGGAGCATACCCAATGATGTACAAAAAGTGTTTGACAGCTCAATAGGTTGACAAAAGCATCCTTGAGGCTTGCTCTCTTGAGGAAAGTCAATAATTCATCTAGGAGGATAAATGTTCCTCTTTTGTGGTGGTTGCCAAGAGCAAGTTTTCCATGTACTTCAGGAGACACTGAGGTGTGCAGAACCCCAGCATGGCATCCATCATGTGGAGATGGAAGAGGGAAGGGCTACTGTGAGAGCCCTGGGGAAGACAGGTCCAGGTGTATTGTGATCTATCAAAGGTGAAATCAAACTTATATTGGCTTTCCTGTGCTTATGGGAGTGAACAGAACCCATTAGAGATGTCAAGAGCTGAGAACCATTTTTTGTCGGGTGTCAACAACTTGAGTACATCAGGGGCTGATGCTACAGTGGGGGCACAGCTGGGGGTGACTTGATTGAGTTTCCTGTAATCAATTGTAAGTCTCCAGGCTCCATTTGGCTTTTTCACCAGCCAAATAGGTGAACTAACAGTAGAGACACAGGTCCTAATCACTCCTTGTTGTAGCAGTGATTGGATGGTCTCCCTCAGTGATGGCAAGGCTTCAGCAGGAAATGGATACTGCTTTTGCCTTAAAGGGTTAGGACCTGAAATCTCAATGGTGGTGTATATCCTATCACAATCATGCTTGTTGGTTGCAACCACACCAAGGTGTTTTTGCAACAAAGGTGCAAGTTCAGAAAACAGATCATGACTTTTGAACAAAGCCATGACAGCATACTCCTTGTTGTTGTGGGAGATGGCAGCCACCATGTATGAGTCTGGGATGGTGACAGCATGACATTGTCCTTTGATCTGAAGCAGTAGTCTGTTGGCTTGATCTACTACACAGCCGTGCAGTGCAAGGAAATCAATTCCCAATATGCTGGGGTAGTGGCATAATACCATGAGGTCAAAGGCAAAATCAGTGCTGAGATGGCCCACCACCACAGGCAGAGACACAGATCAACAGGTGTGCAGCTGTGTACCATCTACCCTCCCCCATGCACTGGTCTTCCAGCTGGTAGACCAGTCTGATGTGGCTGGAGCCTCATCATGGAGAACAGACATGGCTGCTCCTGTATCCAGAAGCATATTTAGTTGGTGGCCCCTGACTGTGGCCTTTACACAAGGCCATCCATTCATGTTGACAAGCAGATCACAAACAATCTGGACTGGGGCTTGTGATTGTCAATCCATGTGTTCAGAATCATCATCATCCTTCTGTTCCTGAAATTGGAAGCCTGCAGAATCTTTCTTAGCCTCCTCGATGTCTCTCACAGGATACAGTGTCTGTACCAGTGATGTCACAGGCATGACAGTGGCCTGCTGAATTATTTCACCGTTAGTCATTGTATCAGTCTGGGCAGTAATTGATGCCACAAAAGGATTCATCCCTCAGTTACTTGGTTGTTCGATAACCACAGGCAGGAACAGATTAGTTTGTCTGGAGGACGGAGCGATGGCTGCTACAGTGCGTGTAGGCCTAGCCTCTTGTTTGACTTGGAGCTCCTCCAGCAGCTTGCAGAGGGTTTCATTTTCATCCCTGAGGGTCCAGTAGCTAGGACTATTGTGGTACTTGCCATCAGATTGGGCACTGGGGTTTTTCCAACTGCTCCAATCCTTGTTCCAATTAAATCTCCCATTCCGGTTACCCCCTCCCTTGTGAGACTGTTTGTTGTCAGAATAGGAGTCCGACTTCTTATTGTCACCCTTTACCATGTGGTGCATTGGTGGATCAGACACAGGTTGCACTGCAGCAAGTGGTGCTGCAGAGGCTGGGGTCTGGATGGCAGCTGCCTTGTTCTTGCCGGAGGCAAGGTTGTGGAGGTAGACCTGAAAGGTACACTCCATCTTTGCAAGAATGGTTGCAAAGTCATCAGTGGTAGGGTTGACAAGTAGCTCCACCTTTTCTCGGAGAGCCAGAGTCATGTTCCGAATGTACAAATCCTTGTACTCAATTTGGTCCTTGTGTGCCACTTCACCAGCAAGACCCTTGCCGATTTCCTAGGAAAGCCATAACCATTGATGGTAGGTGGCAGGGCTTTCCTTGGCACTCTGTTTGATGTTGTAGGCCAATGGGGCCCTGACAACACCTGGGGAGTTGGCGGTGATGAGGGCCACTGCAATGTCATCAAAGGCAAGCGTTTCATAGTTGTGAACTGTGTCAAGAGAGTTTGGCCCATAGTTTGGGCTCAATAGTCTGTCACAAGACTTGAACCGGATACTCAGGTTGGAGAGAAAGCTTCTCGCAGAGGGAGCAGACTTTCTCTAGATGACAACTGAGCTTCTCAGTTGGACACTTCTGTCCGATACTCTGAGCAATCTGTTGAACAGCATGAGTGACTTATAGGGGGTTGGATATACGAGGAACAGAGTTCAACCAAGTCCCTACATGGCTCCGTGGAGGGCAGCTTCTGCCACTGCATCAGCAACAGCCTTGTAGGAATGATCACTTCTGACAGTTGTTTCAAACATCTGCTCAATCTGATGTTGAAAGGCCCTTCATTCATCTTCCGACAAATGAAGGTTTACTATGGCTTCATGAATTAAAAGCGGACCTCTGCGGTGTCATCCTTCGAGAGGGGTGCAAGCGGAGGTGCACCACGAAGCATGGGTCAGCCTCCCATATCATGGGAGCTGCGATCTTGGTAGATGATGTTGCTTCCATCATGTTTGTGAAGATGTGGCAATGTAGAGGCCATGTGCACATGTCCACCATCTTGAGGATGGCTGGAGAATATGACAGCCCTATGGGGTGTGGACTGAGTGGTGACGTGGCAAGCCTCATCATCAAAATCCGAGTCATCATCACTGGATGATGCAATGTCAATGGGCATATACTGGAAGCTATTCATAGCCTTAACCTGGCCAGCGAGAACCTCTCAATGATGGCGCAGTTTCACCATCTTTGTTTTACCCCTTTTGTGATCAACCCTTGCAGTGCCCTGCTCAATACCATTCTCTACGGCACGCTGCAATACTCGGTACGTGGCACCCAATTCAATGTTCTCCCTAAGTTCCTTATCTAGCTCATTATTCAATCCCACATTCTCCTCTTTCAACTCAACATTCTCTTCTCTCAAACCCTCATTTGTGTCACTCAAAATATCATTCAAATAAGTTAACTGTTTATTGTCACATTTCAACCTCTCGCAGTCATCTCTTAACATGCAAATTCCATGCTCAGAGTCTTGAGCAGAACAATGCAACAGTCTGTTATTGGCATTGCGGAGTGACTGGGTCTCCTCCACTATCTTCTGTTCATGTTTTTTTAACTCTGATGCCTGCAAGCCCATCTCTGATTTTAGAGAGGAGTTTTGCAGCTCAAGGGAGGCACATTTGGCCAATAAGCCTTCAATGGCAGTATGCAGAGCCGTGACCAACAGACCCTTAAGGTGATATTTCTTGGATTTGTGCTTGGACTCTAGGTAATGATCAGAGATCAGTAATAATGGATTTTCTGCTGATTTTGTGTTCAGCGCGAAATCGGTCCATCCTCCATGGGAGGTGAACTAGTTTTAGACATACAGTCTCAGTTCTGTACACAATTCAAGCATTACAAACAAGGGGAAAACAAACAAACAAACAAAGCAGTCAAAAGACTGGACTCAAATCCTTGGCGCCATCACCCAATGGCTTTCTGGTCCCCCGTGGGCAAACGGTGGTGCCAAGATGGTATGCTGCTACTCATAAAGGGAGTGTACCAGAGGTCTGGTGTGGGTCTGCCATGCCCGAGACCAGAATGGAATAAAACCATTATAGAACAACCACTGTGAGCATGAGTAGGTCCAAGTAGACAACAAGGTGCACTACACTACTCGACATTCAAAAGTAATTGAATGCAACCCTCACTGTGTACATTCCAACCTGCACACGGATGCTAAATGTAACGGGGTAATAAAACCACCTTGCTCAGGCTCTTGTTGGAACTGCAAAAAAGTGAAGAGACAACAGACAAGTGATGTCAAGCAGAAAATATGTTTTATTACCGGTATATCAGCAGTCTTATAACCAACAGTGTAGCCACTGGGAGAATACATCCAGTCCTTCTTACCTACATAGGCAGCAGCTAGTCTCATCTCAGAGAAAATGTGTAATGCAAAGGGTCTTATACCCATGATAACTACTATGGCAATGGCTAAGAAGATGCATAAAAACCTTATAATTGGACAGGGCAGATAACCTGACTCCTAACTAGGCTGGGAAATCTTGCGTAGCTTACAAAAACAGATAGCATAAGACAATAGGATCTTGTATTTCTTTCAAGGACACTTGCAGTTACCATTCTGCATAAGCACTAAAGATGGTGCGACAGACAAACCGCTATTTCACTTTAAAATAGTTAAGACATATGAAGCCTACAGATACATAAAAAAGGCCTGCTCTAAATCTAGAAATAGCAGTGACACCATTGATCTAAAACTTCTGTCCCTCACCTTGGAAGAAGTGATACACCCCCTCACCAAAATTCTCAACCTCTCCCTGTGCCAAAGTCAATTCCCCAACACATGGAAGGTCACTATGGTCACATCAGTGCATAAAGGGGGCGACAAATCCACACCAAGGAACTATCAGCCCATATCTATACTTCTACCCCTCTCCAAAGCTCTTGAACGGATCGTGGTGGATCAACTATCAAACTACCTGCAAAAGTACGATCTACTCTGCATTTAGCAACACGGATTTAGGAAAGAACACAGTACATCGATGGCCCTACTTGATTTCTCTAGTGAAACTCACAAAGCCTTGGATAAGGGTTATTTAACCGGAGCTGTTTTCATAGACCACACAAAGGCCTTTGACACTGTTCACTATAGCCGTCTAATCTCTCTTCTGCTCAACATTGAGCTAGCCAAGGGACCTGGAGCCTGGGTAAAAAGTTACCTGACACAACGTTCTCAAACAGTAAAAATCTCTGAAGTTCTCTCTGACTCCAAACCGGTCCTCTCTGGTGTCCCCCAGGGCTCAATTTTAGGTCTTCTCCTCTTCAGCCTATTTCTAAACTTGCTTCCCAAATCCTGCCCTGAAAAATTAATACTCTATGCTGATGACGCTGTAATTCTCTCCTCCCATAAGGATCCAAATCCACTACCACAGAGCTTGCAGCTTGCTTTCTCATGTGTTGAAAAGTGGTTCCTTGAGCACAAACTGGCCCTAAATAAAAAAAAAACAAAAGTCATGCTTTTCGTCAGTCATCAAAACAGAAACGTGCATACTCCACTCATCATAAAAACTTCTCTTGGAAATACACTAGAACAAGTGAACACCTTCAAATACCTTGGTATCACTTTTGACTAATGTCTTACTTTTATGCATCTATATCGATAACACTGCAAAAACAGTGCACCAACGCATTGGAATTTTGTACCGAACCGCCAATTTTTCAAACAAGCTGCCTTGAGGATTGCTGTTCAAAGCTCCATCATCTCAATCATAGACTATGGTCTAATTGTCTATGGCTCAGCTTACTACCACTGCACTAAAGCGCATCTCAACAGCACTAAACAAAACCTGTCGACTCACTGGAGCACAGAGATGGACCCACACTTGTGACCTCTACACGGAAACCGGTTGGTTGCATCTTTCCAATCGCCTCATGTATCTCACCTCGTGATGGCAAAAAATCTATCTTGGGACTCACTCCTCCATGTATCTGGGACCTGCTCTCCCGAACAATGGCACCGTACTCACCAGAAGATCTGACCACCAACCTTTCCTTGTCCTTAGATGCCAGACCGCTCAGGGACAAAGATCTTTTACATACCACGCCCCTACCTGGTACAATGCCCTTAACCTGCCCTCCCTATCCTCCACAACATTGGGAGCTTTCAAATCCATACTTTACGCTCACCTCACAGCCTCCAGCTCCTGTGACTGCTTTGACTAAAGTCTCATCCCGCTGAGTGCACTTACATTTGTTTCACTCAACCACTATGGTCTCCTCTTTGACAAAGACAACCTGAGTACCACTAACCTGGTTCTGTCTGCTCCTAAACTTCTTATTTCTCCCTCTCTTCCCTCTCAAGCTCTCCAATCCTTATTCCTTGCCCTTGACACTGCCTCTGCGTTCCTTTTTCTTTTCTGTACATAAATGTTACTGTTTAAGTTGTGGCCTTGTTAAACAGCTTACTGATTGTTTGTAACACTGTCTACTATGTTTTTGTACTTAATGACGTGGAACCTTTGTAAAAGAGCCTTGGCTCAAAGGTATTAATTCCTAAAACAATGGCAGTATTACCTAACTAATGATTATACAATAATATATGGTATCCCATGATAATAGCTACTGCAAAATAGCAAATGGCAAAATAGCGACTGCAAAATAGCGAATGACACAGAATAGCGACTGATAATAATGGTGTTCCGAATATGTAATTCTCTCCAAAATCAATGAGTCACGTGGTGTTAGAATCTTTAAGATGGAGGGTGTGGGGAGGTGCAGCCCCCCACATTTATAGCAAGTAATCATGCAAAAAACAACAGTTGAAAGAAAAGGTAGTAGTAGCTGCTATTGGCAGTGGCAGTCGTTATTTTGATGGTCGCTATTTTGTAAGTGCTAGTATCACATGGAACCTAATATATATATATATATATATATATATGGAGCATCTCCCAGTGTTACAATAAGAATACAGTAAGAAAATATAGCAAAGCATGATTTACTTTGTAAAAATACAATAGAACTCAGATCCTTACACTTATGCTTATACGATAAGTGTCTGTGCCCTAAGGTTAGTATAAGTATTACTATCTGTGAAGTGGAGGGAAAATCAGGAGTGCTGGTCCATGGGTAACACAGTCATGGTTCTCTCTGTACCAGGTTTCTGTGATTGCCATGATATCCAGGTGTCCCTCTTCCATCAAGGCCACTAGTTCAGGAAACTTGTTACCCAGACTACAGGCATTGGTACTCATTGCCCTCCATTTTTTGATGGCCTTAACCTATTTAGCCTCATCCCTGTACTTATGCCTTTCCTTTTTCCCCATTTACCCCACCCACCCTACCCCTATTGACCTCTCTACCTTGGTGTTAACCTCGTTAACTACCCTGTATTGTGGGGGGAGTCTGGGAGTTCCCTGATCCTTCTCAGTGCCTCCCCCCTTGGCTAGTTTAAAAGCTTGCCAATGAAGCATTTAAACCTAGCACCAAGGACCCTGGTTCCCCTCCTGGATAGATGCAGGCCATCATGCCAGTATAGGCCTGTATCCCTCCAGATGGACCCCCCCAGTCCCCAATGAAGCCAAAAGCCTGTGTTCTGCACCAGTTTTTCAAAAATTAATTGAATCCTAGTGTGCAGAGTACCCTAGCCTTACCCATGTCATAGATAGACAGCAACTCCAAGAAGGGTACCATGCATGCTACTTGTCTAAGGCTCCATCCCAACTCCATAAACTCCTCCTGCACTATTCTGATCCCATTCTCAGCCAGTCCATTTGTCCCTAGGTGGACAATAACATCAAGATCCCTCTCTCGTACAGCTGTTCCAGCAATCCTGAGGTTTTGCTTCCTGTCCCTCCATGCCATGACACCAGGCAAGCACCATACCTCCCTCTCCCCTCCCACACCCAGTTCAGCCCCCCCAACAATTGACTCCCCCATCAAGAGTTGTCTCCTTCCCCTGTGGGATCCCATGCCACCCTTCTGTGGGTCTCCTTTGTGGAGGTTCCCAGCATGCTCCTTGGTCTCCACAGTGAGTGCCTCCATAGAGTAACAATATGCCACCAGAAAGGCATATGAATTATGGAGCAGTACAACTGGAGGGATGCACCTCTGTTCTACCACCCTTACCCTTCCTGAGCCCACCATAGAGGAGTGGCCTTTTAACACCCAACTAGGGGTGAGTTTAGTTACTCCACTCATTGAACCACAGGCATAGCCCTACAAGTCCCTAGAAAATTAAGTTATTTCAGTGCTGTTTCACTGTCTAGCCCCAGGACTGTAACCTAGTGAGACAGTTTCTAGCAGCCCTCTCTGTTTAAGTCCTCTCTCCAACTGGCAGTTTCTAGCAGCCCTTTCTTTCTAGATGTTTCTAGCAGCCCTGTCTGTTTAAATTCTTGATCCTTCTAGTAGTATCTAGCAGCCCTTTCTGTTTATATCCTCCCTTCTTCTAGCAGTTTCTAGCAACCCTCTTTATTTAAATCATACCTCCTTTTAGCAGTTTCTAGCAGCCCTCTCTGTTTAAATCCTCCATCCTTCTAGCAGTTCCTAGCAGCCCTCCCTGTTTAAATCCTCCGTCCTTCTAGCAATTCCTAGCAGCCCTCCTTGTTTAAATCCTCCCTCCTTCTGGCAGCTCCTAGCAGTCCAATCTGTTTAAATCCTCCCTCCTTCTGGCAGTTTCTACAAGCCCTCTCTGTTTAAACCCTCCCTCCTCCTGGCAGTTTCTAGGAGCCCTCTCTGTTTAAATCCTCCCTCCTTCTGACAGTTTCTAGGAGCCCACTCTGTTTAAATACTCCCTCTTTCAAACAATGATGAGAACATTGAGAAAGCAACAGGGAGTTGCCCAGATAGGAAAGACAGTGTACAGGCAATGCCCAGTGACAAGCACAACAGGTGCTGAATGACAAAAAAGTCTTGGACAAACCCTAGAAAGACTGCAATAGATAACAGAGACTAGGAAAGGCTTATGGAACCTCATGAGGTAAACCCAGAGCAAATATCTGCAGTAAGCATGGCAGCAAAGATGCAAAACAGTCAATGTGCAAGCCAGAGGATGGTGCATACAGAAGAAGTGTCTACAGTGCAAACCCAGCAGTGACTGACACAGACAATGCTAGAAGCAGTGACAACAAATAG
This sequence comes from Neoceratodus forsteri, assembly GCA_016271365.2. Lineage (NCBI taxonomy): Eukaryota > Metazoa > Chordata > Ceratodontiformes > Ceratodontidae > Neoceratodus > Neoceratodus forsteri. The sequence continues at coordinate 908,370,553 of CM057452.1, forward strand.
GAACATCCTCTGTGTATAAGACAGAAAACCAGGCTGACAACCAAGAATAAACAATGACAAGAATGACAAAGTAAAGTCAAGTGACGAGCAACACATGTCAACAAATAACTAACAGAGAAGTGAAACAGCTGCTGTGCAAAAAACAGGACTTCACACAAAGCAGGAACATGGTTGAAGCATACCCAAGAAATGACCAGCAGACACGATGCCATCATTGGTGATGCCAAGTCAAACAGCAAGAACTGTGATGAGATTAAGCCAAGTGATGGAACCAAAAGGACACACAGGCTCTTCAGAAAAGGGGAGCTGGGCTGAGATACCAAGAACTGACTCTGGTATTCAGAATAGGGGTCAGAATGGTGATAAAGGATGACAGAATAACTGGAACACCCCCCTTTCAATGCAGCTATGGAATCCACAGGGAGGTATCCAGAAGGCTATCAACTCATCAACCAGGGTGGAATAGTGGAGAAGCAGGCACTGGAAACCTCAAATGCAGGAGACCAATAACCATAGATGGGAGATCAGGAGTGGTGGGACCAGTGGTGCTGGTAGAATAGCATAGCAGATGGCAATGTCACAGCACAGAAGAAAGGAACAGCCCACAGTTCCCATGCATTGTTAAATAGGAAACAAAAAGCATAGGCCCTGAACAGTGCTGAAGTTAAAAATCGACAACTGAAAACAACAAAACAACACAAACTGCACAAATCCAGGATCTGAGGAGTGTTTCTTTGGTCAGTTGTAGAGTTAATGTCAGAAGAGAAAGAACTAAAGAATATGGGATTGCCCACAGGATACAGGTGCCAATGATAGCCATAATCATAGGCGATCTCACCTAAGCAACAGTTTCTGAGCAGTTCTGATACTGATGGCATCTACATACTGCAGATGTGGCTCAATAAAGTGAGAGATCCTTGAAGAAAATCTTTTTGCAGTTGAACACAGTCCACGTCTTCTGGCAGCAAACTCTCTTTTCAGTAGGCTTAGAGTACTTACTTTTCCAGTCGCATAATATACTGTATAGTGATTCTCCTTCCTTCCAATTAGAAACATAGAAACATAGATTTTGACGGCAGATAAGGACCGCTTGGCCCACCCAGTCTGCCCATTTCCCCTACCTAATGGATAAGCTGCAGATCCTAGTTAACCAGTAGCCTACTTCTTCCTACCCCCACCACCTAGAATTGCCTTATGACTGTCCCATGCATGCTTGAATTCCACCACTGTTTTTGACTCCACAGCCTCCTCCTCCGGAAGGCCATTCCATGCATCCACAACCCTCTCTGTGAAAAAATACTTCCTTAAATTACCTCTGAGCCGCCCTCCTTCTATCTTCAAATTGTGCCCCCTTGTTCGTGCACACCTCTTTTTTTGAAATATGCTACCCTCTTGGACTTTGTTGATTCCCTTGAGGTACTTGAAAGTTTCTATCATGTCCCCCCTCTCCCTTCTTTCCTCAAGGCTATACATATTCAGCTCCTTAAGTCTCTCTTCATATGTCTTCCGGTGCAGACCCTGCACCATTTTAGTTGCCCTCCTCTGGACAGCCTCCATCCTCTCTATGTCTTTGCGGAGACTGGGTCTCCAGAACTGCACGCAGTACTCCAGATGGGGTCTCACCAACTGTCTGTACAGAGGGATAATAACTTCCTGTTTTCTACTGGTGACGCCTCTCCCTATGCATCCCAGTATCCCCCCAGCCCTCCTTGCTGCCCTCTCACACTGCTTGCCCACCTTTAGGTCATCTGATATGACTACCCCCAGGTCGCTTTCCATTTTTGTTGTTGTTAGTATCTCACCCCCCATTGTGTACTCTTCCCCTGGGTTTGTGTTTTCCAGGTGCATTACCTTGCACTTCTTAGCATTGAATCTAAGCTGCCATACGTTTGACCACTCCTCTAACCTTGCCAAGTCCCTTCTCATCCTCTGCAGCCCACCTTGTGCATCAACTCTGTTGCAGATCTTTGTGTCATCTGCAAAGAGACATACTTTTCCTTCCAGTCCCTCTGCAATGTCGTTTATAAAGACATTGAAGAGGACCGGTCCTAATACTGAACCCTGCGGTACCCTACTAGTAACCCCCCTTTCTTCAGGGTGGACTCCATTTACTATTACTCTCTGTGTCCTATTCTCCAGCCAATTCTTTACCCAGGCTATCATCTTGGGATCCACTCCCAGGCTGGCTAACTTGTATATTAATCTTTGTGTGGGACTGTGTCAAATGCCTTGCTAAAGTCTAGGTAGGCCATGTCCACAGCCCCTCCCTGATCTACTACTTTGGTCACCCAGTCAAAGAAATCTATCAGATTTGTCTGGCATGACCTTCCCACTGTGAATCCATGCTGCCTTGGGTCCTGATCCCTCTGGCCTCTAGATACTCAACAATTCTTTCCTTCAGAAGTGATTCCATCTTTTCCCTACTGAGGTTAAACTAACAGGTCTGTAGTTTTCTGCTTCTGTCTTGCTCCACTTTTGTGAAGAGGAACCACATCTGCCCTTCTCCAGTCCTCGGGTACCACCCCATCCTCCCATGATTTGTTAAAGAGGGTAGTCAGTGGTGTCACTAGTTCTACCTTTAGTTCTTTTAGAATTCTGGGATGAATCCCATCAGGCCCCATTGCTTTGTCCACCTTCAGTTTTACGAGTTCTTTCAGAACCCTTTCTTCTGTAAATGGGCTGGTATCAACTTCTGTATCCAGAGTGTTTCTACTGTTTGTTTTAGGTACCTCCCCCACTTCCTTTGTAAATACTGAGAAAAAGTATTTGTTTAGTATCTCTGTCTTTTCACAGTCATCCTCTGCCCACCCTCCCTTCTCTTTATTAAGCCTCACTAACCCTCCCTTGGTCTTCCTTCGCTCCCTGATGTACCTATAAAAGGTTTTATCCCCCTTCTTAACTGAGTTGGCTATCTTTTCCTCAGTTTGGGCCTTTGCTGTTCTGACTGCCTTCCCAGCTTTCTTTTGCTTTAACTGATACAGTTCTCTGTCCTGCTCCTTCTGTGATTCCTTGTACTTCCTGAATGCTTTCTTTTTCTCTTGAACCTTCACTGCCACTTCCTTTGAGAACCATAGTGGTTTCTTACATCGTTTCATTTTGTTTATTTGCTTCACACAAAGGCTTGTTACCTCTGTGATGGCAGTTTTATTATTCTCCATTGTTCTTCCACCCTCCTTCCTGCCAATTTGCTAGTGCATTCCTTAGGCACTCACCCATTTGGCAAAGTCAGCCCTCCTAAAGTCCAGTACTTTTGCCTTTGTATGGCTTGACTCTATTGCTGTGTTTATTGTGAACCATACTGTTCGATGGTCGTTAGTTCCCAGATGGCTACCCACTTCTACATCTGTGATCCTCTCTTCTCTCCATTTGAGAGAACCAGGTCTAAGATTGCTCCCTCTCAAGTGGGCTCCAATACTAGTTGTCTAAGGCATGCCCCCTGTAGGACATCTAGAATAACCCCACTCTTTGAAGTGGCTGCTGCAACTGCACTCCAGTTAACATCTGGCATATTCAGATCACCCATCAGCAATATCTCCCCTTTTTCTGCCATTCTAAGTATTCTTTCTATCATTTCCTTGTCCATTTCCTCCCCTGAGAAGAGGTCTGCTCTACAACCCTGTGCGGATTGTGGTGCCATTGCGGTCTCAAATTTACCCAGAGTGCTTCTTCTCCTCCCTGTTTTCCCTTTTGTTCTGTTGCTTTGATTCCTTCCCTTATGTAAAGAGCTACTCCTCCTCCTCTTTTACCCTCCCTGTCCCTCCTGTAGACAGTGTATCCTGGTATGTTTATGTCCCAATCATGGTTTTGTGTGTATCATGTTTCTGTGACTGCCACGATATCCAGATGTTCCTCCTCCATCAAGGCCACTAATTCAGGAAGCTTGTTACTCAGACTACGGGCATTGGCACTCATTGCTCTCCATAAGAAGATGGAGTCTATTCTCCATTAGCATAGCTGACTCACTTAAATACTTGCTTGAATATCTCTATATTCCCCAAAGTACTTTCCAAGGTAGCTAAATACATTTATTTATTTATTTAGTTAGTTATAGGATTACAAAGATCTTTGAACCAAAAGGTTAATTTACAAAGATTCCATGTTACAGTACAAAATGGAAATAAAACAATAGTAAACCAGGTAGGAATAAAAACAGATGACGTGACCAAGGTTCAATTACAGAGGATAAGCATAGGTATGCAAGGCAATCACAGAATAAACAAAGTAGTAGAACTTAGCAATAGTTGTTACAGTTAATGGGTGACATAAAACAAGGAAATGAGATGTGGCAGATGTCAAGATCTACAGGCGAGGAGTACTGCAGAAGGGGTGAAGGTAGATGCAGCAGACATAGGAGAGACTTTGTCATGAAGTGCAGGAGGTAGTAAGAGGTGCTAAGGAGTGCCACGGGCAGAGGGAGGGAGGATTTAAGTGGGAGAAGGGGTAAAAGGGAGATAAAGGGAGGGTCTAAGAGGGAAAAGGAGGCTAAGTGTGGTCGAAGGGGTAGAAGAGGGATAGTGGTGGGGTAGGGGCAAAGGGAGAGAGTGAAAGGGTGAACGTTGGGATAGAAAGTGGTGAGCAGGGAAGGGGGAACAAGGAGAGTAAGTTGGAAAAGGAAAAGGTGGGTAGGATAGGATAAAAGAGGGGTAAGGGGGTGTACAGAGGTGGAATAAGTAGGAGAAGAGACCAGAGATGGGACCGGGGGTAAGACAGGGAGGACAGGCCACATAACAAAGAGTATAGAGTAGGCTAGAGGGTACAGTTGCAATTACTGAGCTTAGTGAGGTGTTGATGCAGCTATTGCTTGCATGGTCCTAGCTTAACATCACTGAGATCTCAGGATGAAGCCCATTCAACAGTGGTGGGGCCTGGACAAGGAAGGAGCATTGGGCTTGGAAAGTTTGGCAGAAAGGAACCAGGAAAGATGATTTTCCAGTACTTCGTGTATATCGCATGTAAGGGGTGGGTAAATACAAGAGCATGTGCTGATGAAGGGGTCATGCAGAGGCAAATTTTCTTGGCAAATAGACAAGTTTGGTAGGCAATCCTCCATTGCAGGTGGAGCCAGTTTGATTGTCTGTATAGTTCACAGGTGGGTATTTCTTTCCCTGCACCAGTCACACAGTCACAAGACAGCAACATTTATTTAGGGCTATTTTTATGCACTGTAGTATAGTGGTGGTGGTGGCAGACCCTTAGAAAATGAATCCAGTAGATCATGGACAGAACTGAACTGGTTATGGCTAGGCGCATTGCCTCTTTGTTGAAGCAGTGGTGATGGCGGTACAGGATACCTATCCTAGAATTTATAGCCTTAGAGATGAGTTGGACATGTGTATTGTAGGTGAGCGAACTGTCAAGCGTAATCCCAAGATACTTGAATTTGTGTACTTGATCAAGGGGTTGGTGAAGTTTGTTCACAGTTGTTAGATCTGCAGTTCTGTGTTTACTGTGGGCACTAAGAACAACATTGCTTTAATTTTTTATGGTTCATAAGCAGCTTGTGCTTATTGAACCATGATTCAGCAGAGGTAAAATTTATCTGAAGGTCATAGGATAGGAGGACTGGGTCAGTGTGGGTTGAGAAGAGGATGGTGTCATCTGCATATAGGATCACGTTATCACTGTAGGTTGCCAGGAGAGTGTTGATGAAAAGACTAAAGAGTAGCGGACCAAGGATAGAACCTTGGGGAACCCATGACTTTACTGGGAAGCAGCTGGAAAGTGAGTCCCTCATCTTGATTTGTTGACACTAGGCTGGCAGTATAGCCTATAGGTTAGAGTAATGAGCTATGAACGAGCTTGGTACATCCGGCAGATCAGACCTGGGTTTGATTCTCTCAGCCTCCACTTGCATGCTGTGTGACTCTGAGCAAGTCACTTAACCACCCAGTGCTCCCAGATCACCCCTGAAAACAGGCACTTGTGCCTAGTGGGCCTTACTCAGTTACCAAAGACTAAAATAATAAAATAAAATAAATATATTTGAAGAAGATAGCTTTCAAACTAGTTAGTGGCCTCTTTAGAGAGGCCAATGGTGGGGAGGGAGTTCAACGGTAGCTGATGGTAAATAGTGTCAAAGGCCTTGATCAGATCTATGTACACTGCACCTAATATATGACTGGAGTCCAAAGACTTTTGGATGTGGGTAATGAATTCAAGTAGTGCAGTTGTCATATGGTGTGCCTTTCTAAAGCCATGCTGCTGTGGACACTGGATGCTATATTTGTCCAGATATTCTGACAATTGGTCCGCGACAAAGCACTCTAGGTCTTTAGAAAGTGGGAGGAGGATTGATATAGGGTAGTAATTTGTGAGAAGTTCCCTATTCCTGCCTTTATGTGCAAGACTGATGGTGGTGGATTTTCAAAGCTGGGGAATTTGTCAGAGGGAGAGCAAGAGGTTTAGAAGTTTGGTGCGGGAGGGGGCAGGATGAGCTCAAGTGAAAGGGAGAGAAGTTTTAAATCCAGTGTGTCACTGCTAAATCTTGATTTCCCTAGCACCTTTAGGAGGTATGTTCTAGATTCAGTAAGTAATACTCTCCTAAAGTAGAACAGAGGGGTATTAGGAGGAGGGCCAGGTTTCACACTAGTGTCTGGCTGGGTGGAGTCGTTGTTGAGAAAATCGGGGGGAGAACACCTGAAAGATCAGTAAAAATGACATTAATGGTGTCAGCAAGGGTTTTGTGGTCCTGTATCATGGTGCCATTTACCACAGTCATGGATGGAGGGGACTTATTAGGTTTCTGAAGGTGTGCTGGGGATCTAGGTTGCCCTGCAAACTAAAAAAAATATTGTAAAAGATTGGGTCATCCAAAATAGACTGCAAACTGTCAGTATTAAAAGGAAACTAGGATGAACTCCACTGAAGGCACCAGTGTAATAGCAATCAGTATTCACTCCCTCTTGTATGCTTTTTGAATCCTTATTTTTTCTCTGAAATACAAAAAACAACACTTCCTAAGTTTAAATTAAAGTTCTAAAGTTGGAAGGATCAACTCTTTTCTTATCTTGAGTTAGAAGGCTAGCTCCTGGAGTGGGCGGGGCTATGTCACATGTCATGTCATATGACACCTCCCCCCACTCATTGCGATATTTAAATGGCATTAGAACATGAGTTCAGTTGCTCCATCAGCTTTGGAGATGCTGGAACTCTGTCCCCACGATCCCTAGTGAGTCTCAGTACTATTACTAGGACACCAAATTTTGTTTCTTTTAATGTTTGATAGAAGGAATATGATGTGTATTCTCCTGACAATGTTATATATATTTTTTGAACAGAGATAGCCAATTAGGGTGATAAAAAAGGAAGGATTAAGAAGAGACCTGACACATAAACAACAAAGTAAGGGTATGCTGATTAATAAATGAATTACTTACATAGGTATAAGAAAATTAAGATTTCCTGAAGAAAAGTTTAGAACATTAATTTAAACTCAGGAAGTGTTGTTCTTTTGCATTTCAGAGGAAAATAAGGATTCAAAAAGCATGTAGGAGGGAATGAATACTGAGGTATTTCTATTGACAATGTTGGTGATTTTTAATTTAATAGAAGGGAGAAGGATCTTAATGTTATCACTGATACATATTGGTAGAACAAGTTGCTTACTAGGGAGTGTGGGTAGAGTGCTATTTGATAAAAAAGAATTGAACTAACATTAGTAATCATGATAGAAGTAATATGGCAAGCATACAGCAATGTGGTGTTGGGACTCTGTAACCTTATGTACAGAAAGAAATGTTCATTGAATACTTCAGTAAACAATGTTTTTCTTTTACTCTTACTTAGAAACACAGCATTGTTCTTTTGGGCCTGAAGAAGTGGCGGAAGCCACAAAACCATCGCCTTCCCACAAAGTGTGATTAAAATACAATAAAGCAGTTGTTTTTGCTGTTACACTGGTGCCTACAGTGGCGTTCATCCTAGTTTCCTTTTAATATTGATTTATTAGGTTTCCCAGTCAGGGCTTTGATATTTTCCCAAAAGAGTTTGCTGTTTCCCCAGTAGTTTGTGAGTTCACTTTTATGGTATTCTTGCTTTGCCCTCCGTACTGCCTGGGTGCATCTGTTTCTTGCAGCTCTGTAGCATTGTAAATCAGTCTGGAGACCAGTGGCCAGTGCACGGTATCAGAGACTATCCCTTTATTTCATTAAAGTTAATAGGGCGGGAGTAATCCAGGGGTTACAGGATCCCCTACGTTTTTTTCTTTTTGAGGGGGCATATTTGTCGCACACTTCATTAAATTGCACGATGAAGTAGTTAAGTGCTGAGTCAATACAGTACATTGAGTCTAGGCGGGACCAGTCAATTTGTGACAGTGAGGTCAGGAATCATGGGAGCTTACCTTTAATTAACTTGTGTTGGTATGAGAAACTGGCCTTCATTCTGGGAGCCCTGTTGGACCATCGGTAGATGACTGGGAAATGGTCTCTCAAGGAGTCAGGGGGACTTGAGTGTTGGAGATTCTGTTGAGGTGCGTGTTGAAAATTAAGTCCAGGAGTGAGCTGCAGCCAGTTCTATAGTTGATATGTGTTGGGGCTTGTACCATCTGGGAGACACCAATAGCTGTGAGGGCATTTTTGTGTGGGTAAGCTTCAGGGGCCAGCCAGTTCACATTAAAGTCTCCTATTACCACATTAAGGCAGATGAATCTGGTTTCCTCATTTGTAGGGCCACTACTGCACCCACTGCTGGACCCTGATGACTTTCTTCCACTGTCTGTCATTTCTCTCCCTCAGAGCCCTGTAAACCATATACCATTTGGGCTGCTTGTTAAATCTGGCTGCCATAGCCGGCCTTCCCCTGAGAGTGGTTTTATTCCAGAAATGATTTATAGTTTTTTGTCCTAACAACATTCAGTTGCCAAATGTGGTTTCAAAGTCTTCTCCATAAGTAAGAGCTCCTGAAGGAGTCAAAAAAGCTTGCAAATCTTGTAGGACTTTGCCCTCATTGGCTAGCTAACTACTCACTTTAGCATGCAAACTGGGATGATGGATTTGAATATGAGGAGGATGGTGAGCGAGGCAAGGCAGTGGTGGATGCACCTCCCATGCCAAACGCATGCTATATCCCTCTGATGCCCTCCAGAGAAAAGGGGGCAGGCTGTTTGCTAGTGTTAATATCCTCATTCCAGTCAGCTATTGTGTTTACACTCTTGACTACCACAGGTGTACTTCAACCCTTGTACCTTCCTGGGTCCCTTAGAACTCTACAAAACCTTTTCCATAGCTGCTTTCTATATCTCTTCAGAGATTCTGCATATCAAAAGGGCTTCCTGGGTTCAGTCCTCTCTTTACAGCATCAGTCCTCCAGCCATGATGACCATGTGGGGGTAGGGCTGTATACTGGCAATTCTCCAGGCTGATATAAAACTGGGTAAACAGGGGGATCCCAGCAGTGCCTCCAGATGTAGTAGTCATCCAGGGCCCTTGGTGCATGGATTCTACTATCAATGGGGCTAGTCTGGATTCTTTGATTTAAGCTCACCAGGCCTACAAATGATAAAGTTGATAACTACAAAGTGCCTCCACCTGGAGTACTACTACTAAAGGAGCGGAGCTCGGTCTCGAGACTGTTATCCCCATTCCCACTCCAGGAAACAATAAACCCTTACTCTCTAGTGGTTATGATTGTTACCAATATGCCACCACACAGAAAGCATTTACTCTCTTATAAAAGGATACAATAAATGAATAACACAGGAAGCTTTATTCTCAAGGAAACTACATGTGGACCCTCTCCTCTAGTCCCAAGATACAGTTACAAACAGTTTGTTTCACAACAAACTCACAGCACTCATTTTATACTCCATAAATGACTGCTGAGAGCTCTGAATACTCATTTTATTGTCAATAAAATGGTAGCAATAAAGTCACATCCTCATTTTACATTCTGATTGGACTGCATTCACAGCATTCACAGCAGCAACTACAAACAAGTGCAGTGATGGGAGGGGGAAGAGTGGAGTTACCACAGACGTACCTAGGTGCAAAAAATAATACCACTAGCTTTTTTTTTCAAACACATGAATTACAATAGTGATAATGTGTTAGTCAGCTCTCTAACCTCGGTAATAATGTGATTGTCTCTTGAGGATGAAGTACTTGGCCTTTGGGCTCATACTGTATTCACTCAACAATCATATTATTGTCTTGTATACAGAAGTAACTAGCAAAGTATCACTTAAATAAAAGAGAAGGGTAGAAAAGAACAAGGGTGCATAAATGAAAACAATGGAAGTTATGAGGAACTTATACTTTATGCAATTAAATAGAATTCTCTAAAGGTATTCCATGTCTGTCTTCAAATCCAATCTCAACAGCAGGTTCACATGACTTCAACTCCAGAGGCCTTTATTGGTGGGTACCACACCGAAGTGATAAGTCTGGACCACTTCATTTCGAGATTTTAGTGAAGGAATGTTGGTGCACTAGATAGGGAGTTCCAGCATAAATAAAAGTAAACATGTAATGGTCTCCAGTTTGTAATTTTGATTAATCGGATGACGAGCCCAGAGATGATCTAATAATTACACCCTATGGGCCCAATTCTAAAAGCATCCCTATGCATGTTGCAAGTTGCAACATGCAAGGGGTGCAGTTGCACCAAGGACCCTGTGCCTGATTTTGTAAGTGGCAGGCTTCCTGTGGCTATGTCCTGCAACTTGCGACAATCCAACAGGTACGCCAAATGACGGGCATACCTGAAGGAGTTGTTGCCAGCCTGTAGCCCTGGATGTGAAGGGCCCAAGTGCCCCCCATGCCCTAATCACACAAGTGTTGCATAAAGCCCCGTAGAGCTAGCTTATGCCCCCTGATGCCACCAAAAGTCACAGAAAACCCCGAAGGGCTAGCTCATGGCCCCATGATCCCCAGAGGTTCAATAAATCCCTGTAGGGCTTGCCCATGCCCTCTGATCCCCAAAAGGTTCAATAAAGCCCAGCAGGACTTACTCATGCCCCTTGTGGAGTGGGGAGGTCAGGCACTTCCAGGTACTGCCAGTTGGGGGGCCACCAGACCACCAGGGAAGATGGGGATGTGGGTGTTAGTATTATCATTTTTGGGTTTGGGGATCAGGTTGGGGGGCCACTTTTTGCAAATAGCATGACTTGGGGGCATGAGCTAGCCCTGTGGGGCTTTATTGAACCTTTGGGGATCAGGGGGCATGGGCAAACCCTGTGGGGCTTTATTGAACCTTTGGGGATCACAGGGGCATGAGCTAACCCCACAGGGCTTTCTGTGACTTTTGGGGGATTGCAAGGCATGAGCTAGTCCTACAGGGCTTTTCTGTGTTCCGGGGGGCAGGAGCTAGCCCTGTGGGCTATTTGCAAATATTGGGGATCAGTGCTGGGGGATGGCCTGGCTGCACAATGGCACAACCCCCAGTGGTGTGAAATGCACTTACACCAGCTAATAGCTGGTGTAACTATTTTGGTGGATGTCCTCCGGGGGATGTTCGTGAATAGCAAAATTGGGAACTTGGAGGCTGCCCTTACAGAATAGGGCACAACTGCTGCCGTAAACCCCCTAGCATCATGTCGCAGAGATTTTTTTGCATAACTAGTGGTGCAAGTCAAGTTTGGCACAAGCAGCCTGGAACATGTCTCAGGTTGCTTTGCAAAATTCTGAATGTTGTAACTCCTGACGTAAACTGTTACTTGCACCATTTTTTTGTTGCAAGTCAATTTATGCCATGCATAACCCTTTGAGAATTGTGCTCTATGTACATAACTAATACCTAGTCCTGTACTGTCCCAGCTGCTATATGTAACAGTCTGCATTTGTACACTTGTCTCGCTATACTGTTCTACTTAGTTCTGTGTAAAATACTGTTATTTGTCTTATGCTCATATTGCTCATGCTGCATTTGATCATGTATTGTGCTTTTAGTATCTGTAACCAATCCCAGACTGCCCCTGAAAAAAGGGACCCCTGATCTCAGTGGAAATTAGTCTTCTGACTAGGCCTTGATGTAGTCAGACAATGTCCATTCTAGGTCTTCTTGAAGCTCCCCCACACACACACACTTGCTGTCACTACATATCTATTTGGTGTAGCAGGCACAGTGAACAGTGTTGTACTCATGGTTGTCTTCGCTTGGCTGAGAATTTTACAGAATTATTCTTGAAAAAATGCTCCTCCTTCTACTCTTAATTATTTCAGTCCGTAGTGCCATGGCCCATATAACTGTACTGTTCCTCTCCACAACTCTTTTAATGGATCAGACATCTACATCAAGTTTGTAAGTCTATCAGCACCACCCCTCCATGGCTCGGCCTGACAGTGGGGTGCAAGCAGACTTTTGCTCCCCAACTGTTTCTTCTCCATGGCACATCCTTTAATCCAATTTAGGCATTATCATTTCAGACTAAGTTGTGCAAATCATCTAGAACCCAACAAGAAACAGGCTAGACTTCACCAAAATGGCAGATGAGATGCTTTCTTATGATTGCAGTGTCATCAAAGCAACACTCTTCCTCTTTAACACTAAACAACAACCACGTAGGGGGAGTGAGATCCAAGATGGCAAAGTAGTGCACTGCTGAGACGGAAGCTAACACAGGAGCAAATGACTATGTTGTAAACGTTTGCTATTTCCACCCGTTTCAAACCTGACAAAATTTTTCTGAGATATACGAGCAGAAAATGTCTGAAAGGATCAGAAGATTCAAAGACGTTAAACAAAAACTGGAGCTAACTGACCAGGGAAAACCTAGGAGTACGAGTACAAGAAAAGCTCTTTCTCAACATACACAATCTACAATTTTTTTCAGGCAAGTGGAGCAAAGCTATGGAACTTTTACCTGCAGCTGTCTCCCCTTTACCATCACCAATTCCAGATCGGGAGCAAGTAGGGGAATTAAAGGAGACTGGACTAGTGGAGGCTGCAGATCTCAAAACGGCTTGTGACGATGGCGAACCACGCCAGGATGAAACAGAAATGGAGGAGGAAATGGTTTTACCCGGATTCTTCCTAGATGCATCGGATACAGAGAATACAGAGGAACAATCAGCACAAGAACCACAGTGTTCCAGAAACCCAAAGTCACTGCAACACAACAAGGAAGTATGTACTCCTTGTGACAATCTGCCTAAGGACAGGAGTGAAATAGAAAGTAAAGAATTAAAATGCAAAGAGAAGAGAGCTTCCAAAGATAGGAATAAAATCACTGAAAATTAAAGTAAACTGTTAGATCAAATGCCACTGCTGGAACACAAAGTAATACAGGTATCTGCAGCATCTGAATTTCAAAACAACGTCTTAAAGGGCTTAGCAGACATACAGACCTCTCAGTACCTTGACCTGTGCTGTAGCAGGAATAAATCAGAAGTTAGAAGCTTTAACCTTATGAACCTCTGAAACTGAAAATAGAATAAGTATGTTGGAAGACACTGTAGATCCCATAAAAAAATACCATAAAATCACAGTCAGCGCAGCTTGAGATATTAATTAGGAAAGTCCAAGATCAAGAAGTCAGATCCCAAAGAAGAAATATCAAACTGGGGAAAATACCTGAAGGGGTCAAAGGTAGTGGGGATCCTCTACTCTATTTTGAACAATTAATTACTGAGGCAATGGGATTAGATTTTTCAAGCTCAAAAATCTTCTTAGACAGAGCTCATCGAGCAGGACCGAATAGATTTTTAGCTGACAAAGACAGACCCCGATTTGTGTATATTAAACCCCACAAATTTCAAGACAAAGAGGCAATTCTTAGAAAAGCAAGAACAGAAAAGGGATTAAAGGCTAAAAGTATACACTTTCAGGCTTTTCCGGATTTCAGCACTGAAACTATGTCCAACAGGAGTTCCTTCAATCAGGTTATGGTCATGCTGAGGGAACATGGCATAAAGTATGCTTTACTTCCACCTGCAACATTAAAGTTTTATTATAAGAGAAAGCTGCGTTTCTTCACTGACCCTATGGAGGCTGAACAGCTACTAAGAGAGAATGGTGAACACCCATTCTATCAAGGTTGGAGAGTTAAATACCAGGGACAAACACCTACAAATCCAGTAAGAACTTTATGCCAGGCCTTGACACAAGAAACAAACACTTTTAGTAATGAAACTATACAAGCTGGTTAAGGCAAGCAGGTAGTTCAAATAAATGAGGCCCCGGATCCTAATATGGCTGAAGTAATAACCTTTGACTTGCAATGAACTAAACAAAGTTTAAGACAGCAGTCCTATTTTTCCTTTTTAGCTTTCTGTCTTGCTTTTGTTCTGCTGAGGGTGAAGCAGGAATTTATAGTTAAAAATATAAATGGTTTGTTATGTTAAAAAAAAATATTACCAGAATATTATGTTGAAATAATTAACCTTTCTTTATTTTTTTATCTGACTGAAAATCCAAATCCCTTGATGCCTTGAGAAGGGGGCAGGAAGTGAGCAGAAGACCGAACTCCATGTACTTGTCATTTTTCTGCTTTTCTATCTTTACTATGAACAGAAGGACAACATTATAAATGTTGCCTCATACAGGTAAAGGTTTGAACTGTTTTATGAAAGTTGAAAATACTGGAAAAGAATGACATACAAAATGAAAGAGAATGGGGCTAAAAGAAAATGGAAGAAATAAGACAGGGAATAAGGGTACTGAACCAATTAACTGTAAAATTAGAAACATAAATAGTTCACACTTTGAGGTGGAATTTGATTTAATACGAGTGCTCCAATTAGCTCCCTGTGACACTCAGCAGAGGGAGATAAGTAGTAGCCATCTTTGGTGGTGGTAGGTGCATTCTGGAGAGATCTTCTCCAGCACAGTGGGAGGGGGTGTGGCTGGGGCGACAGGCTAGGCTTATTTTACATAATTAGTCAAATATATATTTCTGTGTTGCATTGGAAGCCTAGTATAGTAAAAAAAAAATGAAGACTGTGGTAATGTGGAAACTGATGAAGATGATTGGGAAAGATATGATAGATGAAAGCCTTGTTTTTTTCTTAACTATGGTACAACCAGACGAATATTTCAGATATAATGCTTAACATTTTAACTTGGAATGTGAAAGGACTAAGAAGCAGACATAAAGCAAAAAAAGTTTTCAATTGGATAGACAAAAGAAAAGTAGATATTTTAGTTTTACAAGAAAGACATTTTGTAAAAAAGAGGCTATGTTTCATGCGAATAGATGGGAAGGGGGACCATTCTCCAATTATACCTCTTTGTCTAGAGGGATTGCTATATTTGTAAAGAAACAAAATAACACAGTTAAATTTGGTTTAACAATAGGAGACCCTTCAGGAAGATATGTTATAACAGAGATAAAAACTTCAGATGGCTTAATTACAATTGAAAATATCTATGCAACAAATGTATTTGAGAAAGATTTTTGGGTAAACTTTTTTATTGATTTAACAACCTTTCAATCACCTTATATTATAGGTGGGGACTGGAATATGGCTATAAATAGTAGACTGGACAAATCATCCTCCTTCTCAGACAATATGACCAGGGGAAGAAAGTTACTCAGGGACTTTATGGAGGACCTGAACCTAATCAATATAGGGAGGGTAGAGAACCCGGACACTCGGCAATCTTCCTTCTTTTCTACATCACATCAAAGCTATTCACAGATAGATTATTTCTTAATCTCTAAATGATTGCAATGCTTTACTAAACAAGTTAAATATCATAATATAGTTATATCTGACCATGTGCCACTGCAACTGGAAGTACATATGGCTCAATATACCAAGAATAGGCAATGGGTGCTCCAACCTGCCCTTTTGCAAGATAGGGAATATGTGAAGTATATACAAAATCAGTTGACTGATTTTTTTTATATTTAATGAGCCTGAGCAGACATCGTATAATAATAACTGGGATACACTAAAAGCAGTAATAGGAGGGGCTACTGTTGCTTAGTCTTCAGCTAAAAAGAAGAAAAAGAATGAAAAAATAAAGCAATTAGAAAAGGAAATTGACCCTTGGGAAAAAATTCATATGTCAACTCAGGACTTTAATATCTATAAAAAACTGATAACAGCTAAAATTGAATATAACAAATTAATTACTCAGGCAGCAGACAATAGTTTGTTAAAAACTAAAGCTAAATACTATATACAAGGTGATAAACCTGACAGATTGTTAGCCTTTCAACTTCAAAAGGAAAAACAAGAGCACTCCATCTTTCAAATCAATATAAATGATGGGGAAGAAACCAGTAACATTACAAATCCTATTGAAATTAATAGACAATTCTTAGATTTTTACCAAAAGTCATATACATGTGTGAGACTGGACCACCCATATGCTATCAATGAGTTTTTGAAAGGGATTATACTACCAAAAATTAAGATAGACAAAGCCCTAATGCTAGATAGTCCGATTCTGGAAGCTGAAATTAAGAACTGTGTTAAAGAATTACCTTCTGGTAAAGCCCCTGGGCTGGATGGAATCCCTGTAGGATTTTACAAAGAGTTTTCACCCCATTTATTAAAACATATGACTAAGTTATTTAATTAAAGCTGGTATTTGGGAAAATTGCCTGATACTTTTTATGATGCCAGAATATCTGTGTTTCTTAAAAAGGATAAGGACCCTATCCAAGTTTCGTCATACCACCCTATTTCGCTATTAAATTCTGATATGAAAATATTTGCAAAAATATTTGTGAAAGGGATGGAAAAAGTATTAATTCAATTAATAAATGCTGATCAGAATGGATTTATTAAGGGCAGAAAGATTGGAACAAATATAAGAAGAGTTAAAAACCTGATAGATGTCAATAAAGAGAATAATTTACTGATTATGGCTTTGAATGCAGAAAAAGCATTTGACCGGGTGGAATGGGATTATATGCATGTAGTAATAGAGAAATTTGGATTTAGGGAAAACTTTCAAAAACCAGTTAAAACTATATATGCAAACCCAAGAGCAAGAGTGCAAACTAATAATAATCAGTCTAAGAATGTCAGTTTAACTAGAGGCACCAGGCAAGGCTGCCCATTATCCCCATTACTTTTTGCTTTAGCTATTGAACCCTTAGCAATAGCAATACGAGCAAACCCTGAGATAACCGGAATATTAGTAGCCTCCACTGAACATTGAATTAGTTTATACATGGATGATACCTTATTATTTCTCACTAATCCAGAACATTCAGTACCTAAAAGTCTTCAAATAAAAATATATGGTGATGCCTCAGGATATATGATCAATCCTAATAAAACAGAGCTGCTTGTTATAGGTAAGAACAATAAAAAAATGTCCTTCTTGTTTCATTACAAACCAGAATTGTCCAACAATTTAAATATATAGGGGTAGTTATTATACATGACACTAAGGATTTATATGAGAAAAATTTTGTAAGTATAGTCACCAGTATAGAGAAAGATTTAGAAAAATGGAAGAATCTACTGCTAACAATAACTGGTAGATGCAATATAATCAAAATGAATATACTAGCCCGACTTCTATACCTTTATCAAACATTACCCATCCAGGTTCTGCATAAACATTTTAAACAAATGGAAATGATAAATTTAAAATTTGTATGGAAAGAGAAGAAGCCCAGGGTGTCACAAAGAAAACTTTGGTTAGCCACTGATCAGGATTAGCACTCCCCAATTTTCATTGATATTATCTGGCTTCACGACTGGCACAAATACAGGAATGGTTTAGTGAAATTACCACATCAAATAAGCAGATTGAACATGCCCTACATAATTTTAAACATATTAGAAGTATATTGTCTTCCGGGTTTTACACTAAAAATAAAAAAACAAAACTCTTCGGAAAAAATTATCTCAGTTCAGACCTCTTGCATGGTATGAAAAGAAGCCCATAAAATAATAAAATGACCAGAATATAAATCTCCATTAGTTCCAACTCTGAGAAATAAACATTTTTACAGTTTGCATATGGACAAGGGATTTCATACTTGGGAGAAGGCAGGAGTGAGCACTATAAGTGATTTATTCCACAGAGGTATATTGATGTCATTTCAACAAATTCAAGAGAAATTTAGTATACCAAGAAATCAGTTTTTTTTTGGTATTTACAGCTCAGAGACCTAATTCAAAAGAAAGATTTAAATTTGACTGAGTCCCAAATAGAATGTACGCTATGCACAAATAGTATTAAAATAATTTCAAACATATATAAAATATTTCAGAATTTTGACTTAATGGTGATGGATCAACTTAAGACCAAATGGGAATCACAACTGGGTCATGAGATCCCAGAATATATATTGGACTATATAAAAAAATACCTGCATGATCAATTTTACTCAGTAAAAATGCAGCAAATTCAGTTTAATATCTTCCATAGGATATACTATACACCTTCTGAACTACATCAAATTAATCCAGCATTGGATGTAAACTGCCCACAATGCCACCTCAGTTCTGGAACTTTGGTACATATGTTCTTAACTTGCAGAAAATTAACTAAATTCTGGGATTCCATAATTAATATATTAGAACAATCCTCAGGTATTGAGACTGCAGGTAATGCTTTTACAATACTACTGGGAGGAAACCAGATGATGGGAAAGAACACTGCAGAACAAAAAAAAATTGGTCTCACTGGGATTATAAGTGGCAAAAAAAATTTATTTTAATGCACTGGAAAGACAAGGAACTCCTAATATACAACAAGCATTTGTCAATGCCAAATGCTGTCGTGCTGGCATTGGCTTTGGTAGTGCAGTGCGTAAACACATTTTGGGCAGGATGTGAAAAATGACAGCTGTACTGTTCATAAGAAGGTGTAAAGAAATGGCAGTGTTGAAAATGTGGCATGTAAATATTGCAAATTTGTGAAGGTACAAGGGTGTGTGGGGAAATGTGCAACGCAGGCTTGTAACACAGTCATTTTATGGACTTTTGGCACCAGAGTTTCAACATAGGCATTTTAGCACCTCTGCTCATGTACAGTGTCACCATCATTTTCTCACACTGTCCCAAAAAGTGATTTCACACAGCGACCACGCTATTCTGCACCGGATGTGCAAAATCACATTTCAGGCAGGATATGTAAAATGACAGCTGTACTGTTCATCAAGAGGTGTGGAAAAATGCCAATGGTGAAAATCCAGAGTGAAAATATTACAAATGCACAACGTCACGTGCATGTATGCAAGCTGCACTACACACGCTCGTAACACAGTAATTTTAAGGAGTATCATCACCAGATTTTCAACATAGGCATTTTAGGACCTCAGCTCATGAACAGTGTCACTGTCATTTTCATATTCTGCCAGGAACACTGATTTCCCATAGCATCCACGCTATTGTGCGCCAGAAGTGCAGAAACACATTTCAGATAGGAAGTGAAAAATGACAGCCATACTGGTAACAAGGAGGTGTAGAAAAATGACAATGTTGAAAATCTAGTGTGAAAATATTGCAGATTTGCGAAGTTACGAGCATGCGTAGCAACTACGCAATTCATACTCATAAAACAGTCATGTTTTAGATTTTTGCCACCAGATTTGCAACATAGGCTTTTTGAGAGCCCACCTCATGAACACTGCTACTGTCCTTGCATTAATCAGTCCCAAAAGGTGATTCTACACAGTGACCACAAAATCACCTTTCAGGACTGATTAACATATAACAGTGAAGGAATTCATGAGGAGGGGTCCCAAAAACCCCATGTTGAAAATTTGGTGCAAAAATTCCAACAAATGCCCAAGATATGCATCAAAGTTGAAAACAACCCTATTTATTACATTATACAGCTTACCGGCATTTCCTCAGTTCGCGGTCAGCTTTAAAGAGTGCAGACATGTTCCCAGTCCACCGAAGATCATTGTGCTGAGCTCCGGAGGTAAGTATGGGGTGAGGGGGGTGTGGGGAGGCAGGCTGTGCAGTGGGTGGGTGCAGGTGGTGGGTAGGGAGACTACGAGGGACTGTTTTCTGTTTACAGGTGCAAAAAAAAAAAGACATCACGGATGGTTTTCTTTTGTTACAGGTGTTATTTTTAT
Organism: Neoceratodus forsteri; assembly: GCA_016271365.2. NCBI lineage: Eukaryota > Metazoa > Chordata > Ceratodontiformes > Ceratodontidae > Neoceratodus > Neoceratodus forsteri. Next base: position 908,390,489 of record CM057452.1, read on the forward strand.
TTTTTTGGGGGGGCTACAGTAGCCAACAGGGGATTGGGCACCCCATCAGCAAATAGGGAGTGAGGGATGGATGCCGACTGGGATTGGGCACCCCCGTTGGCAAAGAATGAAAGTGGAGGGGTGCATGAGCCGAGAGGGATTGGGCACCCCCTCAGCAAGCAAAAAAGGAGGGGGGAACACAGTATGCCAACGGGGAGTGGACTTCCCCATTGGCACATGGATGATGGGCAGGGAAAGCCGACTGGAGGATTGGGCACCCCCAAAGTCAGCAGTTTTGCGGCCACTGTGCCGCCATGTTAGTAGCAGTGAAGCATGTAGGAAGGGTCCGCTGCATATGATGAGCTTTGCTCGCATTGCAGCGGACCTTTCCTTAGATGTGCTTGCCACATTAACTATGCATGGTGTGGCGCTGGCACGCTGGCTGATTGGGGAATGAGGGACGCACCTACTGGTGCATGCCATGCATTTGCCCAACAGCGACCGCGCCTCCAAATCCCCACTGCCACAATGTTGGTTGCGCAAGCACACCGACATAAAAACGGAGTAACCTAATGATAGAACTATATAGGGTAGAAAGAATTCATTACTATTTGTGGAAAAAAGAAGGAACATTTGATAAGATATGGTATCCTTTCACTGAAGTGATTACTTTAACTAACACTAGATTAAAAGCAACAGTTGGTTTATACTTGAGTAGGCTGAATATGAGTACTGTAATTTAAAGATATGGAATTAAACCAGAACAGTAAATTTGTATATGTCAAGGCTATATATCGAATGTAACAACAACTGTCATGTATGATCTTGTAGAATTTGGAAACATATGTTCACCACATGTCTTCTATTCAATAAAATATATTTAAAAAAAAACACGTACATTCTTCAGGCTTACCAGATCCATAGTGTATTAGTAACCAACACTCTTATCAGTCTATTCTTCAAGGTTGTGCTTTCTCAAGATCGCAGTGCAGAACCCAGATTGCTGACACATTAGTGTTTTACAGAAAATCTTCTCTGCTCCCAGATTAATGGTTTGTGAACAAGCTAGGCAACAGTCTATGCCCCAGATTGCAGTTATGCAAAATGTTAACTGGATACTCTGAACCCTCCCACTGACTCTGTTGTAAATTACCCCTTAGCTTCTTTAGTTGTACTGTTATTTGACTACTGCCCACATTTTGCTGCATACATCCTTGTGACTATTTTGTCCCATTTGTTAATTCTTAGGTGCACTCACCTAGTCTACTTGCTGCTTCTTCTATACTGGGTAGGGTGATTACTTTCTCTCCTGTCATATGATGATGCTCCTTCTGGATGTACTAGGGTGACTTATCATTTTAACATCAGCATATACCCAGCGCCCTTAGTGCTCTCCGGCAGAGTTTTCTAATTTCTATGGCAGAACTCCTTGGCTTCTGCAGCAGCATTTTCTGATTTCTGCGGCATGATTTGTTCACTTCTCTGACAAAACGCAGTCCTGCCATTGGCTAAATAATATGTGATATTGTCAATGACATTATATGCCGAGCATAGAGGAGGGCTTCAGGACAAATGAGATGGGAAAGAAATCCTGACACTATGGGAAAAAAAGTATATTTGAATGGAAATTCATGGAAAACAATGAATTATGCCACACTATATCTATATTCTGTGGCATGATACAAATTATGCGAAAAATTCCACAACCACAAAATCACAGAATTCCAGGGACCTTGCATATAACTTATAATTTGATACTGATCAGTCTTCTGTTATCCTATTAATTTTTCTGCCTCATAAACTGTAACCCTACAACTCACTATCTGGGGTCTGTTAAATTGATTTTTCTTAGGCAGGCACTTTGTATTAGGGTTAAGCAATGGAAATCTTGGTCTTCAAAAAGCTCTCCTGGTAGTCAGGAAATAACATTTTCTAGGGTTTAGTGGTTACTTAACCTCAGCTTATAACTAGTCTTCTGGTTTTAACCGTACTGTTAATTTGCAGTAAGTTTTGCTGCCTGCCAAACTGTTACCTGCAACTCCTTATTTGGGGTCTGTTTACTTGTACTAAGGATTTGCTGCTATTTAGTCTCAGCATAAAACTAGCTTTCTGGACCAAATTAGTTTGCTGTTTTGTAGTTGTTTGCTGCTTGCCAAATTGTTACCCTGAAACTCTTTATCTGGGATTGTACATGTACTAAGGATTAATTGTTATTTATCAACATAAATTAGTTTCCTAGACTTAGATTGCAGTCTTGCAGGTAATTTGCTATCCGTTAAATTGAATCCCTGCAACTCCCTATCTGCAGTCTTTTAACCTGATGCTCACGTGACTCTATTCTACTAGCTCATGCTGAAAGTGATGTACCCTAACTACCTCGCCTTCTCTGCCAGTAAACCTGTTGCCTGTAGCACCTCATCTATCCTGTGTTGCTCACTGAGGTCTGCCTGCTAATTTCCCATCTGTGTGTTTTGCAAGTGATGCTGAGTGTAGTGCTGCACAAAATCTTGGTGTTTGCATTCCTCACCCTGTTCCACCTCAGCCTCTACGGGAGTCCTTCAGATCTGACCCATGTAACCACTGCAAGGGATGAATCGGGTAATTATCGTCCGGTAAGTTGCACCTCCATAGTGTGCAAGCTCAGGGAAGAGATTCTAAAGGAAAGACTGGTGTCTTACGTGGAGGACAGTGGCCTCCAGGATGTGAGGCAGCATGGGTTTGTTTCAGGGAAGTCTTGTCAAGCCAACCTCATACAATATTATGACTGAGTGACAGATGAACTGGATAAGGGTCATGTGGTGGATGTTCTTTACATGGATTTCAGCAAGGCCTTTGATTCGATGCCTCATGGGTGGCTTGGGGAGAAGCTAACTGGTGTAGGGGCAAAAATGATGAACTGGATCACAAGTTGGCTGAGTGGCAGGCTGCCACAGGTGGTGGTGGTGAGAGGGGAGCTCTAAACTCCAAGGCCAGTGACAAGTGAGGTGTCACAGGGCTCTGTGCTGGGGCCACTCTTGTTTGGGCTCTTCATATCAGACATTGCACATGGGGTGGTGAGCAAGTTAAGTCTGTTCATTGACGACACCAAAATTGGAGAAGTGGTGGATGGAAAGGAGGGATGGAAGCAGCTGTAGGTGCACCTAAGCAAGCTAGAGGAGTGGTCAGAGAGGTGGCAACTGGGGGTTCAATGCAAAGAAGTGTAAGTTGTAATGCACTTTGGGGTGAAGAACCCAAGGAGAGAATACTGGCTGGGGGGTTAAGCTGGGGATCTCTGAGGAGGAGAAAGACCTAGGGGTAATAGTAAAAGGGACCATGAACAACACTGCCTGGTGCAGGAGAGTGTCTGCAAAAGTGAACAAAATGCTGGGGTGCATAGCGAGGGGGTTTTCATCCAGGTGAAAAGACATGATCTTGCCCCTCTACAGCTCGCTGGTAAAGCCACACTTGGAGTATTGTGTGCAGTTTTGGAGGCCATACCTAGAGCGTGATATCAGGCTACTGGAGTGTGGTGCAGAGGAGGGCAACAAAGATGATATGTGGATTGGAGGGGATTGACTATGACAGCAGGCTGGTAGACCTGAATATGTACACTCTTTAGGATAGAAGGGATGAGGGGGACATGATAGAGACATTCAAGTATCTTGAGGGGAATCAGTAAGGATGGGGCAGATGGGGTCTTTAAGTTAAGGAGGAGGAAGGTCATCAGGGAGCATGGGCTAAGAATAGAGGGGGAAAGATTTAGGAAGGAAATGAGGAGACACTATTTCACAGAGAGGGTGGTAGCAAAATGGAATGCCCTACCAGAATGGGTGGTATCATGTAAATCTGTGAACAGCTTCAAAAGTGAATGGGACAGGGAACAGGGGAGAGTGAGGGTGGCAGTGGGATGACAAAGTGGAGGGGGGGTTGGGGCAGCTGCAAACTAGGGGTGTTGGCTGCACACTCGAGCAGACTTAGATAGACTGGGTGGTCTGTTTCTGCTGGCACATTCGTATGTTCATATGGTGCTGCAGAAAAGATTGTACCACTCCCCTAGTGGCATATGTTTGGTTGACAAAGCAGAACATGGACTGGAGGCCAGGGGACAGTTAACCATAAAGAGCTTTTCTACCAGAGGCTGGCCAACCGGTACAGCGGTTGTATTTCCGCTTGCAACACCGGTGACCCAGGTTCTGGAATGGACCCAGGTCATTGGAGGGCTAGCCGGGGGGAAAAGGATTGAGCGTCCCCTGGACAGCTCTCCTTCTCCAGGGGAGAGGGTGGTGTGTGCTCAGTGCACAGAGTGACGCCCAGCGGAGGCTGGGTGTATCACACAAGTGCCAGCACCTTAAAAGAATTCAGGGGCATGGTGGATGCTGGCCATCATTGCACATCCCCACACCTGCTTATAGAGGAAAAAATTCTGCCTATGGCTGTCTACATGAAGCCCTGCCCCCAGGGCTTCAATCAGCCTCCCAGCTGGTTCTCCGACCAGGATCAATGCTTGCGGTGCCGGTAGGGGCATGGTGCCATGACCCCACCCCTTGGGGGGTAAGCTAGGGGTGACAGGAGAATGCAGGCACGATGGGAGGTGGGAGTCTGGGGGCCCGTGACCAGGGCAGATGCAGACAGTCCGTGGGCAACAAAATATATTCATTAAAAAAAAATAAAGAACTTTTCTACCAGTGACTAATGTGTGATAGTGTAGTCTAAAGTTGAGATTGAAGTAATTAAGACTGCTATACAGCACACGTGTTTGTGTGTCACATTTTAGGCTGAGGGCAAAGTGGCAGGCTCTGTTAAGAAGTCTCCTAACTCTTGACAGCTCACCATCATTTGTAGATCTGCAGACAGTGATGCCATAGTCAATGATGCTAGTAATGTAGCTCTCCACCAGTAATTTCTTGATTTCAGGCAGGAAGCTGTTCTTATATCGAAAAGAAGCCCAATCCTAGAGTTGTTTTGACTAGAATGTCAATGTGAGACACAAAGGACAATGTCAAGTCAAGGGTAATCCCAAGATACCTAAAAGTTTCAACATGGACAAGGGGAGTTCCAGAAGTAGAAGTAATGTTTAGTACTTGAGAGGAGGGGAATTCGCTATGGCAAGGCAAGGCAAGGCAAATTTTATTTAAGACTCGCCCATCCCAGATGTTCAAGCACTAAGACACAACATATCAACAACTAATTAAAATATAAATAAACATTAATCTAAGCAACAACAACAAATACTAAAAAGCCAAGGCTAACCTAGACGTAGGTTCTAAAAATAGGCAAGGACTATAAGGCACAGTCTGGGAAGGCCCGATTGTACAGGAAGGCCTTGAGGTGGGCTTTAAATACCACCACTCAAGGGGCCTCTGGAACAGCTGGAGTGAGTGAATTCCACAGGATGGGAGCGGCGACACTAAATGCTCTGTCGCCAGTTGTTTTTAACCTTGTCCTGGGAATCACAAGAAGGCCCCTAGAGGAGGAGTGGAGGGAGCGGACCGAGGCAGCAGAACTGAGAAGGTCCATCAGGTAACCAGGGCCCAGGCCATGTAGGGTCTTAAAGGTGAGTAAACCCACCTTAAAGAGGACCCTCCACCTAACTAGTAGCCAGTGCAGTTGACGTAGCACCGGAGTAATATGACAGTACTTAGGATGTCCTGTCAACAGCCTTGCTGCCGTATTCTGCACCAGCTGCAGTCAGTGCAGGGTGCCCCCAGAGACCCCGAGATACAGTGCATTACAGTAGTCCAGCCTGGATGTCACAAAGGCATGTACCAAGGTGGGGAGGTCCTGTGGTGTAACTAGGGGCTTTATCCTGGCGATATTCCTCAGATGATAAAAAACTAGTACAGACAGTGGAAGTCACCTGAAACTCAAGTGTCAATCCACTGTCAAGAATAACACCCAGATCCCGCACCCTAGAGGAGGCCTTCAATGGGACCAAGCCAAGAAAAAGCTCTTTCTCTGCACCAGAGGCCAACCTATCACACTCTCTGTTCAACTCCACCACCAGTACCTCCATCTTATCGGGGTTCAGTCGTAACCAGCCGAAGGCCATCCAGTCATTCAGTGAGGCAACTATTAAGCACTTCCACTGTGTGAGATGTTCCAGGGGCAAAGGAAAAATACAGCTGGGTATCATCAGCATAACAATGAAAATCCAGACTGTACTTCCTAATGAGCTCTCCCAGGAGCAGCATATACATTGCAAACAACAACGGCGACAAGCCCGAACCCTGAGGAACCCTGCATGACAGGTAGGCAGGGGGAGGAGGAGAAATTCCCCATCACTACCCTCTGCCTCCTGTTAGGTAGAAAAGACTCAAACCAGCAGATGACAGTGCCAACAAGTCCACAGAATTCCCTTAGGTGGTCAAGTAACACTCGTTGTTTCCCCATGTCAAATGCTGAAGAGAAATCGAGGAGAACAAGAACTGTCCCTTCCCCTCGATCTGTAGCACTAAGGAGGTCATTATGCACCCAAACCAGTGCAGTTTCTGTGCTATGCCTCACACAAAACCCAGACTGGAGCAGCTCATATAGATCATGGGCCATGAGATCCTCCTCAAGCTGAAGCGTCACCACTTTCTCCACAATCTTACCCAAAAATGAAAGATTAGAGATAGGACAGTAATTTGCCTTGATCTCAGGGTCCAATGATGTCTTTTTCTCAAAAGGGGTCTCACCAATGCCTCCATTAAGACATTGGGAAAGACCCCCTCCATTGAGGAACACCGGACAATCAAGGCAAACACCAGGCCGACAGAGTCAACACGTCTCATTAAGAAATGAGTTGGCACCGGGTCCAGTTCACAAAAGGTGTACCAAAGCTTGGAAGCAATCTCAATGACCTCAGCCACCTCCACCAGTCTAAACTCACCCCAACCAGGTGAAGAGCTCTCCAATCATCCATGATGACCACTGTTGGCCAAACTCTGACCCACTGGCAGAACCCCCTGCCTGATGGCAGACACCCTGTCCGAGAAGAACCGAGCAAACTCTTTGCACAATGCGTTAGAAAAAGTTACGTTCGGCTATAGACAGGAAGGATGGAGAAGCCTGCCCACAGTCCAAAAGAGCACAACTGGTCAGTTCCTCCCTGCAGCAATCTCTCTGGACAGGAATTCTGCCTTCTTACAGTTGATTGCCCCCTGGTACACACCATAGTGCACACATAGGGCCAGTTTGTCCACCTCCAGGCCAGACTTCCACCAGCAGTGCTCTAACCTCTGACCCAAGGTCTTCATCCCCTTGAGCTCACCATCATGCCAAGGGGACCTCAAGTGAGAATACCAGGGTCATACACAGACTGGTGTGTAGCAGTCGAGCGCACCAGCAAGCGCCTTATTATAGGCATCCACTGCCGCGCACACCCCCCCAACACATGTACTGTCCACACTAGATAGGTCAACCACCGCTAGAAAACCCTCAGGGGTCAACCCCCTCAAAGGGCAATAGCTGACCATCTCTGCAGGGGGAGGGCTACTGGGGGGCCCCCGAACAAGAACTTCACCATGTAATGATCAGACCAAATGACCCGATTAATCCTGAGACTATTAATCTCAAGCCCCAGTGAGAACACCAGATCCAACATGTGGCCACCCAGATGTGTAGCGGAGGTAACACCCTGCGTAAGGCCCAAGGAAGACATCATCTGAAGGAAGATGAAGCCAAGCTGAGAAGATTTATTGTTGGCCCAGATGTCGAAGTCCCCCAGCACTAAACATCTGGGGGCCTACAACGTCTCCCCCAACCATGAAATCGGCCACCTTATGGATGACAAAGACTACGCATTTTGTTTTCTAGGTGTTCATTACAAGTAGGTTGGTGGTGAACCATTTTTGCATGGTGTCTAAGTCGGATTGAAGTTTACTTTGCAGGTTTGCCAAGTTCTTATTGCTACAGAAAATGACTGCGTCAACATCAACATAGAGCAGGATGTGTGAAGACTTGAAGACAGCAGGCAATACATTAATGAAAAGACAGAAGAGAAGGGGTTCAAGGATTAACCCTTGGGAAACTCCTACAGTGACTGTTCTAGAGTCCAATAGTGCATTGCGACATTTAACCACTTGGGTTCTCCCACCAAGGTAGTCCCTAAACCAGGGGACAACATCAGGGGAAAGACCAAGGTTAAGGAGCTTCTGGCAGAGAAGAGCATGGTTTACAAAGTTGAAGGCCTCAGTGAGGTCTATATATATATATATATATATATATATATATATATATGGACCTAACAATTTGTTCCCTATCCAGGGCACAGTGTAATGAGTCTGTGAACTCCAGTAGTAGTGCAGCTGTTGTGCTGTAGTTTTTCCTGAAGCCATGTTGCTCCTTGGCAAGAAGTCCAAGACTATTCAGGTAGATAGCACGTTGATCATTAACAGCTTTCTCTTGGATTTTTTTTTTAATTTATGTTTATTCACTTTTCCATGAACATACCATAAAAATCACAGTTAGTGGAAACATATTACATTATACTTCATTTGTTAGCTTCAAGATTATGCTATTCCAATAAGTTTTGATACTTCACATGGGGGTACACACAAGATATTTAACAATAGTCATAACCCTAGGAAGGCTAACCACATTACAACCTGTGGGATAGGAGGAGCAATGAAATGTTAACATTTTTCAACATGGCCCTAACTAAGCCATTATCCCATACAACAGATTTTGTTTAATAGGTAACCACTGGGTTCCCCCAGCCCTGCTCAAGTCCCGACGAAACAACTATAATTATAATGTCTGCAATAAACAGGTAGTTCTATACTATGGCTCCTTAGTGCGATCTTACATTTTATAAAAACAGCCTAAGATATTATCTGATGAACAGCAGTTGAAGTACAATATAGATACTGGAGTAATTTAGGTTTAACATGATTTTTTTTATTCAGCCCAATACATGCTGTAACTGATGTAATGCTGGCACTGCCTCAACTTTTGGCCAGAGCTGAAGTTATACTTTTAAATAAGCAACTGCTTGAATGTACCTATAAAGAACGGATGGTCTCAGATCAAATCAAGCCTGTACAATACAGATACTGGAGTAATTTAAGTTTAACATTAGCTTTTTAACCAGCCTGTCGAGGTTTATCAAATGAATATAGGGAGCAGGAGGATCGAGTCCATCTATCAACTGTCCACGTTGCACCTCGTGTTCAGTGCCATTTTAAACTAAATAAGAAAAAGAGAAGGAAATAAAAAAATTGCTGTAAAGTCCCATTTCAACTATTGTTGTAGACAAAAAAAAGGTCTTTCTTTGCTGACCAGCTTATGGGAATCAGCCACAAATATAAGTTACTTTTTCTGCTTAGCACTCACTCTGGTGTCACTAAAGTCCTGCAGTGTCTCCACAAGAATATCAACCCTCGTACTCGGATTCCTCAGCCCCCGATGGCTCCAGTGGTGGATCGCAGTAAAATTCAGTTGCAATTTTGTCCATCTTTTTCTTCACTTCCTCTGGGTCATTAAATTGAAAGGTTTTGCCACCATAAGTAATGCAGAGATGTGCCAGGGCAAGCAAAGAGTAAGAGACCCCAAGACTGTTGAGCTGCTGCCTTAATGGATCGAACAGCTTTCAACGATTTCTGGTCACATACGACCAATACGGGAATAGCTTGACCTCCTGATCTTCGATTGTGATCAGAAATTGTACTCTTGCCCATCCTAGGATAGTATCCCGGACTTCTTGCCCCTCGGTTACTAGTAGGACTGTCCTGCTGGCCTCCCGATTTAATTGAGCCCTATGAAAGTTCACCCTATAGTGCCTCTTAAGAGATGCTGGAGCAGGGCATATTTTTTCTGGCATTTCAGTCTGGATCCAACTCCTAAGAAAGCATAGTAGGTCTCCACCCTTTACACCTTCCAAGAGCCCGGCAACGCAGATATTCATCGATCTATTATTATTCTCTAATGTTTCTAATCGTGCTGTCAGGTGTGCATTTTCAGTCATCATCTTTGCAAAGCCTGCCTGCATGCGCTGGGATCTGTTGTCTACCTCAGATGCTATCTTTACTGCACCTTCAATTTTATTGTCCTGTGCACTGAGTCTATCTAGTACTTTTTCAATTTTAGTGTCCATCTCGTGGACTACATTTAGCACTTTGTCCCATGGTGGTGGATTACTGTCTCCGCTGGCTCAATCTGCAGTGGTGGGCCCATCTTCCGATCTCTGCTGGGGCTGATGCTGCTGTCCTGATTTTTGTCCCGCTGATGTGGTTGGATTTTTGTTCTACCTATGGCAAGTTTAGTATATATAAGTTCCACGTAGTGTAGTCTACCCATCTGGAGCAATTAGAGACCTTTTAAATGATATTGCAGATTTAATAAATCAGTTTAATTAGTACTCAATGCAGAGCTGAAGCACCCACATCCTGTCCCAAGCATGGCTCACTAGCACCCCCTTCTCTAGGATTTTTGATAGCAGGGGCAGAATGGAGATAGGGCAGTAATTAGCAGGAAAGTTAGTAACACCTCCTTTATGAACTGGGGTTACATGGGCTTTTTTCCAGAGCTCAGGGACTTGTCCAGAAGAGAGGGAGAGATTGAAGATAATCTGAAGGGGTAGGGTGTCTTCCCTAGTGACTAGCTTGAGGTGCTTCATATCACAGCCTGACTCAGTGCCATCATCTCATCCACAGGGAATCCTGGCTGCAGATTCCCTCCCTAATAAATTAGTAACCAATGCATGACCGACTGTATGCAGAAGGTCAAATTAGCAAAAATCCTCCCATGGTTACCCTAATGAGATCATTCAAAAAGTTTAAGCAGGTTGCTTTCTTGCAAGACTTACTATCGGCCAACTGGAACCCTACAATAACAGACTTGGACCCAGATAAGACATTGACCCTTTTTACTGCCGCTTTCTCTGAAATATGTGACCAGCATGCTCACGTCAACAGATCCAGAGTTAGAGGTCACCATCTGCCCAGGATCACGCCTGAAATAATTGAAAGTTTCCAATGCACAGATGCAGCCTGAGCCAGGCAGAAATCCTCAGGTCTCTCCTCAGACTGGTATGCCTTCACTTCCTTCCATTACTACTGCAATAAGCTTACAAGGAAGGCAAGAGCCATCTAGTTCCAAAGCAAGCTCATGTGCAAAGATTCAGAACCATCTCAATTTTGGAAAATAATCCACAGACTCCTTAACCCCACCTCATTGGCAGCCAGGAAACTGGTCAACTCCTTGCTCCATGCTGACAGCTGAAGACTTAAACCAGTACTTTACAAATAGCCCAAGAGTTCTTATCCCCCAACTCCGCCCCACCCACCATCACCAGCCTCACTCAGACAGCAACTTATACCTCCAGTCAATCCCAGGTGAAGAGGTATACAAATAGCTCTTTGTATTTAACACTTCTTCCAGCTGTGTTTAGGATTTTTTTTACCCTACATTCCTGAGCACTGGTGCACCTGCCATAGTAGCTCCCATTGCCCACATTTTCAATTAATCTCTCGCAGTCAGTTCCTTCCCATATAACTGAAAGCATGTGATGGTTATCCCCTTCCACAAAGGCAGCCCAGTGGACACTCCTTCTAATATCTGCCCAGTTTCCCTTCTACCCATCCTTTCAAGGTTGGTGAGCAGACAGCTTTCCAATATCTACTCTAGCTCAAGTTTCTTTTTTTTAAATATTTTATTTTTATATATTTTCAACTGCGTACCAGTCATAACCATAACATGAAAATATGAATTACAGCACACCAGGGAGTGAAACGCAATGTCAATACAGGAGTCATGTACCATAACTTTTGTTACATCATAACGGAGGGTCTCATATCACTAAATTATTATATTAAAATCAAAAAATACTTCAGGAAAAGAGCCTTTCAGCAAACACATGGACTAAACAACCGAGAATAGTGTCCTTCATATATACCAGGTGTAAAAACACCAATTAACACCATAGGTGTTTTAAGAGTCCATGTCCATATCCAAAAAAGATAAATTAAAATGTAATAATAGACAGTGCTATAGCAGGAGATATTACCCCAACAAAGAAGCATTAACATTATAAGGCACTGAATAAATACGCAATATACAAGGCCTATGCAAACTCAGGAATCTCTTGCAGTATAAACTGTATGAGGCTCTAACATATTTAGCCCATTATTGACATTAATAGTGCTTTCAGACAAAAGGAAATTACAGTAGCCATTATATTTAAAATTCAGTCCTCCTCATCTTCATCAGCGGCGTGAGGATGATGCATAAAGTCTCGTTTTATGGCTTCTAAACTTTTACCTGCTTCAGTAGGATCAGAAAACAGCAAGGTCTTACCAGCATAGTAGACCCGGAGACGTGCAGGTAAAAGCAAAGAATGGTTAATTCCCAAGGCTCGCAAACCCACTCAGATGGCATCAAAACTCTTGCTCCATTGTCGGGTTGCAAAACTCAAGTCCGGAAAGAAATATATCTGGGCTCCCGATTCCAGCTTGAGAAGGCCTGAAGATTTTGCTGCTGTGAGAATCAAGTCACAGATATGTGACCCGGCGGTAATAATCATAATAGTACGTGGGGTATTTTTGTCTTCTTCAAGGATTAAAATTATATGCCTTGATAATTTGTCACTGTAAATCCAATTTGAGCTGTTGGGTTAATAATGTCAGAATGAACCCCATCAGATTATCACCCTCAAGATCCTCGGGTATTTCAAGCAGATGGATGTTGTTTGCCCTTACGTAGTTTTCAAGATTTTCAAGCTGAAGAAGCATGCATTTATTTTCAGCCAAAATCCCTGCAACAGCTGTTGCTGAGGTGTTTGCAGAGTCTACAGCCTGTTTGGCTTTGGAAGCCACCACATCCATTCAGGTCTCCAATGTCGTAAACCGGGTACCGAGACCATCCACTTTGATGAAGCCTTATAGACAGGTGAAATGTTGGGACTTGGATAAATAAAAGAAACAGAAAGAATAATTTATGTGTTTGGAGCACTCATTTGCTTGAGCAGGCCACACAGAAAACGCTTTTGAAGTTGATGTAACTGAAATTAGGGCCAGCTCCACAGAGAAACACTACCAAATACGAAGGAACTTTTACTGTCGATTTCCCTTGGGAATCCCACTGCATTAATACAACCAATTAGCCATAAATCAGAAGAAAATGGTATCTATGCTGTTCAGATCCAGCCGCTGGTTAAGCACCACCCAACTTACTATACATAGACTCCTTGCAGGGTGAACAACTTGCCTCAGTGACCTCATGCAAATTTCTAGGCATGAACTTGGATCAACATATCGACTGCTCTTGCCACATATCCCAAGTAAAAGCCAAGTGCTATGCAAAGCTTGGAGCCCTTTATAAGGTGCAAAGCTGCCTTCAGCCTTGCATCAAGAAGTTGGTGGTTGAGCACTCCATCTCCCCCCTACTGGACTATGGGGACATTGTCTATGCTGGCGTCAACTCCTCCACCCTATCCAAACTGACAACACTATTTAATGCTTCATGTAGATTCATACTGGCCTGTCTTCCTAGAACACACCACTGTACCATGTACAATGATCTTAAGTGGCTACTGCCCTGGAAGAGGTACTCTCTACACACTGCTGTAGCTGGGACTAGGTACTGGTTAGGTAAACTCCTAAGATACTTCCTGGATCTCTTTACATCAGCAACAAATTGCACATACTTCCTCAGGTCCAAGGATGGTTGCTATTTCCAGATCCTGCACTGTAACAGAAACCTAGGGCAAGCCTCAGTGACCTACAGGCTGCCCTCTATTTGGAACAGTCTGCCTGCCAAAATCATCACAGCTAATTCCTACCTCTCATGTAAGACCTCACACTTTCATGATTTCATGCCCCAGCTGTCACAGTCACGTCTCCTCTGGTTGTAACCAGCATGGGTCTGCTACTGCATAGTGGACAGCAGAGACACCAACTATCCTAGGCTCCCTGTTTGAACCTAAGGGTTATCCTCCCTGCCCCTTCTTCAATAAATTGCATCTTATTCTGTAACCCAAGCTGTAACGTTGTGAAAAAACTATAGTTAGTAAATTATCAATTACAGATACTTAGAAAGGAGACGAACGGAGACGAGACTGATGGCGGAAGAATTTAATGATTATAATAATAATCACAGTGAGAAATTACAAGTGGTACATTTTTCAAAATAACAGGATGTGCAGGCTTGCTTATATAGTGAAAAACAGTGTGTCTATTTTTATAACTTTTTATGATTGATTCAAAACAGCTCAAACATCAACTTATAAGGTAATAAGGTACTTTTTCTTGGTATGTGTATGATCTCACCCTTGGTCAGCACAAATACAAATAGTGTACATTTTATTACCACATACGACTAGTAACAACTGTTACTACTAGTTACCAAAGTTTAGAAAGAAAAGATAAGCTTTAGCTTATGTATGTGCTAACAAGCATTTTGGACTGTCCATATAAGAACAAGCACTAAAGTTAATTAAAAGGGGAATTTGGACACTGTCCTGTGTTCCTACTTGCAGTCACATAGGCCAAATATGTGCTATTACTCACATCTATAAAGTTACAATGTTAGAAGGCACATTAGTATTGCAATTGTGGCTCAGCTCTTCTCATGGCTTTATAAGCTTCATATCCTAGCTCTATAGGCCAGCATTTGTTATACATGCACAGAATGTTTTCAGACCAAAATGAGGTTAGGCTGCATTATAGGGACAAACTTCTTTATCCCTTGTTACGCAAGCCTAATGGCAAATTGCCTGTTGTATGCACCACGTGTAACATACCTTGTAGATAAAATGTGTCTTTACTGTAATGTACAAATTGCACATGACTCATTATTTGCACCTTGTATGTATTTGCGATATATCTTGTATTATCTACTGTTGCTGCTTTTAAGAACCCTTGTGGGCAATTGTATTTTGTATGACAGACTTTTGCTGTTTTAAATAACCATTATGGTATGGGTGACTATATTCTTCCCTATGACCTTCCTTACCCCAGGTTGCAACTGGAAACAAGTCTTCTGTGTTCTGCTTGTTTACCTGGTAAAATATGTTCAAATAAATAAGTAGATTAATATAACATGCATTTGTCAATGCCGAATGTTTGCTTACTGGCATTGGCATTGGTAGTGTAGGAGTTAGAGAGATGCATAATAGGAATGGCAGTGAAGTACTGAACTGAAACCAACCCCACCACCACCCTGCAGAGACTGATAGGCATTGGGGTGTGTCTTTGGGTCATCAGGC
This sequence comes from Neoceratodus forsteri, assembly GCA_016271365.2. Classification (NCBI taxonomy): domain Eukaryota; kingdom Metazoa; phylum Chordata; order Ceratodontiformes; family Ceratodontidae; genus Neoceratodus; species Neoceratodus forsteri. The sequence goes on from CM057452.1 coordinate 908,405,631, forward strand.
ATAACGGCCATGCCATTTCACCACACCCTACACAGCAGACATCAACAAGTGTCACGGTCTGCCTTGGAGACTTTGGGCCTTATGCTCACCCCATTCCATAAGGAAGTATGGTGAGATGGGTGCAGTTAGGAGAATGAGGTGAACTTTGGGGCCGAAGAGTTCAAGGCACATCTCGATGCCTGCCACTGGCTGCACAGTGTGAGTGGGGTGGAATGGTCTGAGCATTACAGGCGACAATCCCATGTCACACCCCTGATGCCAGTCAGTCTCTACAGGGTGGAGCATTATGGTCAGAAACACTAATGCCCCAGGCGTCCATTGGTATTTTCAGTCCAAATTTTCAACATGGGTTTTTTGTGACCCCCACCTCATGAACAGTGGCAATATCAGTTAGTTAGCGGAAAGCTGATTTTGCACAGTGACTACGCTATCTGGCACTACAGGTGCAAAAACACATTTTGAACACCATGTGAAAAATGACAGCTGTACTTTTCGTGGGGAGGTGTAAAAAATGGCAATGTTGAAAATCTGGAGTCAAAATATAAAAAAACTGGTGAAGTCACGAGTGTGAGTAGAAACTGCCAATGCACACCCATAATGTTTGTTTGTTTGTTTGTTTATTCGCCTAACGGGTAAGCACACTGGAAACAAGTTCCTTTTACAGGTGCGACCCACATATATTGCATACAGACAATACATAATCAAACATACATATACAATGCAGCAAATTGCTGACAAAAATGTCTTTGTTACGTATAAAATTCATAAAAAAAATTCAGAAAAAACAGTTACAATTAAATTGAGATTCGAAATACATCCTTAATGCATCGGCAAACTTTTTGACAGAACACAACCACCTAATATCTTGAGGAATTTCATTCCAAATGAATGGAGCAATATAAGCAAAGGATCTTTGTCCACTTTTAGATTTCATAAAGGAATCTCGAGAAACCTACTGTCTGACCTATGTCTAGAATAATGACCATCAATATATGGTCTCAAAAACTTTTGAAATACTATGTGGAATTCCAGAGTCCATAACTTTATATATGAACTTGGCCACACAGTATTGGAAATTTAATGAAACCAGTAACCAGCCCATTTCTTTCAAAATCACACAATGATGAGATGACTTAGAACAATTATAAAGCAAACTTAGCTATCAAGTGAAGTAAAGTGGATTTCTTTGAAATCACTGTCATGAAAGCAGTGTCAGTAATAGAGCTGCATAGTTCACAATAGGAAGTAAGCAGCAATTTGAAATAACCAGCCTAGACTCAGGAATAAGAAATGAACAGATTCTGTACAAAGAACCTAATCTACAATGTATTCTTGAGGTAACCCTCAAAAAATGAGATTCATAACTTAGATGAGAATCTAGTAATACCCCAAGATATTGAAATGTATCAACATAGTCAAACAGTAATCCATCAAGAGATTTAACTTCCAAAGTACCAACCTCAGATCTCAGTCTAGGTGGGGTACCAAAAACCATCACCTTTGTCTTAGATTTGTTTAAGAGTAATTTACAGGCCATAAGTGAAGACATAATGTAATTAGTTTGGGGATTTTTTATGGCAGATTGTCAACACAGGCATTTTGGGACCTCTGCTCATGAACAGTGTCACCGTGATTTTTTAATGTGTCCCAAGCACTGATTTCCCACAGTGACCACTCATTTCAGTGCCAGAAGTGTGAAAATACATTTCGTCCAGGGTATGAAAAATGACAGCTGTACTGTTCACAAGGAGGTGTGGAAAAATGCCAGTGCTGAAAATCTGGACTGAAAATATTACAAATTCGTGAACTTACGAGGGTGCATGGAAACTGCACAATGCACTCGTAACACAGTCATTCATGGACTTTTGTCACCAAATTTTCAACATAGCCATTTTAAGACCTCTGCTCATGAACAGTGTCACTGTGATTTTCTTAATCTGTCGAGCGTTGACTTGGCACACCAACTGCGCCATTGTACGCTACATGCGCGAAAACACATTATGGGCAAGATGTGAAAAATGACAGCTATACTGTTCATAAGGAGGTGTGGTAAAATGGCAATTTTGAAAATCTTGAGTGAAAATAGTAAAAATTTGTGAAGTTATGAGCGTGTGTAGGAACTGCACAACGCACACTCGTAACAGTCATTTTTGGGAATTTTTTCACCAAATTTTCAACATAGGGTTTTGAGGGGTCTACCTCATGAACTGTGACACTGTCATTTCATTACTCGGTCCCGAAAGGTGATTCCACACAGTGACCATGAAATCACCTTTCAGGACTGAATAACAAAATGATAGTGACTGAATTCATGAGGTGGGGTCTCAAAAACCCCATGTTGAAAATTTGGTGAAAAAATTCCCAAAAATGGCCAAGATATGCTCCAAAGTTGGGGGAAAAAAAATTATGCCATTATACAGCTTACTGGCATTTCTTTAGTTTGTGGTCAGCTTTGAAGAGTGCAAATGTGTTCCCAGTCCACTGAAGATTGTCATGCCAGCCTCCAGAGGTAAGTATGGAATCAGAGGATGTGGGGAGGTGGGTGGCAGAAGGTGGGCATGAGTTGGGGAAGGGGGGCAAGACAGTCAATGAGGGACCATTTTTTTTTTTTTTTTTTACAGGTGTTTTTTAGACTACACGGGACTTTTCCCAGCATGGCAGCTGGAAGTCTATTTTGGGGGGGGGCAGTGGGGCTGACCGAGGATTGGGCACCCCCATCGGCCAAACCGACCTGTGCCACGCTGGGGTGGGCTCCAAGCATGGCACCTATGAATCTGTTTTCTTAGGGGATACAGTGCAGCCGATGGGGGATTTGGCACCCCTGTCGGCCATACGGACCTTTGCCATGCTGGGGTGGGCTCCCAGCGTGGCACCTGGAAGTCTGTTTGGAGAGGGGCTGAGTGGAGCAACGAGGTTAGGCACCCCATTGATCATACAGTGTCTGCGGAGGTGGAGGGGAGTGCATGAGCATGCTGGGGTGGGCTCCCAGCATGTTACATAGCTGTTCATGGGGGGGGGACGAACTGTCTATGACAGTTCAGATGCAGTGCTGATGTGGCAATTTGCATACTACCAACGGCAGTATGAAAATTGCCTACATGTTACCACCACTGATTGTGGCGGTGTTTTCTTTAGAACTGTATGCCACTGCATCTGAATGGCTGTCATAGACAGCTCAAACATTCATTGACACTGTGCAGCCGTGCCTGCGAAAAGGGAGCAGGACATTGGAAGTGGGGTAGGCACACCAACGAAAACTCGTATGGTGGCACTGTGTTTCTTTCACATGTGTCCAAGCAAACATAAAAACTAAAATCTGAGCTCCTTATTGGTTACAGTACCTAGGTAACATTCCAGTGCCTTTGCCCCCCCTTGCAGTGGAAAAGTCATAGGTCAGACGACAATGTCAGGCATGGGGGTTGCCATATTTATTTATATCTTATAATCCCATAGCAGCAATCCTAGCAGTCAAAACTACAGTGTATATGTACCCCAAAGGTATACATATGTTGTCTGAAATTCACAATCCCATTACCCATAATGAAGGCCAAGTTCCGAAGGTAAAACCCACTAGGAGCCTACATATGCACACCTGATTCTAACATACCTAGAAAATACTTTGCCATTTTTTTGTGAGTGAAAACTTTTTTCTTTTACTTATTTTTTCATTACTGCAAAGAAAAAATGCCAGCTGGTAGGGGACCCTGGCAGGCTGACAACCCACTCCCACTTGTTGCCTCACCACCCAGGTTTCACTCATAATTATATTTTACTCCAGGCCTCATAATTTTGCACAATTGAGACACACACACACACACACACACAGCTGTACCAGTTTAGTGAATCAAAACATATTTCTTCCATTTCTTTTCTTTCAATTAATGCAAAGAAAAAAATGTTAACTTCTAGTGGCACTACAAGGCTACCAGCCCACACTCATTTGTCAGCCAGTGCCCAAACTCCCTCGTTATACTCTATTCAAAGGCCCCAGGCTGATTCAGAAGAGCCTGACACAGCTAGTCCTGTAGCAAAACTTCTTTCCTTATTTTTTATTTGTAGTGGAAAATGGCAGCTGTTATACCAGGGCAGAGACCCACTTGCTGCCTCCTGAGCCTACACTGCTTAAGCACATACACTCCTCCCTCCCTCCTCCCTCCCTACTCTACCCTCCAGCCTCAGGGGCCTACGTACTGTACAGTCACACACACATGCACGGGAGCGCGTGCACACACACACACACACATACACACAAATACTCAGCAAAAACCTTCTTTAAAACTGTTTTCTGCTGGAATTAGTAAGAAAAATCAGTCCACTGTGTTTTGTTTTATTATGATATTCTTTTCAAAGTTTTTAGCTTTCTCAGGGGTGTCATTTAGGGGTAGCCAGGGGTTGCGGTTGAGACCCCTATGATTTTTTTGCAACCCCTATGATGCCCACTGCAACCCCTAAGAACCCTAAAACAAGGTTTCCCTAGCATTTATTTATATAGATGTGGTGGACTTTGCAACTCCTGTGATTCTACTGAAATAATGCTACTGAGTATAAACCTACCTCCTTCTGCTTGCCATCCCCCTTGCCAGCAGTGTCTCCAGTCAGGTTGCTAGCTCCCAAGTCTAGTTTGCCAGCAGTGTCTCCAGTCAGCCACCAGTCCAGCTTGTCAGCAGTGCCAACAGGGAGCTACCAGTGTGGCTTTCCAGCAGTGTCTGCAGTCAGCAACCAGTTAAACTTGCCAGCAGTGTTAGCAGTCAGCTATCAGTTCAGTTTTCCAGCAGTGACTACAGCCAGGTTGCTATCTACCAGTTCAGTTTGCCATCAGTCTCTTCAGACAGCTACCAGTCTGGTTTGCCAGCAGTGTCTCCAGTCAGTTACCAGTCTAGCTTGTCAGCAGTGTCTCCAGTCAGCTACCAGTCCAGCTTGCCAGCAGTGTCTCGAGCCAGCCTCCAGTCCAGCTTGCCAGCAGTTTCTCCAGTCATCTACCAGTCCAGTTTGCAGGCAGTGTCTTCAGTCAACTTCCAGTCCAGTTTGCAGGCAGTGTCTTCAGTCAGCTTCCAGTCTAGTTTGCAGGCAGTGTCTCCAGTCAGCTTCCAGTCCAGTTTGCAGTCAGTGTCTTCAGTCAGCTGCCAATCCTGTTTGTAGGCAGTGTCTTTGGTCAGCTGCCAGTCCAGTTTGCAGGCAGTATCTCTACTCAGCTTCCAGGCTAGTTTGCAAGACCCAAGCAAGGTAACACATGTCACTAGTAAATATTTCTAAGAGTAATAAAGGTAATCCCAACTTAATGGGGGGTGTCCAGTGAGCTGAGTATTAATGTTGAAAAAAAGAAATATCCAGGGACTTAAGTACTTTATGTAAGAATGGGCATTGCCATTGACTAGTCTTGGAACCCTTATGGTTTTGGTGAAATGCTATGGAGAGGGTGGCGTGGGCAATATTGTGGACTGTTGTGACTCTGGGGAGGGACAAGGGTGCAAATTACTGGGCATGGGGAGGAGGTAACAAGGTAGCAAAATTTGTTTCAAATGACCTCTAAAATGCACTGAATTTAAAAAATTTTTACGGTGGCCTAGGAGACCCCCAGCCCCCCAGCCTACAGTTTCCCTTGCAACCCCTATGGTTTTTCTGAAATGACACCCCTGAGCTTTCTGTGGAAAACCTAGGTTAGCTGTTGAGAGTCCCCTTTCCAGACAACAGCTTTAAACCAGGTTTGCAAAGTTAACCCAGTTTAAAAGTATACAAACTCAGCATTCAGACTATAATGCTTGTAGACTCATTCTTGACAACTATTCTGTAGTAGCTTATCTGGGGAGATAGATAGGTAGGTTAGAGAATGGTTCTACATGAAAATCAATTTAATTAAATGAATTCTACAAAAGTCTAGCCCTGATTTTGCAACCATTCCTGAGAATGGTTCTCTGAGCTTCCATGAGTCAATATGGGAATTCCAGATCCAGAAACAAATGATTTGATACCTTTTATTGGACCAACATGGATGTTTCACAAAAACATAGAAACATAGAAACATAGAATTTGATGGCAGATAAGGACCGCTTGGCCCACCTAGTCTGCCCATTTTCCTACCTAACAGATAAGCTGCAGATCTTAATTAACCAACAGCTTACTTCCTCCTACCCCTCACCAGGACTGCCTTATGTCTGTCACATGCATTCTTGAATTCCCCCACTGTTCTTGACTCCACGACCTCCTCAGGGAGGCTGTTCCATGCATCCACAACCCTCTCTGTGAAAAAATACTTCCTCACATTACCTCTGAGCCGTCCCCCCTCTATCTTCAAATTGGGCCCCCTTGTTCTTGCACATCTCTTTTTCTGAAAGATGCCACCCTCTTGGACTTTGTTGATTCCCTTGAGGTACTTGAAAGTTTCTATCATGTCCCCTCTCTCTCTCTCCTTTCCTCAAGGGTACACATATTAAGCTCCTTTAGTCTTTCTTCTGTGTGCAGTTCTGGAGACCCAATCTCCGCAAAGACATAGACAGGATGGAAGCTGTCCAGAGGAGGGCAACTAAAATGGTGCAGGGTCTGCACCGGAAGTCGTATGAAGAGAGACTTAAGGCGCTTAATATGTATAGCCTCAAGGAAAGGAGAGAGAGGGGGGACATGATAGAAACTTTCAAGTACCTCAAGGAATCAACAAAGTCCAAGAGGGTAGCATCTTTCAAAAAAGAGGTGTCAAGAACAAGAGGGCACAATTTGAAGATAGAGGCGGCTCAGAGGTAATTTAAGGAAGTATTTTTTCTAGAGAGGTTGTGGATGCATGGACGGCCTTCTGGAGGAGGTTGTGGAGTCAAAATCAGTGGGAATTCAAGCATGCATGGGATAGTCATAAGGCAATTCTGGGGGGTGGGGGTAGGAAGAAGTAAGCTGCTGGTTAACTAGGATCTGCAGCTTATCCAGTAGGTAGGGAAATGGGCAGACTGGGTGGGCCAAGCGGTCCTTATCTGCAGTCAAATTCATGTCAAATTCTATGCCTCGTATGTCTTCTAGTGCAGACCCTGCACCATTTTGACCTAAAGAACAAAGTGCTCTAGCTTTCGAACCAACCAGGTCCTTCTTCAGAAGCTTTATCGCAGTTATTTTGAAAATCCCATACTATTAACACCAGATAATGTTGAGAAAACAGAAATAATTCTCATTGGTTTAACATATACATTTAAAACATAACAGAAGATTACATCAGAGAAGCTAATTAACACCAGTATGCTTTTAGCTGAGAAACCTCAGAAGGGCAAAGGTTATCAAGAATTATCAACAACCAGAGAGTTCTTCTCACATAAATTTTAAAATGTCTCAGTATGCTTCAAGAAAGCATTCTAGTGATAAAAAACCTTGGGATAGCATTCTCTCTAATACATGTAAGATGAGCTTACAACTTACATTACAAGTCTCCTTGTGTTTTAAAGAACAGACAATGAGAGACAAAATCATGAAATTAGGTACAACTGCAAGTTGAAAACATGCCCCAAATTAAACATACACACATATACATGATGCCTGATAGTATCACTCGTAAGTATAAGTGCCAAATAAAAATGCTTGTCAAGAACCCCACAAAAAAACGGGACCATAAGCCTGATAAGTGCAGATTTCAACACAGAGTCAGTGTATAACAAAAATGCACAGAACTCAGTCTAAGGAATCTAAATGAAAACTTCTAAGGATGAAATCCTCCAGGCCCCCCTCCTTTTTTTCCTTTCTCTCCCTCTCCTTGGGAAAGATTCTGTAACTAATAGGAATGAGATATCCTGTATGTACAAGAGTCATAATACAGCATCATTCACACCAATCCTAATATTTACCCAGAGGAATTACACCTTTTATGAACCCCCAAGTAAATGAGATATGCATCTTAATATGAGCAGATTTAAAAATGTGACAGTGTGTAATCCAACCACTGACAACTAGTAGAAGGAAGTAAATGTACACTATATATGAAAACTAAGAGTCCTAGCCACATAACAGTTGCCCCATGCCACACTCCCCCCACACATATGTGTGTGTAAATACACCACACAACACCACACCACACACACGCACACACACCAGCACACCCCACACAACTACAACACACAACAAATATAACAAACACAACCCACACATACCACACCATGCACACACAAACAAAACACACACACACAACATGCCCACAACCCCCACAACACACAAAAACACAACACATACAAAACACACACATACATACATCAATACACACACAAAAACACACACACACACGCACACATACTCACCACAGTGTTAAGGTGAGAAGTCAACATGTAGATAACCATAAACTTACAAAATCAACGGCCCGCTGAAGAACTAAAGTATTTACGTCCATCTTTTAAAGTAAAGGTCTGTGTACGTTTAAGTGGAATAATGTGTCATATAACCAACATCAATGTTCATTCCATCCGCCACCATATTGAGAAGCAAAATAAGTCTAATTTCAGAAGCTAGAATGAATTCACACAGACATTCTATTAATATTAAGATGACTGACAAACCAGTAGTCCAGCACTTCTCCCAGGATGGCCACTCAATCTCAGATATGTCTGTGATTGTCTTAAAAGGACATTTCAATAGTACACAACAGAGATGGGCTTGTGAAATTAGACTTATTTTACTTCTCAATATGGTGGCAGATGGACTGAACATTGATGTTGGTTATATGACACATTGTTCCACTTAAAATTACACAGACCTTTACTTTAAAAGATGGACATAAATACTTTAGTTCTTCCGTGGGCCTTTGATTTTGTAAGTTTATGGTTATCTACATGTTGACTTCTCACCTTAACACTGTGGTGAGTGTGCATGTGTGCGTGTGTGTGTGTGTGTGTGTGTGTGTATTGATGTATGCATGTATGTGTGTGTGTGTGTTGTTCGTGTTGTGTTTTGTGTGTTGTGGGGGCTGTGGGTACATATGTGTGTGTGTGTGTGTGTGTGTGTGTGTTTTATTTGTGTGTGCACGGTGAGGTGTGTGTGGGTTGAGTTTGTTTTATTTGTGTTGTGGTTGTGTGGGGTGTGCTGGTGTGTGTGTGTGTGTGTGTGTGTGTAGTGTGGTGTATGTACACACGTATGTGTGGGGGGAGTGTGGCATGGGGCAACTGTTATGTGGCTAGGACTCTTAGTTTTCATATATAGTGTACATTTACTTCCTTCTACTAGTTGTCAGTGGTTGGATTACGCACTGTCACATTTTTAAGTCTGCTCATATTAAGATGCATATCTTATTTACTTGGGGGTTCATAAAAGGTGTAATTCCTCTGGGTAAATATTAGGATTGGTGTGAATGATGCTGTATTATGACTCTTGTACATACAATAAATCTTATTCCTATTAGTTACAGTATCTTTCCCAAGGAGAGAGAGAGAGAGAAAGGAAACAAGAGAGGGGAGCCTGGAGGATTTCATCCTTAGAAGTTTTCATTTAGAGTCTTTAGACTGAGTCTGTGCATTTTTGTTATACACTGACTCTGTGTTGAAATCTGCACTTATCAGGCTCATGGTCCCATTTTCTTGGGGGTCCTTGACAAGTATTTTTATTTGGCACTTATACTTACGAGTGATACTATCAGGCAACATGTATATGTGTGTATGTTTAATTTGGGGCATGTTTTCAACTTGCAGTTGTACCTAATTTCAGGATTTTGTCTCTCATTGTCCGTTCTTTAAAACACAAGGACACTTGTAATGTAAGTTTTAAGCTCATCTTACATGTATTAGAGAGAATGCTATCCCAGGGTTTTTTATCACTAGAATGCTTTCTTGAAGCATACTGAGACATTTTAAAATTTATGTGAGAAGAACTCTCTGGTTGTTGATAATTCTTGATATTATCTATTACATTTTTGATTACCGGGTAGGCACACTGAGCTCCGAAGGCTCCTTTTTCAGGGGCGACCCATGATACAGTACAAAGACAGTTTGGCAGGTACAACATTTTACAGAGAGAGTACATTTACTAACATGGTTACAGAAAAAGCAATAAGACAGTTACAACAGTGAGTCAGATAACCTTTGACCTTCTGAGGCTTCCCAGTTAAAAGCATACTGGTGTTAATTAGCTTCTCTGATGAACATATGAACATATGAAATTTGCCAGCAGATGAAGGCCTAGAGGTCTATCAAGTCTGCTCGAATGTGCAGCTAGCACCCCTTATTCTGCAGCTGCCCCCCCTTCCACTTTTCCCCTTCATTGACCTTCCCCCTTGTCCTGTCCGATCCCCTTTTGAAGCAGTCCACTGTTCTACTGGATACCACTTCTGCAGGTAACGCATTCCACCCAGCCACCACCCTCTCTGTAAAAAAGTGTCTCCTCATCTCACTCCTGAACTTTCCTTCCTCCAGTCTCATATCATGGCCCCTGGTGTCCCTCCCCTCCCTTACTTTGAACAGCCCCTCTGTACCTGTCTTGTTTATTCCTTTCATGTACTTAAAGGTTTCAATCATGTCCCTCCTCTCCTCCAGTGAGTACATGTTCAACTCCCTCAGCCTCCTCTCGTATGATAAGTCCCCCAGCCCCTTGATCATCTTTGTCACCCTGTGCTGCACCTCCTCCAGTAACTTAATGTCCCTCTTCAGATATGGGCACCAATACTGCACGCAGTACTCCAGGTGCGGTCTAACTAATGACCTATACAGTGGCAGAATCATCTCCTCCCTCCTCGAGGATATACCCCTTGCAATACAACCCAGCATTTTGTTGGCTTTTGCAGCTGCCTTCCTATATTGTGCCGAGTTGTTCATTGACCCTGTAATGAGCACCCCGCGTATCCTTCTCCTCCTCTGTCTGGGCTAGCTGCACTCCCCCCAGCTGGTAACTCCTCCTTGGGTTCTTTATCCCAAAATGCAGCACCTTGCACTTTTTGGCATTAAACCCCAGTTGCCAGGTGTCTGACCAGGTTTCAAGCTTTGCCAGATCATCCTGCCACCCCTGCCATCCTCATAAGTCATCCACCACTGCTCCTACCTTGGTATCATCAGCAAACAGACTGATCTTGCTCTTGATGTCCAATGATATGTCTGCAATGAATATCCCAAACAACACTGGTCCCAACACCAAGCCCTGTGGAACACCACTCGTCACTACCGTTGGGTGAGAGCTCCCACCCACCACCACCCTCTGTTGCCTTCCCTGAAGCCAGTTCCCTACCCATCCCACCAGCTTTGCACCTGCCCCTGTGCCTACCAACTTACTTTCCAGCCTTCTATGTGGCACCAAGTCGAATGCCTTACTGAAGTCCAGATACAGGACATCCACTGCATGGCCCCTGTCCAGTTGCCTAGTTACCCAGTCATAGAACTCCACCAGGTTGGTTTGGCAGGATCTGCCCCATATGAAGCCATGATGTCTACTGTCCTGTAGTCCTTTAGCCTCTAGGAGGGCCACCAGCCTCTCCTTTAGGATAGTCTCCATTAGCTTACCCATGATGGATGTGAGGCTCACTGGTCTGTAGTTTCCCGGTTCATCCTTGGGCCACTCTTGTGAAGGGGCACCACATGAGCCATCCTCCAGTCCTGAGGTACACACCCCAAATGTAGTGAGGCATTAAATAGGTCTGCCAAAGGTTCTGCAAGGACCTTTGCCAGCTCCTTCAGTACCCTGGGATGGATGCCATCTGGACCTGGCACCTTATCCACCCTCAGTGCCTTCAAACCCTCCCAAACTCTGCCCTCCATGATTTCCCCATCTGTCACCCCCCCCGTTTATGCCATTTCTCCCCCCCTTGGGTATCACCCCCCCTTCTCTTTAGTAAATACTGAGCAGGAATACTCATTTAGTGCTTGTGTCTCTATCCTTTCTTCCATAACCCCCTTCCCTTCCTAATACTTACTATGTGGTCCTTACAGCTCCTTTTCTCCCTGATGTGCCTAAAGAAGTCCTTCTCCCCCTTCTTAATGCCTTGTTCCAGACTGAGTTCCATAGATGCCTTGGCTCCCCTAACTGCTCTTGTCACCTCCTTCGATTCTGTCAAGTACTCCTCCCTGTCCTCCCCTCTCCCTGTTTTCTTGTACTTCCTAAAGGCAGCTGTTTTTCTCCTTACCTTTTCCATGACCTCCTGGCTCAACCAGCTCAGTTTCTTAGCCCTAGCCTTCTTGCTATGGGCCGTGCAGCAAGTTTTGGTTGCCTCCACTATCCCCAGCTTTATGAGCTCCCACCTCTGGTTAGTGTCCATACTAGATTGAATTCTGGCCAGGTACCCTTTTACCACTTCCCCCATCCTCCCAAAGCTGTCCCTCCTGAAGTCCAGCACTCCTGTGCCAGATTCCACTCCTTCCTTGCCCATATCCAATGTGAGCCATACCGAGTGGTGGTCACTCCCAGACAGCGGTTCCTCCACTGTAAGTTCTCTCACAAAGTCTCCATTTACCAGCACAAGGTCAAGGGTATTCCCTAACCTGGTTGGTTCACTGACCATTTGCAGCAGGAAGCTGTCCTGGAAGGCATCCAGCAGTACCTGCTCCCTTATGTTCCTGGTTGTTGGGGTACTCCAGTCCACTTCTGGCATGTTGAAGTCCCCCACAATCACCACACTACCCTTCTCGGAGGTCCTCCTGATCTGTCCTGCTAGTTGCCTGTCTAACTCCTCCATCTGAGATGGCGACCTGTACACCACTCCCATTTTAAGAACCCTATTCTTGGAATCCTGGATTTGCATCCAAAGTGACTCCGTACTACCCTCCTCCCCTTCCTCCCTTACACACTTCAGTTCTTCCTTCACATATAGTGCCACACCCCCTCCTTTCCCAATCACCCTGTCCCTACGAAATAACCTGTACCCTGGTACAGACAGATCCCAGTCATTGTATTGGGTGGCCCATGTTTCTGTGATGGCTGCAGTGTCCACCTTTCCCTCTGCCATAAGCACCTGCAACTCTACAGTTTTCCTCCCAAGGCTCCTAGCACCTTCCACCCTTTTCCCCCCTCCCATCCTGTTCTCCTTTATGAGCATCACCAATACTACTTGTCATTTGTCCTTTGTCATTGTTATGGGGGGGTAAGCTCATATGGTTTCCCAAGCTGTGGTCTCTACATGTCTCTTGCCCAATTGCCACCCCCCGCTCCTAGTTTAAATTCCCTACTTCCTCTATGTACTCCTCCATCCTCTGTTTCAACACTTTCTTTCCCTCCTCACTCAAGTGTAGTCTGTCCTTGGCATAAAGACTACTGTTCTCCCAGGTCCCTCCCCACCCCCAACAGCCCATACCCTTTAGCACAACACCAGGTTCTTAGCCATCCATTAAATTCCTCTATTCTCAGCTTTCTTGTTGTGCTTGCCTTGGGCACTGGAAGTATCTCCGAAAAAGTTACTGATCTTCCTGCCCCCTCACATAATTGTCTTAGTTCCACAAATCTCCTCTGGACTATATCTACTGTCTTGTCAGCCAGGTCGTTCGTCCCAAGATGTATAATTAAATGAGGCTTGTCCCTACCCCTTCTAGCATATTTCAGAACAGATTGTCCCACCCTTTCCGCTGTCATTCTTGGCATGGCCTCCACCCAAATGCGACTATGCCTCTCCCCCTTGCTACCCTACCTGACTCCTCTTAGTATTGAGAACCCCAGCACTAAGATTCCACCCCTCTTACTCCCTGCTTGCTTCCATTCATCTCCTTCTCTCAATATTCCGGCTCCTCTTCTTCCTCATGCACATTATTTCCCCCTTTTTCCCCTGTTGCAATTCTCCCAGCAGAACTTCCCCCCACTCCAGTTTGGTCCAGGCATTTATCAATTACTCCTCTAATTTCATCATTTCCCTCCTCCACCTTCTTTCACTCTAGCAATGCAAAACTATTTTCTGAAAACCCTTCACAAATGCCCACTCCCTCTCTCTTCATAGTAACCTCTTCTCTCCTTTCCACTCCATGACTTTTGCCACTTCTACACCTCCCCTCACTAGTTCCTAGCTCCTCCTTCCATTTGTCTTTTGTCTCCTGACCTGGTTTCCCCAGCAATCATTCTTCCTGGCCTGGGCCCCCTTGACGCTGTTTCCCTTCTTCTGACCCTCTCCTCACCACTGTTGGCTTAAATCACCCTCCCTCATCTCCCCTTCTTCCTCACTCCAGTATTGGACTAAACCCAACCCTAGTCTGCCTTGCCTGTCTTAGTTCCTCCTGCAGACCCTCACTCTCCTTTCTAAGTTTCTCTACGTGGTTGCACACTAAACATCCTCCCACACTCCAGGCAATTTTTAGAAAGATTGGCACACCACAGTTGTTGCAGCCTACCACCCTACCCATTGCTGTCATTGCCCATCAGCGACCCCCCACCCTTCCAGATGCAGGAAATAAAACACTCTTGATGTAATCTTCTGTTATGTTTTAAATGTGTATGTTAAACCAATGAGAATTATTTCTGTTTTTTCAACATTATCTGGTGTTAACAGTATGGGATTTTCTAAATAACTGCCATAAAGCTTCTGAAGAAGGACCAGGTTAGTTTGAAATCTAGAGTACTTTGTTCTTTTGTGTCACATCCATGTTGGTCCAATAAAAGGTATCAAATCACTTGTTTCTGGATCTGTTCTTAAAAGGACCAATACAGCACATACAACATTTTTTTGCATATGGGAATTCTAATAATGCAACAGCATTTTAGCTGAACTGTATAACTGTACTAATGCATCAGTCTAAATGCTGTAGTACAGTTTATTTCAGCCCCTGCTTTTATGTCTGGATATGCTTTACTGGTTTTAAGAACCATTCTTGAGAATTATTCTATTGTCTGGGCAGGGCCCAGCAGAGACCCTGATGCCAGGCACATGAGTGAAATCTATTGCTGCAGCTGAGTGCCAAGATGACACCAAAATAAGGCAGCGTACCATGTAACTGCCTTGCTGTCAGACTGGGTGCTGAGGGAGATGGCGGAGGTGTCAGCAGAGCCACTGGCAGATCTGTACAACACCTCACTGGAGTCAGGATGTGTGCCACTGGACTGGAGGATGGCACATGTAGTACCATTACACAAGAGCGGGCCAAAGGATGAACCGGGTAATTATCATCCGGTAAGTCTCTCCTCCAGAGTGTGCAAACCCATGGAAACGATACTAAAGTAAAGAATGGTGTCGTACCTGGAGGACAATGGCCTCCAGGATGTGAGACAGCATGGGTTTGTTTCAGGGAAGTCTTGTCAGACCAGCTTGATGCAGTATTATGACTGGGTGACAGGTGAGCTGGATAAGGGTCATGCGGTGGATGTTCTTTACTTGGACTTTAGCAAGGCCTTTGATTCAATGCCTCATGTGCAGCATGGGGGAAGCTAACTGGTGTAGGGGTAGGGGCGATAATGATGACCTGGATTACAAGCTGGCTAAGTGGGAGGCTGCAATGGGTGGTGGTGAGAGGGGAGCTCTCAACTCCAAGGCCGGTGATGAGTGGGGTGCCACAGGGCTCTGTGCTGGGGCCAGTATTATTTGGGCTCTTCATATCAGACATTTCACATGGGGTGGTGAGCAAGGTATGTCTGTTCACTGATGACACCAAAATCAGAGCAGTGGTGGATGGAGGGGAGGGATGGAAGCAACTTCAGGGGGACCTAAGCAAGCTAGAGGAGTGGTCCTAGAGGTGACAGTTTGGGCTCAGTGCAAAGAAGTGTAAAGTTATACACTTTAGAGTGAAGAACCCAAGGAGAGAATACTGACTGGGGGGGGTTAAGCTGAGGCTCACTGAGGAGGAGAAGGACCTAGGGGTAATGATAACAGGGACCATGAACAACACTTCCCGGTACAGGAGAGCAGCTTTAAAAGTGAACAAAATGCTAGGTTGCATAGCGTGGGGGTTTTCATCCAGGCAAAGAGAGATGATCTTGCCCCTCTACAGGTCACTATTAAAGCTGCACTTAGAGTATTGTGTGTAGTTTTGGAGTCCATATTTAAAGCGTGATATCAGGTTACTGGAGGGGGTGCAGAGGAGGGCAACAAAGATGATATGTGGAATGGAGGGGAGAGACTATGAGAGCAGGCTGGGAGACCTAAATATGTACACTCTGGAGGATAGAAGGGACGGGGGGACATGATAGAGACATTCAAGTATCTGAAAGGAATCAATAAGGATGGGGCAGATGGGATCTTTAAGCTATGGAGGGGGAGGGACACCATGGGGCATGGGCTAAGAATAGAGCGGGGAAGATTTAAGAGGTAAATAAGGAGACACTATTTCACAGAGAGGGTGGTAGCAAAATGGAATACAGTACCAGAATGAGTTGCATCATGTAAATCTGTAAACAGCTTCAAAAGGGCATGGGACAGGGAACAAGGGAGAGTGAGGGTGGGGAAAGTGGGGGGTGACAGTGGGATGACAAAGGGGAGCGAGGGTGGGGCAGTTGCAAACTAGGGGTGCTAGCTGCACACTCAAGCAGATTTAGATAGACCAGATGGTCTGTTTCTGCTGGCACATTCCTATGTTCATATGTTCGTATGTGATCTCAGATAGCACAAGATCTATAGTCTGTTCATTAGTTTGAGTGATTACTGATCTGCATCGTTCAAACCAGTCAAACTAAAAATTAGTATTTTGACCCCATGGTTTTGAGGGGCCATGAGAATCAAACATCCGAAGTTTGAGGTATTTGATTCCTGAACTGAATTTGCAGCACTAATTTTGAGTTATCATGGCATTGTCACTAGAGCGTGGTAGGTTAGGCAAGAAAGTGTGCCGTATGCAGACTTAGCAAGGTATACTAAATTAGTAAGGCGTGTACCCCAGGGCAGTGCACACAATTCTGTGTTTTTCTTTGGAAACTGGAGATGTAGTGATATGTATCATTATCAGCAGGGGCTGTAGTTGCCATAGTAACTAGAAACATTTAATCCTTAAATGTAACTGAGGTTCTGCGCGCACGCGCGCGCATGTGTGTGTGTGTGTGTGTGTGTAGTGTTTCACTTACATGAGTAACTCAAGTAAGCAGAACTCTGATATTCTCAACCTGTAGACCAGAACTGCTGTGTTTTTCCCAGCTTACCAGATAAAAAGTGATTGCTTAACATTCTAAGTGACTGTAAGTGATTTGCCAGAAATGTTTACTTGCAATCTGAAGTAGTTCCCTTTTTTATGGTGACATCATTTGTGCAGTTCTACTTTAATGATTAAGCATTTAAGCAGTGACCCAGTTAACTTCTTTAAAGTGCTAAACGCAAACAAAATAAAAGATATCATTAACTGCTATTAAAGCCCTATTCCTACCCCTATGTGTGCCCGTGCTTATCATCTTCACTGGTACTAGTCCTTTCTGTACTTAAACCTCCTAGCTTGCAAAAGGCATTCCGTGACAAACACTACAAGTTTTCCTTACCTGCTCCTCCACCCTGCCCCCCCATGGCCATCTAGCTATTTATCTATTTAGCTACTCACCTTTTCTATTGCTAGACATCCTCTTCCCCTTAACCTTACCTACACTCTATAGCCTGTCTCTTCTGCCTACAGTCATGATATGATGCTTACTTATTGCATATACCAGTGTTAAATTTATATACCCTTCCTTGTACTGCTGACTTACTATTGTATCACATGTTCTACCACTGTACACTTTTTACAATGATGTTTTTCACTATGCAACACCCCTCCTGTACTAAGTGTGCATGTTTTTATATACTTGTATTTAATGTTTGCTGTTTTAAGTAATGTGTCTTTGTTTGTACATGCCTCAGGAAGTCCATGTGAATGAGCTTGCTCAATGGAGTTTTTCCGCAATAAACTTGAACCTCATTCTAAATTGAACAGCCAGCTTATTCAGAATACACATCACCAATAAGAACAGCATTAGTCTATGTGTAATACCTTGCTTTATTGCCCTTCACTGCCCTTATTCTTGTTTGATGTTCTTTTGTTTGACGTCATATCCTCCATATGGAAGTACCCAAGGCAACTGGGTTACAGTGAAGGTCACGTTAGGTATTCCATGATTAATGTTTTGCTATATATTGCACATGGCTCATTCAGTGGTAATCAGATTTGATGCTAGGGGTGTATGGGCCAGCTTTCCCAGTTCTGATGGAGACTTGGCAAACTGGAACCAGAAAGACATGTAGCATACGTGCACCCCCCCACCTCTCTGTTTCAGTTACTGACCTTCCATGTGCCTTTGATGGGATGGGCATGGCCCATAGCGCTTCCGTGTCTTGCCGCACATGTTGTCATGCTCACCAACTTTGCAAGAACTTTAGAACCAGATCACCTTAAATTCACAATTGGTGTGCTGGGACAGTACATCTCTCTTAGGTGGAAAACAAATTATTCTGATTAAAGGGTTCCAGACATTTGAATCTCTTTACTTGATGTAGGAGGGAACTATAGTAATCATGTCACCCATTACCAAACTGCAAAGGTTAAAGCCATTGTGGCACTCTGCCTATCTACTTGTTATTTTATGGCATCATATTTGTAATATAATTACATGTTTATTTGAATGTATGCTTAGGGAAATGGCAGCCAGTAGCTTTTAAAGGGGCCTGACCTTTTGACCCCAAAGGCTCTGGCTTGCTGAAAACAGTTGGCTGTAGTAAAGCTGACCCAGTGAACGAATTTATTTATTTATTTATTTATTTGCTTTTGTTAACCGGGTAAGCACACTAGACAGCCATGTGCCTATTTTCAGGTATGACCCGGGAGATTACAAGGTACATACATGAACATCAGGCAAATACAAGTGGAGGATTACATTACAGAGAATTAGCACACAGGGACTTTACAAGCAACAGTACCATCAGGCAAATACAAGTGAAGAATTACTTTAAAGTGACTTAGCACACAGGGACATCACAAGCAACAGTACCAGCAGGGATTTACATTACAGTATTTACATTGCAGGCAGTAGGAAGAAGTAAAGTGTGATTTCATCACTCCAGGCAGCAGTGTTGAAGGCTTGCAGGTAGGCAAAGAGGAGTCACATTGGGATAGAGTGGGCCCAGAGCAAGATAAGGGAATGCACAGTTATAGTGCTCACCCTGTTGGGTCAGTGGGCCTAAGTGGTCTATTTTTCTAGTAAGCTGTGAGTACAGGAAGTGTATAAGCACAGATGTACTCTACCCAAGTCATAATGTTTAGGTAGCATCTCAGTTTGTTAGGGCGTCACAGGCTGAGAGGGTTTGTCTAGTGTAGAGACAGGTGGAGGCCGTTTGAGAAAGCCCCAGAGGGAGGCTTTAAAGCTCTGATGGGAGGGAGAGGATCGAGTGCTTGATGGAAGAGAGTTCCAAACCCTGGGCGCATACGCAGCGAAGGTTCAGTCACCCATTTGTGTGCGAGTTTTAGGTACCAGGAGGGCATGGGAGTCGCTGGATCGCAGGTTGTAGGAGGAAGTAGCTAGAACGAGGAACTCTGCAAGTTTAAGAAGGGTGGCAGTTCTGATAATACTGTCTATGAAGTTGCCAACAACATAGGAGTGGTGAGTTTCCAGTGGGAGCCACTCAAGCTGGGTGTAGCACTCACAGCGGTGAGTGAGGCGGGGGGCTGAGAGCGCAAAATGTCATATGTTGTTGTACACTGAGTCCCACTTTATTAGACTAGTTTTTGCAATGTGAGCAAAGGTGACTGCTCCATAGCAAAGTGTAGGTAGAAGGATTCCCCTGGCTAAGGCGAGACGGGCAGCTGGAGTGAGAAGACTTTTTGCTCTGTAAGCGTGACCCAACTTGCAGTTTGAGGCCTTACATGAATTACGTATGTGCAAGTTCATATCCAGTTGCGGGTCAAGTGTCACCCCCAGGTACTTGACTGAGTCTGCAACTATCAGTGGTGACCCATTGGCCCCAGAGATCTGTAGTGAATCTGGGGCAGCTTTTAACTTGGCTGCTGAGCCAAATAGCATGGTCTGCATCTTCTGCAGGTTAATCATAAGTTTATGGTCCTGCAACCAAGTTTAGATATGGTCGAAGTCCAAGTTTAGTTTGGTGTTGATGGAGGAGATGTCCTGG
This sequence comes from Neoceratodus forsteri, assembly GCA_016271365.2. Taxonomy (NCBI): domain Eukaryota; kingdom Metazoa; phylum Chordata; order Ceratodontiformes; family Ceratodontidae; genus Neoceratodus; species Neoceratodus forsteri. Next base: position 908,425,549 of record CM057452.1, read on the forward strand.
GAACTAGACATGATGACTAGGTCATCTGCGTACAGCACTGAGGATCCTAGAGCCGGAGCAGAGGGTAGCTCATTTATGAAGAGAGAGAACAGGAGAGGCCCCAGGACAGAGCCCTGCGGGACTCCGCAGTTTAGCAATAGCTTCCTTTTGACATCTCCTGTCATGCCTGTGTTAGCTGTTATACAACAGGTTGTAAAATGACAACTACTTTGAAATCCAGGAAGCCATAGAAGACTGCATCTTTTATGACATCTTAGGAAGCAACAAGTTCTAAAAGATACATGTTACATTTCTCAATGCTAGGAGGAAAATAGCTATCAGGATGTGTTTCTAAAGATCAAAGGTGATTGCTCTGATCAAAGAGCCTGTATAAATTAATATTGCTAACTTTGCAGATTTCAAGTAAAAAGAAAAATAACATCGTTTTGAAAATACTTGGTCTTATTATAAATTAATTACAGGACTAACAGTGACCTCATGTGCTGTGACATTACAAGGAGGTGGAGAGATTAACTTTCAATATTGCCAAGCAGTCTGAGGGGACTGGGATGTCTTTTTTTCTCGGGACTTCTAGGGGAACACACACTGTGTTTCTGGACTTAAAGGCACTTCTGTTACAATAAGGTAATGCCAACTAGAAACTGGGTTAAGACTAGAAAATCAGTTACAAGCATTTTTGTTTCTGAAATTCCCTTTTCTTTTGACTATAGTATTAATGTATACAGGTATGGTGTTTTGTATGTATTTACTATTTTTAATTTCAGTAAATGTTTTAGTTTCCTTAATCCTGATTGAATCTTTTCTCATTTTTTTCTTTTGCATGTGAATGCTGGGTCAGTATTTAATACATTCTGACAAAACTGTCAAAGGGCTTAAAGTGGTTACCATCTTGCCAAGTTAAGAAAATACCTAAGGTCTCAACAGAGTCAAAAGGGGAGAATTGGGAACCACACTAGATGCTCCCTGGGTTAAGTATTGCACTGCATTTCCCCAAAGAGGGTGTGATATCTGATCCTGTTAACTGGGCATGCTAGCAAATAAGGGTTCATATTTTACCTCAAGACTCGAGACTAGTAGAAGATTCGGACCCAAAACAGACAGGAGAGTTACCCTGTTTGTTTCCTGTTCACATATTGCACTTCAAGGTTTGGCACTGTGGCAGCAGAGGGCCTGACCGGTGGAGTGCATTTGTGACAGCCATCAGTTTACAAAAAAAAGCCACTCCCTGTAAGGTTAGCAGTGGTGTCACTCTGAAAACAAATGAAGAGTTCCAAAAGCCACCACCTCAACTGTGACGCAACTGTTGCCCTTCCCTCAGACATCTCTCTCTCTCTCTCTCTCTCTCTCTCTTTCTGTCCCTGGTTACTTTGTGCTCATTCACATTGCTGTTTCTGTCTAACTGCCCTTATGTTGTCATCACCCCAGGCCCACACGTAAGGTACCATAGAGAACAGCACACTGGCAAGGTTCAATAATGACAGTAAACTGTTACAAGGCCGACGAAAATGGGTTCTTCTACCACCATAACTCAGTGCCTGAAATCATTTGCTGCTTCCACAAAAGGCTGGGCAAGAATCCTCCAGAGCTCCCCATTGAATGCAACACCACCTAGTCATCCCCACCACACCTCCCACAGCAGACAGCGCCTGGTGCGCAAAAGACCGTATGAACACCACTTATCCACTGCTTTCCCAGAGACCTCCTATGGTTACTCGCCCATAGTTACAGATCTCCTTTCTTTTCACCTTGCTCCGTTCCTTAAGAAATGGTTCTCTTTGAGACACTTTCTCCTGCTAGCATACTATGCCCTCTTACTGGAAATGTGTCGCAGGATTGAGGGCCGTTAGATAGCACTCCTTAAGTGACTAACCCCCAGGGAATTTATCTCCATCCTGGGAAACACTTCAACTGTCACAGTGTCTAGGGCCTGGACAGGTTCAACTCCATCCACTCTCCAGGGTGAGGGTAAAACCCATTTCTCTTGTTGTAGGTTTACATGATGTTTCTTCTTATTTATTCAATGTTTAGTATTGCTAAATGATGTTAATTGTGTAATCATTTATTAATTATAACTAACTGACTGTTTTGTAAATGTCTTACTATATGTATCCAGGTCAAGCATCTAAAAGTACCATGTATCCCAGTGCTTTATCCTGGCACTGCAGTAGTGGTGCCTGTAGAACCTCACCTGATGAGTACCCAGTGATGGGTACTGAGCCAACTCTCTGTTGTACCCATGGCCACCCAGAAAAAAAAAACATCTGTGAACAGGACACTTCTACACTCCAAAGGAGACCTGTACCTTGGACCCTTACTGCAACCAGTCCTCACCACTTGCTTTATTAGACCCATCCTCCCTTTCCCACATTAATGACCTTATATACTGTATTACTTCAGCTCCTCCCCCTTTGTATACATTCCAGAGGGTGATGTCAAGATGCCATGTCCCTCTGCTTAGCAGTACAATAACAACCCTGCCACCTACTGTATGGGAGGGAGGTGTTTCCTATTTATTGCATTTAAGATCATCCCAAAAGGAAGCTCATGGATCATAATCTATACTTCCGACTAATGGATTTTTCTTTGATCTACAGCAGTAATCTTTGGATTTCTAACACCTGAAGAATTTATTCTTTTTCACCTGTTTTCAAGCCCTCAATTCATCTAACAAATAACAACCTCAAGAAAGTATAATAGAAACACAGAAACATAGAATTTGATGACAGATAAGGACCGCTTGGCCTACCCAGTCTGTCCATTTTCCTACCTAATGGATAAGCTGCAGATCCTAGTTAACCAGCAGCCTACTTCTTCCTACCCCCACCCCCTAGAATTGCCTTATGACTGTCCCATACATGCTTGAATTCCACCACTGATTTTGACTCCACAACCTTCTCTGGAAGGCCATTCCATGCATCCACAACCCCTCTCTGTGAAAAAATACTTCCTTAAATTACCTCTGAGCCACCCCCCCATCTTCAACTTGTGCCCCCTTGTTCTTGCAAAGTTATCCTTACTTTCCTCAAACCATGTATCCCGTTTCACAACAAACTCAGATTGTTGCCCTATTCAAGTCCTCAACCAACTGCAATCCATGAACAGACTCCTGATTTTACTCATCCTGTTCTGTGCATTAAAATCTGTTCCATCATGACTACCTCCTGGTTTGTCCTTCAAGTCAGAATGTTGTTATCTTGTCTGAGTCATGATTCCTCATCTTTTTCTGGTCCTTCCATTCATTCAGGATTGGAATAGTCATCTCCACTTCCAGAAAAGACATACCAGCTCACATCATCAAGATTGTGGGTTACTGGACCTCATTCTGCTTTGAAACTTACATTAGAGATCCAAATTCCAAACTCCACCAAGCTTATCTACAGCTAGCCCCCATACTATTTAGAAGCCTGGATGGAAGGCTAACTCAGTAACCTTGGTTCCCCAGAGGTTTTCCCCACAAGCGTTTCTCCTCTCCTTTATATTATTGTGTCTATTCCACAAGATGAAGGAGACAGGTTCTGTTATATCATACACACACACACAAACATGGTATGTCTTTTGGCTCTTTTAGCTACCAGTTTCCTTTAGCCTGGTACCTATGCCAGGGATAGAAATCCAGAGGAAAGAGTCAAGCCACAGTAACTCATCAAAGTCACATTGCACAAGCATTCACACAACCGGCAGTTGCACACTGAACTGAAAGGTTTCACCTGTGGTATGATTTGGGTCCATCAGACTCCAATCACATTCTACATAAGGCATACACTCACACACCTCACTTCCCTAGTGTTTTTCAAAACCGCTTCCGACCTCTCCTCCTTCTCTGATGCACAGCCTCTAATTTAATTGTTTTAGCTACCAATTTCCTTTAGTCTTGAGAAACTACTGGCACCTCTGCAAAGGGTTGGAAATCCAAAGGGAAAAGTCAAGCCAAAGTTACTCATCAATGTCACTTTGCACAAACACTTACACAACTGGCAGCAACACATTGAATTGCAATTCAGAGTAGACAGGTTTATTTTAAAAATATTAATTGCCTGGTGGCAGTGGCAGAGCATAAAATCAATCAAAATTTTATTTATGAGCACTATTCCAGCAGATCAATGTGCTGTGTACTCTAAACAAATTTAAAATCCACATTCACATAATAGATTAAAAAACATAATATAAATATTTATAAAAATCAGTCAGATGGCAAATTCACAAACTCAACCCTCCTCAAGAAATGCCTGGCTGAACAAATACATTTTTAATTCAGATTTAAAGCTATCAACAGTCAGGCAGTCTCTAATCTGACAAGATAGAGCATTCCACAGTGTGGGGGCCAGAAAAGCAAATGTACGCACCCCTGAAATCTTTAACCGAACCCTGGGAATCTATAGCAATCCCTTGTTGGTGAAACAGAGTGAGTGGAGTGGGAAGTAGGGTGCAGAAAATCTTTACAAGTAGCCAGGTTCCTGTCCGCATAGAGCTTTGTAGGTCAGCAATCTGACCTTGAGGGTGATCTGCCAATAAACTGGCTGCCAGCTCAGATCGTGGAGCACAGGACTGATATGGCTAGATCTTGATAAGTTCAAGTTCAAGTTTATTATTACAGGAAATACTCCATTGAGTAAGCGCATTCACAAGGAGGTCCTGGAGATTTCAAACAATACAGTGATGTACATGATCTTATACAAAACAGATTTGGATAGCATGAGTAAACGGCAATGGCAATGATAAGGTACAACTTGGATTGTTGCAAATAACTGATACATTACATACAAAAAACTAACTGCACTAATTTGCACATAGATGATACACATGAAGTGAGACAAGTCTTCACTGGGGTCAGAACGAAAAGGAAAAGAAAAAGGTGAACACATGGGGCTATAGATGACATTGCAGAGGAGGGTGGTAGGTTCAGAGGGACAGGAATATTGTGCACTGAGATGAGGCAACAGGGAGGGGGTGTAGGGGAGGGTGGTGACTGAGGTACGGGTAGGAGGGGTAGGGAGACAGGGAGGTAGGGAAGAGGAGAATGGTAGGTTCAGCAGAACAGGAATATTGTGCACAGAGATGGTGGTACAGGGAGGGAGGTCTAGGGGAGGGAGGTGACTGGGGTAGGGCTCTAATTTGGTTACTGAAGATTATTTTAACCTTTCATCTGTCCTAATTTGATAATACAAATATAGGAAGGAGTCAGATATTTGTCTCAAACATTGTCTGTTAAACAGTTTAAGTTATAGATGGTACTTAAACTTGGTGAAAGCCAGCCAGTTTGGCGGTAAACAATGTTGAGTTTTTTAAGGTGCTTTAAGTACAAATCTACATACACCATGGAATGCAGTAGTCAAAAGCATTAAATCAATCTTAGTGAAATTTGGTAAAAGAGAAGAATTATAGTTCATAATCACTAGAAGTACACACATAGCAATATATGTTCTAGCCTGTATAGCAAACTGTTGTGTAATTTAAAATTATTGTTATAATTTTTGCTGTATGCTGAAAACTACTTATTCAATCAACATCAGATATGGTGCTGACATATACACTATTAAAGCCAGGTACTGTGGGTATTAGGCTTTAACCATGGACACCTACAGCAGTTATACAGGAATTATGGCACGTAACCTTCTGGGTTGATACTGATAGGGATTATATCTTGGAAACTGTTCACCTAAATTTCATGTAACTTTGCACTAACACTGTTTAGATAATGAATAACCCAAGATCTGAAGTATGGCAATGCCACAAAAACACATCTTGAGTGGTTGTGAGGTACAGTTGAGAGCTTTCAACCACCTGCAACCTGCAATTATTGTGGATCCGCTCCACTGAAACATGCACCTGGAGTGGTTAATTACACCTTTAACATCAGAAAAGTAAAAAGATCAAAGATGCAAATGAAGTCAATCAACATACTCTGAATATAGGCTATCATGCAAAACTACATTTTCAGTTTGACACCTTAATGTCTGAGCTTCGTTATCTAAAAGTCATCATAACTGGACATGCAGTACATTTCTACTGCTTTCTTCTAAAATACTGTACTTACCTATCTGATATAACTTCTTGCAAGCATTTATCATTGCTTACTCAAACTCTTCACAGAGATTAAGATGGTTTTTAAATACTTTACTTGTTTGTAACTAAAAACTCTTAATAGTAGTCTAAACAAAATATTAAACATGCAAACCTACCGTATCGTAAGGCACTTGAATGTTTGCTAGATCTATAAATTCTTGATAATCATTTGGTGAAATAGCACATTGGTCTTTGCTAACAAATGCCTTCTTGAATGTTTCCCATAACTGAGTGCAACTGAATCTAAGAAAACAAAGAGAACAAATTTATTTTGATAATCCTTTAAGTCAGAAAAGGCATTTTGTTTATATGTTGCAGCAGTGGTGTCACCACATTGATTTTGGGGAGGCTATAGCCCCCCAATCTAAGTTAAAGCCCCCCCCCAATAATTTGCACTAAAAATATAAATTAAATTCCGTTTCTTAACTGTTTCAATTCTGCAGCCGCATCTGATGCGGCAGAATGTAAACAGTTAAGAAACGGCAATCGGTCTCGGCACTAATTGTTTCTGCTGCAGAGCAGACTGAATCTGTAGCTGTGGCTGCTGTAAAAGGGAGCGTTACTGCGCTCAGTTAATAAAAGCCTCTCCACTGGTCCTGCCAACTCTGTGTTTGCGTGCTGGGCCCCTGTGGGTTATAAAATGATAAAGGGAGGTCCAGAAGCAAATTTTTTTTTGGGGGGGGGACTGTTTAAGGGCCATTCAGCGCTGATAGCAACAAGGGGCACATGTAAATTAATCGCAGTCGATGCTGCCCGTTATGAATATTAATGAGCTCATCTCTGCTGCCTAGGGGAATAGCGCTACGGAGGTAGTGACTGAATGAGGAAGCCCATTTCAAAATCTACACAGTGAGCAGATAGCAGGGCAGAGGGGTTGTTACATCAAGCTTTAGTGAGGTCTGTATTACAGTAAAATGAACTAATCACAGTGGCAAAAAACATCAATCCAATCCAGCCGTTTCTGTTATCCTTTTATTTCATGAGTCCAGAATGGATACAGGGTTTGGAAGTTTATAAATGATTATGTCCCTGATCTCAGTGTATAAATAAATTCACAGGGGTGTGGATTTAGGGAAGGCATGGGACGGGTTACAGCAAAGAAGAAGGAAGGAGAAGGATCAAGGAGACTTGCTGGTGAGTGACTTGGGGGAGAGAGAGAGAGAGAGAGACACAGGAGGGATGGATTCAGGACAGGGAATTTCAGTGGCAGTTGCTGGCATGATAGCACAGCACTCAGACAGCAGCCTGCACTCAGCAGCAGCACTTTGTGGAGGAGGCTCCTGGCTTGCATGTCACACTGAGCAAGGACTGGAGTCATCAGCACGAGTTGGTTGGTGTGTGTGTGTGGGTGGGGGCAGCGCCAGCAGATCTGACAGACTGATTGGGAGATTTAATGAAATGGCGTCAGTTGTTGGATGACGGGGGATGATAGACAGAAGGAGGAGAGCAGGGAAGGTTCATTCATGTATTCTGTGACTGGCACCCGCCTCATATTCTGCCTACCAACAGCACAGCAGCTTGCATGCACATTGAGCCAATCAGTGGACAAACACGTGGTGTGCTTCTCCGACACACACGTGGTACACACTAGTAGTCCTGTTGTGTGCAGTAAGAAAAACTAGTGATGCAGTTGTGTTGTAGCTGGTAGAGGCAGAGCGAGCAACAGAGCAGAAGCACTATTTGGGAGATTCAAATCGGAATTCGATCTATATTTCTAGAAAGTTATTATCGAACATTGAATATACTCAGTTCACTTGTTGGGCTAAGAGGCTTGAGAGCTAAATAAATAGTGTAGTGTTTATTTTTTTTAACATTTTTTTCTCTGAGTGAAATACAAGGGGGTGTTGTGTTTGTGTGTGTCTTGAGGTAAACTGAAAAGCTCAGACACAGACAACCTGCTGTGAGTGCTGCCATACAGCAGCATTACTAACTACTGCATATATGTTTTTTTTTTTTCTTACTTAAAACTTATTTCCACATTTACTATTTTACTGAGTAAATTGAGTACTACACATACTAGTGACTTTGGGGGTTTATGTTTTTAGGCTCACAAATTTAGAATAAAAATAGCAGAACTTTTCTTTTCCTAAATTGCCTTATACCCTGACCCTGCCTCGGGTTTGTATTGTGGCAAGCTTAACATCACAAGCAAAGGGACCGTTAGCCAGTTCAATTTCAGACACTTTTTTATGAACAAGGGGAACTGTCTGTTTCATAAAAAAAACAGTTTTCCAGTAGCATACTCATTTTACTTCGCATACTGTCAGTCATGTGTGTTAGGCTCTGTCTATTGTATTAAATAGCAATTTTCCAGTAGGTGGTTACTCAATACTCATTTTACTTCGCATACTGTGAGCCCTGTGTGTTAGGCTCCATCTATTGTATTAAATAGCAGTTTTCCAGCAGGTGTTTAATACTCATTACTTCGCATACTGTGAGCCCTGTGTGTTAGGCTCCATCTATTGTATTAAATAGCAATTTTCCAGTAGGTTACTCAATACTCATTACTTCACATACTGTGAGCCCTGTGAGTTAGGCTCTGTCTATTGTATTAAATCGCAATTTTCCAGTAAGTTACTCTATACTCATTACTTCACATACTGTGAGCCCTGTGTGTATTAGGCTCTGTCTATTGTATTAAATAGCAGTTTTCCAGTAGGTGTTTAATACTCATTACTTTGCATACTGTGAGTCCTGTGTGTTAGGCTCCATGTATTGTATTAAATAGCAATTTTCCAGTAGGTGTTTAATACTCATTACTTCAAATACTGTGAGCCTTGTGTGTTAGACTCCATCTATAGTATTAAATAGCAATTTTCCAGTAGGTTACTCAATAATCATTACTTCGCATACTGTGAGCCCTGTGAGTTAGGCTCCGTCTATTGTTTTAAATAGCAGTTTTCCAGTAGGCGGTTACTCAATACTCATTACTTCGCATACTGCGAGCCCTGTGTGTTAGGCTCCATCTATTGTATTAAATAGCAATTTTCCAGTAGGTTACTCAATACTCATTACTTCGCATACTGTGAGGCCTGTGTGTTAGGCTCCATCTATTGTATTAAATAGCAGTTTTCCAGTAGGTGGTTACTCAATACTCATTTTACTTTGCATACTGTGAGACCTGCATGTTAGGCTCTGTCTATTGTATTAAATAGCAGTTTTCCAGTAGGTTACTCAATACTCATTACTTCACATACTGTGAGCCCTGTGTGTTAGGCTCCGTCTATTGTATTAAATAGCAGTTTTCCAGTAGGTGTTTAATACTCATTACTTTGCATACTGTGACCCTGGTGTGTTAGGCTCTGTCTATTGTATTAAATAGCAGTTTTCCAGTAGGTGGCTACTCAATACTCATTACTTCGCATACTGTAAGCCCTGTGTGTTAGGCTCCGTCTATTGTATTAAATAGCAGTTTTCCAGTAGGTGTTTAATACTCATTACTTCACATACTGTGAGCCCTGTGTGTGTTAGGCTCAGTCTATTGTATTAAATAGCAGTTTTCCAATAGGTGGCTACTCAATACTCATTACTTCGCGTACTGTAAGCCCTGTGTGTTAGGCTCCATCTATTGTATTAAATAGCAGTTTTCCAGTAGGTTACTCATTACTACGCATACTGTGAGCCCTGTGTGCTAGGCTCTGTCTATTGTATTAAATAGCAGTTTTCCAGTTGGTTACTCATTACTTTGCACACTGTGAGCCCTGTGTGTTAGACTAAGTCTATCACATAAACATTTCATCCCTGTGTGCCAGACCCAATAAAAGGGCATTTTTCTTTTAATTTACTTTTTAGTTAGTTCTTGTCACACACTCATCAGCCTTGTTAAAAATGAGTATCCGTGACTTCTTCCGTCCAAAATCAAAAAATCAGAATAAAGAAAGTAACTTCCCAGACCCCAGTGCTGCTCAACAGCTGCAACCAGGGCAGCCATTAAGAAATGAAGTGGAAGTTCCAGTACCAGAAGATGCAGCAAACACATCATCATCTCCCGGAACATCTCGTGATGCACTTGAATCAGTAGCAAGATTTACGTCTGCTGCTACTGTTGTACCCAGTGATCTGGGAACCAAAGAAGTTGGTCCTATGCAGCCAAAACTGTCTAGTTTTCCACAGAGGGATTTTGGAAAGCAGAAGTGTTCATTTTCAAGCAGCTGGTATACATCATCAGTCCTATTGGGGGCTAGGAGGAAGTAAGCTGTTGGTTAATTAGGATCTGCAGCTTATCTGTTAGTGGCTGCTTGTCTGCGTCTGTAGCTTAGTTTTTGTGGATTTACATGGTTTTCTGCTTGGAGTAACTACACCATTCTTGCTCACTACATCCGTGAAAGTCTCCTGAACTAGATTTCTGCAAAACATCATCACAAGGTATCTGCATTTTTCATTTAAAAATCAACTTTTTGGAAGCTATCCCTAGCAAAACATAAGTCAAGCAACTAAGTCTGACAAACTCAGTGACTCTAGGTCTGCTTGAATCCACATTTTCGTCTGACCTGCCCCATGATCTGTATGTGGGCTTTTCAACAACCTCTTTGAATGACAAAGAAGCATGCAGACAAAAGGATGTCACATCCTGCATATGCACAGGCACAGTTCATCACCTTCAGGAATTCTAACACATTCTGTGACTCTGTACCTCAGCTGTTGATCATTTCTTTTGGCTTGTGACTTAACCACCAGGTATATACTCCTGTCTCTCCTGTTATGTCTAAACTGGCTAACAACTTGTACATCTCTTGCTACTTATCCTCGCCTAACAATGATAGTGACTTCAGGTTTTCTAACATCCTGCTGTACTATTACTCGAATTCTACCCTGCTCACTCTATCCTCATCAAAAGGGCTGTATCTATCTGTCTATCCACTCCTATCTCTTGAACTATTGTAGACCCAAACGCCAGCTAGGCACCTCTCTGCCAACCTACTTTCTCACCTTGCCCGCGGTCCTTATGCTTGCCGGAGATATTGAACCCAATCCGGCCCTATGGTTTGCATCACCCCCTGCAATGGCTGCAACTAAAAAGGGTCTGGTTATAGCCCACATGAATATCCGGAGTCTCACAAGTCACCTGGCTGAGCTCGAAGCCTGGGCTAAACTGATTAACCCTGACATTTTATGCCTATCAGAGACTTGGCTGAAGCCTTGGGTGCCTGATGCCACTTGTCTTGTGCCTGGTTATAGCATTCTAAGGAAAGACCATATTGGGTCAAAGAGAGGGGGGGTTACGATTATGTACAAAAATCATCTATCCCTGAACATCCTACCCTGCACTGATTCCTAACACCTTGTGAAACTCTGCACGCTACCCTGGCACTGGGTTCAAAACTGCTGCACATCATTTGTGTCTACAATCCACCTACAAGCGGGATGAGTGGTCTCCAGAATTTGCTACAATATGTCTCCCAGAATGTAAAATCAAATGAGGCTCTACTCCTTGGGGACCTGAACCTTAACTGGCTGGGTCCACAGCACAGCATCCTTGAATCTCTAATACAGAAGCACAATCTACACCAAACTATCACAGGCTTTACCAGAACTACTACTCGCACTCAGGGTCCCTACTTGATTGGATCCTTACCACCAGACCTGATCATGTACTAGATGCCACAGTGCTTGCTGACTCAATCACTGATCATTCCCCACACTTTGTCGATGGCGATCCTGTCCACCTCCTCCTCCTCCACCACGCCTGATTAGGTTTTCAAACTATGCTGCCCTGGACAAACAAGCCTTCCTATTTGACCTCTTGTTGTTGACTGGTCTAACATTTATACCTTAACCAATGTTGATACTGCCCTCAATTCATTTCTGACTGAATTTGGCAACATCCAAAAGAAGCACCTCCCTACAGTCAAAAGGAGGGTAAGAGGCCAGCATTCGAGGTGGCTGAAAAAGACCTGCTTCAAAAGTTAAAAGTTAGAGACAATCAATGGAAAAGTACAAAACAAACTGGACTGCAGTCAGATCTCATTCTGTATAAACAATACAGAAATGACTGTAAAAGATGCATCAGGCAGGCTAAAAGTAAATACTGCCAAAACCTGCTGATTAATTCTTCCAATGACCCTAGCAAGTTTTGGGGTCACATTAAATCCTTCTTAGGTTCTGCTAAAGATGTCACTCCCTCAGATATGGTCCTACATGGTGTACACTGTAATGATTCTACTACCATTGCAAATGCTTTTAACCAACAATTTTCTGACTTATCTGCCTACACAGCTTCCTCCCATCACAATCCTCTGCTTCACAGTTTAACCCCACAGCATCTGAAGGACCCCAGACTTAACCAACCCTTCTATTTCAGGGAAGTGTCCAGGCATCAGGTCCTAAAGCTGCTCAGGTCACTCTCTGAAAACACCAATACTGGCTCAGATGGCCTAGAACCAAGACTACTAAAATGGCTTCTACTACATCTCTGGCCCCTGGCACACATCTTCACCCTATCTCTCCAATGGCATTGTTCCTGAAGTCTGGAAGGCAGCCAGAGTCACTCCTGTATTTAAGAAAGGCAGTAAAATGACATATCAAATTACCGACCTATTGCTATTTTGTCTGTTCTGAATAAAATCCTGGAAAAGTAGTATCCATGAAAATCACTGAATACCTTGAGAAATTCAATTTACTAAGCTCAGCACAACATGTTTTAGAAAGCATCACAGCACCATGACAGCACTTGCAAAATTCACTTCAGATATCGTTACCAATATGGATAGAGGAAAGTTAATAGGGCAGTCTTCATTAACTTAACCAAAGCTTCGATCTGGTTGACCATTCTCCTGCTACTATCCGCCTCAGTACTTGGGCTTCTTCCCCAGTCACTACCTGGTTCAAAAGCTACCTCTCCAACAGAACACAAGCTGTTAAGTTTAATTCATCCATGTCAGACAGTGCTGTTATCAACATTGGGGTCCCTCAGGGGTCTATACTTGGACCTCTTCTATTCTCATTATTTGTCAATAAACTTCCTGAGATGGTCACCACAGGTCACTCACTTCTTTATGCGGATGACCTGATAATTTATTATCACTCTGATAAGGTCCTGGATCTAAATGCTGCCCTCACTGCAGATTTTCGTGCTGTACAACACTGGTTGAACTCTCAACGCCTGGTTTTAAATACAAATAAAACAAAAGTTATATGGTTTGGCTCCAATCACAAGCTTAGATCCTGTCCTCTGACCATCTCTGTCTCTGATATCGATGGGGACCCTATAGAAACTGTCACTTCCTTTCATTACCTTGGCATCCACCTGGATCAAACCTTGGACCTGAAAGCACATATACAGGAAACCTGCAAGTCAATTAACTGCAAATTGGGAGCTGCCTATAGAACCAAATACCTGCTCACCCCTGCTGCTAAATTGCGATAGCCAGAGGCATTCTATTGCCAACCCTACATATGGGTGTCCCATCCTGTCCTTGGCCACCAAATCTTCACTGCAACTATGGGATACTACCTTCAATAATGTGTGCAGGTATGCAACAAAGCACCTCGGCTGAGCATCATTGTCTCTTATATCAGGACCTTGGTTGGCTCTCCTTCCTCTACCAGGCAGTACTACTTGTACAATTTAGTTGATTCCATCTAAGGACGTCCAAGCCTGCTATCCTGTCTGATCTCCTCAGGCGGCCATTCCACAAGGAATCTTAGATCGCTGATCAGACTCTCATTATCCATCCCCTTTGTCGGACTAAAAGGGCATGGGCTCCTTCCATCATGCTGCCCCCACCTATGGAACCCTACTACCTCAGGATCTAAGAGATGTCTCCACTCATGTGACTTTTAAGAGCAAACTCAGGACTTTCCTCACTACTATGGACAAATGTGTTTGCTTTGACCCTACCTGATCCGCTGCATTTGTACTGTTTCCTCATTGCTAGCACTTTTGCCTGTCCAAATGGGTGTTCTATACTGTGCCTTATAATTAATGTTTTATTTGTGCCTTGTAATTAATGTTGCCTTAACCTGTTTCTTTATAAGCCTAATGTTAGCCGTTGACAATTGTAAGTTGCTATTCTACTCCATGACATTCTTATCTTCACTTCACAGCCTCTCCTCACTTAACCCCACTGCTGCTCTTCCCCTTCTTCTGTTATATCCTCTTCCCCTTTTGCCACTCCCACCAAACTCACCTTTACCTGTTCCTACCTCATCCATGCCCTCCTTAGTCCCCACCTCCTAGCTGTGCTTAGTCACCTCTCTCCACCTACCACCGCCTACTCCCACCATCTCAGCCCCCCCTTCCCTACACTCCGTCTCTTGGTTCCACTGGCTCGGCTTGACTTTGACACTTTGCCGCTATTGCCGTAACTCCTCCGCCTCTATCCCCTCTCACCGGCATCCTCACTCTCGCCCTACAGTCTATCGGTTCCACCAGCCCGGCTGTATTTTCCTACCTCCCCTGCTGTTGCCGTCTACTCGCTCCCCCTACCACCCTCTCTTAGCCTGCCGTCTTTCGGCTCCATAGGAAGTGACCGCAGGTTGGTACCTCACCCGCTGTTGCCGTATCTGACGCACCTCCTTTCCACTCTAATCTCTCCCTCCCATCCTTTGCCAGTTTCCCTTCCTTGTGTCTTTTCTACTGATGCCTATCCTCTCTTATTTTCTGCCTTCTACTATTCACATTTTTGAGTATGTTCCATGATCAAGTGCTAAAGTACATTTTGTTTACTAATGTATGTTACATTGCCATATGTATTTCTCTCTGCATTTTTTGTACTCGTTGTCTTAATAATCTGGCTGTACTCTTTGTGTGTTGTAATTGTACCTCCCGGGTCGTGCCTGAAAACAGTCACTTGCTGACTAGCGCACTTACCCGGTTAACAAAAACTAAATAAATAAAATAAATAAATTTAAATGGCTTGAATATAGTGCAAGTAATGATGTCATATTTTGCTTTGCCTGCAGAATGTCTTCAAGTTGCATTGGTCGAGTGGACACTGCTTTCACGTCCAGAGGGTTTAACAACTGGAAGAAGGCAATAGAGAAGATGAGAGAACACCAACAAACAACAACACATACAGGAGCAATGGAGGCCTGGTCTACTTATGTGAAATCTAAAGAACGAGGCAATATTATACAGCTAATGGATTCAGCAATGATTGCAGATATTAAAAAGCACAGGGAGTACCTGAGAAGAATAGTTGAGATTGTTTTGTTGTTTGGCAGACAGAGAACTGCCTTTCAAGGCCATAGGGAGTGTGAAGGGAGCTCAAACAGGGGTAACTTTTTAGAGACTTTTGATCTTCTAAAAAAGTTTGATCCTGAATTGCAAAATTTGCAGATTCATATGCCAGGAAATGCCACCTATCTCTCACCTCTCAGTCAAAATCAGATGATAGAATGTTGTGCAAAATTAATAAGAGATAACATTTTAAATGAGGTAAAAGAAGCAAAGTATTTTGCAATACTTGCTGATGAATCTAGAGATGTTGCTTGCAGAGAAAAAATGAGTATTTGCCTTTGTTATGTTCACCATGGTTCCTCTGTAGAGAAATTTTTGTGCTTCCATCAAGTAACAGCATTAGATGCCCAGAGTCTGACAAATGAACTGTGTTCAAAGCTGACTAACTGGGACCTCCATGAGAATTCGGTGACTTGCGTAGCTCAAACTTATGACAGTGCATCTGTTATGAGCAGCAACTTAAATGGAGTCCAGGAACTATTTCTTCATAAGCATCCACATGCTATATATGTTCATTGCTATGCGCATATTCTGAATTTGGTCCTTGTAGATGCCTGTTCTTCACTTCTTCCTGTCCGGAAATTCTTTGACATGCTTCAAGTGATACACACGTTCTTTTCCAAATCTGTCCTGACTCACCAGGGGTTCTTAAATGTTCAAAAGGAGCTTGGATTGACTAGAATTCTTGAGATACCGGAGTTAAGTTCTACCAGGTGGGCTTGTCAAAAGTGAGCAACAAAGGCAGTGATAGAAACTTATCCAGCTCTTCTAAAATATCTTTCGGAATGTGAAGAAGGAGAAACTACAAAGGCCAGAGGACTCCACAGCAAGCTTCTAGAATTCAACAATATCTTTCTCCTTAAAATGTTTGACAAACTACTGTTAGTGGCTGATGGAACAAATAACTTACTTCAGACTCAGGCTTTGGACTTCGGATGTGCAGTGACTGCTGTATCTGCACTGAGAGACACAATTGCACAATTTCGTACTGAAGAGAGATTTCTAGTTCTCTACAGGAAGCTGAAAATATGGCAGAAAATATGGGACACAGACACCGGAAACACTTCGAGTCCACAGAGGCAAAGGAAGCTACTGCGATTAGAGCACTTTGTTCCAACTTCACGAACTGGAACTGAACAAAGTGCATCAGCATCGCATGAAACAAGAACTGCTGTGCATTTGAGAATCACTGTTTTTTACCCTGTGATTGACAAAATGATTGGAGAGATTGACAGAAGGTTTTCCAAGCATAACCAAACACTGATGGTTGCTATCAATGCTCTCAGACCACAGTCTAACACATTCTTGGACCAGGACAAACTGAAGCCACTTGGAGAGATGTATGACTGTCCAGTTCTGGAAGAGGAACTAGTAGTAGCAAGAAACTTCGTCGGCTGCCAGAAAATGAACGTCCACATGATATGACCAATCTTTATAATGTACTTCCAGAAATCATGTATCCGACACTGCATAAATCACTGCAGATTGCTTTAACAAGCCCAGTTACCACATGTGCGTATGAGCGCTCCTTTAGTTCCATGAGTTGCATTAAGACATATCTGAGAAACAAGACGAAAAATGACAGATTGAGTTCATTTGGAATTCCCAACATTCAGACCGAAGAAAGCAGACAACTTAACACTGATGATGTGATTGACGAATTTGCATCCATGACAAACAGAAAGGTTGAGCTACTTCTCCCAAAATCAGCATGATAATAAAATAGTAAAACCTGTATGACACTGATATCCAGCAGATCTGCTGGGATAATGGTGTGTCTGGTTGTTCTGGTCTCTCATTTGCTCTGGGGTCCTCCTGCAACCTTCCCAGCAGATCTGCTGGGATAATGGTGTGTCTGGCTGTTCTGGTCTCTCATTTGCTCTGGGGTTCTCCTGCAACCTTCCCAGCAGATCTGCTGGGATAATGGTGTATCTGGCTGTTCTGGTCTCTTATTTGCTCTGAGGTCCTCCTGAAACCTTCCCAGCAGATCTGTTGGGATAATGGTGTGTCTGGCTGTTCTGGTCTCTCATTTGCTCTGGGGTCCTCCTGCAACCTTCCCAGCAGATCTGCTGGGATAATGGTGTGTCTGGCTGTTCTGGTCTCTTATTTGCTCTGGGGTCCTCCTGCAACCTATCCTCGGTGGACCAGTAACCACATTTTTCCACATATACCATATTAAATATATGGCTGACAACTAGGCTTCTCAAACATATTTTTCACCACTAAAATGCAGGAAAAGCCACCATATGAACTTAAAATTTCTAAATTTTCTGGGGGAGGGCATGCCCCTGGACCCCTCTAGCTTTGTTAGGATTTTGACTAAGGGGCATTAGCCCCCCCCCAACTTTGTACCCCTGGTGACACCCCTGCTCCTCAGTGGCCTACACTAACCCAAACACTACAGATTAGAATGAAAATGTTAACAGAAAGGTATATGGTTTGTGACAGGCACTCAACAAAACTGTACACAAATGTGTACAGTGAGTATGCCTGCTTACAGCCTTGCATCCGCCTCCATCAAACAGCGGAACCTAACTAACTGAATAAAGCACTAACTCTAAGTAATATTATGACCATTGGCACGGAGGAGAGGGAAAAAAAACTCTTTGAGGAGGAAACCTCTGGGGAAACAAGGCCTAGGTCGCCTTCCCTCCAGAGTGACGTTTGAGTTGAGGACGTATGTCTTTAAAGAGAAGGATTCATTAAGGAGAGTGATACGAGTAGGGAAGATGCTGATGGAATAGGGAAAAAAAACAAAAAGAAAGCACAGATCGAATAGGGAAGATGAGGCAGCAGGGACCCGAGAGGGGTATGCTCGAGTCAGTGATGGGAAGGAGCTGAGCCATGTAGAAGTCAGAGGAGCAAGGGGCATCAGGAGAAATGGAGCAAGCCAGAGGTGCAGCAATTCACGGCAACAAAAGAGGCTAGAGAGACACAGGAGGAGGGAAGAGGAGCAGTGCCTCCGGCTGCAATGCAAAAATGAATCCTGGAGGGGCCCAGGATGTTGTGACCTTTTAAGCTCAATGGGGGAGTGAGTTTTTTGCTCCACCCATTGAACCTTGAGCTTAAAGAAAGAACTGGAAGGGGACAGGATCAGTTGTGTTCCAGGACAGTAGCTGCTGCTGTTGTTTTCACAGGGTTCTTGTTGATTTTACTTGGTAGGTTAGTTCTTTTCTTTCTTACTTCTAAGGGGCTAGCCAAGCTCACTCAGTCAATTGACTGGAGGCAGGGCTGAATCAGGTTGAGGTGCTAGCTGCTTTGTCTTCTCAGAAAGAACTGGAAGGGGACAGGATCAGTTGTGTTCCAGGACAGTAGCTGCTGCTGTTGTTTTCACAGGGTTCTTGTGGATTTTACTTGGTAGGTTAGTACTTTTCTTTCTTACTTCTAAGGGGCTAGCAGGGTATTGTTTTTGGGATGCTGGATGTTTGCAAACTGATTTGATGGCTGTAAGTGGGGCTCTTTTTGTGGATGTTTCACTGTGTAACAGGCTGCGCTGGTAGAGGCCTATTTCTTCTGATTTCAAACCTATTTGGTGGGATTTGCTTGGGCCTGGTTCTTCAGCTGCAGGGCTTGGAGGGGAGACACAGGGCTGATACACTCTCTCTTGTCAGGTGTCTGCCCAACACCCACCCTCCACCACCCCTCCCTCCCCAGAAGTCTGCAAATTTATAGGGGAACACCTGCCCTGCAATTGGAGGAAAAGGCTGCTGGTGCAGCTCATGTAGTTCTAGCCACTGGGGGTTGGATTTAAAGGCTGGGAGAGAGGAGCTTAGGGAGTTGTTCATTTCCCTTATAAGTTTAATGTGTTGTACTGCACCTAGTAACAGAGTTACTGGTGTACAGTGGGACTGTCTCTAAGATTAGTGGGTGACCTGATTAGGCAGTAGGGGTATCTTGGACTAGGGGGGAACCTGGTGGCTCACCCAAGGAAACCTATTTGGAAGGGATGGAACCACACATCATTAGGGCCGCATCTTTGGGAGGGTGGTGGGGTGCACAGGTGTGGAGCAGCCATGATACTGGACTGGGCATGGAAGTTTGGTGGTTGCCCAGTATGCTACCAGCTAGCACAGCTTAGGGAGGAGGTTGCGGGGATGAGGAGAAAGCTGGGGAAAGGGGGGTGGTATGGTTGGGGAAGGGGGCTGGAAATCTCCCACAGGGTTGCACCAAGCACTGGGGGTGGGGGTATAGGGAAAGGAGTGCAGGAGAATACTCAGGGGTCACATAGGGACCCTGGCAGAGGGGGTCCAAAAGGACACTACCAAGGAAGCAGGCAGGTAACTGGGGACCCTCACAAAGGGGGATGGAGGGACAACATTCTCAGAGAAGTAGGCAGATGGCCAGGGCTGGACAGAAGGAAGCAAGGCGGGGAGGTGGATCAGACCTTATACTCAGTAACCTTCAATTCTCTTCTTCTGCTCAAGGATGAGGGGGGTGATGTAGCCGACAGAGGTGGTTAGAGATGGAAGGGTGTGGGAGTGGGAGGCAGGAGGCAGGGGCTAGATAGCAGGAAGAACAGGGGACCTGGAATGCAGGAGAATGGGGGAGCAGTGAATCAGAGCAGGAGGGGCAGGGGAAGAGGGAGAAAGCGCAGGAGAAGGACCAGTTGGGAGGAAAGGTAAAGGAGAAGGACCAGAGTACAAGGAGGATTCAGTAAAGGAGCTGAGGGTTTAGGCCAGGGAGCACGACGAGCAAGGAGGAACTAAATGGGACAGGAAGGAAGGGAGGATGAGTCAGGCTAGTTTAGCAGATGGGGGAAGGACCATTCTTGCAGCAGTGAGGGGGAATTAGCAAGGTACAGAAGGATACTCAGGAGGAGGAGAGGCATAGGATTGGAGGGGAGGGGGTGGCCATGGTAAATAAGGAGGGGGTGGCATGTGGCACCCAGATAGGGGGAGGAACAAGGAGCCAGCTGGGTGGAGGGGCCGGTAGGAAGGATGAGGGACATGGAGGGGGGAATGGAGGAAAAGGTGGATCAGAGTGCTCCTGCTGGGGATTCTATGATCAGGGGTATCAAATGGGATAGGGAGGAGAAGCCTGGCCAGTTAGAACAAGATGCTTCCTGGACTAACGGTGCACAGGGCTAAGCACGAGGTATATCAGCTGGCAAGGACTGTGGGGGTTCCCAGACATACTGGTCCACCTGGGTACAAATGACATTGAGGGAAATAGCGAGCTAGAGATACAGGCAAGATTCAGGGAGCTGCCAGGTCTGTTATGACATAGGATGCACAGTTTCCTTCTCAGAAATCCTGCCAGTGCCAAGGGCTGAGTGGAACACAAAGAAAAATTAGGGTGATAAACCAGTGGCTCAGGGAGTGGTGTGAGGCCAGAGGGGATAGGGTTGATGGGTGATTGGGGAGACCTGGGAGGATAAGGAGCTGTGCTAGAGATAGACTACATCTCAATTTGGAGGAGGGAATCTTAAGTTGAAAATAGAGGAGTTCATTGGTGAAAAGTGGGGTTTAAACTTGTGAAGGGGGGTGGGATGGGAGAAATGGCTGTCAAGGGGGTGCCGATAAAGGAGGGACTCTGTCTCCACCCACCTGGGGACCAGGAGGATTGCAGGAAAAGGCCAACTGGCAAAGTGCAGATCAGGAGAAAACAGAATCCCCATGGGAACACAAGCAGGGGAAATGGAACTATAGGGAAAGGGTGGAAGGTAGTCCTGCTAAATGCCAGGAGCTTGGGCAATAAAATGCCTGAGCTCCAGGTGATGTTAACTGAGGGAGCAGTGGATGTGGCAGCGGTCACTGAGACTTGGACCACTGCAAGACATGACTGGGACCTGAACCTGGAGGGTTACACTATGTTCAGGAAGGACAGGGGGGAGGGAAGGGGAGGAGAGGTAGCATAGTCAAAAACTGCATTGGCATAGGGGAGTAGGAGGCGGAGGGAACCGTGGAGGCAATTTGGGTCACCTTGATAACAAGGGGGCAAGAGAGTAAAAAT
Source organism: Neoceratodus forsteri (assembly GCA_016271365.2). Taxonomy (NCBI): domain Eukaryota; kingdom Metazoa; phylum Chordata; order Ceratodontiformes; family Ceratodontidae; genus Neoceratodus; species Neoceratodus forsteri. The sequence continues at coordinate 908,446,745 of CM057452.1, forward strand.
AGGGTGGTGTATAGACCCCTGCCCTGGCGGAGGAGCTGGAGGACAGTCTGGTGGCAGATGTTAGGAGACACTGCAGACTGGGCAGAGGAAAGGTGGTGGTGTTAGGGGACTTAAACATGCCAGGAACAGACTGGGAGCTATGACATCCTCTGTGACCAGGAACAGAGGTTGTTGGATGTCTCAAGACGTGTTCCTAACTCAGCAGGTGAGGGAACCGACCAGGAGGCATGGGTACTGGATGTGATCCTGGCAGACAGTGACCAGATTGGGGCCTGGAGGTAAGGGACCCATTGACGGGGAGTGACCATGCCACGGTCTGGTTCTGCCTGGACCTAGGAGGGGTAGAAGGCTGCACAAAGATGGAAGTAACCGACTTCAGGGGGCGGATTTTAAGGAAATGGGAAGGATCCTTAAGGAGCATTTGGATGGGATTGGGTCAGACATGGGCGCTGATAGTAGGTGGAAATCGTCAGGAGAGGGTGCAGGATGCTACCAGCACCTGTGCAAGAGTAAGACTAATGCGGTGGGCCCAAAACCCTGTTGGTGGACCAGGGAGGTCCAGGAGGTGGTGCGGGGAAAGAAAGCAGCCTATAAGAAATTCAAGTGCTCAAGGAGTGAAAGGGACTGAGGGAGAATCAGGCTGATGGCTAGAAGGGCCACTAGAGTGGTGAGGCGGCCAAGGCAAGGAAGGAGCAGAACCTGGCCAGGAAATTAGGAGAGGGAAAAGGGTTCTTTAGATACATTGGGGAAAGCGAAGGTGAGGGGCAGATTAGCAGAGATTAAATCAGGGGAGAGATGGAGCACAAGACCCGGGGGCAGGCTGGTACTAAATGAGTACTTCACCTCAGTTTTCACCAGGGAAAATGGGGATGCTGCATCATACATGGGAGGAGACAGAGATAATGAGGAGAGGGGATCCTCACCGATCGGCAGGTCTGGGGAGAGGAGGGGCATCACTGGCAGGTGGGGAGGGCTAAGCAGGGAGAAGAGGCACCAGAAGTGGAAATCCAGCAGAGAGGTGAGGGAAGCCTCAGCTCCCTTAAGATGGAGAAAGCACCGGGCCGGATAAATTACATCCTAGAGTGCTGAAGGAACTTGCAGATGTCCTGGCGAAACCCTGGCAGAGCTTTTCACCATCTCTCTGAGGACAGGGTGTGCCCCAAGACTGGAAGGTGGCGCATGTAGTGCCTCATCCACAAGGGGGGATCAAGGAGCTGGCAGGGAACTACAGGCCTGTCAGCCTGACATCGGTGGTGGGCAAGGTGATGGAGGCATTGTCAAGAGAGGCTGGGGGACCTGGATAAGCTCAGGTGCCTGGACGATGACAGCATGGATTCATCCCAGGAAATCGTGGTCAGACAAACCTGGTGGAGTCCTATGACTGGGTGACAAGTGCCTTGGACCTGGGTAGACCAGTGGATGTCCTCTTTCTAGACTTCAGCAAGGCATTTGACTCTGTTCCTCACGTGGGCCTGTTGGATAAGCTAGAGAAATGGGGTGGAAACCAGATGCTCAGATGGATAGGCAATTGGCTCCAGGACCGACCCAGAGGGTCGTAGTTGGTGGGATAGTCTCATCCCAAGGAGGGTCATTAGTGGGGTCCCACAGGGATCAGTCCTGGGCCCTTCTGTTCAATGCCTACGATCTGATATAAGGACAGGAATCAGGAGGAGATGAGTCTCTTTGCAGATGACTCAAACTGGGGCGGTGGTGGATGGGGAGGAGGGAGGGTGGCCCTGCAGGGGACCTGGAGGCTCTGGAAAGATGGTCTAGAAAGTGGAAGCTGAGGTTCAATGCAGGGAAATGCAAGGTACTCCACCTGGGGCCAGAAACCCAGGCCAAGTGTACACCCTGGGGGATACTACAAGTCTCAATGGCTGAGAGGGACCTGGGGTGGTGGTGGATGTCAAGATGAACAACTCTGAGACTTGTAGGAGGGCAGCAGCCAAGGCCAACAGGATGCTGGGATGCATCACTAGGGGATCACCTCCAGAAGGAGGAAGTGATACCCTCTGTAAAACTGCTTGGTGAGGCCGCACCTGGAGTACTGTATGCAGTTTGGAGGCCACACTTAAAGAGGGACATTAACCTCCTAGAGAGGGTCCAGAGGAGGCAACCAAAATGATTTGGGGCTTGGGGACAGGACCTATGAGGAGAGGCTTGAAGAGCTAAATATGTACACATTGGAAGAGAGAAGGACCGGGGACATGGTAGAGGTCTTCAGGTACAGAAGAGGGTAAATAGGGAGGAACAGTCAGGGTGCTTCAAGGAAGGAGGAAGGGCCACTAGAGGGCATGGGTGGAAGCTGGAGGGGAAGATTCAGGGAGAAAGGAGGAGGTGCTACTTCACTGAGAGGGTGGTGGAGCCATGGAATGCACTACCTAGGGGCTGGTGGAGGCAGAGACAGTGGAGGGGTTCAAGAGGGGTTGGGACAGGTACAGGGGAAGGGTTCAGGAAGCAAAATCCAATGCAGCAAGAATATCCGGAACTGGGAAGGGAGAAGCCAGAGAAGGCGAGGGGGACAGCAAGGTCAGCACCCAGGGTGGGGGCTGACCAAACGAGCAGACACGAAAGACCGTTAGGCCTATTCTGCTGGCATTTTAGTATGTTAGTATGTTAAAGCCCTCCCATTAAAAACTTGGGCACATAGTGAAGGCTCATGAATCATTCATGAGCCCTCATGAATATTAATAAGGAGCTGTTTGCTGCCTGTGGTGGGTGTTTAGGTGGCAGAGACAGCTAAGCTGGTGGGCACAACTGCTCAGGAGTGGGGTTGCTTAATAGGGCCCAAAAGGGGCTACAATACAGTGTTTTTTCATAAAACTAGAATCCTTACCTTGACAGCACAAGACCTCAGAAAGTGAGGAACTGTGTTTGAACTACATAGGACTGACTGGAAGCCACCATGTTTGTGACACTATGACCCCCAGGCTCAGTTAATCATCTAGTTAGGCACCTAAAGCTGTAACAAAGGTACTCCTGGGAAAAGGAGGAGACTATTTCAGGCACCTAAATTATGCCCTGATAAGCCCTCAGAAAATATTGATCTCTGTAGTTATGAACAATGGATAGGCTCAATCAGCCAGTCCGAACCTTGTGTTCTCAACTGAAACTCAGTGGACTTTCTGGGATTTCTTCAGTCTGTTCCCAGACTCTTATGAGTCAGAGGTCTCCTGTGAGAAGGGATCTGGACTAGGGAGAACTTTCCCAGGTCTCTAGTGGAGATTGCTATGTTCAGGAAAGAATGAACAGGGGAAAGAGAGTGAGAGACTGAAATGATACCTCGATTCCCCAGGTACTGTGCGCTGTTTGATTATACTGGAGAAGCTAAGTGCTGCAGAAACCCTGCACTGGTGGACTGAATTGTGCGGAGAGGACTGGTATGATTGTTTGAGTGCCATAGTTGCTGCTGAGAACATGTTTCACCTGTTTGGGACTGCAAGTGTGATTTTGGAAGAGGCAAAGCATTTCTGAACTTTGGGGTGCTAGCCGGGTGATATATTTTTCCTGAGTAAACTGTTTGAAGTGGCTGAGAGCTGTGTCCCAGCTGTAGCTGAAGAAAGGACTGTGGAGAGTTTCTAACTAGAAAGTGTGGACAGGTGTGCAGGGGTCTGTTGTATTTGGATTCCCCTGTGGTTTGCACCTTGGCTTCATCTGATCTAGGGCTAGCACCCACTGCTAACTAACACTGGACTTTGCTTGAGCTACTGCCTGTGATTTCTGTGGTTTTTGAACTCAGTGCAGAGACTGCAGGAGGACCCCCCCCGCCCCCATTTGGGAGTTCTCACCCAGAGCCAGGGAGTGAATCAGCTTACCCCTTCCAAGTGGGGATCACCGTCTCAGGATGTCACCGGCATTTGCTGGGGTGCATGGGCACCTGTAATCCATTGTGGGGAGCTGGGCTGTGGAGCCACTCCCAGATCTTGGCCTTCTGGAGCTGGTGTGGTCCTGCCACAGAGTTCTGCAATGGGCCAGAAGTGGCTGAAAGTAACAAGCGGCCAGACCTTCAATCAAAGGGACAAGCTGCAAGATCCTTGAGCAAGATTCCATCTGCCCATTGCTGCATGGAGCTCCGCGATCCAGGACAGCTGGAGGCATTCATCCCAGGAGTGTATGAGTTCTGCAAAACCTTGAGTACCTGGGACCTGATTTCCGGAAACCAAGCAAGGGAATGTGAAAGAGATTTAGCTGCTTTCAAAAATCATTTTCTCCTTTATCAGGGCCCCAGTAGCTGGCCAACCCACGGCAATGAACATGCCTGCACCTTGTGGGCACCCCTAAGGACTATCAGGTTAGACACTGGTACCAGTGGGGGTGGGCCTCTGGGAGTGGACTTGGCCTAGGGGCCCACATGGTTATTGATATTTGTTCTTACTAACCATTTCTCTAGCCACAGCCATCCTTTGTCCCGGTATCCCTCCCCTAGTCCTTACCCCCAATGAAGCTGTGGTTTACCATTTGACACTGTGTTGTGTAACAATTCTCTGAGTCTGTCAAATCCTTACTGTTCATGGTTATTGTTGTTACTGAACAGCTGGGTATCCAGTGCGTGGGGTGGTTGGTAGGGGAGGTGGGGAGGTGCAGCATCTCAGGGGGCTGTGCCAGCCAGTCATCTGACCCACTTCTAATTCTCTCTGAGTGGAGGCACCATGCTATTTTTATTATCTTTGGGATAGAATCCCAGAACACCACCGTAACAGGACTGAGTCCCCTTAACCTATTAGACGGCCAACAGGTACGGGTAGTAGCCCACTGGCACATGGTGCCTGGTCTACATAAGTTTTTTGGGGAAAAGTATGACAGTTTATTTATTTATTTATTGTATAATCAGATTTACAACCTTTGAGCCAGAGGCTCGTTTACAAAGGTACCTCGTCACAGAGAGGACATACAGAGTTAACATATCTACAGAATACAATCATACAGAATAACATAGTTTTACATAATTGTTTGAACACAAAGAGTATGTAAAAAACATTTCAGAATTGACAGGTTTAGTACCAGCAGGTACTGGCAGTGGAAAGGGAGGCCATGGGGGAGTGTGGGGGGGGTGAGTGGGAGTTCGGCCCAGAGGGCTACGTCAATAGTGTTTTGAGAGCAGCAGAGCATCTGTTAGTGACAGGTGCAGCAGCGGGTGTTGAACAATAGGCTCTGTAGGGCAGTTTTGAAGGGGGCAACTTTGGTGGTGTTGGAAATGGCTGCAGGGAGTGAGTTGAACCGGGACGAGGCTCTGTAGCTGAATGACCTCTGTGCCCGGGTAGTCTTAGTTCTGGGTACTAGTAGGGTGACTTTGTCAGTGGTTTGGGTAGTGACTCTAGAAGGTGTAAGTTGGATGGAGGCAGAAACCCCCGGGGGGGGGAGAGCCCGAGTAGAATCTTCTTAGTTGTCAGCGTGGCTCAGTTGGTAGCACATCCACCTCTGGACCAGAAGGTCGTGGGTTCTCGACCCACACCGGGATTGGATTTGCACCTAAATATCACTGGCATCTGAGTGCAGTATTAGGGGGTGCTGTACTGCTGGGGTGTGCCATCCTTCAGATGAGATGTTAAACCGAGGTCCCTTCTGCCCATCCTGGTGCTGTCCTGGTGGGTGTCCAGGTGGAAGTAAAAGAACCCAGGACACTCTTCGCAAAGAGTAGGGAACATTCCCGGTGTCCTGGCCAACATCCCCCTTCCCATAAACCGGTTCATGCAATTATCCAGGCTGTGTGTGGGTGATGATGTGCGATATGGCCGCCACTACACATTCGGTCACTTCACTACCAGTCTAGCATTGCTTGTAAAGTGCTTTGGATGTATGAAAAGTGCTATATAAATGCTGATTCTTCTTCTTCTTCTAGTTAGTAGGCAAGTTTGGTAGCAAAGGCGTTCATCGAGGCTAAGGAGTTTGGCCATGTCATAAAGCTGACAAGTGTAGGTGAGCCTAGGGGCACTGGCCACTAGCCTGCAAGCCTTATTTAGGGTGAGCTGAATCTTGTTGAGGGCTGTGGAGTCAGCAGCAACATAGACTGGGAGGCCGTAATTGACAGGGGACATTACTGAGGACATAATGGCAAGCCTGAGGGCATCAGGTGGGAGGCAGTCCTTGTGACAGCAGAGGATGCCAAGACGAGCATTAGCGGTGGATGCAAGGGCTGTAATGCAGGCATGAAAGGTGAGGGCTGAGTCAAAGGTGATCTCAAGGTATTTGTAAGAGCAAACTTGTTCAAGTGGTTGATGAGTGCTGGGGAAGATTTGGAGGCGGTTGTTGCTGGCTTTGTTTTGGTTGTGGGCAAAGAGCATTGCCTTGGTTTTTTTGAGATTATTGACTAGTCTGCTCCCCTTAAACCAGTTCTCTGCATCACTGAAGGAGCGTTGGAGTGAGTCTTGGAGGGAGGTGGGATCTCTGTGGGCGGCATAAATAACGGCGGTGGCAGCATACAGGGGAATATTGCCAGAACAGGCACTGGGCAGGGTGTTTAGGTAGAGGCTAAAGAGTAGTGGGCCCAAGATAGAGCCCTGGGGAACCCCTGACTGGATGGGATGGGTTTCTGAGAGTATCCCATTGTTTTTGACATGCTGGGAGTGGGTTGATAGGTAACTCACACACCAGGCGAGGGGGCCAGCAGAGAAACCTATATGGTAGAGGGTGTTTAGTAGGAGGGGGTGGGAGACAGTGTCAAATACCTTGGAGAGGTCAATGAGCACTGCTCCAGCTAGGGAACCAGAGTCCAGGGAGGAGTGCAGGAAGTTGGAGAACTCCATTAATGCTGTATTTGTACTGTGACCAGCACAGAAGTCATGCTGTTCCGGGCATAGAATGTTGTATTTTGCTAGATATTCAGTGAGTTGAGTGGCCACCACTTTTTCTAAGGCTTTGGGGGATGGAGATTGGACGATAGTTGCTGGGGGTCGACCTGTCACCTCCTTTGTGAATAGGTGTAACTATAGCTGTTTTCCATGCTGTAGGGGATTGCCCCAGACAGAGTGACCAGTTTAGTAGGCCAGTGAGTGGGACCAGGACATCATCCAGGACCAGCCGGAGTATTTTTGGATCCAGGGAGTCACTGCTAGGACTGTTGCTATTTAGCGCTTTAAGCAGGAGCGGTCTGGCTTCCTGGACTGATACATTGCATAGATAGAACCAGGGGTGCTGAGGATCCGAGGGTGGTGAATCAGGGGTTGGGATGAAAAAGTTACCCGGGAGGACAGGGCTAAGATCTGTAAAGGAGGAGTTAAGGCAGTTGGCAATGTCAGTGGGGTCAGTAAAGGTGGAGCCATTGACTGTAAGCTGGGCTGGGGGGAGCGTAATTTCCCATTTATTTATTTTAATTTGTCCCAGAGGTTCCTGGCACACCCCCATGAGGAGGTGATGGTGGCCTGGTAGTGGTCTGCCTTGGCTTTTCAGATGGCCCACGTGCACCTGTTACGTGCGGAATTATATGCCTGTCTGTCAGCCATCTGGCCCATCTCAGTGGCTATATGCCAGAGGTCATCCCTATTCCTGAGCAGTTGGAGTGGGACAGGGGTGACCCAAGATGTGTTTTGCCTTTTGGAGAGGATCATGGTGAAGGGTGCAAAATGATCACAGGCCTTGTTAAAGGCTTGTGAGAAGAGGCCAAGGGCAGCATCAATGTTGGTTGCATGGTAGATGGGAGACCAATCAATCTGAGCGAAGAACTGTTTGAGTTTTTTCAGTCTGCCTGGGCAGAGATGCCTGCAGCATGTGGCTTGGGCTATATGTTTGGGAGTGGGGGCAGACCAGAGGAATAGGAGAAGGAGAGTGGTCACTTAAGGAATCCGGGAGGACTTGAATATCCTGAATCTTTTGGGGGCGGTTGGAGACAATGACGTCTAGGAGGGCGCAAGTCCCTGTAGTTTGGTTACGTCTAGTGGGTTGGGAGATGAGTTGGGTCAGGTCTAATGCAGCGAAGGTGTCTCTTATTGGTGAGGCAAAGGGGCTGAGCCAGTTCATGTTAAGGTCTCCGGCAAGGACTTGTGCTTATGGAGGAGGGAGGAGAGATATTCAGTGAGAGACAATATCTCTGGGATCTGATTCCTTGGGGGGTACGTAGGAGACTGTGAGATAGAGTGGGCTCTTGGATGAGTCTGGGGTAAGTTTGAGGGTAAGGGTCTGGGCACCATCTACAAGCTTGGGGGCAGGAAGTGCGTGGCCAATGATGGTGTCACGAGCGTAAAATGCACAACCACCTCCATGTTTACCTGCCCGATCATCGCGATATAGGGTGTAGCCCGGAAGGGAGACAAAGGAGTCTGGGGTGGACTTAGTTAGCCAGGTTTCTCCTAGGGGTATGATGTCTGGTTAATGTAGTATGAACCAGCACTGAATGGCAGCATATTTTTTCATTTGGCTTCTGATTGTGTGTTTACAGAGATTTTGTGCACGGTCAGGTTATGTCTCTTGGCCAATGGCAATTTAGATTAATGAAAAACACAAGGCAGACACTTTTTTATAACAATATTTAATGAATGGTGCTGACAGTTTAATTTCTGAAACTTTAAGGGCAAGGTCAGGAAGGAGCAATATGAGAAATCAGAATGTTTTTTTAGAGAGAAAGGAAGGAGGGTGGAGACACATCCAAAGAGAGAGAGAAGGTGAACAGAGAAGGAAGACTGGTCAGCAGAATTTGAGCAGCAGAGGATACCGGGGAATGTGTGCCAGAGAAGAGAAAGAAGTGGGAAGAAGAAGAGATGGAGGGAAAGAGCAGATCAGTAGGGTAAGGTTGGAGGGGAGGAATGCAACCAGAATTTGAAGAGGAGGGATGGGAAAAAAGTGTGCATCCTCAGAGTAGGGAATAAGATTACAGAATGGGGAAGGAATATGCTGAGTGGAAGAACCCAGGGGAGTGTCCTCAACACAGAAAACTAAAAGGTCAGATAGGTCAGCAATGGGCTGCCACAGGGGGGTGAGGCAGCAAGAGCTGTTGATTCAGCAGCTACTTCAAATAGTGGTAGCAGCAGATCAGTGTCTGTGTCACCGCCTCTCCCAGGCTATTAAACTAGTCTGACCACAGATACATCTGACAACTCCAGTACCAAAAATCCAGTTATGTCCAGAAAAGTGAGAAAGTTTCAAGGCATAATTAAAAAAGGCAGACAGTGGCTGACCTATGATGCAAAACTAATGTGCAATGTTTTGTGCTTCGTGTCAGTGGTATGATGAAACCTTGTGCAGAAAAATATCATCTTAAAACTGAAAGCAGTACTTTCACAATATGCATCATCCCAACATGTGAAGTAAGTGCCCTTGGCACACAAAAATGCTGAGACAACATTCATAGTGAAACAAAAAACAGAAGTCGAAGAGTGTCAGAGAAATCCATACAGATAACGGAACAAAAAGAAATGGACCAAATTAGTAAATTGTAAATTGTTCTGCACTGAATATTAGGTTGTAAGAACTGAGAGGCCGTTTTTTTCTGGGCTAATATCATTACAAAAAAGAAACATGGAAATGATGTCATGAGACACAGTCACAGTAGTTGCATGCAGTGCTGTCTCATTATTCACTATATAGCTCAAGATTCTCAAAACATGACTGCTAGTATGTTAAAAGATAATGATTACTTTTCGTTTTGATTTCTGCACAAATAAAAGTGTGACAAGGGAGGGGGCATTTATGTTGTTTGTTTGTTTTGACAATGGCCTATCAGTAAGAGGGTTTCTTGTTCTGACACCAGTCAGTGTACTTGATGTTGAAAGCATTTTAAATGTCCTCATTAATGCACTAGGGACTGAAGGTAGTTTAACCCTTCCTGTACCATGGATTTCTATACGCATCCTGAGGTGGTTATTGAAAGCAAATGTTAATAAGTGCATCATCTGATGGTGGCAGAGACATGTTATGGAATACTTCTGGAGTCCATACCCAAATAAAGCAATACTGCCCGCATCTCATTGATGCACACTGCTGTGCACATCACTTAGAGCTTGCTGTAAAGGACTCTTTCAAAGACTGCTCTTTCTTTAAATCTGTAGAACAGTGATGAAACTTTACTCATTTTAGTACAGGTCATCAAACCATTGGAAAGGCCAAAATGAAACAGGATCTGCTTTAAATATAACTGTGGTCTGACCAATTAACAATGGTGGCACTAGATGACTTGCACATAGCAAATAGGCCATTACTGACCTTGAAAGGAATTGGATTGCTTTAGTGGCTCATTTAGAACATGTCACACTGACAAACAAGCAAGATCATGTCCAAAAATTTCTGGAAATAGTTTAACTTATTAAGACTTTAATGTTTGTTCAATGGGCACACACAACCACAGTATGGGGTAATGCATGTGCAACTTCTTGGTAGCCGAAGGCTAGTGTATGTAGGATGCTAACTGTCATTCGTAGTTACTTTGACCATTTACGCTCTTCATCCATTTAGGGATTACAACACTGTTGGAGTACTAGAAAGTTGAAGGAACCCTCCTGGTGAGGGTTCCACCCCTAGAGGTGCAGTGGTGATTCCTTTGGCTAAAGGTACCTTATAAAAAGCCCAACCGGGGGAGGGGTAGTGAGACTGGGGAGCAACTGGAGGAGGAAGGGTGGGCAGTGGAAGAAAAGAAAAAGGAGCTTCTGAATGAGGCTGGAGGATGCTGGTTTATTTAGCTCCAGAAGGCGGTGTGGCTGGGTGCCCAGCCCATGAAACATCAGGCTTTATCCTTTTCATGTAATGGGTATATGCAACCACAATGTGGAGAAATGCTTATGAAACTTGTTGGTAGCCAAAGGCTAATGTATGGCAGGATGTTGACTGCCATTTGTAGTAATTTTAGCCCTTTATGTTCTCTGCCACTTGAGAGACTACCACACTGCTGGGATACCAGGAAGGCAAAGGGACCCTTTAGGGGTGGGTTCCACCCCTACAGTGGCAGTGGGATTATTATTTTCTTGGCTAAAGGTAACTTCGGAAGAAATCCAAAAGAACTGCAAAGCAGCAGGTGCAAACAGATGAACAATGTGATGACATAGCTGATAGCTGGTGATGAGCGATAGAAATCTGTGGAGGAAACCTCTGGAAATCTAAGGCCTCAGCACCATCCCTCCTGGCATGGCTACTTTTGTTAGGCTCACGGTGCTAATTTGGAATACCAAATCAAGAGGAAACTTCTTCTCACTCTATCCCTCTAAAAGGATAACATTGTGGCAGTGCCACATGTAGATCTCAAAGCTAAAGGACATACCCCAAGAAAGAAGAGAAACCCCACAAAACATGGAAACAAGCCTGCCTCCTGAAACATGGAAAGAGGAGCATAATGATTGCTGAAAGGCTAGCACCCGGCTTTAAGACAGTGAGTAGCCTAACCTTAACTAAAAACTAAAAGAAGGTGATATGGATTATGAGTAGATGGAAATTATACAGATGCAGAGAGACAAGCTTTTGAAGGTGCTGTTGACATGGTCTACACAGCTAAAGGAACCCATATGGGCTTGGAGCCCCAGCCCCTGGCAGCTGAAGTCCTAAATACTATACCTTTATGTGTTGCTGACCATGAGTTTGTATGGCTAAATCTTCCCATGATCAGTTAGACCTTCTCACCACCCGGTGGGACTGCTGAGAGGTATAACAGGAGACAAGCAGCCTGAAAAGGACTTCCACCCAGCCAGGGACTCGCCTTCAAGATGTGGACTTCAAGGGGAGCAAGTGAGCAGGGAAGGGAAATATGACAACAGCCAGTAAAAATGCATTCACATCGTCTGACTGCACTATGCAGAAATAGACTCACTGCATGATTATGCAGAAGGAACAACTGATAGATTGGATTGGACTGAATAAGCACTGCAGCAGAACACCTGATATGATAGTGAATTAACTGAATAGCAAGGTACTTTAAATACAGAAACATAGAAGTTGACTGCAGATAAGGACTGCAAGGCCCATCCAGTCTGCTCATTTCTTTTTCTAACTTATGAATGTGCTATAGGCCTTTGCTCTGTCAATGGCCTGTCTATTCATTCTCATCTGTATTGCTCCCTTATGCCTATCCCACACCTATTTGAAGCCCTGCACTGTATTCATATCCACCACTTCCTGAGGTAGGCTGTTCCATGCATCCACCACGCTTTCTGTGAAAAAGAACTTCCTCATATTACCCCTTAATTGGCCTCCCTCTAATCTCATGCTGTGTCCTCTTGTGCTGCTGTTTTTCTTATACTGAAACATGTTAGACTCTTTCACCTTGTTAATGCCCTTAAGGTGTTTGAATGTTTCAATCATATCACCTCTCTCCCTCCTTTGCTGTAGGGTATACATACTGAGTTCAGTTAATCTGTCCTCATATGTTTACTGATGCAGTCCCTGCACCATTTTGGTTGCCCTTCTCTGGACTGCCTCAATTTGGTTAATGTCCCTGTGAAGGTGTGACCTCCAGTACTGCACTCAGTACTCCAGATGGGGCCTAACCAGTGTCTTGTAAAGAGGGATTATTACCTCCCTCTTCTGTCTTGTGATACCCCTACTAATACAATACTTGCTGTATTGGTATACTGAGTTGCCCAACATCCCTCTAGCCTTACCTACTGCTTTAGAGGTCTGCTTGGATGATTGCAGGTCATTGGTGATGATGACGTCCAAGTCTCTTTCTTCCCTTGTGACTGCCAGCAACTCCCCTCCCAGCCTATAGGTGACTTCAAGGTTTCTTTTCCCTATGTGCATGATCTTGCACTTCTTTGTGTTAAACCCCAGTTGCTACTCTTCTGACCACTTTGCTAGTTTATCCATATCTCTTCTCATTCTGCCCACACTTTCTGGATCATCTACTCTGCTGCAGATCTTGGTGTTGTCTGCAAACAGACAAACCTTTCCCTCCAGTCCATCTGCAATGTCACTAATGAAGATATTGAAGAGGACTGACCCCAGGCCTGATCCCTGAGGTACCCCACTTGTGACTTGCATCTCTTCTGACTGTATACCATTTATCACCACTCTGTTTTTTGCCGTCAACCAGTTTGCCACCCACTTGACCAATGTCTGACCCACCCTGAGCCTACCCAGCTTATTAATCAATCTTCTAAGTGGAACAGTATCGAAAGCTTTGCTGAAGTCAAGGTAGGCAACATCAACTGCTCCCCCTTGGTCCACCACTCTGGTTACCCAGTCAAAGAAATCTTTGAGGATAGTTTGACAGGACCGTCGTTTTGTAAACCCATGCTGTCTTGGATCCTGTGCACCTATGGATTCCAGGTGTTGCACTATCCTTTCCTTAAGGAGTGTCTCCATAATCTTGCCCACTACTGAGGTAAGAATGGCTGGTCTATAGTTCCCTGCCTCCTCCCTGCTACCACTCTTGTGGAGCGGGATCACATGAGCTCTTTTCCAGTCTTCTGGGACCTCTCCTGTGCTCAGAGATTCACTAAACAGTTCTGATAATGGCTCTGCTAGTTCCACCCTTAGCTCCTTTAGTACCCTGGGATGTATGCCATCAGGCCCCATTGCCTTGTCCACCCTGAGCTTATCAAGCTCTTGTAGGACCCTTTCTTTTGTGAAGGGACTAGTGCACACCTCCTTCCCCCCGTGTCCATGGTGCAGAGCTGTGGGCCCTGCCCTGCCCTACCTTCTCTTCAGTAAATACTGAGCAGAAGTATCTATTTAGAATATATGCTTTTACATGGTCTTCCTCTTCACACACACCCTTATCCCCTTTGATCTTAGCAATACCCCCTCTGGACTTTCTCCTTTCACTAATGTATCTATAGAAAGTCTTGTCATCTTCGTTTACTGTTTGTGCTAGTGTTTCCTCAGTTTGGGCCTTTGCCTGCCTTACTGCCTTCCCTGCTTCCCTTAGAGAAGTTTGATATGCCTCCCTATCTTCATCCTGCTGCGTTCCCTTATATTTCCTGAAGGCCAGCCTTTTGACTCTGACCTTTTCTGCTACTGTGTTTGAGAACCAAAGTGGTTTCCTTCTTCTTTTGCACTTCCTTTTCTCACTAACACAATGGGATGTTGCTTCAAGTATTGCATCTTTAATGCTTGCCCACGTTGCCTGTACTCCCTCACCTATATTTCTTTTTGCCAGGGCTAGCTTAACTCTGTTGGCCATCTTATCAAAGTCAGCTTCTCTGAAGTCCCATATTTTTGCCTTAGAATGGAATGATTTAGTTCTAGTGGCCAAATTGAACCATACCATGTGATGGTCATTGGCCCCCTAGGTGACCTTCTACCTGAAGATCTGTGATACTTTCCCTGTTAGTCAGTACTAGATCTAGGATAGCCCTGTCTCTAGTGGGTTGTTGTACCAGTTGCATGAGGCCCTCCCCCTGCAGGGAATCCACCATGTGTCTAGTTCTGGCAGATGTCCCCTGCTAGTATTGACCAATCTGTATCTGGCATGTTGAAGTCTCCCATTATCAGAACCTCACCTTTAGCTGTCATGTGTTGTAGATCTTCTAACAGTAATGTGTCTATGTCCTCCCCCTGGTCTGGAGGCTGGTACACAACTCCAGTACGTATGGTTGTCCCATTTCCTGTTTCCAGGGTGACCCACAGTTATTCTGGCTCCTTATGTGTTTTCTGAATTTCTGTAGCTTTGATATTTTCATTGACATAAAGGGCCACTCCACCCCCCCCCCTTGTTTGCACCTTGGTCTCTTCTAAACAGTACATAGCCAAGTACTGAAGTCTCCCAAGTGTGGTTACTGGTAAACCATGTCTCGCTAATGGCTACTATGTCCAGTTTAGCCTCTGTCATTATTGCCTGCAGGTCTGGGATCTTGTTTCCCAGACTGTGAGCATTTGTGTACATGGTTTTCCATTGGCCAGATTTCAGTGTGTTAGTTGTTGAGTGAGGTCCAGTATTTCCCCTGAGCATTGTATGGGGAGCCGGACCTTTTTCTTTACCAGGTGATGCAAATTAACTACAAACATGCTGAACTCCTGTTTGACCACTAGCTGAGGGGGGAGGGGTGTTTTTCCCATTCAATGTTTCAGGTGCTGCACCCCTCTCCCAATTTGTTAGTTTAAATATTCTGCAAAGACATCAAACATCTGCCCCAATACACTTACTCCCTCCTTAGTCAGATGCAGTCCATCAAATTTAAAGACCATTCGCTCCCCAAACTGTTGCCAGTTCCCTACAAATTTGTATCCTTTTTCCTGGCACCAGCCCATGAGCCACATGTTTAGCTCCCCTATCTGCCCTTCTCTGACCTTCCATCCATCTGTACCCCTCTCCCAGACTGGCAGAATCTCAGAGAAGGAGATGCCGGATGAAATGGATAATAGTTTGCCACCCAGCCTGGTCAGATGTTCCTTGGTCTCCACAACTGACCTGCTGGTGAGATCATTAGTCCCTATGTGTACCAGGACATCAATGTTTTCTCCTGCTTCCTGAACAATTTTAGCAATGCGGTCAGTGTCTCTCTACGCTGATGTACCTGGGAGACATCTGACCATTACTCCTTCCTGGAGATACGTATCAACTCCCCGAATCATGGCGTCTCCTATGATCAGAAGTTTTTTGCATTTCCTTTTTGCTTTTTTTGTTTTGGTTCCTGTTTTGGGAGCATTTTGTTGTGCTAGCTCCTGTGCTGCAGTGTCCTGCTCTGCAGTGTCCTCTGCCTCTTTGCTTGATTTCAGAGATAGAGGCAGATACCTGTTTGTAGTTTTTATATGGTTTGTGGAGGTGATATGTTGGAGAGCACCAAGTGATGGGGCACCCGATTTGCCCCTCCTAAGCACCTGCCAACCTCCCAGACCAACTACCCTCTGCTGTCGAGGTGCTTCTGTTGGATATTGGGGAAATGGCGGGTGGGAAATAGGGAATACATAATGGATTGCAGTGGAATGACACATTTATCTCAGCTAGTGAGTGGTAAGACCCATAACTCATGAGTGGCAAAGCCAGGAGTTAGTTATAAAGGTCTTACCACTCATGTGTGTAGATAAATGTGCTATTCTACTGAAACCCATTATGTACTTGATATGTATAACACCATTTATAATGTTTTTACTGATGTTTTACCTTGTTTTAGCTTAAACCTGCCTTCCTTTCCATCGTAAATTCTCTATCTGGCCCATTGTTCTCTGGGTTCTGTTTCTGGATTTGAAATAACATCTCCACAAGGATATAGGTGCATTGGAGAGGGTTCAGAGAAGGGCAACCAAGATGGTGCAGGGTATGCAGGGAATGTCATAACAGCAGAGGCGTAATGAGCTGGATCTGTACATAGAAACATAGATTTTGACGGCAGATAAGGACCGCTTGGCCCACCCAGTCTGCCCATTTCCCTACCTAATGGATAAGCTGCAGATCCTAGTTAACCAGCAGCCTACTTCTTCCTACCCCAACCCCCTAGAATTTCCTTATGACTGTCCCATGAATGCTTGAATTCCACCACTGTTTTTGACTGCTGGAGACAAGGAGGGAAAGGGAAGACATGATTGAAACTTTTAAATGTGTAATGGGGCTCAATAAAGTGGGAGAAGAGGGTTTACTTGAGAAGAAGGAGGGGGGGTCAAAACTAGAGGGCACAGCCTCAGACTGCAAGGAAAAAGATATTGGGGCTACATGAGAGGGCATTTCTTCACAGAGAGGGTGGTGAAGCCCTGGAACAGACTACCAGACAGAGTGGTGGGGGCTAAATTGGTGAAAGAATTCAAGAGGGCATGGGACAAGCATATGAGGCTAAGTATTGGGGCTGGGCGGGGGCTGGCAGGGAGGGGAGGTGTTGGGGGAAGGCGAACTAGATGGGCCAGTATAGTCCTTTTCTGCTGTCAAGCTTCTATGATTCTATGAACATGTTCTTAGTTAAATAAATGATGTTCTAAGTGAATATATAGAGAATTCTGAGTGATCAACTATGCACAGCAAGTGTTTTCTGCCACAGAGGGGTCCTGAGTCCCTCTGACCTCGAGAGCGAAGCTCAAGAGGTCCATGGGAATCAGAACCCTGAGGTGGCAGATTACACTGGTTATGCATAAAGTTGCTCATCCTGTATTCTTTATAGTGTATAGCGTTATGTGAAATGTGCGCATTGTATTTTTTCTCTTTCACAATGAAACTAACTTATGTAGTCTCTAGAGGTTCTAGAATGCTGTTCTACCACAGAATGGTACAATCACAATCCATTACCTATGAACTGTGGTACAACAGCATTTTGAAAAGGATAGATTTCTGTTTAGAACATAAGTCATCTTCTCACACACCAAGCATATCTGTTTAATGCCAAAATGCCTGGCAAGTATAACTGACACGGATATAGTACATACTGTTAATAATTGTTTTTTATGTAAGGCTTTATCAGACTTGCTGTATTGGTATACTGACTTCCAAAGCTTCTTCCAGCTACTGCCTGCCCCCCCTCCCCAATAATTGCATTTGTTTGTACTAATTCTGGAGCCATAGTTATCACCTGTGCTATTTTCTACTGAGTTCCTAAACTATGTTTCATTCCTTCCCTATAAACTGTACAAATGTGCACAGTGAGTATGCCTGTCTACACCCATCTTCCTTCCATACAAACTGTAGAAATGTAACAGAATGGATGGGGTAGCAAGTAGTATCAAACTAGCGCATTCAAAATCTCTGTTTTGTAATTATGGGGTAGGACCCATGACTGTACATATTGCATAGGTTGCCTGCAAGCATGGGGAAACCTCTCTGTTTTGTAAGGCATATGGGTGTTCAGTATATACGTTGCTGTTGCTGGAATGTCATAAGGTTCTGTCTTTCCATAATATGTTGTGAGACCTTCAATGGACTGCTTTTGCAATCTACTCATCAGCATAGCCACTTAATCCTTAAAGCTACATTGTTTCATAATGGCTATCCTACAAATTACTGAGGCCTCCATTAGCTAGTATTTTCTGATCACCCAATGAGATGCAGTAACTCGTTCTCACGCAGGTCTCAGAGAGGACTGAAACAATCAAAATGTTAACATAGTCAAGTAGGAATAATTACATACAGGCTAAAATAAAGCAAAAAACAAACTGTAAAGGTAAGTACACCCATACAAAGCTGGGTCATAACAGCTGAAGTACAAAAGTATTGGTATGTGACATAATCATAGACAGGGAGCAGAGGATGGGGAAAAATCAAGGAAAAGGAATCAAGGCATCTTTCAACACTAACCTAAATCACCCAACAAATTTCTGAAAAACTATCAAATCACTCTTCTTTCCCCCTGCCCAACCCCCCCCAACCCTAAATGTTGAAGGCTCTACTGTCACTTACCCAGCTAAAGTGGCCTCCATTTTCAACACTTTCTTCACCAGCTGTGCATCCTCTCTCATAGCCTCTCTACCTCACCCCCCCAAGGATGCACCTATCCCAATGCAATCATCCTCCCAGACTACTGGCTTCTCTTTCTGTCATGTCACCCCGCTCAATGTGCTGAAAGCCCTGTGATCTCTCAACCCCTCAAAGGGCAAGTGCCCTTCAGGGCTTGATTCCAAAATGTAACACTTATCTGCCCCTGCCATTGCCACCCCCCTGGCCACACTGTTCAATCTCTCTTTTTCTCTTGCCGACATACCATCCGACTGGAAGTATGCCACAGTCATCCCCCTTCCAAAAGGTGGAGACCCTTTTTCACTGGGAAACTACAGACCAATCTCCCTACTCCCCATCCTAGCCAAAATACAGGAGCGCATTGTCCTAGCCCAACTTTCCTCCTTCTTTGACTCCACCTCTTTCGTTACACCCTACCAATCAGGGTTTAGGAAATTGCCCTCCACCATAACCTCCCTGCTAAGGCTCACTGACGCCATCCTCCTCATGGGCATGGATAAAGGGCACACCACCTCAGCCACTTTCGTCGACCTCGCAAAAGCTTTCGACACTGTCTCCCACCCTCTACTGTTATCCAAACTCTGTAGCGCCAGCCTCTCTGGTGATGCCACCAGTTGGTTTCAATCCTACTTAGTTGGTTGAACTCAGTCAGTAAGAATTGGACCCAACACTTCCTCCCCCCTCCCGGTTACTACTGGGGTCCCACAAGGCTCGGTCCTCCGCCCATTACTCTTCTCAATTTTCAAAAGAGACAATACTGGATATAGTAAGGCCCACTCTCCCATATAACCCAAATGAAGAAAGACTAAAAATAGTGTCCATGTCGTTTATTCATATATCTTCCAGACTGATATTCAACATTTCAGGATATACCCTTCATCAGAACACTGGTCAAATTTCTAAGGAATAATAAACACATAAAAAATATTAATAGCTAATTTTACACAAATTCATATTGCCATATAAATTCCAATAATCTCAATACAATCAAATATTGAAAAATGTCCTTACATATCAAAGTTTACATTCAAATATCTGATATCTTTTTGTGCACAAATGCGTTAGGTTCTAAGTTTGACTCCTCCTTACAGCCACTGTTGAACATAAACCAGACAAAAAGAAAAACGGCATTCTGTCAAAATATTATTTCAAGCCACTCTATTCCTTTTCCAAACCTCTAAAACTCAACAGTTTCAAGCATATCTTTTAGTAGTAATGACTTACTTTTCAAGGTTTCGGGTAACGGGTCTGGCGTCTATTCAGCGGGAGTAAAAATGCAGGGAAAAGGATGGTTCACTTTTAAAGAAAAGAAGCACTGCCTCTGAATCCTGCAACCAATGACAAGCGTTGATGTAAGCACTTATGTGCTCACCTGTGTGCTGGACCCGTCTCTACACGGCACCGAGTATCTTATTTCTCAGTGTCAGAGGCTATTTATGATTCACATGATAAGTCAAAGAGAATAACTCTTATTCCTAAGTAACTATCACAGTCTTTGCCATAACATTAGCTACTTAAGGTACTCAGTGCCGTGTAATATTTTGACAGAATGCCGTTTTTTGTCCCCTCTCTCTACCAATAAGCAATACAGACTGAAAGCGGTTACAGTTCAAAGAGTCTAGAAGACAAGATTAAAATTTCATGACCTCAGGTTAGTGCTTTACCTGATTTGCTTTGTATTTTGGTAATGGGAACCTTTTTGAGTAATATGAGAACTGTATAATGACTTTAGGTATTATTCACGGAACCAATTGGTGACGGGTTAAAAGTTAAGTTTAAGTGATGTCGTTTTAACGTTTCTACTGTATTTTCACCTATTCTGGTTTATTGGTCTTTTACTTAGAGACAAAAAACCTTTATGGAGTAAAATGATGTTTTGTAAAAAAATTTATTTACAGTATAACAGTTTGTTAGACTGGTCGGATCAAATGGCAATGTACGAACACATATACTGTATATTTTTCTAGATTAAAAAACTGTTTCATGAGAAAATTTGATATAGTGGTATATTGAGTAATGTAATAGTATTAATATTAAAGCAGAATAATTGCTTTAGTTGATTTTCTTTTTGTCTGGTTTATGTTCAACAGTGGCTGTAAGGGGGAGTCAAACTTAGAACCTAACGCATTTGTGCACAAGAAGATATCAGATATTTGAATGTAAACTTTGATATGTAAGGACATTTTTCGATATTTGATTGTATTGAGTTTATTGGAATTTATATGGCAATATGAATTTGTGTAAAATTAGCTATTAATATTTTTTAAGTGTTTATTATTCCTTAGAAATTTAACCAGTGTCCTGATGAAGAGTATATCCCGAAACGTTGAATATTAGTCTGGAAGATATATGAATAAACGATATGGACACTATTTTTAGTCTTTCTTCATTTGGGTTATATGGGAGAGTGGGCCTTACTATATCCAGTATTGTCTCTTTTGATTGTATAGTGTCAGCTATATACTGGAATTAGGCTCACCCCGTGTAGAAGAAAAAACCTTTTTACATGTTTGAGGAATACGGGCTGTACTGGATGAGTTTTTCTTTCTTCTCAATTTTCCTAAATGAACTTTCCTTAGTCTGCACTCACACATCCATACACCTGTATGCTGACGATACCATACTCTACGCAACAGGCCCCTCCCCCGATGAAGTGACCTCTACTCTCCGACATGATTTTAATGCGGTACAGCATTGGTTTAGCTCAAACCAACTTTTTCTAAACCCCAAGAAAACAGTCTCCCTAACATTTGGGACTAGGCAAAGGCTCTCCAGATTCCTTTCTAGCCCCACTTTCCTCACTGCTGAGGGAACTCCTCTAGAGACCTGTACCTCCTTCAAATACCTCAGGGTCTGGCTCGATCAGCACCTTGACTTTTCCACTCACATCGACGCTATCCACAAAAAGCTGCACCCAAAACTAGGAGCCTTATATCGGAACAAAGGTAGCCTACCTCTAGCAACCCGCAAGGAAATTGTCCTAAAAATGATCCTCCCAATACTGGACTACGGGGATACAGTATACTGCGCTGCTCCCAAGTCAGCCCTAGCCAGCCTTGACCCTCTCTACCACTCTTTCTGCCATTTTGCCATTGACTACCCAATTATGACACATCACTGTGACCTCTACAGCCCCCTTGATCTAACATCGCTCCACCTCCGTAGACACACCCACAGCATTAGGACTACAGTGAAATTCTGGTCACAGTCCCTTCCCCCCCCCACCTTACATCTGCCCTCTCAGTCCCACCACAATCCACCTACTCCCTCAGGAGTGGTAGCTCCCGGTTACTATATGTCCCGCATATGGCCACTTCAAGGAGCCAAGCGGCATTCAGATACCGCATGCCCAAAGTTTGGAACGCTCTCCCAGCAAGCATTTGTGACTTCGCCAACTCGTGTCACCTAAATCTCCTCCTCAAGGCACACTTCTCCACTATTTGCACCTGCACATAGGGTCACCTAGGAGTTGAAACCTCAAGTCCCCTACTCGTGTTTAGGCCCTCCTGTTGTTACTCTTAGCACACCTCCCCCGTGTTCTGCGTTCATGCTATATAGAGCATAATGTAGGGGTTACAGATGGTAGTCCTACATCTAAGCCATGTATATCCTCTCTATCTTCCCTCATTGCTTGATTTCATAGCTAACTCTGCAAATGGACAATAGTTACATGCACTATTTCCCCTAAGTTTGTAAAATGTATCTGCTTTCATGTGATTCTACTAATGTTATGAACTTGCATGCTCCAGTTTCTCCCTTGGAGGCCTCAAAAACACTCTGTATAGTGTACTGCAATCATGTACAATCCTCCTCTTCTGTATTGCATATGTAATTCACAGTCATGTACACCCTACTTGTGTTTATGTTTTTATGCTCCAGTTGTCCCTTTCCCCCAGGACGCATCTGGAATCGAGCGGAACCTGCTCAGTATGCCTTTCCTGGTAAAACGCTTAAATAAATAAGAAAATAAAAAACAAACACAGGGGATTCTAAGGTGACAGAAAAGACTTAGCTCGAACACTTGCAAGCTAAATGGATTCCACTGCTAGAGAAGGAGTTAGTTCTAGGTTTCTGGTGCTAAACATTTAAAGGCCTTTATACTAAATTCATGTATAATCTTGGAAAATGAGCTGGTAAGTGCTGTTGCTGAACACAGTTGTTTCTATCATTTATATAATCAATATGTACATAGGGAGTTTATAGTATTGTAAATATACTGTATGGGGGGATTCACAAAGAAATGTGCTCGACGCATCCCAGCTGCGACAGCCCAAATGAGATGGGCCAAGCCCCAACTGTGGTATTCACAGAAGATGCATCAGAAGATGCTCCCAGTACATCCCTTCTGTGAATACCACAACTGCACCCAAGACAAGATGCACCAGCACAACCCCCTGGTCGGGCTGGGAAACTGATGCGCCGTGCCCAAGGTTAGTATTCACAGCCCTAAATGGGGCTGCAAAAGGGGCCATTAGGCATGCAAAGTGCAATGGGATAATTTTGTTCAGGTTATCACATTTTGATGGTAAAGTAAGCTACAAATTTATATATTTTTTAATTTTAGAGTAATTTTATAGTTATATATAACTGAAGGTTAGGAGAAGCTGGGCTGGGAGGATGTGGGGACATGGGTACACGTTAGGGAAGCAGGAGAGTGGTAAACTGCAATAGCTGTAGGGCAGCAGTCTTTCTGGGGGTGATGTGAAGTAAAGAGGGATGTCCTGTGTGTAACAGCCTGGAGCAGCTAAGGGCTGAAATAAGGCTACTCAGATGGGAGCTGGGGAGGATGGTGTGGAAAGTCAGAGGAGCAGAGCAGTGGAGGGAAAGGCAATGGGGTGATGCCCAGGGGAGTGACGCCATCAAGCAGAGGACTGGAGTGGGGAGGAGTACCCAATATATAGGAGCACCTTTTCCTCAGAAGACTAGGGAGCCCAGGGTGGAGGAATGGCAAGTGGTAAGGGGAAGGGGTTGGAATGTGAAAGTAGCATCAGGGGTGGGAAATACTAAAGGGGTGCCTTTATTGAACAGATTTGCACCACTGTCTGGAAGGAGGAAGGGGGCAACAGGAAATGAGGCAGGAGGTCAGGCTGAGCCAGGGTTGAGAGCAGATGTGCAGAGGAGGGGAGGGAACTACTGAGGGTGGGCAGGGAAGAAAATGCAGGCAAAATGGAGTGGAGGATGGGGGGAGGGAGAGAAAAGGAATAGAAGAGAGGATGGAAAAATGAAAGCAGATACAGATAGTCGGGAGGGGCAGATTGGGAGATGGAAAAACATTTATGGGGATAATAATTTGTGGATGCGTAGATAAGTTCACCAGGGTGCAGAGGGAGCAGTTACTTGGGGAAGCAGCTAGTACCGAAGGTAAGAAAGGAAGGACTGGGAGCACTGATGCAGGGGATGGAAGAGCGGCAATCATAGGGGACTCCATAATTAAGGGAATTCACTGGGGAAGGAAAGGGGACTCAAATGAAAGCAGGAGGGTGGTTTGTATGCCATTGCCAGGGATAACAGCAGGGAAGGTAGGCCCAAGAACAAGGGAAATAGTAAGGGAGGTTGGAGGAAAACCTAATTTAGTTATACATTTGGGAACCAATGACCTAGCTGGGGAGGAGGTTGAGATAGTGCAAAGTAGGTTCAGGAAGTTAGGGAAGATCTGCAGGGAGGAAAGAATGGCAGTGGACCTGGTAGTCCCTCGATGGGAGAGGAGGTCCCACAAATCCTGGCCAACTCAGCCTGGAGATGAGCAAGGCAGCAAGGAAAAAAGTGCTTGGGCTATAGAAAATTCAGAAAGACCGAGAGAGAGCTGGATAGGGAAAATTACCCAAGGTTGACTAGTGAGGCAAGTAAGGAAGTCTGGCTAGCAAAGGCACAGAAGGAGTTGCAGATAGCTGACGGAATTAAGAAGGAGAAGAAGGCTTTCTTTCACTATATAAGTGAGAAAAGGGACAAGAAGAAAGGGATTGTTAGGCTTAAGAAAGGGGTGGAGTGGGTGGAGGATAATGGAGAAAAAGCAGAGTTACTAAATGAATACTTCTGTTTTGTTTTCACCAGGGAGAAGGATGGTTCAGTGCCTTCAGAAGAGAAAAGAGGAGTCGGGGAGGGGGAAACGGATGTAGTAATAGAGGAGGATAGAGTGAAGGAGGGTCTTCTGGCATTAAAAAGTGGACAACTCACCAGGCCCGGACAGAGTACATCCAATGGTACTAAAGGAACTGGCTGAGGAGCTGACAGGGCCACTGGCAGACCTATTTAAAGTTCACTAGAGTCAGGCATGGTACTTCAGGACTGGAGAATAGCACATGTAGTGCCCCTTCACAAAGCAGTCCCAAGGATAATCCAGCAAATTACAGACCAGTCAGTCTGACCTCAATTGTGGGCAAGCTCATGGAGACCATACTAAAGGATAAATTGGTAGAATATGTAGAGGAGCATGGTCTCCAGGATGAGAGGCAGCATGGGCTCATGGGGGGGGAGATCGTGTCAAACAAATCTGATTGACTTCTTTGACTGTGTCACTAAGAAAGTAGACAGGGGCCAAGTGGTAGACATCCTCTATCTTGATTTCAGTAAGGCCTTTGACTCTGTGCCCCACAAAAGGTTGATCAAGAAGTTGGTGGATCTTGGAGTTGGAGAAAAGATGGACAGATGGGTGGAAAGCTGGCTGAGAGACAGAACCCAGATGGTGGTTGTAGGGGGAGAGTTATCTGGCACCGGAGAGGTAACCAGTGGGGCCCCACAGGGCTCCGTGCTAGGGTCGGTGTTGTTCAATGTCTTCATCAATGACATTAGTGATGGCATTAAAGACAAAATGTGCCTATTCACAGATGACAGCAAGCTCTGTGGTAGAGTGGACACAACTGAAGGGATGCAGGACCTACAGAAAAATCTGGAAAGCTGGGGAGGTGGTCCAGGATCTGGCAGCTTGGCTTCAATGCCAAGAAATGCAAAGTTATGCATATTGGAGCAAAGAATCTAAGGACAGAGTATTACCTGGGTGTAGTCAGAGTATCTGCATCAGAGGAGAAGGACCTAGCAGTGATGATCACTAGTGACCTGAAGCACTCCACGCAGTGCAAGAAAGCAGAAGCAAAGGCAAACAAGATGCTGGGATGCATAGATAAGGGGATCAGTAGTAGGAGACAGGAGGCTATACTGCCCTTGTACAGCTCACTGGTAAGGCTGCATCTAGAGTATGGAGTTCCTGGTTCCCACACCTCAAAAAGGACATAAACTCGTTGGAAAAGGTTCAGAGGAGGGCTACAAAGATGATAGCTGGTCAGCAGGGCAAGACATATGAGGAGAGGTTGAAGGCACTGAACATGTACTCCCTGGAAGATAGGAGAGAGAGAGAGAGAGGGAGGAGAGAAAGAGAGAGAGATAACATGATTGGGACCTTCAGGTACTGAAAAGGGATAAATAAGGTTGATAAGGAGAATCTCTTTAAGCTGAGTGGCAACCATAACAAAAGGGGGCACAGTCTTAAGTTGGTGGGTGGGAGGTTTAGCAGGGAGGTCAGGAAGCACTTCTTCACAGAGAAGGTGGTGGACATTTAGACTGTGCTGCCAGAACAGGTAATCTCGATGAAGACAGTGGGCAGCTTTAGGACAGGCTGCGATAGGCATGGGGAAGGTAAGGATCATGGGAAGGGAGGATGGGAGAAGTGGGCAGGGAAGGCAGGGACATTAGCTCAAGCTGTGGACCCTACAATACGAGCAGACTTAATAGAACAAATGGCTTTCTTCTGCTGGCTTCTTTGTATGTTTGTATATTCGTATTTGCATGTCATTATGGCCCCAGTTGCATGACACTTGCAGGGATGCACCCGGCAGAATGCACCGTGCTCCTTGCAAGAGCTGTGAGTGGTAAACACTGAACACTGAAACCCTGATTGTCAAGCGGCAGCCCCCCCTCATCCAAATCCCTATAATGTATGAATTATTACCAGGCATCCCTGGTAGTCTAGTGTCCACCCCCCCACCCATATCCCCATGATGTCATAATTATCACCAGACATCCCTGGTAGTCTAGTGGAACCCTCACCCTTCCCCTAGCGGATCACATTTTGATTTTTATGACTCCAAAGCATCCCTCATGGTCAAGTGGCCCCCCCACCCACTCAGACACCCCCCTCCCACCCGCTACCTCTGTCCCAGCAAGTGCTAAAGCAGGGATGGCTTTAGGGTTTTGAGGCCCCCAGCAGGATTAGCAAATACATGGGGCCCACTTCTTGGCCCACCTCCATGTGTTTCACACTACCTCATATGGGCAACATTTTATTTTATTTTCAAGTACAACCAGTGGCATATTTATATTTTTAGTGGGACATATAAGTGTTAGTCTTGGGCATGTTCTTCTCATCCCATTCATTTTCAACCATCTGCCTCTTATTGGCTGTATCACAGCCTAGTGAAGCAATTCATGGCATCATGATGCAACTTCAGAAGGAGCTGCACAGCTTTTTATTGTTTTTATAAGAAGACAGTAAGATGAAAAAAATTAAAATTACATGGTAAAATGCTCTGGATGGGGCCCCCATGAGCATGGGGTCCCCAGCAACTACAGGGTTCGCTGGTGCCTAAAACTGGCTATGGCTAAAAGTCATCAGGCAGCACAACCCACCCACATACTGCCACGGCTGCCCACCTACTGTGCTGTCAGTGAATGACAGCATACAGTATGCCTGTAAGCACAGTGGTGGACCCTGTTGACCAATGGGCTTGCAGTGTGCACTGTAAACTTTCATTCACAACTTTGTGAATGACCTGTGTGGTGATATTTATGACATTACAGGGATAAGGGCAGAGAGGGGGAACACTAGACTACCAGGGATGCCTGGTAATAATTCATACATTACAGGGATACAGGTGGGGGGAAACTCTAGACTACCAGGGATGTTTGGTGACATGTTTGACATTATGGGGATACAGGCGGGAGGGGACACTGGACTGCCAGGGTAGGCAGGCTGCTGTGCTACTGTCTGTGGTCTAACTAATGACCTAATACAGTGGCAGAATCACCTCCTCCCTCCTCGAGGATATACCCCTTGCAATACAACCCAGCATTTTGTTGGCCTTTGCAGCTGCCTTCCTACATTGTGCTGAGTTGTTCATTGACCCTGTAATAAGCACACCCAGATCCTTCTCCTCCTCTGTCTGGGCTAGCTGCACTCCCCCTAGCTGGTAACTCCTCCTTGGGTTCTTCATCCCAAAATGCAGCACCTTGCACTTTTTGGCATTAAAGCCCAGTTGCCAGGTGTCTGACCAGGTTTCAAGCTTTGCCAGATCATCCTGCAACCCCTGCCATCCCCTAGGTCATCCACCACCACGCCTACCTTGGTATCATCAGCAAACAGACTGATCTTGCTCTTGATGTCCCATGATATGTCTGCAGTGAATATCCCAGACAACACTGGTCCCAACACTGAGCCTATGGGACACTTCGTCACTGCCATTGGGTGTGAGGCTCCCACCACCACCACCCTCTGTTGCCTTCCCTGCAGCCAGTTTCCTACCCATCTCACCAGCTTTGCACCCGCCCTGTGCCTACTAACTTCCTTCCCAGCCTTCCATGTGGCACTGAGTGAATGCCTTACTGAAGTCCAGATACAGGACATCCACTGCATGGCCCCTGTCCAGTTGCCTAGTTACCCAGTCATAGAACTCCACCAGGTTGGTTTGGCAGGATCTGCCACGTATGAAGCCATGCTGTCTGCTGTCCTGTAGTCCTTTGGCCTCAGGAGGCCACCAGCCTCTCCTTCAGGATAGTCTCCATTAGCTTACCCACGATGGATGTGAGGCTCACTGGTCTGTAGTTTCCGGTTCATCCTTGGGGTCACTCTCTTGTGGAGGGCACCACAGACCATCCTCCAGTCCTGAGGGTACACACCCGAATGTAGTGAGTCATTAAATAGGTCTGCTAAAGGTTCTGCAAGGACCTCTGCCAGCCCTTCAGTACCCTGGGGTTGATGCCATCTGGGCCTGGCGCCTTGTCCACCCTCAGTGCCTTCAAACCCTCTGAACTCTGCTCTCCATGTTTTCCCCATCTGTCACCACTTCCCCTGCTTCTGCCATTTCTCCCACCTTGGGTGTCACCCCTCTTCTCTTTAGTAAATACTGAGCAGAAGTACTAATTCAATAACTCCGCCTTATATCACCCTGCTCCACCAACCCCTCCTTCCTAATCCTTACTATGTGGTCCTTACAGCTCCTTTTCTCCCTGATGTACTTAAAGAGTCCTTCTCCTCCTTCTTAATGCCTTGTGCCAGCCTGAGTTCGTAGATGCTTTGGCTCCCTTACTGCCCTTGTCACCTCCTTGATTCTGCCAAGTACTCCTCCCTGTCCTCCCCTCCCTGTTTTCTTGTACTTCCTAAAGGCCTCTTTTCCTCCTTACCTTTTCCATGACCTCCTTGCTCAACCAGATCGGTTTCTTGGCCCTAGCCTTCTTGCTCTGGGCTTTGCAGCAGGTTTTGGTTGCCTCCACTATCCCCAGCTTTATGAGCTCCCACCTCTGGTTAGTGTCCATACTAGATTGAATTCTGGCCAGGTACCCTTTTACCACTTCCCCCATCCTCCCAAAGTCGGCCCTCCTGAAGTCCAGCACTATTGTGCCAGATTCCACTCCTTCCTTGCCCATATCCAATGTGAGCCATACTGAGCGGTGGTCACTCCCTGACAGCGGTTCCTCTGCTGTAAGTTCTCTCACAAAGTCCCCATTTGCCAGCACAAGGTCAAGGGTATTTCCTAACCTGGTTGGTTCACTGACCATTTGCAGCAGGAAGCTGTCCTGGAAGGCATCCAGCAGTACCTGCTCCCTTCTGTTCCTGGTTATTGGGGTGCTCCAGTCCACTCCTGGCATGTTGAAGTCCCCCACAATCACCACACTACCCTTCTCGCAGGTCCTCCTGATCTGTCCCACTAGTTCCCTGTCTAACTCCTCCGTCTGAGATGGTGGCCAGTACACCACTCGCATTCTAAGAATCCTATTCTTGGAATCCTGGATTTGCATCCAAAGTGACTCCGTACTACCCTCCTCCCCTTCCTCCCTTACACACTTCAGTCCTTCCTTCACATATAGTGCCACCCCCCTCCTTTCCCAATCACTCTGTCCCTATGAAATAACCTGTACCCTGGTACAGACAGGTCCCAGTCATTGTATTGGGTGGCCCATGTTTCCGTGATGGCTGCAATGTCCACTTCTCCCTCTGCCATGAGAACCTGTAACTCTGCAGTTTTCCTCCCAAGGCTCCTAGCATTAAGGGTAACCACCTTCCACCCTTTCCCCCTCCCATCCTGCCCTCCTTTCCTAGCATCACCAACAGTACTTGCCATTTGTCCTTTGTCACTGTTATGGAGGTAAGCTCATATGGTTTCCCAACTGTAGTCTCTGCATATCTCTTCCCAACTGCCACCTCCACCCTAGTTTAAATTCCCAACTTCCTCTATGTACTCCTCCATCCTCTGTTTCACACTTTCTTTCCTCCTCACTCAAGTGTAGTCTGTCCTTGGCATTGAGACTACTGTCCTCCCAGGTCCCTCCCCCCCAACAGCCCATACCCTTTAGCACAGCACCAGGTTCTTAGCCATCCGTTAAATTCCTCTATTCTCAGCTTTCTTGTTGTGCTTGCCTTTGTACGGAAGTATCTCTGAAAAAGTCACTGATCTTCCTGCCCCTCACATAATTGTGCTAGTTCCTCAAACCTCCTCTGACTGTATCTACTGTCTTGTCAGCCAGGTCATTTGTCCCAAGATGTATAATTAAATGAGGCTTGTCCCTACCCTTCTAGCATATTTCAGAACAGACTGTCCCACCCTTTCCACTGTCATTCCTGGCATGGCCTCCAACCAAATGCGACTATGCCTCTCCCTTGCTACCCCACCTAACTCCTCT
Organism: Neoceratodus forsteri; assembly: GCA_016271365.2. Classification (NCBI taxonomy): domain Eukaryota; kingdom Metazoa; phylum Chordata; order Ceratodontiformes; family Ceratodontidae; genus Neoceratodus; species Neoceratodus forsteri. The sequence goes on from CM057452.1 coordinate 908,476,857, forward strand.
TAGTATTGAGTCCCCAGCACTAAGATTCCACCCTCTTACTCCCTGCTTGCTTCCATTCATCTCCTCTCTTATTTCCAGCTCCTCTTCTTCCTCCTGCATTATTTCCCTTTTACCCTATGCAATTCTCCCAGCAGAACTTCCCCGCTCCAGTTTGGTCCAGGCATTTATCAATTACTCCTCTAATTTCATCATTTCCCTCCTCCACCTTCTTCCTCTCTAGCAGTGCACAACTATTTTCTGAAGACCCTTCACAAATGCCCACTCCCTCTCTCTTCATAGTAACCTGTTCTCTCCTTTCTACTCCATGACTTTTGCATCTTCTTCGCCTCCCCTCACAAGTCCCTATCTCCTCCTTCCATTTGTCTTTTGTCTCCTGACCTGGTTTCCCCGGCAATTGTTCTTCCTGGCCTGGGCCCCTTTGTCTCTGCTTCCCTTCTTCTGACCCTCTCCTCACCACTGTTGGCTTAAATCGCCTCCCTCATCTCCCTTCTTCCTCCTCCAGTATTGGGCTAACCCACCCCAATCTGCCTTGCCTGTCTTAGTTCCTCCTGCAGACCCTCAATCTCCTTTCTAAGTTTTTCTATGTGGTTGCACACTAAACATCCTCCCACACTCCAGGCAATTTTAGAAAGATTGGTGCACATGAGTTTTGCAGCCTACCACTCTACCCATTGCTGTCGTTGCCCACCAGTGACCCCCCACCTTCCAGATGCAGGATACCAAACACTCCCCCAAGTCTCCCCTCTCCCTCCTCTATCAGTGCAAAACATTTTCTTTATTTCCATTACCTCCTTTGTTGCACACATTTAGATATATTGAGCAACTGCTTTTTATATTCCTATCCTTCCTATCCACACTCAAAAACAGACTTTAAGTAGCCATTGCACAACCTTCTTCAAACTCCTACTCCTTTTTTCCCCAATGCAATATCAATGCAAAGAAGTAATAATGAAAGCTCTTAGATTTTCATTTACTTCCCTTCCACTGAGAGAGCAGTCACCTCTTCACTTGCTGCTGTTCCTTTCCTGGTTTGTGAGCACAAGGTCCAGTATTGCCTTCTGCAGAGTTGGTTCCATGATCAGTTGCTTGAGGAAGGCACCTTGAAGGGGGTCAAAGGATAAATCTGCTCCTGATTGAAATTGCTGCTGCTGGGAGGCTCCATTCCATGTCTGGAATATTGAGGTCTCCAACCAGCACCACCTCACCATTGTCTACCATCCTTTGGATGGTTAGCATTGGCTCCCTATCTGTTTCTTCACAACTTAAACACTTAACATTTGATTTGTATTGAAGCAGTCTATCAGAAAACTTTGTGTTGCCACACAGACTGAAACAGCAGGTGGGAGAAAAGGTGCAAATTATCCCATTCACCAAAATGAGGGGCTAACTACAAAGCCTTTTTTGTAAGTATCAGAAATACAAACAGACCACTTCTCAGTGCAGCTCAACCTCTGCCAGGCATATTTTAAATCAAGGATGGAAATGAAAAAGGAAAAGTGTGGCCCACTTGGAACTGAACCTCAGACCCCTGGTATGCCATTCCAGTGCTCTAACCATTAAGCTATAGGCTCATGGTATGCCCCATGTACGGTGACACCAACACAGTGAACTACATCACTGTCTGCAAAAAAGACACCTTGCTTACAGGTCGCTGTGTTGGTGTGCCCTAAACTGGGGAACATTGTCTCCCGGTCCTGCACCCCATCTTTGAATCAACTCCAACTCGAAGTTGATAATCATTAGTTTGGGGAGTGCAGGGGCAAAGCCCCTCACATGGAGGTTGGGGGGCAAAGGCCCCTGATACAAAACCAAGACCGGGAGACATATGGGAGTTATGTCGACCATAACTTGTGGTCGACATAACTCCCATCGCTATGATGCCAGTCAACAAAAGTTTTGTCGAACTGGCCTCATAGAGCCTAGGCTCACATAGTTAGCAGGCATGAGTCTTTCCTTAAATCCACACAAATTCCTCTCTCATGTGTTGCACAATACTGCAACATAGCAACATATCAGAAATACAAACAGACCACTTCTCAGTGCAGCTCAGCCCTCTGCCAGGCATATTTTAAATCAAGGATGGAAATCAGAAAGGAAAAGTGTGGCCCACTGGGAATTGACCCCTGGTAAGAAGTTCCAGTGCTCCAACCATTAGCCTATAGGTTCACATAGTTAAGAGGTTCAATTCCCAATGGGCCACACTTTTCCTTTCTCATTTCCATTTTTTGTAAGTGGTAAGTCAGTTTCTTCCTTGTGAACATACTTTCATTCAAACTGGTTTTTATTCAAACAACTGAGGATTTTGAATGGCTCTGCTGATTATAAACTTAAATAAGTTAATTTGTAACAGTGATCCTGCACTTAGCAATCTACAACCTAGATGCTTACATGCAAAAAAATACAATAAAAACCTGACAACAGTCTAAAAATAAGCCTATAAAACACAAAATGCATCTGAACATTTATTTTTACCTAAAAAAATAATTGCAGCCCAAGTAAAACTCAAGTAAATTACAGATTACCCTGACTACTGTATCAGCACACATGGGCAGGGTCACTGGAAAATTGTTGGAAAAATGAAAATAACATGAAATTGTGGAAATTTTTTGCAAAAATTATGGGGAAATTGCGGTAATGTTCTACTAAAGACCCTGAGTGCTTTGCAGTAAATCTTTTACTGTTTTCTGTAGCATATATTAGTCAGTATAAACTGCTGAATGAATACATTGCCACTTGAATGTGTTTTAAACTGGAAGAAAAGCTTATGATCCTAAAATGAATGCTAAAGGGATAAGATGGGTTGCCTACCTTCCAAAATTTAAAAGCATCTGCCTCTTACCCTGCTAAATAAATAGATTCTATTTAGTGAGCCACAGAAAATCTCTACGATTTCAGGTTACTTTAGTTTTTCCACAATTTTCCAGTGGCCCTGCCCATGTGTGCCGATACTTTATTTTGTATCATCCAATGTAATATAAATGAAAACTGCTTTCAGGATGGAGTGCAGTCCTCAGATGATGAAAAGGTTGGTGGGAAGCATGGGCGGTTAAACTGAAGCATTGCTGATTACAACAGAGCAGTGTGTGGTTCTTCCTTACTGATTCTATAAGCAGCAAAGCAGAACAAATGCACAGCAGAGCAGCATATCCAGAAGCAAATAGTTTGATGCCTTTTATTAGAAAAACATAGATGTCACAAAAGAAAACAATGGCTAAGCTTTCGAACCAACCAAATTCTTCCTCGAAGACTTATAACAGTTGCTCAGAGAGTCATAGAAACATAGAAACATAGAAGTTGACGGCAGATAAGGACCGCAAGGCCCATCCAGTCTGCCCATTTCTTTTTCTACCTTATAAATGTGCCATCGGCCTTTGCTATGTCAGTGACCTATCTATTCATAGTCATTTGTATTGCTCCCTTATGCCTATCCCATGCCTGTTTGAAGCCCTGCACTGTATTCATAGCCACTTTCTTGTGGTAAGCCATTCCATGCATCTACCACCCTTTCTGTGAAAAGAATTTCCTCACATTCCCCTTAATCGGCCTCCTCTAATCTCATGCTGTGTCCTCTTGTCCTGCTATTTTTCTTATATTTAAACATGTTAGACTCTTTCACCTTGTTTATGCCCTTAAGGTGTTTAAATGTCTCGATCATATCACCTCTCTCCTCCTTTGCTCAAGGGTATACATATTGAGCTCCGTTAATCTGTCCTCATATGTCTTCTGATGCAGTCCCTGCACCATTTTGGTTGCCCTTCTCTGGACTGTCTCAATTTGGTTAATGTCCTTGTGAAGGTGTGGCCTCCAATACTGCACATGAGTACTCCAGATGGGGCCTAACCAATGTCTTGTACAGAGGTTATTACCTCCCTCTTACGACTTGTGATACCCCTACTAATACACCCTAACACCCCCTAGCCTTACCTACTGCTTTAGAGGTCTGCTTGATGATTTCAGGTCATCAGTGATGATGATGCCCAAGTCTCTTTCTTCCTTCTTTGTGACTGCTAGCAACTCCCCTCCCAGCCTATAAGTGGCTTCAGGGTTTCTCTTCCCTATGTGCATGATTTTGCACTTCTTTGCATTAAATCCCAGTTGCCACTCTTCTGACCATTCTGCTAGTTTATCCAGATCTCTTCTCATTCTGCCCACCCCATCTGGATCATCTACTCTGTTGCAGATCTTGGTGTCATCTGCAAACAGACAAGCCTTACCCTCTAGTCCATCTGCTAGGTCACTAATGAAGATGTTGAATAGGACTGGCCCCAGGACTGATCCTGAGGTACCCACTTGTGACTTGCATCTCTTCTGACTGTATACCATTTACCACCACTCTCTGTTTTCTGCCAGTCAACCAGTTTGCCACCCAGTTGACCAACTTCTGACCCACCCGAGCCTACCTAACTTATTTATCAATCTTCTATGTGGAACAGTGTCAAAGCTTTGCTGAAGTCAAGGTAGGAGACATCAACTGCTCCCCTTGGTCCACCACTCTGGTTACCCAGTCAAAGAAATCTATGAGATTAGTTTGACAGGACCTTCCTTTTGTAAACCCATGCTGTCTTGGATCCTGTGCCCTATGGATTCCAGGTGTTGCACTATCCTTTCCTTAAGAGTGCTTCCATAATCTTGCCCACTACTGAGGTAAGACTGACCGGTCTGTAGTTCCCGCCTCCTCTGCTACCACTCTTGTGGAGTGGGATCACATGAGCCCTTCTCCAGTCTTCTGGGACCTCTCCTGTGCTCAGAGACTCACTAAACAATTCTGCTAATGGCTCTGCTAGTTCCTCCTTTAGCTCCTTAAGTACCCTGGGATGTATGCCATCAGGTCCCATTGCCTTATCCACCCTGAGCTTAGCAAGCTCTTGTAGGACCCTTTCTTTTTGTGAAGGGAGTAGTGCTCACCTCCCTCCCCTGTGTCCATGATGCTGAGCTGTGGGCCCTGCCCTACCTTCTCTTCAGTGAATACTGAGCAAAAGTATCTATTTAGGATAGATGCCTTTACAGGGGTCCTCCTCCTCACATGCTCCCTTTTCTCCATTAAACATGCAATACCCCTCTGGACTTTCTCCTTTCACTAATGTATCTATAGAAAGTCTTGTCACCTTCTTTTACTGTTTGTGCTAGTGTTTCCTCAGTTTGGGACTTTGCCTGCCTTACTGCCTTACCTGCTTCCCTTAGGGCAGTTTGGTATGCCCCCTATCTTCATCCGCTGTGTTCCTTTATATTTTCTGAAGGCCAGCCTTTTGGCTCTGACCTTTTCTGCTACTGTATTTGAGAACCAAAGTGGTTTCCTTCTTTTTGCACTTCCTTTTCTGTCTAACACAATGGGATGTTGCTTCAAGTATTGTATCCTTAATGCTTGCCCACTTTGCCTGTACCTCCTCACCTGTGTTTCTTTTGCCAGGGCTAGCTTAACTCTGTTGGCCATCTTATCAAAGTCAGCTCCTCTGAAGTCCCATATTTTGCCTTGGAATGGGATGATTTAGATGTAGTAGCCAAATTGAACCATACCATGTGATGGTCACTGGCCCCCAGGTGACCTTCTACCTGGAATCTGTGATCCCTTCTTTGTTAGTCAGTACTAGATCTAGGATAGCCCTGTCTCTGTGGGTTGCTGTACCAGTTGTTTGAGGCCCTCTCCTGCAGGGAATCCACTATGAGTCTAGTTCTGGCAGATGTTCCTGCTGGTATTGATCAATCTGTATCTGGCATGTTGAAGTCTCCCATTATCAGAACCTCCCTTTAGCTGTCATGTTTGTATATCTTCTAACAGTAATGTGTCTATGTCCTCCCTCTGGTCTGGGGGCCTGTAGACAACCCCAGTTCTTATGGCTGTCCCATTTCCTGTTTCCAGGGTGACCCACAGTTCTTCTGGCTCCTTATGTGTATTCTGAATTTCTGTAGCTTTGATATTTTCATTAACATACAGGGCCACTCCTCCCCCCCTTTTTGCACCTCGGTCTCTTCTGAACAATACATAGCCAGGTACTGAAGTCTCCCAAGTGTGGTTACTGGTAAACCACGTCTCACTAATTGCTACTATGTCCAGTTTAGCCTCTGACATTATTGCCTGCAGGTCTGGGATCTTATTTCCCACACATCCTAATAACACCCAGATCATACATAAAAAATGCAGGGGAAAAAAATGAAAATAATTCTGATTAGTTTAAAGTACCTGTTTCAAAAAATCACATATTTAAATGTAATGAACAGCATTCTATTAACGTGTTGCTACTGAGAATCTTTCCAAGGTCAAATGATATCCACAACAGATAAGCTGAACACTCAAGTTGACAAAATCTGTGACTAAAATTATTAATAAATGAGTGTGTTATGAGAATACATTCAAAATCAAAAGCAAGACCTTTAGATATGTAGTTGGAAATGTGCAGGAGCAACATACCACTAGGTTTATATGGCGACTGGTATGGGTCTGTCTTAGCAGCTTCTGCAGCAACATAGCTAAAGTTGTTAATTTTTAAGTTAATTTATTCCATGTGTTTTGCATTTGTTTAGTTGGTTTTAATGAGGGTTTTTTAGTGAGCAAGGCTAGTGAGGTGACACTTTTTCGGGTTAGTTATTTTTGCTGCTTAATCTTTTTAATCTTTTGGAGCCACTGCCCTAGCGCTTTAACTGTTATTAACACTAGCACTTCAGTCTTTAATGTTAGTCTGTGCAACTATCCAATTTTGCATCAATTGTTCACTGGATTTTGTTTGCTTTTTAACTTTTTGTCCATTACCTGCCTGATTGAATCCTGCCAAGGACAATGATTTCCACCCACTGAATTCATTGTGAGGTCGCTGCAGACTTCCCTGGCACATTTGGATCTGTTGCAAGAGTTCCTGGGAGTCTAGACTGGCACAAGTTGCTCATGGAGTCATCTGTCACCACTGCATTTAGAACCAAAGAGGTGGTGAGCTTTACTGGTTTGGGCATATTGTTCCTTTGCCTTGTGTTTGTGGATTTCACTAGCAACGGGAGATAGATGCTGTCTGGGCCCTGTGACTTGAACTGGGGAGTAGCTGCCCAGCTTGTGCTCCACATGGGGTGGGGGTGGGTGAGTGTTCACTGGTGGGTGTAGTGCTCTTATCCATCCTGGGGGGGCTACTCGGAAGGTAGCCATCAAAGGATGGCTCCAGCTTTGTGGCCCTGATCCTGGGGGTGGCTCAGGCTGGGCTGACTGCAACCCAGGTTCTGTTTTAGGGTCTCTGGCCCCAGCTGAACTGCTGAAAATCTATGGCCTGAGCCTCATATTTTGGATCTAGGGTGCTGTGGTTCAAAAATATTGTGAAGCAGGGAGAGGCAGATTATCTTAGTTGAACTGGAGGGTTCAATCAGTGCTAGACTGTTGAGGCTGTGAGAGGGCCACTGGATTTCATATTGTACTCATTTTTATATATTTTACCTGCTGTAGTGAGAGGGCAGCAATTTGGACTTATATTTCAGTTATTTGTTTTCTTTTGTTGTTGTTTGCTGGTGTGACTTTTAGTTATATGCTAGCAGAGGTCTCCCCCGGTCAGGCGCTACTCTCCCACTGAGCTCCGTGGCCTCCGCCCCTTTGATTGTCCCCATTTGCTGGCTAAGGTATATGGTCAATGCTGAGTTTTGGGAATTGTAAGGAGTCATAGGGGTGGGGGCCATGGGGAGTGTGGAGCCAGGCGGTCAGATTGGAGTAGTGAGGACCAGAAGACACTCTGGGGTGAAATGGGCCCTGGATAGGGGGTCCTCCCTGTCTGGACCCCATACTCAAGGGCTCCACCATGTGTGGACAGATGGCTCGGCCGGCCTCGGGGTCCCATCCTACTTAAGCAGTGTTGTGTAATGCCAGGTCCATCAAAAACAAGACGGCAGTCATTGCTCATTTTAATAATAATAATAATGATGCCAGCCCAGTGGCGCTGAAGGTTAAGGCGCTGGACGCCACACCTCACGCCACGCTGGCGACCCGGGTTCAGGAGTGAGCCTGAGTCATTGGGGGTCGGCAGTGGAGGACTAAGATTGAGCATCCGTAGACAGCTCTCTTAGTCCTGGGGTGGGTTCGGGGCTCTCCCTTGATGCTGGCACTCCCTGCCAGAGGCTGGGGGCTCTACAGTGCATGGCGTAAGAAGCTAGGGGATTGGGGCAGCAGCAGATGTCCTCCAGGTGCGTACGGGAGCATGTGCATGCTGGGCAGGACATCATTGCACATCCATGCCTCAGAGGAGGAAACGCAACAAGAAAACACCTTTACCCTCAGGTGAGGCGACGGCGATCCCTAGCAAGCCGACCCACCACACACCCAATACCAGCTGACTTTCCAATACTCCTTGGGGTCTGGGGGCTTCTCCATGGGTCCAGGAGAGCCACAGACCCCGCATACCCGATGTAGCTCTCAGAGTGGCCAGTTCAGGTGGGCAGTTGAGTGTAGCGGCTGTCAGTGGAGACCGAGAGATGCACCGAGGATAGGGTGCAGAAATAGAACATACAAAAAAAAAACAATAATAATAATAAACTTTACTCTTAAAGTACCTTTCTATAACCAAGGTGCTGTATAACTTACAACATATAAAATCCGATAAAACATAAAATTCCATACAGCATGTTAGCCAAGTAGGTAAATACCTAAAAATAATCAGTCTGGGTAGGCAATGTGCCACAAATGGATTTTCAGAGCTCTCTTAAAGCTCTCCACAGTCGTGCACTCATGTAACTGATGAGGAAGAGAATTCCACAGGGTTGGGGCTGCATACATAAAAGCACGGGCCCCAGATGTTTTAAGACGTACGCTGGGAATCTCTAACAACCTCTCATCAACTGAGCGGAGAGGTCATCTGCAGCAATAAGGCAACAGGAGCTCTTGCAGATAGTCCAGGCCCTGTCCATGCAGGCCCTTAAAGGTCAGAAGCCCAACCTTGAAGGTGATCTGCCACTGAATAGGCAGCCAGTGCAGTTCGCATAGCATCAGTGTGATGTAACTTGAATGGGGAGTCCCCATTAACAACCACGCTGCAATGTTCTGTACTAGCTACAAGCAGCGGATATCAACCCCTGGTAGACCTAGGTGCACAGAGTTGCAGTAGTCAAGGCATGTGATCACAAAGGCGTGGATCAATGTTGAAAGGTCACCAGATGGAACAAGGTGCTTATTCCTGGTGATGTTCCTGAGATGGTAAAACGAGGACTTGACAACTGCCGACACCTGCGAACACAGTGTCAACCCATTGTCAAAAACTACCCCCAGGTTACGCACCCATTCAGAGGAAGGAAGCTGGATGCCCCTGAGACAAAGTCCAGAAGGTTGTACAGCCACCGACCCCTCTGTCTAGCGACCCAGATCCACCACCAACACCTCAGTCTTTTCAGAGTTCAACTTCAACCAGCTGGATTTCATCCAGTCCTGGATTTCTCTGAGGCAGTTATCAAAGACTGAGCATGCACTATCTTGGTCGGTTGCAAAAGGCAGCTAGAGCTAGGTATCATCAGCATAGCAGTGAAACCTCAGCCCGTACCATCTTACAATGTCTCTGAGAGGCAGCATATACACCACTAACAGCATGGGGGACAACACCGACCCCTGAGAAACCCCACATGGCAGAGAGAATGGGCCAGAGGAAAAATTCCCCGACACCACCCTCTGAGATCTGCCAGTGAGGAAAGATTGAAACCATCCAAGAACTGGCCACAGATGAACCTCAGGCACCCGAGGAGCACCCAAGGAGCACCCCATGGTCCACAGTGTCAAAAGCTGAGACGAGATCAAGAAGTACCAAGATAGAACAGCGCACTTCTGATCCCTCGCAATCAGGAGATCATTGAGCACCCTTGTTGGGTCATTGGACCTGGCCTGCATCACCAAGGCCAGGCTGGATGAAAATTCTGGCCCAATTCTTGAGTCAGCTATTCCAGCCAGGTTCTCAGTGATATACCGCCCAAGGATGAATCGTAGGGGTGGAGTGTAGCCATATGCTTTAGAATGGAATTGGGCTTTGTGGACATTTCAGCTGAGAGGACCCGGTACTTTGAATGTATCATGGGCACAGGTGTGGGGTACAGAATTCTTCTCATCTACCATCCACCCAGGGGTGAGAAGCAATTCCTGTAGGAAATCACGGACTTCATTGTTGACATGGTGTTGGAGTCCCCAGATGGATGGTACTGGGGGACTTAAATGCCGGGGTCGACGATGAACTCTCGCAGTTTGGTCATGACTTCCTCCAATTCATGAATTAATTGGGCTTCACACAGGCGACTACCTCTGTGACCCACAATCATGGTCATTCCTTGGATCTGATCATCCTACTGGGTATGGAGACTTCTGATCTGGTGGTGGAGCCAGTCAGTTGGTCTGACCATCACACCATAAGGTTCAATTTCCAGGCTCCCCCATATAGGCCTGCCCCTACGGAGATGGTCTGGCACCGCCTTTTAAGGGGTTTCACCCCTGATGGCCTGGCTGCGGTACTGGACCTATCAGGTCTACCGAGGACTAGCGATGATCTGGATACTCTGGTACAGGGCTATAATGGCCCAGTGTCTGACGCTCAAGGGAGATTGCTGCTGCACAGAATTGACCAGCTCGGCTGTTTCAGACTGTGGACAGACTGTGCAATCCAGCCTATCCGCAGACTCTGAGAGCATTGTCACAAGAGAAATGTGATGAGTTTGCTCGATTCTTTGCTGATAAGGTTGCCAACATCAGGTCTGAGATCTGTGCAGCTCGCCACAATGGGGATGGCGGCAGTCGGTGGTAGGTTGTAACTCCTCAGTCTGTCTGGTCTGACTTCGGCCAGCTGGTGATCAAGGATGTCGTTAGGATTATCCAGAATATGCGGCTGACCTGCTGTAGCTTGAACCTGGACCCAAGGCGTCAACTAGAGGGGTGTGTTGAGGTCATTGGCCCAGTCCTAGCTGAGATTGTCTGGTGTTCGTTAGAGTTAGGTTTGTTTCCGGACACCCCAAAGGAGGCGGTGATGACTCCTCTCCTTAAGAAATCCTCTCTTGAACCAGACTGTGGCTAACTACAGACCCATCTCTAACCTTCCCTTTGTGGGTAAGGTTATTGAGAAGGTGGTTGTGCTGCAGCTGGAGAATCACTTGACCATCCACAGCATCTACGATCCTCTCCAGTCTGGATTTTGGAAAAGTCACAGCACTGTGATGGCCCTTGTTCGGGTCCTCAGTGATCTCCTGATAGCGAGAGATCAGAAGAGCTGTTCCATTTTGGTTCTTCTCGACCTCTCTGCAGCATTTGACACCATGGACCATGGTGTGTTGATACAGCATCTGTGGCTGATCTGTGGACAAACAGGTATGGTCCTCAGATGGTTTCAATCTTTCCTCACCAGCAGGTTTCAGAGAGTTGTTTTGGGGGTGTATTCCTCTGATAAGTTCTCCCTGTCATGTGGGGTGCCGCAGGGCGCGGTGCTATTTCCCGTGTTGTTCGCACTGTATTTGCTGCCATTGGGAGACTTTGTAAGACAGTATGGGCTGAGTTTTCAGTGCTATGCAGATGACACTCAGCTCTACTCATCCTTGGCGCCCAATCAGGTGGGAGCTATCTCAAGCTTGAACAAATACCTTTCTGAGATTCGAGACTGGATGAGTGCTAACTGGCTGAGGCTAAGGTCGAACCCCAACAAGAAAGAGGTTCTGGGGGTGGACCCAGGTCACCGGGTAGAGTAGTTATTGGTGGGGATGACCATCTGGGCTCTGGCTTGGTGGCTGTTAACTAATGACCTCCCAACAGATGTGAGATCTGTGTGATTCTTGACAAAAGACTGATGCTTAAATCTCAGGTGTCATCCATTGTCAAGACTGCCTTTTACCATCTGAGGAACATTGCTCGGATCAAGCACGTAGTTCCGCCCGACGACCTTCCAACTTTGGTCCACGCCTTTGTGACCTCTCGCCTTGATTACTGCAATTCCCTCTACCTAGAGCTACCGGGGGTTGATGTCCACCACTTGCAGCTGGTGCAGAATGCAGCAGCTAAGCTGTTGACTGGGCTACCTTGAGGTTGCCATGTCACACCTGTGCTGCACAACCTGCACTGGCTGCCTATTCAGTGATGGATCACCTTCAAGGTTGGCTTGCTGACCTATAAGGGGTGCAGGATGCTACCAGCACCTGTGCAAGAGTAAGATGAAAATGCGGTAGGGCCCAAAAACCCTGTTGGTGGACCAGGGAGGTCCAGGAGGTGGTGCGGGGAAAGAAAGCAGCCTATAAGCAATTCAAGTGCTCAAGGAGTGAAAGGGATCGAGGGGAGTACGAGATGATGGCTAGAAGGGCCACTAGAGTGGTGAGGGCAGCTAAGGCAAGGAAGGAGCAGAACCTGGCCAGGGAAATTAGGAGAGGGAACAAGGGTTCTTTAGATACATTGGGGAAAACGAAGGGTGAAGGGGCAGATTAGCAGGATTAAATCAGGGGAGAGATGGGCATAAGACCGGGGAGCAGGTTGAGGTACTAAATGAGTACTTCCACCTCAGTTTTCACTAGGGAAATGGGGGTGCTGCATCATACATGGGAGGAGATGGAGATACTGAGGAGGGGGGGACCTCACTCATCAGCAGGTCTGGGGAGAGGGAGGCATCACTGGCAGGTGGGGAGGGCTAAGCAGGGAGAAGGGGTACCGGAAGTGGAAATCACAGCAGAGAGAGTGAGGGAAGCCCTCAGCTCCTTAAGACGGGAGAAAGCACCGGGGCCAGATAAATTACATCCCAGAGTGCTGAAGGAACTTGCAGATGTCCTGGCAAACCCCTGGCAGAGCTTTTCACCATCTCTGAGGACAGGGTGGGTGCCCCAAGACTGGAAGGTGACGCATATAGTGCCTATCCACAAGGGGGGATCAAGGGAGCTGGCAGGGAACTACAGGCCTGTCAGCCTGACTTCGGTGGTGGGCAAGGTGATGGAGGGCATTGTCAAGGAGAGGCTAGGGGGGGACCTGGATAAGTCAGGGTGCCTGGACGCTAGACAGCATGGATTCATCCCGGGGAAATCGTGTCAGACAAACCTGGTGGAGTTCTATGACTGGGTGACAAGTACCTTGGACCTGGGTAGACCAGTGGATGTCCTCTTTCTAGACTTCAGCAAGGCATTTGACTCTGTTCTCACGTGGGCCTGTTGGATAAGCTGGGAGAAATGGGGTGGGAACCAGATGATCAGATGGATAGGCAATTGGCTCCAGGACCGGACCAGAGGGTCGTAGTTGGGAGATAGTCTCATCCCAGGAGGGTCATGGTGGGGTCCCACAGGATCAGTCCTTGGGCCCCTTCTGTTCAACGCCACGACGGGAACATAAGGACAGGAATCAGGGAGGGAGATGAGTCTCTTTGCAGATGACTCGAAACTGGGGCGGTGGATGGGAGGGGGGGAGGGTGGCCCTACAGGGGACCTGGAGGCTCTGGAAGATGGTCTAGAAAGTGGAAGCTGAGGTTCAATGCAGGGAAATGCAAGGTACTCACCTGGGGCCAGAAACCCAGGTCAAGTGTACACCCTGGAAATAGCAAGTCTCGGTGGCTGAGAGGACCTGGGGTGGTGGTGGATGTCAAGATGAACAACTCTGAGACTTGTAGGAGGGCAGCAGCCAAGGCCAACAGGATGCTGGGATGCATCGCTAGGGGATCACTCTCCAGAAGGAGGGAAGTGATACTCCCTCTGTATAACTGCTTGGTGAGGCCGCACCCTTGAGTACTGTGCAGCTTTTGGAGGCCACACTTAAAGCGGGACATTAACCTCCTGGAGAGGGTCCAGAGGAGGGGCAACCAAACCCATTTGGGCTTGGGGGGACAGGACCTATGAGGAGAGGCTCAAGAGCTAAATATGTACACATTGGAAGAGAGAAGGGACCACGGGACATGATAGAGGTCTTAGGTATATGAAGAGGTAAATAGGGGAGGAACAGTCGGGTGCTTTGAAGGAAGGAGGAAGGGCCACTAGAGGGCATGGGTGGAAGCTGGGGGGGAAGATTCAGGGAGAAAGGAGGAGGTGCTACTTCGCTGAGAGGGTGGTGGAGCCATGGAATGCACTGCCTAGGGGCTGGTGGAGGCAGAGACAGTGGAGGGATTCAAGAGGGGTGGGACAGGTACAGGAAGGTTCTAAAGCAAAATCCAATGCAGCAAGAATATCCAGAACTGGGAAGGGAGAAGCCAGAGAAGGCGAGGGTGACAGCAAGGTCAGCACCCAGGTTGGGGACTGACCAAACGAGCAGACACGAAAGACCGTTAGGCCTATTCTGCTGGCATTTTAGTATGTTAGTATGTTAGTATAAGGCCCTACACAGACAGGGTCCAAGCTATCTGCAAGAGCTTCTTTGCCCCTACTGCCCCCTCTGCTCCACCAATGAGGGATTGCTAGAGATTTCTATGGTTCATTTGAATACCTCTGAGGTCCGAGCATTTGAATTCATGGCCCCTACCCTGTGGAATTTTCACCTCGTCGGATAAGAGAGTGCATGGCAGTGGAGTTTTTTTTAAATCTGCATTGGAAACATATCTGTTCAGTCTTGCTTTGTCTGATGCTGTGTAAGTCTGATATTGACACTTAATGATGGATGGAGTTTATAGATGCAAGTTTATTATTTATTGTACTAGCGCTATGTTCCTCTGGGTGAATAGCACTGTTTTATAAAGTTGCTTTGCTTTGCATTTAATACCACAAATGTCCAAGTTAAAACTTGATAGTACTCTGTGATAAAAAAACTGTACAACATAAATTTATGTATGGAAATAAGAGGGAGGGAAATAGAAAAAAATATGTACCATGTATGAATAAAAGTTTAAAGCATTGATACAGAATTAAACCTGTCTGGAGATATTTTCTAAACTATACTATCAAACAGTTAACACACTCCTTAAACATTAAAACCTACAGTGCTGTAACAATATTTTTTTACAAGATAATACCAATTGTCAGTATTATTGCCAAATAAAATAAATCTCTCAGGGACCACTTAGAAAATGAGTTCATGCATCTTAAAATGTTCAAAGTTCAATAATGAGTCAGTATATAATCAATTAACTATATGAACTGAAACAGTCTTAAGAATCTGAAAAAAAAAAAACAATGGAATTACCCCCCCCAGAAAAGATAACTAGACAAGAAGTGTATATTCACTATGTATGTGAGCCAAGAGTCCTAACACCCTGTAGCAAAATTATGACATGCACCTGAATAGAAGCCTACCTAAATATGTTAGCAAAACCCTCCCCCACACCCACAGCCCCCTCCCCACAAAAAAACAAGATCCTCCCAACTCCCAAAACACACACAAAGTTACCCCCCACACACAAACACACACACTAAACTCCCCACATACATACTCACCCAAGACAACACAACCCCCCACACACACACACACACATATGCATATTTGTTGAGAAACCAACATGTTTATAACCAGTTAAAAAGGACTCTATGAAATTAAAAACCAACAACACACTCAAATCCCATTTAATCTCCGTCCTACGAAGTAAAAGTCTGTGTAAGTTTAAGTGGGGTAATGTATCATGAAACAGATCAATATTCATGCCATCTGCTACCATATTCTCCTCCCGCCTTCTCTGTTCCACTGGAGCGGCACTCTAGCTATCCCTCGTCGTACCTCCTCTATAAGCCAGGCAGCATTCTCCTACCATTTCCCAAAACTCTGGAACTCGCTTCCTTCACCTATCAGACTTTCTTCTTCACCACCCCTATCTCCCAGGCCCTGCACAAGTACTTTTCCCCTCAACTGTTCTTGCATCTCGCCCTCCCTTCTCTACCCCCTTCTCTGTGCTCTCCCCTCCTCAACCCTATCTTCCATCTCCCTGCCTGCACAACTACTTCCCCCTACCTCTTTATGTCTCCAGCCCCACCCCCAACCCTTTTCTCATTAAACCCACCCTCCTCCCCTTCTCATCTTTATCTCCAGGTAACTGAGCACACTGTCTCGCCTGACCCTCCCACTAATCTATTAAACTGTTCGCTTCCACTAAGTATGCCTGAAGTGTGCTCTAACTTCTTTCCCCTTTTCCCTCCCATCCCCCTCTTGCAGTCCAGGAATCACACTATTGTTTCCTCCACCCCCCCATTTCCCCCTTCTGAATCCCTTCTTCCCATTCCCAGATCCCCATCTCTCCTGCCTCCCTACTTTCCTATTTATCCTCACCCCCAATATTGTCTTCACCCCCTCTTCTCCTCCCACTGTCCAATCCTTCTCCCATCCCTTCCCTCTCTATTCTTTTTGCCTGGATTTATCCCCTTGGCTGGGTTCTCAGCATCCTGGTAGGGCAGTTTGTGTCTTGGCTCCCTACCCCTTTCTCCCCCCCCAACTCCTCTCCTCCCTTTCTGCCTGATTCTTTTTCTCCCTTGCCAGGATCTCTACATCTGGAAGGGGCACAGATTCATGGTTGATCTCTCCTCTATACCCTCACCTGTCTCATACTCTTCTTACCCCTTTTTTCAACCCACTACATCACTTTGCTTTCACATACTAGCCCCTTTGGGCTTGTACTGGCACTTAATCCAGGTGTGTGCATCCTCACCCTCTAGCACTTCACTAATGATATCTGAGCTACCTCTCTTCTGCACTGTTGTCAGCTCCCACTCCACCTCACGCCCTCCGATCCTTTGACACCTGACTACTAAATATTCCCAGACGCAAGTCCACAGCTGGAATAACTGCCTTCTCGTATCGTTTTCCAAAACTCTGGAATGCTCTCCCCCCTCAAATCCTTCACTCTTCCTCCACCCATTCCCTATCAACGGCACTGGCTAACTACCTCATGGCAAACTGTGTCTGCACGCCTTAAAAAAAATGCCCCCCTTACCATATTCCAGTACATGACCAGCAGTACACCTTACTCTGGAAGCTGACTTATATAAATAAGGCGCTTCTCGCCTTCTCACACTTCTGCCCCTCTCTGTCCTGCCTAGACTGTTATCTACAGTCCAATCTGTGCTCTATGTAAGTATGTTGTATGTCTGAATTTGTAGTATACACTGTCATGTTGTATGTCTGAATTTGTTGTATACACTAGTATATGCTTTAATCTGACTGTTTAGCCAATGCTGTAACCAAGAACTTCCATGCTACTCAGTACATCTGTTTAATGTATCTCAATTGTGTTCTGCTACTCTGTACATCTGTTACTGTATCTCTATTGTGATAACCTGCGAGTTATCCTCCCCGTGTACCCCTTCCCCCAGGTAGCACCGGGAGACGAACATCGTTCTGCTCAGTGTGCCTTTCCTGGTGAAACAATTTCAATAAATAAATTAATAAATTGTGAACTGCTAAGCTATACTATAGATATCATTGTATGCATCAGTTACTGTACATTTTTTATTAACTTGTATGTTTTCTGTATGCTATCCCAACTTCTGTAACCACCCCCGACGCTTCTGGAAACTAGCTGTTTTTCAGCTTGTCTGGTCTTTCCTGATGAAACATTTTGCAAATAAATAATACTGAGAAGTAAAATAAGCTTAATCTCAAAAGTTTGTCTCTGTGTATTTTTTAAATGTCCTTTTAAGACCATTACTGACATATCTGAGATAGAGTGGTCATTCTGAAAGAAGTGTCACCCCACTGGTTTGTCAGTCATCTTCATATTAATGGTATATATGTGTGTGTCCATTCTAGTGGGGAGAGGTTAGCTTGTTTCTCCAACATACCGTTTGTGAACATCTGTTGCATTGAATGAAATAGACATTATGTGACGTACAGGTATAATTCTCCTGTATCCTGAACAGTCTGTTTTGTGATGTAACCACACAATCCGAAGTGGAAATGAGCTCACAAGTCCTACATCTGGGTTGATTACAGGGTCGTGTACCATTCAGTGTCATGGTACCCTGTTCTAGGGCAAATTTACTCCTAAGAATCAGGCTGGCTAAATTAGATAGATAGATAGATAGATAGATAGATAGATAGATAGATAGATAGATAGATAGATAGATACATTTATTTATTAAGCATCCAATTCCTGGGACTCTGAGTGCTGTACAAACCAACAATACAGGCATTCAACAATAAAATCATACAAATGAACATGTACACACGTAATAACCATAATTTAAAATCATGTAAATTATCATTCTATAATCAAAAATCTGAAAATGCCTGTTAGAATAGATGGCTTTCTAACCCTATTTTTTTTTAAGGCTTCTACCAAGGGGGCCCTCCTTAAATATTCTTGTAAGGAGTTCCACAGGGTAGGTGCAGCCACTGCAAACTCCCTATCTCCAGAATGCCGCAACCTAACCCTGGGATACCGAGGAGGCCTCCCTCAGCAGAACGGAGTGCCCAAGCCAGATGGTAAGGAACCAGAAGATCTTGCAGGTGAACAGGACGCCTTTCTTGTAGGATCTTATAGGTAAGGCGCCCTATCTTGAAGACAATCCTCCACCTAACCAGCAGCCTGTGCAGCTCGCAGAGGACCAGGGTAATATGTTCATACCTTCTTATTCCGATCAAAAGCCTTGCCGCCACATTCTGCACTAGCTGTAGCCTGCAGTGGTTGTCTCCAGATAACCCAAGGTACAGGGCATTACAG
This sequence comes from Neoceratodus forsteri, assembly GCA_016271365.2. Classification (NCBI taxonomy): domain Eukaryota; kingdom Metazoa; phylum Chordata; order Ceratodontiformes; family Ceratodontidae; genus Neoceratodus; species Neoceratodus forsteri. The sequence continues at coordinate 908,495,375 of CM057452.1, forward strand.
TAGTCCAGCCTGAAAGTGATGAATGCATGCATCAGTGTGGTCAGGTCTTTGGGAGGACTTAGGGCTCTGATTCCAGCAATGTTCCTAAGATGGTAAAATCCATTTTTGACCATAGCCGACACCTGAGCCTCAAGCATCAGGCCATCATCTAGGATCATGCCCAAATCTTTCATCTGTCTAGAAGGGACAAAGAGGAACACCCCCAATACTAGATTGGGGTGACCCCCCCACAATGACCCGGATCCAGTACCTGTACCTCAGTCTTGTCTGGGTTATGTTTAAGGCAGTTTTGAGTCATCCATGACTGGATTTCCTCGAGGCAGTTGTTAAACATGAAGTCTGACACCTGAGTATCGGGTGCACAGGACAGGTACAGCTGGGTGTCATTTGCATAACAGTGAAACCCCCAGCCCATACTACCTGATAATGTCCCCTAATGGCAGCATATACACAGTGAACAACAAGTGCGACAAGACCGAACCTGCAGAACCCCACCACTCAGAGGCTTTGGGTTAGATGAGAAAATTCCCATTTTCACCCTTTGCACTCTGCCTGTCAGATATGACCTATACCAGTTGATGACATTACTGGATAGGCCACACCAAAGCCACAGGCAGTCTAGCAGCACTTTGTGGTCCATGTGTGTCAAATGCCGCAGAGAGGTCCAGGAGAACCAAGATGGTACGGGCTCCCTGTCCCTCGCCATCAGGAGATCATTCAGCACCTTTACCAGAGCCATCTCTGTACTATGCCCTGCCCGGATTCTAGACTAGAAAGGCTCATAGGTAGAGGAAGAGGTGAGATGTCTCTCAAGCTGCACGGCCACCATCTTTTCTATAACCTTACCTAAAAACGGAAGGTTTGAGACCAGTCTGTAGTTGCTGAGGCTGTCTGGGTCCAAAGAGGACTTCTTCAAAAGGGGTCTAACCAAGGCCTCTTTCAAGGACAATGGAAAGACACCACTCCTCAAGGAACTCCAGACAATCTCAGCAACCACAGGTCCAATCAGTTCCAGACATTCAACCAAAAGGCAAGTCGGACCTGGGTCCAGATCACACTGTGTAAGTTGTAGCTTTGAGATAATCCCCACCACCTCCTCCACCCCAACCAGCTCATGGAAACATAGACTTTGATGGTAGATAAAGACCGCTTGGCCTACCTAGTTTACCCATTTCCCTACATACTAGATAAGCTGCAGATCCTAGTTAACCAATAGCTTATTTCTTCCTATCCACCACAAGAACTGTCTTATGTCTATCCCATGCATTCTTGAATTCCCCCACTGTTTTTCACCCCACGACCTCCTCAGGAATGCTGTTCCATGCTTATACCACCCTCTCTGTGAAAAAATGCTTCCTCACATTGCCCCTGAGTCATCCCCCTTCTATCTTCAAATTGTGTCCCAGGCAGGAGGAGTGCTTCGGCACAACTCTGGCTGAACACTGCATCTCTTTTGAGAGATATTCAAGGAGAACTCAGCCATGATAGTTGACACCTTGTCAGCAAAGAATAGAGCCAGCTCCTCACACCTAGTGCTTGAACCTGCTCCCCCAACATGGAGACAGGCCGGATGTAAAAGCCTGTCTACCATGTGGAAGAGCTGGGCTGGTCTACTCCTCACCGCAGCATCCCTAGACAAAGATTCCGCCTTTTTCTGGGAGATTGATGCCTGATAGTCAACATAACATGAATTCAGAACCAATTTGCCCTCCACCGAGCCAGGTCTCCTCTAGTATCTCGCTAACCTCCGCCCCTTAATCTTTAACCTCCGGAGACCCTCATCGAATCAAGGAGGTCTCCGGAGAGTAGACAAAGGGTGGACACGAATGGGCATGATTGAGTTGAAGTCCACAGTAACAGCCCCGTTATAGGCTGCCACTGCTTACTCGAGCCCAGTCACATAAGCTGCCTCGACACTCAATAGGTTCAGCATCACTGACAGTTCCAACAAGGAAACTCTTCTTAACAAGTGGAACCAGACCATCTCCGTAGGGGCAGGACCAATTAGGGGGCCCTAAACTTGAATCCCACAGTGTTATGATCTGAACAAACCACTGGATCAACACTAAGGTCAATGATATCAAAATCTGCAGAAAAAAACAAGTCCAGTGTGTGACCACCCGACTGTGTCACTGTTTACATTCTGCGTTAGGCCCAGATCCTCCATAATCCTAAGGAGATCATTCCCAAACCTTGAGAGCCCACCATTGATGCAAACATTGAAATCCCCCAGAATCGACTATCTGGGGGATTCCAACAGTAGGCTGGTGATGAGCTCTTCACACTCCCTCAGAAAGTCCCCATCCATTCTCAGGGGACAATAGAGTAGGCCGATTCTGAAGCCCACCCCAGCACCACCTTGGGCAGCCACACAATCAAAGGACTATGTAGGATCTACAGGTAACACTGTAAGGTTCATGTTAGATTTAAAACAAATGGCCACCCCCCGCCTCTGCATTCCTCCCTTGGGGGGGGTGTATCACAGACTACCCGGTCAGCACTGCCGCCTCCAAAATAGGAGCAGCATTCTGATCCAGCCAGGTCTCTGTGATGCAAGCCAGGTCAACCGAGGAAATCAAGTCTGCTATTATAGCAGTCTTGTTCCTCACTGACTTGGCACTGCATAACACAACCTGAGTAGGATGAGGTGGGGTAGTCGGCCCAGTCAGCTGCCCACACTGTGAGGTGGAGCTCTTGGATATGGAAATTAAGCATGGCAACCCCCTCTTAAATTCCCATTTCGCTCCAGGGTGTCTCCTTGGTTTGACCACCTGAATCTCAGACACCCTGGCAGCCACTCAGGTATAACCCCTACTGGAACTCCCTCCTCCAGGCTATCTCCAAGGCCCTACACCTTCTGTAGACCTCTACTGGAAGTACTGGAAGCTCAAAGAGATGTAGGACTTAGAGATATTCCCACGAGTAGCTACACCTTAGAGATCTCTGCCCGAAACACATTTCCTAAAAACTCACTACAGTATCCAAGACCATAACACCCACTTCCCCCAACCAACCCCAAATAAACCCTCAGCAAAAACACAACCCTCCCAATTCCACCCTCAATCACCCTTCACAACAGGAACCCACAACATACACCAATCACACTACATTCACACAAACCAATAACTCCCCTAATCGCTCATTAAACACACCAAATTAAATTAATTACTAACTATACAACTAGCAATAATTAAGATCTTCTCTTTCCTTCCTAAATAATTCTATTCTAGTAATTGCAAAAAGTCCAAATGCAATCAGTCTTCAAAAACACCCAAACTCCACCATGGGATCTGAAAATACAGGAGGGTAAGCTCTCACCATTACTCTCACAGATTGTCCTTTTTTTTGTAGCACTCTGAATGTCCTAATACTGTCATTTAAATGCAAATATAAATGTCAGAAGAGGCACTCTCTCTGCCTCACCAATTAATAAATAATCAGTACAGTACCGTTCTGTAGCTACGTGGGTGCCGTATTTTTTGGATGAGTACTAAGACCTTCAATCAGGTGTAGTCTGGACCCCCAAAACCATGAATCCTTCACCAGTCAATCGAAAATCAGATCTTTACCTTCAATGAAGAGCCCAGCCACATGGCTATCCAGACTCAGGGCAGGCTCCTTACCCAAATGCCCCTCCCCAACACAATCCACCGAGAAAATGCCTGAAACTACTCAGGTGGTCCTCCGTGCCATCAGGTAGCCAAACAGATGCTCACCCTCCAGCCAGCATCTGCCGGCCCCTGGGGAAAACAATTTAGGCCAGGTGCCGCCCCGCCAAGAAAGGCCAGTCTAGCCAAACAGCTCCCCAAATCTTCTGAACTTAAGCAACAGCCCAGTCCTTCTCGGGCACCAAGACCAGCAAAACAAGTATTCCTCTGAGGAAAACAACAGCCCATTGGCCCCAGTAATTCCTCAGAAATTCTGCTGCTGGGGATTCTTCAGAAGCTCTGTAGCCAACCACATACATTCACTAACAGTCCAGCCAACTCACTGTTGCAGCAGTACGCAGTAGCTCCTAATTCAATGTAGGGTTCCACCGAAGGTTAACCCCCTCACCGTGGGTCAGTTCCTCCAACTCGTATTTCAGAAAAACTCCAGTGATACACTTGGAAATTCCTCAGCCCATCCACTGTTTCTTCACAGAGCCACAGTTGGCCTAATCAGCATAATGATTAACAAATAAGGATAAGAGAGAATGAGAAAATCCAAAAATGCTTAAACACCCCACACACTACATGATACAAATACTAATACATAAATCAAAACATATCAAAAAGATGACAAACGACCAAGAACGTACTCGGTACTTCAGCTAGCTTGCTCACTTACTGCCCTAACTGTTGCTAAAAGCACGAAACAACTAAAAAGGTTTTTTTTTTAATTGTAAAAAAAACTTAAAAGCGGACTTGAATACAAGAGATGTAGAGGCTGACCCAGAGTGGTCACTGTCACAAACCCACAAAGTAGGTCAGGCCCTCTAATCCCAAAGTGCCAACCTCCAAGCGCAGTCTTGTGAACAGTTTAACAGAACAAGGCAACCCTCTTGTCTGTTTTGTGAGTTCGGATCAACCTTTGGTCTCATGTCTTGGAGGGATTCAAACTGTTAACCTCTTGCTAGCACACCCAATGCACAGGCTCAGATATATCTGTCTTGAGGGGGCCAGATATCTTTGCCTACGGGCACCTAACCAGGTATACAGAGATGAACTCAACTTTAATAAAGACCTCAGATTTAAAACGCTTCTCTTTCCAGTTTGGAATCACCATTCAAGCTTATGTTTAATGTCTGCTATAACCATAATACTTTTCTTACAAATAAAAGAATTTCAAAGACAGACCAAGTAAGTTCTAAAAAGAGTTTTTACTAAAAATCGATAAAAATATGTCAAACACAAAACACAGAACTGTTATATCACAAGACATACAAATCTTAAAAAAAGAACAAGGTTTTAAACAGTGCAATTCCTACTATAGTACTTAGTCTCTAAATACTTGCTTAAAGTGCTCCAAAACTTTCCTTGTCAGAGTCTAGGTAGAAATGTGTCTCTGTGTAGTAAAACAGAATATTCCTTAAGCATACTGTATTGGCCAACCCCTTTTTTGTGTGAGGTCAGCTAGCTCCTCCTCTGTTAGATTATGTATAAAAAATATAAATTTTATACAAAAGTATTACATTCTGCAACTTCAGCATAAATCATGTCCTTCAAATGACACTTCTTTTGATCTATGCTGTATCCTCCCTCACACAGGCTTCACAGGAGCATTTACAACCTTGACCCCTGTGTGACAACCTAGGTTCCTCTCCAATGTCATAAAATGGATATGATATAGCACCTACGGCTGTAATAAACTCAGAAAAACAGGATCCTTGAATAAAGCCTTCCATGTAACTCATTGTCTCTAAAAACTGAGTGTGTGTGAACTCACATGCTGTCAGCATTTCTTCTTGGCTCGCATCTTTCAGCTGAAACCTTGGGGGGGGGGTGAGGTCACTCCTAGAGCACCAGATTTATTTTGCAGAGACAGTCAGTAATACATTTTATATTTAAAAAAAAATGATACAGCACTCAGAACTGGCTGTCTACGTCACAATTCCTCCCCACCAAGACTGAATTTAGGGGTTCTGTCCCCTACATGGGATGAGCTTCCCAAATCAGTTCACTCCTCATAGACCCAAGACAGCCCATCTGAGTTCTGGTTCTTCGCTCCAGCTCTATGTTCGATTTTTAGATCATACCCTTGTAAAGCAAGACTCCATCTTAGTAGTCTGCCATTGTTTTTCCCTCATCTGCGTCAGCCAAACCAGGGGTTGTGCTCAGTCTGCACCACAAAATGCCGCCCATACAAGTATGGCTCTAGCTTTTATAGGGCCCACACTATGGCAAGACATTCTTTTTCCACCATGAAGTATGCTTGCTCCCTGGGGAGTAGCTTCCTGCTCAGGTACACTACTGGGCAATCTGTCCCTTAGCTGGTCGTCTGGCTCAGTACTGCCCCAGTACCCATGTCTGAGGCATCTGTCTGAACTATAAAGGTTTTGCTATAGTCCGGACTTGTCAAAATAGGAGCACTGCATAGTGTCTCCTTCAGTCTGGTAAAGGCTTCCTCACAGGCTGGGCCTCAGGTAATTTTCTTTGGCATCTTTGTCTTTGTCAGGTCAGATAGGGGATCAGCCAGGGCACTGTAATTGGGTACAAATTTCCTGTAGTACCCTTCTGTCCCTAGAAAGCTCCTGACCTGCTTCTGGGTTTCTGGTCTGGACCACACCTGGATCACCTCTATCATTATTTGGTTAGGACGGAGCTGTTCCTGGCCTATCACATGTCCGAGATATGCCACTTCTCCCATGGCCACCTGGCATTTCTCAGCTTTGACAGTGAGCCCGGCCCTCTGTATCCTGCCCAACACTTCCCTAAGGTGGGCTAGGTGTTCCTCCCAGCTGGTACTAAAGATGGCAATGTCATCCAGGTATGCCACGGCGTACTCCTCAGCACCATTTTAACACCTGGTTCACCAACCTTTAGAAAGTGGCCGGGGTGTTCTTCATTCTGAAAGGCATTACTTTAAACTCAAATAAGCCTATTGGAGTGATGAAAGCCGACTTCTCCCTAGCTCTGTCTGTCAATTCTAGCTGCCAGTACCCTTTTGTCATGTCAATGGTCATAAGGTAGGTCGCCCCTCCCAACTTGTCATGGAGTTCATCCATCCGGGGCATCAGGTGGGTGTCAGACTTCGTGACTGCATTCAGTCCATGATAGTTCACACAAAAATGAGTTGAGCCACCAGGTGAGGCCCAGGGGCTGTGGAATCTCTGGATTACCCCTAAATCCTGCATCTCCTCCACTTCCCTCCTAATGTCCTTTTGGACAGCCTCTGATACCCACTATGCTGTCCCCTGTATGGGTGTCTGTGTCCCTGTCTCCACATCATGTGTCACTAAGGAGGTTAGTCCAGGCTTGGCGCTAAACAACAGGGCAAAGTCTGCTAAAACCTCTCTTACTTTCTGGATCTGGTCCAGGGCCAGCTGGGGAGACAATTTTCCTGCCACCACAGAGGACTCCTGCTTACTCTCTTCCAGCAAATCCAGAAGGGGGTCTCCTTCATCTGTCCCCTCCCCATGACTACACACTGCAAACACCGTATCAGCCCTATTTGCATATGGCTTCACCATGTTGACATGGTACATCCTTTCTGTCTGTCTTCTGTCAGGTAACTCCACAATGTAGTTCACATCATTTACCTTCCTAATCACTTTGCATGGTCCTGCCCACTCAACTCATAGCTTGTCTTTCCTGACCGGAATAAGGACCATGACTTCCTGACCCACCATGTACGAGCAAGCTCTGGCTCTGTGGTTGTACCACACTTTTTGTTTCTTTTGGGCAGCTGCCAGGTTGCTCTGGGCTGTCCCCATAAGCTCCTTCAGCCTTTGCCTAAACTCAAGGACATAATCCACAGTGGGAGTTCCCTGGGTGGCACGCTTGCCTTCCCAGTCCTCCCGGATCAAGTCTAGGGGCCCATGTACCCGGCGTCCATATAAGAGTTAGAAGGGGGAAAATCCTGTCGACTCTTGGGGAACCTCCCTGTATGCAAACAACAGGTGGGGAAGGTATTTCTCCCAGTCCCTCCCATGCTGTTCAGCAAATGCCCAGAGCATTGACTTTAGTGTACCATTGAATCGTTCTGCAAGCCCATTGGCTTGTGGGTGATACGGTGTCATGCATCTCTGCACCACCCCACATTTCTCCCATAAACATTTATTCAGGTCTGACATGAAGGAGCCCCCTCAATCAGTGATTACCTCCTGTGGAAACTCAACACGGGAGAAAATCCCAAGTAAGGCATCTGCCACTTTGTCTGTCCTCAGTGAGGATAGGGCGACTGCCTCTGGGTACCGGGTGGCATAATCCACCACAGTCAGGATGAATCTCTTCCCTGAGGAGCTGGGGGTATTTAAAGGCACCCCAATATCCACTCCCACCCTCTGGAATGGCTCCTCCACTATGAGCAAGAGAATCTGAGTGGCTTGGGTTTTCTTGCCCGCCTTCCCTATTTCTTGGCACCGGTGACAAGATCTGCACTACTCCTTCATCTGCTGGGTGAAGTTAGGCCAGTAGAAATTCTGGGCTAACCACTGCATAGTGTGTGCAATTCCCAGATGACCAGACAAGGGAATATTATGTGCAGTTTTGAGCAACCACTCACGATACCCCTGGGGAATGACAAGCTGCCTGCCTAGCATCCCTCCCTCCCTCTGTCTACACTGCCTGAGTATACATAAGTCCATTTTCCCAATAAACCTTATGCCGGCCGTCACCTCCCTGTGCTCCTTCAGAGTCTGCCCAAGCCCTCAGCTTCTCTTAACTAGGATCACCCCTCTGAGCAGCTGCAAACCCTTCGGACAGTCCCAAGGTATGGGACAGGTCCCCTTCAGTCACTAAGCTAGGGTCCCTAGCACTAGCGTCAGGGCCCTCAGGATCACTGTCAATCCCAACCCTCTGATAATTGGTCACCCCTCCCTCTTCAGAGTAACCCTCTGTAGCTGTGTGGTCACTTGCTACTGTGGAAAAATTCTACCCCCTTTTTATCAGTTTCCCCATCTGGAGACACAAGCTGGGGAACCAGCCTCTCAGTGGTTTCCACAATGGCCTCTGTGGGGTTCAGGGAACTACAATTTTCCCTTGCAGCTTGGCTATGGGTAACTGCACATACCATCCCCTGCTGCAGATTGTTACCCAGGATCACATCCACCACTAATGTTTTGGCTACAGCCACCTGTTGCACAGTTCCCCCTGTTTCACCCCAGTCCAGGAGAACACTGGCCAGTGGCAATGTTTTCTATTCACCAGTGAACCCTTGGACAGTGATGTATTTATTGGGTATAAGCTGACCAAGCTGTACCAGAGCCCCCTATACTAACGTCAGGGATGCCCCTGTGTGTCTTAACCCCTGCGTCTGTACACCATTCACCATGACTGGGTGCGTGTGTTCCCTCATGTTCATTGGCATGCTTCCAGGGACACACAAACTACCCACTTGTTTTCTAGTACCCGGCTGTGTATTATGGCTTGCCTTTTTGGGACACTGTCTGGCAATATGCTCAGTTTCCTTACACAACTAACATTCAATTCTTCTCTCAGAGAAATCTTTTCTCTGAAACCTGGGACTAACTGGTTTTGGTGGAGTCAATGAGGGTTTTAGCTGCCCTGAAGGTGCGCTTTTCCCTTTCTGCACTGCCACGCCCACCCCATTTGCTCTTAGAGCAGGTCTGCTCTTGGCATAGCGGTCCGAGAGTTCAGCAGCTTCTTGCACTGTTTTTGGATCTCTGTCCTCTAGCCAGGTTTTTAGCTCTGCTGGGCAAGCCCAATAAAACTGTTCTAATAAAATCACATTTTCAATTTTATCAACAGAGTTTGCCTCAATTCCTTCCCACCAATGTTTTAAAAACTGACGTTGTTTCATGGCTAGCTCCTCATAGCTCATATCAGGGCTTCTCCTGAGCTTATGGAATTTAGCTCTGTATGATTCAGCAGTTAATTCAAACTTTTTTTAACAGTGCAGCTTTTAACTTGCTGTAGTCGTCACTGTCCTGATTGTCCATTTGACCCAATGCACCCGAGCTTTCCTGGTAAGTAGTGGGGATAGCTGGAACCTCCAGGACTCTCTAGGTATTTTAGCCTGAATACAAACTTTTCCAAAAGAATTTAAAAAGGCATCCATGTCTTCCCCTTCTTTAAATTCGGCTATTAATTTGGAGTTCAATTTGTAACCCAGTCCTGCAGTCCCAGTTAAACCCAAGCCACTTACCTGCTCTGGTGCTGCTGGTCAGAGTCATAGCTTCTCCAGTTTGTGCTGCCACTGGCACTCCTCTCTCTTCTCCTCTGCAGCTCACACTCCTCACGGTCTGCCATCCTCTGTTCACGGTCCCTCTCTCTCTGGAACTCCAGCTCCATCCTGCGCAACTCAATTTGCAGTCTGGGTACCTCTAGATTCAGGATACTGGTGACCATCCCTTGTTGCTGTGGCCCTTCACTGACAGCGGACCTGTTGTCCTCCTCACCGAATCTAGACACAGCACTGGCCACTAGTCCTGCCACACTCAAGGTCTGGTCCCTTTCAGTCACAGTCTGTGACTTGCTGCTCTGGGTATCTGCTACCATCAGGGCCTCTATGAGGTTCTGCTTTTTGGCTATCACCTCAAACAGGACTCCTCTGTCCCCACACAACTGCTTCAAGTAATCTACAGTGTGCCTTCTGTAGTCAGAAGCCATCATCTTCTTCTTCCCTCACTGCGGCTACTCTGACTTGCACTTTAGAAAAAAAAATAAAATGGGTAGGAACTTGACTGTACACCAAGTGATATATAGTTCTGTTTCCTTTTTAAAATGAAACTCTGCCTTTTTTTCTTTCTTTGCAAAAGAGCATACAGTCTCAGCTGACACAGAACAATAAAAGCTTGTGATACCAAAATTATGCTACCGCTGCCAACCAATCTGTCACAAACCCACTCAGTAGGTCAGGCCCTCTACTCCCAAAGTGCCAACCTCCAAGCGCAGTCTTGTGAACAGTTTAACAGAACAAGGTAACCCTCCTGTCTGTTTTGTGAGTTTGGATCAACCTTTGGTCTCAAGTCTTGGAGGGATTCAAACTGTTAACCTCTTGCTAGTATACCCAATGCACAGGCTCAGATATATCAGTCTTCAGGGGACCAGATATCTTTGCCTACGGGCCCCTAACCAGGTATACATAGATGAACCCTTAAAAACTTTAATAAAGACCTCAGATTTAAAATGCTTCTCTTTCCAGTTTGGAATCACCATTCAGGCTTATGTCTAATGTCTGCTATAACCATAATACTTTTCTTACAAATAAGAGAAATTCAAAGACAGACCAAGTAAGCTCTAAAAAGAGTTTTTACTAAAAATCGATAAAAATATGTCAAACACAAAATACAGAACTGTTATATCACAAGACATACAAATCTTAAAAAAAGAGCAAGGTTTTAAACAGTACAATTCCTACTACAGTACTTAGTCTCTAAATACTTGCTTAAAGTGCTCCAAAGCTTTCCTTGTCAGAGTCTAGGTAGAAGTATGTCTCTGTGTAGTAAAACAGAATATTCCTTAAGCATACTGTATTGGCCAGTCCCTTTTTTGTGTGAGGTCAACTAGCTCCTCCTCTGTCAGATTATGTATAACAAATATATATTTTATACAAAAGTATTACATTCTGCAACTTCAGCATAATTCATGTCCTTCAAATGACACTTCTTTTGATCTATGCTGTATCCTCCGTCACACAGACTTCACAGGAGCATTTACAACCTTGCACCCCGTGTGACAGCCTAGGTTCCTCTCCAATGTCATTAAATGGATATGATATAGCAACTATGGTTGTAAAAAACTCAGAAAAACAGGATCCTTGATTAAAGCCTTCCATGTAACACATTGTCTCTAAAAACTGAGTGTGTGTGAACTAACATGCTGTCAGCATTTCCTCCTGGTTTGCATCTTTCAGCTGAAACCTGGGGGGGGGGTCACTCCTAGAGCATCAGATTTTTTTGCACAGACAGTCAGTAATACATTTTATATTAAAAAAAATGATACAGCACTCAGAACTGGCTGTCTACGTCACGGTCACCATCTTGAATGCTTTTTGCATCTTAAAATAAATGCTGGTGGTTGTTTAAAAAACAGCAGTGGTAGTTCTTGAATAATGCAATTTAGGGTATCATCCTCACTAAATATAGGGTGGAGGTCCTTAACAATTTAACGTAGAAGTTCAAGGTCAGGATGATACGTGACTACTAAGTGGTCCTTTTCGTATACTGAAGTAGTTACTCTCTAGGTACCTGTGTTGCATGTTCTACTGATCTGTTAATTTCTCTAAAAGAGTGTCCCTGCTCCACAAAGGTGTTTTTCAGTATAGTCAAATGTGTATAGCTGTCTTCCTCATTTGAACAGATACGGTGACACTGAAGTGCTTGACTGTACATGACAGATTTTTTTGTGTGGCTCGGGTGATTACTATTCCTGTGTATCTCTGTCTGTCTGTTGGCTTCCTGTAAATATACTGTTCATATGTAAAATTCCAGAGCAGCATTTATTTTAAGATGCAGAAATCTAGGCCAGCCTGCTGGCACAGCAGTGGTGCTGCCCCTTGCAATGCTAGCGACCCTGGATTGGAAGTGAACTTGGGTTGCTGGAGGGCTGGCTGGATGAGGAGAACCGAGCACCTGGGTGGGTGGGCTGCTCTCCTCTTCCAGGGAGGGTGGGCTGTGGGTCCTGCTGCTCTACTGCCAGCAGGGTGACCATGTGTGGTGATGCAACAGGGCTGCAGAATGATTGGGAGGGGAGGACACTGGCCGGGATCTGGATTGGTGGCATATCTCTACATGGCTGCCCCACCTCCTTGGATCCTCTTAAGTGCCAGTGCTCTCAGGGACAGGGATCAGAAAACCAGGAAAAAACACCCTGCATCAGCCACCGGTAGAAGTGTCCTGGCTGCCCCAGACTTCATAACCAGGCTCCATGGGATACCAACTGGGCTGCCTGATGCAAACCAAGGGACTACAGAGGGGATGAACTGGGGTCACCTCCCTCCCCGACCAGGGGATACAACTGAGGCAGGATTGAGCAGGCCCACAGGAGCTCCCGGGCATTACCTGGGGTGAAGCTAGGGGATACACAGCATAGGGATCTCTGAAAAGTGGAGGTTAAAGTGGTAAGAAGGAGGTATAGAAAGAAAAACTAAAAAAAAAGAAAAGATGCTGAAGTCTTGGGGATTCTGTGCAGTGACATGCAATTTCCGTGAGGCACCAGTAGAAGAATTCAAAATCTGCAAACCAAGCAGGATTCCATGATTTTTACCGGTAAAAACAGAAAATTAGGGTCCTTACCTATAAAGAACAGAGTAAAATGTGAAACTTGTGTAACTAGACACCAAATTAATATATTCTCATGAAATGAGCAAAAGGCACATTGGTGGCACACGGCCTTTGTACCCTGAAAATTTCATGGCAAATTTGAAAAGTTTCTTCACGGCATAGTGACATAGAAACGACTGTCTAAACCTTTCATTACAATGTTATCCTATGTGAAACAAATCAAAATTTAAACCCACAGAACTCCAGAGCAACTTAATTTCTTTTTCACCAAACCAGCAACAGGCACAACTGCAGGCAAAGCCCTTTGTACCTTGAAAATCTGAGGCCAAAATAAAAAAAAAATTAGTTAACTGTGAAGTGACAAAGACATGCTGTCGAAAAATATCCTCTTTTACAAATGGCAAAAACGGATCCTTTTTCGTGCTTCCTTTATTGCAATTTGCAGCAAAGGATGAATCTTTTTCCACAAATGGTGAAAAAGGATCCTTTTTCACTAAATGCTTTTCCAGGCACAGAATCAAAACACTGACCCCAGAATCGAGATCTATGGGCCCTAATTAGGAAAAGACAACTGTTGCTGCATTCCAAATGCAGGTATTGTTTTAAGTTTTTTGCCACTGCTAACTGAAAATAAGATGACGGCAGCACAACAAAGGATTCCGCATATGCAGCAAAGCACTCTGCATTTGAGGCAAAGGATTCGGTATCTGCGACAAAGAATCCTTTGTCAAGCAGGACATCTATCTGGTCCCATAGGAAATGATGGGAAACTTTGAAATGTAATAACTTTTGAATGGATTAATATTTTTTTCTCCCACCCTTCAAAAGGCACCACTGTGACCCAAGACCTATATACCCTAAAAAGTTCAGGCCAAAATTCCACACTGTTTTCATGCAGTGATGTGACAAAGAATTTTAACAAAAAAATGGTAAATTTCACATTACTGACCACCTCATATCTCCACACCCATACATCCGACCAGAGCAACACTTGCCACATCAAGAGATCTATGGTCCCTTACACTGCATGCAAAATTGTATGCAAATTGCATGAATGATCATAAAGTTATCAAAGTGCATAATTTCAAATTTAACATATAAGTAACTGCTCAACCCTAACTATACTGGCACAACCGTGCCAGTATAATATATATCAGGACTGTCTTCTGTCTGTGGGTAGCAGGGCCTTAGGATTAAATAATGATGTAGAAGGGTGAATAATGTGCTGTTGACACATGTGAAACTAAGTCTCCAACTGCTAGGGTGGGGTGGGATAATCAGATATTTCCTTTTATACGACTGCATAGTGAGACCTACATATGGCTAACATAGAAGAAGAGAAAATAGGGGGCTTCAGGAGGGCATGGCCAGATACCGACTGCATCACAAATGTTTGCTGTAAAGAGAGTGGCTGAAGCACATGTTTGAGTATGCGTGAATCAGTGTGATCTTGCCACGCCCCTCTGCCACCAGCATAACAGGCAATCTTTTTTTACTCTCTCCCTGCCCCTTACCCTTGCCAAATCTATTTCTATCTCTCCCTGTCCTGCATGCTGCTTCATTCTGCCCCAGGTTTGAGCTTTTAAAGAAGTTGTTGGCAGATAAGGGGCTCTCAGCCCATCTAATCTGCCCTATATTCCCTACCTACTGTGCCACCACAGACTCTACTCAATTTCCAGTCTTCTCTCCCTTTGCCTTGCTTCTAAGGCCCCTTGTTTCTATCCCATGCTTACTTTCTCTTCCAGCCCTTCTGCAATGTCACTAACAGACATTGAAGAGGACTGGGCCTGGTGCTGACCTCCTGTGACACTCCTCTGGTCATGTTGCCTTCTACAGAGTGGACCCCATTTACTACCACCCTAACTGACTCCTTTTGCTTAGTCAGCCTCTTACCCATTTTACTACTTTTGGACCCACTCCTAGGTTGCCCAGATTACTCAGCAATCTTCCATGTGGAATGGTGTCAAAGTCCTCACTGAAATCAAAGTAGGGCACATCTTCCACTCCTTGCTGATCCACTCCCCTGGTCTCCCAGTTAAAGAACTCAGTCAGGTTTGTCTAGCAAGATCTCCCCTCTGTGAAACCATGTTGCGTCACATCCTGTAATCCACTGGTTACAAAGTATTGCACAATCCTTTCCTTCAATAGCAATTCCATTACTTTACTCTGCTGAAATCAGGCTGACAGGTCTGTAATTTCCTGGCCCCTCCCTATTTCCATTTTGGTGTAGTGGGACCACATCTGCTCTCCTCCAGTCCCTTGAAACTTCCCCTATTTCTAGTGATAGGTTGAACAGAGTTGTCAGAGGTGCAGCCAGCAACTCATTGAGTTCCCTCAGCATCCTAGGGTGTACCCCCATCAGGTCCTTTGCCTTGTCTACTTTTAATTGTGCCAATTCCTTGAAGACTCTCTCCTCTGAAAGAAGACTAGTGTCAGCCTCCCTTCCTCAAATGCCCTTGTCCCTTATCTTTGGCCCCGTCACCTGCCCCTCTCTCTGTAAATACCGAACAAAAAGTAATTGTTCAATATGTCTGCTTTTTTTTTGGCCCTCTTCCTCACAACCCCCTCCTTCCCTTGTTAGCCTTACTATTCCTCCTTTGGTCTTTCTCTTCTCATTTATGTATCTAAAGAATGTGTTATCCCCTTTTTTTACTGACTGGGCAATAGTCTCATGCATTTGTGCCATTGCGCTCCTAACTGCTCTCCCTGGTCTCTTTGTTTCTCCTGGTAATTCTTCCTATCCTCCTCCTGCTGTGTCCTCCTGCACCTTCTAAATGCTAGTTATTTTGCCTTTATTTTCTCTGCTACTTTTCTAGAGAACCATAGCAGTCTTTTTTTTCTCTTGCCCTTGTTAACCTGCCTGACACAGAGATTAGTTGCCTTTTCAAGGCCCCCCCCACTTCATTTTTGCCCATTGTTCCTCGACTCCCCCAGTGTCCCTGTCCCTGCTAGGGTATCACTGAAGAATTCTTTCATTATCTTAAAATTGGTCCTGCTGAAGTCCAGGACCCTTGTCTTAGTGCAGCTCAGTTCTGGCCCAGTGCTTATATTGAGCCACATATATGGTGATCACTGGTCCCCAGGTGGCCACCCACTGTGACATCAGTAACACTGTCCCCCATTTGTCAGTAGCAGGTCCAGTATTGCCCAACCCCTCACAAGTGGATTCTTTAATTAGTAGCCTGAGGAATGACCCTTACAGGGAGTCCAGAATGTCCCTACTTCTGACTGTTGCTGCAGCTGGCAGGCTCCAAACCATGTCTGGTAGATTGAAGTCCCCTACCAGCAACACCTCCCCTTTGTGTGCCATCCTTTGGATTGCTTCCATCATATCTTTATCCACTCACACATAGTGGTGGAGATCTGTAGATCACTGTTGTGTGAATAGCAGCCCCCGCTCCCGTTTCTCCAGGGTGACCCACAGGACCTCAGCTCCTCCGTGCTGTCTCTGTATTTCCGTAGCTTTTATGTCGTCCTTGACATAAAGAGCCACTCCATCTATTTTACCTCCCCTGTCATTTTATGAATAAAGTATACCCTGGTATGGTTACATCCCAGTCCAGGTTTTCGTTGCACCAGGACTCATTAATTGTTACTATGTCCAGGTCTGCATCTACCATGGTGGCCTCCAGGTCTGCAATCTTATTGCCCAAACTTCGAGCATTTACACACATGGTTCTCCAGATTGTCCTGCAAACCCACCCCCTTATTTCCAATTTGCCTTTCCTTATTTCCTCCACTATTATCTCTTTTTACTTTTACCCCTTGGATTCCTTTGTTACTTGATTCATTTTAGGATTTCAATCCCTCAGGATTCCCATTGCTGATCTCGTGAGCCGGGGGGGGGGCAGTTTATGTCTCCTTGCCTCATTCTACCTCCCTCCTTGGCTAGTTTAAATGCTCAACAGCGTATCATTTAAACCTTTCACTGAGGACCACAGTTCCCCTCCTAGATGGATGCAGGCCATGCCATTGCCCCTGTACAGGCTCTTATCTCTCCAGGTGGGGCCCCAGTCCCCAATGAAGCCAAAACACCTCCTCCCTCTACCATTCCTTTAACAATGCATTGAAGATCCTGGTGCAGAGAATCCCATCCTCCCACTGTATAGCCGACGGGGGTGCCCAATCCCCCATCAGCTGTGCTGCGCCTCCCCCCCAGCAGAGTTCCAGGTGCCACACTGGGAGCCCACCCCAGCATGGCAGCAGTCTGTATGGATGATGGAGGATGCCCAATCCCCCCATTGGCTCCACTGTCCCCCCTCCAAAAGACTATCAGGTGCCACGCTGGGAGCCCACCCCAGCATGGCAACAGTTCCAGTGGCTGACAGGGGTGCCCAATCCCCTGTTGGCTACATGCCCCCCAAACAGCCTTCCAGCTGCCACACTGGGAGCCAACCCAGTGTGGCACAAGTCCTGCATCATCTAAAAGTAAAAACCTGAAAGAAAAACCTTCCTCCCTGACTGTCCTGACCACTCCCCCACCCGCGCCCACCCTCTGTGCATCCACCTCCCACACCCCACCTCACCCCAGTGCGTCGTTATCTTAGGTGGACTGGGAACACATCTGCACTCTTCAAAGCCGACCGCGAACTGAGGAAATGCTGCTAAGCTGTATAATGTAATAAATAGGGTTTTTTCAACTTTAGTGCATATCTCGGGCATTCTGGAGAATTTTTTCACCAGATTTTCAACATGGGGTTTTTGGGACCCACCTCATGAATTCTGTCACTGTCATGGCATTAATCAGCCCCGAAAGGTGATTTTGTGGTCACTGCATGGAACCCCCTTTTGGGGCCAATTTATGAAATGACAGTGTCACAGTTCATGAAGTAGGCCCCCCAAAACACTATATTGAAAATTTGGTGAAAAAATTCTCCAAAATGACTGTTTTACGAGCATGTGTTGCGCTGTTCCTATGCACGCTCATAAGTACGCAAATTTTCAATATGGTCACTCCAGATTTTCAACATTGACATTTTACCACACCTCCTTATGAGCAGTACAGCTGTCATTTCTCACATCTTGCCCAAAATGTGTTTCCGCGCATGTAGCGCAAATGGCGCAGTCAGTGTGCGAAATCAATGTTTGGGGCAGATTAAGAAAATCCAGATGACACTGTTCAAGAGCAGAAGTGTTAAAATAGCTATGTTAAAAAATCTGGTGAAAAAATTCCCCAAAATGACTGTTTTACGAGCATGCGTTGCACAGTTTCCATGCACCCTTGTAACTTCATGGATTTCTAATATTTTCAGGCCAGATTTTCACCACTGGCATTTTTCCACACTTCCTTATGAACAATACAACTGTCATTTTTCACACCATGGCTGAAATGTGTTTTCGCACTTCCAGCGCAGAAATGCGTGATTGTTTTGGGAAATCACTGTTCGGGACAGATTAATAAAATCACAGTGACACTGTTCATGAGCGGAGGTTCCAAAATCCCTGTGCTGACAATCTGCTGTAAAATCCCCAAACTAATTGCATTACGGGTGTGTGTTGCACATTTTCTATGCACGCTCATGACTTCACCATTTTTTTTAATATTTTCACTGCAGAATTTTAACATTGCCATTTTTTGTACCTCCCCATGAACAGTACAGCTGTCATTTTTCACATCCTGTTCGAAATGTGTTTTCGCACCTGTGGTGCCAAATGGCGTAGTCACTGTGCAAAATCAGCTTTCGGCTAACAAACTGATATTGCCACTGTTCATAAGGTGGTGGTCACAAAAAACCCATGTTGAAAATTTGGAGTGAAAATGCCAATGAACGCCTGAGGCGTTAGGGGTTCCGAACATAATGCCCCAGCCCGTAGAGATTGACAGGCATCAGGGGTGTGACTTGGGATTCTCGCCTGTAATGCTCATATCATTTCACACCCTGCAGCCAGTGAGAGGCATCGAGGTGTGCCTTGGACTCTTCGGCCCCAAAGTTCACCCCATTCTCCTATACAAGGCCCATCTCACCGTATTTCCTGATGGAATGGGGGTGAGCATAAGGGCCAAAGACTCCAAGGCACACCATGACACTTGTCAATGTCTGCAGGGTAGGGTGTGGTGAAATGGCATGGCCGTTATGCCTGATGACCCAAAGGCACACCCCAATGCCTGTCAGTCTCTGCAGGGTGGTGGTGGGGTTGGCTTCAGTTCAATACTTCACTGCCATTCTTATTGTGCAGCTCTCCAACTCCTACACTACCAATGCCAATGCCAGCAAGCAAACATTCGACATTGACAAATGCTTGTTTTATTTTCTCACACTTAACTGTATCCTTCCTATTGCATGTCCCAACCCTCCTTGCTACCTTGCAATGCATGTGCAGTTACAAAAGTTTAAGCAGGAAGCTTACCTCTGGTGTAGGGTACACTATCCTGATGTCCTGCTTCCTTCTGTCTTACACCTTTGTTGCTGGTCCCCGCCTAGCTTGTTGTGGTGCAGATCATCCAGATGCCAGCTGCCTCATTGGGCTGACTCCAGTGGGCAGACTCCAACCTCCCTTTCTGTTGGTCTTTCATGCAGGTGGGGCCACAGCACAGGGGACCACTTGATGGCCAACCTCTTATGTAGGGTTCAGCCACTTCCTGGCTTGTCTTCTCACTCCTCCTGGTTGGCTGTGCCATAAAGAGGGGTGCGGTCTAGCCTGGATTGGTTCTCTTGTTCGAGCTGGGCTAGCTGCACTCCTCCTTTGATTGCCCACTGACTGCTATGCTGTCTATTTGCTGGTGGAGTTGTTCCATGCTCCCTTCTCTTTGGGAGTGGACTGCCGCTGATCAGTGAAGAAATGGGCTATTTAACCACCCTAACCCTTTCAGCCGCTTCCTGGTTTGTCTTCCCGCTCCTACTGGTTGGTTGCTGCCATGGAGAGAGGCACGGTCTAGCCTGGGCTGGTGCTCTTGTTCAAGCGGGGTTAGCTGCACTACTTCTCCAGTTGCCCACTCACTGCTGTGCTGTCTGGCTGCTGGCAGAGTCATTCCATGCCCCCTTGTCTCTGGGAGTGGACTGCCTCGATCAGTAATGAAATGGGCTATTTAACATTCCTAACCCTTTTAGCTGCTTCCTGGTTTGTCTTCTCACTCCTCCTGGTTGACTGCCACCAGGAAGAGGGGCATGGTCTAGCCTGGATTGGCTCTCTTGTTTGAATCGGGCTAGCTATGCTCCTCCTCTGGTTGCCCACCAACTGCTGTGCTGTCTGGCTGCTGGCAGAGTTGCTCCATGCCCCCTTCTCTCTGTGAGTAGACTGTTGCTGATTGGTGAAGAAATGGGCTATTAACAGCCCTAGCCCTTTCAGCTGCTTCATGATTTATCTTCCTGCTCCTCCTGATTGGCTGCCGTATTTTCATTTCAGAACACCTGCCCCCCAGCCATTGCTTTTACCTGTTTCTGAGTCAGCTTTGGAAGAGGAGGGCAGGTAACGCTGTACGGAGAATGAAATCTCTCTGTCTCTCTCTGTCTCTCTGTGTCTTCTTGCTCTCCTCTCTCTCTCTCTCTCTCTCTCTCTCTCTCTCTCTTTATCTCTCTCTCTCTCACAGTTACTTATAAGGTCTGACTGCCTGCTCTGACAACTTGCAGAGGCCTGCTCAGACTAGCAGTCAGTGGCAGAGAGAGGGATCCTGCTTAACTCTCTCCAAAAGAAACTGGGCTCCTGGTGCTGTCATCTGACCACCCGCTTTGACAGACAGCTGCATTGTGGTTGGATCTAACAGCAGATTCAGCAGGGCAAAAGAGATGACAGAGACTGCCTTAAAGCCAAGTGTACATGGTGATACCACACTCCCACTTTTCCAGGACACTGAACCTGCCAACACATCAGGGCCTTTGCAGCTCTGCTGATGCCCTTTCAGGTGACCTTAAGTTGTTTCAGTGCTGTAGCAACTCTCCCAGCCTAAGTTAAAGTGTTGTAATTAGCACCTTTTCTTCTATCAAGATGGCCATCGGCCATCCAGAAAAGAAATAGCCTACTCCCCTTCCCCCAGCCCATAGCTGGCACAAAATTTAACAAATAGTCTGCTGAAATAAATTAACTGTTTGCTGTCTGCTGCTTTTGTGTTCAGTGAGTGAGTGAGTGAGTCAGGTAGAGAGAGGAACTATTAAACTGAGCCCAATGGGGGGAGCATACCTCTCAAGTGTCCCTGATTTTCAGAGATATCCCTGATTTCACCTCAAAATTTTACTCTGTCCCTCCTAAAATTTGTGTTCCCCTGACTAAACAGTGATGATTGTAAGAATCAAATTATGTCAAACAATACAGTTGCAGACTTCTTATTCTTCAGAAAATGTATTATACACTGAGTCCCTTATTCTGCCAGCTTCCTGAGTGCATAGCATCAATTTTAAAAATGTGTCTCTGATTTTGGGCCTTTGTCCCTGATTTTTTTAAAGCCTTATCCCTGATTTATGAGGCAGGAGGTTGAGAGATATGGGGGAAGGGATGAGTACTAGTCTCTAGGCATGCTGCTGCCACTTGGATTACAGATGAACCTTGTTTTATTTGTAGATAGAATGGTAGCATTACTTGATAACACATGGTATGTAATTCATGTATAGTAATGCATTGGACAGGAGGAGTCACAGTCAGGAATGTGGGGTAGGCAGGGACAGAGTGCGGAGCAAGGCAGGATGGGAACTTGCTATGACAAGAAATCTAAGAACTTCAAAAACTGAGACTGCCAGCTTTTGCTTCACATCACTTTCCATGCTGTGCAATACAAATCCTTCTTCTGCTATGTCTTCACTGCTCCTCTATAATATGATAGTGTCTTTAAAAATATGAGAGGTAAGTGCTGACAGCTTTGAAGGGGAACTGTGATTTACTGAATCTCTCCACCCCACCCTCATCCCCATTAGACTTTTTCACACAAAAAATGTACTGTAAGTGTTTGACCTTAATTTCTTTTATTTTTGTAAACTCTGTGGTCAGACATCATGACAAGTGCTACATGGTACCATATCATGTTACAGTGCAGTGCTGCACTGATCAATTGTATGCTTCTCAACACAAGCAAGCAGTGCAGCACCGCACGGTAACATGAGATGGCACCACACAGTACCCACCATGTTGCCTGTCGCAAAATTTACAAAAACTAAAAGAAAGTAAGTTCAACCACTTACAACTTTTTTTTTTAAAGCCTAATCTGGGTTTGGGAGGCTGGAGAAGATGAGGAGTTTCAGTTAATTACAGCTCTTCTTTAAACAGAACATACCAGAGGTCTGAGGTTCAATTCCCAGTAGGCCACATTTTTCCTTTCTCATTTCCATCCTTGATTTAAAAATATGCCTTGCAGGGGCTTAACTGCACTGAGAGAAGTGGTCTGCTTGTATTTCTAAATTATTTAAACAGAAAGTAATTTAAAGCACAAAGTGAAAACTGGCAGTCCTTTGCAAGCTCCCTTATGGGTGTGTGTGTGTGGGGGGGGGACACAGAGGATAGAGGCAGCACAGATAAATAACTCTGCGAATGATGACCTCAGCCACTAATCCCAAAGAATATTGACAAAACTGCTGGCCCTATTCCCACAAAGATGAACACATTCTTCATTATGGACACAGTGCAATGTACCCTACCAGTGACTATGTCAATACACAAGGAGCTGGCAATCCTTTTTTTTTTTTTTTCCATTCAACTTTTATTAAAGTTTACAATACAGAGAATGAATCCAGAGAACATTGTACATAATAAGACTGTGATTAACATACAGAATAATACTGATTCATTCTCTCCCAACCCACCCCACCTCCTACTCCCCACAAAAACCTACCAGAGCGGTTACCACACAAGTAACATCTTGAACTATAATATACTTGTATTTCATACTTGTAGAGCGTACAGAGCTTGAAAAGGACCCCATATTCTGTTGAACTTCCCAAGTTTACCAAATAGACTTGCAATGGTTCTCTCCGTTCTGAGATTAGCAAGAAGCTCCTGGAGCCACTCAAGATAAGTCAGGTTATCAGAGTCTTTCCAATACCTCAAGACCACTTTTTTAACAGACATGGAAATTAAGACCATATAGTATTTCCTACACAGCACAGGGATACATTACAAGTCCACCAAGAGACATACTTCAGGTGTAAACAAATCAGAAAGCCCTAAAAGTGGGTCAGCTGTATGCTTTATAGTGGTCCACAGTGGGGCAACTTTGGAACATTTCCAAAAAATATGGAGAAGGTCCCCAGGCTGCAACTTACATCTTGTACAGAATGGAGAGGATACAACTCCCATTTTGGCCAGTTTCTGCGGGGTATAATAAATATTAAGGAGCTGGCAATCCTAAGAAACACACAACTGTGAAAAAAAGGATAATCCATCAAGGACTGCCATTTTCTGATATTTCCTGATAAGGGAATGGTGGTCTGAAATGTTCCTTACAGCTCCACCCCCAAGTACAATCTTATATGAGTACATTGTGAGATTTCCAAGTGTTCCTGGCAGCAACATAGAGTTCCAGTATATGGTTAAGCGTTGTTGTATATGGTTTTCCATACACTCAAAATCTTTGTTGTAGATGGACAAAAGTAGTTGTGCACAGTTCAAAGTTCACAAAAAGTTGCTGTGTATTATCTTCTGTTAAGCCTCCCCCATGCCATGTTGACATAATTTATTTTCAATATAGTTACTATGATCAATGAAAGGTAGAGTAGGTGGGAGAGGAGTGGCCGAGTCCAACTAATTATACAAACTACAATTTTTATTTCTGACATACAGTAAAACAATATACCATAACAAAAACAAAATGGTCAATGATGTCCAACTCAGCCTGTTTTTCTGTCTCAGGATTGAGGTGACATCATGGACCTCTCGAGCTTCACTCTCGAGATCCATATGATATCATCTCAACCCATCAATGGAAACACAGTTTCATTGTATATGGTTACCCATGCATTATTCTCTATGTGCCCTTTACCTTGAGAAAAACAGTGTGTGTGTGTGTGTGTGTGTGTGTGTGTTTACAACACACCCAGAGTGTGGATTAAATCTCTATAACCCCATACCCTGTCATGGGTTACTGCTTACATGCATATACACTGTAGAATAAACAAAAATCATATCAATTAAATTTAGCTCTGAAGCTGCTGAAACAACTATGCAGTATTTCAATTTTCGCGTTCTGCCAGCCAGTGTTAAGACGTGTATGTTCAGGAAAAAAAATACTCACTGCTTTCTTCATATAGCCTGCCTTTCTTAACCAGATTATGGATCTTTTTCAGTCACCAGTTAGCTGAGGTCCTAGAGGTTACTGCTGTTCAAGCACTGTAATGAGCTGTAATGAGCTGGCAATCTGCAACAATCACAGGTACTGCAGCTCAAGCATTGCAAATGAGCTGGCAATCTGTAATAATCACAGGTACTTAAGTTAACTGTTGCTCATTCATTTGTCTTTGTAGTGCCTACCCTGTAGAATTCTCTGCTTCATCAAGTTCAAAAGTACCAATCCGTAGAGAGCCTCAAAATTGCACTGAAAACCCATTTATTATGTTTGCTTGCACGCATGTGCAAGAAACATAGTGCCATCATCGGAGATTTCGGAGGTGTGTCACCTCCTCCTCCAATTCAGGCACTGTGCTGGCAGTCGCGGCCCCTGTAAGCCAATGCATTTTGGAGCTGTCTGTGACACGCTCCAAAATGCAGTGGCATACAGTTGAAAGGGGGAGCTACGCTTGAGTGAGCAGCGATAAGAAGCTGCTCACGCGCAGCTCCCCCCCCAGCCGCAGGCGTGCGCGCCCCCCGCACGCAGTGTATAACCGATGGGGTGCCCAATCCCCGTCGGCTGAGCTGCATCGTCTCCTCCCCTCGTAGTTGGTGCCACGCTGGGAGCCCACCCCAGCGTGGCAATCAGTAATGTTGCCGACGGGGGTGCCCAATCCCCGTCTGCTGAACGCCCCAAAGTCCTTGTGCCACGCTGGGAGCCCACCCCAGCGTGGCAAACGTCCCACGAGTTTTTTTATATTTTTTTACAACGTGGGTGCCCAATCCTCCGTCAGCTGAACACCCCCAAAGTCTTGTGCTATGCTGGGAGCCCACCCCAGCATGGCAAGCGGTCCCACAACGCTTTTTTTTTTAACCTGTAAACAAAACGGTCTCAAGGCGCATCTCCGAACCCCCTCCCACAACCCGCACCTCACCTACTGTGCACCCAGCCTCCCACACCCCTCACTCATACTTACCTCCGGACTCGCGCGCGATCTTCGGGTGGACCGGGAACACGCCTGCACTTTTCAAAGCCGATCGCTAACTGAGGAAAAGCCGGTAAGCTGTATAATGGGCTAGATAGGAGGTTCAACTTTATTGCATATCTCAGGCATTCTTGGAATTTTGCACCAAATTTTCTATATGGGTTTTGGGACTCTTCCTCATGACGATGTCACTGTCATGGCAGCTTTGCCTCAAGGGTGATTTTGCAGTGACTGCGAAATCACCCTTCGGGACTGAATACCACCATGACAGTGACATCATTCATGAGAAGGGGGCCCAAACCCCATGTTGAAAATTTGGTGCCAAAATTCCAAAAAATGACTGTTTAACGAGCATGCGTTGCGCAGTTCCTACGCAGGCTCGTAAGTTCGCGAAATTTCAATATTTTCACTCCAGATTTTCAACATTGCCATTTCACCACACCATCTTATGAGTAGTACAGCTGTCATTTTTCATATCTCACCCAAAATGTTTTTCCGCCCTTGTAGCGCAGAATGGAGCAGTTGGTGTGCAAAATCAATGTACAGGACAAATTAAGAAAATCACAGTGACACTGTTCATGAGCAGAGGTCTTGAAATGACTTTGTTGAAAATTTGGTGAAAAAATTCCTAAAAATGACTGTTTTTCGAGCGTCGTTCACGCAGTTCCTCATGCGCTCATGGATTCTTAATTTTCAATATTTCCACTCCAGATTTTTAACATTGCCATTTTTCCACACCTTCTTATGAGTAGTACAGCTGTCATTTTTCACATCTCACCCAAAATGTGTTTCCACCCATGTAGCGCTCAATGGCGCAGTCATGCGAACTCAGTGTATGGGGCACATTAAGAAAATCACAGTGTCACTGTTCATGAGCAGAGATCTTAAAATGGCAATGTTGAAAATTTGGTGACAGAATTCCTAAAAATGACTGTTTTACGAGTGTGCGTTGCACAGTTCCCACGTACGCTCGTAGGTTTGCAAATTTTCAATATTTCCACTCCAGATTTCCAACATTGCCATTTTTCCACACCTCCTTATGAGCAGTACAGCTGTCATTTTTCAAATCCAGCCCAAAACGTGTTTCCACCCATGTAGCGCACAATGGCGCAGTCGGTGTGCAAGCTCAATGTATGGGACACATTAACAAAACCACAGTGACACTGTTCATGAGCAGAGGTCTTAAAATGGCTATGTTGAAAACTGGGTGAAAAAATGCCTAAAAATGACTTACGAGCGTGCGTTGCACAGTTCCTATGCATGCTCGTAAGTTTGCAAATTTAATATTTTCACTCTAGATTTTCAACATGTCCATTTTATTAAACTTCCTTATGAACAGTACAGCTGCAATTTTTCATATGTCACCCAAAATGTGTTATCGCGACATGTAGCGCATAATGGTGCTGTTTGGTGCGTAGCAATGTTTAGGACAGATTAAGAAAATCACAGTTACACTGAGCATGAGCAGAGGTCTTAAAATGGATATGTTGAAAATTTGGTGACAAAGTCCATAAAATGACTGTGTTCTGAGTGAGCATTGTGCAGTTTCCACGCATCCTCGTTAGTTCATGACTTTGTAATATTTTCAGTCCAGATTTTCACTAGTGGCATTTTTCAACACTTCCTTATGAACAGTACAGCTGCCATTTTTCACAACATGGTCAAGTGTGTTTTCACACTTTCAGTGCAGAGATGCGTGGTCGCTGTGAGAAATCATTGTTCGCACAAATAAAGAAAATCACAGTGACACTGTTCATGATCGGAGGCACCAAATGCCTGAGTTGACAATCTGCTATAAAATATCCCCAACCTACTTATATACAGATTGTGCATTGCACTGTTTCTATGTCACGCTCGTGACTTCGCATTTTTAAATATTTTACTACACATTTGCAACATAGCCATTTTACACCTCCCATGAAAGAGTACAGCTGTCATTTTTACAACCTGTTCTAATATTTTTGCACCTGTGGTGCTAAATCCGTAGTCACTGTGCATAAGCAGCTTGCTACCAAACTGATATTCCCCTGTTCATGAGGTGGGGTCACAAAACAAACATGTTGAAAATTTGGAGTTAAAATACCAACGAATGCCTGAGGTATTAGGCTTTTCAACTAAATCGCCTAACCCTATAGAGAATGATAGGAATCAGGGGTGTGACTTGGGATTCTTGCCTGTGATGCTCATACCATTCCACACCCTGCAGTCACTGAGAGGCATCGGTATGCCTTGGAGTCTTAGCCCCAAACTTCACCCCATTCTCCTATATCGCACCCATCTCACCATATTTCCTAATGAAGGTGCGATAAGGGCCAAAGACCCCAAGGAACACGTGACATCTTGTCAGCCTCTGCAGAGTGGGGTGTGGTGAAATGGCGTGGCCGTTATGCCTGACGACCCAAATGCACACCCCAATGCCTGTCACTCTCTGCAGGGTGGTGGTGGGGTTGGCTTCAGTTCAATACTTCACTGCCATTCCTATTACGCAGCTCTGTAACTTCTACACTACCACTGCCAATGCCAGTAAGCAAACATTCGGCATTGACAAATGCTTGTTTAATCTTGTGTTTGTGAATTATTGAGAAAAATCAGTTGATTTGAGTATACTGGATTTTAATCTCTGCTTTGAAGTTTTATGATTTTATATCTGTACAGTGCTTTGATACCTGAATTGTGCTTGATAAATAACAATTATTATTATTAACATTAAATGACAAATACTTCTGCCATTTCTGCAATCAATTGAAGTATTGGAATCAGAAAGTCAGTTTGCTCTAGCTGTGCACTTAATGAACTGGTAGTAAATTTAAAGTGGCCATTTTTATGTTTGCTTGCATGCATGTGCAAGAAACATAGTGCCACCATACAAGATTTCATAGGTGGCGTCCCCCACTTCCAATGCCCTGCTCCCTTTTGCAGGCGCGGCCACACCGCACCAATGAATGTCCGAGCTGCCTATGATAGCTGTTCAGAATGCAGTGGTGTACAGTTGAAAGCAAAAAACCACTGCAGTCAGTGGTTGTAACGTGTAGGCAATTTGCATACTGGTGTCAGCAGGTAATTTACATACTGCCATCGGCAGTATGCAAAGTGCCTACACGCAGCACTGCATCCTGAACAGCTGTCATAGACAGCTTCCTTTGTGTCTACTTTATCCCCTCCCCAAACACTCAAGTAGCACACTGGGAACCCACCCAGCATGCTCATGCACTCCCCATATACAGTATGGCTGATGGGGTGCCCAATCCCCTGTTGGCTCCATGCCCCCCCACATTTATTTTTTTTATTTGTTTTGCCAGCCTATGCCAACTACCTTTGGGTGTAGTGATATGATTTAGGTGGGGGTCCCTGCCACTGAGCTGCCCCATGCCATTGTGACCTCTGTGATACCCACTTCTTTCTTTCTTGCTGTTTGGTAACATCACGTCCTGACTCGAGTGAGAGTAATAACATAACTACTAGCCAGCACACACTGTATGCATCTGACTTGGTCCTCCTAAGTTATTTTCCCAGCAAATTACCACAGCAGAAATCAATGACATCATATAACATTATGAAGCTGCGTTTGCCACCTGTTGCTATTGGCAGAAATCATAATTTTACAGCAGTGACAGTTAGCTACATGGCTCATTCTGAGCCAGGGTGTGCAAGAACTGTTAAGTGTGGTACCAGCTGGAGAACAGAATAAGTCTGCTGGTAGGTAAGGGTACGGTAGGGAGGGTCATGGGGGAGTAGGGTGGGAGGGACCGTTGCAGAGTAGGGGTGCTAGCTGCAAAATTGAGCAGACTCGATAGACTGAATGTCCTTTTTCTGCTGGCAGTTTTGTATGTTTGTATGTTCATATGTTAGGTAGGTGGAGCAGAAGCAAGTGGCCCCAGGATCAGGCCATAGCAGACAGTCGGCAGGAATTGAAGGCTCTCAGGTTGCTAGTGATCAGAGATCTGAACTGTACTGGTTAATTAAAGGAAGAAACCTGCTGTGAGCAGAGAAGGATGAGGAGATGCCAAGGGCATTAGTGATGATGGCACAGGATGAGGGAGAGGAATGAGTCCAATGATGGTCCAATTAGTAGCAGTATTTTTGTCTTGCTAGGTGCAGGACTCGAGACCAGGAGAGGAGTCACTGTACTGTAGCTTGCTTATTATTCTGTTTGCATTTGCTTATGGTAGTAATCAGGGATGGTCGGCTGGCCAGGGAATGCTAATTACTCGAAGGTAGTCAAAGAAGATGGTCGCCATGCTTGTTGACTCTGCACCTAGACTCAAAGCCTGTTCTTCCTTACTTACCATCCTTTGTCCACACAGAATACCACTCAAGGTTGTTCAGTCCTTTAAATACCTGAAAATCACCCTGCACCTATTTCTGGACTCCAACCTCCATCTGTCCATTACCTGCAAGTCGGTTAATTTAAAATCGGGAATATCCCATAAAATTAGACATATCCTCACCACATCTGCTAGACTAGCCATTGCACAGGGTGTACTGTATCCAAGCCTTACTTATGGTCTCATCACCTATCTGGAAGACAGCATGAAAGTCCTTAGCAAATGGAACATGTGTTATAACAGCATTTGCCACTTTGCCCTGTCTGCACCCTGGAGGACCCACCACTGCCTCCTTTATTCTAGTCTAGGATGGCTGTCCTCATCTTTCTATAGAACCTACTTGACAGGCTGCACAGTTAACAGTATTATAAGATCTGACATGCCACTTGCACTTGCAAATTTGTTTGCAAGTGCACAGACATAACTGTTAAGGTCTGCAGACATGCCGCTCTTAGACGTCCCTAAATGTATGACAAAGATGGGCGAGCAGGCATTCTCAGCATTTGCACCCAAACTATGGCACTCTACCCCTGTAGCAGTAAGTCTTGCTCAGTCTTACCACGTCTTTAAGAGCAACCTTCGTAAATACCTCATGAGCACTGATTTATGTGCCTGCAGCACAGTCCTGCCTAATACTACCTAGCCAGGCCTTACCTATTTGTCAGCAAGTTTAAGTGCACATAACCAATTTTTGTATTTACCTGCTATTCTTTACTATGTCCAAGGTTAGCTATCCTGACCTGACTAATGTTATTACCTTGTTGTGTTGCATCCTCCAACCACTGGTGTGTTGTATTACCTGTTATCTATTGCTACACTGTCTGTAGCTCCAAACTGTTGATGAACCACCAACAGCCATGCTGTGGGGAGTTGTGTTTACCTGTAACTGTGCCATCATATATTGTATTACCTTCGCTGTCTGTAACACTCCCAGGTCATGCCTGAAAATAGGCAATACCTTTGCCTAGTGCACCTACCCGGTTAACAAAAATAAAATAAATAAATACAAATTGGCTATCTGTTGTCTGCTCTGCAAGCATTTCTGCTCCCAGGTCTCTGCCCTTACTTGCAAAAAAACAGAAACTATTGTTTTAATCAGTGTTAGTTAAATGCTAATTACAGTATAGCTATTATACCTGCTGTGTAATGGAGTTGCAGTATAATGAAAGTAGACATCACACCTAGTTGCTGTCTATCACACATTCTGTCTGCTTTTCTTCCTGTTGTGTTTCTTTTGGGGAAGGGAACGGCAATCAGAAATGTTAACTTTTTGGCTGCAGTTCCTCATGACATTTCATGTAGTTTAAGAAGATGATTGCAGAAGTACATTACAGTAGGTTTAGCACATAGAAGTTGGATAAAGAAAGTGCCAGCAGCATTCTTTCCAGGTATGGCTATTTTGCAATGATGGTAACTCAATTCACAGGTGTTAACATCCAACAGGGCCAAGAAGGACAACTGGACAAAGGTCTGCAGCACCAGTCTAGTGACAGAGGGACTCCACCGGAAAGGACTGATGGTTGGTCTCGACTGGTACTGCACCAGTGACCACACCAGCACAGTCTCCAACAGCACACCGCATTGGTAGCACAGCATTAAAGTAAACTTGAACTTCTCTGGAGTCCTGCTGACTGGCTCCTCATTCAGTCAATTGTCTGCATTTAATTTAAAGTTCTAATCTGTAAACTTGCTTGGTTTACTTAGTTTGTGCAACTTGTAAGAACATGTTGTTGTGGTTTACAAATCAGGGAATTGGGCTTAACAATTGAGGGAGGGGAGAGACAGGGAGGGGCACAAATTAAATATTTTATATCAAAAGTTGCAATATTTTGCAATATTTTTGAATTTTCTGAAGGTGAAGGAGAAAAAACAAGAACAGTAGCCACTATCATCCATAGCAAAGCTACAGTATAAATTAAACATGATCTGCTGCAGGCAGTGGCAAAATGTCATGCTTCAAAGCCCTGTTTAATGTATAGTGTACTAGAGTGAGACTGAATGGTGACAAAATGCAAAATGTAAGGGACTACTGAGCACTGAGATGGAAATTTTTGTGTCAAAATCACAGACATACCTGAAATTCAAGGAAGTTGAGAGGCATAGAATGCATTGCACACTGTACTGAAAGCAGAAGCAGACTGGTGATATATTTTATACAAACATAGCATCTTACAGCAGATAAGAAGTGTGAACAATTACAAGGTAATAGGATAAGTAATAAATCTCAGGGAGTGGACATGCACATTCACATACACACAGAGTTTGAAAGGATTGGACCACTCAAATGTAAACTAGTTGTTAAATGGATCTAATTGGGCACCTATAGGTTTGTAAATTGATTGAGGCAAGGGAATTCAAACTTGTACAGAATCTTAAAATAGTTGGTCAGTTCAAAGAGATGACCCATCACAGAGTCTCAGATGTAAGTGACAAATTCAGAGGATTCCTCTCGAGCAGGGCTTTTTGCCTGACATCATCCATGATATTCTGTGTCTCATGGAAATGTGGTTGAAACCTACCACCCCTCGCACTCACCAGTTTTAGCCTCCTGCACCATGATCACTTGGGTAAAAAGCATGGGGGTGGTCTTTTAATATACTACAAGTCACCTTACATATCCCTAATCCAGTATGATTTGTATCCCCCCCCCACCACCTGTGAATTCCTTCATGGGCTCTTCCTACTAGAGAATGCCAAAACAATTCACATCATCTGCACATACAACCATCCAAAACAGGGTATCAATGGGACTCTACTATCTGCTTGATAGCATTAGCCCTAAAATCACCTCAAATGAGGTTCTTATATGTGGTGACCTCGATCTAAGCTGATCTGGTGACAATGTCAACCAGTATGAACCACTGCTGGCAGCCCTCAGTCTTACTCAGCTCATCAGTGAGCCCACACAAAACCACTCGAATGGGAGTCGAGAAGCACTCCTCAATTGGTTTCTGGCAAACAGGCCTGAAAGGATCTCAGAATCTGGAGTCCTTCCTGACTCCACATCTGACTATTCCTCCATCTATTGTGTTTGGAGAGTCTCCTCTCCCAAAGTGCCCTATATGCAAGTAAGAGACTTCTCCCACTTTAACTCTGCTCTCTTTCAAGATTTTGCAACCACAGATTGGGCCTCAGCACTCTCTACCACAGACATCACAGGTGCTCTTGACAAGCTTCTAAACATCCTCCCCTCTCTGCAGGATAAGCATGCACCTCACATCAGAAAGAAAGTTAGAGGAACTATCACTAAATGGTTGCATGGGGACTTGCTCTCCCTCACGAATACCTATGATAAGCACTGGGGTAAATTTAAAGTCTCTAAGGAATTATCTGACTACCAGGACCCATGATAGTTCTGGCACACTATTAAAACTGTAGTCAGGGGGTTATAGCCAGTGTGGTACTATGGATACTACCTGCTGCCCCTCGGAGATATTGTAAGAAGATATGGGCTGAGGTTTCACTGCTATGCTGATGATACCCAGCTCTACCTTTCTTTTGCACCTGACCAGGATAGAGCTGTCAGTCTTCAGTAACCGCCTCACAGAAATCCAGGACTGGATGGATTCAAGTTGGTTGAAGTTGAACTCGGAAAAGACTGAGTTGCTGGTTGTGGACCCAGGGCGTCAGATGGGGGGCCGGGGGTAGGTTTGCCCTCAGATCTTTTTCTTGGGGGCCTATCACTTCCAACCTCTGAACAGGTGTAAAACCTGGGGGTAATTTTTGACAAGGAGCTGATGCTGCATTCACAGGTGTCAGCGGTCAACAAGACTTCTTTTTATCACCTGAGGAATATCTCCAGGGTTAAACACCTTTTTCCGTCCGTCGATCTTCCCACATTGGTCCACGTCTTTGTGTCCTCGCATCTGGATTACTGCAACTCCCTATACCTAGGGCTACCTGGGGTGGAAATCCATCACTTGCAGCTAGTGCAGAATGCTGTGGCCCGCCTTTTGACGAGAACCTCTCAGTCCTGTCATATTTCCACAGTGCTGTGCGGTCTGCACTGGCTGCTGGTACAGTGGCAGATTACCTTTAAAACTGGTCTTTTGACCTATAAAGCCCTACACGGACAGGGTCTGGACTACCTGAAAGAGCTTCTGGTACCTTATTGCCCTGGGCAATCACTGTGCTCAGCTGACGAGGGGTAGTTAGAGATTCCAAGGGTATGTTTAAAATCTTCTGGGGCCCGAGCATTTATGCATGCGGCCCCATCCCTTTGGAATTCTCTACCTCATCAGTTATGGGAGTGCACGACCGTGGAGGGATTCAAACAAGCTTTAAAAACATACCTCTGGCATCAAGCATTTCGTGATTGATGGATTTAATTTTAGCTGCATTTTCTGTTTTATAATATTTATGCTGCTGTGAACTTTGATATGTTTTAACCATTTGCAAGGTGCCTTGGTTTTTGAAAGGCACCATAAAAATAAAGTTTTATTATTATTTTATTATTATTATTGTCAATGCTAGAAATTGCAATAATGCTACTACCATTGCCAGTGCCTTTAACAAGCAATTCTCCAATCTCTCGACATACACCTCCCTGTTTACTACTGACAATGACGAGTCATCTACCTCTAACCATTAATCCCCTCCAGAATTTCTGTCTCACCTACCTTTCTACCTTAAAACGATCTCAGTGAGGGAAACCTACAAGCTTCTCACTGACCTTTCTCCTCATATGAGTGCTGGTCACGATGACCTTGAACCAAAACTCCTGAAGATTTGGGCCCCTTTGCTTGCGCTGCCAATATCCCATATTCTTAACCTCTCCCTCACCACCGGAATTGTTCCTGCAATCTGGAAAGTAGCAAAGCTTGTTCCTGTTCTCAAGCAGGGTGATCAGAAATGCATAGAAAACTACTGTCCTATAGCCATCCTGTCTGCTGTTAGCAAGATACTGGAAAGGGTGGTGGAAGTGCAGCCGGTGGACTACCTGTCTAAACATACCTTACTGTCACCCAAATAGCACAGATTTCGTAAAGGACATAGCACTGGTACAGCCCTTGCTAAAGTTACATCTGATATAAGGATTGCCATGGACCAGGGTATGCTGACTGGGGCTCTCTTTGTGGACCTCTCAGATGCCTTTGATCTAGTGAATCACTCCCTAATCTGTACCAAGCTTCACTCCCTTGTGTTGCTGGTCCAGCCCTAAACTGGTTTTCCAACTATCTCACTGGCAGACTACAGCTTGTTAAGTACAATAGAGCTCTATAGGAACCTGTTCCTATCACTATTGGTATCCCTCAGGGATCTATTCTGGGCCCTGTCTTATTTTCTCTTTTCATCAATGACTTTCCAATGGTCCCTACCCATAGCACCACAACCCTATATGCCGATGACCTGGTCCTCCTAACTAGCGCAGGTGATGTCTATGTCATAAATTACAGCCTACAAGAGGACTTCAATAAACTGTAATATTGGCTCCTGACAAATAAGTTCATGCTGAACTTAAAGAAAACTCAACTCATTCTCTTCAGCTCCTCTGCCAAACTCAAACACTGGCCTGTCCCACTCAATGTCTTAAGTCTTGATGGTGTCCCAGTTGGCACTACATGCTCCTTTAGATACCTGGGAGTTACTCCTGACCCTCCGTTAAACCTGCCTCTATACATTCAAAATGTCTGCAGTGCAACAAATATCAAGCTTGGACTTGCATACCGGGCTCATGGGTCCCTTACTGCTGCTGCATAGCTTGCCCTTGCTAAAGGCTTATTTCTTCCCTCTCTCAACTATGGGCTGACAATCTTTACCCTCACTGAAAAAAACTAGCCTTGATAAATGGGATGTGGCCGATAATAATATTTGCCACTTTGCCTTTGCCATCCCTCGACTTGTCCATCACTATGATTTATACAATCAACTGCACTGGTTGTCCCCGGGTAATTACCACTCATTTGTCTTGGGCTGCTTCACAGATAAAATTGTCTGCAATGCCACCCCACCCACCCTGAAAAATCTCCTTCAGCAGGCTCTATCATCATACCAGCTAAGGTCAGCTGACTTGCAACCCCTCCTTGTCCCCAAAACTTGTACACTGTCAGAGGATTGTGTCTTTGCTGTTTGTGCCCCTAGATTCTGGAATACCCTACCTGCAACCATCAGATGTACCCCTACCCATCCCATCTTTAAGAGCTCCCTCTGGTTGCACCTGAAGTCTGCCTCAGCCTGTAACTGTTCTGAGGCTGCTTGATATTCCCAACCCCTGCTTGGACCCTGTTGTGCACCCATCACTTCCCTGGTTCCCCTACCCCCTCTGAGCTCTATTAAAGGGAATTATCTACCCTGCATGCCCTTCACCTCAGCATTTACCATCTTCAAAATGGGACAAATTGCACTTGTATTATTTCTACAAAATGTAATTATTGTTTGCTTGTTCTTACCCTTGATATATATGCTTATTTGTTCATTCTGTACCTGTTTATTTCTATTACCCTGCTCATTGCTTGTATTTCACATTGTTGTAATTCCCTTGCGCTGTTCTGTAAAACATGCTCTTGTAATCTCCTGGGTCGCACCTGAAAATATGCATTCCTTGTTTAGTGTGCTTACCCGGTAAACAAAAGCTAATAAATAAATGAAGATGACCAGGGAGCCTGCCTTTAGCTGAGATTTGTGTAGGAAGATAAACAGAGAGCTTAGATTTCAGTTTCTCTGTCAGCGTAGAAAGGCAAGTACCTTGTTATGTTATACTAAATCAGTCTGTATTTTTTTTTGCTGACTTCTGTTAATTAAAACCATTTGTTTATTATTTGTGTAAAAGAGTGTTTTCCTCTTTTGTACTGTTGATATCCTGGAGTTGCACCTTGACTCCTACAGTAAAAAACTTTTATTTACCCAACAGTCATGACTGTGTCTTAATTGCAAAGCAGTGATTTATTTTCTCTGACTAAGGGAAAACTCTGTTGGCATCTGCCATCAGAAGAGCATACCACCAAAGTTAATATGTGGTGGCCTTCCTAGCCTTGTGCAGGAAAAAATAAGTGTCCTGGTGCAAACCTCAGGTGGTGGCAGCTGAGAAACGAGATAACAGATGACTCTCTAAAGGACAATTACAGTCAAAAGAGAGAGGGTTGTCACATTTTGGTGGTAGCGCTGGGATCACAGTGAACCTTTGAGCACTGAGCGACAGAACTGGCCAGTAGAAAACTCTACCTTAGAAATCACAAAAAAGGGTATACGAAAGAGGACACTTTTACAATTGTTTGTTTTTTGTTTGTTTCTAGTCAGCACAGTCTAGTGTAGCTTGCGAGAATGAGCTCCACAGAGTATGGCTCGCTTACTGTGCAACAGCTTTGTGATGAGTGCCAAGAACAGGGGGTCCAGCTTGAGGGTCTAAAACAGAAAAAGAAGGCCAACCTCATAGCTGCCCTGGTGGCACTTGACCCGAAGCAAAAGGACTCTGGGAGTGAGTCAGGGGCTGGGGCAGCAAACTCCCCAAGTCAGCTTGATGTCCTGCAACTGCAGTTGTTGCTGCAAGACAAGGAACTGAAGGTGAAAAGGCTGGAAGTGGAGACAAGAAGACTGAAAGAGAACACAAAAAGACTGGAGGCAAAGGAAAGAGAAACAAATCTCCACCAGGAACTGCAGCTAAAAACAAAAAGGCTGGAAGCAGGTGGAGGCAAAAAGACTGGAGGACAGAGGAAAATAATGACAGAACGAGAGGGACAGGATGACAATGCGCAAGCAAAACATGAGTAATAGTGGAGCAAGTTTCCCCCATGAAGACAAACTCAATTCTAAATTTTTTCTGCCGCATAAAGAGAGATCATCTTGATCTATTTTTAAGATCATTTGAGCAGTTGTGTGGGCAACTACAATTCGATATGGCTTCCTGGTCAACTCATCTCACACCCTTACTTACGGGACGTGCTTTGCAGGCAGTTGCCAAAATGAGTAATGAAGACTGTGTTGATTATGATAAGGTTAGAACAGTGTGGTTAAAATGTTTTGACTTAACTCCTGAGGCTTACCGAAGGAAATTTAGGGAGTTAAGGAAAAGCCCACAAGACAATTATGTGGAATTGCAGGTTCAACTGTGTACTTACATTGACAGGTGGGTGGACAGGGCAAAAGCAGACACTGTGGAGCTAATCAAAAATTTGTTGGTGAGGGAACAATTTCTTAAAATTATACCCTAGGATCTGCATGTATGGCTGCTAGACAGGGCATGTGGCTCCTCAAAGGAGATAGTAGCAAGCATTGACCTGTACATGGCCAGCAGACCATACACACAGCATAAATCTCATGGGGAGGCAACACATGGTTGTAAGGGGTCCCATGGAGGGCAGCCTAAAGTAAACCAGCCTGCTACTGAGCCCAAAGCAAAACCCTCTGGTTCTAAAGGGAATCAATGGTTGTGGGCCAAGAAACGCCATATTTGCAATCAAGCGGGCCATTTGAGATGTAACTGCCCTCAGAAACTGGTTAAGGAGCAAAAGGCTGGGGGAGGGACTGAAAAAATTAGCACCCGACAGTGGATAGGTTGTGTCTACTCGTCTCCCCTGAGCATATGCACCCTGTTGTACTTAATGAAGCAGTGACGCAGGGTTTGAGGGATACAGGCACTTCTATCTCCCTGGTGAGGCAGAAGCTAATTAAGGCAAAGCAGATTCTGCCAGGGCAATACTCCACAATTCAGGGAGTCACAGGTCCAGTGGTCCACATACCGATGGCCTGGGTCTTACTGAGCTGGGAGGGTGGCCACAGAAAAAAGGAGGTGGGAGTTGTATCTGATCTCCATATGAGTGTGATTGTGAGAAATGATTTTGACCACAGAAAATCTCTGGTGTGTGTAATTACTTGCAGCCAGGCAAAAGGGCAGACTTCTGACAGTGAAAAGGGGGGCAGCCCAGCCAGTGCCAGCCCTCCTTCAGCAGCTGAGGAAGTGGTTAGTATGGGTGAAGGGCTGGCTAGGAGTAGCAGCCTTGGGCCCCGGTCAGAAACAGAGGAGATTACAGGACTTCCTTCTGAAAGGGGAACTGGGACTGGTCAGACGAGAGGAGCTGGGTATGGCACAGTTGGCTGATCCTACCCTGCAGAAACAGAGAAGCAGCTGACAGGGCTGAAGGCTCTCAAGGAAGGGTAGAGTCAGTCTACTGGGAGAAGGGGCTGTTGTACAAGAAGTGTACACCAGAGGAGGAGCTAAATGGAGAGGTACTCCAGCAGCTGGTAGTCCCTAAGGTTTACTATCAGCAGCTCCTGACCCTAGCCCATGATATTCCTTTCTCAGGCTACTCG
Source organism: Neoceratodus forsteri (assembly GCA_016271365.2). Classification (NCBI taxonomy): domain Eukaryota; kingdom Metazoa; phylum Chordata; order Ceratodontiformes; family Ceratodontidae; genus Neoceratodus; species Neoceratodus forsteri. The sequence continues at coordinate 908,534,002 of CM057452.1, forward strand.
GATGTGAGGCACACAAAAAAGTGGCTGACCAACAATTTCTTTTGGCCTGGTATTGGCAAGGATGTGGCAAATTACTGTCAGACTTGTCCACAGTTCCAGAAGGTGGGAAAAATGAGGGACAAGGCCAAGGCAGCTTTGGTGCCCCTGCCCATTGCTGATAAACCCTTCAAAATGATAGTAGCAAACATAGTGGGGCCACTTAGCACCCCAAGCAGTACTGGTAAGTGGTATATCTTGGTGGTAGTGGATTATGCCATAAGATACCCAGAGGCAGTGCTGTTATTGACCACTGATATGGAGAAGGTGGCTGATGCACTGCTGTGGATTTTTATCCAGGTAGGTTTTCCTCAGGAGGCACTGTATGACCAAGGCACCAACTTCATGTCTGAGTTAATGAGTAGTTTGTAGGAGAAGTGTGGGGTGAAGCAGCTCAGAACCTCCCCATACCACCTCCAGGCTAATGGTTTGGCTGAGCGATTTAATTCGGCTCTTAAGATCATGCTGAGGACATTTGCTGACCAGTTCAAGAGGGATTGGGACAAATATTTATCCCATCTCCTTTTTGCATAGATGAAAATCCCACAGGAGTCCACAGAATTCTAACCCTTTGAGCTCCTGTTTGGCCATAGGGTGAGGGGGCCCCTAGACTTAGTTCGGGATAAATGGGTGGGTGACTGTGCTTACCAAGGGGAGTCTGTTGTGGAGTACATCTTAAACTTTAGGACCCAGCTTACAGAGCTCATGCAGCTTGCTCAGGAACACTTAGCCACTGTGCAACAGCAGCAGAAAGTCTGGTATGATCGTGGGCTCAAGCCTGAAAATATGAAGTGGGACCGCTAGTGATGGTACTTATCCCTGTCCACCAGAATGCACTGCAGGCAGCATGGGAGGGGCCATTCTCCATTTTCCAAAAGGTGAGTGATGTTAACTACCTAATAGAGCTACCTAGTAGGCGGTGCAAGTGAAAGGTGTATCAGGTGTCCATCCTGGGCCCCCTACTCTTTTCCATCTTTGTAAACACCCTCCCCTCTGACTGCCTCAGCTGCAACATGCTCCTCTACACTGACGACCTTGTTATCTTTCATAGCGACAAGTCTCTCCCTCACATATACTCTGCCCTCACCCAGAACTACAGCACTGCCCACAGCTGGTTCACTTCCAACCTACTGCTGGTAAATGCCAAAAAGACCAAGGCAATGCTATTTGCATCTAAACCAATGCTTGCTAAATACCTTGCCGACAACTCCTCTCTCCAAATTCTCTCATCAGATGACCCTGCTCTCGAAAATATCTCCACCTTTAAATACCTGGGGATTACCCTCGACCCCTCTCTCTCTCCTTCACTGACCATGTTGACTTTGTTATCCACAGGATTAACCAGAAACTAGGCGCTGCCTATCATATAAAGCCCTATCTGTCCAATGTTGCTCTCCTTGCCATAGTCAGGGGCAACATTCTCCCCAAGCTGAACTACTGCACCCTGTGGGCTAGACTATTGGTTGCCTACAACAGCGCTTGTCACTTTGCACTATCTGCCCCTTTCTCCATGCATCACTGTGACCTCAACAGCTCCCTCAGCTGGCTCCCCCTACAAGGCCATTTTGAATTTCACCCTGGGCTGCTTTGTAGACACCATCATCAGAAATAGTGCTGTCTCACCTCTCTCCAACCTCTGTAAGCCACATACTTTGTCTAGGTGTCTTCAGTCCTCTACTGTCCCCCCCTTGAGATGCCACAAACCATGACCAAAATGGGTGGGAATGCTCTATAGGGTAGCAGCGCCCACCTTTTGGAATGGGCTACCCATCCCGCTCAGATCTTCTAACACCCATCTCTTCTTTAAGCACCACCTCAAATCCTGGCTACTAACAAACCACAACTGCAAGTGTCCACCCAGATAGCTTCCCTAACTGCCTGGTGCTTTCCCATTCTCACCATCTCCAGTGCTGCCAACTGGTACTACTCCCTTTTATGTTAACCCTCCTATCCCTACATCCCCACCCCTTCCCCTCCCTCCTTCTACTCCCAATCTCTGGAGATTCCCCTTCCTCATCCAGGAATGACTGTTCACCTATCTATTGGTCCACATTTCCTTTTATGAATATTGCTTGTTATCTCTGCCATTTACTGTAAATCTGAACTTACTGTATTTGTAAATCTGAATTTATTGTATTTTGCAACCTGGTATCTTTTATAACATTGTATTTTTGTTTTGTCCTATTGTTTCTTGCCTACTCCTCATTGTACTGTACTTATAGTCTACTTCTACGCCATTGTATGTGGCCTGGGTCATGCCTGAAAACAGTCCCTGGGATCAGTGCACTTACCCGGTTACCAAAGTCATAAATAAACTGTTAACATAATGAAGCCCTACTAGGAAAGAGAGGAATTGGTCCTCCCTCACTGTGTACAGCACCCCAGAAGGGGAAACGGAGGTTGATCCACTAGTGGACCTCCTCGGGAAGGCCTGGATAGGATCCTCCATGGACAACCTTGCCCTCTCCGACCAGCTAACACCAGTCCAGGTGCAGGAGATTCAAGGTGTGTTGAGAGAGTTCAGGGATATGTTCACAGGAAAACCAGGGCTCACTACACTGGCTAAGCACCACGTGGATACTGGGGCCCAGGTGTCACTGAGACAGTCTCCCTACAGACTACCAGAGCAGGTCAAACAGCCCATAAAAGAAGAACTGCATGAGATGCTAGAACTTGAAGTGATCCAGGAGTCAAATAGCCCCTGGAACTCACCAGTGGTCTTTATCCCTAAAAAGGTTGGTACTACATGGTTCTGTGTTGACTACCGGAAGATCAACAGCTGCACGGAGTCAGAAGCCTACCCCATGCCCAGAACAGACAAGACCCTGGTGCAACTGGGGGAGCCAAGTATCTGACCACAATAGACTTAACAAAGGGCTACTGGCAGGTACCTCTGACCCCTGCAGCCAGGGAGAGATCAGTTTTCATCACCGCATTTGGTTTATACAAATTCAGTGTAATGCCCCTTGGGATGAAGAATGCACCTGCAACTTTTCAACGGTGGTGGAACACATTCTGTTTGGGGTAGGTGATTGTATACTGGCCTATATGGATGATATAGCCATACACAGGCAGACCTGGGAAGAGCACATCCAGCATGTGCAAAAGTGTTTCACAGGATAAAGGCCACAGGGCTGACAGACAAGGTGGAAAATTGCCAGATAGGTATGGCAGAAATGTCCTACCTTGGAAACTGGGTGGACAGTGGATGCATCTGTCCAGAACCTGCCAAGGTCAATGCCATCCTGGCCTGGCCAATGCCTACCACTAAGAAACTGGTAAGAAAATTTTTGAGGACTGCAAGATACTGCAGAAGGTTTGCCCCTCACTACAGTGATATGGCCACACCCCTGACAGACCTAACAAAAAAAAGTGAAAACCAGAGAAAGTCGAGTGGACAAAGGATTGTGAGTCTGCTTTTCAGGAACTAAATAAGGCCTTAAGTGGGCCAGCTGTGTTGGCTAGCCCCAGTTACAGTCTGAAGTTTTTTGTCTGCATGAATGCTACAGATCATGGGCTGGGAGCCATACTAAGCCAGGTTACGCTGCAGGGGAGAAGCACCCTGTAGTGTATCTTAGTCAGAAGGCTGCTACCCAGGGAGAAGGCCTATACCACAATTGAGAAGGAGTGTTTGGGGACAGTATGGGCCCTTCAAAAGCTGCAGCCTTACCTGTATGAGTGAGAATTTACTGTGGTCACAGATCATAGCCCCCTAATCTGGCTTTATAATCAAGTGGGCAAAATGGAAAACTACTGCACTGGAACTTGGTACTAAAAATGCAACATCTACTAAAAAATGCAGAATCATGCACCTCAGAAGGACTAATCCAGGAATGGATTACTACCAAGGGGGAGAAAAACTGGAAGCATCTAAACAGGAAAGGGATCTGGGAATAATTATAACAGATGACCTAAAAATGACCAAGCAATGCGAGAAAGTAGCACTGAGGGCAAATGGTATGTTGGGATGCATAAGCAGACAGATTACCAGCAGAAAAAAGGAGATCATCCTTCCACTGTATAAATTAATGGTGAGGCCACACCTGGAGTACAGTGTACAATTCTGGAGACCACACCATAAGAAGGATGTTATCAGACTGGAAACAGTGTAGAGGAGGGTTATGAAAATGATTAATGGATTGCATGACAAATCATATGAGGAGAGGCTGCATGAATTAAACATGTACTCCCTGGACCAGCGGAGGGACACAGAGATATGAATGAGACCTTCAAATTCCTAAAAGGACTAAACAAGGTACAGGTCAAGGACCTGTTCCATATCAAAAATCACTCAAGAACCAGAGGGCACAACATGAAGCTAGAGGGGGGCAGATTCAGAGGTAGCACATGCAAGTTCTTCTTCACCGAGAGCATGGTTGAACCATGGAACTACCTTCCACAGGAAGCAGTGGAGGCAAAAACAGTGGAAAATTTCAAGAAGGCGTGAGATAGATACAAGGGCACCATAACACTGAAAAACAGTTAAGGGAAGGGTAGGATTATGGCAGACTAGATGGGCCACATGGCCCCCTTCTGCCATCACTTTCTATATTTCTATGTTTCTACTGCAAGCCTATAACATGATCATTCAGCACTGCAATGGTAAACAAAATTCCAATGCGAAGGGTCTGTCCAGGCAGGTCTAACAGCAGGGCTGAACACTTTGGGCACTTCCAAAAACTGCATGAACAGCTGTGTCTCTTGGGGTGGCATGCCTTCATACTTGGAACTATACTTGGAAATTAAGTCAGGCAGAAGACGTCATAGCCTATAATGTCTGACTCCCCTAGTCAAGGGGTTTATTTCCCTACCTTTGTAGTAAATATTCATCAAGTTTTCTTTTAAAAGTACTTATAGTATCTGAATCAACAATCTCAAAGGGAAGTTTATTCCATATACCCACAATTCTGTGACTAAAAAATTGCCTACTCTTGTTATTATGTGGATAAGTCAGTATGATTTGTTTATTATGACTCCTAAGATTGAAGTTACAAACTGAGTAGCATATACCCAGTTCTTTTAACATTCCTGTGTCTTTAGAAATTTTAAACATATAAAGCAGATCCCCTCTCAATCGTCTCTTCTCCAAATTATACAAATCCAAGGACTGCAGTCTATTGTCATAAGGCACATCAGTCATTCCCCTTATCATCCTAGTCACTCATCGCTGAACTCTCTCAATGGCATTTACATCCTTCCTCAAATAGGGAGTCCATAGGGGGCTACAATAATACAAATGTGGTCGCACCAGAGCTCTATACAAGGGCATAATACATGCTTCACGTCTTGATACAAATGATCTCAGGATCATACTGATAATTCTATTTGTTTTGACTACTATTTCTTTGCAATGGGCTGAGACAGTAAAGTCCTTATTAATCAAAATACCCAGATCCTTTTCCTGTGTGACTGATTTTAACACTTGATTGTTAAGATAATATTTTTCCTGTGTATTCTTAACACCTAGGTGCAAGATGACACATTTATTTACATTAAATTGCATATCGTTTTGATCCACCCATCTCTGTAATTGTATCAAGTCATACTGCAGACCAGTCACCTTTTGCCCATTCCCTACATCGGCACACAATTTAGAATCATCAGCAAATTTAATGCAATAATTCTTTGATGTTTCATTCATGTCAGAAACAAATAACTTGAACAGAAGTGACCCCAGGACAGATCCTTGGGGCACCCCACTGCCTACTGATCTCTTGTCAGAAAGATAACCTCTCAGTCTGACCTTCTGGGTTCTATTATGCAACCAATTTCTTACCCAATTAACAATATATTTATTAATACCCAATTTCACCATTTTGTTAATCAAAAGTGAATGTCGGACTTTATCGAATGCTTTTTGGTAATCCAGATAGACAATATCCACTGGAATACCATTGTTTAACATATCACTAACCCTATTATAGAATATAAACAAATTTGACAAACAGGATCTATTTTTCTTAAATCCATGTTGGGTATTATCTTTTATATCTTTGTTTTCTAGATCCCTTTCCAATCTATCCTTTAATAAGGACTCAAACATCTTTCCCAGAATCGAGGTAAGGCTTATATGGTCCTGATACAGTATGGGCGTAGTTGTCTTATGATACACATTACAGAAGTATTTATTAAAAGCCTTGGCCAGTTGTTATGGGTCCCTTATCTCCTCATCCTGTATTTTAATAGGGCCCACCTCTCTATTGTTGGCTCTGTAATTAATATAGGCAAAGAAAGCTTTACTATTGTCCTTCATATGAGCACATTTCAATACAAGAGCTGCTTATTGTTTTCTTATTGCTCTTTTTGTATTTCTTAACTGTTTTTTATAGGTACATATGTTATATGGGCTATTTTCCCTCTTCATGGCTCAATATGCCTGTTTTTTCTTAATACTTTGTTTATGTATTTTATTCGTATACCAAACAGGAACTCTCCCCTCTTTATTATATTATTTTATTAAAGGGACAAAGTTGTTTTCAAGTTCTAAAATATACTCCTTGATTTTCACCCATAATTTTTCCACTGTGTCGACATCAGAATTCCAGTTCCAGTGATTCGACTTATTTCTTATTTTATTGAAGTCAGCTTTTTGGTAGTCCCTAACCTCGGTCCTGCCATTTAATTTGGCTGGTGCATTAAAATACTTAAAAAAAAAACAGTATTATGATCAGAGAAGATTAATGGTTCTCTGATTTCTAGTGCATTCATATTAACAGCATTGTTCGTTAGTACCAGATCCAATAAGTTGGTTAGCCTAGTCGGGCCATCTACTAATTGTGTCAATCCATTTTCATAACATAAGTTCAGTATTTCCTGCTCCTGACTATTTTTGACTGTACCTAGATTCCATTCTATGCCAGGGGCATTAAAATCACCCATCAACAAAACATCCTTATCAGATACTTGTTTTTCAATAGAACAGATCAATTCATTGTTACCCAAACTGTCAATATGTGGTGGTCTATATACAACTCCCAATCTCAGTTGTTTACTACCCAGTAGCTAGAGATCTATCCACAATACATCACATAAATTTAAAGTATAATTTGTATCAACCTGCTTACATTCTATACCTTCTTTGACAAATATTGCTACCCCATCGCCCTTTTTCTGGTTTCTGTCATATCTAAATAATTTATATCCCTTTATATAAGTATTACAAGTATCTTTATTAGACCACCAGGTCTCTGTGATTGCAGCTAGGTCTACCTTGTTCTCCATCAAAATACACTCCAAATCAGCCATTTTAATGGAGTTCAAACTTCTTGCATTCAACAGTATGCAAGTCATCCCATCCTTACTTCTCTTATATTTCCTAGGCAATGAAGATATCATTCTGCTTCCAGATCCAGGCTCATCCCGACACCCCTTGTCTACATGTTTTTTGAGACTACTTCATAAAATCTAATTCCCAACTTTCTTGTCCCGTTTTTATTTAAGTGTAAACCATCCTGGCTATAAAGGTCTGGTCTGACAATATATTCTTCATAATTAGTTAGGCACTTAATATCATTTTCACAACACCATTTCCTCAGCCAATTATTGTATTGCTTTATTTTAAGTGCTCTACCTTTACTTGCTCTGGGTACTGGTAATACTTTTGAGATTATGATTTTGCTTTAAAGGTTTTAGTGACTGTGTAGATCCTAATGATATCTTCTATTGTGTCTAAGACAGTTCTATGTCCCAGATCATTTGTTCCTGCATGGACAAGGAGCGTTATAGGTGCACTAATGTCCTTTAACATGTCTGAAAGCATCTGTGAAATGTTCCCTATTTTAGCCCCCCTATAGGAGCACGTTGTTGTATTTAACTTATTTCCCTTTGCAGAATATCTATCTGTGTACTTTATCATAGAATCTCCTAATATAAACACTTGTTCAGACTTCTTACATGTTGTCTCACATATATTCTTTGTGGTTAATTCTTCGTGTATATCATAATTTGGGATTTCCATGGCTGTATCACCTATCAATGATGATGGGGTTGGGGGTACAAACAATGATTTTGCTATTGGTATATTGATTATTTTATCATTTAAATTAGTTGTTCCACTTCCTAGACCCTGAACCCCATTTTGTATTAGGTCATAATTATCCTTTATAGTAGTTTCAATCATTGTATAGGGCTGGGATACAGATGTTAATCTCCCAATGGAAATATCAATTACTTCCTCAGTGGGATTGTTTGTTTCACTTACTAGATCGGGTTCTGCTGTTAACACTTGATCAGAGACTTCCATGTCAGTGGCTGATACTTGATAATGATTTTGAATATCTATTGCTGATGATAAAGCCTTTCTTAATTTTTTGTGCCTTTTACCCTCCCTTACCATAGTCCATTCTTTTTCATTTTCCTCCCCATCGGTGACTTCTACTGATCTCTGACCTTTTAACAGCAGATGTACATCTAGTAATTGGATCAATTACCCTGATTTTAAGCTCATCCAGTTGTTGCTTAAGTATACTAATCACCATGTCCCGTTCTGTTATTATAACTTTATATTTCTGTTCATTTTGGCATCCTTGACATGTAAATATATCAAACCCTGTAGCTTCATTGATAGAAAACATCTCACATTTGTTACATTTTAATCCCAACAGACCTAATTTTAGCTCTACAATAGTGCATTCCATTTCCACAATTGGTTCCTTCTTTCACAACCAACTGTTCTTGTGGCAGACATTATTTACCGGCTACTTTCTGCTGAACCCGCTTGACACGCACGCGTGTCTTCGTGCATGTCTTCACGCTCGTAGCACGTCCGCTTCCATCCGTGCTCACTCCGTCAGAATGGAGTGCTCAGCATGGAGCCAGAAATTTAATTACAGGACCCCACACACACCTGAAGCTAGAGCCAACAAGCATTTGTCAATGCCGAATGTTTGCTTACTGGCATTGGCAGTGGTAGTGTAGAAGTTACAGAGCTGCGTAATAGGAATGGCAGTGAAGTATTGAACTGAAGCCAACCCCACCACCACCCTGCAGAGAGTGACAGGCATTGGGGTGTGCATTTGGGTCATCAGGCATAACGGCCACGCCATTTCACCACACCCACTCTGCAGAGACTGACAAGTGTCACGTGTTCCTTGGGGTCTTTGGCCCTTATGCGCACCCCATTTCATTAGGAAATACGGTGAGATGGGTGCGATATAGGAGAATGGGGTGAAGTTTGGGGCAGAAGAGTCCAAGGCATACCTCGATGCCTCTCAGTGACTGCAGGGTGTGGAATGGTATGAGCATCACAGGCAAGAATCCCAAGTCACACCCCTGATTCCTGTCATTCTCTATAGGGTTGGGCAATTTAGTTGAAAAGCCTAATACCTCAGGCATTCATTGGTATTTTAACTCCAAATTTTCAACATGTTTGTTTTGTGACCCCACCTCATGAACAGGGGGAATATCAGTTTGGTAGCCGAAAGCTGCTTATGCACAGTGACTACGGGATTTAGCACCACAGGTGCAAAAATATTCCGAACAGGATGTAAAAAATGACAGTTATACTCTTTCATGGGGAGGTGTAAAAATGGCTATGTTGCAAATGTGCAGTAAAAATATTTAAAAAAATGGTGAAGTCACTAGCGTACATAGAAACTGTGCAACGCACACCCGTTATATAAGTAGGTTGGGGATATTTTATAGCAGATTGTCAACTCAGGCATTTTGGTGCCTCCGATCATGAACAGTGTCACTGTGATTTTCTTTATCTGTGCCGAACAATGATTTCCACAGCGACCACACATCTCTGCACTGAAGTGTGAAAACACCGCCGGCCATGTTGTAAAAATGGCAGCTGTACTGTTCATAAGGAAGTGTTGAAAAATGCCACTAGTGAAAATCTGGACTGAAAATATTACAAAGTCATGAACTAACGAGGATGCGTGGAAACTGCACAATGCTCACTCGTAACACAGTCATTTTATGGACTTTTGTCACCAAATTTTCAACATAGCCATTTTAAGACCTCTGCTCATGAACAGTGTCACTGTGGTTTTGTTAATGTGTCCCATATATTGAGTTTGCACACCGACTGCGCCATTGTGCGCTACATGGGGCGGAAACACGTTTTGGGCAGGATGTGAAAAATGACAGCTGTACTGCTCATAAGGAGGTGTGGAAAAATGGCAATGTTGGAAATCTGGAGTGGAAATATTGAAAATTCGCAAACCTATGAGCGTGCGTGGGAACTGTGCAACGCACACTCGTAAAACAGTCATTTTTAGGAATTCTGTCACCAAATTTTCAACATTGCCATTTTAAGATCTCTGCTCATGAACAGTGACACTGTGATTTTCTTAATGTGTCCCATACACTGAGTTCGCACAACGACTGCGCCATTGTGCGCTACATGGGCGGAAACACATTTTGGGTGAGATGTGAAAAATGACAGCTGTACTACTCATAAGAAGGTGTGGAAAAATGGCAATGTTGAAAATCTGGAGTGGAAATATTGAAAATTTGCAAACCTATGAGCGTGCGTAGGAACTGCACAACGCACGCTCGTAAAACAGTCATTTTTAGGATTTTTTTCACCAAATTTTCAACATAGCCATTTCAAGACCTCTGCTCATGAACAGTGTCACTGTGATTTTCTTAATTTGTCCCGATACATTGATTTTGCACACTGACTGTGCCATTCTACTGCTAACAAGGAAAAACATTTTGGGTGAGATATGAAAAATGACAGCTGTACTACTCATAAGACAGTGTGGTGAAATGGCAATGTTGAAAATCTGGGTGAAAATATTGAAATTTCACGAACTTACGAGCCTGTGTAGGAACTGCGCTATGCACGCTCATTAAACAGTCATTTTAGGAATTTTGGCACCCAATTTTCAACATGGGGTTTGGGCCCCTTCTCATGAATGATGTCACTGTCATGGGTATTCAGTCCCAAAGGTGATTTCATAGTCACTGTGCGAAATCACCCTTGAGGCCAGACTCACGCCATGAGGTGACATCACTCATGAGAGGGGTCCAAAACCCATGTTAATAGTGCAAAAATCCAAAAATGCCTGAGATATGCAATAAAGTTGAACCCTCCTATCTAGCCCATTATACAGCTTATCGGCATTTCCTCAGTTCGCGTCGGCTTTTTGAAGAGTGCAGGCGTGTTCCCGATCCACCGAAGATGCGTCGCGGAGTCGGAGGTAAGTATGGGGTGAGGGTGTGTGGGGAGAGCTGGGTGCGCAGTGGGTGAGTGCGGGTTGTGGGAGGGGTTCGGAGACACGCCAGCGGGACGTTTTGTTTTACAGGTTAAAAACAAAAAAGACTTTATTGGGACCACTTGCCATGCTGGGTGGGCTCCCAGAGTGGCACAAGGACTTTGGAAGTTCAGCCGGCGGGGATTAGGCACCCGTCGGCAACAAAATAAAAAAACCTTGTGGGACGTTTGCCACGCTGGGGTGGGCTCCCAGCATGGCACAAGGACTTTGGGAAGCGTTCAGCTGACGAGATTGGGCATCCCGTCAGTAAAATAACTGATTGCCACGCTGGGGTGAGCTCCCAGTGGCACCACCTGGGGGGTAGGAGGCGATGCAGCTCAGCCGGCGGGATTGGGCACCCCGTCGGCTATACACTGTGTGCGGGGGGCGCGCACGCCTGCAGCTGGGGGGGGAGTTGCACGTGAGCAGCTTCTTATCACTGCTCACTCAAGCATAGCTCCTCCTTTCAACTGTATGCCACTGCATTTTGGAGCGTGTCATAGACAGCTCCAAAATGCATTGGCTTACAGGGGCCGCGCCTGCCAGCACACTGCCTGGATTGGAGGAGGAGGTGACACACCTCCGAAATCTCCGATGATGGCACTATGTTTCTTGCACATGCGTGCAAGCAAACATAAAAACGAGCCTCGGAGCACTGAAACAGCTCCTGAAATTAACCCCTGATAAGCTGCAACCTAGCAAGCACCTAAAAGTGCTATAGCCCAGTTATTTAAACACTATAAAATGCACTTGGCGCTCACATTCGCTCCTCTGCCGAACGGATGTGTAGTAGTTCTAGTTGTCACTGTGAACTACAATATCCACACACCGTCCGGCAACAGTAGCAGCTTAAGTGCCTCTTACAGCACTTCCAAATGCACAGTAAATGCACAATAAATCTCTCCTCCTTCAAAGGGATGCCCGAGCAGAGTCCTCCCTTGCCAGTACTGCCTCACACCACTAAGGTGTCTCACAGCGTGTGGACAGGGGGGAAGGGGAGATGTGACACAAGTGGGAATTAAGTAGTCAATTGTTGGGATTTACTAAAACTATTTCCTGGTCTTCTGAATCTCACCAGAAGGTTTTCCTTGGCTTGCTAACAGCAAGAGACACTGGGATTCCACTGCATTAACAGCCTCTGGACAAGGTATCAATAAATCTCAGGGAGTGGACATACATACTGAGTTTGAAAGGATTGGATCATTCTAATATAAACTGGTTGTTAAATGGATATAAAAACTGGTCAGCAATTTTTCCCATTGCCTGACCGAGTTATAATTTGCCATTATAACCCGCGGGTTATAACGAGGAGCTCGAGCCATGTCAGTTAAAGAAAAAATGCGCTCTCGTTAGTTAATGTGTCATCCATGGCTGGACTTAACATTTAAAAAAAAATGGCGACTCCATCTCTCGCTTACTGAGGAGCCACCAGAACCCAGCACACCATCTTTGAACTCTGCAGAGTTCTACTTTATTAAAACTATTGGGTTGATCCTGCAGGTTTCTTTTTTTCTCTGTTATCTTGTTGATCCTGCTCTTAAAATGAAATGGATCCGTGGTGCCACACAGAGACACAGCTCGAGCCGATCGGGAACTGCACAATCATCGCAACAGCGGTATGAGATTAAGTTTAAAAAAACTGAAACTGTACAAAAGAAAAAAAAAGTAGGTAGACACTGTGTGTGTGTGTGTGTGTGTGTGTGTGTATGTGTGTGTATGTGTGTGTGTGTGTGTGTGTGTGTATGTGTATGTGTGTGTGTCTGGGGGAAAGTCAGGACTCACAGACACTACATGAAGGCTGGAAAAAAATTGCTGTCCAGCAATTATAAACAATAAAAGATGGGGAAGTTTGCATAAATTCAAAATTAATGGTCGCCCTCAGTGTGGGATGCATTAATAAACCCCTCGGGCTTCACCCTCTGGGTTTATGTAGCATCCCACACCTTGGGCAACCATTAATTTCTCATTAAGCACACTTCCCCATCCATTATTGTATATATAATTAGGCACCAATAAGTCTGTAAATTGATTGGGGCAAGTGAATTCAAACTTGTAAAATGGTTGGTCAATTCAAAGGGATGACCCATCACAGAGTCTCAAATGTAAACTATAAATTCAGAGGATTCCTCTGGAGTGAAGCTTTTTGCCTGACACCATCCATGAAGATAAACAGACAGACTGCCTTCAGCTGAGATTTGAGTAGGAAGATAAACAAAGAGCTTACATTTCAGTTTCTTTGTCAGCATAGACAGGCAAGCATCTTGTTGTGTTAGATTAAAGCAGTCTGTAATGTTTTCTTTGCTGACTCCTATTAATTAAAACCATTTGTGTATTATTCCTGTAAAAGTGTTTTCCTCCCTTTTGTACTATTGATATCCTGAAGTTGCACCTTAACTCTTAAAGTAAAAACCTTTTATTTACCTAACAGTCATGACTATGTCTTAATTGCAAGGTAGTGATACATTTTCTCTAGCTAAGGAAAAACTCTGTTGGCATCTGCCATCAGAAGAGCATACTATCCAAGTCAGCCTGTGGAGACCTTCTTATCCTTGTGCAGGAAAATAAAGTGTCCTGGGGCAAACCCCAAGTGGTGGCAGCTGAAAATAAGGTAACAGACGACTCTTTAAAGGGCAACTACAGTCAAAAGTGAGAGGGTTGTCACAACTATCCCATGCATTCTTGAATCCCACCAGTTTTGGCCCCCACTACCTCCATTGAGACTGTTCCAGGCATCTATCACTCTTTCTGTAAGGAAGCATTTCTTCACATCTCTCCTGAATTTACGTCCCTCCAGCTTCAATGCATGTCCCATTGTTTTTCAGCATTTTGTTTCTTGAAGAAAAGTAATAAGAAGCAGGTGCTGTTTAAGTCTCAGAGCACACTAAATCATTATTTTCATGAGGTGCTGATTGCTGTGCAGCTGCTGAATATTCTGTGTATGCATTTGGTCTTAGTTTAATGTGCCCTTACACTTTAAATTGTTGTCTCTCCCATGTCAGTACTGGTAGTTTGATTGATAGGTGTAGTTAGGTCAGGTATGATAGTAGCTGATGTCTGTTACTTTACTTTCAGTCACAGCATGTTGCAAGTAAAAAGTGATAAGTTATTACTGCCTTACTGCTGTACTGCAGTTTATTCCTTTCCTTCCCATTCCTTCCCTCCTCGCCATCTATCACTTTTCATTGTATAGTCTGCTTCCTACATAAACTGGTTACATTGTGATTCAGATTGAGCTTGAATTCTATTTTAAATTAAATGTGGATCCGTTAAAAAAATACTATTCATAAGCTTAGTACAATATTTATTAACAGGCATTTATTGACATGATACAAATATTTTTATTCTGGTCTTTGTCTTTTTAGAAGTGATGTAAGTTTGTACTATTGATCTGTGTTTTAAGTAGTTTCACAACATTTTCATGTTTTTATTCTGCACCTGCACCTTGTCTGTCCACCACTGGGTTGGTTTGGCATGTAGCTATGATGTCATACTGTATATATTTACTGTATATATGGGGTTTCCAAGACTATTTTGCATGCCTTTGTCAAAGGAACTTATTTTTCTGAATGCATCCTGCAAGCAAAAGTGTGATGTGGGCTTCTTTGCACTGAAATAAACAACTCAACACTGTTTTACAAAGCAGCAACATCTTTAGTGACATAGTGAGTGCCTGATTTTTGTTGTTTTTGTTGCTTGAACTAATTATTGCCTTTCACAGCTAGATTTTGCAGATAGTAGTAGAACCATCCAGTCCAGCCAGGTCATGCAGTGTCATGATTCTCCATTTTCCACCGGTCCCCTCTTGAGTGCATTGTTGCAGCTAGTAAGACAGCTGAGCTGAACAAAGGAGACAGGGCATGGTGGCGTTGTGAGGCACAGCTTTGTGTTCACCGGCTACACTGGTACTGTATCTTTGCAGACAAAGATTTGATTGTTCTTCTTCCTCCTAATTCCCAAGCTGAGATATTGATCTGTAAGTCTTAAGACTTTGTATGGTCATTCCTTTCTTTTCAGACTAATATATTTATTAATCTCCTTTTAGTTAAGCTTCTCTAACAAGTGCTACATGTTATGCTTCCCAGTCAGTGCCCCCCACTCAAATATAAAGAGAACATAATGTAGACTAACAAGGTTCTGCAGCAAGAATCAAGATAAAATAAAAACAGAGAAAAATGTGCTTATTGGGAGAGCCAAGCAGCCCTTATCTAGCATTATATTCTATGTTTCTATGTGAACAGTATTTAAATTACAGCTGTTAACTTGGGGCATATTGACACATAGGCTCAGTGCAGGTCTCCTTAAGATGCTTATATTTTTAACACTACAAAATGTTTGCCTTCACAGAAGAAATAGATTCTATGCATCAAATTACTCTGACAAAAAAAATCTTACTATGTTTGTGGTCTTCTAGTTTAAATTGCTGTAAGGTTTAACAACCTGTGATGCTGAACATTGATACGTTCTCTGTGTAGTTTTCCTGTAACTTTAGGACAAGCAGCATAATATCTACAGTCAATATAGGAAAAATAATTACATTTCAGGTAGGTGTGCACTGGGCCATTGAAGTGGACATGGCCTGTCCTCCTCAGGTAGCAGCCTAGCTTGTGACACAGCCAGTCCACACCAGCCTCCCACCCTCTCATGGTATGCCAAAGCTGAAATAATGAAAATGGCCCCTCAATGTCTTTTTTTCTTACCTGTACAAAAAAAATGGTCCCTTGCCAATCAGCCCCCAACCCCCACTTCCTACTCAGCACTCACCATCCCACATTCCCCAGTACACCCCCACACACCATCACTCACCTGAACAGGTCACAAGTTCAGGTCCCACTCTCCTGAACAAAGACATGGCTTGCTGCTAGAACCGGCAACTGCACTATGTGAAACTAAGGTAAATGCCATTCAATGTATTTCAATGGAGATTTCAACTTTGATGCATAACTTTGCCACTTTTTGAGATTTGGACCCCATATTTTCAACATGGCCTTTTGGTGACCCCACCTGATGAACTATGGGACTGTCATTACGAAACTCCCACCTGAAAGGTGATTTTGTGGATGCTTGGTGAATTCACCTTTCGGGCAGGATTTTGGAATTTTTTTCTGCCCTTGTTCATGAGGTGGGCCATAAGAAGGCTAGGTCGCAAATTGGGGGTCAAAATATGAAAAAATGCCAAAATAATTCATTTCAATTTCACTACGCATGCTCATAACTTTGGAAATGTTAAATATTTGGACCCCAGATTTTTGAAATCACCTTCTTATTAACCTACCTCATGTATGTCACAGTTGTCATTTTTCAAATAATGGCCAAAATGTGTTTTCACATCTGTGACACAGAATGGCACTGCAGTTGTACAGAATTACGTTTCTTTGGGGATTCAAAAAGTTTCTGTGTTGGGTACATGGGGTGGGGTGATAAGGTCGCTATGCTGACAATTTGGTCACTGTTGTCCTATAAATAGAAGCCCAGGGCCCAGAGGGATGGGAGTGCACAATAAAATAAGGATACTATTACACTATCTCAAAAAATAAGGAAATATTTGGAAAGAAATTCATTAATATGCCAGTTAGGGTCAAAGTGACAAAAGTTGAGCAATGAGGTGTTAGGGCTTCCCCAACACCTTACCCTCCCAAACCAGATAGGAGAGCAAGTGTGGGGTGTGCCTTTAACTTCTCAAGCCTAACACTCACCCTTATTCTCCTAAAGTCTACACATCTGACCTTATTTACAGATGGAATGTGGTGGCATTAGACTTGAGAAGCCCAAGGCACACCCCACACCTGCTCTCCTGTCTGGTTTGGAAGGGTGGAGTGTTAGGTTACCCTTACACCTCATTTCCCAACTTTTGTCATTTTTACCCTAACTGGAGCATTAATGAAGCTTTTTGCATCTTACATCTATGTATGTTGCTAAAAACTTAACGCTCCAGTTAGGATCAAAGCAACAAAAGTATGGAAATGTGGTATTAGGGCTTCCAACCCTAACACACCACCCCCTCCCTGCACACACAAACAGGCATCCGGTGTGTGCCTTGGGGTCATCAGCTGCAATGCTCACCCCATTCCACAAGTAAATAAGCTGAAATGGGTGCAGTATAGGAGAATGGGGTGAGGATTAGGGCTGATAACCCCAAGTCACACCTCCAAAGCCTCTTGGTGTGTGCAGGGTGGGGGTGGGGGTTAGGGTTGGAAACCCTAATGCCATATTTCCCTACTTTTGCTGCTTTGACCCTAACTAGAGCATTAACAAAATTTTTTTACAACTTCTTTCCTTACTTTTTCAGTTACTATAATCATATCCTTATTTGTCTGTGGGAACACAGTGCCCTTCAGGCCCTGCATTCCCATCCCTCCAAAGATGCATATATGTATGTTGATGTGGAAAGGCCCTGCAAGTCCATTTATAGGACAACAGTGACCAACTTGTCAGCATAGCCATCTTATTACCCACCACATGTACCTGGTACAGAAAATTTTCAAATCCCCACCAAAACATAATTCCACACAACTACAACACATTTTGGCCAGGATTTGAAAAATGATAACTGTGACATACATGAGGTGGAGTAATAAGAAATCTTCGGTAAAAATTTGGGTTCAGATTTTTTGAAATTTCCAAAGTTACAAGTGCTCATAGCGAAATTGCAATGAATGGCCATAACTTTACCATTTCTATATATTTTGTCCCCACGTTTTCATCATAGCCTTCTTATGACCTTGCCTCATGAACAACATGACTGTCGTTAGGCAAATCCTGCCCAAAAGGTGAATTCACCAAGCAATGTGTAACAACAGTCATATTGTTCATGAGGTGCGATTCCCAAAAGGCTCTGGTGAACATTTGGGGTAAAAATTTCAAAAAAGGGTTAAGTTATGATAGAAGTTGAAACCCCAATTGAAATACATTGAACCGCATTTACCTTAGTTTTTCATATTGCAGTCATCGTTTCCAGTAGCAAGGTGTGTCCTTGATCAAAGAGTGGATCTTGAACTTGGGACCTGTTCAGGTGAGTGAGGGTGTGTGTTAATGTACTGGGGGATGTGGGGTGGTGGGTGTTGAGTGGGTGGGGGGGCTCATTGGCAAGGGACCATTTATGTGCCATTACAAAAACAAAAACAGGATGGTTTTATTTCAGGTTGATTTTACTAGATATACTGAAGGGGGACAGTGATCAGTGGGTGGGGGTGCACTAGACATCAGTGAAACTATATCTGGGACCACAATCAGTGGTTGGGGGGTGCCACTAGACACCAAGGTCTTACCATGTCATGCCTGTGCTCCACAGCCCGCACTGGTTGCCAATACAGCGGCAGATCACCTTGAAGGTCGGGTTATTGACCCAGAATGCCCTACACAGACCAGGACCGCAGTACTTGCAAGATCTAATTTGTCCCTACCACTCCCTCGAACCACTCTGCTCCTCCAATGAGGGATTGCTAGAGGTTCCCAGGGTCCAACTTAAGACCTTGGGGGCCCATTCTTTTGCTTTTATGGCCCCTACCCTGTGGAATTTTCTACCCTATCAGGTTAGGAGAGTGCCGGACCATTGAGAGCTTTAAGTCCACTCTTAAGACTTATTTATTTGGGATTGCTTTTCCTGACTCTGTTTGCATTTTGCTGATTGTGTTTTAATTATTGAATTTTAATTGTTTTCTATCTGTATTTATATTACTGTTTTTATTTGTTGGTATGTACAAGAGCTTTGATCAGTGGAAATGCACATGTTATAAATAAAAAATTGATAGATTGAATTGATTGATCATTAAAAACAACAATGGGGATTATGATCGGAGGGTGGGGGTGCCACAAAACACCAGGGAAACAGTGGGGTGGCTCACAGCTCACACTGCAGTCAGCAACTGGAGCTCAGCTGTGGCTGCAGAAGTCAAGAAAATCAGCTGTTCTCATACAGAGAACATGGAGATGGCTCCTCTTGCTAAGCTGAACAGCTGGGATTTTGGGTGCCCAGACAAAGTATTTCTGGCCCTAATTTTGAAAAACAACCATCAGAATCTAGCTAAACTGGCCTGTTTGGCTATGTTCTAGTGTCTTATTTTTAAAATGACAACAGTTTTGTGTATTTTCCACACTTTTTTTTCTGGTGAAAAAGACTTGGCCCCTCACAAATAAGAATCATTTTTTTCATTAGGCCAAATCCTCTGTCAGACTTTCTCCCTCTATTCTGGAAAGTGATCTTCTCATTGAAAACAATGGGAACTTAAAAATTGAAAAACTTTGCAACAGATTAATATTGTTTCACCAAACAAACGCATGGCAGTTCTGTTATCCAAGCTGTTTCTACCATAACAAAAAAATCATACAAAAATTCTACACCATCTGGACACACGGCAATGAGGATAAGAACTGTAAAAAAATTGTGACCTTTTAAGGTTTTTGCACTATCAGCATCTCAGAATCTGTACAGCCGAATAGAGTAAAACTTGTCACCTTAAGAGATCTATCCCAAGGGACAGCGCATACCAAATGTTGTGCAAATCCATTGATTGGTTGCAAAGTTATTAAAGTGTAACATTTAAGGTTTAACATTAAACATGCTACTATAGTGGTGCTATCTCGACACTAATATATATACACACATACTGTATATATGCAGGTATAATCCCTATGGGGGTGCATGGCCTGCTTTGTAGATTTTGTTGATAAAGCTTCTTAATACTATGTTGCTTTCATTCCCTAGAAACTGTAATCACACATGTGGCTCTGAAGTTTTGGTCACAGCTGGGCAGATTGAAGCACTTACTCAGGGTCATCATTCAGCAACTAATTGGCAATGGTGAGATTTCAATCCTCATCTACTGGTTACCATGTCTGTACTCTAGATGCCAGATCACACTGTCTTTGGTAAATATTTAGACTGACAATTTCTCCGTCTGAGACAGTGACCTACTACTACTTCCCATTAACCAGTCTCCCAGGAACAATTCTTCACCAGTATTGCATTCCTCTAGTCCAATCATTAGGTGGCTGGTGGAGATGGGGAAGGGTACAACCTTTGAGCCATTGATCCAGCATATGTGGGATAGTCCAGCAAATGAGGGAGATCCATTGCCATGCCCCCCTCCCCCAGCCCCGTGATTCCTGTTTTAAGCCCCTGGAGCCATTGGGGCTGCAAAATCAATAACATTTCCAATATAGCATGCTCCCAACTTCCCTTCCACCTCATCCTTCAGTGAACATCTCACCACATCATGCCAACCTCATCTTACACCCACCATAGGGTAACTGCTGGAGCACCTCTCCAGTGCGCACTCCACCACAACAGAAGTGCTTCCATCACCAGCCAACTGCTGTCAGACAGCTTGCCTGATGCAAAGCCATGTTTGCTCACTTCTGAACTAGGATCACCTGCAATATAACGCAACACTTTTTTGTTTTGGGCCAATGGGTGTTCAGATCCAGGGAGAGGTCCTCTATTTATTTTTATTTAGTTATTTATTTATTTGCTAACCAGGTAAGTGCACTGATCCCAGGGACCATCTTTAGGCATGACCCGGGCCATGTAAATGGCACATAGTACATGAGGTTACTGTTTCAGTGAGTATAACAGAGGTTATTTGTACATTTATAGAAGGTAATACAATGGAAAAACAAGAACAGTATAACATAAATAATAACATCAACACTGAATACATTTAGTTTCTTTATGTCACGAGCAGTTGTTTAAATTCAGGGCCTCTATAATTTTCCAAAAGCTCACAAAAATGTCATTTCACCACTCTACATAATAGCCTCAGGAGTCATTGTCATTTCTCATTCATTTATAGTTTCAGATTGCCTAGATTGTCAATACTATTGCATTAGCAGCTGTTGGGACTCTAACCAGAGTTTGTAATGTTTGACTGCAAATTGCAAAGCAAACATCTTTGGAGAAATACTGGGGTATGTAGTGTGCTAGAATGTGATAGCAAGTTGGTCATTTAGAAACCACCCTGACCTATATGACAGTCAGTGGTGCTGTGGGCCTTTCTTCCATTTACATGCACAAGTGATTGTTGTGTACTCAGCTGTAGCCTGTGGCATCCTCGAATCATCGCTACTGCCGCCCGCTTTGCTTTTTCCATTTATGCTGATCAGTTGTTGGATGTGTCAATTGTCCAGCTCATGCTATGGAAACAGTAATCATTGCTATGTGAGTCATGCAGCCTCCTAGCATTCTTGATCAACACAACACTGGTGCCTTACACAGGAGCAGCCCCACAGTACAGGACTGGTTTATAGGAAAACTGTTACCATTAGGACATGATGTTTGTGTTTTTAAGTGTTTTCCAACTAATTTAGAACACATTCTGCTAGGCTATGCCTTTATTAATTATATTTTATTTTTGATTTTGAGATGTGCCCTCATCATTTTTCTTTGTTTGCTATGTTTTGTGGCCAGTTTTCAGATTAGCTGCTTTGTTTAGTAAGCAATAAGACACAACCTGGTATGGGTTACTATTCTTGAACCACATGGCCAGGTGCATTGTGAAGCATGAGGCATTTGCACAGAGTACCTTCGACCAACTGGAAGTACAGTTCAGGAATAGACACCCACAGCCTGAAGTGTCTTATTGGGCATATAAAATAGGTCTACTGTAAAATGATACATATGAAGATACATTTTGCAGTGTGGTTACTATTTCAGAACCAAACTGCTTTGGAACCTTCTCCACCAATCAGAATGCAGGCTTCTCCCTCCTCATTTTATAGTGCTAATTAGGTACTGTAACTTGCATGTGCAAACATTCTAGCCTGACCATACATAGATTCCTGCTTGTAGTCTGTGTGTTCATTTTGCTCTTTATAGGCAGTGTGATGAAGTAAAAACCTCTGAAAATCAATATCCTAGTTAAGTAACAGTCAGGTTATCCCCTCCTCCATGTTTATCATATTTTTCGCATCCAAAGTTAGGGTCCACATATCTGGTGCAACCCTGTGGCTGTGGCCACTCTCAGGTCTTTGGTGCAGGGACCCCTGTTTTTGCAAAATTGGGAACAGGGTCCCTGATGCACCCTGAGTTCACCACAGCCCTAGTTCACCACAAATTGTGGCACCGCAAGGGCTCTGTGAAAATCAAGTCCAGCATCTCCTCATAAGACTGGCAACAAAACATGGTGATAACCATTATGGGCACATCTCAAATATCCTAATTAAAAATGTTTGAAATTAACAAAAGGCATATATTATTTTTTGCTACTTACTAAACACAATTAACAAAGGGTATATATTACTTTTGTTACTTACTAAACATAAAAATTAACAAAGGGCATATACAGTATCATTTTTTGTTACTTATTAAGAACAACAAGTTACAAAGGGCATATATCACTTTTTTTTACTTACTAAACATAAAAATTAATAAAGGGCATATATCACTTTTTGTTACTTACAAAACACAATTAACAAAGGGTATATATTACTTTGTGTTACTTACAAAACATAACAACTTCATTACTAAATCTTGTTTTTCTCATCCGTGACTTAGTTTGGAAATTCAAGTCTATCTGTGTAAAGCTTTTAGGATTAGTGAGTTTAGCAGTCATCTTCTTCTTTTCTTACTATGCATTGCAATTTTAATATTTAAACTTGCAAGCAAATATAGATGGACATTGACTAAGGCTTGTTATTCATGGCACCCTCAAGCCCTTTAGCAACCACGGCCGGTACAGTGTATAAACATTAATTGCATAGGCAAACTTTGTGCATACTGTATCAATCAGTCCAATCAATCAAAACATAATTTCTATAGTGCCACTTCCCGGGGGCTCGGGTGCTGTACAATACACACAGTAAAACCACATATATAAAATAATCAAAACATATTTTAGAGCAACTACAAATTTCCATAAGTCTAAAATCATTAATAGTGGATAGTCTTAAAGTTTCAAATTATATATTAAATTAAAAGCCTGCTCAGACAGGAGTGTCTTGATCCCCCTCTTAAAGGTTTCCACCAAGGGGGTCTCTGTAAGACATACTGGCAACTAATTCCACAGGACAGGTGTGGCTACAGAAAAGGCCCTATCTCCCAACTGCCAAAACCTTGTCCTGGGAACCGTCAGGAGACCACACTCAGAGGAAAAATGGGTATGTGCCTAGCAGTGAGGAACAGGAGATCTTGCTGGTAGTCAGGTCCCTGACCATGTAGAGCTTTACAGGTTAACAACCCAACCTTGAAGGCAATCTTCCGCCTTATCAACAGCCAGTGCAGCCCATGGAGGGCTGGCATAATATGATCACATCTAGATGCACCTATCCAGGAGAGGGGACACAAAATAAGTCAAGATGGGAGTGGTGCAGTGCAATGGCTGTGGGGCAGCAGTGTTCCAGGAGACATTATGGAGGCTGCGATGCTGCCCTGTTTGCAGGCACCTCTCTGGTCTGAGGGAGGAGGTTGCCCATCTCCAGACTGACCTGGCTAGGATTTGTGAAACCCCTTCCCCCACCCAGGGACCACTAGGGCCACCACCGTTACCTCAGAGGTTGCCAAGAAAGAGAAGCAGTTGGACCAAGGTAGGCCCAGAGAGGGAGAGGGTGGTGAAACAGATGTGCATCCCTCCAGTTGTACTGCTCCACAATTCATATGTTGTTCTGGCAAAGAGTGGCTCCTCTATGGAGGCACCTGCAGTGTAGACCAAGAAGGATGCTGGGAACCTCCACAAAGGAGACCCACAGGAGGGTGGCACAAGACCCCACAGGGAAAGGAAACAACTCCTGGTGGGGGACTCGATCATTGGGGGTTAGAAGTGGGGGATGAAGGGGATAGGGAGGTAAGGTGCCTGCCTGGCACCATGGCTTGGACGGACAGGAAGCGAATCCTCAGGATCGTGGGAGCAGCTGCATGAGGGAGGGAGCTGGATGTCATTGTCCATCTAGGGACACATGACCTGGCTGTTAATGGGATCAGAGCGTTACAAGAGGAGTTTGTGGAGTTGGGGAGGGGCCTTAGACAAGTATCATGTACGGTAACCTTCTCGGAGGTGCTGCCTGTCTATGGCGAGGATGATGCTAGGGTATTTTGCACCATGGTATTCAATGAATGGTTGAAAAACTGGTGTGGAGCTCAGGGCTTTGGCTCCATTGTGGACTGGGGAGCCACCTGGAGGGATGCAGGCTTATACTGGCACAATGGTCTGCATCAGTCCAGGTGGGGAACCAGGATCCTAGGTGACAGGTTTAATTGCTTCATTGGCAAACATTTAAATTAGCCAAGAGGGGAGGCACTGAAAAGGAGCAGGGAAACCCCAGCCTCCACCCACAAATCATAGTAGTTAGAGAGGTAAACAACAAGGTAAAGAAGTCAGTAGGGAATAGGACAGGGATAAATGCAGAAAAAGGCAGTAAGGGCAGGGATGGGGCTAAATGGGGTAAGGCCATAAAAAATACATGGAAGGTGATGAGTACCAATGCCCACAGTCTGTGCAACAAGCTCCCTGAACTAGTGGCCTTGATGGAAGAGGGATACCTGGATACTGCGGCAGTCACTGAAACATGGTACATAGAGAACCATGACTGGGATGTCAACATACCAGAATACACAGTCTACAGGAGGGACAGGGTGGGTAAAAGAGGAGGAGGAGTAGCTCTATATATAAAGGAAGTGATTAAAGCAACAGAACTAAAGAGTAAACAGGAAGTTGATGAGTCACTATGGGTCACCCTGAAGACTGGAAATGGCACCACAATCTGAATGGGGGTTGTGTACAGACCCTCATCTCAGGGAGAGGAAATGGACAAGGAAATGATAAAAGGCATCCTTAAAATGGCAGAAAAAGGGGAGATATTGTTGATGGGGGACCTGATTATGCCAGATGTTAACTGGAGCACCTTTGCTGCAGGCACATCCAAGAACAGGGTCATTCTTGATGCCCTACAGGGGGCATGCCTCAGACAGCTAGTGTTGGAACCCGCTCGGGAGGGAGCAATCTTAGCCTTGGTACTCTCAAATGGGGAAGGAGAAAGGATCTCAAATTTAGAAGTGGGTAGCCATCTGGGAACAAGTGACCACCACCAGTGTGGTTCACAATAAACACAGCCATAGAGTCAAGCCATACAAAAACAAGAGTATTGGACTTTAGGAAGGTTGACTTTGGGAAAATGAGAGAGTGCCTCAGAAAAGCACTAGCAAATGGACAGGAAGGAGGGGTGGAGGAACAATGGGGAATAATCAAAACAGCCATCTCAGAGGCAATAAGCCTTTGTGTGAAGCAAATCAACAAAACAAAATGAAGGGAAAAAAACATTATGGTTCTCAAAAGAGGTGGCAGGAATGGTTAAGGGAAAAGGGATATCATTCAGGAAATATAAGGAAATACAGAAGGAGCAGGACAGAGAACTTTATCAGTTATAGCAGAAGGAGGTAGGGAAGGCAGTCAGAATAGCAAAGGCACAAACTGAGGAAAAGATAGCAAACTCTGTTAAGAAGGGGGATAAAACCTTTTATAGGTACATTAGGGAGCGAAGAAAGACCAAGGAAGGGATACAGAGACTTAATAAAGGGAAGGGAATGTGGGCAGAGGGTGACAGTGAAAAAGCAAGGGTAATGAACCAATATTTCTGCTCAGTATTCACAGTGGAAGAGGAAGAGGTGGTACCTAAACCAAACAAGGAAGAAACACTGAATGGGGGGGTCAATACCAGTCCATTCACAGAAGAAATGGTTTTGAAAAAACTCTTGAAACTGAGGGTGGACAAAGCAATGGGGCCTGATGGGATTCACCCAATAATTCTAAAAGAACTAAGGGTAGAACTAGTAACACCACTGACTACTCTCTTTAACAAATCATGGGAGGATGGGGTGGCACCTAAGGAGTGGAGGAGGGCAAATGTGATTCCACTTCACAAAAGTAGGAGCAGAGAAGAGGTAGGAAACTACAGACCAGTTAGTTTGACTTCAGTGGTAGGGAAAATGATGGAATCACTTCTGAAGGAAAGAATTGTTGACTACCTAGAGGCCAGTGGGGCACAGGACCCAAGGCAGCATGGATTCACAGCAGGAAGGTCAAGTCAGATGAACCTAATAGATTTCTTTGACTGAGTGACCAAAGCAGTGGACCAGGGAGGGGCTGTGGATATGGCCTACCTAGATTTTAGCAAGGCATTTGACACAGTCTCACACAAAAGATTAATATACAAGTTAATCAGCCTTGGAGTGGGTCCCAAGGTCGTAGCCTGGATAAAAAACTGGCTGGACAACAGGACGCAAAGGGTAATAGTAAACGGAGTCCACAGTGAAAAAAGGAAGGTAACTAGCGGGGTACCACAGGGTTCAGTACTGGGACTGGTCCTCTTTAATGTCTTTATAAGTGACATTTGATAGCACCTGGAAAGAAAGGTATGTCTCTTTGCAGATGACACAAAGATCTGAAACAGGGTTGATACACAAGGTGGAGTGGAAAGAATGAGAAGGGACTTGACAAGGTTAGAGGAATGGTCAAATATGTGGCAGCTCAGATTCAGTGCAAAGAAGTGCAAGGTAATGCATCTGGGAAACAAAAA
This sequence comes from Neoceratodus forsteri, assembly GCA_016271365.2. Classification (NCBI taxonomy): domain Eukaryota; kingdom Metazoa; phylum Chordata; order Ceratodontiformes; family Ceratodontidae; genus Neoceratodus; species Neoceratodus forsteri. The sequence continues at coordinate 908,560,743 of CM057452.1, forward strand.
CCCAGGGGAAGAGTACACAATGGGGGGTGAGTTAATAACAACAACAAAAATCAAAAGAGACCTAGGAGTAATTATATCAGATGACCTAAAGGTGGGCAAGCAATGTGAGAAGGCAGTAAGGAAGGCTGGGGGGATACTGGGATGCATAGGGAGAGGCATCAACCGTAGCAAACAGGAAGTTGTTATCCCTCTGTACAGACAGTTAGTGAGACCCCATCTGGAGTACTGTGTGCAATTCTGGAGACCCTATCTCCACAAAGATATAGACAGAGTGGAGGCTGTTCAGAGGAGGGCAACCAAAATGGTGCAGGGTCTGACCAGAAGACATACAAGGAGAGACTAAAGCAGTTTAATATGTATACCCTTGAGGAACGGGGGGGGGACATGATAGAAACGTTCAAGTATCTCAAGGGAATTAACAAAGTACAAGAGGGTAGTATCTTTCAGAAGATGAGATGTGCAAGAACAAGGGGGCACAATTTGAAGAAAGAGGGTGGACGGCTCAGAGGTAATGTTAGAAAGTATTTTTTCACAGAGAGGGTTGTGGATGCAAGGAACAGCCTTCCTGAGGAGGTTGTGGAGTCAGGAATGGTGGGAGAATTCAAGAATGCATGGGACAGGCATAAGGCAATTCTAGTGGTGGGTAGGAGGAAGTAAGCTGTTGATTAACTAGAATCTGTAGCTTATCTATCAGGTAGGGAAATGGGCAGACTGGGTGGGCCAAGCGGTCCTTATCTGCTGCCAAATTCTATGTTTCTATCAGTAGCCTTGCTGCAGTGTTCTGCACCAGCTGTATACGGTGGAGATTGCCTCCTGAAAGCCCCAGGTATAAGGCATTGCAGTAATCCAGCCTTGACATGACAAAGGCATGTATTAGGGTGGCCAGGTCATCAGGCAGTATCAGAGAACAGATCCGGGCAATGTTTCTCAAATGATAGAAGCCACTTTGGATGATAGTCAATGCCTGAGCCTCAAGTGTCAAGCCATCATTGAGCACAACACCCAGATCCCTAACCCAAGTGGAGGGGATCAAGGGTAAGCCACCCAATCTCAAGCCTAGGTCACCACCCTGTACCCCTCCAGCTCACTGATGTCCTTGCTCTACCAGTAATACCTTCATCTTGTCTGGATTGAGTCTCAACCAGTTTCGAGTCATCCAATCCAAGATCTCCCCCAGGCAGGCGTTGAACACAGAGACCGCCATCTGGTTTTGAGGTGCACAGGACAGGTATAGCTGAGTATCATAAGCATAGTAATGAAAACCCAGCCCATACTGCCTGATAACATCTCCCAAGGGCAGCATGTACACCGTGAACAAAAGGGGTGAGAGTACTGACCCCTGCAGAACTCCAAAACACAGGGGCATTGGATCAGAAGAGGATAACCCTATCATGACCTCTGCACTCTGTCCATGAGGTATGACCTATACCAACTGATGACATTGCTGGTCAGTCCACACCAGTTTTGCAGTCAGTTGAACAATTCCCCATGCCATGATCCACAGTGTCAAACACTGCAAAGAGACTGAAGAGAACAATAATAGATCATTCTCCCCTATCCCTCACTCTCAGAAGATCATTAGACACCATTAACAGGGCAGTCTCCATGCTATGCCCAGGTCTAAACCCAGACTGAAATGACTCAGAAATGGCAGAGGAAGCGAGATGAGTTTCAAGCCGAACAGCTCCCACCTTTTCCAAAACCTTCCCTAAAGATGGGAGGTGAGACCAGCCTGTAGTTGGTGAGACAGTACAGGTCCAGTGATGGTTTCTTCAAAAAGGGGGCTCACCAAGGCCTCTTTTAAGTCCAATAGGAATACCCCACTCTTCATGGAGTACTAGATGATCTCAGCAACCACAGGTCAGATCAGGGTCAATACATCCAATAAAAAGTCGGGTTGGACCCAGGTCAAGATCACAATAGGTAGGTTATAGCTTTGAGATATCTCACTTATCTCATCCATTCCAACTGGGTTAAACTCACTCCACTCAAGAGGAGTGCCCTTCCTCACCATCAGCTTGACCCAGCAAGTCAATTGAGCAACCCTGGAGAAGATATCAAATCTGATGGTAGACACTTTATCAGCAAAGAACAGAGTGAACTCACCACACCTAGTGTTTGAAGTAGCTCCCACCCCGATGGAGACAGGCCAGGTGCAACAACCCATCTACCATACAGAAGACCTGATCCAGTCTGTTCCTTGCTGCAACAATCTCACTGGTCAAAAAATCTGCCTTCTTCCAGAAGATTGCCTCTGATAGTCACTATAATGTGACCTCAAGGCCAATTTGTCCTCCATCAGCCTGAATCTCCTCCAGCAATGCTCCAACCTCTGGACCTTAATCTTTAACTCCCTGAGCTCCCCATCAAACCAAGGGGGTCTCCGGCAAGTAGATAAGGGCTGTACATGGATAGGTGCAATAGAGCCGAAGGTGGGGGTGACAACTTTATTGTAGACTGCCACCACCCCCTCTGCACCCATCGTGCATACAGTTTCCGTATTCAATAGGTCCAGCACTACTTGTAGTCCCATTGAGGACAATCCCTGTAAAGAGCAGTACCGGATCATCTCCACAGATGAGGGACACTCAGGGTGGCCCAAAACACAAGACTTATGGTGCTATGATCCAGCCAGATCACTGAATCAATCCTGAGATCTGTGATCTCAAACCCCAGTATGAACACCAGATCCGGCATGTGCCCATGCAAGTGGATCGCTGAGGTAATAACTCACGACAGGCCCAATGTTTCCATACCTTGAAGGAGGTCACAACCAAACTACGAGAGTTTATCATTGACCCAGGCATTGAAGTTCCCTAGAACCAACCATCTGGGGGACTCCAGCACCAGGCCAGCAATGAAGTCCCCAGACTCCTGCAGGAATTCCCTCTCCCCGCTAGGTGGGCAGTAAATAAGAAGGATCCTGCAGCCTGTTCCAGGACCCACATGCATGGCCACTCATTCGAAGGATCTGGTAGAACTCACCAGGAGCACTGTGAGATTCATGTTGGATTTAAAACAAATGGCCACTCCCCCACCACTGTGATCCTGCCTCTGGCTGTGTATCACAGAGAACCCAGCCAGAATTGCTGCCTCCAACATGGGGTCAGCATTACCATCCAAATATATCCGATACTGGAATATACCACACTGTGGACCCAAAACCAAAGTCAACCTTCAAAGCATATATCTGTGATCCCCCAAACTGCCAAAAGAAGAGAACATAAATTTATATTCAATTAGGTAGATGGGTAGTTTTTTTGTTGACCTATTATGTACACAAGACAAAAACATGCCTATTTCTGGGAAATACCCATGAGAATGAGAATAAAATTAACAAGATTACAGGTGCAGAAATTACGAAGGAGCTTAAATTACAACCATACAAATAGAAATATAACTTTGAGGCAGAAAATGATTCAGTAAAACATTCCTTCTGACTATGTGAGATGGGTAGAGCACACGGCTTCCTGTTTAAAGCACTATTTCCAGTCAATAGAGGACGTAAGAGGTGGCATGCAGGGCAAAAAAAAAAAGCATGCAGATATGGCAAGAGCACATGGCTTCCCATTTAAAGCACTGTTTCCAGTCAGTCAGGGGTCAACCTTAACTTTTTTTTGCACTAGTCAGCCAGACAAGTTGATTAAAAATTGCACTAGCCCGCAGATGGTTACACGAGCCCACAACAATAATGGTAAATTTTGATCAGTTATACAGGAAAGATGCACACCAAGAAATACTCTATTGCATATTTATCCTGCTCCCACATTGCTTCCTGCCACAGCAAAAAAAGACTGCAAAACAATCACATGCAGTGTGTACCCCCACTGTTTTTTTAATATGTGCCCCTTGCTTCCTCTTCCTGCAACCCTTCCCCTCCAAACCAGAGAATACCATAATAGCAAATGTTCAATCAAGCAGTTCTAGCTCTGCACACACAATAGCCAACATCATCATGCACCTCACCACAGTCCCACCCTGACCTGCAGGGCAATGCACAGAGTCAGGCAGAGAAATACACTCTCATCCCACAGCCTGTGTTTAACCAGGCTTGCACTTCTGGAAGTTTTCTTACACTGCAAAGTGAGGCACAAAAGTGTTGATTTAACATGATCTGCCCTAACAACAGATTTTTCATAACAGTGTCCTTTCATCAGTCGAAGGGGAAGCAGTATCAGTGCTCCCAGATCTACAGGGATTCCTGTATTTTAAGGGATTTTTACTACAAAAATGGGATACGGGAAGGAAATCTTTTATTTTTAAAATATCAGGGGAAATGGACAAACACTATGGGAAAATGCCCACTATGAATCTCATGGCTACCAAGATCCAGACAGAGCCCTCCAATTGGTGCTCAGTTTGCTGACTTTGCTACACTAAGTAATTCTGTTGGTCTACAGTATTTGCAGCCTGTGTTTCTCTGGGGTAGTAAGGTAATATAGAATTTGACAGCAGATAAGGACTGCTTGGCCCACCCAGTCTGCCCATTTCCCTACCTAATGGATAAGCTGCAGATCCTAGTTAACCAGCAGCCTACATCTTCCTGCCCCCACCCCCCTAGAACTGCCTTATGGCTGTCCCATGCATGCTTGAATTCAAACACTGTTTTTGACTCCACAACCTCCTCCAGAAGGCCGTTCGTACATACACAACTCTCTCTGTGAAAAATACTTCCTCACATTACCTCTGAGCTGCCCCCCATCTTCAAATTGTGCCCCTTGTTCTTGCACACCTCTTTTTGAAAGATGCTACCTCTTGGACTTTGTTGATTCCTTGAGGTACTTGAAAGTTTCTATCACGTCCCCCTCTCCCTCCTTTCCTCGAGGCTATACATATTAAGCTCCTTTAGTCTCTCTTCTATGGCTTCCGTGCAAATCCTGCACCATTTTAGTTGCCCTCCTCTGGACAGCTTCCATCTTGTCTATGTCCTTGCGGAGATTGGATCTCCAGAACTACACACAGTACTCCAGATGGGGTCTCACCAGTTGTCTGTAAAGAGGGATAACAACTTCTTGTTTTCTACTGGTGATGTCTCTCCCTATGCATCCCAGTATCCCCCCAGCCCTCCTTACTGCCCTCTCACATTGCTTGCCCACCGTTCTGATCAGGAACCAGTGAGCTGCTGCATGATCCAAACACCTACCACGTGGCCCCACTCAAAACAGCAACACCGTTGAGTCAGCCGAGCTGCATCTCAAATGTCACTGTTCTGGACTAGCAGAGCCTAGGCCACTGAAGGTAAACAAGCCTTCTTGTGAGCAGCCTCAGGTTAGTCTATTTTAAACTCATTTTAAGAGCAAAATGAGTCAGTCAAAAGACTGACCACTTGATGGTGTTATGCTTTGGGGGGGGGGGTGCAAGAAAGAGTGCTCAAGTGCTGCTTGAGGGAAGCAGCGCCTTGAACCACCAAGGCAAACAAACCTTCTCTTTTGCAAATTTGTCTATTTTAAACACATGAAGTGCAAAAAGCAAGCCAGACAAAAGAGATTCGATGATGGTGGGCTTTAAAGGGTGACGGGGACACAAAGAGTGCTTAAGTGCCTCTTGGCTTGTTTGATGCACAGAGCAGAGTTGTGTTTTTAAAAAGATCACTAAGGCAGCACTTCTTCTGACCAGCCTAGAGATTGAGGTTATTTGAAAAAATTAGATAATGTTTCTATTTAATTGTGAGCCTAGGAAAGGCATTGGGGGGGGGGTCTTCATCAAGATAAGCAGGAGTTATGAATTATATGTGTCAGATCAGAAGGGACCCATAGACCCTGGTCTGGCCTAAGGTTAGTAAAATAAATTAAAAAAAAGGGAATATTTGTTTTTACCTCAGAGTTTGGTGCACAAAGCTGTGTGTGTGTGTGTGTGGGGGGATGTTTAAGCGTGCTAATGAAAAACACAATACATCGAAACAAAGTTTATTAATGGAGTGCTACAGGTACACAGAGCTGTAGGTCCAATTCACGACTGGTGTGGGGTGGCTATGCACGCATATCTGGGGCGAGTAGCTACTCCACACCCCCTGTGCCCCCTGCATGGCATGTATGAAGGGGGCATATGCAGATCCACTGCACCTGATCCCCCATGTCTGCAGACAACTCCGTGATGGGGACGTTCCGGGGACGTGCCAGCACTACGTGTATTCACTAACCTACGTAGTGCTGGCCACATGGGCACAGAGGGTGATGCAGGGTACACTAGGGAGACCCTACCATAACCCACAGCATGCCCTCATGAACACAGACATTCAGTCACCGGAAGACCAGGACAGGGCACACTATGCTGCTCCCGACTACTGGGCAGCAGGATGTGGCAGGGGCAGCTGGATGGGCGAGCACCCAGAAAGTTTATGTGAGGCAGGACTGGGACTGGAGGGTGCCACACTGGTCTGGGTGCATGCTAGCAGCATGCACAGCCCCAGACCCATGCCACCCTACATGTGGGATCCACTATGGGTCCTGGGGGCATCCCACTGGATGTCTGCCCGGGACGACTCCTTCCCCGGCCACCCTGCAGAGTCCTGTGCATTGAGGGAGGAGCCGTAGATAGGTGATCTGCATTGGTCAATGCCGGCATGGGCGACCTATCCATGGGCTGCAGGGGTGAGTGTGGGTATCGCATTTTGTGCATCCCTATGCCCACAAAATGTATCAGTCTGTGATTAGGGGATAAATTTGAAGCTAAGGCATTTCATACTATAAATAGAATACTGTATAAGGGACTGTATTATTACAAAGTTATAATACCTTCAGGAGGTTCTGGAGACATGTGAACCATAGGTTCCAGCATTTCCCCAGAACCTCAAGATGGCATTATATTGTTACATATAAAGTTCTTATAGTTGTAGAGTAGTTATGTGATACGTTGTAGTTGATTTTTTATATTTAAAATGAGTAAGAACACATAAAACAGCCTGAACATTTGTCCTAGTGATTTTATTGACTGGCACAATGACGCCAATTGTGTACTTACATTGATTTGTGCATACAGGAAAATCTACAGGAATTTCATCCCAGTTTTACAGTGAAAATACAGGGAAAATTAGGATGCACTACAGGAAAATGCTTTGCCTGATCTGGGAGCACTGCACTATACAGGCATGATGCTGTACTACCTCTCTTTCCATATAGGATGATCTATGCACACCAGGAATACCTTTTTAACCTTTCAAATTATATATTTTACTAAGGTTTTGCTTTGTACCATACATGCTCCAAAGCATTGTATTTAGGGTGAAATGACATGCTGGGTGGTATAAGGGTGGGACTGCATGGATGGCATTGACTGGTGTGAACCATTAAGAGGGGCTGTGGACCCCTACACCAATCAGTAATGGCAGCTGCTGTATGAGTCTATGGATGGCCACTTCAAAATCTACCTAGTCTGCAGTGGTGTTCAGAGAAAGTATAGCGTGAACAGACCACCTGGCTGGGCAGACAGTGTATACATCGTAGCATTCTGTCATTGCAGTGCTGGATATAGGCACTCAAAAGGTTGGGAGATGAGGCACACTGGTCTTAATATTGTGGGACAAATCAAAGACAGGTTCAGCAAACTGGTAGCTAGTGACTTAACTACTCTACATTTGATCACAGCATGCACACTAGCTGAATGTCCTAACAACTGAATGATAATGACTCACATCAAGACTTTTGTTGGATCCCCCTCTTGAACTGCCAGATAACTGCAGCTCTTAATGAGCTGCTGATCACACCAGGCCACCTGGAACACTGAGGGAGATTAGCAAAAGGACGATAGCCTGTTAAAGCAGGGAATTTTTTAACTTCATTAACAGCCATGAAAATCTGCACTAGTCAAGATGGACAGGTAGAAGGTTAGTTGCACTAGCCCTGGCCAATTTGCACTAGGTTCAGGGCTAGTAAAACAATGTTAAGGTCAAACCCTGCAGTTAGTAGTGAAGGAAAGAGGGTGGCATGTAGGACAGAAAGAAAAGTATGCTGATAGATTAGGTCATTTTAAAAATAAAACCGAGACCCTATGCTTTTTTTGAAACGTTCTCTTTTATTTAAGGATAGAAAGTGCATTCCAATGTCCACATAGTCCAACAGTATGCAATCAGGTACAATAAAGACATACAATATTGAATGTTATACAGCATACTGAGCAATTAAAATGTGAGGTGTTCTGCAGTGTTTTTTGAGAAAATAAGAGTAATAGCGTGGTGATAAAACCACTGTCTAGCACAGTCTGACTCAGCCCTGAGGGTTCTCTCCTGCCATGTGGGCGTATAGCATAGTTAGCAGAATTAGTGGGACTGTCAAGTAGCTGCAGCCAGAAGGGTGTACAATAGGAAGGGTGTAAACACTCACATGTTGCGAAAGTGCCACATTGCTAATGTATACCCACCCCTACACCTCCTCCTCCTAATACAACCGAGTAGTGAATGCCCAGGAGCACCTCCCAAGAGGTGGTGGTTCCTGCACAATGTGCTTCATTGCATGGCAGCAAGTTGCACCCCCCCTCCACCACCACCATCACTACCACCATGCAGCTGCCACTGTATGGATAAAAAATGCTTGCAAAAGAGAAACATTCACATTAGTTTGTAACTTCTATCACTTACACTGCAGAAATAGGAGAATTCTGTAAAAATGCAAGAGAGAAGGTGGGCATGTATGGTATTGTGTAAATACCCCTTGTACATACCCTTATGCATCTGCACTCTGTGTACTAGCTGCACTAATCAGCTATACTTTCTATGTGCTGCAAGTATGTAAGCAAGTATGTAATTTTCAGTTGATGTTTGTATGTTTTCTTTTTCTGCAACAAGCACCCAAACACATGTATGTATGCGCTCAAATATCTATGCAATTGCACCCAGGTCGTGACTGAAAAAGACACTTGGTGGCAGTGCAGTTACCCAGTTGCCAAAGTGAAAAAAAAAATAAATAAATAAATGTGCAAGATAAAGGTTTTTAGTTGGCAAGAATGAAGACAAGAAAACTGGCAAGTGTGCTGCCTGGATTACATTGTCCAGCACCAGCTGGCAGGACTTATGGGTGTTCGCTATCCTGGCTGCTAAATGGCCAGATGGCTGACTCTCAGATCGGGACTCCTGCTGCTGAATAGTCTCTCCATACAGCCACATTAGGTGGCTGATAGACCCACTGGGGTTCCAGCTTCTAAGAAGTTCCTCCATAGCCATGCTGAGATAAACGACTGAAAATCATAACATATATGGAACTGCAATACACCCAAATCCAGAAAAGTAAAAAGTGTAATAGCCATTCCAGAATGCCCCACTCCCAGGTTCATGTCTGTGCAGCAATCCCCCTCCCCCCACAGGTCAGTGTCTATACCAGAATGGTTTCTCAGGTTGAGGGCATGTACCAGAATGGCCACTTAAAGTCAGGTTCTGCTCCAAAATCCCCCCCCCCATCAGTTTCTGTGCTGCAATGCCCCTCATCAGATGCTGTGCTGGAATGCTAGTGTCAGGATTTGTGCTGGGATGGACACCAGTGTTGGTTATGTGCCTAAATGCATCCATGCAGTCAGGTTTTGCAGTGAACTAGCCAACCTGAATTTCAGGTCACGTCAGATTCTGCACCTGAATAGCCCCTCCAGGCCAAGGTCTGTGCTAGAATGCTCCCCCCAGTCAGGTTTTGTGTCAGAATCATTCCCAAGGTTAGCTGTGCTGGAATGCTCCTCCCCCCATCAGGTTTTGTGATGGAATGGCCACCGAAGTTAGCTGTGCTGAAATGGCACCCCAGCTCAGGTTTTGTAAAGAAACAGCCCCAGAGATTTGCTATGCTGGAATGTACCCTCCCCCAGTCAGGTTTTGTGATGGAATAACCCCTCCCCCCAAATTAACTGTGCTGGAATGCCCAGAACTGATCATTGCACTACTTTAGTGACAGAAGTATATTTGTAAGCAGGAGCACTTGATTAGTCTGTACTTCCCTATCTGCCTGCCCTTCAATGAAAGAGGAAGCCTAAGTGTTGAATAGACTAGTATACCCAAGACTGAACTGCTCATTTCTGTAACTGGGGTCCTTGACATCACTGCTCGACTTGCCAGAGTCCAAAGTGCATGGGCTAAAAGTGAAAGCATAGATTTCAGTTACTTTCACGATTAGTTAAGGAGATTCTGTGCATCCCACAATATTATGCAAGGCTTCTTTTAAGTCTCTACAGCTGGGGGCTAAAGAAATCCACTTATGGTTCTCTCGCCACTCTTCCGCTCTGGCTGAAAATTGGGCACTGCTCCCTAGTTCAGCTCACAGCAATGTTTAGACCCTTCTCTCTCTCTCTCTCTCTCTCTCTCTCTCTCCCCCTCCCTTCCCCAATGGACTCATCTGTCCAGTCCAGACTGAAGCTAGTTATTCTGGCAATCTCACTGCGGTGCTAGAATCCAGCCACTTTACAAGGCTGCACCCTGGTCAGGCTGCACCTGGTGTCATTTGGGTAGCTCTGGTCTCCTCAGTAGTCACTCAGGCAGTTGAGAGGGTGCAATGCAAAGCCACTTAAATTATCAAGGGTATGGAAGACAAATGCTATGAGAACTACAAGCCCATAACATGCTTATCCTGGAGAAGGCAGAGGATCCTAGCGAAAAAAGACTGGGGAGGGGGCATAATCTCAGTTCTCTGCATACTGAAGAGGTAACAAGGTTAACCAGGCAGAGATGTTTGATCATGTACTCCAGCAACATCTGGAGACACAACTTGAAGCTAAAAAGTGCTAAATTAAGGGTGACTTTAGGAGGAACTTCTTTCTGAAGAGGGTAGTGGGCCTTTGAAACAGCTTTCTTGCACCAACAGTGTACATGAAGACTGTAAAGGTCTTTAAGTTACACTTGGACACATTCCTACTTATGAAGGGAACCACATGGTACTCAGTGTAATGGGGTATGTAGGAAAATCCCCGTAAATTAGTAAATGTTGGCACAGTATATTTATTCATCTCACTTTGTGGAATGGGTGGTGGACATAATGGAACTTTCAACCCTAAATTAATATGTCACTGTGTTATTATTTAAACCAGATTTTAACCAGCCTAGTACTTTTACTGCACACACTCACACACACACACACACACACACACACACACACACACACACACATATCGATGTGTGCAGATTCTGTCTACACACTTGCAGATCCCAAAGTGTGCACATTTAAATACACACACAGGCATTGATACATTCAGGCACAAAACCCAACGTAGCTGTGAACAATCCTTGGAAAGCACACACGTTACTTACAGATTTTGATGTGCATGGAGGCATGAACTGAACACACCATAATGTATACATACGTATATCCACAAACCATGAGGTATGCATGCAAGCAGACCCAAATGAGCCATAAGCATAGTCACACCTCAAACTGTGTAAATACATGCACTCATATCTTGGTGTATATACACACACATACACCTTGTCATACATGCACAGGTCATAATGCATGCACAGACAACAACATGCTCACATAGAACCTGATGCACTTATGCATACGTGCGGGCACATGTGCACACACACAGATGCACACACTCACAGACATGCACCCTGATGTGAACACTTGTACAAACACCACAACTCATGCACAAGACACCAGCAAGCACAAACTCCAAGTGCACACAGACCCCAGCAAGTGCAGAAAGACCTCCATGTGTGCACACATACCCTGCCATGTCTGCACACAGATCCATTACACCCACACACAACACCAAACATGCCCAAACACAGACCCCACCACACCTAAAAACAGACCCCATCATGAACACTCAGACTGCATAGCACACACAGACCTCAAAGTGTTTTAACAACAACACAGACCATACAGGGTGAAGATGTTGAAGCCAGTAACTAGAGAAACCAACCAAAGTGAATAAACTGATGCTGCTCACCCATTCTTGAGGAAGCACATGAGTCCCAGCTGGTTATGCATAACTAAGCGCTTCTTTATTACACAAAGCCATGCACACATAGCACAGCAACTGCTGCTGGTTCAGGTTTTGGGACACCAGAGTGGCAACAGGAAGCTTCAAAGTTCCGCTCACGTGTACTTGAGATTTGTCAAGAGACAGCAATCCTGCTAGTAAGGCTCATATAAATAAGGTACATTTAAAATTATACACACCCTATTACAGTATATACAACACCACAAAAAGTGTCAATACACAGCAATTGTGACCTCAGATCATAGTATGTAGTTTACATAATCACAGCAGTGCTAAAACAAAAGTGAAAAGGTGAAAAATGTGCTTATTATACAATACTGCCTACCAAAAGGTTGTGGTGGGCTGGTTACCCAGACCAAGCTAAACACCTCCAGATGGTCAGTAAAGCCACATTTTAGATGAATAAGGATAAGCTGATACCAAAAAACAAGCAGGAAGAACACAAAATGTGTAAACTAAAAACACTCTTTGAGAATCACCAAGCGAGTTTTTCAGTGTTCCTAGCCTAGCTCTTATAGATGTAAACCGGAAGGATCTGACATCAGGAGTGCAAAGGCTGACATGTGCAGCATAGCACAGAGATGTTGGCCTGAACTATCACATATTGCAGCCTGGCTCAGGAAACTGAAGATATAGTCCCTTATCTGAATTGTTGATATATAGCTGCCTATATGGGTGGTTCCATATATCCATGCTTAATAGAAAGCAACCCTCACTTGCATTTGTCCCCTCTCGCAAGAAGCTATGTGGGGAGGGGAGTGGTATGAAATAAAAATTGGCTGTGGATACAGGGACTATTAATGACTTGTACAAAAAAAAAGCACATTTAGACTAGCTTAAACAAGTAAAGATTCAAAGGTCATCAATTAGCCCGCAACAACCTTCTGTGACAAAAGGATAAGTGGAGTTCAGAACTGTCTTCTCCCTTCACCAGCTGGAGCCAAAGGCTAGTGAAGGGAACAGTGGGGTAGGGTATTTGCAAGCAATGGTCCAAATGGCTTTACTGTGAGATACCCCAGAGCTGACTGGAGTGACGACTTTACTCCAGTCTCCTGAGGGGGAACTGGGAGACACTACCAGATCCAGCAGTAGCATATGTTCCCCTCTGCTGATGGAGGATTAGAAGATACCCCTAGAGCCAGCAGAAGCATATGCTCCCCTTTCCTGGTGGGGGATTGGAAGATACCCCTAGAGCCAGCAGAAGCATATGCTCCCCTTTCCTGATGGGGGACTGGGAGATACTCCACAGCTGGTGGCAGTAGTGGCAGTGCACCACTCTTCTGTGGGGAGGAATAAGAAATATCTCAGAGCAAGCTAAAATGATGACAGATCTCCACTCTCCTGAGGATAACAGGAAAATACCCCCCAGCTTGTGACAATGATGATACTGCCCCTTCTCTCAATGGGGAAACATAAGATAACCCCAGTCAAAATACATGCTAAAGAAACTGGCATATGCCAAGATCGCAGATTTCTTACAGCACTCCCACCCCAACCTATTCCAGAAAATAATCTATGGTGTCCAGTGGGATCCCCCATCCCCTCTGATGGTGACTGAAACAGCCCTTGGCTCACCTCCTTAACTGGCAGCCATCAAATGAAAATGATGAAAACTACTATATTAGAATATATAAATGTAGCAGTTTCCATTTTTTTTGGGGGGGGGATTAGATTGCAATTGGCTGAGACGGTGTGTTGAGGGTTGTGCCAGTTGTTATCAGGGGGATGGGGGTTCCCACTGGACAACAGGGACTTGCTTCTGGCATAAGTTGGGATAGGAGCTGTTGCTAGACACCAGGGTGCTTGGCAAAGGGTTGGGTGAAGGAGGGTGGTGTCGCTAGACACCAGGGAGCTTGGCATGGTAGGTCTCCCAGTGTCCCTCAAAAGAGGGGGACACATGTCTCAAGTTGCTGCTGGAATGACATGCCTCCCAATTCCCTACATGAGAGGGGACACACTTCTTAAGTTGCCGTAAGCATGTTGACTCTCCAGTTTCCTCTCAGTTTATGAGAGAGGGACGCACTTCTCAGGTTACCACCAGCATAGTGGGTCTCCCAGTTCTCACAAAAGGAGGCAACTCTTCCCATGTTGCTGCCAGTACAGAGGCAGTTTTCTGGGACCCTTCAGGAGTGGGCTGACTTGAAAAGTTGCCACCTGTATGGCAGGCATCCCAGTTCCCTTTATGAGAGGGGAATCCACCTGAAAATTAAATTACCTGCATGGACGGCATTAAATCGAGACACACTTCCTTGAACTCTGGGTTTTGCTGAAAGCAAAATAGTAAAATGTATAAACAACTCCACTCGTATAAAAGGTTGACAGCAAAGGCATGCTGTGCTTAGGCTTCCTCACCACTGACATTTACGCACAGCACACCTTGTTGATTAAGTAAGACTCCAAACTTCTCAAACAGCTTGTCTCTATAAGAAACAGGCTTGTCACACATACTCCACAGACTTCAATGGACTTTCAATCCGTCAAATAAGTACATGTTATGACAAAAGGCTGCCAAAATGTTGGCACCAAATAAAAAGAAAATGAACTAATGTGCGACTGCTGAGAGTTATGTGTTTTAAGGATGCTTGTTTTATTTATTTTGTCTTATATTGATTTTTATCCTCTCAGCTCTTTTCGGGTGGCTGTTCAGCCCTGTCCCTGCCTCCCTCACCCGACAACTGCCTCCCCAGTCCACTGAGCCTCATATCCCCCCCAGATTCCTCCTCCCAATAGTGGGACCAGGAAGGGGAGGAGAGGGCTGTGCTCTCCTTACCCAAAGGTCCTGTGTCCAGATTTAGAGGGTTGGCGAGTCGGCGACAGTGTGGGATGAGGGTAGGCAGGCAAGGCTTCATATAGCCTGTGAAAGCCATATTTCCATTGTTTTCTCCCATCCCCCTTCCCCTTACCATGGCAGGCTATATGTGTGTGTGTGCATGGAGGTACACACATGCTACATAACCGCAGCCCTTTCTTCTGCACTGCTCTAACTGTGGCACTGTCACCCGGCCTGCACCAGGTTGCAGCCAAGGAGCAAGACAGCATTTTCCCTCCACACTGGGAGAGCAGAGCAGTCCATCGGATGCTTGATCCTCTGCCTCCCCCCCCCCCCCGGCACTATTATCCACTTTGAGTTGAGTTTAGGTTTGAGTCCTACCTGCGGGATAGAACCCAGAGCTTAGTGTTAGGAACATTTTCCTTGTATCTTGTGGTTCCGTCCTGTTGCCAATGTTGTTTGCCATCTATATGCTTCCCCTGGGCAAGATCATTAGACATTATGGACTTGGGTTTCACTGTTATGTGGATGACACCCACATCTATATATCTTTTGCTCCTGGAACTCTGAGTGGTGTTGATCTGCTTAATAAGTGCCTGACCGAGATCCAGAACTGGATGACATCAAGCTGGCTGAGACTCAACCCCAGGAAAACTGAAGTTTTAGTGATTGAACTGGGCCGTATTGGGGGGATTGGCAGCTGGCACAGGAGGGACTGGGCTTTGGCTTGGTGACTCTGGGCTGTTAGCTGCCCCTAGGGTGAAGAAGCTAGGAGTCATACTGGATGAAGGTTTGACAATGGAGGCCCAGATGTCTGCTATAGTTCTGAATGGCTGTTTCCATATTCAAAATATCCACCAGACCAGATACCTTATCCCTTCCTAGGACCTGGCCACACTGAGTCATGTGTTTGTGACCTCCAGGCTAGACTACTGTAATGTTCTGCACCTTGGGGTTAGTGGAGGTAGACTATGACACTGGCAGCTGCTGCAGAACATAGCTGCCCAAGTACTCATGGGCCTTTCTAGATTTCATCATATTTCTCTGGCACTGCAAGACCTGCACTAGCTGCCAGTGAAGTGGCATATCTCATTTAAGATAGGTTTATTAACCTACAAAGCCCTACATGAACTGGGCCCAGTCTACCTGGTTGAGCTCTTGCTCCCGCACGTCTCTGTCCACCCACTCCAGTTGGCTGGGGATGGCCTCCTGATGGTTCCTAGGGCTAGGCTTAAGACCTCGAGGGATTGGGCCTTTGAGGTGGGGGGCCCAATCCTCTGGAACTCTTTGCCCAGGTCCTTGAGGGAGGTCCCCTTGGTTGAAGTTTTTAAAAGGTGCTTCAAAACCTATTTATTCCAACAAGCATTTGGAGATGTCTCGTAACAACTTTTCTCAGCATATTGTAAAGTTTTATTGATTTTTTATGTCATTTTAGGCTAAATCAAAATAGTTACTTATTGTTATTTATTTGGGGTTGGAATGGTAAATCTGTTTGTGGTTATTATGTCTTATTGTAATGGTGCCCTGGGCCTCCAAGGAAGGGCGCCATAAATCATTAAAGACTTACTGCTACTAGACTACTAAACTGCCTGGAAAAGGATTGGGGGGTTATTTGGGCTATTTTATGATCTAACTCCCTTAAGCAAACTGATGAGCTAAAATAGCACTTCTCAAATTAATGGTGAGGGGACATGTAGAAATTATATTACCATACTAACAGCTAGCCGTGTGGCTACTGTTTACATCCAAGCAGCTTCTACAACCCCCACCCAAAAAAAACATGCAAAGAAAACAACTGGATGTAGCTGTCCTTCACAGATTGGTAGGCACACAAATTCAAACCTAGTGTGAAAGACAAAGTAATCAACACACACGTTGAATAAATCAGGGATGAAGAAATGACTTTGTAGATTGAAAGACGGAAGGTAGATGCCCCTCTCCTCCATGGCACCCAAAGCCAGCTCCGATCACCTGTATTTCATTCTTATCCTTGGCCTTGACCCTGATGGTGATCAGTACAGCTAGCAACGAAGTGCCAGGGCGGGTTGCCTACTACTTGCATAACTTGACACTTCTTACTGCACTGCCTTTTAACATTTGTATGCACACAAGAATCAGTTATTTTGGCAACCAGCTGCAGTGGTTTGGAGTTCTCTTCTTCAGATTCAAGTGTGTGCTATGTCTCTGACTTCTGTTGTCAGGAGTGGTTATAAGTAAAGCTGCACACACAGAAAGTGGATGTGTGCAAAGAAGGACATAGCAAACTTCCAGCATTGAACAGTCTCAAGCCATATAAATGCAATTCAGTGACTGAAACCCGGGCAAATCACATGACTGATTTTCTTCTGAGGTGTCAGTGAGGAACTTCCCCACACAACCCACTGCAGAAAATTTGAGAAACAAAATACTCATACCAACAACAGTAGGCTCCAAACTTCATTTGGTGACTGACAAAATGTGAAACTAACACAGAACAGTATATACCTTGCAAATCTATGTCAATCTTTTTTCTTTTTTGTGCAGGCCACCTTAGTCTCAGCCCCTGCCAACCCTTGGCTGCCTTCTCACATTCTGGGGACTTACCTTATTCCCAGATCCCCTGATATCCCCTAGATTGCCCCCAGGGCAGGGCCACTGCACCAGCAGGACTTCTGAAGTAACGGGATATGGGTGCCAGCAGGAAAGACCACCGGCACTGCGTCCTTGGCTTGCCCCCAAGGCAGGGTGTGGTGCCCTACCAGCCATAGTGGATGACAGGATAGGTCAGGATCTCAGAAGTACCGCAGCATGCGAGCAGAGCCAGGGCAAGCGGGTTTCATAGGTGGTAGCTGGGATTTTGCTAGTTTGACCCCCGTGAGCGGGGACCTTTAATGACATCCCGTGTCTGCCCCGCACCCCACAAGGAATGGCGCTGACACAGGTGTATCCCCAACCTCCACCATGGGTCCACATCATGCCAGGCACCCCCCCCCCACTAGAGAAGGAGAGCAGTCCCTATGATGCTCAATCCTTCTCACCCCAGCTGGCCCTCTGATGTTCCCAGTCCATTCCCGAACCTGGGCCATCTGCGTCACAGTCGGGTGCCCTGTCCCTGCACTAGTGGGCCGACCCAAATCTATGTTAATCTAAATACTTTATAAACTTTTGCATAGTTGGTTAACCTTATGCCAGGACAGTTTAAAAATAAATATTCATACATAACCAGATTTTCAAATATATGAATCTACAATCCAGTGATGTGTGTGCCAAGGACTTTTTGATTATATCTGTGTTCTTTTTAAATTGTAATTCCCCTGTAACTGTTTATCTTGCACTGTTAAGCATGTAATACCTGATTGTTGTTATGTGATATTTCCTCTATTATAAGTTTATAGGGGAGCTAGAAGGGCCTCTTAATGGATATAAAAGTGTTGCCTTGTGGGTTCTTAGAGCAAGGGAACTGCAAACCAAAGGTGAGCAGTTCTGATGCCCTAAGGATGCAAGAGGAGACACTCTCACATCCATAGAAGGCCTTGCACCAACAGCAATAAAACTACTTCATGCACAGTTGAAGGAAAAGCTGTGATTGGTTTGGAAGGGTCACATGATGCTCCCATGCTCTATGATCTGCTTACTAATTCTATTCTGTAACCACCTCTCTGTAATGTTACATCACTGTGTATTGCTCAGTAAGTCTTCCAGCTCATGCCTGGAAATAGGCATATATTTGCTTAGTGCACTTACCAGGTAAACAAAAACAAACAAAAAAAGAAATCAAAGGTGCACATTGTCATTTTTTCACCTTTTATTTGTTAGCAATTAGCTACAGTGCCACTACTATAACACTGTTTTTAAATAAATAAAGAGGCAGTATACCGCAGT
Source organism: Neoceratodus forsteri (assembly GCA_016271365.2). Classification (NCBI taxonomy): domain Eukaryota; kingdom Metazoa; phylum Chordata; order Ceratodontiformes; family Ceratodontidae; genus Neoceratodus; species Neoceratodus forsteri. The sequence goes on from CM057452.1 coordinate 908,579,284, forward strand.
GGTTTAAGGCTCTGAGCTGCAAACCTGGAGACCTGGGTTTGAATCCCACAGCTCCCACTTGCATACTATGTAACCCTAAGCAAGTCACTTAACTTCCTTGTGCTCCCAAGGTCGCACCTGTAAATAACTTTTCATCTTTGTGTGTCTCTCCTGGTAAAAAAAAAATATATACAGTGTATATATATATATATATATATATATATACACACACACACACACACACAAACGATTTTTTGTTACATTATAGTACAGTTACAAAGAAGTTCAGCAACATACAGCGTTCTATGTTTTGCAATTAATAGGTTTTGGGGTGGGAGTCTGCAACATTTTTGAGAAGAAATAGCATTTTGTTTACATTCTATGGGCACATGATCAGATACCAATAAAACATTACTACTATACTTATAAAAAGGTCAGAGCTTGTCAATAAAAATACATTTATGTGTTCTCTACATTTCTTTGAAGGGCACACATAAAAGTACTTTAATTTTAAATAATATATTGCAAAACTAGCTTGGCACAGGAGTGTAACATATCCCTGTCAGAAAACTGGTTAAGATGTCAGTTGTGTGGCCAGCCAAGTGGCGTAGAGGGCTGAGGCACCTTGTGCCTTACCTCGTACCATGCCGGCAACCTGGGTTCGGGAACAATCTCGGGTCACTGGAGGGCTGACCAGGAGAAGAGGACTGAGCATCTGGAGGACTGCTCTCCTCCTCCTGGGTGATGAGGCCTGTCAGCTCAGCCAGTTGCTGTCCCTGAGTGGAGGTCTGGCTGTAGTACCGGAAGCCCAAGTGGCACATAGGGATGGCTGCAGTTCCTTAGTGTGTGTGCCACCACCTGCACACACCTACATGTTGCCATGGCTGGGAGGGACTACAGGAGAAAATGGAAAATTGGTTGCCATGGGCTACATGAAGCCATGCCCACCTACCTCTGTCCATGGGCCATCTCCTGGTCACTGGCCTGATAATCTGGATGAGAGTCACCAGTTGAGGGGAAGATTACCCTCCCCTTCATGGCCCCACCATGGGGGGCAATCTGTGGGGGATCTAGGGTTTGGAGACCGGGAGAGATAGGTGCTGGGTGAGAGAAGGCAGGAACAGGGCTGACAAACCCCCATTGGTGACCAGAAAGGAGAAGAAGCTTTATGGGAAAAAAAAGATGTCAGTCATATAAAGAACTCAAGGATCAAAGTGCTATACTATATTACGATGAGTAATATAAAATATGAGCGAGGCATTTTGTACGCAGTCCATTCCTTGAAAGATGAAGGAGGTATACTTACACTTGCAACTGATAAGTCCCTGCTGGGATATATATATATACATATATGTATATGTATATATATATTTATTTATTTATTTATTGGAACAAGTCGAATTTACAACCTTTGAGTCAGGGACTCATTTACAAAAGCACCTCGTCACAGGCAGGATAAGACAATAGAACATTGTGCAGATACAACATTAGAGAACATTACAGGTGCAGACATTGAACACAGAATACACTTAGTTACATGTTGGAAACTTAGTTACATGTTACATTGGGAGACAGGGTATATATATATATATATATATAGTTTTATATATATATATATATATATATATATATATATATATATATATCCTCTCTCCCAATGTAAGAAAAAATTACCTTTTCCACTTTTCTGATTCACTGCCATGACAGCATGTAAGCATGTGTGCACAGAAATGCACAGAAACCATGGAACTGTAGCCCCTCCCTTCGATGTCACTTGAGCATCGCTGCAACCACCAGATCATACAAAGGTCTACAGAAGACTGGACAGCAAGGAGAAAGAAAGAACTCTGAGGGAGAATCTGGAAAACAACAGCAACAAACAAACCTCCTAGAGGAAGCCTGAACCTCCAGTAGCTGAGAAAGATAAAGCAAGTATGAAAAGGGGGTCTGATCGACACTGGAGTACCATAGATAAATGCAGTTTTAGAGACCTGTAGCCATAAAAAGGTGTTGGCTGGGAGGGGGAACCCTGAGTAACTTCAGGCCTTGCCCTGTAAAACTAATTATTGGGTCAGCGTCTGCTTACAAGTTGATCATCATGCCAGATGACAAATAACTTATCTCTGTGGTATGTATCAATCCATTTTAGCTATTGCATGGCCTTTTGGGTTTTAGTAACAATTGAGCGAGCTGCTCATTGTTCATTTAAAGTGCAGCACCATTGGCCATCCTGCAGCAAGCACATTAGGCCTGAACTGGTTCAACACCTGTGGTGCCCAGGACTGTGGGGGACATAAAGGTTTCAGATAAATAGCTGGATATCAAGTGGGAGAGGGCAGCAGCCTCGAGTACAGAAGGACCATCACACATCTGTGTTGTGCTTCTGTGTGGGATGGATGGAGGGGAAGGCTGTGCCTGGAGAGGTTTGACTAAAGACAACCAGGGAACACCGTTGTTCAGCTGTGCCTGCTCGGGGTCATGTTAATGGCTACTTTGGGATATTCAGGGTAAGACTGAGCCTTGTAAGGAAATGGAAGCTCCAACCTCAGAACTATATGCCCTTCAATGGGGATCTATTGCTTTGACTCTTTCTCCCTTCCAAGTGTCGCTGAAATAAAACTGTGTTTTTCTGCTGAGCCATTTCTCATTATTGACTGTGAGAATATAGTGCATGCTTCTTGGTGGGAAACTGTTGCATTTTTATGGGGTTTGAAAGAGGTGTGACAACAGTGGGGAGGTGAGTATAACATTCCAGGGGGTTGTACTGACACGTCATCTTTCCCACTTAAATTTCTCTCTGGGTGGCAGTGCTGCACATTTTTGCCTCTTTGGATGCAAACCTTCTTCACTGTGAGTGAGACAAATAACCCAGAAGCCACCGCCAACATCTGCAGCAGCCTTGTGGCAGTGCAAGGTAATGGTGTTTTGTCTCAAACCAATTAAACTGGACCCCCACTCTACAGAGGCCTTACACTATCAGATAGTACCCTAGCTTCTTTGATGTATTTTGGGCTGATTTGTGTGCAGCCAGTCAATTATGGTGTGTCTTCTAGTTGTAGAACTGAATCTTGCTACAGATGTAACCTTTTAATGCAAATGGTAGGTGGATAGTGAGAACCTCCATTTACTTTGTTCTTCTGGATCCTGCCAGTTAAAATAAAAATTAAAATCTACTAAAAGATGCTTTTTTATCTTTATCTTATCACTATGTGACTCACACAAGGCAAGACTAAGTTGTTGTGTTTTGGTGGATTACATGGGTGATATGGACATAAGGGGAGTGGCAACTAGGGGCTCAGTGTCATTAGTTAGGGGGGGATAATGGGAGACTGGATAGACCATGTGGCCTTCATTTGCCATTAATTTCTATGTTTGCATTAAAAAAAATAAAAGTTCCACTTACGGAATACTTTCTGGAGGTGAGGGAGGGGATTGAGCCACACTCATGAGTCCCCACAGCTGAGACAGAGAAAAGTAAACATTACTCCATTCAAACAAAAATTATAATATGAGCAAAGGAGTTCAAGCAACCTGATTGGTTGTTAGCCATGCAATAAAAGTGTGTAATGCACAGCTAAAACTAGAAACCCCATGTAGAATACACAAACCCTTTTTATAAGCGCAATGAGACACTCCGGGGATATGCATTAGACAGTTCTAATGCATGGCTAGGGGACTGAATGCACTTGACCTGCAGCCTCATGCCTCACTACGCCCCTAGTCGTGTATCAGAACTGTCTAACAACACAACCTGTCATTGCTTATTGCTTACATAATTAAAAATCACTCTTCTGAGTCCCACAGCTAAGATTTAGATACTAAACTATCTAGGGCTGGGGGTTAGGGGCTGCCGAACCATACTGCTGAGTCCCCACAGCTGTGGTGGAAAAAGTTAACTTAATTCAACATTGTAAAAACTTATGAATACAGTCTTCACATGCTCACTTATATGTCTGGCATGCTGCTCCAGTTTGGAAAAAAAATCATAAGAAATATAGAAACATGGAAGCTGTCGGCAGAAAAGGACCTGCTGACCCATTTAGTCTGCCCTGGGTCCCTACATATCTTGCTACCATAGACCCTAATTGATCTCTGGGCTTTACCCATCCCAGTCCTGTTACCAAGGTCAACTTGTAACTATCCCATGTATGTTTGAAACCTGTTACAATTTTAATACTCACCACCTCTGCTGGGAGGCTGCTCCAGACATCATCCACCCTTTCCATAAAGAAGTATTTCCTCACACCCCTTCTAAGTTTCCCCACTTCCAGCTTCATATCATGCCCCCTTGTCCTTGAGCCTCTCTTTCTGTGCAAAATGTCACCTTCCTGTACCTTATTGATACCTTTAAGGTATTTGAAATTTTCTGTCATGTCCAGTGGAGCCAGAACAATTCTAAAAGTGTGTATGTGGGGGGGCAAGGGTCAGGGGTGGGGGTAGCAGGGGTGTCACCCCCCACAGCTATCCCCACAGGGGGTGTAGCAACAGTTCAGAAGAATAATAATAAATAGATGCTGTTCAGACACAGACAAGCCCAACTGGTTGACAGAGAAGCATAAATCCTTATGCACAAGTTAAGTTACAAGTTAACATTATCAAATATTTCCCCAAAAGTCATGGCGTGTGTCACTGGCAAAAAAAAAAAGTTACGTAAAATGTTTATAAGATCCATATAATATATGAGATGTTTGTGAATATGGAGGAAAAGGAGGTGATTTAGATGATTTTCAGTCATGGTCGATCTTAGGTATGATTTCAGGCATCGAAGGCAAGAGAAGCTGCGCTCAGCCATAGCATTAGACATCGGGACAATAAGGTAGATTCGTAAAAGTCTGTTAACTTGTGAAACAAGGCAGTGCATCTCCGGTCATTCTGCTAAGATTTCTATGATGGTTCCAATTTTTGTTACCTTTTTGATGTGTTCCATAGGATATGATGTATTGTGAGTTTTCAAGAGATCTGGCAGCATGTTTAGCTGTATTAGAAGTCTGTCAAACGCAATGTCACCAGAGTATGTGTCACTCATCTGTTGAGGTATTTGATCACAAACTTGACCACTGATAGCATTGAGGAGCACTTTTTCAATATTCATGAGAAGTAACAAAGTGGGCTGGTCAAACCTTCAGTTCAGTTCAGCTGTGACCAAGTCAATCAGCTCAGAAAACTGGCTTCTAAACTACTCTTCAGAAGTTGCCCACTAATGAAGCTCTGCGCCATCATCATAGCAACATGGTACTCTTCATCTCTGGGGCATGGTGGGAGCCTCTATAAGTCCATCATTAACAGTTCGCTGTACATCTTGAAAGACTGAGTGGAAATCATTTGAGTCTCTCATTTTCATCAGATGAGTCTGCAACATTTCAATAGCAGAAGTAACAGCCTCGGATGTAATATCTTTCGACTGTAGTACCCTGGCCACTTCTTCAGCTGCTGAGAAAATGTTCAATGACACCTTCAGACCAAAAAAAAACACTGAAGCATGTCATCAGAGCTCGAAGTCCAGGTGCTTTCTTTGCTGATTCTGTTTTACCACCAGCAACAATTATTTCCTCTAAAGCGTTGTAAATGGCTTTGTAATTGAATAGTACTGACTCAATTGCCCAAGTTCTTGCCATCCAGCAAGTGGGACAGATAGGCTTCAGGGAATGTTGTAAACCTGATGGGGAGGATGAGGAGTAGGAGTCCCGAATATATAATTCTCAAACATTGCCAGTCTTTTGGGCGATGCCTGAAAAATTACGTGAAGTTCCTGTAGTAAGCTCAAAGCACTTTGAATCATGGAACAATTGGTACCAACTTCCTGAAGAATAAGATTAAAACTGTGGCTTATACAATGAGCTGAAACAGCCTTTGGATTAACATCTTTGATTCATTTAGCTACGCCTGTCATCTGACCCTGAAGGAATGATGCACCATAGTAAGTTTGTCCTCTCATGCAATCGATATCTAAATCACAACCTTATAAAATATCCATGATCATAAGGAAAATGGATTTTGCATCAGTTTTTGGACAGTCATGCATTCCTATAAAGTGTTCACCTATGACATAGTCCTGTGACACCCATCATATTGAAAAAGATATCTGCTCATGTACACTTACATCTCTTGTTTCATCAATGACAATGGAGTAGCTTTCTGCCTCAGTCTGTAAAAGCAGATGATTGAGGCACTCTCTATACATGTCCTTGACCAGCTCATTTAGAGTATCATGTGATGTATACTTTGCATTAAAGGTTTATAACTCAGGGTAATTCTGCAATACTAGATCAAGTAGCTTCCGGAAGTTACGGTCTTCATCAGTATGACCTCTAATAGTGAGGCCCTGCCTGACAAGAAATTTCAAACAGCATAGCTGTTCTAAAAGGCACCACGGGTTCTTTTCTTGCTCAGCCCTCTTTTGATGAACAAGTTGTGAATCCACGGGTATTTGTTTCAAGTAAGCATTGCGTTTAAGCAAACACTCCCTATGAAACTGAATTTTCATGTAAATCAAAATTTGCTGGGCAATTTTCCAGTCATCCATTCCAACTTTCACAAATGCATCATCTCTGCATTTTTGAGAAAGTCAAAAGATTTTTGGCTATCACAAAATGACAAACTGTGCAAAAAGCTCTAATTTGACTTTTGCACAGAACAAGCCAATCTCTGGTTTTGTACCACTCGTGGTTGAACTATCTTTCTCACTGCATTTCACCTTTTCCATTTACTCTAGCGGTATCTTTCTTATGGACTACCAACTGAACTGCTGTACCCGAGTCATTGCTGGCGCAGCATGGTCCATTACATTCTTTTTGCATTTCTCCACTACCTGCGTTACACAATTGTTCTCCCAGTTCACCCCAATTCTGAAAATCTGCCGTCGGTGCCAGGTTCAGAGATGTAGGCCTTATTGTGGAAGTGGAAATTGTGGATGGATCAGTCACGCTAGTTACATTGCTTGGTGATGGCAGTGTCAATGTACTAAAATTCTACTTTACCTGAATCAGCTTTCGTGTACGTGGTGCCAGTCCAACACCTGCTTGTTCTTGTTCACTCATTGCTGCTAAGTTAAGTGCACTTCACCCAGAACAGAAGAAACGTTAGCATATTTTTTATCACCTGATCGCCCCTTCACACCAAACAATGCCCACTTGTACACAGTCAGTGTGCAAAGTGTGTTTTTATGTTACTTTTTTTATTCACTCCAGTTCAGCACCACAGTGCTGCTCCTATCCTTAAGTCCTTATTTTTGTTTGTACAATGGCAAACAGTGGTGAACAGGAGCGCTGCCTCTGTTACTTTCTATCTATGTTCCTGTGCCCAGTGCCCTCCCTACAATGCCCACTTGCACAGTAGACTGCTGCAAACTTTGCTGTTAAGTTTTTTTATTTAATTCACTTCAGCACAACAATATGCTGCCCCCAATCTTTAATTCCTTCTGGCAAAGCCAAATGACCAATCACCACACAGCATTTGTTTAAGAGTTCAGTGCTTCAGTAACTAGTTCAGCCCCAATAACTAATTTTGAATTTTGGCCCCTGATGACGTCCCTGCTGCAGCCTAGTCAGTGACTGTCTGGTGACTTGGGACAGGTTCTTATGGGTGGGACTACTATGACAGGAAAAGAACTACTGGAGTTGTCCTTGAACTTGGCTGGGAGGGTAGGTTGGGTAAGGCTAAAGGTTTTTCTTAGCAATTCGTTCTATGTGCAACTTCTTATTACCGGATCTCCCCCTTCACACTAATGCACACTTGCACAGTGTGCAACTGCAAACCCTTCTTTCCTGTTACCCTTTTTTTTTTTAAATCTGCTTCAGTTTAACACCACAGTGCTGCCCCAGACCCAGTCCAAATATTTTTTTTTATCTTTTTGCCCCCAGTCTGACACCATGACAACCCTGGCTGCCTGATCAGTCTAATGAGTTCAGTGTCCAGTTTTTTGGTTTACTCCTTCCCTCCCAGCCCCAAGAGGAAGAAAGAAGCAATTTACTGTGTCGTTATAACAGACAGACTTACAGTAACTAGAGTCTTCAGACAGACTCAGTCAAAACAAATCTCCAAAAACTTTACTGTTACTTCTTTTGTCCCTTGACAAAACGTCCCTGTAAATATCCTTGTGTTTATGGGCTGTGATTGGCAATAGAAGGGAACTGTTTGTTGTGCTTGGCTGTTGAACTTACTACTTGGCTGGCTGGAAGGTTAAGATAAGGCTAACTTGGCTGGCTGGAAGGTTAAGATAAGGCTAACAGCAGAAGACAATATGTGTTTTTTTCTTCTACAAAGATTAACTTACTTATAATTGTGTCCCCTGAAATTCCATGAAGGACCTGAGTTCACCCTGACCCTGAATTAACTGCTTATGTCCTGCATGCCTAGCACTGCAGTCTAAATATAAATTTGTTCAGTGTGTTCCTGGTTTTCTATACCCAAACCCGAAGGAGAAGTCTTCAGACAGACTCAGTCTAAAAAAATCTTCAAATAATTGTACTTTTTTGCCCCTTGACAAACACCCCTGTTACCCTGTAAATGTCCTTGTGTTGTATGGGCTGTGATGGTTTGGCAAGGGAACTGTGTGTTATTCTTGAGTTCTCTTGAACTTACTGCTTGGCTGGGGTGGCTGAAAGATTAAGATAAGGCAAAGAGCCAAGAGTTTTACTTTCTTATACAAAGCTGTTTCCTTTTTTGCCCCTGAAATTCCCTGGAACCCGAGTTCACCCTGATCCTAATGAACTGCGTATGTTCCTGCCTGGCTGAGCACTACTCTGTAGATGCAGTCTAATCAGTTTGGTGTGTCCCGAGTGTTTTTGTGGATTTTTTACCCACAGGCCCCAAGACAAAGAATGATTCAACTTAAGTTACAAGCCCAGCATCAACCCTGCAGCTGCACCAAACACAATGATGCAGCTTGCACCCAATTCAAAAAGGTCACGAGCATATGCAACACTTTTCCCACTTTATCACGGCTTGCGCCAACTATTTGGTGCAAACACCGTAAAATGGTCCCACGTTTGCCACAAAGTTAGACCAGCAAAAATCTGGTCTAACTTGTAACATGTGGTGCACGGGATTGTGAAACGTGATTGCCAGCCAGGGAATGCTGCAAGCCCCATGCGACGTGTGTTTGGCACACCTGGAGCTTGTGCCATTCCCAGCACATCTCTGAATTGAGCCCATTGTTTTTTTCAGAGTGTCTGAGTTTGCCTTTGTGCTTTTGTCCTGCTAGTTACCTGACTGCTCACAAAAATGTCTGCAAGTGTGTAGAAAAGGGTTGCAACCACTTGTTAGGCATAGTTCAAAGAGGCCACAAAGAGCAGTGCTAAGAGGATGTAATGACAGTAGCACTAGTAATGCTCGTACTGTGCCTTTTGAGATTTGAGTGTCCAATGGAAAGTCATGCTAGCCATTTCCAAACTGGAGCTCCAGCTGATCAAGCTAGTATTTTGGATCCCCAGTTGGATTTTGGGGACCTGAGGTCCAATGTTTATGAGGGTTGGAGTTTTCTATTTGATCCTCAGATAGATGGGATCTGACCATCAGTTCTCTCAGATCAGATCAGACAATAGGGTTCTGATTGGGTCCACACATGGATCTGTTGTCGGATGCCATCAATAACCAGTGGCATCTAAGATCCGAAAAAGGGAGCGGTATCCAGTGATATTTGACTCTAATGTATAGAGGTGGTTAGGGATATAGTCAGAAGGGTGGCAAATTGGCTAAAAGGGAGACAGTAGCAGGTACTGGTAACTGGTGTTAAATTGGAAGAAGGGAGGTCACAAGTGGGGTACCGCAGGGGTCTGTGCTGGGTCTGGTCCTTTTCAACATGTTAATCAGTGATATTGGAGAAGGGCTCTGGGGTAGGTTAGGTCTCTTCACAGATGACACAAAGCTCTGGATAGTGCTGAAACAATTGCAGAACTACAAGAGAACCTGCAGAGGCTGGAGTGATTGCCGAGAGCCTGGCACTTGAATTTCAACACCAAAAAGTGCACGGTACTGCACCTAGGGAAAAGGAATCCCAGGACAGAATACTTGATGAGTGGGTAAAACTCAGTACTACTGCAGAGGAATGTGACCTTGGGGTCATTATTAGTGATGCCCTTAAGCAGGCTAGCCAATGTGACAAGGCTTACAGTAAGTCAAACAGGATGCTGGGATGTATAGAGAGGGGTATTGACTGTAGAAGGAAGGAGGTGATAATCCCCCTCTCTAGAACCCTGTTGAGACCACAGCTGGAGTTCTGTGTCCAGTTTTGGAGCCATCACCTTAGAAAAGACAAGGATAGGCTGTAGGCAGTACAGTACAGGGTAACAAAGTTGATTCAGGGCCAGCAAGAAAAATCCTACGAGGAACAACTTAGGGTCTGAATATGTATTTGCTGGAGACTAGAAGGGAGAGGGGGATATGATAAAGACATTCAAGTTCCTGAAATGAATAAACAAGGTGGACTCCAGGGAGCTGTTTAACAGGAACAGCAGCTTCATAACACAGGGACACAACTGGAAACTGACAGAGGAAAGGTTCAGAAGGGATGTGAGAAAGTATTATTTTACAGAAAGGGTGGAGGAACCATGGAACAGCCTGCTGGTTGTGGTGGTGGCAACAGAAACTGTGGGTGGTTTTAAACATGCTTGGGGTAGAATGAAGGGGATAATCATCACAGGTATGGGCAAGGATGGGAAAGAAGTAGGATAACCACTGGGGAGTGTACAACCCCCGATCAGTGCCAGGTCACGAGGTTCTGTAGAGACCCATGGGCAGACTAAAAGAAGCATTGATCTTTTTCTGTCATCACTGTCTATGTTTCTATGTTTCTGTGTATAGTCTCAAGCACCACTTACTTAGCACCGCCTCTTGCAAGCGAGAATGGTGCTCCTAACTGATTAACTGTAAATAATAGTATATGTTTGGAAGGGGAACTTTGTACCAACTTTATCATGAATTTATGTGAAAAAGGATTAACAAAATGGGTAGTTTGATACCTTTTATTGGATCAACAAAAAATGCTTACAATATGTTTAAGCTTTCAGACTTACAAAGTCCTTCATCGGAAACATGGCAGTTAAGGAAATATATCACTTTAAATAATCAGAGCAGAATTAGTAAAAACCTGCACATATGGATTGGACATCTTAGATCATAATAAGGTTTAAAACAGAGACTGAAAACAGAGATAAAAAGCCAGTCCCAGGGAACTTAATTAGGTGCAAATCACAAATTCTAACAAAATGGAATACATAGGACAGCAGAAATCTACAAATGATCAAATCCTAATTACCTGAAAAGAACAACAGAGAGAGAGAGAGAGAGAGAGTGTGTGTGTGTGTGTGTGTGTGTGTGGTATATGTGTGTGTGTGTGTCTGTGTTTAAGTACAGCAGTATGTCTGTGTGTATGAATCTGAGACATGAAAAGTTCAGATTGTGTAATGGGTCATAAAACCAATGTCCATGTTCATACCACAATTATATGTATTAAGCAGATGAATAAATGTGATGTCATATGCTCGCCTCTCATGTGCATTCCCAAAATGCCCCTTGAGAAGCAGGACAGAGAGGTCAGAAATGGAGTGATCAGATTGAGAGAAATATCCCACTGGTTTTACAGTATTTTTAATTTTAATGTTATGTCTGTGTGAGTTCATTTGGGTTCAAAGGCGATGTCCAGTTTCCCCCACATAACCTGTACATGGACATTTCTTACATAGGATGTAATAAACAATATTCTTAGATGTACATGTATAATTCCCACTGAATAATTCAAATAACTTTAGTTACAGTCTTGTCGAAATATGCCATATTATTCAATTGAAACCCCCCTGTTAGGGGCTTACCTGTTAGCCCCCATAGGCTTCCTGTTTTCCCCGGTTATGTTACCCTTTTTCCCCTGGGTCCTCCTTTTGCCCACTGGTTGATCCCATTGGTGCCTACCTCCTCCCACTGGCACCCACATAATTTTTTTTGAGAGGTGATGACAGAGGAGCAGGTCCACAGCATTGCCATACAGTTTTGCACTCCAGTGCAGGGGTGACAATCCATGCATGCACAAAAGCGCATTTTAATTTGGTGGCCTTTGGAGTCGCCCCCCCCCCCAGTGGTCCCGGTCCCTAGGTAAAACAAAAGAGGAACTGGAGATCATAGTAGGACTAGAGAGGTGGTGGGGAAGCAAGGAGAGCATTTTTTTGAGTGCCAATCACACTGCGGAATCAGGAGCTGCCCCATGAATGTTAATGAGGTGGCACATACATATTAATGAGTAGAGTGCCTATCTAGCACTGGGGGAAATGAAAATTAGCATTAGTGACAGGCAGGATATTACATAAAAATAATTAAAAGTTGCAATGTGTGCAAGGGAAAAGGGGAAGCTATGACTGTTGGGGGCATGTTGTAATAAAAATGTATGTTTTGGCAGTAGGAGGGCTTCAAAGGTGGGGCATATATGGACTGCATTGTTGGCTATGTGTGTGCTGCCTAGGGGGTTACTAAAATGGCCATAGAGACTGAAAAGTGGCTAAATGAAAAAGTTAAAAGGTGCAGTCAGTCAATAGGGCACAGGGGTGGCTACAAATGTGTGGAGAAATAATTAAATAAAAGTGTTTACTGTGGCTGCAGAAACACTTAAAACTTGGGACATTGTGGGAACTGCAGACAAACTGTTTGTCAGCGGCCATGATAGCAGTTATGTGACTCCAGAATAGCCAATCAAAGGGCCAGAATTCACCAGGAGGACTCTGGGGCTTGTGAAAAGACTCCTGGAGGAAAATACTGGGGAATGTTTAGGCACCTTTTTCCAATCAATAAGGCATTGAGGGAGCCTCATACAGATTACGTTTTTTAAGAGGGACAGTGGCTCCAGTCAATGGGGAGTTGCCAAAAAACTCCCAAAAGTGCAGAACTTTTGGATTCTGGGTCAGTCTTGTGGGAACCCCTCCACGGGGGCTCCAGCCCCTGTGAGAGAATGGAGCTGCAAGACTTGGAAAGGGCCTGCATGGGGCCTGCCAGCAATCTGTCCCCTAGGGCTGTCCATGCCTTTGCCCATCTGAGGAGAGATGAGGAACATTGTATAGGCAACTCTGCAGAGAAAGAAAGAAAGCTGCAGAATCCTGCTACAGGCTGCTGTGGTAGAGAGTGACACCACAGCAGTGAAAGAATTCAGAGTAAAGGTTGACTGGATTTGGGAAAGGATTACAGAAATGGACTGGTTTGTGTCAAGAGGAAGAGGAGAGGAGAGAGCCTCTTCGGTTTTCATCTACATCTCAACGGTGAGACACTGGTAATCAGAGGTTTGTGAGTAGAGAATTGAGAAAAAATAAAAAGGTCCTATCTACCCTGCAAAGACAAAGCATCTAAAGAAACAAGCATTTGTCAATGCTGAATGTTGCTTGCTTCTATGTGCTGTTCAGGTATTTGGAAGTCATTGGAGTGTAAATATTGAAAATTCATGAACTTACGAGCGTGCGTTGGAACTGCGCAACGCACGCTCGTAAAACAGTCATTTTCAGGAATTTTTTCACCAAATTTTCAACATAGCCATTTTAAGACCTCTGCTCATGAACAGCGTCACTGTGATTTTCTTAATGTGTCCCATACATTGATTTCGCACACCGACTGCGCCATTGTGCACTACATGGGCGGAAACACGTTTTGGGCAGGATGTGAAAAATGACAGCTGCACTGCTCATAAGGAAGTGTGGTAAAATGGCAATGTTGAAAATCTGGAGTGAAAATATTGAAAATTCGCAAACTTACAAGCGTGCGTAGGAACTGCGCAACGCGCATAAAAACAGTAATTTTAGAATTTTTTCACCAAATTTTCAACATAGGCTTTTGAGAGCTCAACTAGTAAGTCATTTCGTTAATCGGTCCTGAAAGGTGATTTCGCACAGTGACTGCGAAATCACTCTTGGGCCTGATTAACACCATGACAGTGCAAGGATTCATGAGGAGGGGTCCCAAAAACCCCATGTTGAAAATTTGGGGCCAAAATTCCCAAAACTGCCTGAGATATGCAACAAAGTTGAAAAAACCCTATCTATCCCATTATACAGCTTACTGGCATTTCCTCAGTTCCCGGTTGGCTTTGAAGAGTGCAGACGTGTTCCCGGTCTACCGATGATCGTCGCGCCAAGCTCCGGAGGTAAGTATGGGGTGGGGGAGTGTGGGGTGGCAGGGTGCGCGGTGGGTGGGTGCTGGTTGTGGGAGGGGGGCAGGGAGACTACAAGGGACCATATTTTTATTCACAGTTTTTTTTGTTTTTTTTTAAGAAGATGATGCAGGACATTTGCCACACTGGGGTGGGCTCCCAGCGTGGCAGCAGGAAAAGCTGTTTGGGGGAATGTGGAGCCAACGGGGGATTGGGCACCCCCATCGGCCAAAACAAGATTTGCCACACTGGGGTGGGCTCCCAGCGTGGCACCGTGAAAGCTTTTGGGGGGAGCGTGCAGCCTTGGAGCGGATGGGGGATTGGGCACCCCCAACAGCCATACAGTGTGTGCATGGGGGGAGCTCATCAGCACTCAATATGCATGCTTGCGCGTGTGTGTGCGTGGGGGGGAGAGCTCTGCTCACTAAAGTGGAGCTCTCCCTTTCAACTGTATGCCACTGCATTTTGGAGCTGTCATAGACAGCTGCAGCACTCATTGGGGAACTGGGGCCACGCCTGCAAACACACTGACTGCATTGGAAGAGGGACTGACACACCTCCGAAAACTCAGATGATGGCACTATGTTTCTTGCAAATGCGTGCAAGCAAATTAAAAAGGTGTGAGAACACGTGGTCTGAGAACTTGTTGTATGTAGCCTTGGGAAATGGCTACTGGAAACCGGATTGGAATCAGGTTTCGAAAAGGTTGAAGAGAGAGCCTCTTTTGTTTCGTTCTGCACCTGCCCGATGAGAAAAGAGGTTTTCTTTAAATGTATTGCTGAGAAAAAGAATTTCTGAATTGTGTGTTAGCCAGAGCAAGAGTGACCACTGTGTTTAAAGTTGAGAGACTGTGACAGCAGAAGGATCGGCAGGTGCTATCTAGATGGGTACTTGCTGTCTACTCCTGAAATATAGCTGAGAAAAGAGACTTGTGTGAACCTGGAGTTTTAGACTCTGTAGTACTGCCAGAGTTTGAATGTCAGGAGAAACAGAGATTGCTTTGGCTGCACACTGTAGCTGGTTGAGAGAAAAGAAAGGTGACCTGAATCTTCCATCCTAAACCCAGGACCAGGTGGGTAACTTGCAACCCCCCATCAAGTGAGGCCTGTAGGCTGCAGGGGATCACAGGTTTATTCTAGAATGCTACAGTACTCTGACCTGTGAAGGAGCCAGGCCATGGGGACACTCCTAGGTCTGGGTCCTCTGTAGTTGGTGGGCCCTACCCATGTGCTCTGCAACGGGCCTCCAAAGGTCAAAGGGGACAAGCTGCGAGACCTTCAATCAAGCTGAAGATCTGAGCTGCAGCATCTTGTTTCCCTTCAAGTTGTGTTCAAGCATCAAGTCTGGTCCTGCATCTGCTGTATCCACCAGCTCCAGAACTTCAGCCACATGTGTCACCAAAGGACGGATTTTGCAGAACCGTGAGTAAAAGCAGAAATTGCCCTGCCCCTGGGGGTTCTATATAGTTTTGTACAGATTATTCCCACTGGTGTCATAGGAAGTGAGTAAAGTAATCAAGAGGAACCATGTAAAAAATTATTCAATTCAAGTAAACGTGCTGATGCCGGCCAACCAGCTGCACCTCAGGCCTGCAACTTAAGATCTGGGTGCCCAAGGACAGAATTTGGGATGTCATTCTGAAGTGATACCAGTTGGGGGTCTGGGTATGGTAATACCTGCAGCATTTAGCTAGCTATGGAGATGGTGGTTGCAATAATCAAAATGTGGTTTGGGCTAAATTCAAAAGGGGGGAACTAACTGTCTGAAAATGCAAATCACAAATGTTATGCTTAACTGCTATTCCAATCTTTCCTTTCCTAATCCTCCCCACGTAAATAAATTATGATGTTACTGTTTTGGAAAAGATCTGACTCAAGAGCCTGATTCTAGTGAGTACATTTGTAGCTTAAATTAAGAATGCCAGGGCTGGCCCAGTGGTGTGGAGGGCTGAGACATCTCATCCTTACTTCCTGCCGTGCCAGCGACCTGTGTTCGTGGTGCGAGTGGGTCACTGGGGGTCAGCCAGGGAGGGAGAGGATAAAGCAACCTGAGGAGAGCTCTACTGTCTGGGGAAGGGGTGGGATGGAGTCCGCTGCTTGCCTGGCCTCTAGTGGCAGCTGGGGGCTGGCACAGTGGACCTGCAGACAGGCGGCGGATGTGGAGCAGACGCCTGGCTTGCAACATGTGGAAGCACATATGGCTCGACCATTGGTGTCATTGCACGCTCTCTCTCACCATACTGGGAGGAATTGGCAGAATAAGCTGGGTGGCCAACAGGATGACACCGGTCCCACAGAGACTCCACACCCAGCTAGTTGGACACTTTGGAGGAGGGAGGAAGCATGAGAAAGTGAGTCCAAATGGACGCCGGGGTGATGGGGCTGGAAGGAGCGGGAGATGGGGGCCAGCAAGACCGGGGAGATAAATAGAAATTAAAAAAAAGTTAAGAATGCCATCTGTTAAATGTAGGGATTTTGGTCTGTGGTATCCATGTCTGGTGTGACTGTTGGGCAGGTGGGTTAGTGTGACATCCCATGGGTTTGTATTGGTAGATAGCAGATACGCTAAATGTACTGTGGGTGGAGGCACCACCATTTTATTTTATATCTTGGGAAGGGACCCTGTGTAACAGCTGATAGGAACCCAGGCTCCTCAACCGTGGTCAGGCCTGCATGGCAGGGGTAGTAGCCCTCTCTAGGATGGCACCAGAGATAGCGGTTTTACAATGTTTATTTCAGATTTTCCATAAACTCCCTTTAATGTCTTATTTCAAATTCTTTAACATTTCAAGACGAGCCTGTTCCTTCATCAGAACTTAAATGGCTTTGTGAAAAGCAAGCAATAATACCAGACAGGGTGAGCTGTATTGGTCTATACCGGATGGCCCAGGGGCATAATGAGGCCTGCCACTGCAGACGTAGGGCCTTATAGCCCATGGAAGGTCCAGTATAGCCCATACCACCCACCCTAGAGGGTATTATTATACTTAGAAAATGAGCTTTCATTAATTTCTTTTTATAATAATGATTTCATAAAAAAGAGGGTAAAATATGAATAACAATTAACAGAAACAGCAGCCACTGTAAAATAGTCCCTTTGCTGGTTGAATTGCAACTAGAGGGTGCTGCTGCTTAACCGACCCTTTTTTTATTAGATTGCAGTCTCTCTTCATTTTGTATTGATGACTTTTCAGTCAACCCCCGCCCCCCCCCCGTGTTTTCTTATAGTGCTAGTGCTAGTGCTAGACACTGTTTTTTAAAGGAAAATAAAATGTTTTTTGTTTCCACACTCTGAGCGGAGAGCAAGCGGCTCAGCAGTGGAGCAAGAATGGCACAGTGCCCAAACATGGAATTCAGCTGATGAACTCTCCTACTGCCAAAAAAAGGAGGTACTTTGATTTTATGCAAAAATGTCTGGGAAAAATATGTAAGTTACTGTTGTGGGGGTGATTTGTCTGTGACCGACAGGTAGGGCTGAAGATTGTAGTGGAACAGAGCACAGCCAGGTTGGGGGCCATTCAAAATGTGTGGCATAGTGGCTGGAGAAAGTTGGTGGCCAGCCAATGACTGGACAGGGTGCCAGTGGGGGGATGAGCTGCTTATTTTTTATTTCTTCAGCTTGACAGAGTAACTGGTGATGAGGGTGACAGCACGTTAATGCCACTACAATTAAAGTGACTTTTTTTATTTTTATTTTAAACCATTTGTTTTTCTAGTTCTTGTTGCCACAGACTCAACAGGGAGCAAATGATGTTCGTGGTCTGGAAACACAGAGCGGTCATGGTAGGACCTGAGCGAATGCTTGCAGCACAAGATGCAGGGAAATAAACTGTTGAAAATCTTGTAAACACAGGTACAATTATTCAATTCCTTATTTTAAATGTCGAGAGATGACCTGGGGTAGCAGTGAGATGAGAAATCATGCTGTAGTGAGGTGGACAGTTTTTAACGGGAGTCAGGGGGTGCAGGCTTAGCTCAAGAAAAAAAACATGGTGGCAATTTCAAACTTAAAATTCTGTTGGCACAAGGATTTGGAAATGTAATCAGGTGGGTTGAGGCTGGTACTTTTTTTACCCAGGCTCTGTTGTCTGATAGATACCCACCTTGCCAGGGGTATCAGCCAGTCAGAGCCCAGGAATCTTTTAGCACATTTTCTAATTAAAAATAAACACATCTTAATCAGGTAGTATTATCATCTCTCATACATAGAACATATAGAGCAATATATTTTATATATTAAATTGTTCATATTCACATTTTTCACATAAATTCATGTTATAACCACTCCTTCGGAAGTGTGCCCCTTATAAAAGATTCAAAGAGCAATGACACATCTTTAAAAAAAAAAAGCAAAAGGGAACCCTGGAAGACAGTAATCATTTCACACAAGACCAACTTAATCATGCCATATTTTAATTCATATCCTATAAAATTACTTTCCAAAACAGTATAAAACGTTTGTTACTTACTGATAACAAGCTGCTTCTGGGTCTTTGCAGTAGTCATTACATCTTCCAATGAAGATTTCTTGCAAATACTCTGTAGTATTGGTATTTCTCACTGCTGCATATCCTGCCCTGGGCTTTCTAAACTTGTTCAGTGTTTCTTTTGCTTGTGTCCCAGAAGGTATATTTCCAAGTAAGATCACAATAATTAATGGAATAACTAAGTGAGAACAAGCAAACCTGTTTGAATATTGATATAAAATGCCTTGATGGAGCATTTTGGGCAATGTCTTACAAAAATAAGACCAAACGGATTTAATAGCTGCACTATAAATTCTCCTATAGTAACAGCTGTCTAGTTGTGCTGGCACTCTCTCTCTCTTTGGCTTTCTGTTTATGGCTCTCTCTATCTCTTTAACTCACTCACTTACTCACTGACTTACATACTCACTCACATCTGTATTGTAAATGCTCTAGGCTGTAACCCCAGTTAATATACAAGCTTCTTGGTTAAAGTATTACAGAAGAGAATTGCTCAGAGGAATTAGCTCCGGGAATCATCTCAGTTTTCAGGAAGTGAAACCCAAGAACCCTCTCCCACTTGCATAGCTGCCAAGACGTGTGTGCTGTCATAAGGGAGGTTAGGAAGCAACAGAATATCTAACTTTAATGAACAATCATGGGATCTATTGAGGAAGATTATATACTGTATATTTGTTGCTACTTGAGGGTGAGGGTGACTGCATAGAAATCTCTGTTGATCCAACAAAAGGCATCAAATCACCTAGTTTGTGCCTGGAAATAAGGGATACCTGCAGTTAAATATAAATTCTCTTCTGTATTCCTCATGTACTGGAGCTGCCACAACAGAACCAGCTGTTTTGGATTTTATCACATTGACTGGAGGTAAATATGGAACAGAGCTTGACCAGCCATGGTACCTCTGAGATAACCTTGCTCCAGCAAAAGACCCCTACCCACTATAATGGACCTCTGAAGATATGACAAGCAAGCAAAAGGCCAAAAGATCCACCCTATGAGTGAAATGCCCACAGAGATTATACTCACCCTAGGTGCTAGAATGGTCACCCTCGGACCAAAATCCCATCCTCTGCATCAATGCCCACCTTATAGCTGTAATGCCCACCCTCTGTGACTGAAAGCGTATCCTAGGGCTTGAATACTCCCTGTCTGTGTCTGAATGGCCACCCTAGGTCTGGAATATATACCCTCTTCCTCAGTGGCCACCATATAGCTGAAATGCCCAGTCACTGTTTCATTGCCCACCCTAGAGCTGAAATGCCCACCCTGGGACTAGAATGCCTACCCAAGAACTGGAATGGCCACCCTTTGGCTGAAATGCCTTTCCTAGAGCCAGAATTTCCACCCTATGGCTGGAATGCCCAGTCTACGACAAGCATTTCAACCTTCTGTACCTGAATACTAACCCTAGGACAGAAATGCCCACTCTAAGTCTGAAAGGCCAGCCTCTGTACCAAAATGTCCAACCTAGAGCCAGACTGTCCAGTGTCTGGCTTGGTGCCAACACTGTGGACAGAATGCTCACCCCTGCGCCAAAATACCCCCCTTTACCTCAATGCCCACATAAGGGCTATAGTGTCCACTCTCTGTGCCTGAATGGCCACCTTAAGGCCAGAATGCCCAACTTCTGCCTCAATGCCCACCCTATGGCTGTAAAGCAAACCCATGGGATGCAATGCCACTCCAGGGCCACAGTGCCCACCGTAGGGCTGGAATGTCCACTCCATGGCCAGAACGCCCACCCTCTGTATCTGAACGCACATCATCTGACCACAGTGTCTGCCCATTGGTGTCGAATTGTATGGGCCCATGGGCCGTGGGGCCCAAGCAATATTTTGTGACATGGGCCCAGACCCACCAATATTTTTTTTTTCTTTTTTATGTTTTAGTTTCTGGGATCTGCATGGCAGGGCATGTAATCTGGGCATGTGCGGATACCCTCTGAGTGTGACCATGAGTGGCCCCACTCCAGAAATCCCATCCCTGACTGTTGGCTCCTTTCATTTGAAATTGGCACCATTTGGGCACACATGACCTAGGTGCAGACACAGTGGGCGATTCCCACCCCCAAGCAATCCCAACGCTCAAAAAAGTATTGGTAGTCCAGTGGCATGTTTCCAATTTTGTGTCAAATCCCTTCATACGCATGTGCCCAAAGAAGAGAGTGGGCATTCTGATTGGGCAGTAGGAGGGCTTGAATTCAGGTGGACAATGCGGGCCAGCGAGGCAATGCTTAGAGGTTTTTTGGGGGTTAGTTTTTGCATGCTCCTTTTGCTCCTATGGCCCTCACAATCAGGGGGAGCCCCAGCACCGTTAGGCTGGCATCCACCATCTGGCGCATATGCTCCGGGGCTCACCCCCACCAGTGGGGTGGTGGAAGGGGCCCTCCTCCACTGAGACCGGATCTAGTATTGTGCCACGGCTGCCTGGGTGCGTGGTCTGCAAGCTCCCCCGTCATCTGCCGGGAGCTGTTATTCTTGTTTTTTCCTCTACCCCGCAGGGGTGGCATGTGCAATGACGTCCATGACAGCACCACGCACACTCCATGCAACACCATCAAGCATCTGCACCACTTCTGACCCTCTTGTTGCAGCATTGGCATGCCTGCCCCCAGCCTCTGCTAGGGGCCAGGCAAACTCCGACAGTCTGAGTCCCCCCCCCTCCCTGGAGAAGGAGAGCTGTCCTCCGGATGCTCAATCCTTCTATTCCCTGCCGATCCCCGGCAGACAGCGCTCATTCCTGAACATGGGTTGCTGGCATTAGCGCGAGGTGTGGCACCCAGCACCTCAATCCTCAGTGCCACCAGGTTGGCACATAGCAGGATTTTGAGCTGTTGTGAGTGACCGGTGAGGAGGCAGCACCATTCCAGAAGACTCAAGAAGAAGACAAATGGCAAGGTGGCAAGAAGCAGAAGAAGGTGAGGAAGGACTGGAACATTTGGGAGACTCAGGCAGGCAGAGGGTGATGAAGGGAGCCGGGTCACTGAGGAAAATGTGTGGTGTGTGTGCCGACTAGCCCTAGGCCAGAGTTAGTCATCAGTGGGCTGTGACTAGCCGGGTGGGTGGTCATCGGTCAGACAGCCAGCAGCTGCTGAAGAGGTTGAGGAGCCAGAATCCAAAATCAGAGGTCGAGAAGCGAGCCAGTGAGCCACTGCCAGCCCAGAGCAGCCAGAACTCAGGAAAGGAGACTCAGGAGACACTGAGAGAGAGGAAGAGGACTCTCAGAAGCAGTAACAGTCCACCACTGAGAGAGGCAGCACTAACCAGCCAGCAGCAAGAGAAAATAGAGCAGCACCACGTCGTGGTAACATATGCCCACCCTAACCAAGAGATCAAGCAAGCCCTGACTGAAGTCCCAGCACTAGCTAGGTAAGGTACAGTGGGGATGGGATGCATTGCAAAGGGGAAGACGAGGAGCATGGAAGAGAATGGAACTGTGACACTGACACTGTCAGGAACTAATGGAGGGAGAAGGTCTGCTAACTCTGAGGTAGTGGAACTGTCATAACATTTTTAAGAAGTGGTGGTGGAAGTTGGGAACTGAGTTCTAGTGGGCTCCTGCTCAGTTTAACCCCAGTGATGAGCACTAGTAGGGTTGACTGAGGTACGGGATACGGGGTGGGGGAGGGTCCTGGGAAGTTGACACAGGGGCCCAGCCACCCATCTGTATTCCTAGAAAATCAATAGGGTAGGGCCCAGGGTGAAAAGATTCATCATTCTTCCACATCAATATGATACCCTAGCCCTGTGTTTGCACCTTAAATTTACTTACAGGACACTTTCATTTAAAAAAATAAATAATAAAACCAAAGATTTGCAGAGTTTAGAAGGTTGCCAGGTACGCAACAAAGGGGCCCACAAAGCCTATTTGGAAATGTCCAGGCATCCTAGTGGGCCAGTCTGACTCTGACTGACAGGCAGAGCTGCCTGCAGCTTGCTGGGAATTATGATGATTATGGGTAATGGGTATAAATGTGTAATCCTGTTTCTGCAGAATTGAAGGGCACAAGAAACAAGACATTTCTGGGGACACTCAAAACTTCTTGCTATTACCTTCTCATAAGTCCTCAAAAATGTGGTGGTACTGTATTAGTTGCACATTAGGAGTACTACTGACCTCCTGCATCCTGCCAAGGCCATTGGTTTGAATCTCATCTCTGCTGCCAAATGGTCAGTCTATGAACTTAGTAATGTCTAGATGAGATGATCATGTGGCAAACCTTAGTTAAGTAAACTAAGTAGTCATTCTCAAAAATGTATCCAAAGAGGGCAGATACCCACTAGTAATGAGTACTGGATATAGTGATCACAGGTGTCAGCGAGTGATTTGTGGGCCAGCAAACAGCAATGCCCTGATGTACTACCTTGAACTGTTTCACAGAAATTAATGCCACCTGTCCATACCCCCAGGTCACTCAGTTTTATTTACCAACAATTCGTGCAGGATTAAGTCAAAGGCTGTACTAAAATTCTTTAATAGGCATCCATTGTCTGGCCTTTATTAGCTGCCTTTGTGACTCAGTCCAATAAGTCTTATCAGATTCATCAGATAGGACCTCACCTGATGAAACTTTGCTGCTTTTGTTCCTGTAGTCCATTTGCCTCCAGAAAATCCATCAGTATTTCCTTTATAATGGCCTCCAGCATCTTACATACAATGGAACATCAGGCTTATGGGCCTGTACAGTAGTTCCCTGCCTCAGCCCTTTTCCCACTATTATGCAGAGGTATGACATTTGCTGTCTTCCAGTGCCCTGATACAATCCTACTCCCCCACCTAAATAAAGTGCTTGAGAAAACTGTTCCCTACAGCTATCAGAGTATCTAGAAAAATACAAACTCCTATATCCCCTCCAGCATAGCTTCCGCAATTGTCACAGTACCTCCTCTGCTTTGGCCCTTTTTTCTGGTCATGTCCTAAGAAACATGGACCAGGGTAAAGCCACAGGTGCTGTCTTTGTAGATCTATCGAAGGCATTCGACCTAGCTGACCATCACCTCCTCCACTCAACCCTGCTTCTTTTTGGCTGCTCCTTTGGAACTGCTGCTTGGTTCTGCAGCTATCACTCCAACAGGTCTCAGTCTGTTGTAATTGGTAAATCATCCTCTGCTGCCCTACCTGTACACACTGGTGTCCCCCAGGGCTCCATACTTGGACCCCTGCTTTTCTTCATGTTCATTAATGCCCTCCCCAGAGATGGCCTCAGTTGTAAAGCACTTCTCTATGCAGATGATCTTGTCCTGTAGCATAGTGATAAATCAATCGAGTCCATCTCCTCTACACTCACGCAAAACTACAGTTCTGCCCACCGACATTTCCTCTGCAACAAGTTCTTAGTCAATGAAAAAAAGACTAAATCCAGGCTTTTTGGCTCCATACTTTTTCTCACCAAAGCTGCCAAATCCAATTCCACCCTTCTAGTACTCACCCAAACAGGGCCCCCCCCCTTGAAAAAGTTCTGTCCTTTAAATACCTAGGTGTCACTCTTGACCCCTACCTTTCTTTCACCAAGCATGTCAACAATACCATGTGGAAAATCCACCAAAAATTAGGCACCACTTTCTGACTAAAGAACCTTCTGTCCGCTGAAGCATGCCTTACCATTGCACATGGTAATCTACTGCCCCTCCTGAACTATTGCTCCCTTGTCTACTCCCACATATCCTCCTCCTTGCACTTACGGCTGACCACAACATACAACTCAATTTGTCCGTTCATCCATCAAGCACCTCACCACACCCACCACTGCTCACTCTACCAGTCCCTAGGGTGGCTCCCTCTTCAAGGATGTTTCCATTATGCTATGGGCTGCTCAGTGGACAACTTGATCAGAAATCAGGACCTGTGCCCCGACTCACAACTCCTGATGGATAGAGTGGTTTTGAGGTCTCTTAGGGAATCTTCAGTCCCACCGCTGGAAGTACCCTGTGTCTCCACTGCCATGGGAGGTAGAATTTTCTCCATCTCAACCCCCTCCCTGTGGAACAAACTCCCACTGTCCGTCTGCTCATCTTCCACCCACCTGGCTTCAAACAAAATCTGAAAGCCTGGCTCCTTGACTACTGCCTACTGTTATTGCACCCCAAAATAACTTTGGCAGTGCAGCTTCCTTTCTTCTATAATGTGTAGGATCTCTATTTACCTTTGCCTTCCCAGTCACTCCTTTATCACCTCAGTCTTCCTTCTACTTAAACCCCCCACCCTTACAACCCTCAAACTCGAACATCTTTGACTCCAAAGAGTAGATGAAATGCTACTGTCTGAACCTGCATAGCTGTTGTTACTGGCGTTGACCCATAAATTGCTACTGACTTTGGCCTAGAAACTGTACTATTGTGTATATATAAATAACTTGGATTATAGGTTTGTCACATTGTCCCTAACCAACTCTAATGTATAGTAACTGGATTTCTTGGCATCCTTGCTATTGTACATATAATCTTCGCATCATGTCTGCCACATTTGTCCTCTAGCCTAACTCTACTGTGTTGTGTAAAAAGTATTACCTACTGTATATTTTTTTTTGTCTTCCACACCACCTCATGTTCGGGGTGTGTGTTTACAGCTCTGTATGTATTGTTGTTTTTCCTGTTGCTGCCACCTCGTTGCCCGGGTTGTGCCTGAAAATGATCTTTTGGATCAGTGCACCCACCCGGTTACAAAGACATAGATAAATAAATACTTCAGAAGACAACCCAAGTAAGATGGTGCAAGTTTTTTGATTGTGCAATCAAGGCAGCACCACTGAGCCTTCACAGAATCTCAGCCTTGCAAGTAATCATAAAGTTGGTTCAATGCTATGCAGCCATGAGGGCTCTGACTCTATAGTCTGGGTGTATTTCCAGTGGCTGTTCAGGTGATCATGTTTGTGTTCTGAGGCCGGGATCCCAGGTCTGGTTCCTTTCCCGTGATTGGTTTTGTGTTCAGATGATTTTTGCATTTGGATGGGATTTGTTTGCTGGCTGCTTGCACATAGTTTCAGATCCTGTTCCTGGTAATTCCAGGTTGCATTTCAGTTCAGGGATCATTTCCCCCTTCTGGGTCCTTGGTCCATGCTCCCTTCTGGGCAAAACCCCAAACCCAGAATGCCAGAACAGCACAGAGATTCTGAAACCCAACTCAAAACGAAGTGGAATGCTGCAGGGAACCACAGCTGGGCTATGCAGTCATAAGTTCCATCCCCCAAGTTTTGCAGTTTAACTTGTGGTAATTCATGGATACATGTGTCATATACACTTCTGCACACTTATTTTTAAAATGAGCTGTACAACAAAGATCGACTGGCTCAGTATCCCAGCCCTCCATGGCATGGAGAGGGCTGGTTGGGCATAGGCCAACATCAGGAGCCAGGGGTTGCAAGAGCAGAGAGTAAGTAGCAGTTATAGTTGCTTACTCTAGGGATATAAAAGCAACTCTGAACTGAAGCTAATTTCAAATAGTTTATTGCACATTCAATGGCTTTGAAAATGAAGCATTCCGATTGGCTGGCTGGCACTTTCCAAACATGATAAATCGAGTCTTACCTCATGGAAAAAGGTGCCAGCCAGCCTAACCCGATGCCCACTAAGTATCACTCCAACTGCACCCACATGCAAACAACTTGTGGCTTTCTTGAATTCAGCCTCCATCAGTGAGTCCTTGCTAAGCCCCAATGGGCCAACACTCCAAAACCAAAATCCTTCCAAGCAAAGCACTCACTGGAGTGAACAAATAACTGTGCCAAATAACTACACAAAAGTGCTAATTCTCAGTGTTAAGTGAAGCATGCAAACTGGCCGTACTGACAGCCACAGCGCAGTCACCAGGAGGATTCTACACGGCACGTCTCACACCATCTCCACTAAGCTAAACAAATAATTTAACAGTTTAACCAATGATGAATGTAGAAAAGGTTTCTAAATCAAAAATGAGGGCTAGAAGCAACAGAGCTAATAGCCGAAAAACCGAGCCGTGATAATAGGCATGCACTTATGCATATGCATAAGCACATACCCAAAATCATGGCTCAGCTTTTCGGCCATTATTTCTGTAACTCACAGCCCTCATTTTTGATTCAGCAATACTTTCCCCAGTTCAGCATTCTTCAGACTGTTAAAATATTTGTGTAGCTGTATGGAGATGGTGCGTGGTGCTTCTAACATTCTCCCATGGTTTACTCTCTTGCTCCTGCTTCAGAAATCCAGTCACTGACTCGTCGTTTACCACTGTATTTTCCATGAGTAATGTAGCCACTCACCTCAACCTGTTTCCTCAAGCTAAACCCCAGCATCAGCCAGCCAGTAAAGGAGTTTGCAAACGTAGGGAAAAAAATTCTTACACAGGACACAGTGAGACCTCACTATTGCTCCCACTTCAGAAGTCGTGGCACAACCAGTCATTCACTGCTACTCTCATCTCCTACCTCGCTCAAGTACAAGTACGAGTGCCACTCACTCACATCATGCTGGTTCCTAAACCTAACCATCAGTATTGATGGCTGCACTTACCTATGCTGTAAATGTTAAAAATATTAATAATATAAATGTAGTGTACACAATTAAAAACTACAAGCAGAAGCTTCCATGACTCTGTATGCACCTCAGATTACCTAGCAACACAGAACTATTTTATCTGGCACAGGAACAAATGCAATAAAACGATTTAAAATACAAACAAAATGTTTCTTAATTTTTTTTTCTAATGTAACCCCCAGGTGGCGCTATCCCAAGGGCTACTACCCCTGCCTGCTTAACTGCTAACAGGTTGAGGGGCCTAGGTTCTATGGCGGGTGCCTCCACCCAGAGGTCAGGGTTTGCAGTAGTTAGACTAACTTGGTCACAGCCCTCTGGGACACTGAGACCCCCTTTTATCCCTACTAGTGGCCCACACAATACACCATGGGTGTCTTCACTATTTACACTTACCCCCAGGACTGGTTCAGTCAGCTTGACTCTGGGGACCCCCTGTAAAACAAGATGATGCAATACGATAGCCACAGTACAATACTTTAACATAAATGAATACCTCAGTCAGTGTAACTTTGCTGAAACAAACACATCTGATTTATTTAAGGGGCTATAACAAGGACAGGGAAAATCAGGTTAGTTAGGTTAGACACATTAATAATCACAGTACTGTGCGCATATTCAGAGTCCCAAATGTCACTCTTACTGGGTACCCAGGATGGTGGGAGCTAGCCAGGATCGGTGCAGCTGGTTGGGGCCCTCTTATGGAAAACACTTGCACAATACCCAATTGTAATCCGGAGCTGGTTGGCTCAGTTCATGAAGAAAGGAAGAAAAGAAATCAGATGAAACACTTGCAATTGGATAGACAGATGGCTGGGAGCTACCCTGATTTGTATTCACAGATTCAATGGTGAAAACTGGATGGAATGCAGATTGTGCTGGGTTGCCAGGAGAAACAGAATAGCTGGCCCAGCCCTTGTGGCGGAGCTGACTTGCACTCAATGCAGGCAGATGCAGTTCGAGTGATGTTGGCTATGACTTCCACCTCACTGCACATTTTATAAGTACACAGAACACTACCAGGCAAGCAGCTGGTCACTTCAGGAGATTGAGCCTGGCTACAGAGGCATTCTTCTCTGACTCAACCTCGAATTCAGTCGGGACCTTGCTAGGGAATCACACTCCCAGCACAGCACACAGTTCACAACATGGGGAATTACTCAGAGCTCAATCCCCACAAGCACTAAGCACATTTATATGTAAAAGTCACTTACTGTACCAGACCACAGAGTCCTGACAGGCCGATCGCAATTCTGCACACTTTGGTCTTCTTCAGGTTAATTCTGGTCCCAAAATGACTTTGGCTTCTTCTTTCACTCTGAAACCTCGGAATTCAGTCCGAACAATGCTTACTAACGGCGGCAGGCCAACTTTGTGGCCTCACACTCGCTTCCCGCGTGAACTACTGCGAACAACGGCTGCACGAACACTCAGGGTGGTTTCCCCCTCAGCTTTCAACTTCAAAACGGTTCTCTTCTGACACAAACCTCAGGGCACTTCAGCATTTGCTTCCTCTTCAGAGTCGCTGTCCGAAAATCAAGGTTCCTTTTCTTTACTTCTTCTCCACACCTGTTGCCCATTATCTAGGCCACAACAACAGCTTTCCTTTTCCACACAAAATTCGGATACTTGGTCCAAGAAAACACAGTCCTTTTCTCTACCTTCAGGAGAGGTGATGATAGACAGGCCTTTTTCAGGCCTCCCACACAGTTCCCGTGCTGCCCTATGGGCAGTAGCCCCACGAGCTGCTCACTCTTCAGCTCCATGCTCAGACTGAACTTCTCAGCAGGCAGTCCAGGCATTTCCCCCAGGTCCAAAAGGTTTCAGTTGGCTGAGCCTCTTTGTCAGTCACAACAGGCTCCCTCTATTGGTGAAAAAAGGCACCACAGTCCAAACTACATTTCCCAGAGGATCTCTTCATACAAGCCCCTTGTAGCTGGCTCCACTTGAGAGTCCAAGTTCTGATTTGCCAGCAGGCTCCATTTTAAGGAACCCCTCCCCATTGATTGGACCCATTAGAAGTTCAGATCCGAAATGGAGGGGCAAAACACACAGAGTCCCAGCTGCAAGAAAGGCAGGTTAGCCAAACTGTACTGTCATTATCACTTTAATAACTTACCAGCAGATACTTACATCTTTTGAAAGGGCCCCCCATGCGCATATAGCGACTGCAGAAATGGAGCGATCTGCTCAGTAATGCAGGCAGGACTCGAGCAGGGAAACACACAGTCCCACCAGTTCAAATTAACTATACTGCAGTTTGGCAGCTCTTAAAGTGACAGTACATGGAGGCATCAGGCACTCTCACTAAATAATTTTTAAAATCGGCTGAAATACAGGACACCAGCCGGGCAGAGAGCATTTAGGCTCACCCAAGGAAGGCTTTTTAGTGACCCCCATTTATAGAGTGGTTACACCCTTCCTGGCCTGGGAAAGCTTGGTGTCCGCTCCAAGTAGATACCCTTACTATAACTCTAATGCAACTCACTATACGTTTATACCATCACATTTTATACATCAGTCAGCACACTTAACCATTACTAGTCATATTCAGGATGATCTAGCTATTTTTTCTGTAACAACAACAATTATGTATTTTTCATACACTTGAAATTATTACACTCAGTTACATCATTGCTTCCTACAATCTACATACACATGGGTGCCCATCCCTATGACCCACTATAATGGCGCAAACCCATTTGGCACCAAAGTCATTGGCAACATTTAACATTAGTCCTCCCAGCCACTAGAGGGCGCTAATCCCAGCGGTGCCTCCAAGATGTAACCCCCAGGTGGCGCTATCCCAAGGGCTACTACCCCTGCCTGCTTAACTGCTAACAGGTTGAGGGGCCTAGGTTCTATGGCGGGTGCCTCCACCCAGAGGTCAGGGTTTGCAGTAGTTAGACTAACTTGGTCACAGCCCTCTGGGACACTGAGACCCCCTTTTATCCCTACTAGTGGCCCACACAATACACCATGAGTGTCTTCACTATTTACACTTACCCCTAGGACTAGTTTGGTCAGCTTGACTCTGGGGACCCCTTTTAAAACAAGATGATGCAATACGATAGCCACAGTACAATACTTTAACATAAATGAATACCTCAGTCAGTGTAACTTTGCTGAAACAAGCACATCTGATTTATTTAAGGGGCTGTAACAAGGACAGGGAAAAATCAGGTTAATTAGGTTAGACACATTAATAATCACAGTACTGTGCGCATATTCAGAGTCCCAAAGTCACTCTTACTGGGTACCCAGGATGGTGGGAGCTAGCCAGGATCGGTGCAACTGGTTGGGGCCCTCTTATGGAAAACACTTCCACAATACCCAATTGTAATCCGGAGCTGGTTGGCTCAGCTCATGAAGAAAAGAAATCAGATGAAACGCTTGCAATTGGATAGACATATGGCAGGGAGCTACCCTGATTTGTATTCACAGATTCAATGGTGAAAACTGGATGGAATGCAGATTGTGCTGGGTTGCCAGGAGAAACAGAATAGCTGGTCCAGCCCTTGTGGCAAAGCTGACATGCACTCAATGCAGGCAGATGCAGTTCGAGTGATGCTGGCTATGACTTCCACCTCACTGCACATTTTATAAGTACACAGAACACTACCAGGCAAGCAGCTGGTCACTTCAGGAGATTAAGCCTGGCTACAGAGGCATTCTTCTCTGACTCAACCTCGAATTCAGTCCGAACCTTGCTAGGGAATCACACTCCCAGCACAGCACACAGTTCACAACATGGGGAATTACTCAGAGCTCAATCCCAACAAGCACTAAGCACAATTATATGTAAAAGTCACTTACTGTACCAGACCACAGAGTCCTGACAGGCTGATCGCAATTCTGCACGCTTTTGGTCTTCTTCAGGTTAAGTTTGGTCCCAAAATGACTTTGGCTTCTTCTTTCACTCTGAAAGCTCGGATTCAGTCCAAACAACACTTACTAACAGCTGCAGGCCAACTTTGTGACCTCACACGCGTTTCCCGTGCGAACTACTGCGCACAACGGCTGCATGAACACTCAGGATGGTTTCCCCCTAAGCTTTCAACTTCAAAACGGTTCTCTTCTGCCCCAAACCTCAGGGCACTTCAGCATTTGCTTCCTCTTCAGAGTCTCTGTCCGAAAATCAAGGTTCCTTTTCTTTACTTCTTCTCCACACCTGTTGCCCATTATCTAGGCCACAACAACGGCTTTCCTGTTCCACACAAAATTTGGATACGTGGTCCGAGAAAACACAGTCCTTTTCTCTCCCTTCAGGAGAGGTGATGACAGACAGGCCTTTTTCAGGCCTCCCACGCAGTTACCGCGCTGCCCTGTGGGCAGTAGCCCCACGAGCTGCTCACTCTTCCAGCTCCATGCTCAGACTGAACTTCTCAGCAGGCAGTCCAAGCATTTCCCCCAGGTCCAAAAGGTTTCAGTTGGCTGAGCCTCCTTGTCAGTCACAACAGGCTCCCTCTATTGGTGAAAAAAGGCACCACAGTCCAAACTACATTTCCCAGAGGCTCTCTTCATACAAGCCCCTTGTAGCTGGCTCCACTTGAGAGTCCAAGTTCTGATTTGCCAGCAGGCTCCATTTTAAGGAACCCCTCCCCATTGATTGGACCCATTAGAAGTTCAGATCCGAAATGGAGGGGCAAAACACACAGAGTCCCAGCTGCAAGAAAGGCAGGTTAGCCAAACTGTACTGTCATTATCACTTTAATATCTTACCAGCAGATAGTTACATCTTTTGAAAGGGCCCCCCATGCGCATATAGCGACTGCAGAAATGGAGCAATCTGCTCAGTAACCCAGGCAGGACTCGAGCAGGGAAACACACAGTCCCACCAGTTCAAATTAACTATACTGCAGTTTGGCAGCTCTTAAAGTGACAGTACATGGAGGCATAAGGCACTCTCACTAAATAATTTTTAAAATCGGCTGAAATACGGGACACCAGCCGGGCGGAGAGCATTTAGGCTCACCCAAGGAAGGCTTTTTAGTGACCCCCATTTATAGGGTGGTTACACCCTTCCTGGCCTGGGAAAGCTTGGTGTCCGCGCCAAGTAGATACCCTTACTATAACTCTAATGCAACTCACTATACGTTTATACCATCACATTTTATACGTCAGTCAGCACACTTAACCATTACTAGTCATATTCAGGATGATCTAGCTATTTTTTCTGTAACAACAACAGTTATGTATTTTTCATACACTTGAAATTATTACACTCAGTTACATCATTGCTTCCTACAATCTACATACACATGGGTGCCCATCCCTATGACCCACTATAATGGCGCAAAACCCATTTGGCACCAAAGTCATTGGCAACATTTAACATTAGTCCTCCAGCCACTGAGGCGCTAATCCCAGTGGTGCCTCCAAGATGTAACCCCAGGTGGCGCTATCCCAAGGGCTACTACCCCTGCCTGCTTAACTGCTAACAGGTTGAGGGGCCTAGGTTCTATGGCGGGTGCCTCCACCCAGAGGTCAGGGTTTGCAGTAGTTAGACTAACTTGGTCACAGCCCTCTGGGACACTGAGACCCCCTTTTATCCCTACTAGTGGCCCACATAATATACCATGAGTGTCTTCACTATTTACACTTACCCCTAGGACTAGTTTGGTCAGCTTGACTCTGGGGACCCCTTTTAAAATAAGATGATGCAATACGATAGCCACAGTACAATACTTTAACATAAATGAATACCTCAGTCAGTGTAACTTTATTGAATAAAACACATCTGATTTATTTAAGGGGCTGTAACAAGGACAGGGGAAAATCAGGTTAATTAGGTTAGACACATTAATAATCACAGTACTGTGCGCATAGTCAGAGTCCCAAATGTCACTCTTACTGGGTACCCAGGATGGTGGGAGCTAGCCAGGATCGGTGCAGCTGGTTGGGGCCCTCTTATGGAAAACACTTCCACAATACCCAATTGTAATCCGGAGCTGGTTGGCTCAGCTCATGAAGAAAAGAAATTAGATGAAACGCTTGCAATTGGATAGACATATGGCAGGGAGCTACCCTGATTTGTATTCACAGATTCAATGGTGAAAACTGGATGGAATGCAGATTGTGCTGGGTTGCCAGGAGAAACAGAATAGCTGGCCCAGCCCTTGTGGCGGAGCTGACTTGCACTCAATGCAGGCAGATGCAGTTCGAGTGATGCTGGCTATGACTTCCACCTCACTGCACATTTTATAAGTACACAGAACACTACCAGGCAAGCAGCTGGTCACTTCAGGAGATTGAGCCTGGCTACAGAGGCATTCTTCTCTGACTCAACCTCGAATTCAGTCGGGACCTTGCTAGGGAATCACACTCCCAGCACAGCACACAGTTCACAACATGGGGAATTACTCAGAGCTCAATCCCCACAAGCACTAAGCACATTTATATGTAAAAGTCACTTACTGTACCAGACCACAGAGTCCTGACAGGCTGATCGCAATTCTGCACACTTTTGGTCTTCTTCAGGTTAAGTTTGGTCCCAAAATGACTTTGGCTTCTTCTTTCACTCTGAAAGCTCGGATTCAATCCGAACAACACTTACTAACAGCTGCAGGCCAACTTTGTGACCTCACACGCGTTTCCCGTGCGAACTACTGCGCACAACGGCTGCATGAACACTCAGGGTGGTTTCCCCCTAAGCTTCCAACTTCAAAACGGTTCTCTTCTGCCCCAAACCTCAGGGCACTTCAGCATTTGCTTCCTCTTCAGAGTCGCTGTCCGAAAATCAAGGTTCCTCTTCTTTACTTCTTCTCCACACCTGTTGCTCATTATCTAGGCCACGACAATGGCTTTCCTGTTCCACACACAATTTGGATACGTGATCCGAGAAAACACAGTCCTTTTCTCTCCCTTCAGGAGAGCTGATGACAGACAGGCCTTTTTCAGGCCTCCCATGCAGTTCCCGTGCTGCCCTGTGGGCAGTAGCCCCACGAGCTGCTCACTCTTCCAGCTCCATGCTCAGACTGAACTTCTCAGCAGGCAGTCCAGGCATTTCCCCCAGGTCCAAAAGGTTTCAGTTGGCTGAGCCTCCTTGTCAGTCACAGCAGGCTCCCTCTATTGGCGAAAAAAGGCGCCACAGTCCAAACTACATTTCCCAGAGGCTCTCTTCATATAAGCCCCTTGTAGCTGGCTCCACTTGAGAGTCCAAGTTCTGATTTGCCAGCAGGCTCCATTTTAAGGAACCCCTCCCCATTGATTGGACCTATTAGCAGTTCAGATCTGAAATGGAGGGGCAAAACACACAGAGTCCCAGCTGCAAGAAAGGCAGGTTAGACAAACTGTACTGTCATTATCAATCTAATTAATTACCAGCAGATAGTTACATCTTTTGAAAGGGCTCCCCCTGCACATATAGTGACTGCAGAAATGGAGCGATCTGCTCAGTGGCCCAGGTGGGACTCCAGCAGGGAAACACACAGTCCCACCAGTTCAGATTAACTATACTGCAGTTTGGCAGCTCTTAAAGAGACAGTACATGGAGGCATCAGGTACTCTCACTAAATTATTTTTAAAATTGGCTGAAATATGGGACACCAGCTGGGCAGAGAGCATTTAGGCTCACCCAAGGAAGGCTTTTTAGTGACCCCCATTTGTAGGGGGGGTTACTAACAAAATTGAAGGGGGACATTGTATAACAGCAATATCCCACTCCAGGGTGTGGAATAATACTGGATTTACACACGCCTGGGGTTTTTTGCTCACTTGGCCTGCAGCCTCGTGACCAAACAACACCTCAGGTGTGAGTAAATCCAGTATTACCCCACACCCTGTCATGGTATATTGCTTAAACAGTATACAACAAGCAATTTGTTTTTTCATTATTTATATGAGGTTTGGTTAGACAAATCACAGAAATAGAACATTTGCAGTTAGAGTATTGCTGTGCTGTGCTTTGTATTATATGTGTGCTGGTTCAAGTAGAATTATACATCAAGCTTAAACTGGAAAGAAGTTTGAAAACTGATTTTTCAATATTATTGAAATGATTTTTGAATATTATTGAAACTGTTTTTACTGATATTGCTCCTCTTGACATTTTTTCAGTCTGGGTTTAGTCTCATAAACTTTTTGCTCTATATAACATATTATAGTGGTTTGGTGCAAGCCTCGTTTAGGAGTTCTACCAATACTGTAGTTCTGTTCTGTCTCTGTACATGTTGCTGGTAAAAATGGGCAAATTGCTTATCTGCTTAAAGCATAAACAAATAAACAAACATCCCTGACCTGATCCAAAATGGCAGGATCAAGAGATCCGTTTGTTTTTTTTCCTGGCAGTCTTTTGCTGATCTTCCGATATATAGACTATCAGACCACCACTATTAGTGTAGCACAAAGCTACAGAGAATACAGCATAATTTCATTGCATGCTTGCTGCACTGTACTGTAGCTGTGCAAGGCTACTTTTGTTACGTGTTTGCTGTTGATTTAGGTTTTGTCAGTTTATTTGAGTTGAGTGCTCTGCCCCAACACCTCGCCTTATTTTTTAACATGGGGGTGTGTGGGGTTAAGCCCCCCAACTCGAGTAAACAATAAAAAAA
The DNA here is from genome assembly GCA_016271365.2 of Neoceratodus forsteri. Taxonomy (NCBI): domain Eukaryota; kingdom Metazoa; phylum Chordata; order Ceratodontiformes; family Ceratodontidae; genus Neoceratodus; species Neoceratodus forsteri. Next base: position 908,614,924 of record CM057452.1, read on the forward strand.
ACAACAACAAACCAACGTGGCATGCAGTATGCAGTAAATGGCCAAGTAGTGTAACTTGAGTGCTACACTAATAGCTGAGGTCCAATGGTGGTCTGGCTTAACCCCCCAACCACCATGTAGAGGGGGCTCTGCTCCCATAGACCCCCACTGGGGGGGGCAGGGCTTTGACCCCTGACCCCTGAGCCCCACCAAAAATTTTACAAACCCGGCTCCTGTGTGCCTGCCCTCTGTATCTTAATGCCCATCCTCAATGGCTGAAAGACCACGCTGTGGCTGAAACACCCACTGCCTACCTCAACATCCACTCTAGGGCTGGAAGGAAAAATTACTCACCTTAGTAATGTTGTTTCTTCTAATGGAGTCTTGCTATATTCTGACATATGCAGTGAGTCCCAACCTTCGAACTGCCCTGGAGATGAAAGAGTTAACTTTCCATGCCAGGCATGGAACGCTGAGCTCGAGCTCGGTTGAGACTCTGTCTGTTGTTCTTCAAACTCAACCCGTCAGATCTTTATGAGCTAAACTCACTAAGGTCCTGTGTGGAAGCTGTAAACCTACACTAGCCAACTGGCTACTAAACATATAACACATTTTTTGGTCCCAACACAAAGACTCAAGTCAGGAGACCCAAAATGAAAACATACCCACTCACCCCAAAAAGAAGGGTGAAACAAAAGGTGGGCACCTACTAAGTGCCAACACTGCACTGCCCACCCACATCCCAAAAAACAGAGGTTCTGAGAGGGGCAGGGAGAGGTCAGAATATAGCAAGACTCCATTAGAAGAAACAACATTACTAAGGTGAGTAATTTTTCTTCAAACAACATGAAGTCTTGCTATATTCTGACATATGCAGACTACAAAGCAGTACCTCCATGGAGGAGGGACAGAACCTATTAGAAATAGGCCTGAAGCACGGTTGTGTGTTAAACCGAGTATCACTCCTAGCCTGGATGTCCAGGGAGTAATGCTTGGTAAAAGTGTGAACTGTTTTTCCAGGTAGCTGCTTGATATATCTCTAGAATAGGGATGTCCCTGGCAGCAGCCAGGGAAGCAGCTGTACCTCTGGTAGAGTGAGCCCTCAGGCCTGAGGGGGGAACCTTACCCAATTTTTCATAGCAAAATTGGATACAAGAGACAATCCACCTGGCAATGGATCTTTTAGTGGCAGGTTTCCCTTTACCAACCTCACCATAAGTGAGGAACAGTTGGAGGGAGTCAAACCTGTGACCCTCGGTATGCTCTATGTAGTAACTAAGGGCTCTTTTCACATCTAGACTGTGCAGTCTCCTCTCACCAGAGGAGGAATGGTCAGTGAAGTACACTGGAAGAGACATAGATTGATTAAGGTGGAAATATGAAACCACCTTAGGCAAGAACTTCCTGTTAGTCCTGAGGACCATCTTATCTCTATCAAAGGAGATAAAATCAGGCTCCACTGACAAGGCTTGTAATTCACTTATGCGTCTGGCAGAAGTGATGGCCACCAGAAACACAGTCTTCCAAGTAAAGTACTTAAGTTCTGCTGAAGATAAAGGCTCAAAGGGGGGTTGCATAAACTGAGCAATGCAAACATTGAGGTCCCAGGCAGGGGCAGGGTCCCTGAATGGAGGGTTGGTGTGAAGCAATCCCTTGAAAAACTTGGAGAAAACAGAGTGAGCTGAGAGAGAACAGGGCTTACCTGCTGAAATAAAAGCAGACACAGCTACCAAATGCACTTTCAGTGTAGCTGGTCTCAGCCCCAAGCTATTTAAGTGAACCATATAATCAAGGACTGTGAGCAGGTCAGCAGATTCTGGGGAAATATGCTTCCCAGAGAACCATATGGAAAATCTTTTCCATTTAGAATTGTAAGTAGCCCTGGTAGAAGGTTTTCTAGAAGCCTTCAGGATATCCATTACACCTTGAGAGGGGTGTAAATCAGCAAACTCTAACTCTTCAAGAGACAGGCCTTGAGATTGAGAGATTTGAGGTTCGGGTACCAAACCCTCCCCTGAGCACAGGTTAACAGGTTGTAATTCCTGGGAAGACACAGGGGAAGATGGACTGCTAAGGACAGTAGGAGTGGATACCAGGGCTGTCTGGCCCAGTCTGGAGCAATCAGAATCATCTTGCAAGGTTGAGATCTGATTTTGACTAGCACTTTGAACAGGAGAAGGAAGGGGGGAAAAGCATAGAGAAACTTCCCTTCCCTTCCCAATTGAGAACTAAGGCATCCAGGGGGACTGAGCCCAACACTGGGGGTCTGCAGCAAAAAAAGGGGAGTTGGTGATTGTCTGGGGCTGCAAAAAGATCTATCTGCGGGGTGCCCCATCTGGAAAATATCACCTGCAAGACCAGGGGATCCAGTGACCATTCGTGATGGCCCTGGGAAATCCTGCTGACAGCATCTGTCAGGACATTGTCCTTTCCTGGGAGGTGAACTGCTGTGAGGGAGGTGTTCAGGGAGTAAGCCAGAGACCACAACTTCATTGCTTCGGTGCACAAGGCCGTAGACTGAGTGCCTCCTTGCTTGTTGATGTACCACATTGTGGTGGTGTTGTCTGTTCTGACCTGTACAACTTTGTTCTGAACAGATTTGGAAAAAGCTTGAAGTGCTAGAAATACTGCTCTGAGTTCCAACAGATTGATATGGAGCAGAGATTACTGAGGGGACCACAACCCCCTGGGTGGTGAGGTCGCCCATGTGAGCCCCCCACCCCAAGAGGGAGGCATCTGTAGTAAGGATTAAGGAGTGAGACTGAGTGACAAAGGGAACCCCTTGTCTCAAATTGCTCTGATCCTGCCACCACTGTAGGGCCTGGATCAGGGTTCGAGTTACTGGGATCAATTTGGTCAGAAGGTCCTTCCTTTGAGACCAAAAGGCTCTCAAATGGAACTGAATGTCCCCCATCTGAAATCTTGCTCCCTGCACTGCTGCTGTAGAAGCAGCCATGTGCCCCAGGAGCTGTAGAAAATGCCTTTCTGGTCGAGACACCTGCAGGGTGAATGAGGAGGCCAGAGAGACCAGGGTCCTTGCCCTGTCCAGGGGAAGGAAGGCTCTGGCCTTCCTGTGTCTAGCTCTGCGCCTATGAAGATGAGGAGCTGGACAGGCTCTAGAACTGACTTTGAGAGATTTAGAAGGAAACCCAAAGAAGTGAGCAGTTGCTGAGTTACCTGTAAGTGTAACTTGACTTGATCTGGGGACTGACCTACTATGAGCCAGTCATCCAGGTAAGGGAAGATGGCAATTTTCTGCCTTCTTAGAGAAGCAACTACTACTGCCAGGCATTTTGTGAATACCCTTGGAGCAGAGGTGAGGCCAAAGGGCATTGCTCTGAACTGGTAATGGCCTGAGGGCAGCTCGAACCTGAGGTACTTTCAATGGGAGCTTCTGATGAGAATATGGAAGTAGGCATCCTTGAGGTCCAAGGACACTAGCCAGTCCCCTGGCCTTAGAGAGGGTAGAATAATTCCCAGAGTCACCATTTTGAATTTTGGTTTTAAAAGGTGCTTGTTTAGGTATCTGAGATCCAGGATGGGCCACCATTCTCCTGTCTTTTTGGGGTAAGGAAGTACCTGAATACAATCCTTTGCCCCGTGTAGGGTGGAACCCTTTCCACAGCTCTGAGAGCTAGGAGGGATGAGACCTCTGCCTCTAAGGCAAGTGCCTCTGATGGATTTGCAGGTGGAAAGGATCTGGTTCTCATCTTTGGAAACTTTTTGAAGCTGAGAACCAGTCCCTGGCTTACTACTTCCAGGACCCATTTGTCTGATGTCAGAGACTCCCAGTCCTGGACAAAGTAAGCCAGCCTGCCCCCTACAGGTAGCTGAGAATCAGCCTTGGCAACCCCATCAGGGTGCCTGCTTGGCAGGGGCTTTGGGCTGAGGGGTGGAAGCAGGCCTGCTTGTACCCCATCTGCCTCTCCCTCTAAAGAGCCCCCTCTGGGCATAAGCAGAAGAGGAGGCCTGGGCATGGTAAAAAGGCCTATGAAAAGGCCTGCCCCTGCCCCTGGGAAGCTGCCTGTGAGGAGTGGCCTGCCTTTCCTTGGCCTGTGCACTCCTATAGGTGCTCCTATATGCATCCATTTTCTTCATGTAATTCTCTGTCTGCTCCCCAAACAGAGAATTACCCACAACAGGAAATTCCATGGCCTTAGTCTGGGTATCCTATGACAGGCTAGTACATCTGAGCGAAGCCATTCTGCGAAGTGCCACAGATGTAGCCATGACTCTTGATGACACATCATTTGAGTCCACTGCTGCATGGAATTGCACCTTGGATGCCTCAATACCATCAGCAGCCACCTGCTCCAGCTCCTTGGCAAGCTGGCCAGGAACCTGTTTTGCTAAAGCCATTACACAGCCCCATCTGGACGCCTGATATCTAGCCACATAAGCCATATAATTCGCCTGTCTGAGTCCCAAGGATGCTGCCATGTACTGTTTCTTTGCCATGGCATCAATCCTCCTGGAGTCCTTGTCTGGGGGTGTGAAGCCAAGGGAATATTTGCCTTGTCACAGGCTGCAGCCTGCACTACCCAACATGGCTGCATTGTTGTGTAAGGAACTCCGTATCAGAGCCTGACAATGTGTACCTTGTCCATTCTCTTATCCACAGGAGGTATAGTGTGAGGAGTTTTTAGAATTTTAAAAGTCTGTTTCCCAAAAGATTTATGCAAGGGAATAGACAGCCTCCTAGACTCTGGGATATCCATCATTTCTACATAGTCAGGCTCCTCTTGATCATCCACAGCTTCCTCCATAGGGAGCTGGAGGGTTTCAGCAACTTTTTATAAAACATAAAAGAAGAGGGACTCAGAAAGCCTAGGAGGAGACACTCCTGAAGGTCTGTCTGGGAGATGTCCGGTCAATGGGCACATCCAGACTTTCAAATCCACATTCACTCTCCTCATACTCTTCTTCCCTCCTCCGGTTCATAATATTCCTCTAAATCATACTCTTGAACTGGTGGAACCCAAGCCGAACCGAGCGCTCTACCTGAATGCCGTTCGGCCGGAACTGGGAAAGCGATTGGATAATTTTGATCGCTTTGGCTATTTCTTCAGCGGTTGGAGAGAAGTTTTGGCTCCACACCAGCTGATTTCCCAGTCCTTTTTGCTGGAACCGACTACTCAGAGTCGGATCTCCTTTTGCCCGAAGAAGTCTCGCCCTGGTCAGAGGGCACTCCTTCTGGTTCGGTTTGAACTGAACCGGGCTGGCCATCCGGTTCAGCGGACTTTTTGGCCTCCCTTTCCATGAGCCTACCAACTCTCTTTTCCAGGGTAGCTGCAGGAAAATTTTTACAAATCTAGCAGTCTGCATTGAGGTGGTCAAACCCCAGACAATAAACACAGGTGGTGTGGGGGTCAGCCTTGGCAAAGACTTCCCCACACACACTACAGTGTTGAAACCCAGTGGGCCCGGTTTTTCTTTTGGGTTTCTCAGACATAGTGCCAGTCCTATCCAACCTTACCCGTTTATGGAAATCCACCAGGCAAGACCCTCTTATCAGTTCCCAACCGTGTCACGGGTCGTGGAAAAAACTGTAATGAAATCCGTTTTTTTTAGAACCGATAAGAACCGGTAACCACACTCTAAAATTACAATTCAAGATTTTTTAAACACTTGATCGGTTCAAACCGAACCGATGAACCGTTTACAAGTTCCACACAGAATAGAGAAAAATATAACCTATCTAGTACTCACAAATACCACTGACAGAGAGTGAGCCGACAGGTTACGGTTTAATTTCGGTCGAAAACCGAGAAAATGGCACTTTAACTGACAAAATGAACCGAGCAGAAGGAGAAATCTCCGGAGCAACTGTTCAGTGAGGCGGAGTAAAGAATCTGATGGTTTGAGTTTGAAGAACAACAGACAGAGTCTCAACCGAGCTCGAGCTCGAGCTCAGCGTTCCATGCCAGGCATGGAAAGTTAACTCTTTCATCTCTGGGGCAGTTCAAAGGTTGTGACTCACTGCATATGTCAGAATATAGCAAGACTTCATGTTGTCTGAATGCCAATTCAAGGGCCTGAATGCCTACCTAGGGCTAGAATGCTCATCTTCTATGCCTAAATAGCCATCCTCTGTCTCAATGGCCCCCTCTACAGCCAGAATATCCACCACAAGATTGGAATGCTTACTCTCTGTCCTGATTACCCATCCTATGACTGAAATGCCCAGCCTAGGAGTTGGAATATCTAGCCTAGGAGCCAGAATGCCCACCTAGGGCCAGAATGGTCAACCTGTAGGACAGAGCCTGAATGCTTAACCTGATAGTCAAGGCACATACTTCTTTCTCTCTTGAGTTTGTATGAGTTTCATAAATATGCACACCACACTCTTGTGATTGAAAATGTAATTATCTGTGCAGCACCAGGTTGTGCATTAGAGAAAGAGTAAGGTGTCTCAGGATGGTCCAGTTTCCAGTTATCTTGGTGGTGTAGCTGGCAGTGCAATGGGAACAGTATTCTGGGTGGCATGGGTTCAAGTTCCAGCTAAGGCACGTATTTCTTTCTCTCTCTTCTGTTGTTTGTATTAATAAATATGCACACTGCCCTCTTGTGATTTAAAATGTAATTACTGTATCTGTGCAGCACCAGGTTGTGCATTAGAGAAAGAGTAAGGTGTCTCGGGAAGGCCCAGTTTCCAGTTGCCTTGGTGGTGCAGCTGGTAGTGAAACTGGAATGGTATTCTGGGCAGCGTAGGTTCAAGTCCCACCTACAGCACTTATTTATTTATTTCTTCTATTGTATGAGTTCCATAAATATGCACACCACACTCTTGTGATTGAAAATGTAAATATCTGTGCAGCACCAGGTTGTGTATTGGAGAAAGAGCAAGGTGTCTTGGGAAGGCCCAGTTTCCAGTTGCCTTGGTAGTGCAGCTGGTAGAACAACCAGACTGGTATTCTGGGTGACCTGGGTCAAAGTCCCAGCTGAGGCATTTCTTTCTTTCTCCCTTCTATTTGTATGTGTCCCATAAATATGCACACTGCACTTTTGAGATCAGAAATGTTACCTGATAGTCAGAATGACCAACCAGGAGTCAAAAATGCCCTGTTCTAGGGGAAGAAACGATTGTCCAAAGGCCAGAATGACCAGCCAGGGGGAAGACATGACCAACATTGTGATTGCCCACCCTCTGCTCACTCTCAAGCTCAGGAACAAGAGTGGATCTGAGAGAAGGAATGACCATGGCCACCCTGGGGGACCAAATGACCAGTCTAGGGTTGGGATGCTTCCATGGGTTGGTAGAATGACCACTCTAGGGACTGAAATGACCAGCCTAGGGCAAAATACATGCCCTAGGGCCAGAATGCATGCTCTGGGGAAAGAATAACCACACTAGGGCCACTATGCTCTCTCTGTGGACAGAATGACTAGCCTCAGGCTGGAGTGCCCATCATTTGGTCTGGAACGACCACTCTAAGGGTCAGAATGGCCATCCCTGGAGGCCAGAATGGCCACTTTGGGAGCTGGAATGACAGCATTAGAGCAAGAGTGGCAATGCTGGGGAATAGAATGACCAGCATATGGCCAAACTGCTCACCTTTGTGGCTGTAATGACCACCCTGGGGACCAGAGTGCCAACTCTGGGGGATGAAATTTATTCATTTAGTCATTACAAATCAGGTTTACAACCTTTGAGTCACAGACTCATTTACAAAGGCACCTCATCGCAGGGGGGCAGACATCAAGACAGTTATTACAGTGCAGATTAAAACAAAGGAAAACATTACAGGTGCAGTAAAAGGAACATTTACCATAAATACACTTAGGTTACATAATGTAGTAGTTTGTATGTTACTTTGGTTACATAATGTTACAAAATTGTGAGTTACACTCATGGATATAGTAGGTTCTTAGAGAAGACAGCCAGTTATATCCCTGTTTGGACCTAATAGGGAAGGCGTAGGTCTGGGGGAGGGAGAGGCTGTCTAGTGGACTTTGTTGAGCCAGGGGGCAAGGCAGGTGGATACCACAGGTTACAACAGTGGGTAGTTGCACCTACAACAGCAGGTATTAAAGATATGGTTCCGAAGGGCTGTTTTTGGCAAGTTGGAGATGCAGCTAGGGAGGGAGTTGAACCACGTGGGGGCTCGGTACAGGAAGGATCTCTGAGCAAGAGAGGTCTTGGTTCTGGGCACCTTGAAAGTAGAATTAACAGAACTATGGGTGGTGACAGATGATGATGACTGCTGTAAGGAGGTGGAGACCCCAGGAGGGAGAGTCCTAGCAGTGATTTCTTAGCAACAAGGCAGGTCTGGTAGAGCAGTCACTCCTCAAAGTTGAGCAGATTGGTGGTAGTATAGAGAAGGCAGGTGTGAGTTCGGCTGGGGGTACTAGTCAGGAGCCTACAGGCCTTATTCATGGAGAGTTGGATTTTGGAGAGGGCAGTGTTGTCAGCTGTGGCACAGATGGGCAAGCCATAGTCCATGAGGGACAAGATGAAGGAGGTGATGGCCAGCCTGAGGGCAACCTGAGGCAGGCAGTCCCTGTGCCGGTATAGCAGGCCAATCTGAGAGCTAATGGTGGCTGACAGGGCATTAATGTGTGTGTGGAAGGAGAGGGCAGTATCGAACGTGATGCCTAGGTACTTGTATGTGGTCACTTGTACTAGCGAGTGCAGAGTGCTGGGGACAATCAAGAGGGGGATATCTTTAGCTTTATTTTGGTGGTGGGAGAAGAGCATTGATTTGGTTTTCTTTAGGTTAATGACCAGTCTGCAGTCGCCAAACCACCTTTCGGCTTGGTTGTAAGCTTGCTGGAGGGATAATTGGAGGGAGGTGGGATTGGGATGTGAGGCAACGAGGACTGCATCATTGGCGTAGAGGAGCATTTTATGAGTACATGAGCTAGAAAGGGTGTTGCGGTAGAGACTAAAAACTATCGGACCCAGGATGGAGCCCTGAGGGACCCCGGAGTGAACGGGAAGAGTGCTAGAGAGGGAGCTGCTGATCTTGACACGTTGGGATCTAGCAGAGCGGTAGTTAGAGAACCAGGAAATGGGACCACCAGAGAAGCCAAGTTGGTGGAGAGAGTCGAGTAGAAGGGGATGACAGACAGTGTCAAAGTCCTTGGAGAGGTCAATGAACACTGCTCCTGCAAGGCTGCCAGAGTCGAGAGCAACATGCAGGTGTTGGGAGAATTCCAGGAGAGCCATGGCTGTACTGTATCCTGGGTGGAAACCATGCTGCTCTGGGCACATGATGCCATACTTGGTTAAGTATTCAGGGACCTGCATGAACACCACTTTAGAGAGTGGGGGGAGGATGGAGATCGGCTGGTAATTGTTGGGGGTGGACCGGTCCCCACTCTTATGTATGAGTGTGATTTCAGCAGTTTTCCAAGCACTTGGGAACTGACCCAGGCATAACCACCCTAGGTCCAGACTACCCATTCTCGGGGATGTAATGACCACCCTGGGGGGATGGAAGATCAGACTAAGGGCTGGAGAGACCACACAGGAGAACGAACTAACCTCCAAGTGCCAGAATGCTGACTCTGGTGGCTGCGGCTGGAATGACCACCCTTGGGCCAGAGTGGCCATCCTGGGAAGCAACTACCTGCCATGGGCCAGAATGCCCACCCTGGGGCCAGAATACCCACTCTGGGGACTCTGGATGATCATCCTTGGGCTGAAATGCCCTCTCTGGGGGTCAGAAATCCCCAAGGACCCTGGTTTTCCACTTTTACCTGTAATACCGGTAAAAATCATAGAATCCTGCTTGGTTTGCAGATTTTGAATTTTTCTACCAGTGTCTCATGGATATTGCATGTCACTGCACAGAATCACCAAGACTTCAGCATCTTTTCCTTTTTATTGTTTTCCCATTCCACTCTCCCTTCTCACCACATCAGCTTCCATGTTTCAGGGATCCCTAGGCTGTTTATCCCCTAGCTTCACCCCAGGTAATGCCTGGGAGCTCCCATGGGCCTGCTCCCAACTTGCCTCGGTTATACTCCCTGGGCGGGAAGGGAGATGACCCCACATCATCCCCTCCGCAGTCCCTTAGTAAGCATCAGGGCTAGTACCCCATGGAGCCTGGTTATGAAGTCTAGGGCAGCCAGGACCCTTCTTCCAGTGGCTGATGCAGGGTGTCTTTTCCTGGTTTTCTGGTCCCTGCCCCTGAAAGCACCGGCACTCAAGGGGATCCAAGAAGGTGGGACACATAGTGATACTCCACCATTCCAGAAACCAGCCAGTGTCCTCCCCTCCTGATCATTCTGCAGCCCTGTTGCATTACCACAAGTGGTCACCAAGGTGGTGGTAAAACAGCCCACCCTACCTGGAAGAGGAGAGCAGCCCCCTGGATGCTTGATTCTCCACCTCCGGCCAGCCCTCCAGCAACCCAAGTTCACTTCCAATCCCGGATCACTAGTGTCGCAAAGAGTAGCACTACTGCTGTGTCAGCAGGCTGGCCCAGATTTCCACATCTTAAAATAAATGCTGCTCTGGAACTTTACATACATACAGTATAGTTACAGGAAGCCAACAGACAGACAGACAGAGATACTTACACAGGATTAGTAATCACCCGAGCCACACAAACAAAATCTGTCATGTAAAGTCAAGCATTTCAGTTTCACCATATCTGTTCAAATGAGGAAGACAGAGATACACATTTGGCTATGTTGAAAAACACCTTTAAGGACATCTTCATGCTAACCTTTATGAACCATGGCATTGGTTTTACAGAGTTTGCTTCCCGTAGTGCATAATGAATTGCCTTAGCAGTGCTTCTCATCACTGATTGAATATTTAACATACACATGGTTAACAACTTTAACATGTTTTTTACTATTATTCATTTTAAGACTTGCTGTATAACAGGTAAAAAATATACAACTTTTTCAAGCAGTGTTAATGCTCAGTGAGTTATATGACTGCCTGTAGACATAAAGGTAGTGAGTTTGATTCCTGCATGAGGATAATTTTTTATTTTTCCGATTGAGAAGCAGTTTTTTTTAAAAAGGTGGGGTAATTTACATCGTTCCCATTGATAAAGCACAGAACAGTGCTGCATGATTTAGTGTTTACATATTCTGAAGGATGACTCAAGTTGACTTTTGCTTGCAAGGATAATCGGGCAGACAAACTTCAAATCCAGAAAGCAAGTGACAGTGACGTTCACTATAAGGCATGAGCTTGTTACTGTACACATTGAGATCAAAGCTGTTATCTGTTTGTCTGATTTCTACTATGGAACAGATCTTTGTCACACATATCTGGCAGACACTGAGCTAGTGAATAACTGTTGAGAGGAGGATGATGCACAGAAGGATTCATTGACTGTCTGCAGCATGTGCGATTGCTCCATGCGTGAGGGGCTTGATAAATATTAATGGGGCTGACAGTGTAAAATAGAGGTTTGCGATGTGGTGTGAGAGATAGCAAAAGATCGGGAGCAAAAGACATGAAGAACTCTGCTAACTCAGGTGTCTTAACAGAAAGCATCACAAGAATTGGGTCATAAGGCAAACAGTATAAACACATATACTGTAGGAGATGCTAAATACATCATCTCCGAACTGGTTGGTGCAATCCATTAGCCTTATTCAGACTCTATTTCTCTCACTCGCTCTCTCTCTCTTTCTATCACTGTATTCCTCAGCCCCTCCCAGAAATGGCAAGACAAAATAAAAAATATGCCTTAAAAAAATTTGGACACTGTGGAATTTAAATAACTCCACAGATGTCAGGAAAACACAATCGTTACAGAGTGTGTACTGTACTTCAAAAATTTAAAACTACACCTCCACTAACCTTTTTTTTTTCAACTGCAGATGCTTTGAAATAATTAAGTGAATGAGGACCTGTTCATTAAGAACAGCAGGTGCTAAGGGAATAGATATTTAAAAAATGTACCCCTACTGACCTGTAGTTTTTCCACACTGTTTTACATCTAATAGACTACTCTGCTCACATGGACCACCCGAAATTGACATTTGCCTCAGCTGTCATTCACAAGCACACACACACACACACACGAGCACGTAGGTGGTGCCAGAGTAATTATGCACATGAGCATAGAGATAAGCATCAGAGTCAGCACTGTTCTATCTTTAATTAACATAGAAACATAGAATTTGATGGCAGATAAGGACCACTTGGCCCATCTAGTCTACCCATTTCCCTACCTGATGGATAAGCTGCAGATTCTAGTTAATCAACAACTTACTTCCTCCTGCCCTCCACTAGAATTGCCTTATGCCTGTCCCATGCATTCTTGAATTCTCCCACTGTTCCTGACTCCACAACCTCCTCAGGAAGACTGTTCCATGCATCCACAATCCTCTCTGAGAAAAAATACTTCCTAACATTACCTCAGCCGTCCCCCCTCTATCTTCAAATTGCGCCCCTTTGTTCTTGTACATCTCTTCTTCTGAAAGATGCTACCCTTTTGTACTTTGTTAATTCCCTTGAGATACTTGAACATTTTTATAATGTCTACCCTCTCCTTCCTTTCCTCAGGGGTATACATATTAAGCTCCTTTAGTCTCTCCTCATATGTCTTCTGGTGCAGACCCTGAACCATTTTGGTTGCCCTCCTCTGAACAGCCTCCACTCTGTCTATGTCTTTGCAGAGATGGGGTCTCCAGAATTGCACACAGTACTCCAGATGGGGTCTCACCAACTGTCTGTACAGAGGGATAATAACTTCCTGTTTTCTACTATTGATGCCTCTTCCTATGCATCCCAGTATCCCCCCTGCCTTCCTTACTGCCTTCTCACATTGCTTGCCCACTTTTAGGTCATCTGATATCATTACTCCTAGGTCTCTTTCAGTTTCTATTGTTATTAACTCATCCCCCATTGTGTACTCTTCCCCTGGGTTTTTGTTTCCCAGATGCATTACATTGTACTTCTTTGTACTGAATCTGAGCTGCCAGATGGTTGACCATTCCTCCAACCTTGCCAAGTGCCTTTTCATCTTTTCCACCCCATCTTGTGTATCAACCCTGTTGCAGATCTTTGTGTCATCTGCAAACAGACATATCTTTCCTGCCAGGTGCTCTCCAATGCCACTTATAAAGACATTAAAGAGGACCGATCCCAGTACTGAACCCTGCAGTACCCCACTAGTTACCCTCCTTTCATTACTGTAGACTCTGTTTACTATTACCTTTTGCGTCCTGTTGTCCAGCCAGTTTTTTATCCAGGCTACCACCTTGGGACCCACTCCAAGGCTGGCTAACTTTTATATTAATCTTTTGAGTGAAACTGTGTCAAATGCCTTGCTAAAATCCAGGTAGACCATATCCACAGCCCCTCCCTTGTCTACTTCTTTGGTCACCCAGTCAAAGAGATCTATTAGGTTTGTCTGACATGACCTTCCTGCTGTGAAACCATGCTGTCTTGGGCCCTGTACCCCACTGGCCTCTAGGTACTCAACAATTCTTTCCTTCAGAAGTGATTCCATCATTTTCCCTACCACTGAGGTCAAACTAACTGGTCTGTAGTTTCCTGCCTCTGCCCTGCTCCCACTTTTGTGAAGTGGAATCACATTTGCCCTCCTCCAGTCCTTAGGTACCACATCATCCTCTCATGATTTGTTAAAGAGAGTAGTCAGTGGTGTTACTAGTTCTACCCTTAGTTCTTTTAGAATTCTTGGGTGAATCCCATCAGGCCCCATTGCTTTGTCCACCCTCAGTTTCAAGAGTTCTTTCAAAACCCTTTCTTCTGTGAATGGACTAGTATCGCCCCCCATTCAGAGTTTCTCTCTTGTTTGGTTTAGGTACCTCCCCTCCTCTTCTATAATACTAAGCAGAAATATTTGTTCAGTATCCCTGCTTTTTCACTGTCACCCTCTGCCCACATTCCCTCCCCTTTATTAAGTCTCTGTATTCCTCCCTTGATCTTTCTTCACTCCCTAATGTACCTGTAAAAGGTTTTATCCCCCTTCTTAACAGAGTTGGCTATCTTGTCCTCAGTTTGTGCCTTTGCTATTCTGACTGCCTTCTCTGCCTCCTTCTGCTTTAACTGATAAAGTTCTCTGTCCTGCTCCTTCTGTGTTTTCTTATATGTCCTGAATGGTATCCTTTTCTCCCTGACCTTCCCCTCCACCTCTTTTGAGAACCATCATGTTTTTTTCCTTCATTTTGTTTTGTTGCTTTGCTTCACACAAAGGCTTGTTGCCTCTGCGATGGCTGTTTTGATTATTCCCCATTGTTCCTCCACCCCTCCTTCTTGCTGATTTGCTAGTGCTTTTCTGAGGCACTCTCTCATTTTCCCAAAGTCAGCCTTCCTGAAGTCCAATACCCTTATTTTTATATGGCTTGTCTCTATGGCTGTGGTTATTGTGAACCACACTGTTCGGTGGTCACTTGTTCTCAGATGGCTACCCACTTCTAAATCTGAGATCCTTTCTCCTTCCCCATTTGAGAGTACCAGGTCTAAGATTGCTCCCTCCTGAGTGGGTTCCAACACTAGCTGTCTGAGGCATGCCCCCGTAGGGCATCAAGAATGACCCTGCTGTTGGATGTGCTTGCAGCAAAGGTACTCCAGTTAACATCTGGCATATTCAAGTCCCCCATCAACAATATCTCCCCTTTTTCTGCCATTTTGAGGATGCCTTCTATCATTTCCTTGTCCATTTCTTCCCCCTGAGATGGGGGTCTGTACACAACTCCCATGCAGATTGTGGTGCCATTTCCTGTCTCCAGGATGACCCACAGGGACTCATCAACTTCCTGTTTACTCTTTAGTTCTGTTGCTTTAATCCCTTCCCTTATACAGAGAGCTACTCCTCCTCCTCTTTTACGCACCCTGTCCCTCCTGTAGATTGTGTATCCTGTTATGTTGACATCCCAGTCATGGTTCTCTGTGTATCATGTTTCAGTGACTGCCACAATATCCAGGCATCCTTCTTCTATCAAGGCCACTAGTTCAGGGAGCTTGTTACACAGACTGCAGGCATTGGTACTCATCACCTTCCATTTTTTTATGGCCTTGCCCCTTTTAGCCCCATCCCTGTCATTACTGCCTTTTTCTGCATTTACCCCTGTCCTGCTCCCTACTGACTTCTCTACCTTGGTGTTTACCTCTCTAACTACTGTGTTTTGTTGGGGAAGGCTGGGATTTCCCTGCTCCTTTTCAGTGCCTCCCCCATTGGCTAGTTTAAATGCTTGCCAATGAAGCATTTAAACCTATCACCTAGGATCCTGGTCCCATGTTACTTTTACTGTTGATTCTGTGTTCCAGGCTGGCGGTATTTTTTTCAAAATGGGTCACTTCTGTGTGTGTGAGTGTGTGTGTGTGTGTGCGTGTGTGTGTGTGAAACTAACAAAACATGTTACTAGATGAAAAAATATATACACTGAAGAAATAAACACTACACTCAAGGTATGGCAAAGATCATTATTAGGCAGGACAGCTGGATACCTGAAAAAAAATAACACAAACACAGTGAATCCCTGCTCTTTAAATCTCTGATTTTTTGAGATAGGTATTTTAAACCAATCAGAACGTTTTTCTGTATTTTTCTGTATTTGTTATGTATGATCTGGGTTTTAATAGAATGTGACTCTCTGAGTAACTCTCATAAGTCTCCGAGGAAGGATTTGATTGGTCCAAAAGCTTAGACATTGTTTTCTTTTTTGTAACATCTATGTAGGTCCAATAAAAGGCATCAAACTATTTGCTTCTGGATATGCTGCTCTGCTGTGCATTCGTTCTGCATTGCTGCTTATAGAATCAGTAAGGAAGAACCCCACACTGCTTTGTTGTAATCAGCTATGCTTCAGTTTAACCGCCCATGCTTCCCTCCAACCTTTCCATCATCTGAGGACTGCGCTCCATCCTGAAAGCAGTTTTCATTTATATTACACTGGATGATACAAAATAAAGTATCAGCACACATGGGCAGGGCCACTGGAAAATTGTGGAAAAAGGAACCTGAAATTGTGGAGGGTTTTTTTGCAAACATTGCAGGGAAATTGCAGGAGTTCTACTGAAGACCCTGAGTGATTTACAGTGAATCTTTTATTGTTTTCTGCAGCATACATTAGTCAGCATAAGCTGCCAAATAAATACATTGCCACTTGAATGTGTTTTAAACTGGAAGAAAAGCTTATGTTCCTAGAATGAATGCTAAAGGGATAAGATGTGTTGCGTCTCTTCCAAAATTTAAAAACATCTGCAAATAGATTCTATTTAGTGAACACAGAAAATCAATATTAAATAAATCCTGAATAAACACGTCTGTTTCTGGATGTAGAATAATGATGCCTGATAAAAATCTATTTATAGTGCTCTGCCAACTACTCACCCACTTTGGAGTAAGAAAAATAAGCAGATGTTGTGGTGAATAATTCAGTTTCAGTAAAATGTTGTAAAGTGTTTAATGTTCATAATTTGTACTGCAGATACTGTACACTATTATTGGAATCACACATTAAAACATTATATCTTTTTTTTTTTTGTGGCTGACAGTACAGCCTAGAGCAGTACGTCTCAAATGGTGAAGCCAGCCTCCCAATTGAGGCCTCACACTGTTCCAGGGGAGGCCCAGTCAAGTCTGAGAATGTACAGTATTTAAATTTTAAGTTTGGGATGTTTTGTGTGAAGGCATGAAGCAAACTAAATATGGATAATGGCAGGTGAATTTCTTTACTTATGCACAAATTGGTGACCAGGAAATCCCTGAGCCAAAGCTTGTTTATACTGTAGGTGTGTATTTACATATAAATTGATGACTAAGAAGGCATACTGAGTCGAGGCTTGTTTCTATAGTAGGGACCAGATATTCAAATGTGCACCTGGCAATGGTGCACGTGGGTGTGCAACGCAACTGAGGTGCACTGGAACAACCAAGAGATATATTCAAAAGAGATGAGCCATGATGCATCTCTTCTGAATATATCAAACAATGTGCACTGTGCAAATACGATGTGCTGGCGCATCCTCCCAGACAGGGCTGAATGCCAGGAATGGGAATTGCAGCAGTGCATCAGAGATACACTGTGTGCAAATTCCTGATATTTAGCCAACAATATGCAAATGGAGCCATAATGCATGCAAGATGCAAATGGGGACATTTGCATATCATTATGGCCCCAGTTGCACGAGTTGTGCAGGGCTGGATGGCGAAATGCACCTGGCACCCTGCACACCATGCGGTGCTGACAGTGGAGGTCCAGAGGTTCCCCGCCCCCATCCCGCAGCTCCCATCACCCATAGTGGTGTGCAGCCGAACTCCCTGGTGGCCCAGTGGTACCCACCTCCCCTCCCATAGCACTGATCACCATAATGAAATAACAATATCTTCCCTGGTAGTCCGATGGTTCACCCCACACTGTCTGTACTACTGATCACCATTTTGTATCTATTTGTAATATCCCTGGTGGTTCAGTGGTTCCCCCCACCCTGCCTGTACCTCCAATCACTGGTGAATTAGAAAATCACATTTCCCTGGTGGCCCAGTGGTAACCCCACTCACACAGGACCACCAGCCCCCCCCCAGTTGTCAGCAGGCAGCATACCCACCCACATACCACTGTGGCTGTCTGCTGAATGATAGCTTACAGTAGGAGCTGCAAGCTCATTGGTCCACACTGTGGACCAATGGACTTACAGTGCATACTGTAATAATTCACAACTTTGTGAATGAATGACTTCATTAAGCTGTCATTCGGCAGGCAGCCACAGTGGTATGCGGGCGGATATGCTGCCCACCGATGACTGGGAGCGGGAGCTGGGTGGGCTGGGGGTCCTGGGGGGGTGGGGGTTACCAGTGGGCCACCAGGGATATGTGATTTGTTAATTCACCAGAGATCGGAGGTATGGGTAGCATGGGGGAACCATTGGACCATCAGGGATATTCCTATTAGATAAAAGACCAATCAATCAATCAATCAATCAAATCTTTATTTATCCAGGTGATCACCATTGAGCAAGCTCATTTACAAGGTGTATCTGCTGTTGGCAGGGAAAATTGTACAGTTACATATAAATATACATAATACAAAAGGAACAACATGTTTACAATACTGATAGGAGCAGAGTATTTACATTCCAAGTCACATGTACAAGAAAGATATACATAATGCAATCTGAACGTAATATATATATATACAGTTCCCACAGGAGCAGGATGTGTATGGATGTCATATACAAACCATAGAAGAAAAAAGAAAGATTATTTATATTCCTGTCCTGCAGAAGCACGTTACAGGCCTGGATGGAAATTCTTAAGCTATGGAGGTGCGCATAACAGTGTGTAAGCCTTAGGTAAATGCGGCAGAAAGGGGGTGGTGAATAAGAGGGATGCAGAGAGTGCTAAGGGCAGGTGGGGCAGAGGAGGGGGGAGTAGTAGTGGCAAGGGCTGACTTGGATAAGCAGCTGGGACTAGTGTTGAAGAAGACAGGAACAATAGTCAAGCTGCTAGGAGCAATAGAAGCAATTACAGATTTCAGCAAACATTTTGGCTTAGAGGGTCTTAAAGAAGGCAGGACTGACAGGTGAGTTAAGTCTCAATGATTTTTGTATCCTATTCCAGAGAGTAAGCAGGGCATAGCTTATGGCGGCCCTTCCAAAGCGAGTGTTGGCCCTTGGGACATTCAAAGAAATCTGCGATTGACTTCTTAAGGCATAGTTCCTAATAGGACTAAGGGGGAGACAGTCAACAACATATTGTGGGAGTTTGTTGGTAAGGGCTCGAAGCGTCCATAGGGCTGCATTTCTATGTCACCTGTATTGAAGGGAGGGCCACCCTATGGCTGTGTATAAAGAGCAGTGATGTGTGGAGTATGGGAGGACAGTTATAAATCTCAGTACTCTATGATATAGTGGAATATGATAAGACAGTGATCGGAGGGTTGGGACAGGAAGGGGGATACCACTAGACTACATGGGAGGTTATTGTTAGTTCAGTACAGTGATCAGTGCTATGGGAGGGAAGGGGGGTTACCACTGGATCACCAGGGTCTATTGTGTGAGCGTGTGCACTGTCCACCCATGGCCAGCAGCTGCTGTGTTGCGAACTGCAATACAGTGGCCCACCAGTGGGTGAACTGTACTTGAGTCTTTTTTTATGGCTCAACTTTGAGCCCAGGTATGCGGCACATCTTAGGGTTATGCCAGCAGCTGTGCCACACATCCTGGGCTGAATATCAGAATGTGCCGCATATGCATCGGCATGCCCCCTGGAGATGTGCCACATACATTATCTTTGCGCCCCAGCACATTGGTAATTGCGCTGCACAATTCCCTTTTTTGAATATTGCCCCAGGACACAGTTCTGGGGTTGTGTTGGTGCAACTCAGTTGCGCCAAGTGCAGCTCCCTTTGAATATCTAGCACCAGGTATTTATATGCAGATTAGTGATTGGGAAAGGCACACTGAATCAAGGCTTGTTTCAACAGTAGGTGTTGTTTATATGCAAATTAGTGACTGGGAAAGGCACACTGAGTCGAGGCTTGTTTCTACAATAGGTATTTATTTATATCTAAATTGGTGTCTGGGAAAGGCACACTGTGCCAGTGCATGTTTCAGGTGTGACCTCAGTAAGGGTACAAGAAGTTGCTTAACAGGGTTAGAGGGGGGAGAGATGATGTGGCTAGGTTAGTTGTTCCAGACAGAGAGGAAGTAGAGTAATAAGGGTCCAAGAGTCAGAATAGTGGAGTGACAAGGATAACCTGGGGTGTGGGGTTGGGAGTGGAGAACAATAAGTCAAATAAAAAGAGAATGTACTCCGTCAACATTATTAGGCCCGCTTGATTCCTGGTATACTATGCAAAAGTATGATTTTTTTTTTCTATGAGGAGGCTCAAGATTTTTTCCAAATTTGAGGGATGCTCAGATCTGTTCCATGGCTTGGGGAATGCTCACTGTCACAAAGTGTGAGAACTAATGGGCTACAGTTAGAGTAACAAACAGTGAATGAACTGGGTACATCCATCAGACTTGGGTTTAATTCCCACAGCCTCCACTTACTGAGTGACCCTGAGCAGGTCATTTAATCTCCCCAGTGCTCGTGGGTCACCCCTGAAAACAGGCATTTCTGCATAGTGCGCCTTACCTTGTTTACAAAGAATATAAAAAAAATACCAATATATGTTTACTGCAGCACACAGTAGTCAGGGTACCCTGTAATTTACTTGAGTTTTACTCGGGATGCAATGATTGTGTTTAGGTAAAGATACATGTTCAGATACATTTTATGTGTTTTATATGCTTGTTTGTAGACTGTTGTCAGGTTTTTATTGTATTCTTTGCACGTGGGCATCTAGGTTGTAGATTGCTAAGCGCATGATCACTGTTACCAACTAGCTTATTCAAGTTTATAATCAGCAGAGCCATCCAAAATCCTCAGTTGTTTGAATGAAAACTAGTCTGAATGAAAGTATGCTCACAAGGAAGAAATTGCCTAACCACTTACAAAAAAAGGCTTTTGTAGTTAGCACTCCATTTATGTGAATGGGATAATTTGCACCTTTTCTCCCACCTGCTGTTTCAGTCTCTGTGGCAGCAAAACGTTTTCTGATAGACTGCTTCAACACAAATCAAATGTTAAGTGTTTAAGTTGTACTTATGCTTGGCCAGTGGATTTTGAAACCAAACTAGACAAGGATTCAGAAGGAAGCAGGGTAACATAAAACCCTTCCCCCATCTTGCACTGCATTGTTTCAGCTAAACCCAAGTCTGCATGCAAAACTTGTCAATATATTTGAGAGTATTGTATTGAAAATGTTAACATTTTTTACACAGTTCAAAGTAAAAACTTGCGGGTACAGCTGCAGTTAGTTAAGAATGACCGCACCAAGGGTATCAGTGCCATGGACAATTAAAACAATACAGCAAAGTAAACAAGGGTGTTCAGTGTCACAAACACAGTCAGACAGGTCAGGCCCTCTGCTCCCACAGTGCCAACCTCAGAGCACAATAGTGTGAACAGGTAACAGACAGGGTAACCCTCCTGTCTGCTTTTGGGTCTGAATCACCTTTAGTCTCAAGTTCTGGGGGGGGGATTCAAACTGTGAACCTTATGCTAGCATACCCAATAAACAGGCTCAGATATGTACCCTCTTTGGGGATTGCGATATAATCTTTCACCAGGGACACCCAGTCAGGCTTCCAAAATTAACCCTTTTAATTCTATAAGAGACCTTAGGTATATTCATACCTCTTCCCAGTTTAGTAACACCATCAAGCCCTTCAAACAGCTGTCAGACTTAACCACATCTACTGTACATCTCATGCAAAAAGAACTTGGAAGACACACCCAGGTAGTATCTTGAAAAAAATGTACTTTACTAAAAGATGATAAAAATATGAAAAATGTAAACACAGGACAATATATCAAAGAGCTCAAAATCACATAAAAGAACAAGGAAAGATTGCAAAACAAAACTCATACCACAATACATTTAGATGTCTGCTATCTAAGGTATTACCACTGGAAGTGCATTTTAAAGTTAGATCAGAGAGCTGTCTCTCTCTCTCTCTCTCTCTCTCTCTCTCTCTAGAGTCCCAAAATGATATACTGTATAAGCATTTCAGACACAAGTATCAGTTTAGACTCTGTGTCTCCACACCCCTTCTGTGAGTCATCTAGCTCCTCCTTTTAGAATATAAAATTACAAAAAATGATTTCCAGTCAGAAGGTTTTTTAAATAATGTGACTTCAGAAGAAAAAAGACATTTCCTAAATTATGACAGTCTTTAATCAAGCCTTTCCTTTGAACTGGTGGCTGGTTCTTGTTTTCCCAAGGAGATCAAAGGGTTTTACGATGTTTTAACACATTGCTGTTACCAATAGGTTCCTCTAGGAAATCATAAAAGTTTATTAAGCATATCCTCTGGCAGATGTCCAGAGCCTTAAATAAGAACAGACAGAAAACTCTAGGTTTCCCCTTTACTGGTCAGTTTCACACATTCTCTGGTCAGTTTACATATCCTGTAGCTTCACTGAAACCTCTGGGGGAGGGGCACCCATGGAAGAATGGGCTGTGTTATGTGAGACAATCACATACTATATTTTTCAATTACAAATATCATACAATAATCATAACCAGCTGGCCAAGCGTCACAATCCTCCCCACCTAGACTGAATTTGGGGGCTCTGTCCCCTGCATGGGATGAGCTTACCAAGTCAGTTCACTCCTCATATAGACATGACAAGCCATCTGCATTCTGATCGGTCACTCCAGCCCTATGTAAGATTGTCATGTCATACCCTTACAAGGCAAGACTCCATCTTAATAGTCTACCATTAGTTTTTCCCATTTGTGTCAGCCAAACCAGGGGGCTGTGGTCAGTTTGTACCTCAAAATGCTGCCAATACAAGTATGGCTGTAACTTCTTTTGGGTCCACACTATGGCAAGACACTCTTTTTCCACAGTAGAGTAAGCCTTCTCCCTGGGAAGTAACTTTTTACTCAGGAACACTACAGGGAGATCTTTCCCTTGGTTGGATGTCTGACTCAGTACTGCCCCAATACTCACGTCTGAGGTGTCAGTCTGGACTATAAAGGGTCTGCTATAGTCAGGACTTGTTAACACAGGAGCACTGCACAGTGCCTCCTTCAGTCTGGTAAAGGCTTTTTCACAGGCTGGTTCCCAGGTAATTTTCTTAGGCATCCTTTTCTTTATCAGGTCAGATAGGGGAGCAGCCAGGGCACTGTAACTGGGTACAAATTTCCTATAGTACTCTGCTGTCCTGAGAAAACTCCTGACCTGCTTCTGCGTTTCTGGCCTGGGCCATGTCTTGATCTATTTTTACTTGGTTAGGACAGAGCTGCCCCAGCCTACAACATGCCCGAGGTATGCCACTTCAGCCATGGCCACCTGGCACTTTTCAGCTTTGACAGTAAGGCCAGACCTCTGTATCCTGCCAAGCACTTCCCTAAGGTGGGACAGGTGTTCCTCCCAGCTGACACTAAAGATGGCAATGTCATCCCGATATGCCACGGCATACTTCTCAGCACCATTTAACACCTGGTTCTCCAACCTTTGGAAAGTGGCTGGGGTGTTCTTCATTCCAAAAGGCATTACTTTAAATTCAAATAAGCCTATCAGAGTGATGAAGGCTGACCTCTCCCTAGCTCTGTCAGTTAACTCTACCTGCCAATGCCCCTTTGTCTGGTCAATAGTCGTAAGGTATGTCGCCCCTCCCAGCTTGTCCAGGAGTTCATCCGTCTGGGGTATCAGGTGGGTGTCTGACTTTGTGACTGCATTCAGTCCATGATAGCCCACACAGAAATGAGTAGAGCCATCTGGCTTGGGTACAAGGACTATGGGTGAGGCTCAGGGGCTGTGGTATCACTGGATTACCCCTAAATCCAGCATTTCATCCACCTCTCTCCTAATGCCCTTTTGGACAGCCTCTGAAACCTGATATGCTGTCCACCGTATGAGCTTTCTGTGTCCCTGTCTCCACATCGTGCATTGCTAAGCAGGTTAGTCCAAGCTTGGCGCTAAACAGTGGGGCAAAGTCTGCTAAAACCTCCCTTACTTCCTGCATCTTGTCCGGGGCCAGCTGGGGTGACAATTTAACTGCTTCCACAGAGGACTC
Organism: Neoceratodus forsteri; assembly: GCA_016271365.2. Lineage (NCBI taxonomy): Eukaryota > Metazoa > Chordata > Ceratodontiformes > Ceratodontidae > Neoceratodus > Neoceratodus forsteri. The sequence continues at coordinate 908,638,425 of CM057452.1, forward strand.
CCACTTGCTTTCTTCCAGCAAGTCCAGAAGGGGGTCTTCTTTGCCCATCCCCTCCCCAGGACTACATACTGCATACACCATGTCAGCCCTATTAGCATATGGCTTCGTCACGTTGACATGGTACATTCTTTCAGTATGTCTTCTGTCAGGTAACTCTATGATATAGTTCCCATCATGTACCTTTCTAACTACTTTGTACATCCTGCCCACTCAGCCTGCAACTTGTCTTTCTGGACCAGGATAAGGACCATGACTTTCTGACCCACAATGTACAAGCGTGTTTAGTCTGCCCCGTCTCTGCGGTTGTACCACACCTTTTGTTTTTGTTGGGCAGCTGCCTGGTGGCTCTGGGCTGTCCCCATAAGTACCAACCTCAGAGTGCAATAGTGTGAACAGGTAACAGACAGGGTAACCCTCCTGTCTGCTTTTGGGTCTGAATCACCTTTAGTCTCAAGTTCTGGGGGGGATTCAAACTGTGAACCTTATGCTAGCATACCCAATGAACAGGTTTGGATAAGTACCCTCTTTGGGAATTGCGCTACAATCTTTCACCAGGGGTACTCAGCCAGGTTTCCAAAATTAACCCTTTTAACTCTATATGAGACCTTAGGTATATTCTTACCTTTTCCCAGTTTAATAACACCATCAAACCCTTCAAACAGCTGTCAGACTTAACCACATATACATCACATGCAAAAAAACTTGGAAAACAAACACATCCAGGTAGTATCTTAAAAAAATGTACTTTACTAAAAGATGACAAAAATATGAAAAATGTAAACACAGAACAGTATATCAAAGAGCTCACAATCACATAAAAGAACAAGACAAGATTACAAAACAAAACTCCTACCACAATACATTTAGATGTCTGCTATCTAAGGTATTACCTCTGGAAGTGCGTTTTAAAGTTAGATCAGAGAGCTGTGTCTCTCTCTCTAGAGTCCCAAAATGATATACTGTATCAACATTTCAGACACAAGCATCAGTTTAGACTCTGTGTCTCCACACCCCTTCTGTGAGTCATCTAGCTCCTCCTTTTAGAATATACAATTACAAAAAATGATTTCCTATCAGGAGGTTTTTTAAATAATGTGACTTCAGAAGAAAAAAGACATTTCCTAAATGATGACAGTCTTTAATCAAGCCTTTCCTTTGAACTTGTGGCTGGTTCCTATTTTCCCAAGGAAATCAAAAGGTTTTACCACATTTTAACACATTGCTGTTATCAATAGTTTCCTCCAGGAAATCATAAAAGATTTTTAGGCTTATCCTCTGGCAGATGTCCAGAGCCTTAATTAAGACCAGACAGGAAACATTAGGTTTCCCCTTTACTGGTTAATTTCACACATCCTCTAGTCAGTTTACATATCCTGTAGCTTCGCTGAAACCTGGTGGGGGTACCCATGGCAGCACAGGCTATTTTATGTGAGACAATCACATACTATATTTTTATATTACAAATATCATACAATAATCATAACCAGCTGGCCAAGCATCACATTCAGCACCTGATAAGACTGTATTGTACAGAAGTACATGTCTACACAAATGGAAAGTCCAGGCTGTGAGATCCAGTGTTAAGCGCTTTATTCTGTGTAAATATCAGCAATAAATACAGGTTAAAATCTCATGATAAAGCGTGGAGCCCATTCCAAAATATTCAGCAGGCTTCACCCATAACAAACATTTTGTGCCCCACTCCCAATGACATCAGCACGTCTTGGTCACCTGACACATTTCACATATATGCTTTCTCAAAGGATGTAGTTTTTCAGTGGCCCTGCACATGGAGAACTGGACTAGGCAGCAGGGTGGCAGTGCCAGGTGTTCAGTTTAACTGCTCCTGCATCTAACTCTTCATTCCCTCAGCTGATGTGACTGCTTGCCAACCTGAAAGTAATGTTTTTGTGTAGGAAAAGTATATGCCTAAACAGTTTTTCACACTAGTTGATTTAAAAACAACAACATAAAAAGTTAAGTCTAGTTGGGCTGGGCAGTGTGGGCAGGAGTGCCAGGTTTAAAGTTTAATGGCTGTGCATCTAACGCTTTGATCAGCTGATGCAACTGCTCTCGCACTGCATGATTAAAACCCTCAAAAAGCTTAGTATCAGCACACTTGGAGAATCAGGGGGCAGTGTTCAGTCAAGTGTGCAAACATACAAACATATGAAAATGCCAGCAAAAGCAGGTCTTACAGTCTATCAAGTTTGCTCAATTGTGCAACTAGCCTCTCAGCTTGCAGCTGCCCCATCCTCCCCACCCCTCTTCATCATAACCCCCCTCACCCTATCCCAACCCCTCTTAAAGTCACCCACCATTCTGCAGAACACCACCCCCTTGAGCAGAGCATTCCACCTGTCCACCACCCTTTCCATGAAAAAAATGCCTCCTGATTTCCCTCCTGAATCTTCCCCATCCAACCTCAACTGATGCCCTCTCGTTTCCTTCCCCCCCTCTTCTAAGCTGGAAAATCCCTTCTGTATTAACCTTATTTATCCAACTGAGGTATTAAAATGTCTCGATCATGTCCCCATATCCTTCCTCTCCTCCAGGGAATACATGTTCAGCTCTGCTAATCTCTCCTCATAGGATTACTACTCAAATCCCTGGATCATGTTTGTGGACTACATTGTTGCTACTGCCATCACACCTGTGGGATGTGGGCCGTAGTGCTTCTGCATTCACCACTGGGGGATGGAGCTGCAGTGTAGATGGTGCCATCACACTTAAGGGATTGAGGCCAAAGTGTTGCTATTCTCACCCCTGAGGAATGGGGGCCATAGTGCTGCCGCCATCAATCCTGAGGGACAAAAGCTGTAACGTTGTTGCCGTTACCCCTCAGGGACAGGAGCTGTAGTGCTGCTCTTGCTGCTGCCACCATCACCATCAGAGATGGGGGTCATTGTGTTTCTGCTGTTGCCATCAACTCTGATGGATGGGGCCATAAATGGGGGTCATGGTGCTGCTGCTTTCACATATGAGGGTTGATCAACTCAAGATGCCAAACATTCAAATAGCATGAGGGAGGGAATTCCAGGTGAATGTGGATGGAAAAGCAAAGGATATCCAGCCAACTGCCAACTGAGGGTTTAAAGTTACAAGTAGGAGGAAGGGAGGCAGACTGTAAGTATGCTAGGAATGCCTAAGTTTGATAAGGTCACCCAGGCTAGGGGAGACCAGCTTATACATTACGCACAGGGTAATGTACTGAAACTTAGTCTCAAGAGGTGACCAGCCCAGTAATGAGTGGATATTTATTTATTTATTTATTGAGAATATCGGATTACAACCTTTGAGTCATGGACTCATTTCCAAAGGCTTCACGTCATGGTACAAAAACATAATAAAGGCAGACATTTATACAAAATTACAGTGGGGGTAGGGAAAGAGATAACAACAGGGCAAACAATGTGTATAAAGTAGCAGGCAGTATACAATATTACATCAAGAGTAGGAGACAAGATAAACAGCATGGCATATAAAAAAGTTGCTAGTCCTATACAGTTGGGTAGCTTTACAAGTCCTTCGAGGAGCTTGTGAGCATCTGTGAACTGTATAGTCAGAATATAGTATAGCTAGGGCCCCTAGTGTTCTGTGGCAGAATTTTCTGATTTCTTCGGCAGGGCTCCTAGACTTCTGTGGAAGCATTTTCTGATTTCTGGGTGCCATAGGAAAGGAGAGGGAGGAGTGTGGACATTGCTATTTTTTTGCACGAGGCAGATGATAGGAGAGGACGGAGGCAATACAACAGACCTATATTCTGGCTGAGGTACATGCTGAACTTATCATAGAGTTCATTGTTTTTAATAACTATGAGAACTGATGCACAATACTAGACAACAAAACTATTAAAATACATGGTAGTTCAGAAAAAAAATTGTTAAACAAAACTTACAAAACAAACACAGGTAAAAACGGATTTTGGCTATGCAGGCACCAGTAACAATACCAGTTTTTCCATTTAAGAAAATAGATCTCAGCTTTTTTCAACTGTAGTAAACCAGTGTGTCCCTGGAAATCCCACTCTGGGGGCTAACATGTCCACCCTGGGGTCTGGAATGACAAGCCTAGGGTCAGAGTGCCCATGCTGGAAAATGGAAGGACCACCCTAGCTAGGGCCATAATGCCTACACTGGAAGAAAAAATGGACACCCTTGGGGATGGAATGACCATCATATGGTTGGAATGCCCATTCTGGGGGCTAAAATGACTACCCTTGGGCCAAATTATTACCAGCTTAGTATGTTTTTCTTGGTAAAACCTTTGAAATACATAATTACGTAAATACATTTTCTATCCTCTGTGTCTGAATGGCCGCCCTGGTCCTGGAGTGTTCATGCTCTGCCTAAATTATCAACTTATGGCTAGAATGCTCACACTGTGCATCAGTGTCCACCACAGGTGCTGGAATGCCCACCTAGGGGACCTGATTAACCATTCTAGAGCTGTAATGCTGACACTAGGGGCCCGAATGACTATTCTAGGAGCCAGAATGTCTACCCTGGGGGCACGAAATAACCATTCTATGGCTGAAGTGGCTGTCCTGCATGATGGAATGGACAGCCTAGGGCAAGAATGCTCAACCTGGGGACCAGAATCCACAAGACTCCAGGTTGCACCTGGAAATGAGCCTCGGCTCAGTGTGTTTTTCCCAGTAACCAAAATTGTAAATAAAAATAAATAAATAAAATAAAGAATGCCCACTCTGTGGGACAGAATGACAACAAAAGGGCCTGAATGGCCACCTTGAAAATGAAATGATCAGCTGTGGGCCAGAATGATCACAAATGGGCCTGAAAGGCCCCTTTGGTAGCCGGAATAACCATCCTAAGGCCTGGATGGCCACACTGGGAATGGAATGACCAGCCTAGTGCTGCATTGTTCACCTTGATGGCTAGAATAACCACACTGAGGACCTGAATGCCAACTCAGGAGGAAGTAATAACCACCCTTGGGTCAGAATGGCGACTATGGAAAAGAGAATCACCAGCTTTGGACTGGAATGCCAACCTTGGTGGCTAGAATGTCCACCCTGCGGGCCAGAATTATTGTACTAAAGTCCAAAATGACCACCCTGGAACCAGGATTACCACTTTATGAGCTGCAATAATCACCCTGGGGGTGGAATGAACACTCTGTAACAAGAATGGCCATCCTGGGGACTGGATTGACCAGCCTTGGGCCAAACCACTCCTTTTGAGGATGAAATTACTCCCTTTAGGCCAAAATAACCACCTTGGGGCTGGCATGCCCACGATGGGGGTTGGAATGACCAGCTTAGGGACACTATGACCACCCAGGTGGATGGAATAACTTCCAGTGTCAAGAATGCCCCCCATGGGGGCCAGAACAACCACCCTAGGGTGGCTGGCAGTATAGCTTAGAGGTAAGAGTAACGAGCTGTGAATGAGCTTAGTACATACTGCAGATCTGGGTTTGATTCCACTTTCCACAATCTGCACTTGTGTACTGTGTGATCCTGAGAAAGTCACTTAACCTCCTCAGTGCTCCCAGTTCACCCCTGAAAACAGGCATTGGGCCTAGTGGGCCATCACAGTTACCAAAGAATTAGAAAAAAGACCATTATGGCCTCAATGTCCACACTAAGGGCAGGACAGCCAGAACAAGAACGACCGCCTTAAGGCTGGAATGGCCCCCATGGGAGGCAGAATGACCAACCTATCCCCAGAATTGCCACCCTAGAGGACTGAATGAGCCTGGGGTGAAATGGACTACCTGGGGCCAGAATGACCAGCCTTGATCCAAAATGCCCACCCTGGGGCAAGAATGACACCCTCAGTGCCAGAATGACCACCCTGGGAGCTAGAATGAAAACCCTAGAGTTGAAATAAACCCCCTGGGCTAGAATACCCACTCTCTGTGTCTGAATGACCACATTGGGGCAGGAATGACAGATCTCTGCCTCCGTGGAAAGCTTATGGCTAGAATAGCCACCCTTGGCCTCGCTGCCCATGCTAATGGCTGGAATGCCCACTCAGGGGGGCAGAATAATTAGCACAGAACTAAAATGACTACCCATCAGGATAAAATGACCACTCTGAGGCCAGAATTCCCACCCAAAGGACAGGAATGGCCACCCTCAGGCATGGAATGGACATATTAGGGGGAACATTGCCCCACCTAGGCTGGAATGGCCAAGCTGGGGGACAGAGTGACAACCCTAGGAATAGCATACCCACTCTAGGGACAGAATGATCAAAATACACAAACTGAAGGGATGTTCCATATTTGTGATGCACACAACAAAGGATACAATGAGGGAATTTTCCACAACTGCAGCCTAACCCAATGTTTCACCCAAGTATTCTGACAAAGCCTAAAGTACCTGGGTGAAACAGTGGGTGAGTTTGTGGAGGCTATCTTTCTTCTTGTAATGAAATCACGCATACACAACAAGGATATTTTTGACTTGAGGGGTTTCCATGGTAACCAGAGACCTCAACAGCACAGCTTGAGAGGTCTGTTGCTATGGAAACCTCAAGGGCTATACCCATACTCAGTGCCTGAATGGCAACCCTTGGCTCAGAATGTCTTTCTAAGTGGCCATCATATGGCTGGAATGCCCACTTTGTACCTCAGTGCTCATCTTAGCACTGGAATGACCACCCTGGAGACTGACTGACCAGTCTAGGGCTGGAATGCCCATGCTGGACAATGAACTAACCATCCCTGAGCTAGACTGGCCACCTTGGGGATGAAAAGACCGCCCTAGGGCTAGAATGCCTACCCTGGGGTGGACAGACCATCCTAAGGCTAGAATGCCCATTCTGGTGGACACAATTGCCACCCTAGGACCACAATGGACACCTTGGGGACAGAATGACCAGGTTGAGGCCAAAACTACTACACTATAGCTAGATTGACCACCATAGGGAAATAGAATGGCCAGTCTAAGGCTGGAATAGACACCATAATGGCCAGGATGACTAGCCTTGGTCTGGAATGCCCACCCCAGGGGCTGGAATAACTACCCTAGGGACTGGAATGGCCAACCTGGGGATACAATTGCTACTTTGTGAGCAAGAATGACCATCCTAGGGACCAGAATGAGCACTCTGAGGGCCATAATGAAAATCCTAGGGCTAGAATAGACATCCCAGGGCCAGAATGCCCACTCTTTGTTCCTGAATGACAACCCTCGGGCAGGAATGTCCAAGCTCTGCCTCAATGGCAACCCTAAGGCCAGAAAAGCATGCCGTCTGTCTCAGTGCTCACCCCTGGGGCAAATATGTCCATTGAAAGGACCGGAGTGACTACCCTGGAGCCAGAATGGGCAACACGGAAGCCAGAATGGCTCCCACCGCCCACCCTTGTGTGCCAGAATAGCCAATTTGGAAGCCAGAAAGATCACCCTAGGTCTCAAATGGCCATCTTGGGTGACAGAATGACCAGCCTTGGGACAAAATGCAGTTTGCAGGGTCAATGACCATGCCATTCTTTAACAGTGGGTCTTCTGTGAAACCCAAGAAGCGCTGGATGAGGCAGTCCATTACACGTTTACAATCACTTCACGTTCCTTTGCAAGGGCTGAAAGAGCATCCCTTATTTCCCCTTGGAGCACAGTTTCTTTAAACACTGCTGTCCCTTCCTCATTAATAACTACTTCTTTCCTGAACTTGGCCAGTGCAGTTCCATCCTATGCTGTTAGATTTTCTATTTCCAAGAGTACTGTACTGACAATGCCCATTACAATGGGAAGGGATACATGGGCATCCTGAAATGCATGGGAGACTATTGAAACACCTGTGAGTATGTCAGAACAGAAGTGTGTGAGTATCAGAAATTTTACATTGCATATTTGTTTTCAAAGTCCCTTAACTTTCACCTTATCTGCTGCTGGAATATCCCGTCTGGTGTCAGACACAAGCTCATCCCAGTGACCCAGTATGCTGCTGCAATTATGAAGCGCAGCATGGAGAGAACCCTTTTTTATGTGAGAGCTATTGTGTTCCTTGTGATTTTTTAAACACGATGCAGGTGGTTTGATTAGCCTCAGCCACTCTTTTTAACTATCTATAACATTTTGGTGAGTTCTCATAAAAATACAATATTGATATTAATATGAGGCCAATGATCTGCGAAAAATAGGTGTTCTTAAACACATTTTTTGCTGCTAATTCAAGCCTGTGAGAAACCCAATGAATGAGAAGAAGCCATTTGCACTCTTCTTTCAATAATGCTATCAAACCCTTATTATGTCCAAAGTTGATGGAGGTACCATCTGCTCCTGCACCAATGCTGGATGACTGTTTTAGGTCAACTGTGTCCTGCCCCAACAACTGTGAGTATGCACAGAGACAAACCTGCTCCCCGGGAGCCTTCTGGGTCAAGAGGGCAAACGAGCAGCCCTCCCCCACAGCCAACGGACTCTTCCCAAGCCCCATGCTGATTGCCCCCTGCAAAAGGTGCAGAATTCAAACCGAAAAATCTGCACAGGTAAAGGAGACCAGGACGAGTGAGGAGTGCAAATGGCAGAGCGCCATTTTTACTGAAAGACTTCAACTTTATTTTCAGTCACCACATGAGTGCTGATTGTTTTTTTCCCTCAATTTTTCTCCCTCTATACTTGTGAATTGTAAGGAAGTAGCAGAGCACCTTAATAGTAAAACATCAAATGCCATAGTAAGCTCATTCTGTGACCGTGACCTTTATTTTAAACGGAATCAGTGAAACTTGTAGTGCCAGAGAAAATATTTTTCCTGATTACCCAAGTCGCTAAACTTCTACTGCCTTTGCACCTTTTAACCTTACAAACCCCAGTGCCTGCAAAAACTGCTTTGTCTCCACCTGAGCCCTCTTTGTTTAGAAAGTCCTATAATGAGCTTAACAAGGGCTGGGCTAAAATAACCTTAACTACATTGAATATGTAATCCCCACCCCTAATGCTTCTTTAGTCTGCTGCTTTGAGTAGGATCTGTATAAAAGCCTTACCTTTTTCCTCCTTCTCTGAAGAGACAAACCTGCTCCCTGGGAGCCTTCTGGGTTGAGAGGGCAACTGAGCAGCCCTCCCCTACAGCCGACAGACTCTTCCCAAGCCCCACGCTGATTGCCCCCTGCAAAAGGCGCGGAATTCAAACCCAAAAATCTGCACAGGTAAAGGAGACCAGGATGAGTGAGGAGTGAAAATGGCAGAGCGAGGACCCCACCGCCCCCACCACCACCCTTGGTCATCACTCCTTTTTATAGGATAAAGCACCTGACTGAAATTAACCTATGAGATGACTTTTCCATTTGCAGGTTATCACAGCTGTCCACTAGTGGCCGCTATAACAAAAGGAGCTTCTGGCTACTGTGCCCAACACAAAACTCCAATACCCCTTCTAGTGGCGTTTAGCCATCACTGCACCTGCTTTCTCTAATCCCAACCTTTTTGCACCACCTGCAAATTACAGTGCAACTTGGGAAGTATCTCTGTCTCTCCCTACCAAGTTGCCTGATACCCACAAAACTGCCAGTTGTATCATAAACTAGGTAGTCAGAAATTAATTTATAATACCAAGCATGCTGCTGGGCATACTTCTAGGGAGTGGCTATATCTTTCTTACACTATATACAGACCACCTAATGTTAAACTCCAAGGTGAATTATAGTCTACCACCTGGCCTCATACTAACTCATTATCCCTGTGTCTATCCTCAATTAAGCCACTACCCTAGCCTGCTTATTCTGAACAGTATCAGGAATAATGGTTGTTGCTACACCTGTGCAACACTCCTCAAATTAAACAAACTCCTATCTTTACAACGCCCATCCAAGGCGTTCTGGAAGGTATGGTTTCTCCTAAAGCTCCTGCTAGCAGGGGATATTGAAACAAACCCAGGTCCGCCCTGCACAAATATCCCAAATGTAACTCCCCTCTCTGCCCTGCTGGACCAACACTAAATGGCTGAAACTGGTGTATATCAATATTAATATTCTCAGACCTAAACTGCAAGAGCTCAAAGCCTGGGCAGACTTACATGCCCCTGACATATTAGCCATCTCTGAAACATGGCTGAAACCCATGATCTTAGCACACAAGATTAGGATCCCTGGATTCAAAACCTTCCGAAATAGAATAGGAAAAAAGGGTGGAGGGGTTATCATATATACTAAGGAATCACTAACGGTGTCCTTAGCAGAGATTCCAGCAAAGGCAGATGAGGGCTGTGAAACACTATTTGTAAAAGTACTACTGGGGGGTACAAAGCCACTACTAATAGGATGTGTTTACCACCCTCCTAAGATTGCGACGGAAGCACTAAAGGCCCTTACTAAGCTTATCCCTGCCCTGCCTCCCCATAAGAAAATAATCATGGGTGACTTTAATCTCCACTGGGGCCCCTCGACTAAGACTGACATTAAATCCAGCTTGCTAGAGGCCAAGCTTACCCAACCGATCCATGAACCAACAAGACTGAATTCGAAATCCGGAAACCACACCACCCTTGATTGGCTATTGGTGTCTAACCCCAATAGATTCAAGCTGGCCGGTACTTTTGCAGACTCCTTAAGTGACCACGCCCCCATCTTTGGTATATGGAAAAATTACTATCCAGCTCCACCTCCCCGTACCTTTCTGGCACACGACTACTCCAATTTCGATGCTACGTCCTTCCGGGATACCCTGTCGGGAATTGACTGGGCTCAAATTAATCTTGCCCCCAGCCTGGGCTCTGCCCTGGCCTTTTTCACCAAGAATTTCCTCTCAGCTGCCAATAAACACGCCTCTCTAAAACAAATGAGAGTCAAAGGACAACAGTCAACATGGCTGACACGTGATCTAAAAAAAATAATGAGAGAAAGGGACAGGGCCTGGGGCAGGTACAAGTCCGCTAATTTAACCAATGACTGGGTCCATTACTGAATGCTCAGAAACTCATGTAAAAAAGATTTAAAACAGGCCAAGCGACAGTACCTTAAGAACCTACAAACAAAAAGTCTCTCTAACCCCAAGAAATTCTGGTCCCAAATAAACACACTCCTGAAAGGCCACCACACGCAAAATGCCTGTGACATTGTTGTGGGAGATGTCCACAACACAAACCCACAAGATGCTGCAAATGCCTTTAATGAATTCCTCACTGACCTTGGCAAGTACAGGGTTCATCCCTGCAGCCCAAAACAGCCATCTTCGGATGACTCGTTGAATCTCCCCTCATCACCTAACTTTCACCTTAGGTTAACATCAAAAACTGAGGTCCTAAAGCTCATTAAGAGCATTAAGACAAATGGTTCACCAGGCTATAACAAGGTTGAACCCAGGTTACTCAGACTGGCTGACCAAGAAATTGCCGTGCCAGTCATGTGGTTGTTCAATAGGTCGCTGATGGAAGGCAAAGCCCCTCAGCTTGGAAAACAGCTTTGGTTACCCCAATCCCTAAGGGAGGACCCAGTGAGCTAGCTGAAAACTATAGACCGATTTCTATTCTCTGCACACTAAATAAAATGCTTGAGAGAATTGTATACCAACAAGTCCAGGCATATGCTGAACAACATAGCCTCCTCACTCCATGACAACATGGATTCAGAAAACAACATGTTACTGATACTGCCCTGGTGAGTCTAACATCCAACATCCTTGCTGCCCAAGACAAAGGCCAACTTACTGGTGCGGTCTTCATAGACCTTACCAAGGCCTTTGATCTAGTAGACCATAAATTGCTCATCCAGCAGCTTAGCTCTCTCGGACTGGACAACCACTCAACACAGTGGTTTAAAGATTACTTGCAAGATAGATCTCAGATAATCAGATGGTAAGGGGTAGAGTCAGGCAAGCGCTGCATTGCTGAGGGTGTCCCCCAAGGTTCAATACTGGGGCCCCTTCTGTTCTCCCTGTTTATCAACAACCTACCAAAGCACTGCGGCGGAGTGAAAGTGCCCCTCTATGCGGATGATGCAGTACTATACAGATCTGCTTCAAATGCTGTACAGCCAAACCAACTCCTGAACCACGATCTCTCCCTACTGGAAACCTGGTTCCTGAAAAATAGGCCTGTCCTCAAAGAAAAAAAAAACAAAGCCATCCTATTCAGACCCAGTAAATTGGGCCCCGACAGAACATGTCTACTATCCCCTTATATGTCCAGTGGCCATCCTATTGAGGTGGTGGATTGCATCAAATACCTGGGAGTCTATATCGATCAAGACTGCTCTTTCAAGGTTCATGTTGAACAATTAACCAAGGCGCTAAATCAAAAGCTTGGGCTCATGTACCATCTAACCCCTTTTCTCACTCAGGCATCCAGGCTAAAGGTAGCCACGGGCATGCTCCTGCCCACCATATTTTATGGTGCCATGGTGCTACATTCAATGCAAAACACAGAGATGCGAAAGCTAGGAAAATTGTACCACAGAATAGGACGCTTTGTCCTGGGAGCTCAACCACTAGAACACCACTGTAATATACTCGACTCACTGAATTGGCCCTCCCTGGAGGGCAGACTGGTTTACACTTCCCTATGCTTGGCTTTCAAGCTTCTACAAATGAATGCTCTCCCCAGCCTGAGTCATACCTTAGTACTCAAGCAGCCTAAAAGAACACTTAGATCCTCGTGTTGTCGACTCCTCCATGTCCCAAAAGTCCGAACAAGCCAAGGTCTTCGGTCATTCGAAAATTACATCCCGTCCCTATGGAACCTAGCAATCTTCAAGACTGCAGCTCCTTTGGGGGTTTTAAAAAAGGCCTAAAGATGTACCTTCTAGAGCTAAGCCTCTGTGCATGCCACCGCTGAGGATAGAAAACAGCACTCCACCTCTGATACTAAAAACCTGCCGCCTAACAGGTTGGTATCCTATTTCAGCTGAATCTTATCACTTCTGAAACACTTGAAATTGTAACCCGTAAAACTGACCCGATAAAAGAACCTTATGTAACTGCCACTGTTGTGAAACTAGTGTTTACCCCATGTTATTCTAAACGTTATCTAACCCGCCTGTGATTGTACTATATGTTCTGATTTTAATATCTGTATATGTGCACTTTCCCTTAAATTATTCCTACTTCTTATTGTACTGTTGACTGTAATTAACCCCGGGTCACCCCTGAAAAATGGACCATTACGGTCTCAGTGGGCCTACCCGGTCACCAAAATTTAAATAAAAATAATAAAAAAATATGTGATTGCAGACCTCAGACCACTTGCATCAGTAGACTCGACATCAATTAATCCTATAAACTTCATAGTAGATTGCCCATCTTCGAGAATTTTGGCATAAACAATCTCCTTCTCCGTGGTGGTCCTGTCAGTTGTCCCATCCATAAAGACGGAATGATTTCTGTATGGTGTTGCATTATCCTGTGAAATGACTCACAATTTTTTTTTTAAGTGATCGGTAATAGCTGCGACGAATGTGGCACACGCTTTCTCATTGGCATAAGCTTTGCCAGGTTCAACACCATGTCTCTTTTCCAGTGAAATTAGATTCCTGAATTTCAGGAAGAGGTCATTTTCTTTAGCCAGATAGTAGGCAATATCAAAAAGTTTCTTTAATTTGTATAGAGATTTTTTATTCATTTTTAAGATGCGTTTTTCTATTTCACTGCCTGCGGGCATATTATCAGCTAAAGAAGCAGCCAGTGCTTGTTTATGGCCTTGTGATACAGCATGCTTCTCACGGTTAGTTTTTTTCACATTGTTGATTCCACTGATGTACGAATCCACATTGCTCATTTTACCTGCTCTAGTTGCCCACTTTCTGATTATGTCTGGTTTCCCTCTGCAATACTTACACCAAATTTTGGTTGCAATCCTGTCTTTTGCTTCAAATTGTAACCATGACAAATCTGGATTTTCCCTTTGGCACTGCCATGAACGCACTGTGAATATTGCCATGAGTGCACTGAGGATACAAACAGGAAATGGCCTGTTTTTTTCTTTTTCTTAGTGTTAGCAGCCATACTAGTACCATCTGGTGGTGTTATGGTCAGTGTCATCAAAGAAGAGGATGGTTATTCTGTTGCATTAGGCCCAGGCTGCTTACGTTTTTGTGAGCGCTGAATCCAAAACTTAGAAGTGACATGATAACCACAATGGGAAGGAGATAGGTTGGGCCTTGATGTAATTGTAATTAAGAAAAGTTATTTCAGTATGAACAGCTTAACAGGATGAATTGAGATGCATGTGTAACCTCCACTGTTACCCGGGGTTACTAGAATCCCAGTAAGACCTAGTGGTAGGCAGGGAAGGCAGCTTGTGAAACTCCAGTTAAATGGATTTCACACTGTCTCACTCTGTTCTCAGTCTCAGCTGAGACTGAGGGATGAAATCACCATAGAACTATCGCAGATGCATGAGCCACATTGGAATCTGCAGTTGGGAGTTAGGTTAGAGTGTTGGGAGTTTTTGAACAGTGGGCAGCAGTTGTGTGTGAGCAGTCTTGAAGAGAGGAGCACAGCAGTCTGTGCACAGGCTCTTGGAACCTAAAGTTCTGAAATAGAGCTACTTCTAGGGAAAGGTGTGTGTTTCCGCCAAAAGAAGAACCCACTAAGCTGTTCGTGAAGTGGTGAAGACCACTGTTACGGGTCTCTGTGCCCCATCCCTGAGGGGATGGGGGTGTAAAAGGTTTGCCTGTTATTCCAGGGGAAACCTCCTGGTTCCGGCTAGGGGACAAGCTGCCTTATTTTTCTAAGTTGTGCTGCGGCACCAGAAGCTGTCAAGAATCGCCTGTAGGGCACCTGCAAACAAAGAGTGAGTTCTGCTCTTACATGGGGCCTATGTTTCACCTGAACTTTTGTAAAGTGGGGATTGGACTGCTTAATCAGTGGGAGGCCTAGAGGAATAGGCTAAGCCAAAGTAAAAGTATGTTCAAGTCTAGCACAAGGGAAAGTCAAGACATGTAGAGGAAATGTGCTATGCATTTACCCTTTAATCTACACTGCCAAGCTTTTCAGAGAGAGATGTTTAAGTATGTTCGAGTCTAGTACAAGGGGAAAGTCAAGACATGTAGAGGAAATGTGCTATGCATTTACCCTTTAATCTACATTGCCAAGCTTTTCAAAAAGAGATGTTTAATGTCCAGAGAAATGGCCAGGTATGGATTGTGGAAGCTAGAGGTGGGAGACCCCCCATCTTTAGTAACCAGGTTCACCTCTACGGATTTGCTCTGTGGCCCTTTTACTTTGCCTCAGGCATTTGGCCAGTGCTGAGGGAAGTACCAGATGTGGGATTGAAAGGAAATTTCCCTTAAGGAGTTGAAGGCTCTAAGGTGGTTTAGGGAGCCACCAGGAAAATGTGTCCATGTAAAATGGAAGGTGTTCGAGTGGTCGGCAGGGGAGCTGAGCCAGGAAACCCCAAATAGTGTACAAGTTGGGCTGTGTACCCAAAGCAGCATACAAGTCCGGGCTATGTGCCTGGTGGGTCCACAGCCTGAGGGCTGAAGTGTTGAGGAAATGTTCTGTTTCTCTTATCTGCATTACCAGGAATGTAGCCCCGTGGGGGTCCATCTATGCTTTGTTTGTTCAGTTTGGATGTGAATAAAAGCCACACTTTAGAATCCCATTCCTGGTTCAGGACATTACAGTTATTGCTTCCTGTGTTCGGATTTACTTGGGTGCCCCTGTGCAGAGTAGCCAAACCTAGCCCTTGTGGTATAATACAATGAAGAAAATTATTTCACTGTCTCTTTTTTGTTAAAATGCAACAATTAAGGGGCAGGAATTTATCTCACCACAGGAACTTCAGTGCTCAGAGGAGACATCCAGAGCAGATTAAACTTTGTCAAATATTTTAACCACATGGAATTATAAGAACAGGCAGGGATTCTGTTCCAAGGCTATGGCATCTTTATCAGAATGTGCTCACAGGGTTCAAGTAGTGTCAAGTGACGTCCAGAGCAGAAAAAACGTTATCAAATTTTTTTTTTAAACATGTGGGATTACAAGAACGACAAGGATTCAGTTCCCAAGGCTAAGGCATCTTTGTTAGAATGTGCTCACAGGGTCCGTGTAGTGTCAAGAGATGTCCAGAGCAGACAGAACTTGCCAAATTGTTTTTTTTTTTATGATTATTATAAAAACGTTGAATTACAATAACACAAGGCAAGGATATATCTTCCCCCAAAACTGTCAAAGAAACCACTAAGGCACCTTTCTTCTGTGGTCACAGCATCTGAACTACTACATCAGATTTATTTAATTTTTTTCTCCACAGTGTAGTCAAAGATAAAAGGTGGGTAAGGCTGCAGGAAGGAAAAAGTCTGGAACCTATCGCCCAGGCTACAGGCATCTTATTGTGCTCAAAGGGTCAGGGACACCTCAATGGTGTCTTTTTGTTTATTATTAGCTTTCCTTTATTTATTTATTTATTGAAATGTTTCACCAGGAAGGCACGCTGAGCAACAAGTTGCTTGTCTCCCGGTGTGACCTGGGGAGTAGGGAACAATGGGATATAATACAGAGAAATGTTACAATGTTGGAATACAGTTTGCTTACTTGCATACAGTGAGAGCAGGAGGGATTGCAGGTGAATAACATTGGCTAACAATGCAACAGTTAAGTATAGTAGATATGAAGACACATACAGCAAATTGGCAACAGTTGATGACAGTTGGTAACACTGGAACACATATAATAACTTGGCAACAGTATGTAACATTAGATGGTAAGGTGGCCCAATAGTAATTAGTAGCCATTAGTGTTATATAGATATTCAAGATTTACACTGATTGGAATAAAGAGAGGAAGAATGGAAGGAGGGAACAAAAAATTGCAGAGGGTAAAATGGAAGAAGGAAAGGAAATTTATGGAGAGACGCAGACAGGACATGATTTTCAAGACAAACAGAGATGACAGGGTGGACTAAAGTGCATGTAAGAAGGGTATAGGGGAAGGTTATAAGTGCTTAATTGAGTGTAAGGGTAGGCCAGTGTTCGGCTACATTAACCGGAAGGTGGTAGGAGAAGAGGAGAGGTAGTGTGTGTGGCATGGTGAATGAGAGAGAGAGGCATTGTAGGTGGGGGCTATCAAAAGGGAGCAAAGGGGGGCATTTGATGTTCAACAGTGTCCTGTTATTCCTATCTGGGCAGAGCAGTGGACAGCCCTACTGGTAGGACACCGGTTATAGGCAATAAGAATTGTTTTATATATACAGTAGTGCTGCGAGAGAGGGGGTGTTGGGGGAGGGATGTTGTGGAATAGGGTAGCAGAAGTCAACTATAGAGGGGGGTAGTACCCCACCAGTGTGCTGGGTGACCCTGCCTGCACAAGGCAGTGATCTAGCAGTGACTGAGGGGGTGCAGTAAAAGAAGAAATAGGGGAAAGGGGATAAGGTTGTTGCCCACCATGTGCTATGTTGTGCTCACATCCAGAACATTAAACAACTTTAGTGCTGTTTCAGATTAAATACACAGCTTATGTTCCTTGGCAGGAAACGTAGAAACATAGATTTTGATGGCAGATAAGGATCGCTTGGCTCACCCAGTCTGCCCATTTCCCTACCTAATGGATAAGCTGCAGATCCTAGTTAACCAGAAGCCTACTTCTTCCTACTCCCACCCCCTAGAATTGCCTTATGACTGTCCCATGCATGCTTGAATTCCACCACAACCCTCTCTGTGAAAAAATACTTCCTTAAATTACCTTTGAGCCACCCCCCTTCTATCTTCAAATTGTGCCCCTTTGTTCTTGCACACCTCTTTTTTTGAAAGATGCTACCCTCTTGGACTTTGTTGATTCCCTTGAGGTACTTGAAAGTTTCTATCATGTCCCCCCCCCTCTCCCTCCTTTCCTCGAGGCTATACATATTAAGCTCCTTAAGTCTTTCTTCATATGTCTTCCGGTGCAGACCCTGCACCATTTTAGTTGCCTCCTCTGGACAGCCTCCATCATGTCTATGTTCTTATGAGATTGGGTCTCCAGAACTGCACACAGTACTCCAGATGGGGTCTCACCAACTGTCTGTACAGAGGGATAATAACTTCCTGTTTTCTACTGGTGATGCCTCCCTATGCATCCCAGTATCCCCCAGCCCTCCTTGCTGCCCTCTCACATTGCTTGCCCACCTTTAGGTCATCTGATATGACTACCCCAGGTTCCTTTCCATTTTTGTTGTTGTTAGTATCTCACCCCCCATTGTGTACTCTTCCCCTGGGTTTTTGTTTCCCAGGTGCATTACCTTGCACTTCTTAGCATTGAATCTAAGCTGCCATACATTTGACCATTCCTCTAACCTTGCCAAGTCCCTTCCCATCCTTTCCACCCCACCTTGTGCATCAACTCTGTTGCAGATCTTTGTGTCATCTGCAAAGATCTTGGTCTCCTGCAAAATCAGTTAAGAGCACACAACTTGTGTGCTAAAATATAGAAAAGAAAAAATATAATATTTGAAACAGGAAGTTTTAATTCAGCCGTGTGCAGGCAGACAGAGATCTGCTCCCCCTCCCCCTCAGCAACTCGCTAAAACAAAAACAAAAGCAAGCATTTGTCAATGCCGAGTGTTGTCTTGCTGGAACTGGCATTGGTAGTGCAGGAGTTAGAGAGATGCATAATAGAAATGACACTGAAGTATTGAACTGATGCCAACCATACCCCCACCCTGCAGAGATTGACAGACATTGGGGTGTGCCTTTGGGTCATCAGCCATAACGCTCACGCCATTTCACCTCACCCTACCCTGCAGACACCAAGTGTTGGGGTGTGCCTTGGGGACTTCAGGGCTTGAGCTCACCCTATTTCATAAGGAAATACACTGACATGGGTGCAGTATAGAAAAATGGGGTGAACTTTGGGGCCAAAGAGTTCAAGGCACACCTCAATGCCTGTCACTAGCTGCAGGGTGGGGTTGGGGGTGGAATGGCATGAGCATTACAACTGACAATCCCACGTTGCATCCCTGATGCCTGTCAGTCTCTACAGGGTGGGGGCATTACAGTTGGAAACCCTAATGCCCTGGGGATTTGTTGGTATTTTCACTCCAGATTTTCAACATGGGCTTTTTGTGACCCCACCTCATGAACAGTGGCACTATCAGTTCGTTAGCTGAAAGGTGATCTTGCACACTGACTGCACCATTTGGTGCCACAGGTGCAAAAACACATTTTGGGCAGTATGTGAAAAAGGACAGCTGTACTGTTCATGAGGAAGTGTAAAAACATGGCAATGTTGAAAATCTGGAGTGAAAATACAAAAAATTGGAGAAGTCACACGCATGCATCGAAACTGCACAAAGCACACCTGTAATGCAATTATTTTGGGGATTTATTTTTAACCAAATTTTCAACATATGTATTTTGGAACCTCCACTCATGAGCAGTGGAACTGTGATTTTCTTAATCTGTCCTGAAAGTTGATATCCCACAGCGACCGTACCATTGTGCACCAGATATGCGAAAACATATTTCGGGCAAGATGTAAAAAATGACAGCTGTACTGTTCATAAGGTGGTGTGAAAAAAATGGCAATGTTAAAAATCTGTACTGCAAATATTAAAAATTGTCGAAGTTACGAGCGTGCATGGAAACTGCACAATGCACACTTGTAACACAATAATCTTTTTGGATTTTTCCACCAAATTTGAAACATAGGCTTTTTGGGACCCCACCTCATGAACAAAGGCACTGTTGTTTCATTAATTGGTCCCAAAAGGTGATTCCTTGCAGTGACCTCGAAATCACCTTTTGGGACCGTATATTGAGATGACAGTGCATGTGTTCATGAGGTGAGGTCCCAAGAACCCCATGTTGAAAATTTGGAGCCAAAATTCTAAAACATGGCTGAGATATCCACTTAAGTTGAAACCCCCCACTGATGCCATTATACAGCTTATCAGCATTTCTTAATTTTGCAGTTCAGCTTTGAAGAGCCCAGACGTGGTCCCGTTCCACCGAAGATCGCAGCGCCGGACCTCTGGATGTAAGTATGGAGTGAGGGGTGTGGAGAGGTGAGGTGCGCAGATGGTGGATGGGTGTGGGTTGGGGGAGTGGGTATCGTGGGCAGCGAGGGACCATTTTCTTTTTTCAGGTAAAAAAAACAGAGAAATCACAAGATGGTTTAACATAGAAACATAGAAACATAGAAGTTGACGGCAGACAAGGACCGCAAGGCCCATCCAGTCTGCCCATTTCTTTTTCTACCTTATAAATGTACCATCGGCCTTTGCTCTGTCAGTGACCTATCTATTCATAGTCATTTGTATTGCTCCCTTATGCCTATCCCATGCCTGTTTGAAGCCCTGCACTGTATTCATAGCCACCACTTCTTGTGGTAAGCCATTCCATGCATCTACCACCCTCTCTGTGAAAAAGAATTTCTCACATTCCCCCTTAATCGGCCTCCCCTAATCTCATGCTGTGTCCTCTTGTCCTGCTATTTTCTTATATTTAAACATGTTAGACTCTTTCACCTTGTTTATGCCCTTAAGGTGTTTAAATGTCTCGATCA
The DNA here is from genome assembly GCA_016271365.2 of Neoceratodus forsteri. Taxonomy (NCBI): domain Eukaryota; kingdom Metazoa; phylum Chordata; order Ceratodontiformes; family Ceratodontidae; genus Neoceratodus; species Neoceratodus forsteri. Next base: position 908,658,805 of record CM057452.1, read on the forward strand.
TATCACCTCTCCCTCCTTTGCTCAAGGGTATACATATTGAGCTCCGTTAATCTGTCCTTATATGTCTTCTGATGCAGTCCCTGCACCATTTTGGTTGCCCTTCTCTGGACTGCCTCAATTTGGTTAATGTCCTTGTGAAGGTGTGGCCTCCAATACTGCCATGACGTACTCAGATGGGGCCTAACCAATGTCTTGTACAGAGGATTATTACCTCCCTCTTACGACTTGTGATACCCCTTACTAATACACCCTAACACCCCCAGCCTTACCTACTGCTTTAGAGGTCTGCTTGATGATTTTAGGTCATCAGTGATGATGATGCCCAAGTCTCTTTCTTCCTTGTGACTGCTAGCAACTCCCTCCCAGCCTATAAGTGGCTTCAGGGTTTCTCTTCCCTATGTGCATGATTTGCACTTCTTTGCATTAAATCCCAGTTGCCACTCTTCTGACCATTCTGCTAGTTTATCCAGATCTCTTCTCATTCTGCCCACCCCATCTGGATCATCTACTCTGTTGCAGATCTTGGTGTCATCTGCAAACAGACAAGCCTTACCCTCTAGTCCATCTAGGGTCACTAATGAAGATGTTGAATAGGACTGGCCCCAGGACTGATCCTGAGTACCCACTTGTGACTTGCATCTCTTCTGACTGTATACCATTTACCACCACTCTCTGTTTTCTGCCAGTCAACCAGTTTGCCACCCAGTTGACCAACTTCTGACCCACCCGAGCCTACCTAGCTTATTTATCAATCTTCTATGTGGAACAGTGTCAAAGCTTTGCTGAAGTCAAGGTAGGCGACATCAACTGCTCCCCTTGGTCCACCACTTGTTGCCCAGTCAAAGAAATCTATGAGATTAGTTTGACAGGACCTTCCTTTGTAAACCCATGCTGTCTTGGATCCTGCTCCCTATGGATTCCAGGTGTTGCACTATCCTTTCCTTAAGGAGTGCCTCATAATCTTGCCCACTACTGAGGTAAGACTGACCGGTCTGTAGTTCCCCGCCTCCTCCCTGCTACCACTCTTGTGGAGTGGATCACATGAGCCTTTCTCCAGTCTTCTGGGACCTCTCCTGTGCTCAGAGACTCACTAAACAATTCTGCTAATGGCTCTGCTAGTTCCTCCTTTAGCTCCTTAAGTACCCTGGGATGTATGCCATCAGGTCCCATTGCTTATCCACCCTGAGCTTAGCAAGCTCTGTAGGACCCTTTCTTTGTGAAGGGAGTAGTGCTCACCTCCCTCCCCTGTGTCCATGATGCTGAGCTGTGGGCCCTGCCCTGCCTTCTCTTCAGTAAATACTGGGCAAAAGTATCTATTTAGGATAGATGCCTTTACAGGGTCCTCCTCCTCACATGCTCCCTTTTCTCCATTAAGCTAGCAATCCCCTCTGGACTTTCTCCTTTCACTAATGTATCTATAGAAAGTCTTGTCACCTTCTTTTACTGTTCGTTCTAGTGTTTCTCAGTTTGGGACTTTGCCTGCCTTACTGCTTACCTGCTTCCCTTAGGGCAGTTTGGTATGCCTCCTATCTTCATCCCGCTGTGTTCCCTTATATTTTCTGGAAGGCCAGCCTTTTGGCTCTGACCTTTCTGCTATTATATTTGAGAACCAAAGTGGTTTCCTTCTTCTTTGCACTTTCCTTTTCTGTCTCACACAATGGGATGTTGCTTCAAGTATTGTATCCTATGCTTGCCCACTTTGCCTGTACCCCCTCACCTGTGTTTCTTTTTGCCAGAGCTAGCTTAACTCTGTTGGCCATCTTATCAAAGTCAGCTCCTCTGAAGTCCCATATTTTTGCCTTGGAATGGGATGATTTAGATGTAGTAGCCAAATTGAACCATACCATGTGATGGTCACTGGCCCCCAGGTGACCTTCTACCTGGAGATCTGTGATCCTTCCTTGTTAGTCAGTACTAGATCTAGGATAGCCCTGTCTCTTGTGGGTTGCTGTACCAGTTGTTTGAGGCCCTCCCTGCAGGAATCCACTATGAGTCTAGTTCTGGCAGATGTTCCTGCTGGTATTGACCAATCTGTATCTGGCATGTTTGAAGTCTCCCATTATCAGAACTTCCCTTTAGCTGTCATGTTTTGTATATCTTCTAACAGTAATGTGTCTATGTCTCCCTCTGGTCTGGGGCCTGTAGACAACCCCAGTTCTTATGGCTGTCCCATTACCTGTTTCCAGGGTGACCCACAGTTCTTCTGGCTCCTTATGTGTATTCTGAATTTCTGTAGCTTTGATATTTTCATTAACATACAGGCCACCCTCCCCTTTTGCACCTCGGTCTCTTCTGAACAATACATATCCAGGTACTGAAGTCTCCAAGTGTGGTTACTGGTAAACCACGTCTCACTAATTGCTACTATGTCCAGTTTAGCCTCTGACATTATTGCCTGCAGGTCTGGGATCTTATTTCCCAGGCTGTGAGCATTTGTGTACATGATTTTCCATTGGCCAGATTTTGTTGTGTAGTTGTTGGGTGAAGTTTGGCATTACCCCTGTGCATCGTATGGGAGACAAACCTTTTTCTTACCTGGTGATGCAAATGAATGGCAAACACGCTGAATTCCTGTTTGACCACTAGCTGAGGGGGAGGTGTTCTTCCCATTCGACGTATGGGGTGCTGCACCCTCTCCCCATTGCTAGTTTAAATATTCTGCAAAGACGTCAAACTTCTGCCCCAATGCACTGACTCCTCTTTAGTCAGATGCAGTCCATCAAATTTAAAGAACTTCGCTCCCAGAACTGTTGCCAGTTCCCTACAAATCTGTGTCCTTTTCCTGGCACCAGTCCTTGAGCCACGTGTTTAGCCCCCTATCTCCCTTCTTGACCTTCCGTCCATCTGCTCCCTTCTCCCAGACTGGCAGGATCTCAGAGAAGGAGATGCCGACGAAATAGATGATGGTTTGTCACCCAGCCTAGTCAGGTGTTCCTTGGTCTCCATGACTGACCGCTGGCGAGATCATTAGTCCCTATGTGTACTAGGACATCAATGTTTTCTCCTGCTTTGTGAACAATTTTAGTAATGCGGTCATGTCTCTCCATGCTGATGTACCTGGGAGACATCTGACCATCACCCTGGTTGGAGAATGGGTATCAACTCCCGAATCATGGGTCTCCTATGATCAGAGTTTTTGGATTTCCTTTCTGCTTGTTTAGTTTTGGTTCCTGATTTGGGTGAGTATTGTTGTGTTAGCTCCTGTGTCGCAGTGTCCTGCTCTGCAGTGTCTTCTGCCTCTTTATTTGATTTCAGAGATAGAGGCAGATACCTGTTTGTAGTGTTTATATGGTTTTGGAGGTAATGTGTTGGAGAGCAGAGAGTGATGGGGCACCTGATTTGCTCCTCCTAACCACCTGCCAACCTCCTGGACCAACTACCCTCTGCGGTCGAGGTTTTTCTGTTGGATGCTGGGAAATGGCGGTGGTTCTTATAATGTATTTCCTCTTCAATATGAAATTTGAGGGTGCAATCTCTGCCCATGCTGCCCGAGCTGAGACCTAAGATCTCCAAAGGCCCAGCATGTAGGACAGTGTCCTAAATCCTGTAAGACTCGTTCTGAAAATTGTTCCACAGTACCTGCAGTTAATGAAATCCATTCCAAATAAGTTGCTGGGTTTGTAACCTAGTCAGAGTAATTAGAAGGAAAAAAATGCAAGTAATGGTTTAATTGTGCTTTGTTTAACTTGTTATAACAAGTTAAATTACTAGTGCCCTGTAAATGAGATCACCTTGGAGGCCCCACTGATCCGCTCCTTCCTGTTCTGCCACAGGAAATGTTACAACTGTGGTACCCTATAAAGGAGTGTAGTGTGGGGTGGTTGGGGATGGGTGGGTGGCTGGGCCCTTCCCTGCCAAAAAGAAGAACCACATACGAAAGAACAAGGAGGTAAGAGCAGAAACAATCAGTCAACAACAAATGCAGTAACCCTGAAAGCTTATCCTAATGTTAGATAAAACTGTAAACCTTAAAGCACCACCTGTAATAATTTCAGAAGATAACCCGTAAGAAACACTTTGCTCCAGAGAAAAATAAAGCAGTAACAGAAGATATACTTTGCAAAGACAATTTGAATCAGAAGATTACAGCAGTAATCTGTTAGCACCAACCTGTAGGCACACCTTGTAATAATGCAGAAGAAGGTATACCAGCAACAACAATTTGAATCAGAGAGAAAATAAAGCAATGAAATGTTAGCAACAAACAGTAGCAATCCCTGTGAGTAAAAAATAAAAACACCACCACACAGTAAATCTGCTTAGCCAAACTAAGTCTTAATCCTTCTCCCTTGCTCTGGTAAGTTTTTCTACTCTGCCTTTCAAGCAGTCTTAGAAGGAAAGAGCTCCCAGTGTGCCACACAAGGGAGGTGGAGGGAGGAACATGCTAACACAGTCATCTCTGTGTGAGCGGTGGCACATAGGGGTGGTCTCCCAGTGTGCCACGCAATGTGGGGGGTGGGGGACATGCCGAGATGGTGATTGCACCCCCGATATCGGCTTTGTTTGAGGATTGTGTGACAGCGGCAGGAGCCACTGCCATGTTTATTGAAATGTTTCACCAGGAAAGGTATGTACAGGAGGTTTGTAATCTCTGCCACTGCATGACGAGCTTGTCTCTGATTGCAGCTGCAGATTTCTTTCAAGTTGGTGGCACTTTACAGAATTTTTGCATCAGCGCTAGCATGCTGGCTATTTGGGGAATGAGGGATGCACCTACTAAAGCATGCCCTGCATTTTCCAACTCTGACACACCTCTCACTGTGCTACTACCACAAGATGTTGCTTGCACACACATAAGACAACATAAAAAGGTATAACTGTCCCTGATGTTAGGCTTTACTCATCACAATGCATTTCACAAGTTTCACTTAGTTATATGCCTGATGATCTAAGTATAAAAACTTTGATGCTGAAGTTAATTTCACACAGAGTACAAAATAAATCCTCTCTCGAGCGTTCTGTATATCAAATGCACCAAGAGTAAGACTGCTTCACTGTTTATTCATGCATGTCCAGCCTTCCAACATCATGATTGGCTGAAAGATAGTGTGTGACAAATGGATGCACCAATACTCTTCACACACTATCTTTAGCCAGCGGATCTGCACCCCAATTGGCTGACACAATATGCCAGCATGTGATCTTCACTGTTTTCAGAATGTTCCTGCCAAGACTACAGAGCAAGTAGCCACCCCCCACCCCCAACACACAGAGTCTACAGTAGCTCAGCCACTTGCAATCACGTCACGTGGTGGCACTGTCTGTTCTCCTCCTACCTGCCAATCAAATCAGTTCTGGGCACACCAGCCCCCCCATAGCTTCATATAAAAATGTGGCATCCAAGGTTTATTTGTTATGTTTGTAACAGCAAACAACACCATTTATCCTGGGCCTGGCTTGAATGTGCAGTGGGCTCCAACTAATCCTCAGAAGGAGAAGTATGCTTATAAATGAATTCTGCACAATAAATGAACTGACAGCTTGTGGCCACATCTTCACTTAAACATCCATCGTCTAGTTTGTACAACTTTATGCTGATCTGATCAAGTTGAGGGACTGAAAACAAGACATGGGGCCACAAGCTGTTGGTTGCTTTATGCACAGTAATGTAAGCACATTATCCTTGCTGAGGATGTGAGTCGGAGCCTCTTGTCCATGCAGTGAGTCTGCCTATACATTTAGCCAGTTTATCTCATTGTCCGTGTTGCTACACCAGACAGATAAAGTAGAGCAGCTGGAAAAGTGAAAAATGTAAATAAGCAGCAGATCTGTCTGCCTCGCTCCCCCCCCCTCGCTCCTTTACCCTGCCCTCAAGTGCTGTCTCTTACCTCTTCCTGCTCCATGATTATGCCTGATCAAGCTGAAAACACCACTTCAGATGATTGACTTACCACTCCTCTGCTCCTTGAGTGACAGCACTGGCTTCTTTCGCTCCACTGCTGATTCAGCTGAGTGAGCTGACCATTCCCCCTCTCTCTGAGTGACAGCGCTTCATGCTGATTGACAGCACCAGTTACCTCTCCCCCTCAGATAGTGTTCTGTATGTGAGCACCATGGTCAGTGCACCTGCTTCACAATCAACCAGTGAAGCAGGCACTGAACTGAGCAAACAGTGCTAATTGGTGCTCGGGTCCCCCTTATTTCAGACCCTGCCCACACTTGGCCTTAGTTGCAACCCTAAGGCCAGAAAGCCCACCCTCTGCCTCAATGCCCACTCTAGGAGCTGGAATATCCAACAAGGATGCCATAATGACCACCCTGGTTGCCAGAATGACCAATGTGGAAGCCAGAATGACCACCCAGTGGGCCAGAATGGCCACTCTGTGAGCCATAATGACCAACCTAGAACTGAAATGACTGTATAGCAGGTCTAAATGGCCCAAAGGCTAGAATGACCACCCTGAGGACTGGAATGAGCAGCCATGGGATAGTATACGATCAGTTAGGTACGTACCTTGATGAGTACAATGCCAGGAACAGCATGGCTTTCAGAAGGCACATAGTACTTCAACAGCATTGGTTGAGTTTACCGGTCATATCCATGAAGCAATTGACTGAGGGCTCTTGGTGGGGGCCACTTCCATCGACCTCACCAAGGTCTTTGACAGAGTCACGACTTGCTTCTCACACAGCTCTCTAAAATTGGTATATCCTCTGTCTCTCTAGGCTGGTTCCAGAGTTACTTCTCTAACAGGACCCAGCAGGTCAAGATTCTAGACATTCTGTCTGACCATCAACATGTCAACACAGGGATGCCCCAAGGTTCCATTTTGGGCCCCCTGCTGTTCAGCCTGTTTCTAAAAGAGCTCCCCAAAGTCTGCCAGAATAAGATCTTTCTATATGCAGATGATGCTGTTCTTTACACGTGTCACCTTACTCCGGAAGAGCTGGAAAAAAGCATGCAAGACGACTTTACTGCTGTGGAAAAATGGTTCCTTCAGTCTAAGCTCTTGCTCAACTACACTAAGACTAAAACAAAGTTATTTGCCTCCCATCAAAACATCGTAAGTCCCATCACCTCAATATCTACAATAGCATGTTTGCTACACTCGAAATGGTCACCACCTTTAAGTACCTTGGTGTCTACCTTGACAGCTCTCTCTCTCCTATAGCCAGCACACAGACCATGTTGCCAAGACAGATAGTGCCAGAACAGGTCAGCTCTACTGGCATAGGCAGTGCCTCACGGAATGTGCCATCAAGCTTGCAGTTAACAGCTCCGTGCTTTCTATCATAGCTTATGGTCTGGTAGTCTACGGAGCCAGTACTGATACAGCACTTAGACGAATCAAGATTGTCTTAAGCAAAGCCTTCAGACTAGACCTGGGTGCAGACCATTTAACTCACACTTGTGAACCTTACTAAAGCACTGGTTGGTTAAACTTGAATAGCAGAATACAGTACCAAGTCTGTCTATTAGCTAAAAATTCCACCCTAGGTCTTGCTTCCCCTGGAGTGAGGCAACTGCTAAGAAATTCCACTTCCTCCAGACTAACTAGGGGGTTGAGTAAAGCTTCCTTCATTATTCCATTCCACTGGACCTCACTAGGGCAATGGTCCTTCAAATACAGGGCCCCCTGCTGGCTAAATTCCCTTAACTCTGAGCTGATTGAGGAAATGAAACTACGCCCATTTAAAGCCAAGCTGTTGCAGTACCTGGCCACCCTTAGTAACTGTGACTGTGTCACCTGTGCCTAATCCTACTGTTATTGATAGCTTATCTGTCCTGCATAGCACCCATCTCCCTCGTACTTCCTCCTCTGCCTGGTGTGACCCCACTGAGCACTTACCACACACTCCGTCTTTATCCCCCCACCTTCCTGCTTTCTCTTCACAAATATTTCCCCCCATATTCACCCCTTCCCCCCAGTTTCCCCCTTACCTCAGTCCCCCACATTAAAATCCTCTCCCATATCCCTCTCCCCGCTTTACCCAGTCTGCCCTATCACCTACTTATGTAACCCTGTGTAGATTCCTATCCAATACCACCCCTCTGACCACTCTACCCTTTTATCTGTCACCCTTTGTTTCTGCCCCCACCCTCCTCCTGCTCTAATTTATTCTGTCCTCCCCCTCCTTTGGTCACCACCACTTCTGACCCTCCTTAACTCTACCTGCACGCCCTAAAGCTCAGCTATCACTATAAATTGCTTGTCCATCTTAGGCATGCTCTAAGTACTGTTGCAATAAAGTTGACCTCTCCTACCAGATGTATTTTAACTGTACTTGCTTCAATCTGCATCTGTATGTACCATATGTACTTGCCTGGTGTATCTACCCCTATCTGTTTTGTAATGTCTACGTACTGTACCTTGTCTATTGCCTTACGACGTGGAACCTTTGTAAATGAGCTTTTAGCTCAAAGGTGTTAATCTGAGATTCCAATAAATAAATAAATAGAAGATTTACCTTGTGAGCCAGAATTCCAATTGTGGTGGCAAAATGGCCACACTTGGACCACAGTGGTGACTCTATGAAAGCCCATCTCTTCAGCTGGTGTAACAGGCTGTGCTTTGAAACAACTGAGAAGCTGCATGGGATGTACTATATTGGATTAGAAATCTGCAACTGATCTCTCTTACTTACATCTGAGGGAAGTTTTCCTTACTTTACAGTCTTACATTGGGATTGCTTTGTGTTTAATTTCATTTTTAAATCAAGAAGGGGGTTTTCAAAACTGCTTATCTTGTGAGCAACTTCAGAAGGGTTGAAATAACTGCATATTTGATTTTTCTTTGTGGCTATCTGGACTGTCTGCTAGTATTCTGTAACAGTTTGCATCAAATTACTTTTAAATAGTTGACAAATCAGTTACTGAAGATTAGCTGAATTACTATAAAGGGCAGTACTCACCAGGGTGGTGGAGCAGTGGTGTATTTGATTGCTTCTAACAGTCACCAGTGGTTGTGGACTACCCCCCCCCCCAGGTGTGACGTTTCCTTCATAGCCAAGGTTCTGACATCACTTCCTCAACAGATCTTGGGGCAGAACTGTCATATTCTTAATAACCCAGCACAGTGCATAAAGGGTAAGAACACACCACACAAAGGAAGAAAAAATAATATATATATATATACTGTATATATTACATATTGTATATTATAAGGGAGAGGGACATGTGGGGAGTGGTGCAATGCACTGGCTATGGGGCAGCAGTTTTCCGGGAGACCTTCTGGAAACTGCTTTGCTGTCCTATTTGCAGGCAACTGTCAGCTCTGAGGGAGGAGGTAGCCCACCTCCAGGCTGAACTGGCAAGGACTAAGGAGGCCTGCCCCACCCAAAGAGCACCACTGCCACAGAGGCTGCCAAGTATGAAGAGCAGGTGGACCACAGTGGGTTCTGGGAGGGTACAGGTGGTGAAACAGAGGTGAAGTCCCCTAGTTGTACCTCTATGCAAACCATATGCCAGTCTGGCAGAGCAAGGTTCCTCTATGATGGCACCCTCAGTGGAGACCAAGAAGAATGCTGAGGACACCCACAAGGGAGACCCACAGAAGGGTGGCAAGGGACACCACAGGGGAAGGAAACAGCTTCTGATAAGGGACTCAATTGTTAGAGGGGTAGACCTGGGGAAGGGAGAGGAGAGGGAAGGAAGGTGCCTGCCTGGTGCCATGGCTTGGAGGGACAAGAAGCGAATCCTCAGGATTGCAGAAGCAGCATCACAGGAGAGGGAACTAGATGTCATTGTCCACCTTGGGACATATGACTTAGCTAGGCATGGGATAAGTGCAGTACAGGATGAAATTGTGGAGTTGGGGAGGGGCCTCAGAGAGGTAGCAAGCACTGTTACCTTCTCAGAGGTGCTGCCAGTCCATGGCAGGGGTGAGGCTAGGGTACTACACACTATGCAGTTTAATGAATGGTTGCAAAACTGGTGCAGAGCACAGGGCTTTGGCTTCATTGGGGACTGGGGGTACACCTAGAGAGATGAAGGTTTATACTGGTACGATGGTCTGCATCTGTCCATGAAGGGAACCAAGATCCTAAGTAACAGGTTTAAATGCTTCCTTGGCAAGCTTTTAAACTAGCTATGGGGGGAGGTGCTAATAAGAGGCAGGAAATTTCAAGCCTCCCCCCACAAAACATGATGGGTAGTAAGGTAAACACTGAGGTACAGTGCTCAACAGAGGGCAGGACAGGGGTAAATGGAAAAATAGACAAGGGCAAAAAGAGCAGGCATGGGGGAAAAAAGGATAAAGCCAACATTAAATGGAGGGCAATGAGTACAAATGCCCGTAGTCTGGGAAATAAGCTTCCTGAGCTAGTAGCCTTGATGGAAGATGAACACTTGGATATTGTGGCAGTCACAGAAACATGGTACACGGGGAACCATGACTGGGATGTCAACATACCGGGGTACACAGTCTACAGAAGGGACAGGGAGGGGAAAAAGGAGGTGGAGTAGCTCTATACATAAGGGAAGGGATCAAAGCTACAGAACTAAAAAGTAGAGGAGGAGGACAAGAGGCACTCTGGGTCACCTTGGAGATGGGGAATGGCATCACAATCCACACGGGGGTTGTATACAGACCCCCATCTCAAGGGGAGGAAATAGACAAAAAAATGATAGAGGACATTCTCAAAATGGCTGAAAAAGGGGAGATACTGTTAATGGGGGACCTGAATATGCCAGATGTTAACTGGATGACATGTACTGCAGCCACATCCAAAAGCAGGGTCATTCTCGATGCCCTGCAGGGGGCAGACCTTAGACAGCTAGTGTTGGAACCCACTGGGGAGGAAGCTATACTAGACCTGGTACTCTCAAATGGAGAGAGGATCACAAATTTAGAAGTCGGTAGACATCTGGGAACAAGCGACCACTGCACAGTGTGCTTCACAATAAGCACAACCATGGAGACAAGCCATACAAAACAAGCATACTGGACTTTAGAAGGGCTGACTTTGGCAAAATGGGTGAATACCTGAGAATACACTAGCAAATGGGTAAAAGGAAGGTGGAAGAACAATGGAGAAAAATCAAAACTGCCATCATAGAGGCAACAAGCCTTTGTGTGAAACAGATAAAGAAAACAAAGCGGAGTAAAAAACCACTATGGTTCTCAAAAGAGGTGGCAGGGAAGGTTAAGGAAAAAAGGCTACATTCAAAAAGTATAAGGCATCACAGAAGGAGCACGGCAGGGAACTGTATCAATTAAAGCAGAAAGAAGTGGGGAAGGCAGTCAGAATAGCAAAAGCCCAAACTGAGGAAAAAATAGCCAAGTCAGTTAAGAAGGTTGATAAAACCTTTTATAGGTACATTAGGGAGCATAGAAAGGTTAAGGGAGGGATAGTGAAGATTAATAAAGAAGAGGGGAGGTGGGCAGAGGGAGACAGTGAAAAGGCAGAGATACTGAATGAATACTTTTGCTCAGTATTCACAAAAGAAGATGAGGAGGAGTTACCTAAACCAGACAATAGATGCACTCTGGGTAGGGGGGTTGACACCAGTCCATTTACAGAAGAAAGAGTCCTGAAAGAACTCCTAAAACTCAAGGTGGACAAAGCAATGGGGCCTGATGGGATTCACCCCAGAATCCTAAAAGAACTAAGGGAGGACCTAGTGACACCACTGACCAACCTTTTTAACAAATCATGGGAGGATGGGGTAGTACCTGAGGACTGGAGGAGGGCAGATGTGATTCCCCTTCACAAAAGTGGGAGCAAGGCAGAAGCAGGAAACTACAGACCAGTAAGTTTGACCTCAGTGGTAGGGAAAATGATGGAATCACTTCTGAAAGAAAGAATTGTTGAGTACCTAGAGGCCAGCGGGGCACTGGACCCAAAGCAGCATGGATTTACAGCAGGAAGGTCATGTCAGATGAATCTAATAGATTTCTTTGACTGGGTGACCAAAGTGATAGACCAGGAAGGGGCTGTGGATATGGCCTACCTAGACTTTAGCAAGGCATTTGACACAGTCCCGCACAAAAGATTAATAATCAAGTTAGCCAGCTTGGGAGTGGGTCCCAGGGTGGTAGCCTGGGTTGCAAACTGGCTGCACAACAGGACACAGAAGGCAATAGTGAGTGGCACACATTCTGAAGAAAGGGGAGTCAATAGTGGAGTACCTCAGGGCTCAGTACTGGGTCCAGTCCTCTTTAACATCTTTATAGGTAACATTGCAGAGGGTCTGGAGGGAAAGGTGTGCCTCTTTACAGATGATACAAAGGTCTGTAACAGAGTTGATACACAAGGGGGGTAGAAAGGATGAGAAGGGACTTGGCAAGGTTGGAGGAATGGTCAGACATCTGGTAACTTAGATTCAATGCAAAGAAGTGCAAAGTAATGCACCTGGGAAACAAAAACCCAGGAGAAGAGTACACAATAGCAGGAGGTACTCACAACAACAAAAATGGAACGGGACTTGGGGGTAGTCATATCGGATGATCTAAAGGTGGATAAGCAATGTGAGAAGTCAGTGAGGAGAGCCAGGGGGATACTGGGATGCATAGGAAGGGGCATCACAAGTAGAAAAAGGGAAGTGGTTATCCTCTGTACAGACACTTGGTGAGACCCCATCTGAGTACTGTGTGCAGTTTTGAGACCTCATCTACGTAAGGACATAGACAGGATGGAAGCAGTCCAGAGGAGGGCAACTAAAATGGTGCAGGGTCTGCATCAGAAATCAAATGAAGAGAGACTGAGAGAGCTTAATATGTATACTCTTGATGAAAGGAGGGACAGGGGGGACATGATAGAAATGTTCAAGTACCTCAAGGGAATCAACAAAGTCCAGGAGGGTAGCATCTTTCAGAAAAAGAGATGTGTTAGAACAAGGGGACAAAATTTAAAGATAGAGGGGGGATGGCTCAGGGGTAATGTGAGGAAATCTTTTTTCATGGAGAGAGTGGTGGATGTGTCGAACTGCCTTCCTGGGGAGGTTGTTGGGGCTAAAACAGTGGGGGAATTCAAACATGCAAGGGACAGACACAAGGCAAGTGTAGTGGGGGGGTGGCAGGAAGTAGGCTGTTGGTTAACTAGAATCTGCAGCTTATCCAGTAGGAAGGGAAATGGGCAGACTGGGTTGGCCAAGTGGTCCTTATCTGCCGTCAAAGTCTATGTTTCTATGTTTCTATGTTAAATGATCTGCTTGGGCCTAGAATGACTACCCTAGAGCCAGAATGATCACTATGGAGAACAAAATGACCAGCCTAGGGCTGAAACAGACACACCAATCGCCAAAATGACTAGCCTTGGTCTGGAATGCCCACCCTGGGAGCCAGAAGGACCACCCCAGTGGCTGGAAAGGCCAACCTGGGGGATGAAATGGTCATTTTGGAGCCAGAATAACCATCCTGGAAGGTCAAATGGATCACCCTAGGGGCCATAATGAAAATCGTAGGACTGAAATAACCACCGTAATGCCAGAATAGCCACTCTTTGTGCCTAAATGACCACCCTGTGCTAGAATAATGCCCAGTCTCTGTCTAAATGGTAATCTTAAGGCCAGAAAGCCTACTCTCTGTCTCAGTGTTCACCCTAAGGACTGAAATGTTCACTGAGGGAGCCATAATGGCCACCTTGAGGGTCAAAATGATTTTCATGTACTAGGGAGTGAGTGGAACAGCAAAGGAGTGAAACAGTAGTAAGACTGGCATCTTAGGTGTCAGTAGGTGTCAGCAGAAGGAAGGCAGAGAAGTGGGGAACCCTGCTGGTCAACTAAGGTAAGGCACTTGTTCACTACTGTTCTTGCAGTCACTGCTACAATGGGTGGAAGATAAAAGGCAGGGCAAAACAGGAAATAGGAGGAACACCCTATCTAGGGGAGGATTACAAAGGGGAATAACAAGCAATAAAAGGGCTAAAACAAAAATAAAACATCTTAGTAGGGGCAAAGTGTACACAAGGGGCAGATGAAAGTAAAAGAGTAGGCCAAAACTGGGAGTAGTAACAACAACCTATCTAGGGTGGATATACGATGGGGTATAAAGAAAGGCATAAGGGGAAGAACTTGAAATACCCAATTAAGTGCAATACCCCCCAAATGGGGGCTTACCTTAATGCCTCCCGTCTGTCTGTTCCTCCTCCTGGTGTTCCCTGTCTCATCATTGACACAGCCCGAGTCCATTGATCTGCCCCAGGTTCCCCGAGTCACTTCTGTATTTGTTAATAATAATAAACAGCTTTATTTTTATAGCACCTTTCTATAACCAATGCGCTGTACAACTTACAACATATAAAATCCGATAAAACATAAAATCCCATACAGCAAGTTAGCCGAATAGATAAATATCTAAAAAATAATCAGTCTGGGTAGGCAATGTGTCACAGATGGGTCTTCAAGGCCCTCTTAAAGCTCTCCATAGTCGTGCACTCATGTATCTGACGAGGTAGAGAATTCCACAGTGTCGGGTTCGCATACATAAAAGCACGAGCCCCTGATGTTTTAAGACGTACCCTGGGAATCTCTAACAACCCCTCGTCAGCTCAGCAGAGTGGTCGTCCGGGGCAGTAAGGCAACAGGAGCTTTTGCAGATAGTCCAGGCCCAGTCCATGCAGGGCCTTAAAGGGCAGTAGCCCGACCTTGAAGGTGATCCGTCACTGAATTGGTAGCCAGTGCAGTTCACGCAGCACCAAAGTGACGTGACTCAAATGAAGAGTCCCCATCAACAACCATGCTACAGCATTCTGCACTAGCTGCAAGTGACGGATATCAACCCCTGGTAGCCCTAGGTACAGGGAGTTACAGTAGTCAAGGCGTGAGGGCACAAAGGTGTGGATCAACGTTGGAAGGTTGCTGGATGGAACAAGGTGCTTAATCCTGGCTATGTTCCTGAGATGGTAAAATGAGGACTTGACAACTGCTGACACCTGCGACTGCAGTGTCGGCCCGTCATCCAAAACCACCCCAGATTTCACCCCTATTCGGATGAAGGAAGCTGGATGCCCCGAGACAAAGTCCAGAAGGTGGTCCAGCCACTGACCCCTCTGTCCGGCGACCCACATTCACCACCAACACCTCAGTCTTTCCAGAGTTCAACTTCAACCAGTTGGATTTCATCCAGTCCTGGATTGTTTGGCCTATGCTGTGCTCACAGAGCAGAATCACGAGCCACCAGCATTTCGTTGGGCTGCCGGTGCTTGTGCATGTGCCTGGAAGACACTTTGATCTTTCAGATCACCGTTGTGTCAAAATGAAAAGGCTCTCCGCTGTCCCGGTACCCCGATTGGCTTAAATGGAGACTGGAGACCAAAGCAAGGGCTAAGAGAGCCCTCTAGATATTTTACATAACAAGCACCGAGAAGCACTAGGAAAAGGGCTATAAATAATGCATAAGCCCTCATGAATATTAATGAGGAGCTACCTACCATCTAGGGGCACTATATTATGGGGGCAGTGACAGGGGAACTATTGTACCAAAATGTTAAAGAGTGGGCTTGTTTAAGAGGGCACAAGCGGGGCTACCTACCTGTGGAGCTAATATAAATATAAAGTATTTAGTCTGGCTGCACCAGAACTCTAAATTTGGAACTGTATGGGCTGCTTGGGAAACTGTATACAATAGCGGCCATCTTTACAGCCAGCCAGGATTTACAGCAGGGACTCTTGTGATTTTCCAGAGACTGTTGGGGAGAAAAAAGGAGGTACAATTCTTGGCACCCAAAGTCAAGCCTTTGAAGGGACTTACACTGTTCTAGACAGCATGGGTAGCCAATCAAATTGCTGGAACGTTTGTCCTTATATATGGAGGGACTGCTTGAACTGATGCAGTCTGCGTTAGTCTGGGTCAGAGAGAAAAGGCTCCCTGCAGCTTGGAGAGTTTTGGGAAGAGGCCTGCTTTGCCTTTCCTCAGCCTGAATGCTTACTCAAGTGTGGGACTGCCAAGTTTGCAGATTGAACTGCACTTCTACAGAAAAGGAGAAAAAGAAGCAATTTCCCTGGAGCTAAATTCCAGACTAGAGGTGGGATCAAAGTTTGAGAGATCCCCAACTTGCATTGTGGTGAGAAACTGT
This sequence comes from Neoceratodus forsteri, assembly GCA_016271365.2. NCBI lineage: Eukaryota > Metazoa > Chordata > Ceratodontiformes > Ceratodontidae > Neoceratodus > Neoceratodus forsteri. The sequence goes on from CM057452.1 coordinate 908,674,762, forward strand.
TTTGCCTCAGAGACTGTGGTCTAATTTGCAAGCCTAGGTTCACTGGAATTGTCTCCAGCCAATTTGCCAGTGGGAGACCTGAACTAGGGTTACTACCTTTTCAAAAGCCCAAAGTGGGACATTTCTTACTAAGACATGATTTTTCGCAGGACAATATGTAACCTCAACCAATGCAACAAACTTGTTTTCTCTAAATAATCAGAATTAAGACCAAGTTTTGTATTTTTTAATTGTTTTAGTGCTTCTTATCATTTTAAGGTATTTTAGTTAAGGTATAGTTTTTTGCAACGTTTAGAAGAAAGTCAGAAAATAGTTTTTCTACCATAATGTCAGGACAAGTAGTATTTTTCATGTGTTTTTGCAGGACACAGCTGCCCAAATCAGGACTGTCCAGCGAACATCGGGACAGGTAGTAACCCTAACCTGAACTTTTATTTGCCAGATTACATTTCCAGGACTACAGATTGCAAGCGGGTAAGCTGTGTGGCCTATGCCATAACTGTACCAAAGCTGATCCTGTGATGCCAAATAAACTGCTTAAGAGACTGTTGCTTCCTGTGAGACCAAAGCTGCTAGAGAACCAACATGGGGAGTCAGCTCCTGCGATGAAGATCATCGTGGGTTGCTGCCACCCTGGGGAGTGATGCCTTGAAGTGGGGGTGAGTCGTGCCAGCCCAGGTCCCTGTATCCTGGTCCTTGCTGAAAAGGATGAAGGCCTGCAACTACAAGCCAGAGAGCCGAATCTTTCCTCGAGTAAAGATGACCTGGAAATCATCCCAGATCCTGAGGTCCAGGGTTCAGTGAGTAATAGGGCCTGTCTCTAACCAATTTAAAGAATTTTGCCATCTGATTTGCCTATCAGTTTTAGCTGCTGTTTAGACTGTTTTACAAGCCATCGGGCCTGGGGATTACAGTTTTCTTGGGAATAATGTGTTGTACATGTTGCAAAAGCCAAAAGTCAACGAATTAATAATCAATATTTCATTTAAGGGTACCAACCAGCTGCAATGCTGGCCGACCCACAGCAATGCTTCAGGCCTGCAATATAGCTTATCCTGGGTATCCAGTGAGGTTAACCGGACAGTCCAGGGAGGTGAATGTGTTATGTCCAAATGCTATTCAATGGCAAAGTATTGCTGAAACCTAAATTAATGAATATTATACAATGGCAAGGAAGAATGCTGCTCCATGATTGGTCAGACTGGGACGGGAACCGAGATGTTATCCTAGCATAACAACCTGGCTCAAGTCCCAGCACACTAATGACCACATTAAAAGTTTAAAAAAGATTGCTGTGCGTGACAGACATCCCTATGAGCAGCTTCAATGATTCTGTTCTGCTCGTAATCGGCAGTTGGCGCCCTCAGAATTGGCACTCCCCAACAAAAAAATTAACCCAGCCAAACCCCTGTTGCCACTTTAGTTTTCAACAAAAAATAAAAGGAAAGAAAAACACACACACGAGCAAAGTGAAAGCCGTGTTTGGCTTCACAGCAGTCGCCCACTGTAGCGATAGCCCCCGCTCGATGAACATGTTAGCACCATTCTTTATTTTTACCTTATTTTTTTTTGTTGTATAAAAAGTAAAACATCAGAACATCTTTAGAAGACAACACTGTCACTGCCTTCTGCTCTCCAGACACTACCCATTTGGAAACCTCTCGCACAGTAATTCAGTGTGTGACCTGAGTGCATGCATAACCCCACACTTCACTTCCTTACTCTTTCGCCTTTTTCTGCCTTTCTCCCAGCAATGGTAAATGCTCTACCAGGAGAAGACACAGCTTCAACAGCAAGACGGGGTGGAAGAGCTGTTTCTCCAACTTCCACAATGTTTGTATTCCGGGGTGGGGGTGAGAGAGAGAGAGATGACCTCTTATTTCCACACTTCAGCCAAAACAGGAAAGACGGGGAAAGAGAGGGTAATATAATAAACATAAACTGTACATTTAAACTGGGGAAAAATTGAGGAACACACACAAACGTGTGCGGGAGTGCAGAGCCACACTAACAGCAGCTCCAAAAGAAGTTAATGTTATGGACTGCACAGCCACAATAATAGCAGCCCCATCTACTAGTCAAAACAGGAAATCAGCACAATTTTTAAAAAAAAGTAAACCTACGCATTAAATAAAAAGCAAAAAAAAATATTTTTAAATGTATTTTTTTTTTTATGTTTTCATTTTTTTACACGCGCGAGCCATTGTATATAGAGAATAATAGATGAGGAGGTGGTTGATACAAGAATTGACATCATACCCAAGTCGAGCGATGATACATAAACCCCAAGAGCGCAGCTCGAGGGGTTTATTTAAGCATCTCTCGATGAGGGTATGAGCTCAATTCGAGACAATCCACATCCTCATAATTTATTTTGTATAATCGCTAGGCAGCAATTTTTTATGATGTGGAATTAGACCAGGAAACCTTAAAACAAAGGCTCAACATGCACAAAGTGCACTGCTGAACTTTAAAAAGTACGGGCAAGTGATTTTTTTGAGCTGCAGATTTTACTTCAACAACCCAAACAATTTATAGAATACTATTTCTGACCTTATATACGAGTCCACAACAGCCTGTGAAGAACTCTGATTCAGCAAAAAACTTTCCGGGAATTCAGAATAGACAAGCGAAAAAAAAGTTAAACCTCTACAGATGTCTGCTAATATATTATTAAGAGTCCTTGAAATGTTAAAAAAAAATATTGCACACTCTTCTCATTTCTTTCGTCAGTTGGTCGTCTAGGAAACATATGCACATGGTTCAGGGGTTCCTGCAGAAAGAAAGGGACCAAGTTCAAACTACTGATTTATCGGTCAGTAAAAAAAACAATGCTATACACTTTTTAAAATTTTTAAAAATATTAATACAGATTTTACTGGGTGAACCTAGTGGAAGAACACTTCAAGTATTACGTGAAACAAAGAGACACAGAACAGACTTGCAGCACTTGCCAAGTAAGAGCAGATTGAGATCGAAATGATGATGCCATTTTTTTTTAACTCGCTGTCAATGGATTTCTGTGTCTGCTCTATCTATGCTCGCGGCATGGATAGGACAATTGCAGTTTGTGAATCTCGTAACAACCAGCCAGTTGTTATGGGGAATATTAACTGCTTGATCCTATGTTAAAAATTGTTGCCCAGTAATTATAATAGGAATAATGCACTCCAGGGTGGGTGCTGGGATAACATCCCTTCTTGGATGTTGGACGCCCTCAGCACCCGAGGTGGGATGTTATCTCAGCATAACACTCACCCTGTCATGCATTATTCCTTTAATCCAACTTTGATTTGCAGCCTCCTCCCTTGTTCCAATCAATAAATCAGATCTACTGTTTTGAGGTCAATCTGGCTAACGAGCATATTATTATTCAGTTTCAAGTCATTGTGTCAGTCAAAAGGTCATAAAATAGAGTCCTTGGTAACAACTAAACCCAAACCCAGGCCCCTCAACCTGAATCTAGGTAGGCAGGCAGTGGTAGTAGCCCATTGGGAGGTGGCTCCTGGGTTACATAAGGGTTAGAGAACATAAGTATTTCCAAATAACACTGTGAGAGCAGAAACTGGGAATGCCGAGACTGGTACAGTGCAGTGGCTGTGGGGCAGCAGTTTTCTGAGAGACCTTCTGGAGACTGCACTGCTGCGCATGTGCATGCACCTCTCTGGGTTGAAGGAGGAGGTCATTAGACTCCAGGTTGAGTTGACTAGGATTCAGAGACCTTCTCTCCCACCGAGAGGCCACCAGCTCTGCCACTGTTACTTCAGAGAATGCCAGAGAGAAGGAACAGCTGAACTATGGCAGGCTCTGGAACAGTGGGGGTGGCAGGCTCTGGAAGGGTGGGGTTGGTGGGTCAAAAGTACATTCCTCAACCAGTATCACTTCAAAGTTCCTACACCACTCTTTTGGGGCAGGACTACCAGGAGGAGGAGGTGCCCATGGTAGTGGCCAGGTAGGATGTGGGGGGTCCTCCATAGTGAAGACACCAAGGAGGGGGGGTGGAGAGGATCCCAGAGGAGAAGGAGGAGGAGGAGGAGGAAGCAACTTCTGGTGAGGAACACAGTTGTTGGGGGTCTAGATTTGGAAATAGGAAGGAGGGCAGACTGGGAGGTCAGGTACCTATGAGGTGCCACAAGCTAGAGGGATGGGAAGTGGATCCTAAAGATCACTAGGGCAGAAGGATGGAAGTAGGAGTGGGTTGTCATTGCTCACCTGGGGACCAATGACCTCACCTGGGACAGGGCTGAGATAGTGCAGGGAGAGTTTAGGGAGCAGGGGAGTGATCTTAGACAGGTAGCATGCTCAGTGGCTTTCTGTGAGGTGCTGCGTGTCTACAGTGGGGGGGGGGGGAGAAGCAGGATCTCCATACCAGGAGCTTTAACTCATGGTTGAAGGACTAGTGCAGAGAGGACAGTTTCAGCTACATTTTGGACTGGGAATACTCATGAAAGGCCGAGGGCCTAGACAGGGGTGATGGCCTGCATCTATCCAGTATGGGAACCACAGTGCTGGATGGACAGTTTAAATGTTACTTTGAACATTTAAACAAACTAGTCGATGGGAGTGGCAGAAGAAAAAAGGGAGACAAAAATTGCCCCCCCCCTCCCCAGGCTGAAGTAGACAGTAGAGAGAACCTGATGGGACAGAAACCCCCCTAAGGATGCAAATTAATCAAGGAAGCAGAGTGATAGAAACAAAGGGGGATGGAAACAGGAGTATTAAAAAGAGAGAGAGGAAGGAGGGGGCAAAAAAGAAAAAAAGGTTATCAAACAGAAACATAGAATTTGACAGCAGATAAGGACCGCTTGGCCCACCCAGTCTGCCCATTTCCCTACCTAATGGATAAGCTGCAGATCCTAGCTAACCAGCAGCCTACTTCTTTCTACCCCCACCCCCTAAAATTGCCTTATGGCTATCCCATGCATGCTTGGATTCAACCACTGTTTTTGACTCCACAACCTCCTCTGGAAGGCCGTTCCATGCATCCACAACCCTCTCTGTGAAAAAAAACTTCCTTACATTACCTCTGAGCTGCACCCCCCCATCTTCAAATTGTGCCCTGTTCCTGCACACCTCTTTTTGAAAGATGCTACCCTCTTGGACTTTGTTTATACCCTTGAGGTACTTGAAAGTTTCTATCATGTCCCCCTCTCCCTCCTTTCCTCGAGGCTATACATATTAAGCTCCTTTAGTCTCTCTTTATATGTCTTCTGGTGCAGACCCTGCACCATTTTAGTTGCCCTCCTCTGGACAGCTTCCATCTTGTCTATGTCTTTGCGGAGATTGGGTCTCCAGAACTTCACACAGTACTCCAGATGGGGTCTCACCAACTATCTGTACAGAGGGATAACAACTTCCTGTTTTCTAGCGGTGATGCCTCTCCCTATGCATGCCAGTATCCCCCCCAGCCCTCCTTACTGTTCTCTCACATTGCTTGCCCACCTTTAAGTCATCTGATATGACTTTCCCCAGGTCCCTTTACATTTTTGTTGTTGTTAGTATCTCACCTCCCATTGTGTACTCTTCCCCTGGGTTTTTGTTTCCCAGGTGCATTACCTTGCACTTCTTAGCATTAAATCTAAGCTGCCATACATTTGACCATTCCTCTAACCTTGCCAAGTCCCTTCTCAACCTTTCCACCCCACCCTGTGCATCAATTCTGTTGTAGATCTTTGTGTCATCTGCAAAGAGACATACTTTTCCTTCCAGTCCCTCTGCAATATCGCTTATAAAGACATTGAAGAGGACCGGTCCTAATACTGAACCCTACGGCACCCCACTAGTAACCCCCCTTTCTTCAGAGTGGACTCCGTTTACTATTACCCTCTGTGTCCCATTCTCCAGCCAATTCTTTACCCAGGTTATCATCTTGGGACCCACTCCCAGGCTGGCTAACTTGTATATTAATCTTTTGTGTGGGACTGAGTCAAATGCCTTGCTAAAGTCTAGGTAGGCCATGACCACAGCCCCTTCCTGATCTACTACTTTGGTCACCCAGTCAAAGAAATCTATTAGATTCATCTGGCATGACCTTCCTGCTGTGAATCCATGCTGTCTTGGCTACTGTGCCCCTCTGGCCTCTAGGTACTAGACAATTCTTTCCTTCAGAGGTGATTCCATAATTTTCCCTATCACTGAGGTTAAACTAACAGGCCTGTAGTTTCCTGCTTCTGCCCTGCTCCCACTTTTGTGAAGGGGAATCACATCTGCCCTCCTCCAGTCCTCAGGTACCACCCCATCCTCCCATGATTTGTTAAAGAGGGTAGTCAGTGGTGTCACTAGTTCTACCCTTAGTTCTTTTAGAATTCTGGGATGAATCCCATCAGGCCCCATTGCTTTGTCCACCTTCAGTTTTAAGAGCTTTTCAGAACTCTTTCTTCTGTAAATGGGCTGCTATCAACTTCTGTATCCAGAGTGTTTCTATTGTTTGTTTTAGGTACCTCCCTCTCTTCATTTGTAAATACTGAGCAAAAATATTTGTTTTAGTATCTCTGCCTTTTCACCATCACCCTCTGCCCACCCTTCCCCTTTATTAAGCCTCTCTATCCCTCCCTTAGTCTTCCTTCGCTCCCTGATGTTCCTAAAAAAGGTTTTATCCCTCGTTAACTGAGTTGGCTATCTTTTCCTCAGTTCGGGCCTTTGCTGTTCTGACTGCCTTCCCAACTTCCTTTTGCTTTAACTGATTCAATTCTCTGTCCTGCTCCTTCTGTGATTCCTCATACTTTCTGAATGCTTTCTTTTTCTCTTGAACCTTCACTGCCACCTCCTTTGAGAACCATAGTGGTTTATTACATCGTCTTGTTTTGTTTATTTGCTTCACGCAGAGGCTTGTTACCTCTGTGATGGCAGTTTTTATTATTCCCCATTGTTCTTCCACCTCTCCTTCCTGCCCATTTGCTAGTGCATTCCTTAGGCACTCACCCATTTTGGCAAAGTAAGCCCTCCTGAAGTCCAGTACTTTTGCCTTTGTATGGCTTGACTCTATTGCTGTGTTTATTGTGAACCATACTGTTTGATGGTCGCTAGTTCCCAGATGGCTACCCACTTCTACATCTGTGATCCTCTCTCCATCTCCATTTGAGAGGACCAGGTCTAAGATTGCTCCCTCTCGAGTGGGTTCCAATCATAGTTGTCTAAGGCATGCCCCCTATAGGGCATCTAGAATAACACCACTCTTAGAAGTGGCTGCTACAACTGCACTCCAGTTAACATCTGGCATATTCAGATCACCCATCAGCAATATCTCCCCTTTATCTGCCATTCTAAGTATACTTTCTAACATTTCCTTGTCCATTTCCTCCCCCTGAGAGGAGGGTCTGTATTCAACCCCTGTGCGGATTGTGGTGCCATTGCCTGCCTCCAAATTGACCAACAGTGCTTCTTCTCCTCCCCCGTTTACCCTTTTGTTCTGTTGCTTTGATTCCTTCTCTTATGTAGAGAGCTACTCCTCCTCCTCTTTTACCCTTCCTGTCCCTCCCGTAGGTAGTATATCCTAGTATGTTTATGTCCCAGTCATGGTTCTGTGTGTACCATGTTTCTGTAACCGCCACGATATCCAGATGTTCCTCCTCCATCAAGGCCACTAATTCAGGAAGCTTGTTACCCAGACTACTTGCATTGGTACTCATTGCTCTCCATTTTTGATGGCTTTACCTTCTGTAGCAGCATCCCCCACTGACCTTTCTACCTTGGTCTTTTTCTCATTTAGTATCCTGTTTTGTAGGGGGAGGCTGGGGTTTTCCTGATGCTTATCAGTGCCTCCCCCTTTACTAGTTTAAAAGCTTGCCAATGAAGCATTTAAACCGATTGCCCAAAAGACTTGTTCCCTTCCTGGACAGATGCAGACCATCCTGCAGTATAGGCTGGTGTCCCTCCAGGTGGAACCCCAGTCCCCAATGAAGCCAAACCCCTGTGCTCCACACCATTTTTTCAACCATTCGTTAAAATGCATGGTGCAAAGTACCCTTGCCTCACCCATGCCACTGACAGGCAGCACCTCTGAGAAGGATACGGTGTGTGCTACTTGTCTTAGGCCCCTCCCCAACTCTACAAAGTCCTTCTGCACTGCTCTAATCTCATGATGAGCCAAGTTATTTGTCTCTAGGTGGACAATGATGTCCAGCTCAGACTCCCGTGCAACTGTTCTCGTGATCCTAAGGATGCGCTTCCTGTCCCTCCAAGCCATAGCACCAAGCAGCACCTTACTTCAGTTTTCCCTGCTCCTCCCAGTTCTATCCCCCTAATAATTGAGTCACCCACCAGGAGCTGCTTCCTTTCCCTGTGGTGCCCTCTGCCTCCTTCCTGAGGGCCTGCCTTGTGACAGTTGTCTGCACCTCCTTAGTCTCCTCTGTGGGTGCATCCATAGGGGAACTATGCTCCCCCATAATTCTGTATGGATTGTGGAGTGGAACAACTGACTGGGTGTGCCTCTGTTCCACCACTCTTACCCTCCCTGAGCCCACTGTGGTCCAACTGCTGTGTTTTCTTCGCAACCTCTGAGGTAGTGGTGGTGGCTCTGGTATAGAGTGCTAACAAAATCTGGAAGACCATGTGTGTGTGTGCTAGAAGTCTAGGAAAAATTAGATTCCAGACCTAGAGGCTGTCATGGTAGCAGCTGACCTGGCTATTGTGGCCATTACTGAGTCATGATGCACTGAAACCCATGACTGGGACCTGACTATACCAGGCTATATTCTGTTCATGAAAGACAGGGTGGGAAAGAAAGGAAGAGGTGTGGGCCTTTTTGTGGGAGAAAGCATTAAAGCAATGGAGATACAGGAAATGGGGAGGCAGAGGTACTGCTGCTTACCCTGGAGACAGGGAACAGAGACACTATTCACACTGGCATGACCTACAGACCTCCAGCACAGGGGAGGAGTTAGATAAGGTACTGGTGGAAGCAACTGGCAAAATGGCAGAAAAGGTGGAGAATCTGCTGGTCGGGGACTTTAATGTGCCAGATGCAGATTGGAGCCTTCTAGCTGCAGCTTCAGCTAGAATCAGGGACATCCTGGACTCACTGCAAGGGGCAGTCCTCTGACAACTAGTCTGTGAATTCCCTTGTGATGAGGCAATATTAGACCTGGTACTCACTAACAGGGACAGTGTTGCAGGCATCAAGGTAGGAGGCCACCTGAGGATCAGTGATCCCCGTACAGCGTGGTTCAATGTAAGGACAGCTGCAAAACTGAACCACACAATGGAAGGGACCTAAACTTCAGGAGGACAGATTTTATAAATATGTGTATATGTCTCAGGAATGACGTGGCGGAGGATAACTGGGGGTGCAGGGGGGAGTAAAGGAACAGTAGGTGAGGCTAAAAAAGGACATAGTTTAGGTGACAAACCTCTACATCAAGCAGGTAGCATTCAGAAAGTATAAGGAGATGCAGAAGGAGGAGAATAAGGAGGTGTAGCAGGGGAAACAGAGCTAAACAGGGAAAGCAGTAAGGTGCATTAAAGCACAAACTGAAGAGAAACTAACCCAGGTGGTAACAAAATGGGCCAAGACATTTTTTAGGTATGTAAGTGAAAAGAGGAAGACCAGGGGAGGGATTGTAAGGTAAAAAGGGAAATGGGGGACTGTGCAGAGGGGGACTAGAAAAAGGCAGACATCCTGAATAAATATTTCTGCTCAGTTTTCACAAAGGATGGAGAAGGGGAGGGGCCACAAAAAAGTAGCAGAAGCATTGGAGCAGGGAGGCGAACACTAGTCCTTCGGAGGAGGAGAGATTCCTGAAGAGACTCGCTAATCTGAAAGTGGACAAAGCAATGTGACCAAATGGGGTGCACCTAAGTGTATTGAGGGAGCTCAGGGAGATACTGGCTGCACCTTTAATAGTCTTATTTAACTGCTCACTGGAAACAGAAGTGATTCCTCAGGAGGGGAGGGCAGACATAGTCCCACTTCACAAAAGCGGTAGCAGATAGGAAACTGGCATAGGCTAGTCAGCCTGACATTGGTGGTGGAAAAGTTAATGGAATCACTGCTGAAAGAAAGGTTTGTGGAATATCTTGAATCCAGTGGGTTACAAGACACGAGGCAGTATGGATTCATGGCTGGGGTGGCATGTCAACTGAATTTGATATAGTTCTTTGACTAGGTGACTAAGAAACTAGATTAGGGAGGAGTGGTGGTGGACGTGGCCTACCTAAACTTCAGTAAGGCTTCCGACACCGTTCCACTTAACAGACTAGTAAACAAGCTGAGTAATTTAAGAGTGGGTCCAAAGGTGGTAAACTGGGTAAGAAACTGGTTATGGGATAGGCGATAGAGGGGTGGTGATAAATGGGGTTCACTCCAATTAAGGAAGGGTGACCAGTGGGGTGCCTCAGGGATCAGAGCTGGAACCAGTCCCCTTTATTTTCTTTATAAGTAACATTGCAGAGGAGCTGGAAGAGAGGGTATGCCACTTTGCGGATGACACCAAAATCTGCAGTAGAGCAGACACTCCAGGGCAGTAAAAAGCATAAGCAGAGACCTGAGAAAACTCAAGGAGTAATCAAGGGTATAGCAGCCAGATTTTAATGTGAAAAAGTGTAAAATAATGCACTTAGGGCACAGAAACCTAAGAGTACAAAATAGGTGGAGTGGTATTGATGACCACCAAACAGGAAAGAGATCTGGGGTAATGTGTGTTGGGTGATAAGGGTAAAATAAAAAAGGGTGATAGCAAAAAGAATGAAGTCAGAAGGGCAACAGCATGCTGTCCTCCTGATGCCCCGTGTGCGGTGGTTGCTGTGGCCCCGAGGATGGTTATATAGAGTGATGAAGGTGTGGGGGGCAAAGCCCCCCACACATGTGAGTGCTCCTCCACTTTCTCTGTCTGCCGTGCTTGTCATGGTAATTGCTGTCGCCCTTATTCCTTCACCCCTATTGTATGGTACCGGGGTAATGTTAAAGCAAAGCAATTTTATTTATATGGCACCAGCACCTGATCCTGGGAGCTCTGGGCTCTTCACAAAAAGCAAACAAATTAATAAAAATAGTACAATTAAAATAATGATAATCAGATAATTTTATTTATTTATATTTTGATAGCCGGGTACGTGCACTGATCCGAGGGGCCATTTTCAGGCATGACCTGGGCCATAAACAATGGCACATTTAGCAATACAGATACAGGAAGAAAAACACAGCTGCATTGCAGGCCTTAACAATGAGGTGCAGGCAATTATAGTACAGATTGTATAAACAGAAACTGAGTTTACATAGGGTACAAGGTGAAGTTATAGGCTAGCGACAAGTCCAATACATCGTCTCAGGAGCATGGAGAACAATACAGTACAGTGACACATTGCCAGGTACGACAAATAGAAACATAGACTTTGATGGCAGATAAGGACTGCTTGGCCCATCTAGTCTGCCCATTTCCCTACCTACAGGATAGGCCACAGATCCTAGTTAACCAACAGCCTATTTCTTCCTACCCCCTACAAGAATTGCCTTATGTCTGTCCCATGCATTCTTAAATTCTCCCACAGTTTTAGACCCCACAACCTCCTCAGGAAGGCTGTTCCATGCATCCACTACTCTCTATGTGAAACAATACTTCCTCACTTTGCCCCTGAACCACCCCCCCATCTTTAAATTGTCTCCTTGTTCTTGCACATCTCTTTTTCTGAAAGTTGCTATGCTCTTGGACTTTGTTGATTCCACTGAGGTACTTAAAAGTTTCTATCATGTCCCCCCTCTCCCTTCTTTCCTCAAGAGTATACATATTAAGCTCCTTTAGTCTCTCCTCGTAAGGCTTCTCTTGCAAGCTCCTTTAGTCTCTCCTCATACGGCTTTTCTTGCAAATAAAGTGTAATTTCATAGACACACCAGTGGCAAATCATTTATCAACCAGGTAGCTATACAAAATTCAGTGCTACAATGCACAATAAATGAAGGGCAGTGGAGTAGACTGAAGGGAGGGGAGAAGAAGGGAGGGGAGCCAGGTGGGGGTGGGAAAGGAGCTGATGAGGAAGTGGTGTCTCAAGGGTTTGTGCGATCCCAGAATAATTGGGGGGGATCCCAGCTTACCCAGATGGACAGCAGCATTTGGCTTCCAATAATAGCCAATCTTTAAAGTGTTTTTTTAAAGGATAAGTGGGAGGTGGACGAGTGTAGTGATATAGGGAGTTTGTTCCATAGGAAAGGGGCAGAGATGGAATAAATAAACACAGCGGAATATTAAATAAATAACAGCATCATTCCTGAAAACACATGATAAACACGTAAGTCTTGAGCTTGGCTTTAAAAATGGTCAGGGAAGGGCACCTCTTACCTCCAGAGTGAGGGCATTCTAGAGCAGCATGGCTGCCACTCCGAACACCCTATCCCCTGAGGACTTTAAACAAGAGCTTGTAATGAAAAGGCGTCCCGCATCCACTGACCGAAGGGAGTGGCCAGAAGCATATGGGGTCAGGAGGACTTTCATGTAGCCAGGACCCAAACCATGCAAGGCCTTGTAAGTTAACAGGCATGGACGGTGATGTTAGTGCCCTACATGGTGGCTTAACTTAGAGCTGCAATACCCCTGACAGCAAAATCTAAGTCCATCGTCTACTAAACTTAAGTTAAAAAACCTTCACGACTACTTCAACATCTCTAGGCACATATCCAACTATATGGGCACCCAAAAGATTGGTGACTAAGGATACACCACAACCTGGTAACAAACTGAAGCCTCTGCAGCCTCACAGCCCCAGTTCCGCACTGTCACAAACCTCTGACCTGACAATGGGGTCGGGGGACAATGAAGAGGATTATTGCTCTGAGCATGGATTCAACTGGGACAAAGCTAGCAGTCAGGATATTCTGAGACTTCTGCACTGAATAGATAAAGTATTGGGCATTAGAAAGGACCTGAATCACTTAGAACAGAGCACTGCAGATATTGAAGGCCGGATGAGCACACTTCATGATGAGCACATGGTATACAGCTGATCAATCGCCTACTTATACAAAAGAGAAGAGAAGCGAACACAAAAAGAGGAGGATGCTGAAGCCCGCTCCCACTGAAATAACATTAAAGTATTAAGGTTCCTGGAGGGTGTGGAACAAAATGACAAATAAGAAGGGACTTGGCAAGGTTGGAGGAATGGTCAGACATATGGCAACTTAGATTCAATGCAAAGAAGTGCAAAGTAATGCACCTGAGAAACAAAAACACAGGAGAATAGTACACAATAGCAGAGGAGGTACTAACAACGACAAAAATGGAATGGGACTTGGGGGGTAGTCATATCAGATGATCTAAAGGTGGGTAAGCAATGTGAGAAGTCAGTAAGGAGAGCCAGGGGGATACTGAGATGCATAGGAAGGGGAATCACAAGTAGAAAAAGGGAAGTGGTTATCCCTCTGTACAGACACTTGGTGAGACCCCATCTGGAGTACTGTGTGCAGTTTTGGAGACCTCATCTATGCAAGGACATAGACAGGATGGAAGCAGTCCAGAGGAGGGCAACTAAAATGGTGCAGGGTCTGCATCAGAAACCATATGAAGAGAGACTGAGAGCTTTATATGTGTACCCTTGATGAAAGGAGGGATGGGGGACATGATAAAACGTTCAAGTACCCCAAGGAATCAACAAAGTCCAGGAGGGTAGCATCTTTCAGAAAAAGAGTGTAAGAACAAGGGGACACAATTTAAAGATAGAGGGGAACGCTCAGGGTAATGTGAGGATTTTTTATCATGGAGAGAGTGGTGGATGCGTGGAACTGCCTTCCTGGGGAGGTTGTTGGGGCTAAAACAGTGGGGGAATTGAAACATGCATGGGACAGACACAAGGCAATTGTAGAGGGGTGTGGCAGGAAGTAGGCTGTTGGTCAACTAGAATCTGCAGCTTATCCAATAGGTAAGGAAATGGGCAGACTGGGTGGGCCAAGTGGTCCTTATCTACCGTCAAAGTCTATGTTTCTATGTTTACATGGAGGGCTTCATGTCAGTATGACTTAAAAAAGAACTAGACCTAGGGCAGGATTTTGATCTGGGCATCGAAAGAGCCCACCAGGCAGTCACACCAAAATTGAAAGCAGGTGACCCCCCATAATCATTACGTTCCTCCACTATACCACCAAAGAAAAGATCCTCAGGGATGCTTGGAACAAAAAAGACCTAAACCTGGACAGACGAAAGATATATGTTGACCAAGATTATCCCCTACTATTGTTGGCAAAATGAAAGAAAATTCTTTTTGTCATTAAAATAACTCCAAGAGAAGGGAGTTAGGTCACAGCTTTGGTACCCTGTAAAGCTGTTAATGACCCTCCCGGATGGCCTGAAGCTGCAGTGAAGCCCACCAGGATGAAGCACAGCACTGCAGAATTCTGTAGTAGAGTTACTGCAGTAAATAATGCAGGTTCAATAGGAGTTAATCACTTTTGTCATGCAGTAAACCTGTCATACTGCTCTTCATCCTGGTGGGCTTCACTGCATATGACACTCTATCCTGAGTAAGCAAATACTTACAAAACACAAGGTGTGATGCTCCCCGATCTTCAGGAAGAGTTGGCAGGAAAAGAAACAGAGGCAGCTCAGACAACAAACAGAGAACGGATAGTCTGATTCCACTACAAACGGAACTCAAGCAACTGTTTAAAGCTGGCAAAACCAAAAAAAACTGAACGAGTAAATGCAGCTATTTCTTCTGTCTTGGGAAAGTTTCTGCCAATTTATTTGAAAAAAGGAAATGTGGTAGCCAGATGGAAGACTAGGTTTGCTGGCAAAGGCACCTAGCTTCACCTGAGCTCTTTTCTTCTAGGTTTGCTTGTAAGGACAGAGCAAGGAACAATATTATCAGAGCAAGAAAAAAGATTAAGGCTTCTTTTGGCTAGGCAGATTTACTGTGTTACTATTTTCTTTTGTGCTCACAGGTTTTGTTACTGTTTTTTGCTTACATTTTATTGCTTTACTGTTCTCTGATTCAAATTGCTGTTGCAAGGTATACTTTCTGCTGCATTATTACAGGGTGTGCTATATGTTTGTTACTGGTTTGTGCTTACAGATTACTGCCATAGTCTTGTCTGATTCAACTTGTTTTTTGCAAGGTATATCTTCTGTTAAAGTGTTCTGCAGGTTGTGCTTACAGGTGTTACTTTCATACTGCTTTATTTTTTCTCTGTAGCAAAGTGTTTTTGCAGGGTATGTCTTCTGTGAAATTGTTACAGGTGATGCTTACAGGTTTTACAGTTTTATCTATCATTAGGCTAAGCTTTCAGGGCTAATTACAGGAGCACATATGAGATACAGACTGAGAAAAAGCAATTGCATTTATTGTTGGTTGATTGTTTCTGCTCTTACCTCCTTTCGTACATGGTTCTTCTTTTTCGGCAGGGGACAGGCCCAACCACCCTATGCTACACTCCTTTTATACAGTAGCACAGTCGTTACATTTCCTGTAGCAAAGTAGGAAGGGGAGGATCAGAGGGGTATCCACACAGTGGCCTCACTTATGGGGCACAATTAATTTAACTTGTTAAAAAAAATTATACAAAAACAAACAAAACAAACAAAAAAAATATTTTAAAAAAAAATCTTTTGATTTAATTTTCCTTCTAATTACTCGGACCAGGTTATAAACTTGGCAGCTCAGCTGGAATGGGTATTATTAACTGCAGGTACTGAGGGACACTTTTCAAAAGGGCAGTTATAAAGGATTTAGGACGATGTCCTACATGCTGGACCATTGGAGATCTAAGGGCTCAGCTCTGGGCAGCATGGGTAGAGATTTTGCACCTCAAATTGCATACTCAGGAGGAAAAATATTACAAGAACCACCCCCCATTTCCCCAACATCCAACTGAAGCCCCTCAACCACAGAGGGTAGTTGGTCCAGGAGATCAGCAGGTGGTTAGGGGGGCCAATCAGGTGCTCCACCACTTAGTGTTCACCAACGTATCACCTCCACAAACCATATAAAAACTACAAACAGATATCTGCCTCTAGCTCTGAAATCAAATAAAGGGACAGAGGACACTGCACAGCAGGGCAGTGCAGCACAGGAGCAAGTGCTACAAAACCCATCCAAAACAGGGACCAAAACAAAAAAAGCAAAAAGGAAAGCCAAAACACTCCTGATCATAGACTCCATGATTCAGAAAGTTGATACCTAACTCCTGCCAGGGGTAATGGTCAGATGTCTCCCAGGTATATCAACATGAAGAGACACTGACCATATTGCTAAAATAATGCACAAAGCAGGAGAAAACATTGACATCCTGGTACACATAGGGACTAATGATCTCGCCAGATGGTCAGTTGTGGAGACCAAGGAACACCTGACCAGGCTTGGAGACAAACTGCCATCCATTTCATTCGGCATCTCCTTCACTGAGATCCTCCTGGTCTTGGGGGAGAGACGGACGGTCAGAGAAGGGGAGATAGGAGAGCTAAACATGTGGCTCAAGGGTTGGTGCCAGGAAAAAGGACACACATTTGTAGGTAACTGGCAACAGTTTTGGGAGCAAAAGTTCTTTAAATTCGATGGACTGCGTCTGACTAAGGAGGGAGTCAGTGCATTGGGGCAGAAGTTTGATGTCTTTGCAGAATATATAAACTAGCAAATGGGAGAGGTATGCAGCACCTGATACACCAAACAGGAAGAACACCCCTCCCTCCTCAGTTAGTGATCAAACAGGAGTTCAATATGTTTTTAGTTCATTTGTATCACCAGGTAAGGAAATGGTCCCGCTCTCTATACGATGTGCAGGGGAAACGCCGGACCTCACCCAACTAACACACCAAAATATAGACAATGGAAAATCATGTACACAAATGCCCACAGTCTGGGAAACAAGATCCCAGACCTGGAGGCAACAATGACAGAGGCTAAACTGGACATAGTAGCCATTAGTGAGACATGGTTCACCAGTAACCACACTTGGGAGACTACAGTACCCGGCTATGTACTGTTCAGAAGAGACAGAGGTTCGGGGGGGGCCTTTATGTCAATGAAAATATCAAAGCTACAGAAATTCAGAATACACAAAACGAGCCAGAAGAACTCTGGGTCACCCTGGAAACAGGAAATGGGACAACCATATGAACGGGGGTTGTCTACAGGCCTCCAGACCAGGGGAGGGGGGGCATAGACACATTACTGTTAAAACATATACAAAACATGACAGCAAAGGGGAGGTTCTGCTAATAGGAGATTTGAACATGCCAGATACAGATTGGTCAATATCAGCAGGAACATCTGCCAGAACTAGACACATAGTGGGTTCCCTGTAGGGGGAAGGCCTCAAACACTTGGTACAGCAACCCACAAAAAACAGTGCTATCCTGGATCTAATACTAACTAATGGGGAAAGGATCACAGATCTTCAGGTAGAAGGTCACCTGGGGGCCAGTGACTCATTACATGATATGGTTCAATTTTGCCACTAGAACTAAATCATCTCATTCCAACGCAAAACTATGGGACTTCAGAGGAGCCGACTTTGATAAGATGACCAACAGAGTTAAGCTAGCTTTGGCAAGATAAAATAAAGGTGGGGGGTACAGGCAAAGTGGGCAAGCATTAAGGATGCAATACTTGAAGCAACATCATATTGTGTTACGGAGAAAAGCAAGAGCAAAAGAAGGAGGAAACCACTTTGGTTCTCAAAAACAGTAGCAGAAAACATCCGAGCCAAAAGGCTAGCCTTCAGGAAATATAAAAGAATGCAATGGGACGAAGATAGGAAGGCATACCAAACTTCCCTAAGGGAAGCAGGGAAGGCAGTAAGGCATTCAAAGGCCCAAACCAAGGAAACACTGGCATGCACAATAAAAGAAAAGGACAAGACTTTCTATAGATACATTAGTGAAAGGAGAAAGTCCAGAGGCGGTATAGAAACATAGAAACATAGACTTTGACAGCAGATAAGGACCACTTGGCCCACCCAGTCTGCCCATTTCCCTACCTACTGGATAAGCTGCAGATTCTAGTTAACCAACAGCCTATTTCCTGCAACCCCCCACTATAATTGCCTTATGTCTGTCCCATGCATGTTTGAATTCCTCCACTGTTTTAGACCCCACAACCTTCTCCAGGAAGGCGGTTCCATCGTCCACCACTCTCTCCGTGAAAAGAATTTTCCTCACATTACCCTGAGCCGTCCCCCTCTAACTTTAAATTGTGCCCCTTGTTCTTACACATCTCTTTTCTGAAAGATGCTACCCTCCTGGACTTTGTTGATTCCCTTGAGGTACTTAAAAGTTTCTATCATGTCCCCCCTGTCCCTCCTTTCATCAAGGGTATACATATTAAGCTCTCTCAATCTCTCTTCATATGGCTTCTGATGTAGACCCAGCACCATTTTAGCTGCCCTCCTCTGGACTGCTTCCATCCTGTCTATGTTCTTGCGTAGATGAGGTCTCCAAAACTGCACGCAGTACTCCAGATGGGGTCTCACCAACTGTCTGTATAGAGGGATAACCACTTCCCTTTTTCTACTTGTGATGCCCCTCCCTATGCATCCCAGTATCCCCCTGGCTTTCCCTACTGACTTCTCACATTGCATACCCACCTTTAGGTCATCTGATATGACTACACCCAGATCCCTTTCCATTATTGTTGTTGTTAATACCTCCCCTGCTATTGTGTACTCTTCTCCTGGATTTTTATTTCCCAGGTGCATTACTTTGGACTTCTTTGCATTGAATCTAAGTTGCCATATGTCTGACCATTCCTCCAACCTTGCCAAGTCCCTTCTCATCCTTTCTACCCCTTGTGTATCAACTCTGTTACAGATCTTTGTGTCATCCACAAGAGGCATACCTTTCCTTCAGACCCTCTGCAATGTCACCTATAAAGACATTAAAGAGGACTGGACCAGTACTGAGCCCTCAGGTACTCCACTAGTAACCCCCTTTCTTCAGAATGTGTTCCATTCACTATTACCTTCTGTGTCCTGTTGTGCAGCCAGTTTTCATCTAGGCTACCACCCTGGGACCTACTCCCAGGCTGGCCAACTTGATTATTAATCTTTTGTGCGAGACTGTGTCAAATGCCTTGCTAAAGTCTAGGTAGGCCATATCCACAGCCCCTCCCTGGTCTATTACTTTGGTCACCCAGTCAAAGAAATCGATTAGATTTGTCTGACATGACCTTCCTGCTGTAAATCCATGCTGCTTTGGGTCCAGTGCCCGCTGGCCTCTAGGTACTGAACAATTCTTTCTTTCAGAAGTGATTCCATCATTTTCCCCACCACTGAGGTCAAACTAACAGGTCTGTAGTTTCCTGCTTCTGCCTTGCTCCCACTTTTGTGAAGGGGAATCACATCTGCCCTCCTCCAGTCCTCAGGTACCACCCCATCTTCCCATGATTTGTTAAAAAGTGTGGTTAGTGGTGTCACTAGGTCCTCCCTTAGCTCTTTTAGGATTATAGGGTGAATCCCGTCAGGCCCCATTGCTTTGTCCACCTTGAGTTTTAGACGTTCTTTCAGTACTCTTTCTTCTTTAAATGGACTGGTATCAACCCCACTATCCAGAGTGCTTCTACTGTTTGGTTTAGGTAACTCCTCCTCGTCTTCTTTTGTGAATACTGAGCAAAAGTATTCATTCATATCTCTGCCTTTTCACTGTCTCCCTCTGCCCACCTCCCTCTCCTTTATTAATCTTCCCTATCCCTCCTTAACCTTTTATGTTCCTAATGTACCTATAAAAGGTTTTATCCCCCTTCTTAACTGAGTTGGCTATCCTTTCCTCGGTTTGGGCCTTTGCTTTTCTGACTGCCTTCCCCACTTCTTTCTGCTTTAATTGATACAGTTCCCTGTCGTGCTCTGTCTGTGATTCCTTATACTTTTTGAATGCAGCCTTTTTCTCCTTAACCTTCCCTGACACTTCTTTTGAGAGCCATAGTGGTTTTTTATTCCGCTTTGTTTTCTTTATTTGTTTCACACAAAGGCTTGTTGCCTCCATAATGGCAGTTTTGATTTTTCTCCATTGTTCTTCAACCCCTCCTTTCTGGCCATTTGCTAATGCATTCCTCAGGTATTCACCCATTTTGCCAAAGTCAGCCCTTCTAAAGTCCAGTATCATTGTATTTGTATGGCTTGTCTCCATGGCTGTGTTTATTGTGAAGCACACTGAGCAGTGGTTTCTTGTTCCCAGGTGTCTACTGACTTCTAAGTTTGTGATCCTCTCTCCATTTGAGAGTACCAGGTCTAATATTGCTCCCTCCCGAGTGGGTTCCACCACTAGCTGTCTAAGGCATGCTCCCTGTAGGGCATCGAGAATGACCCTGCTCTTGGATGTGGCTGCAGTCCATATTGCCCAGTTAACATCTGGCATATTCAGGTCCCCCATCAACAGTATCTCCCCTTTTTCAGCCATTTTGAGAATGCCCTCTATCATTTTCTTGTCCATTTCCTCCCCTTGAGACGGGGGTCTGTATACAACTCCTGTGCGGATTATGATGCCATTCCCTGTCTCCAATGTGACCCAGAGTTCCTCTTGTCCTCCCCCTTTACCTTTTAGTTCTGTTACTTTGATCCCTTCCCTTATGAAGACAGCTACTCCACCTCCTCTTTTACCCTCCCTGTCCCTTCTGTAGATTGTGTACCCTGGTATGTTGACATCCCAGTCATGGTTCTCCGTGTACCATGTTTCTGTGACTGCCACAATATCCAAGTGTTCCACTTCCATCAGGGCTACTAGCTCTGGAAGCTTGTTTCCAAGACTACGGGCATTGGTACTCATTGCCCTCCATTTAATGTTGTCTTTATCCTTTTTTACCCATCCCTGCTCTTATTGCCCTTGTCCATTTTTCCATTTACTCCTGTCCTGCCCTCTGTCAAGCTCTGTACCTCAGTGTTTACCCTACTACCTGCCATGCTTTGCGGGGGGAGGCTTGAACTTTCCTATTTCCTATCAGCACCTCCCCCTTGGCTAGTTTAAAAGCTTGCCAAGGAAGGTATTGCTAATATCAAAGTGGATAAGGGTGAGTGTGTGGAGGAGGACCAAGGAAAAATATTGATCCTGAACAGATACTTCTGCTCAGTATTTACTGAGGAGAAGGCAGGGCAGGGCCCACAGCTTAGCACCATAGACACAGAGGGAAGGGAGGTGTACAAGTCCCTTCACAAAAGAAAGGGTCCTACAAGAGCTCACTCAGATCAAGGTGGACAACGCAATAGGACCTGATGGCATACATACCAAGTTACTAAATGAGCTAATGGTGGAACTAGCAGAGCCATTAGCAGAACTGTTTAATGAGTCTCTGAGCACAGGAGAGGTTCCAGAAGACTGGAGAAGGGCTCATGTGATCCTGCTCCACAAGAGTGGTAGCACAGAGGAGGCATAAAATGACAGACCAGTCAGTCTTACCTCAGTAGTAGGCAAGATTATGGAGGCACTCCTTAAGGAAATGATAGTGCGTTATCTGGAATCCATAGGAGCACAGGATCCAAGACAGCATGGATTTACAACAGGAAGGTCCTGTCAAACTAATCTTGTAGATTTCTTTGACTGTGTAACAAAAATGGTGGACCAAGGGGGTGCAGTTGATGTTGTCTACCTTGACTTCAGCAAAGCTTTCGATACTCTTCCAAATAGAAGATTGATTAAGAAGTTGTGTAGGCTTGGGGTGGGTCAGAGGTTGGTCAGCTGGGTGGCAAACTGGCTGTTGGGCAGAAAACAGAGAGTGGTGGCAAATGGTATACAGTCAGAAGAGATGCAAGTCAAAAGTGGGGTACCTCAGGGATCAGTTATGGGCCAGTCCTCTTCAATATCTTCATCAGTGACATTGCAGTTGGACTGGAGTGTAAGGCTTGCCTGTTTGTAGATGACACCATCTGCAACAGAATAGATGATCCAGATGGGGTGAGCAGAATAAGAAGAGAGCTAGGACTTCTGGTGCAGCTTCCAGCTATATGGCAGCTTAGCCCATGAACTCCTGACTCGCTCCCCTGACTTAAACCTTTAAAATGGCCACAATATTCATAAAAACACCTACTTTATTATCTGGAGTACATGGCTTCTGGTAAACATCAAGGGGGCATCAACAGATTTGCGGCATTACGTTTGGACTCCGAGATCTCTGAAGGGAAAGCAACTGACTCCAGGGCCTCCAAGCTTTCCTTCGGTGCTACTCAGTCTAAAGCATGAGGAAGGAATAGGCCCAAGGAGCAGCAATCTAATAAGATAGACACCAAGCTCTAGAAAATACTATCAGAAATCCAAGAATTTTAATCGGACTTTCACCAATCCAAACAAACTCAGGAATCCTTTCAAAAGGACCTCACAGAATTGCATTCTAAAGTATCCACCCTGGATCAAAGCATACAAGAGCAGGCCTCAACTACCTCACAGCTTCAAAACACACTCAACCAGGTTGCCCACCTCTACCAACTAATGGTAGAACATCAGGAGGATGCGGAGAACTGCAGCTGCCGCAACATCCTCCGATTCTATGGGGTCCCCGAAAATAGCGAGGGCACAGACCTTCAAATGTCAGCGGAAACTCTGCTACAAGAAGACCTCAAGCTAGACATAGACTTTAACTTTGAAATAGAAAAAATTCATAAGGCTTTGGGCCCAAACCTACACAGCCATCAGCTCGACCTAGATCAATAATAATCAGATTCCTCCAGTTCCAGACAAAAGAATGTATACTGAAACAGGCTTGGGCTAAATCTCAAATCTATTGAAGGAACACGCACATATTCCTGAATAACAATTATGCCCCAGCCATGATGCAGAGAAGGCGGGCATACATATCTCTTATCCCAATAATAAGGCAACAAAGGCTCAAATTTCGAACCCCTTACACTAGCAAGCTGGTGATCTAGTTTCCTTCAGGACAACAGACCTACGACAGCACCAAGGATGCCTGTGCAGACCTAAAGAAAAGTGGCCTTCCACTCCCAACTTTAGCTCGGCTGCCCCAGAGAACTTTGTCTGATCATGGCCCTACCAGAGCAGCTCCTTCTCGAGCACAACTAGACCAACAAGCCATAATAGACTCGATCAAACAGATGCTGGCACAATTTCCAGGCAACCCAGCTGAGGCCTGCCTTTTTTGAGTCAAGATTCTGGTTTTGCAGTGAGTATTAAGGTGGGGGGTCTGTGAGGGACTGGAGGATGGCCCGGCTAGCATGCGTATTTTGAGAGAGTCTGAGTGGAATACCTGGGGGTTGGCTGGCGGATGGGCCAGGGATCCGGGTTCGGATGGCAGTGCTTGGATGGGTGGGAGGGTGAGTCGGGTTGACTGCAGTGGTAGACCTACTTGTCCTGCGAGGGCTAGAGAACGCAGATGGGGGGGTGCATCTGCCAATTCCCACAATAGCGAAGCTGGTAATGGATCCTACAAGTGGACAGTTAACCATTGGGTCATCAGTGGCAGGAGCATATTGGCCTTATATTGGAATAGTCTTGCCACGTTAGGAAGTTTCTCTCACTAAACTTAGTCCCCATTAAATAGGGGCTTTCAGGGATTCCTCTGCTTGGGATGGGGCCAGTAGGTCTCGGTCAGACGTCTCCCGCCTGACCGAGCCTGTGTGCCCCTCCCTGGCCTGGGATCACACCCATCCAAATTAAATTGTGGCAAGCTTTCCTGTATTAAACCACTGAATAGGGTGCAGCTAGGTGGTCTCCTCGGCTTCGGATGGCCTGGTGGTACTGGTGCGCACTTGAACATAAGGGACTCTTGGATGTGTTAAGATCAGTGCGGTCTGGGTCTGCATATGGCACTTTTAGTTGTCATGATGATTTGCACTGTCTGTACTTGGCCCGGCAGTGATGGGTGATTACATAATGGGCCTCA
Source organism: Neoceratodus forsteri (assembly GCA_016271365.2). Taxonomy (NCBI): domain Eukaryota; kingdom Metazoa; phylum Chordata; order Ceratodontiformes; family Ceratodontidae; genus Neoceratodus; species Neoceratodus forsteri. Next base: position 908,698,498 of record CM057452.1, read on the forward strand.
TTGCTAGTCTTCTCTGCTGCCTCTCCTCCCCCACCCAGTGGGATCCCTTTACAGGGTACCCCAGACTTTATCAGGATCATCCCTGGTGTCAGAAAGTTAATAGAGGTGCTGCTGGATCCGGATGGATATGGCCCCCAACCCCCTTTGTGGGTGTTCTCTCTGTTTTCCCTTTCAATGAGCAGGTGGGCTGGGTGTCTCCGGAGACCTCATTCTGCTGCTGGCTCTCAACTGCTTACCAGAACCATCCCTTTCTCACTATCTCTGTGAATTTCCAGCAAAGAATTTATCTCGGGACCTCCATTGCCTACAACTTGTGGACTGGCCTTTCTTTCTTGCTTATTATGCTTGGGACTATCCTATACTAGGAAGACATTCACATGGATTGTCGGATTGGACTCTGTGTTTCCTTTGTATGCTTTGTGGCACGGGGGGGGTTCAGGGTATGCCTTTGGGGACTGGCGTTCCCCTCATATCATATTAGATACTTCAATATGGTATTATCAATACTCCCAGGTTGATCCACAATAAGCTGTAATCCCCCCTCCCTTTTCTTATATACCAGGGGGCGGGCTATTGACTCCTATGCCATGTGTAAGTCAGGCCTTAATGGAACAGCACCTTTGCTCCATTTCATACCTCTCCCTCATCACTCCCTTTTTAATTTTTCAGCCTTTCAGGTTATTGTTTTTTCTTGTCTTAGTCCTTAATCCCTCCCGAAGTTAGGGGCAAGAGTTTCCACAGGACCCCATATCACTTAGTTGATTGGGTGCCCACCTTTGGACAGTCAGTAGACGTTGTATATGAATGTGTATTGATGGAAGTCATGGATAACCCTCTTTTTGGGGGTCTGTACATAGTTCTCACCCCTTTATATCTCCTTACTGAGATATACTTTATAGTAATTAGTGCCATAGTTAAGCCCAGTTGGCCTATTAGTTTTGCCACAGTGTTCACTGAAATGTTTTTTTTGTTCACTACACTGGATGCAGAGCATCAAGTTATTGTGAATTTTATTGCTGGCAAATCTTTTCCATTGCAGGGAAACAAACCGGATGATGCCTTAGGCCTTTTAGAGGGGTGCGGCTCGGGGAGGCTGTGAAATCTACTCTGATAAGGTTAGATATGCAGGGACTCTTTAAAATGATCTCTCAGAATTTAAATGAGCTGGTCGGCCCCATAAAAAGGTACCGAACAATTTGTGCACTTAAATAATTGAATCCCGATGTCCTTTTACTACAGGAAACCCGCCTCGCTTCAGTTGAGCACCAGAAAATACTTAAATTTGGCTTTTCCAACTTGGTTGAGTCCTCTTATCGGAGGGGTAGAAGGAGAGGGGTGGTGATCCTAATCCCGAGATGCTCCCAGTTACAAATACTTGATCAATATTCTGATAGAGATGGCAGGCTGGTTTTGACTGTGGTTAAATTAAATCAGCAGATTCTGACATTGTGCAGCATTTACATCCCCCCAAGTTCTGATGCCTCCACTATCCAACATCTAATAGATGTTATCTTAAGGTAATTTTATTGTAAACATCTTGACTGTATATATATGGTCCCAGGTCGTACATGAAAACAGGCCTTGGCTCATTGTACCTACCCGGTAAACAAAGGTTTAAAATAAATAAAAAAATTAAGGAGACAACAAGGTATTCTGATATTAGGAGGGGATCTTAACTGCCACATTAAGCCCTCGCTTGACTTGTCCACTGCGCATCCGGCCCCACGGTCCTTGGGACAAAAACATCTTCGGTGTCTGCCTCTGGGATGTGGCCCTGGTGGATGTGTGGAGACAGCTCCATCTTTCACAACAGAAATTTGCTTATTACTCTAATGCTTTTAAACATTACTCCAGACTTGATTACTTTTGTATAGGCAAAGAGTATCTTGATCAGGTTCAGTCAGCAGAAATTCTTAATATCTGTCTTCCAGATCATGCCCTGATTGCTCTAGAACTTAATATTTGAAAGGAAAGGAAAAATGTACAATGGAGATTTAATCTGTCCCTACTGAGGGACAGGGAATTTAAAGACCTCCTGGAAACACAAATCCTGGAAATTATCCTTAATAATGCCTCTTCTCAGGTTTCCCCCCAGACTTTATGGGATATGATTAAAGTAGTGCTCAGAGGTTATATCATAGCTTATGCTACTCATAAGAAAAAACAGGCTAAGTCTAGCCTGCAGGCCTTGCAGGAGAAACTTAGCTTTCTTCAGGAGGTTCACATGCAAGAAGATTCAGATCTCCTTCCTTTAATTTCTCAGACACAGGCTGAGATTCAACGGCTGTTGACAGCCAAAACTGAACAAGATCTGGCCTGGTTAAGGCAACGGTATTATGAGGGTGGGTCCCGTGCCTCCAGACTTCTGGCCCACCATCTTAGAAATCAAATACATCAATGCACTACCTCTAAAATCAAGGACCCCATTTTTGGACAGATGCAGTACTTCACTCAGCAAATCCTTGATGCATTTAAGAAATACTATCAGTCCCTCTATTCTCCCCCAACGGAGCCTGCTCCACATAAAATATCAGATATTCTCTCTCAGATCCACCTTCCTACTCTCTCTGTCTCTCAACAGGCACAGATAGTAGCCCCCATTTCTGAACTGGAGCTCCAAAACACTGTTAAAGGACTCAAGAATGGTAAAGCTCCTGGCCCAGATGGCTTTGGAGCCGAGTTTTATAAAGGTGCCTGGAATTTAGTACAGACTCCCCTTTTGCATATCTTACAACCTAGCCATCTCACCTCCTCCTTACCTATATCATGGAAACAAACTACAATCTCCTTAATCTTGAAACCCCAAAAACCCTCACACCTGTGTGAATCTTATCATCCCATATCAGTACTCAACCAAGATTATAAGATTTACACAAGTATTTTAGCTCATAGACTTGATCTCATCCTTCCTTCCTTCCTTAATCCATTCTGATCAATCGGGGTTTATTAAAGGTAGACAGACAACAGATAATATAAAACGTACCCTATATCTTATTGGCAATGCCCAATCCACAAAATCCCCCCTTTTAATACTCAGTCTCGACTCTCAAAAGGCCTTTGATATGGTCTCTTGGGGGTTTCTGCAGGCTACCCTTAAAAAATTTAACTTCTCTGAGTTATTTATGGCAGCCATAAGGGGTATATATTCTGACCCTGAGGCTGTCATGAGACTGAAGTAATCACATTCTGATCATTTTCCCTTATTCAGGGGCACCCGCCAGGGCTGTCCCCTTTCCCCATACTTGTTTGCCCTTTTTGTGGAGCCCATAGCCCAGTTACTCCAACAAACCCCTAATCTTTATGGGTACAAAGTCTCAGAATCTTCCTACCATAAACTAGTCTATTATGCTGATGACCTCCTTCTCTATATCACTTGTCCCAATGAATCATTACAAACCCTAACTACACTCCTAAAGGAAATAGAAATCCTCACCGATTACACTATTAATCCAAATAAAACAGAGACTCTACTGGTACTGCCCCATTTGTCCCCGGGCGTAGTCCTGAAATACCCTTATAAATGGGACAAACCCCACATAATCTATCTGAGTATTAAAATCCCTAAGAACTTTTCTGATCTTTACTCTCTGAATTACACCTCAGCTCTTTCAAAGATAAAATTAAATTTGGCCTCCCTCTCTCCCTGAAGGCTAGAGTTCAATCTATCCAGATGAACTCCCTCCTGAACATACTATATATAACGCAAAATATCCCACTCCCTCTTACCACCAAGGATATTCAGAACTGGGATAGAACTGTCAGTAAGTTCCTATGGGCAAATCAATGACTCAGAATAGTACTTAGTAAGCTCCAGTCTCCCAAAGAGAAGGGTGGTTTGGCCCTTCCCTGCTTTTTAAATTATTGGTTGACTGCCCTACTCACGCATATAACATTTTGGTTTTTACCACAGAATCAAGCCCCGTCATGGCTTACAGTTGAGAGATCTACGGCAGATTGTCTCTTAAATTATTCTAGGGTATTTCAACCTCACAAAATATCCCAGTTACTATGGGGTTCCAGATTTACGAGAGGCTTACTTCATAGCTGAATGAAGTTCCTCTCTCGACCGACTTAACAAATTCTTGTCAACATGGATGGGTATTCCCGCAGAAGATCCATCATGGACCACCTTTCAGACCTGGGCGCGCAAAGGTTTAAAACATTCATACCAGTTCTGTGACAAAGATGTTTTTAAGTCATTTGATCAAATTAAACAGGAATTTACTCTAAACAAGAGTGACTTCTTTAGATTCTTACAGATCCGCCACCTTTTGGATACCAAAATTGGCTTAGATGTTATCACACAGACCCCCCCCCATATGCCCCCCTATTACTTCAGATTGCAAGGGGTGGTGATCAGAGCCATTCTTCCTCCTGGGGACCTGGTCTTCCTCCTGGGGATGGAGGCCTCCACCGTGGGGGTGGAACCTGTCGAATGGTCTGACCATCACACTAGGAGATTCAATTTTGGCACCCCCTTACGTAGACCAACCCCTGTGGAGATGGTCAGTACCGCCCTTTACAGGATGTGACTCCCAATGGTCTAACTGCGGCACTTAACTCATTCAGGTCTAGATACGCCTGTAGGTGGCGGCTGAAAGCATAGCCACTCAGGCCAATAATGCCTGTAGACGTTCTCCTCTGACTTTCACTCAGGCCTGGAAACGTCTGAGAAAGTCGGCAGTTTTTACCTAGATATAAAACAAACCAAATTGCTTAGACTTGATTACATAGCACCATTAGAAAGGTAATTTTGTGCTGAACAATTTTGCAGCTGATACTTTGTGTCTATCATGTATACTTTAAGAGTTATTTGAATTTGTTTAAGGTATGGTGTGCATGGATGACATTTGTCTCTCGAGCCTCACCTAAGTACCTTGAATAAATCTGAAAAAAAAACACAGTTGTTTGGTATTTTAACTAGTATAAAATAAAAACTAAATGGATTACAATTGATTGCACAGCACCGTTAGAAAGGTAATTTAGTGCTGAACAATTTTGCCACTGATACTTTGTGTCTACCATGTATACTTTAGGAGTTATTCGCATTTGTTTAATGTATGGTGTGCATGGCTGACGTTCATCTCTCAAGCCTCACCTAAGCACCTTGAAAAAATCTGAAAGAAAACACAGTTGTTTGGTATTTCAGCTAGTACAGAGTAAAAACCAAATGGATTACAATTGATTGCACAGCACAACTGGAAAGGTAATGTTGTGCTGAACAACGTTGCCACTCTTACGTTGTGTGTAGCACTTACGGTTCAAGGGGTAATCACATTTGTTTGCAGCATGCTGATTGTGGCTTGATTTTGCTTGGAAAGGCCCAGGATGCAGTGCTAAGTGTACACAGGGCACAAGTGGTGGAATTCTCAAAGAGCTCTTGTGGTGTGAATGAGTTAACCTATCAGAATTCCCTGGGATATGCATGGATCCAGAGATTTTGGTACTGGCCTATAATAAGGCCATTACCTCTGCCCTGGATTCCATTGCTCCATTTCATGTGCGTCCTTTCTCCCTTCGTCCTCGGTCCCCATGGTTTGATGGGGACCTGAGGGAGATGCGCCGTTTAGGAAGCAGGTTAGAGAGATGTTGGCGGAAATCCCGCTTGGATGCCGACCATCTTAGACTGCAAGAGCATTATCAACTCTATCAGTCAGCAATTACCCTTAAGAAGGCAGTGTTCCTGTCCGGGAAAATTGCTGCTGCACAGAACCGACCAGCTCAGCTCTTTCGAACCGTGGACAGACTGTGCAACCCAGCCTGTCTACAGGTTCGTAGAGCATTTTCACAATCTCAGTGTGATGAGCTTGCTCGGTTGTTTGCAGATAAGGTGGAAGACATTAGGGCAGAGATCCGTTCAACACTCTCTATGGGAAGGGCTGTGGACCAGTCCTTGGTCGCTTTCCCTCCTCGTTCCTGGAATCTCTTCAAAAGGCCGGATATCGAAGATGTTATGAGGATTGTCCAAAGTATGCACACTACATCCTGTAGTTTAGATCCAGGCCCCACAACCCTGATTATGGACTGTGGGGGGATCATCATCCCGGTATTAGTGAGGATAGTCTGGTGCTCCTTAGACTCTGGTGAATATCCCAGCACCCTGAAGGAGACTGTGGTGACACCTGTGTTGAAGAAGGCTTCTTTGGACCCCGACTCCTCGCTAACTACAGACCTATCTCAAACCTTCCCTTTGTTGGGAAGGTAATTGAGAAAGTAGTAGCTACTCAGTTGGACAACCATTTGTCCATCCATAGCATCTACGATCCTCTCCAATCCGGTTTTAGAAAGAGGCATAGTACAGAGACTGCACTGGTTCAGGTGCTCAATGATCTCCTGATGGCGAGAGACCAGAACAAATGGTCCATTTTGGTCCTGTTGGACTTGTCATCAGCATTTGACACTGTAGACCATGGGGTACTGCTTGAGCGCCTGAAAAACATCTGTGGGCTTTCAGGCTTGGTCCACAGATGGTTTATGTCTTTTCTCACTGGCAGAACACAGAGAGTGGTGTCAGGGATATTTTTCTCTGACCCTATTTCTCTGCCTGGTGGGGTTCCCCAGGGCTCAGTGCTGTCCCCCATGTTGTTTGCGGTGTACATGCTTCCTCTTGAAGACATTGTAAGACGGTATGGGCTGGAGTTTCATAGCTATGCCGATGATACTCAGCTCTACCTGTCTTTTGCACCCGACTAGAATGGAGCACTCTCAGTGTTTAATAACTGTCTCGAGGAAATCCAAGGATGGATGAGGTCCAGCGGGTTGAAGCTGAATTCTGGAAGGACGGAGGTGATGGTTGTGGATCCAGGTCACCTGATGGGGGGGTGGGGGACAGACCACCCCTCAGATTTATTCCTGGGGGCGGTTGAGCTTCCTATCTCTGAACAGGTACGCAACCTAGGGGTAATTCTTGATGATCGGCTGACGCTGCGTGCGCAAGTGTTGGCGGTTGTTAAGCTATCCTTTTACCATCTTAGGAATATCGCTAGGATTAAGCACCTTGTTCCGTCTGAAGACCTACCCGCATTGATCCAAGCCTTTGTGACCTCACGCCTGGACTACTGCAATTCCCTTTACTTTGGGCTTCCAGGGGTTGATATCCACCGCATGCAACTGGTACAGAACTCCACGGCCCGGTTGTTAACTGGGACGCCTCACTCTTCCCATATTACCCCGGTGTTGCAGGGTCTGCACTGGCTGCCAGTTCAGTGGCAGATCTCCTTTAAAGTTGACTTGCTGACTTATAAAGCCCTGCATGATCTGGGCCTTGACTACCTGAAAGAGCTTCTGGTGCCTTACATCCCGGAGCGACAACTCCGCTCAGCCAACGAGGGGTTGCTAGAGATTCCAAGGGCAGTTTTGAAATCATCTGGTGCCTGGGTTTTTGCATACGCAGCGCCAACCCTTTGGAATTCTCTACCTCTTTGGATTAGAGAGTGCACGACAGTGGGGGACTTTAAAAAAGCTTTGAAATCTTTTTTATGGAGAAAAGCATTTGGGGAGGATACTGAGTCAATCTGATCTTATTATTTATTATGTGGATGTCATTAATTATTTTATTGTATTTTATGATGTGTTATTTGGATGTATTTTAAAGCCTGTTCTGTGCCCTGATTTTTTGAAAGGCGCAATAAAAATAAAGATTATTATTATTATTTGGCCTCCCAAATTTATAAGGCTCTGCCGTGGGCCCCCTCTCCAGCCATGGACCTGGTACAATTTCACTGGGAAGCTGAGTTTCAGGTGGTACTGACCCAGGAAGAAGGGCTCTGAATTTGGTAGAGACAACATAAACCCCTCAAACTCATATATCTGGAAAGAATTTTCCTGGAAGGTGGTGTCTAGATTTTTCCACACTCCCCAAGTTACTGCTAGATTCTCGGCTGGGGGATTTCCTCCTGTTGGAGACATTGCGGCTGTGAGGTGGCCACACATGCACATATTCTATGGTTTTGCCCAGTACTGGCACCTTACTGGTCCTCGATAGACAGCAGGGCATTTGACCTCTTCCCCACTCTGGGTAATCTTACCCCAGTCGCGGGGATACTCCTTCATTACCCAAGTCACTTTAAGATTCCACACCAAACTTACCTGCTTAACATACTACTGGGTATGGCCAAAAAATGTATCACGTGATTATGGTTCCGCCCTGAGCCCCCTACTATCTCAGCCTGGGAAGACACAGTATGCGATGTTTATAAACTAGAACATATGACAGCCAGGCTACAAAATAAAGTTCCAGAATTAAAGAATCGTTGGAATATCTAGTTTCTTCATATTTCTCAAATTAGACCGAACCAACCAGCCTAGGGGTGTTTCTCTTATTAGAATAACTTCCCCCAATGGTCCTGTGGATTGCCAGCCAGCCCTAAATTCCCTTTCCTTTCTTGTGGGCCCCCCTCAATCTGGGTGAGATTTAATACTATGTAACAAATATAAGAATTAACAAATGCAGCCTCTTGAGTTCCCTCCCCCCCAGTTTTCCCTATCCCCATAAGAAGTAATAGTAGATTTATCTCAAATGATATACACACAATGTGCATAGGATGGATTCATATATTTCCCGACTAGCAATTTAAGGAGAAAGATTTTATTTATATGATGGATTATTAGCTTTCTTACATACTTGTGTAAACACTGTAACATGAAGTATGCAATTTGTTGTCTACACTGATATTTCCCTGTAAAACTGCTCTGTGGTACCACTTAAGTAAAAAGTAAATGCCTTGTTCACCAATTACCTCTCATCCCGCTCCCAGTGCATTAAAATAAATGGTACCCTCTCTGGTTGCCACCCAATCCTTTCTGGGGTACCCCAAGGCTCAATTCTGGGGCCAATACTATTTAGTCTTTACCATAACACCCTCCCCCAAAGCCTGCCCAGAAAGGGTACTCCTGCATGCCGATGACATGGTCCTTTTCTCCACCCATCCTGACCAAAACTCCCTTTAAAATGCCCTACAGAACTCCTTTACACAGGCCAGAAAGTGGTTCATTGACCACAGACTTGTGCTTAATCGCAAAAGATGAAGATGATGCTCTTCTCCCATACGTGGAGCAGATACAAAGATTTCCCGCTTCTAGTCCAGACCAATAACCTCCTCCCCCTTGAACAAGTAAAATCCTTCAAACACCTTGGTATAACCTTCGACCCTGCCCTATCTTTCCATGACCACATCCATACCCTTTGCTCTGCTGTTACCTCTCGTATCAGCCTACTCTACTGACACTCCTGTGACATAATAGAAACTTTCAAGTACCTCAAGGGAATCAACAAAGTTCAAGAGGGTAGTATCTTTCAGAAAAAGAGATGTGCAAGAACAAGGGGGCACAATTTGAAGATAGGAGGGGATGGCTCTGAGGTAATGTGAGGAAGTATTTTTTCACAGAGAGGATTGTGGATGCATGGCACAGCCTTGCTGAGAAGATCATTGAGTCAAGAACAGTGGAGGAATTCAAGAATTCATATGACAGACATAAGGCAGTCCTAGTGGGAGGTAGGAGGAAGTCGGCTGTTGGTTAACTAGGATCTGCAGCTTATCCGTTATTTAGGAAAATGGGAAGACTAGGTGGGCCAAGCGGTCCTTATCTGTCATCAAATTCTGTGTTTCTATGTTTCTATGTAAAACTGTACTGAGCATTCCCCAGCACTTCAAATGAAAGCAGGTCAGCTGACGGTCCAATGTACAGTAGATAGGGTGCAGTCCAGAAACTGCCCAAAGGACTTCCACTGCCAACAGCAGATCAAACTCTTCTCATATAGATAAAGTGTCCCTGTTCAAAGACTGGACAATGTTGGCCAATGACAGGCTGTTTGAGGTTATCCAAGCCCTGATGGAGCACAACCTGTCCAGAAAGAAATGATTGTACTCATCACATGTTTAAGTGAAAAATGCTCTAGAGGGCTGGAGACAGACAGCATCTAATAATCTGTCCACAGTGATGAAGAGCTGAGCTGGTCAGTTCTTCCAGCAGCAACCACCTGTGACAGGAACAGACTTTTTCAGAGTGATTACCCTCTGATACACATTGTACTAAGCCTTCAGCTCCAATTTATTCACATCTAAGCAGGACTTCCACCTACAGTGTCCCAACCTCCACCCCTTAGTCTTCAACCTCCTCAGATCACCATCGAACCATGGTGACCTATAACAGGAAATCAAGGGGTGTACACAGAGAGGTGCTAATGAGTCAGCAACTGTGGCAAGAGCTACGTTGTAACCCTCTACTGTTTCCTCAGCTCCCATTGCACAAACCATCTCCATGCCCGAGTTGTCCATTGCCAACAGAAGACCCTGAGGCTCCAGATTTCTAAAAGAGCAGTAAGTGACCATCTCCACAGGGGACACTAAATGAGGAGCCCCGCAAAGAAACTGCATGGCAAGATGGTCTGACCAACTGACTGGATCAACCTTAACATTGCTAATATCAAGACCCAATGAGAAGACCGGGTCCAAGGCATGGTTGTGCTGGTGAGTACCAGAGGCAACTGTCTGTACAAGGCCCAGTGAATACTGTACATCAACTGGAGGAACTGATTTCCAAAAACAAAAGCTTCATCATCAACCCAGGCATTGAAATCATCCAAAATGAGAAGTTTGGGTGAGTGGAACACCAGGTTGACCATTAAATCCTCAAGTTCCTGCAATAAATCATGCCCATACCCCAGAGGATTGTATATGAGCATGAATATGCAACTTGTACCCAGCTCCATCTTCACTGCCATGCATTTACATGACCTGGCTCTCCCATGGGGTACACCGTCAGTCCCAATGCAGATCTAAAACCCACCACCCCGTGCTCCTGTCTAGCACAATGCACCACTGGGTAATCATGTGGAATGACCTAAAGGTGGCCAGACAGTGCAATGAGGCAGTTAGGATGGCAAGTGGGATGCTGGGGTACATAGGAAGGGTGATGTTGCCCCTGCATAGATCACTGGTAAGACCCCAAGTAGAGTACTGTGTCAAGTTCTGGAGATCAGATTTCTGGAAGGACATAAAGTGGAGGTGGTCCAGAGGAGGGCAACTTAAATGGCACAGGGTCTGCAGCAAAATCCCTAACAGGAGAGACTAAAGGACCTCAAGATGTACACCCTGGCAAGAAGGAGGGAGGGGGGATATGAGAGAGACCTTTAAATACCTCACAGGGGTAAATAAGGTGCAGAAGGGAATTATTTTATGGGGAAAAAGGTGCTCAAGTGCAAGAAGACATGCTATGAAGCGGGGGGGGTAGATTCAGGAGAGATGTGAGGAAGTACTTCTTCACAGAAAGAGTGGTGGATTCCTAGAATAGCCTTCAGGTGGAGGTGGTGGAGGGTGAAAACAGTGGTGGGGTTCAAGAATGCATGAGATAGGCACAAGGGAGTCTTAGTGGAAAGGAAGGGGAGAGGGAGAAAGCTGAAGATCAATTAGGGTCTGCCGTGACACTGTAGGCAGGGAAAAAAGAGACAGACTGGGTGGGCCAAGTGGTCTTTATTTGCTGTCAAATTCTGTTTCTGTGCTTCAGCCTAGGACCAAAATGACCACCCAGCATGATGGAGTGACCACTCTAAGGTCAGAATGCCCACCCCAGGGACTGGAATGAATGCCTTAGGGCTGGAATGGCCACCCTGGCTGATAAAAAGTACAGCCTACGCTGGAATGCCATTGCTAGAAGTTGGAAGGACAACCCTAAGGACAAAATACCGACTCTGGATGATAGAATAACATACCTAGGGCTGAACTGGCCCCAAAGGGATGGCATGACCAGCCTAGGGCATAAATGCTAACCCTGGCGGTTGAAATGACCACCCTGTGCACAAAATAACAACCTTAGAGCTGAAATGGCCACTTGGGGGTCAGAATGACCACACTAGGGCCAGAATGCCTAATCTCTGTGCCTTAATAGACATCCTTAGGTAGGAATGTGCACTCTGCCTCAGTGACCACCCTATGGCTAGAATGCCCACCCTCTGCCTCAGTGCCCACCTCATGGCCTGAATGCCCACACTAATGGCTGGAATGCCCTCCTTGGGGACTAGAATGAGCACCGTAGTGCTGCAATAGCCACCCAGGGGGAAAGAATGACCAGTCTAGGCCTGGAATGACAACCCCAGTCAAGAAAGATGAACCTGGGTCTATAATACCCACTCTGGAATACAGTGAATATTCTATGGCCAGAATGACCACCCTGGGGGATTGAATGACCATTACAGGGCTAGAATGCTCACTCTCTGCCTCAATGCTAGCCTGATGGCTGTAATAACCACCCTAGGTCCACAATGACTAATCTATGGTCAGAATGCCCTCCCTCTGTGCCTGAATGGCCATCCTGGGGCTGGAATGCTGCCTCTCTGGCTAGATACCCACTCTATAAACAGAATGCCCATCCTGGGGTCGGAATAACTACCCTAAAGCCTGAATGAACACCAAAGAAGTGGAATACCCATCACCATATGACAGCAATGGGCCCAGGGACTGAATTCCCAACTGTGGACCAGAGTGCACACCCCAGGCCCTGAATGCCTGCCATCTAGAAACATAGAAACATAGAATTTGACGGCAGATAAGGACTGCTTGGCCCACCCAGTCTGCCCATTTCTCTACCTAATGGATAAGCTGCAGACCTAGTTAACCAGCAGCCTACTTCTTCCTACCCCCACCCCCTAGAATTGCCTTATGTCCCATGCATGCTTGAATTCCACCACTGTTTTTGACTCCACAACCTCCTCCGGAAGGCCGTTCCATGCATCCACAACCCTCTGTGAAAAAATACTGCCTTAAATTACCTCTGAGCCACCCCCATCTTCAAATTGTGCCCCCTTGTTCTTATTTTTTGAAAGATGCTACCCTCTTGGACTTTGTTGATTCCCTTGAGGTACTTGAAAGTTTCTATCATGTCCCCCGCTCCCTCCTTTCCTCGAGGCTATACATATTCAGCTCCTTAAATCTCTCTTCATATGTCTTCCGGTGCAGACCCTGCATGTCCCTGAATGTCCATTATCTTGCCAGAATGCCCACCTTCTGCATCTTAATACCTGCTCTGTGTGCCTAGAAGGCCATGCCGTGTCCAGACTGCCTACCATCAATATTCACTTTATCAAGAAGCTGAAAGACTATTACTTTCCATTCAATGTCTATGATTGCTATGACTAATCTCTCTTGCATCCTCTATGCATAAGCATTTGTTTGCACTGTTCCATAACTAGCACTTCATGTACCCATTTCCACCACACAGGTGCACTGAATGTATGTATTTATGTATAATAAATGGGTCTCCCTTTTTCCCATAGGAAAACTGTGGCGTAATTTGCCATTATAAAGGAGTGTTTATAATGGCAAACACGCGCACGAGTTCCCTTGCTGTGCGCATGCTAACGCAGCAGCATGACCAGTAGAGACGGCTCACCACTTCCGTGTCACCCAAAACAGAACCGCCACAAGAACTCAGTGGTAAGTCCTTTTCTTTCCTTTTTTCTCCCCTATATACCCTGGAAACACACAAAGACCTGCAGAAAGGGAAAAAAAAAACAGTTTTAAAATACGGAAATCTTGGCACTGGACTAAAAGGAAACTGACCATAGGATACACTGGGAGCTGTGTATTTTATATAATTGTTGAGGTGAAAAGGAAACCCAGCAATTATTTAAAAAGAATGGGTAGTGTAGTTGAACTGTTTACACACACCGGGTTAGATGCTAACATAAACCACTCAGGTGTGTGTAAACTTCTCATGACACACACCACCCCATATATTATTCTACATATTATTTACTGTAACTTGTACTCACTGTATTTAAACACTGTAAATTGTTATCTATGCTGTCCCTGCATTTGCACCCAGATCATGCTTGAAAAAGTTATTCTGTTGCCAGTGTACTTACCCGGTCACCAAAGCTGAAATAAAATTAATAAATACAGTAGCAGCCACAGACACTGCCAGATATTTCCCAAAATTTCTGTGATATTTCTAGAAATATCTCCTGCTTTCTGCATTTCCACAGAAGGGGCAGCAGAGAGAAACTCTTCAGAAATTTCACAAAATAGCTGGAAATAGCTGGTAATTTCTCTGGCTACTACTGGATGTAGCTCCCCTGCCACCCCCTTTTATGTCTAGGGGTCCTGATTTTAACTGACTGTGTGCGTGTGGGGGTTACAGACTGAAAACCTTCCAGGGAGGAAAGCCAGCAATATAGAAGAAAACAAGACTTTACCTCAGTTTAGATGTAACGGCACAGTGTAGAGTGCAGCTCCTCCACTAATCCGCCTCTCACCAGCTTCTGCTACTCTTGGCTAAGCCAGTGGGAAGAGACTGAGGGACAGATATTCAAAAGGGTTGCGCATGGCGCAACAGTGTTGCGCCATGCACAACCCACTGATGCGCCCCGGTCCATTATTCAAATGGGAATTGCGCCTGCCACAAATCCTGATGTGCTGGAGTGCATCAGTAATGTATGCAGGCGCAGGTGGGGGAGCGTGCCCATGCATACTCTGCACAGCCAGATATTCAGCCCGGGATGTGCTGAGCCATGAATGCGCAACCCCTACCTGCACCGCACAAAGCTGAGCAAAAAAAAAAAAAGAGTAACGGCTGGCCACCCACAGGTGAGCTGCCATATTGCAGGGCACAACACGCAGCTGCCACCTGTGGGTGGCCACCGAGCCCAGCTGCACCTCCATGGTGGCGCCCCCCTGCCCGATCGCCGGCATCAGTTAAAAGGAATAAGGTCCAATATCCCTGGTGGTCCAGTGGACTGCTGTCGCCCGATCGCGGGCTTAAGTAAAAGAATAAGAATCCTATATCCCTGGTAGTCCAGTGGACCGCTGTCAGCCTGATCGCAGGCTTAAGTGAAAGAAAACAGACTTCTAGGAAAGCAAACTGAACTTACAAGCTCAAATGGGCAGACTGGGTGGGCCATAGGCCCTTATCTGCCGACACTGTCTATGTATCTATGTATCATAATCTTATTTCCCTGGTGGTCCAGTGGACTGCTGTCTGCCCAATCGCGAGCTTCAGTAATAAAAAAATGATTCCTATATCCCTGGTGGTCCAGTGGACCCCCCTCCCCATCCGCCCACTGATCCCCACCCCCGCTCCCCGGTCCAGCAGTGGGCAGCAGCACCCACCCACCTGCTGCCCGCCACCGCCAACTGACTGTGGGTAGGGCTGTTTGCCCATTGGTCCCTGGCGTGAGCCAACTGGCATGCAGCCCATGCCGTACTACAATTCAGATATGTGAATGGATCCATTCACATATCTGGAATATATCTGTAAAACTCTGCGCCATTTTCTCACGCTGTCGACCAATGGGCACAGCCCTACCTCTGATGTCAGTCGGCGGGTGGCGGGAGTGGCGGGTGGGATGCTGCCGCCCGCTGCTGACCGGGTGGGAGCAGAGTGGTGGGGATAAGTGGGCTGGTGGGAAGGGGGGTTCACTGGACCACCAGGGATATAGGTTTCTTTATTTTTTACTTAAGCCTGCGATCGGGCAGACAGCAGTCCACTGGACCACCAGGGATATTGGGATCTTTTTTATTTTACAACTGCCCGCGATCGGGCTGTGGGACACATTGCTGCGCTGCAGGGGGTGTCGGTCCCCGACGGCTGCTGCCTGGCAGGGCACCAGGCACAAGTCGTCGGGATCGGCGCACCTGCATGTAAATGGGGCCATAATGACATGCAAATGGCCCCATTTGCGCATTGCATACATTATGGCCCCATTTGCATGTCAACTTTTGAATATTGCGGTAGTTGTGCCTAGCACAATGGAACTTGTGCTAGCGCATCCCCGTGCTCCACTCTGGCCACTGGCACTGGTGCAGTGCCACTGCACCATGCACACTGTGGGTGGCCAGGGTGCGATATTCAACAATGCTGAGCCATGGCGCAGCTCCGTTGAATATCGCCCAGTCCACGCCCCTGTGCAGTCAAGTTGAGCTGTGCCCAGGCTTGCACCACAGCTTGGCGCAGTTTGACTATCTGGGCCTGAAGGTGTAAACCAGCATGCTTCATCTCAGGAAGGAATCACAAAGTTTATTCAATAAGTTTCAGACTTGTAGCAGGAACAAGAAGAGAAATTTAATTCTGATTTTTGACATAAAATTTATAAATAAATTAATGCGCAGCTACATGGAGCTGTGAGACCAATACATACACAGGGCAAACTAGAGAGGCAGTGTAAGCATAAGCTAATACCAATGTGTTGCAGGCCTAAGACAGTTAGACTAGGGGCAGACTCCATGCAGATTTTCAGAGCCACTGCAAAGCTCAGAACCTTACAGGGGATGTAATTACAACCAAGCTTGTTCATGGGGGAGTGCCTTACTCCCCTGCCCTGGATAAACTAATACCAGGGCTGTGGTCTCTATACCTTCCATGGCCACCCAGCTCACAAAAATTAACCTTCCAGCTCGCCACCCCATTTTCTATCCAGGGCAAAGGTGTCATCATTACATGTAGCAATGGGCAAAATGGCTCCCTCCTTCCCAGTTACACTCCCCTTGCATTTCACTAATGGGTCTACATGGATCCTGCCCCAGACATGAGTATGGCAGGCCCTACAAAAGTGAATCCCAGAAATGCACCCTCCAGGCATCCTGAAGCAATGTGTAACAAGAGTACTGGCCCCCTGGAGCTGCCACCTCCAGAGAAGTCCTGCCATGGCTGTGCCACCACCACGGCAGCCCCACTGCCACAACTTATGATTTGGAGCACCAGGCCTCTCGCACTGAACCTCCTCCTGACCTTCCTCAACCCTATCTCCTTCTCTCCGGTGTTCTTCCATATCCTGGACCACACAGTTGCCACATTCCCACCACCCGTCCCTTTGGAAAACAAATAGCGCTTAGCCTCGATGCTCACAGGCCAAAACCTCCCAGGCGGAGGGGGTGTTGGCCTGTTGACCCCTCAGCCCTAGCAACCCTACTTGTCCTACATAATGACCAGTGATCCCCTGCCAAAACAGCTTCTTCCCCTTTTATACCTGGAGCCTGGAGCAACACCCCCCACCTAAATGGGGCGGGATACTCAGATGCCCTAAGCGAAGACCCTGACTAACCATGGGAGAGCACGGGCTAGTAAGCCAGTCCCGCGAGGGGTGGCTTGCAAATAAATAAATAAAGAATGCTCACCATAGGACCAGAATGCAACCCCTAGAGCTAGAATGACAACCCTAGAGATGGAATGTCCATCCTGTCTGTCTGAGTGGCCACCTTCTGTCTCAATTTTTTTTTACCAATTGATTAACCAGGAGAGACACACTAAGCTGAAAGCTTGTTTACAGGTGCAACCTGGGAGCACAGGGAAGTACCTGATCAACAAAAACTAACTAACTAAGTGACTTGCTCAGGATCACACTGTATGCAAGTGGGGGCTGTGGGATTCAAACCCAGGTCACCAGATTTGCAGCTCGGAGCCTTGAACCACTGCACCATACTGCCTCCCAATGGTTACCCTATGGCTGTAATGCCTACCCAGTATTGGAATGTACACTCTCTGTCCTCAGTGCCCAACCAGTGACTGGAATGCCCATCCTCTGGGCCAGAATGTACACCATAGTGACTAGAATATCCCCACAGGATTGGAATGGCCACCCTGGGGATGGAATAACAAGCCTAGAGCAGGAATACTCACCTTTTTGGCCAGAATGACCACCCAAGGGGTGATGTCCACCCTGGGGATGGAATGGAATGAACAGGCTTGAGCTAAAATGGCCATAGTTGGTGACAGGTTGACCAGTTAAGGTCAAGAATGCCAACCCTGGGGGCTGGAATGCCCACTCTGGGACATAATAACCACACTAAGGATGGAATACAAACCCTGGGGGGTCAAAATGCCTACCCCAGGAGACAGAATTACCAGCTCATGGCCAGAATGCCCACCTTGGGGGTTGAAATGCCCACCCTAAGGGCCAGAACAATCTCCCTAAAGGCTGGAAGGACCACCAAGGATGAAAGAATGACCTCCAGAGCTGGAATGCTCCCCATGGGGGCCACTGTGACCACCCTTAAGTAGTTTTCTTAAGATGAAAAACAGACTGGCACAGACTCACAGAGCTGCTAACACATTGCCATCTTTATTCAAACTAAAGACAAGACACCACACAGACACAAAAGGTTAAAGAGCTTTAGACTGAGCATGACGGAAACTACAAGGACCACACATCGCCTACTACAGGACTAAAAGTAAGACAGGTGCCAGATACTTCCTTAAGGTCAGTACCACATCTACTACACAACCCTCCCTTAGACAAAACTAGTCTACAAACAATTTTATTCTGCTTTTAGGGTTGACGTGGACTGTTCAGGCCTCGAAAAGGTCTGGAGATTATTCTGTCCTTTAGTTAGAACATGCTCTACCTAACAGTAATGCAATTCACTGGCACCATTAATGGTTCATTCACAAATTAAATTTTTGTTATTCCTTCCACAGCTTTGACAAATCTATTCAGTCTGGGGCACAGGTGTGGGTGCAACAAGTATTTCAGGAACAGCTCCTGCTGGACTGATGAGGAACTTGAGTCAGGGCAAGAGAAAAATCCTCTTACGAACATATGAACATACGAAATTTGCCAGCAGATAAAGGCCTAGAGGTCTATCATAAAGTCTGCTCGAATGTGCAGCTAGCACCCCTTATTCTGCAGCTGCCCCTCCCTTCCACCCTTCCCCTTCATTAACCCTCCCCCTTGTCCTGTCCCATCCTCATTTGAAGCAGTCCACTGTTCTACTGCATACCACTTCAGCAGGTAACGATTCCACCCAGCCACCACCCTCTCTGTAAAAAGTGTCTCCTCATCTCCCTCCTGAACCTTCCTCACTCCAGTCTCATATCATGGCCCCGTGGCCCTCCCTCCCTTACTTTGAACAGCCTCTGTACCCGCCTTGTTTATTCCTTTCATGTATTTAAAGGTTTCAATCATGTCACCCCTGTCTCTCCTCTCCTCCAGTGAGTACATGTTCAACTCCTTCAACCTCCTCTCGTATGATAAGTCCCCAACCCCTTGATCATCTTTGTCACTCTCGCTGCACCCCTCCAGTAACTAATGTCCCTCTTCAGATCCCAGACGCCAGTACTGCACGCAGTACTCAGGTGTGGTCTAACTAATGACCTATACAGTGGCAGAATCACCTCCTCCTCCTCGAGGATATACCCTTGCAATACAACCCAGCATTTTGTTGGCCTTGCAGCTGCCTTCCTACATTGTGCCGAGTTGTTCATTGACCCTGTAATGAGCACACCCAGATCCTTCTCCTCCTCTGTCTGGGTTAGCTGCACTCCCCTAGCTGGTAACTCCTCCTTGGGTTCCTTATCCCAAAATGCAGCACCTTACACTTTTGGCATTAAAGCCCAGTTGCCAGGTGTCTGACCAGGTTTCAAGCTTCCAGATCATCCTGCAACCCTGCCATCCCCCAGGTCATCCACCACCGCGCCTACCTTGGTATCATCAGCAAACAGACTGATCTTGCTCTTGATGTCCATGATATGTCTGCAGTGAATATCCCAAACAACACTGGTCCCAACACCGAGCCCTGTGGAACACTGCTCGTCAATGCCCTGGGTGTGAGAGCTCCCACCCACCACCACCCTCTGTTGCCTTCCCTGCAGCCAGTTTCCTACCCATCTCACCAGCTTTGCACCCACGCCCCTGTGCCTACTGCTTCCTTCCCAGCCTTCCATGTGGCACTGAGTCGAATGCCTTACTGAAGTCCAGATACAGGACATCCACTGCATGGCCCTGTCCAGTTGCCTAGTTACCCAGTCATAGAACTCGACCAGGTTGGTTTGGCAGGATCTGCCACGATGAAGCCATGCTGTCTGCTGTCCTGTAGTCCTTTGGCCTCTAGGAGGGCCACCAGCCTCTCCTTCAGGATAGTCTCCATTAGCTACCCACGATGGATGTGAGGCTCACTGGTCTGTAGTTTTCCGGTTCATCCTTGGGGCCACTTTTGTGGAGGGGCACCGCATAAGCCATCCTCCAGTCCTGAGGTACACACCCCGAATGTAGTGAGGCATTAAATAGGTCTGCCAAAGGTCCTGCAAGGACCTCTGCCAGCTCCTTCAGTACCCTGAGGTGGATGCCATTTGGGCCTGGCACCTTGTCCACCCTCAGTGCCTTCAAACCCTCTCGAACTCTGCTCTCCATGAATTCCCCATCTGTCACCATTTCCCACCCTGCTTCTGCCATTTCTCCCACCTTGGGTGTCACCCCCCTCTTCTCTTTAGTAAATACTGAGCAGAAGTACTCATTTAGTGCTTCCGCCTTATCGCACCCTGCTTCCACCCAACCCCCCTCCTTCCTGATCCTTACTATGTGGTCCTTACAGCTCCTTTTCTCCCTGATGTACTTAAAGAAGTCCTTCTCCCCCTTCTTAATGCCTTGTGCCAGCCTGAGTTCCGTAGATGCTTTGGCTCCCCTTACTGCCCTTGTCACCTCCTTCGATTCTGTCAAGTACTCCTCCCTGTCCTCCCCCTTCCCTGTTTTCTTGTACTTCCTAAAGGCAGCTCTTTTCCTCTTTACCTTTTCCATGACCTCCTTGCTCAACCAGATCGGTTTCTTAGCCCCAGCCTTCTTGCTCTGGGCTTTGCAGCAGGTTTTGTTGCCTCCACTATCCCCAGCTTTATGAGCTCCCACCACTGGTTAGTGTCCATACTAGATTGAATTCTGGCCAGGTACCCTTTACCACTTCCTCCATCCTCCCAAAGTCGGCCCTCCTGAAGTCCAGCACTATTGTGCCAGATTCCACTCTTCCTTGCCCATATCCAATGTGGAGCTATACTGAGTGGTGGTCACTCCTGACAGCAGTTCCTCCACTGTAAGTTCTCTCACAAAGTCCCCATTTGCCAGCACAAGGTCAAGGGTATTTCCTAACCTGGTTGGTTCACTGACCATTTGCAGCAGGAAGCTGTCCTGGAAGGCATCCAGCAGTACCTGCTCCCTTCTGTTCCTGGTTGTTGGGGTGTTCCAGTCCACTCCTGGCATGTTGAAGTCCCCCACAATCACCACACTACCCTTCTCGCAGGTCCTCCTGATCTGTCCTGTTAGTTCCCTGTCTAACTCCTCCATCTGAGATGGTCTCCTGTACACCACTCCCATTCTAAGAATCCTATTCTTGGAATCCTGGATTTGCATCCAAAGTGACTCCGTACTACCCTCCTCCCCTTCCTCCCTTACACACTTCAGTCCTTCCTTCACATATAGTGCCACCCCCCCTCCTTTCCCAATCACCCTGTCCCTATGAAATAACCTGTACACTGGTACAGACAGGTCCCCGTCATTGTATTGGTGGCCCATGTTTCGTGATGGCTGCAATGTCCACCTCTCCTCTGCCATGAGAACTGTAACTCTGCAGTTTTCTCCCAGGCTCCTAGCATTAAGGTAACCACCTTCCACCTTTCCCCCTCCCATCTTGCCCTCCTTTCCTAGCATCACCAACAGTACTTGCCATTTGTCCTTTGTCACTGTTATGGGGGTAGCTCATAGGTTTCCCAACCTGTGGTCTCTGCATATCTCTTCCCAACTACCACCCCCACTCCTAGTTTAAATTCCCAACTTCCTCTATGTACTCCTCCATCCTCTGTTTCAACACTTTCTTTCCCTCCTCACTCAAGTGTAGTCTGTCCTTGGCATAGAGACTACTGTCCTCCCAGGTCCCTCCCACCCCCCAACAGCCCATACCCTTTAGCACAACACCAGATTCTTAGCCATCCGTTAAATTCTCTATTCTCAGCTTTCTTGTTGTGCTTGCCTTTGGCACCAGAAGTATCTCTGAAAAAGTTACTGATCTTCCTGCCCCCTCACATAATTGTGCTAGTTCCTCAAACCTCCTCTGGACTGTATCTACTGTCTTGTCAGCCAGGTCGTTTGTTCCAAGATGTATAATTAAATAAGGCTTGTCCCTACCCCTTCTAGCATATTTCAGAACAGACTGTCCCACCCTTTCCGCTGTCATTCCTGGCATGGCCTCCACCCAAATGCAACTATGTCTCTCCCCCTTGCTACCCCACCTAACTCCTCTTAGTATTGAGTCCCCCAGCACTAAGATTCCACCCCTCTTACTCTCTGCTTGCTTCCATTCATCTCCCTCTCTCATTTCCACCTCCTCTTCTTCCTCCTGCACATTATTTCCCTTTACCCCTGTTGCAATTCTCCCAGCAGAACTTCCCCAGCTCCAGTTTGGTCCAGGCATTTATCAATTACTCCTCTAATTTCATCATTTCCTCCTCCACCTTCTTCCTCTCTAGCAGTGCACAACTATTTTCTGAGGCCCTTCACAAATGCCTGCTCCCTCTCTCTTCATAGTAACCTGTTCTCTCCTTTCCACTCCATGACTTTTGCCACTTCTTCGCCTCCCCTCACAAGTCCCTATCTCCTCCTTCTATTTGTCTTTTGTCTCCTGACCTGGTTTCCGGCAATTGTTCTTCCTGGCCTGGGCCCTTTGTCTCTGCTTCCTTCTTCTGACCTCTCCTCACCACTGTTGGCTTAAATCGCCTCCCTCATCTCCCCTTCTTCCTCCCTCCAGTATTGGGCTAAACCCACCCCCAATCTGCCTTGCCTGTCTTAGTTCCTCCTGCAGACTCTCAATCTCCTTTCTAAATTTTTCTATGTGGTTGCACACTAAACAGCCTCCCACACTCCAGGCAATTTTTAGAAATATTAGTGCACCGCAGTTGTTACAGCCTACCACCCTACCCATTGCTGTCATTGCCCACCAGTGACCCCCCACCCTTCCAGATGCAGGATACCAAACACTCCCCCAAGTCTCCCCTCTCCCTACTCTATCAGTGCAAAACATTTTCTTTATTTCCCTTACCTCCTTTGTTGCACACGTTTAGATATATTGAGCAACTGCTTTTTATATTCCTATCCTTCCTATCCACACTCAAAAACAGACTTTAAGTAGCCATTGCACAACCTTCTTCAAACTCCTACTCCTCCTTTCCCCAATGCAATATCAATGCTAAGAAGTAATAATGAGCTCCTAGAATTGCATTTACTTCCTTCCACTGAGAGAGCAGTCACCTCTTCACTTGCTGCTGTTCTTTCCTGGTATGCCCTCCTACTCCACACCCTTACTATACCCAGTGTTTAGCTCCTGTCAATCATTTTTAACAGGGCATATAATCAAGAGTTGGGGGAAGGGGGGGTGAAAATTTGCAGCAACCAAAGACAGCAAAGAATACACCACCACTATGTTTTAAATCCTCAACAGCCCAAAAACAATTCTAAGTAAAGACAACAAAGAAAGTACAGTGTCACCAGAAGCCCACAATCCAAGTCTAAAGGAAAAACAGCATTTACCAGTTACTGTAACGCATTAATTGAATATGCTTCCTTCCCCTTCTGGCTTCTATAACATTCAATAATACATACATTTCTATCTCAGCTCTTTACCCTTACCATCGAAAGGTAACTACAATCACAATAATCTACCTTCTGCTAATACCGATTCTATCACAGAACCAGAGCACAATGCAAAAACAACTGCTGCTGAGCAACAACAAACAGGGGACAACATACCAAGTTGATGTATCTTTTTTTAAAATAGAAAAAAAAATGTAATCATTTAAACCAGTAGAAATCAGCAGTCCCAAAAGCACCTTGAACTACAAGAAAGAACACGGTACCACACCTCTGCCACAATAACTAAACAGTTCTAAAACATTGGAGAAAGAAGAAAAAATCAGAAACTGCACAAAAAGATACAATGTACTATAAAGTATCAGGCAATAGTATACTCAGTTGTTTAACAGAGAAAATAAAGTACCTACCAAAACAGACAGAATACCCACAAATGACACTTAGGTTCTCAATATCAGACACCACCAAAGGCACACACAGAAAGGGTTTAAACTATAGTATTAAAATTAACCACATCAGAGTAGAAAGATCACACTAAATAAATGTGTTGATCCTTCTGACCAATGAATATCTACCACACAAATTTTATATCTTCCTGGAGCCTACAGGGTTGTCTTTCACAATCACCTAAATTTACATAAAACAAAACAATTTTTAAACTGAAAATTATAGCAAAAAGCACTTAGCTTTGGGAGCTCTTCTCAAACACAGCCACTCAGCTCAGAGTTCTTGATCCTCTTGTTCTTGAGAGAAGTCTTCTGCTGATGCTGGTGGAGGGACATGTAATGGTAGTAGGTGGTCCACATGGATGGGTATGCTGTGTCAAGCTACACCTACCCCATAAGTTAAAGGTCCTCTGAGTCTCTTGCACTGTCCCTGGACTTCAAAGTGGTTTCTGGCTTGGACCATTACCCTCTCCACTGGATGAAAAATGTGGGACATGTGTACTACTCTTGTCCCTTATGCTGTTGTAGCTGGTGCTTGTGCACTTGTTGGGAAAAGACAGTTTTTTTAGAGAGACAGTCTAGTCCATAAGCAGCATTTTAAAAACAATTCTGCTGGTGTCCTCTACATAACTGTGTATGGTATGTTCAGTATTTGAGAAGGACATTTGTCAGTCATTGGGTTGTTGTGTAAGTGTCATGAGTGGTTGTTTCATCCAGGCTTTGCTTTCCAAATTGCTTTGCTCCCTGAGGCTTCCAGGCATGGGCTTCTCGGTCCTGTCCCCACTTCTCCCAACCGGCTACCACTTCCCCTGCTACTTGTCTAACCCATGACCCCCACAGATCCCCCCCCCCCGTGGTGGGGCCAGGAAGAGGAGGAGGGCCATCCTCTCCCACCTGGGACATTATCCAGTAGAGGGTCAGCTTGTTTCTGGTGGCAGCATGAGTCAGGATGAAGCAGACAGGATGTCATGTAGCCCAGAGCCCCAGTCTTTTCTATGTTCTTGCTACCACCCCCTGGCCACAGCAACACACTGGCATGCATGTGTGGAGGTGTGCACATGACACAGATCAATGGCCCCCTTCCTACTTGGTGCTCAGATACCCCACTGTCCCCCAGCTTCTACCTCGGGTAACCAAGCACTGAGACACCAGCCCTCTCCCCCAAGGAGAGATAAGCAGCCCTTCAGGCACTCATTCCTCTTCCTCCCCAGCCAACTCCCAACAATCCGAGCTTGTTCCCAAACTAGGGTCACCAACATGGCAGAAGGTAAGGCACAAAGCGCCTCAGACCTCCACGCCACTGAGCCAGCTCATCCAGGCTTTCTGAAAAGTTTGTTCTGCCCATTCTGCTGCTCCATTTGAGTATGGGTGGTACAGTATAATGAGGATGGGATGTGATGAACCCAATTCCTTTTCAAGAAGTGCTTGACGTCCTGAAAAGAGAATTTAGTATCATTGTCCACCACCAGATCTTTAGGCAGTCTGCATTTAGTGAACAGGTGCCACAGCAGGTACATTGTTTCTCCGTAACGGTCACCCATGTGGGGTGTACTTCAATCTATTTTTAATAGACCCAGATTATACTAAGGTTCATACTAAGGGATAAGGAGCAGAGAAGGTGATGTGCCCATATGCACTCCTGCCATTTACCCATAATAGGACAATATATATCCTTCCAAACTATAAGTGTCTAGTCTTTTTTTGAACTGGTTTTTGTCTTTGCTTATTATTAGCTCTGTAGGTAGCCTGTTCCATGGGTTTATTACCCTCTGAGTGAAAAATGCTTTCCTATATTTTGTTGTGAATTTTTAGGTCTAAGCTGTAAGGGATATCACCTTGTGCCTAGGTTATCATTTTTAAATTCAAAATGTAACTCATTTAGCAGATAGGTATCCTGCATGGTATCATAACATAAAAGCATGTCCTCTCTTATCCTTCTAGTATGAAGGGGCATTAGGGTTTACCTTTTTAATCACTCATCATATAGTAATGTGCTTAAATTATGGACAATTTTAGTGGTTTGTCTTTGGATTTTTTTCTATTTTGTCTGTGTATCCTTTATTGTATATCCCCAAGTCTGGCTTCCATAATCCAGATGTGGTCTGACATATGTTCTGCACAATGGCATTATCACAGTTTCATTTCTGCTTCTAAAGTTTCTTTTGGTGGTCCAAAGCATTCTCTTTGCCATGCCTATTTGTGTGTTACAGTGTTTGTCGTAAGCCAATTTGTCCATAACTGTAATTCCTAAATCTCTCTCTTCCTAAGTTTTTCTCAATGGCGCTCCATTTAGGTAATATGTGTTTTCCATATTGTGGCATCCAAGGTGCATGACATCACTTAGCACCATTAAAACTCATCTCCCAAGTGTTGCTCCACTCGGATATCTTATCTAAATCCTTTTTAAAATGTCTATATTTTCCTTTGTGTTGACCTCTCTTGCTATCTTTGTCATCTGTGTATTTACTTAACCAACTTGCTGTTTGTATCCCCATGTCTGACATGATTAATTGGAGTAACAAAGGGCCAAGGACGGATACCTGTGATACACTACTTGTCACGGCAATTTCATTAGATAAATATCCATTTATGCTAACCCTCTGACTCCTACCACTTAACTAACTCCTGATCCATCTAATAATTCCATAGTCTATATTAATATGTATCAACTTTTCTATTATTGCTCTGTGTGGTACTTTATCAAATGCCTTGGCTAGGTCCAAGAAGATACAATCAACTGGTGAACCTCTGTCCAATGATTCTGATATTTTTTTTCATAAAAATACAATAGGTTTGTAATGCATGATCACCCTGCAGTGAACCCATGTCGTTCCATATCTTTGTGGTGGTATTTTTCTATGTGTTGATTTATTATGTCTTTAAAGACTCCATAGTCTTCCCTGGTACAGAGGTCAAACTAATAGGTCTGTAATTTTGATAGTTGGATCTACTTCCCTTTTTTGTGAATGGGAATAACTGCGGCGGATAGCCAGTCAGCTGGGATTTCATTTTTTGTCACTGCTCTTATATATAGAGTTCATAAAGGTTTGGCTATCTGTGGACCTAGTAGCTTCAATGTTTTTGGGGAGATGTTGTCCAGTCCTGCAGAGTTTGTCATTTTTAGTGCATTAATTTTTTCATTAATGCAGTTAGTGCTAAACTTAATATTTGTTGTCGTATTTTCTGTAATTTCTCCTAGGAATGGGTGTTGACCTCGAACACAGTCCCAAAATAGATATTAAATATGTCAGACATATGTTTGGATTCATCTGTCGATTATTGGCAATTATAGTGTATAAATTGTTATTTTGTTTTCTTAGTGAGTTCATGTATCCATAAAACATTTTCATGGTATCCTTGTTTGCATTTTGTACAATCCTTATCTCCATTTTTTGTTTGTTTTTCTTTATTTTGTTTTTCTGCATAGGTTTTGAATTTCTAAATAACTTGACCAGTTATGTTCTGTTTTAGCTTTATTATATTTATAATAATACAACAGCTTTTTCTTTAACAACTTTTTCAGAATTTTTGTGAACCATTTTGGCTTTATTCCTTTTTTTGTTATATTCTGTTTTGTATTTTTAATATGCTTATCACATATTGAGTCTACATGTTTCTTAATTATGTTCCACATTTCGTTGACTAGTTTATTTTTAATTCTCTGTCCCAATCTATTCTCCCTAGGTCTTCCTGTATTTTATTTTTATTTTCTGACTTGAAGTTGTATATTTCTCTGCATTCTTTGTGCATTGGGATGTATTCCTAGAGTTGGAAGGATACAATATTATGGTCGCTGTTTCCAAGTGGTGCTGAAATGTTACAGTCTGATATATTTACGTCATTTGTACTTATGACTATATCCAATATATTTTTCACCTCTTGTTGGGGTTGTTATATGCTACATTAGGCCTAATTGTTCTGTAGTTTCTAAAAAGGAAATGGTATTAGCTTTTGTAGCTGTCACTTTCTCTCATTGTATGTCGCTAAAGTTCAAGTCACCAAAATAAACTGCTCGGCCCATACTAACATACTAAAATGCCAGCAGAATAGGCCTAACGGTCTTTCGTGTCTGCTCATTTGGTCAGCCCCCACCCTGGGTGCTGACCTTGCTATCCCTCTCGCCTTCTCTGGCTTCTCCCTTCCCAGTTCCGGATATTCTTGCTGCATTGGATTTTGCTTCCAGAACCCTTCCCCTATACCTGTCCCACCCCCTCTTGAACTCCTCCACTGTCTCTGCCTCCACCAGCCCCCTAGGCAGTGCATTCCATGGCTCCACCACCCTCTCAGTGAAGTAGCACCTCCTCCTTTCTCCCCTCACGTGCCTTTTCTAATTCTTAGTTTGTTTCTTCCAGTGTCTCATTTTTGCTGTTTGATGGTTTAGTAGGGGTTCTCAAATGGTGAGGCCAGCCTCCTTGGGGAGGCCCCAACCTGTTCCAGGGGAGGTTCAAGCAAGTCTGAAAAAGTACTGTATTTAAATTTTGAGTTTTATATATTTTGTGTGAAGAGATGAAGCAAACTAAAAGAGGATAGTAGTAGGTGAATTGTATGTATTTATTTACTAATAGGTGACAAGGGAAAGCTCATTTCTGGTGTACCCCAGGAAGGGTAGGGAGTGAATACATTTCAAAAGGTAACTGCAAAACAATCAAGAAATACACAACGAACAATAGTGTAAACAAATATGAACAATAAAGTAATAATGAGTGGTGGTAATTGATCAATTTGTAGACTGATGGCAGAACAGAACAAACATAAGGGTTGAGCATAGAAGTGCTGAGAGCAACAGCAGGAAGGGGCAAAGTAATCCCTGAGAAGTTACTTAGGAGCAGGGAAGGAGAGGGAGAGGAAAAGTATGTAGGTAGGTTATTTCATATAGAGAGGAAATAGAGAACGTACTCTGACCCATGAAGGCACTGCAACAAGGGGTAACAATGGTTCAAGAATGAAAATGGCAAAGCAAGTAGGCTGGCCTGTTGAATTGGGGGGTTACAATAAGCTGAATAATAATACGTATTTTATTTATTGGTTATTCAGATAACACCTTTGAGCACATGAGCTCTTTTTCAAAGGTTCCATGTTAGTATAAGACAAAAAACTAAATTTGAGCCAAGTACTCAAAGGGGTTTCAGTTTATTTATGGTGTACTGCGCAAAGTACAGTATGTTATTTTTCTTTGGGGAGGCCCAAGATTATTTCAGTTTTTGGGGGAGGCTCAAAATCTTTTCCATGGATTTGGGGAGGCTCACTGTGTCAAAGTCTGAGAACTATTGGACTATAGCATAATCCCATAATGATGTTTTTATCTCTTGTTGTTTCTACCTTGAAACAAATAGTTTCTGTAGAACTACCCTCATGTTTTATATTTTCTGAAGTGAGTTTGGTTTTTATGCGGTTTGATATAAAGGCTGCTACTGCTCCTCCCCTTTTATTCTTCCTGTCTAGGTGTTATAAGTGATAACCTGTGATTTCTTTTCCCCAATGATCTTGTTCTGTCCACCACATCTCTGTAATAAAGGCTATATTGCCCTATCCATTAGATTTTAACAATGTTTCCAGTTCTTCTTTTTTATTACCTAAGCTTCTAACATTTATCAAGTAACAGTACATATTGCCTACATGTATTGATTTTTTGTTATGTTTCAGATTGTGTGTATTTTTCTTTCAGTATGTGTTATCCCTCCCCCCACTGATATCAGTTTAGAAAATGAGCAAAGAGTATTCTTGTTTCTGATTGGCTGCAAGAGCCAATCTGCTGGTCCAGTATGAGACAACAGAGACTGGGAAATAACTAGTCCCAGTCTCTGTTGCCTCATATAGTTCTTAATATTACTGGGCAACTAGAACATTTAAAATGGCAAATACCACCATGTTGTTTTCTCGCATAGCAAGCGACCGAGTGGCAAACCCCCCTCACCGGCAGTGGCCACATTCAACAGAGTAAAACAAAATTTACATAACACAAGTTGTTTAAGTAAAGTCATTAACATTGTTTAAATTTTTTATCAAGTTTGAAATGTAGCCCGAGTCTCCAATGGCAGTTTCAAAACTGCAGTTTAACTAAAGAAGGATCGCGATCTATTGTGCACTTCAAGAAAGTGATTTAATTAAAATAAAAGACAAAGTTTTCTGTTATTTACTTTGCTTGCTGGAGTACCAGGAATGCGACTATGTGTGGTGGGATTGCTGGATGCAGCAGGAGCGTAAGTGGCTGGGGGGGGGCGCTGCAATGACCATTATATCATGGGGTGACTTACAAGCGGATCTTCTGTTTTAATGTGATGAAGCTATTATTTTTTCTCCCTGAATGTTTGTTGAACAATGCTTCATCGAAAAGTAAAATGGACTGGGGAAGGGGGTCTAGTTCAGGTCTGCGCGATTGCTGTGGTAGATAGGGTGGCTCATTAAAAAGACTGTATTCTGATCTGACCCCCCCCAGCTGCTTACTCTCCTGCTGCATCCGACAACCTCACCACACGCATTCCTGGTACCCCAGCAAGCAAAGGAAATAACAGAAAACGTTGTCTTTTTTTATTAAATCACTTTCCTAAAGTGCACAGTAGATCACGATCCTTCGGTAGTTAAACTGCAGTTTTGAAACTGCCATTGGAGACTCGGGCCACATTTCATAAAACAGTAAAACAATGCTACTGCCCCAACTCAACGCTCATATAAATTAAAAAATGTACCATTGTAGATGGCCCCAAACAGGAATCCTTGTAGATCCGGGAGCCCACTAGTGTGTGTGAGAGGGAAAACACAGACACAGCAGCAAGCAAGCATAAGCTGTAAGAGGTGCTCATAAAAAAGAAAGTATTCTGGTAAAACAGCAGTGCCCTCCACTGGTCATTGTACCAGTACAGGGACTACTTTACCAGAAAAGGCAATTTTAATTATTTTATTTTTTATTTATGTTTTAAATATGCATATTGTTATTTGTATATGTTTTTCAGAAAATGTCACCTATAGCCCATTTTCTAAGCACAATAATATCCTCCAGGGTGGGTGGTATTGGGCAATACAAGACCTTCCAGGGGCTATAAGGCCCTCCGCCTTTGGCGAAAGGCCTCATTACACCCCTGGGCGGTCTGGTATTGCCTAATGTGGCCCACCCTGTTGGGTATTATTGCTTACTTAAACTATCAGTTGAAGTTGTCTTTGTGATCATAGTAGCTAGGTTTTTTTTTAAACTTTAGTTTTTATTGATTTTTTCTCATAGATATCCATTCAGCAGTGTTAGTGAGACATAGTTGGTGCAATACAGAGTTAGTCATACAGGTGGACAATAGGTATAAAAAAGACAGTTCTGGTACACTCTGGGTTTTAAAAGTCTATAAATAAAAGCACATAATATGACATAAATACCTTGTTAAGGCATACATTATAGGGTTAAAGGTGTATAATCTAGAGCTAATCAGGTAGATCTTTTTTTTTTACCAATTATTTTACCAGGTGAGACACACTAAGCTGAAAGCTTGTTTGCAGGTGCAACCTGGGAGCACAAGGAAGTTAAGTGACTTGCTCAGGGTCACACAGTATGCACCTAGGGGGCTGTGGAATTCAAACCCAGGTCTCCAGATTTGCAGCTCAGAGCCTTAACCCACTGCACCATACTGCCTCCATGTGAGGCATGGCAGACCTTGCGAGAAGGCATTTACCTGCCTGGTAAGTCCACTGGGTCTTCCCCACAAAAGACTTTATTCTTATCTCTACACATCATGGCATGAAGAGGGGATCCTGTTGAGTTGCACACATGACCTGTTTTCTCCACCTAATTTCAAATGAAGTATCTGGTTTTGGTCCCCTGGAATTAAGCTTCTCTAACACATAAAGGTCTCTCATATTTTTAAACCAATCACTAAGTAATGGTGGGGCACTGTTACCCGGTAGCTAGGGTTTTTGTGTCTGTACTACTCAAGTGTAAGCCATCTTTAACATATAAGTGTTTCTGTCTGTAGAACATTTCCCATGTATGTATAAAGCTGATTCCCTCTTTCTTACATCTCTTCTCCAATTGTATGTGTATTCATTGGATAATGTTTTTTTTTCTTCATGTCCTTTTAAGAGTGGCAAGATAGCTGAAACTACTGGTTTCTGTCCATTGTTTTTTATGAGGTCTGTTAGGTCCATAATGTTGTCCACAATATCTTTTTCATTATCCTTACCAGCATTGTTTGTCCCCACATGGAACACCACTGTCTGTTTGCTTGTTTCCTGTTCTAACATCTTTGGGAGTATCTGCTTCACATTTTTTATCTTTGCTCCTAGCAGACAGGTTACCTTCCTATTGACTTTGTCCTTTCCGCAAATAATGGTATCAGTTCACCTTAAAATAGAGTCCCCGGTTACTAGCAGTTTTTCTGTTCTGCTAACATCCTGTATTTGTTCTATTTCCATCAAAGAAGAGTATCTATTTGCTACTGGTATGTCATCATTTCCCAAAGCCCTTCTTCCCTTTTTGTTTGTCATGTGTTGTACTGTAACCCATTCTGTGTCGCTATCATAATTTATTTCTACATGGTTTATTACAGGTTCTATTTCAGTTTCCTCCTTATCGATCTCTGCTTGCATGTCCCTTTTTCTTTTCTCTTTTTGTGTTGCATTTATAGTTTTTAAAGTGATCTCCCTGACCTGCTCCCTTAATGAATTAATTTCATTCAATAACTCTCCCATTTCCACACGTTTCTGGCAGATAAAACCTTCTGTGCATGACTCATTCATGCTTGTAGTCTACATCATGCAGTTACAACATCTCATTCACTGGCCTACGCAGCCAGTATAGTGTTACGCTTGTGCAACTGTGTTAGTTTGGTTTTGGCCGTTCGCACTCTCTATTCCAGAGGAATTATCACCCTGTAGGGGTACAAAGGCAAGGAACCCTCAGAGAGGGTTCCACCCCTAGAGGTGCAATGGGATGGTTCCTGTGGCTAAAGGTACCTTAGGAATCCCCAAAAAAGAAATGTAGTATCATCCCCAAAAAGGAGGCAACATGAAGCACATGAGCAAGCAGTAACTGTGACATAGGAGTAGCAACTGTAATGTAGTAGTAGAGAAGTATAGGCAGTTTGATAATGCAATGAGATGCTCAGTTGTCGTAATGACTGCCTAGGTTTGCATAGCATGATACTGATGGTTTGCTTTGAGAATAGGGGATCCCCTAAGGAGAGAGGGAATGGCAGGACATCCTCCACCTCCATCCAACAACAGAACCTACCTAAAAAAACTAGTGGAAACAGCTAAGCTAACTAAGTGTTATGACCTGAGGCAACGGAGGAGAGAAAAAAAACCCTATGAGGAGGAAATCTCTGGGGATCCAAGGCCTAGGTCACCTTCCCTCCAGGCTTGGGATAGTTTATTTAGTGTCAGCTCTGCAGCTGCAATTTGGAAAACCCAATTAAAGGGAGGTGAAAAGTATTCCAGTTTGGAGGAAGGCTCTCACTCAAACCCTCAAGCGCCCATGCCATGGAAGGTTGCGAGAAAACTCTGCAACAATACGTGCATCCAAGGCACAGGAGGAGAGCAACAACTGCTGAGGCACTCACCTGGCCTACCCACCCTAAATCAAACCAGGTGAACCAGAGGCAGTCATAGGGAGGATACGGTGAAGGTGCCTCGCTAGGGAAACGCTATATAGTGGAACACTAGAGCTGAAGGAGATCGTCATAACCACCTCACTGCTAGTCTTAAATTCTACACCACGAGCTGTTGTCATGTAGCAAGCAGCTAAAGCCAAGCCTGGGGTGAGGACATTCCTAGCTATGGGCCAGGTTATAAGGATCCCACCCCAAGTTGGACATGCTCGAGATGTGGACTAAAGCAGAGCGAGACCGTCAGCTGCAGGAACCCTGTACCAGAATAGGATGGCTGGCATGCCCCAGAAAGTGATGGAGAGCTGAAAAGCTGGTGAGCTGAATGAGCACAGCGTGCTGAGATCATGATGAGCATTGAGTGCTGAGACCTTGCAAGGTCGAATGCAGATTGAGTGCAGCAGAATCTCAGGCTGAAGCCAAGGGGATGGCAGTAGACATGAAGCAATGGTTTGTGTAAGCAAGGAGCAATGGTTGCATAAGCAAGTGTAGACCCGATAGGTCAGTAAGCAGCAGTAGTGATAGGTGGACGTATATAACATACTGTAGAGCAATTACACAGCACTGAATTGGGGACAAGCCTACCAGAAATGAATAGCCAAATCAAGGCGACAAACACTGAGGATTTTCGGCGGTGAGGCAAGATTTAACAAAGCTATATTAACAGCCTCAGCAGGAGCTTAGTTGGCTGACCTCAGAGTTGTAACTGCAATGAAACATGGAGACAAATGCTTTGAAAACAGGTGTAGCCAGTCAGTGCAGTTAAGTTGCAAGTAGAATGAAAGCAGGAATGAGCAGCACAGCTAGGGTCAGAGTAAACCTGTGTCAGGTGAAAAGAATTAAGTATGCAACATGGAGCAGCTATGGTTGAGTTGAAACACACAGATAATAATTGCAGTTGCATTGCAGTAGTTTGAGCATGGTGAGCATAGTGTGAAAACACAAGCACTGGATACAGTAGTAAGTAAAGTAAACAGCAGAGGCTACAGTTGTAGGTAACAGAAAGCAGTAGCATGAGCTCTGATTAGGTTTGCAGTTGCAGTGCAAATAATTTGAGAGTTGTACCTGAAAGCAAGCAATATGAGCTCAGAAGTAGCAGTATGCTAGGAGCTGAAAAAAAAAGCCCACCCCCCAAAAAAAGAAAGGAAGCACACACAGCCGAAAGCAAAATACAAACCAGAAGGAGGAAATAAACACAGAAACACAGCAGAAACAAGCAGGATCAGCCGGGGGGGGGCGGGCAGGCCCCCGCCAGGGAGGCCCAACCAGATCAGAGAACAAACCAGCAGAGCCCCCAGCTGCAGAGAAAAAATACTTCACAGTGAGGCTTACAGGAACTGCTTAAATAGCTCAGGAAGTGGGAGTGGCTGGTTGCTTGGCCACTGAACTACAGGCAAGCCTTTCATTTATCATGCCTTCACTACATAATACTAACATACTAACATACTATTTGCCAGCAGATTAGGCCTTATGGTCTATCGAGTCTGCACGAACCTAGATCCTTAGTTGGGTGCCGAGACCCTCCCATCCCTTGTGCTCCAGAAACCCCTATCATCCATCCCCACCCCCCAATAATATTGTTAAGAAATTGTCAGAGGGGTTATGTCTCCATTTTTTGCTCTTTTGCTTTTTTCCTTCCTTTATAAGTTTACTGCTGTGTGAAGCGTCCCTTTGGTGGTATATTTACTGAGCAATATTTATATTTTACTTACTTATGAGTTGGGTTAGTAAGCTTTCTCTCCCAAGTTCTCTAGATCCCACAGGACACATGTCAACCGTGCATGTCTCTGCACCCGACAAATGTGCCTGTGTCTGATCGAGCTCGCTCTGCTCACCCTGGTGAAGTGATTTTATGGTCCGTGACCCAAAAGTGCAGCCCCGGGGTCAAGTGACCAGTGTCTGATGACTACTGCCAAAAATGCACTAAAACTAGATATTGTTTAATTCACAATTCTGGTTAGTGCCTCAGTGTTCTGATTCTAGGTCTAGGTTGAGATTTTGCTAAAAACTAGCAGTGTTTTGCAAGCTCCTGTAGTCTGTTTTGCATACAGAGGGACTTTGAACCCCAACCTACTTCCTGTGCCTGTCTCCAGTTGCTAGGCAACTCCTAGCTGTCTCACACTCACTCAGTATTGGAAAAATAAAGTAATTAAACAGAATTTAGCAGCACAAACATCCTGTCTCACAGCACAAGCTGTCCCACAGTATTGTTTGAGCCTTTTTCTATCTATTATGATGAGGAAAAGTTGCTTATCAATGTAGCTGTCATCAGGGATCTCTGGATCCATACCTCTGAACCCTCTGATGTGGCCAGCCTGGGTTGCAGTACAGTGCTACAGTGGGTATTCAAGCTAGCAGTTATGTGGTGCCTCCCCCTGGAGTGGCAATAGGTACCTCAGTGTTGTACACTTTATTATTACCCTCCAGGAACAAACTAAATTAGTTTTGCTCTGATAGTCCCTCCCCTAACCTAGGAACCTGTGCACAATAACAGCCCTGCACAGTAAAATGCAATTCAACCAATAGTTTTATTAAAAATGGAGTGTAAGGAGAAGACAAGGGAGGAGAAGGGAAAATGGTGTAGCTGTAATATACTTAGCTCTCTGCTATAAAATTGCACTCTCACACACACAAAATATTCCTACCCTCCGGCCATCCTTCAGTCCCAAGTGGATGCACCTGGCTTAATCCCCCCCCCCCAAACAGTCCATGGGATGGAACTCTAAATTGCAGTGGGTAACACATTGAGAATGCCATAGCTGGCAGTGGCATTGAGAATTCAGTAGCACTAATAAAATCAGTAGTTTTTGCAGACACAATCTGAAGTAAACAAGTTCTCAACTTTGTTAGAAGAAAGGGGCCCCTATTTGTAATCCAGAGCTAGAGTTTCAGATGGCCTCTGCAGGTCTTCACCTGGGCATAGCATTTTTGCACAGTCTACCCAGGACTTCTTTTCTTGCTGCAATACAAAATTTCTCCTCAGTTGCAGGGCCCAAACCCCAGTGGTTACTCACAGTTTTGCAGATCTATACAGGATACCCCTTGTGATGACTATCAAACAAATGAGATGCTGAACAGCCTCAAGCTGAAGGCCATGCTTTCTTGGAGTTGTCTGAGCTAACTCTCTGTAAATCTCTTTCCTGTAGATGCAGAGAGTCCTTGACCCCTGTGAAGACAGTCACCTCGGTCACTCTGGCTTATGGTGTGGAGACGCTCCTCTGTAGGGTAAGGTCACTGCTGAGCCCTGACTCCACTCTCAGTGTTTCTTTCCTCTCAGTCTCTCAGACTGCTTTCTTTGTTCACAGCAGGTGTGCACATGATGACATGGCCTCTGAGGACTACAATTCCTGGCAGTCACTGGATCACAGATTGATCCAGCTTGAACACTCACACTGAGAGTCCAGATGTTTCTTTGCAGTCCCTTTTTATACTCAGTGTACCTCAATATCCTAGTGGTTCAGCAGTTCCCTGGCTGACATGACTATGGGATGCTAACTCAGCCATGCACAGCATGCCTGCATGCAGTTACAAAACTTTAGCAAGCCAGGGATTTATTTAGTTACCTGGCTCAATTCTCTCTTTGGCTCTGACCTCCTTTCCATAAGCCTTAGTTTGGTCTGAGGGCTTAAATGGCATGGCCATCTCCATAGTCATTTCAATGTAGCAGTCCCATTAGTAGCCATTCATGAAGCTTCCTGATGCTGGTTACTAGCCATGGGGAGCTAACTAATTCAGATCCTTGCTACGCTGCCTGCCCTGGAGCCAGGGCTCCAATTAATTTACTTGTCCTGTGGCCCTTTGCAGATTTGGGGCATTTGTTGTGCCACCAGGCACACAGCCTGGTTTGAAAAGGGGCTCAAGCTCTTTTAAATAGTTTGGCACACTCTTGCAACCAAGATGGTGACTCTGATTCAGTATTCTTCCTTTCCCAAATCCACTGACATTCCTGGAGTTCAGGGAAACAATTGTAGCTGTGCCCGATGATGCTGTCTCCCAGTGTTGGTCCCAGCCTCACTGCCAGTCCTGAGGCCAGGATCACAGAACATGATGTGCAGTTTCAGCCACGAGATTGTGACCCCAGACATGACTTCCACCTGGGCTCCTGACTGGAGTGCTGCTACCCTGCCTTACCAGTTCCCACACACAGTCCAACACAACAGGGGACCAGAAGGTAAAGGTACTGTAGGGTTCATCACGGGGATGGGGGAGAGAGAGAGACACAGCAAGAGGCCAGTGAGAGCAGACAGGTGCGCACCCCATTTTTGGGTGTGCATAAATCAACTACTCTGTAATCAACGTGGATACACTCCCAAGGTGTTGTTACCCAGAATCAGGGGCAGAGGGGTGCTGTGGTGGGTTGATTTTAAATGGTTGCACAAGGCACTCATGAGACAACAAGCTTCCTTCTGAAGGTTGTGATCTAGTCCTGACATCAGAGGTATCCTTGAGTTAATGCCTTCATCCCTGAAATTCTGGGATGGCTCTTGTGGAGGTTGTCCAGCAGCTGTTTTTGGAACTTCAGAGGAATTACCACTCAGGCACATCACAGATCATTGCCTTGCTCCTTGGATAGCTGATCCCACTGGTTAAAGAAGGGCCAAAGGGTTGGCACTTTTATGAAGAGAGTCTACCAATTTAGGATGAGATCCAGAACTACTGAGAGGACTGGATCCCATCATGCTTCTTCCACCATGTCTTGGCAGGCTCCTTGATGTAGATTTGAAAAAATGTCTCTATTAGTGTCCTTTTTATGTTTGCTTGCATGCATGTGCAAGAAACCTAGTACCACCACATGCGTTTTCGTAGGTGAGCCACCCCACTTCCAATGCCCTGATCCTTTTTGCAGGCTCGGCCGCACTGCACTAATGAATGTCCGATCTGTCTATGACAACAGTTCAGATGCGGTGGCGTACAGCTGAAAACAAATGACCACTACATTCAGTGGTGGTAAGGTGTAGGCAATTTGCATACTGCCATCTGTAGTGGCCATTTTCTTTCAACTGTAGGCCACTGCATCTGAACTGCTGTCATAGAGTGCGTTTATATTCAGTTTTTCTAACTGGTAAACTGGAAATTCTTTGGGTGTTTTCGGGTGTATCGCGATAACAAAACCTGCATATAAACACATGGTTTGCTGGAAAACCAATGTTAGCCAGTTAGCATGTTTATATGCACCCACTTAGCTGGCGAACGCAATGTTACCAGTAAAGTTTATCCCAAAAATGCGTTCACTGGCTAACATTGGTTTTCCGGCAAACCATGCATTTTTATGCAGGATTTGTTATCGGTATACACCTGAAAACACCCAAAGAATTTCCAGTTTACCGGTTAGAAAAACTGCATATAAATGCACTGAGTGAATGCGTTTTCAGGAAAACTTTACTGGCAACATTGTGTTTGCCCGCTAAGTGGGTGCATATAAACATACTAATAGACAGGTCATCTGGGATGAACCCACATGCTTCTCCCTCAAGCGCTGAACGAGTCAAGTACCTCACCCCCTATGCTGAATGCCACACTGGGGCTAGCTTTAAAGTTACACGCAGAAAGCTGCAGTCCAGCTGTTTGCCGTGAAGACCCCAATGTAACTATCTCCTAATGTCTCAGACTGGTGTAGATAACCGCAAGCACTTCAAACATCCTTATACATCCTTGTGCCAAAGGAAGGCATGGAACCAGTTAGAACCATGGTTATTCACAGGTACAGTTTTGCAGATGTCAGAAAGTAGGTTTTTTTGCTCATTTACACCAGTAGCATGAGTACAATGAAATTCTGATTTGCAGGCACTTACACTGAGGTCACAACAAGCTGCAACTAGTAGGTAAGACTGGAGTGTGCCAAGCAGCTGCGACCGATGATTAGGAACCATTACAAACCCGGTTAGTTCACAGCAGGCGGCCAGCAAGTTGGAGCACCCCGGCCCAGCAGGAACTGCAGCACAGCTAAGACACCTGCAGCAAGTTTCAAAGCTAGTTGTGTTTCTTCTCCTGCAGTTGTTTTCGGGGACAATAGCTCACTGGACAACTGTTGTCTGTTCAGCATTGGTGGCAGCATTTTGGATGCCAGCCAAAAAGATTCAGGAGCATTGGTGGGGGCAAGAATAGTCTTGTTTGTTGGGTCATTCTGCTTGGGTTGGTGTTGAGTCTGGTTTCACTTGCACTCACACCACCTGGATCTCCGCGGCACTCTCTCAATGAAAGAATTTCACGAAATGGGGGAAAACTGGTAAAAGTGCTTGAGGTGAGATAGGGCAGGAAGTGGTGGTGAACAGCAAAGGCAGAGAGGCCCCAGCACTATGTGATTTACTTACACCTACACCCCTTCCCCCTTGTTTTATTTCAGTCTCCCTCACCCTGCCTTGTTCTTGCAGATCTCTTGTAACTCCTGCCCCCCTAATCAATATACGAACTGCTAGATAAAAAAATAAACTATTCCTGACGACTGGAGCAGAGAGCAGTGGTGGACAGATGGTGCGATTAGCGGGACCTGCCTGATACGGACTAACTAGGTAAAAGTAAACATTCTCATTCCCTAACCTTCATTTTTCGTTTTTTTTTTTTTGTTACTGATGCTTGCGTTTTCTAGTCCTCAGCTGAGTCAGGTAAAGGGATCCCTGTCCCCAACCCCTACTGCTGACAATTGCTGATGCTGCCATAGTTGAGTTAAGTTTGCTGTTTTTTATTTATTTATTT
The DNA here is from genome assembly GCA_016271365.2 of Neoceratodus forsteri. Taxonomy (NCBI): domain Eukaryota; kingdom Metazoa; phylum Chordata; order Ceratodontiformes; family Ceratodontidae; genus Neoceratodus; species Neoceratodus forsteri. The sequence goes on from CM057452.1 coordinate 908,738,556, forward strand.
ATTTATTTATTTATTTATTTATTTTGCAATATTCGGCTGCGGCAGTCAGGTATCCGTTATTATTACTACAGTAGCTTCCATGTTTGCACTGCAGTTTCATATGATTGCCCCATTTTCTGCCTTCCATGCCAGGAATGCCATCCAGGTCTCTGATCTGCTGATGCACTGGAGGAGGTGGCCGTGAGTAAAAGGCAAAACATTTTTTATTTTATTTTACAGTTTGTGGCATTCTGAATATGTTGTAGTGAGCAAACAAAATGGAGCTCCGATGGCCACTGGATGGTGGCATTAGTGGCCAGTCATGGGCCGCTGGGATGTGTTCTTTATTTACTCAGATTATTTTATTTGGAGTTTTGTGGACCTCCTGTTGACCTGTGGTGTGCTGGGACTGGCACCACCACCTGAGGCCTGTGTGTGTTTTGGGGGGGAGGGAGAGTGGCATAACATGTTTAATTAGGGAAAATGACAGGCTGCAAAGTTTAGTGACTGTAAGGGAATGAGTGTTTATAGTTCAATGGGAAAGCTAAGATTTTATTTATTTGGAAACTGATGATTGGGAAGGGAACAGGGAATACAAAATACATGCATACCATTGAAACAGCATCGGAAATACTGTGAAGAACATTACAGCAACAAACTCGGCAGTTCGCTGTGATGGTCCATGGTACACCAACACTGCTTTCTCTGATGATTTTGACCCCTTTCTGAAACAGCTATGACATGGAGCTGATTATCTTAAAATGTGTGTGTGTGGGGGGGGGGGTAAAGTCCCTGCAAAAAACACTATTCTACTGATGGCACAATGCCAACTGCTCGGATTGTGCCATCACTGTAATGCCGACCAACAAATTTACTGTCAGTGTGGCTTGGTAGAACACAAAATGCATAGTACAGACACAGTTCAGTGGGCAGGAATACTGTTGCTGGCCAGGCATTCAGGCAGTACATTTTATTCCCTGAGAATGAAACATACGTTCTGGATGGGGAAGGTGGACACAGGGCCAATAAAGCCTGCAGATCCTTTTACAGAACTGGCAAATAAAGCCGGCACAGGCATGAACCCACACTTTTAACAGTTTTCAAAAAAATGAAAAATGTGCAAAAAAGTTGTACCTGATATGTGCTGATTCTTTTATTCAAAGTGCAGTGTGTATCACTTCTGCTACAGTAATCCCATAAATTTAAAACAACATTGTTAACTGTCTTTGTGCCAGTTTATACTGGTGTTGCAGACTAGATGCCACTCAAGAATGCCATATTTACAACTGAAGAACAAAGTGGATGACTTGATGCCTTTTATTGGACCAACAAGTGATTTACGCTCAGATATTTATAATTGAAAATGTTGTTTGAAGTAGAGGCATTTATTTTTTGAGCTCTGGCAATGCTTTCTGGTGGAAGAAGAGTCACAGTCAGGACTTCTACAACATGAAGTATTTTTTTAATGTGATGTTACAGAATGTTGTTGTACATGATGTTTTTTTTATATATATATGTTTTCACTTCATTTGGAAACTATTCAAGCTCCTGTGGTTTGCACCACTTTCATGGACTGATATAAAACAAGAATTCAGCCTGGTTTCTCAGAAACCGTAAACAACGTAGCACATGGCCTGACAGGAAGGATGGTGCTCAAGTGGTGTGTGGTGTGCAACGCGGATATGAACTAAGAGACTGTACCTTTTTAACCTTATGATATTACTAAAGTCACTGTAATGCATGTTGCATCTTATATAAAGGAATCTGCACATATCACGTGCACTCCTTTTGTTCGGGTTTTTCTTCATCTGAAAGCTGCAGAAAGTGTCTGGTTAAGCAGATGCTGGCATTATTTGCATTGTATCCAGTTTCTGAATTTTGGTCATAGCCAACAGCACTGCCACTAGCCCTTGTATGGAAAACCACCACTTCAGAATGGGTTAGGGGAAGCCTCGATGGATGTACTGTAGATGCTTTTTGTTTCATGAGTGTGTGGGAGTGGGAGATGTACATTTGGATAGCTGGGGTTAATTTCAATCTTTTTGCAGTAGCACCTGGGTGGTGTTCTGATCTGTTTCCTTGCAATTCAGGAGAGATCAGGCTCTATGTCCTTTGCCTGGATGGCAGGCAGTGAGGAAGACTAGATTAGTCCCTTTAAACAAGGGGCATTTCCATATTAGATACTAACATACTAAAAATGCCAGCAGATGAGGATTAATGGTCTTTAGTGCCTGCTCAGTAGTCAGCACCCATGATGGGCACTGACTTTGTTGTCCCTCCCGCCCCCTTAGGTTTCTCTGTCCCCAGTCCAAACCATCCAAGATGACCCTCTTGTATTGGGCTTGGTCAGCTTCACCCTCCCTCTATACCTGTCCCATCCCCTCTTAAACCCTTCCACAGTCTCAGCCTCCACCAGTCCCTTGGGCAGAGTATTCCATGGTTACACTACCCTATCAGTGAAGTAACATCTCCTTCTCTCCCCACAAGTCGTCCCCCCCAGCTTCCACCCAAGTCTTCTAGTTGCCCCCACCTTCCTTTTGGAGCACCCCGACTGAGCCTCCCTTATTTATCCCCTTTATGTACTTGAAGACCTCTATCGTTTCCCCCCCATCCCTCCTCTTCTCTAGGGTATACATGCTTAGCTCCTCAAGCCTCTCTCCATAGGTTCTTTCCCCCAGGACCCAGATCATTTTGCTTGCCCTCCTTTGGAACCTCTTGAGGAGTGCAATGTCCCTTTTTAAGTGCGGCCTCCAAAACTGCACACAGTACTCGAGGTGTGGCCTGACCAAGCAGTTATATAGAGGAAGATTCACTTCCACCCTTCTGGAGTTAATCCCCCTAGCGATGCATCCCAACATCCTATTGGCTTTTGACACTGCCCTCCTACAGGTCTCCAAGTTGTTCATTCTGACATCTACCACCACCCCCAGGTCCCTCTCATCCTTCGAAACCTGCAGTGTGTCACCTCCCAGTGTATATCTTTGGCCCCCAGGTACAGAACCCTGCAATTCCCTGCATTGAACTTCAGTCCCCACTTTATTAACCACCTATCCAGAGCCTCCAAGTCCTCCTGCAAGGCCAGTCTCCCCTCCTCCTCATCCACCACTGCCCCCAGCTTTGAGTAATCCACAAAGAGACTAATTTCACTCCTGATACCCTTCCTTATGTCTGAGACATAGGCATTAAACAGGAGTGGCCCTAGTACTGACCCTTGGGGAACCCCACTAATGACTATCCTTGGAGATGAGAGTAGCCCCCCAACTACCACCCCCTGAGAATGCTCAGATAGCCAATTACCTATCTATCTGATCATCTACATCCCCACCACCATTTCCTCCAGCTTAGCCAGCAGGCCATCATGAGGTACCAAATCAAATGCCTTGCTGAAGTCTAGAAAGAGGACAGCCATTGACCTACCCTGGTCCAGGGCACTTGTCACCCAGTCATAGAACTCCATGAGGTTTGTCTGACATGATCTTCATGGGACAAAGCCATGCTGTCTATCATCCAGATACCCCATTTGTTCCAGTACCCCCTTAGCCTTTCCTTGACAATACCCTTCAATATCTTGCCTACCACTGATGGCAAGCTGTAATGGGCCTGTAGTTCCAAGCCTCATCCCTTGACCCCCCTTGCAGAAAGGCACAATATGGGCCACCCCCCCAGTCATGTGTGACCCACCCTGTCTTCAGAGAGATGTTGAAAAGCTCCACCAGGGGGGCCACCAGGACGTCCACCAGTTCCCTCAGCACCCTGAGACGTATTCCATCTGGCCCTGATGCTTTCTCCATATGAAGGGACCCGAGGGCTTCCTTCACACTCTCTCTACCAGGATCTCAACCTCCTTGTCCTCCCTCTTTTCTCTCTGTACTCCCAACCCCCCCACCTGACAATGTTGGCTGTTCCCTTTCCCCAGTCAGGTCAGGGCTCCCGATCTCTAAGGATCCTACCCCTTCCCCCATTTTTTCCCTCTCACCCTGCAAGATGAAGCCCCCCCCCATCCTCCCTAGTAAAGACTGAGGTGAAGTACTCATTTAGAACCTCGGCCTGCTCCCCGCATCCTGTGCCCATCCCCCTGCCCTCATCCTACTGATCTGTCCCCACACTTTCCTCTTTTCCCCATGTAACTAAAGAACCCTTGCCCTCCCAGCCAAGATCTGTTCTTTCCTTGCATTAGCTGCTCTCACCACCCTGGTGACCCTCCTGGCCAACTGTTCATACTCCCCCGGTCCCTTTCGCTCCTAGAGCCCTAGAAGCGCCTATGCTGCCTTCTTTTGCCTCACTGCCTCCTGAACCTCCCGGGTCCACCAACAGGGTTTTCTGGCCTTACCGAACTGTTCATGAGGTGGTCTCCCAAAAAGCCCATGCTGAAAATTTTGAGCAAAAATACCAACAAACACCTGAGGCATTAGGGTTTCCAACCATAACACCCACCCTGTACAGACTGACAGGCATTGGGGGTGTGACTTGGGGTCGTCGGCTGTGATGCTCAACCCATTTTACCCCTACCCCTACCCTGCAGCCACTGACAGGCATCGAGGTGTGCCTTGCGGTTTTCAGCCCTAACATTCACCCCATTCTTTTGAACTGCACCCTCAGCTTATTTCCTTTTGAAATGGGGTCAGTGTAAGGGCCAAAGACCTCAAGACACACAGCGACACCTGTCAGTGACTACAGGGCGGGGTGAGGTGTAATATCATGAGTGTTATGGCTGACGACCCAAAGGCACACACCCCCAACGCCTGTCAGTCTCTGCAGGGTGGTGGTAGTGGGGGTTGCTGTTACTTCAATACTTCACTGCCATTCCTATTATGCATCTCCCTGACTCCTGTACTACCAATACCAATACCAGCAAGCAAACATTTAGCATTGACAAATGCTTGTTCTGTATAGTTTTGCATGGCAGGTGAAACAGTGTGTCTGCACTGGTGTGGCCCTGGGATCTTCGATATTCTATATTGTACTCACAGATCAACTAGATTAAGGTCCAGCACTGCATTTTGAGGGCAGTGAGTATTTGAATGACTGCTTTCATCCATAGAATGGCCAGCAGGGGCTTGTGGTCCGTGATGAGCATGAACTTATGACCATATAAATGTTTATGGAACTTTTTAATGCCAGAAATTATACTTAGTGTCTTTTCAATCTGTACATAATTCCTTTTGTAGAGAAAGAAGTCTGGCATCACAGAGTTGACCACAAACTTAGGATAAGTTGCATTCAAAACATTTATTGTATAAAAATGGATAAAAATAGCAGCATGATCTCCCCAGTCACCACCAATGTTTCATGTCATACTCGATGCTTTTTCAAGGTGTGGCCTGAGTACAACATTAACTTCATTTACACAGATATTCTAATCACATGACATTTTAAAACACCAATCACAGAGTCACGTGATGAGCTTACATTAAAAGGAAACTTCACCCTGAGCTCCTGGTTCATCACAACAAAATGCAACTTTTTTAGCAGTTAAATTACTTAAAATTGTCAGTCAAAGCCAGCCCGGTGGCACTGAGGGTTGAGGCGCTAGGCATACAACTGAGTGCCACGCCTTGATGACCCGAGGTTCGAGAATGAGCCCAGACCACGGTGGTTGGCAGGGAGAGAGAGGATCGAGCATCTGAAGGACTGCTCTCCTCTCTCGGGGAGAGATCCAGGGGTAGCCCGGCCTGGCAGTGGACCCCGGTGGAGCCCGGTGGCACTGCTATGCACAGGGGCTCACAAGCAAAGGGGATGACATCAGGTAGCTGCCTTCTGGACATGGGTGGGAGCACCCACATCATGGGCAGGGAGGCATTGCACATCCCACATTGGGGGTGTAAACATCTCAGAAAAAACCCTCAGGCCTGATAGGTGACGGCCCTCCCAGAGGCGTGCCGCCCAAAACTGGAGCCCTGCCACCGCACCTTCAATCTCCTTGGGTCCTATGTCCCTCCCGGAGACTTGGGGAGAAGGTAATGGCCTTGAGGATGGTGGGGTTCACAGTGGGCGGTAGAGTGGCACTGGTCAGCGAAGAGGTCTGAGAGAGTTCCGGTACCGGGGGAGATAAAACAGAATCGGCAAAAAAAAAAAAATTGTCAGTCAACAGACAAAAATTTGTTGGGGGAATTCATCAGGGAACAAAATCCTGAAAATCAGCCAAATGAACACTGCAGAAACACACCAAATGGAAATTACAACAAGCTCTACCCAGCAGCAGATATGTCAGCCATCTAAATGGCAGAAGCAAGACTCACCCCTGGACTCGCCACAGGCTTTGTACCTCATTGAACTCCTCTCAGATAAGCTTGAGAAACTAGACAAGTTGGACAACCTGGATAGATTTCTTTCTGAATTACCCACTGTCAAACTGCCACTCTGCGATCTAACAACATAACTCAAAACTGCCAAACCAGCAGCCAGTGCAGCAGCAAGATGTCCACCTGCGACACCATCGTCCAGGGTTCAGGAACAGACCTGGTAAGTTGGAGTGCCAGCAGGGGGAGAAGGATTGAGCATCCTAGAGATGGCTCTCCTTCTCCCAGGGAGAGGCAGGCTGTGTGTCTGGTGCAAGTTGGACCCCTAGCGGAGGCTGGGGGGTCTCACAGCAACTGGCACCTAGATTACTAAGGAGTCATGCAGACACTGATATCATTGCATATCACACCTCCTACTTCAAAAAGGGAAAATGTGGCTACCTTCTATGACATCTCACTGCCTCTCAGCCCCGACCACCCACCAAGACTCTCCCTCAGCTGACCTATAATGTCCTCTGCCACAGCCAGTTCATCTATACTTCCTGCTCTGGGGGGCATGCTAGAGAGGCAGGGTCAGTGGGATTTTATGGCAGCACCCTTTCTCCACTGTCATAAGGGCTGCATCTGTGAAGCAGCCCTGTCCTGGGGGCAATCCACGGGTATCACCACTGACGAGAAAGTGCCAGGTGGGGTGAGGAGGGAGATTGTGGGGGTTGAGCAGTGAGCTCCAGGTGGCTTGCAACAACAACACAAAACTGTTAAACTAGTGCTGGAGACTCTTAACTCCGGCACCTCAGATGCAGAATCCTACATTAGTTTATCGGAAGACCAACAACCCAGAAACGGCAAGGAACTCCACGATATTTGGAAGAAAGTAAATAAACTAGAGGGCACAAAGGAGGACCAAGAGAGCAGAGCTAGAAAAAACAACGTAGTAATTGTGGGCATCCTGGAGCAAGTAGAGGGATTGAACCTGATGGAATTTGTACAAAAACTGCTCCTAGAGGTAGCGAGGACACCCAGCAATGGAACGACCTACTTGTTGGATTATGCTCTTAGATCTTTCCAACCACCATCCCAGCAAAAGCAAACAAAAAAACAGGTGATTATAGTCCGATGCCAGTCCTTCTTTATTAAACAACATATTCAGATGCTGGAGAGACTTAGACACACTACTCTGGACAGGCAACCAGTTTCACATTTTCAGTTATGTAACACCCGCAGTGAGAGATTGGCAGAAAGCCTATCAGGACATTAAAAAAACCTTCACAAAGCTCAGTTCCCCTACCACATGCTGTATCCTGCCCGATAGTTATAACTTCCGTGGGACTGCAAATTCCCCAGTGCCGAAGAAGCCCACAAAGAACTGTTGAATTGCCTCCCCTCCTTGTTCTCTAAATAGCCAAAAACACCCAAGTAAACACAGCAAGAAGGAATAAGTAAAAATCCACGATCCCCATCTAGTCCAAAGGTGCACACAACGTACGTGTCTAATACAACTTTTCCTGCTTGTATATCTTCCACCTAATCCAGCGCCCGACTCAAGTGAAGCAAGAGCCCCCTGCCTTACTCATCACACAACCAGGCACTATTTCCAGAGCTAAATCAAAAAGTACTGGCCACAGACACTCCTCAGTAGACTGGAGGAAGAGCTCATAATTTTGGACACAGGGCTAGGTGGACCGGGAAGGGGGCTGGCAAGTTAAACTATTGGACTACAGAAAACATTGTGTCTTGCTGTAATACAAAAGGATTACAGGCATACAGTACTTGTACTGGACACAGCCACCCTCCTCCCCTCAGGGGCTTCCCACCAGAGTTCCCCCATCTTTGTCCTCAAAAGCTATAAATAACCACTGGACAATGACAGCTCCACCGGATGGAAGAAGAAGGGCAGACCTGCCCCATTTGCCTCAACCTACATACTTCCTACAACACGAAAAGCAGTACCCGGGAAGACCACCTTCTGAAAAAATACAAAACACAACCCACAACACCAATCACTCAAATCGAACTCCACCTTCAAAACAAGGCTGCCCTACCCACCAAGTGGAGGACACAGTGACTATTTCCAGCACACCTTTCCTGACTGAAAGATACTACACCTCAGAGCAAAAACCAACCAGTGCACCAGAAATCGAATGACAAGAAATGCTCAGCCCCTGAAAGACTTTGGCCAGACCGTCTACTTAATTTTCGCTCTGCCAGATATGAAGACCACAGGCAGCACAACTAGCAGCCAATTGACCCGGAGAACAACATCCAGTCATCTGAGGGAAACAAGTCTGCACACTAGTGAAAAACCCAGGGACTCCATGCAGACCAAAAGAACTGTCCAGTGACTATGGGGTTTGTAAGAGACACACACCAATCTGCTAACCAAGTTCTAGCTCACAGTGGGTGACCCAGTGAGTATCATTGTGTTTCTGGGGGGGGCATAACAGGGGGGCATGGGGTACTTAAATAAAGTTTATGGGCAGCAACTGCCTGCTCCTGAACCCAACACCGCCCAAAAGCACACAACTCCAGGTGGGGAGAGAAAATGGACCACAGAAGCACCCCCCCCCCACAGGCTCACCCACTCATTCCACACAGTGCTGCTACTTGCAGCTAACCTAAGGGAGAGCCACTTAGCATGCAAGCAGACCCCAGCGAGCAGTCGCATAGTCCTGACATGCAGTTCAGAAATTCTACTGCCTGCCTGAGCAAATCAGTAATAGGAGAAGATGATTACTGGGTCAGAAAACACACACTCACCACTACCCACAAAGGGCAAAGGACCACTAGGAGCCCGACATGCACCCTATGTATTGCATTGGGGGGGAAGTGAGAGTGCTCCCCACACCTAACACAACTAAAGGAACCAGTGCTGATGGGGCTCTCACCACTGCACTTCATTAACAGAGAAACACTGGGCAATGAGAAGCATAATGGATACCCTTATCTGACAGGACTACTCCAAACCAGGGGAGGGACAGAATGGTCGGCATGACCACTGGGCCCTGGATGCAAGCTACATCCTGGCAGCCCTGCCACAAAAACAACTGCAAATAGGGAAGAAATCCCCGTCATGCTCAGGAACATATTAAAGTATAAAAGATGGAGGGGGGAGAGGGGTCATGAGGAGGAAGCTGGATTAGCACAAAAGGAGGGGGGAGCACCTACAGCCAACACACCAGTGGGCAGGGGGACTCCATGCCCGAGCACATCCATCCCCAAATAACACCTTGAATATAGAGGGAATGCTGAAAAAGACCACCTAACCCATCTTGAAAAGGACACCCACCCCAGTGAGAGGTCACCACAGGGGTACATAACCATGCTTGAATAGCGAGAGAATCCTCTCCCACAGAGAGCAGCAGGTACACCCAGAGTGAGTTATGGGACTAGAAGGCATTGTGGAGGGGGGACCAAACCCCAAGTCCTAACACAGAGTACACCAGCCCCCAGGGGCAGGCTTACACAACCCAGTCACACACAATATCCCAGGTGCCTACCCACAGATCAACAGGGAACAACAATTGATGGAATGCAGGGTGACACCCTAGGCAAGCACTCACTAGTTCAGTCATGCTGATGAACAACATACACACAAACCCAGGGGATACTGGGGGGAGAGGGGACTAGGCACTGAGGAGGGGACAGAATGCAAAATAAACCAGGTCCTCCGCTAGCTGAAGGACAAAGATTATCACAGTGGATCATTAGCTATGCTTCACAAGTGTTAACTGCATACAAGGCACAAGAGTGATCTGTGGATGGAGGGAGCAGCCCTCATGGAAGCTTCTTGCAGACCAAGAGTACTGAGGCCCCACTTCTCCCCATGTAAAACCCAATGCTCTTTACACTGGGCAGTGGGTGCTGGTGGGACCTCTGCCTGTTATGTCATGTGTTGTACAGCTATTAGAGTAGTTTTGTGGTTTTTTTTGTTTTGTAGTGGTAGTTTACAATGTTTGTACAGTTTTTACTTGTATGAATGTCACAGCTTGTCACCACCTTCTCCTTCACTGGTTGCTCTCACCATTGCCAGGCTGGCCTACCCCAATCTCACTTTACCCAGGGACAGGGCCTTCCTATGGACCAGGGTGATGACCATAGGGCATCCGACCAGGACCCAACCACACTTCACTAAATAACCAGACATACCTCCTGACACTCATCCTAAAACCTCCATAATGCTTAAACCTTTTGTATGTACCACCTGAAACATTAAAGGGGTCCAAACACAAATAAAAGACACCAGATCCTCAGGCATCTTAAAGCTCTGAAAACTCAGATTGCCTTCCTACAGGAAACATACATCCCAACAAAACAAGCACTCCTATGGAAAAGGGGATGGGTGGGCCAAGTCTTTGCAGAGGGACTCGGCAATGGAAGGGGGGATGGCAATACTCATACATAGCAGCACACAATTCAACCCCATCAAACAACATATAGACTCTGAAGTCAGATATGTGGTAGTCAAGGGCCAACTGGAATGCCAGGAAGTCATACTGGCAGCAATCTGTGGCCCCAATAAGGATAAACCTCGGCTCTTCACCTCCCTTCTCTCTATACTGTCTGCCATGCCATACCTGCCCACTATAGCAGCTGGGGATTGGAACCTTGTGCTAAACAACTACTTAGATAAATCCAAACCTGTCCGCATGGACCTCACACCATCTCAAAGATCCCTGCAAGAATTGCGATCTTCCCTGGGCCTGATAGATATCTGGAGGGTCCTGCACCAAACAACACAAGATTGCACCTTCTAATTAGCCCCACACAACTCACAATCCAGAACCAATTTCTTTTTGGTATCCCAGGACATCCACAAGGTTGTTGCTATATGCAAAATCTGCCCAACAGTTATTTCTGACCTTGCCCCAGTCACCCTATCCTTGCCGCCCCCAGACCAACTAGATAGAGACAAGATATAGAGAACCAACAATCATCTCCTAAAAGATGCAGAAAGCCTAAAACAAATAAAAGAAAGTATCAAACTTTACTTCAACTTAAATGATCATTCAATACCCACCCAGAAGCTCTTATGGGGAGCATTCAAATGTACTCTCAGAGGCGAACTCATATATCTTACTTCAACAGTGTCAGTGGCTCAGTAGGTAGCACACTCGCCTCTGAGGCTGGGAGATCAGAGGGCTGTGGGTTCAGTTCCCACATCTGGCACTTGGGTTAATATCCCAGTACTGACACTGTAGTGCAGCATGAGAGGGGTGCTGCACTTCTGAGGTGCCGTCTTTCGGATGAGACGTTAAACCGAGGTCCTATCTGCCTGGATTGGTGGTAGTTCAGGGGGATGTTAAAGATCCCATGGCACTTATCGAAAAGAGTAGGGGAATTTTCCTGGTGTCCTGGCCAAATTTCCCTCATTCACTAAAAATACCACCAACAGCTTAATCTGGTTCAAGGTCAGTTGGCATTCATCTGTATCCCCCTCCCCCCGGGTCGTACCTGAAAATAGGCAGGATTTGTCTAGTGCATTTACCCGGTCAACAAAAACTAAATAAATAAAAATAAAAAAAAAGAGGGACGTGGAGGGCAAACACCAATTAGACACTATCAGAGACTTTGAGAAGAAGGCTGCTGGTCCACCTACCTCCAGCACCCAACTACAATTCAACACAGGGCCAAATATGGAGAGCTTCTGCATGAACAGACAGAGTCTACCACACTCAGAGCCAAAACTCAATACGTAGATCAAGGTGAGAATGCCAGAATACTGCTAGCCCTCAGACTCAAACAATAGGAGCAGCAGAGGGCAATTCTCTCTATCAGCAACACCAAAGGCACACTGCTCACATATCCCCATCATGGCATCGGTGTTCCATGACTACTACAAAACCCTCTACACCAAGAAAGCCCAAGCGCCACCAAATAAAATCCAAAACATCTGGCAGAAGGCAAACCTCCCCATATTTACCCCTGAAGATCAAGAACACCTAGGGGCACTGGTATCAGAACACGTGGTGTTTACAGGATATCTCATCCCTCACCTTAGACAAGGCACCAGGTCTAGACGGCTTCTCCACAAACTTCTATAAGGTGCTAGCATGGGACCTTGCAGGGCCCCTTACCCAACTGTTCAATGAAGTGAACAAAAGTGACCATCTTGACCCATTCCTTCAAGAGGCCACCATCACATTGCTGCCCAAACCTGACAGAGACCCAGTGCAAATGGGGCACTACAGACCCATCTCACTTCTCAGCTCTGACCTGAAAAGCCTAGCTAAGATCTTAGCCTCATGGCTAAGAACAGTAATAGGGAATCTGATAGGCCCGCAACAAGCAGGCTTTATGAAAGGCAGATTGGTCTCAGACCACCTGAGAACATTTTCTGATATCCTAATGTAGCCCCCCTTCCCCCCATCTAGGGGCATGTATCGATCACAGATGTACCAAGGGAAAATAGAAGGGACCACAACAATGCAAAATAACTTTGAGCTGGTGCACCCAAACCAAGATAGGCAATCATATGCCCTACCTCTCGATGGCTTCAGCATACAGCATACTCAATCTCTACCCTCTGTATTCTGGTTCCGCCCCAAACCTCTCGCTGCCAGATCAAGGACCTCCAATCAATTTGGAGCCTTCAGCTCCCCCCTGGGCCCCTGAGTCCCACGATCCTGGTGCAAAACTAATGGTCACCTTCTGAAATTACAACTTATGAATGAAATAAATAAAGAGGCCTTTCATTTCATTTACCCCCTTTTAACTTAAATAAAGGAGAATCCACAGCTTTCAGTCAGACCTCTAAGTAGGTCACTATTCATCTGTTGTTTTCTGCCTACTGTACTCAAACATACTACCAACTGACCCATGCTACCAACTGAACCCTTAGTACCAACCGACCTACGTACAGGTCCTCAGCCTTGATAAGTGTTCACTACCTTGTATGCTTTGCTTGACACTCTTTTTGGGTTTCATCCTAAGGTACCTTTAGCCAAGGGAATCACTCCCATGGCAACTCAAGGGGTGGAACTCTCCCCTAGGATTCCTTGCCTTCGTACCCCTACAGGGTGGTATACCCATGGATAGAAAGGTGAACAGCCAAAGATTATCTACATTACACAAGTACAAAACCAGTTGCACAGGCACATTGAATTGGAAGGCTACAACCTGTAGTTCAAGGGGGCGGTGCAACTGGCCACCCCCCCTTGACCTATTTAAGGGCTGCTCTTCTCACTCCACACACAAGCATTTTTTCCTCACCCCTCCATCCACCCCTTCCCTCCAGTGGCACACCTCTCTCTCCCATGGGCTTCTTCCTAAGGTACCTTTAGCCATGGCAATTACTCCCAAAGCACCTCAAGGGGTGGAACCTTCCCCTAGGGTTCCTTGCCTTCATACCCCTACAGGGTGGTATATCCCACAGATAAAGAGGTGAACAGCCAAAGATTATCTAGTTACACAAGCACAAAACTAGTTGCACAAGCGCATTGAAATGCTTTTCTCGAAGTCATTTGTGGTGGGGTTGGGGGTGGGGATCTGTGACTTCAAAAAAAGCATATACACTAGCTGGCTGTGGTTGTAGAAGTGATTGGCAGTCCGTGATATAGTCTCCACCAATCACGTCTCCTGTTTCTGCTGTCAGTCTGCCTGTCTCCAAGGCACTCTTCAGCTCAGTTCTCCAATAGCACGGTGACACAGCATTGATGATGTGCCATGCAACAAAGTGTGCACTTTCCCATGCCATCTCCACTGTGCTTATGAGGAGGACAGATTCAGACTGAGGAATTGCTTATCGGTTACTCTGAGATTTTTTTTAAAGTGGCTGCTGTAAAAGAGAGAAGCCGAGGGAGAGTTTCCTTCTCAGAGTCAGTGTGAACAGGATTGAAACCTGGGGCTGGATTTTTGAAACAGTAAAGATTGCCGCAAGTCCCTGGTGCACTGACCATATGGCGCACAGAGCTTGTGGCAGTCCCCTGTTGGCAATTGGGATTTTCTGTCCCTTGCACCAACCGTCGGTCCTTAGACCACATATTTGTGATCTAGCCTGTGCCACTCCCTGGGTACTTCAACACGGAGCTTGCAACAGATATGTGGTGCAAGCTGCTGTAAATCATGGAAAGTGTCACAACTGCACCTGGGAATGGAAAATCAGGCATTGTTGCGGCAATGTGGTTCAGCGCACCAGCGAAACCTAAGTCCCGTGATGCAGGGCAGGACGCAAGTCCTGCGCCACGGTTGGAAAATCCTGCCCCTGGGCTCCTACACGACAATCCTCCTTTAGTCAGCCTCTGTGAGGGAATTTAAAAAATCCTCAGAAATAAAAAAACAACTAGGAGGGCTGTTGAATTTTTTAGGGGGTACTGCTGGCTGCCCACCTGGCCGAGGGAGGTTGGGGACTGTTGGTGAAAGTGTGTCATTACCACTGTATGTAATCTTTAAACCACAGGCATATACATCAGTACTAAAGGACTGCCTACACTGAGATCATGGAGCAGCAACAGGGACTGTAGTCCTGATGTCAGATAAAGTAAGAAGTTGAAGAAGCCATGGCTCGGACTGTGCAGGGGGAGCTGTTTGTGGTGGGAGGCATTTATTCTAAATTGCTTTACATCCTGGTGAGATGGCATTCAAGGTGGTGGGAAGCTTAGCAGCATGAGCCCCTGCACCACCACCACCATTGAAAGCAGTCCTCCTGTCTCATTTTAAAGTTCATGGCTCGATGTCTGATTGTATGCATGGAACCATGGCAGCTGTGTCTTTTGTTTTGTACAAAAGGTTCCATAGTCTTAAGGCTCTGTAACCCTAAAGATTATGGGATCAGTGGGACACCGAAGTATCCAGCTCCTGCCTTCAGTCACAGTGTCTGAAGTGTTCTGGTATGACTCGTAGCTGCCAGGAGAGGATTTTGTTTTGTAGAAACAGAATTACTTTTTATTACTTGATTGTATTATTATTTGACCAGTGCTGATATGTTTTATGTGTACATCTATATAACAAGGGAGACATGACTTGTTTAGAGATGGACTGAGGGTTTCATTTGATTGCATAGTATGGCCCTGATATTCAGAATTGTGCCCAGTAATAGGTGCATGTGGTGGCGCAGCGCTGGTGAAGCACAGGGATATATTCAAAGGAGATGAGCAATGGCGCATCTACTCCAAATTTATCAGATAATGCGCACTACACAAATACGATGCGCTCTGCCTATCCCCCCCCCCACAGGGCTGAATACCAGGAATGGGAACAGCGCCAATGCAACAGTGTTGCATTGTGTGCAAATTCCTGATGTTCAGCCGGCAGTATGCAAATAGGGCCATAATGTAAGCAAGGTGCAAATGGGACAATTTGCATATCATTATGGCCCCATTTGCATGAGCTGTGCAGGGCAGGCCAGCAAAATGCACTTGGCACCCTGCTCAGTGTGTGGTGCTGCCAGAGAGGGTCTAAAGGTCCCCCCATCCCTCCCCGTAGGGGCGATCACCTGTAATACTATTGCATAGAAATCCCTGGCAGTCTAGTGGTAACCCCTTCCTCCCCATAGCCCCGATCACCGAAAATAAAATATAAATATATCCTTGGTAGTCTAGTGGAACCCCACCCCAACCCCGTAGCCACAATCACTGAACATAACTGTAAATAGTATCCCTGGTAGTCTAGTGGAACCCCCCACCCCGCCCGTAGCCACATTCGCTGAGCAACCCTACCGAACAACATCCCTGGTGGTCCAGTGGCACCCCACCCACACTGGACCCTTGCCCTGCAGCCCTCCCTCCCTGTCCTGATTGGGCAGCACAAACCTACCGGCATACTGTGTGGCTGCCCGACAAGTGACAGTTTAGGGTAGCAGCCTTATGCCCATTGGTCCACTGTGGATCAATGGGGTTGCAGTACATACTGTAATAGTCATTCACAAATCCGTGAATGAATGGCGACATTCATGGTTTTGTGAATGACTAATACAGTGTGCACTGCAAGCCCATTGGTCCACAGTGTGGACCAATAGGCTACAGCTGCTACTGTAAGGTGTCAGTCAGCGGGCAGCCAGGCAGCATGTGGTGGTGGGTTTGTGCTGCCCACTAATGACGGGGGGAGCTGGGTGGGCAGGGGTCCAGTGTGAGTGGGGGTGCCACTGGATCACCAGGTGTTGTTCCGTAGGGTTGCCCGGCGATCAGAGCTACGGGCGGGGGGGGGGTTCTACAAGACTACCAGGCATAATAGTTAAAGTTATATTCAGTGATCGCAGCTATGGAGTGGGAGGGGGATACCAGTAGACTACCAGGGACACATGTGGGTTCTTTTGCACAGCGTTAGGGAGATGTTTGCCACCCACAGTTGGCGGCTACTGTGTTGCACCTTGCAGTACAGCAGCTTGCCTGTAGGTGGCCACCATTTGAGCCTTTTTTATCTGGCTCAACTATGTCCAGCAGTGTGCGGTGCATCTCAGGGTTGTGCCAGCATATGCATCACACATTCCGGGCTGAATATCGGGATGTACCGCATATGTATGGGCATGCCCCCTAGAGATGCGCTGAATAAAATTATCATTCTGCTCCGGCACATCAGGACTTGCGCTGTGCAAGTGCCTTTTTTGAATATTGCACCAGACAGCATTTCCGGTGCAACCCCTTTAAATATCAGGACCAATATGTATAGAGAGAGATTACATGCATTTTGGGGGAGTGGTATCATCAGATGGTGGTAAAATCAAATAGCTAACACAGTACTTGCTGCTCGCTATAGGTGGCAGAGTACCTTATCTATAATGATGGCACAGGGTCTAAAGAAACATCGCAATTTTCAGGGGTGACATGAGAGCACCAGGGAGATAAGTGACTTGCTTAGTCACACAGTATGCAAGTCGAGGTTGTGGGAATAAAACCCAGGTCTGCTGGATGTACCAATCTTGTTCACAGCTTGTTACTCTAACTGTTAGGCTATACTGCCAGCTCCAACTGACATCTCCACAAAATGGGTACAGTGTACAAAACAGTGTACAGAGCTGTAGGATTACAGGAATTCTGGAGGTCAGGGGTAAGGGGCAACAGACTTCTAGAAAAACATAAAGGGAACTTATAAGCTCAAATGGGCAGACTGGGTGGGCCATAGGCATTTATCTGCCAACAGTGTATATATATATATATATATCTGTGTACCTATGTATCTATGATTACCTGCAGGGAAGACTGGTAGTCAGCATGGTACAGTACACAAAGCTAAAAGTTGACCTCCAGTGGGGAGGCTGGTAGCCACTACTGCCCTGACATTTCCACATTACGGAGTTACAGTTTGCATAGCTATAGGGTGATTTCTGGGGAGACTGGTACACAGCACTGACTGACATTTCTACATCATGAGGGTACACTGTACACTGTAGGATAAATTCTGGAGAGTGTAGTGCCCAGCACTGCCCAGACATTTCCACATTATGGGGGTATAGTGTGCACATATGTAGGGTACCTTCTGGAGAGACTGGTAATCATTACAGCCCCCTACATTTCCACATTATGGGGGTACAGTGCACAGATGTGGGTTGACCTCCGGGAAATGGGGAATGGTACTCAGCACTTCCCTGACATCTCCACATTATGCGTACAGTGTTCTACGCTGTAGGATGACAGTGTATAAAGCTGTAGGATGACCTAGAGGGGAGACTGGTAGTCAGCACTGTGCTGACATTTTCATTTTATGGTACAGTGCACAAAGCTGAAAGATGACCTCCAGGGGGTGGCTGGTAGTCAGCACTGCCCTGACATTTCCACATTAAGGAGTTACAGTGTGCATAGCTGTAGGGTGACTTCTGGGGAAACTGGTTCCTGGCACTGCCTGACATTTCCACATTATGTGGGTACAGTGTACACAGTTGTAGAGTGACTTCTGGGGAGACTGCTACGCAGCACTGCCCTGACACTGCTCTGACAGTACCACAGCTGTGATTTGACCTGGGGGAGGGGGAATGATACCAAGCACTTCCTGGACATCTCCACATTATGGGTACTGTGTATTAAGTTATAGGATGACCTACGGGGCAACTGGTAGTAAGCACTGTGCCAATGTCTTCATTTTTTTATTTACATTTTTTGCCTGTTTTTTTTACCCATGTTTTCTCCCAGCCCATTGCCTGGCCACACGCACATAAGTGGAGACACACGCATGCTGCGGTACGAGACCAACTTCCCACTATTTTTGCCACTCTTTCACCTGCACTGCCCATGGACCTCCATCAAGGGAATGTGGAACTACAATGGGTGACACAGCCCTCCCCGGGAGAGGAGAGTTAGTTGCTTGATCCTGCTCCCCACTCCCCACCAGCTACCAGACAACCCGGGCTCATTTCCAAACCCAGGTCATTTCGTGACACGAGGTAAGGCATCTAGTGCCTCAGCCCTCAGCAACACTGGGCCAGCTTCTGATGTCTTCATTTTATGGTACAGGACACAAAGCTGAAGATGACCTCCAGAGGGAGTCTGGTAGACAGCACTGCCCTGCCATTTCCACATTATGGGGATTCAGTGTACACAGCTGTAGAGTGACTTCTGTGGAGACTGGTATCCAGCACTTCTCTGACATTTCCACATTATGTGTACAGTGTGCACAGCTGAAGGATGACCTCCAGGTGGAGACTGGTACTCAACACTGTTTTAACATCTCCCCATAATGGGTATACAGCGCACACCTGGTAGGAGACTGTTACCCATTATTGCCTTGATATCACCACATTATGAGTACAACTTATACAGTTAAAAGGTGACCTTGGGGGAAAGGAGACCGTTAATAGCATTGCCCTGACCCAGCCAAATTGTTGGTACAGTGTGTACAGCTAAAGGGTGACCTCCAGCAGTGGTGGAGACCGGTACCCAGCACTGCCCTGATATGTCAACATTATGTGTACAGTGTACATAGCTGAAGATTAACCTCAGGTGGCAGACAGTAGGTACTAGCACCCCTGGCATCTCCAGAGTATAGGTACAATAGTCAGAGCTGAAGGGTGACTGGGAAGGGGGCCCAGGAGACTGGTACTAGCACTGCCTGAAAGGGACCAGTGTGCGCAACTAAATGGTGACCTCAGGGAGGAGTCTCTTAGATGATGTGGGGAGCTACCATTATTATTGTTGCTAAACAATGCACTCAATCTAGAGTAGTGAATGACAAACCATATATAAGTCTGTGTTTCCATTAAAGAGTTCTGATGACATCACAAGGGGGTATGAGATGAAGCTAGAGAGGTCCCTGATGTTATCAGAGCCCTCAGATGGAAACTCAGCTGTATTGTACGTAAGGTTGTCCATCATTTATTTTAGGTAGCATATGGTTTTAAAGAAAACTCCTCAAGATAAACTTCCTTGTTTGTGACAATTTAAAACCAAAAAGTCCTCACCCCACACCTAGCTTCTTAGAATCCACTGTTTCGCAGTAGTAGTATTTGTTTGAAAACTGGAAGAACATAACATTTTTTTCCTCCACCCTTTGTTTATCCCCATGTTTCTTTCTAAGTGGCCCCCTTGTGATGGTGGCCCCCCCCAGTCCCATCTTCCACCATCCCGGTCTTACGCCAGCTACTTGCTTACCTCAGTGAGTAAGTGTGCGCCACGGCCAGTGGATCAGACCTTGTTGGGCCCTGGTCATCATCCTGGCATTCATGTATGTTTTCCATGTTAGTTTTCTTCCCTGTCCCTGAGTTCAGGAAAGCATGCCATGGCACAGGCGTATGGTGTGAAGATGATATATATACTTGAGTGCCTGCCTCTAACCCTCTAGGGAGTGACCACTGATGCAATCCTACAGATACTCAATCATCCTCCCCTGGTTGGCCCTCTGACACCCCAGATTCACTTTCAAACTGGGGTTGTAGGTGTCGCAAGCAGTAGCACTACCACTGAGCCTGTGGGCTAGCCTGCAGTGTCATTTACAAAGACATTAAAGAGGACTGATTCCGGCACTGATCCCTGAGGTACCCCACTGGTCACCCTTCCCTTCCCTTCCTCAGAGGGAATTCTGTTTACCACCACCCTCTGACTTCTATCCCTTAACCAATTTCTTAGCCAGCATAACATCTTTGGACCCACTCCTAAGCTATCCAGCTTGCTTACTAGTCTCCTGTGTGGAATGGTGTCAAATGCCTTACTGAACTCTAGGTAGGTCATGTCCGCTGATCCACCCTGATCTAGTTCCTTGGTGAAACAATCAAAGAAATCTATCAGATTTGCTTGACATGAACCGCACCACCACCACCTGTGAATCCATGTTGCCTCGATTCTTGTAACCCACTGGATTCAACATATTCCACAATCCTTTTCTTCAGCAGTGACTCCATTAACTTTCCTACCAGCGATGTCAAGCTGACTAGTATATAATTGCCAGCCACTTTCCCTGCTACCACTTTTGTGAAATGGGACTACATCTGCCCTCTTCCAGTCCTCTGGAACCACTCCTGTTTCCAATGAGCTATTAAATAGGACTGTAAATAGGAACAGAAGTGAGTAGAACCAAATGTGGATGCATACAAATAACAACATATGGTGAGGATAGAGTACAAATAAAAATGCTACAAAAATATTCATTTCTGTCATTTGTTTTCATTTATTAGTTTGGTTTTGCTAACTATTGCCAGATTACATCAATGAAGAGCACAGCTGAGCACTTCAGAATTAAACTTTGCCGGCCTGCTTCTGCTTGTGACCCTGATGTCCTGGATTCAGAAGCAAGCCAGTGATGCCAGAGGGCCGGCTGAGGGAAGGAGGATCGATAACTGCTGTCCTCCGGGGGGGTGGGGGAGTGTGGGTAAGCTTCCAGCATTTGACCGACCTCTAGAGACCAGGGGGTCTGACAAACGGTGATCGAGATCTTCAGGGAGGCATGCCAGATGTTTACTGAGCATAATAAAATTATTCTGAAATGTAAAGGTTTTACTTGGTGAGACACAGCCTTGCCTTGCTGCAGCAGTAGCAGCAGCAGAAAGTTAAAAGCCCTTTTAATGGACGGTTGGTAATGGAGGGTGATGCACTGGGAAGACAAGTCTTGTCTGCTGGCTGGAAGGCTGATCCAGTTGCAGGAAGGCTGGTCCAAGGGATTGGTGGTCTAGGCGCAGGGAGGGTGGTTGTATGGGAGTCAAAGGCTGGTCCAGGTGGAGAGAGGAAGGGCGTGTGTTCCAGGTGCAGTGATGGTGGTTGGCTGGAGAAGACTGGGGTCTGGAAGGGTTGTCTAGCTGCATACATGGTGGTTAATTGGGGTGGGAGGAGCTAATTCATGTGAAAGGATGGTGGTTGGCTGGATAGGAATGGCTGGTCCAGAGGCTTGAAGGGTGGTCCAGTTGCAGAGAGAGTGGTAGATGGGGATGGAAGGCTGATCTGGGGAATGTAAGGGTTGTCTCACTCCAGGCAGGGAGGTTGGCTGGTAAGGACTGGCTGAGGAGCAGAAAGGCTGTTCTGCTGGTGAAGAGAGGTTGTTCTGGGGACTGGAAAGGTGGTCCAGGTGCAGGGAGGGAGGTTGAATGGGAAGGAGATGCTGGTTCAGGTGCTGGAAAGGTGGTCCAGTAGCAAAGGGAGGCAGTATAGCACAGTGGTTTAAGGCTCTGAGCTGCAAATCTGGTGACATCCAGCAGACCAGACCTGGGTTTGAATCCCACAGCTTCCACTTCCATACTGTGTGAGCCTGAGCAAGTCACTTAACTTCCCTGTGCTCCCAGGTTGCACCTGTAAAAAAGCTTCCAGATTAGTGTGTCTCACCTGGTTAAACAACTAAAAAAAAAAAGAGGGTGGTCTGCTGTGGAGATAAGGCTGGCCTGGGGGCTCAAAAGGTGGCCTTCCTTCGGGGATGGTGGTCAGATGGGGGGGTTGAAGGCTGGTCCACTGGCTGAACAGGTGGTCCAGGTGCAGAGAAGGTGGTTGACCGGTACTGCAGCCACTCATTCCCCCAGCCCCCGAACCATATCCAGGTGAAACATAACTTCCTTCTCCTCTGATTTAACCACATAGACCGCCACCCTCTGCTGCCTCCCCTCTAGCCAGTTACCCACCCAGTTCACTATGATTTTAGCTGCACCCAGGTCTCCCATCTTCTTCAGCAATTGTTTGTGAAGTACCAAATCAAAGCCTTGCTGAAGTCAAAGTAGAGCAGATCCACAGTGCAGCCCTTGTCTAATTCCTTTGTTACCCAGTCAAAGAAAACTATCAGGTTAGTCTGACAAGATCTTTCTGCTACAAAGCCATGTTGTTTACTATCCTGGAGCCTGTTGCTCTCCAGGTAGTCTAGGAGGCACTCTTTGTTCAGTGACTCCATCAGCTTCCCTACTGTAGTGATTAGACAGACAGGCCCATAGCTCCCTGGTTGCTACTCATCCCCCTTTATGAAGCAGCACAACATCTGCCACCATGCAGTCCCTTGGAACTTTCCCAGACCTAAGTGAGCTGTTGAACAGACATAACAGTGGTTCAGCCAGCTCCGCTGCTAATTCACTGTGTGTCCTCGGATGCAACCCATCTGCTCCTGGGGCCTTATCTGTCTTAAGGGCACCCAGCCCTTTCAGAACCCTTTTACTAGTAAACAGTCATGTTGGCATGGGATGAGCTAGTCAGATGCAACAGGACACCATGGATCATGTACCACAGGATGGGGAGAGGGGATGCCACTGGGCAGCTGTGATGGCAGTGCATGTGACACAGTGCAATTACAGCAATGCATGTGATGCAGCACCATAATGGCAGTGCACATGGTACAGTGCACTGCTGGCAGTGTATATTGCACACTGCAGTAACAGCCATACTTGTAAAACACTTCAGTGAATGTTGTACACATGGCACAGTACAGAAACAAGAGTGGATGTGATACTTTGCAGAGACAGCAATGTATGAGGCATAATACACTGCCAACAAACCACTTGGAACTCTGTGGTGCCTGCAGTGCTTGTGGCATACTGTGGCATCTGCACTGCACCTGGCTCTGCACTGTGACGACAGTACACATAGCACTTCGCTGTGCCACATGCATCGATGTCACTGTACTGTGCCATGAGTTGTGCCAACACCATTCTGGACCACTAGACCTACAAGCTTCTTTCAGTCATGGACTAAGCTAGGACTGGAAGAGCTCATACCTACTGCATCTAAAAGCTAATTCCCTACCCTTACCCTCCATTAGGACTACTTAACTCCTGGTTTTGCTGTTAGATGTAGTCTAATCACAGTGACTTATTTTGCTTTCAGATTATTTGAAAGACCAGCTGGAACAGTGCGTAAAAGGCAAGCTGTTTCAAATAGTAGTAGTTGAATGCCAGAAGAAGAGGAAGGTGGCAATAACTGCAAGGCTCCTGGATGATAGTGTTGCTACTGCAGAGGTCCTCACCTCTTTTGATACACACTGTTAGTACATTTTTGATTACTTGGAGGGGGAGATTCCCCCTTCCATGTTTATCCTCCTTTCATCCTGATCAACCCACAGGACCTCAGACCACTTGAAAAATACAACTGAAGAGCAGCGCACTTCACAGATCAATATACAAAGTGCTGTACTTTATTGGGGTGTTTGGTGTCTGATGGAGTCTCTGCAGTTAACTTCAGCACTTGCCTGTCAATCTTGGGTGCATGCCTTATTTTACAACTGTGGGCAGAGCCTGCAGCCACCTTGCTGTAGCTGGAAAAATGGGATACGGAAGTACAAATTTTAGGAGTTTTCAATGCATCCTTCCACAACTTCAAATCACTATGCCAGTTCAATGAAATACTCCCTTCTCTCTGTTGAGTAGACTAGTTCCAACACTATTTTTTCAGCTTGTTTGTCTGTCTCATCATGCCTGCTTTAAGTGACCTGACAGCTAGTCTCTTGGACTAGGCACAAAGGCAAGTTACTTACTTCACTTCTTTGAAGTAGTTTAACTGTCTGCAACAGTGCAATTAGAAACTATTTTGTTT
This sequence comes from Neoceratodus forsteri, assembly GCA_016271365.2. Taxonomy (NCBI): domain Eukaryota; kingdom Metazoa; phylum Chordata; order Ceratodontiformes; family Ceratodontidae; genus Neoceratodus; species Neoceratodus forsteri. The sequence continues at coordinate 908,762,626 of CM057452.1, forward strand.
TTGCACACTAGCATCAGAAAAGCCTTGCTACTGAGAGAGAGAGAAAGAGAGAGAGTTGAAGGGAGAGAGCATAGCCAGAGATATACCAGGCATTTGTAAACAGAAAACATCAGGGCCCAGATATTCAAAAGGGTTGCGCCATGCGCAACAGGGTTGCGCATGCGCAAGTCCAAAACTGCGCCATTTAGCGATATTCAGAAGAGGCAGTTCGCCCCGAAAACATGCTGAGCAACAGCGCAATGAAAATGAAGGCATGCGCCAGCAGAGGTGGATCCATGCATAAAGACCGCAATGCGATATTCAAAGACTTGCTCGATGCGCAGGCGGCACAGCGAGTGCGCACTAGCGGAAATGAGCCAAAATAAAAGGCTCAAGAAGCGGGCGCAAGAACGCTACCAGGCTGCCAAGTGGGGGAGAGAGAGAGAGACAGAGACAGACAGACAGCAAAGGGCAGGCAAGGAAAGTGTGGCCCCTAGTCTGTAGAGGCCAGCGGGGGGTGCCCGGTGCAGTGGAAGTAGCAGTCAGGACAGTGGGGTAACACAGCAACAGCAGCTGGGGGTCAGAAGCCAGGGAGATGGACAGTGCCAGTTTCCACATGGAAGCTGCAATGAGGGGTGAGAATGCATGCTGCAGGGGACATGGCCGTGGAAGGGCCCGTCGCGGTATGCCCCGACGGAGCGGTACCATGCCAGCAGCAGCTTTGAGCTGTACACAGATGTAGAGATCGTGGGCGGTACCACCTGAACAGGGCAATACTGAGACGGCTCTGTGAGCTGTACAGTGATGTGATGCAGGCACCCTCACGACGGAGTCACGCTCTGTCGGTGGAGACCAAGGTAACAGCCTGCATGTGCCTGCTCACCACGGGCACCTTCCAGAGGCTGACAGGGGACACCACAGGCATCACACAGTCGGCCACGTCACGCATCCTCACCCAATTCCTCAGCGCACTGCTGCCACATGCTGCGGAGTACATCCATTTCCCCAGCACCGCGGCAGAGCGTACAGCAAACATGCAGGAGTTCCACAGGGTAGCACGTATGCCTGGCGTGCTAGGGGCCATAGACTGCACCCATGTGGCCATCCACACGCCACCTGGTCCCGATGGCCATGCATATCAGAACAGAAAGGGATTCCCTAGTGTCAACTGCCAGGTGGTGTGTGATGCCACTGGGCGCATAATCAATGTCTGTGCCACACACCCTGGCGGAGCACATGATGTCTTCATATGGTATCAGTCTGCACTGTGCCATCGATTCAAGAGTGGGGACATCCCCACAGGACATCTAGTGGGTGAATACACATGTATGGAATGCAAACTCTGGGCAAGGGTGGGAATGCCACAGGTGCCATGGTAGTGGCACACAGGGAGATGGCCAATATGGACCTGAACATGACACTGATCTCCACTATCTCCACACAGGTGACTGCAGATATCCACTCCGTCCCTGGCTGCTCACACCGTACCGGCGCCCCATGACCCCAGTGCAGCTATGTTATAATGAGGCACATGCTGCAACACACAACATCATAGAGCGGGTGTTTGGGATGCTCAAGGCACGCTTACGATGCCTAGACACCTCCGGTGGTGCCCTACAGTACAGCCCCCAAAAGGTCTGTGGGATATTCCTGGCCTGTTGCATCCTGCACAACATGGCCAAAGACCATGGGATAGACGTACAGGTCGAACAGGGGGACAGCAATGGGGGCCGGTGGCGCCGGTGATGATGGTGATGAGCAGCCCCCCCTAGGATGGAGGGACCCCCGACTGATCCGGCAGGCCCAGCTGCACGGGACACCATCACAGAGGAGCACTCGCACAACACAGGTAAGTCAAGGGGACATGTCAACCAACACTGTCCATCGCAAACCTCAGGCACACAGGGGAACACACCAGGGGTGCATGACGGTCAGGGGAGTGGAACGGTCCAGGCATACAGACACACCATCAGGAAGGGGTGAGCACTCATATGGACACACACACACCAGGCACAGAGTGTACATGGGCAGATGCACAGCACTGCAGAACCGACATTGCTAACACACAGCACCACTGACCACCCCTACCACCCGTACTGTCCAAGTATGTGTGTCAGATGCTGGGCACCCTTGCACCTTGGTGTACAGTGCAATGCAGGCATCATCATGCACACGCACCTGTGGACAGCAGTTGGGAGGGTGTGCAGGTGGTCCGTGTGTCGGCGTGGTGAGCAGAGCACCCAGCAGTGCACTGCCCACCATGACACACATTGCACACATGGCAGCACCAGACAGGGCCCACACTGGGAGACAGCTCAGTCATGTAGCACTGTCCCACGGCCACTGCGGATGCATGGGCGGCCCCGCCGTGACCCAACAGCATGGGCAGGCTGAGCAGGGGCCACATGGGGTGGCACTGTTGCACCACCAGGGGTCCCACTGCGCGAACGCGACCTTGCCCGCTCAGGGGTCTGCAGCATGCTGAACAAACCTGCACCAGGGGTACTCGGGATGCCCACAGCAAAACCCGGCATCAACAGGCCTGGTGTCGCACGATGCCGGGAATGAGGAGTGGAGAGTGCACTGTGTGGGGTGTGCGGTACAGGGGCACCTGACTGTGTTCCCAATGCATCCACGACAGAGACCACTTCCTGGGTCAGCCTATCAATGGTGGCGGTCACATCCATCTGCATATGGACCAGCTCGGCTCGGTCCCAAGCACACTCCCTGCTGTGCCGCTCCACGGACACAGACAATGCCTCCACAGACCTTGCAACCCGCCTCTGCAGCTGTACTGATTCCTGCAGCAGGCGGGTTTGCTCGTCCAATGGGTACTGTGCCCCAACGGCATCCTGACCCCCAGGGTGTGGACGGTCCTGATGCACAACACCCCTTGAGGGTGGGCGCTGTTCACCAGGACCAGGAATGGGCGGATCAAAGGGTGGCGGACATGTGCCAGTGCTTGACACTGTACCCCCAGACCTGGTGGGTGACTGCTGCTGCTGCCCCTCCAACCGCTGTGCCCCCGGGTCCACTCGTTCCACCGCTGTGCTGGCAACAGTGCCAGACACCTGCACAGCCACCGGTGCTGCCCCACCAATGCTGACAGGCACAGCCTGGGACCGTGCCAGCATGCTGGTACACAAGTTGGAACCAGAAAGGCCCAGGGGCATGTGCTGGCCTGCCGTGTGTCCGTCATGGGACACACAACCATCACTGCCCATTGCAGGCCTTCTATCATCAATGGTGCAGGTACGTGCTACTGCCATGGTCACAGCGTGCTGGCATGCTTGCATGCCAGACTGCTGAGATACAGGCTGTGCACCCCCCGCACCCATATCACTGACACCAGAGTTGGTGGCCCAGTGTGCATGCTGCTGCAGTGCCTGCTGGCTGGTGGTGGAGGTGGATGGACCCTCCTCCATGTCCAGCAGGTCAGCATCACTGTCTGGACCCACCACCACCGTTTCCTGAAGATGAACAGGATCTGTAACAGAAAGAGAGTACATGTGAGTGCATGTGAACAACTGCTCCCCCCAAACACCACCACCATGTCATACCGTGCAGTGATGGGCTTCCACCTGTCTGGAATCCTCCGCCTGGTATGCCCTCAATGGCGCTCGGCTGCATGGCTGTGACCAGTGTCTCCTCAGTTGGGGTCAGCTCCAACACCACTGGAGCCCCCATGATCGCCATGCCGCCCTGAAGGCTGCCACCTTCTCCTTCAACCTCCTGCGGTCTGTCCCCATCATTTCTTGCATTCCTGCATGGAGCACTGGTGGCTTCCATGCAGGTTAACGGCCTGATCTACCCCCTCCCATGCAGCCGCACGGGACTGAGGGTGCCCCTCCGTCCACTCAGTATTGGCTCCTCATCCAGGTAGGCCTGGAAGAGGGCCTCTGTCTCTGCTGCTGTAAAGTTGGGCCTCCTCCTACGCCCACCGTCCTCACCCTCACCTTGGCTCTGCTCAGTCATGGCGATCTGTATGGGGGGAAGTGGACACCTGTCACTGTGCAGTCTACAGCATTTTCCCATGACCGTTGTCCTGAACATCACACAGCATGCAACTCACCTCTCACCTGCAGTAACCGAATCTGGCCAGTGCAGCCCAATGTCGCACATTTATAGTGCAATACATGCAAATTAGGAGTGGAGCAACTATAATGACATGCAAATCGCCACTCGCCCTTGTAGATAGCTGATCAGATGACTTGCATGTGTCGGCTGAATCTCATGAATCTAAGCTGCGCCATCTGGAAAGTCGGCTGAGCCAATGGCGCAGATCTGTGCCTGTGTGGTACACTGCATTGCACATGCCCAGATAGCTTACGAGGCATCTGTCGGCGCTGCTGGCGTGCTGAGTGCAATCAGCAATTCAGGCCATGGCCACCATTGTGCCAGTGGCGCTACAGCAATGGGCACTATATGGGCTGTGGCACTACTGCGCAATACTCCACTGTGCACTGGTACGCGGCTGGTCGGTCGCGCAGGATGCCTATACATCAGATGGTGCTGTGCGTAGCCTTGCGTCATTGCCCATGACCTTGTGTATGACCTTTGCCCCCTGGCACTGTTCACCTGCCATGTGTACGTCCCTATTGCGCTGTCTGGTGACAGCGCTATGTGAAGTGTCGGCGCTGTTCGAACAGCACGATTGGTGCCTGTGGTGGTCTATTGCGCAACATCTCCACGTGGAGTTATGGCACAGCGGGGCACCATATTGCCTGCTGTAAAGTTGGTGCCATGACTAGGAGGAGGGCGGTGTCCTGGAGCCAGCTTGAAGTGGCCAACCTGGTGGCCCTAGTTGAGCCACACTATGATGGCCTTTATGATGAGGTGCCCCTCACCAGTGCAAGGAGTGATGTGTGGCAGCAAGTGGCCACTGACCTGGTGGGGGTCACTGGACAGTGCCGGTCTGCTGAGCAGTGTCGGCACCGGTACAGTGACCTCCGCCGGAAGGAGCCAGAGCTGTTAACGCGGCTGCGTTCATGTGCCAGGTGGGGCGTGGTGCCTAGGCCAGGTGGGTGTACCATCTATGCACCTGTATTATCTGTAGGGGTGTGTGTGTGTTTTGGTGGCTGTGCATAGGTGATGGCTCGGCCACGGTTGGCTGTGTCAGTGTGTGCAGCTGTGAGATGAATGGGTATGGCTGTGTGGGCAGGCACTGTCACTGGGGCAGGGGGGCAGTCTGCTTTTGAGTCACACTGATGTTTGTCTCAACATATGTCTCCCACAGGCCGGGATGTGAGGATGCAGGGCCACATTGCTGAGGGCTGTGCCAGGGACCCGGTGCCAGCAGGGGTTTCACCCCACCAGCAGCAGCGCCAGCAACAGCGGCAGTCAGAGCTGCTTGAGCAGTGTGAGTATCATGACTTCATGGATGCTATTGCATGCTGGGGGGGGCCAGTAGCCCTGCACAATACAAACATGCAAGAAAGGGGAGGTCATAATTCCACTATACAAGACACTAGTGAGGCCCCACCTGCAGTACAGTGTACATTTCTGGAGACCATACCACGTAAGGACATAGAGTGGGCAGAGAAGGTTCAGAGGAGGCAACAAAGATGGTGCATGGCTTGCATCACAACTCCTATGGAGACAGGTTGAAGGAACTGAACCTGTACTCCCTGGAGGAAGGAGGAGAGAGGGGATATGATAGAGACATACAAGTATCTTACAGGGTGGAACAGGGTGCAGAAACCACTATTTTGAAGTGCAAAGATGTTCCAGGACTACAGGGCATGGGATGCAGTTGGAGGGAGGGCGATTCAGAGGAAACATGAGCAAGACTTTCTTCACAGAGCGGGTGGTGTACAAGTGGAACACCCTGCCAGAGGGAGTGGTGGGGGCTGACACACTCATGGGATTTCAGACTGCACGGGATAGACATAACGGAATTCTTGAGGTCAGGGGTAAGGGGCAACAGACTTCTAGGTAAACAAAGTGAACTTACAGGCTGAAATGGACAGACTGTGTGGGCCATAGGCCCTTATCTGCCGACACTGGCTATGTATCTATGTCTGTAGGCAAGGCACAGGTGACATGCATCACTGTCCAGTTTCACAGCACGTCTGTGTATGCATCACTGGCGGTCCATGCATGCACTGGGCACATAGCTGTGTAACTGGCATCGCACCATGTTGCCACGTCACTTGCCAGCCTTGTTTGTGCTGTGATGGACATGGGCAGTGTGTGTGTGCAGTGGTGCACATAGCTGGTGCCGCCTGTTTGTGATGGCCATGTGCATGTTCACTGTGGGTGGGTGCATGCCATCACAGGTGCGGGACATTGGGCTATATGGCTTGCAGGTTGGGTGGTGTTCAGGGTTGTGGTCAGTCACAGCCATTGACTGTGTTCCCATTTTCCTAGGCCTCGAGGTTCTCCATCGCCTGGCGAGGGATGTCCGGGCCATCAGACAGCTTGTGGCCAACAACAACAATATCCTCCAGTCAATACACTGCCATGGCCTGCGGAGGAGGCAGCAGGGAACTGGAAGAGACCAGCCAGAGGACGGCCGGCCAGCTGGCCCATGACCTATCTTCCCTTCCCACTTCTCCCATCCCTAACACCCTGCCTTCCCTCTCCAAGTTTGTCATCCCTACCCCTTGACCACCCCTACCTTGTACCCGTCCCCCCCTTGTAAATAGTTGTAATTGTTCTTGTTCATGTTGGTTGTGTTAATATACATTTATATTTTTATACGAATAATGTGTTGGTCTCTGATTTGCAGCTGCCTATGGGTGCTCAGTTGCAGGGGTGTACATGCCATCTGGGCTGGTATGGTCCTGGGTATGTGTGTGTGTGTGTGCACGTGTGTGTGCATGGGGAGGTATCTCCAGCATGGCAGTGACTTTCGGTTGGTCTTGCCGTCTTCTGCCACCCACTGCTGGGTGCACAGGGTGTGTCTGGCTTGTAGGCTTCTGTGCTGCACGGGGTTGACGTGTGCTGGGGGGATGCATGGTTTCCTGCAGTGCCAGTCACTGCACATAGGTGGTGTCTTGGGGTCACAGTGCAGGGTGTGCTGTGCGTACGGGGGGCTGATGTGCACTGTGGTTGTCAACCCCCTGTGTGTGGCACTCTCAGCCTGCCAGTGGTTGTGCTGGGGTGTCATGGCTCTGCTATGCTTTGTTGGCTTGTCCCCATGGGCAAGTAGATCATCCGTCCCACCCCCAGTGATGCTGTGCTTGGGGTGTGCAGGTGTGGTGTGGGTTCTGCATTGTGTTCCTGTGCCCATGTGTGGCATGGCTGGCGGTGGGCCCAACCTGCCTCCCTGGATGTGCAGTTCCATTGCTCTGGGGGGGGGTCTGCTTGCGCTATGGCACCTCTGGAATGCTCAGCTGGGCTGCCCTGGTTGCGCCATTGCGCAGCATTTCGGCTCAGCTTCTCCTTCCTGGTTGCGCTATGGCGCAGTATGTGCGATATTCAGATGTTGGTTGCTTGCGCAATTTGTTCTGCTCCATGTTTGAATATCGCACCTGTTGCGCATTTGTGCAACTGGTTTGTGCTTGCTCCTGCTGTTGCGCTCATTTTGAGCGCAGTTTGAATATCTGGGCCCAGAAGTCTATCTGACCTGTTTTAAGACATGATTTAGTATATTCACTTGCTGGCTTGTTAAAAGGTTCATGCTCCTATTATGTGCTTATACTTTTTATTGCTGCATATTTACCTGATTCTATGGTATATGTGTTGATTTCCTGAAAAATGTGTCTTTAAAACAAAGATATTTATAATAATTACATAGTTAATGAAGATGTGTGTGCCTTTTCTAGTTGGCTATGTTTTTATTGCTTTCATCTCCCCCTGCTCTCAGATTACCTTGCAACACATTTGAATCTTAACCTTTGATTATAATGGTCATTAATCTTTAGCTTTCTTGAGTGCTTTTAATTCAGACTCATAAAGGCATTGTGTTTTTGCAGAGTTTTTTAAATTCCTCACCTCAATCATTTTATATTGCTGTCCAATGTCCACTTCCACATTTACATTTTTTTATTTCCATTTGATCAAGCTACATAGCATGTGAGACTAGTTGGGAGAAAAGTTCACAGCTGTAGCTGTAGCAGTCTGTATACCAAGGGCCCAACAATCCTGAAACAGTTCACTGCCCCTCTGTGCATGCAGAGGTCCTGGAAAAGCTTGTTAGGAACTCTGGGTCCATCCTGTCCAACCCCCTCACTGTAACATAGTAATTTAATGTTGTAAGGGACTCTGAGTCCATCATATCCAACCCCTCACTGTAGCATAGTAATTTAATGTTGTCTTTTCTAGTTAGTTATGTTTTATATATATATATATATATATATATATATATATATATATATACACACCATTGCTACAGAGGTGGTAAGACAGTGAAGACCAGTACAGCAACAGAATTGGCTGTTCGCTGTACTGGTTCATCGTCTTACCAATGCTGCTGTTTCCTGGGAGTTAGCCCCCTTCAAACAACTCTGACTTGGAGTTGGTAATCTTTAGTGCAGGGAGTGTGGGGGGAAGAGACCCCTGCAAAAAAAATTGTGTTCCTGGACGGCACAATGCTGACTGTCAGCATTGTGCCATCACTGTAATGGCATTCTTCAGGATTCCTGTTGATGCGGCATAGTGAAACCATTTTATTTTTATTGCTTCCATCTCCCTCTGCTCTCAGATTACTTTGCAACACATTTGAGACTTAACTTTTGATTATCCTGATCATTAATCTTCAGCCTTCTTGTGTGCTTTTAATTCAGGCCCATAAAGTCATTGTGTTTTTAAAGAGTTTTTGAAGTTCCTCATTTCTCTCATTTTATTTTGCTGTCCAATGTCCACCTCTACATTTACATTTTTTATTTCTATTTGACCAAGCTTCATAGCACATGAGACTAACCGGGAGGAAGGGTCACAGCTGTAGCTGTAGCAGTCTGTATACCCAGGGCCCAACAATCCTGAAACAGTTCACTGCCCCTCCATGTATGCAGAGGTCCTAGAAAAGCTGACAAAGGACTCTGGGTCCATCATGTCCAACCCTTCACTGTAACATAGTAATTTAATGTTGTAAGAGACTCTGGGTCCATCATGTCCAACCCCTAACTGTATCATAGTAATTTAATATTGTAGCGACTCTGGGCCTGTCTTGTCTCACCCCTCACTGTAACATAGTAATTTAATGTTGTAAGGGACTCTAGGTCCATTATGTCCAACTCCTCACCGTAACATATTAATTGAATGTTGTAAGGGACACTAGGTCCATTATGTCCAACCCCTCACTGTAACATACTAATTTAATCTTGTAAGGGACTCTGGGTCCATCATGTCCAACCCCTCACTGTAATATAGTAATGTAATCTTGTAAGGGATTCTAGGTCCATTATGTTCAACCCCTCACTGTAATATAGTAATGTAATGTTGTAAGGGACACTAGGTCCATTATGTCTAACCCCTCACTGTAACATACTTTTCAGTGTTCTTGCCACTCCTATAGGCTCTCTACAGCTGTATCAACTCTGACCAGAGTTTGTTTCTCTTACTTCCACCATGTTTGAATGAAAAATAAGGTGCTGTGCCAGCATGTGTTTGAAAACAAACAAAAGAAAAAACAGTAATATGAAATGCATGTTGAAAATGCAGTTAGAATTGATGTTTTGACCATAGATCTTCTTCAGAAATTTTCTAAAAGATGATTTAAAAAAAAGCTTTGTTTTTTTCCTCTTTATGTAACTCATGAGGAAGACCTGTTGTCGAAACTTCAGTTCTAACTCTATTTTCTATATTCAGCATTTATTTAATATTACCATGTTTGAGTGGTAGCACCCAGTCTTTACCTGTCCAGTCCTGTTTTGTACTTTTGACTTGGTTAGACAACACCATGAGCACTGCAACCCATTCTAGGTCATTGCAGTACTGAATGTACTTATGAGGGGCCAGCACAGGGGCCACTGTGGACCCCTAACCTCAATAGAGGCCATGTATCCATTTCAAGGGCAATCTAGAAAGTTTATCAAAATACTGTTTCACTGTTGTAGTGTCTGTGGCTCAGAAGGTAGCACACTTGCCTCTGAGGCCAGGAGATCAGAGGGCTATGAGTTCAGTTCCCACATCTGGCACTTGGGTTAATATCCCAGTACTGACACTGTAGTGCAGCATGAGAGGGGTGCTGCACTTCTGAGGTGTCATCTTTCAGATGAGACATTAAACCGAGGTCCCATCTGCTTGGATTGGTGGTAGTTCAGGTGGATGTTAAAGATCCCATGGCACTTATCGAAAAGAGTAGAGGAAAGTATTATTGCAACAGAAATCGTATAGAAGCATACAAAAACAAATCTCATAACAAAAACATATGAGTAAACAAAAGGAAATAAAAAAAAAAGAAGAAAACAGAAAGAAACCAAAAGAATCATATTCATGTCACAGCAGCATCAGAGTCTGTTACCCAAGGAAGGGCCTTCCAAAGTTCCAAAAGCCGTGCCTCAGATAAGGAAGTACATTCCTGAAAATAAATAGTCCTCAAATCCTGCACAATTTTTCTTTCCAATGCAATATACATACAGTCTTTTTGTTGTAAATGAATAAACACCTAGCCATCCATATATTCCACTTAATGACAATAAACACCAAACTCAAAGTATTAATGTGCCAGAAGGACCATTGAGAAGAAAAAACTTCATAAACAGTATTGAGATATGTAACCGTCTGAAACAAGGGAAGATGCCAGGTATGTGCTAAAAATGTCCACCAAGACTGAATGAAAGAACAGTCAAAATATAAGTAAGATATGGTTTCTGGTTGAGTGATACATAAAAATCTTGAACACATTCTGTCTTGAAATTGCTTATGTTTATGGTTCACCTTCACATTAATCCTTTCATGGCATGATAACCAATGAAAGTCCCACATATGGGCTGGTACTCTTGTAAAACGTAATAAAGACAAAAGGGAGGGGATATGTTGTCGAGGACACTTTTCAAAAGGTACGGGGACAGCACAAACAGTGGAAAGTAAAGACTTATGTAAAACTTTATGTGAGGAAGGTAATAACATCTGGGCCGTTATCTGCCATTGTTTCAGACATAAAAAAACATTCTTTACATATACAGGTCTCCCAACAGTATGATGTAACACAGACAGGGAATTAACTTCCCACTGGTGAAACCAAATGCGACAAGAATCATAAAACCAAGGTTCCCAACCCATTTGGGTGTTAATCAATAAAGGTCTAAGGTTGGCCGTAAGAAAAATAGAGAAAAAAAATAACAGGGGATTAATCATAAGGAGACCGCCCTCCAAAATAGGTAAATATGTGACATTCCTTTTTATTGGATTCAGCCTACTCCCCCAAAAAGCCTGAAAAAACAAACTAAGGACTGTCGTTTCAAGTTGCCTGGGAATAGGGAAAATATAACTCAAAAAAAGAAAAATCGGTATCAAATAAGATTTAATTAAAAAAACACATTTCTTTTTCCCAAGGTGTCCCCTATTCCAATGGGCTACCTTAAGTTTGCCCTGCTGTAACTTTATATCCCAATTATAAAAATCAGAATCTCCCATGCCAAAATATACCCCTAAAATACGAACAGGGCTTTCCACCAAACGTAAAGGACCAATATGATCTAGCTGTGACACAGCAGAACCCACTCGTATTCCCACACTTTTGTCATAATTCAGGACTGCACCAGAGTACATACCAAAGGTAGAACAGACCTGAAGAGAGACCATCACAGAGGGAGCATCAGCTACCAAAAAATAGACATCATCAGCATAAGCAATGGCTTTGTAAGGTGAGCATAAAACAGGGTTAGAAATAGCTTGAATCTAAGGGTGGGTATTCAATCGTCGAAGCAAAACATCTAGAAAAAAAAATATAAAACCGGGCTCAAAGGGCACCCCTGGTGAACCCCTCTTGTAATAGGAATCATAGGACCCAGCCAACCATTAACACTGGTACCACAGTGGCAGCCCGGTAGAGACAATGAATCCACTGAATTAACACCGCTGGCATGCATAGTAATTGGAGTGCATCCCATAAGAAATCATGGTTGACAGAGTCAAATGCCACTTTCTGTTCCACAGAAATCACGAAACCTGAGAGTTCATTGGCAAAACCATATGAGAATAACTCCCGAAGGAGAATCAGGTGATCTGAGATCCTCCTAGTAGGCACCGAACAGGACTGTGCAGGATGCAAAACTACTTCTGCTATCCTCACAAGACACTTAGCAATTATTTTCATCAGTATCTTAAAATCAGTATTTAACATACTTAAAGGACGCCAGTTGTCAAGGGAATATATATCCCCTTTGTGTTTATATATATATATATAAATCAAAATACCTTTCGTAAACTCCAAAGGAAGAAATTCACACTTAACCAAAGAGTTAAGTACTACAACCAGTTCCGAACTCAAGTGGGCACCCAACACTTTATATAGGGCAGCTGGGAGACCATCCGGGCCAGGGGTCCTCTGTAGAGGCAGAGAAGAAATGACCGAGGTCACATCCAGCTCAGAAATAGGCAAACTAACCTGGTCCAAAAGAGACTAGGAGGGGAAAGGGATGTCAAGGTCAGCATATAAACTATCAGAATCAACTGCGACTCTTGGGAGGGGTAAACAAAGCCGATGTATGGACCGTTACAATACGACAAATATCAGATTGAGAAGTACATAAGTTACCATCAGAATCAACTAAACCTGTCATGTTTTTCTGGGAAATTTGACAGGAATTTGCCTCAAAAGGGCAAACAACAGCATGTGTACCAACCATACCAAATTTTTGTTGAAAATAAAGTTGCTGTGATTTCTGTGTTTGAAAACATAACATCGCATCCTGGACCAGTTTAATTTGGTGAGAAAGGTCATGACCCGTCAGATATGCAGTAGTTAATAAGGATTGAAGGTGAATCCTCTTCTGTAAATAATCCAAATACTCCCGTCTACATTTCCTACGACTATAAATTTTCAAAAAAATACTTAAATCACGCTTAGTATCTAACCGCTACCTAATAGGGTCCTCATAACAACATAAAAACGATTTACGTGCCTGAACAAACGATAACAAAGATTGCATGAATACTGGGATTTGCAACAAGGATGTATTAAATTTCCAAAATCCAGGGCCTTTATGAAAAGGGGTAACAGGTCCCAAACCAATCGACAACAACTTATGATCCGAAAATGCAACAGCTTGTAACTCAGCCAAGGCAATATGCAAAGATTGGGACAAAAACACAAAATCAATCCTCGTGGCCAACCTACCCTTCTGAAATGTAGGGGTGTGTTGATTGGTAAAGGTTAAATAAGCATCATTTAAATGGGCCATATGAACCAGTTTTCCCAGTGCATGTGAATCACAAAACAACTTACTGGTAGTAGCAAAAGAGCTCTTATCATGCAGACTTAAACCACAATTAAAATCACCAGAAAAAATAACTTGTAAGGAAGTATGCAAAAAAAGACAGAGCAAGGAAAATAATTCTATATGCGCAGTTTTTGTCTGAGGGGCATAAAGATTAATCACACTATATGAACAAGGTCCAACTACAAAGTCCAGAATGAGTGCTCTACCTGGAGCTACATCATATAATTTTAATAAGCGAAACCCTGGGACAGATATAAGAATCCCCAGACCTGAGCAAGAATCCTGCCCGATGGACCAATATGAAGGTCCCTGTAACCAGTCCTGCTGTGCATGTTGTATTTCCTGGGTAGTGTGAAATCGGGTATCTTGCAGAAAGAAAATCCCCAATTGCAACAGACGTAACCAAGAAAAAATCAGACGTCTTTTCGACAGTCACATCATACTGTTTACATTAAGAGTATAACAAGTAAAACAAGACATAGAGAATGATTAAGGCAAAAGGACACATCACAATTTCCTTCTTCCAACTACTTTTTGCCCTTTAAGTTTCACCCTTGCTTTCCGTTTTTGGGAAAGGCCAGAACCTAGGTTAAGTTCTGTATCAGTAGGACCATCAGGGAGGGATGAAGCTACTGAAGAAGAGTCTGATTCACTCCCAGCATCATCAGAAACAGATTGGAGTAACTCAAAAGGATTAGATACAGGTATTGGAGAGGAAGCCAAACCTACCGGAAGGGAAGGCACAGCACGGTACACATTTCTCAAGGACCTGCGACAACTAGACGTGACTAATACCTGAGGGGGGGGAGGTGGCATAACACTTGGACCAGGGATAGGGTCAGAAAATGATACAACAGGCTGGGTCAGCATAGCTGAGGACTGAACCCGAGTACTAACAGAAAGGGTGACCTCGTTCGGCTCCTCAACCCCTGGAGCTGAAACAGACACAGGGACCGGTTCAGAGGACTGAAAAACCGCCAAGGGCAGAGACACCGAAGTAAGCGTCGCGAAACCTTCTGTGCTTATTGATAATAAAACATTGGTCAACCCCCATAGTGAGATTCCTGATTGTGGGCTGCCCAGTGACAATTCTGGGACGTATGTCCCAATTCGTCACATAGGTTACATTTGCACTCATTAACACAGTGTGTTCCCACATGACCCAGTTCACCACACACATTACACTTCATTTTGTCACACACATTACTAAGATGTGTAGGATCACCACACCGGTAACATGCTTTAGGTTGACCGGGGCAAAACAGGACCCCTCTATCCCGGCCTAAAAAGAAAGAATTAGTAGATGAACTGGACCCGACTCATTAGTATGTAATGAAACCCTAATTTTCCAGCCCCCTGTCCAAATATTTTCCGTGTCCAGGACTGCCTCTGCTTGGCCCTGAACAGTACATCGTTGCCTCAACCAGTAAAGAACATCAGTGATTTCTACACCCTCATTCTGAAACAATACAGTTATAGTCTTAAAGGCAGGTTTTGAAAGAGGGATTACTTGGAACGGAGTCCAAAGAGCAGTGTTCTTTAGAGCAGAATATTTCGTCCAAAAATGCTCTTAACCATGGACTGTCTGAAAACTGATATCAAAGGATGACTCACCAGAAATGTGAATCATCGCATAAATTTCATGAGAGAAGAATTTTAAGGAGTCTTTTAGAAGAGTTCGAGCCACATAGACACGGTTAGGGAGCTCAGGTAATCCCCCCTTATATATCAAACGGACAGCATTATGCCTCTTGGCAGCCTGAATCGGGAATTTAAATAAAGAGGAGAACGAGCGAGTAGGCTCTGTCAGACGAGAAGTAGCAGCTTTGGAGATAGATTGATGCTGTACAATACCTTCAGCCCTAGGAGATTTAGCAAGGGAGGAAGCGTGGCAGTCAGTTTCCATAATATGCAGCAGAGTAGGGTGTTGCATCAAGGCCAATTCTTCCAGCAAACTTAAGGGATCAGGAGAGATCATAGTTGCAGCAATGGAACTTTGTGATTCAGGGAAATCTGCATGACTGGGGAACTGTAGCGGTGACGGACCGGAAATCCAACATCCTGTGAGTGGTTCCTGTACCCCCAGCCCCTCGTAGAGCTGAATCTACAGACCGGGGGTGCTCCTTGAGGGAATGCGAGACCTGAGGCAATGGCTGTAGAGAAGAGATGCAGCAGGCTCCACTACGCAGCTGCCCTCCACTGCCGACAAATGGGAATCTGTGGGAGCAGCTTCCAGCAAGAAAGAATCCAGGGGTTCAGAATCCAAAACAGCAACATACAGCTGGTGAGTCTCCGAAGTCGTTTCAGCCATTATCACAGGCAAGGCAGTGGGGGGAGAAATAGATCGAGGAGGCACAGCAGAGGAGGGAAGATCCTGTAGGGAACTAAGTTCATCACAGATTTGTCGTTTAGTAAGCAGAAAACTACGTTCTGCTTCAGCCAGGTGTTCACACAACACCTTCCTGACCGATCAAGTCACATCTGTAGTAGGTACTGAGGTATCCTCCGAGACGACATCAGTAGAAAAAAGACAAGGTTCCAAAACTTCATCGCACAAAATAGGAACAGGCTCTGTCTGCAGTATAGGCACAGCAACTTCAGAAGGTTGATATACAGGTAAATGAGCAGCAATGTCGGTCTCAGTAAGAGCCAAGGTGAGGACCAAGACCAGAACTCCCACCTCCATAGCTTCCTCCACCACAACCACAGGGATGTCTGCCATCTTGGACAGAGGTTCCCCCTCTGACGAGTAGGGGAATTTCCCCGGTGTCCAAGCCAAATTTCCCTCATTCACTAAAAATATCACCAACAGCTTAATCTGGTTCAATTTCAGTTGCTTACTATCTGCATCCCCAGTGCATGCCCCTGAAAAGGGACTTCAAGCCAGTGGGCTTACTGGGTCAACAAAAACAAACAACAAACAACTGTTTACAATTTACTGTCTCTGTTAAATCTTTGTTTGTGGCAGCTAAAATGGTGTAGGGTCTGCATCAGAAGCCCTATGTGGAGAGACTGAAGGACCTCAATATGGTCATTATTTACCCCTCTGAAGTATTTATAGGTCTCTGTCATATCCCCCTCTCCCCTGGAAGAAAGAGGGGAGAGGTGGATATGACAGAGACCTATAAATACTGCATAGTGGTAAATTAGGTCCAGAGGAGAGTATCTTTCAGAGGAAAAGATACACAAGAACAAGGGACAGGCAATGAAGTGAGAAGGAGGTAAATGAGTACTTCTTCACTGAACAAGTGGCAGATGCCTGGAAAAGTGTTCCAGGGAGAAGGTGGGTGCAAAAGTAGTGATGGA
Source organism: Neoceratodus forsteri (assembly GCA_016271365.2). Taxonomy (NCBI): domain Eukaryota; kingdom Metazoa; phylum Chordata; order Ceratodontiformes; family Ceratodontidae; genus Neoceratodus; species Neoceratodus forsteri. The sequence continues at coordinate 908,779,242 of CM057452.1, forward strand.
TATCAGCAACCATGGAATAAGCATAAGGGCATCTTAGTGGGAGGCAAAGAATAGATAGAAAACCAGAGATCAAGTAGGGTCTGGTCTGCAGTGACAGGATAGGCAGGGGTAAAAGTGGGCAGACAGGGTGGGACAAATGGTCATAATTTGGCATCAGATTCTGTTTATATGTATGTTGTTTTAGAAAGCTTGGACATAAACTGTTCACTATCACTGTTAACATTTTGTTCTGCACTGCAGCCTGCCAGCTGTTACTGTGAGAAATGTTGTACACTGAGTTTGACGCTGTGTACTTTGCCTTCTGTGTAACTTTGTGTACTGTTAGTTTGCTGGTTCCCAGAGATCTAAATGAAAGCGAGATGCTGGATCTCAGGGCTATTTCAGCTGACAACAAATGTTAAATAAGTAAATTCAGCAGCTGGCCTGCCGGCTTAGTATAGTGCTTCCACTTGCGATGCTGATGACCAGGTTCAAGAACAAGTCTGGGTCTACAGACAGATGATTGGGGAAGGATGGTTGAGTTTCCCATGGACATTTGCCTCCGCAAAGGTGGGAGGTGCTCTGGTCTCCACTGCAACACTTCCACCTGGGTGACCACAGGTGGCAATGCTGCCAGAGCCAAGGATCGAGACAGGGTGGTGTCACCGACATGATGCAACATGTCAGTCAAAGCCTTCCCAATGTTAGGAAGAGGGACAGAAAACAAAAAATATTCTACCCAATGCAGGATGCCATCTGCCACTGGTCCTGCATTGCTGACTGGGTTCTTCACTTCACCAACCGACACTGCAACTCTGTCCTGGGGAGTAGAGGATCTCATCCCCTGGCAGCCCATCCAATGGGGGAGTCCTCCATGTGGAAATTGCACAGTGGGGGTGAGTCCCAGAGATGGCAGATGATGGAGGTGGTGGAATGGCAGAGAATAATGGGGGCTGGTTGAGGCTGTATGGAAGAAGCACAGAAAATTCCAAAAAATAAGTCAGTTCAGACACCACAATTGGGTTTCTGGCAGCTGAGAGTGTAAGGTCTCTGAAGAAGGATAATGAAGCTGCACCCTCATGCTAAACTGAACATTGATCAGAATGTATTATACAGTAACCCCTCACTATAACGAACAGCTTGGGAGCCATAAGGACAGTTTGTTCTAGTAACTGGTTCATTAAAGCAAGGGATGCTGTTTCATGTTCATTAGTACAGCTGAACAGTCAGAGACTCACTATTCTGCTCACTACCCACTACTCTCTGGTCGCTCTTTACTATATACCGTACCCAAATTTATGTTTTGTTTTCTTTGTTTTACATAATAGATGCGTTCTGCGACATGTACAGTACTGTATCATTTTCTGCCCCTGCCTCAGCCACTCGCAAGTCACAACTCGCAGTGACTGGCTTGCCATTCACATCTGTGCTCACATTCCCCAGCTGCCTCTCACTCATCCCTACAACCGTTTGTTTTAGTTCACAATTTTACCTAGTAGGGTGAGCAAAGAAGAGATACAGCCAGTGTTTTCAGTACATGGTCATGCCACAGGCAACTTGCAGAAACTACCCTCCCTCTCACAATAATGCTCACATTCTCCCAGCTCCCTTTGGCTTCCAGCAACTCAACCATGGGAACGCTGTATTTTATATTTAGTTTTAACCAGCCAGGGGCTCTGTATTTTATACAATAACCCCTCACTATAACGAACCTCGTTATACCAAAATCTCTTTTTTTTTTTTTGAAATTTAAGTTTATTAGTTTCAAAGATAATACAACCAAAAACCATAATGATTAAAGAAACAGACCAGTAAACCCAAGTCAGACCAACCCCCCAACCCCCCTCCCCTTTAACCAATATGATAAACAATAAGGCACATCCAAGAATAAGACAACATAAAATGTCTATCTATCAAGCCATGTGCCAAAGATAAACCCCCTCACCCCCTCCCCCTCCCCAAAGGTGCACCCGCTAAAATCGTAAGTTAACAGTTTCTGACATCTGGATATCACTCCTATTAAACAGCCCATCTAATATTCAGATCCACCGTCCAAGTTATAATAAGGAAAACATGACTTAATACCACAATAAGACGGTATACTGAGATAACAGCTATTACACTATATAGTATGAGGGTCCAGGGATCAGGTGTAAGCTTATCCTAAGGTAAGCAAAGAGACTGAAGCTTACCCCATCTTTTATAAAATGAGTCCATACGGTTCTTATAACTGGCAATCAAATTTTCGGACTGGAGATATGACACCAACTCCTTTAACCAGTCCGCATAGGATAGGACCAATTGATCCTTCCAATGCCTTAAAACCAACTTTTTGACTGCCATAGATATCAGAGCCATATGGTACCTACGCTCCACACTGTCTATCGGAGAAAAGCCACCCAGTACACAAATTCCTGGAGAGAAAAATCTGCTCAGACCCAGAAGGGGATCCAGGGTCTCCCGGATCAAAGTCCACAATGGGGCAACCTTGATACACTCCCAAAAAATATGAATCAAAGTGCCCTCATCTTGAGAGCACCTGAAACACACTGGGACAGGAATCAGCTTACGTTGAAAAAGCTTGACCGGAGTAAAGTATAGGTTATTAACAATATTATATTGGACTAAACGAAACCTGTCCTGCGTGTGATACATATGTAGGCTAGGCCAAAAGGTTCTCCACAATGGTACTTCCTCGGGAAGAAGATGCGTCAGACGAGGGGACCACCAACCTCCTCCCCAGAGTTAAAAGTCAGGAGGTAGGAGTATATCTGTAGAAATGGAGTGGGGTTGGGGCGCCAGCAAAATAACATTGGAGAAAAGGGATGAACCAGAGATTGTTTAAACACGTTCCAAACTTACTGCTCAGCAGATGCGGAGCTGAAACACCTTGAAAATCTCTCGGCTTGGGATATCAAATCTGGTTAAAATATCACTTGATGTGAGAAGCGAAGCATGGCTGTACAGATGCTCAACCCTAGAATCTTTAACTTGTAGAACCAGTTTGTTTCCCAACCAAGAGTCCCTAGAGTAATATTAGGGTTAAGAGAAATCGGCTGCCCTAAGTCCGTATGGTTAGAGATCCGGAAAACCTGAGGCACTGGGCCCACACTTAAGAGAAGTTGCCACCATATCATCCAAGATCAATTGTGAGAGGGTTTTGGGGTAAGATAAGGAAGAGTGGATATATCAAATTTAAGCTCAGAGAGAAAGCCGATTCTACCTGAAGCCAAATTGGGAAAAGGCTTCCAGGCTCCATGAAGAACCACTTTCCAACTTGGATAGGTGAACGCCCAGTAGTATAGCTGAAAGTTCGGAAGTCTTAGGCCTCCTCTATCTTTGGGAAGTGACAAAGAGCCGTATGAACATCGCACCCTTTCCTCCCCAGATGAAAGTGGAGAACAAACTATGAAGCTGCTGAAAAAGGAAAGAGGAAGCCAAAGGTTGGTAAGGTTCAGTGGGTAAAAATCCGGGAAGAACGTTCATCTTGATAATATTAATTCTGCCCCACAAAGAAATAGGAAGGATCTAACGCTGCAGATCTTGAGTAATCAAGTCTCTGATCTTAATTAAATTCAGTTTTTTGAGCAGTAGCGGATCAGTAGAGAAGTGGATCCCCAGATACTTAATTGAATTGGAAGCCCACCTCATGCCAAAAGAAGAGAAACATCTCTTAAAGGTATAATCATTTAAGGGAAAGATCTCACATTTCGAAATATTTAACTTATAACCAGAAAGGGAGCTGAACTGTTTGATAATGTCCAGGGCTGCGTCTAATGATACTACTGGGTCTGACAGATGTAAAAGAACATCATCTGCATACGCAGAAAGAACTAACTCCCGATTATAGAATCCGACCCCTCCTACCCGAGGGGAGGACTTAAGACTAATCAATAGGGGCTCTAGGTATAAATTAAATAATAAAGGAGAGGGGCAGCCCTGCCTAGTGCCAGCAAGAAGACTGAAAGAGGGATAATACCCCATTGCAATAGATTTTGCAGAGGGGCATCTATAAAATACCGAATCAGATTCAGAAAGGAGGTCGGAAGCCCATTTCTTCCATGACGGTCCATAAAAAGGTCCAGTCAACCCGATCAAATGCTTTCTCAGCATCTAAAGAGACTAAAACTATTGGATCCGAAACAGACCGGGCATGTTGCGAGATATGCGATAGAGTCCTCAGATGGTCAGCTGCTGATCTTCCGGAGACAAAACCTGCCTGTTCAGGGCTCAAAAGCTCCACCCAGATCTTTTTAATCCTCTCAGCAAGTATTTTGGCTAGTATCTTAACATCGTAGTTCTGAAGAGAAAAGGGATGGTAGCTAGCCGGGTCAGAAGGGTCCTTATCCACTTTAGGAATTAAAACTATAGTGGCCTCGAACAAAGTCGGATCAAGATCCACTGCGACCGGAAGGTAATTATATAGTTTAAGCAAGATAGGAACTAAATCTTTCACAAAAACCTTGTAAAAATTTGCTGGGAACCCATCTGGGCCCGGTGCTTTGTCCGGAGCCAGAGAGGCAATAGTGCTCCGGATTTCTTCGGCTGAAATAGGAGCCAATAAGCTCGCTTGTTGAGCCTCCAATATACTCGGGACACTAATACCTCTAACATAATTACTGACCTCTACCCTCGTATGAGATGTCGGGAGAGGACTGTAAAGATTGGAATAGTATTCCCTAAAGACCTGAGCAATCTCTCTGGGCGAGGAAACAATACTTCCAGATGAGGAAACCAGAGAGGGAATAAGCCTTGAACCTTCTATCATACGCAAGCGCAGGGCCAATAATTTACGGTTTCTCACCGAGATCAATGTACTAGCCTGAGTTCTAACCAGACAATACTCTATCTTTTCTTTCAGAAGGTCCGAGTATTCAGTCTTAACTGAAAGGCTCTTTAAGGTCCAAACTGAAGAAGTCGAGGAATACCTACCTTCTAACTCCCTTATCCTACCCACCAACCCCAACGACCTAGCCAACCAGGTTTTTTTCCCTAAGGAAGCCATCTTAATAAGGTCGCCCTAAGGTAGCACTTTAAAGCTCCCCATATCATGTCCGCTGGGGTGGAATCCATGTTGTCAGCCAAAAGAGCAAAATTTTAGCGCTAATCTCCGAAACACAATGCCGGTCCTTTAATATTGCATATTTAATCTCCACATGGAGTCTCGAGAATAATCAGGACTTGAAGAGAGGTGTAACCAAACCAAAGCATGATCTGACACTATAATCGGCTCTATACCAGATAAAGACACGCTCGGGAGAAAAGATAAACTAACTAATATCATATCCAATCTCGATTTAGTGCCATGTGACTGGGATTGAAAGGAAAAGGCCCGACAAGAAGGATTGGCAATATGCCACGGATCACCTAGGCCTAACATTGAAATCATTTCACAGAGAGCCTTCTGGGCCGAGGAGGGTGCACGCCTGTCCAGGGGCTCTCTATCCAACGATGAGGGGAAAGGCACATTCCAGTCCCCCCCTAACACATATTGAGTTGGCAAAAAAACAGCCAATTTCTCTGTCAATTTCGTGAAAAATTCAGGATTACCTCCTACCGGTCCGTATACCGAACCTAGAACTACACTCACTCCGCTCAGGTTCCCTTTAACTAGAATGAATCTCCCTCTGGGTCTGAGCATACCAAATCCTTGGTAAATAAAACATGTCGCTTTGACGAGAATCGCCACCCTTTACTAAAATGAGAATTCCCAGCATGGTAAACTTGGGAGAACCCAGACCCGAGAAAGCAGCTTGGCCTCATCTCTGCCTAAATGTGTTTCTTGCAAGAACAAAATGTCCGTGTGGAGCAGGGAGCAATGATTAAAAACCTGCAGGCGTTTGACCCGATCCCTGAGCCCTCTCACATTCCAGGATACTATTTTAACGATACTCATAGCCATTTTAACTTTATCTCACAGCAATTGGATATCCAGAGAAATAGCCCCAACATACTATAGCAGGGTGCACCTCCTTTATAAAAGTTTGAACCCCCATCGTACGAATCCCTCCTCCTTCCCCTATACAAACATACCCCAGACCCGAACGAAGATTAAATGAAACATCAACGGTAACCCCTCCCCATGCCCCCAACCCCAGATTCTAAAATGATTTAACTAGCTAACCACTCAAAAAGGGGCCCCCAAACAAGACTGTTGGACCCAATGCTATAATCGACAACATAGACCCTCCCCCACAGAACACCCCAAAATACAAACCCCACAAAAACTATGTGTAGATGGGGGTCCGCACAGCAGTAGTCCAAAAAACAACCTAATACCCTAAGTTACGAACCCACCAATTCCCAACGCGAATCTCCAACCCCCCAGAGCCGAAAAGCGAAAGCAAGATATTGTCAAAATCCAAACTCCTCAGCATGGATATAACCCCATAACTATCAACCAGCCCCTACTACCAATCGGCCCAGGGCAGAGATTAGCTACCCCCACGCACGGCTCGTGATCCCACATCCAGCACGAATTCACCAAGCCCCCACCATAGCCGCCCCCTCCGCCCCCCACATACCAATATAGCAAAGAGTTGAGAAACCTTAGAAAAGGGGTGAGGGGAGGAGAACTCAGAATACACCTAAACCTCTTAAGCCCCAGTATCAGCCATTCTTTAGGTGACCTTCCCCAGACAGCCTCACAACAGACCTCCCACACTCAATAACCTAACTAGCCACCTACCCGGATCAGCTCCAGATGAGGAACAGGAAACATTCCAGCACACACCCCTCCAGCAAAGGACAGCAAGGTGGCTCCTCGGAGATTCGAGATAGCGGTTGCCGTTTCCCAGGGGGCCCATATTACCGCTGTACCATTACTGGTCTGCTCCCCAAAAGTTCCCTCCCGAAACCACTCCCGAAAAAAAACGCGCAGCCGGGCATATATCGCAGCGCGGACCGACCACGCAAAACCAGGCCCTAACCTAGCGACTCATCGCGCCCACCTTTCCGTGGCCATCCCAGTGGAAGAACCCGAAGAAAAAAGCTCAGACAGCCAGACCAGACCAGGGAAAAGACCACCACAAAGCACAGCACAAAGGTAGGTGACGAAAGGGATGGGAGAGGATGACACAGAAGGCCAGGGGGGACGTCACGACAACCAACAAAATCAGACACAAAACACCATTAAAACACAAAAAAGAACATTAAGGACAGGTATTAATACAGCCTCCAAAAGTCTTTTGGGCAGTCTTCAACCGGATCCCTTAAACAGGTCAGGCAATCTGCTGGTAAGCTCCTTGTGGGCCGCTTCAGGGGTATTGAAACTCGTGGCTGAGCCTCCTACAGTCACTTTTAAGGTTAGGATATATCATCCTGAAAGGTATAGCTGCTGCTATAAGCTTCTGGACTATTTGATGGTACACTGCCCTCTTCTCCCATATCTCCTTGGGAAGGTCCTGGGCAATCCGAATCCTCGAGGTACCCCACAAAACTTCTTTAAGCTCTCGGGCCTTCACATACACGTGCTGCCTTTCCAGGTAACTTAAAAATTTGATGATAATCAGACGTGGGGGGGCCCCAGCTGTAGGTCGAGGGCGCAACGAACGATGAGCCCTTTCAAGATGGTAAGAGGCATTTATGGGAGATGGGCCCACTATCTTCACAAAAAACCTCTGCAGGAAGGCCATAAGGTCTGGGCCTTCTTCCATCTCCGGAAGACCAATTATAAGCAAGTTATTTCTACGGTTTCGCCCTCTAGGTCCCTCAGTCTTAAGTTGGAGTTTCTTCACTTGTTGCTTTAAATCAGATATCTCCATTTCAGCCCTGGATCTCCAGTTTTCAACAGAAGCCACCTTGACCTCCACATCAGAGACCTTTTTAACAACATCAGAGAGGTCGCTCCGTAAGGATTTGAGCTCCCCTGTAAGATCAACAAGCAGCTCTTTGAAAGGTGCAAGCTCCTGGAGGAATTTATCCTCCGATAACAACGTAGGCTGTGGTGTTTTATCACTTCCACGGTCCGGCCTAGCTGGGGCCTGGTTCCTCTGCTTCTTTGCGGCCTTCTCAGGGGAAGCTGGAGGGGTGTGCTTGGTGAGGGCCTGTCTTGAATCCACTTCCATCACACTCCAGTTAAGGCTTAAAAGTCCAAAACTAGGATTCTTATCAATAGCAGAGAGTTATAGAACTTACTTTTTAACTTTATTTCCAAAGAAAAACGCGTCCAAATGCACTTTGAATTGCAGATTAGGCGGCCAGAGGGGAGCTCAGGATCTCAGCTGCTGCTCAGATGGATGCCATCACGTGACCTCCTATACCAAAATCTCTGTTATAACGAATGGTGCCTGTGGCTCCCAAGGTGATTACTGCCGAGGCTGATGAGGATTTATGTCAACCCCAATTCCTGACAGGTAACATTGTGAACATTGTGAACTACAGTACTGTACTGTATTAAAACTAAATATATAACATACCTGAAGAATGTCTTGTCCCCTTTTGTTACTACCTTGGCTATTTTTTCCTCCGTTTGCACCTTTGCAGTCCTGACTGGTTTCCCTGCTTTCCTCTGCTTTTCTACATACACTTCCCTGTCCTCCTCCTTCTGTGTTTCCTTTAACCTCCTGAATGCCAACCTTTTCATGCTTACTTTCCGGGCCACTTCCTTTGAGAACCATAGTGGTTTTTGTTTCCTCTTGCTTTTGCTTGATTGCCTAATGCAATGTTGCCTCCTCTGTGGCTCCTTTTAGATTTTCCCACTGTTCCTCTATACTGGCCCGTCCCACCCACCTACCCTACCTCCACCAGAGCTTTCCTGAGACATTTCCCCATCTTTGCAAAGTTAGCCCTTCTGAAATCCAGGACCCCCACTTTCATGTGGTTTGACTCTGCCACTTTTGTCACATTGAATCACACTGTACGGTGATCACTTAATGAATGTTATGGGGTCCCTTATCAAACATTCTGCTTGTATCAGCGTTCTTATATAATCCATGCCATTGAATGCATATGGGACAGACATGAACATGAATTATTATCACAGATGGTTGAACCATTACATTTAGGAGGTTATGTACATTGCTGCTCACCAGGGCGCACCACTAATACGGTAGTTACAGACTGGCTCTCAAATGACAGAAAATACTACATGTTGATCTTGTTCAGGTAATACTTATAATAACTCACTGCATTCAGTATTAAAAATCTAGTTAGACTACTGTATGTAAGTGACAACATCAAGTGAATATCTATAAAATTGACATGTCCATATTATATCTACTTTGTCAAATCAGGCTCAGATGAAATAGAGAGAATATGTATGCATGTAGGGATAACTTTGCTCAACAAATTCTGATAGATATTATTTGTGCCTTATGATTATCAGTATGTGCATAATAGTGTAAATTGCTGTCACTTATGAAAGTCAATTAAAATGTGACTTTTATATGACACTATTTTATAATATACTATGCCACAAAGTAATGCAAATGAACATACTGTTTACCATAGATAAAAAATTTACTGCAAAGATACTGTCAGCAGGATTACAGCTGTGCAGCTGTGTGTGAACTAAATACATGTTTATGATTTCTTTATTCAGTAACAATGTGGCAAACTCAAATGCAATGGAGTTGGAGGGACTCATGCAAAGTATTTCATTCTTAGAAGTGTAACAGCCCTTTGACTCACCTTGGCTGCTCTGGGGTACTTGGGTCCACACTGTACACACCTCCGAGGGGGCCCAGCCGAGGATCCACAGTGGGAAAGATGTTTGCCATGGTGCATCCACCTGGAAAAGTGGCAGCGGATACCTGTGGATAGATAACAGGCTACCATCCCCCAGGAAAAAACATGAACTGCCCCCAAAGACACTCCCCTCACAATTGTAATCCCCCCCATTCAAAATGAAGCACAGTAACAAGATATAACATGCAACCATTAACTATGTTTGTTTTAGGGGAAGGGGAAATGGAGAGAATAAAGCAACAACAACTGTGTAGTACTGTTACCCCACACAACACCCTGCCTCCCACCTTCGGGTGCACCCTGGTCAATGTCAATCTCCCTTTAGATGTGATGGGTGCCTCACCAGAGCAATGACAGTGCTTGGGCTGGGATGCTTGCACTGGAGCCCAATACTTTTAAACAGACAACTTTGCTTGAGCTTCAGGTCTGGACTCGAGTTTCTGATAGTGTCCTGCCCAGGACCTAACCCCCTTGATTTTAACCTAGCTAGTTAGCTAATTAAATACTCCCCAAAGCCACAGCTCGGGGGTACTTTATAGTTCAGAAGTTCATGGGGGGGTTTCAGCAGGCTAGATTCGGCATGGTACTATGGAGGTATCCCATTTGCTGTGCACCACAAGGCTGCAGGGCTGAATGACTGGAAAATTAAGAGCACTGGTTTGATCTTCACCTGCCTGGCCTTACCCAATTCACCTCTGAGGCCTTTGCAGACTGTTTTCACCAGGTAGGCTTCTCGCCATCTTCCTCACTAGTCGTCATCTCCTTCTGTCTAGGGACATGGAAAATGTAGATATCCCCTAGACCCCTCCATTGCACATCCTAGACACACAATCAAGAGCTGGACTTTGGCTCAGTCTGTAGCCCCAACACTCTCACTTCAGTTTCTCTATACACAGCTGTGACTGGGCCTCTACTCAGTCTCTAGCCTCTGCACACACTGTCTCTTAGGTTTGCAGAAAAATGCAGTCTCTAGCAGCGCTTACCCCACCGATGGGGAAACTCAGTAGCTCAGTCTTTACTCACACTGCAGCACTCTTCCATTAAGCAACAAAGCTTACAGTATCCGTTTCCACACTGCAGCTCCAAAAAAGGCACTGGTTGTAGCTTCCAGCTCCAAAATCAAGACAGCCACAAACTCTTTCTGCTTGCAGAGCTGGATCACCCAGGCAATCAATGTGTGTGACAGGCTGGGGCTGAACAAGCTGTTGGAACAAAATGCAGGGATTAGGGCTGGATAGCCAACGGCAGTCTCCCCTGTACTCTGCTCCCACTCTTGGGTTCAAAAATGAACTCCCCCCTTTTGGTGGGCAAACAGTCCCTTAAATAACTTTTCCAGTCTCACCCCCTGGTTGGCTGTCACCATCCCAGGCTTTTTCTGTACCCTTTATTATTTTATCCAGCTGCCCTCTCTGCTGCAAAGTCCCTGTGGCTGCCATGTTTGTTTACATTTTACCCCATTGCAGTCATGTGTATTATTCTTGTAAATATGCCCTTTAAAGAGCAGAAGCATCCCCCCTTTGCACCTGGAGGCTTCATTCTGATGACCTTTGGCTCTGCTGCCTGCCCTGGAATTGGGGAGCTCTTTTAACAGTGGCTGCTGGCCAAAACACTTAGGAAGAGATGCAGCTCCTATAAGTTTTGATACTGGGCAGCTGCACATGCGCAAAGGGGTGCAGGCCACCATATTTGTTTACTTCTCGGTGATCTGGTTTCTCAGAGCTCACTGGACCACCAAAACCTCCTCAAAGTGCCCAGAAGCATAGGAACAGCATCAGGAGCTTGGTCCCAGTTGCCCATTGGGCAGAAACACTGGAAACACTGGCAGACACAGCCATGGAACACCAAGGGGCTGGCAGGCCTGAATCCACCAGGGCCACTTAGAGGATGTCAGTGGGGGAAGCGGAGGGCTGCAGCCCATACAGGTAGACCCATTTGGGCAGCTTACAGAAGAACTGAATATCTAGATATATAGTTTAACTGCTGATTGTCACCCTCAAGTATGTCAATTCTTGAGAAAAAAAAAGAACACAATATCAGCACTGGTACAGCATGTGGTAGATTGCTAAAGATGCATATATGTTTACTGAAGTCATAATCAATATGTAACACCCAGGTTCCCCTTTAGTATAAGCTTAGGTAGGATCCGTGCAGCCAAAAGATAAAATCCCTTTAGGGCTCCTTTGAAATCATCTGGCTAGCCCAGCTGAGCCAGAGGATGCTGTGGTGGAATTTGGAACTCTCACAGCAGCATAAGCTCCCTTGCTTTCTGTGCTGCAGTTTTGATTCAGTAGTCAATCTGAGTTTAGAGTTTGAGTTAGCAAGCTGGTGTGGACCATTCACTTGAGGGGAGATCCCTCAGTTTCTTTTCTTGCCCTAGTTCACTAGTTCTCAAACTTTGTCATAGTGAGCCTCCCCTAAGCCATGGAAAAGATCTTGAGCCTCCCCAAAATATAGAAATATTTTTGGGCCTCCCCATAGAAAAATAGCCTACTTTTCACAGTACATCAGGAATAAATTGAAACCTCTTTGCATAGCTGGCTCTCATGTTATTAAGCTTATTGTAACCCCCCCTCCCCCAACAGGACAACCTACTTTCTACAATATTTTGACTCTTGAACCATCGTTACCTCTTACCGCCATACCTTCATGGGCCAGACTGCTTTTTCTGTTTTCTAACTGAAATAACCTTCCTGCTGACCTCTGCCTCTCCACCTCTCACCCTGCTCTTAAGCAACTTCCCAGGGATCATTTGGCTCCCTCCTGTTCTTATTCCTAGTACCTGTATGGTTAACTCTTGTATTTGGACAGTTCTGCTGCCAGTCTAATTGATCAATTGTTCCTCACATTGTTAATTTATTGTTCTTAATTTGTTTGCATGTTTATTCATTTTGTATTGCTTAAGCATTATGCAACTACATTTTGAATTGTATTCTCTCACTACCCTTCCTGTGTACGCCTGAAATAAGCCATGGCTCAGTGTACAGTGCCTTCCCTGGTCACCGACTTGTGAATAAATACATAAATTCACCTACTGTTATCCTCTTTCAGTTTGCCTTATCCTTTCACACAAAATCTATAAAGTTCAACATTTAAATACAGTACTTTGTCAAGACTTGCTTGAGCCTCCCCTGGAACAGGTTGGGGCCTCCCCAAGGAGGCTGGCCTCACCATTTGAGAACCCCTGCCCTAGTTCATCAGCTAACCAGTCTGTGCATGGAACTTGGTAGTGACCATCTCCTGTGATGCCCCAGGGGGGTGAATTTCCTCACAGATGTGCTAATTGGGACTGGTAACAATCCCCACACCTGTAAGGACCTTAACTAAAGTGCTGCTCAGAATTGTTTGCTTAAAACCAAAAGCCTCTAGCATGGAAATGCTAAGTGTTTGGATTTTGTCACTTCAAGGACTGTAATTCAGAAAGCCCTCCAGCTGAGGACTCCAATGTCTTCTACAGTGACTTGCTTCAGTTGTTTTGCTGTGGGATGGGTTCCAGAGAAAAGGATCCCTGCAGCTTTGAAAAGTAAAATGTTAGTTCTGAAATGATATTGCTAATAGGCGCACAGTGTCAGGGCAAGAGGCAGTATAGCGCAGTGGTCTAAGGCTCTGAGCTGCAAATCTGGTGACATCCAGCAGACCAGACCTGGGTTTGAATCCCACAGCTTCCACCTGCATACTGTGTGACCCTGAGCAAGTCACTTAACCTCCTTGTGCTCCCAGGTCACTCCTGTAAAAAAGCTTTCAGCTTAGTGTGCTATACCTGGTTAAACAACTAAATAAAGTTTGTATTTCTGTGGAAACTGAGAAGTGATTTGGCTAGGGCTGAGCTGTCAGCTCAGTCCAGTTATAAAGGGATGAACCCGTTTACAAGTGTGGTTTGTTGGGAGGTAATTTTGTTCTCCAGTGAAAGTTAAAAAAGGAAGGTAACTTAGTTCTACCTCCTGGTCAGGAACATATGCCTGCCGGTAACTTTCAGACTCAAAGGGTCTAGTGTATGTTACAAAATGTAGGACTCGAAGGGTCCATATCTGTGCTAAAATGTGAGATTCAAATGATCCAGTGTGCTGAAACTGTTCTGGGAATTTTGGTGCCCAATTTTCTCAGAAGAGGAGGATGGAAGTTCAAAATGTGTTGGTTCTGGTAACAAGTTCTACACCTGTGGATGTTTCTGTGTACTTTTGTTCTGCTACTGCAAAAGCTCTTGTGACACTACCAAATTCTGACTGACATCCTGTGAGAATAAAGCCATATGGTACAATTCCATGCCTTTTGTGGACATTCCGTCATTGTGTAACCTGTGTAATTTTCTGCGGCCCCAGACATGTGTGGCCCCATATAACCCAGGTAAGTCTCCCCCTGGACTCAGGTAAAATAGAAATATTATTTTGTACCCCTTCCCCCAATCACCTAGATGCCCAAGCCAGGTGTTGCCCTAATGCCTGGGGTAATGCCTTTGTGCTGTTGTTATTGCCTAAAGGGGGGAGTGGGATTACAAGTATAAATCATGACACTATTCTTAGCAAATTATTATTGGAGTTGACAATGTAGAATAAGCAGGAGAAATTAAAGGACAAATACTCTGAGGATTGATTGTTCAAGGGAAGGAATGTGTCACATTAGGCCACCACTGAAGACTATATTGACTGAACAGGAATCTGGGGGACAGCCACCCTGCCATCGGTATATTGGGTACACTGTATCAAGGTCCATACAGGATGTGGTCTTCATCTAAACAGCTCAACTGTGTGATACTTTTACCAACACCATTACCCTCTGCAAAGTGTGTGAAATTTAGTGTCATATGGTTTCACTGTAAAAAGTGCATTAATGATTTTACTGCAAATCTATTGTATATAAGCAATAAAGCACTCCTGTGGCATTGGTTGTTCATTGTTTAACCCACATCTAGTGGCAGAAGGCACTCAGCATTGTCACGTGCCTTTCAAAGCTCATGGCTGTAAGTTAAGTAAGCACTAGGACATGATGGGGTGCTGGTTGTGCTGGTTTTACCACACGCCCAGGGGCATAGTAAGATACAAGACTGCAGGCTGATTGTCTTCAGCCTTTAGAAGAGTGGTAAAAACAGCACTACTAAAGCCCCACAGTGTCTTATTTCACTTACAAAATGGATCAATAGAGAACTTTAAAAGAATGAGTATTCTGAAAAGATTTAAAAGCTACAAAAAAATAAAATATTGCTCCACAGATGTTTTCACCTGTCAGTTATCTGTATTTCTATATATTCAATACATTGTGTGATTGTTTACCATGTAATATACGAATTCAAAACTCTGCATTATACCAGTGGTAGAATGATCCCTCCTATCCTCCTCCAGATACACATATGGAATGGTAACATGGAATACTAGAATTCAAAATTCTTCACAATTCTACTGGCATACTTTACACACTGAAACACACACAGGCCTCGAGTGGAGCCAGAACCTCAGTTTCAACTGTTGCAGGGCAAGGAGCAATGAGTTCTCTGGCAAACTGGTAAGGATAGGAGGGGAATTTATTATGGTCATTAAAGAAACACCAGCACCAGAAACTCTAAATAATATTTACTATTTTAAATATGTGTATAAGAAGGAGCTAATACGTGTGAAGAACATTCAATTATTTACTCGTTTTGTTTAATTTAATTGACTTTTATTTTAGGGCTTAGTTGAAGGTTTTTATATATGTGTAAAGGAGGCAGCCATGTTTGTGATAAAAAATTGTGCTGAGTGAAGTGTCTCATGAATTATGTATGTGAGTTGCCCAAATTACAAATTCCACTGCCTGTAATTGGTCAGACATGTGCAGTTATAGAAATGTAAGATTTGAGTCTCAGAACTTGTTTAGTCAATCAGGAAGTGGGAAATTTACAACCCATTTTATACACATATTAAAAACAACCAGTGCACCATTGTGCCTTATTGCTTATAACAAGTTAGCATACCCCCCCATAAAATCTGGACACTGGTACCTACATATTGGCATACCATTTACTTTTCAAAGGTTGGTACCATCCTTGGCATTAGGATGTACACCTGACTAATTTCTAGAGGAAGAGGGGCAGGGGTACAAGAACAAAACACATGACCCTTGTGTAAAACTTACAACCCAGATCCAGGGTGGATGCTGCTATGCATATGCTAGATCTAAACTGCTGAGGGAGCCCCAGTAAATCCAACAACCAGAAGCAAGACTCAAAATGTCCAGAACAGGAACTGGGATTGTGCAATATGGCTTTATTTAACGGATGGAAAACTAAAGCAGTAGTGGACCCCCATGGGTCAATCAAGGCATGAGAGGTACATTTCACAAACTCTCCTTGCATGCAGTACAGTTCTAGAACACACAAAAGAACTTCTTCCCATTTCTCAATGGTGCATATAGTGGACACCTGGCCATGCACCCGAACATTTTTCTCCCATGAGTGCACATATTGTGAAACTAAGCCACACACTCAGAACTCTCCTTCAAAAATACGTGTAATTATGTGAAACTCAGCCACACATCTAAACCTGCAGCACTGGCCTTTGCTCAGGTAAAAGCCAGTGCCCTTTATTAACCAGTAAGCCCTGCCTTGTAAGTATCCAGATGGCATTCCTACCACCCTTTGCCCCAAACAACAGTCTCTGCCATTCCTTCAGGGTTACACCATTGAAATCCCCATTCCCCACTGAAATGCTAGAGGTCCCATACTTTCCATTTTGTCACTCAATGGGGTGACTGAAGTACAAACTGCACTCGCCTGTGTGAACAATTGATAGAAATTCACTCTCCTGGGCTAACTAGAGGCACTGATAGGTGCGTTCTAGCCTTATCCATGGGCACACACACCCCAGAAATGACTTCACTAAATATGTGGAGAACTTGTCTCCTTAAAACAGCACTCATGAACTAGTTGTCCCATCCACTGGGCATGGAACAACAAAAAAGCACCTCTCCTGGGTAGCAGGTCAAAACGGTCTCTCAAGTTATTTTCCAAGGCAGCAGAAACACACAAAGGATCTTCAGGGGAATTGCTCCTTGATTCCACTGAGAAAAGCAGTTCCTTCTACTTCACTGGGAGTAGAAATCAGAAAATCCTGCTGTAGTGGATCCCCACTACTTCACTGGAAGCTGGAAATTGTACTCCATACCAGGGTGAGAAGTTCTGGGCCCTCAACTCAGAGCCCAACTGGCAGACCTTCTGCCATTGTCACCTCCACACTCAGACTCTAACTCAGACTGGACATTCTAAGCTCCCCAGATCAGCTGTACACAGGAACAGGTTACGCTACTGCGAGAGTTCCAAATGACATTATCATTCTTCTCTAATGCTAGCTGAGTAAACAATTATGTCATTGTGTAAGAAGTCCCTAATGAGCTCCCTACCAGCTTCCAGCTACCTTCCTAACACTAATACCGATAGGATTCTAGTAACCCCAGGGGACTGGGTGGTTACACTTACATAGCACCATTCAAAGTGTCCAGAATTATTAATATATGAACATTTTGAGGAACTGAAGACAATCAACCATAACCACTGAATGTAACCATTAATTCAAATTAACAGATTATGGGGATTAAAAATGTAAGAATTGTATATGGTTTCCTGCATGAATGCTATCATAATTAGGGTACACCCATGTTGCTGTGACAGCCTTTTTGTTGACACCGACATGGGTGCAGGGAATCAGCTGCCTGGCTTTACAGCACCAGGCAGTGTGGCTCCCTGACAGCAGAACATCAAATTGCTCTGCAGAGAAAACTGTCTTTTGTTTTTCAGGACCCCCCCACACACCCTGTACTTTATGCAACAAACTCCATTGGCGGGGAGCATGTCGGGAGAAAGAAGAAAAATCGTTGGGGCGCAAAAGTCAACCTGACTGCAGGAGACCAGAAATCAAGGTCACCCCTGTCAGTATCAGCAAAAGTAAGTTGCCGTAAATGCCGCAACATAAGTACGTCACTGTTGTAATGGTATACCCAGAGTTTGTTATTGTTGTTAATACTGAGAGACAAAAAAGTTAATTTTCAACATGAAACTTATTGTATCAGTCTCTTCATGTAATTATATTATAACTGAGATTAGCAGGTTATTTCATTATCATGTCATTAAATAGGAACTACAAAACAAGAAATCGAAGCTGTTGGCAAGAAAAATATATGTTTAAAGGTTTGACAAGCTAGGAACATTTGATTAAAAATCATATATACTGGTGTGCTGCAACCAGCTATGGTAATGGTAAACTCTTTGTTGCCAGGTGGAAGAGCATCACTAACCATATTGTCAACACACATGTGGGATGCAGCATAACTCTGCCAAAGTACCAGCATGAAGAACTGGAAGAACACATTTGACTGCATAAGGGTAAGAGATGGACTTTGTTGCATTGGATATACAGTATACTGTTATTTCACTGCAAATTGGTATATATGTACTATAGACATTTTATTTCCATTATTAGAGGGAGCACAAAACATAATGAGTTACAACAGATAACAATAAATAAGCAGTTGATAAAAAATGTAGTCTGTGTGTTACTAGCTGAACAGACCACATTAGAAGAGTTTCATAAAGTCATTATTCACTTTGTACCAGTCTGTTACTTCTCTCATGCTATGAAAGCACTGTGTGTACATCGATATAAATGAATAGTTACAGCACAGTTAAATCTATTTTAATTCATTTATATTAATTTATTAATTTCCCCTATTTTTTCATATTTAATTGTCATACTTGCAGCACTTCATTATAATGAAAACAGCAAACAAGATCAGGCACAGAGTTTCGAAGCACAGCATCAGTGAAGCGTTTCATATCCAAAGGTGCCGCAGTTATACAGTGCGTGAAATCAAAGTACCAAGCACAGTTGGTATGTCTGATGCACAGACCACATTCAGATT
The DNA here is from genome assembly GCA_016271365.2 of Neoceratodus forsteri. Lineage (NCBI taxonomy): Eukaryota > Metazoa > Chordata > Ceratodontiformes > Ceratodontidae > Neoceratodus > Neoceratodus forsteri. The sequence goes on from CM057452.1 coordinate 908,797,788, forward strand.
TCAAATTTAAAGCAGCATGATCATACATTTTTGTTAGTATGCAAGCTAATGGTTTTACTGTGCAAATATGTTGCATATTTTGAAGGTATACTTATAAATAATGTTCAAGTAAATGGGCTGGTACTGTGTCCTAGTTGTTAAACTAAAAAGGCAATGAATAAGCTTGGTATGTCCACCAGATTCAGGGTTTGTCATCATAAAATCAGCCTAAATAATGTGTTATAATGGATAAGAAAAAAATCCAGTGATTTGACTGGTCATAGACCTGTGCAGTAACTGACCAATAACCGCATCAGTCTGGTTGATGGCTTGCAAGTCCCAGAACTACACTGCTTCAGATGCCATGTGCAGTAACTGACCAAAACAAGCATTTGTCAATGCTGAATATTTGCTTGCTGGCATTGGCATTGCTAGTGACAAAAGATAGAAGAAGATTCTGAGAGAGATCCTTTAAATTTTTGTAGAATATCAGGGAGTTACAGTATTGGTAACTTGAACCATTTTTAAACAACACATAGCCTATCCCAAGGCTTTTAACATATGCCAATAGAGTGACTTGAACAAATATACAAAACCTTTGTACCCTCATTTGCTCCATCCTCCTAACTTACCATGTGGGGAGGTCTGGCGTGACAAAGATAAGATGTTCTTTCAAGGTAAGGAGATAATGTAACCTCCTAAACAGGGAAAAATGGATATTCCCTGAGGGATAGTCCACAGCGTCCACTGTAGGCCCTCGTAGCAGTTGCTGCTACTAAGTATAGAAACATAGAAACATAGAATTTGACGGCAGATAAGGACCGCTTGGCCCACCCAGTCTGCCCATTTCCCTACCTACTGGATAAGCTGCAGATCCTAGTTAACCAGCAGCCTACTTCTTTCTACCCCCACCCCCAGAATTGCCTTATGACTATCCCATGCATGCTTGAATTCCACCACTGATTTTGACTCCACAACCTCCTCCGGAAGGCCATTCCATGCATCCACAACCCTCTCTGTGAAAAAATACTTCCTTAAATTACCTCTGAGCCGCCCCTCTATCTTCAAATTGTGCCCTCTTGTTCTTGCACACCTCTTTTTTTGAAAGATGCTACCCTCTTGGACTTTGTTGATTCCCTTGAGGTACTTGAAAGTTTCTATCATGTCCCCCCTCTCCCTCCTTTCCTCGAGGCTATACATATTAAGCTCCTCAAGTCTCTCTTCATATGTCCTCCAGTGCAGACCCTGCACCATTTTAGTTGCCCTCCTCTGGACAGCTTCCATCCTGTCTATGTCTTTGCGGAGATTGGGTCTCCAGAACTGCACACAGTACTCCAGATGGGGTCTCACCAGCTGTCTGTACAGAGGGATAATAACTTCTTGTTTTCTACTGGTGATGCCTCTCCCTATGCATCCCAGTATCCCCCAAGCCCTCCTTGCTGCCCTCTCACATTGCTTGCCCACCTTTAGGTCATCTGATATGACTACCCCCAGGTCCCTTTCCATTTTTGTTGTTGTTAGTATCTCACCCCCCATTGTGTACTCTTCCCCTGGGTTTTTGTTTCCCAGGTGCATTACCTTGCACTTCTTTGCATTGAATCTAAGCTGCCATACATTTGACCATTCCTCTAACCTTGCCAAGTCCCTTCTCATCCTTTCCACCCCACCCTGTGCATCAACTCTGTTGCAGATCTTAGTGTCATCTGCAAAGAGACATACTTTTCCTTCCAGTCCTTCTGCAATGTCGCTTATAAAGACATTGAAGAGGACTGGTCCTATTACTGAACCTTGCGGTACCCCGCTAGTAACCCTCCTTTCTTCTGAGTGGACTCCATTTACTATTACTCTCTGTGTCCTATTCTCTAGCCAATTCTTTACCCAGTATGTGAAATAGTGGCCAAATATGCCTCTCTCTTTCAATTCCTACAGATGTCATTGGCTATAAGGAGTTCTGATTAACAGGCTGGTGCTCCCCTGATCCACACCCCTTCAGTTACCAGGGGCTTAAGTCCTTGGGCAAGGCATGCTGACAGTATAGCCTCCTTGGGTACCATTCGGTGTGCTGACTGTGCCGGTCCATCCAGACTTGTGGGGTTAGTGTGGGGGTTACCTATTGCTGGCTTACCTCCTCTACCAGTTCATTCACTGGGGCAGGGTCACTGGAGCCTAGGACCCTTGAGATATTCCAGATGAGTTTTTGAAGTCACCTATATGCCCCATAATTGTCCTCCTGGGGGTCATAGTAAGGAAAAGAGAAAGACAGGGGGATTAATATCACCCTTATGCATCATAGATAGCCTCCTGGGGGAGGTCACTGTAGGAGAAGGAGGGGCCCACATTACCTACGTGCATAAATGCTGTGGTATGAGGTAGTAGTCAGCATCACTCCCCCAATTGCAGAGTTCTGTTGAGGTTCCATTCCCCCCCCCCCATGATTTTATCATCTCTCCGCATCATGCTTGGGGACCTCCTGATACAGCCACCGCTGGTGTGCCTATAGGGGTGTTTATTTATGTATTTATTTCCTCTTCTTTGCTGTGAGTGAGGGTGTCCACACATTCACCAGACATTCCTGCCCATCTGACCAACACTTTTCCTGCCCTCCTGGCCAGGACTTGCTAAATATTCACATTTCACATATTTCTGTGCCGCCCTTGAGTGCATACCCCGGAGGGAGGTTGTCACTAGGGAACCCCCCCCTGTTCCTGACCCCTCCCCATCCTGACTGTCCATTCCAGAGTCAGACCCACTCCCTAGGGCTGCTATGTTATGGAGGGTCATTCCACTCCCACTGCTTAGGGATAACACCCAGCCCTAGTCACCCCTCTCCCCAAATGGGTCCCATTCAGGTTCTCCCACCTCTATTTTGTCATGAAGTATACCTTGAGAGAGAGGGGGGAACATGCCAAATGCCAGCCATCTGCTACCAGCTCAGCCCTCCATTTGTTAAATACACACCAGAATTATGTTATGTGCATTCTGTTGATCAGAATGCTTAGTGCCCTAAGCTACCCCACACCCAGCGCCGCTCACTTGTCTGCATCTCTACCCTTTGCCAACCATATGGTCCTATTGCCTGAGGGTTTATTTAATGGCCCCAACATCTGCCACTCCCTGCAGTAGCCACATGGCCAGCATACTTTTCTGTGCACCTGGTGATGTTTTCACATCTATTTAGCTCAACGTGTCCATCCATACCAGGTGCCAGTCACCTAATCACCCCCTCCATTTCCCACCCCCATAGCTCATAATGTCTATGTTATGTCTCCCTGGATCCCCTCCCCACACACTCTATAGGGCTCCCAGAGAAAACAAGTTTGTTTTGTTTTTGCTTATTTTACTGCATTTATCTTTGTACTCCCCCATTCCCACTGCTGTGTGTCCTGGTATTTCCTTTCTCCAGTGTCTCTACAGGTGCTAGTATGTTCCTTATCTAAGGCTGTTTAGTAGAGCTAGCAGTAAACACGTAAGGCAGGTACCCTGATAGGGTTACTTTTAATACATGTCGGGGGAGACTTGTTATACAGCCTTTATCCCTTACCCCATACCTTTACATTGCACCTGGTTTTTTTGTGTGTTTCTTTTTAGAAACCTATTATCTTTGGCTATCTTTTTACCCCAAGTTCTCCCTACCAATCATGTTCTGCTTAAACCTCTAGCCTGTGCTCTGCTTCAGGGGGCTATTTTTGCTTGTTTAATGGCATAGGGGGACATTTCTGCTCTACCCCATACCCTGGAGTAGCCAAGGCTTGCAAAATAATAGTCAGTCGCCCTAATAAGCAAAAGCTTCACAAGAGCTTTGCCAGCTGCCTAGCAGTGTTGTCTCATATACCCCCCCCACATACACACACAACAGATTTTAAGTACTGTAACCATCTACTTTTATTTTATTTTTTTGTTTTTTGCTGTGTAAATTTTGTACTGTTTCCCAGAACATCTATGCCCTATTCCCCTGCATTGAGAAGGCTGCATTCCCTACTGTGACTGCAAGAACCAGAATGGCACCTGCCCTTGTTGTGTCCCATGGTCTGCGTGAGGTAAACAAAAAAGGATTTCCTTGACAACTAGTGGGATCGCCCCGCTGACCACAAGTATTTCTGCATTCAAGTATGTGACAGCTTCTGTCATTACCGCTGCTTTGATGTGGTTACCTGACAGCCAGCAAGGCCACCCCCATGCCCCGGTTTCACCCTCCCTCTGTATTGGTTGCAGTTGATATTGACTAGACACCATTGCCAAGCCACACAGTCGCAGCAGGGAGAGCGAGATTTATAGACTGTCAAGGACTGTCAAAAGACACCCATTCCTTCACAGCCACCAGTTTGTTTAAACCTCCAACACTAGAGACTCTACTTAAGGGCAAGCATTTCAATCATATTTATTTTCCCAGAAAAATATTCACTTTTGTATTTTATTTTATAGCAAGGGCAAACCTGCAATGGCCTCAGAAGGGTGTTCAGAGTTCTAGTCAGCAGGGAGACTATAGGGTACCACCAAGCTTCATCATCTCTACCCCGAGTACCAAAGTATTTCATCCATTTAAAATTCAGTTTATTAGTTGGCTTTTATAGGGTTTCTCTGTCCATCTTCTTTAGCTTGTACTTCTTTCTTTCGCAGCTTGTATTCAGTTGTGTCATTTAAGAAACTCAGTTTTTTTTTTGGGGGGGGGGTTGTATTCTGGAGCCCTTGATCATTCCCACCACTGATTGATGACTGTTCATTCATACCCCGAGTCCAGGGTACTGTACCCTGGCATAGTCTGTCTGGGCTGCTCCAGTTGCTGAAAAGTTTCCAGGAGCTACAGTATTTTACCTCAGCCAGGTTCACCAGTCCATGCCATCTCTTGTCCGGTCCCGATGTTACTTTTGTCCATGTATCCCCCATCAATGTTGTAGCCTCCTGATTATCCATCCTGCGCTGTGTATAAGGGACCTCAATTCCTTTTTTTCTGAGGTCCTCAACTGCTCCCAGTGGTATTGCGAAGCCTTTGGAGCCATCGGGGAACTTAACTGCCAACCGGGCTGGGTATGGGGTTTGAAATTTTAACTGCTGCTGTTTCAATGTTCTGAGTATCAGCGCATACACTCTTTGTTTAGCTGCGATAGCCACCAAGTAGTCATTGTCAAAATAGAGACGGTTATGCTGATATTTTACTTGCCCCATGTGCCAGGCTCTCAGCAATATGTTTTATTTTGTCTGAAAGCTGAGGAACTTTATTACAATTGAGCATAGCCTTTCATCTGCTCTACGGAACTTTGCCATGAGGGCCTGATGTGCCCTTTTTGTGTCAAGGGGTACTCTGGATCAAGCTGCAGCACCTCCCACAAAAGGTTCTCAATAAAAGGTCTCATCTCTTTGCCCTCCACATCTTCTGGCAGTCCTGATATCCTGAGGTTATTTCTTCTTGACCTATTTTCTAGGTCATCGTATTTATCTCTAAGTGCCTGGCATTCTGTCAATGTGTGCATCACCACCCACTCTAATCGATCTGTTCAGGTGTCTGGGGCATTTACTTGGGCATCCAGTTCTTGGACCTCATTTTGTATTTAAGCAATAGCTGCCTACAAATCAGTTTTAATGTGATGAACTTCTGTTCTGAAATCTTTCAGTTCCACCAGTATTGCTGCATTGGTGGGCTGTTGCATAGCCTGCTGCTCCTCCGATGCCATCCCTGTCATATCCACCATTGGAATCATCTGTTGCATTGCCAGTTCTTTTGGTCCCATTGTTACTATCCCAGCATTTTTTTTCCTGCCCATTGGATAAGCTGCGTCTCTCTCTGGTATTGTTTTAAGTACTTTATTTATTGTAAAATCTCATTTTTAGAGCCTATTTGAGGGTCTGGATCAGGAGCAATTAAATCAACGTGGCATCTCCCTTCTTGCCTGAGTCAGAAGTCCCTACTGCTCTCTACAGGAGTTTCTGATGCCTTTAAAGCCTACACATGAATTTTCTATTACAGGTGACTTCAATGTAAATTGGTTTCAGATAGAACCAACAAACAGTCTAATTGAATTTCAAGAATCCTTACAGCTTGATCAATTGCTAAAAGAGCCAACAAGAATCAATTGCAAAAATGCACAAAATTCCACAATATCGGATATTACTTTTACCATCCGATCAACTGTATACTCTCTGAGTGGAGTTTTGCCTGATGCATTCTCTGAGCATCAATTTACTTTTGCACTATGGAAACATTCAAAACCAGTTAGGGAAGTGCAAAATGTTGATTGGAGAAACTTCTTGTGTTTTAATTATGTGGATTTCTTGCTTAACAATGGACATTTGGAGTGGAATAGACTAGAATTAATACCAATAGCCTCAGAGGCATGGCTATATTTTCAGGAAGAGTTTGTAAATGTTTGTGAACACCATGTCCCAGTGCAAAACAGGAGGGTCATGGCAACCAATGCAAAATGTATAATGCTGTACTGCATAAATTATAAAGTGATAGGGATAAAATTGGCATAAGGCCAAGATCTCTGGTACAGTTAGCAACTGGAATTCTTACAGACAAGCTAGAAATAAATATATTAAAGAAATCAGAAAAATAAAGCAAAAAATATTTTAAAACAGAATTGGAAATTAACTCAAATCAAAATCCCAGACACTTCGGGAATATGATGGCTAAATTGATGGGGAATACAAAACAAGAACAGGTAAAGAGAATTGAAATAAATGGTCGTCTTGTTCCCTTGAGTAATTTAGTGATAAAAGCATTTCACTTCTTTGTAGAAATAGGCACACAAACAGTGGGTTCAAATCATCCTGATTGGATCATTCCAGTGATAATCAAGAAAAGATGGAGAATCTGAATTTGGGTGGGATTTAAGTATTCAAATTTAAACATATTCAAGTTCATGAAGTTAGGGATAAGCTTCTGAAAATGGATATTAAAAAGACTGGAGGACTGGATAATATACAAACAAAACTGCTGAAGTACGTATCCCCATGTATTTCCTATCCCCTAACTTACATATTTAACCTTTCTTGTTTCACACTGACAAATTCCCCAAAGGATGGAAAATGTTTCTGCTAATACCCATCTTTAAAGGAGGATCAAGACATGATATTAATAATTATTGCCCTATCTCTCTTCTCTCTATAGTGTCTAAAATTTTTGAGAGAATGGTAGCTACACAACTGAAGAGCTTTCTGAGAACAATTAAATTGATGAATGCTTACCAGTCGAGATTTAGGTCCATTCATAGTACTCATACAGCCTTGATGAAAGTGCTTGGATACATACAGCAGAGTCTGGATGGGAGAATGTCTGTGGGTGCCTTATTTATTGAGCTATCAGTCTTCTGATACATTGCACCATGGCATTCTCCTGTCCAAACTCCACGAAATGGGGTTACAGACAGGGGAACTTGAATGGTTCAAAACTTATTTAACTGGAAGAGAACAAGTAGTGGAGATAGGTGCTTACAGATCAGTGCTAGCCTTAATTAAGACAGAGGACTCCCAGGGATCCATATTGTGACCCCTTCTCTTTTTTTTTTTTCATTATGGCACATTTTTTTCCCCTGCCAGCCGTCCCCATCCAGCGACCCCTCCGGCCCCATCCTTCGGAATCACCGGCTCTTACCTGCCTGGTCCAGGAGCGGCACCTGCGGGGGTCAATCTTCACCCTGCCAACTGGCATTTTCTCTGGTTTTCTCCCAGAGACCGCAGGAGTCAGCACGCATGCGTGCAGAGACATGCATTTGCTGAACAGCCCCGGTCATGGCCTCCTTCTCCCACCCCTTTGCCTACTGCCTCTGCCCCATCTGGCCCGAGCTTCCTCCAGCCTCCACTGGGAGTCACCCATAAGCTGAGGGAGCCATGCTTCCTTCCTGGAGAGGAGAGCCTGCCTGTCAGCTGCTCCATCCAGCTCTGCCTCCCCCCATGCTGACCTCCGATGACCCGGGCTCACTCCCAAACCCGGGTCACTGGTGTAGGTCGAGATAAGGTGCCAGTTTTCTAGCCCTCTATGCCACCGGGCCAGTGAGACACCTTCTCTTTAATATTTATATTAATAATTTACAATATTATTTATTTTTATTTATTAAGATCTCAAATTTAGGGACTCAAGGATAAGAAACCATATCTACATGGATGACACAGTGATCTACACAGAAGGGAAAGAAGTTATTGATATACATAATAACCTACAGGAGGTGTTTTTCCTATTTTCAGAATTTTCTCTGTATACATAAATTGCGTCTAAACACTATAAAGATTAAAGCCATGTTATTTGCATGAATGGATAGAGTAAAAATTCAACAAGTTGCCAAGTATAAATACTTAGGAGTCCAAGTAGATGAGAATTTGAACTGCGAATCACATCTCAAGGCACTAATACAAAACATGGGCAGAAAATTGGGGGTGATGTACAGACTGAAATATTTTATGACTCCTGAGACTTGACTGAAAGTTATAAATGCAGCGGTTCTTCCCATATTGGACTATGGGTATGTGGCATATGCTGGGGCCTCGAGGAAAGAGTTAGCCAAATTGGATGTAATGTACAATACGTTGGCTTGCTTTGTCCTCAATGCCCACAGAATGACATATCATTGCGAACTCTATAGAACCCTAAACTGGATGAGGCTTAAAGATAGGAGAGATTGGCATCTTTTAACATATATGGTTAAATTACAAAAAGAAAATATGTCAAAATATATTTTGGATTTATTTAATAATAGAGTGATCACAGAGTGTCTAAGGTCAGCCCAGGGCTTGGAATATATTGTCCCAGGATGTAATATGAAAATCGGGACATTTGCAATTTGGCATAGAAGACTAGTATTATGGAACTCATTGCCTAACAATTTGCATCAAGAAAGTCCAACGATGGTCCTGAGAAGGATCAAATGATATTTCTGTGAAGGGGATGTGTCCAAAACACATTGTTGTGGAGAGGGTGTAACTTAAATAAGGTAGTTTAGAAAAATCATCCCAGTAATGTAACAAGTGCAGTGTTTTAAAGTATTTGTGAATTACCAATAGGTGGTTCCTCAGAAATGTTATCTGTCTAAAAGAAATCCAGTTCAGTATTGTTTTAGCATTGTATTGTTAAATAATGTTCAGTTTGTGTTGTGATGATATTGTGTATATTGATACACTGTTTGTTTTGTCATATGTTTTTATTAAACAGGCCACTACTTTTACATCGTTAACATAGGACCTCCTTGGAAATGAGCTTCCCACTCAATTGAGTAATGTACCAGCATTCCTATTCATAAAAATGTGAATAAAATGTATTACCACTACTTACTGTTACATGTTTCTGCTCATCCCATAGAACCTCCAGCCCTTCCATGTCTGTGATATGACCTTGTATCTCCATATACTTAATGTCTTCCCTCAAACATAAATTTGCCCTACCCATTTCTTTCGTGTCCTGTCATTCAAGAACACATTGAATCCTGGAATGGTCACATCCAAGATGCTGATGTTGGTGAACCATGATTCTTTTAAGGCCACCAGCTCCAGGTCCACCTCCACAAAGGTTGCCTGCATGCCAGGAATTTTGTTTCCTAGACATCTTGCATTTGCACACATGACACTACATTCCTTTTGTTTTACACTGCCTTTAATGTTGCCCCTCTTTCAATATTTCATCCTTTACCCTTCCATTATCCTTGTAGCATAAATAGATTTTGAGTGCTGTATTGAGTTTTCTGTATATGTATTATGTTTTTACTGTTAGTCAAGCTGAGTGGTGAATAAAGTGTCATTTGTTTTTGTTTGAGCATCACTGAGTTTATATATTTTCTATATAACCTTTAATTGAACTTTTTGTCAGTGTGATGCATTTAATAGATTTTGTACAAATAATTTATAACTTGGCCCAATTTTCAAAGCCAGTGTGTCCGCCACAAGAGAATGCCTGCAGCAGAGAGTTTGACGCTAGTGGCAACTTGCAACATACCTGTGCCACAGCGCAATTTTCATACAAAGCTTATCGCAACCCTCTGCCACAAGTCCCTTGTGGTGACACAGCACAGTTCTGCCAGCTCCCCCCGGCATTACTTTGTGCCCATGGGGAAGCTAGTTTATGGGGTTTGTGCCACAGCTTTGATGCAAGCTGCCGTAAGCTGAGGGCACTGTCACAACCTGCATCCAGAGTTCTAAAATTCAGTGCAAGTTGCATCAAATCCTTGGATGCAGGTGCACCACACTTTGCGGGGATGCTGGACTTGGTTGCAAGCCCTGCATCCCCATTTGAAAATCAAGCCTCTGTAGTCAACAAATGGTGTACTGTTTATACCAACTATGCAAAAATGACAATAAAACTGATAAATCTCTCTTTACATGCCTCCAAAATAAAAAAAAATTACACCGAGAATAGATAAAGTCTTGTCGGCATTAATTAGGATGGTAGCCATGTGACAAAACAGTTCTCTGTGAAGCCTGATTTGAGTCTAGCAATTTCACAGTGATTTCTTCGGTTGCACGGCTATGTGGGTACTTACCCTTTGACTTGAAGAAAGGAGCAATACCTCATATTTTTTCAGTCACGATGTCCAAAGAGACCAATAGAACTAGCATGTATATGAAGAAACATGCTATTGATGAGGTAATTATTATTTTGTATATAGAGAAAGTTCACTCACCTGATGCAGTGTGTATTATTCATTGATTATAACACTAATAACTGTTGGTGATGTCATACTGCAAGATAGCGTCATACTGCAAGATAGCCAACACTGAGATAGAGTGATAAATTAATTTTCAGCAGAGCTAATTGAACCCCCGTGATAGTGCTATACCGTATTTCAGTTGAGGTACTGGTTGTCCAACTATCTGGAGTGTAGAGGACGTAGTCTTGGTAAAGCAAATATCACACATAGCTATGTTAGAAACTGATTGCAATGGAGCCAGTAGAGGATTTCAGTTAACATCGTCAAATAGGAAAAGACGGAGGTCACCAGTGGGTCGACACAAGAATTGGGCTGTGGTCAATCTCTTTTTAACATGTTCATCAACGACATGGGAGCATCAATACAGGGCAAGATGTGTCTCTTCACAGACAGCATCAATATATGTTACAGGGTAGACAGTGTGGAGTAGGTTATGGAGATGCAGAGATACTTGCAAAGGCTAGAAAAGTGGTTAAATGTTTGGCAGTTGAAATTCAATACCAAAAAATACAAGATGAAGGGTGTAAGGAATGAGAACTCTGATACAGTGTATGGAGGTGGGGTGAGTATATTAAACTGAGCACTCCCTCTGATAAAACATTCATATGGCTCATCCTCTGTTATCCCCTAAGACAGTGAAACAAGGGTAACAAGGCCTAAAGCAAAGCAAATGTGATGATGGGTGTATTGGAAATGATACTGCCAGCAGAAGGAATGCGGTATTACTACCTCTCTATAGATCACTTGTGATAAAAATCAATCTGGATTAATTTGCCCATATCTGGATTCCTCAGCTAAGTAAAGATAATGGTAGGCTGGCAACATTGTAACATAGAGTGAAAAAATTGGTTCAGGAACATCATGGCATTTATCATAAGGACAGGCTCAATGCATTGAACATGTACTCACTGGAGACCAGACGACATAGGTGAAATATAATATAGGCTCACAAGTTCCACACAAATAAACATGGTAAACTGCTAGGAACTGTTTAGCATAAGTAACTGATCAAGAACATAGGGGACTGGCTGAAACTGATCTGACTGATACGGGTTTGATCTTGGGGGAGGGCTGGTGGTTCATTATGGAAATGCGGTAGAATAATTTTCCCAACTTGAACTTTTTCATCATTTTTTTTGTGACAGTGCAGTGGAGTGGTGTGTATAATGGAATTTTATACACAAACAAGGTGCTGGATGCTACATAAACCCCCAAGAGCGAAGCGCAAGGTGTTTATACAAGCATCCAACACTGAGGGTGTATGTAAAATTCAGGTTTTACACTACCTCATGTGCAGTTTTATATAATTGAGGGGCTCACATTTTTTCACCTCAACAATTGTATAAATAACAGCTTGTTAATATGCTCCATTTGCAGTAGCATCCACAGGAATGCTAATACACTCTGTTTGCAACAGTATTCTAATAACAGTTTGTGAAAAATTCAGTAAAAGGAGCATTTATTTTATAACATTTATTCAAAACGTTACACTTGTGTAATTTATTAGAACTCACATTTTCACTCATGGCATTCAACACGTCAGGAAATAGAAGGCAGAACAGTCTATATGTGCTAGCTCATAATAATACACAGTATGTTATACTTCTGTAGGAAAGTCAAAACTTTTCAAAATATTACCTGTTTTACAGAGACTTAGCAGAGGTTGGGCGGAAACAAAAATTGATGCAGTCATGAGAACTGATCATTTCCAAGGCAATGATCTTGTGACCTGCAGAGGGAGGGGGTGGAGAGAGAGAGAGAGATTTTATTTTTGTTTTGTTTTTAAATCCTTAGATGTACCTGATCGAAAAGAGCAGTCTTCCGGTTACAGGAGTGTCTCCAGGGAGAGGGAAGACAAGAATGGGTAGGTGTTTTAACACTGGCCCCTATGACAAACTACAGTGTAGCGTGAACCATAGTCTGGCTGGCACCTTTCTCGTAGAATGACCGAAGCATGATGTTCAGTGTTATAACCAGCTCATTATAATGGCAAATTACACATGTCTTTTTCTATGGGAAAAAAAGTGACCCAGTTACAGTATTATAATCAAACATAGATAGACAGACAGACAGACAGACAGACAGACAGACAGATAGATAGATAGATAGATAGATAGATGAGATCTTTCAGATGAGACGTTAAACCGAGGTCCCATCTGCCTGGATTGGTGGTAGGTAGTTCAGGGGGATGTTAAAGATCCCATGGCACCTATCGAAAAGAGTAGGGGAATTTCCCCAGTGTCCTGGCCAAATTTCCCTCATTCACTAAAAATACCACCAACAGCTTAATCTGGTTCAAGGTTAGTTGGCATTCATCTTTATCCCCCTGCCCCGGGTTGTGCCTGAAAATAGGCAGGATTTGTCTAGCGCACTTACCCGGTCAACAAAAACTAAAATAAATAAATAAAATAAAAATAGATAGATAGATAGATACATACATAGATACATAGATAGATAGATACACAGATAGATAGACAGACAGACAGACAGATATAGATATATACTCATGATCCTACCTGCATCGTTATTCTTGTAAACAGTGACTGTCTGAATGTAACATACAACAACTGCACTTTGAATTCGTCTCCATACTACTGTAATTGCTTGTACCTGTATTGTTATTCTTGGAAAATGTGACTGCTTGAATGTAACATGCAATACCCTGAATGCACTTTGAACTCATCTCTGTACTATTGTAATTGCTTGTTGTATTCTTGCCCATACCCGTACTGTTTAACTTGTATTCTGCTATTTCCCTTTATGTAACATGTTACCACCATGTTATGCATCTGAACTCAACATCTGTATTATTTGTATCTCCTCCTCACCCCCTTCCCCCCAGGACACATCTGGAAATGAGCAGTTCTGCTCAGTATTCCTTTCCTGGTGAAGCTTTTAAATAAATAAATACAATAAACAAATAAGCAACAGCATGACTGTACAGTTTTTTTCACATGGTCATGTTTTATGACCACAGAAACAGCTTGACTCTTGCCTTCAGTGTATATTGGACAGCACAACATCGGGCATTTCAAAAAATGTTAAATGCACAAATTCAAATGCTTTACTCTCTATAAATATTTTAATGATCGTGTCTCAAAACAATCATGTAAAATATGTCATGTCATTTTTTTATTTCAGTTAATCGACAGTGCGAAAACCACACTCATGACACCAGTCCTGAATCCCGATGTTCCATTAGCGTCTGCTGAATTTGAATACGATGACAATACTGACATATCTTTTCTGGACTTGTCTACCATTCAATGTGAAATCCACATCTGGACTGAACAGCAGGTTAGTTATTTTCACTTATGTAATGTTAACAATGATAATATGCACAGCTGCTGAGTACACATTCACAGTGATAAGACTGGTCTCATTTATTCATCTCATTTACTTATCTCATCTCAGTTGACAAGATACTTTACAAAAAAGATATCTGCAGCCCCCATGGATCCTAGCCTGGTCTGTCTACCCCTGAATGGATCTGGCTTGACATGGTCCTGTCCTGCCTGTCCTTCCCATGGATCCTGACTTGCCTGAGCCTCCCCCCCTCCCCCAACATGGCCTGCCGACCTCCATATGACTCTGGTCTGCTGAGGCCTTGTCCTGCCTACCCTAACTGTAAATTCTGGCCTGCCCTGCCCCCAGTTCCCCAGGTCCTGGCCTAAATGCCAACCCTGCATGGATTCTGGCCTGACTGCCTGCATGCCCTCCCCCCCAGGTCCTAGCCAGCCTACCCCCTGCAGGGATCTGGTATAACATAGCTCTATCCTGCCTTCCTCTACTGATTCTGAGTTGCCGTCCCCACCCATGGATCCCATCCTGGTCTGGTCTTGACCAGCCTGCACCATCCATGGATCCTGGCCTGCTTGCACCTACCACCACCATTCTTGTCCTTGGCCTGACCCCCAAAGATCCTGACCTACCTGCCCCCTTGATCCTGACTTCACTCCCCCCACCCCCTGATTTATGTGTGGAGTGACAGTTCAACTTCTATTACTCAGTGGCTGATTGTCAGAACAAATAAATTAGAGTCTGCTTGAATTCATGTCGTCATGGCAGGGGTGAGACCAATCTCAATTTGATGCTGGGATGCTGCTAGTCATGGACCAACAACAGTTTCTGGAAGGAGTGGAGACTAATCTGGAAGCCTTGTCCCCCAAAGCAGCATGGTGAAGTCTCACTTAACTCCCAGTCACTCAGTTAGAGACATGCTGGTACACTCACATCCACCTACCGCCCTCGTGGTTCACCGTGCCTGCTCATACAACAGCTCTCTGCTAAAGGTCTCCAGTTGGGTAAGGGCCAGGCCTTCTGCTAATCTGGCCCTACATTTAGTATTCCTGCTGCTTTGTACATGAAGATATCTGGGCTGGCTATTTGCAGAAACACCAGTAGTGTTATTAGACAGTGGTTGGTGCCTCGGCATTTTGGCACTGCATTTTTTGTATTTTGACGTTTGGGGACCAGCAGAAAATGAATTCTTATTTCTGCTTGTCATCAAACAGCAAAATGCAAAAAAAGGACCCTATTCGAAATTAGCTCTGCTCAACTGGGTAATCCTTATTCATATGAAAAAATGATGAATAAAATATAGTACAACAACTACTACTACTACTACTACTATTATAATGAAGTTCCAAAAGGCACAATCTCGCTTTCTCTTAGTGTTAACCGAGACACAGACTGAAATCTAATAATTCCACTGCCGGTGTTTTTGCAAATATATTTGCATACAAAGCAGCAGGAATAAGTTACTGTATGCAAGTGATCCCTGCAAATACTGTACAATATTTACCAAGAGGACAGCAAAGCTGTTGCAACAGCCTGAATGCTCACTTATAGGACAACGGGGCAAGTTTGGGGGCTCATGCGACTGAGAAAACACTCCCTTCTCTTAACTTTTTATTTATTTATTTTTTCACTTTTAGTGTTGTAATCCTACCTGGCTCATCAGGTGTTTCTCCAGAGCACAACTGCATGCATATAGTGTGTGCGTGCGCGCGCGCACGTGTGTGTGTGTGGTGCTACAGTATTTTGTTTGACTAGCCAGTAATGATGTCATGATTTATGAAATTTTTATAACAAACCTTGACTCAGGTGTGCCTGTTTCCAATGTGTCTGCAAGTGGGACACTTTATTCACATACTAAGAGTGTATCGAGTGCAGGTGAAAGGAGTACACAAACAGCCAAGCATTCCCCTTGTTTTAAAATGATAGTATATACAAGGATATTTTAGCATACAAACTGCAACATCTAGATGCACAGTTTCACCTCCCCCAAAACACACATGATGCACCCTAACTTTATCATAACATGACATTGTTTCTTATACATGCCGATGTAATCATTACATCTTCATAAAAAAAAATGGGCAAGGAAATTCTTGCATTCTGATTTGCTGAGACTTGCTTCTTTAATGAATTATTTAATCAATGTTCATGTACTGCAGCTTTAAATGCGATATGTGTGGGAAATCAATGCAGGTGAGAAAAGCATATTTATCACATTGTGATTTAGAGTGGAAGAGAAAGAAATTTTAGACTGCTAAAGAGGAGAAAGACAGAGAAATAGCATAAAACTCTGAGAACAAAAAAGTAATGCTCATTCTCTTCCATTGTGGCTCATTGTTTAAATTACACTTAAACTTCCATAAACATATCCTGAAGACAGAGTTCATGTGAACTACATCTCAAGAATAACAGCTGCCCACCATCAAATATAAACCTAGGTTTGTTCTCATATGTTGAAATTATGCATAAACTTTCACAACTATCATTTTCTGATAATGAGTTCTCATGCAAACTACCTCTCAAGAATAATAGTTGCCTGCTCTTGAAAATAAACAGAGTTTTGCTCTCACACATGATGGAACATATACTATGGCAGACACTTGATCTGAAACTAAAACAACATCTCTAAAATTTGCTGCACTCTGTTGAATACTTCATTGTGACATTGCTCTTTTGAGGCCATCATCCTTTGGTTTTGATATTCAAAGTAAGCAAATCAAAACTGGAAGAATCTTATATCCAGCATTACGACACAAAAAAAAAAAAAAAAGAAGGAAGTGTTATTTTGTCTCAGAATACTCAAAATGGCGGCAATTCTCCACGGTGCAGGATGTACATGCCGCAGGCGCATATCCCGCCTGCAGAGGTCCACACCCATGGACCGCTGCATGGTAGCCATATTTTCAGCCACCACACGGCCCCCTTCTGTGGCCCCGCCCCCATGGCACATTGGTGCATGAGGGTACATCCGCAGACATGGGCAGGCATCCAATGGGATGCCCAAACCTGGTCCGCCACTGGATCACCTGCACCCTGGGGTGCAATGAACATTGGGTGGCTGCGGGGTGACAATGACATCGGGGCAGGCTGATGCCTGGTTGGCCACCCATGGCCCACCATAAGCTACCCATGGGCTGGGTGGCAAGTTGAAGTGCCTATCTGTGCCCCTACATCCCCGTCACTTCTGGCAGCATCATCCCAGGGAGGCACATACCGCCTATGTCTGCCCTTGGGATGTGTAACCTGTGCCCCTCCCTGCCAGCACTCTGTGCTTTGCAGAATAGTGTGGAGCATGAGTATGCCCCCTGAACTGCCCCCTTTATGGATCTCATTGTGTGGGCAGGGGATCGGGTGCATGCTAGCCCTGCACCCCCTTGGAGAATTGGGCGTAGGGGCCACAGTGGCCACATAGTGTCTACACACCCCAGATATGCGGCATGTAGACTTTTAATGCATTTGAGAATAGCAGCCAGTGAGACCAGTCATGCAATTATGTTTAAGTCTGTTAGTGTAGTCTATGTAACATTAAGAAATCAGGAAAATCAGGTACAGGGGGTAGGTAAAGACTGGAGGAAGAGAGGAATCCAATGCCTAGGTGATTTAGTATCAGATGTGGGAATGCGCTTCTTTGCTGAGATCCAACAGCGCTGGGGAGTACCTTCTAACTACCACTTCTTTCACCTACCGGCATGACACTACACTGAGGGGTTGGGTAGGCACACCCACACAGAGGCAAATATCATCTCCCTGAAGCAAATTATTCTCAGCAAAAATAGGCATCCCAAACAAATGATTTCAGAGGTGATGAAACAAAGCAAGGCTCTTGGGAATAGCCCCTCCCATCAAAACCAGACTGTGATGGGAAAAGGACCTGGTGTGCCAGATCCTGGACTTAGCCTGGCAAACACTATGTTCCTCAAACATGGGGCTTTTTGTTTGTAATAGACACAAGGAGGAATAGTACAAATTTCTCAACAGACTTTATCGCCCCACCCCACCCCAATTATCCATAAGTTTCACCCTGAGATCTTTCTATGTATGGCAGGTGCACTAAGGAGCTAGGGAGTTACTTCCACTGCTTCTGGGGCAACAAGATGTTACAGTCCTTCTGGAAGGCCGTAGCCTCTAAGCTGGGCTAGATATACAGCTGCCATTTCCCAAGTACACCACTAGCCCTATTAATGGGAGTTGAGGACCAGGAAGGGGAGGACAGGATATTATACGCTAGAAATATTCACTTACTGCAGGTTCTAGCCAGACATTGCATCTAGAACATTTGGGTTTCTCTTCAGACTCCACAGGTCTCCCAATGGGAGGATCTCATTCTGAACATTTTACCATTGGAGTGGGCAGCCCACTGACTCAGAGGCAGAGAGGACCTATTTGAAAGGATCTGGGGTCCTTATCTAGAGTCTCTCTCACCACAGAGTACAGCCCTGATTAGGTCAGGCATCACCTAGAGTGCCTAAGGGAGAGTCAGCTCATCACAAGTCAAAGGAACATGCCCTAGGGTGCTCTGACCCACCCTGAGCACTCAGGTTGTTCTACAGTTAAAAAATCCCAGTACTGGTATACTTGGATATTTTTACATTAGAAATGTCATTAACATTTCACCTGCAACCAGTGTGCTAGTGTTTATTTTGTCCGTAGGGGCTAGGTTTAGCTCTCATTGTTGTGTAGGCTGTATGTCTTAATGTCTTAGCCAATGAACTTTTCTTTGTATATTTAGTTCAAACAAACAGAGATGCTATCAAACTGCATGAGATGTATGAACTTGTACGTTATTACTGATGTATTTTCAAGATAATCGCTACTGTTCTTGTCTGTGTACTGTTATGAAAAGAAAATCCAATAAACATAACAAAAAAAAAAAGAAATCAGGGAATGTAGTTTTAATTTATTTTCACTATCATACTTCACAGAAAACAATGAAGCTGTTCAAGAAGACACAGACATTAAGACATGGCACCAACTGTGGAAGTCAGACATCTTTCGGTGTATCAACTTCTGGCAAGGCTGTCCAGTGCGATTTGATAAATATTCCATTAACCTGTCCACAAGGGATTCATTGCAACATAGAGGATTACGAGAGTGTTACACACATTGAGGCTGATATATATATGACCTACACCATTCAGATGTTTTAAATAGTTTGGGAGATACTTACACAGGTACTACAAATGAAGACCTGAACTGGCACCCACTGTGCAATTCTATACAATCTGCCAAAACACCTGATGGGTAAGTAGAGTATATCTAATATGTCATCTTTATTTTTTTTGTTAGTCTTTTTCTCCCCTTACGGGATGGACCCAATATGCTGGACACCCTGGCCCTGATAGCCTGACATCCACTGGAAATTATCTGCCAGCCTGTCTGCCTCCAGGGCTGCCCCTCTCCCTGCTGGAATTCTGCAACTGCCTGTTAGGAATGGGATCCAGTTCTCGGCTAAGGGGCCAGCTGGTCATACGTGGGGCCTGCAGATGTCTAGTGCCATCCTACTATTGGTAGTTTTTCTGTTTTCTTCTTCCCCATGAGGAGTGTGCACCAATGCCATGACATGTGTTGCAGATTCCCATGCACTACACTTTGGTGTCTGCCACCTTCCCCCCCCCATTGCTCTGTTGGCAATCCGGGGTGTCTTTTCCCCCATCTTCTGCTAGATGCCAGGCAAGTATCAAGTTCTGCAACCCCTCCACCCTCAGAGGAGAAGAGTGGCCCTTTGGATGCTCGACCCTCTTCCCGCCCAGCCAGCCTTACGACATCCCGAGTTTGCTTCTGAACTCAGGTGGTCGGGCCCCCACAAGTTATAGTGCTACCACTGAGCTGACAGGCTGGCAATCATCTTTACATTTAATGTTTTCAATATACACATTACAGCAATATTTCTGATGCATATTGTTTTGGTGTGAGAACCATGAACATACAGCAAATGGTTCTGATACCATAATAACAATATAACTGGGACTACAGTTACTGCCATTTGAGTAGCTTCAGTGGCAGTCTTGATATTCTGTTGGTCAAACTTGAGCAATAATATATAAATCTTTTTAAACCTTGCCTGAAGGTGTACATTTTCATGCAAACTGCATATAAGGCAATCACCACAGAGTGAGAATATCCCATGCACAGAGAGAAGGAGCCCTCCAACTGGTCATATAAACAGGTTTGTTTGGGAATGTTTAAAAAGTAAAAAAAAATTGTTTGTGTATGAGCCATAAAAATATTAAGAACAGCACTAATAACACACGGATGATTTTAGGTGTGGTCTTACATACATTGCTATTGTATCTTAACTGTTCAGCTTCAGTTTTCGGTTCTCACGTCATAAGAATATCAGTGAGACAACTCCCATAATCGTAGTAGTGTTCTGTGTTATGTTACATTATTAACAGCCATAATAGTAGTCTTAATTATGGTATTATTAACATGCAGTGAAGTGATGAATTTAGGATTACCAGATGTTGACATTTTTGATTTTGTTGACAATCTGAGTATAATCTCACTTCTTTCCATAACCTTATATTTACTTACATATATTTGGTAATGTATATGTTACATATTTTTTATTATTTTAGGTGTGACCAACTTAGCAAACAGAATCCACCAGACAAACAGAAAAAATTCATAGTTTACAAATCTACACTATTAAGTATACTGTATGTCTACCAGATTTGTGCAGGACTTTGTAGAACTTTGATTAAAGATATAATTGGCACCCCTGCTGTCCTTGGGATCAAGAGCAGCAATTTATACAAAAGAAATTGGTCAAGCCATCAGGGATAATGTTCTTTGGTAATTTAGAATTGGCAACTGCAATACTCTTAAGTGGGGTTATGACCAAGAAGGCTGTCAGTTTACTCCAACTGATAGAAATTGATTGACGGCAGTTAAAGACCACTTGGCCCACCTAGTCTGCCCATTTTCCCTACCTACTGCAATACCACAGATCCTTTGATCTCTGGCTTTTACCCTCTCTTTCCCACCACTAGGGTTCCCTTGTGCCTATTCCACGCATTCTTGAGTTCCCCTACCATTTTTGGCCCCCACCACCTCTGCTGAGAGGCTATTCCATGCATCTATCACCTTTACATGAAAAAATACTTCCTCATGTTACCCCTGAGTCTACCCCCTTCAGCCTCATATCATGACTCGTTGTTCTTGATTTTTTTTCTGAAATATGCTACCCTCTTGTACCTTATTTATGCCCTTGAGGTATTTGAAGGTCTCTGTCATCTCCCCCTCTCTCTCCTCTCTTCCAAGGTATACATATTGAGGTCCTCAAGTCTCTCCTTATATGACTTTTGGTGCAGACCTGCACCATTTTTGTTGCTCTTCTCTAAACTACCTCTTCTCATATCTATGTCCTTCCAGAGATGCAGCCTCTAGAACTGGACACAATACTCCAGATGGGGTCTCACCAATGATTTGTACGGTGGTATCGCAACCTCCCTTTTTTCTGCTGATGGTACCCCTCCTTATATACCCCAGCATCCCACTGGCTCTCCCCGCAGCCTTTTTACATTGCTTGGTCACCTTTAGGTCATCACATATGATTACCCCCAGGTCCCTTTCCTGTCTGGTGGTTGTCAGTACCCCCCCAATCATGTACTCTTCCCCTGGGTTTCTGTGCCCCACATGCATGATTTTAAACTTCCTTGCATTCAGTCTTTGCCGCCATACTCTCAACCACTCCTCGAGCCTGCTTAGGTCCCTCCTCATTTTTTCATCCCCAGAGTGTCAACCCTGTTGCAGATCTTAGTGTTGTCTGCAAAGAGGTATACCTTCCCTTCCAGCCCCTCTGCAATGTCGCTTATGAAGACATTTAGGAGGACTGGCCCCAGAACTAATCCTTGTGGCACCCCACTGGTCGCCCTGCTCTCCTTGGAATGAACTCTGTTTACCAACACCCTCTGTGTTCTACCCCTTAACAAATTTGTGACCCAGTTTACCACCTTGGGACCCACTTCCAGGCTGCCCAGCTTGTTTACAAGCCTCCTATGTGGAACGGTGTTGAAGGCCTTGCTGAAATCCAGGTAGGTCACATCCACTGCCCCTCCCAGATCTAATTCCCAGGTCACCCAGTCAAAGAAATCTATCAGATTTGTTTAACATGGCCTTCCTGCTGTGAATCTATGCTGCCTAGGATCATGTGATCCACTGGATTCAAAATATACCACAATCTTTTCCTTTAACAGTGATTCCATTAATTTCCTCACCACCGAGGTCAGGTTGACTGGCCCGTAATTGCCAGCCTCCTCTCTGCTCCCACTTCTGTGTAGAGGGACTACATCTGTCCTTCTCCAGTCCTCCGGAGCTACTTCTGCTTCCAGCAATTTGTTGAACAAGGCTGTCAGTGGTGCTGTGAGCACCCCTCGGCTCCTTTGATATTCTTGGATGTATCCCAT
The DNA here is from genome assembly GCA_016271365.2 of Neoceratodus forsteri. NCBI lineage: Eukaryota > Metazoa > Chordata > Ceratodontiformes > Ceratodontidae > Neoceratodus > Neoceratodus forsteri. The sequence continues at coordinate 908,820,106 of CM057452.1, forward strand.
CTGGCTCCATTGCCTCGTTCATTCTCAGTTTTGCGAGTTCCTTTAGGACTCCTTTGTACATGGACTGGTGTCCACCTTCCTTCCATTAATGCTCCGGTAGCTTAACTGAGGTCCCACACCTTCCTCTTCTTCTGTGAATACTAAACAAAAATATTTGTTCAGGATTGTTGCTTTCTCCAGGTCCCCCTCTGCACACTCCCCTCCTTCCCTGTTTAGTCTAATAATCCCACCCTTGGACTTTCTTATTTCACTAAGATACCTGAATAATGTCTTGTCCCCTTTTGTTACTGCCTTGGCTATTTTTTCCTCCGTTTGCACCTTTGCGCTCCAAACTGGTTTCTCTGCTTCCCTTTGCTTTTCTAGATACACTTCCCTGTCCTCCTTCCTCTGTGTTTCCTCCTGAATGCCAGCCTTTTCACGCTTTCCTTCTGGGCCACTTCCTTTGAGAACCATAGTGGTTTTTGTTTCCTCTTGCTTTTGCTTGATTGCCTAATGCAATGTTGCCTCCTCTATGGCTCCTTTTAGATTTTCCCACTGTTCCTCTTTACTGGCTTGTCCCCACCACCTACCCCACCTCCACCAGGGCTTTCCTGAGACATTTCCCCATCTTTGCAAAGTTAGCCCTTCTGAAATCAAGGACCCTCACTTTTGTGTGGTTTGACTCTGCCCCTGTTCTCACATTGAACCACACTGTACAGTGATCACTTAATGAATGTTATGGGGATCCCTGATCAAACATTCTGCTTGTATCAGCGTTCTTATATAATCCATGCCATTGAATGCATGTGGAACAAACATTGAACATGAATTATTATCACAGATGGTTGAACCATTACATTTAGGAGGTTATGTACATTGCTGCTCACCAGGGCGCACCACTAAATATGGTAGTTACAGATTGGCTCTCAAATGACAGAAAATACTGCATGTGGAGCTTGTTCAGGTAATACTTATAATAAGTCACTGCATTCAGTATTAAAAATCTAGTTATTTAGACTACTGTATGAAAGTGACAACATCCAGTGAATATCTATAAAATTTACATGTCCATATTATATCTGCTTTTTCAAATCAGGCTCAAATGAAATAGAAAGAGAGAATATGTATGCATGTAGGGATCACTTTGTTCAACAAATTCTGATAGACATTATTTGTGCCTTATGATTATCAGTATGTGCGTAATAGTGTATATTGCTGTCAGACTTGTGAAAGTCAATTAAAATGTGACTTTTATATGACACTATCTTATAATATACTATGCCACAAAGTAATGCAAATGATGAACATACTGTTTACCATAGATAAAAAATTTACTGCAAAGATACTGTCAGCAGGATTACAACTGTGCAGCTATGTGTGAACTAAATACATGTTTATGATTTGTTTATTCAGTGTAACAATGTGGCAAACTCAAATGCAATGGAGTTGGAGGGACTCAATCGAAGAATTTCATTCTTAGAAGTGTAACAGCCCTTTGACTCACCTTGGCTGCTCTGGGGTACTCGAGTCCACACTGTACACACATCCGAGAGGGCCCAGCCTAGGTTCCATAGTGGGCAAGATGTTTGCAATAGTGCCTCCACCTGGAAAAGTGGCAGGGGATACCTGTGGATAGATAACAGGTTACCATCCCACAGGAAAATACATGAACTGCCCCAAATGACACTCCCCTCACAATACCAATCCCCCCCATTCAAAATTTAGCACAGTAGCAAGATATAACATGCAACCATTAACTATGTTTATTTTAGGGGAAGGGGAAATGGAGAAAATAAAGCAACGACAACAACTGCACAGTACTGTTACCCCACACAACACCCTGCCTCCCACCTTCGGGTGCACCCTGGCCAATGTCCCTTTAGATGTGATGGGTACCTCACCAGAGCAATGACAGCGCCTGGGCTGGGATGCTTGCATTGGGGCCCAATACTTTTAAACAGACAACTTTGCTTGAACTTCAGGTCTGGGCTCGAGTTTCTGACAGTGTCCTGCCCAGGACCTAACCCTCTTGATTTTAACCTAGCCAGCTAGCTAATTAAATACTCCCCAAAGCCACAGAGGGGTACTTTACAGTTCAGAAGTTCATAGGGGGGTTTCAGCAGGCTGGATTCGGCATGGTACTGTGGAGGTATCCCTCGGGCAGTGCACCACAAGGCTGCAGAGCTGAATGACTGGAAAATTAAGAGCACTGGTTTGATCTTCACCTGGCTGGCCTTATCAACTTCACCTCTGAGGCCTTTGTAGACTGTTTTTACCAGGTAGGCTTCTCGCCATCTTCCTCACCGGTCAATGTCTCCTTCTGCCTAGGGACAGGGCAAATGTAGACATCCCCTAGACCCCTCCATTGCACATCCTAGACACAATCAAGAGCTGGGCTTTGGCTCAGTCTCTAGCTCCAACACTCTCACTTTGGTTTCTCTATACACAGCTGTGACTGGGCCTCTGCTCATTCTCTAGCCTCTGCACACACTGTCTTTTAGGTTTGCAGCAAAATGCAGTCTCTAGCAGCACTTACCCCACCGATGGGGAAACTCAGTAGCTCAGTCTTTACTCACACTGCAGCACTCTTCCATTAAGCAACAAAGCTCACAGTATCCTTTTCCACATTGCAGCTCCAAAAAAGGCACTGGCTCTAGCTTCCAGCTCCAAAATCAAGACAGCCACAAACTCTTTCTGCTTGCAGAGCTGGTTCACCCAGGCAATCAATTTGTTTGACAGGCTGGGGCTGAACAAGCTGTTGGAACAAAATGCAGGGATTAGGGCTGGGTAGCCCACGGCAGTCTCCCCTGTACTCTGCTCCCACTCTCGGGTTCAAAAATTAACTCCCCCTTTTGGTGGTCAAACAGTCCCTTAAATAACTTTTCCAGTCTCACCCCTGCTTGGCTGTCACCATCCCACGCTTTTTTCTGTGCCCTTTAGCATTTTATCCAGCAGCCCTCTCTGCTGCAAAGTCCCTGGGGCTGCCATGTTTGTTTACATTTTACCCCATTGTAGTCATGTATATTATTCTTATAAATATGCCCTTTAAAGAGCAGAAACATCCCCCCTTTGCACCTAGAGGCTTCATTCTGATGCCCTCTGGCTCTCATGCCTGCCCTGGAATTGGGGATCTCTTTTAACAGTGGCTGCTGGCCAAAACACTTAGGAAGAGCTGCGGCTCCTTTAAATTTTGATACTGAGTGGCTGCACATGCACAAAGGGGTGCAGGCCACCATATTTGTTTACTTTTCAGTGATCTGGTTTCTCAGAGCTCACCAGACCACCAAAACCTCCTCAAAGTGCACGGAAGCATAGGAACACCACCAGGATCTTGGTCCCAGTTGCCAATTGGGCAGAAATACTGGGAACACTGGCAGACACAGCCATGGAACACCAAGGGGCTGGCTGGCCTGAATCCACCAGGGCCACTTAGAGGATGTCAGTGGGGGAAGCGGAGGGCTGCAGCCCATACAGGTAAACCCATTTGGGGGGCTTACAGAAGAACTGAATGTCTAGATATATAGTTTAACTACTGATCGTCACCCTCAAGTATGTAGATTCTTGAGAGAAAAAAAGAACACAATATCAGCACTGGTACAGCATGTAGTAGATTGCTAAAGATGCATATATGTTTACTGAAGTCTTAATCAATATGTAACACCCAGGTTCCCCTTTAGTATAAGCTTAGGTTGGATCTGTGCAGCCAAAGGAAAAATTCCCTTTAGGGTTCCTTTGAGAATCATCTGGCTAGCCCAGCTGAGCCAGAGGATGCTGTGGTGGAATTTAGAACTCTCACAGTAGCATAAGCTCCCTTGCTTTCTGTGCTATAGTTTTGATTCAGTAGTCAGTCTGAGTTTAGAGTTTAGTGTTAGAGTTAGCAAGTTGGTGTGGACCACTTGCTTGAGGAGAGATCCCTCGGTTTCTTCTCTTGCCCTAGTTCATCAGCTAACCAGTCTGTGCATGGAACTTGCTAGTGACCATCTCCTGTGATGCTCTGAGGGGGTGAATTTCCTCACAGATGTGCTAATTGGGACTGGTAACAGTGAGTAGCTGTTGGGGCAATCCCCACACCTGTAAGGACCTTAACTGAAATGCTGCCCAGAACTGTTTGCTTAAAACCAAAAGCCTCTAGCATGGAAATGCTAAGTGTTTGGATTTTGTCACTTCAAGGAGTGTAATTCAGAAAGCCCTCCAGCTGGGGGCTCCAATATGTCTACTACAGTGACTTGCTTCAGTCGCTTTGCTGTGGGATGGGTTCCAGAGAACAGCGCCACGGCAGCTTTGAAAAGTAAAACGTTAGTTCTGAACTGATATTGCTAACAGGCACGCAGTGTTGGGGCAAGTTTGTATCTCTGTGGGAACTGAGAAGAGGTCAGGCTTTGGCTAGGGCTGAGCTGTCAACTCAGTCCAGTTGCAGAGGGATGAGTCTGTTCACAAGTGTGTTTTGGGAGGTAATTTTGCTTTCCTGAGAATGTTAAAAAGGGAAGGGAAATTAGTTCTACCTCCTGGTCGGGACCGTATGCCCGTAGGTAACTTTCAGACTCAAAGGGTCCAGTGTGTGCTTCAAAATGTAGGACTCAAAGGGTCCAGTCTGTGCTAAAATGTGAGATTCAAATGATCCAGTGTGCTAAAAATGTTCTGGGGATTTTGGTGCCCAATTTTCTTAGAAGAGGGGGATGGAAGTTCAAACTGTGTTGGTTCTGGTAACAAGTTCTACACCTGTGGATGTTTCTGTGTACTTTTGTTCTGCACCTGCAAAAGTCCTTGTGACACTACCAAATTCTGATTGACATCCTGTGAGAATAAAGCCATATGGTACAATCCCGTGCCTTTTGTGGACATTCCCTCATTGTGTGACCTGTGTAATTTTCTGTGGCCCCAGACATGTGTGGCCCCATATAACCAAGGTAACTCTCCCCCGGGACTCAGGTAAAATAGAAATATTATTTTGTACCCCTTCCCCCAATCACCTAGATCCCCAAGCCAGGTGTTGCCCTAATGCCTGGGGTAATGCCTTTGTGTTGTTGTTATTGCCTAAAAGGGGGAGTGGATTACAAATATAAATCATGACACCATTCTTAGCAAATTATTATTGGAGTTGACAATCTAGAATGAGCAGGAGAAATTAAATGACATATACTCTGAGGATTGATTGTTTAAGGGAAGGGATGTGTCACAATAGGCCACCACTGAAGACTATATTGACTGAACAGGAATCTGGGGGACAGCCATCCTGACATCAATATATTGGGTACACTGTATCAAGGTCCATACAGGATGTGGTCTTCATCTAAACAGCTCAACTGTGTGATGCTTTTACCAACACCAATACCCTCTCGAAAGTGTGTGAAATTTAGTGTCATATGATTTCACTGTAAAAGTGCATTAATGATGTTACTGCAAATCTATTGTATATAAGCAATAAAGCACTCCTGTGGCATTGGTTGTTCTTTGTTTACCCCACACCTGGTGGCTGAAGGCACTCAGCATTGTCACGTGCCTTTCAAAGCTCATGGCTGTAAGTTAAGTAAGCAATAGGACTTGATAGGGTGCTGGTTGTGTTGGTTTTACCACATGCCCAGGGGCACAGTAAGATACAAGACTGCAGTCTGATTGTCTTCAGCCCTTAGAAGTGTGGTAAAGACAGCACTACTAAAACCCCACAGTGTCTTATTTCACTTATAAAATAGATCAATAGGGAACTTTAAAAAAATGAGTATTCTGAAAAGATTTAAAAGCTACAAAAAATAAAATATTACTCCACAGATGTTTTCACCTGTCAGTTATCTGTATTTCTATATATTCAATACATTGTGTGATTGTTTACCATGGAACAGAAGAATTCAAAACTCTGCATTATTCCAGTGGTCAAATGATCCCTCCTATCCTCCTCCAGATACACATATGGAATGGCAACATAGAATACTAGAATTCAAAGTTCTTCACAATTCTACTGGCATACTGCACACGTTGAAACACATACAGGCCTCGAGTGGAGTCAGAACCTCAGTTTCAACTGTTGCAGGATAAGGAGCAAAGAGTTCTCTGGCAAACTGGAAAGGATAAGAGGGGAATTTTTTATGGTCATTAAAGAACACCAGCACCAGAAACTCTAAATAGTATTTGCTATTTTAAATATGTGTATAAGGAGGAGCTAATACGTGTAAAGAACATTCAATTATTTACTCATTTTGTTTAATTTAATAGACTTTTATTTTAGGGCCTAGTTGAAGGTTTTTATATATGTGTAAAGGAGGCAGCCATGTTTGTGATAAAAAAATTTTGCTGAGTGAAGTGTCTCATGAATTATGTATGTGTGTTGTCCAAATTACAAATTCCACTGCCTGTAATAGGTCAGACATGTGCATTTATAGAAAAGTAAGATTTGAGTCTCAGAACTTGTTTAGCCAATCAGGAAGAGGGAAATTTACAACTCATATTATACACATATTAAAATCAACCAGTGTACCATTGTGTCTTATTGCTTATAACAAGTTAGCATACTCCCCATGAAATCCGGACACTGGTACCCACATATTGGCATACCATTTACTTTTCAAAGGTTGGTACCACCCTTGGCGTTAGGATGTACACCTGACTAATTTCTAGAGGAAGAGGGGCGGTGGGTACAAGAACAAAACACATGACCCTTGTGTAAAACTTACAACCCAGGTCCAGGGTGGACGCTGCTATGCATATGCTAGATCTAAACTGATGAGGAGGCCCCAGTAAATCCAACAACCAGAAGCAAGAATCAAAATGTTCAGAACAGGAACTGGGATTGTGCAGTATGGCTTTATTTAACAGATGGAAAACTAAAGCAGTTGTGGACCCCCATGGGTCGATCAAGGCAGGACAGGTACATTTCACAAACTCTCCTTGCATGCAGTACAGTTCTAGAAAACACAAAAGAACTTCTTTGTTTTTTCCTTAGTGGTGCATATAGTGGACACCTGACCACGCACCTGAAAAATTTTCTCCCATGAGTGCACATAATGTGAAACTAAGCCACACACTCAGAACTCTCCTTCAAAAATAGGTGCAATTATGTGAAACTCAGCCACACTCCTAAACCTGCAGCACTGGCCTTTGTTCAGGTAAAAGCCAGTGCCCTTTATTAACCAGTAAGCCCTGCCTTGTAAGTATCCAGATGGCATTCCTACCACCCTTTGCCCCAACCGACAGTCTCTGCCATTCCTTCAGGGTTACACCATTGAAACTCTGATTCCCCACTGAAATGCTAGAGGTGCCATACTTTCCATTTCATCACTCAATGGGGTGACTGAAGTACAAACTACACTAGCCTGTGTGAACAGTTTACAGAAATTCAGTCTCCTGGGCTAACTAGGGCACTGACAGGTGTGTTCTAGCCTTATCTATGGGCACATGCACCCCAGAAATGACTTCACTAAATACTTGGAGAACTTGTCTCCTTAAAACAGCACTCATGAACCAGTTGTCCCATCCACTGGGCATGGAACAACCAAAAATCACCTCTCCTTGGTAGCAGGTCAAAACAGTCTCTCAAGTTCTTTTCCAAGGCAGCTGAAACACACAAAGGATCTTCAGGGGAATTGCTCCTTGATCCCACTGAGAAAAGCCATTCCTTCCACTTCACTGGGAGTAGAAATCAGGAAATCCTGCTGTAGAGGGTCCCCACCACTTCACTGGAAGCTGGAAATTGTACTCCATACTAGGGTGAGAAGTTCTGGACCCTCAACTCAGAACCCAACTGGCAGACCTTCTGCCACTCTCACCTCCACACTCAGACTTTAACTCAAACTGAACATTCTAAGCTTCCCAGACCAGCTGTACATAGGAATGGGTTATGCTGCTGAGAGAGTTCCAAATGACATAATCATTCTTCTCTAATGCTAGCTGAGTAAACAATGATGTCATTGTGTAAGAAGCCCCTAATGAGCTCCCTACCAGTTGCCAGCTACCTTCCTAACACTAATACTGATAGGATTCTAGTAACCCAGGGGACTGGGTCGTTACACTTACATAGCACCATTCAAAGTGTCCAGAATTATTAATATATGAACATTTTGAGGAACTGAAGACAATCAACCATAACCACTGAATGTAACCATTAATTCAAATTAACAGATTATGGGGATTAATAATGTAAGAATTGTATATGGTTTCCTGCATGAATGCTATCATAATTAGGGTACACCCATGTTCCTGTGACAAGCCTTTTTGTTGACACCGACTTGGGTGAAGGGAATCAGCTGCCTGGCTTTACAGCACCAGGCAGTGTGGCTCCCTGATGGCAGAGCACCAAATTGCTCTGCAGAGAAAACTGTCTTTTGTTTTTCAGGCCCCCCCCTCCCCACACACACACACACACACACACCCCGGACTTTATGGAACAAACACCATTTGGGGAGTGCATGTCAGGAGAAAGAAGAAAAACCGTTGGGGAGCAAAAGTCAACCTGACTGCGGGAGACCAGAAATCAAGGTCACCCCTGTCAGTATCAGCAAAAGTAAGTTGCCGTAAATGCAGCAACACAAATACGTCACTGTTGTAATGGTATACCCAGAATTTCTTATTGCTGTTAGTACTGAGAGACAAAAAAGTTAATTTTCATCATGAAACTTATTGTATCAGTCTCTTCATGTAGTTATATTATAACTGATATTAGCAGGTTATTTCATTATCATGTCATTAAATAGGAACTACAAAACAAGAAATCGAAGCTGTTGGCAAGAAAAAGATATGTTTAAGGGTTTGACAAGCAAGGAACACTCGATTAAAAATCATATGTACTGGTGTGCTGCAACCAGCTATGGTAATGGTAAACTCTTTGTTGCCAGGTGGAAGAGCATCACTAACCATATTGTCAACACACATGTGGGACGCAACATAATTCTGCCAAAGTACCAGCATGAAGAACTGGAAGAACACATTTGGCTGCGTAAGGGTGAGAGATGGACTTTGTTGTATTGGATATACAGTATACATGATATTTCACTGCAAATTGGTATATATGCACTATAGACATTTTATTTCATTATTAGAGGGAGCACAAAGCATACTGAGTTACAACAGATAATACTAAATATGCAGCTGATAAAAAATGTAGTCTGTGTGGTACTAGCTGAACAGACCACATTATTAGAAGAGTTTCATAAAGTCATTATTCACTTTGCACCAGTCTGTTACTTCTCTCATGCTATGAAAGCACTGTGTGTACATCGATATAAATGAATAGTTACAGCACAGTTAAATCTATTTTAATTCATTTATATTTATTTATTAATTTCCCCTATTTTTTTCATATTTAATTGTCATACTTGCAGCACTTCATTATAATGGAAACAGCAAACAAGATCAGGCACAGAGTTTAGAAGCACAGCATCAGTGAAGCGTTTCATATCCAAAGGTGACGCAGTTGTACGTGAAATCAAAGTACCATGCACAATTGGTATGTCTGATGCACAGACCACATTCGGATTTCAAATTTAAAGCAGCATGATCATACATTTTTGTTAGCACGCAAGCTAATGGTTTTACTGAGCAAATATGTTGCATATTTTTGAAGGTATATTTATAAATAATGTTCAAGTAAATGGGCTGGTACTGTGTCCTAGTTGTTAAACTAAAAAGACAATGAATTAGCTTAGTATGTCCACCAGATTCAGGGTTTGTCATAATAAAGTCAGCCTAAATAATGTGTTATAATGGATAAGAAAAAAAATCCAGTGATATGACTGGTCATAGACCTGTGCAGTAACTGACCAATAACCACATCAGTCTGGTTGATGGCTTGCAAGTCCCAGAACTACATTGCTTCAGATGCCATGTGCAGTAACTGACCAAAACAAGCATTTGTCAATACTGAATGATTGCTTGCTGGCATTGGCATTGCTAGTACAAGAGTTAAAGATGCATAATAGGAATGGCAGTATTGAACTAACGCCAACTCCCACCATGCAGATACTGAAAGGCGTTGGGGGTGTGCCTTTGGGTCATCAGCCATAACACTTATGCCATTCCACCTCAACCCACCCTGCAGACACCAACAGATGTCGCAATGTGCTTTGGAGTCCTCATGCACTGGTGTGGGACACCCCCTAGTACTTCACTACAGTGTCACCATTGAATGTGAGCCCAGATCCAGAAGTGGGACACCTCCTTGAACTGTACTACAGTGTCACCATTGAATATAAATCCAGATCCTGAAGTGGAACACCCCATTGTACTGCACTATAGTGTCTCCATTGAAGTTGAGTCCAGATCCCGAAGTGGGATACCCCCTTGTACTGCACTACAGTGTCAGCATTACATATGAGCTCAGGTACTGTGTCAGACATCCCCTAGTACTGCACCACAGTGTCACCATTGAATATAAGCTCAGGTACTGGTATGGGACACGCCCTAGTACTGCACCACAGTGTCACCATTGAATATAAGCTCAGGTACTGGTATGGGACATGCCCTAGTACTGCACCACAGTGTCACCACTGAATATGGGTCCAGATCCTGATATGGAACACACCACTGTACTGCACTATAGTGTCACCATTGAATTTGAGTCCAGATTCTATAGTGAGATACCCCTTGTATTGTACTGCACTATAGTATCACCGTTAAATATGAGCTCAGGTACTGGTGTGGGACACCCCCCTAGTACTGGACTACAGTGTCATCATTGAATATAAGCTTAGGTACTGGTATGGGACACCCCCTAGTACTGAATAACAATGTCACCATTGAATATGACAATAGGTACTGAAGTGGGCCCCTCCAGTACTGCACTACAGTGTCAACACTTAATATGAGTCCAGATCCTGAAGTGGGGCACCCCTAGTATTGAATAACAGTATCAGCATCAAATATGAGCCCACGTGCTGAAGTGGGACAACCCCTAGTACTTCACTACAGCGTCACCATTGAATATGAGCCCAGGCCTTGAATTGGGACACCCAGGTGGTCTGTTCCAATGCAGTCCATTAACACCCCTCCTGCAGTGTGTTCTATAAATTCCTTGAATCTATCTCTGGTGTCTAGTGGCACCCTCACTCCACAATCACCCATTTCTTATTTCCTTGAACTATCCTTGATGTCTAGTGGCCGCCCTGATCACCTGATTCATGAATAGAAAGATATCCCTGATGTCTGGCGGTACCATCAACCGCCCCCCACCGAGTGCTTGATCTATGCATGTAAAGCTGTCCCTGGTGTCCAGTGCTTCCCCACCCCTGATTGCTTGTCTACAAAAAGGAATCAGTGGTGGTCCAGTCTCCCTCACCCACTCACTTACCACCACCTTGCCCCCCCACCCTTACCCAGGTCTCTGTCAATCAGGGAAGCCTGGTACAGTGACCAGCACAGCCTTCCACTTATCTCCTCAGCCACCTGCCATATAAGCTGACAGAAATAATGCATACAGTATTCATACATGCTCTCACTGACAGCTTGTATGGTGGTCAGCCAAGGAGGTGAGAAGAGGGCCATGCCAGTCGCTGTAGTAAAAGGGTTCCCTGATCAATGAACACCCAGTTAAGAGGGTGGGTGTGGGGTGGTAGTATGTGAGCACACGGGATGAGCGATGGGGGCACTGGACCACTACGGATTCCTTTTCCTTTTGTAAATGAGTGATTGGGGGTTTGGAGGGGAACCACTGAACACCAAGGATGTCTTTACATGCATAGATCGGGTGCTCATGGGAGGGGAGGCACTGCTAAACTCCAGAGATGTCCTTCCATTCATTCATGGATTGGATTGGATTGGGTGATCGAGGTGGGGGTACCAATAGACACCAAGGATGGCTCTATTCTATTATAATGGGTGACTGGATGGGTGGGGGTGACACTAGACACCAGGGATAACTCTATTAAACTGTAAATGCAATCGGGTTGGGCAATGGCATTGCAGCCGCCCTGCATTTTTTTTTACAGACAGTGTAGTGATCAACAAGCTTGCAGAGGAATGGGAGAGACACTAATGGGAAAGGAATAGTGCATAAAGGGCAGACTCGGGGAGAGGACTGGGGGGATATACAGGGCACACTCTCTCAAAAACACTCCCACAGTTAGACGCTCTGGCAAACAACTGGGTGGGCCACTAGGCCTACTAGCCATCATTTTTTATGTTTGTATCTGTTACACAAAATGTGAGGTCAAGTCTAGTCTGTCTGTGCAGGAAACTCAGATGGAAGTAGTAGCCCACCTTATAGCCTTAATGCCATAATGTTAAATGGTTTGCCCTATTCCTAATAGTTTAGAGCCAATATTGAAAAATACAGAGCAAGAATTCATGTACAGTCAGATACATTATATGTTGTTAATTAGTGAATCCTAAATTAACTTGTATGTCTCAGTCTCTGTGTTCTGTTTTATTATGCTTCCTTTTTCAGCCAGTCAGATCCAAGAACAATACCTCTTTAGCCAATGCCCAGGTACATGCAGTACATCTATCATCTTAGACTAACTAGCTACATGAACATGGTAGCTTAAGCTTCTGCTATGGAAACCAAAGACTAAGAGTGTTTTAAATATAAAGACTGGCACAAGGGCGGTGGTGCAGCTTTCAAGACTAAGAGTGACCTGGTCCCCGAGAGAGTGATCCCCCAGATTTATGTCAGACAGCCTAGATTGCAAAAGTTCTTTATTTACATTTTACTTTTATGTAACCGTGACCGGTCCCTGAGACAGTGATCCCCAGAATAATTTTTTCAAGCAGTCTAGATTGAAAAAGTTATTTCTTCTTCTTTATTTACATTTTATTTTTACATACCTCGACTCCAGCCTCCTTTCTCTGATAGTCAGTCTTCTGTTAGACTCACCCACCCAGTTCCTCACCCGCAGACCGCAGGCCTGAAGCAAAGAGAGTACACATGTCACTTTGGTCTGGGAGTGGAATGAGATGGTCGTGACCACATCCACACGACACAGTGAGATCACTCTGTCTCAACTCACACAGTAAAGTTACACTCTCACACGGAGGACCGAACGACTGATCACCAACGATGACAAGGAGTCACTGACTATGTCTACGGGTGGCCACTGAGCTCACTGTTCCCATCGATGATTGGTCTGATCCATTCACTCTGACTCCAATGGGTCTGGCTCTTAATGCTGATCTCCTCATCTCGAGTCCATCGGTCAAAACAAGAGACGGACACGGACGACTCATCAGCCCCACAGCCCTAACCCAGTGAGACACAGTGCATGCACTGCCACCAGTCTGCCCCACAATTCCCACTCTTCATAGCCACACCTCCAGGGGACCATGCCACACATTCTAACTGGTGTGTGTGTGTGGTCACTTAGATGACTTCAGTGCAGAGGCAGAGCCGAGAGAGGCTCACTTGCTGAGTGGACGGGGTGGGAGCGAACCGGTTAGTTGAGCTTTAGACTTTTCAAAACATACAGTGGCTGAGATGGTAGGGTACAGGAAAAGTACAGTTGAACAGTTCTTGAGGCACCTATCGAGGGCCCTCCTGAACCCCACGGGGCCCTACACCATGGTGTCATTTGCGTACATATTAATCCATGCTTGCATTTCCCCCGATTCCTGCTCTTCTCACCAGGCAGTAACTTCTCCAAAAATCAGTAGCATCTCATAGTCCAAGGGCCGTAGCAATGACTCCCATTTTACCATTCATCTCCCGGTTCATGTTTGCTGGTAGTGCAATAAGAAAAACTTCAATTCTAACAAACAACTGGGACAGCCAGCTCCTGAAATAAACCATGTATGTTATGGCATTTTGAGCTGTGAAAAAAGCGATCAATTATAAATGATTGATAAAAATAGCAAAAGTTTCATGGATAAAAACTAAACCAGGCTTTTCCAAAAACTAATAAACGAGGAGCAAAACGGAGTGCAGCGGGGAGCAGAGCAGCACTGTGGCCATCTTGCAAACACATCAGTATGGGAGTACTGCATGATGTCACAACAGTTTCAGGAGTGGGCAGGGTCAGAGTAAACAAACACGGAACTGTCTATGACAGCTGTACAGATGCAGTGCAGAGTGTAGGCACTTTGCATACTGCCGACGGCAGTACGTAAATTGCCTACACCTTACCGCTGCTGACTGCAATGGTCTTTTGCTTTCAACTGTATGCCACTGCACCTGAATGGCTGTCATAGACAGCTTGGATATTCATTGGCGTGGTGCAGCCGCGCCTGCAAAAGGGAGCAGGGCATTGGAAGTGGGGGAGGCATATCTACGAAAACTCGTATGCTGGCACTATTCTTGCACATGCATGCAAGCAAACATAAAAACTGTGCAGGTCAGGAAAAGGCCTTGCAAGTATTGCACCTACACTACTTCAGAATTCACAGTAACTGTGACAATTGGAAAAACAAAGGTTCAACTAATGTATGCTAATACCTGTGCTGTGACTACTCTTAATGATTGTGAGAGTGGCTCATGTACATTCCTAGGGTATGAGAACAGAAAACCAAAGGTGAGCAGTTTCTGATACCCTAAGAATGTAAGTAAGACTACTTTTACAACTGTGTGAGTAGTCTTAGTGGTGGTATTAATAAATTGCTGATCGAGTCTGATCAATAATACATTAATAAAAAAAACTGCTTTAAAAATGCTGATTTCCACTGGCCCAGTGGTGCTGAGGCTTAAGGAGCTGGATGCCACACCTCACGCCACACCAGCAACCCATGTTTGGGAGTGATCAGGGGTCATTGTGGGGGAGATGGGTCAAGCATCTGATGGACTGCTCTCCATCTCTGGGTAAAGGGGGAACTGCGGTCGCCTTGTGCCTGACCCCTAGTGGAGGCTGGGGGTAGGTCATCATGGTGCCGCAACTGTAGGGGGGGTGGAGGCGGCAAAGGCTTGAGGTGGTGCACACAGGAGCATGCACGTCCATGTCGATGGTGTCATTGCACGCTGAGCACCATGGGGGTGAAAAATCAGGGGGAAAAATGGCATACTGGTTGCTGCAGCTTGATGGTCATCCTACGGAGGCCCCAGTTTCAGAGGGGGATCAACAGAACTGGATCCTGTCCTGGCAGGTGAGTTGGGGGCTCCCCGCTACCCCGCCATGGGGGGGGGTAAGCCACGGGGGAAGAAGGTGATGGCCTCTCAAGATGAAGCTGGGGGATAGACCAGATGGTGGCCTGATACTCGGAGGATAAGAGGTGCCAACCAGGAAGCCAGGGAGAAAGACAGTAAGAAAACAAAAATGCTGATTTCCATGGCAGCTGTGCTTGAGACACTCTTCTGAGTGTGAGACACTCTTAAGGGTGTCTCACGCTCAGAAGTAAGGAGTACTCCAGTTGGCCAGGAACACTCCCGTGATATTTAATAACTTGAGTGAATTACCTGCTAGCCATTTTGACATCTTTGACAGGACAAACCTAATTGTTTGTTGTGAGACCTGATTTACCAATAATGAAGATTTATTTGTTCTTAATTTAAAAATTTATTTAGTCTTGCTTTTTTATTATATTGGTGCATTTTATAAATGGAGTAACATACTTCAGAGTTTCAAGTTATTGGGTAATTACAACACTCCACCCCAACCCATATTTGAATGACAATTGGCTGATGCCTCATGCTTCCAGTCCATGGAGTGGGTGGGGAGATGTGGAAATTACTCAATAACCAAACACCCTATCGTGTAATTGCTTGCTTACTTACTTACCATGATCTTGTCACTTGGGAGCTCATAAAAACAAGTATTGTGTACCTTACCAAAATATTTGAATGAAACAATTAAGATAAAAAAAAAACAGTATCCAAAAGTTCATCTTCCATTTGGCTGTTGCGTACTCAGTATCTTTTTATGCATAATCAAAATGAACAATGCTGACAGAACTTAGAACCTAAAGAGCAGCAGATATAATCGGTAGCTCCAGGCAATCAAACCTTAACAATTATACAAATCGTTATTTACTTCATATGGCTGGCTTTCAACGTCCTTGTACAAACTGACCATCAGTCAAGCACTGCAGCCCACCCATAAAAACAGTCTATTAACAATGTTAAGTTGGGAATGGGGATACAGATGCTTCATACAGATTGTTATAAAATTGAGTAAGGGGGATGCATAAATGTACTTGGATTATTTTTGCTGGTAGGTATACATGTATGTTGCCAATACATAGCATATATTATTGTCCCATGCATGTACACCTGCCAGCAATAGTAATCTAAGCACATTTAGGTGGCCTTTCTGCCAGATCGTACTACAAGCTCAATAGAGTGCCTGTAGCCCCGTTCCCAACATAGCATCAGCTTCAATCTGTTTTAAGGGGTGGAGTTGCAGTGCTCGTTGGATGCTCAGATCATAAGAGGAAGTGACAATCCAGGCTTTACGAGATACATAAATATTTATCCAATTAATAGGAAAAAGACTGTGCTGTGATTGTCTTTCCATACACTGGTTACAGTTACAGAAAAATACCATGTCAGATTAGTTTTATGATATCACCATTAACCTTCTGTAGAATTATTGACTATTAATTAAGGCAGAAGCACTAAATGATTACTTCTGCTCGGTATTTACTAAGGAGAAGAGGGGGGTGATACCCAAGGGGGGAGGAATGGCAGAAACGGGAGGGGGGGTGACAGATGGGGAAATCATAGAGGGTAGTGTTCAGGAGGGTTTGAAGGCACTGAGGGTGGACAAGGTGCCAGGCCCAGATGGCATCCATCCCAAGGTACTGAAGAGATCCTTGAGGGACTTTTGGCAGGCCTATTTAATGCCTCACTACACTCAGGGTGTGTACCTCAGAACTGGAGGATGGCTCCTGTGGTCATCCTCCACAAGAGTGGCCCCAAGAATAAACCGGGAAACTACAGACTGGAGAGCCTCACATCCATCGTGGGTAAGCTGATGGAGACTATCCTGAAGGAGAGGCTAGTGGCCCTCTTAGAGTCCAAAGGACTACAGTACAGCAGACAGCATAGCTTCATACATGACAGATCCTGCCAAACCAACCTGGTGGAGTTCTATGACTGGGTAACTAGGCAACTGGCCAGAGGCCATGCAGTGGATGTCTTGTATCTGGACTTCAGTAAGGCGTTCGACTCGGTGCCACATGGGAGGCTGGAAAGTAAGTTAGAAGGCACAGGGGTGGGTGCAAAGCTTGTGAGATGGGTAGGGAACTGGCTTCAGGGAAGTCAACAGAAGGTGGTGGTGGGTGGGGAACTCCCACACCCAAGGGTAGTGACGAGTGGTGTTCCACAGGCCTCAGTGTTTGGACTAGTGTTGTTTGGGATATTCATTGCAGACATATCATTGGACATCAAGAGTAAGCTCAGTCTGTTTGCTGATGATACCAAGTTGGGAGCAGTGGTGGATGACCTAGGGGGGTGGTAGGGGTTGCAGGATGATCTGGCAAAGCTTGAAACCTGGTCAGACACCTGGCAACTGGAGTTTAATGCCAAAAAGTGCAAGGTGCTGCATTTTGGGGTGAAGAACCCAAGGATGAGTTACCAGCTGGGGGGAGTGCAGCTAGCCCAGACAGAGGAGGGGAAGGATCTGGGTGTGCTCATTACAGGGTCAATGAACAACTCGGCACAATGTACGAAGGCAGTTGCAAAGGCCAACAAAATGCTGGGTTGCATTGCAAGGGGTATATCCTCGACGACGGAGGTGTGCAGTACTGGCACCTGTATCTGAAGAGGGACATTAAGTTATTGAAGGGGGGTGCAGCACAGGGCAACAAAGATGATCAAGGGGCTGGGGGACTTATCATATGAGAAGAAGCTTAGGGAGTTGAACATGTACTCGCTGGAGGAGAGATGGGACAATGGGGACATGACTGAAACCTTTAAGTACATGAAAGGAATACACAAGACTGGTCCAGAGGAGCTGTTCAAAGTAAGGAAGGGGAGAGACACCAGGGGCCATGATATGAGGCTGGAGGGAGGAAGGTTCAGGAGGGAGATGAGGAGACACTTTTTTACAGAGAGGGTGGTAGCTGGATGGATTGCATTACCATCAGAAGTGGTATCCAGTAGAACAGTGGACTGCTTCAAAAGGGGATGGGACAGGACAAGGGGCAGGGTCAATGGAGGGGAAGGGTGGAAGGGAGGGGCAGCTGCAGAATAAGGGGTGCTAGCTGCACATTCAAGCGGACTTGATAGACCTCTAGGCCTTTATCTGCTGGCAAATGTCATATGTTCATATGTTTGTGTGTATATATATATATATATATATGACCATATTTATATCACAGCATACTGCAATACATGTTCATACATGCAACTGTGCATGTTTGAACTTTTTTCTTTGGTTTCTGTTTTATCATATATACATTCTAAAATAAATCATCAACTTTCAGAATACATGAGGATTGTGAAGGAAGCAATTTTACAGCTCAGAACTGAGTGCCCAAGTCGTGCTGATGCAAAGGTCTTTCACAGAACTGATGTCTCACCTCCTGTATCACATGCATTTCAGAAAATGAATAAAACAGAGGCTCTGGGACAAAACAGGAGCTGATTCAAAAAATCAAATGAGATGTAATCTGATATTGTCATTCTTGCAGTTATTGCAGTAGATATAAAATACCAAATTTCCGAAACCATCTCCAACCAGTCACCTTCAAAACATGTTATACTCATTCCCCAGATGACCAAAAATTACCCATAGCCATCATAAGTGAACAATTATTTGTGATATGTGTATTTCATTTAGTTTGGAGATGTCAGGGTAATAAATAAGGACATTAAAGTAAATAGAATACAGAACTTAATATACATGTCTCTGGCGACAAATCAGTATTACTCGGATATACCCAGCTATATTAAATTACCAAAGCCTCATGCTTCCTCGGTACAAGAGTGTGAAACAGGTCATTTAATAGTTGGTAATGTAGACGGCTTCAGGCATATAACTACTTTGACTTGCACAAGATACATGGTTATTTTCAGTGAAAAATAAAATTATGGCATAAGGTATAGAATGGTGTCAGATTATGACTATATCTCTACCGGTAACTGGCATTGTCCAGATTTAGTGTGTTGTTTTTTTTTTAACAGGTGCTTGACTACTGATGCAATGATAGTATATTTCAGATACTGTATCAGTACTGTTGTTTTTCACAGTGGTTTTGTGTATACATTGATTGAGAAGCAATATATAAATTGAATTACTGGTCCCCAATTTTTATGTCTGGATAACCAGACTTTCACATCACATTACAACCGCCCAGTTGATATTTTGTGTTACAACTGGGTGGTTGTAATCAGTGCCTCTCAATCAAGTGGGCACTTCAGAGAGCTCATTGGCTATTAGTCTGTGTGTGTTGGGCTGCACATCTCATCTAACATGGTGGCTCCGTTACTGAGCATCTGCACTTATTGCTTCTCTCACACCGTCAAACTCATAACAGGTAACTTTTTTTTAATATTTTCAAAATTTATCTGATTGATCCTGCTTTCACAACATTTGAAACCTACCTGGTTGAACCTGCCATTCCCATCCTTTGAGTGGGGACATCACCATTAGACTGTGACTGACTAGTAAACTAATTGCAGTTTGCACAGCAATGTAAAAAAAAGAGAAAGAAAAAAAATGAATGCCTGTACTTGGAAAAACAGAGACAGCAGTGTGTGTGTGTGTGTGTGTGTCTCTCTCTCTTCTCTCTCTGAAAAATGAGGACCAGTAATTAAATAAAATAATACATGGGTGGGTGGGTGTAAAGTAAGGATTGGGTTACTGGAGAATTAATCCACACCTGGGGGGGTTGTTGCACGAGGCCACAAGCCGAGTGGTACAACTATCCAGGCATGGATTAATTCCCCAGTAACCCATGCATGGGGTTGCAAACCCTAATGCTTACCCCCTTTCTACAGTTAATAACCTGACATGGATACAAAATAAAAAAATGGGGTGAACATTAGGGTTCGCAACCACAAGGCACACCCCTCACACCTGTTTCAGCATGCAGGATGGAGGTGGGCCTTAGAGTGGGAAGCCGAAGGTGAGGGTGGGGTGTTCAGGTTGGAAGTCAAGGGTGGGGGCAGGGTTTTATGCTTGGGACCCTATGATAGCATTTCCCTACTTGCTACACTTCAACTCTAATGGTGCATTAACAAAGTTTTTTGCAATGGATATATGTATATATATATATATATATATATATATATATATATATATGTATATATATATATATTTTTATATATATATATTTTATATAATATATATATATATATATATATATATATATATATATAGATAGATTTATATATATATATATATATATTTTATATATTATATATATATATAGAGATTTGGATAGTGGACTGGAATAAACTAGTTATTTTCACAAGTCCCCGGTGACCTCAGGTAACCTCACGAGCGATGTAGCGTAGCGGAGCCATGAGTGATTTACCCGAGGTCACCAGGGACGTGTGAAAATAACTAGTTTATTCCACGGTCCACCATCGCATGTGCGATTTATGCAATGGCTTTTGTGGTCATTTTTATGATGTTTGTGGTTGAACTGTGGTTGGTATTTAATTGTTTTGATGGAGGACTATTTGGTTTTCATGGTGGAAGGGTTTTTTTTTTGATTGCTGTGTGAATGGATGTGTGGTTGTAGGATTTGATTGGTTGTAGTGGCTGGAGAGTGCTTGGTGTGATGTTATTGGCTGACGTAAAGTGGGAAAGTAGTTTTGATTGGCTGGAGGGGCGTGTCTTACAGTGGGAGGGTTGGAGTGATTGATGTGCGTGTGAATTGCTGTGATTGGGTGTGCGTGTGGTGAGCGTGCTTTCTGATTGGTTGGGGGCGTGGCTGAGATTTGTGGAGCAGTTTCGGGAGAAAGGAGTTCGAGGAGGATGTGCTGTTGGATTGCTTGAGGTGGCGGCCTTTTGGAGAGCGGGACTTCATGTTTCGTGTTGCCGGAGAGTGTTGCGTTGTTGTAGGCGTCGAAGTACCACAATGTCGGTCAGTGGATGTATGGAAGAGTTTGAGGAGGACGCTGTAGATTTTAGTCATGACGTGGTGTTTTCTTCCTCGATCGACCGTGGAGGAAGATTTCGTGGAGATCTGAAGAATTTGGAGTGGTATCCTGTTTGGGTGTTTCATTTTTGTTCAAGATGGATGTATTGGGGCTTTTTTGGGGGCAGCTGCATTTGTAAAGGTTTTTTTTTTTTCTTTGGTATGTCGAACTTTGGCGTGGTGGATTGGAAGGAACAAGGTTGAGAAGGTAAGTTTTTGCAACATTTATTAAACAGAAAAACAAACAGTAGCATTTATTTTTGTTGTACAGAGCAGAATTTCCATAGTTTAGAACACTGTATGGGTTTGTGTGATTTTTGCAACTTGCAGTAACGAGTTCATTTTCAGAAAAGAACAGTTTTGTAGAAGATTTGGGTATGGGGGTTGAGGTGGGGTAAGGGTAGTGGGGTGAGGGTTCAGTCTATTTTTATGTTGTAGTCCATAGGGTTTGATAGAGTATTTTTGCTGTGTAGAATATGTATTTATTTTCCATTTTCAGTTAATTCAGATCGTCTTTCTGCTAGTAGTTGGTCTGTATTCCAAAGA
Source organism: Neoceratodus forsteri (assembly GCA_016271365.2). Lineage (NCBI taxonomy): Eukaryota > Metazoa > Chordata > Ceratodontiformes > Ceratodontidae > Neoceratodus > Neoceratodus forsteri. The sequence continues at coordinate 908,841,562 of CM057452.1, forward strand.
TGGTGAATATCCAGGATGTGTTTTGAAGAAAGGAAAGTCCAGTTTTTGTTAGAAATTTGTTCTACTTTGCGAGCCTTCATTTGACTTTTTTTGCTTGTAGGTTCAGGTTATTCAGAGGTTTTTTTCTTATTTGTACAGTATTTCAGAAAGGAATGTTTAGGTCTGCACAGATCTTCTTTCTGGCTTGACAGTATTTTTTGTAGGAAGGTGAATTTATGTTCAGGTCTTTTTCTTTGCTGTATTCAGATCTTGTCTTCATTTTTAGAGGTTTTTGATATTTATTTATCGAGAATATATGGTCGTTTGCAACTTTATTCAGAGTCGCTGTCACTATCTAAAACCATGGGTCTTTTCTTGGCGTAGCTGTCATAATTGTTACCTGCATTTTGGGGAGAGCATCATGAGCTTGGTTTGTAATGTGGAGCGGTGTTTGGAAGGGTAGAAGTGGTGGTGATGGGTGGGTATTGGGTGGAGGAGGGGTTTATGTAGTACTTTTGTGAATTTGTTGGTAGTGTAATTATGCTTACCTTGAATGATATTGAAGGTGACTTGCTTTGCATGTATGGTGGGTTTGCTGATGCAGGTTCCAAGTCGGTCTTTTGTAGTTGGTAGGGAATAGTCAGTTGTTGTTGTTGACAGGAAGGTTTGGCTTGTGGAGTCTGATCGCCACTTAGTAAAGTGCTTATTTGGTGTTGTTTGGAGTCATTGAGCTTTGAATATTCATTGAGGCTTTGGAGCTGTTTGTGGCCTGAAATTTGTATGACTTTGGTTGGTGGTATTCCACTGTCCACTAATTTTTGTACCAGGTGCTTTCGTACAGAATGGTTAGTTAAGCGTTTATCAGTTTGTATGCCTGCATTGGTAACCATGTATTTGACAATAGTGGAGAGCTTATTAATACCCACAGGCTGATTTTTAAACCATTTGTGCACTTTTGATGTTTGTATGTTGTTGTTAACAGCTAAGAAAAACAGTGCTTCAGGGTGGTTACTTTGGCTGGGCCTGTGGGTACTGTAGAGTTTGTAGTTGGTGACTGAGCATCTAGTAGGATTTTGTTGTAGTTCGTATGCTCGTGGCTTTAGTTTTCTGCCTTCTTTTGGGTTGGAGCCTTGTCTAGTTTTAGTTTGACGTTCACTGGTATACTGGAGGTAGAACAGTCCGTTTTCATCTTTTTGCATGATGATGTCTCCCCATTTGACTGCTCTCATTTCCGTTATGCCTCTGACACCAAAGTATAGGATAAGTATTAACCACATGGTGTTAAGCAAGGCATCAGGGCTGTGTGGGCCTAGTTGTTGAGTGTTGTATAGTTTGCTGATAAGGGAATCTGTGAGCTCATCTGCTGCTTTTGGTCTGTTACCCTTGCCATAACTTTTGAGGCGTTTTTGTTTGCACTGCAGAATTTCTCTGGTTGTGAGGAAAACAGGTGATGTTGATAGAGATTCTGGATAGCATTTGTGTTTTAAATATCTTTCAGCACTCTGGAATGTGGCACGTAGTGTTAAGGGCTCGTAGGGAGTTTCATCTTTTCTGGTGGAGTGCATGAAAAAGGTAGCAAGTAATTTATCCAGGTTTGCTGGTGTAATGGTTTCAAGCTGAGTTTCTATATTGTGCTTTTCTTTGAGGTATTTTTGAATGGTCATGACATCACTGTGAGTCTTTTTTCATTGTGTTGGCGTTGCCTGCTTGGTATATATTTTGTATGGCATCTTCATCTATGTCCACTCTGTGTGCTAGTACTGGGTTTTGGTTCTTCTGGTATGTCTGTGTTTTGTGAATTATTTAATTGCTGGGGTTCCAGTAGAGGTTCAGTGTCTTCTTCAAATTGTGTTAGTATTTGGGTTAGTTCCATTTGAAAGTCTACAGCAGTTTCCTGTGTTGCCATTTTGTATGCAGTAACAGTCGTTTTTTTCTGTGATACTTGCGGCCAGAAAAGGGATCAGAAATCGAGAATCGCGAAGTTGGTGCTTTTTATAGTTTTATTATGGAAACAGCGTCTTTTCTGTGGTGAAAATGGTTGTGCTGTTTGCGATAGTAATGTAGTATGGTGGAGTGTCGTTTGCATGCAGTTTTCTTGTTGAGTGCATGAGGGGTTATGCAGGTGGATGATTTACTGGTTGTGCCAGTGTTGATTGCGTTTATGTGTGCCAACTGTGTGGGTGGCAGAATGTAGGTCCGGCACAGTGTTTGTGATTGACAGTTTTCATTTATCCCACATATGTGGGATAAATCTAGGTTGGTTAGATTTATTCCACATATGTAGAAATAAATGGATTTATTCAATGGCTTTTGGTCTCACACCTATTGCATAAATATATATATATATATATATATATATTACTGGCGTGGTACAGCCAGTATAGTTCGGGTTCCTGCAAGCATGTAATGTTAAAGGTACATTTTTGCAGGGTAACACCTTTGGCCAGGTTCAACATATTTGCTTGAAATTTAGCATGCAACATTGGAAGGGATAGGTCTTTTGATGTCCCCAATATGGTTTGCATCCCTTGTGTGGTTTGTGAGATACAGAGTGTTCACAAATAAGAGATTTTTATGATTTTAGCTGTTTGTTTGTTTTTTTGTCAACCTGTATCTCACAATTAGCTTTAGCTACAGACGTGAAATGTTCAGGGTAGAACAATTTGGCCTCACAGATGTGCCTTTTGAAGGTCTGGAGAAAAAATATTAATCTTTTTCAGAAGTTATTACATTTTATTTTATATATTATTTCCAGTGGGAATAAATATATGTCCCTGGTGGCATAGGATTATATGCCGAAGTTTAGCAATGGATATACGATTCTAAGTCAGAGCAGCTGTCTGGCATAGGATTGTATGCCAAAGGGTACAGGTACAAGTCAGCACCCCCACCCCCAAAAATGACTGTGGGATACTGGGGAGCCCACTCTCAGAGTCCCCAAATCTGTTTAGTACCCCTAAAATAAAGAAAACAGTCCCTCGACATCATTTTTAACTTCAATGCAGAATTCTACATCCTGCCATTTTTGATGCAGAATCCTGCATTAAAGTTCTAACTTTCGCCATTGTTGGGGTGCCTAATCCCCGGGTTGGCATTGATATTGCCCTCCACTGCTGTAGCACACTGGGGAGCCCACCCCAGTGTGCTGAAATTATGGTTTTTACAGTGTTTCCGACACCGGGATGCTGACTCCCGGTGTTGGTTGTCTTCCTGAGCCTACTTCAGTTGTGATGGGGTGCCCAATTCCCCTGTCAGTGTAATGTATCCCCCTCAACTCATGTGGCACACTGGAAGCCCACCCCAGTGTGCCCACATTCAGTTTTCTGTGCCTGTAAATAAAAAAAAATCTCAATGTTTTTTGTTTGCACCTGTAATTCCCCCCATCCCCTCCCTCTCACTGAGCACCCACCTCCCTGCACCACCACCCCTTTCCCAAACTTACCTCTGAAAGTCGGGAGCACTGATTTTGTCTGGACTAGGACATGACTGCAATCTTCAAAGCCCAACTGCAAACTGAGGAGTCAAGGTAGGCTTGTATTATGGCTATAAATGGGCTTTTCAACTTAGGTGATATCTCAGCCATTTTTAGTACTTTTTACCCAAAATTTTTAATACAGAGTTCTTGGGACCCCACCTCACTGTCACTGTCATTTAGTTTTTCGGTCCCAAAAGGTGATTTCACAGTTGCTTCACCGAATCACCTTTTTGGACCAATTAACAAAATGACAGTGCCAGTGTTCATGAGGGGAGGTTCCAAAAACCCAAGTGGAAAGTTTGATACAAAAATTCCCCAAAATGACTGCATTATGAGTGTCTGTTGTGCAGTTTCTACGCAGATTCGTAACTGCACCATTTTTTTATATTTTCACCGCAGATTTTCAGCACTGAGATTGTTTCACACCTCTTCATGAACAGTGTAGCTATCATTTTTCACATCATGCTCAAAATGTGTTTTCGCAGCTCTGGCGCAGAATGGCACAGTCGCGGTGTGAAATCAACTTTTGGGATGTACTGATGAAATCACAGTGCCACTGCTCATTAGGTGAGGTCCCAAAAAGGTAATGTTAAAAATGTGGTGCAAAAATTCCCCAAAATGACTGCATTACAACTGTGCATTGCGCAGTTTCTACACATATTCGTAATGTCACCATTTTTTTATATTTTCACCCCAGATTTTCAGCATTGAGATAGTTTCATACCTCCTCATGAACAGTGTAGCTGTCATTTGTCACAACCTGGCCAAAATGTGTTTTCGCAGCCCTGGCACAGAATTGCGCAGTCACCGTGTGAAATCAACTTTGGGGATTTACTAACAAAATCAAAGTGCCACTGTTCTTTAGGTTGGGTCCCAAAAAGGCCATGTTGAAAATTTGGTGCACAAATACCAAAACAAATCTCACAAAACTGGGATACTATTATACTATGTCAAAAAGTAAGTAAATAAATTAACAAAAAACTTTGTTTAAAACAAAGTTAGGGTTCTACACATAGAAACATAGAATTTGATGGCAGATAAGGACCACTCAGCCCACCTAGTCTGCCCATTTCCCTACCTTATGGATAAGCTGCAGATCCTAGTTAACAGCTTACTTATTCCTACCCCCCACTAGAATTACCTTATGTCTGTCCCATGCATTCTTGAATTACTCCACTGTTTTTGACTCCACAATCTCCTCAGGAAGACTGTTCCCTGCATCCACAACCCTCTCCATGAAAAAATACTTCCTCACATTACCTCTGAGCCGTTCCCCCTCTATCTTTAGATTGTGCCCCCTTGTTTTGCACATCTCTTTTTCTGAAAGATGCTACCCTCTTGGACTTTGTTGATTCCCTTGAGGTACTTGAAAGTTTTTATCATGTCCCCCCTCTCCCTCCTTTCCTCGAGGGTATACATATTAAGCTTGTTTAGTCTCTCTTCATATGTCTTCTGGTGTAGACCCTGCACCATTTTGTTGCCCTACTCTGGACAGCCTCCATCCTGTCTATGTCTTTGTGGAGATGGGGTCTCCAGAACTGCACATAGTGCTCCAGATAGGGTCTCACTATCTATCTGTACAGAGGAATAACAGCTTCCTGTTTTCTACTGATGATGCATATCCCTATGCATCCCAGTATCCCCCCAACCCTCCTTACTGCCTTCTCACATTGCTTGCCCACCTTTAGGTCATCTGATATAACTACCCCCGGGTCTCTTTCCATTTTTGTCGATGTCAGTATCTCCCCCCCCCATTGTGTACTCTTCCCCTGGGTTTTTGTTTCCCAGGTGCATTACTTTGCACTTCTTTGCATTGAATCTAAGCTGCCATACATTTGACCATTCATCCAACTTTTCCAAGTCCCTTCTCATCCTTTCCATCCCATCTTGTGTATCAACCCTGTTGCACATATCGGTGTCATCTGCAAATAGACATACTTTTCCTTCCAGTCCCACTGCAATATCACTTATAAAGACATTAAAAAGGACCGGACCCAGTACTGAACCCTGTGGTACCCCCCTAGTAACCCCCTTTTTTTCACTGTGGACTCTATTTGCTATTACTTCTGCATCCTGTTGTCCAGCCAATGTTTTACCCAGGCTACCACCCTGGGACCCTCTCCCAGGCTGGCTAATTTATCTTTTGTGTGGGACTGTGTCAAATGCCTTGCTAAAGTCTAGGTAGCCCATGTCCACAGCCCCTCCCTGGTCTACTACTTTAGTTACCCAGTCAAAGAAATCCATTAGATTAGTCTGACGTGATCTTCCCACTGTGAATCCAAGCTGTCTTGGGTCCCTTGCCCCACTGGCCTTTAAGTACTCAACAATTCTTTCCTTCAGAAGTGATTTCATCATTTTCCCTACTGCTGAGGTCAAACTGACAGGTCTGTAGTTTCCTGCCTCTGTCTTGCTCCCATTTTTGTGAAGGGGAATCACATCCACCCTCCTCCAGTCCTCAGGAATCACCCCATCCTCACATGATTTGTTAAAAAGGGTAGTTAGTGGTGTTACTAATTCTTCCCTTAGTTCTTTTAGAATTCTGGGGTGAATCCCATCAGGCCCCATTGCTTTGTCCACCTTCAGTTTTAGGAGTTCTTTCAGAACCCTTTCTTCTGTGAAAGGACTGATAGCGTCCCTCCTATCCAGAGTGCTTCTATTAACTGGATTAGGTACCTCCCCCTCCTCTTCTTTTGTGAATACTGAGCAGAGGTATTCGTTCAGTGTCCCTGCTTTTTCACTGTCCTTCTCTGCCCACCCACCCTCCTCTTTATTCAGACTCAGTATCCCTCCCTTTGTCTTTCTTTACTCCTTAATGTACCTATAAAAGGTTTTATCCCCCTTCTTAACCGAGTTGGCTATCTTTTCCTTGGTTTGGGCCTTTGCTATTCTGACTGCCTTTCCCGCTTCCTTCTGCTTTAACTGGTGCAGTTCTCTGTTCTGCTCTTTCTGTGTTTCCTTATACTTCCTGAATGCTATATTTTTCTCTCTAACCTTCCCCACCACCTCTTTTGAGAACCGTAGTGTTTTTTTCTTTCATTTTGATTTGTTTATTTGCATCACACAAAGGCTTGTTGCCTCTGTGATGGCAGTTTTGATGTTTCCCCATTGTTGTTCCATCCCTCTTTCTTGCCTGTATGCTAGTGCTTTTCTGAGGCACTCTCCCATTTTGACAAAATCAGCCCTCCTAAAGTTCAATACCTTCACTTTTGTATGGCTTGACTCTACAGCTGAGTTTATCATGAACCACACTGTTCGGTGGTCACTTGTTTCCAGACAGCTACCCACTTCTAGATCTGAGATCCTCCCTCCGTCCCCATTTGAGATTATCAGGTCTAAGATTGCTCCCTCTTAAGTGGGTTCCAACACTAGCTGTCTGAGGCATGCCCTCTGTATGGCATTGAGAATGGCCTTGTTCTTTAATGTGACTGCAGCAAAGGTGCTCCAGTTAACATCTGGCATATTCAGATCTCCCATCAGCAATATCTCCCCTTTCTCTGCCATTCTAAGGATGCCTTAAATCATTTCCTTGTCCTTTTCCTCCCCCGAGACGGGGTCTGTATACAACCTCTGTGTGGATTGTGGTGCTATTTCCAGTCTCTGGTGTGACCCACTGTGCCTCCTCTCCTCCCTGTTTACCCTTTAGTTCCATTACTTTGATCTCTTCCATAGCTCTTCAACCAAAGTGATACAGGTGAGCAAACTGGATGTTAGGGTTTACAATTTTGATACCCCTCCTCCACCAAACTTTACCATTTTAACTGCACCCCAACCCTCCACACATCAACACATGTTAGAGTGTGACTTAAGGTCATGGTGGTCCCACCCCACCCCCACTCAACCCTATCATCGCAACACCACCCCCACCCTTCACACCCCAACAAGCACTGGGAAGTGCCTTAGGGACGTATGCCCTAACACTCATCCCATTCTCCTATGCTGTACCATGACAGGTTCCTTTCAGATGGGCTGAGGTAAGCATTAGGGACCATGACCGTAAGCCACTCCCCAACGCTTGTTGGTGTGTGGAGGAGGGGTGGTGTTGTGATGGTAGGATTGAATGGGTGGTGGGGTGGGACCCACCATGACCCTAAGTTACACCCCGATGTGTGTTGGTGTGTTGAGGGTGGGGGTGTATGGTTCCAATGGTAGGATTTGGTGGGGGAGAGGTATCAAAAATTGTAAACTCTAACATCCAATTTCCTGACCTGTATCACTTTGGTTGAAGAGCTATGTGTAGAACCCTAACTTTATTTTAAACAAAGTTTTTTGTTAATATATATATATATATATATATATACACACACACACACAGTGCTACTTCTGTCAGAATTAAGCACATTTTAATATGTTTATTTTTTTTTACATATTAAAGGATAACAGCCTATACTGCAAATTTCTTTACATGCATTGAACTAACAAGCAATTATGGCCCTTCATATTTGCAGGCACGGTTGTAGATTCAAAGACATGTGGCAGTTGTAAAAAAAATGCATCTAATCGATGCCAAATACCTCATCCAAATGTAACCTATTAAAGGAACGCTGAGCTCATTTCAACACCCCTCCGAGGTAAGATGGCTGTACTGCAGCAGCCAACCACTCATCCCCCATTTACACTTTCTCTGTTAACCCATTGTGTCTAGTGGTATCTGTTACCTATCAAGCATGAACTGTACTTACAGAAGACATTCCAGTGTGGACCAGTGGTTATACCCTTTCCCCACCTGAACATCCACCTACTCTACCTACCAGCTGATATTCCACCTCCACATTCCAACCAACCCCAATGTCCAGTGTTCCTGGCATCTATATATAGAGATATTTATTACTTTGCTCTAACACTGAGCATGGCTCAGTTACAGATCATTGGACGTCCAGCCACGAAGGTGAGAGGAATGATGTGCCTGTTTCAGTATATAGATGATATGAGCAACATACACTACGGTAGAAGTGGGAGTGGTATGCTGGTAAATGTGTTGTAAACCTGTAAGTCAGGTTGTGGGCTAATTGGAGCGGATGGGAGGGTATATGAAATGCTTGACAACCATGTGATGTCTTCTGTACTTACAAATGATGGTCGGTGTGGTGGGTTTTATGGTGGTCCACCATACAACAATGATCACCATTATCTTTTAAAACAAATGCTTTGAGAGGACAGTAGACACCACTGACTGCCTTTTTATTTATTTATTTATTAGGTTTTGTTTACAGGGTAAGCTGACTGACTCACCCACATCTGCTCTCTGTACTCACAGGCGAACTGGTTGTCTCTGGAGCATAGAATAAAATTCCAAACCTGCCTACTTGGAAAGAAGGCGCTTCTGGGCTCCACCCCCCCCCCGGCATTTCTAACCTCCTCTACCAAGCCAACCTAAAGTACGGAACCAGGAGTAAGGCGTTAGGAAAGCTTGCTGTCCCTTTCCACAGAACCACACATGGGCAGTGGGCCTTCGCGTATAGAGCCCTGCTATGGCTCAGTGAGTGCCTGGAAGTCTCACTAGGGACTACTAACTTGCCAGCCTTTAAGTCTGAACTTAAAAAAACACCTCCTCTCCAGGAATGCTTGTGATTGTTCTAGTGGCACCTAATATGGCTTTTGTCCCACGAAAACTCCTCTAAGATGTCTCTGCATTTGCCAACATCATCCATCCCAAAAATTCTCGCTCTAAGCAGCCTATACCATCCACCCCTCAACTCCCACCTCCCCCTGCACACCCCCATCAGCCCTCCACCTCCTTACCTGTCCTCACAAACCACACCCCATACCATCAGACCCCATTCCTCTCTCTCTCCTTCCCCTTAATCTCTTGCATTTCACCCAACACTTTGTACTCCCCTTTCTGTTGTCACCTACTCTCATGCCTTCTCTAACCTCCCTTACTGTTTACACATCCCACTGACCTCTTTTTCTGTTCTGACAGTCTTTCCATCAGACTTATCAACTTTCCCCTCACCTCTACCCCTCACCTCCTCACAGACCACACCTCATACCTCTAGATCCCCTCCTCTCCACTCCCCAATTTCTTATCACTCACTGCTTTTGCTCTCTACACCCCTTTTTTGCTGCCACCTACCCTCATGCTTTCTCCAACCTACCCCACTATTACTCATCCCACCCACCAACTTTCTGTTTGACAAAGTTTACTACCAGACTGCTAACCTTTCCGCTCACCTCCAACCCTCTCCTCCCGCCTGCTCCTGGTTCTACCTTGAACCCATCTACTCTGGGGACAGCCCCTTCAGTGGGTGGTAGTGGACCATCTCAACAGGGGGCCCTGAATGAGAACTCCACCGTGCAATGATCGTACCAACAGACTGAATCAATCTTGAGATAAGTGACCTCAAGTCCCAGTGAGAATACTAAGTCCAAGGTGTGGCCATGGCTGTGGGTTATAGAAGCAACAGCTTGTGTGAGGCCCAGTGAAATCATCGACTGTAGGAAGTCATGACCAAAATGTGAGAGTTTGTTGTTGACCCATGTGTTAAAGTCCCCTAGAATCAGCCATCGGGACTACTTCAACAGCCTGTCGGCAACGAAGTCTGCAACTTCCTGCAGGAATTCCCCCTCACGACCAGGAGGTCAGTACACAAGGAGGATTCTCCAGCCTGTACCTGGACCCCAGCATGCAGCCATGCATTCAAATGACGAAGTAGAACCCACTTGGTTCACGAAGAAGTTCAAGTCAGATCACCTCCTGGGAACCACCAACAGCTTAACCAAACAGTAATTCATTCTGAATGCACAAACTGAGGGTGCACATAGAAATACAAATAATTTACAGTGCTTTATTTGCTGACGCAGCCTGGGGTAGCTGAAGAAGGAAAAATGGGTTAAGCCCTTGCAAGTTACCATTGAACATTTCCCCCAAGAATCAGTACACCATACACAGTGCACTCACCCAAGCAAGGGGCCCACTGAGATAAATAAGTTACACAGGGTGCAAAATACTCTATAACTGGTACCAGTAGTAGAACTATAGATCTAAGTGTAAATACTACTACCAAATAGACTCTAGGTACTCAAAGAGTTATGTTAGAGTCCCAAATGCAGGCCTGGTTGTTACGTTGTCCGGGATCTTTTGATGATACACATGAGGAAACCTCAGCAAGTTTGCATTTTAACATAAAAACTGAACATAGAATTTGATATCAGATAAGGACCGCTTGGCCCACCCAGTCTGCCCATTTTCCCAACCTACTGTAATACCATAGACCCTACTTGATCTCTGGCTTAGCTCTTCCTTCCCTAATGACAAAGGCTCCTTTGTGCCTGTCCCATGCATTCTTGAATTCTGCCACAGTTTTGCCCCTACCACCTCCACTGGAAGACTGTCCCAGGCATCCACCACTCTCTCTGTGAAGAAGTACATCCTTAAGTTTCCCCTGAGTCTACTCTCTCCAGCTTCACAGCATGTCTCCTTGTTCTTCAGCATCTTTTTTTTCTGAAACATGCTTCCTTCTTGTACCATACTTATACTTATGAGGTATTTGAAAGTCCTATCATATCCCTACTTTCTTTTCTTTCCTCCAGGGTGTACATTTTATTTTATTTTATTTATTTATTTTAGTCTTTGGTAACTGGGTAAGGCCTACTAGACACAAGTGCCTGTTTTCAGAGGCAACCTGGGAGCACTGGGGAGGTTAAGTGACTTGCTCAGAGTCACACAGTATGCAAGTGGAGGTTGTGGGAATCAAACCCAGGTCTGCTGGATGTACCAAGTTCATTCACAGCTTGTTACTCTAACCTCTAGGTTATACTGCCAGCCCCAAAATCCTTGAGGTCCTTTAGTTTACCCTCTTATGGTATCTGGTGCAGACCCTGCACTTTGTCGGTTGAAAGAGTGCCTGACCATTGACAGTTTTAAAACTGAATTAAAAAACATATTTATTTGACTAAACACTCTCTAAGTTCAGCTAATTTTGCTGTAATTGTATTGTACTAATCTGTTTTAACTTTGTCTCTTTGATATGTGTGTGTTTGTACAGCGCTTTGGTTATGTAAAGCACTTTAAAAATAAAATTGATTTCATTTGATTTTTGTTGCACTCCTCTGGATTGCCTCTACTCTGTCTATGTTCTTCTGGAGATGTGGTCTCCAGAACTGGACACAGTACTCCAGCTACTGTCTCACAAATGATTGATACAGCGCTATCACCACCTCCCTTTTCTGCTGCTGATACCCCTCCCTATGCACCCTACATCCCAGTGGCTCGCCCCACAGCCTTGTCACACTGTTTAGCCACCTTTAGGTCATCAGATATGGTTACCTCCGGTCTCCTTCCTGTTTGGTGGTCATCAGGACCACTCCCTCCACCTTGTACTCCGCCCCTGGGGTTCCACAACTGAAGTGCATGATTTTGCACTTCTTCGCATTGAAACTTAGTTGCCGTATTCTTAACCACTCCTCAAGCTTTCCTAGATCCCTATTCATTTTTATGTTTGCTTGCACGCATGTGCAAGAAACGTAGTGCCATCAACCAAGTTTTCGGAGGTGTGGCACCCTGTCTTCCAATGCAGTCAGTGTGTTTGCAGGCATGGCCACAGTTCCCCAATGAATGCTGCAGTTGTCTATGACAGTAGTTGAAAATCCAGTACCATACAGTTCAAAGGGAGAGCTACGCTTCAGTGAGCAGTGATAAGATATCGCGTGCTCATGCGCTCTCCCCCCACACACACACTCACGCATATTGCGTGCTTATGCTTCGCCCCCCCATGCACACACTGTGTAGCCAACAGGGGTGCCCAATCCCCGTCAGCTATGCTGCGCTCCCCCCCAACAGAGTTCCAGGTGCAGCGCTGGAAGCCCACCCTAGCATGGCAGTAGTCTGTATGGCCGATGGTGGTGCCCAATCTCCCATCAGCTCCACTGTCCCTCCCAAGAGACTATCGGGTGCCACGCTGGGAGCCCACCCCAGCGTGGCAACAGTTCGAATGGCTGATGGGGTGCCCAGTCCCCAGTCGGCTCCACTGCCCCCCAAAACAGCCTTCCAGCTGCCACACTGAGAGTCCACCCCAGCATGGCAAATTGCCTGAGTCGTCCAAGAAAAAAAAAAACCTGAAAGAAAAAACCCTTCCCTCACTGACTGTCCTGACCTCGCTCCCCACCCATGCCCACCCTCTGCGCATCCTGCTCCCCCCCACACCTCACCCCATACTTACCTTTGGGCTGGTGCGATGATCTTCAGTGGACCGGGAACATGTCTGTACTCTTCAAAGCCGACCATGAACTGAGGAATTGCGGTAAGCTGTATAATGTAATAAATAGGGGTTTTCAACTTTAGGTCATATCTCCGGGCATTTTAGGAATTTTTTCACCAAATTTTCAACATGGGGTTTTGGGACCCCACCCATGAATTCTGTTACTGTCATTTTGTTAATCAGGCCTGAAAGGTGATTTTGCAGTCACTGCACAGAACCACCTTTTGGGGCCGATTTACGAAATGAAAGTGTCACAGTTCATGAGGTAGGCCCCCCAAAACCCTATGCTGAAACTTTGGTGAAAAAAATTCCCCAAAATGACTGTTTTATGAGCATATGTTGCGCTGTTCCTACTCACGCTCGTAAGTTTGCAAATTTTCAATATTTTCACTCCAGTTTTTCAACATTGCCATTTTACCACACCTCCCTATGAGCAGTATAGCTGTCATTTTTCACATCTCGCCCAAAACGTGTTTCTGCCCATGTAGCGCACAATGGCACAGTCGGTATGTGAAATCAATGTCCAGGACAGATTAAGAAAATCACAGTGACACTGTTCATGAGCAGAGGTGTTAAAATGGTTATGTTAAAAATTTGGTGAAAAAAGTCCAGAAAATGACTGTGTTACGAGTGACCATTGCACAGTTTACATGCACTCTCGTAAGTTCATGGATTTCTAATAGTTTCAGTCCAGATTTTCACCACTGGCATTTTTCCACACTTCCCCATGAACAGTACAGCTGTCATTTTTCACATCCTGTTCGAAATGCGTTTTCGCACCTGTGGTGTCAAATGGCGTAATCACTGTGCGAAATCAGCTTTCGGCTAACAAACTGATATTGACACTGTTTATAAGGTGGGGGTCACAAAAAAACATGTTGAAAATTTGGAGTGAAAATGCCAACGAATGCCTGAGACATTAGGGTTTCCAACCATAACGGCCCACCCTGTAGAGATTGACAGGCTTCAGGGGTGTGACTTGGGATTCTCACCTGTAATGCTCACACCATTCCACACCCTGCAGCCAGTGAGAGGCATCAAGGTGTGCCTTGGACTCTTCAGCACCCAAAGTTCACCCCATTCTCCTATACAGGACCCATCTCACCATATTTCCTAATGGAATGCAGTGAGCATAAGGGCCAAAGACCCCAAGGGACACCGTGACACTTGTCAGTGTCTGCAGGGTAGGATGTGGTGAAATGGAGTAGCCGTTATGCCTGATGACCCAAAGGCATACCCCAATGCCTGTCAGTCTCCGCAGGGTAGTGGTGGGGTTTGCTTCAGTTTAATACTTCACTGCCATTCCTACTATGCAGCTCTCTAACTCCTACACTACCAATGCCAATGCCAGCAAGCAAACATTCGGCATTAGAAACATAGAATTTGAATTTGATGGCAGATAAGGACAGCTGGGCCCACCCAGTCTGCCCATTTCCCTACCTAATGGATAAGCTGGAGATCCTAGTTAACCAGCAGCCTACTTCTTCCTACCCCCGCCCCCTAGAATTGCCTTATGACTGTCCCATGCATGCTTGAATTCCACCACTGTTTTTGACTCCACAACCTCCTCCGGAAGGCCGTTCCATGCATCCACAACCCTCTCTGAAAAAACTTTCTTAAATTACCTCTGAGCCGCCCCCTCTATCTTTAAATTGTGCCCCTTGTTCTTGCACACCTCTTTTTGAAAGATGCTACCCTCTTGGACTTTGTTGATTCCCTTGAGGTACTTGAAGTTTCTATCATGTCCCCCCTCTCCTCCTTTCCTCGAGGCTATACATATTAAGCTCTTAAGTCTCTCTTCATATGTCTTCACGTGCAGACCCTGCACCATTTTAGTGCCTCCTCTGGACAGCTTCCATCCTGTCTATGTCTTTGTGGAGATTGGGTCTCCAGAACTGCACATAGTACTCCAGATGGGGTCTCACCAGCTGTCTGTACAGAGGGATAATAACTTCCTGTTTTCTACTGGTGATGCCTCTCCCTATGCATCCCAGTATCCCCAGCCCTCCTTGCTGCCCTCTCACATTGCATGCTCACCTTTAGGTCATCTGATATGACAACCCCCAGGTCCCTTTCCATTTTTGTTGTTGTTAGTATCTCACCCCCATTGTGTACTCTTGCCCTGGGTTTTTGTTTCCCAGGTACATTACCTTGTACTTCTTAGCATTGAATCTAAGCTGCCATACATTTGACCATTCCTCTAACCTTGCCAAGTCCCTTCTCATCCTTTTCACCCCACCTTGTGCATCAAGTCTGTTGCAGATCTTTGTGTCATCTGCAAAGAGACATACTTTTCCTTCCAGTCCCTCTGCAATGTCGCTTATAAAGACATTGAAGAGGACTGGTCCTAATCCTGAACCCTGCGGTACCCCACTAGTAACCCCTTTCTTCAGCGTGGACTCCATTTACTATTACTCTCTGTGTCCTATTCTACAGCCAATTCTTTACCCAGGCTGTCATCTTGGGACCCACTCCCAGGCTGGCTAACTTGCATATTAATCTTTTGTGTGGGACTGTGTCAAATGCCTTGCTAAAGTCTAGGTAGGCCATGTCAACAGCCCCTCCCTGGTCTACTACTTTGGTCACCCTCGGTCAAAGAAATCTATCAGATTTATCTGGCATGACCTTCCCACTGTGAATCCATGCTGCCTTGGGTCCTGTGCCCCTCTGGCCTCTAGATACTCGACAATTCTTTCCTTCAGAAGTGATTCCATAATTTTCCCTACCACTGAGGTTAAACTAACAGGTCTGTAGTTTCCTGCTTCTGCCTTGCTCCCACTTTTGTGAAGGGGAATCACATCTGCCCTCCTCCAGTCCTCGGGTACCACCCCATTCTCCCATGATTTGTTAAAGAGAGTAGTCAGTGGTGTCACTAGTTCTACCCTTAGTTCTTTTAGATTTCTGGTATGAATCCCATCAGGCCCCATTGCTTTGTCCACCTTCAGTTTTAAGAGTTCTTTCAGAGCCCTTTCTTTTGTAAATGGGCTGGTATCAACTTCTGTATCCAGAGTGTTTCTACTGTTTGTTTTAGGTACCTCCCCCTCTTCCTTCGTAAATACTGAGCAAAAATATTTGTTTAGTATCTCTGCCTTTTCACAGTCACCCTCTGCCCACCCTCCTTCCCCTTTATTAAGCCTCACTATCCCTCCCTTGGTCTTCCTTCGCTCCCTGATGTACCTATAAAAGGTTTTATCCCTCTTCTTAACTGAGTTGGCTATCTTTTCCTCGGTTTAGGCCTTTGCGGGTCTGACTGTCTTCCCAGCTTCCTTTTGCTTTAACTGCTACAGTTCTCTGTCCTGCTCCTTCTGTGATTTCTTGTACTTCCTGAAGGCTTTCTTTTTCTCTTGAACCTTCACTGCCACTTCCTTTGAGAATCATAGTGGTTTCTTACATCATTTTGTTTTGTTTATTTGCTTCACACAAAGGCTTGTTACCTCTGTGATGGCAGTTTCTATTATTCCCCATTGTTTTTCCACCCCTCCTTCCTGCCCATTTGCTAGTGCATTCCTTAGGCACTCACCCATTTTGGCAAAGTCAGCCCTACTAAAGTCCAGTACTTTTGCCTTTGTATGGCTTGACTCTATTGCTGTGTTTATTGTAAGCCATACTGTTGATGGTAGCTGGTTCCCAGATGGCTACCCCCTTCCATCTGTGATCTCTCTTCATCTCCTTTTGAGAGAACCAGGTCTAAGTTGCTCCCTCTCAGTGGACTCCAATACTAGTTGTCTAATGCATGCCTCCTGTAGGGCATCTAGAATAACCCCACTTTTCGAAGTGGCTGCTGCAACTGCACTCCGTTAACATCTGGCATATTCAGATCACCCATCAGCAATATCTCCCCTTTTTCTGCCATTCTAAGTATACTTTCTATCATTTCCTTGTCCATTTCCTCCCCCTGAGAAGGGGGTCTGTATACAACCCCTGTGCAGATTGTGGTGCCATTGCCGGTCTCCAAATTTACCCACAGTGCTTCTTCTTCTCCCTGTTTTCCCTCTTGTTCTGTTGCTTTGATTTCTTCCTTTATGTGAAGAGCTACTCCTCCTCCTCTTTTACCCTCCCTGTCACTCCCGTAGATAGTGTATCCTGGTATGTTTACATCCCAGTCATGGTTTTTGTGTACTATGTTTCTGTGACTGCCATGATATCCAGATGTTCCTCCTCCATCAAGGCCACTAATTCAGGAAGCTTGTTACTCAAACTACGGGCATTGGTACTCATTGCTCTTCATTTTTTGATGGCTTTACCTTCTTTTGCAGCATCCCCCACTGACCTTTCTACCTCGGTCTTTTTCTCATTTAATATCCTGTTTTGTAGGGAGAGGCTGGTATTTTCCTGCTGCTTATCAGTGCCTCCCCCCTTGACTAGTTTAAAAGCTTGCCAATGAAGCATTTAAACTGATTGCTCAAAGACTTGTTCCTTCCTGGACAGATGCAGACCATCCTGCCAGTATGGGCTGGTGTCCCTCCAGGTGGAACCCCAGTCCCCAATGAAGCCAAACCCCTGTGCTCCACACCATTTTTTCAACCATTCATTAAATTGCATGGTGCTAAGTACCCTCGACTCACTCATGCCATTGACAGGCAGCACCTCAGAGAAGGATACTGTGTGTGCTACTTGTCTTAGGCCCTTCCCCAATTCTACAAAGTCCTTCTGCACTGCTCTAATCTCATGATGAGCCAAGTCATTTTCCCTAGGTGGACAATGACATCCAGCTCAGACTTCTGTGTAGCTGTTCTCATGATCCTGAGGATGCGCTTCCTGTCCCTCCAAGCCATGGCACCAGGCAGGCACCTTACTTCAGTTTTCCCTGCTCCCCCCAGTTCTATCCCCCTAATAACTGAGTCCCCCACCAGGAGCTGCTTCCTTTCCTTGTGGTGTCCTCTGCCTCCTTCCTGTGGGCCTCCCTTGTGACAGTTGTCCTCAGCCTCCTTAGTCTACTCTGTGGGTGCATCCATAGGGGAGCTATGCTCTCCGAATGGTGTATGGATTGTGGAGTGGAACAACTGATTGGGTGTGCCTCTGTTCCACCATCCTCACCCTCCCTGAGCCCACTGTAGTCCAACTGCTGTGCTTTCTTTGCAATCTCTGAGGTAGTGGTGGTGGCTCCGGTGCTCCCTGGATGGGGGAGGTTCCCTTCCTACCGTCCAGTGTGGCCTGGGGGAAGGTTCCCTTACTACTGTCCAGAATGGCCTGAAGATGGGCAACTTTCTCCCTCAGGGCAGAGAGTTGTCTGCAAATAGGGCAGCATCTCAGCCTCCAGAAAGACTCCTGGAAGACTGCTGCCCCACAGCCATTACATTGCACTACTCCCCACATGTTTATCTACTTTTTTGTGTGTGTGTGTGTGTGTGTGTGTGTGATTGGTTTGTTATGTAGAAATATATATATTATACAATGTGTATGCTTATATTGTCAGTGCAGTGTGCTAGAGAGGATATGACAGTGATATGCACCTTGCACTCTTGAGGAAATGTTGTCAGAACCCCAGGTACAAAGGAACTATTTCCAGGGGTGGGTGGGGTGAGGATGGGAAGGGGTTGGGCCTAAACTGTGCCCTCACAAAACAATCAGCTAAAAGCTGTGACCCACCCCCTGCGATGAGTGCCTTCCTGTCAGCAAGATGCCCTACACAACAATTTGACAGAGAAAATACCCTGCTAATCAAACAGAGAGAAAAATCCAGACATCCAAGTCAGACACAGGTAAACCTCCCCAGCCCCAAAACAGCCTGGTGGTTTGTGCTCTGAAAGCAGTCAGCCCCAAAATAAGTCAGTTGTGCTTTAAACTCTTCCTGCACTGAAAATCTTAAGAATTGTAACAAACTTAAAGCTAGATCCACCTCCCTCTGTTGCTTGAAAGACTGTCTTTTCCTGATAATTCTAAGTTCCTTATTTCACCTTTCAGTTAGAAGTAGCCTCCACCTGCAGAATATCTGCTACAAACCAAAGACAATTGTAAGGTTCACCTCCCCTCTGTTGTGAACACAAAGTGCAATATAGAATTTCTCACACAGCTCACAGCTGAATAAAGAAGTAGCGTCCTTCCAGGTCAAGAAGATGTGCTTTGTGTCTCTAAATATTGCAGCCACCAGTAACTTATAGTAATCTGATCTAGCTTGGATATCTCCAGCCAGGGCAATTTGTTGACAATGGTTGTGATGCACCCTTTCCTGTTCCAATGCAACACTTTGTGGTCTGAAAACAATGAGGCGAACAATTTCCCTGCACCTGAGGCTGTCTGTGTTTCAATTCACACTGCAGGTTTTGCTATGATAACTCCTTAGCCACAGTAACTTATTTGACAAATGCTTGTTTCTGTAGCACTCCACATTTTCAATGGGAATTCATAACTACTGGGTAACATGCAGTCTTACTAGGGGAAATGACACAGTCAAAAGCTTTAGAATTCTGGGCATATAAGGATTCTGAGCAGCAGCAACCCCCCAGTCTCAGCAGTGCCATAACAGGGGAAAGACCTATCAAGCTTCTCTGAAGAAACGTTTAGCTGTTTTCAGCTTGGGGCTGCAATTCTGCATAGCAGATTGCGGCTGTCTGGTGACAGGGAGCACCCTTAAATTTAAATCATGCCTGTTAAGTTGCAGCTTTTAAATTGAATAACCTGCTTGATTTTCCCCATTTTCCAGTGTCTAGGTTGGGGTCACATCTGCCTTTTTTTTTATTTAATTTAAAACATTTGGTGACCGGGAAAGGCACACTGAACCGAGGCTCGTTTCCAGGTGCGACCCCGGGGAGGGGTAACACGGGATAAAATACACTTTCAGATTAACACAGTATACAGAGTAATACATAAATCACATAGAAATCAGCACTCGCGCAGGAGGCTTAGTAGTACAAATAGAATATAGATTACATGGTGTCACACACATAATACTGTGAAAATAGCAAACGTAATATGCAACTTAGGTAGCTAGGACACATAAGGGAATGGATATGGGCAAATAGGGTGGAATAGACAGGGAGCAGTTATGTGCAAGGGTGAGTTGCAGCTATACTAAGTTAGATTGTGGGAGCAAGTGAGGTACGGAAAAAGGCGTAGCTGAGATTTGACAATAGGATGAGAAGGAGAGTTACAAAGGTGAGGGGTTTGAGAGTTCCACAGAGATGGAAGGTGGTAGCTAAAGGCACATTTGCCAAAGTTAGAAGTAGGGGTAGTGAGTGAGAAGGTATGCGAGTCTCTAGAGCGTACGGAGTGGGTTGAGGTAGGGGCAGGTGAAAGGAGGGAAGAGATATATGAGTGGAGCAGGTTGAACCAGAATTTAGAGCTGAAGAATATAGAGTGGGTGAGTCGTCTGTGTGAGAGGGGAGGGAGATCCAGGAAATAGAGAAGGGAACAGTGGTGTGTCCTGTAGGGAGAGTTGGACGTGAAGTGACAAAAGACATAAAAAAGGGAGTCGAGTCAAGAGAGGGAGGTGGAGGAGGCAGTGCAATAAACAAAGTCAGCATAAACAATGAGTGGCATGATCATGTTGGTCAGAAGTTCACGACATACAGGGAGCGGGAGAGAGTCTCTGTTTCAGTAGAGTACTCCCAACTTAGGGTGTAGTTTGATATATTGTAATCAGTGTGGATTTTGAATGGTCTCTGAGTAAAAAAAAAAAAAAAGTGCCACAGGTAAGTGTTATTTTCTTCCTTGTAGTGTGAATATTAAGGTTAGAGCTCCTGGGGGAGGTCCCTATTGTCTGTTTGGGTGTTGGTCCCTAAAATTTCTCCCTCCCTCAATGTTGGGTTACCTTTTATTAAATTCTAACATTTGCCTATGTGTTTTTTCTTTACTGAGGGAATTGCTCTTTTAAGAGGCATTTCCCTTTTAAATACTGTCAGCAGCATAGCCCTGCTCTAGGCTATTGCTCTGCATAACAATTTTTTATCTTTCTTTTGACAGGGGCATATTTTCTCAGTGCTGAGGTACTTTTTTTAGTTTGGTTTGCATTGATTTACTGAGGATTTGCCTCTGTGGGCAGGATTTTCTGCTCCTCAGGGCTGTCAGCATTTTCCACTAGTCCAGCTGAGTGTTTTCCTTTTTCAAGTGGGTGCATGCCTCTCATTTCAAATCTTATCAGTGCACCTCCATGTGCCTTTAGCTACCAAAAAACAAATCAATGCTCCACAGATGCTCCAGTGAAATATTTCTTTAAATCCAAGTCATGAAGCAGCAAGAATTGAGCCGCACGTCCATCTGAGCTGTAGAAAACTCACGCACTTTCTCACATGTACATCATGTCATTGTGAGGACATCCTCATATCGAGAAGGGGTCTCAATATGACAATGTCCTGCACAGTGACATGATGTACTGTACATGTGAGAGAGTGCGTGAGTTTTCTACAGCTCAGATAGACGTGCGGCTCAATTCTTGCTGCTTCATGACTTGGATTTAAAGAAATATTTCACAGGAGCATCTATGGAACATTGATTTGTATTTTTGCTAACTCTACAGAGGTAGACTAATTTTTCTTATATTAGCCCATATATAATCACATAGCTTAAGGAGCTCTTAATATTATTTTAAGGCTAAGCATAATCAGGGCTACTATTTGGCACCATGGCTTATTGGAGACCATTAACATTTAAAAGATGTCAGACCTGCCAGAGTGTAATAAGACCCTCACTCATGGGTTCCTATCGACCTTATTGTATTACTCAGCATAATATATCTCTTACAGTTCCCCTCTAGCCGACCCTCCAAGCTGATGGGGGCACCGAGTCCTTCAGCTGTCAGTGGCAATGTAGAATTGTGTAAATCCTTTTGTTGCTCTTGGGAGAGGTTCTGAGCCCTGATATTCTGCAGGACATCCCCTGAGACACACCCAACCCCAACCCGGGCACCTCAAGTCAGGGAGCCCCACACAGGCATGTCCAGGTGCATCGCAGTCAGACGGGCTGCAGATACAGATATGTAGGCAGACCCCAACCCTGACTATTTAGAGGGTCAGGAAGAAGATGCTGGGTGTCTCAGAGAAAATCCTGACCCTATGAAACTACTTTATGATGAGGAGGACTACCCTTCTGAGGAGGAGGAGAAGGAAGAAGGGGAGTGCATGGAGCCTAAGAGGAGGATTCCCATCCATCCCCTGTTTAATACCAAGTTCTTCTCCTTCATGAAAGCTGAGACATGTAGGTCTTTACACCTTTAAGGAGGCGCAATCCACAGAGACAGTAGATGTCAATCTTATTCAGTCTACATCATACTCAGCTCTAAAGCGTTTCCCAAGCTTTAGTCACTGTGGCCAAATTGTTGAACAAAAGAAAGTCTCTGCTAAAGCCAAAAGCTCATTGTTTTCCCTTTTTGGAGGAAAACATTTGCAGGTGGGAGGCCCCCCCCGGCAGATAAAGCAGTGCATAATGCTGTTAAGCACACCACTGTCTCTCCTGAGAGGTCAGTGGCATTAACGGACTCACATGACAAACAAGTGGATGTCACATGTAGAAGGGATTTTACTTCCAATGGCGCAAACCTTTGCACCTCCTATACCTTGTTTATTGTTGCCAGGGTTTGGGATCTGTGGGTTACCACCCTAACTGGCTTCATGCCCCCTGATTTAGAGAAAGCAAGCATTTTACAATTGGTTGCCATGGCCTCTGCTTTTCTAGGTGATTCCACGGTGAAGAACCTGTGCATGTCTGCTCGCTCTGCCAATAACATTGTGTCTGCCATGCAAGCTGCATGGTTTAGGCATTTGCTGGTCAAGGTTCAAAGACTAAGCTGTTTAATCTCCCTTTTGAGGCAGATTTTTTGTTTGGTTCGGTTCTGGCCTGGATGATATTTTAAAGGATATCCAGGATAAGAAGGGTACCTTCCAATGTCTAAACAACAGTGTAAGGCCTCATCAACCCCTAGAGGTCAAGAAAGTGGCCACCGCAGACAGTTTTGAGGAGGGTTCCATCCCTTTTAGAACTTTGGTAACCAGAGAGATAGAGGAGCCTACTCAGGTAACAAGGGCTATGGTAACAGAGGAGTACTTGCCAGATGTTGTACTGGAGGTCCAGGACAAAAAAACTTGTGCCTTGCAATAAAGGTACATGGGCCCATCTCTGTCCCCCTTCCCTTGGTGGAAGACTGCATGATTTCTACTTAAGATGGGCCCAGATAACTTCAGATGTCAGGATTTTTGGAATTATAGCCTTGGGCTATGTGATAGAATTTTCAACAGTCCCCTCAAGGGGTGTTTTCTGCCATCCCTGGTTCCCATGGATCCTGTATAGAGACATGTGGTATCAGAGACCCCAACCCACTTCACTCAAATTGGAGCAATTGTTCTGGTTCCTCCAAGCAAGCAAAGTCAGGTATTCTACTCTATCTATTCCGTAGTACCCAAAAGGTATATGGGTTTCAAGCCCATTCTGGATCTGAAGCATCTGAACAAGTTCATGTGCCACGTGACCTCCAAGATGGAGTCCCTGAGGTCAATCTCCTCAGCTGTTCAGCCTGGAGATTTCCTAGCTTCCATCGATATGATGAATGCGTACCTTCACATTCCCATCCATCAGTCTCATCAGAAGTATCTCACATTCTTGCTACTGGGCCAACATGTCCTGTACAGGGCACTTCTCTTTGGCGTTGCAACAGCCCCCAGGGTCTTCTTGAAGGTGCTATAGTCCTGGTGGCTCAACTTTGGCAAGAGGGGCATCATGTCTATCCTTATCTGGATGATCTGCTTATTCAAGCACCAGCAGTGGCCTTGGCAAGCAGATTGGTGCTCAGGACCCTGGAGATGCTCAAGTTCCAGGGCAGAGTGGTGAACTGAGAGAAAAGCTCTCTTGAACTGTCTCAAACCCTGGAATACCTGGGAGCAGTATTTAAGATGGGACAAGGGAAGGTTTTCCTTTTGCCATCCTGAAAGAAGACTGTACTGAAGGAAGTTCAGTGGCTCGGGGCTCAGTAATAAGCTTCAGCCCTCTGCCTGCTGTGAATCCTAGGCCTCTTGATGGCAGCGACAAACCTAGTTCCATGGGTTGGTTTTCACATGCAGCCCCTACAAATGGGGTCGCTGTTGACCTGCAATCCAACCTCAGAGAATTATCAGGCCAAGATTCCCCTCTCTCCACAGCTGTGGCACCCCCTGAGTTGGTGGGTGAGTTAGCAGAATCTGAGCATTGGGTTTCGCTTGGAGCTACATAAATGCATAGATACATAGATGTTGTCAGCAGAAAAGGGCCTCCGACCCACCTAGTCCGTCCATGAATGCAAGTAACTGTGCTTCTTTAAGCTTCCTTGGAACTAGATTGTCCACTTCCTCCAGAACTGATCCTGATAACAAATGCCAGCCTGTACAGTCGTGAACCAACTATTCACTCGGGGAACTTGGTCAGTGCAGGAACAACATGTCCACATAAACATTCTGGAGATGAAGGTGGTTTGTCTCACTCTTCTTTGATTTTAAAGTCTGCTGCAGACAAATGTAGTAAAAAAGAGGTCAGACAGTGCCATCACAGTGATGTACATAAACAATCAAGGTGGCACAAAATGCAGGGAGATGCTCCAAGAAGCCTCCAATATCCTCCTGTGGGCAGATGAGAATCTTTTCCCTCTGTCAACAGTACACGTGGCAGGGGAGTTAAATATTCAGGCCGGCTGGCTAAGTCACAAAAATGTTCACGCAGGGCAGTGGATGTTGAACCCGGATGTGTTCGACCTCCTGTGTCAAAGGTTCAGTTGGCTTCAGATTGATCTTTTCACCTCCAGCCACAATGCTCAGTCTCCAAGGTTTTTCAGCAATTACTGGTGTCCATAGTTGGAAGCAGTGGTGTTTGATTCAGGAGTGGAGCTTTGACAGGGTAGATTTTTCCTCCTCTGCCTCTACTCCCCAAGGTCATAACAAAAAATAAGACACTCAAGAGGAAGCTTCCTTCTATTAGCTCCAGATTGGCCCAGAAGAAAGTGGTTCTCGGACTTAGTGAACCTAGCTCAGTAAGTTCCATTTTACCTTCCAGTACAAGGAGACCTCTCTCAGGGCCACATTCTGCACCCAAATCCAGGAGTGATGCAGCTCTTGGTCTGGCTTCTGAAAGGAGGAGACTCCTAATACTAGGTTTCTCTAAGAAAGTAGTAGATACTATGATGGCTGCCAGGAAAATGTCCACTTCTGCAGCTTATGCCCGTGTATGGACCACCTTTTCAGCTTGGGCCAGGGAAAAGGATCTTCAGCCTTTCAAGGCCTCAGTCCTGCAGATTTTGTATTTCCTGCAGGAAGGCATGGAGATGGGTTTGGCTTTGAGCAGTCTGAAGGTCAGGCTTCGGCCCTTGCAGCATCTTTGGATATGTCCTAAGGGACTAATAGAGAGGTTATTCATTTTCTGCGTGCTGTTAGCAGGAACCAACCTATGTTCCAATCCCCAGTTCCTCCATGGGATCTGAATCTGGTCCTAAATGCTTTCTGTAAAGAGTCTTTTGAACCACTGTTATCTGTTCCACTGTCTTACAAGGTATGTTTTTGATTGCTATGTTCTCAGCCAGGAGGACTTGTGAGCTCCAGGCCTTGTCCCACAAAGAGCCATGCCTTGTAATGGATAAGGACATCGTGGTGCTCAGAACAGTTCCATCCTTCATCCCAAAATTACCCACGGCTTTCCATGTGAACCAGGAAATATGTCTTTCATCTTTCTGTCCACAGCTGTCTCACCCAAAGGAGAAGGGTTGGATTTGTGATGAGTCATTAGGATATACCTTAAACAGACAGCTGAGTTCTGGAAATTAGATAGCCTGTTTGTCCTTTTGTGAGTAGTGAATCAGGGTCAAAAAGCCTCCAAGTCCACTCTAGCTATGTGGGTGAGGGTGAGGGCCTGGCCTGCATTGCCAAGGCTTATGGTGCAGAAAAGAAGAGGTCTCCGGCCCTCATCAAGGCTCACTCTACCAGGGCTATGGCTACATCCTGCATGGAGAGAGGAGAAGCATCTGTTTAAAGTTATGCAGGGCAGCTATGTGGTCTTTTGTCCACACTTTCACCAAACACTACAAACTGGACATTCAAAGTTCTGCTGATGCAGCTTTCAGTTGCAGAGTGTTGCAGGCAGCAGTTCACAAGTAAACTTACAGTACATGTTTTGACATATGGGATAATATTCTCCTCCCTCTCAGTTGTTCTGGATATTGCTTATTAGAACCCAGTAGTTATGAATATCCATAGACAATGTGGAGCTCTACAGAAAGAAAAAATGTATTAATTCTTACCATAATCTCCTTTTTCTGTTAGCTCCAACACTGAACTACAGCAGTTGTGACTTTGTCATTTTTTTATGTGACCAGCATCCTGAACTAGAGTTTAAATTGTGTAATTGTTGTTACACCTCAGGGACACAAAGAACTTTACAAGTCATTTCCCGGACTTCCGGTGATGTCACCTCCCTGATGGCCACCTGAGGAGAGAGCTCCACACCCGACCTAATAATACATAGATACATAGACCGTGTCGGCAGATAAGGGCCTATGGCCCACCTAGTCTGCCCATTTGAGTTTGTAACTTCAGTTTATGTTTTTCTAGAACTCTGTTGCCCCTTACCCCTGACCTCCAGAATTCCTTTATGTCTATCCCATGCATTCTTAAATCCCGTGATTGTTTCAGCCCCCACCACTTCCTCAGGCAGGGTGTTCCACTTGTCCACCACCCATTCTGTGAAGAAATTCTTCCTCACATTTCCTCTGAATCGTCCTCCCTCCAACTTCATCCCATGCCCTCTAGTCCTGGAACATCTTTTTCACTTAAAAATAATGTATTCTTGCACCCTGTTCCTCCCTGTAAAATACTAGTATGTCTCTATCATGTCCCCTCTCTCCCTCCTCTCCTCCAGGGAGTACATATTGAATTCCTTCAACCTGTCCTCACAGGACTTGTGATGTAATCCATGTACCATCTTTGTTGCCCTCCTCTGAACCTTCTCTACTCTGTCTATGTCCTTATGTAGGTAAGGTCTCCAGAACTGTACACTGTACTCTAGGTGGGGCCTCACTAGTGTCTTGTATAGTGGAATCATGACCTCCCTTTTCCTGCTGGTGATGCCCTGCCTATACACCCCAGCATCCTATTTGCTTTACCTGCTGCCTTGTCACACTGCTTTCCACCTTGAGGTCATCAGAGATGATAACCCCAAGATCCCTTTCCTGCTTGGTGCATGCTATATCCCCCTCCCAACTGATATATTGTGCCAGGGTTTTTGTGCTCCATATGCATTATCTTGCACTTCTTTGTATTGAATTTCAACTGCCAAACCCCTGACCATTCTTCAAGTTTCTGCAGGTCCCTTCTCATTCTGTCTACACCCTCTGGTGTGTCTACTCTGTTACAGAGCTTTGTGTCACCAGTGAACAGTGAAATTCTGCCTTCTAGGTCCTGCACAATGTCACTGATGAAGATATTGAATCGGACCGGTCGCAGCACTGATCCCTGTGGTACCCCACTGGTCACTCTTTCCTCTGTGGAGTGACAGTAATTTACCACCACCCTCTGTGTCCTGCCGCCCAGCCAGTTACCTACCCACCAAACTACTGTCCTGCCCACACCCATATTCCTTAGTTTGTGTAATAGTCTTCTAGGTGGCACAGTGTCAAAGGCCTTGCTGAAGTCCAGATAGGCCATGTCCACTGCCCTCCCCTGATCTACCTCCCTAGTCACCCAGTCAAAAAATTCAACAAGGTTGGTCTGACATGACCGCCCCCTGGTGAAACCATGATGCCTTGGATCCTGCAGTCCATTGACAACCAGATGTTCCACCAATCTCTCCTTCAGTAGTGCTTCCATGATCTTCTCCACTATCGAGGTGAGGCTGACTGGTCTGTAGTTCCCCACTTCCTCTTTGTTCCCACTTTTGTGTAAGGGGACTACATCTGCTGTCCTCCAGTCTTTGGGTACCTCCCCTGTTTCCAGTGATCGGCTAAACAGGATAGCCAGAGGTTCAGCCACCACCTCTCTGAGTTCTTTAAAGACCCTGGGGTGCACCCCATCTGGCCCCATTGCTTTAGCAACTCTTATTACTTCCAGTTCCTTCAGGACCCTTTCTCGTGTAAACGGACTTGTGCCCATTTCTGCACCATTCTCACCCTTGTACTCCCTTCAGACCCATTGCCCTCCCTTCCTCAGTAAAAGACTGAGCAGAAATACCTATTCAGTATGTCAGCTTTACTGTTGTCATCCTCCACGTGGCCTCCATCCTCCCTTCTGTCTTACTATCCCTCCTTTGCCTTTCTTTTTCACTTATGTACCTGTAAAGGTTTCGCCCCTCTACCCACTGATTTTGCAATGTGCTCTTCTGTCTGAGCTTTGGCTTCCCTTACTGACCTCCCTGCCTCCTTTGCTTCTCTTGGTACTTCTCCATCCCCTTCTGCCTGTGTCTTTTTGTATTGCCTGAATGCAATCTTTTGGCTTTCCTTTTTTGCTACCTCTTTGGAAAACCATAATGATCTCCTCTTCCTTTTCCTCTTGCTAACCTGCTTAATGCACAATTCTGTTGCTCTTGTAATCCCCATTTTAAATACAGCCCACTGTTCCTCAACCCCTGATTTCTGCCCCATTCCCCTTAATGCCTCTTTCAAGTATCTCCCCATTTTCCCAAAGTCTGCTCCCCTAAAATCCAGGATATGTGTTTTTGTGTGGTTTGGTTCTTCTCCTTCTGTGATTTCAACCCACAATAACTGGTGGTCACTGTTCCCCAGGTGCTCCCCCACTGTTACCCCCATCACACTGTCCCTGTTTGTGAGCACAAGGTCCAGTATTGCCTTCTGCCGAGTTGGTTCCATAACCAGTTGCTTGAGGAAGGCACCCTGAAGGGAGTCCAGGATAAATCTGCTCCTAGTTGATGCTGCTGCTGGGATGCTCCAGTCCTTGTTTGGAATATTGAAGTCTCCAACCAGTACTACCTCACTTTTGTCTGCCATCCTTTGAATGGCTAGCATCAGCTCCCTATCTGTTTCTTCCTCCTGGGCTGGTGGTCTATAGACCACACCTGTGCGGATGGCTGGCCCCATTTTCCTTTCCAGCTTAACCCACAGTATCTCTCCCCCATTTTGTTCCTCTTGGATCTCTGTGGCCCTTATGCTATTTTTCACATACAGTGCCACTCCTCCTCCCTTTCTACCTGCCCGGTCTCTTCTGAATATGTTGCAGCCAGGAATGGCCATCTCCCAGTCATGGTTATCATTACACCAGGTTTCTGTGATGGCCACAATGTCCAGGTCTGACTGCACCATGACAGCCTCCAGATCTTCCATCTTGTTGCTAAGGCTCCTGGCATTGGCACACATGGCTTTCCATGATTTGACCTCCCTAGACTGTTTAGCTGTTCTACTCCAGTCCCTTCCCTGGTTGTCCTTTATCCTTGGTTCTCCTTGCTGTCTGCGCTTCTGCTGATTTCTGTCCCTTTTCTGCCTATCCACCTCTTGGGCACTAATCTCCATCTTTTGCACACTGCTTTGTTGAGATATCCACTCCTCCGGTTCACTGGTTCCACTGCTAACTGTGGGGGGTGAGCAAGTAGGTACAAGCACCTAGATAAGTACACAGATAACACAGATAACATAGATAACAAATAACAGTTTACTTCAACTACCTCTGACAAACACACTAGCTCTTTTTGTTACCCTAAATTGAAGGTCCCAGTACAAAATTTCTAGTTCTTAGTCCCAGTAGAGAAGTTTTAGTTATACCAGTAGCTCCTTCCTCCTGGTGTTCTGTCTGTTCTCTGGCAGAAGCTATCTAGGGCAGTGCTTAAATCTGGTTTTAACCTGGCTCCTTCTAGCTAAACCACTCTCCCTACTTCGCAAATCTTTCTACACTTAGTTAATTTCACAGATAAACAATTCCAAACTGACAGCTGTGACAAGCACCTAGATAAGTACACAGATAACACAGATAACAGACAACATTTTACTTCAACTACCTCTGACATACACACTAACTCTTTTTTTTTTACCCTAAATTGAAGGTCCCAGTGCAAGATTTCTAGTTCTTAGTTCCAGTAGAGAAGTTTTAGTTATACCAATAGCTCCTTCCTCTTGGTGTTCTGTCTGTACTCTCAGAGGAATGCAGATTATTATGCAGGGATGTATGAATTATACTCTGAGGATGGGATAATCTTCAGAAAAAAAGAATGGAAAAAAGATGACAAACAGAGCATCACTTAATGTAGCCATATGATGTAATGTGCATGTTCTTGTAAATTAATCATTTTTTTTATCCTTCTGCTGTATTCATGCCCCAGTTGGCTTTAGGGTTCTTAACTAAATGATCCAATACAGTTCACAACATGTCATTTTGTGAACACTATAGGATCACTTATCTAAAAATCCTAAAGACATTTGGCATGAATACATATACAGTAGCAGAGGAATCAAAGACTTTATCTGCATTTTACAAAGAACATGCAAAATTATTCATATGGCTGTATTACGTCTTGCTTTGTTATACATCTTCTATTCATGTGTGTACAGTACATTGATTGTCATTTTCTATTCCCCCTCTTTTTTGAAGGCAATGCCATTTCCTCAGGATGTTAATTCACTCACACCCAAGTCACAGTCTGCATGCTTGCAGAAATTACAGTTTCTGGTACTTATCATTCAAAAACCCTTTTCTTTCCCTAAGTTTCCCAATGCAAACCTGTAAATTTTCGTCAACCTCCTTGCCTGATGAAATGCTGACTGTTCAGCTGAAAGCATATTTTCCCTGCTATGTTTACTTATTCTTTTTATGTTGGCTTGCTGCACTTGCACGCAAGTCAACATCTAGCAGTACTGCGGCTTTGGAGGAGCGGCCGCTGTTGGGCAAATGCAGGGCACGCATCAGTAGGTGCGTCCCTCATTCCCCAATAAGCAGCACCACACCATGCATGCTAATGTGGTGAGCACATCTAAGGAAAGGTCCACTGTAATCCGAGCAAAGCTCGTCAGATGCAGTGGACCCTTCCTGTGTGCTCGCCACATTAGCAGCATAGCGGGTGGCCACCCAACGGCCAACCTCAGGGTGCGCATCCTAAGCCGGGCTTACTGTGGCTACAAATTTGCAGACAGTGAAGCCCACTCCCCATCGGCATACAGCAGCCCTGCCCCATTTCCTATATCCCGAGGGGGTGCCCAATCCCCCTCGGTTCTTGCCCCTCCACTTTCATTGTGTGCTGACGGGGGAGCCCACTCCCCGTCAGCATAAATCAGCCCCCTGCATTTCTTATATGCCAAGGGGGTGCCCAATCCCCTTCAGCTCTTGCCTCTCCCCAGCTGTCATTGTGTGGTGACGGGGGTGCCCAATCCCTGCCGGAATAAATTCACCCCAAGCTCTATTGTCTGCTTGACGAGGGTGCTTGACCCCCTACGGCTGCAGCAACCCCCAACAGTTAGGGCGCATGCTGGGAGCCCACCCCAGCATGCCAAGTCCCCTAAAAAAACTACCTGCAATGTTCATTTTTTTCTTCCTGTAACAAAAAATGGTCCCTCGTAGTCTCCTGCCCCCACCCACACCCATCCACTGCGCACCCTGCCTCCCCCACACCCCACACCCCTCACCCCATACTTACCTCTGAGTCCAAGGCCGACAGTCTTCGCTGGACTGGGAACACGCCTGCACTCTTCAAAACTGACCATTAACTGAGGAAATGCTGGTTAGCTGTATAATGGAATGAATAGGTTTTTCAACTTTGCTGCATATCTCGGGCATTTGTTGGAATTTTGGCGCAAATTTTCAACATGGGGTTTTGACCCCTTCTCATGAATTCTATCACTGTCATGGCGTTAATCAGCCTCAAAGGTGATTTCGCAGTCACTGTGTGAAATCACCTTCGGGGACCCATTAACGAAATAACAGTGCCAGTGTTCATGAGGTGGCCTCTCAAAACCCTATGTTCCAAATTTGGTGGAAAAAATCCAACAAATGCCTGTTTTACGAGTGTGCATTGCGCAGTTGCTATGCAGGCTCGTAACCGATGAATTCACAATATTTTAACACCAGATTTTCAGCATTGTCATTTTTGTACACCTTGTGAACAGTACAGCTGTCATTTTCCACATCCTGCCTGAAATGTGTTTCCGCACTTCCTGCACGCAATAGCGCAGTCGCTGTGGGAAATCAGTGTTTGAGCCAGATTATGAAAATGACAGTTACACAGTTCATGAGCAGAGGTCCTAAAATGCCTATGTTGAAAATTTGGTGATGATTCTCCATAAAATGACTGTGTTATGAGCATGCGTTGGCAGATTGCATGCACACTCATACCATCGTGTATTTCTGATATTTTCACTCTGGATTTTCACCATTGCCATTTTTCTACACCTCTAGATGAAAAGTACAGCTGTCATTTCACATATCCTGCCAAAAATGTGTTTTCGTACTTCCGGCGCAGAATAGCGTGGTCGCTGTGCTAAATCACTTCTTGGGACACTTTGAGGAAATAGCAGTGACACTGTACATGAGCAGAGGTGCTAAAATGCCTATGTTGAAAATTTGGTGCCGAACGCCCATAAAATGGCAGTGTTGCAAGCGTGCAGTGCATATTTCCCATGCACCCTTGTTACTTCGCAAATTTGCTATATTTACAAGCCACATTTTCAACACTGGCATTTTTTTACGCCTCCTTATGAACTGTACAGCTGTCATTTTTCACATCCTGCCCAAAATTTTTTCCCGCACTGCACTACCAAACACCCAAAGGGACACCCCAATGCCTGTCAGTCTCTGCAGGGTGGGGGTGGGTTGGCATCAGTTCAATATTTCACTGCCATACCTATTATGCATCTCTCTAACTCCTGCACTACCAATGCCAATGCCAGCAAGACAACATTCGGCATTGATAAATGCTTGTTTAAACCTACCAGCACCGATAGGGGCATCCATGCAGGCTACCATAAACTACCCAATGAATGGTAAACTATTAATCTGCATCTGTTAACTTTTGTAATTCTCCACAGCTGCATGTTTTTGTTTTATTTGGAAGGTCATGTGAGAGTAGTGGAGGAATGTGGATAAAAAGAAAGGGGCATGGCTCCATTCAGTCAGTTTTGGTCCATATTAAAAAAGGGAATCCTATTTAGGACCCAGATCAAGACTTTGTGTCTTAGATGTTGTTTAGGCTATGCATAAGCTGGTTCAGTGGCAGTCAGTTACAAAATGCACTAAATAGCTGGATATATCAAAAAGTGTTAGTGGAAATCCAGTTGAAATGAATGGGTATTTCCAGTGACATATCATGACATATCAGGATATTTGCATTATGTCACTGACTACTACTGTATCAGGAGGGATGGCTATTAAATGCTCTGCCATGATATTTTATGTGGGCCAGACCCTAGCCCAACACTGGATATGTTACAGGTGCCTTTTGACCCAGTGTTAAGGTCTTTTTGAAATGACTAATGAACAGCAAATACCAGCACTACCAGTAAGGTGCAAATAGGCTTTTATTTAATTTAACTCCAACCGTGAAAGTTAAAAACAAACATCGCAGTTCAAGTAAAATCCTCTACCGGTTTCATAGCAGAGGCTACATCATCAGGAGGTCCTGCATAGTAACCAGTGTCTCCGTTTAAAACAGGCATCTTTTAAAGTGACAGTGTCTTTGTATTAAAGTTAAAAAACAAGGTTTTACACTACTGTACATGTACTGTATACTGATAAATATCTCATAATAATCTTAAATCTATACATCTGTTTCCAAAAGGAAGCTAATTAATACACATATACGTTAGTAGATAGTGAATTTGATAATTCTTTTCAGTTCTTGCATGGGTATCCATCTCCAGGGATCCAACATGTCCTATAAAATGAAAATAGAAGATAGTTAATTATACTTTGCAATATATATTATCAATAGTTCAGCAAAAGCACTTGTACCATTGATTACTCAATTTCACATCAAACTATTTTTTGTTGTTCTTCTTTCTTATGAGAGGCATCATATCAATTTTATCATTTAGGCCCGGTGTCATAAGTCCCCGGGTGTGGATCCAAAATGCCTCTCTCGCAAGCAATTTTTCATCTAAATTTCCACAATGTATTCCCAAGGTAACCACCTCAATTCCATTAAATTTAAATTCATGATTTCTATTGTCTCCCCCATGCCTCATAATATGTGTTGCTATTGCATTATTCGTATCTCCCATGGTAAAACTTCTGAGATGGTCCTCTATTCTTTGTTTGAAGGACCTGGTGGTCTTCCCAATGTAGAAAGAATCACATTTGCAGGTTGCTAAATAAACCAATCCTTCAGTGATACAGTTAATAAACTGTCATGTGCCATATGCTCTGGGTACATTGATAGTTGTAAAGGTGCCACCCTTAAGAATAGAGGGGCAAAATGTACAGTTTCCACATGGAAACCCTGTGGCTTAGGTGGCAACAATGTAGTACAATAGGGTGTGGTGATATAAGTTTTTTGGAGGCTGTGCACCAATTTGTCACCCAGATTAGCCCCTCTCATATAAACCATCCATGGTGGTTATATAATGGCTAGATGTAGTGAGCGGTCTAATCTAAGGATGTGCCAGTTCTTTTGAAGTATCTCCTCAGTTCCCCTGGAGTGTCTACTGAATGTATGCACTAAGTTGAGTCTCTCTGTGTTCTCACTTCTATTATTAGTTTCTAAGAGGTCTTTGCTCCTAGTATTCAAAGCATTGTCAAATGTATTGATGTAATTATGGGAGTAATCTTACCAGTAAATCTACTACACAGTTCTTCACTATGTGTCATAAAATCAGTGTCACTACTACATTTCCTCCTTACTCTGAGAAACTTGGCCTTTGGAATGCTGTCAATCATATACCTTGAGTGGCAACTTGATGTAAGCAGGATGGAGATTCTATCTGTTTCTTTTCAGTACAGTGAGGTTGACAAACAATTTTCAGAATCTCTCTTGATTTGTATGTCCAAGAAGTTAACTTTGTAAATGTCTGACTGTACAGAAAATTTTAAGCTGCATTACAATTTTCTAAAAAACAAAAAATCTCCAAGCTCCTCATGAGTGCCCTTCCAAATCATCAAGATGCCATCTATAAAATGATGCCCCAGGTCAATCCTATGGCAAAATGTATTGACCTGATCATCATAGACAATCATTTTCTCCCAATGGCCCAGATAGAGGTTGGCATAATTTGGGGCAAATGTGGCACCGATTGCAATCCCCTTGGTTTGTAGGTAATGTTTACTTTGAAATAGGAAAGAGTTCATAGTGAGTACCATCTCTGAACAATCCAGCAATTTTTTTTTTTTTTGCTGTGTCAATACTGTTATCCATTTGGAGCCATTAAGTTAGTGCTGCTAGGCCCTCTACATGTGGTATGTCCATCTAAAGGGATATAATGTCTATTGATATTAGCAGCCATCCAGATTCCATTTGGATGTCCCCAAGGATGCCCAATATGTCAGCCGAATCTCTAACATGAGATCATAAAGATGGCACATCATTTTTAATGTGTGCATCTACAAACCATGAAAGAGGCTCTGTTTGAGAACCAATACCGGCCACAATTGGGCATCCAAGAGGATTCCATAGATCATTGTATATCTTTGGCAGAAGATAAATGCTGGCCCGAACAGAATGCGACACATTTAAATAGGAAAATTCATTTATACTGATTATGCCATCCACCACTGCTTCATTCAGGAATCTATCATTTTTGTTTCTTAAATAAATTAGTAGGATCACTCTTACGTTTTTTTTTTTTTAAGTTCAAATCCTGGAGTTGCTTTCCTACTTCCAAAATGCATTTTGGGGTGGACATAATCACAATAGCTGTGCCCTTATTGGTGAGTTTTATTGTTATTGGCAGGTTGTTCTCAAGTTCCTTCAATGCCATAGTTTCTTCTTTTGAGATAGTAACAAAACTAGGATGATCATCTTGTTACTATAAAGATGTGATGACTGACTCACACACTCTTTCAAACTCCTGTATGGTTTCATTGTACGGTGGATTGAAATTAGATGGTGGGTGAAAGGTAACTACATAGCTGGGTCCCAAGGAAGAGTCGACTGAATGTCCACTAGATTTTATGTGTTAATCCTGTGCGTGATCTCTATTAGTAGCTCTGTACATTTTTATTTTTTCAAAGAAGCCTTTTAAATTCAAACTGCATGTGAAATGCCGTAAATTAATTTATAATTCAAACTGTTGTGAGTCTCTAGTGGGAACAAAGGATAATCCCTTTTGTAGGACCTGGGTTTGTATCTCAGTTAGGAGGCAGTAAAAAACATTAATGACAGTAATATGGTTTAATTAAATCTGTTTATTTATTTGCCCCTTACTGGTTCTTGTCTCATGCTGATGTTTCTTCCCCCCCACCCGCATACTTATCCTGGACCTCATCCTTGCTGGGTTGGTCTGGTCATTGTTGTAACTGGCATCCTGCTCAGGTTGTATTCCTGTTCTCTGAACTGTACCTAGTGGCTGCTCTTCCTTGGTAATGGTGGGTCTTGTTCTTCCTGGTCCTCCTCTAAAAAAGGATTATTCACTGTATCTGAATTCAAAGATGTGCTGTATAGCCAGGAAAATTGGTTCTTGATTTAAGGATAGACCTTGTGGCTATTTACGGTCTTGGTTGATCTTGTGTTTGTTGGGATCCTTGTTCTTGAGTCCAGTTGTTGTTGCTGTTTTGGCTACGATTTTGGCTGCAGCCCTGTCACTGTCCACCCCCTTTATTCCACATAAAGACTCTATCTAAAAGATAGTCTTGATGATCATGCTCAAATTTTTTAAGTTTTCGTTGTTTGATTTTATGCTCTTCCCTGGAGATAGTATCCTTTAATTTCTTTTCGTAGTTCTGGAATTCAGGGTCATTTTTAAATTTTAAAACAGCCTCCTCTCTTGCTTTAATTTCTTTCTCAACCTCAGGCTGCTGTTGTAAATAGTCTTTTATGACTGCTTTCATAAGACAATCAGTCCCTGTTTGGAGTGCTCCCCTTCCAATTGACCTAATTTTAAATATGACTGCAATGTTATCCACTCCCAGTAATGGTGTCTTCCTCTCAAAACAGCCCATTCAAGCTGTAGGAATACCACACTAATATCCAGTGGCTCATTCTCCTCTACTGGTAAGTTTTCTCCACACAAGTCAGTTACATTGGCAGCATTATATGCTTCAGTGAAAAAGCCAGCTTCTCCTACTGACGTGAAAGTGGTTGCAGAAAATGTCCCTGAGGCATCCCCCAAATGTACTGTATATTTAGCAGAGGTGTTTGTAAGATACCTTGAGCTGGGGGATTGCCACGTCCATATTTTCTATGGAACAAGAGCAATTCAAGCTTGCAAGCTGAGAGTTTTTGAAATGGCTGTAATGCTGTCAGCATCTGGCTTGAGTCTTGCAATGCTGACTTAGTGGACTTTATTTTTATATTTAGCTGTCAGTAACAGGAACAAGGCAACCATTAAATCAGTGTTCAGTTCTGCTTCATTCCAAACTGAGCACTTAACTCCACCTATCTGCTCAATAAATACAGGAAACAATTTCTTTATTTGCTCTAGACTGAAAAGGGGTTAACTCTTAGTCACAATATCATGGATTGATAAGCCCATGTGCCATATCATGGAGGTTACTCTTTCAGAGGATCATTGACATAACCAGAGAAATGATCCCTTTTACCATGCCATCACCTTTCATAGTCTGATAGCATTCACTCACAGCACACACTTTCATGGAAGAAGTGAATGGGGAGTCATAGTCATTTATACAATCTATGTGGGTCAGTCCGCATCGAACCCCTACATTTCTTCAAAACAGTAGATAGACCCAAGTACAGTGTATGTATGTCCAGTTTGGCATTCATGATTAGCAACAAAAAAAAACAAAAAAAAAGGAAAATGAGCTGATAGAGTCCATTCAGTGGTGAGTGACCAAGATGACAGGGAATGAGGAGTCATATACAGAAAAGAGAATTTAGGATTAGAGGATGAGTTCTATGATATGCAGATCTCATTCACAGAATGTACAAAGTGAAAAAATAGAACACAAAGATGGACTGCATAGTATGGCAAATTATCAAAACACCCAAGCAAGTAGCAAAACAGTTACAACAATATTGAGTTTTTAACATGTCAAGTTTTACAGCATTTTTCAAAGTCGACATAATGCAAACTTTCTGAGTTATGGCGCTAATTTATTCCAAACATGGGGCCCTCCGAAGGAAACATTTGATCTGTCATAAGCAGATGAAAATTTAGGTAACTAGTAAAAGCTATGCTAAATATCTTGCAAGGCATGTGTATGAGATGGTGCCAGCAGACGGTCAGATTGATTTGAGGCAGTTTGGTTATTTATTCATTCTAATATACGTTGGTCTTCCTGGATAACTATTTTTAAATAATGCTTATTTTGTGATTAAAGTTTTTATATAAAAATGATGACAGAACTGTATAATATGACAACAGATTGTTTAGTGATAAATGATTCCTAATTCTGGGACATAATAACACCAAATATTTGACCAGTTAAATTATCTGTGCCAGTTATGAGCAGAAAACTGACACTGATATGGTAAAACTGACACGATGATACTGCTATGGAAAAGTATCCTGGGGTTAGCAAAATTAGAAGACAGAAGAGAAGAGCTGTGCAAAAAGCTTTTTGAGTCAATTCAAAAAGCAGATAGTACATTACAGGGACTTTTCTGGACCAATGAGAATGGAAGGCATAAAACTACAAACAAAAATAAATTTGAAACACAAAAGGGAGAAACTGAAATGGTACCTGACTAGTTATATGCCATACGATGTGGAAACGATTGATAGTATTGCTAAATGATAGGCCAACATAGAAGTAAAGGCAAACATTTGTAGGTTTGGTGTATATAACAAGGAGAAAAAGACTCACTCCAAACCACACCTGTCTTATGCCAGAGATAAAAGCACAGTTAGTACAAAACCAAAAAACTCGGCACAAAGTGAAACTGCACAGAACACTCATAGGTTTACATGAGTGTAAAAGAAGATTTGTTTTGAGTAGTACACATCATCTTTGTCGCTAATATTTTTATGCTATTCCCTCAGGACTTTGTTAGGTGACACATCTTGACACAGTGCTGAGGGAGAAGCATGAAAGATTGGTGACCACAGGTGATTATCTCTGTGCTGTATCTCGAAAGATAACTTTTTTTTAGTATTTGGTGCAGTTTCACTTGGTGACAAGCTTTTTGCTTTTGTACTTGATGCATATTACCTAGCTGAGATGGGGAGCATTCAGTTTGGTAAAAGTACATGATGACTGCAGTGTACAATCTGCTACTGAGTTTGAGATGTGTTAAACTGTGTCCTTCATTATATATGGTCACACGCAATTTTAGATGAACACATTGTTAGATTTTGTGTCTCAAAATGTTTTTATGCTATTTTGTAATTTTATGAATAAAGGTATAATTTGCACATATAAATGTGTTAATTCACTGGCCCAATGGTATGGAGGGTTGAGGCACTGGCATCTTACCTCCAGCCACACCAGCAACTTGGGTTTGGAAACAGACATGAGTCACTTGGGGGCAGCCAGTGGATGGAAGGATTGAGCATCTGTAGGCCAGCTCTTCTCCCGGGGGGTGGGGGGAGTCTTCATGGCTTGCTGCCTCACTGCCACTTGGAGGAAACTGGGTGGCAGTGTTTGTGAGTCACACTGTGGAGGAACAGACCACAAGTTCAAAGCACTGGGAATTTCTCTGCAGTGGCAAAGAATGCACATTGCACTCACTACATGTCCATAGGTCCAGGGAGAAAAAGGAGGAAAACATGGAGGATGGGCTCTGTGAAGCCCTGCCCATCATGGTGTAGCCCACTTTGCCACTCTGATCCACGTTGGATCTGGATATGTGTTCTGGGGAAGAAGGGCGGGAAGATGGCCCTCCCTCCCTCCCTGGCCTGACTGTGGGGGGAAGTTCGAGGGTGATCAGATCCAAATCAGGAGGAGGTAAGGGATGTCCACAGTGAGCAGGGACAGGGCTGAGAAGCCACCTGTCCTGCCAAGAAGGATAAAAACCTATATGAAGAATATAGATGTATTAATTCAGCCCTTTGTGAAGTTACATTAAACTCTACTAATATAACTACTCCTACAACTACTCCCTTGTGACACTGAAACCTGTTTGGGCCTCAGCTACAGGACCAGACATTTTAGAAAGATATACTTTACTGGAATGAAAGACCTGTTATCTAAG
Organism: Neoceratodus forsteri; assembly: GCA_016271365.2. Lineage (NCBI taxonomy): Eukaryota > Metazoa > Chordata > Ceratodontiformes > Ceratodontidae > Neoceratodus > Neoceratodus forsteri. Next base: position 908,881,330 of record CM057452.1, read on the forward strand.
GGTCTGGAGTGTCTGCAAGAGGTTAGCAAAAGAAGGCACATGTGGTGCTATTTTTTATATGTAGTTTTTTTTTCTCTTTTTTTCTTATTCTTTGGCTCAGAGCATGGGTGAATCAGTCATCATATAAACTCTTGCTTATCAAAATTGCTTGATTATGATTAGTGTTCCTATCATGCCCACAACCAAACATTGCAATTCCTGGGTCTAAAGAAAAGCCCTGCCCTAACATTTTCTCATAAATGAAGAAAACTTTCTTCCATAAACCCCTAATGACAATGCATGAAACTAACATATGCCATACGGAATCTTTTTCTGCTTGACACCTCTGACACCTATCTGAAACAACAGCATCAAATTTATTGTCTAAATGGGGTCAGGTATGTCCTATGCACTTTATTTATATAAATTTGCCTTATCCTATTGTTTTTAATTACTAAATCTGAAAAAAATAGTAATTTCTTCCCATTTTTCTACTGAAATACTTTGTCCACTATATTTTTCCCAAAACTGTTCTAAGTCTGACAAGTCAATATAATTCGTATCTCTAAGAGCTTTATAAAATACAGCTATAACATGTTTAGCTGATTTTAATCACAACTTCTTCCAAAGTGGATAATGCAGGCTGTTTACTCTTTTAAAATAAATATTTTTTTTTATCTGAAGGTATTGATTTCTGAGCCTATCTGGAAGATTATACATGGACTGCAAAGACTCAAAAGGTAGAAAACCAATATAATCAAATAAATGCTCTAAATGGTAAATGCCCTTATCTTGAAACCCCTGTTTAAACAACTTATCAGTCAGTGAAGGCATAAAATGAATATTGTTTATAACTGGCCTAAATCTGGAAAAATGATTCGGATTGCCAAGTAGTTTTTGTAACTCCTGTCATGCTTTATTTGTGGATTTTGTAGCCCTTAAATAAGATTTGTTCAAATTTACCATGATAGAATTTTTTAAATCAATAAAAGGAACTTTTGCTGCTTTGATTTGAAAATAGGAGATCTCACATTTTGTACCTCTGAACCAATAATATACACACTCCAACTTAGTAGCTAAATAGTATCACCAGACACTGGGGCAACCTAACCCTCCCCTCAGCTGTGGTTGATACAGTTTCTTTAAGAAAATTCTAGCTTTTTGGTTTTCCCAGATAAACCCCCTGACACTTTTTTCCATCTCATCAAAAAATGCTTCTCTAGAATTATCAGTATGGACTCAAAAAGAAAAAGCATTCTAAGAAGAACATTCATTTTCAGAATATTGATTCTCCCTATTAAGACCAAAGGAAGTAGCTGCCACTTTTCCAAGTCCTCTTTAATTTTCTCCAAAACCAGAAAGAAATTTAGTTCATATGTCAATAACAAGTCTTTTGTTGTTTGATTATATATTTGAATATTTAATTGATTGTTTTGAAAGTGCCGATAATGCTTGATCATTTAGGAACTTCTGATCTTTCCCCCAAAATAATAACTCATTCTCCTCACAATTAATCCTGTACCTGGAAAGGTTTCCATATTCTCTAAGAATTTGTGATAAATGCATCATTCAACAATTTTGCTCATTGAGGAATAACAGAACGTCATCTGAGTATAAAGATATCGCATGACTTTGATCCAAAATTTTAACGCCCTTAATATTTTCACATGAACAAATTTCTTTTGCCATAGGTTCCAAAAAAAATTGCTAGCAGGAAAGGGGAGAGAGGGCACCCCTGTTTGGTACCCCTACAAAAGGGAAAAAAATTAGATGTCCAAGTTCGTCCATACTCTAGCTCTAGGTTTGAATATATTAACTTGATCCAATTTAGAAATCTACTGTCAAACCCAAAAGCTTTCAATACCTCAAATAGATAGGGCCAAGAGACCCTATCAAAGGCCTTTTCCGCATCTAAAGAAAACACAATATTTTCCCCTAGAGCAGATTCAATGATATTAAAAACCCTTCCTATATTATGGTGTAACCTTCTTCCCTCAGTGTAGCATGTTTGATCTCAATGTATAATTTTTGGCATAATTTTAGATAATCTATTTGCCAGTATCTAAGCAAAAGTCATGCAGTCACTGTTAAGTAATGCTATAGAGCAATATGATTTACATAGATCAAGTTTTTTTTTTTTCATTTTTAAGTAATAGTGAAATATTGGCTTCATTGAAAGAAGGGGAAACCTCATCCAGTAGTTGTATTTCTTGAAATAGTTTCACCAAGAGAGGGGATATTGTTTCCTGTAAGTTTTTATAAAATTCAGAGGAGAATCTGTCCTGTCTAGGGGATTTTCCATTTAGCAGATATTTTATGACTTCTTGAACTTCATCAACAGTTATGTCTCCTTGTAAAACTTCAGCATCTGCTTTTGAAATTTGAGGTAATGTTACCTTTTCTAAGTAAATTTGGATTTTATGAGTGTCTGGCCTATTTTCTGGGGTGTACATATTACGATATAAATCTTTAAATACTGTATTAATATCTTCTGGATTGATAATAGTTGTGTCATCTTCTGATCTAATAATATCTATTCTGTTTTGGTTTTGTTCATATTTCAATTGCTAGGCAAGCAGCTTATCTGGAAGATCTGAGGAAAAATAGTACTGGGCCCTAGATCTGTACATTGCTGTCTCTGCTTGGATATTTCAAATTGTTTCTGTCTTCTCCTTTATATGCATTGTTTTAATAATATCCTCATCTAGACCCATCTGAACCTGTTTTAACTCTGCCATCATTAATTCATGCTGTAGCTGAAGTCATTCTTGTCTGTTTTTCTTCTTCCTATTACTGCTGTGAGCTATAATCCAGAAACTAATATACACGTTGGGGAATTGCCAAATAATTTGATAGGAAATCCCCCAGTTGTTCCATTCAAAAAGATATTTGATTTCTTCCTTCAGAGCTACAGCAAATGTTATCTATGAACATAGTGATATCTTTGATTTTTTAATAGTTACCTTATTCAGTTCTAGGAAAGATGGTGTATGATCTGAGACAGTAATGGATTCATATCCAACTGAAACAATTCTGAGCAAAAGGGATTGTGAAATGAGAAAAAAATAAATTCTCAAATGTGTATTATGGATTTTAGAAAAGAAGGAGAACTTGCTTAATGGCAGATGAAAAAAAACCTAAATGGATCTGCATGGTTCAAATCTTGTATGTAGCTCTGAATAAGTTATACTGCTCTAATTTTGCACTCTACAGCTGAATGAATTCTATCCAAAGAAAAAAGGGTCAAGTTAAAATCCCCCCATTACATATGGCGTGACATATGTAGCCACCTTTAAGAAAAAGTTTATAAAAAAAATCTGAATCCTCCTCATTAGGTGCATATAGGCTCACCAGAGTTTGTTCTGTTTTTCCTAAAGAAAATGTTGTTATCACAAAATGTCCTTCTTGGTCCACATATGAATTTAAGATTTGAGGTTTTAAGTTTTTTTTTCATAAAAATGTCCATGCCTCTTGCATTATTTAAGTATGCTGTGTAAATTCCAACTGCCCTAAATAAATTAGCAAAATAAACCATAGCTTTTTGTTCAAAGTGGATTTCCTGTAACAAGAGACAGTAAATGTCACATGTGGTGCTCATTAAAGAAAGTGCTCAAAGCAGTTGCAGAGGTCTGCATTTCTCTCTGCAATAATTAAGCTACAACACACAACAGGGTGTGGATTAGTGTATGATAAATGCATGACAAGGGGCTTAGTGAGCCCCATGCCTTACTACCCCTAGAAGTCAATTGATCATATACTAACCCACACTCCAGAGTGTGTTACTGTGCTTATGAAATGGGTATATGTTGATAATAATAATGAGCTTTATTTCTATGGCACCTTTCAAGAATCAAGACGCCTAACAAAGTTTAAAAACACATCAGACAACTCAGTGTCCTAAAAATATAAAAACAACAATAAAAACAACTGATACAGTCAGAGGAAGAAAATTAACCACCAAACGCTTGACACCACAAATATGTTTTCAAGGCCTGTTTAAATCCCTCCACAGTCACGCACTCCCATAACTGACAAGGTAGAGAATTCCAGAGGGTAGGGGCCACATGCATAAATGCCCGGGCCCCAGAAGATTTTAAGCACACCCTTGGGATCTCTAGCAACCCCTCGTCAGCTGAGTGGAGCGATCGCCCAGGGCAGTAAGGAACCAGGAGCTCTTTCAAGTAGTCCGGGCCCAGTCCGTGTAGGGCTTTAAAAGTCAGAAGACCAACTTTAAAGGTGATCCACCATTGTACTGGCAGCCACTGCAGTCCGCACAGCACTGGTGAAATATGACTGGACCAAGAAGTTCCTGTCAAAAGCCAGGCTGCTGCATTCCATACCAGCTGCAGGCAGCGGATATCCACCCCAGGTAGCCCTAGGTAAAGGGAATTGCAATAATCCAAGCATAAGTACTCAAAGGCATAGACCAGTGTAGGAAGATCTCCAGATGGAACAAGGTGCTTAATCCTGTACATGTTCCTTCGGTGATAAAAAGAGGACTTGACAACGACAGACACCTGCAAATGCAGAGTTAGCCCTTCATCAAAGACTACCCCCAGGTTCTGCACCTATTCAGATGTTGGAAGTGATAAGCCCTCAAGGTAAAGCCCAGAGGGCAAACCAACCCCAGCCCTCCCTATCCGGCATACTGGATCCACAACCAGCACCTCAGTCTTATCCGAGTTCACCTTCAGCCAACTTGAGTCCATCCACTCCTGGATTTCTGTGAGGCAGTTATTAAAGTCTGAGAGAGCTCCATCCTGGTAAGGTGCAAAAGAAATGTAGATCTGGGTATCATCAGCATAGCAGTGAAACCTCAGCCCATACCTTCTTACAATGTCTCCGAGGGGCAGCATGTACACTGTGAACAACATGGGGGACAACACTGAATTCTGAGGAACCCCACAAGACAGAGAAACTGGGTCTGAGGAATAAACCCCAGACACCACTGTCTGTGTTCTTCCAGTGAGGTAGGATGTAAACCACCTGAGGACTACACCAGATAATCCACAGATGAACGTCAGATGTTGAGAAACTGGTATTTAAAAAAAAGGTAAAAATAAAAAAAAAATGTGTTGTTTCATATGAAATAGTCCCTCTGCATTCACTAGGGGTGTTGCTCTATGGTTCACCTGCGTCAGTGTGACAGTTACTGTGCCAACATCGATTACGGTGACTGAAACATGCCACTTGGCATTACTGCACCAGACATTGTGCCTCCCAGGACTTAGAGCACCAAAACACCATCCCAGGAAACAGTCAGGTTTTGGGGGCGGCTTCACCCACTGCACCACCCAATGCGGGGGGATTCACCTTTGCATACCCCTCTGGGTGGGCATGCCATGAAAGACATAGAAATTGTGTGGATGCCCAACATTGCTTGAGTGCAAGGTGATCTAAAATCATGATGATCTCTCAATCTTTCCCTTTTTGCAGTGACAACATTACCATGCTGTAATGCTGTTGCTGTGCTAGCAGTATACTCTGCTGTATTTGGTTCTGTCACTAGGGGCACTGTGCTGTGCTGCAGAGCTGCCAGGTAGCCTTAGGCCACTGGCAAGACTACAATTTCCTAAACGTCTTGCCGGCAGCATGCTACCATCTGTGGTAGCAAGTTTCAACAGACTTCCATTGGTCTCATACTACTTGCTGATCAGGAAGTAGTTTCTAGAGTCTGTGATACCTGTTGCTCAGGAGGGGGAGGGATCTGCTCAGGAGGGATAGCAAAATGAATTTACTTGCAGAAACAACAGTTTTTAAGTGCTGTGTTTTCCTTTTGTGGCTTCCAATTTTGCTCGCTATATGGGAACAAAATGGTGGGAAAATTATTGCCATCGGTGGGGCATAGATCTGTACTGAACTTCAGGCACAGGTATTAACACTTTTTTTGTACATATAAGGAAAAAACATGGCCTGAAAATTGTTTCAGCCAATCAGAATTCAGGAATGTCGCAATCCATTTTATAAGAGCAAATAGCCAAAAGTGTCTACAGCTCTAAAAAGACCTACAGTAAATAATCTTGAACAACAACAACAACAAAGTGTTTGGTGTCACTGACAAAAAAGGTTCAGAGTCAATTTATGCTTTGTATTTTTTTACTTAAAGTGCTCAAAAGTGCATCATTGTGCATACATTTTTAAGACTGCAAAAAAGGCAGCATTCAATCATACACCCCAGTGCTTCGACCACCTACACAGTCTTCTTCAGGGAGTGAATTGACATGAAACACTGACCTGCTTGTATAGTGGGAGCCAAAGTCAACTGGGTACAGGTTCATTTTTAAACCAATCAGTCCCAGCACTTATCAAAGTAAACTGCCAGTTAATGGGACAATTAGTATTTAACTCCTTAAATTACTAAAAAAAACTATATGGTGTTAATCATAATAACCTGTCTGCACAAAGACTTTTTTGTAGCCCAACGTATCCAATTTTGTTTTAGAAGCTCCATTACTCGTGTCCACCGGAACTGGATCATGATTGCACTAAAAGTTGTTTTGTTTACATATACCTTTTAATCCCTTAATTTTTTGAAATCCTAAAATACAAAACCCTCTTAGCGTATATTACTGCAGAAATGTAAACAAAGAACAAGCAATCAATCACTAGATTATAACCTATATACACATTTACAGTACATTCTATACAAAATAGTTTGTTTTTTCCTATGTGATTTAGTCATTTTTCTAAGTACTGTAGTGTGAAGATCACAGTTAATCATGTGGCTGAACATTTAGCTGCCACCCCTTTAAGGGCACTCAGAACACCAGATGTTGATACGAATTGTTGCACTGCCTGGTAGTGTTATGTTATTCCAGGGGATTTGAGAAAACCCTCAGTCAGAGGTATAGCCTAATGGTATGCAGAAGTCTCCATTAATGAATAAATACATTTTCTGTTATTTTATGTGTCCTACTAAGTTATTCACTCAGTCCAGCAAGACAGTGTCTGCTGGTACAGCGAGAGATGGGCATGGCAGATCTGAAGAGAAGGTAAGGGTCCTAGTGGAAGACCAATACCAAAACACAACACATGGTAGAGGATACAGCCCTTCTTCTGCCCTAGCCCTACCTTGATTGCCTGCACCAGTCCAACCGTAGAGTGCTTCGCTGGGTACCCGGTCAACCTCCTTCATCCAGCAGTCACAAGATTTGGACCCTTGTGCACTTACACCATAGTCCTGACTGCAGAAAAATAACTGTTTCCTGCCTTTTGCAGCAGCTTTTCTGCAGTGCTATAAGCTGTATTGTACAGGAATCAAAACAGCCAATCTGACATTTCCTTAGCCCTAGAAAGCTCTGGAGCTCTAAAAGAAAACTGCCCTCCTCCCCTTGCTGCAGAGCTAACTTCATGACAGCTCAGGCGTATATGCATCTCTGCAAAACAAAGAAGTGCACACTGGGCTGTGGTGTTCTAAAACTTCAAAAGTGTAATGAAAAAAGTTAGACATGAGTGGCATTGTTTCTACTGTTTTTGGCTATAATAACAAGCATTTGTCAATGCCGAATGTTGATTGCGTTGGTCTGTTGAGCTCGCTCAGTGGCCCTCAGTCACTGACTCAGTCTGTTTGTTCCTGTGCTGCAGGCTGCTGTTTTGTACTGGGCTGCTGCATGCGTTGGCACCTTGTTCTGCTGAGGAAGAAATAAGCAGCTGTCCTGACAGAGCTCCATTGAGGTGGTTCACTCCTCCCCTCTCTCACTTGCTCATTCTGTTTCTCCTGGTGCTGCCGGCTGCCCTTTTGTACTGGGCTCCTGGCTGTGTTGGTGGCTTTTTCTACCCACAAAGAAATCCATAGCTGTCCCGACAGAGCTCCATTGAGGACACTTACTCCGCCTGTCTCGCTCACTCATTCTGGTTCTCCTGTTGCTGCAGGCTGCCCTTTTGTACTGGGCTCCTGCCTCTATTGGTGCCTTTTTCTGCCCACAAAGAAATCTGCAGCAGTCCTGACAAAGCTCCGTTGAGCTCACTCACTCCCCTTCTCTCACTCGCTCATTCTGTTCTGCTGGCGCTGCAGGCTGCCCTTTTCTACTGGGCTCCTGCCTGCATTGCTGCCTTCTTATGCCCACAAAGAAATTTGCAGTATACAATACAGCTCTGTTGAGCTCACTCACTTGCCCATTCTGGTTTTCCTGCCACGGCAGGCTACCCTTTTGTACTGGGCCCCTGCATGCATTGCTGCCTTTTTCTGCCCATAAACAAATCTGCAGCAGTCCAAACAAAGCCCCGTTGAGCTCACTGACTCCCCCTCCCTCACTCACTCGTTCTATGTCTCCTGGCACTGCAGGCTGCCCTTTTGTACTGGGCTCCTGCCTGCATTGGTGTTTTTTTCTGGCCAGAAAGAAATCTGAAGCAGTCCCGACACAGCTCCACTGAGCTCGCTCACTGCCTGTCTGTCACTCTCGCATTCCGTTTCTGCCAGCGCTGCAAGCTGGCCTTTTGTACTGGGCTCTTGCCTGCATTTTGCATTTTCTGCCCACAAAGAAACCTGCAGCAGTCACACTAGAGCTCCGTTGAGCTCACTCACTACCACTCTGTCACTCGCTTGTTCTGTTTGTCTTGGCGCTGCAGACTGCGCTTTTGTGTGGGGCTCCTGGCTGCATTGGCACCTTTGTCTGTCCAAAAAGAAATCCGCAGCTGTCCTGACAGAGCTCCATTGAGGTCACTCAGTCTCCCTCTCTCATCGTTCATTCTGTTTCTCCTGGCGCTGCAAGCTGCCCTTTTGTACGGGGCTCCTGCCTGCATTGGCACCTTTTTCTGTTTCTCCCAGTGCTGCAGGCTGCCCTCTTGTACTGGGCTCTTGTGTTGGGGCCTTTGTCTGCCACAAACAAATCTGCAGCAGTCCCGACAGAGCTCAGTTGAGCTCGGTCACTCCCCTTCTCATTCGGTCGATCTTAATCTGTCCCAAATACTGAATTCCCAGAGTGACCGTGCTATTGTCCGCAGGACAGCAAAAACATATTTTAGCCAGGATGTGAAAAATAACAGCTGTAGTGTTTATAAGGAGTTGTGAAAAAATGCCACTGTTGAAAATGTGGCGTGACAGTATTACAAATTTGCGAGGTTACAAGGGTGCATGGAAACAGTTCAACGCATGCTTGTAACACAGTCATGTTATGGAGTTTCATCACCAAATTTTCAACATAGAGATTTTAGGACCTCTGCTCATGAACAGTGCCACTGTCATTTTCTTAATCTGTCCCAAACACTGATTTCCCACAGTGACCACGTTATTCTGCGCCGGAACTGTGAAAACACATTTCGGTCAGGATGTGAAAAATGACAGCTGTACTATTCATAAGTAGGTCTGGGCAAATGGCAGTGTTGAAAATCTGGAGTGAAAATATTAGAAATTTGCGAAGTTACGAGCGTACATGCCAACTGCTCAATCCACGCTCATAACACAGTCATTTTATGGAGTATCGTTACCAAATTTTCAACATAGGCATTTTAGGACCCCTGCTCATGAACAGTATCATTGTCATTTTCTTAATCTGTCCCAAACAGTGATTTCCCACAGCGACCGCTCTATTCTGCACCGGAAGTGCGAAAACACATTTCAGCCAGGATGGGGAAAAATGACAGCTGTACTGTTCATAAGTGTGTCTGGGCAAATGGCAATGTTGAAAATCTGGAGTGAAAATATTAGAAATTTGTGAACTTACGAGCATGCGTGCCAACTGCACAACACACGCTTGAAACAGTCATTTTATGGAGTATCGTTACCAAATTTTCAACATAGCCATTTTAGGACCTCTACTCATGAACAGTGTCACTGTCATTTTCTTAATCTGTCCTGAATACTGATTTCCCACAGTGACCCTGCTATTCAGCTCTCCCGACAGAGCTCCATTGAGGTCGCTCAGTCTCCTCTCTCATTGCTCATTCTGTTTCTCCTGGCACTGCAAGCTGCCCTTTTGTACGGGGTTCCTGCCTTCATTGGTGCCTTTTTCTGCCCACAAAGAAATCCCAGCAGTACTGACAGAGCTCTGTTGAGCTCACTAAGTCCCCTTGTCTCACTCGCTCGTACTGTTTCTCCCACTGCTGCAGGCTGGCCTTTTGTACTGGGCCCCTGCCTGTATTGACACCTTTTTCTGCCCACTAAGAAATCTGCAGCAGTCCTGACAGCGCTTCAGTGAGTTCGCTCACTCCCCCTCCCTCACTCGCTCTCTCGTTCTGTTTCTCCCAGTGCTGCAGGCTGCCCTTTTATACTGGGCTCTTGTGTTGGGGCCTTTGTCTGCCACAAACAAATCCGCAGCAGTCCCGACAGAGCTCAGTTGAGCTCGGTCACTCCCCCCTATCACTCAGTCGATCTTAATCTGTCCAAAACACTGATTTCCCACAGTGACCGTGCAATTATCCACAGGAGTGCAAAAACATATTGTAGCCAGGATGTGAAAAATGACAGCTGTAGTATTCATAAGGAGTTGTGAAAAAGTGCCACTGTTGAAAATGTGGTGTGACAGTATCACAAATTTGCGAAGTTACAAGGGTGCGTGGAAACAGTTCAACGCACGCTTGTAACACAGTCATGTTATGAAGTTTCGTCACCAAATTTTCAACATAGGGATTTTTGGACCTCTGCTCATGAACAGTGCCACTGTCATTGTCTTAATCTGTCCTGAATACTGATTTCCCACAGTGACCACATTATTCTGCACCGGAACTGTGAAAACACATTTCGGTCAGGATGTGAAAAATGACAGCTGTACTGCTTATAAGGAGGTGTGAAAAAATGGCACTGTTGAAAATCTGGTGTGACAATATTACAAATCTGCAAAGTTACAAGGTTGCATGGAAAGTGCACAACGCACACTTGTAACACAGTCAGTTGATGGGCTATCATCACCAGATTTTCAACATAAGCATTTTAGGACCTCTGCTCATGAACAGTATCATTGTCATTTTCTTAATCTGTCCCGAACAGTGATTTCCCACAGCGACCATTCTATTCTGCACCGGAAGTGCGAAAACACATTTCAGCAAGGATGGGAAAAATGACAGCTGTACTGTTCATAAGTAGGTCTGGGCAAATGGCAATGTTGAAAATCTGGAGTGAAAATATTAGAAATTCGTGAAGTTATGAGCGTACGTGCCAGCTGCGCAACGCACACTCATAACACAGTCATTTTATGGAGTATCATTACCAAATTTTCAACATAGGCATTTTAGGACTTCTACTCGTGAACAGTGTCACTATCATTTTCTTAATCTGTCTAGAACACTGATATCTCACAGTGACCACGCTATTCTGTGCCGGAAGTGTGAAAACACATTTCAGACAGGATGTGAACAATGACAGCTGTACTGCTCACAAGGAGATGTGACAAAATGCCAATGTTGAAAATCTGGAGTGAAAATATAAATACGCGAATTCAGGAGATTCACAGGCGTGTGTAACAACTCGCAACAGCTAAATAAAACAGTCATTTTGGGATTTTTCCACCAAATTTGCAACATAGGCTTTGAGAACACGTCATGAACATTGACACTGTCATTTTGTTAAACAGCCCCGAAGGGTGATTCCGCGCAGTGACCGCGAAACCACCTTTCGGGGCTGATTAACGCCATGACAGTTCAAGAATTCATGAGGAGGGGTCCCAAAAACCCCCATGCTGAAAATTTGGTGAAAAAATTCACAAAAATGCCCGACATATGCACTAAAGTTGAAAAAACCCTATTTATTACATTATGCAGCTTACCAGCATTTCCTCAGTTCGCGGTCGGCTTTGAAGAGTGCAGACATGTTCCCGGTCCAGCGAAGATCATTGCGCCGAGCTCCGGAGGTAAGTATGGGGTATAGGGGGGTGGAGAGGCAGGGTGTGCAGTGGGTGAGTGCGGGTTGTGGGAGGGGGGCAGTGAGACTACGAGGGACCGTTTCCATTTTTTCAGGTACAAAAACCAAAAAAAGACTTTTCGGGACCGTTTTTCATTTACAGGGGCATGTTGCATGTTGAGGTGGGCTCCCAGCATGCCACCGGACTCTTGTTTTTAGGGGGCAGCTGTAGCTGACAGGGGATTGGGCACCCCCATCGGCAAACAACAAAAGGGGGGCTGGGGAATTCATTTCTGCCAGTGAGGATTGGGCACCCGATCGGCAGGCAATGAACCTGGGGGGGGTTACATTATGCCGACAGAGAGTGGGTTCCCCCATCAGCAAATAAACATGGGGGGGTACATATTGTTTGTGAATACCGCGGCAAGCTGCCGCCATGTTCACAAACAATATCACAGATCCTACATCCCGCCCTGCAATGACAGGTCACTCCCTCATTGCAGTGGATGGCTGACGCTGCACTGACGAGGCAGCCCCTGATTGTAGCGGCTGATTTTTTAGAAGGTTGTGGCACGCTGGCTGAACTAGTGTCAGCAGCAGCGTGCCACGGCATTGGGGGACAGGGGACAAGCCTTTGCAGGCTGTGGGGGCATTGGGCACAACAGTGCCATGCCTCCACAACCTGCTTGTGGAGAAAGCTGACGCAACATGTTTCTTGTGCATGCGCACAATCAACATAAAAATGTTTATTTAATTCATTTTGAAGCCTGCGTCCCTCCTAGGAGATTTGTGTGTGCCTTAAACATTTTTTCATTATATTATATACATCTCTTGACTTCCATGGAATTTCTGCCTGCTGGTTTCCCAGCAACAGCAGGCTGTCATGCCCTCTCAGAAATTCTGTTTACTATTCAAGACTCCACACTGCTGTGAAGGAAAAAGAAAAAAAAAAGTTACTGAGTCTGTCCACAGCAACCAGTAATGTATGCTGCAACACAGCTCTGTACTCCTTATTCTGCAGCAGAAACATTGCATTTTCCTTCCCCTTAGCACTGACTGCACTTCAGGAGCACAGCTCCACATCACTGGCATGCTAACAACCACTGCACTGCACTGCTCCTCTGAAAGACTGCTGCCTCACATCCTGACAGCAGGCCCAGTACCTTTGCAACTCCATTCTTTTCAACATACTGCAAAAGCCAGGGCAACACATCAATGCAAAAAAGGGGAAAAAAAGACAGGGCTGCAGTTCCACTTTATTTTTGGCCTTGCCTTACTCCTGAAAGCTGCTCTGCCACAGCAAAGCCATGACTCTGCTCTGCCCTCTGGCTTTTATCCCCTACATGGCTCAGCTCTGCTCCTTCTTAATTGCCACTACTGCAAAAATGGAGTGATTCACTCACCACTCAGCCATGCTACAAAAGACTATATATAAATAAAAAGATAAAGAAAAAACAGGTGCTATGAGCAGGGCACAAACGAAAACAGGCACACTTACTTAAAGTGACAAACGGAGCCATGAAAGTCAGACCAGTCACACTAAATAAATAAAAGAAGCCACAGAAGCCCAAGCAGGGTAACAAAACAAAAAGTAAATAAATAAAAAGAAGGACTGCCTGGGCAAACTACACAAAGCAACCCACTAATATTAACACACAAACAGACGTCCACAAATGCTCTTGAGTGGCACTGCAGTAGCAACAAATAAATAAATACGATGGACAGCCTAGGAGCCACACACAAAAAAAAAACAGGAGCAATCAATGGAATAAGCATAATATCCCAACTCCAATGCCACTCACCATTTTTACCAACACTTTAAGGAGGATGACAATGGGAATCACCATACTGAGCACTACAACAGCTCCAAGCTACCTCATGGCAAGCTGCAGCCATCTTTGGGTACACAGAGTGTGCAAGGGAAGTGATCTTTAGCCCCTGTCAGTTGCCATCTTGGGATGGACAATTCAACAATAAGATGTATAGCTCTATGCAAATGTCTGATGACCATCTTTGTTATGGGCAATGACTTGCTTCTAAATGGCTTCACCTCATAGAATTTAATGGTGGCCATCTTTAAAAAGGCAAACCCGATTGAAATTATTAGACACTGACATGAAAAGCTGAATTTTGAAAATAAATCTTTATTTACAGAAAAACTGCACAGAACCTGCAAGTCATTTTTCCCAATAGGAGTCGTTTTTTAAGTACTGGTTAAAATTCTGTTATTGTTCGATGTATACAGGCCTTTTAGTAATCTCAGTGGGTGTTTCTTCTTTACAGTCTGGTAGTACAGTAAGTACCATTTTAGAACAGTAGGATGTAGTTTATATCCCGAACAACCTAAGAGTTCTATAGTAAAACATAACTGCATTGTCCGAACAATAGAAGCCTAGAACAGGGACATAAACTACATCATACCATTCTAAAATAGTTCTTACCAGCAACATGTAAATCAGAAACACCCACTAAGGTAACTGAAAAGCATGGATAGCTAGAGCAACAACAGAATTTGAACCAGTATTTAAACAACATCTTCTTCTGGGAAAGCTGACTTATAGCTTCACCGCAGTTCTCCTTTAAATAACAGACAGCAAAGATTGTGGTTGGACCTCTTGATGGGCATTGCTTACAAATAATTGTACTCTTGTTCATGAAAATATTTTCTTAGCAGCACTCCATCTACTCCACGATGTCCCGTCGTCTGCATGTGGCAGCTTCTACTCTTCCTTACAACCTTTGTTCTATCAAGTGAAGATTTCCCACAATGACCTTGTCCAATGAAGATGGGAATATGGCCACAGGGGCTCCTGGAGGCCTACTTTCACCCAACTTGAGAGTGTGGGTCTACAAAATAGAAACCATCCTACAGGACGTCCAGTCCACAATCTTGTCACAGGGAATGTCAGTTATGCAATCCATTCAGGATGACCGTGCCTATATTAAAGTTATATCATCACACTCCAAGGTGCATACAGGCCTACAAACATCATCCTTGTCAGCTGTGCCTCACAAAGATCCTGCCAATTGGCTCAACAATTTCAAGCATGGATTGACTTTAGTGGTTGAACTGATTACCCTGCATATTTCCAACACTTTATTCTTGCTTTTGAGACAAACTGCCATATCCTGGTTTAACACACTTCCAGAAAAAATTAAAGGAAATATTACCACCCTGTATGCAACTTTTAAAGATCACTTCATCCAGGCACATCTGCCCTGGTTACAGGAACAACGACTGAGGGAATGTACCATGCAGTCCACCAAATCTCTGGAAGCCTTAATAGAGGATAACTGGGTCATGCTGCAAATGCCTGCAGAAAACAGAGAAGGATCAAATCTTAGCCTTCATCTGAAGACATCACCCACAACTTCATCCTTATGTGGTTCAACAGAAGCCGACAACCTGGATGGCCCCTATCCAAGCTGTAGGACTTGAACAAGAATCCATAGCAATATTGTAGCATTTAAGGCCCTCAGTCCAAACAAATGGCTGCACTCACAATGTGCATCCAGATGCAACAAGCAATTATGGGCAAGCTCATTGCATCTGTCAATAATTTACAGCTCAGCTCAACCTCTTTCTCTGCACCACCACCTTCTTGAGAGACCATTATCTGCCGGTGGTGTGGATTCAGAGGGCACATTGCTGTGGTTTTTGGAAAGCTATGGATGACAATAGGAATAACTGGAATCAAGGACGTCCACTACAGCATCAAAAGCAAGATAAACACAAGTAATCATAGGATAAGGGAAATGAGTGCTGCCCTACAAACTAGCGGCTTTTATTAGGCAGGGGACATCTCAACTGACCACTCCTCTGACTTTCTCAACTCATACAAGCAACATCCTTCAACTCCAAGAACCTGCTCCAGCACTATCTTGCTTCCAGGAGCAGCTGTACCCTGTCATCAGCTCACTACTTTGCACAATCTATGTCTTAGTGTCCATTGGAGATTGGTCCACACATGCCTTGATTGACACCAGAGAAAACATTTCAATTATTAACACCAACATTCTGAACAACAGAGTTCTTTGTCAATCACCTAATGTCTCTCCAGTTGACTTCAAGTACATCATCACAGCAAACTCTAATATGGTACTTATCACAGGCATCGTCCAACTCAAACTACTCTTTGGCTCACAGCAAGCTACTGTCAATTTTTACCTAGTGTCTCACCTACAACCATCAATGAGTTTTGGCATGGTCTTTCTCAAATATCACAAAGCCATCTTGGACATTGCTTCAAACAAACTCTCACTTGACATACAGATGCAACTTACAACTACAGCCTCAGTCACTGTGCCACCTAAGACAGTTGGTTTTGAATGCCAAGATTCAAGGTGAACCACTCCCAAAAGGTGTTGTTGGCATCACCATGAGATTCACAGCTCTGCACTTTTCAGGTCCTCTCCAGAGAAACACATTGTCTGGTATGCATGACAGTACAGTTATCCAGAAATGCTGCAACTTTACAGATAAGCCAATCATCATCTCCAAGGGTGCCAATGTCAGAACGTTTGTCTGCCTGTCTCCTGGGGACCAGCTCGATCTCATGCAAAACCCGCAGCCTGGTACCACCATCTCTACATCTGTCAATGCTACCACCACCACAACAGCTTCACTAGTGTTATCCTTCAGTAAGAGACTATCCTATTCCAAGCTTCCCGTAGTTCCAAAAGAAACAACATCTTTTGGATTTCTTGGAGGACTACCTAGATATCTCTGTCGGTACAGACAATAAGCTCAGGTTTTGTGATATCCTGCAACACACCATCGAATTGCAGCCCAGTCAGAAACCCATCTGTCAGCGAGCCTATACAAGTCCTAGACCACATGATCAAGGACAGACTGGAGCAAAACATCACTGAAGAATCTACAAGCCCTTGGGTGCACTATGTCTGCTGGTGGTAAAGAAAGACAAGGTGCATTGTTCAGTGGTGAGTAGAGATGTTATGAAGTTTCAATTCACCGGTGAAGTTCTGGTGAAGTCAACAAATTCTCCTCCGTAAATCATTTTGTGAAGTTTCTCTAATAGGAAATTTGCCATTTGTAACATTCCTTGCAACTTTCCTTGTAACTTTCCCTTTGGGTACACAAAGGCAAAGCTTAGTCAAAATGTCCATTATTAAGTGCAAAATAAAACTGTCCCTGGTGTCTAGTGGTCGCCCCCACTAATTGCCAGCCCATGTTAAATAATGATTATTTTGTGGTGTCAAGTGTCCACCCCACCCCCTGCCATTCACCAGCCCACTCTGTTACATAATTATTATTCCCTGGTGTCTAGTGCCCCCCACACCAATCACCAGCCCAATGTTAAATAAAAATCTTTCGCTAGTGTCTAGTGGTCCTCCCCACTGATCATTGGCCCATGATAAATAATGATTGTTCACTGCTGTTTAGTGGTCCCCTCCTCACTGATCACTGGCCTGATGTCAACACTTGTCCTGATGTCTAGTGGTCACCCCCCTTGCCTACTGCTGGTCCAATGTCAAATAGACATTTGTCCTGGTGTCTAGTTGTCTCCCCCCTCACAGATTGCCAGTCTGATGTCAAATAGACACTTGCCATGGTGTCTAGTGGTCCCCCCTCACCAATCGCCAGCCCGATGTCAAATAGACAATTTCCCTGGTGTCTAGTGTTTCCCCCTCACCGATCCCTGGCCCACTGTCAAATAGACACTTCCCCTAGTGTCTAGTGGTCCCTTTTCTCACCAGTCACCAGCCCAATGTCAAATAGACACTTGCTCTGGTGTCTAGTAGTTCCACCCCTCACCAGTTACCAGTCCAATGTCACATAGATGCTTTCCCTGGTATATAGTGCCCCCCCACACTGATTGCCAGCTCTATGTCACATAGACACTTTCCTTGGTGTCTAGCATTCCCCCCACTGATCGTCAGCCTGATATTAAATACAAATCTTCCCCTTGGGGTCTAGCGGTTCTTCCCCATCCTTGAACTTCCCTTGCAATAAAATGTATGCTTCCCTGGTGATCTAGGGGTCTCCCCTGCCTATCTCAGAAGCCGATAATGAAGACAGGGAGGACAGTTGGTGTGGCATTTTAAACATAAGGAAACTGTTAAATGTGTCAATTGAATCATGGATCAAACAGGGGATGTTAAGCATACTGATGAGGACATAGGGGATTGTTTCTGTAACTTTTACCAGAAACTAGATATGGCTGAGGTGCAACCATCTGAGGCAGCAGTCCAGACCTTTCTGGATAGTGCACCAACCACTAGTATTAATACACAACATGACAAACTGGAAGCTGATATAACATGAGGTTCAGTGCACAATCAAAGCATCTTAAGGTGGGGAAAGTCCCTGGACCTGATGGGATCCCCATTGATTTTTACAAAATTTTTAGTTCAGAACTCCAAGAATAACTATTTTTTTTATTTACATTTTTTTCTCCCTCATATTGGGGGTGAAACTCCACCCCAAACCACACGCCCACAAGCCCAACCACCCCAACCAACACTGAGACTCTCCACGGCTTGCCCCCTGTGGCAGGGCTGGGAAAAGAGCTTCCCCCTCCCTGGAGCACAGTCCAAATCCAGAGAGGTGGCAGACCAGTGGGGACAGGGCAAGGCTTCAAGAAGCTCCTGGCTACCATTTTCCATTTTCTCGTGACCTTCTCCCTCTCGACACATGACTGCGCACATGTGGGGGCACGCACAGGCTGTAACCGCCTGCTGCTTGCCTTCCCAGCCCCCACCAGAGGATAACCAACAGGTGGGATGATGATGACTCCCACCCCAAAAGAGGAGAGCAGTCCTTTGGATGCTCAAGCCTGTCTTGCCCCTGCCGACCCCCAATGGCCCGGGCTTGTTCTGGAACCCGGGTCACCAGCATGGCGCAAGGTGTGGTGTACAGCGCCTTAACCTCCTGCTACCAGCAGGCCAGCTCAGAAATCACTATTTGACATGATTCATGAATGCCTGGAGACAGGTATGTTGCCCCATCCATGCAGTCCACTGTTATATCTGTCCTGTCTAAACTAGCTAAAGACCTGATGCAGTTAGTCTCTTGTAGGCCCATCTCATTGCTCACTGATGACTACAAAATAATAACGAGGGTACGTACCAGCTGGCTACAAAAAGTGCTCCCTAATATTGTGCTAACTGATCAGGTAGGATTTGTGCAGGGACACCAAGGTAAGCATAATAGGCTCTATTCAGAAACATGTTGGGAATGCTGCAAGCCCTGGGTGCGCCAAACATATGGCCCATGGGGCTTGTGCCTTTCTCTGGCCAGTAATCGGGATTTACAATCTCATGTGGTCTAAGTTTGTGGCAATTTGGGACCTTTTCATGGGGTTTAGATACACAGACACATAGATGTTGATGGCAGATAAGGGCCTATGGCCCACCTAGTCTGCCCATTTGAGAACGTTACTGTGCTTCTTAAAGCTTCCCTAGAACTAGGTTGTCCCCTTCTCCGACTACCAGGATCCCCTTATGCCTATCCCATGAGTTCTTAAATCTTGTAATCATTTCTGCCCCCACTGCCTCCTCAGGTAGGGCATTTTATTTGTCCACCACCCTCTCTGTGAAGAAGTACTTCCTCATGTTCCCACTGAACCTCGCTCCCTCTAGTTTCATCGCATGTCCCCTAGTCCTGGAGCATCTTTTTCTATGAAAAATTGTGTTTTCCTACACCTTGTTCCTCCCCGTGAGGTCCTTATATGTCTCAATCATATCCCCCCTCTCCCTCCTCTTTTCCATGGATTACATGTTTAAGTCTTTCAGCCTGTCCTCATAGGTTTTGTGATGTAATCCCTGCACCATCTTGGTTGCCCTCCTCTTAACTGCCTCCAACCTGTCTATGTCCTTACTAAGGTAAGTTCTACAGAACTGGACACTGTACTCAAGGTGTGGCCTCACTAATGTCTTGTACAGGGGAATTATTACCTCCCTTTTCCTGCTGGTGATACCCCTGCCTATGCATCCCAGCATCCTGTTTGCTTTTCCTGCCACCCTGTTGCACTGACTCCCGCCTTGAGGTCAGCAGAAGATAACCTTTAGGTTCCTTTCCTGCTTGGAGCATTCTCATCTCCCTCCCCAGCTGATGTGCTGTTTCTGGGTTCTTGTGCCACGTGTGCATTATTTTGCATTTCTTTGCATTTAACCTCAACTGCCACTTCCTTGACACATTCTCAAGCTTCTGCAGATCTCCCCTCATTCACCCTGTTGCAGAGCTTTGTGTCATCAGTGAACAGGCAAATCTCTCCTCTGGGTCAACTGTAATGTCACTGATAAAGATGTTGAAGAGGATTGGACCCAGCACTGATCCCTGTGGCACCCCACTGGTCACTTTACCCTCTGAAGAGTGACAGTCACTTACCACCACCATCTGTGTCCTGCTATCCAGCCAGTTCCCCACCAACCACACTACTGTTCTACCCACTCCCATGTTCCCCAGCTCGTTCAACAGCCTTCTATGCAGCACAGTGTCAAAGGCCTTGCTGAAGTCCAGTTAGGCAACATCCACTGTCCCCCCCCAATCCATCTCCCTTGTTACTTAGTCAAATAATTCAATGAAGTTAGTCTGGCACAACCTCCCTCCAGTAAAACCTTGTTACCTTAGGTCCTGTAGCCCATTGGCAACCAGGTGTTCCACTATTCTTTCCTTCAGCAGTGTTTCCATGATCTTCCCCACCACTGCAGTCAGGCTAACTGGTCTGTAGTTTCTCATTTTCTCTCTGTTCCCATTTCTGTATAGGGGGACTACATCAGCTGTCCTCCAGTCTTTAGGTACCTCTTCTGTTTCCAGTGACTGGCTGAACAGTGTTGCCAGAGGTTCATGCGAACATATGACCATATGAAAATGCCAGCAGAAACAGGCCTCACGGTCTATCGAGTCTGCTCGATTGTGCAGCTAGCCCCTAAACTTGCAGCTGCCCCACCCTTTCCTCCCCCCTCACTGTCATCCTCCACCCACTCTGTCCCATCCCCTCTTGAAACAGCCCACTGTCCTACAGCAAACCACCTCTTCAGGTAGAGTGTTCCACTTGCCTACCACCCGTTCAGTGAAGAAATATCTTCAGATTTCCCACCTGGATTTCCCCCCTTCAATCTCAGTTGATGCCCTTTTGTATCGCTTCCTCTTCTGATCTGTGTGGAGGGGTTGTGGGATAACAGATGGACCAGACACCGAACTTCAGGTTCAACACACAATCTCTGTATGATGTTTATTTAAAATACAAGAAATAAGCTTCTGCAATGCCATATACCTTCTTCAGTACAACACTTTGCAGCAACAGACTATGAATGTCCTTTCTCTGCACTCAGCCAGCACATACTGACACTGATCTCTGATCCAGTTCACTAGCTGAGATGTAGCGACCACCCTCATGCAAGCCCCATTTGCTTGCATAGTGGGAGCTCAAAAAGGAAAAAAAAACAAGCTATAAACAAAGAACCTCAATGCAGAATCACTGAAAGAAGGGTTACCCCAAAGGGCATTGGTAACCAATCAAGTTTCAAAGAAATACAACATCATGCATACTTCCATAATGCAAATCACCATGACATTTCGGGCTTGTTAAGTTTACAGCAATTTACATGCATTTTAAATGGCACAACTAGCTTAATTTCTGTAATAGTCACCTAGTACTTTGTACCATTATCAAAACATCAAATACCATGGTATTTTCAACATTTACAGGTCTCATAAACATCAAGTATATTATGACATAGTGCTATTACATACTAAATCCAATAACAATTAACATAACCTATTTTACATACATCTGGAGGTAACCACAATAACCTTCCTGTATAAGGACCTGAGAGGGAAAAGGAAAATCAAAGAGGACACTATAGCATAGTCAAGAAAAGGGAGGGGTGCCCATAAGTGGCCAACTTTATGGACTAGAAATTGTAAAGAACAGATTAGGCTTAGAAATAGAAGAACTGTTGCAACAGATTTAAGAATAGGTTGGTCCTCAAGAGTGGCAGGAGCTCCCGGTCACAATCTGGAATATCTCTCCTGTATTAGTCTTGTTTATCCCCTTCAGGGACTTAAAGGTTTGCTCATATCTCCCCTATCCCTTCTTTCCTCCAGGGAATACACATTAAGCATGTTCAACCTTTCCTCATAGGATTTCCCCTTCAAACCCTGGATCATCTTAGTCGCTCTGTGCTGCACCCTCTCTAACAATCTGATGTTCTTTTTCAGGAATGGGTGCCAGTACTGTATGCAGTATTCCAGGTGTGGCCTTACCAGTGACCTGTACAGGGGAAGGATCACCTCACTACTTCTAGAGGAGATTCCCCTCGCTATACAGCCCAGCATCTTGTTGGCTTTTGCTGCTGCCCTCCTGCTCTGAGCCTAGTTGTTCATATTCCCCTTTATAATCACCCCCAGGTCCTTTTCTTCCTCTGTACTCCCCAACTGTACCCCTCCCAGCTGATAGCTCCTCCTCTGGTTCTTAGCTCTGAAGTGCAGCACTTTGCACTCTTGGCATTGAACCCCATCTGCCATGTTTCTGACCACTCCTGTAGTTTAGTCAGGTCTTCTTGTGTCAAGTTAGAAGACTAACTGCTAAAGTAATAAATCAGATTCGTTCTATGTCTACAATGTTAGCCAGAGATAACACTCACAAGTAGTCGTAAATAAAGTATTTTTATTATACTCACAGCCAAGCAGGATAAATTGCCAGTCTATTTTGTACGTACTAAGCTTCTAGAGAGTGAGAAACTGACAAGACAGTGTTTTATATACTAAGAGAAGAACTAGCTTACTGATACCCAAAACCATATACATTGGTTCTGAACTATAAACAGTATTACACAATACGTTCTCTATTAGATAATTACTTAGGAGACAGAATACTAATGAGTATAAAAAATAATGCTTCTAAAGCATAAACCTTAGACAAAGAGAAATGCTGACACTTCCAATCTACATGTGCTTATATCATAGACTAAACAAGGAATCTGTCTCCTGTTAGTAGAAATAGAGAATTGCTTACAAAGCTATATTACACATGGCATATGTGCCTGAGTGTACATACATATAATTATATGAAAGTATAAGTACATAATAATCACTGATGATCCTTCAAAGACATCTAAGCAGTGATTAGGTCAACTATATATGAAAAACAAACATAATCTAGATAAATATAATATAATGAAGTATAAATGAACCATGCGTAGTACATTCGCATATATTAGTAGCAAAGCACATTCCTAGCACTCACGCTTATACGATGTGTGCTAAATCAATAATGTTAGTGCAAAATAGCAGTATCACAGTATAATACACCAGAGATATAGTGTAAGACATATATGGGGTAATAAGGGCATAACTCAGGCGCAACAGTCCCCTCTTTGTTGCCTTAATTGCAAAAGTGGCAACACAATAAAAAAAAACGACGGTTAGGCACCATTCGTCTACAGGCCTGAGGCACGAGCCTGGTAGAGGAATTTTAACTGGTCACGATGGTGTTTCAGGGTTTTCCTTAAACAACAAAATGTAATTATAAGCACTAATATTAGTAGAAACTGAATCACCACAAATATTTGAAAAGTAAACTTCACAATTGGGTTTTCCAATATCATAGCAATATCATCACTAATCAGATCATCAAGTGCTTTCTGAGCCTTGGTAACATTATTACTGATATAAATCAGGTGGGTATCTGTTCTATTGAGAAGAGATTGGAGAGACAAACTTAAGTTGCCAATATGAATGTTAAAAATAGGTAAAGCCGGCCAGTCAGCGCAGCGGTTGGATTTTCTCTTGCAACGCCAGCAACCCGGGTTCGGGAACAAGCTCAGGTCTCTGGAGGGCCAGCCGGGGGAGGCAGCTTGAGCATCCCACGACTGATCGCTGTCTCCAGGGAGGGAGGGGGATCTCAACCCGGTGCAGAAGTGACCACTGGTGGAGGCTGGTGGTAGTGCAGCACGTCGGGGTCATTAGGGGTGGTGCGTGACAGACGTCAGCTCTCGCCTTGACATCTGGATGTCACGCACCTCAAGAAGCCAGAAAAATCACTTGCTGGCCTCTGGATGATGGCTCTCTGTTCCTGAGGGCCTCCAGTGCCTTCCCGGTGCCTCCTGTTCCCCAGCAGCATCCCCGGGCCCTAGTAGTGTGCGTGTACTGGGGCTATTCTCCCCCCGGTGCCTTCCCCCTTGGAGGAGAGGGACCCGCCTGGTGAAGGGATACACCGGGATATCCCGGGGGTCAGCTGTGATCTGGTAGATCAGAGGAGGGCCGGGCAAGGACAGAAGAGGTTAAGAGGGAACATGTCAGAGCACCAAAGGAGTGGAGGACCAGCGAGCATGGGGTGGAAAAATAGATCACACAAAAAAAAATAGGTAAAAATCAAGATAGAGCATCAAGATAGTTAGGACTAGACTTAATGATATCTGGTTCTGGGATGGGAACAGGTGTAATTACAGTATGACCTATTACCTGTTTAGGGAATAAAAACAGAAGTTAGAAAAGTTCACTTTGCATGACTTTTAGTCCATATCAGAAGAATGTATAGTTGGTCACCACACAATGTTCCACATCTGCAGAATATACCACCTTGAAGGATGGCATTTTTCAGTTGATAAGTTGAACAGTACACGAAATGTCAATGTCCACAAGACATAAACTATGGACAGTTCCAGTGATCATAGTTCAAATTCGGTGCATTCAGATTTTCCAAAGGTTGATCCAAATGTTCAGGAGGCAGCAGTATTTTCATAGGCCTCAGCAGGGGGGTACATCAGATTGCACATTGAGTTTTACAATGGAATAGCAACAGATTCAGCTGAAGATGATCATACGGCTGCACAAAGTGTAAATGTTTATGACAGTACTCAGTTTGTATGAGGTGCCAGCCAGGCTTGGAGAACAAGCAGTAAAGAAAATGGATTTCTTGATTGTAGATCTTGATTTCTTGATTGTAGATCAAATGAAGAAGAGTCTTCTTGCTGAGCTAGGGGATTGCCCTTACCCCAAACTAGCTTCATGGTATGCATAACAATGAGCTTGATTGTAGAATCTAATTGGCTGGACTGAATACAGTTTATTTGAAAGTTCACAAGTGGAAGCCTAATTTCAGTTATTAGGCCTGTATTCACAATTTGGTAAAACAAGTTGGAAGATGTCACACCTGCATAAAAGGTGATGTCCCTTTCAGGTACGACAATCAATGTTCAGAGTCAGTCACGATTCCAAGACCTCACTGTAAACAAGGAAAGGCAGTAGTTTCAACCTTTTCACGATAAAAGTTCCCATCAAGATGATCAATAGAATGGACGGTTGCCAGATGATCAGAGATTGATGTTGCCGGATAAAAATGTGTCAGTGACACTGAGAGAGTCACAAAACATGGCTTCCTGGATTGTGCAGGAATAAGTTTCAAAACATGTAGCAATACTGGTGTGTGTGTGTGGTGACACTGACCCATATGTCTGTCATGCATGAGATCAAGGATATAACCTATTTCCAGATCCCGGAAGAGATAACCAAAGGGTTGTAAAAAAAAACATAATAGTTGTAGGCAGTGCAAAGGACTTTCCTAGCTATGTGATGCTCATCTGCTTCCTTAATGTAAGCAGAAATTAATTCATTAACATGAACATTTGTCAGGTCAAACCCCTTCACAATATCCTTAATATTGTAAATGTCAATCACTCTTTATGAGCAAAATCACATATACCATGCAATGGGGGGGGGGGTTATCATATTATATTTCATACTATTATGAACCTTTAACATATGTGCTTGAATAATGGCTATATCAGCCCTATTTCAAACAGATGTGTCAGAGCCAAATAGGCCTGAGTCTAAACCTGTGTTTTTCATAAATAAGAAAAACAAAACAAAACCAAAATGCCTAGTGCGTTTGGATAGGTTTATGGTCATAGGTTGTACCACTAGCAGTCAGGATGTGAAAATCCTAAGTGTGTGTGTATGTGTGTGCTATCAGTCCCTGTATAGGGGGTCATTAATGAGTACCTGGTATGCTGCCAGGGTATTCAATCACATTATTATTTAAAAAAAAAATGGGAACTGTTAGTTGTTGAACATAGGCCAAATTCTTCTAAATTCCAATGGGTAAGATTCAAAACCACTGGGATGTGCATGAACTGCACTTTATTAACAAGCGCACCTGGCTGGGAAGTGGAAACTAAGCCACTGGGTGGGCCAGGGTACTGTTTTGGGCACTCATTATTAAGTGTCACAAATTATGAAGCATTATAGGGTTAAAAACCTTAAGATCTAATGGCTTTTAATGCCATATAAATTTGAATGCAAAATTCCTGACTATCAATAAAATGTAAACAGGAGTCCAGATCAAGTCTGACTGCTAGAATTGATCCAAAGCAATGATCATAACGTTCCGTACAGCCTCACTACCCTACTGGACAATGAACATGTCTTTTAGGACTTTAGTGTGAATTCCACAGGATGCAATTAAATCATGTGGGCTTGTTGAGGTATTTTGCCTCAACAATCTGCTTAGGATTAGGTCACTGGTTCTTATCTGCAATACAATGTGCAGTTTGGGCTTGTAAGAAGACCCATACTTTTAAAAAGAATAATAAGCATAAAAGCAAGCATCTCTCTCTTTCTGGAACCTAAAAGAAAAGAGAAAAGAAAAACATTGTTAGTTTAGTACTATTTCACCCATTGGAGTATGGAAAAGTAATTTAATATCCTTTAAACAGGTTAATTTGATTGACATGTAGCCATTTATCAATGACTGTTACAGTGAGGCAGTCTAACTTGGTAGACTGCTGGACTGAATTTGTTTACAATGGGATAGGGCCTATTGTTGGGGCTTGCCCATATCTTATAAGGCAAACAAATGTACCTTTTGGATGTCTTGTTTGAAATATTTAACATATTTATCTACTGATGGTCCATCAGCAGTGGCAGTACACAGGTCCAGAAATAAATATTCTGGGAGTCTCATGGACCATCCGGTCATGATTTCAAACATGGGGTATGCTGTGTACCTGCAGAGGGTGTCCCTCTTATTGCCGTAAGGAGTAAAGGCAATAATTAATTTCAGTCCTTTTGGGTTTTCTGAACAAGTTTGGATAACATAACTTTGATCTGCCTGTTAACACATTCCACCTGTCCTGATGACTGTGGATGGTAAGGGATATAAAACTTTCATTTTACCCATAACAAATCCAGAATTTCCTGCATTACTTTGGGTATAAAGCCAGATCCCTGTAATCAGAATTTACCTTTGGGGTAAAACCCTACCTGGTAAATAGCTGGTTTACCAAGACATTTGCAGTCACTTTGACTGTGTTGTTCTGTTTTGGGATAGCCTTAAACTGTTTGGAAAATAGGTCGGTGACTGATCACTAGTGCAAACTAGTTGCTCTTAGTGGTTGGCATAAGGCCAATGTAGTCAAACTGGATATTGTTCCAGGGGCCTTTGCCTCTGGGGTAACAATGCATTTGTCCTAGCTGGTATAGGATTGTTCTGTGAACAGATCAAACAGTTACTAATGTAGTGTTCTACATCATTTCTCATGTGTAGCCATAAGACAGAGGATTTTAGTCTGTCTAGGATTTTTGCTGACTCATTGGTGTACACCAGTTGGAGTATCATGTACTTGGTACAGTAGATAAAATCTTCTTTCAGGTGTTCAGGAATTACCCGTAACTTTTCATGAGTGTTACAGTAGAGATATGCCAAATGAGTAGGCCATCACTGGATAGGTGAATGTCATTTTCACTTTCTATAAGAATTATTTCTGGAAGTTATTCCTCCGTTCCTTTATTAAGGAACCTATACACTGCCCTCAAATAAGGGGCCTTCTTATAGAGCATAAAGAATATACATACAGCATGCTCGAACCTTATGAATGTACAGTATTTATAAACTGTTAGGTTGTGACATACACAAGCAAGTCACTGTATTTCTTAGTAGTACTATAGAGTACTGGAACAGAAGTTTGTCTTCTGCCAAAGAAATTTAGTTTAGAGAGAAACAGTCCCAATTAGAAACTATAATAAAAACATTATCTGCAGTGCTTTCTGTAATTATCTCAAGGACATTTCTTGAAGCGGGCAGAACTTAACCCTCTCATGGAGTGCTAGTATCATTTTATGTAAGGAAAAATCTTTTTATTCCTTTCTTAACACAACCTGTGTATTTCTCAAGGACGTCTCAGCTCTCTAAACCATTTGCAAATATTTGTGGTAATTAGGAGACTCCTCACCTCCCTGCTTTTAATTTTATTTGCCAGGCGTGTTTTAACATTGCCTGTGAATCATACATATACGATGATGCAGTTACTAGCCATGCACACTCTGTCATCACCAGAATGTAAAATAATTCCAAACCCTGCTATCTGACCCTCGTTGGTATGTGTGGCTGAGTCATCAGTCAAAACATGACACACAGTGGTGTCTTTTAACACTTTCTGAGGTTCTGTCAGAAAGGGCTCTGGGACAGATAGGTCGGTGGGTTGGAGTGAACAATCATGGGTCTCTCCTGCAAATTGTAGGCCATGGGCCAGCAAGGATGAAGTTTTGATAGGAAGGACAGTGATGTCATGATCCCGTAAAATGAGAGACCAGTGTATAAGTCTGGCATTGGGTACAGAGTCATCCTTTACTCTGTCTGACAACAGAACGTTAGTTGGCAAAGGATTGGAATGCAGCACAATGGGTGCATATCCAATGATGTACATAAAGTATCTCACCGCCCAGTATGTAGCCAAAAGATTCCTTTCACAAAGGTTGTATTTAAGCTCCACTGGGGCAAGCATCTGGGATGCATAAGCACTGGGTCTGATGTGTCCATTGTATGTTTGGGCTAAAACTGCTGAGATTGCTATAACTGATGTGGCAGTTTCAAAATAATGCCCTAAAACTGTGTTAGGATTAACCAATGCTGGGGCCATGGTCAGTGATCCCAAAAGAAAAAGACAATGATATCAGTATTAGGATACCTTGTACCTTCTTACCTGTAGTGCCTGCTATTGCAGCCATAGTATGGGATGATCCAGGAGTCACTGATGGAGGGAGTTCTGCACCATGTGCAGGGAATGCTAGCACTATCAGGGGTGCCTACACAGTGGAGAAAAGTGGTGTGCAAGTTGCAAGTAGTTCTCCAGCTTTGGATTGTGGTTCAGTAGCCATCAGGTGGAGAAAGTAGTGCTGAGACAGCTGTCAGCTCAGGTTCAGAAATCAAACCTGTAACCCTCCCCCCCAGCGTGGCCTGTGATGCTGAAAATATCACAGCCACGGGGCTTTGAGAAGCAGGGTTGTCCCCTCCCCCATCAAATGTGAAGTGAGTTTCCCCACCGGAATGTTGCTGTATGGTAGCAACGTTGTTTTTAATGTTGCAGCTTAAGGTATTAATGCACTGCATAGGAAAGGCAGTATGTTCAGTCTTCTCGGGGAAAGCTGATGTATCATTGCACAGGAAATGAAAACAACTTTTCATGTAATTTACTTCAATGTGTTCTTTATCCAAGGACACTTGAATACCATTGCTAATAAAGTAAACATTGTTAACAGCATCAGCTGTTTCTTCAGCATCAGACGCTGACTTCATGACAGATTGCATATCAGCCTTATTCAAAAGTACATCAACATCATTTTTAATGAGAATCTTCTGTCCCTCAGAAGCACTAGTGTTACTGATAACATTATTAATCATGCCAAAAAACTCCGGTTTGTTTTGTTTGGTTATGGCAGCAATCACAGGTCCCTGAGACTGCAAGATCGAATCTCCGTGAGATGGTGGTCGGCCATTTTGAGATGAAGCCCCATGGGCGCGGCCATCTTGGGTTGATGACCCATGGGCGTGGCCATCTTGGATTATTATAGCTTGTAACTCGTCATCACTATCAACATTCTGTCGGCCATCTTGGGGATGGCATGGTGAAGTGACGTGATGACGTCTGTGTCCACCATTTTGAGACATTAACAGTTCTCCATTTTGTGCAACACCAGGAGGGTGGACAGCTGTTAGGCTGGTCCACTCCACAGCATTCTGTGGTTCCTCAATCCCAGACTCCTGATCACCAAAGGAATCAAAATCAAACTGCGTATTGTCCTCACTGGCCCTAATATGCCCCATAAGAACTTGTTTCTGATGGCGCAGTTTCGCCATCTTTTTCCTACATATAACGTGGTGAATACCTGAATCTCTTTCAGACACTTCACTGATCAAATCTTTTTAAATACCTATACGCAGCAGTAACTTTGGAGTTCTCCCTGACCTGATGATCTGGCTTATCACTTACCTCATTCAGGTCTACTCTAAGTTCTTCATTTTCATAACGTAACGTATCATTAGTGTCAGACAAAACATCGTTCATTTGCAGTGCCTGCTTTCTGTCCAAAACGGCTTTCTCATAATTATCTCTTAGAGTCTGCAGCTCTTGGCTATTGCTATGAGCTGAGTCATGTAAAAAAACTTCATTTTGATTATGTAGGGACTGTATTTGAAATTCCAGTCTCTCTCTAATCGCCTTATATGGTCAGCTTCCTGCAGACCCATTTCCTGCCTACACTTAGAATAAGCAGATTCCAACATTGACAATTTATTTAAAGCAGCCTCTAAACCTGCAAATATTGTCACAAAAAGTAAACCCTTTGGGTTCACTTTCTTGGTACTAGTTTTTAATGCATCGTAATGCTCAAAGAATTCCCTAAGTGGGTCTTCTTTGTATTTTGCCACAGTGGCAAAATCCTCGAACCCTCCATGAGCTGCGAGATATAGTGAGGCTTCCAGCCTCAGCTAAGCGCTGATTAATTCAGACATGGCAGTATTTAAATTAGTAACCCTTAGCTAACTGTGGATCAAAAAGTACGTTCTGGACCGCAAATCCTGAGAGCACACAGGCAGCCTTTGGCTGATGTGGGTCCCTTTAATGAGTATAACTCACTAGGATTCAGACCCACTGGTGAAAGTAAAATCTGTCTATTCAGTTCTTACTTTAAAACTGTCCCAGACACACAACAAAAAGTAATTACTACAGCTCTTTCTACCTACAGTATGTGTCATGCACTGGGAATCAAAGCAGACCAAATAGCTTTAAACAGAAAAAAAACTTCGGCTTCTTGTCACTTGGGTTTTAATTGCCCAGTGTGTTAATTTACAGAGGAAATTAACCTGTCACTTTGACTAACATTCAAACATTAACCACGGTCGCCATAAATGTCAAGTTAGAAGACTAACTGCTAAAGTAATAAATCGGATTAGTTCTATGTCTACAATGTTAGCCAGAGATAACACTCACAAGTAGTCATAAATAAAGTATTTTTATTATACTCACAGCCAAGCAGGATAATAACTCACTGATAAGGGTGATTTGCCAGTCTATTTTGTACATACTAAGCTTCTAGAGAGTGAGAAACTGACAAGACAGTGTTTTATATACTAAGAGAAGAACTAGCTTACTGATACCCAAAACCATATGCATTGGTTATGAACTATAAACAGTATTACACAATACGTTCTCTATTGGATAATTACTTAGGAGACAGAATACTAATGAGTATAAGAAATAATGCTTCTAAAGCATAAACCTTAGACAAAGAGAAATGCTGACACTTCCAATCTACATGTGCTTATATGAAAGACTAAACAAGGAATCTGTCTCTTGTTAGTAGAAAAAGAGAATTGCTTACAAAGCTATATTACACATGGCATATGTGCCTGAGTATACATACATATAATTATACGAAAGTATAAGTACGTAATAATCACTGATGATCCTTCAAAGACATCTAAGCAGTGATTAGGTCAACTATATATGAAAAACAAACATAATCTAGATAAGTGTAATATAATGAAGTATAAATGAACCATGCATAGTACATTAGCATATATTAGCAGCAAAGCACATTCCTAGCACTCATGCTTATACGATGTGTGCTAAATCAATAATGTTAGTGCAAAATAGCAGTATCACAGTATAATAGACTAGAGATATAGTGTAAGACATATATGGAGTAATAAGGGCATAACCCAGGTGCAATACTTGCAGTCCCCTCCACCACTCGATGTCATCCACCACAGCTCCCATCTTGATTTTGTCTGCCAACAGACTGATCTTACTCTGGGTCCCATGTGAGATATCTGCTATGAATATCCCAAACAGCACTGGCCTCAGTACCGATCCCTGTGGCAATCGCTTGTTTCTGCTCTTGGTGATGAGAGTTTCCTCTCCACCACCACCCTTTGCCACTTGCCCTTCAGCCAGTTTGTGATCCATTTGGCCATCTTAGTACCCATCCCTACATATTCCAGCTTCCCCCCAGACTCCCATGCGGCACAGAACCAAAGGTCTTGTTGAAGTCTAAGTACAGGACATCTACTGCATGGCCCTTGTCCAGTTCCCTGGTCACCCAATCATAGTACTCAATCAGGTTTGTCTGGCAGGATCTGAACAAGACAAACCCATGTTGTCGCCCATCCTGGAGACCACTGTCCTTCAAAAATGTCACCAACCTCTCTTTAAGGATTGTCTCCATGAGCTTTCCCACAGTTGATGAGAGGCTCACTGGGCTGTAGTTACCTGGATCATCCTTTCAAATCAAATCAAAGTTAAATCAATTTTATTTATATAGCACCTTTCAAATTATCAATGCGCCTCACAGAAAATAAGACAGCTACAGCATAAAATCACAAATATTGTAAATAGTATAAAATAGAGGTAAATGGTCAACAATATTCAGGTTATTCCCCAAAAGCATGGATCCATAAAGCAGTTTTAAGGGCCTGTTTAAATCCCTCCATGGTCGGGCACTCACGTAACCGATGGGGTAGAGAATTCCAAAGGGTGGGGACTGCGTGCATAAATGCCCAGGCCCCAGAAGATGTTAAACAAACCCTTGGAATCGATAACAACCCCTCTCCAGTCGAGCGGAGCGATCACCCAGGGCAGTAAAGGACCAAAGCTCTTTCAGGTAGTCTGGACCCTGTCCGTGTAGGGCTTTATAAGTCAGAAGTCCGACTTTGAAGGTGATTCACCACTGTACCAACAGCCAGTGCAGTTTGCGCAGCACCGGGAAATATGACAGGACCGGGGGTTCCCATCAATAACTGGATCGCTGCATTCTGTACCAGCTGCAAGTGGCAAATATCTACCCCCAGAAGCTCTAGGTATAGGGCATTGCAATAATCCAGGCACAAGGATACAAAGGCATGGACCAATGTAGGAAGGTCACCGGACGGAACAAGATGCTTAACTCTGGAGATATTCCTCAGATAACAAAAAGAGGATTTGATGACAGCCGACACCTACAAATGCAGTGTCAAACCCTCGTCAAGAATTACCCCCAGGTTTCGCACCCATTCAGAGGTCGGGAGTGGCAAACCCCCAAGAAAAAGCCCTGAGGGTGATCCCACCCCCAACCACTCTATCCGGTGACCCGGGTCCACCACCAACACCTCAGTCTTTTCCGAGTTCAACCTCAACCAGTTCGAACTCATCCACTCCTAGATTTCTGTGAGGCAGTTATTAAATGCTGAGAGAGCTCTATCATGGTCAGGCGCAAAAGAAAGGTAGAGCTGGGTATCATCAGCATAGCAGTGAAACCTCAGCCCATACCTTCTTATAATGTCTCCGAGGGGTAGCATGTACACTGCGAACAACGTGGGGGAACAACACTGATCCTTGAGGAAGCCCACATGATAACAGAACTGGGGCAGAGGAACAAATCCCTGACACCACTCTCTGAGTTCTTCCGGTGAGGAAAGATGAAAACCACCTGAGGACTGTACCTGACAGGCCACAGATGAACCTCAAGTGATTGAGCAGAACCCCATGGTCCACAGTGTCAAACACTGAAGAGAGATCAAGAGGAACCAAGATGGAGTGGTTCTTCCAATCTCTAGCCATCAAGAGATCATTGTGCACCCGAAACAGCATCGTCTCAGTACTAGGCCTCTTCCAAAAACCGGACTGGAGAAGCTCATAGACATCATGGATGGTCAAATGGTTCTCCAGTTGTACGGCAACTACTTTCTCGATCAACTTCCCCATAAAGGGTTGGTTCAAGATTGGTTTGTAGTTCGCATGACAGTCTGAGTCCATAGAAACTTTCTTCAGGAGGGGTGTCACCACCGCCTCCTTCAGGGAGCTAGGAAACTCACCTGTTTCCAAGGAGCACCAGACTATCTGTGCTAGAACTGGGCCAAAGATGTAACTACAACCCAAAATCAGGGAAGTTGGTCCCAGATCCAAACTACAGCATGTAGGGTGCATACCCTGGACAATCTGCATGATGTCCATAAGCTCCATCTGGTTGAAGGTACTCCAGGAAAACCGAGGGGCAGTGACCGAACACCAGTCCACAGCAGCACCGATAGAGTGTGCCGGTTGGAGTTCCGCCCTGATGTCAGTCACCTTAGCCGCAAAGAATCGAACAAGCTCCTTTGGGCCACCTTTGTGAATGGGCACCACATGGGCCAACTTCCAATCCTGTGGCATGCATCTTGTGTCCAGAGAGGTATTGAACAGGTCAGCCAGTGGTCCTGCCAGGCACCCTGCCAGTTCTTTGAGTACCCTAGGGTGAATGTCATCAGGTCCCAGTGCCTTGTCCGTCCACAGTGCTGTCAGTGTCTCCAGTACCCTGTCCACTGTAATTTCTCCATCTGTCACTCCTTCCCCTCTCCTGCCCACTCCACCACTCCCATGAGGTATCTGCCCCCCTTCTGTGAATACAGAGTAGAAGTACTCAGTGAGTGCCTCTGTCTGCTCCTCCCCCTTCTCTACCCACCCACAGTCCTTAATTCTCACAATCTGGTCCCTGTTCTTCCTTCTCTCACTAATGTATCTGAAGAAGTCCTTCTCTCTGACCTTAATGCCCTGTGCCAGCCTCAGCTCTCTGGATGCCTTCATGGGTCTGACTAGTCTGGTAACCTCCCTGGACTTCTTCGTATACTCCATCCTGTCGTCCCACCTTCCTGATAGCTTGAATCTCTGAAAAGCTTTCCTCTTGGCCCTCACCCCCTTCATTACCTCCTGGGTCAGCCAACTGGGCTTCTTTGCCCTTCCCGTCTTACTTTGTGCCCTAGTACATGTCCCAGTAGCTTCTGCAAGCCCTGCTTTAATAATATCCCACTTTTGATTTGCGTCCATGGTTGGTTGGATTCCCTCCAGATGATTTATCAGAATTTCTTCCATCTTGTTAAAGTCTTCCCCCCTAAAATCAATTACCCTGGTACCCAAACCTCCAGTTTTCTTCCCTATTCTGAGTGTGAACCACACTGAGTGGTGATCACTCCCAGCCAGAAGGTCCTCCACCTCCGGGTCCCTTACAGCCTCCTGTTTGATAGTACAAGGTCCAGAGTCCTTCCTAACCTAGCTGGCTCATGTACTGACTGCACCAGGAAACTATCCTGAAATGCCCCCAATATGACCTGCTCCCTTGCACTTGTGGTGGTTGGTATGCTCCAGTCCACCCCAGGTAGGTTGAAGTCCCCCACCACCACTGTATTCCCCTCCCTGAAAACCATCCTAATTTGTTCTGCCAACTCCCTTTCCAGCTCCTCCAGTTGAGTTGGTGCCCTATACACTACCCCCATCCTCAGTACCCTGCTCTTTGAGTCCTGAAACTGCATCCATAGGGCCTCTGTCCTGCCTTCCTCCCCCTCTTCCATTATGCATCTTTTTCCCTCCTGTACATAGATCCCCTCCCACCTTTCCTGTTTACCCTGTCCTTTCTGAATATCCTATACCCTGGAATCATCATATCCCAGTCCTGGTACTGGATGGTCCAAGTTTCTGTTATGGTCACAATGTCCACCTGCCCCACTGCCAAGAGAGCCTGTAACTCAGCTGATTTGTTTCCTATGCTCCTCGCGTTCAGTGTTACCAACCTCCAACCTGTTCCTTTCCCTTCCCTTCCCCGATGAACCCCCCCTTTTTGTCCCTACCCTGATGCCCTCCCCTATAGCTTGGGGGGTTAGCTCATCTGGCTCCCCTTTCTGGAAACCCTGCCTACCAGCTGTCCACTTGCCACCCCCTCTCATAGTTTAAATCTACCCTGATTGCTATGTACCCCTCTACCCCTTGTTTTAATACTCACTTCCCCTCCCTGCTCAAGTGTATCCTGTCCCCTGCATACAGATCATTATTGTCCAAGATTCTGCCCCAGCCACTTACTAACCCATACCTTTTGGTATAATACCATTCCCGCAGCCAGGTGTTGAACTCCACTATCCTTCCTTTGCTCCCAGTACTTGCACAGGGTACTGGGAGCACCCTTGAGAAGGCCACTGATTTCCCCACCTCCTCACACAGCCTTCACAGTTCCTCAAACCTCTCCCTTACTACATCCACCATTTCCCCCCTCCAGGTTGTTCATACCCACGTGCACCACAACATGCGGTTTCTTCTGTTCCTTCCCTGTGTACTTGAGAATAGACTGCCCTACCCTGCCTGCTGTCAACCCAGGAATAGACTTGATCCATATGAGACTATGTTTTTCCCTTTTACTGCCCCATCTGATCCCTTTCAGTATGGAGTCCCCCAACACTATTATACCTCCCTCTTCATGCCCTGTTCCTCCTCTCCTCTATTCTTCATCTATTACTAGAATCTGCCCTTCCTTACCCATTTATGTCTCTGCGCTTCTCTCGTACAACTCCCCCACCTTCCCCCGACCTGTCTTTCCCCATCTCCCATAGTCCCATGCCACGCTATCATCCACCTCCCCCCTACCTCCATTGGACCCATCTCCCTTTTGCTATGCTCCCTTGTCTGACCTATCAGCACTGCCCCCTACCCTTCATCCCTGCCACAAATGCCTTCCTTTTCAGCCTTGCCCCATCCCCCTGCCCCCTGCTACCCTCCTCCAAATGCCTGACCCCAGCGCACTCCTTTCCCTTTCCCCCTGAATCCTCCTCCTGGGGCTCTCTTACCTTCCCCCTCCACCATTGTTGCCAGCACCACAAACCTACTACCTGCCACCCCTGTATTGCTGTGCATTGGCTCCTTTCCCCTGTTCCATGACCCACTTCTAACACTTGACCCCTTGTCTGATGTGATCCCGCACCCTCTCCCTGTTCCCTCCCCCAGCCTGATGTTCTTCCCCAATGTGCCCTCCTGTTACTCCTTGGGAGAGTCTCTCCTGCCCCGTTCCCACTTCCCCTTGCCCACACGCTCTTCAACTCTCCACCAAGCCACTGGATTCTTTCCTTCAGACTCCTTAGCCTGTGGCAGATTGGACACCCTCTTAGTCTCCATAATATGTTCATCCAAACAGCTGCCCCACACCTACTGCAGCCCACTATTCTACCCATGGTGCCCCCTCTTATTTCCTGTTGCCCCATTCCTCCCACCACCCCATTATAGCTGTTCCACCCCCCAGTGTGTGTCCCTTCCTGTGCCACTCCATTTCCTACTTCTATGTCGCTATAGCCCTTATATACCAATGATGGTTAATGTTGTCCCTAAAGCCTCCTTTATTATTTAGACCTACAAGTGTACCTGTCCCTTATCTACAGTGCACCCCTCTTCTGACTAACAGGTTTCCCCTGCCTGGATACACTCCCAGACACTCACTTTCTTGCCTGATGAACTGAGAACCTTAGCGACTGCACGTGGTCATGTTATCTACCAATAGTAAACTACGAGTAATGTAACATCCACCAATGGCCAAGCAGCAACACCCCAATATATCTGGAGTATCTGGGGGAGGGTGGGTTTAGGGCCCTCCCCTACTCTCGTGAGAGTCTATCAGTCCAGACCCTTCCACCAGTGCCCCTCGGCCCTTCTCTCAGGGCCACCACCCGCAATCCTTGGACAAATTGGTGATGGAGCTGTACTCCTCACCTGAATTCATGCACCAACTACCCCCCCCCATAAAGGAGGGATTAAAATGTGTAAGGGAGGAGGGAGATGAGGAAGATACAGAAGCACTGTGGGCACAACTACAGGATCCCAAAAATAGATCACTAAGACTGGGGGTGGTGTACAGGCCACCCTCTCAATATGAAGGGATGGACAGGATACTGGCAAAACAGATCAGGAGGAACTGCGGGAAGGGGGGATGGTGATAGTAGGGGATTTCAACCTTCTGGGGGTGGAGTGGGACACACCTACCACAAAAAACAGAAAGGAGCAGGTAATGCTGGATGCCTTCCAGGAAAGCTTTCTAGTACAGTTGGTCAAGGAATCAGCTAAGTAAAGGAACACCCTTGACCTCATACTTATGAACAGGGAAAGCATGAGGGATGTGAGGGTGGAGGAACCACTGGGGGGAGTGACTACTGGACAGTATGGTTCCACTTACAGATGGCTAAAGAGAGGGGGGCATCTGACACAAGGGTGCTGGATTTCAGGAATTCCAACTTCAATATGATGAGGGAAGTGGTAAAGGGCAGGGCCCCAAGTTTTCCGCGATTCCGCGGGTGCGGCAAACCGCAGAAATATCCGTGGAATTTGCAGTCACCCACGGAATTCACGGCCGCCCGAGGAACAACGTCCTTTGCCGATGGGGGTGCCCAACCCCATGTCGTCTTCACTGTTCCCCCCCAAAGCTGCCTAGTGCCACACTGGGAGCCCACCCCAGCGTGTCAAAAGCTTTCATTGCCCGACAGGGTGCCCCAATCCCCATCGGCTTCACTGTTCCCCCCAAGCTGCCTGCTGCCATGCTGAGCCCACCCCAGCATGGCAAAAGCCTCATGCGACGCCGGCGGTGCCCAATCCCCATCAGCTTCACTGTCCCTCCTGAGCAGCCTGCTGCCATGCTGGGAGCCCACCCTAGCATGGCAAAAGTCCCTCATGTATCTAAAAACAAAAAAACTGAAACAAAACCTTCCTCACTGATTCTTTTTGCCCTCCCCAACCCACACCCACCTCTGTATACCCACCTCCCCACACCCCTCACCCCCACCTCAACCCATACTTTCTACTCTGGAGCCCAGCGCGACAATCTTCAGTGAACCGGGAAAACGTCTGCACTCTTCAAAGCCAACTGCGAACTGAAGAAATGCCGGTAAGCTGTATAATGGCATAAATGTTGGGTTTTTTTCAACTTTAGTGCATATCTCAGCCATTTCTGGGAATTTTTTCACCAAATTTTCAACATGGGGTTTTTGTGGCCCCACCTCATGAACTGTGACACTGTTATTTCATTTATCGGTCCCGAAAGATGGTTCCACAGTCACTGCGCGGAACCACCTTTCCGGAATGATTAATGAAATGACAATGTCACAGTTCATGAGGTAGGCTCCCAAAAACCCTATGTTGAAAATTCCATGAAAATATTCCCTAAAATGACTGTTTTATGAACATGCATTGCACAGTTCCTATGCACGCTCGTAATTTTGAGCATTTTTAATATTTTCACTCCAGATTTTCAGTATTGCCAAAGGAGTTCCTGTGCAAAATTTAACCGGGTATGGACATGCAACAAAGGTGGGAACTGATAAAACAGGGGACAGTGGAGGCAACAGAAACTTGCTGTAGGGCCCAGACTAGGAAGGCTAGAGGAAAGAAACCCAACTGGATAAGCAAGGGGTGCTAAGGTGAAGAGGAAAAGGGCAGATTACAGGAGATACAGAAAATCGGGGATGGAAGAGGATGGGATGGGGGGAATATCTGCAAGAAGCAAAGGAAGTGACAAGGGGGGTAAGGGCAGCACAAGGCATCAAGAGAACTCAGGCTGGTGCAGGGCATAAAAAAGGGGAAAAAGAGTTCTTTAGGTACACCAGGGAGAAAAGAAGTTGTAAGGACCTAATTGTAAGAATTAAGAAGGCGGGATGATGGGTGGAAGAGGGGGGTGAAAAGGCAGAAGTGCTCAATGACTACTGTTCAGTCTTTATGAAAGAAAGGGTGGGGGTGCTACCCATAGTAGGAGGGAGGATAAAACAGATGGGAGGGGATGACAGACAAAGAAATCACAGTGGGGAGGATGCTGGAGGGGTTAAAGGCATTGAGGGTGGACAAGGCACCAGGACCAGATGGAGTACATCCAAGAATGCTGAAGGAGCTAGCAGAGGTCCTGGCAGGACCCTTGGCAGAATTATTTAATTCATCTCTAGACACAGGATGCATACCCCATGACCGGAGACTGGCTCATATGGTTCCCCTCCACAAGAATGAACCCAAGGACGAACCGGGGAACTATAGGCCAATAAGTCTAATGTCCATAGTGGGGGAAGCTAATGGAGACCATACTTAGGGAGAGGCTAGTGGCACTACTGGAGGTGAACGGGGTGCAGAACGGGAGGCAGCATGGCTTCGTCAAGGGCAGGTCATGCCAGACCAACCTGGTGGAATACTATGACTGAATGACTAGGCAAATGGACAGGAGCCATGCGGTGGATGTTCTGTACCTAGACTTTAGTAAGGCCTTCAATTCAGTACCACATGGGAGACTTGGAAGCAAGCTACGGGGCACAGGGACAGGAGCAAAACTGGTGGGGTGGGTGGAGAACTGGCTAAAAGATAAGCAGCAGAGGGTGGTGGTAGGTGGGAATACTCATCCCCTAAGCCTGTGACAAGTGATGTTCCACAAGGTTCAGTGTTGAACCCAGTGCTGTTTGGCATCTTTATTGCAGACATCTTGAAGGGCATCAACATCAAAATCAGCCTGTTTGCAGATGACACCAAGATGGGAGCAGTGGTGGACGACCAGGTTGGGTGGCGGAGGCTACAGGAGGATCTGGCAAAGCTAGAGGCATGGTCTGACAGATGGCAGCTGGGGTTCAATGCAAAAAAATGCAAGGTACTGCACTTCGGAACAAAAAATCTGAGGAGGGTGCTGCTGGGGGTAATAGAAGAGGACAAGGATCTGGGGGTGCTCATCATGGGAACAATGAACAATTCCACGCAATGCAGAAAGGCAGCAGCAATTGCCAACAAAATGCTGAGGTGCATTGCAAGGGACATTATCTCAAGAAGAAGGGAAGTTATTCTACCATTATACAGATAGTTGACTAGACCCCACCTGGAATACTGCATGCAGTACTGGCGCCCATACCTACAAAAGGACATTAGGCTGCTGGAGGGAGTAGAGCGTAGGGCAACGAAGATGATTCAAGGCCTGGGGACTAGCCATATGAGGTCAGACTAAGAGAGTTAAATATGTACACACTGGAGGAGAGAAGGGATGGGGGGACATGATTGAGACCTTCAATTGCATGAACGGGATAATCAAAACAGACACAGAGGGTCTATTCAGGAGGAGAGTGGGGAGAGACACTGGGGGTCATGACATCAGATTGGAGTGGGGTAGATTGAGGAGGGAGATGAGGAGGCATTTCTTTACGGAGAGGGTGGTGGCAAAGTGGAATGCACTACCGGCTGAGGTGGTGGCATCTAACACAGTGGAATGCTTCAACAAGGGGTGGGACAGGGCAAAAGGGAGGGTAAAGGTTGGGAAGGGGGGGCAGCTGCTGAATAGCGAGCTAGTTGCAATCTCGAGCAGCCTAGATAGACCAGGATGGCCTTTTGCTGCTGGCAACTTTTGTATGTTCGTATGTTCCAAGCAGCCCTCAAAGCTCCGTTCCCCTCCCGCTGTCCTCCCCGGTCAAAACACTCGAGTCTCCCTCTCCCCCTGCTGGATGAAAGAAAATACCCTCACCCCAAACAGTGAAAAACTAAAACAATAAGCACTTCCTTTTAGTCCACCCTGCAGGATGAAAGACAACACCCTCATCCCAGACAGTGATAAAATAAAAGCGATAAGCACTTCCCTTTAGTCCTGTAACCACACATAGAAACACAAACATAGAATGTGATGGCAGAAGGGGACCGTATGGTCCATCTAGTCTGCCCATAAGCCTAGCCCCCCCCCTTAACTTCTATTCAGTGTTATAATACCTTTGTGCCTATCCCATGCCTTCTTGAATGATCCAACTGACCTAGTCTCCACAACCTCTGGTGGAAGCCCATTACAAGTATCCACCACCCTCTCAGTAAAGAACTTTCTTGTGTCACTCTTGAACTTGCCTCCTTCCAGCTTCATGCCATGCTCCCTCATTCTTGCATGATTCTCAATCTGAAATAGGTCCTGAACCTGGACCTTGTTTATTCCCTTCAAGTACTTGAAGGTTTCAATCATGTCCCCCCTTTCTCTGCATTGTTCCAGGGAGTACATGTTTAGGTCATGCAGACATTCCTTGTATGTCTTGTTGTGAAGTCCAAGTATCATTTTTGTAGCTCTCCTTTGCACTTCAATCTGTCTATGTCATTTCTGAGGAGAGGTCTCCAGAACTGCACACTGTACTCCAGGTGAGGCCTTCCCATTAATCTGTACAGTGGTATAATCACTTCCCTCTTTCTACCTGTAATTCCTCTTCCTATGCAGCCTAACATACTGTTCGCATTTAATGCTGCTTTTTCAAACTGCTTTGGATGTTTTCAGGTCATCTGTTATAATCACCCCGAGATTACTTCCATGCTTTGTGGCTTCCAATTTCACTCAACAAAGGAGGTATTCCTCACAAGGATTTTTCCTTCCTAGGTGCACGATCTTGCAAATTTTGGCATTGAAATTTAATTGCCAAGTGTTTGTCCACCTTTCTAGTCTTTGAATATCAGCCGTAATCCTTTCCACTCCAGCCAGTGTGTCTACCTATTACATATCTTTGTGTCATCTGCGAATAGACACACCTTGCCTTCTAGGCCCACAGATATGTCACTGATAAAAATATTGAAGAGGATAGACCCCAGCACCAATCCCTGTGGCACACCACTAGTTACCTCTCTCGCCTCTGATATTGGCCATTTACCAGTACCCTCTGAGTCCTTCCACTAAGCCAGCTCCGTACCCAGTTTACCACTTTATGCCCAACTCCTGTACTGGCAAGTTTGTTCAGTAGTCTTCTATGTGGGACTGAGTCAAAGGCTTTGCTGAAGTCTAGGTATATTACATCTATAGCTCTGCCCTGATCTACTCTTTGTTACCCAATTGAAGAAATCTATTAGGTTTGTCTGGCATGATCTTCCTGTGGTGAAGACATGCTGTCTTGGGTCCATTATATCATTTTTTTTGAGAAAGGATATAATTCTTTTCTTAATTAGGGTTTCCATCATTTTGCCGACAATTGAGGTCAGGTTTACTGAGCAATAATTGCCAGCACTTTCCCTACTGCTATTTTTATGAAGAGGGACAACTGTGGCCTTCCTCCAGTCCGCAGGAACTTCCCCAACCTCAAGCGAGTGGTTGAAAAGTTCAGTCAGCAGTGCCGCCAGAACAGATCTGCAAACAGTTCAAATCCCAAACAGCACTGAATAAACCCCCAAACACATATCTCCTCCCAGTACAAGCTAAGACAATAAAATCAAAACAGCAGGAACAAATACTTCCCTTTTTAGTTTCAAACAGCAGGAACAAACCCTGTCTTGAAGTCTATCCTCCTTCAGGCTCCAAATCCAAACTGAAACCACTACCTCTCTTAGCTCCCTTATCACCCTGGGGTGTACCCCATCTGGCCCTATAGCTTTAACGACTCATTCCTTCCAATTCCTTAAAGATCTCTTTCCGTGGAAAATGACTTGTATCCAT
This sequence comes from Neoceratodus forsteri, assembly GCA_016271365.2. NCBI lineage: Eukaryota > Metazoa > Chordata > Ceratodontiformes > Ceratodontidae > Neoceratodus > Neoceratodus forsteri. The sequence continues at coordinate 908,924,544 of CM057452.1, forward strand.
TTCCATGCGCTTCCTCCCCTTTCTACTCCCTTCTAGCCCATTTACCTGCTCCCTCTCTGTAATGACTGAGCAGAAGTATCTGTTCAGAATGTCTGCTCCACGGATGTCATCCTCCACTCTGCTCCCATCCTCCCCTTTCAGCTTCACTATCCCTCCCTTTGCCTTCCTTTTTTTATTGACGTACCTGTAAAGGTTTTTGTCCCCTCTAACCACGGATTTCGCAATGCGTTCCTCTGTGCTTTGGCTTCTCTTACTGCCCTCCCTGCCTCCCTTTGTTTCTCATGGTACCTCTCCCTTTTCCTCTTCTGCCTGTGTCTTTTTATACTGTTTGAATACAATTTTTTGGCTTTCACTTTCTGAGCTAAAGATGTGTCAAGCCAGGATGAAGTGCAGAAATTCTGCAGAATATCATAGAATACTGCAATTTACTGCAGGGGCCATTGTAAGTCATTGGCAATTAGGCCCTTTTGTCATGCAGGATTTTGTGACGTCATTACTGCAAGTTACTGTGTTTCATTATGGCTGGCACATATGTACTTCCTTGGAATACCATAATGGTCTCCTCTTCCTTTTCACCTTGCTTACCTGTTTTACGCCTAGGCACCTAGCTTCACCTGAGCTCTTTCCTTCTAGCTTGCTTGAAAGAACAGAACTAAGAACCTTACCAGAGTAAGGGAAAGGATTAAGACTTTTGGCATCGCAGATTTACTGTGTGTTGTTGTTTTTATTTTGTACTCACAGGGATTGTTACTGTTTGTTGATAACATTTTATTGCTTTATTTTTCTCTGATTCACATTGCTGTTGCTGGGTATACCTTCTGCTGCATTATTACAAGGTGTGCCTACAGGTGTGTTCTAACAGATTACTGCTGTAATCTTCTGATTCAAATTGTCTTTTGCAAGTTATATCTTCTGTTACTGCTTTATTTTTCTCTGTAGCAAAGTGTTTCTTGCAGGGTATATCTTCTGTGAAATTATTACAGGTGGTGCTTACATTTTTGTGACTTTTTATCATTAGGCTAAGCAAAATTACTGTTTGCCCCTATTTTATTTATTTATTTTTTTACTGAAAAGGTTTTTTTTTGTTTCAGATGTGTTGCAGTCTCCTTCTCACATTGAAGACAGGGAGAGTGAGAAAGCAGCCACAGCTTCCTTGAATCAAGGAGGTTATTTTCTAGACCACACTGAACTGAATTATTACTTTTTGGACCTGTGTAAGTAACTAGTATTGATTCTGTTTTTGGGGTGAACTTTTCTTAGTTTCAACTTTAATTTGCCCAGGAGGAACTGTAGCTGGGAGATATTTGCAGTCAGTTGTGACTAGACCTGTTACTTAGCCTTTGTGAAATAGGTGTCTGAAAGGAAGGAAGGAAGGCACTCCCCGGGGTGGAGGGTAAGAGTTGTAGGTGATTGTTTCTGGACAGCATAGGTTTACTGCCACCCACCCTTCCCCTCACCCCACCACCCCAAGGGCATAACTTCCCTTTATAGCAGGGCCTCTGACATCACTTGCTCAAAACTGCTAACAACATACAAATGTTCATATCCTTAAAGGCACAGCACACTGAATAGGGTGTAGTGACACTCACAAGCTTGCACACACTAAAACAAGAACAAAAAAACAAAAAAGCATCTGTAACTGGAAGGGCACAGACATGTGGGGAGTGGTGCAATGCACTGGCTGTGGAGCAGCAGTCTTCCGGGAGATATTCTGGAAACTGCGTTGCTGCCCTATTTGAAGGCACCTCTCTGGTCTGAGGGAGGAGGTTGTTCGTCTCCATGCTGACTTGGCAAGGATGCAGAAAACCTGCTCCCCCACCCAGGGACCACTCAGGCCACTGCCACTACCTCAGAGGTTGCCAAGAAAGAGGAGTGGTTGGACCACGGTGGGCTCAGGGAGGGTGAGGGTGGTGGAACAGAGGTGCATCCCTCCAGTTGTGCCTCTCCATAATTCATTTGCCACTCTGGCAAAGCATGGTTCCTCTATGGAGGCACCTGCAGTGGAGACCAAGGAGGATGCTGGGAACCTCCACAATGAAGACCCACAGGAGGGTGGCCCAGGACCCTACAGGGGAAGGAAACAACTCCTGGTGGGGGACTCAATTGTTAGGGGGTAGAACTGGGGAAAGTAGGGGAAAGGGAGGTAAGGTGCCTGCCCGGCACCAAGGCTTGGAGGGACAGGAAGCAAATCCACAGGATCGTGGGAGCAGCGGCAAGGGGAAGGGAGCTGGATGTCATTATCCACCTAGGGACGAATGACCTGGCTGAGAATGGGATCACAGCAGTGCAACAGGGGTTTGTGGAGTTGGGGAGGGGCCTTAGACAAGTAGCACACATGGTAACTTTCTTGGAAGTGCTACCCGTCTATGGCATGGATGAAGCTAGGCACCCTGCACCATGGGATTCAATGACTTGTTGAAAAGCTGCAGAGCTCAGGATTTGGCTTCATTGGGCACTGGGGCTCCACCTGGAGGGATACAGGCCTATACAGGTGTGATGGTCTGCAGCTATCCTGGAGGGGAACCAGGATCCTAGGTGATAGGTTTAAATGCTTCAGTGGCAAGCATTTAAATTAGCCAAGGGGGCAGGCACTGAAGAGGAGAAGGGAAATCCTAGCCACCCCAAAAATCAGGGCAATTAGAGAGGTAAACACCAAAATAGAGCACTCAATAGGGAGAAGGGCAGGGGTAAATGGAGAAAAAGACAAAGGCAGTAGGGACAGGGATGGGGCAAAAAGAAATAAAACCATAAAAAAATGGCGGGTAATGAGTACCAATGCCCGTAGTCTAGGTAAAAAGCTCCCTGAAATGGTGGCCTTGATGGAAGAGGGATGCCTGGATATTGTCGCAGTCACAGAAACATGGTACACAGAGAACCATGACTGGGATGTCAACATACCAGGGTACACAATCTACAGGAGGGACAGGGAGAAGAAGAGGAGGAGGAGTAGCTCTATGTAAGGGAAGGGATAAAAGCAACAGAACTAAAGGGAAAGGGAGGAGAGGAGGCACTGTGGGTCACCTTGAAGACTGGAAATGGCTCCACAATCCACACAGGGGTTGTATACAGACCCCTGTCTCGGGGGGGATGGACAAGAAAATGATAGAAGGCATCCTTGGGATGGCAGAGAAAGGGGAGATATTGCTGATGGGGGACCTGAATATGCCAGATGTTCACTGGAGCACCTTTGCTGCAGCCACATCCAAGAGCAGGGCCATTCTCGATACCCTACAGGGGGCATGTCTCAGACAGCTAGTTTTGGAACCCACTCGGGAGAGAGCAATCTTAGACCTGGTACTCTCAAATGGGGATGGAGAGAGGATTTCTGATCTTGAATTGGGTAGCCATCTGGGAACAAGTGACCACCAAACAGTGTGGTTCATGATAAACTTAGCTGTAGAGTCAAGCCACACAAAAGTGAAGGTACTGGACTTCAGGAGGGCTGATTTTGACAAAATGGGAGAGTGCCTCAGAAAAGCACTAGCAAACAGGCAAGAAGGTGGGGTGGAGCAACAATGGGGAAATTTAAAAACCGCCATCACAGAGGCAACAAGTCTTTGTGTGAAGCAAATAAACAAATCAAAATGAAAGAAAAAAACATTATGGTTTTCAAAAGAAATGGCGGGGAAGATAAGGGAACAAAGGAGCAGGACAGAGAACTGTACCAGTTAAAGCAGAAGGAAGCGGGTAAGGCAGTCAGAATAGCAAAGGCCCAAACCGAGTAAAAGATAGCCAACTCGGTTAAGAAGGGGGATAAAACCTTTTATAGGTAAATTAGGGAGAAAAGAAAGACTAAGGCGGGGATACTGAGGCTGAACAAAGAGGAATGTGGTTGGGCAGAGTGCGACAGTGAAAAGCAGGGATACTGAATGCAATACTTCTGCTCAGTATTCACAATGGAAGAGCAGGGGAAATACCTAATCTGGTCAATAGAAGCACTCTGGATAGGGGGGTTGTTATTAGTCCTTTCACAGAAGAAAGGGTTCTGAAAGAACTCTTAAAACTAAAGGTGGATAAAGCAATGGGGCCTGATGGGATTCAACCCAGAATTCTAAAAGAACTAAGGGAAGAACTAGTAACACCACTGACTACCCTTTTTAATAAATCATGATAGGATGGGGTGGTACCTGAGGACTGGAGGAGGGCGGATGTGATTCTCCTTCACAAAAGTGGGAGCAAGACAGAGGCAGGAAACTACAGACTTATCAGTTTGACCTCAGTGGTAGGGAAAATGATGGAATCACTTCTGAAGGAAAGAATTGTTGAGTACCTAGAGGCCAGTGGGGCACAGGACCCAAGGCAGCATGGATTCACAGTAGGAAGGTCATGTCAGACAAATCTAATTGATTTCTTTGACTGGGTGACCAAAGCAGTAGACCAGGGAGGGGCTGTGGACATGGCCTACCTAGACTTTAGCAAGGTATTTGACACAGTCCCATACAAAAGATTAATAAACAACTTAGCCAGCCTGGGAGTGGGTCCCAGGGTGGTAGCCTGGGTAAAACACTGGTTGGACAACAGGACACAGCGGTAATAGTAAATGGAGTCTACAGTGAAGAAAGGAGGGTAACTAGTGGGGTACCGCAGGAGTTCAGTACTGGGACCAGTCCTTTTAATGTCTTTATAAGTGACATTGCAGAGGGACTGGAAGGAAAGTATGTCTCTTTGCAGATGACACAAAGATCTGCAACAGGGTTGATACACAAGGTGGGGTGGAAAGGATGAAAAGGGACTTGGCAAGGTTGGAGGAATCGTCAAATGTATGGCAGCTTAGATTCAATGCAAAGAAGTGCAAAGTAATGCACCTGGGAAACAAAAACCCAGGGGAAGAGTACACAATCGAGGGTGAGATACTGACAACAACAAAAATGGAAAGGAACCTGGGGGTAGTCATATCAGATGACCTAAAGGTGGGCCAGCAATGTGAGAAGGCAGTAAGGAGGGCTGGGGGGATACTGGGATGCATAGGGAGAGGCATCACCAGTAGAAAACAGGAAGTTGTTGGCCCTCTGTACAGACAGTTGATAAGACCACATCTGGGGTACTGTGTACAGTTCTGGAGACCCCATCTCCACAAAGACATAGACAGGGTGGAGGCTGTCCAGAGAAGGGCAACCAAAATGATGCAGGGTCTGCATCAGAAGACAGATGAAGAAAGACTAAAGGAACTAAAGATGTATAGCCTCGAGGAAAGGAGGGAGAGGGGAGACATGATAGAAACTTTCAAATACCTCAAGGGAATCAACAAAGTCCAAGAGGGTAGCATCTTTCAGAAAAAGAGATGTGCAAAAACAAGGGGGCACAATTTGAAGATAGAGGGGGCACAGCTCAGAGGTAATGTGAGGAAGTATTTCTTCACAGAGAGGGTTGTGGATACATGGAATAGCCTTCCTGAATAGGTCATAGAGTCAAAAACAGTGTGGGAATTCAAGGCAATTCTAGTGGGGGGTAGGAGGAAGTAGGCTGTTGGTTAACTAGGATCTGCAGCTTATCCGTTAGGTAGGGAAATGGGCAGACTAGGTGGGCCAAGCGGTCCTTATCTGCCATCAAATTCTGTGTTTCTATGTTTACACATAATTGAGTTGCCGTTGTAATTTCTGAGTTGAGTTTGAATACAGCCCACTGTTCCTCCACCCCTACCTTCTTCCCCATTCCAGCTAGTGCCTCTGCCAAGCATTTCCCCACCTTCCCAAAATCTGCCCTCCTAAAGTCAAGGATTCGTGTTTTCATGTGGCTGGATTCTGCCCCTTCCGTTATGTTAGATCACACTGACCATTGGTTGCTGTTCCCCAGGTGTTCCCCTACTGTGATCCCTGTCACACTGCCCCCATTTGTGAGCACCAGGTCTAGTATTGCCATCTGCTGTGTGGGTTCCACAACCAGTTGTTGAAGGAAGGAACCCTGTAGCGAGTCCAGGATAAACCTGCTCTTGGTCGATGCTGCTGCTACTGCTGAGAGGCTCCAGTCTATGCCTGGAATATTGAAGTCACAAACCAGCGCTACCTCCACCTTGTGTGCCATTCTTTGGATAGCCAGCATCATCTCCCTGTCCATCTCCTCCCCCTGAGCTGGTGGTCTGTGAATTACCCCTGTGTGGATGGCTGACCATGTTCTTCTTTCTAGTTTCACCCACAGTATCACCCCTCCTTGTTCTCCATGAATCTCTGTGGCCTTTATGTTATCATTCACATAAACTAACACTCCTCCCCCCTTCCTGACTGCCCTGTCCCTTCTGAATAGATTGTAGCCTGGTATGGCCATCTCCCAGTCGTGGTTATCATTACATCAGGTCTTCATGATGGCCACAGTGTCCAGGTCTGACTGTGCAATGGCTGCCTCAAGGTCCTCCATCTAGTTACTAAGGCTCCGGGCATTGGAACACATAGTTCCCCAGGATGTGCCTTTCCTCCCTATTTTGTTGTCACAAGTCTCCCACCTCTCTGGGTGCTCTTATTCCCTGGTCCTCCCTGTCTTTCATACTTATGTAGAATCCTGCCCTCTGTCTGTCTAGCTACTCCTTGGGTATTCTTGTAGCGCATGTGCTCATGGGGGGGGGTACTAAGCCTTCTGCCTCTCCTAGCTCACCCCCCCAGCCAGTTTAAATGCTTGCTGCTGAAAAATTCAAACTTCTCACTTAGGACTAGGGTCCCCTTCCCAGATGTATATAGGCCATCATCCTTATATAGGCTTGCATTCTCCCAGGTGGGGCCCCAGTCCCGCATGAAGCCAAAACCCTCCCTTTCACACCATTCCTTCAGCCAGGTGCTTCAGACCCACCTCCTGCAGCCTTCCCGAGCCACTGTGGTCCAACATCTCCACCTCCTGGACATCCTTTGAGATTCTGGTTGTGAATATGGTGGCCTCTGGGTGGAGGTGAAGGTCCCCTGTATCCTGCCCAACTCAGCTCACAGACAGGCAACCTCCTCCCTCATCCCAAAGAGGTGCCTGCAGATGGGGCAACATCGCCTGATACAGAATGTTCTACTGAATACTGCAGCCCCGCACCCACTACATTGCACCACCCCTTGCATCTTCTCTGTGTTTATTAGCTATGCCCACTACCACCAGTGACTCTCTCCTGTACTCTGTGTATCCCTTTACTTTGTCAGTCTTCCTCTCTTTTGGTTTTTTTCCCTTCCTACTTCACTTCTTCCCTTTTGCTGTGGCCTGCCCTCCTTTGTACTGTGATGCTATGCAAGATTGCAGTCCCTATCCAACCATTACATGGTTATATGATGTGGTTTTAATCCCTTCTGCATTGATCTAAATCAGGAAGTAATATACTGTTTCCTGATTGTCTACCTATAAAGGCGGACAAGCCCCGGGATGGTGGGATCGGAAGGGGAGGGCTGGCCCAAATCCTGCTCCACTAGGAAACAATCAACACAGTTTAGTGAATCTTTTATCTGAGACTCTGGTGCAGCCCTCAACAACTAAATATTAAATATCACAGTTATGGCTGCTCCCAGCTCCTGTAAGGTAATAGTCAGAATCCCTTATTACCCCACAGTAACACAAAATATTACAGTGCCTGAAAGGAATCCCTGTACCACAGTATCAGTCAGTTAGTACCAATATCACCACTTCCCTTCAGCATTAGGTTGAGTTCCCCAGGACCGAGCTCCTGCTCCTCCATTGTCCTGTTCACCCCACAACTGCAAGCACCCTGGACCCAGCAATTCTCTCCAACCACAACCTTCCAGCAAGGCTTTTTAAAGCCCCTTTCCTTTGTTTAAAATGGCGTGCTTCCCCCATTAGTGATTCGTTCCAAGCTGACCCGGCATCACTCTGACATTAACCTCCGTTCATTCTAAGTGCCCTGTGAAGTAAAAGATGTATCCCCTCCTGTGTCCTGTGAAGCAAAGTTTAAATCCCTCTCTGCTGGGAACAATTAGCACCATTTAGTGAACTTTTTATTTGAAAATCTGGTGCAACCCACAACAACTAAATATCAAATATCACAGTTACGGCTGCTCCCAGTGCCTGTAAGGGAACAGTCAGAAACCCTTTTTACCCCACAGTAACACACAATATTACAGTGCCTGAAAGTAATCCCCACACCACAGTAGCAAGCAACTGGTATCAATATCCCCTGTTCACTTCAGCATTGGGTTGAGTTCTTCAGGACCAAGCTCCTGCTCCTCTGTTTTCCTGTTCACCTCACAACTGCAAGCACCCTGGTCCCAGTAGTTCTCTCTGACAGTGACCTTCCAGCAAGGCTTTTTAAAGCCCCTTTCTGTTGTTTATAATGGTGCACTTTCTGCTGCTAGCGATTCATTCCGAGCTGACCCGGCATCACTCCATCACCCCCATTCACTTTAAGTGTCCTGTGAAGTAAAAGATGTATCCCCTCCTGTGTAGCAAAGTTTAAATCCCTTTCCACTAGGAAACAAATCAGCACTGTTTAGTGAACTTTCTGTCTAAGAATCTGGTGCAGCCCACAACAACTAAATATCAAATATAACAGTTATGGCTGCTCCCAGTGCCTGTAAGGGAAAGTCAGAAACCCTTATTACCACACAGTAACACAAAATATTACAGTGCCTGAAAGGAATTTCTAAACCACGGTAGCAATCAATTGGTATCAATGTCACCTGTTCCCTTCAGTCTTGGACTGTGTTCTTCAGGACCAAACTCCTGCTCCTCCGTCGTCCTGTTCACCCCACAACTGCAAGCACCCTGGTCCTGAAGGTTCTCTCCAGTTTGTGCCAATTATTTGGCAAAAGCCACTGTAAAGTGGAGAAAGTATTGCAAGCAAATGCACGTGAACCTTCTTGAATCGGGTGCAAGCTGTGGCAATGTGTTTGGTGCAGCTGTGCCAAACACTAGGTTTAACACAGGGCTTGATGCAAACCCTGCATCAACCTTTCTGAATAGAGCCCAATGTTCGTAAAGCTTTAAATATTATTTGGAGGTGGGGTATGGGATGTATTGAGTCTGGGGCTGCTGTTTAGGCCCTTGATGCCAAAAAGGCTTTCAACCGCGTGGATTTGGGGTATATGTTTACTGTGCTTAAAAAGTTTGGCTTCAGTAGTAATGTGGTAACATGGTCAAGAGAGTGGACTTCCACCTTATATCAGCTCCCCACAGCTCAGGTCCTAGTTTATGGTAGAGTCTCCAAACCATTTACTCTCACTAGAGAGATCTGACAGGGTTGTCCCCTCTCCCCACTGCTACATGTGTTGTCTCTTGAGCCTTTGGCTGTGGCAGTAAGGTCTGACAACCTCATTACTGGTTTTCAATCAGGCAGTCACCGTTTTAAAATATATCTGTTTTCAGATGATTTTCTTATCTTTCTTAACAACTATGAGATGGGTCTCCCCAGAGTGCATCAATTGTTAAATGTATCTAGTAAAATCTCCAGTCATAAAATCAACTGGTCCAAGAGTGAGATTCTACATGTCAAACCAGGACCCCATGCTCACATACAGCAAGCAATAACCCCCTAAATATGAAGGTGGTCAGTGTGTTAAAATATCTGGGAGTCTATATTTCAAAGCCTGGGCCTGCGTTATTTCAAGAGAATTATGGTAGACTCTGACCTCATTTAGACAAGACTGCAAGAGATGGGAGAGCCTTCCTCTCAGTTTTACTGGATGTATTAACACCGTTAAAATGAATATACAAGGGGGCGGGGTCTGGCATCCAAAACGGATGCACACTAATTTCGAGTAGAGAGAACCCTTGGCAACTACCTTCTAATATCTGACAGAATTTACTACCCTGAGAGGGGTCGAGGAGAGGAGTTTTCAATCTGACCCTTGTGGCTATAATTTATCACTAAAGGCAAGAAAATCGGACGTTGGGTGGCTGAGAGAGGTCCATAGAGACATTTGTGAACAAACTTGAGAAATACCTCGTGGTGCCGGTACACAGGCTGGGCAAAACGCCAACTCTCAATCTCACTCTTTACTCGATGAAAAGCTCTGACAGCTACCCACCTGGATGGGTGCCCGTGGTGCAGCATGGCAAGCTCTGTGCTCCTACTGGACTCTGCCTCAGAGTGTGTGAATAATACAAAAGTGCTGCAAAAAGTACTTCAGGACACCGCTGAGCTAAAACTAACTACTACTAAAACTAATGAAGATCTGCAGTTGTTTGCTCAGCGGGTGTCCAAAATGGAGGCAGTAGACCAGCAGCATGACCAACAATTTCACCAACATCATGCAGTATTGCAAGAGCAGCAGCAGCGTGTCTAGTATGATTGCCTGGCATAATTTTTCCCAACTCTCTATTCCCCGCAATCTATTTCCCGCAATTTTATTTGCCGACGCGATGTTTTCCCGAACATTGTTTGCTCGAAACTCTAAAATGTATGGATCCCTCTGTAACAATGTTTCATGTGTCTACCAAGACCCGATTGATGTAACCTCTAGTCTTTCTGTCGCTAACAGTACATTTCGCCAAAATGCAGTTTCATCGCAAAAGCGATCTTTAACTGCAACTGGATCTGATTATTCAGCAGTGTCCCTACATCAGTAAAGAGGTCTAACATGGGGAAAACACAGGGAAAATAAAAGATTTAGTGCTTCTTGTAGGGCATTGCAATTTGATATAGGAAACAATTTAGAAAAGATTGTCCTTTTAAATAAAACGCTGGTGCTCGGTTATGGAGAGTGGCCAGAGCAGTAGTGCAGTACAAGGTTTACTAAATATGATTCTGTTTCACTTAGGTGGGGGCAGTGATGATCAAAGACATTTCTCCACATTATTGATGTGCAGGCAGCATACAGTGGTTGCATTTTGCACAATGCCGTATCAACCACTACATGAGATGCTAATATGATTCTGTTTCACTTAGTTGGGGGCGGCGGTGATTGAAGACATTCCACCAAATTATTGATGTGCAGGCAGCATACAGTGATTGCATTTTGCAAAATGCTGTATCAACCACTACATGAGACGTTAATCTGTAAGGAATAGGTGCTCTGTATCTAGCGTTAGCATCAAATGCTGTTCATAGTGACTCTGTTTTATGCTCTCTCTCTATTAAATTATTATTTGTCTGCATATGTTTCATTCCTGTTTTTGTTTCCTGGGAGCTAACGTTTGATGACATGCTGCACTGGTCGGGAAAATGTCAAGCGGGAAATTATTTCTTGGGGAAAGCACATGTCAGGAAATTGGTGTCGGTATACTGCTTGTCGGGCAACGTCATGCCGGGCAACCGTTCGGATCCCGCAGCAGCAAATACATTGCTTACTAAACAAAGTGGACAATATTGAGAATCACTCAAGAAGAAATAATGTTAGGATTGTGGGCATTCTTGAGGGGATGGAGGTGCAAGAGATCATCGTGTTCCTCTGCACCACTCTGCCAGACATGCTTCACTCAAACAACGCAGGCCCACTGGAGCTGGAGAGGGCACACCGAAGCATAGCCCCAACACCTTCTCCTGGTGACAGACCCAGGCCTATTTTGGTGACATTCCTGTGATACCCAACTAAAGAGCAATATCTAAGGACTGCCAGGGAGTTAAAGAACAGAATGGCATGGTCACTCAAAACAAATATATCAGGACTTCTCCTTTGAACTGTCCAAAAAACAGAGGCCATACACCACAGTTAAAAAAGCAACTGTACCAGCTCAACATTCTGGCTGCCCTCCACTTTCCTGCAATTTTATGCGTGACATACAATGGGGAATATACCACTTTTAATTCCCCTGGAGAAGTGGACATGTCCATAGCCAATATTCAAGGGAATAAAAAGGTCCCAGGACGGCCACGCAAAGAGCCTCAGAGCTCCCCCTGGCAACCTATGGAAATAACATCTGCAGAACCAGAGCCGAATAGGCCACCAGCACAGAATAATACTTTCCCAGAGGAGCCCTAGCATAAAGTGCAGTGGGGCAGATTGAAGAAGCCATACAAGCAATCATCTGTTTCAAAACCCTTGCCCCACAGGAACAGATCCAGGAGTTGCCAGCAGCTCCAGATGCTCTCCGACGTCAGCATTAACTCACCAGGAGACACCCCAGTTAAATCAGATAACCACTACTGTGCTTTATGGGAGCTATATCCACTAGACCTGAAACTCTCTACAGAAGCAGTGCAGCCAGCTCATACTCCCAAAGCTACCGATGAACCCTCAACCGACTGGATTCCACTGTGCCAGGAATGGGTAAACTGCTTGGAGGAGCAACAGCAGCCTGATGACCCAGGTAACTCCGTTGAAGTATCAACTGCCGATGTGAGGTAAATTTCTTTTTGTTCTGCGGGATGTACACTTTGCCGCGGATTAAGAAAGCCAATCTATGGACTTGACCATAGATACATAGATACATAGATACATAGACAGTGTCGGCAGATAAGGGCCTATGGCCCACCTAGTCTGCCCATTTGAGCTTGTAAGTTCAGTTTGTTTTCCTAGAAGTCTATTTCCCCTTACCCCTGACCTCCAGAATTCCTTTATGTCTATCCCATGCATTCTTAAATCCTGTGATTGTTTCAGCCCCCACCACTTCCTCTGGCAGGGTGTTCCACTTGTCCACCACCCGTTCTGTGAAGAAATTCTTTCTCATGTTTCCTCTGAATCGTCCTCCCTCCAACTTCATCCCATGCCCTCTAGTCCTGAAACATCTTTTTCGCTTAAAAATAGTGTTTTCCTGCACCCTGTTCCTCCCTGTAAGATACTTGTATGTCTCTATCATATCCCCTCTCTCCCTCCTCTCCTCCAGGGATATTTTAAACCCATACTTGGGGATCAGGGCAAAGCCCCTGCACTTGACCATCTCAGCATGCATGAACACCTGCCACGAGGCTGAGATGTGTTGCAGAAACTCTCGATGCGCCCATGTTATCCTGGACTAGTGCATGTGGCCTTGCATGTCTTATTTCTTGACTTTTGGAGCACTCAAACCAACTGAAGACTGAAGGAATCTGATCTCCCCTTTACCTCTCATAGTTGCTCTTAGTACCTTTAGCAGAACTAGAGATATTTTGCTTTCAATGAGCTGCACAGAAACTGTCTGCTGCCTAGGCAGCATAAGGTGTACACAAACCAGTGGATATGACATAACTGTTACTGTTCTTAAATGCTAAAATTGTTAATGGAAAAGCAGTTAATAGTTATTGTTTCAATCCATTGGGTGAACGAGTAAGGTCATATTTGATGATGTACTGCCCAATTTTTCACTTTTCACCCCCACCTACTCCCATCAGTACCAAGGCACCATTATATCCCACAGAAAAGGTTCAGGGGTGATGTCATAATGACACGAAGAGTGCAGAGCATAACTGCATGGGCTTCCTGCACTTTCCCCTGCTTAGCTCCAACATGGGGCAATTTATGCCTCGGGAGGGAAAAGTAATCCCCGAAAAGGGAACCACAACTTAATGCCCAGCTAAGGGATGCCAGAGCCTGAAAGAACAGTAGCCCACCTACTCAAGGGTGCCTAGACTGTTCAGCAGCACTGAAACATCACCCCTTAGTTGAAAAGAGGGATACCTAATCTGTTGGTACTCGCCTGACCACAAACAAAATTAAAAAGTGGAAGAGATGGCCCTCCCCCACCTCTCTTCTAAAAAAATACCCCAACCACCCCACCTCCCGCCAATATATCTACTGAACCTAACAGATGAGGATATACACATGCAACTCTTACAGGACAGGGCATTGATCTCACCTCCCTCTCAGCAGCCCCCGGAACAATACCAGGTAGAGGCCAAGGGCCTTGACCCATATCACACTACTGTTTTCTTTAAGATTAAAATGTTAATGTTCTTGGTTTATTTGTTGACAATTGTTACCACCTCAGAATGCTATCTATGCCTTTGGTGCTGCCAAACAGGACTTACCAGGCAGTTCAGGGCTGCACCTTCTGAAATTAACTTGAAACTACATTTAAACCCTATACTTATTATAGGAATGTTACACATACAGTTAATAATGTTGATGAGTAGATGGAATGTTTTTTTACTTGTGCACTTACATAGTAATGCCTCTTCAGATAAGCACTAAAAGGGGAACTAGGGGACATTGGACACAAGGGAGAATCGGGGATAAGCAGATCATATTGTTGAGAAGAGGCACTAGTATGGTAGGCGAACAAAAAAAAAGAGCTGCAAGGTTTGGTTTTGTGTGTATAAGGTCCATCTACACACTTAAAACATCTCCCAATGATTAACACTGGAGTGACCATGGTCACCTCCTGGAATGTGAGAGGCCTAAACTCTCCTATAAAGAGGAAAAAGATTTTGAATAGATTAAAACAGCTTAACTCACAGATTTCTTTTATACAAGAAAACAAACTATCACATCTTGAAGCTACCAAACTAGTACAAAAATGAGTGGGATTGGGATGGGAGGTACATACAGTAGCACTGCTAAGTGCCAGATGAAGAGTTTCAGTCCTGTGTCATAAAAAATTAAAGTGGCCACTATTGGACCAATAAAAAGAAGAGGAAGGGTGCTGAGTGATGGCGAAAGTATCCACCCCCATATGTACACTGGTTCTTGTAAATATTTATGCACCCAACGATGACCTTCCTGACTTCTACCATGATATTTCCCAAGCACTTTCTGACTTCACAGATAGCGAGACGGAGGTCATCATGTGGGGAGACATGAATCTCACATCAGATTACTATGTGGATAAATCCAGTTCTAGACCAGAACCCCACCCCAAGTCAATACTTGACTTGAAAGACTTAATAAATCTCCACCAGTTGCAGGATATCTGGAGGCTCCAACACCCGACCGAAAGAGACTACACCTATTTCTCAGCTTCCAAACAGATGGCTAGTAGGCTAGACTACTGGCTCATCTCCCCTTGAGTGTCTCAAAAAGTGGTAGACACAAAATTTGCCCCCTTATACCTCTCTGACCATGTCCCCTTGACGATGGCTCTAATGGACAACCCCTCCCCAAAGAAATCCCCAGCATGGAGGCTCGACCCCCTTTTGCTACAGGATGCAAATTTTAAAACCTGGGTCCCAAAGGAAACCCCAAACTACTTTGCAGACAACCCTCCAGGGACAGCATCCTATGCAGCTATCTGGGAGGTCTTTAAAGCCTCTATAAGAGACAAAATAATTAGCTATGCCTCCCATTGCAGAAATAAAAGAAAGGAGAAAGCAGCCAAGCTTGAGGAGCTGTTAGCAGCCAAAGAATCTCTATACAAAACAGACTCAGGGAAGTTTAGCTCCCGCTCCCTGGTCTATGAGATACTTGCCCTTAGGCTACAGTTGAATAGTCTTGCAACTAGAAAAGCAGAGTTCCAGATCCAAAGAATGCAACACAAATATTGGGCACAAGGGGAAAAATCAGGGAAACTCTTAGCCTTCAGGCTGAAAAAATGCCAGGCTGAAAGCCATATAACACAACTACAAAACAAAGGTGGGATGCTCCGATTCACAGAACCGGGGATAAATCAGGCCATGCTAAAGTTCTATAAGACACTGTATGGCACTCACATAAAAAGGGATGCACAAAAATATGCAGATTTTGTCTCCAAAATAAATATGCCCCAGCTTTATGACACTCAGAGGGAGCTTCTGGACTCACTGCTGACAGAAACTGAGATTAGAGAAGCAATAAGAAATATGACTCCACACAAGGCCTCGGGAGGAGATGGTTTTCCTGTAGATACAGTGTGTACAAATTGGTCCTAGACACTGTCTCCTTCCCCCTGCTAAATATGGTACAAGAGGCCTTAAACAAAGGAAGGCTACTGGATACTCTGAGAGAAGCTATCATAACTGTGCTTCCCAAGGAAGGGAAGGAACCAACCCTCCCTGCCAACTACAGACCAATTTCTCTAATAAATACCGATATGAAAATTCTGGCCAAAGCCCTGGCAAGCCAATTAGAAAAATTGCTTCCAAATTTTATACACCCCTCCCAAGTGGGCTTTGTCAAGGGCCGAGTAAATGCAGATCACCTTCGAGAGTTAGTAACACTACTGCAGGGAGCAGCAGTGATTCCCATCCCAACTGCAGCCATCACTGTCGACTTTGAAAAAGCTTTTGACTCAGTGGAGTGGGAGTTTCTGCATGCTACCCTGCAGCACATTAACTTTGGTCCCGTCTTCAACAACTGGGTTAAAATGCTATACAGTAACCCCACTGTGAGGGTCCTCATTAATGACACTCTCTCTGATCCATTCTGCCTATATAGAGGAACTAGACATGGATGCCCACTCTCTCTCATGCTCTTTGTTCTGGCAATGGAAACCCTGGCATGTGCAATTAGAGAACACCCAGATATACAAGGGCTGGAGGTGGGTGGGATTACATCTCATACTATGCTTTATGTGGATGACTGTGCCTCATCCTGACTAAAGATTTGCAAGCTAGCTTAACCTACGTAATGTCCCAACTTGCCTCCTTTGCACAAATTTCAGGTCTCCGTATCAACACAAGAAAACCTGAGGTTCTCTCCCTAAACCCCGGTGCCTCTCCATCTATGCTAAGCCTCTCCATCTATCCTAACAAACATGGGACTAGCATGGGCCACAAAGGGCATAAAACATCTGGGAGTGTTTACAGTATATCTTCAAATATACAGACCCTCTTGGAAAAGAATCTCTCCCCCCTTCTTGCCCAACTATAGTCTGAAGTGCAGAGATGCAAACACCTCAATTTGGCCATGCCTGGAAAAGTTATAGCAGTAAAAATTATGGCAACCCCAAGAATCTTTTACTTTATGTCCCATCTCCCTCTAGAATTCCCTGGCAAATGGATACAAAAAAAATGATTCCCTAATAGGCAACTTCTTGTGGGATACCACCAAGCCACATTATAGCAAGGCAAAATTAAGGGCACCATGGAACAAAGGTGGATGGGGGCTCCCTAATTTCTGACTTTATGCCTATGCTTTTCAGTGGTGAGGACTTGTAGGATATTGCAAGACTTAGGCCCAAACAAACCAGCATGGTGTGACCTAGCGCAAAAGATATTGGGACGCACAAATTTGTCAGCCTATCTAAGGGGACCACTTCCCAGTGACCTGAAAAAATGGAAAGTTATTCAGGATGCACACAGAGCTTGGCATAAAGTCAGCCAGATTACTAAATTGTGTATGAGCCTAGACTTGCTGATCTGCTTCTGGAATAACCCCAACTGGTTAATTGAAGGTAGACCAGTTAACTGGCCTAGATGGAAGGACAACCAGATCTTCAGGTTAAGAGACATCTTTACTTCTGACAGCCTCACACTTGATTCCTTCTCCTCCCTAAGAGACAGATATCTCTTACCCCAACAAGATTTTTGGAAATGCCTCCAGCTACGGCATGCTTACACTACTTGGTCACATCAGGTCTGCTCATGCCAGACATGTGGCCGACAGAAGAAAAGTTAATATCCCCCCCCCCCGATTAGCTGGCATAAAAAGTCAAAGGGTATAGCTGGCATAATATACAAGAAACTTAGAGATGCAGCCCAAGACCCTCTCACTAGGGCCCAGACCAAGTGGCAAGAAATGCTCCACACTCCCCTATCAGATGAAGACTGGACTGCTTGCTGGGCATCTGCTAAAAAAAGCATGCTCCAATCCACAAAGTCTCCTGATACAGTACAAAGTGCAACATTTATGGTACAGCACTCAAACTCATCTAAAAACAATGGGGCTAATTCCAGACAGTGACTGCTGGAGATGTGGAGCACAGGGCACAGGTCTTCTCCATATTCTTTGGCATTGCCCACCAATTTGCTCCTTCTGGGAGAAGATCATTGCATGTTGCTCCAAAATATTAAATAACTTGCCACAATCCCCCTTATTGTGGCTACTGAGGCTCCCCCAAGGGTTTAAGGAAACCACACCAACATAGATCATGGTTAATACAGGCCTCAGTAGTGGTCAAAAGAGCTCTCTTAAGGAAATTGTGCTCTACTGAGCAACCCTCTTTTCGTGAATTGTTAATCTCCATGAAGAAACTGGCCAATTTCTCAAAAATGTCTGACTTTGCTGCAAGCACCACTACCCTATTATTAGAGAGATGGGCCCCCTTTTGCTCCTATACATCCTCACAAGGATGCCTGAGTAATTCACTACAGAGCAACAACCTCTTCAACCTCCCCTTGAAGTCAAAGACCATAGATCATGTTTATCGCAGGCTCAATGGTCCCCAATTTAACACCTTGTTTCAGATATGGGTATCCCCTTACTACAGTAATAATTGTACTGTTTTCTTGAATACACTCTAATGTTGTCCCCTGACCAAGCTCAGAAGTAACATCTATCTACTGCTTGAGTTAAATTGTGTCTCATATGTATGTCATATAATGTTAAGAAATACAAAATCATTCTTGAATTGTTTAATCATCAGAATACTCATCTGAGGAATGCTCTATTTTTTATACCTGTTACTGTATATGTTGTAAACTTGGAAGCTTGGAAAATCAATAAAAAGATTAATTGCAAAAAAAAAAATGAATAAACCAGTACCTCACAAATGTCTCTTATCTTTTTCAGAATTTGACTATTTGGGTTCCAGAATTTTTTAAAATCCCTCAACAATATTCTAAACAAGTTTATCTGGGGAGGGAAAAAAATCCAGAATTCTGAGAAGTATTTTGCAGCGTTCCATAAATAAAAGAATTTCGGTCTTACCCAATATTAAATACTACTATTGGGCTGCACAGATGGCATTTCAGTTGGAAGGGACCTGCTAGTGTCCTCCTGATTGGTTTATGTTAGGAGGGAACAGTTTGAAATGGGCTTACTGCATGGCTGTTTATTGCCTGGATTAGTTGGGGCATCATTTGCACTTAAAGGCAGTCCCTACACCCACCAGTAAGGTACAATATGAAATGGCACCCATAAATTCATTGGTCGGTCAAGGGGAATGTCCCTACGTGCTGGACTGGTAGCGGCTTGTAAGCAAATGAGAGACTATAATGTCCCCTTACACCAGGCCCTATAGAGATGGAGCGAAAAAAGGGCTTAGATACATAGGGAGCTACACGAGGGGGTATGCTGAAGCCTTTCTCTGCAATAAAGGAGGAGTTTTCCTTATAGACAGGTGTGTGGGTTTTTTTTGCCTTTTTACAAGAAAGACAATATTTTTCTAATAACCCAATTTTGTCATCCATTATTCAGAAGATTCTCTTCCATCCTCAGCCTGGCTCCTGATCTTTGATTGCTTTTTATAGCTGTTTCTAGGGGTAGCATCTGTACCACAGATCAGTGCACAAAGGAGATGGATTGATGACTTAGCTATTGTCATGGGCACAGAGGACTGGGATTCCACAATTAAGAATGTACAAATGTGTTATGGCTCTTACAGATTGAGAAGAATTCAGTACAACTTCCTTTAGAGAACCTATTTAACTCCATTTCAATTACATCATTACAGACCATCCTTTAATACTAACTGCGCTAATTTTTTTTTTTTATTTCACATTTCAGATTAATACCTTTGAGCACAGGGGCTCTCTTACAAAGGCTCCAAGTCGAGGTGGTACAAAGACAAATCAGTGCAAAATAAGTCAAAATACAAGAAACAGTAACAGGTAGGACGACACATAGCTACATAGTTACAGAGGTGCAAGCTTAAAATTAATCATCATCTAGCAATGTAATAAAGTGCTTGTCTGTGAGAGCTGCCAGTTTATTTCTAATTGCAGCTAGCAGATAGAAGTAGCCACCTGATAAAGGCATTGTCAGGAATAATTGGGGGTTGGATTATGGAGGACTAGGTAGATTTAAAGTAGGAGACAGACAGTATTTTGATTATGAGAAAAAGAAAGAAAAGGTAGAGGGATGGAGCTAGGTGTAAGGAGGGAGTAACCATAGCGCTAGCACCAGAGAGCAAAAAGCATGCCAGTGGAGAGAGCAAATGTGGGGAAAAGTGAAGGTCAAGCACTGAGGAAAGAGTTTGCCAGGGATATGTCAGAAGTGCCATTATGTTTCTAGATAGCAACCCACTAGGCCTTGTCTGGCAGATGACAAGCTTGGGAGAAGGTAGGGGAATAGGGAGGGCTGGCAAGGGGTGGAGGGAAGTTAGGTACTGGAAAAGGGAATGGAAAGGAGGAGAGGGGAGGATAACTAAGGGTAGCTAGGGGTAGTGGGGTGCTAGCCGGAGTAATCCATGTGGGAGCACAGATCAAGGGAGGCAGTCTTAGGGATTCACTTGTGCCAGCATTAGGCGTAATTCTTTTTTAAGGGGGACAGTTTATCCACAATCAGCCAGAAAGATTGGCAGGTCATTGAACCATTGAGGCCCCCTTACAGATAGAGCACACTGGGCAAAAGTAGTGTGCCTAAAGGGTACATGGAGCACACCCTTAATTGAGCTCCTGGTCATTTTTGGAGGATTTAGTATGCTGAAAGATATGGGCCATTGAGGCAGGTGCCAGTACCAGCAGTGCTTTCTTTCTGTGTAAGCAGACTTGGTACTTGGCCCTTTGCTCCAGGGGGAGCCAACCTGTTTCACCATAAACACGACAATTATGGGTATACCAGTCAGCTCCAGGAATAGCCTGCAGGCTTTGTTCAAGAGTGTCTTAATTCTTTTTAATGCTGAGTCCATTGTTGCACTGTAAATGATAAGTCCATAATCTATTGTGCCAAGTACTGAGCTCCTGGTTACCAGGCTCAAAGCCTCTGGGGTCATTGATTGCCGGTGTCTGTAGAGAATCCCCAGTTTGACATTGGCTGCTCTGATGATGTGATGGATGTGGCCAGTGAAGGAGAGAGTGTCATTGAGATGAATTCCAAGGTATTTGAATGAGTGAACTTGTTCAATCTTATCTTCTTTATTGCTTATGACGAGCAGGTGACCAGCTTTCCTCCTGTTGTGTGATAAAGTGAAATGCATCAGTTTTTTTTTTTATAGTTTAGCAGTAATTTGTTCTGGGCAAACCATGACTCTAGTTTTCTGAAATTATCCTGCAGGGCAGCAGAGAATTTGTTTGCATGGGCTCCTGGTACAGAAATGACAGCATCATCCACGTACAACACCATGCTAGATGAGCAAGCAGAAGGCAGTGAATTTATGAAAAGACTGAAGAACAATGGACCAAGAATAGACCCTTGTGGCACCCCCAGGGCCATGTCCCTTAGGTCAGATGCTACTCCAGCAATTTTTATGCATTGTGTCCTGCGGGACAAATAACTGCCAAACCAGTTTACTGTATCATAAGACAGGCCTAGTGACACTAGGTTTCCAAGAAGTATCTGAGGGTTCACAGTGTTGAAGGCTTTTGTAAGGTCTATAAATAAAGACTCTACAGACTTGCCACTGTCTAGGGCATCATATAGGTGACTGGTGTATTCAACCAAAGCAGAGATGGTGCTAATGTTTTTTTCTGAAACCATGCTGTTGTGTACACAGAAGATCATATTTGTTAAGGTACTCAACCACCTGGTCAGCTACTATTCTTTCAAGGGCCTTCAAGAGAGGAGGGAGTATTGAGATTGGTCTATAGTTACCCAGGCATGTCCTGTCTCCACTTTCCAGCGCCATGGTTTGGTTGCTGATGGAGACTTCCTTCACATGGCTTTGACCTGCAGCAGTGTGGCTCCATTTTGGGAAGAGATACATAACATTATGGAAACAATTTTACAAAGTAAACTGCCTTGCTGCCCATCCAAATGTATATTAGGTATAGGTGTGGCCCAGCCTGTTAAAGCTGGGGGGGGAGGGTTAAGTAATCAACTTTGGGATATAGCCCTGATTAACGCTAGAAAAATGATAGCACAGAATTGGTTAAGCTCCTCACCTCCCACTGTTGCTCATTGGTTGAGCAATATGTCTTTTTGTATGAAACTGGAAAGCTATTACTTTAATGCCTGAGACCAGGGGCTTACATTCCAGCAGACCTGGCTTCCTCTGTTGTGCTATCTGTAACAATGAAATCTCAGTATAACTGACTTGCAATATTCATTTGCTGACTCTCTTATAACTGAATTCAGGTGAGTACCCTTAGTTCCTCACTATTAATTTGTTTCTTACACCCATGTCTCCTTTTAAAATGTGCACTGGAACTTATTGTTATTCATCATTTATTGTTATTCTTCGTTTATATATGTACATAATAATCCTTCATCTTCTCCAGATCATGTTATGGAATTTGAACTGTGGTTGTCCATAATTTTTACTGTTACTGTGCATTTATGATATTTCATCTAATGCTTTTGTATTCTGCAGTACCTTGATAAAACATGTTTACAAAAAAAAGAAGAGATACTGCTCCACCCTTGTTTTTTTCTATATTGTGGAAAAGCTTTCTCCAGTTCATGTTCACCTGTGACTCAAGTCAGATGGAAAGCTTTTGTTTATCAAAACCACATTAGTCGTCAGAAGTGTGGGTACCTGAGAAACACCCTCTCAAATGATCCTAGTCCTCCCAGCAATGAAGTTACATTTGAGACTCCCATTCTTTCAGAATCAGAAATTCCTCCTGATAACTTGTAACCAGTTGATTGGGATCTTCACACTCCTGTCTCTAGTTGGATTTTGTTGCACCTGAACTTCACTCAGATGAACTTCCTGGGACTTTTCAGCCCTCTTCTCCAGACTGTGTTGTACACACCCCCTGTCTACCAGATCGAGAAGATTCTATGCAAGAAGTTTGTGAATGGATCCTGGACTTATAGGGCCTGATTTTAGAAAGTGACCGCAAGGATTGCATCAAGCCCTGCAGCTGCTGCAAAGTGGGATGCAATTGCACCAAAGCTTCTCGGATGCACCACGGTCTGATTTTAGAAGGGCTTATGCATTTCTGACATTTTCCCCACTTTACGGCACCTTGTGGCAAAGGTTTGTTGCAGGTGCTGTGATCTCAGATGCAAAGTTAGACCACAAGGAACATGGTCTAACTCCCTGCATCCCACGTTCCGGACTTGCAATGGGTGTTTGCGGCACAGTACTTCTAAAATCGCGCTTGCTGCAATGTTTGACACAAGTCACAACTTGTATCAAACACCCTGCTGCAAGTACGCTGCAGCACAGCAAATCTTTGGAAAATCAGGCTCATAGAGTCAAATGGTTTGACTTTGACGATTTGCAGATCTCATGGTTTGCTTTTTGCAGATCTTACCTCATTCTATCAGGAACTAGTTCAGGAAACTCATAACACAACTCATACTGACTGTAACAGTCAATGCAAGTCTTCAGCTTTTGTGCAGCCAGACTCAGTGTTTCTTGAGACTAACTGTTCTGTTGTCCATGATAGTCCTCATTGTCTGTCCTAATATACCTGTTTCTCAGCATTCATTTTGCTAAGCGGTATTAGATAAACTGCATTAATTTTTCATCTACAGGAATATCTTCTTCATAAGGACAGTGCCATGTTTTGTTTTCATATTCTGCAACAGTTTATTGAAAGTTTGCGTATCACAGCTCTGGGTAATTGCCAGCTGCTACCCCTTCTCCTCTCTTATCTTCTCCTTCTCCTGCACTGTGGTACTATACTTGTTGCTCTGTCCACGCTTCAGGTTGCTATGTTGTTCCCCTTCCCCTGCTCAGGTTGTGTCATGTAATGCTTGATATTTCTCAACTATTTTCATGTTTTATACTGTTATTTTGTTGCTTGTTCAAATGGTACTCATTTGAATGATCCTGGGGGGTCATGTGAAGTACATAGTTAAGCACAGGGCTTGATGTTTAGCTGCCGCACTTTTAAGAGCACTGGTTGTTGATACATACTGTTGCACTGTCTGGTAGTGCCATGTTATTCCAAGGGCTTTAGGAAACCCTTTAGTCTGAGGCATAGCTTCAAGGTGTGAAGAAGTCTCCTGTAATGAATAAATACATTTTGCTTTTATTTTATGTGGCCAACTAAGTTTTTCGTGTGGTCCAGTAAGATGACATCCACCAGTACAATGAGATAGGCATGGCAGACCTGAAGAGAAGGTAAAGGTCCTAGTGGCAGACCAGCACCAAAATGTCACAGTACAGTAGAAAGACAGTAAATTAATATTCTTAAATACCAGAGAAACTACAAAGATGGTATTTAACATTTGCTTTCCTAATAACTTCATACACACAGTAATATTAAAACATTGTTGTCATTCATCATATTTTATATTACTAGTGTTCCCTTTCAATGCAGTAATCTTCTTTTTACTACTTTCAGCAATGAACATTGGTTTGCTCAATCAGCCGCATAAAACATCACTCATAAAAAATACATCAAATCTAACATTTAGTTTAAGCCTCTAGGGGTTCTGCTGTCCATTATAAAAATCCAATATGCCTCTTGCTGGAACAATCTTCTTATTCTGTCACCTTATCTTTTAAATGGCAGTACATGATAAATTCTGATAACCTACAGGCAGCTTTAGTCTGAATTATGGCTTTCCCTGATGTACCACCCCAATACTTTCTCTGTGTTTCCTTTAAGGATACAGCCCACACATTGTAGTCATTCCTTGAGTTTCTGAACTATGCACCCTACATTGACAAAAGAACAGGAGCACCAGACTGCGTATATGACAAAGCGACCATTACAGTTCATGAAATGCCTGACTTCAATTTTTTTAGTTATATCTTGGGTGTTAATGAAGCTTTCTCCTTGTTCACGGTATTTTCAGATGTTAGTCTTTACAACTGAAAAATCCTTTTGGCAACTTTCTTAGCAAGGGTGGGTTTCAGATTTTTTTCAATTCATAGTGAATTCTTATCACTATGTCCCTGATGTTCAACCCTTAAGAGTAAGGCAGTCTTGGACTAGCTGATATACAACTGGCAATACTACTATACAAAAAAGAACTATGACTGCTGGAATGAGATGTGTTGCTTCAACAGAGCAGTGTTGTACCTCAACATAATGAAAGGAGTAGAGGTGAGGTTCTTGGATTTCAGGAGGGTGGACTTTATAGAATTGGGAGACTACCTCAGAAAATGCCTTGGGGGGTATTGTCAGGAAAAGGGAGCAGAAATGCAACTGGGAAGAATAGTGGGGTGTATAATATTTGTTACTTGCTGATTTGCTTTCCACAGACTGGTGATCCCTGGTACTCAGGGGACTGCCCACTGTTATGTTTGGAATTCTGTCCCTGTTTGTTAGCATGAGGTACAACACTACCAAAACAGTAGCAGAAAAGGTCAGAGCCAAAAGGATGGCCTTCAGGAAATATAAGGGAACGCAGCAGAATGAAGATAGGGATGCATACCAAACTTCCCTAAGGGAAGCAGTGAAGGCAGTAAGGCAGACAAAAGCCCAAACCGAGGAAACACTAGCACAAACAGTAAAAGAAGGTGACAAGACTTTCTATAGATTCACTAGTGAAAGGAGAAAGTCCAGAGGGGGTATTGCTAAGATCAAAGGGGATAAGAGGGCGAGTGAGGAGGAGGGCCATGTAAAAGCATCTATCCTAAATAGATACTTCTGCTCAGTATTTACTGAAGAGAAGGTAGGGCAGGGCCAACAGCTCAGCACCATGGACACAGGGGGGAGGGAGGTGTGCACTAGTCCCTTCACAAAAGAAAGGGTCCTACAAGAGCTAGATAAGCTCAGGGTGGACAAGGCAATAGGACCTGATGGCATACATCCCAGGTACTAAAGGAGTTAAGGGTGGAACTAGCAGAGCCATTAGCAGAACTGTTTAGTGAGTCTCTGAGCACAGGAGAGGTCCCAGAAGACTGGAGAAGGGTTCATGTGATCCTGCTCCACAAGAGTGGTAGCAGGGAAGAGGCAGGGAATTACAGACCAGTCAGTCTTACCTCAGGAGTGGGCAAGATTATGGAGGCACTCCTTAAGGAAAGGATAGTGCAACACCTGGAATCCATAGGAGCACAGGATCCAAGACAGCATGGGTTTACAAAAGGAAGGTCCTGTCAAACTAATCTCATAGATTTATTTGACTGGGTAACCAGAGTGGTGGATCAAGGGGGAGTAGTTGATGCCACCTACCTTGACTTCAACAAAGCTTTCAATACTGTTCCACATAGAAGATTGATTAATAAGCTGGGTAGGCTTAGGGTGGGTCAGACATTGGCCAACTGGATGGCAGACTGGTTGAAGGCAGAAAACAGAGAGTGGTGGTAAATGGCATACAGTCAGAAGAGATGCACGTTACAAGTGGGGTACCTCAGGGATCAGTCTTGGGGTCAGTCCTCTTCAATATCTTCATCAGTGACATTGCAGATGGACTGAAGGGTAAGGTTTGTCTGTTTTCAGATGACACCAAGATCTGCAACAGAGTAGATGCTCCAGATGGGGTGGGCAGAATGAGAGGAGATCTGGATAAACTAGCAAAATGGTTGGAAATGCAAGATCAAGCACATAGGGAATAGAAAGCCTGAAGCCACCTATAGGCTGGGAGGGAAGTTGCTAGCAGTTACAAGGGAAGAAAGAGACTTGGGCGTCATCATCACTGATGACCTGAAATCATCCAAGCAAACCACTAAAGCAGTAGGCAAGGCTAGAGGGATTTGGGGGTGTATTATTAGGGGTATCACAAGTCAGAAGAGGGAGGTAATAATCCCTCTCTACAAGACACTGGTTAGGCCCCATCTGAAGTACTGCATGCAGTACTGGAGGCCATACCTTCACAAGGACATTAACCAAATTGTGGCAGTCAGGGGAAGGGCAACCAAAATGGTGCAGGGACTGCATCAGAAAACATATGAGGACAGATTAACGGAGCTCAATATGTATACCCTAGAGCAAAGACGGGAGAGAGGTAATATGATCGAAACATTCAGACACCTTAAGGGCATTAACAAGATGAAAGAGTCTCACATGTTTCAATATAAGAAAAATAGCAGGACAAGAGGACACAGCATAAGATTGGAAGAAGGCCGATTAAGGGGTAATGTGAGGAAGTTCTTTTTTACAGAAAGGGTGGTGGATGCATAGAACGGCCTACCTCAGGAAGTGGTGAATATGAATACAGTGCAGCGCTTTGAACAGTAAGTAAGTAAGTAAAGTAAGTAAGTAAGTAAAAGTTTATTTTTAAGCGCTTTTCGAAATCAAAGCACTGTACAATAATTAAATACATATAAAACATACATACAACGTAACAAACAACAAAAAAATATAATTTCAATTCAGTGCAGTAACTACTCCCCATAAGCCTTTTGAAATAAATAGGTTTTCAGTTCTGATTTAAAGCTTTCAGCGGTCAGGCAACCATTATCCGGCAGGTAGAAAATTCCACAGGGTAGGGCAGCATAAACGCTCGTGCCCCAGATGTTTTTAAACGAACCCTGGGAACCTCTAACAATCCCTCGTCGGTGGAGCGGAGTGAGCGGGAGGGACAGTAGGGCATGGGATAGGCATAAGGGAGCAATACAGATGAGTATGAATAGATATGCCGTTGACACAAGCAAAGGCCGATGGCACATTCGTAAGGCAGAAAAATAAATGGGCAGACTGGATGAGCCTTGTGGTCCTTATCTGCTGTAAACTTCTAAGGCAGTATAGCGCAGTGGTTTAAGGCTCTGAGCTGCAAATCTGGTGACATCCAGCTGACCAGACCTGGGTTTGAATCCCACAGCTTCCACATGCATAGTGTGTGACCCTGAGCAAGTCACTTAACTTCCTTGTGCTCCCAGGTCGCTCCTGTAAAAAAGCTTTCAGCTTAGTGTGCTACTCCTGGTTAAACAACTAAATAAAAATAAAAAAAAATGTTTCTATGACTGATCCTCTATCTCCTTGGCTGGCAGTATCAACCATGCCCTTGAATGTTTCTGCACTAAATTTCTACTAATCTGGGATCAGCATGCCCCCCCCTCTAGAAAACCAGAGTTAGAGGTTCACACTTCTCCTGGATCACTGAACTTCTGGCTTGCCTCTATGCTCGTGACCTGGTGTGGAAGTCCTACACATCCTCTGGCAGTCTGGCAAATCTTACCAAGTACTATGCCATGAGGACTACTTGTACTAATGGCCACCAGGCTAGCCGAGGTCTGTCAATGTTTCATCTGACTATAGGTTTTGTCATGCTTTGACAAAGCCCACAGTCAGGTGGGTGAGACATTGGCAGACCTTGTTGGGGCGAGTGTTGTGAGTTTTTATAGAATAAAAATGTTTTTAACTGCAAACCAAGCTATGAGTTTGTGTTTTCTGATACACATTCTCTTGATGATCACATCCTACAAGTACCTCACAGTGGTGAACAGGCTGCAGAAGGGGAGCATCCTCAATAAGGAGATGAACACCAGGACCAGGGGGCATACGATGAAGCTGGATGGGGTAGTTCAGGAGAGATGTGGGGAAATGTTTTTTTTACTAAAAGGGTGGAATACATCTGAACAGATTGCCAGATGAAGTGGTGGAGGCTAACATTGTCGGGAGCTTCAAGCATGCATGTGATAAACATGGAATTTGTTACAAAAGAGGCAGGAAGTGGGGAGGGTCACTGGATATCATGTAGGGTTTGTGGAAGAAGAATAGGCAGGGAACACTTGGGCAGACTGGATGGTCCAAATGGTCATTTTCTGCTGACAAGTTCTGTATTTCACAATACACAAGGCAGACTGCTAACTGGTGTAGGGAAAAGAAGCAGAAGGTATTGGTGGATGGGCAATACTCCAAATGGAGAGACGCAATCAGTAGCATCCTTCAGGGATCAGTGTTACTATCAACATATTCATTAATGATATGGAAGCTCAGGTCTTCAACGGACTACTTCAGTTCATATGACACTAAGTTAGTAATCGGCATAAACTACAAGAGGACCTGAACAAGTAGGGAAACTGGTTTGATTTCTGGACCCTCAGATTCAATTTACCAAATACTTTATTGTATTCCTTCTTTTTTATGTTGATCCATGCTTTGCACTTTTTATTTTCACTTTATTTTTGATGTTTGAATCGCATTTAATATTACTTTTAATTGTTACTTCTTTCACCTAGCTAGTGTCATTATATGCTAGTAGTGTTTTTCACAATTGTATTAATATATTGTTGCTCATTTTATTATTGTGGGTCATAATCTCTAAAGCACTCCAGTCCCTTACAGACTGGGTTATGTCCACCTAATTGGCTGAGATGCACATGTAACTAAAATGGTGACAATCTGTTCCACCTTGGGGCTCTGCCTTTTCCTCAGATCTCGAGTTAATTATGTGCATCTGTACAGGCTGCAGCACAGTTTCAGAGATCCTACCATCTGCATTTAAGAATATATTCAACTGCAACCTTAAGGTAAAATTTGCTACTCTGGCTTGTGTACTCATTACTACTAGTCACAGGGACTGGCTAATTTTCACAAATTCTGGATAAATAACACCACATTTTAAGTATATATGCTACTCTATCTCTGGCCAACTTTCATCTAATGGAAACCAGCTACCAGCTACATGTTGGCATGCGTCATAATTATCATCAGGTTAAACTGAGGCATATCACTATAAGGAGTCAGCATGCAAGTTTCAGTTTTAAGCTGTCACCTTCAGATAACCTGGGTCATGTTTATTCTGACTACCCGCCTCCTCTACTGGTGGAGATGAATGAATGTGGTGACCCCTGTTTTAACCATCACATTCCTCACTGTGTATGCTCATGCCAGTGGAGCATTCCCTTGGTGGTGGGGTACTCACTGGACCAAAACAATTCAATGCTGCACTTTGCAAGCACCTGGGACCCCTATTAGTGGCTCCAGGTTTAATTTGCTAATCCTCCTGCAATGCTGCCCACAGTGGAGTGGGGAAGATTGTCCTGTGGCTGTCAGTTTGTTTCAGCAGGGTTCAGCAATAAGGGCCACAGGTTATCAAAAAGGGCTAGGTTGGTGTTTAGATTCCATGATTGTTACCCTGCCTTGATCTGATCATCTTGTACAGTACTTTGCTCAACCAGTTCACACCAGGGTACTGTATTTTGCCTTTGTTCCTGCCCATCCCTCTTCCTTACTCAGCCTCTATGTGAAATCATGCAGAATTCTGCAAGGTCTTAATCTCATATTTATGTACATAGGTTGGTCTTGTGGAGATGTAAGTGATCCAAATTGCACCACCCTGCAGCCATTTTTGAAGGCACATACTACATTTATGCAGTGCTGCTGGCAGGAAGTGAAATTATTTGTATCACTTTTGTTGGCCATGTTGGTGACACTGCATGCACCACATCAGGAAATCGATTTTCTTATGTGAAGCACCCTAATATAAAACAGCTTCCTACATAGTTGTGTGTATATGTGTGTGTGTGTAGATGGATAGATATCAATCAATCAATATCTCTATTTAGCCAGGCGGAACACCATTGAGCAGGGCTCATTTACAAGATGGACCTGATAGTTTAAACAACAAGTCACAATACAACAATTTGGAGTAGACGCAGCAACATTATCAGCCTATGTACAGTCATTACAAGTGAGAAAAGAATGGCTTGGCATGGTGGTGTACAATAATTTGCAAACAGCAACATAAGGCTTGACACTGAGAACAGAACAAGGCAGAATAATTTGCAGGCATGGTACCAAAGGCAGTCAGCATACCGCTGTGTGGAGTTCTGTGCAAGGCAGGTCTCTAATAGACAGTAGAGTACAATATTATATTGGATGAGGTCTAGACAAGCAAAGCATTATGTGGCCTAGGAGAAGACTATAAAGCATGGGCACTGAGGGCACAAGATGCACCAAGGATAGTGGAGGGAGGAGAGGTTAGGAGGGGTGGGAGGGGGCAATTGTAATGCATTCAGGACTGACATAGCTGCATTAAGCTGCTCTAAGATAGATATATACATAGATAGATAGAGACATGTTCATTGCAAAAAAAGTTGTTGATGCACTAGTTACAGTTAAGCTGACAAAAGGTGGGAAAAGTGGTGTTAGGGTTACCAAGCCTAACACCCAACCCCCACCCTGTGGGCAGCAACAGGAAAAACCATTACAGTTTGACCTCTCCTGTGTCTTCATAAATCAGGAGTGGCATGTGCCTTGGGGCTGTCAACTCTAACGCTCACCCCATACTCATATACTGTACACATCTTAGGTTGTTTACTGATGGAATGGGGTGAGCATTAGAGTTTACAATCAGAAGGTTCACGTCATGCCTGATTTATGAAGACACAGGAGAGGTCAAACTGTAATGGTTTTTCCTGTTGCTGCCTGCAGGGTGGGTGCAGTGTTAGGGTTGACAAACTAACACCACATTTCCCTACTTTTGTCAGTTTAACCCTAACTAGTGCATTAACAATGTTTTTTTTTTTGCAATGAATTGCCTTATTTATTCAGATAGTATAATTGTGTACTCATTTACCTGTGGGAGAACAGGGCCCTCTGGACCCTGCACTTCCATCTCTCCATAGATGCATACATGAGTGGAAGTGGGTCCTGCACATCCATTTCTGTTGAAACAACTATTTTCCTATATTGTATGGCTTGTTAAAGTTCCAATGGGAATTTGTACTTTTATTGGTTTAATTTTGTACTGCCCCTAAATGTTCAGGGGAGAATATGTATGAATCTTGTAGTACGAATTAAGACAATTGTTTTGATATATAGACTGTCCTTTAACTCCAAACACTGATGGAGTTATGGCTTTTTCAAGTTCGAATGTTATCTTATAGGAATTTTCATTTGTTATTATTTTTTTTATTGCCACTAAATGTTTAGGAGAGGAATATGTGTTATTCTTCTACTACTCATTACAACACTTGTTTTTATATATAGATTGTCCCCTTAGTCCAAATACTGAAGAAGCTGTAGCTCGTTGACGTTCTAAAGTTATCCTATGGAAATTTTCAATTTTATTAATTAATTTATTTTTTTATTTTGTTCCTAAATGTTTAAATGGGAATATCTATTATTCTTGTAGTACTTATTAAGACCTTTGTTTTCACATATACATTGTCCCTTAAGTCCAAATACTCAGGGTGTTATGGTTTGTTGAAATTCCAGTGTTATCCTATGGGAATGTTCACTTTTTATGTTGTCTTGTGTGTGCACAAGCAACATCTTGCAGTAGCAGCACATTTAGAGGTGTGTCAGTGTTGTGGCAAATGTAGGGAATACTTTAATGGGTGCGTCCCTCAGCCACCAATTAGTGAGCATGTTGGCGATGACAGCAGTTTCAGAGAAAGCCACGAAGTTGAAAGAAATCTGCCCTCCAATGAGGTGCAGTTTCTTCATTGGAGAGTCAGATGACAAGCCTCCATTATATGCCTTTCCTGGAGAAACATTCCAATAAATATGGCCACTCCTGCCACTCACCACACAACTCCTGCTAAGCCAACATTGAGGATGCCCAATCCCCATGTAGGCATGCCCCCACCCAGTTCAATTTGTTTGCCGATGGGGGTGCCCAATCCTCATCGGCATCATGTCCCCCACACACACACACACACTTTCTTTGCCGACAGGTGACCCAATCCCCATCGGCATCATGTCCCCCCCCAAACTCGTGGCACACTGGGAGCCCAGTCCAGTGTGCTCAAAATAATTTTTTTTATCTGTAAATAAAGAAAACCGTCCCCCTGAAATCCAGTTTATTTTTTTTAACCTATAAAAAAAGGTCCCTCATCACCCCACTGTGCCCCCTCACCCAACCCGCTGCCACTCTCTGTGCACTGCACCTCCCCGCATGCCCCCCTTACACCATACTTACCTCCAGAGGGCCGGCACTGAGATCTTCTGTGAAGTGGGAACACATCTGAACTCTTCAAAAGCTGACCGAGAACAAAACAAAATGTGGTAAGCTTTATAATGGCAGGCAATGGGGGGGGGGGAGTTCAACTTAGGTGGATATCTCAGCCATTTTTAGGAATGTTGGCACCAGATTTGCAACATGGGGTTCTTGGGACCCCACTTCATGAACACATACACTGTCATCTCATTACTCAATCCCGAAAGATGATTTTGCGGTCACTGTGTGGAATCACCTTTCAGGACCGATTAATGAAATGACAGTGCCACTGTTCATGAGGTGGCATCCCAAAAAGCCCATGTTGCAAATTTGGTGAAAACATTTTAAGACATGACTGCGTTACGAGTGTGCATTGAACAGTTCCCACACACACTCATAACTTCGACAATTTTTAATATTTTCACTCCAGATTTTCAACATTGCCATTTTTTCACACCTCTATATGAACAGTACATCTGTCATTTTTCATATCCTGCCCAAAATGTGTTTCTGCACCTGTGTCACACAATGGCGCGGTCGCTGTGGGAAATCAACTTCTGGGACACAGTAACAAAATCACAGTGCCACTGTTCATGAGGGGAGGTCCCAAAATGCCTACGTTGAAAATGTGGTTAAAAAAATCCAAAACAAAATTGCGTTACGGGCATGCATTGTGCAGTTTGCACACACGCTTGTGACTTCACCAATTTTTCATATTTCCACTCCAGATTTTCAACATTGCTATTTTTTTACACCTCCTCATGAACAGTACAGTTGTCATTTTTCACATCCTGCCCAAAATGTGTTTTCACACCTCTAGCACCAAATGGGGCAGTCACTGTGCAAAATCACCTTTAGGCTAATGAACTGATAATGCCACTGTTCATGTGGTGGGGTCACAAAAAGCCCATGCTGAAAAATCTGGAGTGAAAATACCCACAAACGCCCAGGGAATTAGGATTTCCAGCTGTAATGCCCCATCCTGTAGAGACTGAAAGGTGTCAGGGGTGTGAATTGGGATTGTCAGCTGTAATGCTCATGCTATTCCACCCCCACCCCCACCCTGCAGCCAGTAACAGGCATTGAGGTGTGCCTTGGAGCCTTTGGACTCACCACATTTTCCTATACTGCACCCAGCTCAACATATTTCCTTATGAAATGGGGTGAGCATAAGGCCCGAAGACCCCAAGGCACACCACGACACTTGTCAGTGTCTGCAGGGTATGGTAAGGTAAAATGGCATAAGCATTATGGCCAATGACCCAAAGGCACATCCCAGTGCCTGTTAGTCTCTGCAGGTCGGGGTGGGGTTGGTATTAGTTCAATACTTCACTGCCATTCCTATTATGCATCTCTCTAACTTCTGCACTACCAATGTCAATGCCAGCAAGACAACATTTGGCATTTAAAGATGCTTGTTTTATATTGCCAGTAAATGTTTAGTGGGGGAAGGGGTATGTGTTATTCTTGCCGTACTCAATAAGACCTTTGTTTTGATGTATAGATTGTCCCTTAAGTGCAACTATTGGGGGAGTTATATTATGAAATAATTAACACAGAAACACTGAATTTGTTGGCAGATAAGGATCACTTGGTCCACCTAGTCTGTTCATTTCCCCTGCCTATAGTATCACTGCAGACCCTATTTGATCTCTGGCCCATTCACCCCCTTTTCCCTTTCCATAAGATTCCCTTATACCTATCCAATGCATTCTTAAACACCACCACTGTTTTCATCCTCACCACCTCCGCTAGAATACTGTTCCAGGAATCCACCACTCTTTCTGTGCAGAAGCACTTCCTCACATATCTCCTAAATCTACCCCCCCAGCTTCTTATCAAGTCCCACTTGTCCTTGAGTACCTTTCTTTGTGATACATACTTATCGCTTGTGCCTTGTTTACACCATGAGATATTTAAAGCTCTCGATCATATTCCCCTTTCTCTCTCCTCTCTTCAAGGGTGTACATATTGAGGTCCTTAAGTCTCCCTTCATAGAGAGACCCTGCACCATTTTAGTTGCCCTCCTTTGGACCACCTCCACTCTGTCTATGTTCTTCCAGAGATGTGGCCTCCAGAACTGGACACAGTAGTCTAGGTGAGGTCTTACCAGTGAGGAAGCACTACAATACATCAACATTTGGAATCCTGACATTCGGGATGCGGAAGCCAGCAGCCTGACACATACCCGCCAAACAGGATGGAAGCTGGCGATGACAGGAGTAAGGTAGCGTATGTGGCAAAGTGCTACCCTACCCCTAGTCAGGCACTACAAGGGAGAGGAAAATGCAGAAGCTGACTGAGCTGGTCCTGTAGCATGGAGGGCTAGGCCACTAGCAGCTCGGCCAGCATGGCGCTCCAGACCGAGTTCTGTTCCCGGTGTGAAAATATTTGTGAGGTGATCCTCTGCCACTATAACTTTTTTAACTTACTCTAACATCCGCTCTTGCTTGGAGTTGGTTATTTTAGTTATGGGGGCTGCAGAGGACAAAGCCCCCCACCTTGCACTTAAGACCCTGTTGGTCTCCTGACATTCGGTCTTCCGAACTTGGGCTTATGGATTTCTGGAGACTGAATATCAGGATTAAGTTGTAGACCCACCAGTGATCTATACAAAGGTAACATCACCTTCCTCTTTCTGCTGGTGATACCCCTTTCTATGCACCCCAGCATCCCACTCACCCTCCTAACTGCCTTACCACATTGCCTGGCCACCTATAGGTCATTCAATGTGATCACCCCAAGTATCTTTCCTGCTTGGTAGTTATCAGTACCACCCCTCCCAGTTTGTACTCATCCCATGGGTTTCTGTGCCTGAAGTGCATTATTTTGCATTTTTTTGCTTTGAAACCCTGCTGCCATAACCTTAACTACTCCATGAGTTCTCTCAGGTCATTACTCATCCTTTCCATGTCCCCTAGAGTGTCCACCCTTTTGCAGAGTTAGGTGTCATCCACAAAGAGGCAGCCCTCTCTTCCAACT
The DNA here is from genome assembly GCA_016271365.2 of Neoceratodus forsteri. Classification (NCBI taxonomy): domain Eukaryota; kingdom Metazoa; phylum Chordata; order Ceratodontiformes; family Ceratodontidae; genus Neoceratodus; species Neoceratodus forsteri. The sequence goes on from CM057452.1 coordinate 908,959,982, forward strand.
CCACTGCAATATCACTTATAAAGACAATAAAGAAGACCTGTCCCAGCAGTGATCCCTGAGGCACTGTGCTGGTCACCTTTTCTTCCTCTGAGCGAACTCTGTTTACCGCTGCCCTCTTCCACCTATCTCTTAACCAGTTTTTTACACAGTTGACTACTTTTGGACCCACTTCTAAGCTACTCAGCTTGTTTATTAGTTTATTCTGAATGATGTTGAACACCTTATTGAAATCTAGGTAGGCTACGTCCACTGCTCAACCCGGATCTATTTTCTTGGTCACCCAATCAAAGAACTCTATCAGATTAATTTGATATGACCTTCCTCATGAAAATCCTTGCTGTCTCAGGTCTTGAAACCCATTTGATTCAAGATATTTCACAATCTGTTCTTTCAGCACTGATTCCATTATCTTTCCCATCACTAAAGTCAGGCTGACTAGCCTATAACTGCCAGCCTCTTCCCCGCTACCACTTTTGTGAAGCAGAACTTCATCTGCCCTCCTCCAGTCCTCCAGGACTACTCCTGTTTCCAATGAGCTGTTAAACAGGATCATCAGAGGTGCAGTCAGTACCTTCCTGTGCTCCCTTAATACCCTTGGGTAGACCCCACCTGGCTCCATTTTTTTTTCCACTTTTAAATTTGCAATCTCCTTCAGGACTCTCTCCTCTGAAAACAGTCTAGTTTCCACCTCCATCCCTTGAATGCTCTTGTTACATTTTTGCACCCCTCCTCATATCCTTCCTCTGTGAACACTACACAAAAGTATTTGTTTGGGATGTCTGCCTTTTTCTGTTCCCCTCTGCACAGTCTCCCCCTTCCCTTCTTAACCTTACTATCCCACACCTACTCTTCCTTTTTCTTTTTACATATCTTAAAAATGCCTTGCCCCCTTTTGTGACTGCCTTGGCTGTTCTCCCTTCAGTTTGTGCCTTTCAGCTCCTTACTGCTTTCCCTGCTTCCCTCTGTTTCCTCTGATACACTTCCCTATCCTCCTCCCTTTGCATTTCATTGTACCTTCTGAATGCTACCCACTTGACCTTTTCCTCCCCAAGTCTTTTGAGAACCTTAGCAGTCTCTTTCTCCTCTTTCTTTTGCTCTCTTGCTTGGCACAGAGGTTTGTTACCTTCACTATGGCCCTTTTTATGTTGCTTCCACTATTTCTCAACCCCACCCAGCTCACCCCTCCAACAAAAAAGGAACAATGCTCTCATTCCTAACTAATGACTCCTCACAGACTCTGAGTTAGGTACGATAAAGTAAAAGTCATGCTCTAACCACAGCACTTTCTTCCAGTAAAAATGAAATTGTGAAGTGGGCAAACATGCAGCTTCCTTGTCATAAATCAATTTAGTTTCTTTCTGAACCAGCTGCATTAATAAAGGAAGAGGAACTAGTTTTTGTTGTAAATTGAATCAGTATTTGGCTTGCCAGATGCACCATTTCAGACATGTCATCATTACATATAAGGTATTGTGATTCCAGCCCACCCAGGGAGGGGGAAAAGAGCAGTACACCACATTCTGATATGAAAGGGAGACAAATTCAGCAAAGTTCCAGCACATACTAATGCCCTTACAAAATTCCTCAATATAAGGACAGGTGAAAAAAAATGTTTCATGGTTTTCACAAACTAGGTATCTCAGAAACAGAAATTTTTGCCTCACACTTGTGCTTGTGGTTGCCCCTGACTTTCAGCTTGTAAGGTGTAAAAAGTCACAAAAAGGTAGACATTTTCCTTGGAATCCAGGAGCCCAACAGTCGTTTGGTGATGGTAGAGAGTGAAATTCTCCCTGTGGCAACATACTGTAACTTGGTTCCTGAAAAAAGGAAATTAAGACATGCTAATAAAGAGTATTCCTGGAACTGGTGGACATGAACAAAGGATAGTTTCCACTAATGAACCTTTGTAACACAAGAACTAAGGTAGTTCGAGAGTACCATAGAAGTCTTACCAGGAGACCTATTACCTGGAACACTCCAGACATCAAGGAGCGTAGAAAACCATGCCCATCCAAAAAGGTGCCCACTTTTTATCAACACCTAATAAAAGAGGTCTCAAAAAGTGAAAAATAAAAATACTGTTGAAAAACACCAAGAGGTTTAACATGCCAACCCCATCTTCCTTAAGCGATCTGTGAGATCCATCTTAATAGGATTCAGTTACTCCCCTAAAGCAAGCTAAACTACCTAGCCTCTAAAACGTAGGGTGGAGGTAAGCAAAACTAACATACAGAAACCAGGGAACCAGAAATATTTTAATTAGAAAATCCTCTTTGCCTTTGTCATAGGTCACTTATTCCAGGCCATGACTCTGATCAACTATGCAAAGTTTTGATTCTCGGATTCCCCTCACCAAACTGTATCCCAAGAATTTGAAGGGGACCAGTCTGTATAGGGATCCCAGTAACTCTATCAGGGAAGACATCCCTCAGGAACCCCAATGCCATACCACTACTCTTATGTAGGTTCACCTTTGCCCCAAAACTACCAAAAACATTTCCAAAACCTGATCAGCTAATTCCTGAATAACCTAATTCAGCTGAATCCAGATCCTTTACTAAAAGGCCTAAATCATTTACATAGGCCAAGATTGGGGGGAATTTGAACTTCAGTCGATGTCACCATATTTTGAATATCAGGAATACTTGTAATAGTGGGCAGTCCTGCTGTACTTTCCACTGTGTAACAACAGCCTTCCCCAGCCAGCCAAATAAGGTGGAGCACACCCAGGGGTGTAGCCAGAAATTTCTGTTTTGTACACATTCTCGAACAGTTACACCCCGCATTAAAAAATGTACACATCCTTTCCAAATGGCACCCTCTTCCAAACAAGACAGATTGTTGTCAGATGATTCCTCTACTCTCTAAAGAGGTTATACATGTATCAGACACTCCTCAGTGGCCTACACTAACCCAAGTATGACAGATTTGAATGATAATATTAACAGAGTGGCTTATGGTTTGTGACAGGCACTCAGCAAAACTATACACAAATGTGTACAGTGAGTATGCCTGTCTACACCCTTGAGCACAACAGTGCTTTGGTGTACAGAGAGCATAGACAACCTTTGAAGCTTTCAGGGATCACATGCCTGGTCAATGTAGAAAACAAGAATTCATAAGAAATTCAAAAAGAAGGTCTGCTCCTGGTCCAAGGCCAGGAGAAGGCCAGGAACCTGTTTCTGACTGCCATGCACTGCTGTTTCTCTTAATATGTAACCCCTCTGTAGGACTTACCTTATGTGCTCTCAATCTCCCGTTTGCCTTTCGTATCCCTGTGGTGTTCCTCGATCTTCCCCCAAAGAGCACTGCCCTTGCCCAGGTCCTGATGTGCTCTTGTGTGCCGGGAGTCTCTGTCTGGCCCCGGTATGTTTGCAGGTTTTAGTAGGCACCAGAGGAGCTGAATCACAAGCCGTCAAGTTCCTCTCTGCTCTCCGGAGCAGTTGGCAGCCTGCGCATGTGCAGAAGCACAACTGTATTTTTGACCATGATTGTGGTAAAATGAATGGCTTTCTCTTGGTCCCTGTTCCTGTTTGAGGCAGCGCAGGGACCAGAGACATGAATGGGGCTGGTGAGGAGCCTCTGTAACTTGTAAATAGAGAGTGCCAATCACGCTGTGTTTTGGTTTATGAATATTGATGATGGCAGCATTAATATTCACGGGCAAACCTGTCTAGCACCTGAGGACTATTGAAGTTAGCACTGGTGACAGGCACAGGGCTTGAAGTAAATGTTAAATAGTGTAAGCACTTGCTAGGCACTGGAACTGTTACTGAACAGAGGAGCAATTAAATAAATAAAAAGTTTTTACTGGCTGCACCAGACTTCTAAAGTGGGGACCATTGTTGGACTGCAAGGGAACTGTACTGAACAACAGCCATATGTGCAGCCTTTGACCTAACATCAGCCAATAGGAAAGCCAGGATTTATTGCAGAGACTTTTGGGACTGTGCTAAGAGTTGTGGGGCAAAAAGCAGGGACAAATGTTGGTGCCTAAACAAGGAACCTATCAGGGATTGAGGGAGCCTGATGAATATTAATTTTTAGGACAGACAACTGATTCAGCCAATCAAGAGCTCCCAAAACCCCAGGGACTTTTCAGTCTGGAGTCAGTTCAGCATGAGCCTCTCCAAAGGAAGGGAGACTCTTGCTCCTTGCCAAAGAGAATGTATCTGAGTTAGTTCAGAGGGAGCCCTTCCACGGGGGGGGGCTCTGGCCCTTGCTAAGAGAAATGTGGCTGCAAGGACATTGAAGTGGCTGGCTTGGGGGTTGCCATTTACTGTCCCCCAGGGTTAGCATTTGCCATTCCACATTTGGGAAATGTGGAGAAGAAGTCTGATTTAACTTCAGCTGTGAGAGAGCTGCAATAAGTCTGTCTCCAGATGTGAGAGAGCTTCAAGAATGTTCATACCTCAGCAGTGAGAGTGCTGATGAATCCTGTGATTTCAGTTTATAGAAAGCTGCATGCTAATCCTGAGTGAGTAAACTTCTACTTAATGTACAAGTGACTCGGAGACCTTTGTGAAGCCAAGAAGCCCTGAGGTTATCAGTATTTGTCTACACCCTGCATGCATCCTGTACCCCGAGATGGGTGGACAATTGTGTGAATGATGGTCCTGTGATGAAAATGTTTGATATGACTGTTTAGTGTGCCTACAGGGATGGAAGGAAAGTGCCCTGAGGTTGCAGCTTTGCCAGAAGTTGCCTGTGAGGACTTTGCAAATGTTCTAATTGGTGCTTCCAACCGTCAGATGGCCAAAAGGAACTGTGCTATATGCTCTGGCTTGTGAGAAGCCAGTTTTTTGAGCTTACATGAGAAGCTACTGTGAACAGAATTTGCCAACAAGTGAAATACATAACTTGGTTGGGAACCATGCCCAAAGATCCATCGTCTATCCTGGTGGACAGCAATGCCATAAGCTCTAGTTTTCTGCTATGTGGAAGAGTTTAGGTCCTCCCTAAAGTCACTGGGAATGCACCCCTGTTTCATGAGACTGTGGCCTGACTTGTAAAAGGATTATGTCTGTCACACTGGCTGAGTGGTTGACATGCCTGAGATGATTTGAAGCAACTGAATGCCTGAGATTAAACAAGAGACTGTCTTTTGGATCAGGCTGGGAGTCAGCCTGGTAGTGTGTCAGCCCAAGGCAATGCCATAGGCATCTCTCCCTTATGGCATAGCCTAGACGTGGGGGTCTGAGACATACTGACCCTGGTCCCAGCCTGGTCTGTTTCAGAAAGTTCCAGAATGTAACTTCAAGCCCAAGAAGAGGGGCATCTGAAAAGAAGCTGAGAAAGTCCAGCTTGCAAGCTGCAAGAACCTGTTTAGAAGAGCGGTCAGCCAAAGCTCCTGCCTGCATCTCACCTCAAACCTCTTCTTCTGATTTACATCTACCTCATATTTGCCTGAAAGAACCTTTCAACATCTGATGATGACTACAGAACCGTGAGTACGCAGACTCAGTTCTGCACAACCAGCAGGGGACTGTAAATAGTTAAAAACTGGTTTCCCAAGTTCAGTATCTAAGGTCCCAAGCTAACCAAGCGAGGGAATTTTCCTAATTGTCTGTAGAGTTACAGTTTAAAATGTGTCCCAGGACTAAAGAATGCAAATCTGATTTCCTTTCAGGGCCCCAACACTGGCTAACCAGCTGCAACAATATTAGCCTGCAACTTATATTTAGTACTGTGTACCCAGAAGTATAGAATTACTGGGTTCTATTATAGACTGGGGACTGGTTCCAGTGTGGGCATTTCATGTGTGTTTGCCATCTAATGCAGCTAGACAGAATGAAATCCTGAATCCATTAGGAGGTTGGTGGGTGGCCAGAAGTAAAAAGGAGGTTTAAATCTAAAATGCACCTTGATTGTTTATGCCATACTAAGAATACCAATCTGAAAATGTCAATCAATTTAACTGTTGTTTAACCTGTGTATCCAGTTTACCCTTCCTAACCCTCACCCCATTGTAAATAAATTGTTGGTTAACCATTTTTCATAAATCTGGTGTGTGAGCATATTATTAGAGGGAGGAAATGTGAAATGTGGGGTATTGGTTATTAATCCATGTGTGGGGTGACAATCTGGTACTGTGGGTGGGTGCAGCACCCCAGGAGGTTGTAGCAGCTTTATATTAGACCCACTTCAAAGTATACTCTTGGTTGGAGGCACTGCACAATAATGTTATCTTGGGAAAGAACCAGTTTTAATATCTGAAACTGGAACCCAGGCCCTTCAATCTTGACAAGACTTTGAAGGCAGGGGTAAGCAGCCCTTTGATACCCAGTACCAGGGTTACAAATATGTGAATATCATCCTGAATACTCCTACCTGAAACACTGCAGGTCTGTGAGGAGTTTGTCAAAATTGGAGTCACCTGGGGCAACCCGTAAGCTAAATGTTTGGTCAATATTTTGAGGTCTGTATTTAGGAGGCTAACTGGCCTCCAATTGGAGAAGTCAGATTTCTCCCCTTTTTTTAATAAAGAAAAATCAAACTGTCATGAGCCAAACTATGACCCACTTTCCCATGAGCTAGCATAAAGTTACTCAGGGTGGCCAGTTCTATTTTCAGTGAATCCCAACCCCCCAACTAAACGAACCCCCACGGAAGACCGTCAGACCCTGGAGCAGAACTCAGGGACAGGGAACTAACTGCTGACACTACCTCTCCAGGAGAGATATCAGATTGATGGGAGTCTATCAGAACACCACAGAGAGTTGGGACTAGAAAATCTCTAAGGAAATTCTCCATAATCAGGTGCCAGAGGGACTGTGGTTCAGAAGGTGGATACAACATGTCTTCTAGAAAAGCAAGTTGCTCTTATGTAAAAAGTACTAGCCATGTCTTTAATGTGGGAAAAGGTGCAATCAGCAGTTGTGGTCTTAAAATTGTCAAAGGGGTTAGTTGGTAATTACTTATCCTTAATGTTATATTTTTGTTCTAACACTAAGGACCATGCATTGGAGTTGAAAGGATGTTGTTTCTGCCTTAATCAGGGAAAACTGGGCAGATAAGTCTTGACCAGTTGCAATCAGAGACACAGTAAAAAAAAAGGGGGAAACTGTAGTGGTCAGAGACCTGAACATGCCAGACTTAGACCTGAATGTTCCAATTGTGAGAACCTCAAGAAACTAAATGGTGGTAGATGCCTTAAAGGATTGTCTGCTCAATCAGATGGTCAGCTGCCGGACCAGGTCAAATGCCATCCTCAGCGTTGTCCTCACAAACTCAGAGACAGTTGGAAAGGTAAGGGTTGGAGAACCACTGGCAAACAGCGACCACAACTCAGTTTGATTTAAGTGCAGGATCATGCACATAGGGAAGAGCAACCCTGAAGCCAACTATAGGTTAGGAGGGGAGTTCCTGGCAATCACAAGGGAAGAAAGAGACTTGGGCATCATCATCACTGATGACCTGAAATCATCCAAGCAGACCACTAAAGCAGTAGGAAAGGCTAGAGGGATGTTGGGGTATATTAGTAGGGGTATCACAAGTCAGAAGAGGGAGGTAATAATCCCTCTTTACAAGACACTGGTTAGGCCCCATCTGGAGTACTGCTTGCAGTACTGGAGGCCGCACCTGCACAAGGACATTAACAAAATGGAGGCAGTCCAGAGAAAGGCAACCAAAATGGTTTAGGGACCGCATCAGAAAACATATGAGGACAGATTAATGGAGCTCAATAAGCGTACCCTAGAGCAAAGGAGGGAGAGAGGTGCTATGATCAAAACATTCAAACATCTTAAGGGCATTAACAAGGTGAATGAGTCTGACATGTTTCAATATAAGAAAAATAGCAAGACAAGAGGACACGGCATGAGATTAGAGGGAGGCTGATTAAGGGGGAATGTGAGGAAGTTCTTTTTCACAGAAAGGATGGTGGATGCATGGAACGGCCTTCCTCAGGAAGTGGTGGATATGAATACAGTGCAGGGCTTCAGACAGGCATGGGATAGGCATAAGGGAGCAATAAAGATGAGTATGAATAGATAGGCCATTGACAAAGTACAGGCCTATGGCACATTCATAAGGTAGAAAAAATGACCAGACTGAATGGGCCTTGTGGTTCTTATATGACATCAACTTCTATGCTTCTATGCTTTAATGAGTTGTCCCCAGGGGATGTAAAATCTCAATCCTGTGAGCAAGTATTGACTTTTAAGGGAGCAAACTTCGAAGAGATGAAAACAATACTCAGGGGCAAACTTTCTAGGATCCAGGAAAAAATGGAAGTGGAGGATATCGGGGGGGGGGGGTTAGATCAACAAGCCATAACTGAGACTAAAAACATTTGTGTTAAATCAGTGATAAAGAGCAAAAAACAAAAAAAGGCATGGTTCACAGACCAGGTCAAGAGTGCAATTAGAGTCAAGAGAGAGGTGCTCCGCAACCACAAGGAGCTAGAGAGCAATGATAGATGGGATAACTTCACCCAGAAGAGCAGGGAGGCTAAGAAGATTGTGAGGCTAGCAAAGACAGAGGCAGAGCTTAGGATTGCTGAGGGAATCAAATCCAGAAACAAATAATTTTTTCAATACATCAGGGAAAAAAGGAAGAAGGAAGGGGGGTAGTCAGACTCATATGGGGTGGTAGGAGCATAGAGGATGACAGGCTAAAAGCTGCCATTCTGAACAGCTACTTCTACTCTGTGTTCACAAAAGAACACAAGGGACCTCTGCCTGAGAGTTGCATTAAAGATACAGATGGAGGGAAACTGCGTATAATAGCTCCATCAATCCCCAAGGACAGAGTTAGAGATGCACTGCTGAATCTAAAAACAGACAAGGCACCAGGACCTGATAGGGTGCACCTGAAGGTACTGAGGGAGCTTGTAGAGGAACTAGCAGTCCCCTTGACACACTTGTTCAATTGGTCACTTGAAACAGCAGATGTGCCGAGCGACTAGCGGAGGGCAGATGTGGTCCCCTTGCACAAATGGGGAAATAAAGAGGAGGCTGGAAACTACAGGCTGGTCAGCCTCACGTCAGGGGTGGGGAAACTTATGGAGACCTTAATTAAATAAAATCTAGTAGAATATCTTGAAAGGAATGGCCTACAAGACATCAAGCAGCATGGGTTCATAGCAGGTGAGTCATGGCAGACAAACTTCATTGTGTTCTTTGATTGAGTGACCAAGGAATTGGATAAGGGGCACCCAGTAGACCTCCTATATTTTGACTTCAGAAAGGCCTTCGACTCTGTGCCACACAACCATCTGTTAAAAAAGTTAGAGGACCTTGGCACTTCTGAGACCATAGTCAGGTGGGTGGGAAATTGTCTCAGAGATAGGAGTCAAAGAGTGGTAGTCAATGGGGTGAGGTCAGATGAGGGGGGAAATAACTAGTGGAGTGCCCCAGGGCTCAGTCTTGGGCACAGTCCTGTTCAATATGTTTAATCAGTGACATTGGGGTAGATATTACAGGCAAGATCGAACTCTTTGCAGATGACACAAAACTAAGTGGTAGAGTTGACAGGGGGGAGGCAGTCCGGGATCCGCAGGAAGACCTACAGAGACTAGAAAGATGGTCCAATATTTGGCAGCTCAGGTTCAATGCAATGAAGTGCAAGGTGTTGCACCTATGTAAAGGGAATCCCAGAATGAATTATTGGCTCAACAGGGTCCAACTTACTACCTCACAGAAGGAGAGAGACCTGGGGGCCATCATAAATGACATCCTGAAGCAGTCAAACCAATGCAATAAAGCTTACAGCAAGGCAAGCAGAATGATAGGGTGCATAGGGAGAGGAATTGACAGTAGGAACAAGAAGGTGATCTTCCCACGTCACGGGTTCCTAGTGAGGTGCCACCTGGAATACTGTGTCCAGTCTGGTGACCGCACCTTAGAAAGAACAGGGACAGGCTGGAGGATCTACAAAGATGAGCAACAAAGATGGTACCAGGCCTCCAAGGATTCTCGTATGAGGAAAGCCTGCAAGCACTAAACATGTACTCACTGGAACTAGAAGAGAGAAGGGGATATGATGGAGACGTTCAAATTCTTGAAAGGTATCAGAAAAGTTCCCTACTCAGAATTATTTAACAGGATAGATGGCTCAACCACTAGGGGACAAGACTGGAAGCTAAGAGGGGGAGCTTCAGGAGGGATATAAGGAAATACTACTTTACAGAGACAGTCGTGGGTCTGTGAAACAGCCTGCCGTCTGAAGTGGTGGGGGCACAGACCATGGGATCATTTAAAAAGGGACGGGACAGAGCAAGGGCTCAGAAAGGAATGAACTGGGCAGGAACTGGTAAAAAGCTTGGTGGGGGGCTAGATCCTGACATCAGTAGTGGATCTCGAAAAACCAGACAGACTAGATGGACCACCGGTTTCCTTCTGCCATCACCTTCTATATTTTCTATCTATGATAGACAATAACCTGTGAAACTGCTGACAAAGTCATAAATAATGGATATATTTTTTTTGTGGGCAAGATTTTTTTCCTTGGGACTGAAAAAAGACTTAAACTTTGCATCCTCCCACCACTCAAAGGGGTAGTCACATAATACCAAAGTGGATTTTTTTTTAGCTTGTACTAAATGGTCCAATTTCTGTTTAAGGAAGTCATTATCCAGTAAAGAAGTATTCAATTTCCAACATCCTGGACAGAAAACATTTTGAGAATCAGGCCCAAAGAGGTCCACACTAGTCTGTGGTTTGAAGTCTCTACTGGTACAGAATGATGCAGGGAACACTCTAGCTATGGGGAACAGAACAAAAAAAATCAATGTGCGTAGCTAAAGGGTCCTTATTATATGCCACTTTAGCTCCAGTTGTCCCAGTTAAACAAATAACCCTGCCTTGGAAATGTTCCTGGCCAAGGTGAGGCTGGCTCATCCTGCTAAACTTCATCATGAAAAAGGTGTCCTATCTTCTTCTATTAGCTGCTTGGAGCATGACATACTGTAGGATCAGACATAAAAGAATTATTATGGGGGGGAAGCTGTCCAGAGGAGATCACTGGAGGTTGTACCTCACTAACCCAATCCTTAAGAGCAGGTAGAACTTCAAACACAATAGTGTTGCCATCTGTTCCCTGCTTAAACAGAACAGGCTCCCAAGTAAAGTCAAAGGACTCAGGTACCTACAGGGACGGAGGTGTGAGAACAACTAACCCCTTAGCTCTCAGAAGAACTGGTTCTCCAGCTGGTAGAGTGAGATGAGGACAGTAGAGGGAAGGAGAGAAAGAGAACAAGTACAATGGAGACCATGGCCCAATATCGCAAGAACTGTGCTGTGACTGAATCACTGGTGGTGCTGGCCAGAAGGACTTTCTCAATTGGATAAACTGGTATGGGCATAGGAAGGTGTATAGGACCACATTGCAGCACAGATGAGCTGGGGCTTCAACCAGAGCTGTCTTCATTTAATTTTGAGCCTGCTTCAATAGGTTTTGCATCAGTGTGGGATGTGGCATGCAAATGTTTTGTTTTCTTTATTAATTTACTACATTCTGACTGAAAGTCAGTTTTGCACTCAGTGCCTGCTTCCCCAATTGAAAGAACTAAGATCAAGAGTCAGTCTGACTTTTGATTTGTCTGAAGCTGAGAACCTTGCTATACTGCAAAGAACAAACTATAACTTCATTTAGGAGCTGGAAACTTGGTAAGGCATAATATTGTAAAACAGGGGAGCTACGCTTTCTACAAAAAGTTTCATTTTTTTTTCCTTATTGGCATTAAGCAGAGAATTGCAGGATTCCATTAAAAGTGTAGTAATTTTATAACCAGAGGGAGTGAGATACAACTGAATTTGCTTGATTGTTGGGGTTGAGACCTAGGATTTGGAAGGATATTTTTGCAACATTTTAAAAGTGTTCTGCTGGCTGAGTAGTTACGTTTTTATCCCTGATTTCACTGAAAGATTTTGTGTATTGGAATCAGACATAGCAGCCTGTCTACATTGAAAGGCCTGCTTACATCACAGGTGTCACTAGTCACTCAATTGGCTTAATTCTTAAGATTTTCAGTGCAGGAAGAGTGTAAAGCACAGCTGACTTATTTTGGGGCTGACCACTTTCAGAGCACAAACCACCAGGCTGTTTTGGGGCTGGGGAGGGTTACCTGTGTCTGACATGGATGTCTGGATTTTTCTCTGTTTGATTAGCAGGGTATTTTCTCTGTCAAATTGTTGTGTAGGGCATCTTGCTGACAGGAAGGCATTCATCGCAGTGCTGGGTCAGAGCTTTTAGCTGATTGTTTTGCAAGGCCACAGTTTAGGCCCAACCCCTTCCAACCCCTCACCCTACCCACCCCTGGAAATAGTTCCTTTATACCTGGGGTTCTGACATCATTTCCTCAAGAGTGCAAGGTGCATATCACTGTCATATCTTCTCTAGCACACTGCACTGACAATACAAGCATACACATTGTATAATATATATATTTCTATATAACAAACCAATTACACACACACACACACACACACACACAGAAAGAAAAAAGTAGATAAACATGTGGGGAGTAGTACAATGTAATGGCTGTAGGACAGCAGACTTCCAGGAGTCTTTCTGGAGGCTGAGATGCTACCCTATTTGCAGACAACTCTCTGCCCTGAGGGAGGAAGTTGCCCGTCTTCAGGCCATGCTGGACAGTAGTAAGGGAACCTTCCCCCAGGCCACACTGGACGGTAGGAAAGGAACCTCCCCCATCCAGGGAGCACCAGAGCCACCACCACTACCTCAGAAGTTGTGAAGAAAACACAGCAGTTGGACCACAGTGGGCTTAGGAAGGTGAGGATGGTGGAACAGAGGCACACCCAGTCAGTTGTTCCACTCCACAATCCATACACCATTCTGGGGGAGCATAGCTCCCCTATGGATGCACCCACAGAGGAGACTAAGGAGGCTGAGGACAGCTGTCCAAGGAGACCCACAGGAAGGAGACAGAGGACACCACAAGGAAAGGAAGCAGCTCCTGGTGGGGGACTCCATTATTAGGGGGATAGAACTGGGGGGAGCAGGGAAAGCTAAAGTAAGGTGCCTGCCTGGTGCCATGGCTTGGAGGGACAGGAAGCGCATCCTCAGGATCACGGGAACAGCTGCACAGGAGTCTGAGCTGGGTGTCATTGTCCACCTAGGGACAAATGACTTGGCTCATCATGAGATTAGAGCAGTGCAGAAGGACTTTGTAGAATTGGGGAGGGGCCTAAGACAAGTAGCACACACAGTAGCCTTCTCAGAGGTGCTGCCTGTCAATGGCATGAGTGAGGCGAGAGTACTTTGCACCATGCAGTTTAATGAATGGTTGAAAAAATGGTGTGGAGCACAGGGGTTTGGCTTCATTGGGGACTGGGGTTCCACCTGGAGGGACACCAGCCTATACTGGCATGATGGTCTGCACCTGTCCAGGAAGGGAACAAGTCTTTTGAGCAATCGGTTTAAATGCTTCATTGGCAAGCTTTTAAACTAGTCAAGGGGGGAGGCACTGATAAGCAGCAGGAAAATCCCAGCCTCTCCCTACAAAACAGGGGACTAAATGAGAAAAAGGCCAAGTTAGAAAGGTCAGTGGGGGATGCTGCAACAGAAGGTAAAGCCATCAAAAAATGGAGAGCAATGAATACCAATGCCCGTAGTCTGAGTAACAAGCGTCCTGAATTAGTGCTCTTGATGGAGGAGGAAAAGCTGGATATCGTGGCAGTCACAGAAACATGGTACACACAAAACCATGACTGGGATGTAAACATACCAGGATACACTATCTACAGGAGGGACAGGGAGGGTAAAAGAGGAGGAGGAGTAGCTCTTTACATAAGGGAAGGAATCAAAGCAACAGAACAAAAGGGTAAACAGGGAGGAGAAGAAGCACTGTGGGTAAATTTGGAGACCGGCAATGGCACCACAATCCGCACAGGGGTTGTATACAGACCCCCTTCTCAGGGGGAGGAAATGGACAAGGAAATGATAGAAAGTATACTTAGAATGGCAGAAAAAGGGGAGATATTGCTGATGGGTGATCTGAATATGCCAGATGTTAACTGGAGTGCAGTTGCAACAGCCACTTCTAAGAGTGGGGTTATTCTAGATGCCCTACAGGGAGCATGCCTTAGACAACTAGTATTGGAGCCCACTCGAGAGGGAGCAATCTTAAACCTGGTTCTTTCAAGTGGAGATGAAGAGAGGATCACAGATGTAGAAGTGGGTAGCCATCTGGGAACTAGCGACCATCGAACAGTATGGTTCATAATAAACACAGCAATAGAGTCAAGCCATACAAAGACAAAGGTACTGGATTTTAGGAGGGCTGACTTTGTCAAAATGGGTGAGTGCCTAAGGAATGCACTAGCAAATGGGCAGGAAGGAGGGGTGGAAGAACAATGAGGAATAATAAAAACTGCCATCACAGAGGTAACAAGCCTTTGTGTAAAGCAAATAAACAAACGAAACGAGGTAAGAAACCACTATGGTTCTCAAAGGAACTGGCAGGGAAGGTTCAAGAGAAAAAGAAAGCATTCAGGAAGTACAAGGAATCACAGAAGGAACAGGACAGAGAACTGTATCAGTTAAAGCAAAAGGAAGCTGGGAAGGCAGTCAGAACAACAAAGGCCCAAACTGAGGAAAAGATAGCCAACTCAGTTAAGAAGGGGATAAAACCTTTATAGGTACATCACGCAGCGAAGGAAGACCAAGGGAGGGATAGTGAGGCTTAATAAAGGGAGGGAGGGAGGGAGGGTGGGCAGAGGGTGACTGTGAAAAGGCAGAGATACTAAACAAATATTTTTGCTCAGTATTTACAAAGGAAGAGGGGGAGGTACCTAAAACAAACAGTAGAAACACTCTGGATACAGAAGTTGATACCAGCCCATTTACAGAAGAAAGGGTTCTGAAAGAACTCTTAAAACTGAAGGTGGACAAAGCAATGGGGCCTGATGGGATTCATCCCAGAATTCTAAAAGAACCAAGGGTAGAACTAGTGACACCACTGACTACCCTCTTTAACAAATTATGGGAGGATGGGGTGGTACCCGAGGACTGGAGGAGAGCAGATGTGATTCCCCTTCACAAAAGTGCAAGCAAGGCAGAAGCAGGAAACTACAGACCTGTTAGTTTAACCTCAGTGGTAGGGAAAATGATGGAATCACTTCTGAAGGAAAGAACTGTTGAGTATCTAGAGGCCAGAGGAGCACAGGACCCAAGGCAGCATGGATTCACAGCAGGAAGGTCATGCCAGACAAATCTGATAGATTTCTTTGACTGGGTGACCAAAGTAGTTGATCAGGGAGGGGCTGTGGACATGGCCTACCTAGACTATAGCAAGGCATTTGATGTAGTCCCACACAAAAGATTAATATACAAGTTAGCCAGCCTGGGAGTGGGTCCCAAGATGACAGCCTGGGTAAAGAATTGGCTGGAGAATAGGACACAGAGAGTAATAGTAAATGGAGTCCACTCTGAAAATGGGGGTTAGTAGTGGGGTACTGCAGGTTCTAGTATTAGACCGGGTCCTCTTCAATGTCTTTATAAACGACATTGCAGAGGGACTGGAAGGAAAGTATGTCTCTTTGCAGATGACACAAAGATCTGCAACAGAGTTGATGCACAAGGTGGAGTGGAAAGGATGAGAAGGGACTTGGCAAGGTTAGAGGAATGGTCAAATGTATGGCAGCTTAGATTCAATGCTAAGAAGTGCAGGGTAATGCACGTGGGAAACAAAAACCCAGGGGAAGAGTACACAATGGGGGGTGAGATACTAACAACAACAAAAATGGAAAGGGACCTGGGGGTAGTCATATCAGATGACCTAAAGGTGGGCAAGCAATGTGAGAGGGCAGCAAGGAGGGCTGGGGGATACTGGGATGCACAGGAGAGGCATCACCAGTAGAAAACAGGAAGTTATTATCCCTCTGTACAGACAGCTAGTGAGACCCCATCTGAGTACTCATGCAGTTCTGGAGACCCAGTCTCCGAAAGACATAGACAGGATGGAAGCTGTCCAGAGGAGGGCACTAAAATGGTGCAGGGTCTGCACCAGAAGACATATGAAGAGAGACTTAAGGAGCTTAATATGTATAGCCTTGAGAAAGGAGGAGAGGGGGGACATGATAGAAACTTTCAAGTACCTCAAGGAATCAACAAAGTCCAAGAGGGTAGCATCTTTCAAAAAAAGAGGTGTGCAAGAACAAGGGGGCACAATCTGAAGATAGAAGGGGGGCGACTCAGAGGTAATTTTAAGGAAGTATTTTTTCACAGAGAGGGTTGTGGATGTATGGAACGGCCTTCCTGAGGAGGTTGTGGAGTCAAAAGCAGTGGTGGAATTCAAGCATGCATGGGACAGTCATAAGGCAATTCTAGGGGGTGGGAGTAGGAAGAAGTAGGCTGCTGGTTAACTAGGATCTGTTATCCATCAGGTAGGGAAATGGGCAGACTGGGTAGGCCAAGCAGTCCTTATCTGCCGTCAAATTCTATGTTTCTATGTAACACAGGCCATGAACTCTGAGAACTCTTCAGTCACCTCTCGCTTTCACTTTCAGAGTGGGCAGCCATTGCTGGAGTCAAGTGAGATCCTTTGATTTGCAGCTCAGCCAGATAAACTGACAAATCAGTTGAGGTCGTCAGATTGGGAGTGACTGGCTGGAGTTCTGGAGCAGTCCGAGGCAGAGTGGGAGTAACAGTAGAACAGGAAAACAAAGGAACAGAAAATCTTTTCCAGCCAGAGAGGAAAACTGAATGTAGGAATTACCAGTTGAGACCAGCTTTTCTCTTTCTGCAGCATGCAATGTCCCTCTTCATCCACAATCAGTCACAGCAGTGCAGAGTTCTTGTGTTGGATTTCCAGCTCCAAATGCTTTTCCTCCTAGACACATTGTGGTGCATAGCAACACCCTCAGGAACTGTGGGGACCTTGGCTGGATCTCCAACTGGCACTGGACTTTCATCAATCATGAGAACAGATCCAAGTGTAACAGGAGGACCATGGGGAGACACCTCCTGACTGTCTTCACAAGCCATCTTGTCCATGGCAGAAACCACAAGTGAGCCAATATCATGACTGTTTACTCCTGAAGCAACAGCTGGCTCCTCCATAGCAACAACAGCTTCACATTGTGCAGCAGACCCACAGACATATTACTAATAAAAGTAGTAGGTGCTTCCTCAATAAGGAGGGAAGCTTTCTCCTCCACCTGGGACTTCATGGCATTCTCCTCCATAACTGACCACATCCTCTCTCTGACAGGATGCAGCAAAGCCCCATGAAGGAAGAGCAGAGGAGTTCATCCCATGTCATGGGCAACATTCCCCCATCAATAAAACAGGTCCATGCAATCCACCCCTCAGGACATACCTGGAAACAAGCTGTCACAGCTTAGTGTGCCTTTCCTGGTCACAAACTACAAAGAGATAAGTCAAACAAATAAAAACTACCAGTACTATAGTCCAGTGATTGCACAACTACACAGACCACACAACTGATGCTCATCCAACTCACACAAAAGGCAACATTTATCTTGACAAATTGAACATAAAATGCAAATGTTGCTGACAGGCCCAAAGAAGGTGAATCTGTGTTATGTAAAGAAAAATGTAGGACTTGTTTTACAGTACAGTATAAGAACAGTTAATAGGGCTCAGAAGATGATTCTTGGCAGATCTAAAGTGCCTCCTCATGACTTCTTTGGGTTTGAGAATCGAGAAGCAAAGCTGAATGATTCTGGAACCCTAGTAAGTTACAGCAGGATGCACTTAATTAGCCAAGAAACTTCTCTGGAGACCCCTTTACTGTTTGTTAAATATTTCATTTTTCCACTTCAAATTTCATTCCAAAGGGAAATGTGATCAGTTTACTGTAAAGAGTAAAAAAAAGAATGCAAAGTTAAATTACAGAGATACCTGGGGCCCGATATTCAGAATTTTGTTCAGGTGCTAATGGGTCTTTGCCCATGCAAACCAGGGTTTTCCCCAGATTCCCAGATTCAAAAGGGGCCTGTGCTCAGGCAAAAATGTTAAGTGCCTGTGCAAGACATAATGCATGCAGGTGGGCAAGGGGAGGGGCGTGGCCATGAATAGTCACTCTACCCCATATTCAGTGGCTTTGCGCTGTGCGATAGAGGTTAGTGCAGTCCTTTTACATAGTGCAAATACTGTTGAACACAACCCCACCTACTCTGGAGAACTCTAGCATCTGTCAGAGTTTAAGCCACCACCTAGCACGTTGTCAGCTAAAGGAGCACACCCACCAAATCCGGTCCATGGCACCCCAACTCCGATAGCCAGCCCACAGTAAAAAAGAAAACCTCCCTGGTGCCTAGTGGTCCCCCCGCCCACTGATCGCCATCCCAAAGGATAAAAGAAATTTCCCCTCTTGCTAGTGGTCCCCCCCCACCCACCAATCACCAGCTTGTAGGAGAAAAGAAAACCTCCCTGGTGCTAGTAGTCCCCCGCACTCACCAATCACCAGATTGTAGGAGAAAAAAAACTCTCCCCAGTGTTAGTGTTCCCCTCCACCCACCGATCATCAGCCCATAATAAAATTATAACTTACCCAGAGCTTGTGGTCCTCCCTTTTCTCCTATTGCCAGCCCGTAATAAAATTAAAACTTTCGTGGTGACTAGTGGTCCTGCCACATGTTCACCAGCCTGTAATAAAATTATAACTTCCCTGGCACTAGTGGCCTCTCCTCCCTCCGATTACCAGCCCATAACAAAATTATAAGTTCCCTGGAGCTGGTGGTTCCCCCTCCCTGTGATTACCAGCCCATAGGAAAACTGACAACCCTCCCTGGCATCTAGCAGCCTCCCCCATTGCACTGAGCACCTATACCCTCAGTCACCTTACCAGTATCCTCAGTGGTGTGGGTGCACATAGAGTGACTGGCGCAGCCCTTCTCACACATCCTCGGCTGGCCACCAAATGTCCAGGTAAGGAGCAAGCATCTTTTTTATAGGACAGGGGATATCACCATGTCCTACAAATAAGATGCATGCTCTCTACCTGGACATATGGTGGCTAGGCAAGGAGGTGTGAGGGGAGGCTTTACCAATTACTGTATGCACACCTGCAGCACCAAGAATACTGGTAAAGTGACTGCATGTGGGTAGGTGTGCATTACCACCGGGGGGGCACTAGATGCCAGGGAAGGTTGTTAGTTTTCCTATGGGCTGGCAATCAGATAAGGGCGTACCACTAGGCACCAGTTAAGTTTTCATTTTATTATGGGCTGGCGATCAGAGGGAGAGGGGACCACTAGCTCCAGCGAAGTTATAGTTTTATTATGGGCAGGCAATCAGAGGGAAGGGGGGAACACTTGCAACAGGGATTATCTAATTTCTCTCTATGCCCTGGCAATGGGAGGGTGGGGCGGATTACAAGCACCAGGGAAGTTTTAATTTTATTACACGCTGATAATTGGAGGGAGGTGGGGACCACTAAGCAGCAGGGATATCTACACATATCTGGGACCAGGCAATTGGGGAGGGTGATGCCATACTAACCTGCCTATCTACCCATGGAAATGAGCCCATAATGGCATGCAAATGGACCCTTAGCACCTTGCATGCATAATGGGCTCAGATGCATGGGTCCCTTGGAATATTACAAATAGCGCTCTGGTGCCATCCACTCTGGTTGGACACTTCAGGATCCATGTAAGGGCAATGCTACTTGACATAGTACTGTGCCAACATGGCCCTATAGTCAGTCAAAAAGCACTGGTGCACTGTCTGACTGAATATAGTATCCTCAGGCTCCCAGGCTGTTGTGAAGTGCAGCACAAACTCTGCACTGAGCCTTGCACAGTTTGTGAATACTGGGCCCCTGATCACTTCGGTGCCAGAGTTTCCTTTTGTTCAGTGATTTAGCGATTTTTAATAAACAGGTTATGGTTTGCTTTTGAGAAATACGGCATTTTTAATTTCCAGTCATATTAACTGAATACCCAATCTCACAGTACACATGCACTATACGTCAAGGCCCCTATATTCAGACATGGCCACTGGGGCAAGAAAGTGCTCAGTCACCAGGAAGGCATATTCATATGTAACCCCTCACCCATGCCTTTTTAGCAAAATGACAGCTGGCATGCTGTTGAAGCTAACAGCAGTACCTGGTGGGGACTGGGTTCAGGGAGGATGAGGTTACTCGGCACAGGGGGCCTAGGTTTGGCTACTCTGCACAGGGGCACCCAAGTAAATCTAAACACAGGAAGCAATAACTGTAATGTCCAAAACCAGGAATGGGATTCTACAGTGTGGCTTTTATTCACATCCAAGCTGAACAAACAAAGCATAGACGGACCCCTCTGGGGCTACATTCCTGGTAATGCAGATTAGAGACAACAGAACACTTTTTCACCTTTTCCAGCCCTCAGGCTCTGGACCCACCAGACACACAGCCCGGACTTGCACGCAGCTTTGGGTACACAGCCCAACTTGTACACTACTTGGATTTTCCCCACTGGCCCGGCTCCCCTGCTGGCTACTTGATCCACGGTCCATTTTGGGAAATGAACCAGTTTTCCTGTTGTGGCTCCCCAAAACACCTTAGAGCCTTCGACTCCTAGAGGGAATTTTCCTTCTAATCCCACATCTGGGTACTTCCCTCATCACTGGCCAAGTGCTTGAGGCAAAGTAGAAATCCACAGAGCAAATCCGTAGAGGTGGACCTGGTCACTAAAGATGGGGGGGTCTCCAACCTCCAGCTCCCATAATCCATACTCAGCCATTTCTCTGCAAACTAAAACAATTCCTTTACTGAAAGCTTGGCAATGTAGATTACTGGGTAGACGTATGCCACATCTCCTCTACATGTCTTGACTTCCCATAAGTGCTGGACTTGAACAGAGACTGCTGGCAACTGAAATTAACATCTTGCCCAGCTGATACATCTGTGCTGGGGCTTTTCTTCTGCTGTGACCTGCCTGCTAAGTGTTAGAAAAATGTAAGAAGCAGGACTGCTAATCTGTGACTGTGTGAGCTTACTGCTGTGTGTGGAGGCTCGGGAGTCCGGCAGCCAGTGAACGAGCAGAAGAGGCGGGCTAATGTGTTTTAAAAGTCTGCACTGCTCACCGACAAGGAGAGACTGCTGGCAGCTGAAATTAACATCTTGCCCAGCTGATACATCTGTGCTGGGGCTTTTCTTCTGCTGTGACTTGCCTGCTAAGTGTTAGAAAAACGTAAGAAGCAGGACTGCTAATCTGTGACTGTGTGAGCTTACTGCTGTGTGTGGGAGCTCGGGAGTCCGGCAGCCAGTGAATGAGCAGAAGAGGCAGGGCTAACGTGTTTTAAAAGCCCATGCCGCTCGCCGAGCGCAAGCGGTGGCTTGAGCGTGAGTAGCTGCGCCACTCAGAAGAAATATTTTACAAAACGCTCAGGTGTATTCTGTAGTATGAACACTTGTTAACTGCCTGAGGTTTGGGACAAGGGTGGTAAGTGCCCCATTATTATAAATAAGAGTGGCTGCTTTGTATTTAACAGTATTGCTTTTTTGTTTGTTATATTGTTTAGTTTGGATTTGGACTGACCACTTTTATTCCATCCTGCAATTACGTAAATAAAGTATAAAAGAGTTTTTAAGTGGGCTCTGTTTAAGGCAGTTTGTTTAAAGTGTACTTGCTGCTATTGAAAATGATTGTACTCAAAGTATTAAGTAGTTTAGCATTTATCTGCTTCCCGATGGCTGCTTCTACTACTAGAGTAAATGGAAATAAACTGAGAGCATATTGTTCCAAGTTTTGTTTCAGAGAAGCAATTGAAATCAACTAGAAGGAATGTTTTTACTAGAAACTGGGGGAGATTTGATTATTTTCATAATACTAAGGTTTTTATTGTAAATCTATTAAGGATAGTACCTGATTATAAGGGGAATTGTTTCATTATGTTGATGATTATGGGAGGAGATATAGAATTGAATCCTGGTCCAGTGATTAATATGTGTAAAGTAATGCATGATAATGTTCAAAGTGTGGCACCAAAAACTGATCAACTAGCCCTATTGGTACAGGAACATGACCCTGTTGTACTAGGACTGAGTGAGACTTGGTTATCAAATAGGATTGGGGTTAGTGAACTAACCTTAACAAACTATCAACGTTTTAGATCAGATAGAGATAAAAGGGGAGGGGGGGTAATGTTTTATGTCAAAAACGTGGTAGGCCATGTGGTACTTCTTTTAAAAGGGAGCGAAAATAATGTTGAATATTTGGTAATATATGTGGATAGACTTAAATTAGTTTTTGCTGTGGTTTATTCTCCTCCAAGATCAAGTTTAGTACTTATTGAAGAAGTACTGAATAAGATTTGTGGTTGTATAGGGGATAGGTCTCTAATTTTAATAGGAGATATAAATTGTGATTGGTTTAAGCCTAGAGGTAGGAAATTAGATGAGATTGCCCCAACTTTGGGACTAACTCAGCACATTAAGACACCTACTCGGTACACTAATAACAGGACAGAAGGAGCTATACTGGACCTGTTATTTACAAACTCTTTAATAGATATTAAGGCATTAGGAACTTTACCACCACAGCTTAGTGACCATAACCCAGTATGGGCTGTGGTGACAAAACAGGCTCGGTTTTTGTCAGAATGTTTTAACAATAAGAAAAGCGATATGTGGAATTTCTCTGAACAGAGATTCCTGCAGAGTGTAGCTAAAGAAAACTGGGAAAGATGTAGATTAGTACCAAAATTGGATCTAGCTGTAGAATATTTTTCCACTATTTTTCATTTGATTTGGATTTGCGATTATCAGGCACCAAAATTCAGATTTCGTGATAAACATATTCAGTTACCCTGGATTAATGAAAGGATTTTGAAAAATATCAGAGTAAAAAACAGGTAGTGGAGAAAGGCTTTAAAATCTAAATTACCCTCTGACTGGGAGCTGTTTAAAGTAAAACGGAATGCATGTAAATATCTCATAAGAAAGGCTAGGGCCCATTACTATCGAAATAAGTTGAATTGTAATTCTGATCCACGCAGATTTTGGCATACCATCAATCATTTAACAAATCCTGGTAAATCTGGAACAAAATAAATTTAAATTTACAGATTGGGGCAAATCTAATTGATAATCCAGAAAGTACCTCTGAGGCCCTGAACAATTTTTTTGTAGACCTGCCAGGTTGTAATGATTTGGGAGTTTCTACATTTGGAGATATGAAGTCTATGCAAATAGAGAATTCATCTTGTTCACCTTCATTTAGATTCAGGGCCTTGAAAATATCAGAAGTATGTAGGGAATTGAAGTCTATAAATGCTTATAAATCAGCAGGGCCAGACGAAATCAAGGGTAGATTTCTTAAGTTAACGGCAGACTATATTGCTCCAATTGTAACTTACATTTTCAATTGGAGCTTACAGTCTGAATGCTTTCCTATGTCTTGGAAAGAAAATAAGATCATCCCATACATAAAGGGGGTGATACTGCAGAATTGAATAATTATCAGCCCATAGCCCTACTTTCCATTTTGTCCAAGTGCTTGGAGAAATGTGTAAACAGGCAGATTTTCGAACACTTGGACAAATATGGACTGTTAACACCCCACCAATCAGGGTTTAGAAACGGTCATTCCACAACTACAGCACTGTTAGAGTTTAAAGATCTAGTTTGTACTTCTTTGAATCTGGGTTTGGAAACTGCTGTTGTATTTATGGATCAAAGAGCTGGCAGTTAGAACAGGGTCCAGTGTCTCTTGTAAGGACAGGGAAGGGTAAGTTTAGTGATAGCATATTTCAGTAATAGCCTTCTTCTTTTGCCATCTGTTATTTAAAAACATTTGTTTACTTTTCCTGTATCAGTGTTATTCTCTTGTGTTGTTAATACATTTCCTGTAAATGCTCATTGCACTTTCTGTTAAGTAAAAGCTATTTATTTGCTCAACAGTTGTGACTCTGATGTCATTTTTGTAAGGTAAGATTTGGGTTTCCACTGGCTAAGGTAAATTCTGTGTAGCACCCGCCACCTGAAAGAGACACACTACCAGTCTTTAACTTGTGCAATTGCACATGTGATTATTCAAGTTTGTACACTTGAAAGAGGTGCCGGAAGGAAAGTTCGGCTGGTGGCAGTGAATACCCAAGGACACACACACCTCTCTAAAAGCTGTTTCAGCCCAGAGGGAGAGGTGGGTTGTCACATATTGGTTGGCAGTGGTGGGGTGATAATAGCGGACTGCGTAGCACGCTGATACAGAGTTTGCCAGTGGAACAGTTACCTTAGCATTGCAAAACAGGATATACAAAAGGATACATTTGTACAACAGTTTTGTTTGTTTCTAGATGGCACAGTATAGTGTAGCAGTAGAGAATGAGCTCCACGGAGTATGACTCACTTACTGTGCCACAGTTTGTTGAAAGGTGCCAGGAAAAGGGGATTCAGCCTGAAAGTCTAAAGCAGAAAAAAAAGGCAGATCTCATAGCTACTCTCTTGGCACATGATCTGAAGCAGACAGTCATTGGGGGTGAGTCAGAAACTGAGGCAGCAGACCCCCCAAACCAGCTTGAGGCACTGCAACTGCAGCTATTGCTGCAAGACAAGGCATTGGAGGTGAAAAGACTGGATGCTGAAGCAGAAGCAAGAAGGTTGGAAGCAGAGAAAGAACTTGAAGAAAAGAGACTGGCAGACAGAGAGAAAGAACGACAGCATGAACTCCAGAGACAACAGCACGAGAAGGAGATGATGACCCTCTGTAGTCAGCAAACCATGAGTAATGGTGGAGTGAGTTTACCTCATGAAGCCAAATGAATTCTAAATTGTTCCCTCAGTTTAAAGAGGGAGATGACCTTGATTTATTTTTAAGGTCATTTGAGAGAGTATGCAATCAATTACAATTGACTAAGGCTTCCTGGTCAACTTATCTCACACCCTTGCTGACGGGGAGAGCGTTGAATGCATTTGCTAAAATGAGTAATGAAGACTATGCTGATTATGATAAAGTGAAAACAGTGTTGTTGAAACATTTTGAATTAACTCCTGAGGCTTATAGAAGAAAATTTAGGGAGTTAAAGAAAAGCCCAGAAGACAGTTAAGCAGAACTGCAGGTTAAACTGTATACTTACCTTGATAGGTGGATGGAGGGGGCTAAAGCAACTACTGTGGAGCTGATTAAAGATGTATTGGTGAGAGAACAATTCCTTTAAATTGTACCCGAGAATATGCCTGTATGGTTCATAGACAGGGCATGCGCCTCTTCCACAGAGGTGGCAGGAGGTGCTGATGAGTATCTGTCTAGCCGGCCACATGCACAACGTAAGTCTTATGGTGTGGGGGCAGCACATGGGTATAAGGGATCCCATGGGAGGCAGCCCAAAGGAAACCAGCCAGCACCTGGGCCCAAAGTAGAGCCCTCTGGTTCTAAGGGGACTCAAGAAATAGGTCCCAAGAAATGTCATATTTGCAATCAAGTGGGACACTTGAGATATAACTGCCCTCAGAAACCGTTAAGGGGCAGAGATATGGGGGCGGGGGTGATCAAAAGGGCACTGGTGTGTTTGTAGGGTGTGTCCAGTCTAAAGAACCACTCTTCTCTGATGAGAATCTGTGTCCCATTACAGTTAATGGAATAGTAACACAGGGACTGTGGGACACAGGTGCTAACATCTCCCTGGTAAGGCAAGATCTCATTTGGGCAGAGCAGATCGTGCCTGGGAAATACTCCAAGGTCCGGGCATTCACAGGGCCACCAGTCCCATTACCAATGGCTAGAGTCTTCCTGAGCTGGGAAGGGGGCCATGTAGAAAAGGAGGTGGGAGTTGTAGAGGACCTACCTGTAAGTATGATTGTGGGGAAGGATTTGTACCCCAGTAAAAAACTGGTGTGTGTTGTAACTCGTAGTCAGGCACAAGGGCAAGCTTCTGAGGGAGAAGAGGGGTTGACTCTGGGTGGTCCAGCCACACCCTCAGCAGCTGATGAAGTGTCCAGCACAGGGAAGGGGCTGGCTAGAAGCTGCAGTCCAGAACCCCAGTCACAACTAGAGGAGCCCACAGGACTTCCTTCAGAAGGGGCACTGGGAAGGGTCAGTCGAGGGCAGCTGAGTGCTGCACAGTGAACTGACCCTACCCTGGAAAAACTGAGGGAAGTAGCTCATAGGGCTGAGCATTCTCAGGGGGGTAAAGAGTCCATTTACTGGGACAATGGGCTGTTGTATAGAGAATGTACAACAGAGGAAGGGATAGATGGTGAGGTATTCCAGCAGCTAGTAGTCCCTAAGGTTCACCATCAGTGCTTTTGGCCCTTGCACATGATATCCCTTTTTCAGGGCACTTGGGGGTGAGGCACACAAAAAAGCACCTCACCAACAATTTCTTCAGGCCTGGTATTGGCAAGGAAGTGGCAAATTATTGCCAGACTTGTCCCCAGTGTCAGCGGGTAGGGAAATTGGGGGACAAGGCCAAGGCAGCTTTGGTGCCCCTGCCTATTATTGATGAACCCTTCAAGAGGGTAGCAGTGGACATAGTGGGGCCATTGAGCACCCCAAGTCGCACTGGCATGCGGTATATCCTGGTAGTTGTAGACTATGCCACTAGATACCCGGAGGCAGTGGCCCTAACATCCTCTGAGGTAGAACCAGTGGCAAATGCACTGTTGGGAATATTTAGCCAGGTGGGCTTTCCCCAGGAGATACTGTCAGACCTGGGTGCCAATTTTATGTCAGAATTAATGAGTAGTTTATGGGAGAAGTGTGGGGTAAAGCAGCTCAAAACCTCCCCATACCATTCCCAAGCTAATGGTCTAGTGGAGCGATTTAATTCAACCCTTAAGACCATGCTAAGAACTTTTGCTGACCAGCATAAGAGAGACTGGGACAAATATTTGCCTCATCTCCTATTTGCATACAGGGAAGTCCCACAGGAGTCCACAGGGTTCTCATCTTTCGAGCTCCTGTTTGGTCATAGGGTGTGGGGGCTACTAGATTTGATTCGGGATGAATGGGAGGGTGGCCGTGCCTCCCAAGGGGAGTCTGTTGTGGAGTATGTCCTGAACTTCAGGACCCGCCTTAGGGAGTTCATGGGGTTTGCTCAGGAGCACCTGGCCACTGCACAACAGCGGCAGAAAGTCTGGTACGACCGTGTGGCCCGAGCCAGAGAATATGAGGTGGGACAGCGAGTGATGGCACTCATCCCTGTCTGACAGAATAAATTACAGGCAGCATGAGAGGGGCCATTCTCCATTGTCCAAAAGGTTAGTGACGTCAATTACATGATAGAGCTACCGGACAGGAGATGCAAACAAAAGATGTATCATGTTAACATGCTGAAGCCCTACCATGACAAAGAGGAAATGGTCCTTGCTGTATGCGGTGCCCCAGGGAAGGAAACTGAGGTAGATCCACTGGTGGACCTACTTGGGGAGGCCAGGGGTGCATCCTCTGTGGACAGCCTTACCCTCTCGGAACAGCTGACACCAGCCCAGGTGCAAGAAATTAGGGGTGTGCTGAGAGAATTTGAAGACATGTTCACAGGGAAACCAGGGTACACCATGATGGCAGAGCACCATGTGGATACAGGGACCCAGGATCCCCTGAAACAGTCCCCCTACAGGGTACCTGAGCATGTTAAGCAGACTGTGAAAGAGGAGCTAAAAGAGATGCTGGCACTGGGAGTAATCCAGGAATCTAGTAGCCCCTGGGCATCACCCGTGGTACTGATCCCCAAAGGGATGGCACCACATGATTCTGCGTGGACTACCAGAAGCTTAACAGCTGCACGGAGTCTGATGCTTATCCCATACCCAGAACAGATGAGACCCTGGAGCGACTGGGGGGAGCCAAGTATCTGACCACAATAGACCTAACAAAGGGCTATTGGCAGGTACCTCTGACCCCTGTGGCCAGGGAAAGATCAGCGTTTGTTACTCCATTTGGTTTATACGAATTTAAGGTAATGCCATTTGGAATGAAGAATGCACCTGCAACCTTTCAACGGCTTGTAGATCACATTCTGTCTGGGGTAGGTGAGTTTGCATTGGCTTATATAAATGATATAGCCATATATAGCCAGACCTGGGATGAGCACATCAAGAATGTGCGGAATGTGTTCCACAGGTTAAAGAAGGCAGGTCTGACAATCAAGGCAGAGAAGTGCCAGATAGGTATGGCAAAAGTATCCTACCTTGGGCACCGGGTGGGTAGTGGACACATCCATCCGGAGCCTGCCAAGGTTGATGCCATCCTGGCCTGGCCTACTCCTACCACAAAGAAACAGGTCAGGGCATTTTTAGGGACAGCAGGGTACTACTGAAGGTTTGTTCCCCACTATAGCAATCTGGCTAAGCCCCTGACAGACCTAACCAAGAAGGGAAAGCCAGATACAGTGAAGTGGTCAGAAGGTTGTGAGGTTGCTTTTCAGGAGCTAAAAAAAGGCCTTAAGCAGCCCAGCTGTATTGGCTAGCCCTAATTATAGTTTAAAGTTTATGGTTCACATGAATGCCTCAGATCATGGGCTGGGGACTGTGCTGAGCCAAGTTACCCAGCAGGGGAAGGAGCACCCGGTTGTGTACCTCAGTCGAAGGCTTTTGCCCAGAGAGGAGGCATATGCCACAATTGAGAAGGAATGCTTGGGAATAGTGTGGGCCCTTCAGAAGCTGCAGCCTTACCTATATGGGAGAGAATTTACTGTGGTCACAGATCATAATCCCCTGATTTGGCTTCATAGGTCCAGTGGACAAAATGGTAAACTACTACATTGGAGTTTGGTACTCCAGGCATACAACATGACCATCCAGCATCGCAGTGGCAAACCAAATGCAAATGTGAATGGGCTATCTAGGCAGGGCTAATGGCCTGGCTGAATACTTTTTGGGTACTTCCCAGTAATTGCATGAATGGCTGTGTCACTTGGGGTAGCCCAAGGGACACGCCTTCATTATCTGGGGGGGGGGAGATGTGACAGAAATGGGAAGGAAAGAGTTAATGGTTTGGATTCTGTAGGTGCCTTATTTTTTTAGCAGTGTGGAAAAAATACACTGAGTCTGAAATCCTCCAGCAGCAACCAGCTTGTGGAATTCCTAGCTGCTAGATAAGAGCTGGGTCATAAATCTCGAGTGGACATCTCCAGACACACACAGACCTTGCAGACACGGACACAGGGCAGTTTGAATGGATTGGATCATTCAGATATAAACTTTAGGTGAAAAGGGAATATAATTGGTCACCAATAGGTGTTCACTCTGATTGGGACAATTAAATACATACATGTTAGTTGGTTGGTGCATTTAAGAGGAGAATAGGAATGACCTATTCTCCATAGAGTATATACGCTTCTGTAAGACAGAGAACTTGCTCGCTTGCCTTTGGAATGCTGGGAGGTGAAACATAAGCTTGGAGCCTACCCTTGTAGCTGTGTCTGTGGGAGTTGGCAGTTAGAACAGGGTCCAGTGTCTCTTGTAAGGACAGGGAAGGGTAAGTTTAGTGATAGCATATTTCAGTAATAGCCTTCTTCTTTTGCCATCTGTTATTTAAAAACATTTGTTTACTTTTCCTGTATCAGTGTTATTCTCTTGTGTTGTAAATACATTTCCTGTAAATGCTCATTGCACTTTCTGTTAAGTAAAAGCTATTTATCTGCTCAACAGTTGCGACTCTGATGTCATTTTTCTAAGGTAAGATTTGGGTTTCCACTGGCTAAGGTAAACTCTGTGTAGCATCCGCCACCTGAAAGAGACACACTACCAGTCTTTAACTTGTGCAATTGCACGTGTGATTATTCAAGTCTGTACACTTGAAAGAGGTGCTGGAAGGAAAGTCCGGCTGGTGGCAGCGAATACCCGAGGACACACACCTCTCTAAAAGCTGTTTCAGCCCAGAGGGAGAGGTGGGTTGTCACAGTTACTACCCTGGGAGAATGTGGGTTGCAGAGGGAGTCATCCATGTTTTACTTCCCAGGGTTAAGAGAATGGAGCTTCCTCTTGGAAGGACTATCATGCAGTGCCATCCATGAAATGGTGATATATCTTCTGCCAATTCTTGTTGTCATTCGCTGTGCCAGTTGGATTATTTCACCTGTTACCTTGAACTTTGTTTGGATCATCAGAGTAGGACCTGGACTGTGGTTGATCTCAGTGGCTGCCGAGTTGTTGGTACTATCTTCTCTGTCTATTTTTTTTTTCTGGGAGCTTGTAAGAGAAGCTCCTAGTTAAATTTTCCCTGGCTGTTGCACTCAGATGAAATATTTTCCAGCCTGTGTCATCTTACCCTGAAGAGACTGGGATCAGTGAAAGAGTCCCTGGTCTCTAAAGTTGTGGGCTCTGGATTAACTTTGGTCTATTTCAGAATTCTTTAGCCTGAACTATAACTGTTGGCCCTATTGCAATAGGGCCTGTTGGACTGACTGAGCACTGCAGGTTGATTTCCTAGACTTGAAAATCTAAGTTTTGGGCTTATTTGCTCTCCTGTGTGGGTCTATGTGGAGTATTTTGGGGGTAGAGTGGGGAGGTAACTGGGGTGCTTGGTTTTAGTTTAGTGTTTGCTTGCTGGCATGACTGGTTAGGCCTGTGTACATTAGTGTGTGAATGCTTGAATGACTGGTAGTTATTAGCTGCATACTTTCTTTTTGGCTAGAACAGCATGTGTCTGGGGAAGTCGGGGGTCTGGGGTGAGCCAGGATTGTGTACGAGGCATCCCAGCTTCTTGATCTGCGGCCTTTTACCAACCTCCCTCCCTGTTTCCATCACTACGGCTCGGCACTGTAGGGAGGTCAGAATTAAGAGGTCTCATATTGATCAAACCTAGCGGAGCACCTCATGACCTTTGGGAGGAGGTAAGATTGAGGTCATTGGGTGCAGAAGGTGCCCTGGGGATTGATGGGTCCTAGGGAGAGGCCAGACATGTTTGGTCAACATCCCCAGGGTTTCCACCAGACCAACTGGACTAATACCCAGCAGGGCTACACTATCCACCAATCCTCTGAGGGTAGTGCTCTGCAATGCCAGATCGATTAGGAACAAGACCACAGTTATAGTGGACTTGGTTTCCTCTATCAATCTGCCATGCATTACCAAGACCTGGTTGGATGATGACGCCGTCCTGGTCTTAGAAGCTGCCATCCCCCACAGCGGAATGCAGAGGTGGGGGAGTGGCCATCAATTTTAGATCTGAGCTTGGCTTCACTGTTCACCAAGTGGGAAGACCAGGTTCTTTTGAATGTGTGGCTGTGTGTGGGGATACGGGCGCAGGCTGCAGGATTCTCCTGATTTTATCGCCCCCCTGGGTGATGGATGAATCCCTGCAGGAGTTAGCCGACTTCATCTTTGGTGAGACATTGGAGTCCCCCAGATGTTTAGTTCTGGGGGATTTCAACACCTGGACCAACAATGAAATCCTCTAGGCTAGGCTACAACCTCCTCCAGATGATGTCATCTCTGGACCTGTTGCAAGAAGTTTCTTCCGTGACCCACCAGGGCAGTCACTTATTGGACCTGGTCTTCTCACTTGGACTTGAGATTAGTAATCTCAAAACTGATCAGGTCATCTGGTCCGAACATTGCATGGCGGAATTCTCTCTCGGAGCCCCCCCAAGAGCCCTCCCCCTGCTGAGATGGTCAGCTATTGCCCTTTGAGGGGCTTGACCCCGGAGGGATTTCTGGCGGTGGCAGATCTATCTAGTGTGGGTAGTGCATGTGTAGGGAGTATGGGCAAGGTCATCGCCACCTATAATAGGGTGATGTTGACTGCACTCGACTCTCTCGCACTGGTCCGTGTACAACCCAAATCCTCTCACCTGAGGTCCCCATGGTTTGATGGGGAGCTCAAGGTGATGAAGACTGTGGGTTGGAGGTTGGAACGCTGCTGGTGGAAGTCAGGGCTGGAGGTGGATAGACTGGCCCTGCGCTCTCATTATGCAGAGTATCAGGGGGCAATCACCTGTAAAAAGGCAGAGTTCCTGTCCAAGGAGATTGCTGCTGGAAAGAATCAACCAACAGTGCTCTTTCAGACTGTGGACAGGTTATTAAACCCAGCCTGTCTACTGCCAAAAAAAACCTTTTATGACACGTCATACGAAGAGTTTGCCCATTTCTTCTCAGACAGGGTGTCCACCATCCGTCAGGGAGTTCTGCCAGTATGCCACATGCTGGCTGACAGGGGTCACCTTGGGTGTCCGGAGAGCTCCCTGCCTGGTTGGGGAGAGTTTATACCAGTGTAGGTGGTCGAGGTCATTGAGGTTGCCTTCGGGCTAAATCACATATATTGTGAACTGGACACAGTGCCGACATGTTTCTTGATGGGATGTATCTACACTGCTGGCCCGATATTTGCCTTGATCATCCGGTGTGCTAACTCAGAGGTGGTGCTCCCAGATGCATTGAAGGAGGTACTGGTTAGGCCTCTTCTGAAGAAACCATCATTAGACCCTGACGTCAAGTCGAATTACCGTCCAGTCACCCACCTCCCTTCTTAGGGAAAGTTGTTGAGAAACTTGTGGTGCAGCAGCTCAAGGAGTAACTTATGACCTTTGACTTCTACAAGCCTCTCCAGTGGGGGTTGCACAGCATAGAAACTGCATTAGTTCAGGTGCATAATACCTCCTTAGGGCTCGAGAGCAAGGAGAGGGGACAATTGTCATTCTCCTCGACCTCTCTTCAGCATTTGACACGGTATACCATTGGGTGTTACTCAACTGCCTGAGGTAATTTTGTGGACTCACTGGCACTGTCATCTGCCCGTTTGAGTCCTATCTCACGAATAGGAAGCAATGGTAGTAATGGGGAATTTCTCTTCCTCCCCTAGCCTCCTGTTGTGTGGAGTACCTCGGGGTTCAATCCTGTCTCCAGTGTTGTATGCCATGTACATGCTGCCCCTGGGACAGATAATTAGGAAATACAGTCTGGGATTTCTTTTCTATGCAGATGATACCCAGCTGTATTTTTCCTTTGCCCTGGGACATCCAATGCGGTGGAAGTGCTGAACAGCTGCATTGCCGAGATCAATGACTGGATGGCCTCCAGCTGGTTGTGACTGAACCCCGATAAGATGGAGGTACTGGTGGTGGAGTCGAACAGAGGGCATGATAGGATGGCTTCTGGTGCAGTAACAGGGATGCTCCTCAGTTCTGTGCCATTGAAGGCCTCCTCTAGTATGTGCGATCTTGGTGTGACCTTTGACAATGGATTGACATTTGAAGCTCAGGTGTCATCTGTTGTCTGGACCAGCTTTTACCATCTAAGGAATATCACCAGGATCATGCCCCTAGATCCACCTATGGACCTCTCCACCTCGGTACATGCCTTTCTAATGTACAGGCTTGACTACTGTAATGCGCTGTACCTCAGGGTCTCAGGAGGTACCCTACATAGGCTGCAGCTAGTGCAGAATGCAGCCACCAGGATGTTGACAGGGCAGTCTAAATACTGCCACATAATCCTGGTGCTGCGTGAACTGCACTGGTGCCAGTCAGGTGGAGGATCCTTTTCAAGGTGGGCTTGCTCACCTTTAAGGCCCTACACGGGCTTGGCTCTGAATACCTGTCAGACCTTCTGTCACCCACTACCTCAGTCCACTCCCTCCATTCTTCTTCTTCTAGAGGCCTTGTGATTCCCAGGATAAAGTTAAAAACTGCCAGCAACAGAGCTTTTAATGTCACAGGCCCCATCCTGTGGAATTTGCTGCCTTTATATGTAAGGGAGGACCCGTCAGTTGAAGTGTTCAAGGCCTGCCTCAAGACCCTCCTGTTCGGTCAGGCCTTCCCTATTTTTAACTGCGTTTTTAATGATATGATTAATTTATTACTGTCTTAATAGTATGTTTTATTTTTAACGAATAGTTTGCATTTATAAGTATGATGCCCAGAGCCTCTGGGATTGGATGCCTGAAAAATAAAACTTGCCTTGCCTTTGCTGGTGGCTTCAAGGGTGTGAAATCTGGGTGTGATCCTTGATAGCAGATTGATCTTTGAAGATTAGGTGTCATCTGTAGTCAGCAGTGGTTTTTACCACTTGTGAAACATTGCCCGGATAAATCCTTTCATTCCGCCAGAGGACCTGACAACACTGGTGCATACCTTTGTGACTGCTAGGCACTACTACTGTAATGCTGTGTACTTTGGGGTCATGGGGGGGACCCTTTGCAGACTGCAGCTGGTGCAGAAGGCAGCAGCCTGGTTGCTGATGGGCCTTTCGCGGTCCAGTCATGTGACTCCAGTCTTGCGTGCCCTGCACTGGCTGCCGGTCAGGTGGAGGGTCCTTTTCAAGTTGGTTCTTCTCACATTTAAGGCCCTATATGGGCTGGGTCCTAGCTGCCTGTCAGTGCTCCTGACACCAGTGTCCTTTGCTCGCTCCCTTTGTTCCTCCTCCTCGAGGGGCCTCTTGGACTTTCCCAGGGTTCGGCTAAAGACCTCAGGAGATCGTGCCTTCAGTGTTCTGGATCGACCCTGTGGAACATGCTTCCATCTGCAGTCCAGGAGGCTCCCTTGACTGCGGTATTTAAGGGGAGGCTGAAGACCCACCTCTTTAGCCTGGATTTTTGACATCTGATGCCATTTTAAGTTTAGCCAGCCCCTTGAAGACCGACCTCTTGAAATCTTTTCGAGGCGACCATGCTGGGTTGACCATCAGATCAGGGGAGCAGTAACAATATAGTTCTATTATTTTACTTTGTTTTATCTTTTGTTAAGTCATGTTTTTAATATTATTTTATATAGTGCTTAGTGTTAAAAGTTATTGCAGTGCATTATTTTGGCTTAGTAGCAGCAGCTTATGAGTGACTTCTTAGTTCGGGGGTCTTTTATTTAAGAGTTCTCTAGCTCATCAGAAACTAATGAGGTGGAGAAGGAGATGGTAAAATTGGATAAATTTAATTACCAGCATTTATCCATTTTGTCCATCTGGCTGTTCAGTCTTGTGGCTTAATGTCTTGTGGTTGGACTTTGGCAAGGAGTCCATCTTTCCTTACGTCCCGCTCCGGGAACTGTTGTCGGGGGAGCAGCACTGGGTCAGTGCTGGTGCATGGGGGAGTTTGCAGTTGGGATTTGTTTTGCCACTGGACTGTCTGTGGGCCCGGAACTGTTTTGAGTGACTCCAAGCTTGATGTGGATATCGAGGAAATCAAGGAGGCCTGTGGTGGAGTTGTTTTTGGTTTATTGCTGGCTTCGATATCTGGGGCCCTTTCCTCTTCCTTCTCTTGTTGCTGGTGCTCGCTCGTGGGTTGGGTTCAGGGTGTTGCCTGAAGGCTGACCCTGTGCCCATTATCCCTAAGCTTTTTGCAGATTCAGCCTGTGGGCTGTGTCAGATGAGCGCTGCAAAGTGGAGTTACTGGTGATTGAAGAGGAGGGGGATCATGGTGGAGTTCTTTGGTCCCAGTTTTGGAATGACTCTTTTTTGGATTTACAGAAGGCTGGAGGTTCCTCGTATGAACTGTTGGAGATTTGGGAAGCCTAGCCGAATTTGAACTGACAATTGGACTACAAGCTGGTTTGACTTTTCCTGCATTCCGTACTGTTTTGGCCAGAGTACTACTATTATTATTATGGGCAGTGAGAGTGTCTAAAGTTTAGATCTGGACATTGAAAATGACTAAGACATATCATTTTAATTTTTTTCTCTAACATATGTGAAAGGTAGTGTTTGGGAAATATTATTGTCTTATTTTTTGGGGAGGTGACAGCTTCCTAAATAGGGATAAATATAGGTCTTGGACTATTTTTCTGCTGCTGCTTTAAAGCTGTTGCATCCTGCTTTAAATAGTTTTGTTTTATTTTAGGGGTTGGGGTTGGTATTTGTTATATGGTTATATATTACTTTTGGTTTGGGTTATTTATTTTTTAGGAAAATGTGTTGGCCTGGGCTGACGGTTAGGCAGTATTCCCCTTCCAGTCTGAGGGATCTTCGCCTTTTTTGTTGTTCCCCTCTATCCCCGGAGATGTATAGACTGTGTAGGGGATTGGAAATAGCTAGGAGGGTTAGGGAAGGAACTCAGCCTGTTGGGGGAATGGGGAGGAGTGGACAGATTGGGATTGTGGGGAGAAGGAGATGCCCTGGGGCAAAATGGGTCCAGGAAAGGGGTCCTCCCTGTCTGGTTCCCATACCCAAGGGTTCTGCTTATTGCAGACAAGAAACTCGGTCTCCCTCGGCTGCTCATCGAACTCGGGCGGTGTTATGCAATGCCAGGTCTATTAAAAACAAGACCACCATAATTGGGGATCTTGTTAATTTGACTGACCTGGCTTGTATCACGAGACCTGGTTGGATGGAAATGCAGGCCCAATTCTGACTTCAGCGATTCCACCCAGGTACTCGGTGATACATCGTCCGAGGATCGATCATGGGGGGGGGGGGTGTGGCACTATGTTTTAAATCAGAACTGAACCTGAGGGAAATTCCAGTGGGAGCCACCAACTCCTTTGAATGTATAATGGGGCGAGGGTGTGGAGTGCAGGATTCTTCTCATCTACCGTCCACCAGGAGATGGGAATGTTTTCCTGCTGGAAGTTGCAGACTTCATCACCGACCTAACATTGGGATCCCATAGATGGCTGATCCTTGGGGATTTCAATGTGTGGGTCGACAATGAACTCTCACAGCTTGGACAGGACTTCCTCCAGCTAATGAGCTCATTGGGCCTCACACAGGTTGTTTAATCCTCGACCCACATTGGTGGTCATTCATTGGACTTGGTGTTTCTCCTGGGGATGGAGATATCCGACTTGGTGGTGGAACCAGTCAGATGGTCAGACCATCATGCCATCAGCTTCAGTTCTGAGGCCCCCCTAAGAGGTTTGCCCCTATGGAGATGGTCCAGTGCCGCTCTTTGAGGGATGTATTCCCAGATGGTCTGATGGCAGTATTGGACCTATTGGGCATGCCGAGGAAATGCATGGATCCAGGGAATCTGGTATTTGCCTATAATAAGGCAGTGACAGAGGCCCTGGATTCCATTGCTCCTGTCCATGTTTGTCCACTCTCCCTTCGCCCTCAGTCCCCATGGTTTGATGGAGACCTTAGGGAATTGAGGAGAGTGGGACACAGGCTAGAGAGGTGATGGCGGAGGTCCGGTCTGGTGTGTGACAGGCTTAGTTTGATGGACCATTATTTGGTTTATCAATCAACAATTTCCTATAAGAAGGCAGAATTCCTGTCCAGGGAAATTGCTGCTGTGCGGAATCGACCAGCTCATCTTTTCTGGACTGCAGACAGACAGTGCAATCCACTCTGTCTTCAGCCCAGAAATACTTTTTCACAAGAGCGATGTGAGGAGTTTGCTCAATTCTTTGCAGATAAGGTTGCCATGATCAGGTCCAATATCCACCTGACCCTTTCTCTAGGGAATAGCAGTGGTCAGCAAGAGATGTTGGACTCCCGGTTTGAGTGGTGTGACTTTGCCCAGCCTACAATCAATGATATTGTGATGGTTATCCAGACTTTACGTCCTACCAACTGTGGTTTGGCTCCGGGCCCCAGGCGCTTGCTCATTGGCTGCATTGATGTTATCAGCCCGGTCCTTGCTGAGATAGTCTGGTTATCCTTGAAGAGGGGAGTTTTTCCAGTTTCTCTTAAGGACGCCATAGTTTGACCTCTCCTTAAAAAGCCTTCCTTGGATCCCGACTGTCTAGCAAACTACAGGTCAGTCTCTAACCTTCCCTTTTTGGGTAAGGTTATTGAGAAGGTGGTGGCATTGCAGCTGGAAGACCATTTGACCAGCCACAATATCTATGATTCTCTCCAGTCCAGTTTCAGGAAGAGACATAGTACCGAGGCGGCTCTTGTTTGGGTACTAAATGACCTCCTGATAGTGAGAGATCAAAGGGCCTGTTCCATCTTGGTCCTTCTTGATCTCTCTGCAGCATTTGATACTGTGGACCATGGTGTGCTGTTGGATTGCCTGCAGTTTATCTGCGGACTCTCAGGGGTTGTCCTCAGATGGTTTCAATCTTATCTCATGGGTAGCACTCAGAGAGTGGTGCCAGGGGTTTGTACCTTGGCTCCATTCTCCCTGCCCTGCCCTGTGGGGTTCCACAGGGATCCATCTTAGCATCCATGTTGTTTGAAGTGTATATGCTGCCATTGGGAGTGATTAGTAGATGGTATGGCTTGAGTTTTCACTGCTATGTAGATGACACTCAGCTATACATGTCTTTTGTCCAGGAACAAGATGATGCTGTCTCAGTGCTCAACAGCTGTCTGACTGAAATTCAGGCCTGGATGAATGTGAGCTGGCTAAGGTTGAACCCTGAAAAAACTGAGGTGTTGGTCATGAATCCAGATTGTCGTGAGGTGGGTATGTTGGCAGGTTCACCTTCGGGTCTATGACTCGGAGGTGTTCAGCTGGCTACCTCAGACCAGGTGCAGAACCTGGGCATTATGTTTGATGACTGCTTGACCCTGAAATCACAGGTGTCAGCAGTTGTTAAAACTTTTTTTTACCATCTAAGAAATATCACCCAGGTGAAACATTTGGTTCCTCCCGATGATCTTCCGACATTGGTTCACACCTTCGTTTCCTCCTGTCTTGACTACTGTAATGCCCTTTACTTAGGGCTGCCGGGGGTTGATATCCGCTTGCAGCTGGTGCAGAACGCGGCAGCCAGGCTATTGAAAGGTGCATCAAGAACCAGTCATATGATGCCTGTGCTCCGCAGTCTGCACTGGCTGCCTATACAGTGGTGGATCACCTTTAAGGTTGCTTTGCTTACCTATAAGGCACTACACGAACAGGGACTGCGTTATTTGAAAGATCTCCTTTGTCCCTACCATCCCCTCCGTCCTCTCTGATCCTCCGATAAGGGATTGCTAGAGGTTTCCAGGGCACGTCTGCAAACATCTGGAGCAAGGGCGTTTAGTTTTGCTGCCCTGTCCCTGTGGAACTCTCAACCTCATCGGGTTCGAGACTGCCTAACCATCCAGAGTTTTAAAATAGCTTTGAAAACCTATCTCTTCAGCCTGGCATTTATTGATTGAGGTTTAGTTTGCTTTCCTATGCTGCTGTTCATATTGTTGTCTGTTGAATTATATGTGCGTTAGAATAATTTATTCTGTTTTATGTATTTATTGTACAGGTGCCTTGGTTTTAGAAAGGCACCTTTTTATAAATAAAATTGATTTGATTTTGATTTGAATATTGCTGTATAATAATTTTGATGTGGTTTTAATGAGGTTTTATTTCATGTTTTAATTACTGCTGTATGTTTATTATTTATGTTCAGCACCCAGAGCCTCTGGGATTGGGTGCCTTATAAATGAAATTGCCTTGCCTTGCCTTGCCATTAGCAGTTCTGCACAGTTCCTCCATGCATATATATGCATTGATGCATTGTACAGAGCTTCAGCCATTGCCACCACCTTCATCCCATCCACATACACTAATGTACATAGAAACATATAAGTTGTCAGCAGATAAGGACCTCTTGGACCACCTAGTTTGCCCTATATTCCCCACCTACTGTGCCACCACAGACCCTACTCAATCTCTGATCCCCCTCACCTTACTTCTGAGGTCTTCTTATGTCTATCCCATGCATGCTTGAATCCTGTTGCCATTTTAGCACCCCCCACCTCTGTTGGGAGGCTGTTCCAGGCATCTACCACTCTCTCCATGAAGAAGTATTTCCTCACATCTCCTTTGAGCCCCCCTCAGATTCATAGTGTGATCCCTTATCCTGGAGCATATTCTTCTATGGAAAATGCTATCGTCCTCTACATTTAATTATTTATTTATTTATTTATTTATTCATTCATTCATTCATTCATTCTTTATTCGGATAATACCTTCGAGCAAAAGCTCTTTACATAGGTTCCATGTCAACAATCAAGATAATAACGAGAACATGAACAAAAGAATGAAAACAATACACTGGCAATACCGCGATTAGAATAGCACTATTACAGTGCTACAAATTTACATAAGAGCAAGAGTCATTACATACAGTGAAAATGTATGGTGGCTTAAGGGCATTGTAAAAAGTATATCCATTAACTAAGTGCAATTACAGAGAGCGAGAATATTGGGTGGCAACAGAAGGAGCAGTGATGGCAGCGATAGATGATCTGGTGCAGAGGAGAATGTAAGTCAGCCCAGGGGCCTCGTCAGGTTACTTAACTGCACAGGAGAGTAGATGTAAACCACAGGGGCTGTGCCAAGGTGACCTGGGACAAGTTGGCATGAGCTGTTAGTGGGTGCAGTCACATGTGGAGTCAAAGACAAGTCAGAGTTTAAGCTTCCATTTTAAGACTCCTAAGGTAGCAGCAGATGAGACATTGATAGCAAGCGAGCTGAACTACAGCAGTGCTTGATAGGCAACATACCTTTGATCCTGGGAGGTACAGCATTGAGGGATCTTGAAATATTTTCAGACTGAGCCTCTGGTTAGACATGAGTTGGTACTAGAGGTAAGAAGCTCCTGAACCCCAGGAGGCATCAGCCCAGAGGTAATCTTCTTGGCTAGGAGACAGGTTTGGTATGGAAGACTACAGTTGAACTGAAGCCAGTTTGCCTGTGAATATAGGTCATAGGTGTGGGTTAGACGCCATGCAGCTGTAAGGAGCTGACAGGACTTATTTATTGCTATTGTAATACATTTGAGGGACATGGCAGTGGCTGACCCATATATGATAAGACCATAGTCCACAAGTGAGACCACTGAGCTGTGTATAGCTGTGCTGAGGGCTTCAGGAGTCAGACTACACCTATGTGTGTACAGGAGCCTAATTTGCATGTTGATGGCTTTGGATAAGTTATCTATATGCCTGGCATAAGAAAGGGTGCTATCATCCGTGATCCCTTGATATTTAAAATGAGATACTTGCTCCAGTGATACTCCAGAATAATTTAGTATGGTGAGCGGTTAGTATCTGTGCTTGCTTTGGGCAGTTGCAAACAGCATGGTTTTTGTCTTTTTATAGTTCAAGACTAATTTATGGTTGTTAAACCAACTGTCTACTGCAGCAAAGTTTTGTTGGAGCTCATGTTCAACTGCCTTGGGATCAGTAGCACTAGTAAAGAGGACCACATCATCTGCATAGAGAGGGATGCATCTCCGGCAGGGGAGGGGAAGCAAATTCAGAAAGACACTGAACAGGAGGGGGCCAGGATTGAACCTTGTGTAACTCCTGACTTGACAGATTTGCTGCCCCAGAGGACGTCGGCAAACTTTACTTGTTGCGATCAATTCAGAAGGTAGCTCTTGAACCAAGAAACAGTATCAGGGGAGAGACCAAGGTTAGAAAGTTGCTGCACCAGGAGGGCATGGCTAACCATGCTGAATGCCTTGGTTAAGTCAATGTATGCAGCACCAACCATCTGACCCAGGTCCAGAGAATTATAAACGTAGCCCATGAACTCGAGCAGGGCAGTGGTGTTGCTGTGTCCAGACCTACATCCATGTTGCTAGGGGCATAGAAGTTGATACTTATCTGGGTATTCAACCAGCTGGTCCAAGACAATTTTCTCAAGGGCTTTGGATAGTGGAGGTAGGGTGGAAATAGGTTGGTTGTTACCATGAGAGGCACAGTGTCTGCCCTTATGAACCTGTGTCACTACCGCAGATTTCCACTTTTGAGAAAAGTAGGTGAACTTTAGGGAAAGGTTAATTATATGTGTAAGGGGTAGAGTCAGGGTTCTCCAGATTTTTGGGGTTCTAGTTTGGTTCTGGTTCTACAGCGTGGGGTTCTGGTTCAGTTCATTTCTGCTTAAAAATTACATGTTTTGGTTCTGATTCAGTTCGGTTCTAGGCTTTTGCTTCATTTTCTAGTTCTGGTATGGTTCTGGTTCTGGATCAAGTTATACGTTACTAAATTCACTTTATATTGCCAAATTAAATATATATATATATATACATATATTAACATGGAGACAAGACAACTGATTTCACATTGCTAACTTTATTCAAATCAACATTATCTTGAGAAAATGAAACTAAAAAACGGGCAGGTACAAGTTCAACTGTAAAGAATAAATGTTCAAGAATTTAACAAATACAAAACAAGCAAGCGTGGTTAACTGACAGGTAAGATATTCGGTCATCCAGTTGCTTGCAGAATGAGAACACTCTCTCACTGTTACTGCTGCTAGCTGGCAAGCATAGGTACTTCTGTGCAAGCTTTGCTAGTTTTGGGAACGGGTGTCTTCCTGTCTTATTCCAGAATTTAAGGCAGTTGTCAGTATAACTGTCATGTTCTAAATATGTTTTTACACAGCCCTCCGGCACAAGGCACTAGCCCTTAACAAAGCCTGTCAACTCTATACCACTGCAGACTGCCTCTCTTATACCTCTGGCATCTACAGGCAGGCAAACTGGCTCCAACTGTCCACTAGACTAAAGTACCAGACCTGCATTTTAGCCAAAAATACCTCCCTGACTCTTGTTCCCCTTGGGGTCCAGAACATACTTACCCCCTACTGTGTTCCACGTACAACTAGAAGGACAGGCAGTCAAACCTCTTCTGTACCTCACTGCAGAACCACCCAAGGACAATGGTCCTTTCATACCCAGGCTGCAAACTACTTCAACTCCCTTCCTTTAGATATCGCCAACACCCCCACACTAGGCGCCTTTAAACGCAAACTTTGCCAACACCTTATAGCAAGTGTCTCCTGTGATTGCTCCCTATAGCCCAGATCCTGGTCCTGCACTCCACTCTTTGCCTCCCCTTTACTCCAACCATGGTCAGACCCCACCTTTTCTCTCCTCCCACCACAATTTCCTCTCTTTGCCGCTATCTCAACTCCAATCCTGGTCAGGCATTCTCCCCTCTTCCTCTCCTCCCACCCTTACCTCCTTCCCCCATCTCCCTTACTCTCCACTTCCCTCCCTCCCCACCATGCTAATTGTACCCAATTCAGACCTTGCTGCCCCTCCTACCCCCATTACCTCTAGTAATCTTCCTCATGTTTCTCCACACAACAGCTAGCTGCTTCCTTCCCCCTCTTTCCTTCCACCCCTTCCACTTCCAAGGTCCTCATGAACCTGTCATTTTCTTAGTGCTGTGCTTGTCATCTTTATTTATAAAAAGCACCTTTCAAAAGCAAGGCACCTGTACAAATTTAACAAAACAATTAATGAAACTAAAATTAACATATAAAATCCCATGGCTGAAATACTAATAATAGGCATATGCCATATTAAAAAGGAAAGTCTTTAATGCTGTTTTAAAACTATGGATGGTCGGGCTATCTCAAACCTGATTGTGCTCCTTACTTCACCCAATGCTTTGCCTCTCGCTTCTCTAACTCAACTGATCCTATCTATTTACCTCTGACCTTTTCTGCTACATATATACTTTTTTTTTTGATGTTTGTTGTTCTGTTGTTGTTTTAACTGTATGCTCACTGTGCAATTTACCAAGACGTGGAACCTTTGTAAATGAGCCACTGGCTCAAAGGTATACTCTGATACTGTTAATAAAATAAATAAATAAAATAGTTCACTGGATGACAATGATCTGGTTGCTGTAGAAGGAGGACCACCTAGACCGAATAGCATGTCCTTGACATCAGTTTTTGGCCTTTTTGCTGGTGGCACATCATCACTGGATTTTGCTTTGATATTGACAGTCATTACTGACTTCAATGAAGAAATCATTTCACAATCTGTAGGCAATACTTCACACAGCTGGAGAAGTGTAGAATAGCATGGATAGACTACTGCCTCCATGTGGGTCCTCATCTCACAAGGTCTGGGTTCAGTTTCAGTTCGGGTTCTTCTGTTTTTTATTTTTAGGGTTCTAGTTTGGTTTGAATCGGGCAAAATCAAATAGTTCTAGTTCAGTATGGGTTCAGTTCTCAGAAGAACCCTGGCTTTAGTCATGGGTGCCAGTAGTTCTTCCAGGGTAAGATTTACAAACTTGAGGTCCAAGGTGCCTCCGCCGTAATGACCTTTACCTAAAACCTTTAGGAGTTATGTCATGGCTTCTTTAAGAGTGACAGTTCTAAAATACAAAGGTGGATGGGTAGGGGGCTGGACAGGATTTTTAAGGCTAACAATGGGAGAGGTAGGGCTGAGAAAGTCTTGGGGAGAACTCCACTGAGGTCTGTGAATGCTGTGTTGAAGGAGTTCGAGATGTTTTTTGGGTCTAACGTAGGGACCCATCTATGTCACGCATAGTAAGGGCAGATTTAGGATCCTTCCCAGTGACTTCATTGAGATTCCTCCAGAACTGCCTGCTATCATTCCAGGCACGAGACAAGGCTTCTTTATAGTAACAGTTTTGTGTGGCCCAGATTGACCTGGTACAATCATTTCTAGCCTTTTTATAAGACTGCACATTAGACTGATTGCCCGAATAACGCGCTTTATGCCAGAGGAGGTCCCTGGCATTTAGGAGATCAATAATGTAAACGGAGATCCATGGATTGTTATGACCTTTGCCTTT
The DNA here is from genome assembly GCA_016271365.2 of Neoceratodus forsteri. NCBI lineage: Eukaryota > Metazoa > Chordata > Ceratodontiformes > Ceratodontidae > Neoceratodus > Neoceratodus forsteri. Next base: position 909,004,212 of record CM057452.1, read on the forward strand.
CCACTTTCTAAGAGGGGCATGCTTGTCACACACTTTGTTGAAGTGGGAGATGAGGTGCTCAAGGGCAAAGTCAACTTCATTAGATGAGTATATTGTAGACCAGTCAGTGTGCAGAAGGTCATTTTTCAATAAATGAAGGTGGCCATAAAGAAGGACCCTGTTAGTTATTGTCCTGGTGGGTGGATTGGAAAACCTATTGAACCCACAGAAAGTTACATGGTAGTGGTCACTCATACCATCAGGGAGCATAGTGGTGTCTGTTATGGCACTGGCATGGCACTTCGAGAGTATCCAGTCTAATAAGGTACTTGTGCCCTTCCTATAGTTTATACGCGTGGGACTTTCAACAAGTTGGAAGAAGTGGAGTGCCATGATAGCATCCTCGTGAGGATTTGTTTTATCAGCAAGCCAGTTTATATTGAATTCACCAAGCAGAGTGACTTCAGAGTTGAGACTCAGATTTTCTAGGCAATCTATGAGTGTGTCAAAACCTGCGACAGTGTATCGTGGGGGGATGTATGTTGATATGACAGTAACAGCCTTATTGTGAGCCCCAAGGAGAATTTTTACAACAATTGCTTGCATGTTATCCCCTGGGATGGGTAGCTGCAGGGTAAACCCTTATAGGTTGCCCCTCATATAAATTTCACACCCACCTCCTCATCTGGTACGTCTATCCAGGTGAACCACAGTGTACTCTGGTATAATAATGGATGCATCGGGGATATTGGGTGAAAGCCATGTTTCTACTACTGATAGAACATCTGGGTTGAGCTGTGTGACCCAGGCCTGAGGAAGATCAAGCTTATCCACTACAGGTACTTATGAATACCTGTGAGGTATGTGAACATTTCTAGCATATCTTCCCTTCCCCTCTTTTAGTTCCTTGAATCTTTCCTCATAGGATTTTTGATTGTACAGTGGAGCCAGTCAGACTGCAAGGCAATATCTTGCAGTAAATAACACCACAAAATACTTCATGACAAAAATGTTTAGTTGCCAATAAATTACATTGCTCCCTGCAGTCTACTGCATCATTTTGCTTTAATACAGCAAGGAACTATGTTGCATCCTGGCTGATGCCACTAAATCCCTGGTAGTCTAATTGTACTCCCACCCCAATCCCTGTTGTGATAATAAATGTTCCTGGTATTTCAGTAGTACCCCCCCCCACACACACACACACATACTGCCCTGACACCTAGCATGAAAATAAATTATCTTGGTAGTTGCTTTGCACCCTCCTTCCTCCCTGATCCCTGATGTAAAAAAAATTATGCTAGCAGGCCAGTGGTACCCCCTCTAAACCCCTACCCCTACATGAAAGGAATGTACCCCGGTAGTCCAGTGGTAACCCCCATGCATCGATCCATGTTGTAAAATGTCATCTCCCTCCTTAGTCCAGTTCACTCACTCAGCACCCACCCGTCTCCACCCTCTCTCCAGCACCTGACTCACCATAAAAGGCCCATGGATGTGGTAAGCAAAACATTGGATGACAACCTGTACAGACCCATCTCTCACCACCTTGACAGGACACCATCTAATGACGAGGGCTGAATGATATGTATTGCGTTTCTGCTGAAGAATCAGTTTGAATCTGAAGCGATTGGGTTGTCTCTGATGTAATTTCTCTTGTTCCACATCTCACAGTAAAAGCCTTTTATTTGCATTCCAGCTTGATTTGTATTTTTATATGCACCACAGTATTTTGTATTTGTGTCTCTGTCCAACACTGCTGCTGAAAGTTCTCTTTCGTATTTTTTTTTTTTTATCTTTGCTAATTTTGGATTCCAGGAAAGAAAGACTTACATACTGATTATTTTTGTGCAATAATTATTTTACTTTCATGATCAGGATCTTATTTTTAGACAAGTATAAATGTACCCAATAAACATTTATAATGCCTGATGTACTACCATTAAGACCAGTACACAATTTGTAAGCAAGTAAAAGTTGGGTATGTCAGAAAGACATGGCATTTGATGGACATCATATCTGACATAAACCCTTACTACCTGCAAATGATTAGAGTGTGCACATTCATGTTTCATTTGCCCCTAGGGCTTTCATTTATATGCATGGGTTTTGACTGGAATTTTGTGTGATACTGTATCATTAACAGTATACATTTTTAAGCAAGTTAATGTGTGTGTGTGTGTGTGTGTGTGAGTGCATGCGTGCATGCGTGTGTGCGTGTGTATGTGAAAAAATTGGAATTTCATGGAAATAAAGTCTGACACAGAACCCCTAATACATGAAGAAATGATTACAGTGTACATAATCATATTTCATTTTCCCAAGAGTTTCATTTACATGTATCATATTTGTGTCTTGACTTGCATTTTGTATGATACTGTGTTTATGTTTAAAGTCTTTATCTGGAAGCATTTTAATGTCTCTTGCACTAGAGAAGAATGAAATCAAATGACTTCATACATTTAAAGATTATAATTCAAGGATGTGCAGGCACTATACAGCAGCTGTTGGATATCAATAGTTAAACCTTCATTACTAAATGCTCACTGTATGAACCTGAGCAACTCACTTAACCTCTCGGTGCTCTATTCCACCCAGCTGCAGATATGGTGAATGCAGGACCCCCCAGGAAATGAGATGTGTCATCTCAGCTGGGCTATCCTGGGCAAAGAAATTGTAAAAATGGGTATAAGCAGGATTCCAATGAAAATGAGATACTGCATCTCCATTGAAGCATCCTCATTAAATGCATTGTAAAAATGGATAAGAGCAGAAACCCACTGGAAGTGAGATACTGCAGCTCAGTTGGAATATAAAAAGTATATGCATAGTAAAAAAAAAAATGATGTATACTGCTAGCAGCCACCAACTCTTTTGAGTACTTTCCACCTCAATAGATCTGAAAGACGCATATTTACACATACCGATCAGACTGAGTCACTTCAAGTTCCTCTGATTCCACATACAGGGGGGCCATTATCAATACCAGGTACTGCCATTTGACCTGGCCTCAGCACCCAGAGTATTCACAAAGGTCTTGATAGTGCTGGCCACAAAATTGAGGCATACCATATCTAGACGATCGGTGGATTCGAATAAGATCACATCAACAAGCAGTAAGAGAGACAAATACAGTCGTACAATGCCTGCAAAATCATGGATGGGTAATAAACCATGCCAAAAGCTGCCTGGTACCCACTCAATCTATACAGCAGCTAGGCACAATCATAGATACAGAAGCAGGCCTAGTCTTCCCCTTACACAGTAGGGTAACATCTATCATCCAACTCACAACTCAGCTACAAAAATCAAAGGAGCCTACGCTACTTCTCAAATCACAAGTACTGGGAATAATGTCATCTACTATAGACTTGATACTGTGGGCAAGGTGGCACATGAGACCACTCATGGCATTTCTAATAAAACAAGGCCCTACTTACAATATCGACCTATCACGAAAGGTGACATTACCAACCAGGGTAAAATCAAGCCTATCCTGGTGGAGAAACAAACACAATCTGACAGAAGGCATACCCCTAGACACTCAACCAGAGGCAATCTTAGAGACAGATGCCAGCACGCTAGGATGGAGAGCCACTATGGGAACCCAGACAGCACAGGGTACATGGTCACTAGCGGAGAAGAAAATGTCAATAAACGTACTAGAGATGAGAGTGGTCTTTCCAGCACTACTTCACTTCACGAGGCAAATAAAGAACAAACATGTCAGAATAAAATCAGACAACCAAGTAACTGTATCATACATAAACAAACAGGGCAGAACAAAGAGCAGAGCAATGATGGCAGAAACAGCAGAGCTCATACCATGGGCACAAAGGAATCTAAAATCAATCACAGCAATACATCTGGCAGGAACTCTGAATACCATAACAGATTGGCTGAGTCATCAACAAATACACCCTGGGGAATGTTAACTACACCCCCACATATTCAACCAGATAAACAAAATATGGGGACCAGCAAAACAAGACCTTATGGCATCATGACACAACAACCAATGCCAGAAGTTCTGGTCTCGATTCAAGGACAGCAAAACACTGGAAGTGGATGCCCTAACAGCAAATTGGACCTTCCACACAGCGAATATTTTCCACCACTACCGCTGATAACTCAAGTACTGTGGAAGATATGCACATCCAGAGCCAGAGTGATAATAGTAGCTCCACACTGGCCACGCAGAGCATGGTTCGCGACTATAGTATCCATGGCACTAGATGGCCCGTGGACACTACCATGCAGACTGGACCTACTATCACAAGGACCAATCCTCCATCCCAATCCACAACAACTATAACTCACAGCTTGGCTCCTAAAAGGGAGAGACTGCTAAAAGCATGCTATCACCCAATGTTCATCAAGATAATGGCTATGTCTCAACAACCATCCACAAATGAAACGTATCAGAGACATTGGAACATATTCACAACATGGTGTAGCCACCACAACATAGAGACCCACAACTGCACCATACCTCAAATATTACTATTCCTACAAGAGGGCCTACATCTGGGTCTATCCCAAGCCTCACTAAAAGTACAGGTGGCAGCAATCGAAACAGCAAGAGGACTAGTACAGGGCTCAACTCCAGGATCACACCGGGACATAGTATGCTTTCAAAAGGCAGCGACTAACATTAAACCTACCACCAAGGACATAATAGCTCCCTGGGACCTGACCCTGGTACTGAGGGCAATGATGTACCCACCGTTCGAGCCAATAGAAACAGTCCAACTAAAATGGATGCAGCTCAAAACAGTATTCCTGATGGCCATCGCATCAGCAAGGAGAGTGGGAGAACTACAGGCACTATCATCCAAATCACCGTTCCTAACATTTTACAATGACAGAATCTCCCTCAGAAAAATACCTGCCTTCAGACCAAAGATTGCATCCAGTTTCCACCTCAACCAATCAATAAAAATACAAGCAGAACTCTCTCCAGAGGACATACAAAAGGAACCACAATTACAACTACTAGGGATGAAGCGATTAATATCCACATACCTAGAATGAACTAAGGACATACGACTCATGGACAGACTCTTCATTATCCTCCAGGGAAAAAGAAAAGAACAGCCAGCATCAAAGGTGTCCATAGCCTATTACCTTAAAACAGCAATCAGGGAAGCTTACAAAGCAAGCAACATGACTGCAACTAGAGACATAAAAGCCCATTCTACACGAGCCATAGCCACTTCATGGGCAGAGAAGAACATGGCTACAGCGGAGGAAATATGCGCAGCCGCCACGTGGTCCTCAATCCATACCTTCACTAGGCACTACAGGATCGATATGTCACAAAACAACAGAACAAACTTTGCAAGGGCAGTACTGGCCACAGCCAAAACTAAAACAGTGCTAAAGAACATGTCTTACCCACCCGGACAGAGAGACACTGCTTATTAATGACCCTTGATGTCATGAATGTGGAGTGCCTCAGAGATTATCCCCCACAATGGTAGTTTACTCACCTGGTAAAGGTGATTGTGGGGGTATAGATCTCTGAGGCACTCCACAGCCCACCCCAAAAGACCTGGCAACAAACCAAAGATGCACTGTGTTTTAGAAACTACTACTATTGTTCAACATGGTTGTACCTTATCAATTTTAGGATGTCACGCCCTTAGGGCAACACCTCATTTTTACTTTCACCTATTAAGTTGACTAATACCAAATAAATCAGTCTATGATTGAAATCACATTAGAGGATATTCTTTTATAAAAAAAAAAACTGTTAAACATAGATAATAACAGTTTATAGTTACAGATACAGCTTTGGAATAAATCAAACTGACCTGACGTAAGCAGACTCCCGGGAGAAGGGGACAGACTTGCTTCAAATTTACATGTACATCAAGCAACCTATCAGGTGTACACAATCCATGATGTCATGAATGTGGAATGCCTCAGAGATCTATACCCCCACAATCACCTTTACCAGGTGAGTAAACTACCATTCCTGTGTGAGGGAGGGTGCATCTGGGATTCATGTTAAGTGCTTCTGTAACATTCTTTTGGGTTCTTTGCTTTCATTTCAGTGTGAGGGAGTGTGCTTCTGTGACTTGGGTTCAATGATTAAAAGGTTGAAGTAGGTGAGTAACACCTCATTTTAAACAGAGCATCACATGAACAGACAATTGAATTAGTATAGGCAGTGTCAGTAAAATTGGGCCAGTCAGTCCACACTTGAACAGAAAAACTGAGGGAAAAAGTATGTATTTAAAAGGGATGCTTTATGCATTTAACAGGTCAGTTTTACATAGGAAGTATAGGGAAAAATCGGGACTTGCAAATTCTATGTATATATATGGGGGCTATGCATTTATCAGGTATGCATTTTAGTGGGATGCATTGTAATACAAAACAGCTTTTCACGTAAGTGTTTATTCAGGGAGAGATAAATACGAATCACTTGGAGGTAGGAATTTATTTTTGAATATGAGAACATTGTGGGGGTCAGTACCTGGTGAATGCTCTTTAACATTTGCATTGGGGATATTACGGAGGGATTAAATGGGAAGGTGTGCCTATTTGTGGATGATACAGAAATTTGCAATACAGTAGACATACGGGGGGGGGGGGAGTGGAGCACATGAATGAGGACCTAATAGGGTTGGAGGGGTAGACAGAGAGTTGGCAACTGAAATTGAATTCAAAAAAGTGCAGAATAATGCACATAAGGCACAAGAACCAAAGGGTAACCTACGCACTAGGAGGAGAGAATGTGGTGGTAACGGAGCAGGAAAGGGATTTGGGGATTATTATTTTGGGACAACCTTAATGTGGCAAACCATTGCAACAAGGCAGTTGGAAAGGTGAGCGGTATGCTGGCATGCATAAGGAGGGGTATCACAAGCAGGAGAAGAGGGTTGATAATGTCCTTATACAGCTCCATGGTCCATCCACACCTGGAGTATGGGGTACAGTTCTGGAGACCTCACCTACAAAGGGATATAGACAGTGTGGAGAGAGTCCAAAGGAGGGTGACCAAAATGGTGCATGGCATGCAACAGAGGACCTATGAGGAGAGGATGGAGGAGATTGATCTGTATCCCCTAGAAACCAGGAGGGAGGGGACAAGATAGAAACTTTTAAATACCTGAAGGGAATAAGCAGGGTGAGGGAAGGGGGGTATCTTCAAGTTGAAAGAAAATCCAAGAAGTAGACATCACAGCTTGAAGCTGGAGGGTGGACAATTCAGAGGCAATAGGAGAAGGCACTGCTTTGCTGAGAGGATGGTGGGCCCCTGGAATGTGCTACCGGAGTGGATGGTTAAGGTGAAAACAGTGGGGGGGATTCAAGAGACCATGGGATAACTACATAAGTTTAAACAATAGTGGTTGGGATATATACCCTGATGAGAAAAAGGGGCCTGGAATCTACAAGGTAGGGGCACAGGAGTGGGGTGTAGGGAGGTAGAGTCAGGGCTACCTATGGGGAGGGGGACAAGGGCAGACTAGTTGGGCTGATGGGGTCATTTTCTGCTGACAAATTTCTATGGTCCACTTTCACAGCCTCTCAATCCTCACACTCTAGATAAGCATATAACATTGCAAGAAATGCTTGCACTAAGGCCGTTTGTCACGCAAAGGCTGACTACTTTAAACACCGGCTCAACACAGCACACACCTCCTTCTTCTGGAATATAGTACACTCCATTATTGACCTATCTCCCCAATCCAGCTCCCCTACCCTTAAGCACAATGGTTCAAGTTCAAGTTCAAGTTTATTGCAGGAAAACTCCATTGAGCAAGCTCATTCACAAGGAGGTCCTGACAATGGCACTGAAATTATGAATCCCATCCAAGTTGTGGATACCCTCCATACCTTCTTCACTACTTGTGCTTCTCCTGACCCAACCTCACACCCTCCACCTGCCACTAAACCCGCTCCACAGCTCATGCCTAACAAAAACTTTCTTCTAGTACCAGCTTCCATGAACAAAGTGCTGCTTGCACTTCTATCCCTTAACACATCTAAATGTAGCCCTGATGGCTTTCATCTCAGTCTTACGCCTCTCTGCCCCTGCCACTGCTCTCCCCTTGTCTTTATTATAAATATATTCTTCTCAGGCACAGTTCAAAAAGCCTGGAAATCAGCATATGTCATCCACCTTGACAAAGGCAGTGATCCAATCTCACCTGGAAACTACCGTCTGATCGCCCTCCTCTCCACCTTGTCAAAACTACAAGAACACCTTGTACAATCCAGGCTGACTGAGTTCTTCACCACCAACAACTTCCTATCCCCCTTCCAATCTGGCTTCAGAAGAAACCACTCCAATTGGAAGAGGCTGACTTGGTCCGTTAGCTTGGGGCTCCCTCTCCCAGCAGCACCGACAGACTTCAGAGTTCCACAGCTGGAGAGAGTGGTGGAGCCAGCAGCAGCAACAGTCTTCAGTGCTCCCAAGCCAGCATGAAAGGTGACCACAAGACAAGCACCAAGTAACAGGGGCTCTGCAGCAGCAGCTGCAGATTGACCTAGTTGGCAGCTCGAGTTTGGCCCGGCTTGGGTCAGCAGTGGGAGCATGGTGGCATCAATCAACCATGAGCACTGCTTGCAAATCAGCAGTGTCCTAGAGGAGGCAGAAAGGGCCCAATCAGGAAAGGTGGTGCCTCATTTAAAGAGGGCAGGAAAGGGAGCTTTAGGATCATTTCTCCTATGGAGCAGAGAAGACTGGGAGAGGTAGACCTGGTCCCTTAGCTTGGGACTCCCTCTCCCAGTGCTGACAGACTTCAGAGATCCACAGCCAGAGCGAGCGGTGGATCCAGCAGTGGTGACAGTCTTCAGTGCTCCTCAGTCAGTGTGAAAGGCAACTGCAAGACAAGAGCCGAGTAACAGGGGCGCTGCAGCAGCAGCTGCAGATTGACCAAGTCGGCAGCTCGAGTTTGGCCCTCCCGTCCATCCCCCACCCCATCCCCGCACTTTATTAAATCCTTGGGGCAACAAGCTGAGGGTTGAGCAGGGCAGTAAAAGGGTGGAGCATTAGGAAGAGAACCAATCATAGTGCTTTAAGGGATCAGGACAAACCCAAGACCCTCATGACTTTATTAGTTGAAACCTTGGAGCCAACAATCTAATATTCTTCAGTTTCTTCTTGCACAGCTTATCTTGCAGTAATGGGACAAGGGCATTTTTAACTTTATTATTATTGTAGCGGTGAGGTGCTTTACAGTTACTGCATTGAAGTAGAATACTGCACAGTTGATACATAGGTTGTAATATACAGTTACTGTATAGAAGTAAAATACTGTTCAGATATTGCATAGGATATTGTAAACTGAATAGCACAAATGGTATTGATGGTTGTATTGTGATTGGGGGGACAGGAACTCTAAGGCATAGAAGCAAAATACTGCTCAAATATTGCATAGGATACTAGCAGGCTGAATAGCACAAATGGTATGATGGTTGTATGGTGATTGGGGGGGACAGGGACCCTAAGGCCCTTACTGCATAGGATAGGCCAGCATTTACATAGATAGGGAAGAGACCTGTCAATATAGAAAATACTACACAGCGTTCAGATCATTGGTCATAGCATCATTATTCTCACATTATTTTATTGTGCTTTTAAGTACAGTATTAGGAGTTCTATATTGTACTATAAGGTACCTAACTGGGGAGGATAGTACAAAATGTGGCACAGGATTGTAAATTCAGGATGAAGCAGGGGGAAGAGAGTGGTGGGGGCTGGAGGCAAAGAAGAAGGGGACATCAAGGACAGGACCAGTGGCTGGGGAGAGCGCAGTTACACCAGATGGAGGAAGAAGGCAGAAGGAATGGAGGAGTCAGAACAGTAGGGTGTAACAGATATGGTGCAACCGTATATCTGAGTGCTCAATGAAAGTGGGGAGAGTGCCCAGTTTGCCAGAAATTGAGCATCTGGAAGCTGAACTGGTATGGCTAAAAAGGAAAATGGGGAGTAGGGCAGGATAAGGCTTCAAGGATGGGGAAATGAGGCAGGAAAGCAGGAAGGATGAGAGGATGGAAAGATATGGAATGGAGAGAGCCAGAATGGGGGAAAGGGAGGGAGGAGCATGGGGAGGGATAGAATCACAGGGGTACTAAGGGAATAGCAACAGTGAAAGAAGATATTAAAAGGGGATCAAACAGGTACTGGCCCATAACTGGATTGCAGGAACAAGAGGTGGGGGGGGGGAACAGGAACAGAGGAAAACTGGGGCAAGCTAGAACAGAGGAAAGCAGGGTTGAGCAACAACTTAAGGAGTAAGCAGGAGGTGGAAGTGGGGATGGGAGCAAAAGAAAGCAGAGGGCTGAAGCACGGTAAACATTGAGATATTATAGGTATTGACCATTATTCAGGATCTAACAGGTATTGGCCCTTAGTCAAATTGCAGGAACAGGAGGTGAATGGGGGGACAGGGTAGAGGGGAAAAAAGTGAAATGAGACACAGAACACTAAGAGATCCTAAGGTAAAGGAAATTCTCACAGAGAGAGAGTACATGGGAAGAGTGCAGAGGGTGACACAGGAGTGGACGGAGAATATAAAGAAGGGGGGAGTTAATGAGGGCAGGAAGGAGAGAGGCAATAGGGCAGAAGTGGAAGCTGCAGAGGAAGGGGGGAGGCAGGGGAAGGTCAATATCATTAGGGAAAGTAAGGATAGTACAGGAGGGAAGGAAGGGGGAGATGGTAATGGCATAGTGGGGGGGCAAAGAAGAAAATGTGACATGACAGCAGAGCAAGGAGGAGGAGTTCAGGGGGTTACAGGGAGGGAGTCTGCAGAGGTGGAAAACCAGGGAGACCAGTACAGGAGTGTAAAGAAAGCAAGAGAAAGGAGGCAGTGTAGTGTTTTGGAGGCAGACTCAGAGACAGAAAAAGCAAAATCAGTTATAGTGTGTGGGGACTCAATCATAAAAGGGATCCACTGGCTGAGGAAGAGGGTGGCATATAAAAGGAGGTCAGTTTTTTGTGACCCAGGGATGGAGGCAAGCAGGGCATTATCAAGAATCAGGGAAAGCATTAGACTAATAGAAGGTAAACCACACCTAGTCCTGCACCTCAGAACTAATGACCTGGCAGGGAGGAGGTGAAGGAGGTACAAAGGAGATTCAGGAAGTTAGCCAAAGGGTGTAAAGGCTTAGTCAGCTCCCTGGCTTTTTCTGAAGTCCTACCGCTACACTGTGTAAGTACGGCCAGGCAGCTAAGAATCCGAAACTTTTAATCACTTGCTAAGGCAGTGGTGCAGAAGGGAGGGTCAAACATGCATAGGGGAAGGGTGAGACACATGGGCAGATGAACACCTGTATGCAAGGGACAGACTGCATACAGTATAAATGATGATGAAGCTAGGCTGCTACGGGGGAAGATGCAGGGGTATATAGATGAACAACTGGGGAATTATTTAAACTAGGCAGGGGGGAGTACGAAGCTAGGGATGAATTAGAAAAAGTTGCTACTGGGACTTGCCTAACTTGCACTCCCCCACAAACAGGGGCAGGGGACAATAAAAAGAAAGCAAACGAAGGAGGGGGGGATAGATGGAAGGGTCTGCTAGCAAACACTAGGAGTCTGGGGAATAAGATGGGGGACCTGGAGGCAGTGGTGGGGACTGAATATGTAGACCAAATAGCAGTAACTGAGATGTGGTGGACTGATAACCACAGTTCAGAAGTGGAAATACCAGGGTATAATCTCTACAGGAGGAACAGGAGAGGGAGAAAGCGGGGAGGGGTAGCCCTTTACATAACAGACAGGATAAGAGCGATGGTGAGTGGGGAGGGACAGGGCTCAGCAGAGATCCTTTGGTTCATGATAACTAAGAGGACCGGGGAGGTAGTAAGAACAGGGGTGGCATACCGACCACTGAACCAGGGGGAGGAGGGTGATAGGGAGCTGACTAGGGAAATACAAAAAATGGCAGGCAAAGGAAAAATTCTGGTGGTCAGGGATCTAAATCTTCCCGATGTGAACTGGGAGGTCCCAACAGCAACATCTGAAAGAAGCAGGGAGCTATTACATTCAGTACAGCAGGTGATTATTCAACGGTTGGTCAGTGAATCTACTAGGGGAGGGGCCATACTTGACCTGGTAGTGACCAATGGGGATAGTGTCATGAATGTGGAGGTTGGAGAAAATCTGGGAAGTCATGATCACTGGATGGTAAGGTTTAGTCTTCAGACTGGGACGGATAAGAATAGGTCCTCCACTAGGATACTAGGCTTCAGGAATGCAGATTTAAAAAAAAATGAAAGAAATTTTCAAAAGGGAAACAGATGAGAAAGGGAATCTAGAGAGAGTTGAGAAATTATGGGGAGCAATAAGGTGGGAATTCTGATGGTGACAGAACAATGCATCAAGAGAGTAAGCAAACGCAAGAGAGGGAAGAAACCAATTTGGTTTACAGCAAGTTAAAAAGAGCAGTCAGGGAAAAAAAAGAATGTGTTCAGGACCTACAAAGCTTCACAGGGGATAGAGGATAAGGAAGTTTACAAGGAGAAGCTAAAGGAAGCAGGTAAAATAGTCTGGAGAGCTAAAGAGGATACAGAAGAGAAAATAGCAAAGGAGGCCAAAAAAAGAGACAAGAAATGTGTCTGGTATGTAAGTGAGCACATGAAAAACAAGCAGGAGACTATGAGGTTAAAAGGGGAAGGGAAATCTCTGATAGAGGAAGATGAGAGGAAAGCAAATTTGCTGAATGAATACTTTTCCTCAGTCTTTACGATTGAGGAAGAAGGAAAGGGGCCAGTGTTGAGCACAAGGGAAGGGTGGGCAGGGAGGTGGACACAAGCCCATTTTCAGAGGGCAGGGTGTTAGAGGAAAATTGCAGACAGACAAGGCAATGGATCCCGATGAAATCCACCCCAGGGTGCTCAAGGAGTTAAGGGAGGTGTTAGAGGCACCACTCACAAGGTTATTTAATGTCTCTAGACAAGTGGAGAGTTCCAGGGGATTGGAAAAGGGCTGATGTGGTGCCACTGTACAAAGGGGGAGGAAATGAAGAGACGGGCAACTATTGTACAGTCAACCTTACCTTGGTGGTGGGGAAGCTGATGGAGGCATTTATAAAGGAAAGGCTGGCACAATATCTGGTGAAGGAGGGGCTCATAGATGAGAACCAGCACAAGTTCACAAGGGGAAGGTCATGTCAAACCAACCTGATTTAATTCTTTGATAAAGTTACTGTGATATGTGATCAGGGAGGGGCAGTGGAGGTGGCCTATCTGGACTTCAGAAAGGCCTTCGACACCATCCCTCACAGAAGACTGATAAGCAAGTTGGGTAGCTTAGGGATAGGGAGCAAAATAACAAACTGGGTGGAGAATTGGTTCAAGGGTAGAACTCAGAGGGTGGTAGTGAATGGGGTGCACTCAGCAGAGGTGGGTGATGAGTGGGGTTCCTCAGGCGTCAGTGTTGGGTCCCATACTATTCAACGTATACATTGAGGGCATTTTAGAAGGCCTAAATGGGAAGGTGTCACTGTTCACAAATGACACAAATATCTATAACAGGGTGGACACAATGGAAGGGGTAGCAAAAATGAGGGAGGACCTGCCAGACTGGAGGAGTGGTCAAGGAAGTTACAATTACAATTCAACACAAAAAAATGTAAAATTATGCACCTAGGGATTAGAAAATGAGCTTTTTATTTGCTTACATCTGATTGGCTAATACCCATTCCATAGGGGTACAGTACATTAATTTTCAGTAGATGCCCAGCATATAAAAAGTGCCAGCCCAAGCCTGCCCCATGTCCCGCCAAGTATTCTTGCGCCCAGCCTGCTTCCTGATTGGCAGAAGTACTGGGCACACAATTTCAAACTGCCAACATTTTTTTTTTCATCAGTTACCGAGTGAGTATGTCCCCCAGCCTGTCATGAGACCAGTTCCCTGCACTCAGAAAAACAGTTACACTACAATAGGAAAAAAACAGCAACATTAAAACTTTTTTATTATTTCAATTTTCTATTATTTTAGTAACCTGGACCTGACTCCGGCCCTGCCATTATTCCCGACCTTCGATTGCCTGCCTGCTCTCTCAAGTGCAGCTAGCCGGCAGCGCGACTCCATCTCCAGGATGCATTTGACAAAAGTCCCACTCCTGTTCTACCCAACAACAATACCTCCCTTCTGATTGTGACCCACTTTGAAACATCAGAAACTAGAACTTGAAACCATGACTCCCTGCTGACGAGATACAATCGGAATTGCAAGATTGAATTAAAAACTACTGCATCAGTCTTCAAGGTAATGTTAGCCCACTGGCATGCCACATTGAACTTACTGTTTTTACATGGCAGGAATCACGCAAAGTCAGGCACCTGTTGCACCAAGTAGGCAATTAAAAAAAACAGAAAGCTCAGAATATTTTTTTTAAAGCACTGCAGCCATGGGGAGAAACTATACTAGAAAGCCCATGTGTTCTTCTGTAGGTGGTGGGGGGATACAAGAGAATGGCTCTGTGGGAAGGGGGCACAACAGGAGATGGAACAGCTAATGGATTACTTTACAAGAAAAATAATTTAATTTCATTCTTACTCTTTTTTTATTTTTAAATCCAATATGAAAATGCCACAGGTAGCTTGTTTTCTAAGTGCAATAATACCCTCCAGTGTGGCAGTATGGGCAATAGAGGACCTTCCAGGGGCAATAAGGCCCTCCACCTGCTGTGTCAGGCCTTATTACACCCCTGAGCAGTCCAGTATTGCCCAATACTTCCCACCCTGTCAGGTATTATTGCTTACATAGAAACCCAAGGGCAAAATATTGTCTGGTGGGGGAGGAACTTGAGGTGATAGAGCAGGAAAGGGATCTGGGGGTCATCCACTCGGATAATCTGAAGGTGGGGAACGAATGCAACAAGGCGATGGGGAAGGCTAACAGAATGTTGGCATGCATAGGGAGGGGCTTTAAAAGCAGGAGGAAAGAGGTGATCATGCCACTATACAAAATTATGGTCAGACCACACCTGGAATATGGAGTCCAGTTCTGGAGGCCACACTTGCAGAGTGACAAAGACAGGTTGGAAAGAATCCAGAGAAGGGCAAACAAGATGGTTCAGGGTTGCATAGGAGATCATACGAGGAGCGGCTAGAGGAACTAAACCTAGACTCACTGGAGATGAGGAGGAAGAGGGGGGAATATGGTTGAAACCTTCAAATATCTGAAGGGAATAAACAGGGTGAGGTGGGGGTAGCATATTCAGGATGAGTGACAACAAATTAACTAGGGGACATGTATTCAAGCTGGGGGGGCAAATTTGAAGAAATTAGAGGAAGTTCTTCACTGAGAGAGTTGTGTGTCCTTGGAATAGGCTGCCAGAATGGGTGGTGGGGTTGATTCAGTGGACAAATTCAAGAGGGCTTGGGACAACTACATGGGGCTAAATAAAGTATAAATGGACTGGAAGGAAGGGGGTAAATATAACTGGATGGGGGTGCGTGGGCAGACTGGATGGGCCGATGGGTCCTTTTCTCCCGGCAAATTACTATGTTTCTAAGTTTCTATATCCTACCTTCTCTGTGTCACTGGCCACATTCAATCAGCTGCCAAAAAAGGCCACCTCACTGCTGCAGTCTTCATCGACCTGGCCAAAGCCTTTGATACGGTATCCCACCCTCTTCTCCTAAACACTCTTGAGGACTCAGGGCTCACCCCACCTGCCATACAATGGTTCAACTCTTATCTCACTGATAGGTATCAGTCAGTAAAAATTGCCAACTCCTCCTCCCTCTCCCTCCCTATCCTAGCAGGCATCCCTCAAGGTTCCATACTTGGCCCCATCCTCTTTTCAATATTCATAAACAACCTCCCATCTGCCTGTTCCACCTCCCTCATCCATATGTATGCAGATCATACCATACTGTTAATCTTAGGCCCAGACCCAGCCACTATCCATTCTGCTCTACAACACGACTTTCATTTGGTTCAATCTTGGTTCCATTCAAAACAACTGAAACTAAATACATCAAAACAGTTTCTATGCCTTTCAGAATCTCTCAGAGATTAACTAAAATGCTCAGCATCCCACCCATCATCTCTCTGGATGGCACCTCACTAAAGGTCGTCCCTTCTACAAGTACCTAGGTGTCTGGCTGGACCCACAATTCAATTTTTCAATCCACATCGACTACATAACTACTAAACTTCACCCCAAACATGGTATACTCTATCAAAATGGAGACTGCCTCCCACTCTCTGTATGACGGGAACTTCTGACAAAAATGAGTATGCCAATTTTTGACTACGCTGATATTGTTTGCTGCACTGTGCCCTCTACCTCACTGTCTCATCTTGACTCCCTCTACTAAGCTTTCTGTTGCCTCCAACTCTCCTTCCAGGACACACCACTGCTCTCTACTGTCCCACCTGGACCTCCCCCCACTCTTTCACAGGCATCTCATTCACTCTATAACCTTCATCTCCAAATTCTGGTTCAACCTGCTCCCCTCCTGTATCTCTTCCTTCCTCTCTCCTGCCCCATCCTCATCATATTTCCTACATTCTAGGGACTCCCACTCCTTCTCATTTCCCACTCCACCTTCAAATATGGGCAAATCTGCCTTTAATTATCATCTCTCCTATCTGCAAAACTCTCAGACTCCTCTCCTATGCAACTCTCTCTGCCATTTCTCTATCAAATCATTGCTGCGCCTCCTGCCTTTCCCTACTTGCTCCCATAACATCACTTAGCATTTGTAATGTTTGAATCATGCAGTATCTACCCTGCTCAAAAATATTTCACTCTTACTGATACCTTATCATATTACATAGCCTGTATGCTGTATTAGTTATGCCGTAATGTATAATTATGCTTCTTACTCTATATTATTGTATTTGCTTATTTGAACCCATGGTCCCTTTCCCCTGGGTCACACCTGGAGACAATCCTTGGCTCACTGTGCCTTTCCCAGTCACCAAATGTTTAAATTAAAGGAAAAAAATAAAATATGATTCTATGAATTAGCACAAATGTCTTGTCACCTTTAAACAAAAGGTTCTGAAAGTTCTGAAAAGGCTCTTATTTTTAGCAGAACTTTTTTTATGGCTTCTGAGAACATTTCAGTCCCCAGAACCTTGGGTGGTTCTCCCATTCCTACTGCCAGCATTATGCTGAGTGCTATGGGAGTGGTTTTATACCCATTCCCAGGGACATCCCCAGCAAGGGCTGCAAGGCATGCAAACACACACAGGGTATACCTGCTCTGCCAGAGTCAAAGAGCATCCTCTCTGTGAGTGATTCCATCTACACCACCACCTGGGGTCACCCTGGCAATGGTATAGCAGCTACAATGAAGGCACTTCTTCCTGAAGGAGGAAGAGGAGAGCCTCCTGTGGAATACTTAATCCTCCTACTCCCAGCCTGCCTGGGCATTTTAGGCTCATTCCCAAACCCAGGTCATCGGCATTGCAGGTGTCAACTCTGCTGTTGTGCTGATGGACTGAGCCAAAACCTTTATTCTTTTCTCACACTGTATATAGTTTTTTCTCCTCCACAACTGCCTACCCAGTCCTTAGCCATAAAGCATACCCCATGTTTTTTTCTGGAGTGCTTTTTCATACACCACCTCAATCAGCCACCATATACCCTCAGGACTCACCTGCCTTTGTTCTTCCATGGTTTGCACCCTGTGGCAGGGCTGGGGCGAGAGGGCTGTCCTCCCACCAGAGTCCAGATCCAGTTCAGCAGGCCCTGGGATGATGGCATGGGTAGAGTCAAGCAAGTGGGGCTTTCTCATTTCACAGGCCCCACTTTTGCTGTTTTTCTGGTCCCTGCCCCACCCCAAGGTCGGCAAGGGTGCCCTCCTTTTACCTAGATTAATGGAATTAATGCTCGACTGAGGTGGTTAGTGGTCCCCTGCTGGGGATGTATACTTTAGCTATTTATTTATTTATTTGGCATTGGATTCAGATCGCTCTCTGAAATTTAATGAACCTTAGTATGCTTCTATTTCCTGGAACTGAGTGAACTTAAGACCACTGCTGTTGTTTTATTTTGAGGGTTCATGTGCGGGTAGATGATCAGTGTACCAGAGTACTTGGGAAAGCCAGCAGACTGCTGGGAAGCCAAGGGAAGGGTTTCTCTTGTAGGAGGAAAGATGTACCATGCTCTCCGGTTATCCATGTTTTCATGGTCAAACAAGGTTGTACATGGACACCCATGGTCATTCCTGTTCTAGCTCTAATCTTTGCCCATGATAACTGAATTCGTGGTTAATCCTTGATTCATGGATAAGACTGTCTATAGTTGAATAGCTTGCACAAATACTTTAAAAAAATCACACAAGCAGCAGAGTAATTGTGTCAACTAAATTCATTTTCAATTTGATAAATGAAAGTAAATGATCATGATAAAATTACATTTAAATTGTTTGAGGAAGCAGATACATTGGTTCAAGATTTTGATAAGTCTATTAGTGACCGTGTTTGATAATGGTTTTCATGGTTCATTTTCTACATATGGTATTAGCCAAATGTATTCTCTTTGTGTCCTTTTTAAAGATGACATCATGGATGGTATCATGTTTATAAAAAAATGTGTTATCACAGTTGTAGTTACATCATTTAAATCTACTTATGGTATAGATTCTACAGTATAACTGTGTAAACTAGTTCCAGTTGTCAGTTTAGTCTCATTTTGAGATGAGTGAAATTAAGCCCTTTACAGGGGTCTAGATACTATTATGTAAACTGTTAGAAGTATCAAACCAAATGTGAAGACTGCATTGAAAGTTTTGACTCCTTTGATAAATGTTATATATTTTATTTTAAGTTAGCCTCTTGTTTTAGTTTATCTTAATCCATCCTAAGCACTGCTGGTATTTGTTTAAACTTCAAACTAAATTATGCAATTTCTTGTCATAGCTGTAAATTATAGCTGCCCTGTATCTAGTGTATCTTTTTTTTTGTTTTACCTCTCAATGAAACAGTTTCTTAACATAAGTAGTAGCTGTCTTCCTAGAAACTATACTTTATAAATAAACCTTGTTAACAAGTATATTGTTTTGGTTCTGTTTTGTTACTATTCTTGGTCAATATTGCTATAGAACTACTTATCACAATAATAACATTGTAAACATGGTTTACACAAAGAAATTATTTATCTGAGCATTAAAGAAATGAATACGAGGATTTAGCACATCTTATAAGAGTTTATTGTGATGGTGGCATAAATAGCATTTAGGCCATTCCATCAGCTATGAATGAGGAGAGACTCCATTAGAAAGAGAAACAGCCATGGTAATGGGTAAATAAATGAAAGCTATTTCAAAAATATGTGTTTTTATTCCAACTGTTTAACCAGGTGAGATACACAAAGCTGAAAGCTTGTTTGCAGGTGCAGCCTGGGAGCACAGGGAAGTTAAGTGACTTGCTCAGGGTCACATAGCATGCAAGTGGAGGCTGTGGGATTCAAACCCAGGTCTCCAGGTTTGCAGCTCATAGCCTTAAACCACTGTGCTATACTGCATCCTACGTGGATAATATATACATATTCATTACTGGATGTTAAGGTTGTTGGAAAAAAAGGGAATTATCTGAGCTTTATTTGTTTTACAATATAAGACACCACTAGAATAATTCTCAGACTATATTATCCATGTTTTCCTGGATTTGTCATTGAGTCATTTACCATCAGTGATTGCCCATATATAATCATGTTTTTTTAATATACAACCATGGTTTAGCCACGATCCTAAGTATGAGGCACTGTTACCTCTCTATGCATATCTGGTGTGGCAGCACTTGAAGTACTATGTCCAGTTCTGGAGCCCACATTTGAAAAGGAATAGGGATTCTATAGAGACAGTTCAGATGCAAGCTTTAAAGATGAAGCAGTGATGACAGGGATAAGCATTTCTGAAGTGTCTGACCAGTCTGAACTTGTTTAGCATTTGTTGGAGGCCATAAGGGAGAGGGTGATACCACAGGAACATCCAAACTCCTGTAGGGAATAAATAGGGTAAATGATCAGAACCTGTTCATAAGGAATTGACAACCTGGGGCACAACTTATCTCTTTGATAACCAGGGAAGACCGACAGGGCACAAGGTCCATTTACAAGGGTGGCCTGGGAGCACTGAGGAGGTTAAATAACGTACTCAGGGTCACACAGTATACAAGTGGAGGTTGTGGGAGTCAAACCCAGGTCTGCTGGATGTACTAATCTCATTCACAGAACATTACTCTAACCTCTAGGCTATATTTCCCATCAATTATAAGTTGATGGGTGAGGAATTCAAAAAGGATGGGAGGGAGTACTTCTTCACAATGAGGGGTGGTAAATACAAAGAGATTGACTGGACAGAGGGAAATGGGGCTGAAGTGCCATTAGAAGCTTTTGCCTTGGCTTGCCAATGTTAACTTGCTGTGGCTCAGTAGGAAATGGGCAGACACAATGAGCCATGGGTCTTTTTCTGCAGGCCCATTCTGTTTCTCTAATTCCATGACAGCTTAAGAAACATAAACATAGACTTTGATGGCAGATAAGGACCTCTTGGCCCACCCAGTCTGCCCATTTCCCTACCTATTGGATAGGATGCAGATCCTAGTTAACCAACAGCCCACTTCCTCCTACCCCCACTAGAATTGCTTTAAATCTGTTCCATGCATTCTTAAATTCTCCCATTGTTTTTGACCCCATGGCCTCCTCTGGAAGACCGTTCCATCCATCCACTGCCCTCTCCATGAAAAAATACTTCCTCACACTTCCTCTGAACTGTCCCCCCTCTATCTTCAAATTGTGCCCGCTTGTTCTTGCACATGTCTTTTTCTGAAAGATGCTACCCTCTTGGACTTTGTTGATTCCCTTGAGGTACTTGAAAGTTTCTATCATGTCCCCCCTCTCCCTCCTTTCCTCGAGGGTATATACATTAATCTCTTTTAGTCTGTCTTTGTATGGCTTCTGGTGCAAACCCTGTACCATTTTAGTTGCCCTCTTCTGGATTGCCTCCATCGTGTTTATGTCCTTGCAGAGATGGAGTCTCCAGAACTACATGCAGTACTCAAGATGGGGTCTCACCAATTGTCTGTACAGAGGGATAACAACTTCCTGTTTTCTGCTGGTGATGCCTCTCCCTATGTTTTCAAGTTTCAAGTTTACTGTTCTTCCAAGAATTTAGGTAACATTTTTGGACATTACAAACTTCTCGAGTTAAATACATAACAACATATAAATACATATTAATTTATCTAATGTCTTCAATAGTTTAAAAAACACATTATTACAATATACATTTCTCAGCAGTGATGTAAATATTAATAAATAAAACAGTGAGTCTTCTGAAAGCCCATTTGGTTAGTTTGCGCATTTGCATTGCTCATTTCTAACCCTCTTAACATAAGCTTTTTTTTTAAGCATATTATAGATGTTATACATTTCGCAATCCTTATGGCCCCTGCTGCTGTCCCAGGGTGCATCAGGATAAAGACTGGATCATATGTAGAATCTGCATATCTAATCAAGAAATCCTTAAGGATTTTAGTTTGGTAATAATTTAATAAAGGGCACTGTGTTATAACATGTGACAGTGTCTCTATAAAGCCTTTGTTACATAAACGTTTTAACTCTTTTGGGTTTCCTTGAGTCCATAGACTATTGAAATAAGTAAATTGTGAGGTGATAAACCCAAATCTTGCCCAGGTGATTGCTTTGTGGAAATTAGGAGCTAATGAAAATTGCAAATAGTCTTCCAGATTTGAATTAATTTTATACTGACTAAACCAGAGAGCTTGTCTTTGGTTATGAACTTGAGTCATCTGAATGTCTATTGCCTGTGCATATATTTTCTTTTTTAATCTATCTTTATAAGAATCATGAATCATTATATTTGCTTGCTGGCCTAGCCATAAGTGCATAGAGGAAGTATTTTGCAAAATTTGAAAAAGTGCCGTAACCATGGTGAAGAGAAATCCTCTTTATACCATGCTTCTTTTCCTTTTAAGCATGCTAAAGGTAAATCATTTTTTGAGTTATTTATTACTCTAAGCCAATATGATGTTAGTCTTGGGTTGACTAGAGATGCCAAAGGAAGTCTACCTAATTCTGCTCTTACAACAACACCAGCCATTGAAGAATGCACTTGTAGAAAGGCTTTATAATGGTACAATAAGGGTGATTCTAGTTGAGAATAATGTTTCACCCCCGCCCCCAAAATTTCTGCACCATATAAAAGAAGTCGAGTAACTTTTGCTTCCCCTGCTTTAATAGCTGGAATTACAGAAGAGCCTCCATATTTAAAGTTAAATCTTTGCAATGCTTTAGCAACATGTTTTGCTTTAGTTATTTGTTCCTTTATATGTGAGTTCCAGGAGCCTTTTGCATGGAGCATAATGGCAAGATATTTATATGATGTCACCACTTCAATACATTTATCTTTATAGTAAATCCTTGGTTTCAATGACTGATTCCAAAACACCATTACTTTGGTTTTGTCTAAGTTTATCCTCAGCTCCAAATTATTGCATTTGTTTATCACCTGATCAAATTTAGTTTGTAATCCTTTGGAAGACAGAGACAGCAATATCAGGTCATCTGCATACACTAGGGTATGTACGTTTTTATTTATTTTATTTTTTTTTGGGGGGGGAATCCAAATGACTAGTCCTGTCAAAGCCTAATAAAGAATCAATATAAAAGTTGAACAGTAATGGCACCAATAGGCAACCCTGCTTAACCCCTTTACATGTCGGAAAACAATCTGAAATGTTACCCTGTTGATCGATCCTCACTGCAGTGAGTGTATTAGAATAAAGAAAAAAAATAGGAACTAGCAAACTAAGTGGAAGACCTCAGCTCTCAAGGGTTTCCCGGAGAATCTTCCTGTCTACTGAGTCAAAGGCAGAGGAGAAATCAATAAATAATACATAAAGTTTCATTTTCCTGTAAAAGGTGTACTTCTCCAAGAGGTGGGATAATACAAACACATTATCTATTGTAGAAAATCCCTAGTGAAACCCTGCTTGGAATTTAGAGAGGGGGCTAACAGTATCTACCCATTGTTGTAGTTTAATTAGAAGGATACTGGTAACAATGTTACCAGCAATATCCAAAAGGCTTATAGGATGGTAATTACTGGGGGAATAAAACAAACCTTTTTTATGGATAGGGACTATTATGTTTTTTTTTTAACCATGGACTGGGGATAAACCTTTCTTTTAAACAAGTATTAAAAAGATTCACTAGAAAGGGAATCCAAAAAAATGTGATTCTCTTTGTAAACCTCTCCTGGAACTTTATCCAGGTCTGGAGCTTTATTATTTGCAAGTTTTGAAATGGCCAAGGCAACATCAACAATTGTAAAGATGAAATGCTTAGATGCATCAGACTGAACCCAATTCAGCAAGTTCCCATCCCTAGTAATGTTAGTATCACTATTAAACAAATTTGAAAAATAACTAACCCAAGTTTCCTTAGGAATATATACAGTTAGTGTAGTTTGATATGTTTTGTCACCCCTTGCAACCATGCTCCAAAATGCTTTTGAATCATTTGTTGTTATAATTTGGTGCATAACAGCCCATTGTTTTTGAGTGAACTCAGATTTTTTTTAACTTTAGTGATTTCTTGTATGCTTTCCGAGCTTGATTTAGATTTACATTGCGAAGTCCTAAGGAATTTTTAATATTCTCCCTAATTAGCTTCCCCAGTTTCTGTTTTTCTTTAAGACACTGATGATCAAACCAGGTTAGAGGGAGAGTTATTTGATCCTTGTGTACATAAATTACAGTAGTGATTCTGGAAAGCAGCTCCTCAAACTTTTTAATAATACACTGGGTAAAATTTTTAGTTTGCATGGTATTGATTAATGAAGATGACTGAAAGGAATAAATCATTTCTTCTGCTTTCCTAATATTCCTGTTTATTTATTTAGTTAAACATCAGTTTAGAAACCTTTGAGCCAGAGGCTCATTTACAAAGGTACCTCGTCCTGTTATTTAAGCTAAGTTTAGATTTCCCTGCAGGAACTATTGGGGCCAAATGACATTCACTAGATGCTAGTGTTTTTTTATCCTTTATAGTAGCTACACTGATCATCAGTACAGCGTGATTGCTTTCAGGTCTACTAATTATTTTAAAATTCTGAAAGTATTCATAACTTTCTGGAATAATTAATATATAGTCAATCACACTGTTTCCTTTTGGAAAATAATATGTAAATGCACCCCCAGGATCCACCATTCCTCTTCCATTCAAGATCAGTAAATTGTTACTATTAATAACATCTTTTAACATGCGTCCTGCCTTATTAGTACAAGTGTCTGCAGAGTTCCTTAACTTTAAGTCTCCCAGATATATCAGGGATCGTAACAGTGGTAGATTATGAAAAGTGGCAATGCGAGCACTAAAATCGCCCCCAACCAATATAGTATGAACATGATGTTTTGCATAAAGTAAATCTATGTCCAACATTAACCCAGACCAAAGATCAATCTGGGAGGTAGACGTGGAGCCCGGGAGAACATACATGTTTGCAATCAAAAAGGTGAGTAAATCCCATTTGATAACATTTTACATTAATACATTTTTGTACACAGCTTGGTCAATCACTTGAATGCCATTTCTGATTTTAACAAAGGTAGTTAAACCCCCCTTAGGTCTGCCATAATGTTTTTCCCTTATTGCAGGCAAACTAAAACCTTCATAGCCATTAAAATATAGTTCAGTAGTTGCCTACATTTCCTGAAATAACATCAATTCAAATTGCAAAATAAATTCCTTCCAAAGAGGGTCTGCTAATTTTGTCCCCAAACCCGCAATGTTCCAAGACAAAAAATTGGCAGACCCTGTTGTTGATGCATTATTGTGCAGAGAAATTTCTTCCATATTATAAGAAATTGAGAGGGGGATTTGAGGGAGAGTCAGTCACAGGCCATCACTCCTTTCCAAATGCATTTCACTTGATATGTCAAGACACTGAGGACCAATTAGATATACATGAACTCTATCTAATTTATGTGCATTTCACAATATATTTCTATATAGTGCTGGTGATTTAATTTCAATATTTATTTGAGTATCAGGAGCATCTAAATGTGCTCTCCTAACTGACTCAATTTTGGTTAGAGAGATTTATATATCTAAACAAGTAACAGGGAGGGATCTAATAAAGGATGTCAGACTATGACTGTTTTCTCCCTCAAATCTTTCCTCTCCAAACATAGAGAGGGATCTTGCATAACTTGTCTTTTCAAAGTTCCAGTTAAGAAGGGTTAAAGTTGAACTTATAATTTCTGATGAGAATGGTGATGGTTTGCTATTCCCATACACGTACTTCCAAACAGTTGTCCAGTTAACTTGGGGAGGATATTAGTATATCCAGTCTGTTAAAAAGACATTGTTTTGCCCAAATTTTCTTCGCTGTTTCCATATTGGATAGTAATACATAAACTGGAGTATTAGGAGCTGCTTTGTCTCTATAGACAAACATAATGTTCTCTACTGCCTCTGGAAGCTCTGACTTAGCTCTGAACAGGTGGGACATTAAAGTAAATAATATTTTTCAATTTAAATACCACCTCATTCCCAGTATTAATGATCTGATTAATATGAGGCAGTAAATTTATAGGAAGTTCCATTTTTAAATCATGAAAGGAATCTGAATGAGTATCCTGTCTTAATGTTGGAACCTCTTGTGTATTGTCTGTCACTTGACTACTAAGATTACATAATTGTTTTTGTTCCAAAGCTGGGGCAATGACAGAAGGTTGTCCAATGTCTGTCCCTGTCAATTTACCCCACCATAATCTTGTCATGTGATTTTACTTAATTCTTAACAGAGATGTTCAAAGCAGTTTTTTTCCTTTTGTTATTTTTAGATTTTTTTCTTTTTAGTTTTTATATTTTATATCTCCTTAACACCCTTTTTGCCTCCTTTTTCTTGAGGAGACTTTGGGATGTGAATTAAAGAGAAAGAATGTCTCCGGGCTTTCTCATTTGATTTCTTTTTTTCTAAACTGTCAAGTTTATCAGACAGTTCTGAAAACGTATTAATTAAAAAATTGGACAACCTTTCTACATGGTGTTTTAGTTCACTGTAGGCCTCAAGCAAAACAATATTGGCCATTATGGGATGTGCCAGTGCTTTAATGGTATATCTGGAAATCATATCCAGACATTGCATGAGAAATTCAGGATCTAATTTAATATGTTCAACTTCCTATCTAATCTGGTAAATACCTTTTCTGGAGATCCTGTCCCTACTGATAGGTCTGGTGATTGATCTAGTTATTTACCTATGCTATTATTAGATTCTGAAGGACTAAAGAAGTCTAAATGAGTTGGATACAAGGAAATTTCTGTCTCTTTAAGTGAATTAGTTGTTTGTGGGTTAGGTGTTTGATCGCACAAGTGGTGTGAGAAGGTCTGTCTATTCTGTAAAGGACCAGTCTGGGGAACTTTCAAATTCTGGGAGAAAAAAATCAGTTATTTTTCCCTGATGGAGTAGCTTAATTGTGGGGGATATAGAATTTATGATGTTCCCCTCAC
Source organism: Neoceratodus forsteri (assembly GCA_016271365.2). Taxonomy (NCBI): domain Eukaryota; kingdom Metazoa; phylum Chordata; order Ceratodontiformes; family Ceratodontidae; genus Neoceratodus; species Neoceratodus forsteri. Next base: position 909,030,659 of record CM057452.1, read on the forward strand.
TGGTATAGCTAACTCCACTGATAGATGTGTTTATTGAATTTATGTTTTCATCACAAACAATACTATTAACATCATTGACATCTTTACTCAATTGCTCATTCATTACTTCTTGTTCTACATTATCCAAGGTTAATGGTCTTAAACTAAAACCCTAATTTTCTCTTGGGCAGTTCATAAGATGATTGGTTTCTAAATTGTGAGGAGGGGATCTAATCTAAAGTCATGGACCACATCCTCTTTAATGTAGTATGTCGAAATAGACAATGGAGTTACTCCCAGTTCCTCTTTTGGGGTAGAAGCAGTTATAAATAGGTCTTGAGTATACACACAACAGTTTTTCCTTTTCCTTTGATTACCATTTTAAGTTTTGAACCCCCTTTTCCTTCGCAGAAATTTCTTTATCCACCACCTTGTCACTTTGAGTATATATAGTAAATCAATCAAGCTAATTTAGGAACAATGTAACCAATATCCACTAATGTAAGATTTAAAGCTTAAAGCAATTTCGGTTACCAATCCAGGACAAATTAACCATAAACAATTATCAGCATAATGAGCAAATTGTTTTTTTCTTGTTGGTAGATAATCTGTAGAAATGCACTGTGTTACAAACAATATTATAATCATAAAATAAGAGCCCCTTTTGTATATCAGTCACAGCAGGCTCAGTGAATCGCAACACATCAGTTGAAGCTTTCAAGCTCCGTGAAAGAAGAAATTACAAGGGAAAGTTCATGCCAACCAAAATGGGTGACTATTTCTCTAATTGATGTTTCTTAATTGCAAGTGCATAGGAGTCTTCTGTATGGTCAAACAGTTCGAGTTGTTAAATTTGGTTAATGCTGCCAGCTTCAAACCCAATGATCATTAAGCCCATTGATCTGGTCTTGTAACAATAATCCAGTATGAATCCAATGCATATAAAGTGCTCAGTAAAATACGTTAAGTACAAAGTTAAAATTTAGTGCTCCTAGGGACAGTCAGTTCAGACAATTCAGACAGTTCAGACAGTTCAAGCAGTTCAAGCAATTCAAGCAATGAAGTAGCTGTAGAAAGTTCCAATAGAGGGTCACAAAGTTATCAGACAGACAAAATTCCTTCCCAAGCATGCAATGGAAGGGCCCACTACTTGTAACCCAGCTCAGTCTGGAAAATCCCTGGCCTCTCTTGGCTTTCTCTGTGTCCTCTGCAAATGCCACTAAAAAGCACATCAGAAGAGCAGTCTGAGCATTATATTTAACGTAACAGAAAGGACATATGCACCCTAAGTGACTCCTTTAGTTGACAATCTAACTTTATCATGGATAAGCAAATAAGCAAATGACACAATTAATATGGTAATAATCTAGCTTACTTACTGGTGGCAATTGAAATAACTGAAATAGAGAAATCTGCAGTGAGATAGGAGGTAGCAAAAAATCATTATACGGGCATTACGCCACCGAGAACTGATACATGCCAGAGAAACTCAACGGCTAAAGCTAAAAAATAAAGTGGGTAGCCACTAGTGCTGCTCATGAACTCATGCACGCTCTGCTCAGAGGCAGACTGCAAATGATCTGTCTCCGATCAGGCGCATGCGCCCTTTATAGTGCTATCACGTAGTCATGTTGTTTGTGGTGTGAAAATTAATCTGCATCTAATAAATTTAAATTTAACTCAAAAATAAATAAAAAATTTAAAAAAAGCAAAAAAAAGGTTAAAAATTAGAAACAGAAGCAGCATTAATCTCTAATTGTCATCGGGCGAAAGCATTGATCAGTGCTAGCAACGGTGACTAACTTGCACAAAACCCTTTTAAAAACTTTGAGAACATTCTAAAAATATTACTAATACACCCCTCTTAATTATAACTGCACAATGAGTTGTACAAAATCTGTGCAGAAAATTTATAACAAAAAATTAACAGGTAATAGGGAGGTGTGGGTTGGGAAAAAAAGATGGCTGTTTGGCTACTTTCTTGCAACACAAATTTTTCCCCAAAGAAGTACAGCAGGTATATCGGTACCCTGTTGCCCTCATGTTGAGCCACCTTCTCTCCTTCTTTCTCTTCTCCCATTTTTTCCCCTCCAAAGCACCAGAACACTGCAATAATATTTGTGCAAGTGAGTTCCACCAAAACAGAGCATGCACTGTAAGAGGTAAGAGGAAGTCTAAATACAAGTCTTTAACTCTTGAAATGTTGTGCTGTCCATGTTCATCTGCACTAACCCCCTGTGGGGCTGTTGAAATTCAGTCTGCAGGAGAGGCTATTCCACTGCAAAACTCCCAAGGCCTGGAGGCTGAAAGACAAACAAACAAACAAGGAACGCTGACAGGTGGCCACACAAGTCGGTCTGGAAAAATTTAGCTCACTTCATTTAGATGAGACAAATATGGCATACCTTTTCAAAATGAGAAAAATACCTTGAGCAAATCCTGCTACAGCAGGTACTCCACAGCAGCTCAGTGTGAGACAGCCATCATGTCTCTCGAATAGGACCAATTACATGCAACACACCCTCTAGTTGCCCCAGTGTTGAAACTCTTCTCCACATGCTTTCCAGTATCACCCCAGCCCTCCTTACTACCTTCTCACATTGCTTGCCTACCTTTAGGTCATCTTATATGACTACCTCCAGGCCCCTTTCCATTTTGTTGTTGTTAATACTCCCACCCCCATCCCCATTGTGTACTCTTCCCTTGGGTTTTGTTTCCAGATGCATTACTTTGCATTTCTTTGCACTGAATCTAAGCCACCATACTTTTGACCATTCCTCCAACCTTGCCAAGTCCCTCCTCATCCAACTTGTATTTTCATTTTGATTTGCAGTTTTTGTTGTTCAACCATGATTGTCCACAACTGCTCCCATGGAAGCTGTCTTCTGAAGCAAGAAAGTTTGCCATGCTGGTCTACCCCATGAAACTTAAGTTGACATCCACTGTAGAAATTTTTGTCAGTGAGTAGATATGGCTGCCAAGTTAGTTTTAAAACTTTTGATAGTGCAGTGATACAGGGCACTGGGTAAACAAATAAACGGGTTATGGAATTATTACCTGTTTTGTTGCACTGGAATATCAACGCTGGGACCAGGGTCCTCTTCTGCCAATCACATTTCTGGAATTTTCAACTCGTTTCATAATATGGAAGTAAAACAGTGAGGGGTAACATTTTTAAATCTTTAAGCCCTATAAAGATGGAGATAACCTATTTTCTGTGCATTTTTTTGTATAGTGAAAAACAAGGCCACTGAAAGTCCAGTTTCATGAAGCCCCTCCAGTGTTCTATAGCTGCCACCCCTCATTAGCACAGGTTCCTGGGCAATTCAAGCACAAACAGAGAAAAAGCACTAGTTGTGTCTTAATCAGGAAAAGTGCAAACAATGAACCACAGACCTTAAAGTGTTTTATTCTAAAATGCTTGGTAAAAAGCAAAAGTATCCAAAATGCTAAAGTGCTCAAGTGATGAAAAGTGATGAACAGTATAGTAGATACCACTAGTCAATTGTTAGCTGAAAAGAGGATGCTAGTTGATTGTTTCCTGTTTTCTGTCTCTTATAAGTGTGCCTGTAGTCCCTTATATGAGAACTAGCATGATGAGTGATTGGCATAAGAATGAATGAGAAAGAGCCCTCCTAGTCTTTTGCCAGAAAGGTTACCTTGTTTTTGGCCCAGGCCAATCAAGTCTAGGCCTGACTAGCCTGGAGGGGGAGGTACCATCAGCCACCTGAGCCATTCAGGTATATCCCACACCTGGATAGCTAGCATCTATGCAGGCAATGATGGGAGGGATTCAGACCACCCATTTAAGGCTTGCCCAGGGGTGTGGTCAGCCTCTTTGACCTGGCTGCACCATCATGATCACACTGGTTATTCAGCTGACACTGGTGAGATAAGGTGCTTTCATTCTCTCCTTCTTCATATTGTTACACTCTTCCTGTTGGCCTGATTTGATTGTCTGCACTCCTGCCAATCCTTTCTGTTCACCAGGGAGCTTTGCAGCCAGCTCCTCTTACTGCTTTGTGCCCCTCTTTTTGTTTTATTGTTTTTTTTGTGGTTGAGAATCATACAAAGACAATACTGGGGGTGGGGGATTGCTCACAAACCAGCAGTGGTTGAACAAGTCAAGGGGAATTTGGATGAGGAGGTGTCCGGATTTTCTTTGTATCGGGGTATACAGGAACATCATTAGTGTATAATGTGGGGATGAAGGGAGCTATACCACAAGGATGGTACACAGTTATCAGATAGTGGCCATGATATTTTCAATATGGATCTGCAGGATGTCTGTGAGACACTTTTGGAAGGAGTCCCTGTGATACTGTTGGTAGATGTGTAACAAGTTACACTTCTTGTTGTGGGTAAATTTATGTCCTGACAGGATGTTCACTGCTGGTGAGGATGGTCTGGCTAGTGTGTTAACCTTGGTGGATAGGCATTAGGTAAAGGGCCATCCCAAAGTGTGGAAATCGGGCAGAACATGCAGGACATTTGGGACAAAAATTGGTCAGGTGCTGCCCTGGGTGGGCATACCTGTCCACAAAGGGGGGGGGTCCCATATGAAACTCCAAATTTGGTGTGGCAACTGTCATGGAAAAAGGTGTGGTTCTGGGCAGGTTTGCAAAACTTCATGGCTGTAATTTCCTGGAATCAGCTAGAACATTCCCCACAAGAATGAAACTGCCAGCAATACATTAAATTACCTGCTTCCTCAGGGGCTTGGATTGACTATATATGTACATACTTGAAAATAAAATTAAAACCTTATATTCATGTTTTTTGGTAATAAAACAAAGCTTCAGATTTTTTAATATCTGGCAAGAAAAGTGTTTTGTGTGTTATCCAAAGGATTTGGGCTGTGGATCTGGTGGTGCAATGAACAATACTAATCTCTCACAATGAGTGTTGCTTTGCTTACAACCACAACCCCAACTGGGTGGCCAGGCCAGGCTCGCTTGGGGGTTGAGGGTGCTGTTGGACACTGGGCCAATCCAATAATTCCTACTGCTGAACAGCTTGCAAGGGTGAACAACAGTTGAAGGGGTTTAAAACCTCATTTAAGCATTGGCCAGATGTGTGGTCAAGGATATGAACTGATGCAAACAGAGGAGAGAAAGAAGTGCCTTCATTTCGACACGATTCAGATCCAGCTGAGGTGCTTAATTCTTTCTCTCCTCTGTCTGCATGTGTTCCATAAATATGCGCATCACATTCTTGTGATTGAAAAAGATGGGAACTGTCATTAATACATGAATTGGCATGCTGCCACAAGGGTCTTAGTTTAATGGAATATGTACATTGGAAAATAAATTAAAAGCACTGCATTCCTGTTTTTTTGTAAGTAAGTAAAGATCTGGCATTTTTATATCCCACAAGAAAAGTATTTGTGTGTTACTTCAGGGATTTCGGTCTAGGAATTAGATGGGGTAATGAGTATATAATGTATGGTAGAACGCTGTTACATCTAAAAATCTATACAAGCTCAAAAGTTGTTATGCTGCAGTCGCTTGTTGTTATGCTGCACCACGAACGTAGCTACTGCAGCATAACAGAATAGAATCTTGTCAGAAATGTTCACGCCGCAAGCTGCTCATACTTCAAATTTAAACAGTAAAGCGAGTGTTTTTAAAAGCAGTTACCACAGCCCTCTACATCTGCATCCACCAGCTGCAGTGAAGCACAGTCCCAGAAGAGCGTGAAAATCAGTACCGCCAACCCACTCTCCGACCTGTCCAACTTTAAGCTGTTCGGCAACAACTGTATTTTTCAACAAGGAGCTGTAAATGTCAAAATAATAAATTACCTCACAGGCAGGCATCAGACAAATTGTAATGAGGACACCGACTAAATCTAACATAAGTATATGAACTCCCGTGACCCCTGCCCTAACAAAATCACTTCCTTTGAACTTTGACTCCAACTGTCCCTCTCATTTGTCTCCTAGCAGGTGACGTCTTCAGCTCCAGAGGTCATGGCAGCACGTCGGATCATTCGCACTGAAATAGACTAATTAAAACATAAAATGTCTAAGTAAAAGGAAAAACAGTAAAAATACTCTAATGTTTTTTTTTTTTTTCAATTGTCACTCACGATGTCGATCCTTGCTGTGCACACCAAACGTAAGTAAAAATTTTGTTAACAAACTGTACCTGCTGATTGTTTGTCTCTAATGGCTAAGGGTAACTGCACATGTAATTTTGAGATCTCAAACTTGAAATACATTAGATAGGTGACCATACACTATAAAAGACAATGTATGGTCCTCTATCCATAACAAGTTTGAAAACTCTTCTTGAGGTCATCATGGCGACTAAACCTCTCGAGCTTTGCTCTCGAGGTTCTAAACGTCACCATGACGACCTCTTGAAGAGTTTATAAACTTGTTATGGGTAGAGGACCATACATTATCCTCTATGTAATGAAAGTTATTTCAGTAGGCCAGTCAGGAATTTAGCAACCATGTTTCCAGCAATACCTCATCAATACCTGATACGGAGGATTTTTTTTTTTGCAAAGCATGGAAAAAACAGCAGTGCAATTAATAAATATGTTTCTAAAACAAAAAGAAAATGGAATATTTGACTAAGTGAGCAAAAGTACATGTGAAAAAACTACAGTAGAAACAGAAAAGTAAAGCTAAATAAAAATTGAATCCCAAATCTGAACCGACTACTGATGATTCTGCTGATTTTCTGAATAATCGTTGTGCTATAAAAAACTGCATTTGAAAGATGTCAGACTGAGGACAAAGGGCAATGGGCATAAACAGCACAATTTTCCCCTGAAAAGCACATATAAAAAAATGTAATATAACTATGGACATGAAACTGAAAGAAATACTGGAAGAAAAACAAATGGAAGCAGTGTTTGCATATGATTTATGAAAATTAGGGTACTGTGTTAGCATTTAAGTTGTTGAAAATCAATATTTCTTCACTGCTTTCCTGTTCTACAGATATTTACTGCTATTACTGCAGAATACCAGTAGCTGTTAATTCCAAACAGAAAATACAAATGACTTGCAAAGTAGTCACAAAGTTTAGTATATTCTAAGACATAGCACAGATGGCAAACTGGTTCATAGAAAAGCAAAGGAAAGTCAAAGCAATTCACAGCATGATCATTGCAGAAGCACTAACTTAGCAGAGTCATTGCTCATAGCTCTCAGCTACCGTCTGAGTTCCTCCCAATTTAAAACAGGCTCCCATCACAATATAGTTGCACAGCTATGGCAGGGTTTCCCCCAAGTATTTATGCATTGGGTTCCCCTATCCTTTTTATTTTGAGCCCTATCCTTTTGCATCATTCACCTGCTTCACGCCATCTTTAAAGCAGAGCTCTGGCCTGTAATATTATTACAATTACAGCATTTGAAGAACCCCACAGAGGATAACAGGAAATTAGAGTTGGCCTAGGCCTACCAAGAAACATGCAGAAAGAAAAAGAAAAGGTCTTAGAAAAGAAATAGGGAGGAAAATCAAAGATCAGAGATGTGGATGTACAAATCACATCTGTGTTGCTCAACAAGTGCATCTATCCTTTCAAGTGTTTCTTGGGGAGATGCTGAATTGTACTGAAATCTAAGGGAATGATGATTTAAGCAAAATGTATTTATATGACATACTATAATGAAAAACTGACAAGCATGGTTTCACCCATTGTAAGTTTGGATTGATATTTGTGGAGTCCTGATTCTGTTCCATTAATGACATCTGTTTTCATCCGAAAAGTCCAACACCTAAGCTGGCAAATTTTGAGGAATAGGCTACAAGCATTAAAAAAATGAGCTATTGTCAGGTATTTAGGAGGAGATAAGAGAGAACGGGAGGGACCTAGGTTCAGCTCAGCATTACTTACTTACACAACAGGCCATGAATAAGTTTCAGTGAGCAGGACTGTTTGTGAGAGGAAAGGGCATCAGACTGAGTCTGAGGTAGGATGCTTGAACAAGGGGAGTGTGTAAAAGGTAAAATAAAATAGTTTTGCCTAATGCACAGTTGTTCTTTGAGTATGTCTTATGTACACATGTTTTTTCCCCTGGCACTTCTCACTCTCAGTGTCATTCTCGGTTGGACTCCCAGTGGAGAAGGTTGTAGAAGAGTTTGGAGAGAATGTCTCTCTCTCTCACAAATGGAGTATGTTGAAGCCAAGACATTTTACAATGCAGTGGTAGGACTGGCAATGAATTTTCAGAATGCTGAGGGTTTACTAGCATGAGATGCATCAAAACCAGAAATGGAAAAAAACCCTAATTTCAGCATCAGAAAAGGTGCAGCCCAAGGGAAGGAAGGAAAAAATCACAGGCTATCTGGTGGGATTGCCATGCAGCAAAGAATAATTCCTGGACACACTGGTGAGTCAACGAACTCTGAGACTACTAATTAGGAGGTTTCCTGTAAGGGCAAGTGGACAAGCGACCCAGGAAAATGAAGAGGCTGCACGTTCAGTGATGGCCCTCTCAGAAATAAGTTTAGATATAAGAAATAAGACTACTGTTCTAGACTCAATGGAGAATGCAAGGTTCCCTGACAGTGGAATGGCAGCCAGTGGGAGTTGTCAGGAGGATATGCTAATAGAGAAAGCACCTAATGGAAGTTCTAAGTCAGTCTGTTCTACCGAGAATATTGTGTTTCAGACAGACTTTAGTAGTCAAGACAGAGTGACTATGTTTTCTTTTATTGGAAAATCAATGGCAGAATGTGTTAAAAAAAGACAGCCCCCTCTTCTAAATCCTGGGGAGACTCTGAAATGGATCCAGGAGAACCCTGGTCAGTGGAAAAATCTCTAGCAGCTGCAGGTTGGGTGCGGTCACCCACAACACAGAACTGGACTTCAGGTTTTTCACCTATTTCCATACCGGGTGTTAAAATGAGAGAATAATCAGCTGAAGGAAAATCAACAGAGGAACAAAGTTTAGAGCTTCCAAAACAATTGGAATTAACACAAAATCTGATTCTTCTTTTGAATGAAGTGCATGCCTCTAAGACTAATAAGGAACCTGTTGGGCCTGAAGAAACAAGTGAAAAGACTCTAGAATGCCAGTCAGAGGAGGAGAACTTGGGGGGGGGGATGGTAGGCCTGGAAAGAATGAAGGAGAGCAGTCATCCAGGACATATGCCTCATTCTTTTAAAAAAAGGTTTTCCCTGCTAAACGGCATAACACCATAAGATTATTATACAAAGGGGGCTTAGAAATATTCCCCGATAGAGTATATGCAGGTAGGGACATGTTTAAAAATAGTTTGAATTTCAATGCTGCTGAATTATACGCTCTGATTGATGTATCGGTAGAAAATTCTTTCCATATTAGTTTTAAAGCAAAGAGTGGTTTGGAACAATATTGGGTGAGATACAACAAGGTAAAAAACATGCCCAAATGGTTCCACTTTGAGGTTATCCCCTGACAAAACCTGCCCAAAAAACCATAACAGTCTTATTTCGAAATGAAGAGGTTAATGTTACTGACCTAGTATTTTGGCTAGACAGAGAAGCACAGTTCTAGAACACCCAGAGGCAATTTTTGACAGTGAAAATATCTGGACAGGGGGTTGGAGGGTAAGGGTAATCTTGAAAATGCTTAATTGTGAGTTACAACATTTGCCAAACTCCTTTTACTTGGGGGGTGACAGGGGAGTGTTATTTTACTGGGGCAACCAAAAACCTGCTACAAATGTGGAGCCCTGGGACATATTAGCAGTGCATGTGACAAAATAAAACGCTCTTTATGTGGGTTAATGGGGCATACTTTTTCACAATGTACAAATGAAGCCACTTGCAATCGATGTGGTGAAAAGGTGCATTTATATGGAGACTGTACAAGAGCTGCACACACAAAATCAGATACTGGGATAGCAAGGAACAATGGTTATTAGTTGCTATTGCACAAAGAGAATAAACTAGGAGGTTTCCTGTAAGGGCAAGTGGACAAGCGACCCAGGAAAATGAAGAGGCTGCACGTCCAGTGATGGCCCTCTCAGAAATAAGTTTGGATGAAAATGTACCAAATGCTCCCGCTGAGGTTGTAGAACAGCAGGGTCAGGCTGGCCAGGTGGAGTTTAATACAAAAGATAAGGAGGTCACAACGAAAGCAGCTATGCCCCCCCACCTCCTGTGTCTGAGTTTGATCTAGAAAAAAGGGTGACAAGGAGAAGTTGGAGGTAACCGGCCTCCAAAGTCTACAAAATCTCAGAAACAAAAACATCTAACAGATTGCAGCTTTTATTCACAAGTGGGACCCGGCGGGGAATAAGTCTGAACTTTCCTCAGGGGACCTAAGTCATGCAGAGGGGTGATCAGATTCAGATAGGAGTGAGGTGGGAGAAGAGAAAGTGAAGGGGTCACAAGGGAGCAAGAAAAAAGCAAAGTTGAGTAAAAGCAAAAAGAATAAACCTCCCTGAGCACATGATTCATAATGCAGCAACAGCTCAGAATCTTAACTGTGAGCGTGAATAGTATAAAGAATAAAATAAAAAGAGGGGTGTTTTGTCACATTTATTCTCTAACAATGTAGATATAATACTTATTCGGGATATAAGACTTCATACAAACCAACAAGAGGCTAATGCAAGTAGAGAATGGTACAAGGGTATCTCATACTGGTCTCTGGGCCTAGGGCCCTGTACTGGGGTAAGAATTTTATTTTTGCTTCCCATTCAAGTAAAAAAAAAAATCATTGACCTAGTACCTGGAAGAGTGTTAATTCTAGATTTAAAAATACAGGACACATATTTTAGAATCATTAATACATATGCTACCCAATCTAAAGCTGAAAGGGTAGAGGTCTTCATGCAAATTCATCCATATTTATTTACATCCCAAAATATAATATGGGGGAGATTTTAATTGTGGTCTCACAAAACAAGATAGAGGAGGGGCAGCTACCACCAAAATCTTTAACGGTATGGCATTTTTTAATAATTTGATTAAATTAGCTAATTTGGTAGATGCTTTTAAAGAAAAAATTTTAAGAAGAGATCCAACCTTTCAGAAGGGTAATTTGGCAACGATGATCGATTTTATTTTTTTGAATAAAAATATACCCATACAAGCAGATAAGGTGAAGGGGGTTGAATATACAGACCACAAGGAATTATATATTTCAACAGGGCCACCAGAAGAAAATCAGGGCCCGGGGTTATGGAAGTTTAATATGTCCGTACTACAAACTGATCATATTAGGGCTCAAATCCTGTATTTAATTAAGGGGGGGAAGACACTGTTTGACATTTATGATAATGCTTTACTTTGGTGGGAAAGTCTAAAAACAGAATTGCAAGTACTGCTACATATGTTAAGCAAGCAAAATAATGATAAGGACAAGATGAAATATTAACAATACAGGAAGCAGTTACAAAACCTTATGAGTCTTGCTCAAACAGTCAGACATAATTTTACTGATCAGATTACTGCAATCCTGCAAAAAATGAGGGAATTTCATATCAAGCAGGCAACTTCCTTAGAATTACAACAGAAATATGGTACTCAAGAGGCATCTGAAATCATTTGCTCCACTTAAGTTGTCAGGAGAGAATTAAAAATAAGCAAATTACAGGACTATTTGATAAAAATAACACAGTTCAAACAACACAAAAAAATATCTTAGACACTGTGTCAGAGTATATGACTACACAGTGTCAGGCCTACCAGGGATCTATGGAGGAATCTGCTCTATTATTTCAACTACTTAATATTCCAATGTGTCCAGATGAGTATTTAAAAGACTTGACAAAGAAAATCTCTCCACAGGAAGTTTTAAATGTTGTAAAGGGAATGCACAAGGAGAAAGAGCCTGATAAAGATGGAATTCTAGTGGAAATATACCAGTTTATAATCCCAGCTATTTCTGTGGAAATGGTAGAGGTTTTTAATTATATGCTCAATAGTGAACATCTATCACTGGATATGTCTACCAGTGTAATAATTTTGTTATATAAAAAGGGGGATAAGAGATGTTTAGATAACTAAAGACAGATTGGTTTATTAAATGTGGAATTTAAAATTCGAATGAAAATTTTAAATATCCGATTAGTGGAAAGTGCTAAATATGTTATTTCAGAGGTACAGTTCTGTTCTGTTCCTGAGAGAACAATAACGGACCAATTGATACGTATTGGAGAGGTAATGGAGGCAGGAACCTACTCTGAGTTAGCAGGCTTTATTTTTACACTGGACCAGAAGAAAGCGTTTCACTCGGTCCAACATGAATTTCTGTGGCATATTTTAAGAAGGTATGGGATCCCAGAGATATTTATTGGATGGCTGAAAATTGCTTTTAAACAATGGTAGTTAGACGATTAGTGAATGGACATTTGGGACCAATGATACCAGTAAGGAGGGGGGTGAGGCAGGGGTGCCCCCTAAGTCCCTTACTGTATGTCTTTAGTATAGACCCTCTACTATGATTACTTAATGATATAAGTTTCTTTATGCCTATTTTAGGTGTAGATCAGAGGCTGCCTACTGCATTGGCATATGCAGACAATTTGTATCTTATTATGAAAGATAGTGCTTCAATAGAAAGGGCTATAGAAATCTGTAAAATATATGGGGAGGCATCGGGGGTAAGGCTTAACACTGCAAAAAGCAAGGGTAGGAAGTTAGGAAATGCAACAATAAATATAAATAGTATAGTAGGAATTAACTTGACTGAGGACCCTATAGAAATCTTAGGGATAAAATACGGGGACAGGAGACAGGACTTGACAAACTGAGATGGAAAGATTCAGCAGGGGAAAAGAATGGTGGAGCAATGGAATAGAACCACAATGAGCAAACTTAAAAGGGTCTATTTGATTAAAACCTATTTACTTCCCATATTTTTATATATATCAACAATTCTTTTCCCCGCCAAAAGACAGGGAGGCAAGAATTATGAATGTATTCTTTCAAGCTATCTGGGGAAGCCAGTTGAACCTCATAAAAAGGAATATTCTATACTTAAAAGTAGAAAAAGGGGAACTGAACTGTCTGAACATGATTAATCCCTTTTTGTTTTTGTTTATTCAGTTTGTATATGAACCTTCGACCTGTATGTCTTAATACAGTTAAAAGATGGAAGGGTTTGTTCCTGGAGAAAGTAAGGACATGGTATTCAGGTTGGGAGGCGGGGGTACAGAAATGTTTTAAAACTGTTTCTCATGCTCCGCAATGTTATAGGGAGACCTTTGTGCATCCGAGTCAATGGAAAATCACATATAGAGAAATAATAGAAAAAAACAAGAAACAAATGTATTCAAGGGTAATTGGACCTCACTTTATGGATCTTGTTACATTTTCTAAATGTCCAATAACTTATGTGGCAACTGCGTTAAAAGTAAATGCAAATATGAGAATTCCTGGGAAATATAGAGATGTTTTGTGACTATGTTGCCACGAAAGACTAAATGTTAAAGCAAATCAAAAACATAAGGCAGTGGCAGAGAGAATTTGTGCAAGACCTCACTGTATCTCACAAGAAGAGACAATGCACCATTTAAATTGTTACTTGTTCTTATATAAAAGGTTTGGGGGATTTTGTGGCAATACAATGGGGAATGGAGGTTTTGAAAGGCATCACATATGAAAATTTAATTTATGGGGTATATGGTAGAATGTGGGGGAAATGGGAATGTACAGCTCTTAATGTTATTTTTGCTGTAATTAAGTGGTACATATGGAATGCGAGATGCTTATATACATTAAAACAAAAACAGGTCTCCCATATTGAGTTATCAAATAATAATACTAAGGAGATAAAATAATATTTATTTTCCAAAAAAAAGTTGGCAAAATGAAGTATATGTTCACAGAATGTGGAGAAATCATTTGTGGGTAACCAATTCAGACGTACCAGTTACTTGAAATATTTCAAATATGTACATAAGTGGAATTTATTGTGGAAAAAACTGATTTTGGTGTTTATATTGTGTTATGGTTGTATTTTACTCATTCTTTCAATAAAACAAAATCCCCCTACTCTTTTCAATAAGTGCCTTGGGACATTTAATGTCCACCTGGACAACTACTAGAAAAGGCAGACGGGACCTCGGTTTAATGTCTCATCTGAAAGACAGCACCTCAGGAGTGCAGCACCCCCCCCCCCATGCTGCACTACAACATCAGTATTGGGATTTAACCCAAGTGCCTGGTGTGAGGATAGAACCCACAGCCTTGTGATCTTCCAGCCTCAGTGGCAGGTGTGCATCCTGCTGAGCCACTGACCTTTAGGTCATTTAATATGAATATCCTCAGGCCTTTTCCTGTTTGGTGGTCATCAGTACCACTCAACCTATTTTGTACTCTGCCCCCTGGGTTTCTGTGCCTAAGTGCATTATTTTGCACTGTTTTGCATTGTAACTCAGCTGCCATACCCTTCATCACTCCTCAAGTATTCTCAGTCTCTGCTCATCCTTTTCCTCCCCTACCCCCAGAGTGCCCTCCCTATTGCAGATTTTGGTGTCATCTGCAATGAGGCAGACTTTCCCTTCCAGCTCTTCTGCAATGTCACTTACAAATACATTAAAGAGGACCAGTCCCAGCACTGATCCCTGAGGCACCCATTGGTCATCCTCCTTGCCTCAGAGGAAACTCCATTTACCACCACCCTCTGTCGCCTATCCTCCAACCAATTTCTTATCCAGTTTACCCACCTTTGGACCCACTGCTAAGCTACCCAGCTGAACAGTATTGAAAGCCTTACTGAAATCTAAGTAGGCCATGTCCACTGCTCCATTGTGAGCTAAATCCTCTGTCACTCAGTCAAAGAAATCTATCAGATTTGTTTGACATGACCTCCCTCTGTGAAACCATGCTGCCTCAGGTCTTGTAACTCACTGGATTCAAGATATTACACAATCCCTTTCTTGAGCAGTGATTCCAGTAACTCTCCAACCACTGATGGCAGGCTGAATGGCCTATAATTACCAGCCTCCTAGCTGCTACAACTTTTGTGTAGTGGACTACATTCACTCTCCTCCAGTCCTCCAGAACCATTCATGTTTCCAGTGAGCTGTTAAATAGAACTGTCAGAGGTATAACCAGTGTTTCCCAGAGCTCCCTCAATACCTCTGGATGCACCCCATATGGCCCCATTGCTTTGTCCACTTTCAGATTAACGAGTCCCTTCAGGATGCTCACCTCCAAAAAAAGGACAGGTGATGTGTCCACCTCCCTCCCTCCAAAGCTTCTGTTATTTTTTTGTGATCCCCCTTCCTCTGTGAACACTGAACTAAAGTATTTGTTCAAGATGTTTGCCTTTTTCCAGTTCCTTTCTGCACAGTCCTCCCTCCCTTTTTAACCTTACAATCCCATCCCTGGTCTTCCTCTTTTCACTTACATACCTGAAAAATGTCTTGTCCCATTTTGCTACCTCCTAGGCTATTCATTCCTTCTTCAGTTTGCACCTTTGCACTCCTTATTGCTTTCCCTGCTTTACTGTTTCTACTGATACAGCTCCCTATCCTACTCCCTCTGAGTCTCCTTATGCCTTCTGAATGCTGCTCTTTTAGTCTTTACCTTTTCAGCTGCCTCTTGCAAGAACCATAGTGCTCTCTTTTTCCTCTTGCTTTTGCTTACTTGTGTAATGCAGAGGTTTGCTGCATTTGCTGCACTCCCTTGTAGCTTCGCCCACTGTTCTACCACCCCATCCAGGCCATCCTCCCCACCAGGTCATCTCTGAGGTATTCACCCATGTTTATGAAATCTGCCCTCCTTAAGTCCAGGACCCTCACCCTTATGTGGTTCAGTTCTGCAGCTGTCCTTATATTGAACCATACCGTATGGTGATCACTGGTCCCCAGGTGGCATCCCACCTTGATGTCTGCAGTACTGCCCTGCTAGTGAGTACTAGGTCCAGTATTACCACATCAGGAGTGGGTTCACTGACTAGCTGCATAAGGAACACCCCCTGCATAGAGTCCAGGATGTTTTGTTTGTATCTGAAGTTGCTGCTGGGAGGCTCCAATCTTCATCTGGCAGGTTGAAGTCCCCCACAGGCAGCATCTCCCCCTTTTCTGCCATCTTGCCGATGGCTTCCCCAGGTACCTTATCTGATTCCTCCCCCTGTGCTGGAGGTCTGTAGATTACCCCAGTGGGAGTAGTGGCTCCATTCACTGTCTCCAGGGTGACTCTCTGTACTTCTGCCTCCCCCCAGTATTCCCTGTATCTATGTCACCTTTAAGCTTTCCCTCACATAAAGCACCACACCTCCTCCTTTTCTTCCCACCCTGTCCTTCCTGAACAGAGTATAGCCTGGTATGGCCATGTCCCAGTCATGGTTTTCAGTGTATCATGAGCCGGTAATGGCCACAATATTCAGGCTGGCCTTTGCTATGATGGCCACTATGTCCAGAATCTTATTTCCTAGACTTCAAGCATTCACACACAATGGCTTCCAGATTTTGTTTCTACTCTCCTTGTTGCCCCCTCCTTCAGTTTTCATTTTTGCCCTGCCTCCTCCCCCCCCTTTGATGCTTTTGATCCTTTCCCCTTCATCTCTACCACCTTGCTTCCTTTATTAATTTGTACCCTGGTGATTCCTCTCCCCTCAAGTTCTGCTTACTCTCTACTTCAGTTTGTGGTGGGGGCAGTTTCTGCCTCACCAATTCCTTCCACCACTCACCTTGGCTAGTTTAAATGTTTAATGAAGTTTCATTAAAGCCATCCACTGAGGGCTGTGGTTCTTCCCCTGGATGGATGCAGGTCATCACTCCTGTATAGGCCTTTATCCTTTCAGATGGGTCCCCCAGTACCCAGTGTACCTGAACCCTTCCTCGCTGCATCATTCATTCAACCATGAGTTAAAGCTCCTAGTGTGGAGATCCCTCTTCCTTCCCCTGCCATAGATAGGCAGCATCTCAGGGAAAGCAACTGAGCAAGATACCTGTCTAAGACTCCTTCCCAGCTCCCTAAACTCCCCCTGTACCATCCCAGCCTCATCCCTAGAAAGGTCATTAATCACTAGGTTGACAATTATATCCAGCTCTCCCTCCTATCCTGCTGCCCTAGCAATCCTCAGGATCTGCTTCCCGTCCCTCCAAGCCATGGCACTGGTAGGCACCTAACCTGCCTTTGCCCCCTTTCCTATTCCCAAATCTATCCCCTCACAATCAAGTCCTCCACCAGAAGTTGCTTTCTCCTGTTCTGTGGTCTTCTAATACTTTTCTTGGGGTCTCCACTACAGAGACCCCCACGTCCTCCCTGCTCAGTACTGCAGGTTCTTCCTCCCAGCTGTGCCACCCCACCAGAGTGGGGTAGGAATTTCGTAGTAGTACCAGTTGAGGAATGTGCTTCTGTCCCACTACTCCCACCCTTTCAGAGCCCACCATGTTCCTCCTCCCTGGCATCCTCTGAGGTAACAGTGGCAGACTTGGTGGCCCCTGGATGGAAGAGGAGGTCCCCTGAATCCTAGACAACTCAGCATGGAGTCTAGAGACCACCTCCCTCAACCCAAAGAGGTGTGTGCAGATGGGGCAGCATAGCTATCTCCAGAAGGTCTCTCTGAAAACTGTCACCCTACAGTCACTGCACTGAACCACTCCCAGCATTCTAAACTGTAAGTCTCCCTGTGTTATCTGGAAATACTTTTGTACCTTTACCCCTGATATGGTGTTTGTAATGTTCCCCTTTTTTGTTTTTTTCTATTTGTGTTACACATGACTTGTTTAAATCTTTTTGTACTCCAGCCCTAGATCGGTGTTGCTCCTATTTTCAGTGTTGGTCCACCTTTGATCTTCCATCCTTCAAAGCAGGAAGAGGAGGTGGTGTCTTTATTGCTGGAGGGGATGTATGGTCTATATGGCTGGCAATGGTATTTATGATGTGTGGATTTTTCCGTACAGAGGATGTGTTTTGTGGATGTGATGGTGATCAGTGTTATTGTTGACATGACAAAGGAGATGGCAGAGGGAGGTAATTAGATGGATTATTGAACAGCAGCAGCACAACTTGTGGAAAAATGTGACAGGAAAACAATAGAATAACAAGGAAAAGTATTCAACTAAGGAAGACAGAATGAACACAATACTTTTTCTATGATTTATTATGAGCATACGAAAATGCCAGCAGATTAGGCCATGAGGTCTATTGTGTCTGTTTAAGATGCAGCTCATAGCTTGATAACGACTGCTGTCACCACCTCACTTCCATCCCTCCCAGTGTTGGAATTACACTTTATGAGCTTTGGGAGCTAGGGGGGCCCATAAGGGTCCTATCGTTAAATTGAGCCCCCCACTTCCCAATTATAAATCAATGGCAGTGATGTGTGAGTTACCGGGGCTGAGCCCTGGCAAGCCTCCCTGTAATTCAAACACTGAGATTCCTTCCCCTGATTTCCATTCTGAGTTCCCACGGACTCTACCTTCCCTACCTGTACTCTGCCCATGTATATATCCCACCCCTTCTTAAACCTCCCACTGATTCCCTTGATACTAACTCCTCATGTAGCACATTCCAAGGCATCACCACCCTTTCCGTGAAGTAATTGTCTCAGGTCTCTCCTATACTTCCCAACCAACCAGTTTCAGGCTATGACCCCTCATGGTCCCTTCCCCCTTCAGTCTGAACACCCCCTCTCTGTTTACTGTATTAATACCGTTAAAGTATTTAAAGGTCTTGATCATGTCCCCGCTATCCATTCTGTCTTCCAAGGAGTACATTAATCATCATCCTCAAGGAAGCAGTCCTCACAGGCTTCCAGACCAGAGTTGTACTGACATGTAAATTCTTTTTCCATCTGGGTTTCATCTACCTTAGTAGAAGGCAAGTTGCCAATGCCAATGCCATCAGGCTCTTCATGTTCAACTTCACCACCACCACCACCACTTTCATGCATTTTAATGGAGACATTATTGTGTTGCATGACATGTGCCCTGTGTGACGCTTGGCCAGCTGGTTATGATTGTTCTATGATAGATGTAATATAGAATGTGGTATGTGAGTATCTCACATGAGACATCCTGTGCTATGGGTGCCTCCCCCAAGTCAGTGAAGTGCCAAGTGACCTGAAACCAGGAGGTAATTAAAAGTTTAACTCTCTCCCTGCCCCCATCACCAATGCCACCACCATCTCCAAGTTCAAAACCACCCTTCGAAACCAACTCATCAACACTCGTAGCTGCTCCTGTCTCTGAAGGCAGCCTCCACCTCGACTTCTCATGACAACGCCCACCGGGCGGCTCTCCACCTAGCCCACCCCACCACCTCTTCCCAGTACACCGTACCTATGTCTAACCTGGCCAGTGCCTGCTGTTTTTATGGGATGCCAATTAGATTGCTCAATTTTTGATACCAACTTGTGTAACACCTGTCTCAATTACTTGTACCCTGTAACCTAAATGTATTTTGTCTGACCTCAGTGTGACGTGGCGCCTCTGACGCCTGTTTTAGCAAACCTGTGCTATGTAACCTAAAACTCTATGTATGTCTTACGATCAGGCAATTTTGGAAACCAGTCCTTGGCTCAAAGGTTGTAAACTGATTTCACAAATAAATAAATAAATAAAAAGACCAGAGAGACTTAATTAAGGGTCTCCTGTTTTCCTGTCTTAATTAGAACTGACCCAGCTGCCAGGATATAGGGCTCGTAAACTTTTATGACGTCTTAGAGGAAAAACATGTTATACCACCATGGTGCTAAAGTTGTAAAAAAACTTTGATGCCTTGGGAACAGGAACTGTTCAAGATCAAAGGAAAGGCTTGATTAAAGACTGTCATAATTTGGGAAATTAGTTTTTGCTGAAGTCACAATATCTAAAATATCTCCTGACAGGAAGATCATTGTTTGTATATTTTTTATATTCTAAAAGGAGGAGCAAGATGACATTATAGAAGGGTGTGTGAGAGAGACACAGTTTAACTAGGACTTGTGTCTGATCTTTAGGACATTTCTTTTTGGGCTCTTAAGAAACAAGACCTAACTATAAGCACTATAGAGGTAATACATTAGATAGAAAATTGTTAATTGTATTGTGGTAGGAGTCTGTGTTTGTACCTTTCCTTGTTTTCTTTTAAGTGATTGTATGCTCTTTGATATATTGTTCTGTGTTTACATTTTGCATGCTTTTATCATCCTTAAGAACAGTACCCTTTATATTTAAAGAGACTGCCGGGTGTGTCTTCAAAGTTCTTTTTGTATGTGATGTATACATGGTTAGGTTGACAGCTGTTCTGAAGCTCTTGATGGTGTTACCAAACTGGGAAAAGGTAAGACTTTAGGTCTTTTATAGAGTTTTAAGGGTTCATTTTGGATACCTGGTTAGGTGCCCTTAGGTGACGATATCATGCATCCCCACGAAGAGAAGATTATCTGAGCCTGTACATTTGGGTACGCTAGCATATGGTTCACAGTTTGAATCCCTCCAGAACTTGAAACTAAAGGTGATTCAGACCCACAAGCAGACAGAAGGGTTACCCTGTCTGTTACCTGTTTACATTACTGCACTCAGAGGTTGCCACAGTGGGAGCAGAGGGTCTGACCTGTTGAGTGTGTTTGTGACACCCTGCATTCATTTTATTAAACATCAGAATGTCAGCATTTTGAGAGGATAGATTGGTATGTCTGTCCCATAAAAAAGGCTCCTGCTGAACTGAATATCCTCTCAACAGATGGTTCAGGTTTTTTTTTTCATACAGCTGTTTTGCCTGCCTGATACCACCTTCTCATGCCATCAGGCCCCTTCAGGGGGCTACCCTGGGGGCTGTCACATACGACAATGGGGGGACATTGTTTTTTCCCGATTTTCTCCCTTAACTCCCCAGGGTTCCAGCAGACACAGTCACGTGTGTGTGTGTGTGAAGCCGCACATGCACTCCAGAACTGGTGAGCATCTTGCTCCACCTACCTGGTCTAGTGCCAGCCCCTCATTAGCCCAACACTACCACTGAGCCTCTACCCATTGACAGTCAAGGGACAGGAAGGCTAACCTCCCCAATCCTGGAGAGGACAGCTGCCTGATGGCCCCTCAATCCTCTCCCAGCCTCCCACCCGGGTCAACCCACAGTGGCCTTAGTGCATCCCCGAACTCAGGTAGCCAGTGTGGGGAGGTGAAGTGCCCTTGGTGCCTCTGCCCTCTATGCCACTGGGCCAGTGTAGATGGCTCAAGTATTTAACTGTTTTGTAAGTCAGTGCTGATCAGTTAAGTGACCCTGCTACTCCTGTACAGCAAAGACTCTTCCATGATCGTAAGGTGCCTGATGTCCACCAAAGAGGCACTCTCCATGTGTTGCACTGCCCACAATCCTACTGTCTCATCAGCCACTTACTCCACCTTTTCATTCATGTCTTCAATTCCCACCTGTGATGAAATATCCTGAAATTGATTTTTGGTTGTTTTCTCAGTTGACTTGCATATTTTATCAGCCCTTTTGCAAGTAAGGTGGTAACAACGCCTAATCTCTGATCACTTTTATATTGTGCCTCTCATAACTGTGGCTTTAACATCTGTGCCCCACATACCCATCTTATTAGCTGATCTGATAAATTTTGGACCTGATCATGCCCACCCTCAAATAATGATGGCAGGCCCCATTTATACTGTGAGCCCAGCATGAAAGCAATCCCAAATCTGCAGACTGTGGAATACTAAAAATATGGGTATTCAGTCAAGAACATAGAGCATGTGTTACACTAATACATTAATACATGACTTCCTATATCACCACCTGCTTCCAGAAACTGCATACATTTAACAGCATCTGTCTTAGCTGTAGAAGTGGGATGGCCTGACTGATACAGGCAGTGTCTCCACTCTGTCTGTTTTGCATGTTCAAATGGCCTTAGGATCATTATAGGAACATATGAACATAGGATTTACAGACAGGAGTGAGAATACGCCCATCTAGTCTGTCAGCCATTATTTCAATGGCGAAAGCCACAAAACTCTCTCTCAGTAAAGAATTTAACCACCACGTGCAGTATTCCGGTAATTTTCTAAGAATGTACCACCCTCTGTGTAAACCAATGTCCCCTTTTAAAAGTCTTGTAGTGTTTCCAATTAAGTTGTAGTGATCCCAAGAATCTCTGTTCAGCGGTCTGAGTCCCAGGTGTAGACAGTTCTTATATCCACATTTGTTATTGATTTACACAGCAATGAGATCACCCCTTAGTCTCCTGGGGCCTGATTCCAAGATGGGCTATGCCGGTGTAAGGCAGGATATACCAATCCCCATTACTTATCCCATGACTTACACCATGCGATATGCCAGGTGCTATTCCAGGAGGCCACCTATGCCATGGTGTCTGCGGGCTGTGATAATCGCAAGATATGACTGCACTTACACTGCAGCCCACAATGCCAGGCACAACCGCGGGTTGTGACAGCAACTTAGTCCAATTCCAGGATGGCCACTGTCACAACCTGCAATTGCGATTCCACAAGAAACAGTGGCATAGCTGACTTCTGACAGCTTGGAGCTGTCTCAAGTGGCATTCAACGGCTGGCACCATTGGATGCAGCCATGTAGCTCTGCAGTTATGGCACCATGCTGTACCCCTGGCCCCCACTAGCACACCCACACCCTCCAAAGCCCCAATCATGAGGGACCCCGGGGTTCTGTTTCAGTAGTGCCCCTCTGGATGCCTGTGCCATCTGTTCTGGCCCCCCACATGCCCCCTGATGTGTGCTGAGGTAGTCCAGGGTGGGGGGGCTCTAGGGAGCCACCTGTCACTGTCCAAGATGTGCCATGTGGCTGCAATATGCTATGTGTGGGCTACCACAACACTCATGGTGTATTCTGCATGGCTCAAGTGCTGGGACCCTGCCATTCTTGGAATGCAGCATAGGGTCCCTGGCATAGAGGCGACTGGTGTAACTCATAACTGTATGAAAGTTATGCTGGTTGTCTTGAAATTGGCTCCCTCATCTCTAACAGATACAGTGCTAGACTGAATAACCTACCCTCATATGATAGACCTTCCATACCTTTCATCAGTTTTGTTGTCCTTCTCTGTACCATTTCTACTGCATTTTAGGGGGACCAGAACTGACCACAGTACTCCAAATAAGGTCTTGCCAGTGCACTATATATTGTCAGCATCACCTCTCTGTCTCTGCTATTGATGTTTTTCTTAATGCACCCCAAAATCCTATACACTTAGAGACTGCATCATTGTACTGCTTAGAATGTCTCAAGGCATTAGTAACAGAGATGTGCAAGTCCCACAATCTGAGAATTTCAGAATGGAACCTCCTAGTCTATATTCAGTTTTAGGGTTTCTTTGTCTAAAGTGCATTACTACACACTTGTCAAGATTTAACCTCATTTTATTTTGATCTGACCACTTAAATATGTTGTCCAATTGATCTTGAAATAATGCCACTTGTTTAATGCCATCCACTATGTGTCCTACTTTTATGTTAAATGCAGACTTCAAAATCCAATCTCCTTTTGAAATAAACATACTTGCTAGTAAATGTTGAACAGAGTTGTTCCCAGAACCGAACCCTGAGGGGCTCTACTGGTCGCACTTATTTTATGAGAGTCCTGACCATTGATTCTTACTATTTGTGATCTCTTAACCAGAACTGTATCCACCTTGTGATCTTACTGTTAATTTTAATTTTGTTGAGGCTGTTAATGAGTTCACTGAGTGACAGTGCCACCTCATCAAAAGCATGAGTCCCTTTTTCAAAAAAGTCAATCAAATTCATCAGATATGAGCGTCCCTTTCTTAAGCCATGTTGGATTTCATCCCACAAGCTTCTTCTACTTAAATGTTTGTCAATTAAGTTTTTAAGGATGGTTTCCATGATCTTGCACATCACAGATGTAAGGCTAACTGTTCTGTAATCCCCTTACATACCTTCCTATCCTTGTATACTGGAAGAACTATGGCAGTTCCTTACAACTCTGGTATCATACCTGCTTCTAAGGACTGACTAAAAATCCTGGTTACTGGTCCTGCTATTACTGGAGCTAATTCATTTAATAATCCCCTGGAAACAGGGGAGGTACCCAAAGACTGGAGGACAGCAGATGTAGTCCCCTTATACAAAAGTGGGAACAAAGAGAAAGCAAGGAACTACAGACTAGCCAGGCTGACCTTGGTAGTGGGGAAGATCATGGAAGCACTACTGAAGGAGAGATTGATGGAACATCTGGTTGCCAACAGACTACAGGACCCAAGACAGCATGGTTTCACCAGGGGGAGGTCATGCCAGATCAACCTCATTGAATTTTTCAACTGGGTGACAAGGGATGTGGATCAGGGCAGGGAAGTGAACGTGGCCTATCTGGACTTCAGCAAGGCCTTTGACACTGTGCCACATAGAAGACTATTAAACAAACTGGGAAACTTGGGAATGAGCAGGACAGTAGTGCAGTGGGTGGGTAATTGGCTGGATGGCAGGATACAGAGGGTGGTGGTAAATGGCTGTCACTTCACAGAGGGAAGAATGATCATTGGGGTACCACAGGGATCAGTGCTGGGACTGGTTCTATTCAATGTCTTCATCAGTGACATTGCACAGGACCTAGAAGTGACACAAAGCTCTGTAATAGAGTTGACATGCCAGAGGGTGTAGACAGAATGAGGCGGGATCTGTAGAAGCTTGACGAATAGTCAAGTGTTTGGCAGTTGAAATTCAATGCAAAGAAGTGCAAGATAATGCATATGGAGCAAAAAAGCCCTGGAACATCACATCAGCTGGGGGTGAGGATACAGCATGCACCAAGCAGGAAAGGTACTTTGGGGTTATCATCTCTGATGACCTCAAGGTAGGGAAACAGTGCAACAAGGCTGCAGGTAAAGCAAATAGGATGCTAGGATGCATAGGCAGGGGCATCACCAGCAGTAAAAGGGAGGTCATAATTCCACTATACAAGACACTAGTGAGGCCCCACCTGGAGTACAGTGTACAGCTCTGGAGAACTTACCTACGTAAGGACATAGACAGGGTAGAGAAGGTTCAGAGGAGGGCAACAAAGATGGTACAGGGACTGCATCACAAATCCTGTGAGGACAGGCCAAAGGACTTGAATATGTTGTCCCTGGAGGAGAGGAGGGAGAAGGGGATATGCTAGAAACTTAGAAGTACCCTACAAGGAGGAACAGGGTGCAGGAATACGCTATTTTCCAGTGAAAAAGATGTTCCAGGACTAGAGGGTATGGGATGAAGTTGGATGGAGGGTGATTCAGAGGAAACGTGAGGAAGAATTTCTTCACAGAAAGGGTGCTGGACAAATGGAACACCCAGCCAGAGGAAGTGATTGGGGCTGAAACAATCACAGGATTTAAGAATGCATGGGATAGGCATAAGGGAATCCTGGAGGTCAGGGGTAAGGGGCAACAAACTTCTAGAAAAACGTAAAAGGAACTTACAAGCTCAAATGGGCAGACTGGGTGGGCCATAGGCCCTTATCTGCCAACAGTGTCTGCGAATCTATGTATCCTGGATTTATCCCATCTGCACCTTGACATTTATTGGTTTTAAGATTCATAGTATAACCTCATTTATCCAAATGTGCTAGGGGAAAATACAATTGTTTGGATAAATGGGGTTTTGGATAATTAAGGGAACTTTACAATTAAGTTTATTAAGCTGGGAGACACTCCACAGTTTTGGATAACTGAGGTTTGGATATCTAGGGTTTTACTGTATCAGTGCATTGTATTCTACATCTTCAGATAACAATGGCATAGCATCTGTGTCCTCTATTTCAACCTTGCTCAGTTCAGAGCTTTGATATACCAAACCAAAACATTATTTTGACACATTTGCAGTTTGGAGATCACCGTCAATCATAATGTTATCTTTTAGTGGTCCTACTGCCCTATAGCCACCTTTCTTGGTTTTAACATATGTCCAAAATATTTTGAAACTCTAGAGTTACATGCTATTTCTTCTTCATTCTCCCTTTTAGTTTTCTATATGAAGGCCTCACATTCATTTGCTATTTTTGAAAAAAGTGCCCAAAGTTCTTTTTTGTCCTTGTATTTTGCCCTCCTAAAAAACCTTCTTTTATTTTTGTATTGTTTTATTACCTTCCTATTTAGCCATATTGATGTTTTACCATTTTTATGCTTGCTTGCATGCATGCACAAAAAACATGTTGTGGCAGCTTAGGAGAGAAGCAGGTTGTGGAGGTGCAACTCTGTTGCGGCCAATGCCGCCACTGCTTTAGTGGGCTTGGCTGTGTGTCACAATGCAAGTGCACGCTGGTGGTGACACTAGTTTGCTAACGTGCCACTAACTTGAAACAATTTGGCTGGTGCAATCAGGGAGCACCCCGTCATGGCAGCATCAGCTTCTCATTCCCTCCTGAACAGTCTGCAAGCAGATAGATGTGTGAGATGTTCGCGGATGCAGTTTGCCGAGAGAAACTGATGATGCAATGCCGGGACACCCTTGGTGGTTGCAGCAAATTGTACCTTTTGTGGCAGTATGTCTTCCTTGTCTTTCACAGTCAGAAGTGCCTTGTGCTACGTGGAAGTGATGCAGTTCCATAGTGTGTGATAAGTAGCACAAAAGAAACCCTCACGCTACTGCCCACTGTGTGCTGTACCATCCCCACCCCTCTCTTCCTGTCCTTGATTCCGCCATACTACACAAGAAACCCTTCCACTACCAACCACTCTGCACTGTACCTCCCCCACCCCTCCATTGCTGTCCCTGATTCTCTCGTACTACAAAAGAAACCCTACTGCTACCACTCACTGTGCCGCCCCACCTCTTCGTTCTTATTCCTGATTCCTCTGTACTACAAAAGAAACCCTCCCACTAGCACCCACTGTGCACTCTTCCTCCCCCACCCCACCATTGCTGTCCCTGATTCCCCCCATACTACAAAAGAAACCCTACCACTACAACCTACTGTGCCACCTCACCCCTCCGTTCTTCTCCCCAATTCTTCTGTACTACAAAAGAAACCCTCCCGCTACCACCCACTGTGCACTCTTCCACCCCCACCCCTCTGTTGCTGTCCCTCGATTCCCCCATACTACAAAGGAACCCCTCCCAATACCACCCACTGTGCTTTTACTGCCCCAATCCCTCTGTTGTTGTACATGATTCCTTCGCCATTCCTATTGGAGGCATTTTATTTTCCTGAGATGGAATGTACTTCACGTGCACACAGAGAACACGTAGGTGAATTTGTACCAAGGACTTGAACCCAGGACAGCAAACCTGTCAAGGGGGAGGACATAATGTGGCAGGCTGGCAGCATTATTGCATCCTTGATACAAGCCCAGCAGTGTGTGAGTGAGAGTGGAGGATTGGGGATGGCAAGAGTTAAGACAGTTGGTTGCGGTCGGTGAACCGGGGAGGGAAGGAGCAATCACGAGGAATGGGAGCCAGAAAGTTTGAGTGGCAGACAGTTGCAAACCAGTGTGGGTGCTCCTAAGTAGGTTGTGACTTGAGTGGCATGGATGATGTAAGCTTGTGTAGTGGTTGCATCATGCCAATGATGAGGAGAGCCAGTTTGCACTGTGTAGAGTACAAGCTGGGACCAGACCAGTACGGGTACATTTTAATAAATGGATGGAGGGGACAGGGAGAGATAAAAACTGCTAATTGCTAAGCACTTGGTCAAAGTTTAAGTCTGGGGACAGTGGAACATTCTTTGTGGACCTTCATTTGCTAGTGCCAGTTAAATACAAGATTGAAGAATCCATGATTCTGCAGATCTCAAGACCTGGAAGTCACTCAATGCTCAAACTGCAAAGGCCAGGCAAAACTGCATTATGTTCATTTCTTGTACACCTTGCTTGTCAACCAAAAAGTGGCATTGGCATTGATTGTGAAGACAACTGCTCTCTTAGCTGTGGGAAAAGTACCATCTTCGCCACCCCAGCACTACAGTGGAGGATAGATGGGTGAATGGGACTTTGGGTCCAAGGGTCCAAATCGGGGGAAAAAACCAGCATAATTAAATCCTTACTCTAATGTCACCATAATGCCATTAGGTTGCAACTTGCTATGAGGGGCTGGTAGTATAGCCTAGAGGTTAGAGAAACAAGCTGTGAACAAGCTTGGTACATCCAGCAAACCTGGGGTTGATTCCCACAACTTCCACTTGAATACTGTGTCATATGCAAAAAGTTACTTAACCTCTCTCTGCTCCCAGGATGTGCAAAGAAATGAGTTTTGTCTCAGTGAGCCTGTCCTGGCCAAAAACTGTGTCATTAAAAAAATATATAAAACATCTGCTCCCATTCAGAGGAAATGGCTCTAAATGGGTGGGTGGGGAGGTCTATGACTAAACCTTCAAGGACCCCACCACCAAAAAAAATTGTCATCATTGTTCAGGCCAGTAGTAAAACTAATTACAAAATGTAAATCTTAGTCTTGTGTACTGGGAATAGAGGTTTTTAAGTTCAAAGGACTTTAAAACAGTGTGAGTAGTATCCAGCAAAGTGGTACCCTTACTATGTGCCTGCATGCTCAAGCAAAGCACAACCAGCTGGAAAAAAGAGGTAATACAAACAATATGATTGCAATATGTGGCATTTTTAACACAAAGTGTCACTACTCAATTGTCAGAAATGCTGACTTCTGGCAGCAGATATGATGTAGCTTTTTGCCATGCAGTTGAACTAGGGGCACTATTTTTTCACTCTAACTGGGGAGCTTCATGTTTTTTCCCCATCCGTGGTCCCCAAAAAAACCTGAAATACTTTTCCTGCACCACTGAACTCAACCCTCTGATTGTAGGGAGCATGGGTGGGGGACTCCTTTCAAGGTCAGATACTGTGTGGCCCAAGTGAATTGAATGCCAAGAGGTACACATGCTAAGCATTTTGTCAAGAGAGCAAACATCACTTCTGTACAGATGTACCACCCGTTTTATTACCAAGGCAGGGAAAATCCTGATGTTTGTCTACGAAACAGTGTCTTAAACCCTGCAGCACTTTTATCCTACTGCTCAGTCACTTGGCCAGAAATATGACTTACTGATACAAGTGAAATGAGCTGATTTCCAGCCCATTATGCCTTTCCTGGTAAAACTTTTAAAATAAATAATATAAATAAATATACATGAGATTTCTACTAGCTATTCGACAGGTTGCTATGATGTAAATGGTTTTGAGGTCGATACTGTTTTTTTTTTCAAAAATCTGTGCAGAATGAAAGAATAATTTTATTTATTTATTTATTTATTTATTTGAGGTAATCGGATAGATCTTTGAGACAGGGGCTCGTTTACAGAGGTTCCACGTCAAAAGACAAAACAACAAGTAGGAGAACAAGTATGTAATAAATACAAAGTGAAGTAAAGCGGAATAATGCTATTAGTAGCAGTTTGTTCTGACATGGCTTATACAAGAGATTACATGTTACAGTAGAAACATCAAACATAGAATCTGACAGCAGATAAGGACCACTTGGCCTACCTAGTCTGCCCATTTCCCTACCTAATGGATAAGCTGCAGATCTTAGTTAACCAACAGCCTATTTCTTCCTACCCCCCACTAGAATTGTCTTATGTCTGTCCCATGCATTCTTCAATTTTCCCACTGTTTTGGACTCCACTACCTCCTCAGGAAGGCTGTTCCATGTATCCACAACCCTCTCCATGAAAAAATACTTCCTCATATTACCTCTGAGCCGTTCCCCCCTGTACCTTCAAATTGTGTCCACTTGTTCTTGCACATCTCTTTTTCTGAAAGATGCTACCCTCTTGGACTTTGTTAATTCCCTTGAGGTACTTCAAAGTTTCTATCATCTCCCCCCATCTCCCTCGTCTCCTCAAGGGTATACATATTAAGCTCCTGTAATCTATCTTCACATGTATTCTTGTGTAGACCCTGCACCATTTTAGTTGCCCTCTTCTGGACAGCCTCCATCCTGTCTATGTCCTTGCAGAGATGGGGTCTCCAGAACTGCACACAGTACTCCAGATGGGGTCTCACCAGCTCTCTGTACAGAGGGATAACAACTTCTGTTTTCTACTGGTGATGCCTCTCCCTATGCATCCCAGTATCCCACCAGCCATCCCTGCTGCCTTCTCACATTGCTTGCCCACCCTAAGATCATCTGATATGAATACCCCCAGGTCCCTTTCCATTGTTGTTGTTGTTGTTGTTAGTGTCTCACCCCCCCCACTGTGTACTCTTCTCCTGGGTTTTCGGTTCCCAGGTGCATTACTTTGCACTTCTTTGTGTTGAATCTAAGCTGCCATACATTTGACCATTCCTCCAACCTTGTCAAGTCCTTTTGCATATCCTTTCCACCTCACCTTCTGTACTGACCCTGTTGCAGATCTTTGTGTCATCTACAAAGATACATAGTAGCGGTTGGACCATGGTGGGCTCAGGGAGAAAGAGGGTGGTGGAACAGAGGTGCATTCCTCCAGATGTACCTCTCCACAATTCATATGCTGTTCTGGCGAAGAGTGGTTCCTCTATGGAGTCACCTGCAGTTGAGACCAAGGAGGATGCTGGGAACCTCCACAAAGGAGACCCACAGGAGGGTGGTACGAGACCCCACAGGGGAAGGAAACAACTCCTGGTGGGGGATTCGATCATTAGGGGGTAGATGTGGGGGAGGAAGGGGATAGGGAGGTAAGATGCCTGCCTGGTGCCATGGCTCAGAGGGACAGGAAGTGAATCTTCTGGATCGTGGGAGCAGCTGCATGAGGAAGGGAGCTGGATGTCATTGTCCACCTAGGGACAAATGACCTGGCTGTGAATGGGATCAGAGCAGTGCAAGAGGAGTTTGTAGAGTTGGGGAGAGGTCTTAGGCAAGTAACATGTATGGTAACCTTTTCGGAGATGCTGCCTGTCTATGGCAAGGATGATGCTAGGGTATTCCACACCATGGGATTCAAAGAATGGTTGAAAAACTGGTGTGGAGCTCAGGGTTTTGGCTTCACTGAGGAATGGAAAGTCACCTGAGGATACAGGCCCATACAGGCGCCGATGGGCTGCACCTGTCCTGGGGGACCAGGATCCTAGGTGATAGGTTTAATGCTTCTTTGGCAAGCATTTAAACTAGCCAATGGGGCACTGAAAAGGAGCAGGGAAATCCCAGCCTCGCCCCACAAAGCACAGTAGTTAGAGAGGTAAACAACAAGGTAAAGAAGTCAGTAGGGAGCAGGACGGGGTGAATGCAGAAAAAGGCAGTAAGGACAGGGATGGGGCTAAAAGGGATAAGGCCATCAAAAAATGGAAGGTGATGAGTACCAATGCCAACAGTCTGTGTAACAAGCTCCCTGAACTAGAGGCCTTGATGGAAGAGGGATGCCTGGATATTGTGGCAGTCACTGAAACCTGGTACACAGAGAACCATGACTGGGATGTCAACATGCCAGGATATACAATCTACAGGAGGGACAGGGTGGATAAAAGAGGGGGAGGAGTAGCTCTCTATATAAGGGAAGGGATGAGAGCAACAGAACTAAAGAGTAAACAGGAAGTTGATGAGTCACTATGGGTCACCCTGAAGACAGCAAATGGCACCATAAGCCACATGGGGGTTGTGTACAGGCCCCCATCTCAGGGGGAGGAAATGGACAAGGAAATGATAGAAGGCATCCTTAAAATGGTGGAAAAAGGTGAGATATTGTTGATGGGGGACCTAAATATGCCAGATGTTAACTGGAGTACCGTTGCTGCAGGCACGTCCAAGAGCAGGGTCATTTTTGTTACCCTACAGGGGGCATGCCTCAGACAGATAATGTTGGAACCCACTCAGGAGGGAGCAATCTTAGACCTGGTAATCTCAAATGGGGAAGGAGACAGGATCTCAGATTTAGAAGTGGGTAGCCATCTGGGAACAAGTCACCACCAAACAGTGTGGTTCACACTAAACACAGCCATAGACTTAAGCCATACAAAAACAAGAGTATTGGATTTTAGGAAGGCTGACTTTGGGAAAATGAGAGAGTGCCTCAGAAAAGCACTAGCAATCGTGCAAGAAGAAGGGTGGAGGAACAATGGGAAATGATCAAAGCAGTTATCGCAGAGGCAACAAGCCTTTGTGTGAAGCAAATCAACAAAACAAAATGAAGGAAAAAAACACTATGGTTCTTAAAAGAGGAGGAAGGGAATGTTAAGAAGAAAGGGGTAGCATTCAGGAAATATAAAGAAACACAGAAGGAGTAGGACAGAGAACTTTATCAGTTAAAGCAGAAGGAGGCAGGCAAGGCAGTCAGAATAGCAAAGGCACAAACTGAGGAGAAGATAGCCAACTCTGTTAAGAAGGGGGATAAAACCTTTTATAGGTACATTAGGGAGCAAATAAAGATCAAGGGAGAGATACAGAGACTTAATAAGGGGGGGATTGTGGGCAGAGGGTGACAGTGAAAAAGCAGGGATGCTGAACGGATATTTCTGCTCAGTATTCACAATGGAAGAGGAGGGGAAGGTACCTAAACCAAACAAGAGAGAAACTCAGAATAGGGGGGTCAATACCAGTCCATTCACAGAAGAAAGGGTTTTGAAAGAACTCTTGAAACTGAGGGTGGACAAAGCAATGGGGTCTGATAGGATTTACCCAAGAATTCTAAAAGAACTAAGGGTAAAACTAGTATCACCACTGACTACTCTCTTTAGCAAATCATGGGAGGATGGGGTGGTACCTGAGGACTGGAGGAGGGCAAATCTGATTCCGCTTTACAAAAGTGGGAGCAGGGCAGAGGCAGGAAACTACAGACCAGCTAGTTTAACCTCAGTGGTAGGGAAAATGATGAACTCACTTCTGAAGGAAAGAATTGTTGAGCACCTAGAGGCCAGTGGGGCACAGGACCCAAGGCAGCATGGTTTCACAGCAGGAAGGTCATGTCATAGAAACCTAATAAATTTCTTTGACTGGGTGACCAAAGTAGTAGACCAGGGAGGGGCTGTGGATATGCCCTACCTAGATTTTAGCAAGGCATTTGACACAGTCTCACACAAAAGATTAACATACAAGTTAGCCAGCCTTGAAGTGGGTACCAAGGTGGTAGCCTGGATAAAAAACTGGCTGGATAACAGGACACAAAGGATAATAGTAAACGGAGTACACAGTGAAGAAAGGAGGGTAACTAGCGGGGTACCGCAGGGCTTGGTACTGGGACTGGTCCTCTTTAATGTCTTTATAAGTGACATTGGAGAACACCTGAAAGGAAAGGTATGTCTCTTTGCAGATGACACAAAGATCTGCAACAGGTCTGATACATAAAATGGAGTGGAAAGGATGAAAAGGGACTTGGCAAGGTTGGAGGAATGGTCAAATATGTGGCAGCTCAGATTCAATGCAAAGAAGTGCAAGGTAATGCATCTGGGAAACAAAAACCCAGGGGAAGAGTACACAATGGGGGGGTGAGTTAATAACAACAACAAAAATCGAAAGAGACCTAGGAGTAATTATATCAGATGACCTAAAGGTGGGCAAGCAATGTGAGAAGGCAGTGAGGAGGACTGGGGGATACTGGGATGCATAGGAAGAGGCATTAACAGTAGAAAACAGGAAGCTGTTATCCCTCTGTACAGACAGTTGGTGAGACCCCATCTGGAGTACTGCATGCAATTCTGAAGACCCCATCTCCTCAAAGACATAGACAGAGTGGAGGCTGTTCAGAGGAGGGCAACCAAAATGGTGCAGAGTCTGCACCAGAAGACATCCAAGGAGAGACTAAAGCAGCTTAATATGTATGCCCTTGAGGAAAGGAGGGAGGGAGAGAGGGGACATTATAGAAACTTTCAAGTATCTCAATGGAATTAACAAAGTACAAGAGGGTAGCATCTTTCAGAAGAAGTGATGTGCAAGAACAGGGGGGCACAATTTGAAGATGTGGGGTTGGCTCAGAGGTAATGTTAGAAAGTATTTTTTCACAGAGAGGGTTGTGGATGCATGGCACAGCCTTCCTGAGAAGGTTGTGGAGTCAGGAACAGTGGGAGAATTCAAGAATGCATTGGACGGACATAAGGCAATTATAGTGGGGGGTAGGAGGAAGTAAGCTGTTGATTAACTAGAATCTGTAGCTTATCCATCAGGTAGGGAAATTGTCAGACTAGGTGGGCCAAGTGGTCCTTATCTGTCGTCAAATTCTATGTTTCTATGTGTCTACGTTACTTTTCCTTCCAGTCCATTTGTAATGTCACTTATAAAGACATTAAAGAGGATCTGTCTCAGTACTGAACCATATGGTACCCCATTAGTAACCCTCCTTTTCTTCAGAGTGGACTCTGTTTGCTATTACCATCTGCATCCTGTTTTCTAGCCAGTTTTTTACCCAGGCTGCCACTTTGGGGCCCACTCTAAGACTGGCTAACTGGCATATCAATCTTTTGTGTGGGACTGTGTCAAATGCCTTGCTAAAATCTAGGTAGGCCATGTCCACAGCCCCTTCCTGGTCTACTACTTTGGTCACCCAGTCAAAGAAATCTATTAGATTTGTCTGACACAACCTTCCTGCTGTGAATCCATGCTGCCTAGGGTCCTGTGTCCCACTGGCCTCTAGAAATTCAATAATTCTTTCTTTCAGAAGTGATTCCATAATTTTCCCCACCTCTGAGGTCAAACTAACAGGCCTGTAGTTTCCTGCCTCTGTCTTGCTCCACTTTTGTGAAGGGGAATCACATCCACCCTCCTCCAGTCCTCGGGTACCACACCATCCTCCCATGATTTGTTAAAAAGGGTAGTCAGTGGTGTCACGAGTTCTACCCTTAGTTCTTTTTGAATTCTTGGGTGAATCCCAACAGGCCCCATTGCTTTGTCCACCTTCAGTTTTAAAAGTTCTTTCAGAACCTTTTCTTCTGTGAATGAAACATAGAAACATAGAGTTTAACGGCAGATAAGGACCACTTGGCCCACCCAGTCTTCCCATTTCCCTACCTATTGGATAAGCTGCAGATTCTAATTAACCAACAGCCTACTTCCTGCAACCCAACACTATAATTGCCTTATGTCTGTCCCATGCATGTTTGAATTCCCCCACTGTTTTAGACCCCACAACCTCTCCAGGAAGGTGGTTCCATGTGTCTGCCACTCTCTCTGTGAAAAATAATTTCCTCACATTACCCATGATGGACTGGTATTGACCTCCCTATTCAGAGTGCTTCTATTCTTTGAATTAGGTACCCCCCCTCCTCTTCTTTTGTGAATACTGAGCAGAAGTATTCATTCAGTATCACTGCTTTTTCACTGTCACCCTCAGCCCACCCTCTCTTCCCTTTATTAAGCCTCACTGTCCCTCCATTGGTCTTTCTTTGCTCCCTAATATACCTATGAAAGGTGTTTTCCCCCTTCTTAATTGAGTTGGCTATCTTTTCCTCAGTTTGTGCCTTTGCTATTCCTACTGCCTTCCCTGCTTCCTTCTGCTTTAACCGATATAGTTCTCGTCCTGCTCCTTCTGTGTTTCCTTATACTTCCTGAATTCTACCTTTTTCTCCTTAACTTTCCCAGCCACCTCTTTTGTAAGGATGTTTCAGTCATTTACTTGACAGAATACAAATACTAAAATGGGTTACACTCGGGTTCGGTGGTTAAATTGGAAATATTTAGTTAGAGGAACTCTTACATCTAGATTTTCAAGTGGTGAACCCATCATTTCTAGGAGGTGAAAGTAAACTCCTCTGTAGTGATCAATAGTGAAAGATGCCAGAAGTGGTTGACCTGTCATTTCAGTTTTTTTTAAAGACGTGGTGGAAATGAGTTCCTATGAGCTACTGCTCAATTTAATCCCTGCTCAGGCAGCATAGAGTCTTAATGTTGCAAGACATTATGCCAGTACAGCGCAATTTCTGCCATGCAGCATAACTCTTTTTTGCAATGGGCCCTGCACCCCCAATAAAGATTCTCAACTCCAGGGGGGGGTCAACTTGGGGACTGTGCAAAGTATAAACAAATAAAAGTTTCTGGGACCAGGAATCAAACCCGGTCCCAGACGCAGTGCCTGGGTTCCTTGCTGCAGTGGCTCAGTCCATTGAGCCACAGCAGCTGCTCAGTGAAACTCCATCCCAGCAGAGGTCTTATCCTCTGCCTGGGATGTTCCGAGTGGTGCAGTACCATGTACAGTAGTATTCACGGTATTGCATCACTCGTAACATACAACGCTATTGCAGCTTTGCCATAATGTCATACGCTATTAAGCGTGCAACATTATGACCCGGTAGGTGCTCAGGCATCAGGCAGGATGTCTATCAGAAAAGAAAATCCAAGGCTGGAATAATGGTTTGTTGCACTTCCTCTGTCAGGTTGTATGCTATCTATTTCAGCAGTCCTCTTATTTAATTAATCAAACAATTAACTACTGTGAAATACTAACAAGATTTTGTAGGTTTGTTTTCACGTTAGGAAGATCCAATTGTCTCCTTTTCATGATTAAGTGATATCCTTCAGATTCTGTGATAATGACTTTATGTGAAGCATGATTGTACATTGCTGTACAATGGCTGAAATGCATTCCAGTTCTGTTGGAAAATGTGTTATTTATCGTGACAGATCAGTGGAACTCCTCTAACTTGTCCAAGTTGTCCAAGGTTCATTTTAGGGTGGGGGATTTGGATAGCTGACACCCTGTTTTTAATTTTGAACCTCCTATTCTTCTCCCTTGTGGACAACTTGCTCTCTGTTAGAGGCTTTAAACTGCTGTTTTGTGAATCTGGGTTTGGTTTAACAACGTGACCCATTATTGTTTTCATCTGACCCTTACTTGTGGGTCTGTGTTCTGCATAGACAAATATTTAAAATGAACCCTGCTTCTCATTAGTTCTGTGAATGAAATGGGTAAACTAGTTTCTTCTGTTTTTAGCTAGTCACTGCCTTAGTTCAGACAAGCACATTCTGCAGTGTATTACAACTACTGGGTTGCCTATCACTTTAGGTAGCATTGGTATATTGTATGTGCATGAGATTTCTCGTTCAGGTTCATATAAACTTGTGGCAGCCACTGAGTTTTAGTGTAGTGCCACAGACCAGTAAAGCTCTAGCTAGCTATGTGTAGCTTTAATTTCCTTTACAATCTACTGCACACAGTGCCGATATAGTGCATAGTGCCGATATAGTGCATGACACAGTTAATCATAGCTGGGCATGAATACATTGAATATATATAATTTTTGTAGCTGTAATGCAAAAATGTGAAACCTTAAAGGTGAGACTGCTTTTAAGTGTCAAACAGTCATAACAGAGTAATCCCCCCCCCAGCTCTGCCCAACCCCCCACTTCAACAGTGTACCCGTGTGACTGCCCTGGGACAATACACGCATTTGCTACTTCCAGAGCAGTACTTTTATCTGAAAAATCATCTTGAAACTAAGCTACTCAGCACAGCAGTTGTTCCATCCTAAGGATTTGGACACTGCACTGGTAACTAGGAGGATTAGGGTTTGAATCCCAACACATGCTAATATTTTGCTACTGTCAAACATCACATGAATGATGATACACGGCAGAGTGGTGGTATAGTTGTAAATCTAAAAGAATGCAGAGAGGTTTCACACTCCCACTACTACATAATAATTAAAGAGCAGCTGATGCCATTAGGACAACTTTCACAAAATATATTTAAACACAGCTCACCTTGTATTTCACATTAGTCCTGCATTTCTCATCCCCCATTATTTATTACAGAGGCCATTTGCATGAAAATGGGATCATTGCTCCTGAAAAGTTTATTTCTATTGCTTTCTCCCTACCTGAGGTCATAATGCTCTACTTGTAATGTCACAATTACTCCCACGGCAACAGATTGTGATGTCACAACAGAAGACTATGACATGGGTCAGTGGCTCAGTAGGCAGCACACTCGCCTCTGAGGTCGGGAGATCAGAGGGCTGTGAGTTCAGTTCCCACATCTGGCACTTGGGTTAATATCCCAATACTGACACTGTAGTGCAGCATGAGGGGGGTGCTGCACTTCTGAGGTGCTGTCTTTCAGATGAGATGTTAAACCAAGGTCCCATCTGCCTGGATTGGTGGTAGTTCAGGTGGATGCCAAAGATCCCGTGGCACTTATCGAAAAAGAGTAGGGGACTTTCCCTGGTGTCCTGGCTGAATTTTCCCATTCACTGGGGGTGCCACCAATGGCTTAATCTGGTTCAATTTCAGTTGCTTACCATCTGTATTCCCTCCCCCGGTCGCCCCTGAAAAAGGGACTTGTGGGCTCACCAAGTCAACAAAATTTAATAAATGAAGTAGGGAGTAAGCAAAAGAGGCAGATGAACTGTAAGGAATACAGAGCATGTTCCCATGCACATTTCTCAATAATGAATAATGGGGACGAGAAGTCTATTGAATACGTATGGAATGTAAGCTGAATTGTATTCAAATCTTATGTTTTTCAAAGTTTTCTTTGAGGTATCAGCAGCTCCTAAAAGCAGAGGCAGTGTTGAGTTGCAAATAGCACAAAGTTTAACAGCCGTTGCTAATGCTCTAGCAAGGGTCATAGCCTCATATGATATTATATATAGAATAATGGATGGAGAGGAGGTTATAACCAGAATGGTAGATACTCCAAGGTGTGGGATGCCATATAAACCCCGAGAGCAAAGCTCGAGGGGTTTGTACAGGCATCCCACACTGAGGGGTTGTCTAACATTTGAGTTTCACACACCTCCCCAGCTTTTATTTTATGTAATTGCTGGGGAACACTTTTTCACCTCAGCAGTTATATAAAATACATTTAAATTAACTTACCGGCATTTCCAACTGGCAACAAACTGCGGCGTGATGTGTACCGAAGAGGACTGGATGAGTGATTTTTGCACATGCTCACACATGTTATAACCCATGAATTATAACGGGAAAATTATAACCCCCTTCCCCTATGGGAAAAAGTGGTCCCCAGTTATTATAATAATATTAAAGCAGCAGTACTACCAAATCAGGAAGTGATCTATCAAAATTCTGCTTTTTGGCTGTAAGCATGCAGCCAAAGTTCCAGTTTCCATATCTGTAAATATTTTTTTGTCATCTTTAGTTTTTTAGATATTCGCAATTTATTTGAATTGTTGTGGTGCCACAATAAATATGCTAGCTGACTAATTTTCAGCTGTGATTTTCCTTCAGGTTGCATCACATCTTTTGGCTACAGCAGTGGGACCCTCTGTTGACCATTCCCGATGTCCCTGCAAGTCATACACATGTGCAGTTGGCTACAGAGGGGGGTTCCAGTGCAACATGATTGGTGGCAGAAATGCAAACAAAAGCAGAGGATAACTAAGCAGATTACTCAGTGGTAGTATAATGCTGGCAGGAAAGAGTACCAGGAATATGATCAGCAGAGCACAGGAAATAAACTGTCAAAAAAACGCATGTTTTTTCGTAGTACTGCTGCTTTAGGTATAAACTGATAATCTTCCAGTTAGGGTGACAGGTACTGTAGGTCTGTGTGTACCATTTTATACCATTTTTTTTTCTTTGCTATTTTTTGTACCTTGTTTGACAATGTTGGCACTTTATTTGGTTGGATCTTTCATTCACACATCATATGATCATGTGACCCCAGCAGGGGCACTACTAGCAATGGCTGTTTAATACATTTTTTGCTGTTTGCAATTTAACACCACTTCAGCTTTAATTACTATATAATATTTGGCATATGAATCATCTTTGCATGTTGTGGTGTGTTTAGAGCCCACTGCTGTGGGATCTGCACTTACATCGAGAATTCAGCTACATAGTGTGTCAAAGGGTGAGCTAGTGTTATAGATTTATGCTTTGTAATGAACAGATATTGAAGTTGTTAGCCAGAACCCCCCTTCCCCCATTGTCCTTGTATTGTCCTTGTCTTTATGGTTTTTCTTTTGTTTTGTGTTTATGCATAGACTGGCCACCTAAGCAAATAACTGTTATTCGGTGTCTCTGTCTATTGTGTATTTCTAGCTGACTAAAGTAATATTTGCCTGATTACGAAGCAAGGCTGTACTTTAATTATGTATGGCCCCTTTAAATGACCATAATGAGACAGGTCACCTCAAACCCCCTTTCTCTGCTCAAAACAAGAGTTTTTCTACAGGTTTTTTAGTGTTTTCTTCCTAAAAAGGCTTTTTTCCTTATGTTTATGTACCCCAGGAGCTTGCACTGAGTAAAGCGCTCCTTCGCAACGGTTTGTTATGAGCTGCATGAACATGCGCACCCTCGTGCAGCTCGCAAACACCGCGAATGCTTAAGAAAGCCGTTTTAGCCTCTGGAACTCACAAACTCACTAGAGAGGCATTTGCACTGTTCCCTGTAATAATATTACTTGTCTGTGTAAGTGAGATACATTTAATTCTGCCTTTTTTTTTTTAGTGTTGGCAGCTGAAATCTGAAACTACCAATATGGAGTATTGTCTTTATGGACCCTTTTCAGTATTAGCAACTGAGAACTTTTTTTTTTAACCCCTCTTTACTTTGTAAATATTTTTTTTTTGTAGTGCTCTACCCTCTAAAGAAAAACTAGGCTACAACAGCTTTTATAGTTCTTTATAGCAGTAATTGAAGGAAAGCCAAGACATTGTTATAATACCTGATAGCAAGTGTAGCAGCTTGTGAAGGGCTATATTGTGTTCCTTCTCTCTAGGAGCCGGCCGGCCATACTGCTAGTACTCTTATACTTAGGAGGGTGGGACTTACTGTGCAAACATAAGATAAAAACTTCTAAACAAAATACTAATACTTCTTTTATACATATTTGAAAATAAAGTGTGTTATAATGCATTGCCTTATGTTTGAAATGTATAAATAATTGTTTTGTTCAAGAAATGATCCAATGCAGATGATTGATGGATCTCTCATCCAATCAGTGATTAGTATAAAGTATATATAGCCAGCAGTTCAAATTGAACATCAGTAGCAGTCAGGATGGTGAAGTGAATGCATCTGGAACTAGTGCCCTAGTTAAAGACGTAAAGACTGCTATTTGTGGTTTGTGCCTTTATGTTTGTTATGCTTTGTTATTTAATTTGTCAGACTAAGTTCGCCTTGTTATATTTTGAAATTTTGTCTGGAAGTACTACAAATAAATTCTTAAAAGTCGCTGAAGACTACAGCCTGCATTGAAGTTCTTCTGTGTACCAGCTAATTCCTTCCACATAGTGATTGGTCTGGATGGGATTTCCTACAAAAACAAGTAACTGTTCAAGAGGAATACTCACCTAGGGGCACTGATCAAGGGAGCAACTGGGTGGGAGCATAGTAGGCACAGTACAGAGACTGGAAGCACAGTACGCATAGTACAGAGACTGAAAGACTATCTTTTTACTCCACAAAGTTAAGCTGGCATTATGTAACACAGATGATAGAGATTTCTGCAGGTTATTTGTGGGGGGCATGATAGAGGCTTGCTAATAACTTGAGGGTGTGAAAAAGGTTCAAGAGGGTAATGTCTTTCAGAAAAAAAGATGTTCAAGAACAAGGGGCCATGATATGAGGATGTGGGTGGGGTAGACTTAGGGGTATTCTGAGAGGTTTTATTCAGGGAAAGGGTGGTGGATGTGTGGAACAGCTCCCAGTGGAGGTGGGGGCAAAAATGGTAGGGTATTTAAAAAATGCATGGGACAGGCATAAAGGAACCCTAGCAAAAGGAAAGAGAGGGTAAGCTGCAAGTCAATTGGGATCCACGATATATGAAATAGTCAGGGAAAATGGGCAGACTAGGTGGGCCAAGTGGCCCTTATCTGACATCAGATTCCATGATTCAATGTTTCTATAAAACAGCAGGCTCGATGTTGTTATTGAGCAGCCAGAACATAAAGCTCCAATGGCCACTGAGCATTCTGCAGATGCAGAGATAATATACTGAAGCATAAGGAACTGGCTGTGCACCAGTAACACCCCTACAAAATAAAGACTTTTATAAGAAATATGATTAAAACAAAGTGAATTAACCAGGACTGAATTTGCTATGTACTTGAGCACCAAAACAATATCCTGCCCAGAAGCACTTAACCAGCCAGTCATCAAGATAGCTGTAGCCTGGCTGGGTAGCTGGTTTAGCTAATCTTCACACCAGTAGTACCGAGCAAACACACTGTGTTTTAGTGTACTATTTTTGTTTCCAAATAAATGGCCTTCAGAATCATAGTGATATGTGAAATTGCAATTCGTGAGTCCTTTCCAGCAGTTACATAAAATAGTGTTCATCAACTCTGTGCTGCTGTGTGGTAGACATTGCTGTTCAGCAACACTGAAATATCTAAAGCAGCTTAAACTGTTTGAAATTTCTGTTATCAGACAAAATATTGTTTTGTCACCAGTAACTGTCAAAAGCACTTAAATGTTTTTGTGTGGAAAAATCAGGGGGTAACCATACCAAAATGGGCATGGAAGCAGCGTGGTGATTTTTTTTTTTTAATTCAACATTTTTGTTATGTTCGCTTGCTCGCATGTGCAAGAAACATTATGCGACAGCTTAGGAGAGAAGCGGGTTGTGGAGGTGCGGCACTGTGGCAGCCAATGGCAGCACTGCATTTGGGGCCTTGGCACTAGTGGACCAATGCAAGCACACTGTGCTGATGACACTGGTTTCCAAAAGTGCCACTAAGTTGAAACAATTTCGCCACTGCAATCAGGGGCCACTTCATCATTGCAACATCAGCCATTCTGCTGCAATGAGGGAGTGACCCATCATTACAGGGTGGTACCTTGCCTGGTGCAACATTCCCCTAAACATGGTGGTGGCTTATGCCACTGCCTCACAGCCCCATGAAAGCTGACTGACTGGGGTGCCCAATCACCCTTTTGGCATGCCCCTGACCCAGTTCATTTGCTGATGGGGGAGCCCACTCCCCGTCGGCATAATGTAACACCTTCCCCCATTTGTTGTGTGCTGAGGGGGTGCCCAATCCCTGTCAGCATCATGTGCTCCCCTCCCATGTTTCAGTGCTGATGGGGGGCCCAATCCCTGTCTGCTTCAGTCCACTCCTTTCCAGTTTCAGTTGCTGATGGGGGAGCCCACTCCCCATCAGCATATTGTTCCCATCCCCCCGATTTCTGCTGTGTACCAAGGGGGGTACCCAATCCCTCCAGCATGATGTGCACCCCCATTTCTCGAGCCGGCAGGCCCTAAACCCCATCGACTTCGTCACCTTCCCCACAATGTAGGTGGTACACTGGGAGCTCCATCCCAGTGTAGCAAACAACACCTGCAAAAAAAGAAAACTGACCCTCATTTTCCCTTTTTTTTTACCCTGTAAAACAATGAAATGGTCCCTCATGGTCTCTCCTGCCCCCTCCCCAAATCCGCGCCCACCCTATGTGCACCCTGCCTCCCCACACCCCCACACCCCATACTTACCTCTGGAGTCCAGCGCAATGATCTTCGGTGGAACGGGAACACGTCTGCACTCTTCAAAGCTGACCACGAACTGAAGAAATGCTGGTAAGCTGTATAATTGCATAAATAGGGTTTTTTCAACTTAGGTGCAGATCTCAGGCATTTTGGGGAATTTTGGCACCATATTTTCAACATGAGGTTATTGGGACCCCTCCTTTTGAATTCAGCCACTGTCATGGTGTTATTTGGTCCCAAAAGGTGATTTTGCAGTCATAGAAACATACAAACATAGACTCTGACGTCAGATAAGGACCGCTAAACCCATCTAGTCTGCCCATTTCCCTACCTACAGGATAGGCCGCAGAGCCTAGTTAACCAACAGCCTATTTCTTCCTACCCCCCACAAGAATTGCCTTATGTCTGTCCCATGCATTCTTGAATTCTCCCATAGTTTTAGACCCCACAACCTCCTCAGGAAGGCTGTTCATGCAGCCACTGCCCTCTCTGTGAAATAATACTTCTTCATATTGCCCCTAAACCGCCCTCCTTCTATCTTTAAATTGTGTCCCCTTGTTCTTGCAAGTCTCTTTTTCTGAAAGATGCTACCCTCTGGGACTTTGTTGATGCCACTGAGGTACTTGAAAGTTTCTATCATGTCCCCCCTCTCCCTTCTTTCCTCAAGGGTATACATATTAAGCTCCTTTAGTATCTCCTCATATGGCTTCTCTTGCAGACCCTGCACCATTTTAGTTGCCCTCCTCTGGACTACCTCTATCCTATGTCCTTGTGGAGATGGGGTCTCCAGAACTGGTACTCCAGATTGGGTCTCACCAACTGTCTGTACAGAGGGATAACAACTTCCTGTTTTCTGCTGATGATGCCTCTCCCTATACATCCCAGTATACCCCCAGCCCTCCCTACTGCCTTCTCACATTGCTTGCTAACCTTAAGGTCATCTGATATGATTACCCCCAGGTCCCTTTCCTTTTTTGTTGTTGTTACTACCTCCCACCCATTGTGTATTCTTCCCCTGGGTTCTTGTTTCCCAGGTGCATTATTTTGCACTTCTTTGCATTGAATCCTAGCTGCCATACTTCTGACCATTCCTCCAACCTTGCCAAGTCCCTTTTCATCCTTTCCACGCCTCCTTGTGTACCAACCCTGTTGCAGATCTTTGTGTCATCTGCAAAAGGCATACTTTTCCTTCCAGTCCCTCTGCAATGTCACTGATGAAGACATTAAAAAGGACTGGACCCAATACTGAACCCTGTGGTACCCCACTAGTAACCCCCCTTTCTTCAGAGTGGACTCCATTTATAGTTACCTTCTGTGTCCTGTTGTCCAGCCAGTGTTTTACCCAGGCTACCACCCTGGGACCCACTCCCAGACTGGTTAATTTGACTATTAATCTTTTGTGTGGGACTGTGTCAAATGCCTTGCTAAAGTCTAGGTAGGCCATGTCCACAGCCCTTCCCTGGTCTACTACTTTGGTCACCCAGTCAAATAAATCTATTAGATTCATCTGACATGACCTTCCCACTGTGAACCCATGCTGCCTTGGGTCCTGTGCTCCACTGGCCTCTAGATACTCAACTATTCTTTCCTTCAGAAGTGACTCCATCACTTT
This sequence comes from Neoceratodus forsteri, assembly GCA_016271365.2. Lineage (NCBI taxonomy): Eukaryota > Metazoa > Chordata > Ceratodontiformes > Ceratodontidae > Neoceratodus > Neoceratodus forsteri. The sequence goes on from CM057452.1 coordinate 909,075,363, forward strand.
TCCTACCACAGAGGTCAGACTGACAGGTCTGTAGTTTCCTGCCTCTGTCTTCAGTCACTGCGTGGAATCACCGTTTGGGACTGATTAACAAAACAACAGTGCCAGTGTTCATGAGGTGGGTCCTCAAAAAGCCTATGTTGCAAATTTGGTGAAAAAGTCCAAAAATGACTGTTTAGCGTGCATTGATTTTCCACGCCCACTCATAACTTAGCTAATTTGTAATATTTTCACTCCAGATTTTTAACACTGACATTTTTCCACACCTCCTTATGAACAGTACAGCTGTCATTTTTCACATTCTGACCAAAATGTATTTTCGCACTTCCAACACAGAATAGCGTGGTCGCTGTGGCAAATCAGTGTTTGGGATACATTAAGAAAATCACAGTGACACTATTCATGAGCAGATGTCTTAAAATGCCTGTGTTGAAAATTTGGTGATGAAACTCCATAAAATGACTATGTTATGTGCATGTGTTGCACAGTTTCCACTTATGCTCAAAGTGCAAGCATTTTTAATATTCCCACTACAGATTTCCAACATTGCCATCTCTTCACACCTCCCTATGGATGGTACTGCTGTCATTCTTCACATCCTGCCCAATCTGTGTTTTCATACAACTGGCATAGAATGTCACGATCGCTGTTGGAACTCAAAGTTCAGGACACATTAACAAAATCACACTGCCACTCTTCATGAGAAGAGGTCCCAAATACTTTCATGAGATGGGGTCACAAAAAGGCAATGTTGAAAATGTGTAGTGCTAATAACAATAAATGCCTGGGGCATTAGGGTTTCTAACCATAACGTCCCACCCTGTATAGGCTGACAGGCATCAGGGTGTGCCTTTGGATTGCTGACTGTAATGCTCATGCCATCCCACCCCCACCCCCCAGCCAGTGACAGGCATCGAGGTGTACCTTGGAATCTTAGTCCCAGAGTTCACCCCATTCTCCTATACTGCACCCATTTCAGCGTATCTCCTTATGGAATGGGGTGACTGTAAAGCTGAACACCCCAAGGCACACTTCAACATGTGTTGGTGTCTGCAGGATAGGGTGAGGTAACATGGCATGAACATCATGAGTGACAACCCAAACACATACCCCAATGCCTGTTCATCTCTGCAGATTGGAGGTGGGGTTGGCATGAAGTTCAATACTTCACTGCCATTCCCATTCTGCATCTTTCTAACTCCTACATTTCCAATGTTAATACCAGCAAGCAAACATTCGGCATTGACAAATGCTTGTTTATTATAGTCATTGATCTGCAGTACAAATGTATCTTCAATACTTTTAATTTTCATTTCCAAAAGTATTCCATATCACATTCACTTTCCCATTATCTATCTCCTATTCCCACAGCCACCTCCCAAGCTCTTGTCTCACAGATTCAACATTTACGTTGTGGTAATATTTGTATTTAGTTTTTATTCTTTCCTACATGATTTGTTTAACCAGCTCAAGAGTAACCATTTAATAGTCTTCCATTAGTTCCACTGGTCTGTTGTTCAAGACATGGAGACTCCAACACTGTCATGACTCACATGCAGCAGCAGATATTCCAAGACAGCTTTGTATTGCTCATACAAGTGCTTGATCATGTACAGTATTGAGTTCTACCTGATGATGACGTCTAGCTTCATCCAGTAATTAGACACTTTATTGTGGATATGCAGCTGCTGGAGATGGTCATGGGCCTTTCCTGAATTGATAAAGTTGGAATAGATGTGATGGAATAAAGGCAACATGGACTTTGTATCAGGATATGATAGAAACTCTTGCAATACTAAATTAAGATAGTGTATCAGTCATAGCACCAACAGTCTCAGTCAGGAGCAATTCTAACATTTTCTGACCCATGTGTGATCCAGTTACACTTTTCATTGCCAGTGTGGCATGCTGGTGAATACCTAGAGTGTTGCTACAACCACAGTTGGGCTTAGTACAATTTTCCCCTCGCTGGAGTCAAATACTATCTCAGGTACTTGTGCCCAGTGTTCCCTAATGTACAGAAAGGAGCTACCAGCTGTTTGGCCACTGGTTTATGTATTCATACTGAGATATATGTATTGGGATGCTGTTTGCAACAAGGTATGGATAATTGTATTTGACACAGTCCAATAAAGTTCAGGAATGGCATGGGTGGAGAAGCATATTTGCAAAGGAATCTGCCACTGGGAACAAGCGACACCATCAACCTTCTAAATCCCATGTTCTCCAGAAAAGAGAAGAGCAGCAGAGCAATTACTAATGCTTCAGTGGTTGCTGCATTCAGTTCCCATGTAATAGCATGATTTGGTGGGGATTTGGTATGATGCTCCAACATGCTATGCAATGTAGGTGGCACCTCTTGGGGTTTTGGAATGAATCAGCTGGATTTGGTGTAGCAGCTTGACTAGTGGAGTATCATTTATTTATTGAATTGTTCATTGAATTTTAGTAACCGGGTAAGCTCACTGCGATCAAAGGTCCCTCTTTCAGGGGTGACCCAGAAGAAATTACAGGCAAAACTTACAAAGTACATTAATAACACGAAATTACAATAGGTACATATATGGATAAAGAAGCAAGAAATCAGGTATATTGCACAATAAATTATAAACTACAATTACTCATAAATAATACAATGAATGTTAGAAACAGTAATCAGCAGAAATACAAAGATACAAGACATGAGCAGGAATATGCGAGATACAGTAACCATAGATTATGGATAGGAATGATTTGACTCAGGGGGATTCACGGATGCTGCTCAAATGAATGCAGCAATTTTCAGTGTTTTCTGGACTGGGCTTTATGTGCTTAAGTGCCTCTGGGTGCTAGTACTCAACCCATCACTTCTACTACTGTATGACAACTACTAGGTGATCCCAGAGACTCCGCTCATACCTCACAACCTTTGTCATGGAAATGAGGGACATGGACACTCAAAATGAGGGACAATGAAGAACACACTGACCCTCACAATGAGGGACACATCTTCAAACATGGGGATATTAGCTCAGAACACAGTGGAAACCATTGTGTTTACTCGTATAACATTTATTTTTGATTTAGCATTTTAGAATACAATGAATTTGTGTTTTAAAGTCTGAATTTACAGCACTTTCTCAGTGTGGGAAGCTCCTTTACCTTGCAGGATGGGTGAGGGACAGAGCAATTCTGAGGGGTAAAATGAGGGAAGTCCTTCATAATCAGGGACAGTTGAGAGGTATGCGCCTCCTCATCTATATAGTAGCCCTCCTCAATCAGCCCTGCCTCCACTGGTACTGTTTCCCTAATACTTCAGGATGCTGTGGCAAATGAAAATGATAAGGCCGAGGGCTCTCCTATACCAGCTTCAGTATGGTGCAAAGTCCAACATAACAGGTACCTGGACTTGAGGTGTGTGTGTGTTGGCTACCAGTGCTTAAGTGGCTCTCCTTTTTCCATGATTAACTAGTGCTTGACACAGCTGGTGGATAGCCACTGTTTCGCCAGCTGTGTGACCAATATGTAAAAATCCTAAACTAGGGATTTTATACCCTTAATTTTACATGGCTGTTAAATGGCACAGGGGAGGGGTGACAATGATTGTTTTTTTTTTTTGTGATGATTTCTGAACTATGACAGTAGTGGGTCATGTGGTGTAACGGGCTCAGCTGTGGTAAAAGGAATAGTTGTAGTATGTGGAAAGGCTTTGGAATTCCAAGACATAATTGTGGTGTGCACAGCACCACAGGTCCAGCAGCAGGACCCTTATTTTTTCTTTCCAGGTTCCCACAGGGATCCAAATCATCACTAACAGTGAGGCTGATTACCTCCCCATCATCTTTGCTCTCTCCACACTCTCTTTCCTTCCCATCAACCTCAGTGAGAGAAACTTTTAAATGTAGTCTTTTCTGACTGTGCAGCAGCAACGAGATCTCTCTTGTCAGACTCTAATTCATGGTCAAGCTCAGCACTCTTGGTTGTAAATGGGAAACTATCACCCAGATCAGGCTCAGTGCTACCACTAGCAGTCACATGAAGAGCAACAACCTCCTCCTCGACCACTGTTCCTGAGCCAGAGATTTTTGCTGCCTCTTAGACTGGTATTCTTGTTGCAGATTCCCCCAGTTCCCAACAGCTTGGATGCCACAGATGTGGCTGATGTGGCTCAGAAACATTTGGCCACACTAATGCCACTGCCACTTCTGCCAACTACTCCTTTGCTACTAGTACTACCACCCCTGAAGCACATGGATGAAGCAGCTGCAGAGGTAGTTTTTGTTAGATGCAACATCCTTTGGCCAACGGAACCAACACACTTCTTGGCCACCTCACTGACACATCCCCCTTTACTGGAGCATCACTTTTCAGTAATTTTATCTATTTAGATTTTTAAACACTGCAGTAAAACTAAATACCAGCAGCAGCAAAAGAGACAACACCTCACCAGAGGGATTAGCAGTGTGTTTTGAATTAGAACAGTTTCCTGAGCTAATAGTAGCTACAGTAAAACCACCAAAAAATCAAGGTTTTTTTTTGTTTCTTTGTTTTTTTATACATGATGAGGATTAGCAAGACACATAAGTCAGGGGTAAGTCAAAACACATTACTGTAACACCATCACTTCAAAAACTAAACTAAATAGCTACAATCAAAATAGAAACACACTGACAAAAATAATTAATTTAAACACACAAAACTGTACTACAGAAATAAAATGACAAATCATGGACCACAGGCAAAAATAATTCAGAAGAGAGATTGAGGTAAACAAATAAGGCTAATGGCACCACAATCCACATGGGGGTTGTATACAGACCCCCATCTCAGGGGGGAGGGAATGGACAAGGAAATGATAGAAGGCATCCTTAGAATGGCAGAAAAAGGGGATATATTGTTGACGGGGGACCTGAATATGCCAGATGTTAACTGGAGCACCTTTGCTGCAGGCACATCCAAGAGCAGAGTTATTCTTGATGCCATACAAGGGGCATGCCTCAGACAGCTAGTATTGGAACCCACTCAGGATGGAGCAATCTTAGACCTGGTACTCTCAAATGGGGATGGAGAAAGAATCTTGGATTTAGAAGTGGGTAGCCATCTGAAAACAAGCGACCACCAAACAGTGTGGTTCACGATAAACACAGCCCTACAATCAAGCCATACAAAAGCAAGAGTACTGAACTTTGGGAGGGCTGACTTTGGGAAAATGAGAGAGTGCCTCAGAAAAGCACTAGCAAACAGGCAAGAAGGAAGGGTGGAGGAACAATGGGGGGTAATCAAAACAGCCATCACAGAGGCAACAAGCCTTTGTGTAAAGCAAATCAACAAAACACAACAAATGAAAAAAAAACTATGGTTCTCAAAAGAGGTGGCAGGGAAGGTTAAGGAGAAAAGGAAAGCATTCAGGAAATATAAGGAAACACAGAAGAAGCAGCACAGAGAACGTTATCAGTTAAAGCAGAAAGAGGCACAGAAGGCAGTCAGAATGGCAAAAGCCCAAACCGTGGAAAGGACAGCCAACTTTGTTAAGAAGGGGAATAAGACCTTTTATAGGTACATTAGGGAGCGAAGAAAGACCAAAGCAGGGATACTGAGGCTTAATAAAGAGGAGGGAATGTGGACAGAGGGTGACAGTGAAAAAGCAGGGATACTGAATGAATATTTCTGCTCAGCATTCACAAAGGAAGAGGAGGTAGAGGTACCTAACCCAAACAAGAGAAACACTCTGAAGACGGGGGTCGATACCAGTCCATTTACAGAAGAATGGGTTCTGAAAGAACTAATAAAATTGAAGGTGGACAAAGCAATGGAGCCTGATGGAATTCACCCAAGAATTCTAAAAGAACTTAGGGTAGAACTAATGACACTGCTGACTACTCTCTTTAACAAATCATGGGAGGATGGGGTGGTACCTGAGGACTGGAGGAGGGTAGATGTGATTCCTCTTCACAAAAGTTGGAGCAGGACAGAGGCAGGAAACTACAGACCAGTTAGTTTGACCTCAGTGGTAGGAAAAATGATGGAATCACTGCTGAAGGAAAGAATTGTTGGATACCTAGAGGCCAGTGGGGCAGAGGACCCAAGGCAGCATGGATTCACAATGGGAAGGTCATGTCAGACGAATCTAATAGATTTCTTTGACTGGGTGAACAAAGCAGTTGACCAGGGAGGGGCTGTGGACATGGCCTACCTAGATTTTAGCAAGGCATTTGATACAGTCTCACACAAAAGATTAATGCACAAGTTAGCCAGCCTTGGAGTGGGTCCCAAGGTGGTAGCCTGTATAAAAAATTGGCTAGACAACAGGACACAAAGGATAGTAGTAAACAGAGTCCACAGTGAAGAAAGGAGGGTTACTAGCAGGGTACCGCAGGGTTCAGTACTGGGACCAGTCCCTTTTAATGTCTTTATAAGTGACATTGCAGGGGAACTGGAAGGAAAAGTATGTCTCTTTGCAGACGACACAAAGATCTGCAACAGGGTTGATACACAAGGTGGAGTGGAAAGGATGAGAAGGAACTTGGCAAGGTTGGAGGAATAGTCAAATGTATGGCAGCTCAGATTCAGTGCAAAGAAGTGCAAGGTAATGCACCTGGGAAACAAAAACCCAGGGGAAGAGTACACAATGGGGGTGAGATACTGACAACAGTAAAATTGGAAAGAGACCTGGGGGTAATTATATCGGATGACCTAAAGATGGGAAAGCAATGTGAGAAGGCAGTACGAAAGGTTGGGGGGATACTGGGATACATAGGAAGAGGCATCGATAGTAGAAAACAGGAAGTTGTTATCCCCATGTACAGCCAGTTGATGAGACCCCATCTGGAGTACTGTGTGCAGTTCTGGAGACCCCATCTCCTCAAAGACATAGACAGAGTGGAGACTGTCCAGAGGGGCAACCAAGATGGTGCAGGGTCTGCACCAGAAGACGTACGAAGAAAGGCTAAAGTAACTTAATATGTATACCCTTGATGAAAAAAGGGAGAGAGGGGACATGATAGAAACTTTCAAGTACCTCAAGGGAACCAACAAAGTCCAAGAGGGTAGCATCTTTCAGAAAAAGAGATGTGCAAGAACAAGGGGGCACAATTTGAAAATAGAGGGGGGACAGCTCAGAGGTAATGTGAGGAAGTATTTTTTCACGGAGCGGGTTGTGGATGCATGGAACAGCCTCCCTGAGGAGGTTGTGGAGTCAAGAACAGTGGTTGAATTCAAGAATGCATGGGACAGACATAAGGCAGTCTGAGTGGGGGGCAGGAGGAAGTAAGCAGTTGGCTAACTAGGATCTGCAGCTTATGTGTTAGGTAGGAAAATGAGCAGACTAGGTGGGCCAAGCGGTCCTTATCTGCTGTCAAATTCTCTGTTTCTATACTCTCGGGGATGCTTTGCTTGCTAGCTAAAACACTTCCCCTCCACAACATGGCACTTCTTCAATAGGCAAAACAAAAACACTGTGTTAAACTAAATAGAAACATAGAAGTTGACGGCAGATAAGTACCGCAAGGCCTATCCAGTCTGCCCATTTCTTTTTCTACCTTATGAATGTGCCATTGGCATTTGCTCTGTCAATGGCCTATAAATTCATACTCATCTGTATTGCTCCCTTACACCTACCCCATGCCTGTTTGAAGCCCTGCACTGTATTCATATCCACCACTTACTGAGGGAGGCCATCCCATGCATCCACTCCCCTTTCTATGAAAAATAACTTACTCACATTACCCCTTAGTTGGCCTCCCTCTAATCTCATGCTGTGTCCTCTTGTCCTGCTGTTTTTCTTATATTGAAACATGGTAGACTTTTTCACCTTGTTAATGTACTTAAGGTGTTTGAATGTTTCGATCAGATCACCTCTCTCCCTCCTTTGCTCTAGGGTATACATATTGAGCTCCATTAATCTGTCCTCATATGTTTTCTGATGCAGTCCCTGAACCATTTTGGTTGCCCTTCTCTGGACTGCCTCAGTTTGGTTAATGTCTTTGTGAAGGTGTGGCTTCCAGTACTGCATGCAGTCAGTACTCTAGATGGGGCCTAGCCAGTGTCTTGTAAAGAGGGATTATTACCTCCTTCTTACGACTTGTGATACCCCTACTAATACACCCCAACATCCCCCTAGCCTTACTTACTGATTTAGTGGTCTGCTTTGATGATGTCAGGTCATTGGTGATGATGATGCCCAAGTCTCTTTCTTCCCTTGTGACTGGCAGCAACTTCCCTCCCAGCCTATAGGTGGCTTTAGGGTTTCTCTTCCCTATGTGCATGATCTTGCACTTCTTTGCGTTAAACCCCAGTTGCCACTCTTCCAACCATTTTGCTAGTTTATCCAGATCTCTTCTCATTCTGCCCACCCCATCTGGATCGTCTACTCTGTTGCAGATCTTGTTGTCATCTGCAAACAGACAAACCTTACTCTCCAGTCCATCTGCAATATCACTGATGAAGATATTGAAGAGGATTGGCCCCAGGACTGATCCCTGAGGCACCCCACTTGTGACTTGTATCTCTTCTGACTGTATACCGTTTACCACCACTCTCTGTTTTCTGCCTGCCAACCAGTTTACCACCCAGTTGACCAACTTCTGAACCACCCCAAGCCTACCCAGCTTATTAATCAATCTTCTATGTGGAACAGTATCAAAAACTTTGCTGAAGTCAAGGTAGGTGACATCAACTGCTCCCCCTTGGTCCACCACTCTGGTTACCCAGTCAAAGAAATCTATGAGATTAGTTTGACAGGACCTTCCTTTTGTGAACCCATGCTGTCTTAGATCCTGTGCTCCTATGGATTCCAGGTGTTGCACTGTCCTTTCCTGAAGAAGTGTCTCCATAATCTTGCCCACTACTGAGGTACGACTGACTGGTCTGTAGTTCCCTGCCTCCTCCCTGCTACCTCTTTTGTGAAGTGGGATCACAGGAGCCCTACTCCAGTCTTCTGGGGCCTCCCCTGTGCTCAGAGACTCACTAAACAGTTCTGATAATGGCTCTGCTAGTTCCATCCTTGCTCCTTTAGTACCCTGGGATGTATGCCATCAGTTCCCATTGTCTTGTCCACCTTGAGCTTATCGAGCTCTTGTAGGACCCTTTCTTTTGTGATATATTTAAATCCGATCTGAAGTCTGTGAGGGTCTGGTCGATTTTGGAGACAGTTCATGCAGTTTGCTTGATCATCTCAATGAGGTCAGACTGCACTTCCCCACCATGCAGCCCGGACTGCAGTAGGCCCTCAGGCATCTCACGGCCCTCTATGTCACCCATCCATTCATTTTGAATTAATTCCTTCAATTTTTGTGCCATGGTGGATGGAGGCTTCCCAAGGTTATTTCTCTTTGGTTTTGCTGGTGAAGGTATCTTGTAGGCAGGTGATATGATTGTTGTCGGTGAGGAGATGGAGCCATGGGATTAGAAAGCCATTAATGTGCTGACATTACCGGAAGTCCCATTGATCTCTCTTCTTTAAAGTTTTTCTTGGCACAGTCTGCCATCATGGTGGTTGCTGGGATCGAGGTGGTATAGGCGCGTCCTTTTCTGGGATCCAGAATCCTTTCTTAATTAATGCTTCTCTTGCTTTCTCTGCCAAGAAATATTCCTTTTTGCCCTCAGGAAAGTGTACCACCATTTGGGCAGGATATGATGTGTTGAACCAGATGCCTTTCTCCTGAAGAGTGGAGAACAATGGCTGTTAAGCATGTCAGGCTCTGAGAGTAGTAGTAGCATAATCGTCATCTAAAAATAACCTGCTCAAACTTTAAGAAACTTTTTGTTTCCACCTGGCTGTTGAAAGGACTCATTCCTTCATCACATATTTATGGAACCAAGCTATTATGGATAGGGGGCGGGCATCTTCTGCTGCTGGTCTGGGTTCCAGGTCAGCGGGAAGCTGGATGTTCGGAGCACAATTAAAAGTCCACTATATCTTGCCTCTCCCCTTTCCTAAAGTCCATAAATTCTAATGTTTTTGTGCCTGGCTCTGTTCACAGAGTCTTCTTGCCTGTTCCATATTTGATTCAGTTGCTCCTGTAGTTGTTGTACCATATTTTCTAAATCGTCAATGCGATTTTCTGCTGCCTCAAGCTGCTTTTCAGTATCGTCTGCTCGCTGTTCGAGTGTTTCTACATCTTTCCTCAGCTCATCATATACTGTAACTGCTTCAGTTCAGCTCTAAAGCCAATAAGTTCCTCGTAGTTGTATCTAGTTTTACTTTTTTTCTCGGAGCTGCAGTCTGGTGGTCTGTTCTTATTGTGGGCTGCAATGGACCTGCATTTATACAGGCTTCTGAGGGCTGTGAATTAGAGGCCTCAGCAAGCAATCCTTTACCATCAAGTTCCATCTCCTCCAAAATTTCTGTTATGGTGAGACCTTTAGCTTTATTCCTCCTTGGCATAAGGTTTTTAGGTGGTTTGGAAGACAAATGTTCATTTTCAAGGAGGTTTATTTCAGGTACAACACAGAGCTATATCTTCAGGTGGCCATTAGGGGTGATGATGCAACCAGAAGTCCCAGCTATGAACAGTACTTAATTTCTTTTTAATTTGTGCATGTGTGTAAGAACATTTAATTATTATTATAATTTTTTTTTTATTTTGAGGAATTTTCAGTCTTAGACCCTTGCTTAATTTTCTCAGGGCCTTTTTTACTTATATTTTGTTGTTTTATGACATGAAATAAACTATCTCATATAGGGCATTTAATAATTATACAGACATTATAAAAAGCTGCCAACCCATGAACAATTGATAAATGTATACAGTAGCTTAGCCCCATTTTCTTGTGCAGTAGAAGAAGGGGGAAGTAATATTCTAAAACAAAGTTCTGCAATTAACAGCCTCTTCAAAAGATCAGGTAGCCGCAACATTTAAAAAGAATGCGTAGGGAGCAACCACAGTCCTTTTATGACTGGCAAAGATAGTGAGGGTTCAGGAATGCATGGGATGGGCATAAGGGTATCTTAGGGGAAAGGAGTGGGGGAAAAAGCTGAAAGGTGGAAAGGGTCTAGGGTAATACTGTAGGTAGCGAAAAATAGGTAACCTGGGTGGGCTAAGTGGTCTTTAACTGTGGTCAAATTCAGTGCTTCTTTGCTATTTAATCTTTACGTAAATTAAACTGAGTAGGAAGAAATGGACCTCAAACTAGGACCCTACAATTCCCTAGACTGTAGATACAATCCCTAGTGCACTCTATCTACATATTATAACCCAAAATATTAATTGTCACATATCAGCTACAGAGATCTAGATTAAACACATCCCATCTCTGAACAAACAAAAACAGTTACCCAAGTGTGAGCTCCTATTGTAGGGACACACCACTGTAGGGTTAACGTACCAGGCTTTAATGAAGCATCACACCATGAAGTCGGTGCCATTCCTAAGCAAAGATCAGCTGACTCCACCATATTTCATGTCAAACAAATCCAAAAAGTATCTTACCCCTCAGGTCACTCCTCCCAAAAGCAGGCATAATGGAATCTCCATAACACAGCCCCACTCACAAGTTTCGTCTTTCAATAGTACACTGAATAAGCCAATTTTTTTTTTAAATCATCTCATTTACTCAAGATTTCAGCCTGCATTTCTCCACCGGTGTCTTTCTTGGTGGAGAATACAGTTTCAGTCTTCTCCACCTAGTGGACAACTTCTCTGCAATCACTGCATTCCCCATGTACAAAGCAAACAGGCAGCATAAAGGAGTGAACAATACCCAGGGCCTGGAGACATTGATGGATGGAATCAAATTTCTTCCTCAGGGTCCTGGTTTGGAAAGACAGGTCTGGGTAGATTGTTATATCAGCCCTGTCTATTTCCAAAATGTAAATGGCATTAGCCACTGCCAGCACAATGTCCCTGATATTGGTTTCTGTGGTGCACTGTAGGACAGTCTGATGTTGGTTTGACATAGAAAAAGCCATACTAGACATTCCTGCTGATCCACCGCTTCAGAACTGTAAGCAAACTGGACCCTCATATGCCTTCAGAACACCAACGAGGTGTAGGTTCTCTGCCCTGACCTCGTTTTCCAGGGCCTCCAACCTGTTCCATATCTGGAAATTTTCCTAGGTCAGGGAAGAAAAAACATCCATTGTCAAAACTGAAATGTTTGTCTGTATCTGCTACAGTAGAAATCAGCTCTTTTATTTGACTATCATAGGCCTCCCAACAGGCCATGATCCTCTTGATTTTAGAATACATGGAATGCATGGATTCTTTGGTAACTGGATAAGACCCACCAGGCATATGTGCCTGTTTTCTGGGGTGACCCAAGAGCAGCGGGGTGGTTAAGTGACTTGCTCAGAATTACACAGCATGCAAGCAGAGGTTGTGGGAATCAAACATAGAAGCTGACAGCAGACAAGTGCCACATGGCCCATCCAATCTGCCCTTTCAAGTTGCATTGCTTACAATGCAGAGCCCTCCAGGTCTATGGCACTTTCTCTGCAACCCCCTTACCTATCCCTTATGACTCCCTTGTGCTTATACCAGGTTTTTTGAATCCCACCACTGTTTTTGCCCCCTGCAACCTCTGCTGGAAGACAAAAACCCAGGTCTGCTGGGTGTACCAAGCTCATTAACAGCTTGATACTCGAATCTCTAGGCTATACTTTCATAGCATGCCAGAGGGGCTCTTAAGAGTTTTCTGTGGTGACAGCTCCAGTGCTGCCTAAAGCCTCTAGTGCCTTGACATGCTGCTGCATCCTATATTTTGAGCTCCCAGCTTGCTGTTCTTCCCACTGGACAATTATTAAGGGGATACATGATGGTAAGGGGCTTGATATTTGCAGCACCACAATGAGTGGCAAGTGAGCTCGAGAATCATCATGAGTGATTTTTCCCGAACTCACTTGCCACCAGCTGTGGCACGACACATATCAAGCTCCTTACCATAATATATCCATTTTATACAGTAGGGACTTTTTAGTTATGTTAAGAGTTTTTGTGGTAACTGTGTTTCTTCTTCCTGGTCTTCTTCCACAGCGTTTGGCTACTAGAGTAGCTGACGTAGAGAGAGTACTGATATTTTGTGCTGTCGTGCACACAGTATATTTACCTGGTGCGTTTTCTCGCTGTGTACACATCAGCTTGCTGATATCAGTATGCGGTGATATTACTACTATTTACTTAGCGGGTTATCAGAAGACCCCTACTGTACAATACATGTTATATCCACAGGTGCCTAATCAGCTCATGAATCAAGATCTGCAGGTTTTAGAACTTGGTACTGAAGAAAAAAAAATGTGCTGCGTCAGCATGTGGTCTGAAAACAAAACAAAATGGTAATACTAAAAGCACACTGAAGACAGAAATTAGATCTAGAATCGACATTTCAACCACAGGACCCCTTCAGGAACTATCCAGGAAAAAATAAAACTGCCCTTTTCTCTTTTAGACAGTTCCTGAAGAAGACCTATGGTTGAAACGTCAACCCCAACTCTATTCTCCACTTTCAGCATGCATTCCATATTATCATTTTGTTTTATTTAGGTACATGGATGCTGTCCAAAGAAAGAGTCCATATGAGGTGCGACCTGCACAAAAGAAGGCTTTCTAGTGCCCCAGTGAAAATTTTTTTTCAAAAGGCATTAATATGTTTTTTTTTTTCTTACTGCTTTATGCTTCTGTTGCTGCAGCCCCTACCTCAGGAGGGAGCCCCGAGCCCCATCCCATGGCATCCACCAACCAGTGCTGACCCCTACCGCCAGGGCTTACCCCACCCCCGGCAGGGCCAACGGGGTTCCTCAACCACCACTGGAGACAAAATCCATTGTGGCCAGTGCCATGCCTAGCCAGGAGTGCGACCTGTGAGGCATCTTCCATCATGCGCAGCAGCAGCAACTCCATTTCCTCCCCTTTGGAGATGAGGTGTGCAATGACTCCAGAGGAGGGACCACACACACATCTGCTCCTCCAGGTGTCTGCCCCATCTCAACCCCCATCTGCAGCATCAGCAGTCCCTTGGATGCTCAAATCCTTCTCCTCACCTGCTGACCCCCAGCAGCCCATGCTCATTCCTGAACTTGGGTCGCTGGCATAGCGTGAGGCAAGGCTTCCAGTGCCTCAGCCCTCAGTGCCACCAGGCCGTCTAAGGCATTGATAAGTTAGTGTGCTGTGTCATGATTGCCAGCACTTTGTTTAACCCATGGTAGTGGCACACAATGCAAGGCTGCTGACTAAACAGAATGCAGTGATTTCATTCACAGTACAAGGTTGCTGACCAATCAGGATGCAGAGATTTCATTTTATAATCATAGTTATTAAGCATTATAAAATAGATAGGGAATTGCCTGCATCCTAAGAGGGTTCAGAACCCAGGTACTTACAAGGTGACATTCACCTGTCCGGAAATCATTTTGACAACCTGGACCCAGCACACTGTGGCATCCATACAGCACATTGCTCAAAACTTAAAAAATTATTTGTAGCCTCCATCATGGTTTAGTGTCCCCCACACCACCAATAATTTGTCCATAGTTATTAAAACTACATTATGAACGGGGGATGGAAAATCTAGGAAGGTGATTGGCCGACAGCTCTTTGAAGCCATGATGATATCTAGCTACATCATCACAGCTTCAAAAAGCCTCTGGCCACCAGCCTCCTCCCTCACAATGGCAACAAATACAGTTGCACTTGATAGGAGCAGCTTCTCCCTCATTGCCACTCACATGCCTATGCCCCAATTTGCTGACCGCGCAGCAGCTAACAGAACAACAAAAAATAAAGTATATTGATAAAACTTTGACTATAAACAAAGAACAGTGCCACATAGTGGACAATCTTGATCAAGGGCTACTAAACAAGCTGGAATAGGGATATTTATTTTTTATTTATTAATTTTATTGACCAGGTAAGCACACTAGACCAATATAAACCTATTTTCAGGAACAGCCCAGGAGGTAACAAAGAATATACAGACAATGCAAAGTTAACAGTGAGAAGGCAGCAGCACAATGGAGATGGTAACAATGAAAAAGAACATACAGTTAAACAGCATATAAACAGGTTACTCACCTATGTATGGGAGTGGTATAGGTTGTTCATCCACACCTGTTGGCAGGTACCCCGCCACTCCAAGATGCACTGGAAAGCCCCTAAGCTGGTTCCCCCTACCCACCCGGGTGGCACAACCCTCGGCTCTGCCCCATGACATTAGATCATGGCCCACTGGAAGCAAGGTGTGTGCATCGAAGCTGAGGAGGTTGGATGGGTCAGTGTGGATAAACCACATATACCACTCTTAGAACTACTGTTACAGTTGAGTAACCTGTTTTTCTAGGATTGTGGATATATTGTTCTGTCCACACTTGTTGGCAGACTCCTAGCAGTTCTCCGGGAAGAGGGAGGTGAAATGCACACCCCCTACTTAGGGAAGAGGGACTGGAGAACTGAGGTTCCAAAACCAGCATCCCGGCCTGACTCAAGGTCGATGTGGTAATGGGAAATGAAGGTCGTGTGCTGACTTCCAGGTAGCAGCCCTGCAGATATCCTGGACAGGGACGTCCCTAGAAGCAGCCACCGAAGCAGTGGTATGGCGGGTGGAATGAGCCCTTGGCCCAACGAGAGGCTCGCTACCTGCCAACCTATATCAGAGGTCAATGTAAGATGTACTCCATCTAGCTACTGTCCACTTGGATGCAGGGCTGCCAGGTGCAACTTCAGCATAGGTGATACACAGCTGGCGAACCTCTCCCTGAACTTCCACCGTTCACTCTTTGTAACAGGTGAACGTTCATCTCAGGTCCAAAGTATGAAGCCTGTACTCAGCCTCTGAGGCGTGACTGGGGTAGAACACAGGCAGAGTAATCACCTGGTTAAGGTTAAACTCCTACACCATCTTCGAAAGGAATTTCAGGTAGGGGCGCAGGACAACCTTGACCATGTGGAGGACCAGGTAAGGATACTCAATGGAGAGTGTCTGTAACTCCTCAGTCCTCCTGGCTGATGTCATAGCCACCAGGAAGGCAGTCTTCCATGACAAGTGTGATATGCTACACTTGTGCATAGGTTCAAATGCCTTGCCAATGAGCGTTGCCAAAACCAGCAGTAGATCCCACGGAGATGGAGGTTCACACACGAGAGGGGATAAGTGACCTAGGCCTTTGAAGAAGCACCAGATCACCCTCTCCTGCACCACAGACTGCTGACCAGCCCACACCTGGTAAGCAGAGATAGATGCCATGTGCACCTTTGGGCTCATCGACCATAGCCCCTGCTGGGAGAGGGACCAAAGATAAGTCTAAAATGCTAGCCACTGGGCAGGACGAGGGTGTCCAATCCTTTGCCCTGACAACAGATAAAAAATCTTCCATTTAAAAGCATAGCATTTTCTGGTCGTCTCCTTACAGGAAGCCTCAACTATGTTGAGGACCTCGTCGGAGAGACCCAAGGCCTAGAACTTTAGCTGCTCAGGAACCAGGCCATCAGGTGCTGGGATTAAAGGTCTGGGTGGAGTACCTTCCCCTGGTTGACTGAGAGCAGGTCCAGGCATGCTGGAAGGCTCCTCAGGAGTCTGGAACTGAGGCTGAGGAGATATGGATACCAAAACTGGCGTGGCCAGTCTGGAGCTACCAGGATCACCTGTGCCTTATCCCTCCTGACCTTGATGAGCACCTTGTGATTCAAGGAAAGTGGAGGGAAGGTGTAGAAGAGGATTGGGGTCCACGGCCTTGAGAAGGCATCCTCCTGCAGTGAACCCTGCTGAGGGGGTGGGGATTAAACAGCCTCAGCTTCATGTTCTCCCTGGAGGCAAACTGGTCCGCCGGGGGGGTTCCCCAGTGGGAGAACAGATCTTGCACAACCTTCTGAAGGAGAGACCACTCATGAGATGCCCCGCCTATCCAACTGAGGGCATTGGCCAGCTGATTCGAGGCTCCTGCCACTTGAATGGCAAGGAGATCTGCCTCCAAGCTGAGCATGAGGGACCAAAATGTGGAGAGCTTCCTTGCCGAGGGGCAAAGAGCATGTCCACCCTGTCTGTTGAGATAGTACATGGTCGTGGTATCATCCATCTGGACCTAGACCACTTGACCCTGAACAAACAGCGTGTAAGTGGTTAGGGCTAGCCTAACCACTTGAAGCTCCAGCAGGCTGGTGTGATAGCTGGACTCCTGGGGAGACCAGAGCCTGTGGGCTCTGTGCTCCCCCAGATGGGCACCCCAACCCATCAGAGAGGCATTGGTTGTCAGTATGACCATCAGCTTGAGGCAAAACTAAAACCAAACAACAGTAATCTAGTTGCACAAAGTACTCTAAATATTTTTTGTGAGCAATTTTCAAAGTATTTCACTTTCTAAGTGGATTTAAAGGTTTTGTGGATCAGACAAGCAGGGATAGACTTCTGTCCAACTTTCTCTTCATAAGACTGCACTGAACACAGCCTCCGCACAGCATACTGCTAATTTCAGTACAAACTGTCCTCCAGTCCCATGGTGCACTGCAAACTTTGTCTGCTGGCCTCACTTAGCCGATGAGGCTACCAAATTTGACATCCACGAAGTCAGTACTATAATGCAAATTGGAAATCTGCAGGGCAGATTAACTTTGCAAATTGAGGTTAATTGGCAAATTAATCCACAAAGCAAAGTCAGCCAACTTCGCACACCACTCCTGGGGGAGGTGGCATTGCTTTGCTACATTTGGGACCATGATTCTGTGCCTTAAACCAAATAGTTAAGGGAGGACTTTGTGACATTATGGCACACAATACCAGTACTGTTAATTTTTTTTTAACCATTATGTCGCTGAAATTGTTATTGTCTGTATGAGATTGTAACATTGCAACTGATGCGTTTGGTTCACCATGTATTATTATTTTTATATACACTGTTTCAAGTTATCTGGGATGCTGCTGGTAATGAGCCTAGGCTCAATGGCTAATATCCCAATAAACATAAAATTGAAAACTTGAAACTTGGTACAGTATACGGTTGCCTACCTACCCACTGTACCTACATCGCTTTTTAGGAGGTTGGCCATAGAATAACTTGTTAGAGTCAGCTGCCAGCATCCTGAATCACATATTGTGCATCTTGTTTCCCACATTTGTCTTTAACTATGGAAAAACTTTAAAATCAGTTAAATACAGAATGCACCAGAATGCCTCTAAACCCTATAACATATCCTGGACAATTTGGTTTCATTCACCACCTAAACAGCTGGACTTAATTTTATCTATGTATGTATGTAAGTATGTATTGTAACTATTTTTATCAGGTAAACAATATAGAGAATCATACATGCCTCATTTACAGATGAGGCCTGTAGGAAGGCACAAGGATGGTGTAGGAAAAGAAGAAAAGGGAGAAATGGATAGCAGCAAATTAATCACAGCAAAAATACAGTACTCAAAAATCAGGGAATACATAGCAGTAATAGTAAATAATTAAGCAATAATGACCGAGGCCACCCCCCACTGGGCAGTCATTAATCCCCAGGAAATGACCAGCTGTGAGGTCACTATTATGATTATACAGTAAATCTACTTGCAATAATGACACTTTTTGTAACAGGATTTTCTGTTTCATTTTTTTTTTTTTTTATCATGGCAGCATGCACCAGCACTGCCATATGGTGAGACAGGTTCCTGTGGTTATGTGTGTGGCTATGCTGACGTACTGGTAGGGAGGAGCTATCATGATGTGCGGGGGCTTAAGTTGTGGATGATAAAAGCACTTCTCTGCTAATTAATATGTGGAATACACAACTTCACTTTTGCTTGACAATTGCTACTATAGCACCTTTCATAGTGTACACTGATAGTACTGAAAACACTTCTTTTGCTTTGCCACCAATGCTGTCAGTGTAGAACATGGGATCAGCTGTGTGGCTGCCTTGCCGGGCATTTCTAAAAGACTTCAGGCTGGCACAGCAGCCAATCAGTGAGCTTCTTTAGCTCATAAATAATTAATTAGACATAATATACGTTATGCACTAGACAAGAAAAATCTTGCAATCTGATTGGTCAGCAGCATTCTATGCCCGTACATATATTCCTTCATACAGGAAAGGGTAAAAACAAGAGCCCTGAGCAGAACTTGATTACCTACACTGGTATCTCTATGCCGTGTCAAAACCCTGCATCACAGAAGTCACTCACCTTCTGATGGATCAGCTTCTTGAGGTAACTTTTGACTTTCTTGAGGGGAAATCTTTTGAAGACTGAGTTGATTATCTGAAAACAGAAAAAAAAACATGGACTGACATGCTGAAGTAAATGAAGCTTCTACTGTGAACCTAGAGGTGAGTAAAAATGAAATTAATATCAAGAGACAAAAAAAATGGGCATTTAATGTTCTGACTGATTGGCTTAAAGAGAAAAAAATAAAAACTGACTTTAAAACAATCACAGCAGAGGACCTAAACCTTCCCATGACAGACTTTTATTGAACAGTTTAAACTGGAAAAGGAGAAGAATTAAGCAGTAATACATGGCAGGGTGTGGATTGTACTAGGATAATCTCACACCTGGGTGGTTGGGCACGAGGCCTCAGGCCAAGTGTGTCCAATGTTCCAGAAGTGAGGTTATCCCAGCACAAACCACACCCTTGAGTGCATTATTGCTATTATACAATGGCTCATTGTTATACAAAATAAAAAAAAATATTTTAGTAGATTTATAGTGTGGCAATTTGTATCTTTGTTTCTTAAGAGAAGATGTGACAAATCATTATCATGGTCAATACAGTGAGGTTGTGCTGGGATAACCTCACTGTGCCAGGTACACACTGACCAATCAAAGTCCAGGAAATTTTCTTGCCATTGTATAATATGAAATAGCCAGCTATGTGTCTCTATGGGCAGGAATCAACAGATTTCTGAATGAACATCCCCTCAACAGACTTTTCAATCTGATGACAGATTCAGTTTTTAATAGCAGCAGCAATAATGTTTTTGTGGGCACTGCTAAATAACTATGCATGTACAAATGCTCCACAAGTCAGGAGTTCTTTCATCAGACACAGCTCCAAGTCTCCTCAGAAAAGTGTGGCTGGACATATCTTTACATTTTGCACATCATGGTAAAGAAGGAGTATGAAAACTGAAGCCAAACTGTTTTACAATTAAAACCAATGAGAATGGTGTTGAATATGCCTCTTTTTCCTTTAATAAGCCCATAAAAAAAACACAGAGACCCACTGGAGAGACATAAAATAGAGCCTTCATGGGTTTATGATAGCTCAACCAGAAGACCAATTGTGCCCAATAAAGTCTCTAAAGAAATATATTTCAAAACTACTACCAGATGCTCCAGCATTTTACTGCCATGCACTGAGAGCGCCACAGCAATTCTTAGACAAGCAACCTGTCTGGTACAGTTGAGAGCCTGTAGGAGTAAACTTATTAGGATCTTTCCTGCTGAAAATCTGCAAGGAAGCAAATCTTCCAGTGATCTATACAAACCATGGCATTCACACTACTGCTATCCAAATGCTATCAAATGCAGGACTAGATACAAAACAAGTGATGAGTGTAACTGGTCACAAATCTGAAATCTCCATCAGAAGTTATTGGCAGCCATCCTTTCAAGAAAGACAGCAGTGGAGCAGCATTCTCCATCAGCCATCAAGCAGTTCTGTACCTGCCACAACATAAGAAAATGCTTCCATATTTACATAAGCTGTCCAAGATGCAAACTTTTCTCAAGCAGAAATCGGACTGCTTGTGACCATTCTACCAAACAGCACTGCACAGAACAATGGTCTTTCCCAGTACTGTACTATAAAGGGGCCCCAGCAGAAATCACGCTACAAACCCAGTCACAGCAAGCTCACCAGCACCACCATAGAAAGAAAACATTCCGAATAAAAATACAGCCCCCCAGAAGCATATTTAGCAATTATGTGTACCTACAAATATGGTATTTCAAAGCATTACAAGAAAAGAAAATGGCCCTGCTTATTCCGTGGCCACCAACCACCACTGCAGTCACTCTCCAACTCATGGGACCTCAGATGCCTGCCACCATCCAAATAAGCCACAGAAGAAGGTACTCCAGATAAAAACCAGGACATGCATTCCCCTAACATGCAGGACCTCCCTGCTCCTCCCATTGAGTTCCTACACTATTTGCAAGTGGGGACTCTGCATGGTAATGTTCAATTTAATATTTATGTAACTCTAGCACCATTATACCAAGGGCTACTACCCCAGGCTGCTTCCCTAACTGCAGGTTGAGGGGCCTGGGTTCTGAAGTTAATGGCTACTGTGGATTCTTTACCAACAGTAAAACTACAATTATGGTGCCTCCACCCAGAGTGATTAAGTAGGTAAATTGTAAAACTAGTACAGCACTCTGGGCAGCTATACCTACCCACAACCCCAATTAGTGACCTTACACACCAAGTTTCACAATTACAATATACAGCATTCAATATACAATTCTTTGGGAGCACTACTGATATGCTCATGGACACCACACTTACCAACAGGGTCTGGACATCTGGCATATATCCTGTGCCCCCTGTAAGAAACAGTCTTCAGCCATAACAATGCACTTTCACAGTATCTTTTGAATGACTCAGTGACTGGACACTGAGTAATAATATGCTCATAGGCCAGATTTCACATCAAACAACAAACTGGATTTATTAAGGGGGCTTGACTAAGAGAAGGGTGAGAATTTAGGTCAGTTATTGTAGTGCTGTAAGTAAACAGATAATAATTAATGAGCATCAAATCAGTTCCTGAATTAGTCTGTTTGTTAAGCTGCTGGGTACCCAGGATGGAGTTAGGTGTAGGCCTGAAGCATTGCTGCGGGCAGGCCAGTGTTGCAGCTGGCTGGGGCCCTTGATGGAAAGAAGGGTATTATTAAGCAGATTAAACACTTTATATTTAGTGAAACAATTGTAAATCCTGGTCAGATTGCCTGCAATCACAGTTAGAACCCAACAGGTAATCATAGAACAAATCAGATGACACAAGCATCTATTTGGTTGTTGCAGGGGGCTACCCTGATTGTACTCACTGCACCCAAACAGATGGAAAGAAAGGTTGAGGACACCATGGATCTGCTGACTTCCCAGGGTGCTGATGGGGACTGTAGCCAACACAACTCACCTCTGCTTCATGGTCTTTTCCTGTAGGTGGCCACAACCTGCAACTTGCTTCTCTGTAGAGGCTGACTCTCTGAGGCTGGTTTCTTACCAGGCAGACAGTGGATCTGGTACAATAACAGTCTTTGGGGCCACAGCATTGGCAGGCCCAGTTCATGCAGTTTGGCTTAGTAGGCAGATAGGAAAAGTCACTTAACTTGCAGCTAGTCAGCTGGCTTAACTTTGATGAGAAACAAACAGGAACAGCTGGTAACAGGTCTCCCCCTTTTATCTAACATGGCAGGAGACAAACACAACATTCACAGGCTCCAAATGGCAATGGAGTCCTTAGCTTGAGCCACTCCTCCTCACAGTCTCTTAACTGTGCTTGCTTCAGGCAAAACACTCTTTTTCTAACACCAAAGTCTCTTAACTCTGTCAGGGTAGATGAGGCTCGCTTTCTCCAGTTCTGCATCTAGGCAGTTTAGGTCCCACCGGGTGGCAAGACAGGCCAGATTCCCTGAGATTGATTTCAGTTTGCTACACAGACTTTCGCCTTTCTCCAGAGCTCAAGCTGAAACTTCTCAGCCTAACTGCTGCAAAAGGTTTTTTTTCTATCTTCTTCGGCTTTGAGGCAGTCCAATACTTATAAGTCCTGCAGGGAGGCAAGACAGGCCTTTTCCCTGCATTTATCTCAGCCCACACACAGGCTGCTTCCTTCTCGGTGGCTCAAGCTGAACTCCACTTGTTTTAAAACAGTTCCAAGAGAAGACCGGGATCTCTGTATTCTGGTTGGCTACCTTTACTGTCAATCATAGTCTGAGCACTCTCATTGGGTAATTTAGGTGCAAACAAGAAAGTTCACAACATGACCAGCCTCTGGTGAGGGCTGGAAGTTCAGCATGCCTGCAACATGCATCAGGGAGGAGTGTGATGGGTGCCAGCTTCCACCTTGGCATCAATGTACGTCGCTTCTCTGGGAGGGGGTGTACTGAGAAAATACTTGGCCCCAGCGCAACACCGACAAGAGATTTGGAGATAGGCCCTCGTCACTGCGCCACTGCCCGAGATGGACCCTGATGAGGACAAGAGGTAATGTAACTGGGAGGGGGGGTTGAGGTCATGGGGTGCCTGCTTCCACTCCATCCCTGCCTGGAGAGTAAACAACAGCTCCGTGGAGGGTTCCTCTGGGCTAGTGGTATTGGGTGGTCTAGTCAGGTTCTAGTGCTAGGGGCTGAGGGGGAGAAAAAGAAACACAAAACAAAATACATATTTATGAAGTAAGAAGATGGTGAGGGATCTCCACTGAGACAGAAAGGTGGGCAGGTACAAAGGGTAAATATCAGCCAATTCACAGACGAGAGAGTTATAAAAGAGCTTGAAAAGCTAAAAATAGACAAAACAATGGGACTGGATGGAATTCACCCCAGAATACTAAAAGAGCTCAGAAATGAACTGGCAGCTCCCCTGGTAGAATTATTCAGTAAATCATTTGAGGCAGGAGAGGTCCCAGCAGATCTGAGAAGTGCAAATGTCCCTATCCACAAGAGTGGGAATAGGAAGAAGGCAGGAGGTTATAGACCGATCAGCCTAACCTCAGTGGTGGGGAAAGTGATGGAGGCATTGCTAAAGGAAAGAACTGTGGAATTCCCAGAATCCGATGGACAGCTGGATCCAAAGCAGCATGGTTTCAATGCAGGTAGGTCCTGCCAGACAAACCTGATAGAATTCTTGAATTGAGTAACCAGAGTGGTAGACCAAGGAGGGGGGTGGTAGATGTGGCCTACCTGACTTTAGTAAGGCCTTCAACTCCATTCCACATAGATGGCTAACAAACAAGATGAGCAGGCTGGGAGTGGGGCAAAGGCTAGTGAACTGGATTAGAAATTGGCTAAGTGGGAGAACACAAACAGTGGCTGTGAATGGAGCTCAATCCATGGAGAGGGGGGTGACAAGTGGGGTGCCCCATGGATCAGTGCTGGGGCCAGTCCTCTTTAATGTCTTCATATGCAACATAGTGGAGGGTCTGGAGGGAAAAGTTGTCTATCTGCAGATGACACAAAGATCTGCAATACAGTACCTACACCAGCGAGGGTGGAAAGGATTAGAAGAGACCTGGGTAAGCTAGAAGAATGGTCAAGGGTGTGACAGCTGAAATTTAATGTAAAAAAATGCAAAGTTATGCACTTGGGGTGCAGGAATCCAGGAGAAAAGTATTCAATGAGGGATGGGGGGACAACCACCAAGCCGGAAAGAGATTTGGGGGTGATTATAACAGATGATCTAAAGGTGACCAGACAGTGTGAGAAAGCAGTAAAGAAGGTCAGTGGTATGTTGGGGTGCATAGGGAGGGGTATCAACAGCAGAAAAGGGAAGTGATGATGCTACTTTACAGATCTCTGGTGAGGCCTCACCTGGATTATTGCTTACAGTTCAGGAGGCCACACCTCAGTAAGGACATAGACAAAATGGAGACAGTACAAAGAACGGCTACAAAGATGGTGCAGGGGCTGCACCAGAACACAGATGAGGAAAGGCTAGCAGCCCTTGACATGTATTTGCTGGAGAAGAGAAGGAAAGGGTGGATATGATAGAGATTTAAATAACTCAAGGGTTTTAATAGGGCCCAGGAGGGGAGCCTCTTTCTAAAAAGAATGCTCAGAAACAAGGAGCCATGATATGAGGCTGGAGGGAGGCTGAATCAGGGGGAAAGTGAGGAAATACTTCTTCACTGAAAGGATGATGGATGTCTGGAACAGCTTTCCCAAGGAAGTGGTTGGGGTGCAAACAGTGAAGGAATTCAGGAATGCATAGGATAGGCATAAGGGAACCCTTGCGACAGCACAGAAAAGGTAGTCATGGGACATTTTGGGGGGGGGGAGAAATATGGGCAGACTAGATGGGCCTGGCAGTCCTCATCTGCCATCAAATTATATGTCTCTATGTATCTATGTAATAGTTAAATGTTATTTGCCCTCATATTTCATTTTCTACACTCACATACATATATTTAAAAATGAAGTACCACAGTACTTACAGTTTTAATTTCTAGTGTTTCTTTGCTGACTACGAAAACCCCCTCCTATTCTTAGCTTTTCACCAGGGAAATACAGTATCTTCTTCTAACCTGCTACAGATAAAACAGAAACCTTGTTTCCATCTGAGGCCTTCAATTGTGTCAGTGAGGGGGTGAATATTCTGCCAGTAGAACTAGGCAGAGATTTGAGTTCTTGTATTCCATCCATAGTAAACATCCCTTCTACTGAGTGTAGAAAAAGACAGAACAGAATCAAAGTGGGAAAAACTGAAGAAATAACATAAAGGAGGAGGAAAGTTGAGGAAACAGGTAAATGGTGGGAGTTTGGGAAAATAGAGGGTTTCAGGCTAATATAAAACAAGTGTGTTTAGCTGTGCATTGTATTTGAAACTGAGATGGCATTCTAAATGTTGGGATGTGCTGGGACTATTTTGTTGGGGTGAATGAACTTTTAAAAAAATCACTGAAATACTTAATATTATTTTATTTTTATGTATTTTTTCACCCTCGACCAAAAAAAAATCTTGGACCCATTTTATAGTCACAGTAAGACCTTCCAGGGTGTTCTTTTTGGTGGGATAATGGCACTTCTCAGGTGGTTGAAGGCAATCAGCAATGCCTTGTGCCTCACAACACACTCAAGGTGTGTTGTTATCCCACCATAACACACACCCTTTCATGTGTTATTGCTTAAATAGTACTAGGTGTATGTTTATCAGCATACAACTAGACTTTTTGAGACAACATTGCAAATTGCATGAGAAATGACATGTAACTATATTTTTTGAGATGGTGCATTAATTTCAGAGATTTGCAGGTGAGAACAAAGTAAGGCTTCAGTTTTAGCTTGGACATATACAGACTCAAGGAGCAGGTTTAGCTGCTCTCAAGGTACTTTGTTCCAGATTCTGGGAAACCTAAAACTCATTTTCTGCAACAAACTTTGCATCCCACTCCCCCAGAATATAAACCTTGCTATGCCACTGGATGGCATGACAGAGTGCTGCTTTCGAAAATGGAGATTCTTTTTGAGAAAATATGTCAAACTCATCCTTTCTCCGGACCTTCAGAAAAGTCTTCTCTTGTGAAAATAAAACATCTGGATCTTGTGTGGGCATGGACTTTGCCAGACTGCGTCAGGAGTAGTGGATTTCTAGCAGTTTCCAATGCAAAACCAATCATATTGAGAAAGGGTGTTGAAGGGCGTACCCCACTCAACAGCTATGTATGTTTCCATGGACAAACAAGGTTGTCCATGGACATCCATGGTTGTCCCTGTTCTGTCCCAGATCTTTGTCCAAGATAACTCCATCCTTTGTCTGACCATGATTCAGTGCTACCTGACGTGGTACTCGTGTACCTATATTATGACTACTGTGATCTACCTATTACCAAGCATGTACCACAAGTGAATGCTTGTAACACAGGTTGTTTTTTTTAATCTAAGTGTTACGTACTGTACTGTTTGGTTTGCTGTGATGTATTGCTCTCTTGACAAGGTTCCTTTGTAAATGAGTCTATGACTCAAAGGTTTGTAACCGATAATAAATGTAATCTAATAAATAAATAAATAAATGAACAAGATTGTCCATGGCTTATGCAGGAATGCTTGGAAAAGTCACACAATCAAGACAGACTGATCAGAATAACTGAATTTGACAGGTTTCACCTCTGGTTACATGGGTGGCTGCCAGACTTCACCACCTGTCCTACATAAGCCACACACTCACACACCTCCCCTGCTTAGTGTTTTTCATGACCACTTCCTCATGCTTTTCTGGTGTTCTACCTCTGGTGTGGAACTTTTAGCTGCCAATTTGATTTAGCCTCAAGAAATGTCTCCTGGCACCTCTACCTAGGGTGGAAAGAGACAAGCCAAAGTAACTCTCCAACAGACATTGCACAAGTACTTTAGTAGGAAAGGTCAAAATAGTACAAGAATTGTTCAAAACGGGAAAAAAAAAGACATCAAATTGGCCTGTAGGTAGATTTTTGTATGTTCTTTCATATGAGAGAAGTGCTCCTCCTGTAGTCTACTAAAATGGGATGTGACAATGTCTAAGAAGTGTAAATTTGTAAATCCTGGAGAGGGAACTTCAAAAATGGAGCATGACTCCACAAAGCCTTAATGGATTGGTGCCTTTGAGTTTAATAGAAACATAGAATTTGATAGCAGACAAGGACCGCTTGGCCCACCTAGTCTGCCTATTTCCCTACCTAATGAATTGGCTGCAGATCCTATTTAACCAACAGCCTACTTCCTCCTACCCCCAGAATTACCTTATGTCTGTCCCATGCATGTCAGACAGATAGTGATGAAAAACATGTGAACCCAGGAGAAGCAAAATTCAGAAGCAGTGCAAAAGAATCTGGTTACAGAGTTATTACAGAAAACATCATTCAGTTTGAAAAGCTAGGCTGTGTGCCACTGAACATTGACACAAGATGACTTGATGATGGTGACAGTATAGAAATGACATTCTGAGTAAATAAGGCAGTGTGGCATAAAAGTTGCAGAAATAGATAAGGCAGACAAAAGCTCCAACGTGCTCATTAAAAGAAAACAAATGCTGACAAAGAACCTAAACATAGTCCAGTCAAAACAAGAATGAGTGCAGGTTGGGAATCGTTGTCAAGAATAGTGTTTTTCTGTGGCAATGATTGAAGTAGCGAATGCCTGCACATTAGTAATAGATCAATAGAAGACTTGGTTTGCTGGCCAAGGCATCTAGCTTCATCTGATCTCTTTCCTTCTAAGACTCCTTGAAAGGCAGAGTAGAGAAACTTACCAGAGCAAGGGAAAAGGATTAAGACTTATTTTGGCTAAACAGATTTACTGTGTGGTGTTGTTTTTATTTTTTACTCACAGGGATTTCTACTGTTTGTTGCTAACATTTCATTGCTTTATTTTTCTCTGATTCAGATTGTTGTTGCTGGTATACCTTCTTCTGCATTATTACAAGGTGTGCCTACAGGTGTGTGCTAACAGATTACTGCTGTAATCTTCTGATTCAAATTGTCTTTTGCAAGGCATATCTTCTGTTACTGCTTTATTTTTCTCTGTAGCAAAGTGTTTCTTACAGCGTATATCTTCTCCGAAATTATTACTGGTGGTGCTTTACAGGTTTTACAGTTTTATCTAACATTAGGATAAGCTTTTAGGGTTACTGCATTTGTTGTTGACTGAATGTTTCTGCTCTTACCTCCTTGTTCTTTCATCCATGGTTCTTCTTTTTCGGCAGTGGAAGGGCCCAGCCACCCACCCCATCCCCAACCACCCCACACTACACTCCTTTTATAGGGTGCCACAGTTGTGACATTTCCTGTGGCAGAGCAGGAAGGGGTGGATCAGTGGGACCTCCACAAGGTGAGCTCATTTACAGGGGCACTAGTAATTTAACTTGTTATAACAAGTTAAACAAAACACAATCAAACCATTACTTGCATTTTTTTTCCTTTTTTTCCCTTCTAATTACTCTGACTAGGTTAAAACCCAGCAACTTATTTGGAATGGATATCATTAACTGCAGGTACTGTGGAACAATTTTCAGAAGGACAGTCTTACAGGATTTAGGACACTGTCCTACATGCTGGGCCTTTGGAGATCTTAGGGCTCAGCTCCGGGCAGCATGGGCAGAGATTGCACGCCTCAAATTTCATATTCAAGAGGAAATGCATTATAAGAACCACCTGCCATTTCCCCAGCATCCAACAGAAAAACCTCAACCACAGAGGGTAGTTGGTCCAGGAGGTTGGCAGGTGGTTAGGAGGGGCAAATCGGGTGCCCCATCACTCTCTGCTGTCCAACATATTACCTCCAAAAACCATATAAACACTACAAACAGGTATCTGCCTCTATCTCTGAAATCAAACAAAGAGGCAGAAGACACTGCAGAGCAGGACACTGCAGTACAGGAGCTAGCACAACAAAACTCACCCAAATCAGGAACCAAAACAAAAAAAGCAAAAAGGAAATCCAAAAAACTTCTAACCATAGGAGACTCCATGATTCGGGGAGTTGATACCCATCTCCAGCCAGGGGTAATGGTCAGATGTCTCCCAGGTACATCAGCTTGGAGAGACACTGACCGCAATGCTAAAATTGTTCACAAAGCAGGAGAAAACATTGATGTCCTAGTACACATAGGGACTAATGATCTCACCAGCCGGTCAGTTGTGGAGACCAAGGAACACCTGACCAGACTGGGTGACAAACTATCATCTATTTCATCGCATCTCCTTCTCTGAGATCCTGCCAGTCTGGAAGAGGAGCAGATGGATGGAAGGTCAGAGAAGGAGATAGGGGAGCTAAACACGTGGCTCAAGGGCTGGTACCAGGAAAAGGACACAGATTTGTAGGAACTGGCAACAGTTCTGGGAGCGAAGTTCTTTAAATTTGATGGACTGCATCTGACTAAGGAGGAGTCAGTGCATTGGGGCAGAAGTTTGACGTCTTTGCAGAATATTTAAACTAGCAAATGGGGAGAGGGGTGCAGCACCCCATACGTCGAATGGGAAGAACACCTCTCCCCCCTCAGCTAGTGGTCAAACAAGGATTCAGCATGTTTGCAGTTCATTCGCATCACCAGGTAAGAAAAAAGGTTTGTCTCCCCATACGACGCACAGGGGTAATGCCAAACCTCAGCCAACAACTAACACACCAAAATCTGGCCAATGGAAAATCATGTACACAAATGCTCACAGCCTGGGAAATAAGATCCCAGACCTGTAGGCAATAATGTCAGAGGCTAAACTGGACATAGTAGCAATTAATGAGACGTGGTTTACCAGTAACCACACTTGGGAGACTTCAGTACCTGGCTATGTATTGTTCAGAAGAGACCGAAGTGCAAAAAGGAGGGGAGAAGTGGCCCTGTATGTCAATGAAAATATCAAAGCTACAGAAATTCAGAATACATAAGGAGCCAGAAGAACTGTGGGTCACCCTGGAAACAGGAAATGGGACAGCCATAAGAACTGGGGTTGTCTACAGGCCCCAGACCAGGGGAGGACATAGACACATTACTGTTAGAAGATATACAAAACATGACAGCTAAAGGGAGGTTCTGATAATGGGAGACTTCAACATGCCGGATACAGATTGGTCAATACCAGCAGGAACATCTGCCAGAACTAGACACATAGTGGATTCCCTGCAGGGGGAGGGCCTCAAACAACTGGTACAGCAACCTACAAGAGACAGGGCTATCCTAGATCTAGTACTGACTAACAGGGAAGGGATCACAGATCTCCAGGTAGAAGGTCACCTGGGGGCCAGTGACCATCACATGGTATGGTTCAATTTGGCTACTACATCTAAATCATCCCATTCCAAGGAAAACATATGGGACTTCAGAGGAGCTGACTTTGATAAGATGGCCAACAGAGTTAAGCTAGCCCTGGCAAAAAGAAACACAGGTGAGGGGGTACAGGCAAAGTGGGCAAGCATTAAGGATGCAATACTTGAAGCAACATCCCATTGTGTTAGACAGAAAAGGAAGTGCAAAGAAGAAGGAAACCACTTTGGTTCTCAAATAAAAGTAGCAGAAAAGGTCAGAGCCAAAAGGATGGCCTTCAGAAAATATAAGGGAACACAGCAGGATGAAGATAGGGAGGCCTACCAAACTGCCCTAAGGGAAGCAGGGAAGGCAGTAAGGCAGGCAAAGTCCCAAACCGAGGAAACACTAGCATGAACAGTAAAAGAAGGTGACAAGACTTTCTATAGATACATTAGTGAAAGGAGAAAGTCCAGAAGGGGTATTGCTAAGCTTAATGGAGAAAAGGGAGCATGCAAGGAGGAGGACCCTGTAAAGGCATCTATCCTAAATAGATACTTTTGCTCAGTATTTACTGAAAAGAAGGTAGGGCAGGGCCCACAGCTCAGCATCATGGACACAGTGGGGAGGGAGGTGAGCACTACTCCCTTTACAAAAGAAAGGGTCCTACAAGAGCTTGCTAAACTCAGGGTGGATAAGGCAATGGGACCTGATGGCATACATCCCAGGGTACTTAAGGAGCTAAAGGTGGAACTAGCAGAGCCATTAGCAGAACTGTTTAGTGAGTCTCTGAGACACAGGAAAGGTCCCAGAAGACTGGAGAAGGGCTGATGTGATCCCGCCCACAAGAGTGGTAGCAGGGAGGAGGCGGGGAACTACAGACCAGTCAGTCTTACCTCAGTAGTGGGCAAGATTATGGAGGCACTCCTCACGGAAAGGATAGTACAACACCTGGAATCCATAGGCACAGGATCCAAGACAGCATGGGTTTACAAAAGGAAGGTCCTGTCAAACTAATCTCATAGATTTCTTTGATTGGGTAACCAGAGTGGTGGACCAAGGGGAGCAGTTGATGTCACCTACCTTGACTTCAGCAAATCTTTGACACTGTCCCACATAGAAGATTGATAAATAAGCTGGGTAGGCTCAGGGTGGGTCAGAAGTTGGTCAACTGGGTGGCAAACTGGTTGACGGGCAGAAAATAGAGAGTGGTGGTAAATGGTATACAGTCAGAAGAGATGCAAGTCACAAGTGGGGTACCTCAGGGATCAGTCCTGGGGCCAGTCCTCTTCAATATCTTCATTAGTCACCTTGCAGATGGACTAGAGGCTTATCTGTTTGCAGATGACACCAAGATCTGCAACAGAGTAGATGATCCAGATGGGGTGGGCAGAATGAGAAGAGATCTGGATAAACTAGCAAAATGGTCAGCAGAGTGGCAACTGGGATTTAATGCAAAGAAGTGTAAAATCATGCACATAGGGAAGAAAAACCCTGAAGCCACCTATAGGCTGGGAGGGGAGTTGCTAGCGGTCACAAAGGAAGAAAGAGACTTGGGCATCATCATCACTGATGACCTGAAATCATCAAGCAGACCTCTAAGGCAGTAGGTAAGGCTAGGGGGTTGGGGTGTATTAGTAGGAGTATCACAAGTCATAAGAGGAGGTAATCCCTCTTTACAAGACACTGGTTAGGCCCCATCTGAGTACTTGCAGTATTGGAGGCCACACCTTCACAAGGACATTAATCAAATTGAGGCAGTCCAGAGAAGGCAACCAAATGGTGCAGGGACTGCATCAGAAGACATATGAGGACAGATTAACAGAGCTCAATATATATACCCTTGAGCAAAGGAGGAGAGAGGTGATATGATCGAGGCATTCAAACACCTTAAGGGCATTAACAAGGTGAAAGAGTCTAACGTGTTTAAATATAAGAAAAATTGCAGGACAAGAGGACACAGCATGAGATTAGAGCAGGGCGATTAAGGGGAATGGAGAAATTCTTTTTCACAGAAAGGGTGGTGGATGCATGGAATGGCTTACCACAAGAAGTGGTGGCTATGAATACAGTGCAGGGCTTCAAACAGGCATGGGATAGGCATAAGGGAGCAATACAAATGACTATGAATAGATAGGCCACTGACAAAGCAAAGGCCAATGGCACATTTATAAGGTAGAAAAAGAAATGGGCAGACTGGATGGGCCTTGCGGTCCTCATCTGCCATCAACTTCTATGTTTCTATGTTATCTTCCGGTTGGTGAATATGCACTAATTTTGCAAGACAGGAAGTTATTAGGAAAGTTTTCTGAAGAGATACACATGCTTTGGTTGCCACATATCACCTACGTTGTTTGACTGCTTAGCACAATCATGTTAGACAACACAAGGCTAGAGGAATGCTGCAAAGAACAGAAAAGACATTAGAGGGAAGAGTTTCAGGTGAGCTACTGTCGTACTTAGAAGAGCAAAGAGATGATGAGATACTTCTGTGTTCAGACTATCAGATTTAGAAAAGTTGTATCAGTGCTGACTCCAGGAGTTGGATCCATGCTTCTCTGGAAAAGTCAATACAACAAGACTGAAGGAGAGGTTGCTGGGGATGATTCCTGATTTATGAACACAAACTCAAGGAAGAGGTGTAGTACTGGTGTTTAATGCAGACACTGGTGAGATTGTCAAGATTGTGTGTTCTTGTGATTCTGATGAGAATGCAATTCACTTGATCCATGCTGCACAAATTGTTAGAAAAGTAATTCTTTCCAAAGATTACTCATTTGACTGGGTCTTTTTGACCAGGGTGTGAAACACATGTAGTTCCACGATAGTGATAACTCAGTATTTTGGTAATTTATGTAAACAAATATGAGGATTTTAATTGCATTCATCCCTTAACTGTAACAGGCATTTAAAACAGAAATGTTGTAACCTGTAATACTGTTTGTTTGACATACACTTTTGTGAGATAATGACTGTAAACATGTCCTGTTTCAATTTCATTACCATTTCAAGCAATCTTTTTAAAAGTTCATCTTTAAATATATATCTGTAATACATATTTCTGAAGATACATAATGAATGTTTACTTGTCTTTAGATGACAGCACATCTCTACATCACAGTAATCTATGTACTTCAAATTGTTCAATAATTTTGAACATTTTTGCACACAATGAAAGATGAATTTCAAACCAAAGGTCTGCATGTTTGATTTAAAATAGTGATGTAAAGTATAAAAGGTTATTTGGTGTAATTTGTAAAAAATCTGGAAATATATTCATGGACCAATGAGTTAAATGTTACTTATTTTTGGTGTTTTTCATGTAATTGTACATTAACTGTATTTTGACCCCTTTAATATTATTAGACTTTGTGTATTCTCCTGTTATTTTAAAGAAAACATTAAAACCTACTTATGTTCAAGTTTTCATGCTTTTGTCACATTCTGCATAATTTTTGCAAAATTCTGCTACATTACACAACTGGTAGCTCACACATTGAACCATTTTCAATTTGATGAATGAAGAAAATGTTTCTGATAAAATACTGTCTTGGATGTGCAACTTTGTGAAGGAGATTAGAGTACTGGGGTTAGCCTCCCTTAGCTGCACCCCTATGGATCTCACTGGAGCACATTAATGACTTTAGCAGAGTCATAGGTATACCGGGTTGTTGCCCACTTTCCCTGCACAAGGGCTGTCCTCCATTCCAACATCCGCATATTATGCAAGGCAAAAATCACTTCAGGGTGAACATCCCAGACTGGATCAAACCGGAAGGAATGGAAAATCATCACGCAAAGACAAACCCACTGTTCCTTACTTTATTGATAGTGGCTGGGGCAGCAGTTAAATGGGTATCCTGGAATGTGAAAGGAATACATTCACCCATGAAAAGAAGGAACATTTTGGACTATCTTAAGAGGGATGGGGCAGGGATAGCCTTCCTATATAAGACCCATCTCACAAAATCCGAGACTGGAAAACTGAGAATGGGTTGGATTTCCCAGGTGTATGGTAGATTCTATATATCCATGAGCAGAGGGTTAGTCATACTTCTTCATAAGAGCATCCCAATCCCATTCACACATCACAAAACAGTGACAGAAGCAGTAGGAAGATAGGTGCTGGTCTAGGGCTCACTATGGGACCAGGACCTAACCCTGTGTAACATATATACCCCAAACTTACCTGACACACTTTCTTCATGAGAAAGGGTGAAGAAATGGGGGAAAGGGACATATACTTGACTGCTGCTCTGCTGGCTGCCCTGCCTTCAGCTGTCTCAGACATGGGATCTGAGGGACAGCCAAGGTGCGCATCCACCCTGGAATGTGGGGAGGACCAGTACAACAGGCTTTACTAGCAAGACATATATGAGGGAGAATAGCCATGAACCCAGTAGACACAATAACACATACAAGTCTTTGGAGACTTAACTGTCAACAGCAAAAAGATATATGAAGAGCCACAAGCTGTTCTGTGAGAGGCAGTCTTTAGGTCAAAAAAGTTCAATGTGTCAGTTCTTCAAGTTGCTGCTTCAGGATCAGCGCCCCCAACCCTCAGCAGTTGCACTGGCTTGCCTCTGTTTTCTTGCACCAGGGCTGCTGCTATTATCTCTGCCAAAGACTGCGGTTGGTCCATCTGGAAGTGCATGGGGCATTGTGTGGTTTTGTGAGAGAGGCCAGGAGTGGATTTAGACTTACCTAGCCTCTTGAGTGCAGACTCTCTGTTTGAATCTGAGCAGCTCAGATTCAAACAGAGAGTCAGCACTCAAGAGGCTAGGTAAGTCTAAATCTCTGCCAGTTGATACTCCACTCCTAGCCTCTCTCACAAAACCAGAGTCTTTGCTGCTGCCTCTCCATTGTCCGTTGTCTCCAGTGGGGCCAGAATGGTATTTGTCCCTGCCATGCTAGGCAGAACTTTTGGATTTTGATGTCTACCAATCTAAATCATCAAGAAAGGGTCTTCCTGGTAGCCCTCTGGTGTGCTACAGTCATGCTCCCAGAGGTGAGCACTTCTCACTCCATGGTCTCGATTTTCCATCACTGCTTGCAGGTTCTTGATGGCTGCAGGCCAGGGTCTGTGGACATAGCTGAAGGCTTCCTCTGGGCTTTTCAATAAATGGGGCACACCATTCTTAATGAGGTGGAGCTGGGAAGGGTATTGTAGCCTGTACCACAGGGTTCAGTACTGGGTCCAGTCCTTTTTAATGTCTTCATCAGTGACACTGCAGAGGGACTGGAAGGAAAAGTATGCCTTTTTGCAGATGACACAAAGATCTGCAACAGGGTTGATATACCAGGAGGCGTGGAAAGGATGAAAAGGGACTTGGCAAGGTTGGAGGGATGGTCAGAAGAATGGCAGCTAGGCTTCAATGCAAAGAAGTGCAAAATAATGTACCTGGGAAACAAGAACCCAGGGGAAGAATACACAATAGGTGGGGAGGTAGTAACAACAACAAAAAAGGAAAGGGACCTGGGGGTAATCATATCAGATGACCTTAAGGTTAGCAAGCAATGTGAGAAGTTAGTAGGGAGGGCTGGGGGTATACTGGGATGTATAGGGAGAGGCATCAGCAGCAGAAAACAGGAAGTTGTTATCCCTCTGTACAGACAGTTGGTGAGACCCCATCTGGAGTACTATGTCCAGTTCTGGAGACCCCCTCTCCGCAAGGACATAGACAGGATAGAGGTAGTCCAGAGGAGGGCAACTAAAATGTTGCAGGCTCTGCAAGAAAAGTCGCATGAGGAGAGACTAAAGGAGCTTAATATGTATACCCTTGAGGAAAGAAGGGAGAGAGGGGACATGATAGAAAAACCTTTTAAGTACCTCAGTGGAATCAACAAAGTCCAAGAGGGTAGCATCTTTCAGAAAAAGAGACATGCAAGAACAAGGGGACACAATTTAAAGATAGAAGGAGGGCGGTTTAGGGGCAATGTGAGGAATTATTATTTCACAGAGAGGGTAGTGGATGCATGGAATGCATGGAACAGCCTTCCCGAGGAGGTTGTGGGGTCTAAAACTGTGGGAGAATTCAAGAATGCATGGGACAGACATAAGGCAATTCTTGTGGGGGGTAGGAAGAAATAGGCTGTTGGTTAACTAGGATCTGCAGCCTATCCTGTAGGTAGGGAAATGGGCAGAATAGATTTTATTTATTCATTTTATTTAGTTTTTGTTGACCGGGTAAGTGCACTAGACAAATCCTGCCTATTTTCAGGCACGACCCGGGGGAGGGGGATACAGATGAATGCCAACTGACTTTGAACCAGATTAAGCTGTTATAGTATTTTTAGTGAAAGAGGAAAATTTGGCCAGGACACCGAGGAAATTCCCCTACTCTTTTCAATAAGTGCCATGAGATCTTTAACGTCCACCTGAACTACCACCAATCCATGCAGATGGGACCTCGGTTTAACGTCTCATCTGAAAGACAGCACCTCAGAAGTGCAGCACCCCTCTCATGCTGCACTACAGTGTCAGTACTAGGATATTAACCCAAGTGCCAGATGTGGGAACTGAACCCACAGCCCTCTGATCTCCCAGCCTCAGAGGCGAGTGTGCTACCTACTGAGCCACTGACACTACTACATGGGCCAAGCGGTCCTTATCTGCCATCAAAGTCTATGTTTCTATGTTTCTGCATGGAATATCCTGTTCTTGCAGCACATTTCTGATCTTCGAGTACCCTTTTATCTTTTGAGCTAATTCTGTAGAGAAATTGGGAAAAATGTAAATTAATGACCATGCCATGTCAGTGAACAACTATCTCTTGCCAGAGTCAAGATAGTCTCCTTGTCAGAGAATTTTAAGAAACATGCTAGTTTGGCCTGGGGTCTCTCTCCTTCTCTCAGTACTGTACCAAGAGTCCTGTGAGCCCTTTATATTTCAAGTATCATTTTTCCAGCTGTGCCACAGCATTCCAGGCAGTTTCTTTTGAAAAATGGCTGAAACATCCTTTCTGTTAGCTTTTCAGGAAGTACTATGGATCTAAAGTTGTTTTGGTAGCTGCAATTCTGTACATTCATGGCTCTCTCCCAGAGGGCACTCACCATCTACTCGAGCACCTGGATCTGAACCTAATGATGGCAGTCCTTGTTGTCTGTAAAGGACAGGTATGTTTTTGTGTCTCTGTCTTTATGCTGGAGCTCTTGGGCTTCCTCTCCAAGTGATGCCATGGAGGACTTGAAGGTAGTAATCTTGTGTGGCACTTGTAACAGTGCCTTGATCTCCAGTGAGTCCGTAACAAGATTCTCCACTGCTATCTTCACGACCTGCTTCCTTTTGAGCTATCAGAGAACAACCAGCAGTTTTTGGCCTGCAACTGCCAAACCAGACTTCAGTAAATTTCATTTTTTAACTCAGGCATGAATGAGCTCTCTGGCTATTGGGGCTGGATTTCAACTGATGTTTTGAATGGATTAAGCAATGAGTGGCAGAGAGTTCTCTTCTAAGCCACAGTCCTCGTTGGTTGCTTGCACATGAGCCCAGGTGAGATATTTTAATTATTTATTTATTTGTTTGTTTGTTTGTTCAGATAATCACCTTTGAGCAAGATAGCTCATTTACAAAGGTTCCATGTAATCAACACAGTAACAATGTACATAACAGACAGATGCTTATATACATAGTGTAGCTATAATCCACAGAGGTAAGACAGTTTTTACATGACAGTGTGTAAGATTACAATCTACATCAATTCAATTGAGGCAGCATTTAACAAGCTTCATCAGAGTAGACTTACAACACGCTTTGTCAAGGAGTTAGACACCTGAGCTGCGGAGAGGTATCCACAAGAGTAAAGGGTACAAGCATCCCATCTGGGCATTGTCATAGTGTTAGGCTACTGGGAATCAGGGTCGTGACAGGTGGCATTGGCGGTAATTAAGCTCCTGAGTTGTCTCTTGAACTGGCCAATTTTGTTTGAGATTTAGTATAGATTCAGGGAGCACATTTAGCTATTGAGAGGCCCTCATGGAAAAGTCGCACCTCGCTAGGGTAGTTTTGCAGAAAGGGATTTTAAGGTTGGTTTTATGTTTTTAAGGTTTTAAGATTTGGTAGGCAGTATAGTGCAGTGGTTCAAGGCTCTGAGCTGCAAATCTGGAGACGTGGGTTTGAATCCTACAGCCCCAACTTGCATATTGTGTGACCCTGAGCAAGTCACTTAACTTCCCTGTGTTCCCAGGTCACACCTGTAAACAAGCTTTCAGCTTGGTGTGCCACTCCTGGTTAAACAATTGAAAAAAATTAAAAAAAGGTTGTTCTTAGTGATGGTCCTAGTGAGGTAGGGTCACATGTGTTCTGAGGGGGGGCTCTCAAACAGTAGTGCATGTTTCAACAAAGTGAAGCTGCCACATACATTCAGAGGTTGAGGTTGTTTAGTTTCTAACCAATGGCTTAATCATAAACAGTTCATGAGCAGTAGACACATACTGTATATACAAACACTGTGGAGATGATATAAAATATACTGCAGGAAAGCACAATATGATATAAAGGAAGCTGATCAATCATTCAACTATGAATGAAAGTAAAAAGAATAGAAAAGTGAAAGGAATAAGTAGAAAAATGAGGATATTCCAACCATGTACCAGCTTCTGCTCCCACATAGAACAGAAGTGATAGAAGTCCTTCTTTGCTGCACTCTCTCAACTTAGACAATATATATAGAATGAACAGGGGATCAGCTACTGTAAATAGGTTCCATCAAGATAGTGCTTAAAAAAGTAGAACAGAACAAAATTAGATTGGTACATGGAACTGGCTATGTATATTAACAATACTTGCATTTAATGAATTTCAAAGGAATATCAAAGAAATTTGAATTAGGCAATTTTTAAATAAACCAATTCATTTCAAATGCATAGATGAAGGGAAATATCTAGTACAGCTGGTTAAAGTGAACTTCTGAAAATAAACACAAAATTACTCATTGAAGATGATTT
The DNA here is from genome assembly GCA_016271365.2 of Neoceratodus forsteri. Classification (NCBI taxonomy): domain Eukaryota; kingdom Metazoa; phylum Chordata; order Ceratodontiformes; family Ceratodontidae; genus Neoceratodus; species Neoceratodus forsteri. The sequence goes on from CM057452.1 coordinate 909,114,622, forward strand.
AATCTTTGTGGTATAGTTGCTCAATATCTAAAGAAACAAATAGTGCACATATATTTTTTGGCATATATTTACATGACAGTCAGTTGTGTGCAAGAATTTTATACTTTGAAGGCCCCATATTCAGAGCCATCCGGTTGTGCAGCACAAATGGACGTGCCACAAAAAAAAAGGACCAGCCAGCTCTGACAGGATATTCAAACAGAATGTGTGATTGGAACAGACTGCACATTCGGTTTGAATATCGGTCCATTGATATGCGACAGATAGCAGGTGGCCGCCATTTTTGGTGCAGCATATCCAGGGTTCGGGGCTATAGACCACCAATGGGGGAATGCGTGGTGTATACCTGAAGCCCCCATTTCTCCGAAAGGTGATATTAAAACAAAATATGCCAATGAACTCATCTGGCATACATGGCACAAAGGGGTCTCATGCATGCCCATTATGGGCTCATTATCATGGCTGTGCCTGGTAGAATGTGCCAGGCCAGCTCTACCCATTCCCCAGCCCTGATCTACGATAATCATAAAAACACACAAATACCCCATTTTCATAGTGTAGTGGAGCCCCCTCCTAGCCCCGATCCCCGATTACATAAAGTAAATAAATTTCCCCATTTCCATAATGTAGTGGACCCCCCCAGCCCCAATCCCGGATGAAATAAATGAATAAAATGCCTCCATTTCCATAGTGTAGTGGACCCCCCTCCCAGCCCTGAACACAGTGTGAGACAAAATTACATAAATAGCCCCTGTTCCATAGTGTAGTGGACCCCCCTCCCGGCCCCAAACACCATACACAAAGTATAATATGGAATTCCCGTTTCCATAGTGTAGTGTCCCCCACCGTGAGGCAGAGACCCCCACCCCCACTCGACATGTGCCAGCAACAGGCACAGCCCTCCCTCACCTGCCAAGGCCAACCTCTGACTGATCAGTGCAGGAAGCGCGTACAGTAAATAGTATGTGCCCATTGGTTACTACCAATGAGCATGTCCTATTTACTGTACGTGCTCGGGTACAGATCAGTCATTGGCTGGCTGTGGTAGGATGAGGAGGGCTATGCCAGTCACCAGCACAGGTAGGGTTGGGGGGTGCAGGGGGAGGGTACTGCCTAACAGGGTGGGGAGATGGGGGAACACTATACTATGGAAATGGGCACCCTCCATATTATACTTTGCATACTATGTTCGGGACCAGGGTGGGGGGTCCACTACACTACAGAACAGGGGCTATTTATGTCATTTTATGTCACATTGTGCTCAGGGCTGGGAGGGGGTCCACTACACTATGGAAATGGGGACATTTATTTACTTTCATTGGGGGTTGGGACTTGGAGGAGATCCACTACACTATGGAAATGGGGATGACTGGGAATTGGTGCAGCAATACAAATAGCTGTAGTACAGCATGGGTGAGTGACAGGGGGATATGACACATACACACTGTAAGGTGTAACCACACTGCAAAGGTATATGAATAGCTGCCTCATATATATGTATCATGGGTTATATATAATACTATGATACATATGACTTGCAAATTAAAATATGTGTATGGCACTCTGTGATCTTGGTGGGGGGGACACTACACTATGGAAACTAGGGGAACAGGCATACCTTTGTTAGTACAACAGGGATCAGGGCTAGGGTGAGGGATCATGTGATCTGCCCTGGACATTACACAGGGCACCACTCTGCCCAACACAAAGTTAGGACAGGGTTTGGATTTCTCACTTTGTGCCAGAGCAATTTTGAATATTGTGATGTGGGGAATATGCATGAGGGACTCCTCATTTGCATGCCCATATCACAATATTCTGTGCCGCGGCACAGTTGGGTTTTGCGTGGCACATTGGGGGCATCTTATTTTTGCCATGCCCCCGATGGTCATCGCCAGTCCAGAGATGTGTGGGCACATCCAGGGATGCACCGCACATCACCTTTGAATATGTGGGCCATAGTCAAGACCAGTTTCATGTCTCGTTGTTCATTCAGTCCATAGGGACTAAGTGATTTAAGGGCAAAGATCCAGAACGTTTTCCTTTGCGATAACCTTTGTAGACTGTTTTCTCCTCTTTTGCTTACTCATACACATTCTAAACCCATGAACTTCATATTTCTAGGGTCACAGTTGTGCAACTCATGAACTCCCACTGATGTACTGCTGTTTGGATTCCTAATGCTTCCAGCATGTTCCTGGATTCTTTTACAGAGAGTCTAGTGGTTCTTCCTGTGTACAGTATATCTTGTTACATGTACACCACAAGCTATATACAGCAATGTTTGAATTACAGTTTAGGAATTACCTGATTTCCACTTTTTTGCTCACTCCCTTTAGTTCAAGAAACTGTAGCCTATTACAGTTGGAGCACACACTGCATCTGCCACACTTACGCATGCTTATCTGTTGACCAGATAGCAAGTTCAGCTGTAAAGTATGTAAATTCAGGGGGTGGGGTTCCTATACAGGCATTGTACAATCCTGTCTTGAATATTCTGACTGCTCTTAAAGAGGTTCTTGGTGCCTCATCTACCGCTTCAGATAGCTGGGGGTCATTGTGCAGTATTGGCAGATACTGACTTATGATTCCTCTTATCCTACCACTGATAGCATTACATTCTTGTCACAAAGCAGATTGGTTGGTTGTAGGCATTCAAGTCTTTTTTCAGTTGGGGGAGGAGGGACTTTCTGTTAATGTGTCTTGCTTTTTGAAGTGCACTTTCACAGCTGCAGTTGTCATAACCTCTACCAACAAAGTAATTTTTATGTTGCTTGCACACATGTGTAAGAAACATAGTGCCATCATCCGAGTTTTCGGAGGTGTGTCAGCCCGTCTTCCAATGCAGTCAGTGTATTTGCAGGTGTGGCCCCAGTTCCCCAATCACTGCTGCAGCTGTCTATGACAAGCTGAAAATGCAGTGGCATACAGTTCAAAGGGAGAGCTCCACTTCAATGAGCAGAGCTCCCCCCCCCGGACGCACACACATGTACAAGCACGTATATTGCGTGCTGATGCGCTCCCCCCCCACGCACACACTGTATGGCTGACAGGGGTGCCCAATCCCCCATCGGCTCCACTTCCCCCCAATAGCTGTCCAGGTGCCAGGCTGGGAGCCCACTCCAGCATGGCAAAAACTGTTATAGCTGACGGGAGTGCCCAATCCCCCGTCAGCTCCAAGGCTGCATGCCCTCCAAAAGCTTTCCCAGTGCCAATTTGGGAGCCCACCCCAGCATAGCAAATCTTGTTTTGGCCGACGGGGGTGACCAATCCCCCATCGGCTCCACGTTCCCCAGAACAGCTTTTCCTGCTGCCATGCTGGGAGCCCACCCCAGCGTGGCAAACGTCCAGCGTCGTTTTCATAAAAAAACAAAACAAAAAAAAACCTGTGAATAAAAAAACGGTCCCTCGTAGTCTCCCTGCCCCCCTCCCACAACCCACACCCACCCACTGTGCACCCTACCTCCCCATACCCCCACCACACTTGCCTCCGGATCTTGGTACCGACGATCAGCGGTGGACCAAGAACACATCTGCACTCTTCAAAGCCGACCGCTGAACTGAGGAAATGCCGGTAAGCTTGTATAATGGATAGATAGGGTTTTTTCAACTTTTTGCATATCTCGGCATTTTTGGGAATTTATTTAAAATTTTCAGCATGGGATTTTTGGGACTCCTCCTCATGAATTATTGCACTGTCATGGCATTAATCGGGCCCAAAGGGTGATTTTGTGGTCACTGTGCAAAATCACCTTTCGGGACTGATTAACAAAATGACACTGTCAGTGTTCATAAGGTGGGCTCTCAAAAAGCCTATGTTGAAAATTTGGTGAAAAAATTCTTAAAAATGACTGTTTTACGAGCGTGCATTGTGCAGTTCCTACGCATGCTCGCAAGTTCGTGAATTTTCAATATTTTCACTCCAGATTTTCTACATTGCCATTTTACCACACCTCCTTATGAGCAGTATAGCTGTCATTTTTCACATCCTGCCCAAAACGTGTTTCCACCCATGTAGCGCACAATGGCACAGTCGGTGTGCGAACTCAAGGTACGGGACACATTAAGAAAATCACAGTGACACTGTTCATGAGCAGAGGTCTTAAAATGGCTGTGTTGAAAATTTGGTGAAAAAATTCTTAAAAATGACTGTTTTACGAGTGTGTGTTGCGCAATTCCTACGCACACTCGTAAGTTTGCGAATTTTCAATATTTTCACTCCAGATTTTCAACACTGCCATTTTACCACACCTCCTTATGAGCAGTGCAGCTGTCATTTTTCACATCTTGCCCAAAATGTGTTTCTGCCCATGTAGCGCACAATGGCGCAGATCCTACGCACGCTCGTAAGTTCGTGAATTTTCAATATTTGCACTCCAATGACTTCCAAATACCTAAACAGCACATAGAAGCAAGCAACAGTTGGCATTGACAAATGCTTGTTTAGTTTGCTAGCTTCAGTTTCAAAGTGTATGGGGTCTTACATCTCACCTTGAGAAACTGACTTTGCGTAACTCAATACATACAAAGATACATAGACACTGTCAGCAGATAGTGGCCTATGGCCCACCCAGTCTGCTATTTGAGCTTGTAAGTTCCCATTATGTTTTTCTAGAAGTCTGTTTTCCCTTACCCCTGACCTCCAGAATTCCCATATGTCTATCCCATGCATTCTTAAATCCTGTAATTGTTTCAGCCCCCACACTTCCTCTGGCAGGGTGTTCCACTTGTACACCACCCTTTCTGTGAAGAAATTCTTCCTCATGTTTCCTCTGAATTTACCCCTCTCCAACTTCATCCCATGTCCTCTAGTCCTGGAACATCTTTTTCACTGGAAAATAGTGTATTCCTGCACCCTGTTCCTCCCTGTAAGGTACTTGTATGTCTCTATCATATCTCCTCTCTCCCTCTTCTCCTCCAGGGAGTACATATTCAAGTCCTTCAACCTGTCTTCATAGGACTTGTGATTGAATTCCTGTACCATCTGAGTTGCCCTCCTCTGAACCTTCTCTACCCTGTCTATGTCCTTATATAGGTAAGGTCTCCAGAACTGTACACTGTACTCCAGGTGGGGGCCTCACTAGTGTCTTGTATAGTGGAATTATGACCTCCCTTTTCCTGCTGGTGATGCCCCTGCCTATGCATCAATTCTCATGCTTCTCCTTCTCCTACTTCCTCTTTCCCCTCCTTATTCTCTCTTATTATCATTTGTACTCCCTATTCCTCCCTTATGCAATACGGTCTCTGAGACAATTTCCTTTAGTAGGAATGATAATTAACACTGCTCTAACAATTGATTTTGTTCACAGACCTCTTGCTTTGATTGGAATCACTTGAGGTAATCGGTGAGACAGGGGCTGAGGAGGTGCTGTCAGGGAGCAGACACTAGGTCAGGCACTGTGCCTCAGCCTCTGATGTTATGCTCTAGCTGCTCTGTTCTGATCTTGATCTCTCTGCAATGAGTGCACAGCTCTTTTTCGATTGGCCACTGCCTTTCCATGCCTTCTGTAACCCTTCCTCACTAGCAACTGCAATAACAGGGGCACCTTCCCTCTGTGACAGGGGCCTGCCTTCATAGAACACTCTATGATTGTCTGCACATTTGAGAAGCCTCTTCTGTTTCTGTGAACATGCAAAGGACTTTGAAACCCTGCCTTCTTTGCTCTTGGCCACTCACTGTGTACTCAACCGAGAGAGCTAAGCAGCATCAGCTCTCCATAACCTCTAACATGGCTCGATTCCAACCCGGCTCTCAGCAGCTGCAACAGACAAGCTGTTCAGTTCACTGGAATTAGGTGGCATCCCCACCACATAGGTTCATCCATCCCAAAGGGAACTGGTGGCCCTAACTAGACATCTAGGAACTGTACCACTGTTAGATAGCAGTCCACTCAGAGCAACCACGAATCAATCTTTCCTTGATCCTTTTAAATCCAAGGCACTGGGCAGCAAGAGACACATCAGGGAACAATAGCACAAGGGGGTCATCACCCCTCAGCTGTTCCCTTCCCCTTTCCTACCCACTTATCTCCCTAGCATGGATACCTACTCTCTTGCCATGCACAAGGCTATGACAGCACCTTGTGTAATAGAGGTATGACGAAGCCTATGGGGCTTAGTGGCATGGTAGCCACACAGTATCTACAGTACACAAGTGGATACACTGGGGTGACAGGGTGGACAATTTAGGGAACTTAACTCCTGCACAGACAAAGCCCTTCCATCCCCAGAACATACTGGATTATGTTAATTCTACAGCTGATCAGGACCACAGCTGTTATGAAAGGGTCACATTTCTCTACCTGGCTATTATTGTCCTCTCTGTTTGTGTTGTACATAAATAAGTTAATGAAATTAATTGTTGCTTTATAACTTTATGGTTGTAAAATGTACATACTGTTAAACTAACTCAACACCTGCAGCAAGTGACATGGGACATGTTGGGTGAGGAAAGCCCAAACCCCCACTCTTCAAATCACAACTCACATGTGCTATTACTACTTGCTCCAGCACTGGTGCACTGAAAGTCATAGCTTTAATTGCAACCACTCTGCTTGACCTCTGAGATATAAAATGACAGAGCAGCCAATTACATGCATAGCCTGGAATGTTAAGGATATACATTCCACCCATAAAATGTTGGAAAATTCTGGACCACCATAAGAGGGAGGAGGCAGACATAGCATTTATTCATTAGACCCACATATGGATGTGGAGACAGCTAAACTTAAAATTGGCTGGGTCTCTCAGATGTATGATAGGACCTCTAATACAAAAAGCAGAGAGGTAGCTATTCTTATACATAAAGTGACATTTTAACACATCCCTGCTGAAAGATAAGACTTTCCATTAGTCCCTACAGGCTGATATATGGACCTTCTGGGCAAATCACCCTACTGACACATCCACAGCAGTTTGCTGGGATGCACTGAAAGCATTCATTAGAGGGCAATGTATAAGTTACACCTCCTATCTTAAGAAAATGAGGCAGCAAGATATAGAGGAACAGCTTAAGACTCTTAAAGAACTGGAAGCCAAGAATAGGCAAGACCCTGCAAGCTTTGCTGGGCTATTAGTGGATATCACAGGCATTAGGAATGTGCACCTCCACAAAAAGGCCGAATTTGCACTATTCCAGTTCAAGGAGTCCTTCTGGGAGGTGGGGGAAAAATCTGGATGCCAGCTGGCATATCAGCTGAAAAAGGGCCAGGAAAAAGCTAGAATCTTGGGCATTAGAATGCAGTCAAGTGAGCTCAGGAGAGATTCCCATGGCATTGACTCATTTATGAACTTTTACCAAACCCTGCACCTAAAAGTGGTGTCCCACACGGAGGCAGAGCTCCTTCACTTCACTACCACTCTGGGACTCCCCGGCTAGATCCTGTCTTAAAACACAATCTGGATAAACTCTTCATGGAGAAGAAATTTGAAACTGCCCTCCAGACTGTGCCAGCTGGGAAGGCGATGGCCTCCCAGCAGAATTTCTATACTCCTTCAGTGAGGTCATCCTCTCACCCATAGCAGATGCATTGAAAGAAGCATGTGAGACTGGGGAACTCCTGCCCTCTTTGAGGACTGCAGTCATCACCCTTATACCTAAATTGGTATGGGATTCACTTTTATGTGGGACTTACTGCCCAATATCACTTATAACCTCAAACTGAAAGACTATGCCAAGATTCTGGCCACTGGGCTAAAGGTGGTGATCACCACCTTGGTCGACAGAGAACATGTGAGTTTTGCCCCCACAACACAGAGGCTCAGAAAATACCAGGAAGCTCTTGAACTTTATCTGGAGGTTGCCCCCTCCCCACAGTTAGTGCTTATCTCACTCAGTGCAGGGAAAGCATTTGAAAGGGCAGAATCGGGAATGCCTCTTTCATATACTGAAGGTATTTGAATTTGTGGAAACTTTCTTTAGATGGATTCTTACCCTATACAAGGGAGTCAAGGCCTCAGTAATAACAAATGCATGCACCTCTGCTCCCTTCCCTTTGGCAGGGAAATCAACAGGATTGCTCCCTCTCACTGCTCCTTTTTGTACTTGCCTTAAACCACTATTCCATGCCATCAGACTGGATGAGGACATTCATGGCCTATGCATGGTGGGGAACACAAGACCCTACAGTAGCATACTCGGACAATATTATGTTGATGCTAACTCAGCCAGAGAAATCTGTCAACAGGCATGCTAAATTTGCTGGCCCAGTTTGGTAGACTGCCCAGCTACAAGGCTAAAATGGCAAAATCACTCCTACTACCCTCATGTGATAGCACCAAAGCCGAGTTTACCCCTGGGGACTGCAGCAGGCAGGAATGGCATTAAATACCTATGCAAACAATTCTCTTTAGGATCTTCATTGCCTATGAGGTTGATCAGCTCTCCTCTTCTGGCAGAGATCGGGAAAGACATGAACAGATGGAGCTGCCTACATCTATCCCACTAGGGGAGAGCACATGCCTTCAAAATGATGGCTGCCCCAAGCTCCATTACATCCTGGACAACCTATATGGGTCAACACGAGTTGATCAATGCTGCCAACCAACTTAACCACTGAAAACTGGTGCAACCCCTGGAAAGGGGCAGCTTCATACTCCCTGACTTCATCCTCAAGTATGAGACCCACATGTTATTATGATTAGCACAACCTACCCAACAGAACTGCCAGAGAAGCAGCTCAGCCTAGGTTTGGTGGCAAAGGCACTTAGCTTCACCTAAGCTCTTTTCTTCTAGGTTTGCCTGTAAGGACAGAGCAAGGAACAATGTCAGAGCAAGGAAAAAGATTAAGGCTTCTTTGGCTAAGCAGATTTACTGTGTGTTTCTGTTTCTTTTTATTCACAGGGTTTGTTACTGTTTTTTGTTAACATTTTACTGCTCTATTGTTCTCTGATTCAAATTGCCGTCATAGGGTATACTTTATTCTGCCTTATTATAGGGCATGTCTATAGGTTTGTTACAGTTTTGTGCTTACAGATTACTGCTGTAATCTTCTCTGTTTAAAACTGTTTTTTGCAAGGTATATCTTCTGTTACTGCATAATTTTTCTCTATAGCAAAGTGGGTTTTTTTCAGGGTATATCTTCTGTGAAATTATTGCCGTCGGTACTTTACAGGTTTTACAGTTTTATCTATTATTAGGTTAAGTTTTCAGGGCTACTGCATTTTTCATTGGATGATTGTTTCTGTTCTTTTCTCCTTGTTTTTTTCATCCATGGTTCTTCTTTTTGGCAGGGAAGGGCCCGCCATTTCCTCAAAATGCAACTTGAAGCACCTCGACTGCAGAGGGTAGTTGGTCCAGCAGGTTGGCAGGTGGTTAGGAGGGGCAAATCAGGTGCCCCATCACTCAATGCTCTTCAAAGTATCACCTCCACAAACCACATAAAAACTACAAACAGGTATCTACCTCTATATCCGAAATCAAACAAAGGGGCAGAGGACACTGCAGAGCAGGACACTGAAGCACAGGAGCTAGCACAAAAAACTTGCCCAAAATAGGGACCAAACAAGAAAAGCAAAAAAGGAAATCCAAAACAGTTCAGCTCATAGGATACTCCATGATTCGAGGAGTTGATACTTACCTCCAGCTGGGGGTAATAGTCAGATGTCTCCCAGGTACATTAGCATGGAGAGACCATGATCGCATTGCTAAAATCATGCAGGAAGCAGGAGAAAACATCGACATCCTGGTACACATAGGGACTAACGATCTCGCCAGCTGGTCAGTTGTGGAGACCAAGGAACACCTGACCAGGTTGAGAGAAAAACTGTCATCCATTTCATCTGGCATCTCCATCTCTAGGATCCTGCTGGTCTAGGAGAGGGGGGCAGATGGACAGAAGGTCAGAGAAGGGGAGACAGGGGAGGTAAACATGTGGTTCAAAGGCTGGTGCCAGGAAAAAGGACACAAATTTGTAGGGAACTGGCAACAGTTTGGGAAGAGAAAGTTCTTTAAATTTGATGGACTGCCTCTGACTAAGGAGGGAGTTAGTGCATTGGGGCAGAAGTTTGGTCTTTGCAGAATATTTGAACTAGCAAATGGGGAGAGGGGTGCAGCACCCCATACATCAAATGGGAATAACACCTCTCCCCCTCAGCTAGTGATTAAACAGGAGTTCAGCATGTTTGTAGTTCATTTGCATCACCAGGTAAGGAAAACAATCTGGCTCCCCATATGACATGCAGGGGAAACGCCAGACCTCTCCCACCAACTAACACACCAAATTCTGGCCAAAGGAAAATCATGTACACAAATGTCTGGGAAGCAAGATCCCAGACCTGCAGGCAATAATGCCAGATGCTAAACTGGACATAATAGCCATTAATGAGACATGGTTCACCAGTAGCCACACTTGGGAGACTTCAGTACCCGGCTATGTACTGTTCAGAGGAGACCGAAGTGCAAAAAGGGGGGGGGGGCCCTTTATGTCAATGAAAATATCAAAGCTACAGAAATTCAGAATACACATAAGGTGCCAGAAGAACTGTGGGTCATCCTGGAAACAGGAAATGGGACAGCCATATGAACTGGGGTTGTCTACAGGCCTCCAGACCAGAAGGAGGACATAGACACATTACTGTTAGAAGATATACAAAGCATGACAGCTAAAGGGGAGGTTCTGATAAAGGGAGAGTTCAACATGCCAGGTACAGATTGGTCAATACCAGCAGGAACATCCACCAGAACTAGAAACATAATGGATTTCCTGCAGGGGAAGGGCCTCAAACAACTGGTACAACAACCCACAAGAGCCTGGGCTATCCTAGATCTACTGACTAATGGGGAGAGGATAACAGATCTCCAGGTAGAAGGTCACCTGGGGGCCAGTGACCATCACATGGTATGGTTCAGTTTGGCCACTAGAACTAAATCATCCCATTCCAAGGCAAAAATATGAGACTTCAGAGGAGCTGATTTTGATAAGATGATCAATGGGGGCTGATGAGCACAACATTGTGGTATGCTCATTCTCTTTGCTTCACAACACGAAAAGCCACACAGTGCTGAAAACAGATTGAAAAGCTCTTCTTGCAGCTAAATGGCCACAAAAAAAAAAAAGTTTAAAGAATCAGCAGAAGTTAGGACTGAGGCTTTTGAGAAGTTATTTTCCCCGAAAGCAGGGAAACCAACTCCGCAGCAGGGGATAAGGGATTTTCCGCAGGTAGATGGGGTAATGTAATGACTTTCCTGGCACCAACATGCCCAGAACAGGGCATTAAGACTAAGGTTGCAACAAAGCTGACTTTGGTTACAATTCAGATGTTCCTCTTAGAATTTCAAGCAGATACTAAACAGTCTCTTCAGAAGGTGCATGCCACTTTAGAAGAGATTTCTTTTCGTTGTCAAGTAATTGAGGAGAAGATGGCTGGACTTGAGGAAAGGGTTAAAGCAACAGAAGAAATAAATGAAAAACTTTCAAACCGAGTGCTAACAGTGGAGAGTGCAGTTAACGCAGCTTTACATGAGCAATTGAGTATAATGGCCAAGCTGGAATAAACTAAAAATACTCTATTAATGAGGAATCACAGACTGATTGGTATGTCCTCAGATATTCCAAATGCTGAATTGAAATTAGAGATTGAGAAAATAATAACGGTTCTATTTTCACCTGAACAGCCGGCTGTGCTGGACTCTGTGTTCCATCCTCCGGTTAAAGGAGATTTAGCAGCAGCTCAAGGCAGAGCACAGTACGTGATATGTACGTTTCCTTCTGTTTCATTAAGAAATAAAATTGATACATCTGTCCAGAATCAAGAAGGAACTTTTATAAGAAGGTATTAAGTTACATCTATATCCAGACTTTTGTTTGGCTACCCAGAGAAGGAAGAGGTTCCTAGCAAACATATCTGAGTTCAGGAGACTGGGGTAACAGCGATTTTGCAGTCCCCCACCAAGCTAAAAGTTATCTTTCAGGGAAAAGATAATTATTTTATGGATGTAGATGCTGTTCGTCAGTTTTTGGAAAAAAATGTTGTGTTACCATTGGCCTGGATTCAGAAAAAGTGTGTATAAAACAGGTATCAACCTGAAGTACTGTTATTCTCTGATGAAGCCTTAGGGTGATATGTAAGAACTTCCATTTTCACTGGCGTTTTCTACAAGATGGGTGAATAAAAGTCATTATGGACTAAATATTCGTTTTCGTCCTTTTTGCTGGGATGAGTGCAGCACTGAAGATTTTCTAATAAGCATTAATGTGTGCTTCAGCACCACCGTCCTAGTGCAGACCCTTATTTGTGTGTATACTTTAAGGGATTTTTTTTTTCTTGATGTGTTTTTTTTCGAGATAAAATGTTGTGTTTATTTAATGAAAAAAAATATTTTTCTCTCGGAAAATTAAAAATAAAGTAAAAAAGATGGTTAATAGAGTCAAGCTAGCTTTGGCAAGAACAAATATAGGTGAGGGAGTATAGGCAAAGTGGGCAAGCATTACGGATGCAATACTGGAAGCAACATCCCATTGTGTTAGAGAGAAAAGCAGAAGCAAAAGAAGGAGGAAACCACTTTGGTTCTCAAAAACAGTAGCAGAAAAGGTTCAAGCCAAAAGGCTGGCCTTCAGGAAATATAAGGGAATGCAGCGAGACAAAGATAGGGAGGCATACCAAACTTCCCTAAGGGAAACAGGGAAGGCAGTAAGGCTGGCAAAATCCCAAACCAAGGAAACACTAGCACAAACAGTAAAAGAAGGGGACAAGACTTTCTATTGCTACATTAGTGAAAAGAGAAAATCCAAAGGAGGTATTGCTAAGATCAAAGGGGATAAGGGGAAGTGTGTGGAGGAGCACTAAGGAAAAGCATATATCCTAAATAGATACTGCTGCTCAGTATTTACTGTTGAGATTGTAGGGCAGGGCCCACAGCTCAGCACCATGGACACAGGGGGGAGGGAGGTGTGCACTAGTCCCTTCACAAAAGAAAGGGTCCTACAAGAGCTCGATACCTATGCACCACTTACCAAATCCATACTTAAGAAACTCAACTCTCCTTAGATCACCCCTGCACTCATAAAGCAGCTGTGTCTCAGGGATGATCTCTTGCACAGAGCCCTGGATTTCAGAAAACCTGCTGATAGACAAGCCTACAGAACTGCATGCAACAAGTGCACCTGGGCTATCCATAGTGCAAAGGAGGCATACTACAGGAATACCCTTGCATCCACCTTGAGCTTCTCACGCAAGTTCTGGGACAACCTAAAGTGTTGCCAATGAGCTGAATGATGCTTTCTCAGATCTCTCTTCTACCCTACCTTCCAAATTTTTTGACCCCACCCCTGATCCCCCAACCACCACTCTCCAACACCCACCCTTCTACTTCCAAGTGCTCTCCCCGTCTGATGAAAAACTCTATCTACTCAAAGCCCTAACAGGGTGCTAGACACAGTAGTGACTCACTTGATCTCAATCTTCTCCGCTCTGCCCTGGACGTTATTGTTAACTCCCTCACTGACCTTCTCAACCTCTTCCTCTGACTTGGCCAATTCCCCCAAGCACGGAAAAAGGCAGTCATCACCCCCATACACAAGAGCAGTGACCGTACCTCCCCAGGCAATTACTGACCGATCTCCAGCCTCTTCCCCATCTCCAAAGCCCTGGAAAAGATTGTGGCTGACCAGATAATAGTCTACCTCACTGAGCACAACCTCCTCTGCAAGGAGCAGCATGGTTTTCGCCATGGCTTCAGCACCACAAAGGCCCTCATTGAGTTCTCCACCTTCATGCACTCCTGCCAGGGCAGTCTTCATTGATTTGTCTAAGGCCTTTGACACAGTCTGCAACCCCTTCTCATTAACACCCGCACCCAACTTGGCTTCGCCTCAGGTCCTATACGCTGGGTCGCCAGTTACTTCACTGCCTACACCCAATGTGTTAAAATTAACAATATCTTCTCTAGATCCCATCAGGTCTACTTTGGTGTGCCCGAAGGCTCTGTCCTGGGGCCACTACTCTTTAGCCTATACCTAAACACACTGTCCAATGTCTCCTCGGAAAATATGCTCCTTTACGCAGATGACGCGGTCCTCTTCGCATCCCACCTTGACCTGGCCCAACTCCAGCTTGCACTATAATCCTCTTTTGCACAGACTGAGCAGTGGTTCCTAGACCACAGGCTTGTGATCAACCTTAAAAAAACAAAAACCTTGCTGTTTACCCACAATCAGAACAAATTCAAGGGCTCTACACTGCCCATTCAGTCCCTCTCCCACCACCCCCTTAAGCAGGTCACCTCATACAAATATCTAGGCATCACCTTCGGCTCTGCCCTCACCTTCCATGACCACATCCACACCCTCTGTCCTGCCATAAACTCTTGCATAGGCTTGCTATATCAGCACAGAGCCTGTCTCCCCCCTGAAGTGCTAAGACTCACAACTGACTCATCAGCCCTGTCCCTAGTGGACTATGGACTCCTAATATATGGTGCAGCAGACAATACTGCCCTGGGCAAAATCAAGCTGTCTATCAACAAGGCTTATCAGCTACTCACTGGGGCTGACAGGTTCACACACATCTGTGTGCTTTATTCCTTGGCTAACCTCCTCTCCCTTGAAAAGCAGCTACTCTACCAGACCTGTCTGATCACCCAAAAAGTCTGTGTCGGCCTAACCCCCCCCTTCAGTCTGACTAAACTAATCAGCACTGCCACCCCTCCTGTGCCCAATTGTAGCTCAACAAAAACCTCGCTAGTAGTCCCTAGGGTCAGGATGACCCTAGCGCAGAGGTCCTTCCATTACAGGGCCCCCACCTGGTTCAACACCCTCCATCCTAGCCCTACATCTGAGTTCAGAATTGGACCGTTCAAATCATCTCTGTGTAGCCTCCTACTCAACTCCCATAATTACACATGCAAATAATTGCACCACCACTGGTCCATACCCAACCAGCTGACCCTCTTCACCCACTTGGTTATATATCTGTGGGTGTTACTCGTGACTACTAAGCTACAAGCAGGTATAGGTCTGTACCTGCAATCTGTAGGATAAGCATTGCAACCCTACTGTCTACCACTTCTGTATGTAATATATGTGTGTGGTCAATGATCACTCCTTCTTGCTTAGCTACCATAATGTATAGGCCTGTCTCCTGCAAGAAGGGGCCCCTTATCTCACTGCTAGGGGCTACTGCACATGCATTTTAACTGTACACATTTTTAAATGTATATATCACTGCCATGCTACTGTTTCTTGTGCTATTGTTCTGTTGTCCACTCACTGTATGTTTCTCATGCCCCGTCCTGTACTGTGTACGATAAGGAACCTTTGTAAATGGGTCTTTGACTCAAAGGGCTGCAATTCTGATACTGTAATAAATAAATAAGAGCTCACTATGATCAGGGTGGACAAAGCAATGGGACCTGATGGCATACATCCCAGGGTACTGAAGGAGCTAAGGGTGGAACGAGCAGAGTCATTATCCAAACTGTTTAGTGAGTCTCTAAGCATAGGAGAGGTCCCAGAAGACTGGAGAAGGGCACATGTGATCCCGCTCCACAAGAGTAATAGCTGGGAGGAGGCAGGAAACTACAGTCCAGTCAATCTTACCTCAGTATTGGACAAGATTATGGAGGCACTCTTTAAGGAAAAGATAGTGCAACACCTGGAATCCATAGGAGCACAGAATTCAAGACAGCAAGGTTTTACAACAGGAAGGTCCTGTCAAACTAATCTCATAGTTTTCTTTGACTGGGTAACCAGAGTGGTGGACAAAGGGAGTGCAGTTGGTGTCGCCTACCTTGACTTCAGCAAAGCTTTCGATACTGTTGCATGTAGAAGATTGATTAATAAGCTGGGTAGGGTTGGGGTGGATCAGAAGTTGGTCAACTGGGTGGCAAACTGGTTGACGGGCAGAAAACAAAGTGGTGGTAAACAGTACACAGTCAGAAGAGATGCAAGTCACAAGTGGGGTACCTCAGTGATCAGTCCTGGGGCCAGTCCTCTTCAATATCTTCATCAGTAACATTGCAGATGGACTGGGGGGTAAGGTCTGTCTGTTTGCAGATGACACCAAGATCTGCAAGAAAGTAGATGATCCAGAAGGGGTGGGCAGAATGAAAAGAGATCTGGATAAACTGGCAAAATGACTGGAAGAATGGCAACTGGGGTTTAACGCAAAGACATGCAAGATCATGCACATAGAGAAGATAAACCCTGAAGCCACCTATAGGTTGGGAGGGGAGTTGCTGGCAATCACAAGAGAAGAAAGAGACTTTGGAATCATCATCACAGAAAGGGTGGTGGATGCATGGAATGGCCTACCTCAGGAAGTGGTGGATATGAATACAGTGCAGGGCTTCAGACTGGCATAGGACAGGCATAAGGGAGCAATACAGATGAGTATGAATAGATAGGCCATTGACAGAGTACAGGTCTATGGCACATTCATAGGGTAGAAAAAATGGGCAGACTGGATATGTCTTGTGGTCCTTATCTGCTGTCAACTTCTACTGTATGTTTCTATGTTTAACTAGACTGCTGGTGAAACACATTTGTTGGGGGAGGACCCCATAGGGAAATTACAGTATGCTTGGAAAGCTGCCCCCTCATAGCCACGACCCAACACTTCCCCCATACAGGGCAGTATGAATGCAGCTCAGCAAGGGCTTAAAGTAGTCCCTGTCGAAAGTCATCCCCTCTTCCCTCTCTTGTGTAATCCAGCCCTAAGGATATGGGCTGCGACTATAAACTGGAAGGACTGGCAAATGAAAGGGCTTCATAGCCTCTCCCAGCTGATCAATGAGAACTTAGGCTACCTTTAAGGGTATGTCAACTTAACCTTTTATTCTGTTTCCCTGTGTAGTTTGTAGGCATGTACAATGATTGCCTTTATTGCACCCTCTTAATTTTATCAGGATTTAAATGTAAATGAAGGTACATTCCTTAAATCTGGTGTGAAAAGCTGCTTGACTCCATTGTGGATGTCCTGACCTGACTCATGTAAGCCATCCCAGAATCTTATGATGTTTTGGTGCTAAATCTTGCAGTGGTTACAATGTATTAGACAGCGCTATTGCTGTCCTCTGCAGTACCTACAGATATGTGGCCATGAGACTTTTCAAGGCATAGAAAGTGTCCTACTGTTTTCCACAGTTTAAAGTGTATCTGAGTTAGAAATAATGCTTTTAGAGAATACAGGGGCTTCACAAGACAAGTAACAGAACTGAATGAGAATATAACATCTGCTGGCTTGTGCATGTACACATCATCAACTCCCATAATGCCTTGCATTAATGAGGTCATAACCTTTGGAATGGAGACCATCAGATTTTCACACCAGGGCAAAACAGAGAGAAACAACCTCATTTATATTTAAATTAGAAAGACATTAAGGGGATGCAAGAGAAAGAGTCACTGTTCATGCCTCCAATCTATACAGTTGTACAGAAAATAAGCTGAGGGGATTTTCCCTTTAAGAGATTTTAGGCAGTTTCAGGAGATTTTTGCTGTAGAGCAGGGGTTCTCAGATGGTGAGGCCACCCTCCTTGGGGAGGTCCAAGCCTGTTCCAGGGGAGGTTCAAGCAAGGCTGAAAAAGTACTGTATTTAAATTTTGAGTTTCATGTATTTTGTGTGAAGAGATGAAGCAAACTGAAAGAGGATAATAATAGGTGAATTTTATATATTTATTTGCTAATAGGTGACAAGGGAAGGTGAATGAGCCAAGGATCATTTCAGGTGCACCCAGGGAAGGGCAGGGAGTGAATACATTTCAAAAGGTAACTTCAAAACAAACAATAAATACACAGTGAACAACAGTGCAAACAAATGCAAACAAGAAACTAATAATGAGTGGTGGTAATTGATTAATTTATAGACTGATGGCAGAACAGCCCAAATACAAGTGTTGAGCATAGAAGTGCTCAAAGCAATAGCAGGAAGGAGCAAAGTAATCCCAGAGAAGTTGCTTAGGGGTAGGGAAGGAGGGGGAGAGGCAAAGTATGTAGGAAGGTTATTTCATATACAGAGGAAACAGAAAAAAGTAATCTGACCCATGGAGGTACTGCAACAAGGGGTAACAATGATTCAAGAATGAAAATAGCGGAGCAAGTAGGCTGGCCTGTGGGGGGTTACAATAAGCTGAATAATAATATTTATTTATTTTATTTATTTGTTATTCAGATGACACCTTCGAGCACAGGAGCTCTTTTTCAAAGGTTCCATGTCAGTATAAGACAAAGAACTGAATGAAAGAACTGAATGTGAGCCAAGTACTCAAAGGGTGTCAATTTATTCATGGTGCACTGCACAAAGCACAGTATGTTATTTTTCTTTGGGGAGGCCCAAGATTATTTCAGTTTTTGGGGGAGGCTCAAAATTTTTTCCATGGATTTGGGGAGGCTCACTGTGACCAGTCTAAGAACTATTGCTCTAGAGAAACACCAACACTGACAATATCTCCAAATGTCCCATATACTGGACACCTTGTTAGGCATGCAATACAGACTACAGAAGATGCATGACTTAGATAAGTTGCCGCTACTTACAAAAGACAGGCAGCTACAGGTGGGGCAAATCTATAACAGTCTTCTTGCTTTGAGATCAGGCTCAATGGACCCACTCTAGTCCACATGAAGCACAGAACTAGGAGCTGAGACCCCCCTACTTAGCTGCAGCCACTGCTGGACCAACATTCTGCAGGTTGCCAGAGACACACAGAATCGCTTCACTGAAAGTAAGATACTGCACAGGATCCCCCAACAATTGCATGGATAGGGACTAATGGGCTCAGACAAGTGCTGGAGAGGCTTCATGACTGTTGGTAGTATCACTCATCTCCTCTGGGAGTCGCCTACTATACAAAATTTCTGGGAAGGAATCAAGAGAATACTGAGAGAACTGGTTGGGCTGAGTATCACGCTAACACCACTGATTGTAATGTTAGGGATACAGGGAGCTGGAGATGACACCAATGGCCAAAGATGGTTGCTGGGGGTACTCATCACTGTGAAGTGTATCATACTGCACCACTGGAAGGAACAGTCACCCCACCCCACCCCCCACACGCACATCTCTGAGTGGTTACTAGAACTCTGGAAAATGGCCAGCTTTGGAAGGGTACATTACAGCATACACCATAACCTAAATATTTACACCAGCCTTTGGAGACCCTCCCTAACATCTACCTACTGCAGAATCCCACAGTGCTATTATATGCTGGGCGATCACATACAGCTGACTGCCCCCCCCCTTAGGTCACACTCAGTACAATCAATCGGACAGTGCCAGCTCGGGATTAGAAGACTTCTTCCCTAAATTTCTCATCTCTAAGTATACCTCTAACAATATGCATCTGAGCAGTAGATTACATTATGCTGTGACTCTCAGTCCTCTAATGTTGGCTTGCTAAGAGTCTAGCCTGTATAATGAGACATTCATAGTTGCCCTAAACTCTACTGTATATACAAAAATGCCCAGTAGAAACTTAAAGGTGGCTGACTGTTTATGACTGTGCAGTGTACATATTATTATGTAACTCCACTGGGTAAGCCCCCAGCCAGAAATGTTTTCTCTATTTCTGTTCACTGTTTCTGTTCTTTGTCACTTCCATGTTCTTGGACTTAGCTGTGTGTGTGGAATGGTTGTATCCTTTACACAACAGAATATGAATTACAATAGTGTAGTAGTCGAGCAAAGTTCATATTACCTTATCTATTATAAATTCTACTGACTAGTTCATTTAGAGTTGTAACTCCCATGAGACATACTTCACTGCAGCCCTCGCCAGGATGAGTGCATGTACATCTGTTATATGTGATCAATTTAAACTACTAATTACAAAAAAAGGAACTGACTATACAGAATGAATGCTATCAGGCTTTTGGGGTGAGCACTGTCTGCTCTGAGCAGACTATTGTAGCTGTTTCCAGAAATGTTTTAATAGTGTTCTCTACCCCTGTACTTAAAGTCACATCTGAAAAATCTAGATTAGTAGCACTGACAGTACTTGTAACTCTGAGGTTAAAGTTGTTTTATTGTCATCAAAATACAAACTCTGAAACCTCAGTCCCTGTACCATCCCACACATATGCCACCTCATAAATATATAAAAAACAGTGTTTAATGTGGTCTGTGTGAGGGTTATTGACCTTTTCAAACACTAATGTCTCCTCCCAAAATTCTAGAAATAAATTGGCAAATCATGGCATCATGGAACCACCCATGATGGTGCCACATGTTTGCAAGTAGTAATTGCAACTGAATTAAAAAAAATGCGTGTTAACATAAAGTGTAGTTCTTCTAGGAAAAAGTCAATTAGAATGTGTTCTCTAAGTGGATTTTTTTGGAAATTCTACACCCTCTAATACCTGGTAGTCAGTGAACTAAAAAGTCATTTTTATGTTTGCTTGTGTGCATGCGCAAAAAAACATTACATGACAGCTTAGGAGAGAAGCGGGTTGTGGAGGTACGGCACTGCATTTGTGGGCTTGGAACTGTTGAACCAATGCTGATGACACTGGTTTCCAGAAGTGCCACCAACTTGAAATGATTTGGCAACCACAATCAGAGGCCACCTTGTCATTGCAGCGTCAGCCATTCATCTCTGTGCGATGGCAGGTGGTCCCTGATTGTTGCAGCCACCCTATGTGCTATTTCATTTTTGTTTAATGCTATCTAGTAATAATCAGTTCTGCCCTTGCATGGGAAGCCTGATCGGCAATAAAGGGGTCTGCTAGTGTATTTACTCATGCCATCACCCTTTACTATGATGCGCAGGTCCTGTGTTTTACTTTTTTGGCTATGTTCATCACAGTAAATGTTTGATGGTAGAATGAACCATGACAGTGGTATCTCACCTCCCCCACAGTTCGAGCTGTACAGTGGTTGCTCCCACCCGGTTTCCAGTCAGAGCCAGAAGTTGTTCATTGCTTGCATTATTGCAACTTTGTGTGGCTTTCTGCTGGTGGCTGCAGTGGGTGAATCAGATGGGACGGTGAGCTTTGGACTAACTGGCTGGAATGGTGGGCTGGTGGCCATGAAGTAGCATGGCGGGGGCAGTAGCTCGGCACCGGTGATGTGAAGAGTCACCATGACCTGTCCCCCTGATCTTGGCTGTCCTTCCATCCTTATGGCTGCAGATCCGGACAAGTTGGATGGGGCAATGACTCACAGCAAAAGAGGCAAAGTGTGTAAGGGTTGCTATGGGAAAAGATGAATCAGGGGACAAGGGTTGGGTACACTGAGTGGGATGGTGGGACATGTAGGATTGCCACGTTAAATCACACTGAATTTAGAACAAGTCCTGATATCCCTTTAAAATTTAGGATGTACATAGAAAACCCAGTACATAATGTGTTAATAACCAGAAAATGATTAACAGCAGGGCTGCACAGGTGTTTATTTTACAGGGCACACTGTCCAGGGGCAGGGCGACAGGAGTGGACACACTATGGGGTGGCACGACATACAGTCTGAGGAGTATGCATTGACACACTGCCTGGTGTGGGCAGCTGGGCACACTGTCTGGTGGTGGGCAGCTGGCACAGTGTCCTTGGATGAATGGATGGTTACACTAAATGTAGGTGGCTGGGCCCCACAATCTTGGGCAGGTGTTGTGACACTGAATGTAAGTGGCTGGGCCCCACCATCTTGGGCAGGTGCTGTGACACTGAATGTAAGTGGCTGGGCCCCACAATCTTGGGCAGGTGCTGTGACACTGAATGTAAGTGGCTGGGCCCCACACTGAATGTAGGTGGCTGGGCCCCACAATCTTGGGCAGGTGCTGTGACACTGAATGTAAGTGGCTGGGCCCCACAGTGTTGGGTATATGCAGTGACACAATGTCCAGGGGAGGGCGACAGGGGCAAACACTGGCTGGGTAGTGGAAGTAAGGCACACTGTTTGGGAAGGGGTGATAGGGCAGAGTGACTGAGCAGCGGGGAAGGGGTTCAAACTGTCTATGGGCCATTGAGGCATAAAACTTTTTATTCTCCCCAGTTCATAATCACTCTTTTATGTTGTATTTTGTTCAGCATTTTTATCCCCCACCCCCAACAGTGGGTGGCTGCTACAGTTGTACCTTTCTTTTGATCAGAAGGGTGGTTGAATGGATGGCAGGCAACATTTGCAGGTGATGCCAGTGGCATTCCATTGTTGTTTTGGCAGAGGGAGTCTGAATGCTGGGCTTGTGTTGGCTTATCAGCTGTCTCCAGTGTGGGATTCCAGGGCCTGTTTATGAATGTTCATGTTGCAGGTCTCCTCCCTGATAGAGAATTACATTTAGAGTTACTTAGGTTGAGAACGGTTAACATACTGACAGGTAAGCTTGGATGTGTGTCCATAATTGGATTGGGTATAGTCACTGCTGGGCTGCAGGAGAGGTGGACAAGATGGAACAGTCAGCACTAAGAACCTTACAAGCAGGTGTGGGGCTGGTCCAAATTTGCAGCTTGTGTGCAACTTTTTTTTTATAACTTAAACTGCTTACTGCAGTATTAGATTGCATCGTTCTGACCCTGCTGACTCCAAAGCTGATGTAGGCACCCACACCCCAATCTGGGGGCTTACTTTTTGCCTCCATTCCATTTCCTGTTTTGATCCTTATCCTCCTGCCTACTGAACTGCAGTAGAGGTGGACTGACAGAGAAGCTTCGCTGGTTTCCAGGAGCCCTGGCAGGAGTTGGGCCAAGGCACTACTTACAGTCATCATGGCTGGAGCCATTCATCAGCACCCATGATCTCGGCCCCAGGACTGCTGCGAGGGGGCTGAGACAGAGAAGGGAGGTGCCATAGGGCACAGTTTGTGGCTTTTCTTGACCCTATAGTCATCCATGAGTCAGGAAGTAAAGAAGCAGCCCCCTGTTGTCACGCTGCAGTGCATGTGCAGCAGCACTGATATGGAGCTCTGGCTCCAATTCTCAGTTCAGGCTGTGTGGCAGCAGCACAGGAGGGTCTTGGCTAGAAGGAAGGCTGTGGAGCTGGGACCAAAGATAAAATGTGCAGTCGGGCGTGAAACAAAATGTTTCCTGGCCCATGACAAGCAGCGGGCAGAGAAAGAAAATCAGTAAAACTGTGCATGTGCACCAGCTTGGGAATGCAGGGCTCAGTGGCTGCTTCCGTCTACAGAGCCACCACCTCAGGGATGGGCTGTGCCCAGTAAAACACGTATCTCCCTGTCCCCAGGTCAGGGAGCAGGGACAGGGCATTGATTAAGCAGCAGTGAGGAACTTAAAATGAAACTTCAGCAAACTATGGTAAGTCTGCAAAGTATGTAAACAAAGATGTCAGCCCCATGTCTTCCAAGACCTACAGAGACTTCTGGGCATAGGTCGGCCCAAGGTTTGCCTGCGAATTTTGGCCAGTCAGGAGTCTGAAATGCCAGAATGCCTGTATGCAAGTACAACATGACTGGGTGGATGTTCTAATGACTCTTTTCCCAAGAACAAGCTTGAACAATCAGGTGTTGAGTTTGATGAAGAGATGAAAAGGGGCTGTTCCCAGGGATGAAGGTCAGTTCAGTCAGACTGCCAGTTGAGTAACTGTGTATTGAGGCATGGGCCGGTGAGCCACTGGCTGTCTGCAGAGCAGATAGACCTGAAGAGTCTGGGATCCCAGTGAAAGTATTTGCGAAGAAAAGCAGCAGTTTTAAACAAAATTACAAAGTGAAGGCAAGTTGGGAGCTAGGGCTTTCCTGCCCCAGTACAGACTCTATCCTTTGGGTGATGTGAGAGAGAGAGAGAGAGAGAGAGACAGACAGACAGAGAGAGACAGACAGAGAGAGAGAGAAAGAGTGTTTTGGCCCTGGGGAGAAAGTAAACTGCAGAATACACAGGAAGCAGGTTCCACACGCTGATGTGCCATTCAAACAAGAGATACACAGGAGATGAAAAACGAAGACACCATCCAACGCTCAGAGAATGTCTGCCTGTATCGAATTGTATGCATACTTAAATTTTAAGCTCTAATATTGTAATACCCTATCTGTGGCTCTCCGTGTATTAGTATTTATATGTATTAACTTAGTTGTAATTTTTTAATTATTTTGTTTTCATATTTTCCCTTGTATGGAGTAGCCCTTATAGGGTATTATTGTTTCCCAATCTCATAAGTCGAGTGCATTTTTTGTATTCTTTATCGTTATCTTATTCTTTCCCATTTGTTTTAACTCACAATAGAAATGGTGTGGTTTGATACCATTCTGTACAAAAAATATGTTTGGTTATTGTGTATATAACTATAACCTATGTGCATTTGCCTTGAATGACAGTGTGGTGTCTTTGTTTAGTCTTCCATTTATCCTTACTGCATGATAAAAGTGCATTAGCACTTGTTTCTCCTGTTCCCTTCCTTTCATGCATGGCATCGCTGTGGATCGAGCTACATGTATTGAATGAAGTTGGAAATATGATGTGAATATATAACATATTGTGGAATTGGAGTCCATGTAGTTAGTAATTGCTAGATATTTTTAACTAGTAACACAGTTACACGAAACGTGATGGTTGTTACAGGTGTGAGTGCAATATCTAATTTATGATAATTTACAAGGACAAATGTATCTTTTACATATTGTGATGAAAGTTATGTGATGTTCATTGTATTTTAGCTCCCTCTTTTGTCATACCATATGTAGCCTTTGTACCTCTTTTCTTTCTTTTTGTTATATAATATGAAATGGCACTGTCTCTTTAATTTTCACCATATTTATTGTGATCACTAGAGGTGGAAGGCTGTCCCTGAAGAAGCGCGCATGCATGAAACCAGTCGGGCCTTGTAGGAGTGGGGTCAGCACCTGTATGGCACTTATGGTTAATTTTTTTATTTTACCTGGTAAAGTTGTTTTGGCAATAAAATGTAGCTTTGACATTCTTTGAGCGTCGGATGGTGCCTTCATTTTTCATCTCCTGAGAAAGTGTACTGTGCCAGGGACTGAGGGAGAAATCCTGGGTGGGACTTTATCACTGTAACAGGCCCAGGCAGAAGACCTGTGGGAGACCACCCAGCCACCCATCCTCCGTAGTACAAATAGGGGCCCTTTTCAATGCTTTTACAGGATATTAAATAGCTGATATAGCATAGCAAAAAGCTGAGCAAAATGGGGGGGGGCGGGTAATGCTAACCATTTTCAGAAATGCTTAGCTGTAGACTGCTAACCATTTTTTGAGTGATTCCATGACACAGTACCTAAGACCACATCATTTTTTTTTAAATGTGCTAATCAACCTGCCAAGTGCTATACATGTTCACAACTGATTAGCACTCTCACGCATCAAATTGCTAATCATTTTTTCCAGCTTATTTAAAACCCTGTTTTGGTATCCAAGCAGCACAGTTTGGTGTTCTGCCACAGATGTGTTTAAAGTATGTTTTACCGGCAACATTTTAAAGGACACCATTGAGCTCCAGGCTGCTATCAGCATCTGCGTCCCCACTGCAGTATCCACCGCAACCAAAAAAAAGAGAGCTCTCACCCATGGCCTTGGGGGGAGGGGGATTAAGACAGTTGCCTCCACATTGGGGGTTTGAAGACTAGGGTATGAAATTCATGAAAAAAAGTACATGCCCACTGCGGCATGTAAGTAGTAAAAATACATGGCTGACAAGTTTTTTATATGCCGCCTCAGTAGGCTAGTAGTAATAAAGGTTTAATTTCTTGTTTTGTCTATAATAAAATCACAATGTGAAGCAAGCTGAATGTGTCTGTGTTATTTTTAGTACAGTTGAGGTCAGGACAGGGTCAGAGAGTGGATACCTCCAAGCGGTATTTAGATTTCAGCTAGCTCAGCCCTCTGTAGCTCTTAAAAGAGCTTTTCTCTGTATATTTTTAGATTTTTTTTTACCTTGGATTACAGCCTTAGCTAGCTCAGCTCCCAGTAGCTTTTAAAGCTCCCAGTACTCAAGTCCCAGTAACTCTTAAAAAGAGCTTTTGATTTCAGCTAGCTAAGCCCCAGGAACTCTTAAAAGAGCTTTTATCTTTAGGTTTGTCGCGATCTGAGCTAGTAGCTCTTACAATAGGTTGATTTTAGCTTGTTTACTCCTGGACACACTGAGTTTCTCCCTCCACTTCCTCTGCTGCAGCTTTACTGCACTATCTCTAAGCAGCACATTTATATTGTTGTAAGATCTTCCTAGTACAGCCTGCCTCAGTAATTAAATGAGCACTGTGCTTGTCACTTGGTCACGCCCTCCATGGTGGTCTGACAGCAGTGCTGCATCACCTATCACACTCCTTCCCTCCTCTTTGCCTTAAAATATTGAATATTGGTAGCAGGCTAATATAGCTCTTAAAAGGGCTGTTGTTTTATATATTTTTCTACTTGTAGTTCCCTAAATCTGTTAAAGAGCTAAGCAGTTACATCAAGAGACAAGTGGCCGATTGCCAGTGAGCACAGCACTACAACCTGCCTAAGTAACAGGAGAGAGTGGTGTGCTTTGCAGCATTCACGCAGCATGAAAAGGAAACATAGGAATTGATGGCAGATAAGGACCACTTGGCCCTCCTAGTCTGCCCATTTTCCCTGCCTACTGCAATACAGCAGATCCTACTTGATCTCTGGCTTTTACCCTCACTTTCCTATTGCTAGGGTTCCCTTGTGCCTATCCTATGCATTCTTGAATTCCCCTACCACCACTGCTGAGACAGTGTTCCATGCGTCCACCATCCTTTCTGTGAAAAAAATACTTCCTCACATTACCCCTGAGTCAACACCTCTCCAACCTCATGTCATGACTCCTTGCTCTTGAACATTTTTTTGTCTAAAAGATTATACCCTCTTGTACCTTACTTCTGCCCTTGAGGTATTTGAAGGTCTCTGTCATATCCCCCCTCTCTCTCTCTTCCAAGGTATACATGCTAAGGTCCTCTAGTCTCGCCTTGTATGACTTTTGGTGCAGACCCTGCACTATTTTTTTTTTGCCCTTCTCTGAACTGCCTCTACTCTATGTCCTTATAGAGATGCAGCCTCCAGAACTGGACACAGTACTCCAGATGGGGTCTCGCCAATGATTTTTACAGTGGTATCATTGCCTCCTTTTTGCTGGTGATACCTCCCCCAATGCACCCCGGCATCTCACTGGCTCTCCCTGCAGCCTTTTCACAGTGCTTGGTCACCTTTAGATAATCAGATATGATTACCCCTCTGATACTCAGACTTCACTGGATAGGGGCCTCCTGGTCGGGGCCATATTTATAGATCTGTCCAAAGCATTTGATATGCTCAACCATCTAGATGTGCTAGATTACGTTGAAGGACATTGGTCTCGACCAGGTGGCCCTGAACTGGTTCAGGGAATATTTGACTGGCAGGACGCAATTAGTTACTTTAGGCCCTTTTACATCACAGTTTGAGTATATTAAATCTGGGGTCCCCCAAGGATTGGTGTTGGGTCCGATACTGTATAATCTGTATATGAACGGTGCCAGTGCTCTCGTGAAGGGGTTGGGGAACCATACATACACAGACAATATGATCTTGTATGTGGGAGGGGCATGTATTTTGGAAATTCAGAAAACACGTCAAAGTGACTTTGATGCCTTGCAGGAGTATTTCAGATCACAAAATTTAATATTATACAATAAGAAATCTCAAGTTATGCTTTTTGGGAATAAACAAATGGATACTCCAAATACACTTCAAATGAAAAAGTATATGCATCAACTACTAACACAGGTGAACGCATAAGTATTTAGGAGTATGGTTAGATGCACAGTTTAAGTGGGAATTACATCTAGATAACCTGATTAAAAGATTACATGTTAGGTTGGGGGCATTATATAGACTGAGACAATGTATACCACTGAATGTTAGAAGACATATAGTTAATACCACAATAGTTCCATTGTTCGATTACAGCAATGTAGTCTATGCGGGGGAGTCAAGGGCTGTATCAGATCAGCTGGATACAGCCTCGAATAGATTTGCTTGGTTTGCCCTGCCCCTCACCCCCAGATGCCACATCACTGAACAATGTTTAGATCCCTAAACTGGATCAATCTAATGGAGCGTAGATCGGTGACAGCACTGGGGGGTTTAAAACATGGGTAGAATTGGACCCACTTGTGTAAAATATGTGGGTCTAAAGAGGAACCTGCTTGGTCAAAACACAATCAGTGGCAGATTTAAACAGTTCACATTCCCTTCCATTAGATATTGTTATTGAGTATGTGCATCAATTTGGACCACTGGCAAAGGAAAGAGGGGTCAGTTTTGGAAAGGATGCAACTTTTGCCCTTTTGGTGCATGTTAGCACTGTCGCTGGCGTAAACAGTTACACACATTGTATTTGACCCATCAGTATTTAAAGAACAAGACACCCCATATTTAGACGCCCTATTTCTGATACGCACCTCTAGAGCAGACTTACAAACAGCAAAAATTTGGAACTGGTGATTCCCAAAATGTGAACAGCAAAGGGGAACTCCCCTTTAATGGTCAGTGGCCCTAGAACTTGGAATGGGCTGCCAGACTACTTGAAACCAAAGGTAATTGTCCCATGGAACAAGATCAAAAGTTGGTTATCTCCAAAATTTACACAATCAAAACATTGTGGTAGCTGCAGATACCTTGTACTTTTTATGGCTATCCCCCCCAAAAATAACTTGCACATTGTGGCTTGCTGTTGATATTTCGCACTTTCTGCTACCGTGGTCATTTTTAAGAATGTATGTGATTATTTAGGTTTTTCTTTTATATGTCTATGTACTATGTATTTTATATTCTGTAACTTATGTGTTATATATTGAAATGAAACTTGTTTTGAATGCTTTGGACCCCATTGAAAATGAGTTAACGCTCAAATGGGCTATCCTTTCCATTGGAATGTTCTAAGGAATAAACTTTTACAAACAAACAAATCCCCCAGTTCCCTTTTTGGGGCTGGGGGTGGAGCCTGACACCATTTTACGAGATCTTTTTAACTCTGAAAACGGCCAATCTCAAAACCTCTTCCGTGGAACTATTGGAAGTATCCTTCCAGAAGCCCAACAGAGCTGAAAGCACTCTGCCACAATCAACATACAGAATAAAAGCCACACTATTTCGACTGTTACTTTCACATTCCGATGCATGCACTGCGCATGTGCATGAGTCACATGCATGCGCGGAGTCGTGTGCATGAACAGTGACGTGGTGCTTCCATGTTGTGTGTGGCACAATGCCATTCACTGTTTGTGCCCCCTCCCAAAGTCATGGCCATCTCATGTCGTACACTGGGAGCCCACCCCAGTGTGCAGAATTGCTATTTTATCTATAAATTAGAAAACGGTTTCTCATCGGTTTCATTCTTTATGGTCCCCCCTGCCCACATTATGCCTGACATGGGGTTCCCAATCCCCATGTCAGCATTCATGAGGAACACTGGGAGCCCACCCCAGTGTGATGAAATGTTTTGTTTCATTTTTTCTTTGTCCTTTTGCTGTAAAATTGAAAACTGTCCCTCACTGTCGGTTTTGTTTCCCTGTGAAACTAAAAACAGTCTTTTGTCATCGCTGTGGTCTCCCTCCCCCTTCCCCACCCTCCCACTGTGCAACCACCTCCGTTACCCCATACTTACCTCTGGAGGTTGGCGCTGTCATCTACTCTGGACCGGGACACGTCTGCACTCTTCAAAGCCTAACCGCAAACTGAAGAATTAAAGGTAAGCATGCTATACAGCCATTCAATGGAGGTTTCAACTTATGCTGATATCTCAGCCATTTTTTTGGTATTTGCACCACAAGTTTTCAACAAGGGCTTCCTGGGACTCCTCCTCATGAACACTGTCACTGTCATATAATTGCTCAGTCCTGAAAGGTGATTTCATGGTCACTGTGCAAAATCACCTTTTGGGACCAATTCACAAAATGACAGTGCCACTGTTCATGAGGTGGGGTCCCAAAACACCTATGTTCCAAATTTGGTGAAAAAATTTCAAAATATGTCTACGTTACGAGCATGCATTGCACAGTTTGTACTCACGCTTCTAACATCACTAATTTTTAATATTTTCACTCCACATTTTTAACATTGCCATTTTTGCATATCTCCTTCACAACAGTACAGCTGTCATTTTCCACAACCTGCCCAAAATGTGTTTTCACACCTGTGGCACAGAATAGCTTGTTTTTCTGGAAAATTAAACAAAATGACACTGCCACTGTTCATGAGGAGGGGTCCAAAAAAGGCCATGTTGAAAATTTTGTGAAATAATTCCAAAGCATTACTGCATTATGAGCGTGCTCTGCGCAGTTTCTATGCATGCTCCAACATTGCTAATTTTTTATATTTTTACCAGCCATTTTTGTACACCTCCTTCATAACTGTACAGCTGTCATTTTCCAAAACTTGCCTGAACTGTGTTTTTACACCTGTGGTGCAGAATAGC
This sequence comes from Neoceratodus forsteri, assembly GCA_016271365.2. NCBI lineage: Eukaryota > Metazoa > Chordata > Ceratodontiformes > Ceratodontidae > Neoceratodus > Neoceratodus forsteri. Next base: position 909,144,910 of record CM057452.1, read on the forward strand.
GTGTTTGGTCTGCAAAACCACCTTTTGGGACAATTGAACAGAATGACACTGGCACTGTTCGTGAGGAGGGGTCCAAAAAAGGCCGTGTTAAAAATCAGGTGCACCACCTCCAACATATGGCCAAGTTACACCTGGGCATTAAATAATTTCTACACACATGTATAACTTTCGTCACTTGGTAGCATTTCACTGCCCTATCGGCTCTGGCCAGAGTTTGTCTTGCTTGGTGGTCATCAGTACCCCCTCCCCAATCATGTACTCCTCCCCTGGATTTCTGGGCCACAAATACATGATTTTACATTTCTTTGCATTGAATCTTAGCTGCCACACTCTTGACCACACCTCAAGCCTGCTCAGGTCCCACCCCCCTCTCCGAGTATCAGCCCTGTTGCAGATCTTAGTGTTTTCTGCAAAGAGGCATACCTTCCCTTCTAGCCCTTTGTAGTGTCACTTATGAAGACACTAAAGAGGACTGGCCCCAGAACTGATCATTGTGGCAGCCCATTGGTCACCCTCCTCTCCTCGGAATGAACTCCATCTACCACCACCCTCTGTGTTCTAACCCTTAACCAATTTCTGACCCAATTTACCACCTTGGGACCCAATCTCAGGCTGTCCAGCTTGCTTTCAAGACTCCTATGTGGAACGGTGTTGAAGGCCTTGCTGAAATTCAGGTAGGCCACATCCATCACCCTTCTCCTGATCTAATTCCCTGGTCGCCCAGTCAAAAAATGCTATCAGATTTGTTTGACATGACCTACCCACTGTGAATCCATGCTGCCTAAATCTAGTGATCCACTGGATTCAATATATGCCACTATTCTTTCCTTATGCAGTGATTCTATTAATTTCCCCACCACCGAAGTCAAGCTGACAGGCCTGTAATTGCTAGCCTCCTCCCTGCTCCCATTTTTTTGGAGAAGGACTACATCTGCCCTCCTCTGGTATTCTGGAATCACTCCCATTTCCAGAATTTTGTTGATCAGAGCTGTAGGTGGTGCAGCAAGCACCTCTCTAAGTTCCTTTAATATTCTTGGATGTATCCCATCCAGTCTCATTGCCTTGTCCATTCTCAGTTTTGCAAGTTCCCTTAGGACTCTCTCCTCTCCAAATGGACTGGTCTCCACCTCCTTTCCATCGATGCTCCCGTCACTTAACTGAGGTCCCACACCTTCCCCTTCTGTGAATACTGAACAAAAATATTTGTTCAGGGTTGCTGCTATCTCCAGGTCCCACTCCACACACTTCCCTCCTTCCCCTTTTAGCCTAACAATCCCACCCGTGGTCTTCTTTCACTTACGCAAGAATCGAAACTTGCACCGGCTCACTAGCCAAATGCTGGTAGAGTTTGTATCAGGCTAGTAAGAATTCTTCTAACTAGCCCTGTGGGCTTTTACTGGAGTAGGTAACATTTCAATAAGTAAAACAGCTGGGCCAGTGGAAAAATCTGTGGGGCTAGTAGATTTTCCCAGTCAATGGCCCTGCTGGCTAGTGGCTGCAAAACTTAATTTCGACCCCTGCTTAACATACCTGAAGAATGTCTTGTCCCCTTTCATTACTGCCTGGACTGTTTTTCCCTCTGTTTGCACCTTTGCATTCCTGACTGTGTTCCCTGCTTCCCTCTATTTTTCTAGATACACTTCCCTGTCTTTGTGTTTCCTTGTACCTCCTGAATGCCAGCCTTTTCACGCTTACCTTTCTGGCTACTTCCTTTGAGAACCATAGTGTTTTTTGTTTCCACTTGCTGTTGCTTAATTGTGTAATGCAAAGGTTTGTTGACTCCTCTATGACTCCTTTTAGATTTGCCCACTGTCCGTCTACAGCTCCCCCCCCCAGTCACAGCTTTTCTGACATGTTTTCCCATCTTTGCAAAGTCGGCCCATCTGAGGTCCAGGACCCTTGCTTTTGAGTGGTTTGGCTCCGCCACTGTTCTCACATTAAACCACATTGTACAGTGATCACAGGACCCCTGGCATCTGCAACTCTGTCCCCGTTGGTGAGTACTAGATCCAGTACTGGGCTCTACCATTAGTTTCCTGAGGCATGCCACTGCAGGGCATCCAGGATGTCCCTACTCCTGGCTGAGGCTGCAGCTGGGATGTTCCAATCAACGTCCGACAAACTGAAGTCTCCCACCAACAGCACCTCCCCTTTAGTTGCCATCTTATGGACGGCTTCAACCAGAACCCTGTCCAACTCTTCCTCTTGTGCTGGAGGTCTGTAGATCACTCCAGTGCAAATAGCGGTGCCATTAACCATCTCTAAGGTGACCCACAGTGACTCCATCCCTTCCTGCATTCTCTGTACCTCAGTTGTTTTTATAGCCTCCCTAATGTAAAGAGACACTCCTCCTCCCTTTTTAACCACCCTGCCTTTCCTGAATAAAGTATAACCTGATACAGTATGGCTATATCCCAGTCATGGTTCCCATTGTACCATGTCTCGGTAATGGTGGCAGTGTCCAAGTCAACCTCTGCCATCAAGGCCACTAGCTCCAGGATTTTATTTCCCAGGCTGTGAGCATTCATGCATATGGCCTTCCAAATTATGCTACCTCCCCTTTTGACAGCTCCCCTCTTATCCTCATGCCTTTCCTCTTTACCCCGCCTGTCTGTACTCCCATTTCTCCTTTTCTCTGCCATTCTACCTTTTCCGGTTCTAGGTACCTTTTTCAATAAGCTGAAAAACTGATTAGCAGTTTGATGCATGAAAGTGCTAATCAGCTGTGAAAATACATAACACTTTACACAGATTGATTAGCAACATTCTAAAACTATTATATAGTTTTATTAATGTTGTGTAGTATGCCATGGACTCACTCAAAAAATGGTTATCAGTCTACTGCTAAGCATTTCTAAAAATGGTTAGCATTACCCTTTGTTTTGCTTAGCATTTTTCTATGCTATACCAGCTATTTAACACCCTGTTTCTTGGCCTTAGGGTCCTACCTACTAACTGCTTCCTCCTGCTTTCTTCCACCTCCCCCTCACCATGGCTAGTTTAAATGCTTACCAATTAAATATTTATTCCTTTCACTGAGGATCTTGGTTCCCCCTGGATAGATGCAGGACATCTCTCCTGTATAGGCCTCCATCCCTCCAGATGGAACCACAGTCCCTAATGAAGCCAAATCTCTCTGCCCTGCACCAGTCCTTTAGCCATGCATTGAAACTCCTGGTACAGAGTACCCTGTCCTACACCTCCAAAAAAGTTACTGAGTGTGCCACCTGTCTAAAACCCCTTCCCAATGCACTGAACTCCTCCTGCACTATCCTAACCTCATCACTAGCCAGATCATTTGTCCCCAGATGGACAATGACATCTAGCTCACCTGCCCATCCTGCTGCCCCAGTGACCCTTAGGAAGTGCTTTCCATCCCTCAGAGCCATGTTGCCAGGTTGGAACTTGACCTCCCTTACTCCCTCCCCTCCTGCCCCCAAGACTACTCACCTAATGATAGAGTCATCCACCAGGAGTTGCTTCCTCTTTCTCTGGGGTCCTCTGCCCCCCCATTGGGGTCTTCATCATGTAGGACCTCTACTCCTCCTTGTTAGCCACTGCGGGTGCCTCCTTGGGACAGTTCTACCCTGTGAGAGCAGCGTAGGAGTTGTGCAGTGGAACCATAGGAGGGATGTTCCTCTGTCCCACTATCCTCACCCTTCCTGAGCCCACCATGGTCTAGCAGCTCCTCCGCTGTGGCAGCAGGGGTGGACTTGGTAGTCTCTGGGTGGGGGAGGAAGCTCCCTGAATTCCAGTCAACTCGTCCAGGAGACGAGCAACCTCCACCCTCAGCCAGAAGAGATGCACATAGATGGGGCAGTATCGTATCCTCCAGAAAGTCTCCCTGAAGACTGCTGCCTCACAGCCACTACACTGCACCGATCCCATCATGTCTATTTCCCTGCAAGAAGGGGGTGGGAGAACTTAGCATGACTAACACTGGCACTCACCATCCAGCTGACTGCAACCTGACTTCTGACCCCCTTCACCAGCACTAATAGGCTGCCATTTAAGTCGGTGGAGGAGTGTCTCTCATGCAGCCTTACAGCCTGCATGCTTGTCATCTTGATAGAAGACATGTCTTATGGTGTGCAGCACCACCATGTTAGCACTCCTCCTGCTTGCCCCCCCCCCCACAATGATGTGATGAGCCCCAAGTGGGGGGTGGGAAACTGACTTGGCCCAGAATTAACTTAGGTGCCCAAGTAGGCAGACACTAACTGTATCTAGGTGTCCAGAGACAAAAGTGCCTGCCATGGGGCACATAAGAAATAGGAATTTTGCACCCTGCTAATGCATCTCCTGTTGAGGACTTTGTTAACTATGGACTTTCTAACAATCTAAACCCAGATGCAGCCCAATTTGTGCTGGAGGAATTGGCAAGTGAGCAAATTGAAGATGTAGTTGTAGTCAGTGATGTGGAGTTTGATATAGAGGAGAGAGAATAACATAATTCCTGTCATTCCTGACAGTACCCTTGTGCTGGACTCAGAGCCAGAAGAGGAAAGCAATCACCCTATTCCTGAGAAAGAATTAGTGTTACCCAGAAAGTCTGCTTGGGAGCCTAAGCCTATTATCAAGCTCACCTATGACATCCATGGTGCCTCCTCCGACCTTCCCATTTATGTGGTCCATAAGTCTATAGCACCCACTGTGTGTACTTTGCCAATATTTCCCTGGTATATTTCAGGGATTAAGTTCAGTGTTGCAGAATGCAATGAGATCATGTTGCCGATAAAAGTTTTGCCAGCTGATAGATAGGCATCAATTGTCTAGTAAGTAATGTGATGCTATGTAATTAATTAAAAATATCCTGAGCAGTTAGGTATCAGGTGTCAGATAAAAATTTATATATTGTCGATATGAATATTCATGACACTGCTGTATGGACTTTTGGACAGTATGGACGTGGTCTTGGCAAGGGTGGCAAGAAATCTGGCTGGGGCAGTACTGTAAGCTACCCCCCCAAAGAAATCTGGGGACTTACTTTCTACCTCCACTATGCTCCCTCTTTTGGTCCTCACCTTCCTGTTCTCTGGACTGCAGTAGGGCATACTGGAAGGGAAGCTTTGCTAGTTTCCAGGAGCCCTAGAAGGAAGCTGAGCCAGGGCTTCCTTTGCAATCTTCGTGGCTGGAGCCGCTCGTAAGCACCCATGATCTTTGCCTCAGGACTGCTGTGTGGTACTGAGATCAGGTAGCAAGGCACCATGGACACAAGTTGTGGCTCTGCCTGGCCCCCTTGCCGATTGCTGGTCAGGGAGAAAGGGAAAAAAGGTCACCAGTGGTCACGTGGCACAGCACAGGAGGGTCCTGGTTCCAAGGAAGGCAGTGGGGCTCGGGTATGAAACAAAGAGTTTTTTGGCCTGGGGCAGGCAGTGAGTTGGAAAGAGAAATGAGTGAAAGTCTGCATGTGCACTTGCTCATGAGATGGGGGGGCTCAATGGCCATCTCCCACTATGGAGCCCCTGACTAAGCAATGGGCTAAGTGCCCAGTAAAACAAGTATATCCCTGGCCCCAGGGCAGGCAGTGGGGCTAGGGCAATGGTCAAGCAGTACTGAAGGACTTTAAATGAAACTGCAGCAAGCTGCTGTAAGTGTTCTTAGTAAGTAAACAAATATGGTGGCCCCATGTCTTCTAAGCCCTGCAGGGACTTCTAGGACGAGGTTGGCAGAGGGTTTACCCGCAAACTTCAGCCAGTCAGGAGACTGCAGTGTCATGAAAACCTATATACATGCCCAGCACAGCTGGGTGGATGTCTGAAGACTGTTTGCCTGGGAACAAGCCTGACCAATCGGATGTCAAGTTTCATACCAGATAAAAGGTGCTGTTCCCAGGTATTGAGGCCAGCCAAGCAAGTTACTATTGATGTGTGAGCTGGTAGGCCTCTGTCTGTTCATGTACTGCTGGCGTGGCATACCTGAAGAGTCTGGGATCCCAGTGAAAGTGTTTGTGTGAAGAAAAGCAGCAGTTGTGAACAAAACTACTGAGTGAAAGGATGTTAAGAGCTGCGGTTTTCCTGACCCACTACAGACTTTCCCCTTTGGGGATGAGCTGCTGCAGTGTCTGCAGTCTTAGAAGGTCAGTGCTTTTTTCCAGACCCTGAGCCTCCGGTGTGGGGGTGGGGTCTGCTTCACGCTAGGAGCAACTGCATCCATCCTGCCTTTTCCAGCAACCTACACCAGAGATATCATTTGAGGTATCAAACCATAAATAATTTACACCAAGGACTGAGGGAGAAGTCCTGGGCAGGACTTTGACAGTGTGACGAACCCAGGCAGAAGACCTTTGGAGGCTATCCATTCTCAGTGGATTACAAATATATGTCTCTTTCCAAGCCTTTTCAGTTACAGTTTGGTGTTCTGCCACAGTTGTGTTTAAAGTGTGTTTTACCGGCAGCATTTTAAGGTGCACCACAAAGCTCCACCCTGATAGCAGTATCTCCATCCCCAGTGTTATACTCACTGTAACACAAAACATGTAGAGTTCTGACCTGTTGTCCATGGCCTTTGGGGGAATTGAGATGGGTGCACCAGCATTGGGGGTCTGAGGACTGCTTGGGTGGGCAGATCCTGTGGGACAAGTGCTGAAGCTGTATTGTTGCCTACATAGCGTATCAGTGTTTTACTGCATAGAGTATAAGTATTCCAGCTGCCCAATTGCCCCATTTTACCCTACCGCATTTCTTGGTTTGGGGATTGTTATTGCTGTACTTTGTCACTGGTTTTGAGGGTGGGACTGTGTGGGCAGATTATGCACTGTTTCTGGGGGGAGGGGGCAGTAGTCTTGAGTGTCAACATCCAAGCATCCTATATTGCCTCACCAGGTGGTGGCACCTTATTTATTTACTTATTTGAAAAGTTTCACCAGGAACAACATACTGAGCTATAAATAGCTTGTTTCCAGATGTGTTCTGGGGGAGGGGTAAAGGGAATAAGTACAATAGATTTAACTACAAAATTATGCAGAGGTTAAATAACAGTGCAGAGTTGTGTACATTAGGAAAGTTCATGTACTGTGTACGGTGTGTATACAGAATAAACATGACTATCACAACGGTAAGGTGGGAGGCAGATCCCTTAGGATCAGAGAAAAAAAACTAATAGGAGGACAGCAGGGGACACTGCACAGGGGGTGGGAAGAGCATGAGGGAAGGGGGTAGAGAACTAGTGCGGGAGGGAATAGGAAAGGGTAGAGAGGATGTATGGTAGTGAGGGAAAAGCAAACCTTCATCTCTCTGGAGTTCAGACCCAACAAGGGTCAGACATGCCTTGGTGCACAGCATGAGTACCCAGTGTAGCACATATTTTTGTTTTGTTTAAAAAAAATATATATATATATATATTTTTACTGAAGAAAATAAAACCAAGAATAATACAGACACAAGCATTAATACAGAATTGATTGACTCTGCTAACAACTACATAGAGCAGCATACAGGTTGTTAAGTACATCAGTGTAGTTAGTATGCAGAACATTATGAATAAAAAACTTAAGTTCAAAGTTAAGGTGGTCCTGGAATTTCATGTAATTAATTAAAAAAGGTACACTCTACATGATCCAGCACTTCTGAGTCAGAATCAAAGCAAGGGTGAGTGGGATACTCCTTTTTTTATGGTTGCAGTAGGCAGAGCCTGCAGACGTTTTGCATGTACAAAAGGAGTGATGTCATGTCTTCTGTCCGTGGAACTGACAGAAGGTGTAAATAGTCTCCTCCGCCTTACCCTCCTTCAAGAAATGTTTTCCACCCTCAAATAAATATGCTTTCATGTTAGTCAATGGTTGTAGGGTACTATTTTCTTTCTTAAATGGGCGGTACAAGAACTGGAACCTGAGTAGTGAGAGGCAGCATTAGTTTTTGGGGGGGGAGTAAGATCCACCCCCACCTCCACCCAAAAAGCTCCTAAAGATCCATCTCCACCTTTCTTTGATTCATGTGGGAGGGGCATGAGGTGGATCTATTATGTTGGAACAAGACACACTAGTTTGGGATCTGGACCAAGCAACAGAACAAGTCTGTGGAGTAATTGAGTTGTGGAGTCCCTGCATTTTATTAAGGACTAGGAAAACAGAAGTTACTTAATGCCTTCAAACTGACTTAATAACCCTTGGAACAAATGATTATCAGAGCCACCTGGGACCTCAGAAGGGAAGAGTAATTAAGGAGTGCCTGAACTACAGATCCCAAGGAAAACAATAGACACAGCGTTCTGATTCAAGTTGAAAGAGCCACAGGTTTTTCTTAAACATTTATATACTAAAAACATAAAGTTTAGCTTTTGGGATTAACAATATTTGTTTACCATATTCTATATATATATATGTATATACATATATATATATATATATATATATATATATATATATACATACATACATACATAATTTGTCTTTTTAGTAGTTTCAAAACTTTGAAAGCGTTGGTGTTAGTAATGCATTTAGAAATACATTTTAAATTGTCTTTACAGTTAAACATGCAGTTTCATGTGAGGGCACATTTTTGGGGGAGGGGTTCAAATTATTTTAATCATGGGCACAGTACTTAGTAAGGACAGCCCTTTGATGATAAAGTATATTTTTTCTTTTAAGTTTGAGAAGTATATATTATATACAGTGGGCTGGATATTCAAACTGTGCCATTCTGTGGCACAAGCCCTTGCGCTGCTCAAAATAGTTGCGCTGGGGCGTGGCCGGGGCGATATTCAATGGAGTTGTGTTATTGAGCAACTCCTTTAAATATCACCCCCCGGCCACAGCCACTGTGCATGGTGCAGTGGAACTTGCGCCACTGCAAGTGGTCAGAGTGGAGCATTCAAGATGCAGTGGCGCAAGTTCCATTGCGCCATGCACAAATTTCTGATATTCAAAAGGTGACATGCAAATGGGGCCATAATTCATGCAAGGTGTGGGGGGGCCATTTGCATCTACTTATGGCCCCATTTGCATGCCAGTAGCATGCAGGTGCGCCGATCCCCGATGACTTGTGCCTGGTGCCCTGCCAGGCAGTAGCCATCGGGGACCGATGCCCCCTGCAGCCCGATCGCGGGCATAACAGTATAAATCCCCCCCCCAACTGGCCTGATCGCAGGCAAAACCGTAGTATCCCCTCCCCCACTAGCTCAATCATGGGCTGAACAGAGTTCAACCCCCAAAAACAATATCCCTGGTGGTCCAGTGGACCCTTGAAGCCCATTCGCGGCATTAGAGTCCACCCCAAAGGTCCAAGTAGCCTGGTGATCTAGTGGCCCCTCACCCCACCCATCCATGGTGCCCCACTACCCCATCCCTCCATCAGCCAGCTGGCAGCATCCCCCCACCCACCTGCCACCCAACGACTGACCAGCCAGTAGGCTGCACGCCCATTGGTTCAGAGCAAAGCCAATGGGCATGCAGTCCTATAATATTCAGGGTAGTCCAGATATGTGAATGACTCATTCACATATCTGGACTGCCTTGTGAATGAGCTGCACACCCATTGGCTCTTGCTCTGAACTAATGGGTGTGCAGCCCTACCAAGCAGTCAAGTCGGTGGGCGGCAGGGTGGCAGGCAGGTAGGGTACTGCTGCCAGCCGGCTGATGGGGGAGCTGGGTGGGCTCTTGGGTGGTGGGGCCACTAGATCAACAGGCTACATGGACTCTTGGGGTGGGACTCTAATGCCCATGATCAGGCTCATGTCCACTGGGCCACCAGAGATATTGTTCTTGGGGTTGAACTTGTTCTGCCTGCGATCGGGCTAGTGGGGAAGAGGGATTATTACAGTTTTGCCCGCGATTGGGCCAGTTGGGGAGGGGGTTTATACAGTTATGCCTCGCGATCGGGCTAGTTGGGGGTGGGAGATTTATACAGTTTATGCCCGCGATCGGGCCAGTCAGGGGAGGGGGTTACTATTATGCCCGCAATTGGGCTGTAGGGGGCACAGAGAGTAAGTCAAGGGCCACCCACAGGTGGCATCTGCTGTGTTGTGCCCTGCAATGTGGCAGCTCACCTGTGGGTAGCCCTCGACTTACTGCTTTTTTTTTTGCTCAAAGTTGTGCAGACGAAGGTTGGGGGTTGCACCTGCACAACTCTGCACAGCCCAGCTGCATATTGGGTTGTGCAGTTTATGCATGGTTCCTCCCTCTCCGGTTGAGCACACCTTCATTAGTATTGTGCTGTTGCTCAGCATGACTTGGGGGGTGCAACTGCCTCCTGCTGAATATGTCAGAATGGTGCAATTTTGGACTTGTGCAGGTGCAACCCTTTTGAATATCCAGCCCAGTATGTGTAACCATGATAAAGACTCTAGTTGTTTTCTTACAGAAACCCCACTCAGTTAGATTTCAAGTATTTGCTAAACTGTAAATGTAGGTATCAGCATTCTATTAGCAGTTACTGCTGATTTAGCTCTGTGGCAAGATTTTTATTTTATTTTATTTTTTTTTTCAAATGAAGTGTATGGTATGAAGCTGCAGTCTAGAAACTGAAAAATACTTTGAAGTCATTTTTTCTCCTGTGTGTGGCATGGCACGAAAGCAATTGACTATTCCAGCTACACATTTGAAGCCATATTACAGTGATTCACTGCACTATACATCTAGTGTATCACACTTTTTCAAATAATAAAACAAATATTCTCCAAACTAAATAACTCACACATACATATTTTTATACTTTATTAAAAAGATACTTCACATTTGTAACAACAACAAAAAATAAATGAAAATCATGTCACAGAGCAAAATCAGCCTTAACTCCCAGTTCCTTCTAGTAGAATGATGGTACCTACATTTACAGTTTAGAAAATACTTGAGAGCTGAGTAGGTGTTCTGTAAGAAAACAGCTACAGCCTTTGCAAATTACAGCACTGATGATCTGGGACAATTTCTGTGCTTTTTATTGTTGGTGTAGTTTGACGAAATAACATTTTAAAATGAAAACACTTACTACTGCTAGCTAGACCTGACACACACCAGAAACACAAATAATGAATTAGAGCTATTTAGCAGCTGTTTTCTTACAGAAACCCCAGTTAGTTAGCTTCCAGGTATCTGCAAAACTGTAACTGTTGCCATTTGTACTCCCTGACAAGTTCATTATATGCATGTTTTCCATGTAAAACAGACATTTTGTTAATGTTATGTACGTAGCATCGTTTGTAGCCAGTAAACAATTATTTATATAGGTACTGTAAATGACAGGTTTTAATTCAGAAATCCAGTCTTGATAAATTTGTTTTTTTAGCAGTTCTGTAAGATTTATGTCTCTCTGATGTAAGAGTGCATAGCATAGAAATTAAAGAGTTTCTGTATTTGACTGCTGTTTGCATGAGAAGTGGGCATGACAGTGGCATGCAAGAGTGAAGTCTAAATTGTTTCTTGGCTATTCTGGGATCTAAAGTTTAACACTATTGTGTGAAGAGAAAAAAGTATTGTGCTTTGTGCATTTGAATAGATTTAGTGCTTAGAAGTAACAATATGTAACTGTATATATATGTATAGTGCCATGGGCACCTGAAAGAAAAGAAGATACTACTAAAATAAATGCTGTTCTGATATTTCATTTATGTATGTGTGAGACTTTAAGTGTAGTTTTGCCTAGGTCACAGACTCATAAGCTGTAAATAAGGATGGATGTACAGTATTAGTCAAAGCTTGTAGTAGCAAAATAAAGCAAGCAAAATAATATATTGTTTTTTTTTTTCTTTCAATTGTTTAACCAGGAGTGGTACACTAAGCTGAAAGCTTATTTACAGGGATAACCTGGGAGCACATGGAAGTTAAGTGACTTGCTCCGGGTCACCCAGTATGCAAGTGGGGGCTGTGAGATTCAAACCCAGATCTCCAGATTTGCAGTTAAGAGCCTTAAACCACAGTGCTATACTGCCTCCCTAGTTATGGCAGTCATCTGTGTTATGGTTCATGATGTTGGTGTAGTAAGCATACTAACATTCAAAAATGCCAGCAGAATAGGCCTAGTGGGCTTTTGTGTCTGCTGGTTTGGTCAGTTCCCACCCTGGGAGCTGACCTTACTGCCCTCCTACCCTCTCGGGCTTCCTCCTTCCCAGTCCAGGGTATTCCCTCTTCATTGGACTTTGCTTCAACAACCCTTCCATTATACCTGTCCCACCCCCTCTTGAACCCCTCCACAGTCTCTGCCTCCACCGGCCCCCCCAGGCAGCACATTCCATTGTTTTATCACCCTCTCAGTGAAGTAGCACTTCCTCCTTTCTCCCCTGAGTCTCCCCCCCTCCAGCTTCCACCCATGCCCTCTAGTTGCCGCACTTCCTTCCTTTGGAGCACCGTGACTGTGCCTCCTCTGTTTACCCCCTTCATGTACTTGAGGACCTCTATCATGTCACCCCATCCCTTCTCTCTTCCAATATGTACATACTTAGCTCTTTGAACCTCTCACCATAGGTCCTTTACCACAAGCCCCAGATCATTTTGGTTGCCTTCTTCTGGACCCTCTCCAGGAGTTCAATGTCCCTCTTTAAGTGTGGCCTCCAAAACTGCATGCAGTACTCAAGTTGCAGCCTCACCAAGCAGTTATACAGCGGGAGTATCATTTCCCTCCTTCTGGAGTCATACCCCTAGCGATGCATGTCAGCATCATGTTGGCCTTGTCTGCTGCCCTCCTACAAGTCTCTGAGTTGTTCATCTTGACATCCACCACCACCCCCAGGTCCCTCTCAGTCACATAGCCATAGCAGCAATACATTGCATAGCAGATATAAAAGGTCAATAAGCAGGTCATGAAACAGATGTGCTGAGCAGTTACTGAAGCAAGAAATGTACAGCTGTCATTTTTTACATCCTGTTGAAAATGTGTTCTTGCACCTGTGGTGCCAAATGGCACAGTCACTGTGCAAAATCTTCTTTTGGCTAATGAACTGATAGTGTCACTGTTCAAGCGGTGGGGTCACAAAAGGCCAATGCTGAAAACTTGGAGTGAAAATACCAAGAAACACCCAAGGCATTAGGGTTTCTGACCATAACACCCTGCACTGTATGGACTGACAAGCATCAGGGGTGTGACTTAGGATTGTCAACAGTAACGCTCATGCCATTCCACCCCATCCCCACCCTGCAGCCACTGACAGGTATTGAGGTGTGCCTTTGACTCTTCAGCCCCAAAGTTCACTCCATTCTCTTATACTGTACCCATTTCAGTGCATTTCCTTATGGAATGGGGTGAGTGTAAAGCTTGACAACCCCAAGGCACACCTCCACTCTTGTTGGTGTCTGCAGGGTAGGGTGAGGTGAAATGGCATGAGCATTATGGGTAATGACCCAAAGGCACACCCCAATGCCTGTCCATGTCTACGTGGGAGGGGGTAGGGCTGGCATCATTTCAATACTTCACTGCCATTCCTATTCTTCCTGTCTCTGTTTCTCTCTCTCTATATATATATATGTCTATGTAATTATCTTTCTATTAATTGCATGTATCGCTATTTTTACCTATTTCTGAAACAAACCTGCATATCACATTTGCCTGCACTCTGAGCACATACTTATGAAACTGTGCATATTTGAACTCCACTTCTGCGTCGACCTCATACTTTCCTAATATTCCCATTATAACAAGATAACCTCATGGTCTTCAGGTGAAGCTACCTCTGGCTGCAAGCTGCAACACTGGACTTAAGATTTGCAAGAAAGTGAGTAGTGCTCACAACAGAGGGAGGTGAACCTTACAATTTACAATTGTCTTTGGTTTGAAGCAGATTCCTTAGGAAAGTTAATATTCTTCAGGTGGAGGATACTTCTAACTGAAGGGTGAAATAAGCAACTTAGAATTATCAGAAAAGGCAGTCTTTCAATCAACAGAGGGAGGTGGAGTTTGCTTTACTTGTTACAATTGTTAAGATTTTACTGTTTTCTGTGTTTCTCCTTCTGACTTGATTGGAGTTAGTGATTGACTGTTTGCATTGCAATATTTGTAATACTGTGAGTATTCACTGGGCTAAGAATTTGTCATAAGCCCTGAATTGAGAGCAGGTTACAGGCTGTGTATTGGACCCAGACAGTGCCTAGGGTGGAAACTGTTTTTTCTTTTGTTTACCTCAGTGTGCCTTATAAGGCCAAGCCAGACTGTGTCAGGAAGTGCTTACATCACAGCTACTTAACAGCCAATAGCTCTGGAAGAATCTTACAGACCTTGATAAAAGTACTAATTTTAGCAGGCTCATCAGATAACCTCATAGTCTTCAGGTGAAGCTACCTCTGGCTGCAAGCTGCAACACTGGACTTAAGATTTGCAAGAAAGTGAGTAGTGCTCACAACAGAGGGAGGTGAACCTTACAATTTACAATTGTCTTTGGTTTGAAGCAGATTCCTTAGGAAAGTTAATATTCTTCAGATGGAGGATACTTCTAACTGAAGGGTGAAATAAGCAACTTATAATTATCAGAAAAGGCAGTCTTTCAATCAACAGAGGGAGGTGGAGTTTGCTTTACTTGTGTTACAAGTGTTAAGGTTTTCAGTGCAGGAAGAGTTTAAACCCACATAGGCTAAATACTGTTTTCTGTGTCTTCCCTTCTGCACAGCTGACGTGTTTTGGGGCTGACTGTTTTCAGAGCACAAGTCACCAGGCTCTTTTGGGGCTGGGGAGGTTTACCTGTGTCTGACTTGGATGTTTGGATTTTTCTCTGTTTGATTAGCAGGGTATTTTCATTGTCAAATTGGTTTGAAGCAGTATTACAAATTGTCGTGTATGGCATCTTGCTGACAGGAAGGCACTCATCGCATCGGTAGGTCAGAGCGTTTAGCTGATTGTTTCGTGAGGGCACAGTTTAGGCCCAACCCCTTCCCACCCCTCACCCCACCCACCCCTGGAAATAGTTCATTTATACCTGGGGTTCTGACATCATTGCCTCAAGAGGGCAAGGTACACATCACTGTCATATCCTGTCTAGCACACTGCACTGACAATATAAGCATACACATTATATAAATACATATATTTCTATATAATGCACCAATCACACACACACACACACACACACACACACACCAAAAAAAACTAAACAAGGTAGACAGTTATGTGGGGAGTAGTACAATGTAATGGCTGTGGGGCAGCAGTCTTCCGGGAGTCTTTCTGGAGGCTGAGATGCTGCCCTGTTTGCAGACAACTATCTGCCCTGAGGGAGGAAGTTGCCCATCTTCAGGCCGCACTGGACAGTAGCAAGGGAACCTCCCCCATCCAGGGAGCACCACAGCCACCACCACTACCTCAGAGGTTGCAAAGAAAGCACAGCAGTTGGACCACAGTGGGCTCAGGGAGGGTAAGGGTGGTGGAACAGAGGCACACCCAGTCAGTTGTTACACTCCACAATCCATACACCATTCTGGGGGGAGCATAGTTCCCCTATGGATGCACCCGCAGAGGAGACTAAGGAGGGTGCAGACAACTGTCACAAGGGAGGCCCTCAGGAAGGAGGCAGAGGGCACCACAGAGAAAGAAAGCAGCTCCTGGTGGGGGACTCAATTATTAGGGGGATAGAACTGGGGGGAGCAGGGAAAACTGAAGTAAGGTGCCTGCCTGGTGCCATGGCTTGGAGGGACAGGAAGCGCATCCTTAGGATCATGAGAACAGTTGCACAGGAGTCTGAGTTGGACATCATTGTCCACCTAGGGACAAATGACTTGGCTCATCATGAGATCAGAGCAGTGCAAAAGGACTTTGTAGAGTTGGGGAGGGGCTTAAGACAAGTAGCACACACAGTATCCTTCTCAGAGGTGCTGCCTGTCAGTGGCATGAGTGAGGCGAGGGTACTTTGCACCATGCAGTTTAACAAATGGTTGAAAAAATGGTGTGGAGCACAGGGGTTTGGCTTCATTGGGGACTGGGGTTCCACCTGGAGGGACACCAGCCTATACTGGCAGGATGGTCTGCATCTGTCCAGGAAGGGAACAAGTCTTTTGGGCAATCGGTTTAAATGCTTCATTGGCAAGCCTTTAAACTAGTCAAGTGGGGAGGCACTGATAAGCAGAAGAAAAATCCCAGTCTCCCCCTACAAAACAGGGTACTAAATGAGAAAAAGACCAAGGTAGAAAGGTCAGTGGGGGTTGCCGCTACAGAAGGTAAAGCCATCAAAAAATGGAGAGCAATGAGTACCAATGCCTGTAGTCTGGGTAACAAGCTTCCTGAATTAGTGGCCTTGATGGAGGAGGAAGATCTGGATATTGTGGCAGTCACAGAAACATGGTACACACAGAACCATGACTGGGATGTAAACATACCAGGATACACTATCTACAGGAGGGACAGGAGGGTAAAGAGGAGGAGGAGTAGCTCTCACATAAGAGAAGGAATCAAAGCAACAGAACAAAAGGGTAAACAGGGAGGAGAAGAAGCACTGTGGGTCAATTTGGAGGCAGACAATGGCACCACAATCCGCACAGGGGTTGTATACAGACCCCCTCTCAGGGGGAGGAAATGGACAAGGAAATGATAGAAAGTATACTTAGAATGGCAGATAAAGGGGAGATATTGCTGATGGGTGATCTGAATATGCCAGATGTTAACTGGAGTGCAGTTGCAGCAGCCACTTCTAAGAGTGGTGTTATTCTAGATGCCCTACAGGGGCATGCCTTAGACAACTAGTATTGGAGCACACTCGAGAGGGAGCAATCTTAGACCTGGTTCTCTCAAATGGAGATGAAGAGAGGATCACAGATGTAGAAGTGGGTAGCCATCTGGGAACTAGCAACCATCGAACAGTATGGTTCACAATAAACACAGCAATAGAGTCAAGCCATACAAAGACAAAGGTACTGGATTTTAGGAGGGCTGACTTTGCCAAAATGGGTGAGTGCCAAAGGAATGCACTAGCAAATGGGCAGGAAGGAGGGGTGGAAGAACAATGGGGAATAATAAAAACTGCCATCACAGAGATAACAAGCTTTTGTGTAAAGCAAATAAACAAAATGAAATGAGGTAAGAAACCACTATGGTTCTCAAAGGAAGTGGCAGTGAAGGTTCAAGAGAAAAAGAAAGCATTCAGGAAGTACAAGGAATCACAGAAGGAACAGGACAGAGAACTGTATCAGTTAAAGCAAAAGGAAGCTGGAAAGGCAGTCAGAACAGCAAAGGCCCAAACCGAGGAAAAGATAGCCAACTCAGTTAAGAAGGGATAAAACCTTTTATAGGTACATCAGGGAGCAAAGGAAGACCAAGGGAGGATAGTGAGGCTTAATAAAGGGAGGGAGGGTGGGCAGAGGGTGACTGTGAAAAGGCAGAGATACTAAACAAATATTTTTGCTCAGTATTTACAAAGGAAGAGGGAGGTACCTAAAACAAACAGTAGAAACACTCTGGATACAGAAGTTGATACCAGACCATTTACAGAAGAAAGAGTTCTGAAAGAGCTCTTAAAACTGAAGGTGGACAAAGCAATGGGGCCTGATGGGATTCATCCCAGAATTCTAAAAGAACTAAGGATAGAACTAGTGACACCACTGACTACCCTCTTTAACAAATCATGGGAGGATGGGGTGGTACCTGAGGACTGGAGGAGGGCAGATGTGATTCTCCTTCACAAAAGTGGGAGCAAGGCAGAAGCAGGAAACTACAGACCTGTTAGTTTAACCTCAGTGGTAGGAAAATGATGAAATCACTTAAGGAAAGAATTGTTGCATATCTAGAGGCCAGAGGGGCACAGGACCCAAGGCAGCATGGATTCACAGCGGGAAGGTCATGCCAGACAAATCTGATAGATTTCTTTGACTGGGTGACCAAAGTAGTTGATCAGGGAGGGGCTGTGGACATGGCCTACCTAGACTTTAGCAAGGCATTTGACACAGTCCCACACAAAAGATTAATATACAAGTTAGCCAGCCTGGGAGTGGGTCCCAAGATGACAGCCCGGGTAAAGAATTGGCTGGAGAATAGGACACAGAGAGTAATAGTAAATGGAGTCCACTCTAAAAAGGGGGATTAGCAGGGGTACCACAGGGTTCAGTATTAGGACCGGTCCTCTTCAATGTCTTTATAAGCAACATTGCAGAGGGACTGGAAGGAAAAGTATGTCTCTTTGCAGATGACACAAAGATCTGCAACAGAGTTGATGCACAAGGTGGGGTGGAAAGGATGAGAAGGGACTTGGCAAGGTTAGAGGAATGGTCAAATGTATGGCAGCTTAGATTCAATGCTAAGAAGTGCAAGATAATGCACCTGGGAAACAAAAACCCAGGGGAAGAGTACACAATTGGGGGTGAGATACTAACAACAACAAAAATGGAAAGGGACCAGGCGGTAGTCATATCAGATGACCTAAAGGTGGGCAAGCAATGTGACAGGGAAGCAACGAGGGCTGGGGGGATACTGGGATGCATAGGGAGAGGCATCACCAGTAGAAAACAAGAAGTTATTATCCCTCTGTACAGACAGCTGGTGAGACCACATCTGGAGTACTGCGCAGTTCTGGAGACCCAATCCTCCAAAGACATAGACAGGATGGAAGCTGTCCAGAGGAGGGCACTAAAATGGTGCAGGGTCTGCACCAGAAGACATATGAAGAGAGACTTAAGGAGCTTAATATGTATAGCCTCGAGGAAAGGAGGGAGAGGGGGACATGATAGAAACTTTCAAGTACCTCAAGGGAATCAACAAAGTCCAAGAGGGTAGCATCTTTCAAAAACAGAGGTGTGCAAGAACAAGGGGGCACAATTTGAAGATAGAAGGGGGCGGCTCAGAGGTATTTAAGGAAGTATTTTTTCACAGAGAGGGTTGTGGATGTATGGAACAGCCTTCCAGAGGAGGTTGTGGAGTCAAAAACAGTGGTGGAATTCAAGCATGCATGGGACAGTCATAAGGCAATTCTAGGGGCCGGGGGTAGGAAGAAGTAGGCTGCTGGTTAACTAGGATCTACAGCTTATCCATCAGGTAGGGAAATGGGCAGACTGGGTGGGCCAAGCAGTCCTTATCTGCCGTCAAATTCTATGTTTCTATGTTTCTATAACTACCTTACCCTTATCAAAAGCGACTCCCTCTGAAAGTTAATATCACATTTTCTCTAACAGTCCATCATCATTACACCTGACTTCCTGACATCAACACACTGCTTAAATATAACTTACATTACTTCATGGACAAAAACCCTGTTTCTCTTTAAAAATAACTGTGTAAATAATCCCAAGGCTGAACATATGCCAGCCATTACTTTTTCATGTACTGCTACCTTCTGTACCATCATGGGGCTTTGCATATGTTTCCCTTGATGCTTTGCATTATTTGGATATGTGCAATTGTGTTTTGTTTCAAATTTGGCTGCCTGGCCAATATCATCCGGGATAACGCATATATTAGTGGCACTGCTCTGGGTTTTTTTTTTTGTAAGCTTCCTATTCCTTCCATTAAAATGTACACCTCCATATATTTTCCAGATAAAGTGTATGCCTTCCATAGAACAGAAGCTGAAACAAATCTTACTACTTACAAATCATTGTGTTGTTTCTCCATACCTCCTTAACAATTCCACACAACTTCATTAACTTCATCATGCAGCCGTGGTGGATCTGACCAGATTTTTTTTTTTTTTTTTTTTGCTGAGGAGGTGGAAGAGTATGTGCCTGGATCCTCTGAGGCAAAGTGAATAGTCTCCTTTTTTTTCATTAGGAAACTAGTTAAGTTTTGCGGCTTTATGGTGATGCTACATGCAGAACTGCAAAGCTTCAGGTGCATTAGGGTCTGGTTTTACAGGAGAAAAATGTCCACCTTGATAGTTTTTAAATTTTCTCCTATAGTATTTAAAAATTGTGAGAATTTCCTGTGGCCAATGATTGGGCTCTGTCTGTTTTTAGAAAGCTTTGTAGATTATGTACCCATTACTGTAGTGTAGGTTCTTCGAGATACAACATTGGGCTATATGTTTTCTGGGCATTTACAAGAGACCAGAGAGTGAGTGCCTACTCATGTCTGCCCATAGGACATATTCTAAACGTGATCTTGGGGGATAGTTGCCCAGCACTCTGGTCATGACTCTGTGAATTTCAGACCAGTATCTTGTGATTTTGGAGCAGAGTATTGTAAAAAAAAAAACTATACCACTCTGATGACAATGAGGTAGTAAATGCACTAGGTTTGTGGTTAGTGGTCCCTGGTAATCCAATAAAACCACCTGACACCAGATGTTGTTTTAAATTAGTTGCAATTTATTATTACCCAAATAAGCCCTAACCAATTTACCTCTAACATGATTAAGTCTAAACAGCTGATGGCTTTTCACCACTAGGGCTACAGGTGTTCAGAGAAAAAGAAGAAATTGTGTCCTCTTTTCTCTGAGTGTCTCAAGCATCCATGACATGGCTATTCTTCTTGGACACACAGGACCTACAGTTTAAGTCTTATTTATACACTGATTGTTTACAGAAAAAATGCAGAGAAGGGGAATTCCAAAGTTATTAATAACTTTTAGTCAAAAAAGGCAAAAACAACAAGTCATGAGATAGGGGCCCAGGATACACTTAACACAAGATACGTCTGTCAGCAGCTGCTACAATAAAACATTTCATTTGACATTTGATTTAGACAAAAAACATTATCTGTCACAGATCATAAAGGGAACTCACATTATTAAAAATAACCTGTCTAGGAAGGCAGAAAAGCCAATGTCTCAAGACAGGAACATAGTGGATAGTCACTGACTCTTTCTTTAATTTATACATTTTAGACATAAACAACATAAAATAGGGAAATAGTCCACACAGTTCTGCATGTACCCTTTCATTCTGCTTGCACAGCTGTCTAGGCTGGCTAAATTTAAGTTTAACCATGACCTTTTATTTTGCACCAAAAGAATAATGTGCTTTGTACAAAATATTCCTGTCAAGCACAGCAAATTTGCCTTGATTAACATACCATTTTACCTGGCCTTAACATTTTAGTTAAAACCTATTTTACACTTATAACACTTTTATAGCATTCCTGCCATATTACCACAGTATACACTTATAACACTTTCGTGGCATTCCTGACATAATACAACAGTATTATCATGTATAAGAAGGAGTCATCTTCCACTTTAACACTTGGATCATTCCTTGGATTTTCCTGGTTTGGTTAATACATTTTTTGGGAGGCAGGGTTATAAGTTCTATATAAGAAATCTAATTGGGTTTGCCTCAGCCTGCTACTTTTGTAGCAAGTATAGAAGTGCTTTATAGCCTCTTACCATATAGCCAGGTTTATTTCTAAGCCTAGCTCTTCTCCCAATTTTTTGTTTGCTTGTGCGCATGCACAAGAAAGATTATGTAACAGCTTAGAGAAGCAGGGTTTTGGAGGTGCAGCACTGTGGCAGCCAGTGCCCCCACTGCACTTTGAGGCTTGGCCCTCTTTCCCCAGTGCGGCGGCACACTGCTGCTGACACCAGTTCAAACAAATTTGCCGCTGCAATGAGGGAGCGACCCACTACTGCAGGGCAGTGACTTGCCTGGTGCAACATTTTAAGTAACATGGCTGAGCCATCTTCCTCAGAGTCCCCATGAAAGCTGACTCAGGGGTGCCCAAATCCCCTATCAGCATGCCCTTCCCTCCCCAGTTCATTTGCCGATGGGGTAGCCCAATCCCTGTCAGCATGATGCCCCCCCATTTGTTCTGTGCCCAACCCAGCAAGCTCATGTGCCTCCCCAGCACACTGTGTAGCTGATGGGGGTGCCCAATCCCCATTGACTCCTGTCCCCCCAAGAAATACCTAGGTGGCATGCTGAGATCCCACCCCAGCATGCCAAAAGCATCCTGTGGCATCTTTTTTTTTCAAACTCCTGTTAAAAAGGAAAATGGTCCCTCGTTGAGTCCCTTGCCCCTCCCCCATCCCGCCACCATCTTTTGTGCACCCCACCTCCCTATATATCCCCCCACCCCATACTTACCTCTGGAGCCCAGTGCGATGATCTTCAATGGAATGGAAACATGTCTGCAATCTTCAAAGCCGACTATGAACCGAAGAAATGCTGGTAAGCTGATAATGGCACAATAGGGTTTTTTCAACTTAGGTGGATATCTCAGCAATTCATTCAACTTTTGGCACCAGATTTTCAATATGGAGTTCCTGGAATCCCTCCTCATGAAATCAGTCATTGTCATTGCTTTATTCTGCCGCAAAAGGTGATTTTGCGGTCACTGCGTGGAATCACCTTTTAGGACTGATTAACGAAATGACAGTGTCACTCTTCATGAAGTGGGCTCTCAAAAAGCCTATGTTGCAAATTTGGTGAAACAATTCCAAGAAATTACTGTTTTACAAGTGTGCATTGTGCAGTTTCCACGCACACTGGTAACTTCATGAATTTGTAATATTTTCACTCCAGATTTTCAGCATTAGCATTTTTCCACACCTCCTTATGAACAATACAGCTGTCATTTTTCACATCCTGGCTCAAATGTGTTTTTGCACTTCTGGCACAGAATGGTACAGCACTGTGGGAAATTAGTGTTCGGGACAAAGTAAGAAAATCACAGTGACACTGTTCACGAGCAGAGGTCCTAAAATGCCTGTGTTGAAAATTTGGTGACAAAAGCCCATAAAATGACAGTGTTATGAGAATGCATTGCACAGTTTCCACGCACCATCGTAATTTCACAAATTTGTAATATCTTCACTCCAGATTTTCAACATTGGCATTTTTTCACACTTCCTTATGAACAGTATAGCTGTCATTTTTCACATCTTGGCCGAAAAGTGTTTTCGCACTTCTGGCTCAGAATAGCTCAGTCGCTCTGGGAAATCAATGTATAGGATAGATTAAGAAAATCATAGTGAAAGTGTTCATGAGCAGAGGTGGCAAAATCCCTATGTTAAAAATTTGGTGAAATAATTCCATTAAATGACTGTGTTATGAGCCTGCATTGTGCAGTTTCCACGTAAGCTTGTAAGTTCCAGTATTTTTTAATATTTTCACTCCAGATTTTCAACATTACCATCTCTTCACTCCTCCCTGTGAATGGTACAGCTGTCATTCTTCACATCCTGCCTGATATGTGTTTTCACACATCTGGTACAGAATGGCATGGTCGCTATGGGAGATCAAAGTTCGGGATATATTAACAAACTCACAGTGCCACTGTTCATGAGCAGAGGTACCAAATGCTTTAATGAGGTGGGGGTCACAAAAAGGCCATGTTGAAAATTTGTAGTGCAAACACCAACAAACGCCCAGGACGTTAGGGTTTCTAACCATAACGTACCACCCTTTACACACTGACAGGCATCAGGGGTGTGCCTTTGGATTGCCAGCAGTAATGCTCACCCCTTTCCACCCCACCCCCACCCTGAAGTCAGTGAAAGGCATCGAGGTGTGCCTTGGACTCTTTGGCCCCAGACCTCACCCCATTCTCCTATACTGCACCCATTTCAGTGTATGTCCTTATGGAATTGGGTGACTGTGAAGCTGAACATCCCAAGGCACACCTCAACACTTGTCGGTATCTACAGGATAGGGTGAGGTGAAACGATGTGAGCATTATGGGTGATGACCCAAAGGTACACCCCAATGCCTGTCCATCTCAGCAAAGTGGAGGTGGGGTTGGCGTGAGTTCAGTACTTCACTGCCATTCCTATTCTGCATCTGTCTAACTCCTGTATGTCCAATGCTAATATCAGCAAGCAAACATTTGGCATTGACAAATGCTTGTTTTTGTAGAAGTTATGACAACTGCAGCGTAAAAGTGCACTTCAAAAATCAAGACAGGTTGACAGAAAGTCTTTTCTTTCCCCAAGGAAAAAATACTTGAAAGCTGACAACCAACCAATATGCTTTGTGACTAGAGATGCAGTGAATTTAAATTCCACCAGCGAAGTGAATGCAAAGTGGGCACTTCCTGTTGCCACCTACTACGTGGAGTGGGCAATGCAAAGTGCTCACTCCATCTTGTCATTACCACTTCGCATTAAGGCAGAATGGCAGTGCAAAGTAAGATGAAGTCATTGTTTTTAATGGACTTTGCGTTCCTCATTATGATTCTAAGTGATCCACTTGGTGTTTCAGATTTGGCAGCCCCCCCCCCACGCACTTCACATGGCTTACAGTACTGTAAGTCACATGTTCTTTAGCTAGGCAGGAAAAAAGTGAGTCATACAAGCAGACACTTTTACTTTCTCCTGTGCAGATGGAGAGAGAGTAGTGTGTTTTGTGACTGTTGATACTTTTAGATCAGAGCGAGGAGATTTAAACTTTGATTTAGACCCAACAACTTTTTTAAAAGCTACATTTTTTGCCTTTTCTGTACTCTTTTTTACTTAATTTGTTCTTTCTGTAAATGTTATTTTTCTTACCTTTGTAAGTAGTTAGTTGTTTGTCTGTGTCTGTGTGACTTTGTGTGTGTGTTATGTGACAGTGTGAGTAGTGATTTCTCGGACTGAGGGAGCTCAGTAGGAGAGATGGACCAGGGTGACGGAATGTCTTGGGTGGGAGCAGCTCTGGGAGAGCATGGTAGTGGTAAGCGTTGTACCATGCACGTGTGTGGAGGACATGGGTGCTCATTCCGGTTGGACCGCTCAAAACTTGTGAGTGCTCCCCCCCCCCAAAGCAGGACCAGAACAACGAGAGGGTGAGCGCTGTGGAGCAGCAGCTGGATCACATAGAGGGACATCAGTTGCAAATTATATCCATGCTGGAACTGCTGCTGGATCACCATGGGATCTCACATTAGTTTTTTTTTTTTTCCTCACACAATGTGCCCCCCCCACACCTTCATTGCTATGTTATAAAATGTATTCCTCCACCATCCCCGACCCTTATATGTAATTATGCCCTTTTTTTGTTGTCTTCCATATGCGTGACACTTTGTATTCTGAGCAGTGCAAGTATACTGTGTTAAACTGCATGTGTGCAGTCAGTCTTCTTTCCAGTCTGTGTATGCACTGCAGACATTGTCCAACTCCCTGACTTAAAAACAAACATTAATGAGTACAATGGTGGGGTGGTGAAGCATGGAGAGATACTACAAAGCAGGCTTACAATACATCCAAGTAACTATTAAAAAAAATTTATGTTGTGATTCATGACATGATCGTAAATCGTGATTTGTGACTGCATTTGTGACCGTGATGATGAAGAATGTGATTTGTATCATGAGCGACTCCTGATGATGGTCCTGACTTAAAAACGTATATTAATGAGTACAATGTTCATGCAGAATTAAGCACCACACCTGTCCAGTACACTGAAGGGAAGCCGGAGAAACAACTGTGACTTAAGTTACAGATGGAGATTGGGCCCTAAAGAGAAGCAAATGCACAGACTGATTAAGATTGTGCTGTGCACTGAAGGGATGCAGGCACAAAGGCACAACACCTAACCAGTGCTCACCGTCAGAAATTCAAATCTGGAAAAGAATACCTTTGCCGGTTGGGGCGGGCCCCGGGGAGGGCAATGTACTGTACTGCTGCAGTAACAGTCACTATATTTTAAACAATCTAAAATTATGCACTGCGGCAGTAAAAGTCACCAGTACTAATACCAGTAAAGATACCACAAAGAAGTACAAAAATCACACAGCTGCAGTGGACAGCAGCTTCACATTGCTGAAATTATTATGTGGCACAATAAAAGGTGCCTGATTTGATGACATGCATCACACACACATTAAGTAATGCATAGCAAATTGAAAACTTCAGTAATATAATCACATATTTTAAACAAACTAAAATTATGCACTGCTGCACCACAACAATCAGCAAAGAAATGGCAAGAAATATTGAAAATATTACTGTGTGTACATTAACACAGTTATACAAGAAAAGTATCACCAAAACAGAAAGCACTGTCTTTTTCTCCAAGTTAATCTACCTACACCATAGATACGCCCCTACCCCAAAGCACACTTCCACTGTCTCCAGTACACAGACTGAATGTTGTACATTAACATTCAAAATCCATACACAAACAATAAATGCTCAATGATATGAGCACAGGAGGATTTCCTATAATCGATGAACTAAAGTTTCAGCAAAAAAAAAAAATGACTCAAAATAGGCTTTTTTAACAGCTTTTTGAAGGTTTGAATCGCAGAGAGCTCTCAGAGCAGATTGTCTCCTACAGCTTCCTACACACACTACCCCAAACTGAGGCTGTGCAGAACAATCTAGAGCCCATATGACCTGAAATCCCTTGAATCACTGCAAAATTCACTTTGGAGCTTAAAAACAAGGCGAAGTTAGGAGAAATGGAAGGTGGAGTAATGCAAAGTCATTGTTTTCAATGGACTTCACGTTACCCATTATAACATGACGTACTCTGCTTCACTTTGCAGAGCACTCTGTGAATTTGCCTTCACTCCGTGAATCACTTCGCAGAGCGAATTGGGGTCACTTTGCACATCACTATTTGTTACTGATTATGAGTCTAATTAATTATTTTATTTTATTTATTTATTTAATTTAGCTTTTGTTGACTGGGTAAGTGCACTAGACAAATTCTGCTTATTTTCAGGCACGACCTGGGGGAGGGGGATAGAGATGAATGCCAACTGACTTTGAACCAGATTAAGCTGTTGGTTGTATTTTTACTGAATGAGGAAAATTTGGCCAGAACACTGGGGAAATTCCCTACTCTTTTCAATAAGTGCCATGGGATCTTTAACATCTACCTGAACTACCACCAATCCAGGCAGATGGGACCTCTTTTTAACATCTCATCCGAAAGACGGCACCTCAGAAGTGCAGCACCCCTCTCATGCTGCACTACAGTGTCAGTACTGGGATATTAACCCAAGTGCCAGATGTGGGAACTGAACCCACAGCCCTCTGATCTCCCGGCCTCAGAGATGAGTGTGCTACCTACTGAGCCACTGACACTGCCCAATTCATGAGGCAAATGCTGGCTCTGATTGGCTGGTGTACCAGGCAGTATTCCTTTTATAAATGCCTGGAACAGATCAGAATGGCACTCGTGTTCATAAACTCTCTTTTAAAAAAAGATGTTTTCCCTGTTTGTACTGCAATTAGACCTATACTCGCAACAATGACCTCACAGCCAATCATTTCCTTTTGATTAACAACTGGCTAGGTGGGGTTGGCCCTCAGCTGTGCCTCAGGCCACCCTTCCACCCAGTCAGTCATTAATCACCAAAAATGACTGGTCATTATTGCTTAAATATAATGCTTTCAGTGGTAAGATCAGAGGAATCATAAGGCAAAATTGGCCGGTACTGCACAATGACCCCCAGCTATCTGAAGCAGTAGCAAAGGCACCAAGAATATCTTTTTAAGAGAGGTCAGAATATTTTAGACAGGCATTGTACATAGCCAGTATAGGAACCTCACCCCTCAAACCTCACATCTGAACTTGCTGTCAGTTCAACCATCAGGCATGCATACGTGTGGCAGATGCAGTGTGTTCTCTAAGTGTAATCAGGCAGGGTCATAACCGGGGGGGGTACAAGAAATGCAGCTACAGTAGAGACCCACACTGTCAGGATATCCACTGCTTCAGAGATCAGCATTACGCAAAGTTTTTCATTAGACCAACTTGTGACTTTTATTGGAACTCTTCATAGTCATTTGAAACTGGTGCAGTCAGCTGTGGCAGCAGTGCAATCTGTGCTGCAGATTCAAACTGAAGCATCATGGGTGGGTGGGTGGGGAGTACAGAACAAACAAGCATTTGTCAATGCCGAATGTTGCTTGCTTTTATGTGCTGTTTAGGTATTTGGAAGTGACAGTTTCATGCCTTCCTCCCAAGACATCCACTGTGTCTTTCCGTTCAGTATTCACAGAAGAGTGGGAGGGGCAAGGGCCACAGCAGTACAGAAGTTGCCAAGGGGGTGAAGAGGTGGACAATAGTCCATTCAAAGGAAAAAGAGTCCTGCAGGAGCTCACTAAATTGAAGGTGGACAAAGCGATGGAACCAGATGGCATACGCCCAAGGATATTAACAGAACTGCGAAGGGAGATAGCAGTACCTCTGGCAGCCATGTTCACTGAGTCATTCAACATGAGTGAATTGGAGATAGGCACATGTGGTCCCTCTACACAAGTCCGGCAGCAGGGAGGAGGCAGGGAACAATAGGCCATTCAGCGTCACCTCAGTAGTGGGGAAGATCATGGAGACATTGCTTAAAGAAAGGATAGTTGGGCATCTAGATGCCATCGAACCAGGACCATAGACAACATGGATTCACAGTGGGGACATCATGTCAGATAAATCTGGTTGATTTATTTGACTGGGTGACAAAGGAAGTGAATCAGGGTGGGGCAGTGGACAACGCTTACCTTGATTTCAGCAAAGCCTTTGACACCATCCCATATAGGAGGCTGATAAACTAGCTGGGTAGGCTGGGCATGGGGAAAAGGGTGGTAAACTAGGTTAGAAACTGGCTAACAGACAAGAGGCAGAGAGTGGTGGTAAATGGTATGCAGTCTAGGGAGAGGGGGCGACCAGTGGGGTGCTGCAGGGATCGGTCCTGGGGCCAGTTCTGTTCAATGTCTTCATTAGTAATGTTACAGAACATCTGAAGAATTTTTCACCAAATTTTCAACATAGCCATTTTAAGACCTCTGCTCATGAACAGTGTCACTGTGATTTTCTTAATTTGTCCCAGACATTGATTTTCAGACACCGACTGCGCCATTGTGCGCCATATGGGTAGAAACACGCTTTGGGTGAGATGTGAAACGACAGCTGTACTGCTCATAAGAAGGTGTGGTAAAATGGCAATGTTAAAAATTTGGATTGAAAATATATGAAAATTCATGAACTTCTGGCGTCGCGTAAGGAACTGCTAGCACGCAGCTAATAAATCAGTCATTTTTGATTTTTCACCAAATTTTCAACATAGCCATTTTAACACCTGAGCTCATGAACGGTGTCACTGTGATTTTCTTACTTTGTCCAGACATTGATCTTGCACACCGACTGCGCCATTGTGCTACTATGGGCGGAAAAAAAAGTTTTGGGTGAGATGTGAAAATGGCAGCTGTACTACCTTACAAGAAGGTGTGATAAAATGGCAATGTTGAAATCTGGAGTGAAAATATTGAAATTAGCGAACTTACGAGCTCGCGAGGAACCGCGCAACGACACCGTAAACAGTATTTTGATTTTGGCACCAACAAACATGGTTTAGATTCTTCTCGAGATGTCGAAATGAGACAGATTATGGTCTGGCGGGTGATTGCGAGTGAGTGCTGTAAATCACCTTCTCGGCCCGAATAACGCCATGACAGTGACAACTATCTGTGAGAAGGGGTCCTAAAACCCCATTTTGAAAATTTGGTGCAAAAATTCCTAAAATGCCTGAGATATGCAACAAAGTTGAAACCCCTGTCTAGCCCATTATACAGCTTACCGCATTTCCTCAGTTCGCGGTCAGCTTTGAAGAGTGCAGACATGTTCCCGATCCACCGAAAGATCGCCACGCCGAGGTCCGGAGGTAAGTGTGGTGAGGGGTGTGGGAGGCAGGGTGCGCAGTGGGTGGAGTGCGGGTTGTGGGAGGGGCCAGAGAGACTCGTGGGACGCTTTTTCTTTGCAGGAAAAAAAAAGCGGACAACGCGACGTTCGCCATGCTGGGGTGGGCTCTCAGCGTGGCACAAGGACGGTGCATTCAGCCGACAGGGACCTGGGCACCCCAGTCGGCCTAAGGATCGCTTTGCCACGCTGGGGTGGGCTCCCAGCGTGGCACTTACTACTGGGGATAGCTTAGCCGACGGGGATTGGGCACCTGCCGGCTATACAGTGCGTAGGGAGCGGAAGCGCACGCCTGCATGGTGTCTGTGGGAGCTGCGCGTGAGCAGTTGATATCTTATCACTGCTCACTCAAGCGTAGCTCCACCTTTCAACTGTATGCCACTGCATTTTGGAGCTTGTCATAGACAGCTCCAGAATGCATTGGCTTACAGGGGCCGCGCCTGCCAACACACTGACTGAACTGGAGGAGGAGGTGACACACCTCCGAAATCTCCGATGATGGCACTATGTTTCTTGCACATGTGTGCAAGCAACATAAAAAGCATTAGGGTCACATTACTCAAAAACTCTGATCAAGGTATCGGCTTCCCCAGGAAGAACAGTGACAGATTACACAGAAACATAGAAACATAGAATTTGACAGCACATAAGGACCACCAGGCCCATTCAGTCTGCCCTTTTCTCCTTTCTAACCTAAAAAGCCTCAGATCCTACTTGATCTCCAGCCTTATCTTCTCCTTTGAACTGCTTGGGTTCTCCAATGTCTATCCCATGCAGTTTTGAATTCCCCCACTGACTTCTCTCCCACCATCTCTGCTGTGAGGCTGTTCCATGCCTCCACCACCCTTTCTGTGAAGAAGTACTTTCTTATGTTGCCCCTTAGACTCCCCCCTTCCAGTCTCATGTCATGTCCTCTTGTTCTGCAGCAACTTTTCATCTGAAAGATGCTTCCCTCCTGTATCTAATTTATTCCCTTTAGGTACTTGGAGGTCTCAATCATGTCATCCCTTAACCTCCTCTCCTCCATGGTATACATATTGAGTTCCTACAGTCTCTTCTAGTATGATCTGTGATGTAGGCCTTGAACCCTTTTATTTTGTTTATCAAAAAATATTTTATTTTATTTTTAAAAATTATCTCATGCATATGTTATATCACAAGCCATACATTTTCATAAGAAAAACATCTTAAAGAGACAGCTATATCAAGTCCAGTTCAAATCCTTGGGGGGGGGTGTCATAATAATTCATACAAGCAAAACATTGAAAATAACAGTGCGGTGAGCAATTCAGAGGTATTAACACCTCAAGTGACCTTAATGTATCAACTCCACATTATTCCTTTTATAGCATAACCACCTAACAGAGTATAATTATATAACAAACAACTAAGCTACTACTTAGTATTCAAAAAGGAAAACATATAATATATATTATTATTATTGTTATATTTATATTAATCAACCAAAACCCTCGACAGCATCCAGAACAGCTGACATCTCTAATTCAGAAGTAGTTGGGGAATCAAAACCCTCTGCAGACTCTCCCAACTGACCAGGTTCCTTATACTGACCCCTCAGAAACTCTGTCAATTGGTCAAGTTAAGAAAACACATATGTCTTATCCTTATATCAGATTCACACCTTTTCAGATGCAAGTAGCTGATACTGTGCACCCAGTTCCAATATTTCTTGTCTATATGCCAGAAATTTTCTTCGTCACTGCTGATTGTTGCCCTTCTTTGAACTGCCTCCGCCTTATCTATGTCCTTTGGAAGATGCAGCCTCCGGAACTGGACGCAGTACTCCAAATGAGGCTTCATCAATGACCTGTACAGTGGCATTACCACCTCCTTCCTTCTGCTGGTGATACCTCTCCCTGTGCACCCCAGCATCCCATTGGCTTTTGCCACTGCCTTGGCACACTGCTTGGCCACCTTTAGGTCATCAGATATGATCACCTCTAGATCTCTTTCCTGCTGTGTGGACTCAACAACACTCCTCCCATCTTGTAATCCTCCCCTGAGTTTCTGCGCCCCAAGTGCATGATTTTGTGCTTTTACGCATTAAATCTCAGCTGCAACACTCTCGACTATTCTTCCAGCTTGGCTTAATTGCTTTTCATTTTCTCCACTCCTCCCAGGCTGTTTACCCTATTACAGATCCTAGTGTAATCTGCAAAGAGGCATACTTTTCCCTCCAACCTCTCTGCAATGTCTCTAATGACAATATTAAATAGTATTTGCCCAAGAACTGAGCCACACTTATTTCACTTATACTTCAGGTTTACCTCCATTTACCACTACCCTCTGAGTCCTATCCCTCAACCAATTTCCAACCCAATTTATCACCCTGAGACCCAGTTCCAGGCTACTCAACTTTTTTAATTCCAA
This sequence comes from Neoceratodus forsteri, assembly GCA_016271365.2. Lineage (NCBI taxonomy): Eukaryota > Metazoa > Chordata > Ceratodontiformes > Ceratodontidae > Neoceratodus > Neoceratodus forsteri. The sequence goes on from CM057452.1 coordinate 909,176,687, forward strand.
AAGACCAGCACTCCAAAACATCCAAAAATTACATGGACCACAGACCTTGTGTCAAAATAACAAGTTCATTTATTTGGTCCAAGCACAAGGTAGATGCTGACTACCATCTGAGCACAATGTAGATGCAGACTAGTGGGGTAGTCAGCATCTACCTTGTGCTTGAACCAAATAAATCAACTTGTTATTTTGACACAAAGTCTGTGGTCCATTTAATTTTTGGATGTTTTGGAGTGCTGGTCTTTTGTAGGTGGTTTATGTTGTTCGGGCTGGCTGCCCTTGACCTGCACCCCTCAAACACTGATTTTCATGGTAACAACCCCTTTGAAACTTTATTTATTTATTTTTTATTTATCAAGTCTAGGATTACAAATACCTTTGAGCCATGGCTCTTTTACAAAGGTTCCACGTCAGAGAAATACAAATTATGGGGAACATCAAGACAGGCATTACAACAATGTGGACATTGCAAACAGGGTACAGATTAATACAGTTCAAGGGTAGCATTGTAACAAGGCAGCCAGTGGCATTTGTCAGGAAAAACAGACAACAGATAAGAAGTGCCAGAGTCATAGGAAGCGGGAAGAGGGTAGGGGGGGAGAAGGAATGTAGGAAGGGTGGCGAGAGGGTGAAAAATGCAGCATTGGGTATACCAAGATGTGAGGGTAGAATCCAGTGAGGAGGGGAGGAGGGGGGGACAACTAGAGCAGAAAGGAAAGTGGAGAAACAAGGTTAAGTTGGGCAGTCACAGGAGCTGTTGGTAGTGAGATAGTCCCGGAGCCTAGTTTTAAACATACCAATAGTTGGGGCAGAGGAGATGGTTGGGCTCAGGCCATTGAACCAGAGTGGTGCTCGATAAGCAAAAGAGCGTTGTCTCTGTGAAGTGTGACAGTGGCGGACTTTCAGTTGCTGTAGCATGGATCTCCTACAGTACCATTTGTTAATTCAGTGTTATAACAGAGTTGAGACCCCAGAAGGTGCAAGGCCAAGGTAGATTTTTTTGACCATGGAGCAGGTGAGAAACTTTATGCGGTTTGATAGTTGGAGCCAGCCGGTCTGAGTGTACAGGTCACATGTGTGGGTGAGACGGTGAGCACCAGTGATGAGCCAACATGCTTTATTTAAGGCAGTTGAGAGGCATCTAAGGGTTGTGGTTGTGGAGACCATAGCCTATTACAGAGATCACAGAGATCAGGACTGCAACCTTCAAAGCTTCTGGTGTGAGGTGTGGTCTGTGTTTGTAGAGACCAAGCTGTGTATTAGCAGCTCTAGCTACATTATCTACATGAAGTCCATAGGAGAGATTAGGGTCAAGCTGAATCCCTAAGTATTTGAAGGACACCACCTGATCTAGAGTGTTCCCCTGGGTGGTGGAGATAGCCAAGTGGTGTAGCTTGTGTGGGTTATGAGAGCTGCAGAAGAGCATAGATTTGGTTTTCTTGTCATTGAGGACCAGTTTATGATTAAGAAACCATGTCTCTACAGAACTGAAACCAAGTTGAAGGTTGTGTTGAAAAGTTGCAGGATCTTTGTGAGTGGAGAATACAACAGCATCATCAGCATATAGTATGATCTGCTCAGAGCAGTGGTAAGGGAGGGAGTTTAAGAAAAGGTTAAAAAGGAGGGTCCCAGTATGGATCCCTGTGGGACACCCGAGCGAACAGGCAGGGTGTTAGAAAGAGCATCCATAATTTTACTCTCTGTGACCGGTTTTCTAAGTAGTTTTAAACCAGAGAGAAGAGTCAGGTGATAGCCCGGCATTCAGTAGTTGGTGTATTAGTAGTCCATGGTGTACTGTATCAAGGCCTTGAGAGGTTGGACGAAACGGCCCCTGTGAGAAGGTCGTTGTCAAGGGATTGTGCAAAGCTCCAGTGAACTCAAGAAGGGCTGTGGTGGTGCTGTGACCTTTCTGGAAGCCGTGTTGTTGTGGACAAGGTATATTATATTTATCCAAGTGGTCGTGGATTGATCAGCCACAATGCGCTCAAGTGCCTTGAGAGTGGGGCAGTATGGAGATAGGCGATAATTTGAGTGAATAGTCTGTCCCCACTTTTATGGATGGGTGTCACGGTGGCTGTTTTCCATAGGTCCGGGAATTTTCCACAGCTGAGAGAGAGGTTTAGGATTTCTGTTAATGGATGAATTACCTCACCGAGGGTGAGCAACAGAAGCTTAAGGTCCAGGGTGTCACTACTAGATCTAGATTTAGAGATAGCTGCAGTAATATAGCAGCGAGCTTCATTCAGCCTTACCTTCCTGAAGTAGAAGAGGGGATGGTTAGACTGAGGGGCTGAGGTATTTGGGGAGTAGGCCCTGTTTTCGAAAAGTCATGGGGTAGAACAGCACTAAGATCTGAAAAAGCCATGTTAAAGATGTTTGCAATCACCTTGGGGTCAAGGGTTGAGGATCCATCAACCATTAACATGGCTGGAGAGGTTTTTGACTGCTTCCCTGTGGCATCCTTGATATTGTCCCAGAAAGCACAACCATTTCCCCATGTATTGGTGAGAGCGTCTTTGTAATAGGTGGATTTCATTAGCTGTATGGCTTTTGTGCAGGCATTTCATGCTTGTTTGTAATTTTGGATGTCCAGTTGTTTGCCAGTGGCCCTGGCAACTGCCCAGAGGTGATCCCTTAGTTTCAGCTGTGAGAGAAGAACCGCGGTGACCCATGGGTTAGAGAGAGATTTTGTTTTTCGCCTTTTAGCAGGGGCAAAGAGGTCTCAGGCTTTGTTGAAAATTGAGATGAAGTGATCAAGAGCCAAATTAACATCTGTTGCTTCATAGATGGGTAGCCAGTCTTGTAGAAGCAGGTGTTGTTTGAGATGTGGAAGTTTTCCACAAGGAAGGACTCTACTAGTGATAATTTTGGGAGGGGTTTAAGGAATTTGTTAGACCATGCACACATGACTGGGGAGTGGTCACTGAGTGAGTCTGGGAGAATGGTCAAATGAGAAATCCTTGTGGGGTGAGTGGTGAGGACCCAATCCAAGAGGGTACTGGTGCCAGTCTTGTAGTTAATCCTAGTAGGGGAGTTTACTATTTGCATGAGGTTAGCAGCTGAGATGGAGTCTTTAGAGGCACTGGCACTCGATACTAACCAGTTTATGTTGAAATCCACTAGTAGAATAAGTGCAGCTTCAGAAGGATGAGAGTTGATAAACTTTAGGACATTGTTGAATCCATGTTTAGGGTCCCTGGGCAGGATGTATATGGAGACAATAGTCAGAGCTTTATGGTTGGGACCTAGGACAATTTTTAGTGGCAGAATCTGGGCTGAGGCAGAAAGTGATGGAGTTGCTACAGGGTGCCAAGGCAGGGAGTCTTTGATATAGATTGCGCAACCACCGCCTTTTTTGGATATCCGGTCCAGCCTGTGGACATTGTAGCCCTGTATTGTTACTGCTGAGTCAGGAACTTTAGATGTCAGCCAAGTTTCCACCACTGCAAGGATGTCAGGGTTGTGTTGGCATATGAAGGCTTGGAGTGCATCCAGCTTTGGTAGTAGGCTGCAGATATTAATGGTTGCAAGAATAAGGGCACCTGGAGTTTGTGTGTGGGCCTGAGCTTCTAGGGCCAGGATTTGGATGGACGCTGTCTGAGATGAGAAGGAGGAGGAGTAGGAGTTTTAAGGAGCAGAGTCACAGCTCTTTGAGAGATAGTTTTGATTGTTGTTTCCTGGAGTAGAAGTTGCAAGGTTCAAGGCGGTGTCCTATATGGACTGCTAGGTGGTACAGTGTAGAGAGGTGGCCACACTTGTTGAGAGTAGTGGTCGAGTTAAGTAACCAGGAATATCCAATTGGTGCACCAAGCACAAGACTCGAGTGGAAGTGGAGAGTTTCCTTGGAGTAGCAGTGGAAACCATAGTAGAGGGTGGCAGGGGTGGGGTGGGGGTGGCTAGGACCAGGGAGAGGGAAGAGGGGGGCCAGGGCAAGGAGGAGAGGCAAGAGAAAGGCAGAGAGAGCCCACATGGCTTACGTACTAGATAAAGAGATAGAGAAACTGATTTTCATATGCCTTTAGCTGCCACTGAATGCTATGTATGTGCAGAGAGAGGGTAATTATCTTCTAAAACACAAAATTTGTGGTAAGTGCTGATGTAGTTACTCCCTACTGATGAAGGAAATGAAGCAATGAGGAGGAAGAGAAGGAGATGACTCTAAGAATCCAGCAGCATCTACTGTGGAAACAGAGATGGGAGAAAACTGAAGTGGGTTTAGAGACCTCACGGGTAGGAGAAGAAAAGCCAAGGAATGACCAATTGGAGCAGAGAACACAACAGCACCAGGTGGGGTGATATCAAAGCTGCTTTTTTACACCTTGAGAGACTTCTTCAAAGAGAGCTGGACTTAACTTATGACATAACTACTTTGGAAGACTATCTGGAGAAAGAACAGACCCCGAGAGGGCTCAGGGTCAAGATTATACCATTGAGTGGACTGGATAACATTGAACATAAGGAGGAGTAGCTTGTGGCAGCAGCAGAGTGCTTGAAACAGTTTGTAGAAATCATCATCAAAAAGGATGTATGTAAATATAAGAAATTAAGAGAGGAAATGAAACATCTGAGAGATGAAGTATTAAAACATAAAGATATTGTGGAATTCAAGGAACTAGATCAGAAACTAAGAACCAGACTTAAAAAGTATGAAGAAGAACTAATTGCAAGAAAGCAGAAAAAACTATTAAGAGATCAGACTGATTATGATAACAATTGTATCATTACCAGGAGCTGCAAACGAAGTGTAAGCAGGGGAAGGAGCAGTACACAGGTATGATTTCAAAAATCTCCTAGCAACCAACAGGCTAAACAAGCTAGTGAGATCTTTTTTTAGACAAGGACAAACAAGCAAACACAAAACAAAAACTAAACAAGGAAGAAGAAGTAAGAGAGGGGAGAGTGTGGGGTGGGGGGGACCAACCAGACAAATCTTTACAGAGAAAAATCAGACAAAGAAAGACTACAAGTAATTAAAGTTTTCTGGAAAGAATTTATAAATGCACAATTTGCGGTACTCAAGAAAGACCTTTCATTTGCCCCTCCCCCACACTTCATACATTTTGTATACACATAGATATATTTAAGTTCCTTAGAAAATTCAAATGAAGATACTTTTTCTATCTAGAGCTTAAGGCACCAGATACTACGATGGGGTACATAAAATCAGAAGCTGACCTATCCCCTTTGAGAGAGGACATTGACTTTATTTTAGAGGAAATGGAGGAATACTTAGTTCAAGATTTAGAACTATCGGGAAGTGATTTTCTGGAAAATTTCAGCAAAGATGAACTGTTTGAATTCCTGAATTTAGACAACTCAGAGACTTGCACTAACAGTGATGGGCATATTACCTAGGAAAGAAAAAGGTTCAGACCATGTTCTACAGATTCTGTCTTAGTGTTTTAACCCTGCCATCACTACTTATAAAAAGATAATACATAGAGGAGTTAAAAGCTTATTAAGTAATGCACAGAAAAGTAGCTGTAGTAATTTATCTGACACAAACAGGTAGCTCTAAAGGAATTACGTGATATGATTGACATTATAGTCAAACCCTCCGATGAAGAAGGGAATGTGGTCGTTTTCAGCAGAGATCAGTGTGTTAACATGGTAATGAAACTTCTAAGTGTAGAACATAATTACAAAAAGCTTCCTGGGAACCCTCTACCCACGTTTAAGAAAGAGCTGTTTTGATTATTGAAAGATACAGAGGAGAAGGGCTTGATTTCTGACAAAAAAATTGGATATATATGGGAGGAGAACCCAGTTGTACCCTGCATGTATGCCCTCACAAAAATTCACATAAATAAGGATGACCCCCACGGGATGGCCAATAATCTCAGCAGTCAACTCTGTCACGCAGAAACTAGGGAAATCTATTGACTATTTCCTCCAAATGTTTGTTACCAGACTACCCCTTTTTATTAAAGACACTACAGATATTCTAAATAAGTTTAAAACTTCAGAGTGGCAAGAAAACATGGTTTGGCTTGCGGTCAATGTGGAGATTCTCTACATGTTGGTCGAACACAACCTGCAGTAATGGCGAGTAAATACTTCCTTGAAGAGCACTCCAATAAAGAGGAAATACTCACTGAATTCATTTTAGAATCTTTATTTTTTATATTGACTTATAACAGCTTCAAATTCAATAGGCAGTATTATCTACAAACATGTGGCACAGCTATGGGGGCTTCCATAGCCCCTGCACATCCAAACCTTTTCTTGGGGTTATGGGAGGAAGTGCAGGTATTTAACAGCAACAACACATACAGAAAAAAAATACCCTGTAATGGTTCTGTTTTATTGATGGCGTAATAGGTATCTGGAATGGAGACCAGGAAGAAATTGAGATGTTCATGAATTGGCTAAATATTAATGATCTGAACCTGTGCTTCACTCACAAAATGAATGTGGAGAATATTGACTTCCTGGATATTACTTCCTCCAGACCAGCACACACAAATGGGATAGTCCATTCTAAATATTTTCTAAAGAAAACTGCAACAAATTCAGTGTTATTGGCGACAAGCGCCCACCCACAAAAGCTTAAGGACTCGATCCCATTCAGCCAATTCCTAAGATTGTGGAGAAATTACTCCTATGGTACGACATACAGTTGCAGCCACATACACTGTCAGCTAGTCCCTGAAATTTCTGTGATATTTCCAGAAATATCTCATGCTTTCTCCATTTCCACAGTAGGGGTAGCAGAGTGAAACACTTTAGAAATTTCATGAAATATCTGGACATAGACAGCAATGTCTATGGCTACTACTGTATGTGGAGCAAGCTCCTAAACTTGAAGATTGATTCCTTAAATGGGGTTATACAAAGGAGTTGTTACAAAACGCAAAACAAAGGGCGCTGTCTAAAGATAGATCACTGCAGCTGAGGAAAGAAAATAGAAACACATCCACACAGCAAAGGGAACCAGTCAGCTTCATCACTGAATTTTAATAGCCATGCAGGTAGAACTGGGGACATATTGTTTAAAAATTGGCATATTCTGACAAGCGATACCCAGTTAGCCATGGCTATTGGCAGTGCACCAAGGATTAGTTTTAGTCAAGTTTCTAACCTTAGAGACAGAATGGTACATAGCCAACTGCCTGGTGAACCAAAATAAGAGAGCAGTAGTTGGCTTATTAATAAACCTGTTGGCATGTTCAAATGTGAGAAATGTAACATTTGTAACTACTGCAAGACAGGGAAAGCATTCACACATCCTAATGATCCAGCAGTGACTGTAAAAATAAGGAATTTTATCATTTGTGATATTGCTTTCGTTGCTTATATACTCTGGTGCTCATGCAATGTTATTTACATAGGGCGTACTGTTAGGATTTTGAAAACTCGCATCCAGTACCATATCCGTTTGATTATTAATAAGTGGATTGATAAACCAGTCAGGCTGCATTCTTGGGAGAAACATAGTTCAGATTCAGAAGGTTTAAGGTCCATGGGGATAAACCATGTACAAGCCCCTAAACATGGAGGTAATTGGGTCAACATGCTGCTCCAGAGAGAAAGCATGTTGATGTACAGATAGAGAAGCCTTGAACCAGTAGGCTTAAATGATGAACTAGATCTTAAACCACTCCTGAAAAGAAACAATGTCTATGCAGTAGGTTGCTGTGAGCCATTTCGTTAGCTTAAGCGAATGACTCTCTTTGTGTTTCTGTCTCTACAGCTCTGTCTGGACTACTACTTGTGTGGATCCCCATGCAACTGAGATGCACTGAAGAAGCTGAGGTGGGTGATCAGTTGATCACTGAGTGCTGCTGTCTTCCTCCGACCTGCATTGTTTACTCTCACTTTACATTTCACTAGAATTTCACTTTGTGAAATAGTGGATCCCTGTAATTAATTTGTCATACAGGAGATCATTAAACGTGGCTCTTTTTCTCCAAATTTTGTTGACATAATATGCTGATGTTTATGTGATATTTGGATGCTGCATACCCAATTTAATGAAGTATTTGAACTTGAAATTTATTTATTTATTTATTTAAGTACGTAGGAATTACAGCCCTTTTAGTCATGGACTCATTTTCAAAGGCTCTACGTCACAAAAAGCACAAAAAATATTGCTATATTGACAGAGACAACACTAGAAGAGGGGTACATTGGAGTATCATACATGTGAAATGTACTAGGTTTGAGTCATACATTTCGAGGAAGCAGCCTAAGCGGCTCCATACAGACAGTCATGGTACATACATTCAAAGTTGCCTATACAAGAGATTAGCTAGGTTCTATATACAATATAGATACAATGATAGATACAGTCTCTACCTCTGAAGAGGTGTTGTCAGATTTTAAACAGGTCTTGGGATCTTTTAGTTAAGCTGGATGGACCTTCGAACTGGCGCCTCAGCAATACATGACAGAGGACAGCCTCAGAAAGGCCTTGTTAGTGCCAGGTGGGTCCTGAGGCTATGTAAGTGACTGAGAGAGGTTAGTGGGTGCAATGACAGCTACATGAGGCTAGTATATGTGATTTTAGTGCTGCCTTAAAAGGACCTAATTTGTTAATGGATGAGATAGCTGGAGGGAGGGTATTGTACCATAGTAGGACTCTGTATGAGAAGGATCTTTGTGCTAGGGATGACCTGACCTTCGGTACCTTCCAGACAGATTTGGTGGCTGCCTGAGTAGGGACAAGTGTGGGGTGGCTGACTGAAGGGAGGCCACAACACCTCTCGGGGTTGGCCCCAGGTGTACCTTTTTTGTAAGTAGAGAGGTCTGGTACTGCAGGTGCTCCTCTAGCAAGAGAATATTTGAGAGAGCATAGAGGGTGCAGGTCTGCATGCATTTGTCTGCACCCGAGATGAGCCAGCAGGCTTTGTTGATGGCAAGTTGAATTTGACGAAGTGCTGTGTGGTCAGCAGCTGAAAAGATTGAAAGGCCATAGTCAACTAGCGACATGACTGAGGATGTGACTGCCAGGTGTAGAGCTTCGGGCGGGAGGCAATCTTTGTGTCGACATAAGAGGCCTAAGTGGATATTAACAGCTGAAGTGAGAGTTTTGATGGGCCCATGGAAGGTAAGCGAGGAGTCAAAAGTGCCTCCCAGGTACTTGTAGGTTGAGACTTGTTCCGGGGGACAAGTGAGTTGGATAGAATTGTGATGAGATGATCTCTGGCCCTGTGTTAACGGTACACAAAAAGCATCGATTTTGTTTTCTTAATGTTGACAACTAGTCTGCAGGCTATAAACCAATTTTCAATCTGTTTAAAGGAGTCTTGTAGGGAGAGCTGAAGGGAAGAGAGGTCAGGGTTTGAGGCTATTAGTACTGCATCAAATGCATACATGCTTGCATGCATAAAATGATTATGGATTTAAAAACCAATATTAACAAACGATTGAGTAGCAGACCATAAATGATATATTCTGTAATTTTATTTTATCCTTTTGATAAAATCCCTTTAAAATCTGTTATATTGTTTAAATTTGCTCTATAGTTGTATTTTACTTCTGATATTTATCATGTGATGATTGTTCACCTGGAATGAGTTAAGGAAGGGGAGTATAAATAAGTGACAAGTTTCTCTGTAAACCACACCCCCTGAGGAAGGCTTTACACTGAAGCACTAGGGGTAGTCAGCATCTACCTTGTGCTTGGACCAATAAATGAACTTGTTATTTTGATGCAAAGTTTGTGATCCATTTAATTTTTAGATGTTTTGGAGTGCTGGTCTTTTGCAGGTGGTTTATGTTCTTTGTGCTGGCTGCCCTTGACCTGCGCCCCTCACACACTGCTGTTCGTGGTAACAACCCCTTTGAAACTGATATCCAAGTTGTTCACCATCCTCCTATGTGTAACGTTATTGAACGCCTTGCTGAAGTCAAGGTAGGCTCCCCCGATCCACCTCCTGGTTACCCAGTCAAAGAAATGTATCAGATTTGTCTGACAGAACCTTCCAGACATGAACCAGTGCTGCCTTGCATCTTGTGCTTCGCTGGCTTCAAGGTGCTCAACTATCCCCTCCTTTAACAGCGATTCCATTATTATCCCCACCACCGAGGTCAGACTGACAAGTCTATAGTTACCAGCCTCTTCTCTGCTACCACTCTTGTGGAGAGGGACTACATTGGCCCTCCTCCAGTCTTCTGGAACCTCCCCTGTATCCATTGACTAGTTGAACGGTGATGTCAGTGGTGCAGCTAGTATCTCTCTTAACTCCTTTACTACTCTAGGGTGTATCCTACCAGGTCCCATTACCTTGTCCACCTTTAGTTTAATAAGTTCTGTTAGAATGGTCTCCTCTGTAAGTGGACTGCTGTCTACCTCTATGCCTGTTCTGAATCTTAGCTGCGGATCCTCCCCTTCCCCATCCTCTGTGAAAACTGAAAATAAATATTTGTTCAGGACTGATGTTTTATCTTGGTCTCCTTCCACACCCTCACCTTCCTCCCCATTTAGCCTAACAATACCTTCCCCCCCCCGATCTTCCATCTTTCACTAATGTACCAATAAAAAGTCTTGTCCCTTTCTTAACCTCTTTTGCTATCTTCTCTGCTGTCCTTGCCTTGGCACCCCTGGCTACTTTCCCTGCCTCCCTTTGCTTTTCTAGATACATTGCCCTGTCCTCTTCCTTCTGTGACTCCTTATATTTCCTGAATGCCACTGATTTTGCCTTTACTTTCCCAGCCACCTCCTTTGTGAACCATAGTTGTTGTTTTTTTTTCCTCCTGCCTTTGTTTTTTTCCCGAATGCAAAGGCTTGTCACTTCCCCTAGAGCTTCTTTTAGATGGGTCCATAGTTTCTACAAAACATGCCAGGGAGTAAGGTAAACACTGAGGTACAATGCTCAACAGAGGGCAGGATAGGGGTAAATTGAAAAACAGACATGGGTAAAAGGAGCAGACATGGGGGGAAAAGGGATAAAACCAACATTAAATGGAGGGCAATGAGTATCAAATGCCCATAGTCTGGGAAACAAGCTTCCTGAGCTAGTAGCCTTGATGGAAGATGAACAATTGGATATTGTGGCACTCGCAGAAACATGGTACATGGAGAACCATGACTGGGATGTCAACGTACCGGGGTACACAGGCTACAGAAGGGACAGGGAGGGGAAAAGAGGAGGTGGAGTAGCTCTATACATAAGGGAAGGGATCAAAGCTACAGAACTATAAAGTAAAGGGGGAGGACAAGAGGCACTCTGGGTCACCTGGGAAACAGGGAATGGCATCACAATCTGCACAGGGGTTGTATACAGACCCCCGTCTCAAGGGGAGGAAATGGACAAGAAAATGATAGAGGACATTCTCAAAATGGCTGAAAAAGGGGAGATACTGTTGATGGGGGACCTAAATATGCCAGATGTTAACGGGATGACACGTACTGCAGCCACATCCAAGAGCAGGGTCATTCTCGATGCCCTGCAGGGGACAGGCCTTAGACAGCTAGTGTTGGAACCCACTCAGGAGGGAGCAATACTAGACCTGGTACTCTCAAATGGAGAGAGGATCAGAGATTTAGAAGTCAGTAGACATCTGGGAACAAGCGACCACTGCACAGTGTGCTTCACAATAAGCACAACCATGGAGACGAGCCATACAAAAATAAGCATACTGGACTTTAGAAGGGCTGACTTTGGTAAAATGGGTGAATACCTGAGGAATACACTAGCAAATGGCCAAAAAGAAGGGGCGGAAGAACAATGAAGAACAAATCAAAACTGCCATCATAGAGGCAAAAAGCCTTTGTGTGAAACAGATAAAGAAAACAAAGCAGAGTGAAAAACCACTATGGTTCTCAAAAGAGGTGGCAGGGAAGGTTAAGGAGAAAAAGGCTGCATTCAAAAAGTATAAGGAATCACATAAGGAGCATGACAGGAAACTGTATCAATTAAAGCACCAAAAATTATTAGCCTTGGAATGGGTCCCAAGGTGGTAGCCTGGATAAAAAATTGGCTAGACAACAGAACACAAAGGGTAGTAGTAAATGGAGTACACAGTGAAGAAAGGAGGGTTACTAGCAGGGTACCGCAGGGTTCAGTACTGGGACCGGTCCTTTTTAATGTCTTTATAAGTGACATTGCAGAGGAACTGGAAGGAAAAGTATGTCTCTTTGCAGATGACACAAAGATCTGCAACAGGGTTGATACACAAGATGGAGTGGAAAGGATGAGAAGGGACTTGGCAAGGTTGGAGGAATGGTCAAATGTGTGGCAGCTCAGATTCAATGCAAAGAAGTGCAAGGTAATGCACATGGAAACAAAAACCAGGGAAGCATACACAATGGGGATGAGATACTGACAACAGTAAAAATAGAAAGGGACCTGGGGGTAATTAAATCAGATGACCTAAAGGTGGGCAAGCAATGTGAGAAGGCAGTAAGGAAGGCTGGAGGGATACTGGGATGCATAGGAAGAGGCATCAATAGTAGAAAACAGGAAGTTGTTATCCCTCTGTACAGACAGTTGGTGAGACCCCATCTGGAGTACTGTGTGCAGTTCTGGAGACCCCATCTCCGCAAAGACATAGACAGAGTGGAGGCTGTCCAGAGTAGGGCAACCAAAATGGTGCAGGGTCTGCACCAGAAGACATTGAAGAAAGACTAAAGGAGCTTAATATGTATACTCTTGAGGAAAGAAGGGAGAGAGGGGACATGATAGAAACTTTCAAGTACCTCAAGGGAATTAACAAAGTCCAAGAGGGTAGCATCTTCCAGAAAAGAGATGTGCAAGAACAAGGGGGCACAATTTGAAGATAGAGGGGAACAGCTCAGGGGTAATGTGAGGAAGTATTTTTTCACTGAGAGGGTTGTGGATGCATGGAACAGCCTCCCTGAGGAGGTCGTGGAGTCAAGAACAGTGGGGAACTTCAAGAATGCATGGGACAGGCATAAGGCAGTCGTAGGGGCGGGTAAGAGGAAGTAAGCTGTTGGTTAACTAGGATCTGCAGCTTATCTGTTAGGTAGGAAAATGGACAGACTAGGTGGGTCAAGCAGTCCTTATCTGCCGTCAAATTCTATGTTTCTTAAGCAGAAAGAACTGGGGAAGGCAGTCAAAATAGCAAAAGCCAAAACCGAGGAAAAAATAGCCAATTCAGTTAAGAAGGTGGATAAAACCTTTTATAGGTACATTAGGGTGCATAGAAAGGTTAAGGGAGGAATAGTGAAGATTAATAAGGGAGAGGGGAGGTGGGCAGAAGGAGACAGTGAAAAGGCAGAGATACTGAATGAATACTTTTGCTCAGTATTCACAAAAGAAGATGAGGAGGAGTTATCTAAACCAGACAATAGAAGCACTCTGGGTAGGGGGGTTGACACCAGTCCATTTACAGAAGAAAGAGTCCTGAAAGAACTCCTGAAACTCAAGGTGGACAAAGCAATGGGGCCTGATGGGATTCACCCCAGAATCCTAAAAGAACTAAGGGAGGACCTAGTGACACCACTGGCCACACTTTTTAACAAATCATGGGAGGATGAGGTAGTACCTGAGGACTGGAGGAGGGAAGATGTGATTCTCCTTCACAAAAGTGGGAGCAAGGCAGAAGCAGGACACTACAGACCAGTAAGTTTGGCCTCAGTGGTAGGGAAAATGATGGAATCACTTCTGAAAGAAAGATTTGCTGAGCACCTAGAGGCCAGTGGGACACAGGACCCAAAGCAGCATGGATTTACAGCAGGAAATGGAATGTCAGCATGTACAGCATGTCAGACAATTCTAATATATTTCTTTGACTGGGTGACCAAAGTAATAAACCAGGGAAGGGCTGTGGATATGGCCTACCTAGACTTTAGCAAGGCATTTGACACAGTCCTGCACAAAAAGATTAATAATCAAGTTAGTCAGCATGGGAGTGAGTCCCAGGGTGGTAGCCTGGGTAGCAAACTGGCTGCAAAACAGGACACAGAGGGTAATAGTGAATGGAACACATTCCGAAGAAAGGGGGGTCACTAGTGGAGTATCTCAGGGCTCAGTAATGGGTCCAGTCCTCTTTAACATCTTTATAGGTGACATTGCAGAGGGTCTGGAGGGGAAAGGTATGCCTCTTTGCAGATGACACAAAGATCTGTAACAGAGTTGATACACAAGGTGGGGTAGAAAGGATGAGAAGGGACTTGGCAAGGTTGGAGGAATGGTCAGATATATGGCAACTTAGATTCAATGCAAAGAAGTGCAAAGTAATGCACCTGGGAAACAAAAACCCAGGAGAAGAGTACACAATAGCAGGGGAGGTACTAACAACAACAAAACTGGAAAGGGACCTGGTGGTAGTCATATCAGATGATCTGAAGGTTGGTAAGCAATGTGAGAAGTCAGTAAGGAGAGCCAGGGGGATACTGGGATGAATAGGAAGGGGCATCACAAGCAGAAAAAGGGAAGTGGTTATCCCTCTGTACAGACAGTTGGTGAGACCCCATCTGGAGTACTGTGTACAGTTTTGGAGACCTCATCTACGCAAGGACATAGACAGGATAGAAGCAGTCCAGAGGAGGGCAACTAAAATGGTACAGGGTCTGCATCAGAAACCATATGAAGAGAGACAGAGACTGAGACAGCTTAATATGTATACCCTTGATGAAAGGAGGGATGGGGGAACTTGATAGAAACAAGTACCAGAAGGGAATTAACAAAGTCCAGGAGGGTAGCATCTTTCAGAAAAAGAGAAGTGTAAGAACAAGGGGCACAATTTAAAGATAGAGGAGGGACGGCTCAGGGGTAATGTGAGGAATTTTTTTTTCACGGAGAGTGTGGTGGATGCATGGAAATGCCTTCCTGGGGAGGTTGTTGGGTCTAAAACAGTGGGGGAATTCAAACATGCATGGGACAGACATAAGGCAATTGTAGTGGGGGTTGCAGGAAGTAGGCTGTTGGTTAACTAGACTCTGCAGCTTATCCAGTAGGTAGGGAAATGGGCAGACTGGGTGGGCCAAGTGGTGCTTATCTGCCATCAAAGTCTATGTTTCTATGTTTCTCTACCCCCACCTTTTGTCTCCCCTTGCTAGGGTGTCTCTAAGACACAACCCTATCATTGTGAAGTTTGCCCTATTGAAGTCCAGAACCCTCACTTTTGAGTGGCATGACCTCATTTCAGTACTCATATTGAACCACACTGTGCGATGGTTGCTGGACCCCAAGTGGTCCCCACCCTCACATCCGAATTTCTATCCCCATTAGTTAGAACCAGGTCTAAAATTGCTCCCTTCCAGGTTGGTTCAAGTACTAGCTGCTTGAGACTGGCCCTTACTAGTGAGTCCAAGATGTCTCTACCCCTAGCTATTGCAGCTGCAGGGATGCTCCTCTTAATTTCTGGAAAATTGAAATTGCCTGCCAGCAACACCTCCCCTTTTGCTGCCATATTATGGATGGCTTCCAGTAGATCTCTGTCCACTTCCTCCCTTTGTGCAGGGGGTCTGTAGATTATGCCAGTTTGTATGGCTGTGCCATTGCCCATTCCCAGGGTGACCCACAGTGTCTCTGCCCCCATTCAGTTCTTGCACCTCCATTGCCTTTATGCCTTCCCTGACACAGAGAGCCACCTCTCCTCCCTTTTTATCCTTTCTGTCTCTCCTGAACAAAGTATACCGTGGTATGGATACATCATAGTCATGGTTCACATTGCACCATGTCTCCGTAATGGCCACAAAATCCAGATCAGCCTTAGCTATCAAGGCTGCCAGATCAGGTATTTTGTTCCCCAGGCTGCAGGCATTTGTGCACATGGCTCTTCACATTCTGCAAGCCCCCCTCCTGTCCTCCCCTCTATTCTCCTTGTTTCCACTCTCTTCCCCTTTTCTGCTGAGTTCCATGCTTACTGATAATTTAGTGACATTTGTGTCCAATCTGCTGGGTACACTAACCTGTGGGGGTTGGTGGTATGATTTACCCTGATCCCTATCTCCACCACCCTTGTCTAGTTTAAATCCTTAAGACAGTAAATGAAAGCCTCCCCAGCAGCCAGGTGTGCTTGTAAGGGTAATACAATTAACCAACAAAAAACTCCAGCACCACCCACTACAGGCAGAAGCAAATAGACCCAAACAGGCCAAAGACTAGCTTATGGCATCATAATATACTTAATACAAAAGCCATAGAGTACAAAGACCTTCTAAAAACAAGAGATCACAGTGAGACCCACCAACCTCCTACCAGTTTCGCTTCAGAGCATCATCAGGGAGTGTTCAAGCAGGTGGTGCACATTGCTTATATAACCCATTCTTAAAGAGACATCACATAAATCATAGTGACTGACTTTGGAGTGACACACACCTACAATAGAATGTATGCTTCATGAAATGTACAAAAAATACAATACATATTTGACAGAACAACAGACACACTGAAAAAGCAAATAAATGACACAAGATAAGTTATATACAACAATACACTATGTACGTGACAACCAGAGCCAAAATATTGTTCTGCAATCTGTAGCCATTGTGTATACATATGCATGTGTGTAACAGTACACAAATATAAATGTGTACACACATCCACATACGCACATGCACATGCCCATTGATGTTGGCAAATATTTTAAGCCACTTCCAAATACACAATAAATACTTTCATGCAGAAAATTAATAATATTTTGTGTTTGACACATTGCAGGGACAATAGTTCTTGCAGGTAAAAGGTACCGCAATGGGGTCAACGTTTGCCCCCATGTATGCAAACCAATACCTGGGCAGGTGGGAACTTGACTGTATATATGACATAGCCAAAAATCCATTCTATGATTGTATAGTTATGTGGTGTAGGTATATAGATGATGTGTTGATGTGTGGTGGGTGGGGGGCACTGAGGAGCTAACAGGCTTTTGTTGTATTTGGAAAGGTCAAACCCAAATCTCAGATTTACCGTTTATTCCAATAAAGAGAAGGTTTCCTTTTTGGACATTAGTATTCATAAGATGAAAGAAGGGACTATTTCAATGGATTTGTTTAGGAAACCAACAGACAAAAATAGCCTCTTGTTGGCCAGCAGTTGTCAACCCCACCACACCATTAACAACATTACAAAATCTCAGTTTATGAGTGTCAAGCAGGTTTGCTTGAAAGGTGAGACATATGAGCATAGAAGTCACGAACTAAAGGAACACTTCATAAACAGGGATATAGTCCCACCTTGGTGCAAAATAAGGAAATTGAGGTCCGTTATGTCCCTAGGGAGAATTTGCTGAGATATAAGAAGAGAGATTTAAATGGTGGTAACCAGGAAGTTCAACTAGTTACCAGATATTGTGACAAAAGTAATATCATAAGAGAAACTACACTCAAATTCTGGCATATTCTTGGTACAGAGCCAGCTCTAATTTTAATAGTATAACAGAGACCAAAAATCATGTTCAGAAGATCTAGGAATCTGTCTGATTTGTTAGTACATAGTTTTTTCTGGTTCAACATAAGTGTACATGGTTACCTTCTGCTCCAGTTGGATGCTTTTGCTGCAGTAGATGTATTTATTGTGATTGAATTCAGCAAACAAAAAGTTTTACATCTATTGATGCTGACACTGATTTTGATATCAGGGGTTTCATTAACTGCAGCACCACATGTGTAATCTATTTAGTTACTTGTTCATGTGGTACGTTTTATGTAGGGAAGACCTCTAGGACCTTTAAACTAAGAATAGGGGAACATCTCAGTGATATTCGAAGCAAAGATTATAGGAATGTTTTATTCTGTCATTTAGATACAATTCAGGGTGCCGCACCACATCAGCTATTATTTTCTGGAATTGAGAGGGTTAGACTGGACCCCAGGGTTGGAGATCTTAAAGTACTCCTGTCACGAAGAGAACAGTGTTGGATACACGTGTTGGGTGCACTATGTCACCCCGGTTTGAATGATATTTTTGAGCTGGTACCATCTTAAACAAAATAATGTCATATTTATAACATTTGATACGCTATTCTGAATTATGACTTAATCTGTTATAAACTGAGTAAGAAGTCTAACTTTTTTCCCACAAATTGCACTATTTTCAATGCAGTTCAAAATAGGATTTTTGAGAATATAATATTGGAATTTACATTTGGATTTTGAATAAAATTATTTCTCATATATATGTATATATGTGTATATATGAGCATTTTGATATATGCGTGGTTGTGTATATTATTGAGGTGTGTGTTATTATTCTTTGATTTCAACACGTGCATAAATACTTTTATTATACCCAAGTACACCATGCAAAATTAAAATATGAAATATAAAATGACACATATTAAATTATTTCTTATATGGTTGGTATATGGTATTTCAGCTAATTTTCATTTTCAAACTTGGGGGCAACATAAGTAATGAACTTTGATGAAATATGTGGTTCAATTTATTATTCATTCAATTTATGCAATGTGTCAAACACAAAATAATATTATTTTTCTGCATGAAAGGATTTATTGTGTATTTGGAAGTGGCTTATAAATATATGCCAACATCAATGGGCGTGTGCGTGTGTGCCTGTGAATGTGTGTACACATGTACATTTGTGTATTGGTACACACATGCATATGTATGCACAATGGCTACAGATTGCAGAACAATATTTTGACTCTGGTTGTCACATACATAGTGTGTTGTTATATATAACTATTGTCTTGTTATATAATTTATCTGCTTTTGCTGTGTGTCTGTTGTTCTGTTAAATATGTATTGTACTGTTTGTACATTTTATGAAGCATACATTTTATTGTAAGTGTGTGTCACTCCAAAGTCAGTCACTATGATTTTGGTGATGTCTCTTTAAGAATGGGGTATATAAGTAATGTGCACCACCTGCTTGAACACTCCCTGATGATGCTCTGAAGCGAAACTGGTAGGAGGTGGGTGGGGCTCACTGTGAGCTCCTGTTTTTTGAAGGTTTTTGTACTCTACGACTTTTGTATTAAATAAATTATGATGTTATAAACTAGCCTTTGGCCTGTTTGGGTCTATTTGCTTTTGCCTGCAACAGGTGGTGCTGGAGTTTTTCGTTGGTAGTTTAAATGCTTCCCAATGAAGCATTTAAACCATTCACTAAGGACACTGGTCCCCTTACTAGAAAGATGCAGGCCATCTCCCTCATACACATCTGCATCCCCCCAGTTGTGTCCCCATTTCCCAATGAAGCCAAAACCTTGCTCTCTGCACCAGCTCCCCAGCCAAGAGCAGACGTTCTTGGTGCAAAATTCCCTAGCCTCCCCCTAGCTATGGGCAGGTAGCACCTCCTAGAAGGACACAGAGTTAGCTACCTTCCCCAGGCCCTTCCCCAGTTCCCTGAACTCCTTCTACACTCTTGCTATCTCTGCTTTGTTGCCAGCTAGGTTATTTTTCCCCAGATGTACAATGACATCAAGCTCCCCCCTCCATGCCTCTGCCCTAGAGATCCCCTGGATTTGCTTTCCATTCCTCCGAGTTGTGCCACCTTCTAGGCACTTTACCTCCCTCTTCTCATCCTCTCCTGCTGTTCCTAGCTCTATTCCCTGGACAATGTAGTTCTCTACCAGAAGTATCTTCCTTTAGGGTCCCCCACCACCCAACCTTGGGATTCCATTCTGGAGGCCCCGCAAATCCTCCCTGGGCGCAACCTCAGATGACCCTGTGGGGCCTCCTCATTCCTCCAACACAGCGTAGGACTTCCTTAGTTGCACTGGCTGGGAGATGTGCCTCTAACCCACCTCTCTTACCTTGCCTGGGCCCACTGTAGTCCAACCACTCCCCTTGCTGGGCAACCTTTGAGGTAGTGGGTGTGGTTATGGTGGCCTCTAGGTGGTGGTGGAGGCCTCCCAACATGGTTCAGTTCTTTGTCCTGTTGCCAGCAAGCGGGAAGGGGCAGTATGGACAAACTAAATATGCATAATGGGACTGATAAAAAACAATATATTTTTTAACAAAAAAAATGTATGTGCCAATGGTAATTCAAAGCTTATTAGTGATGAAGAGGAACAGCTCCATAAAATATTTTGCATGGGGGCCCTTAATGTCATTGGCACAGCCCTGTAATCAGGCTGCAGTTCTTGAGCTACAGAAAGTCAGCAAAAAAGTGGAACTCAGAGAATTCCTAAGTTGTAATTCAAACTTTGTTGTGTATGCCTTGTGATATATGTGTAATAAGATATACATAGGCAGGGCCATTAAACCCCTATGTGAAAGAATCCAGGAACATGTTAGAGGCATTAGGAATCCAAAGAGCACTACATCAGTGGGAGTTCATTTTCATCAACTGCACAGCTGTGACCCCAGAAATATGAAGTTCATGACTTTAGAATGCATACATGTATACAATAGAGGAGGAAACTGGCTACGACGATTAGTGCAAAGGAAAACCTCCTGGATCTTTGCCCTTAAATCACTCAGCCCATATGAAACAGAGAAACATAGAAACATAGAATTTGATGGCAGATAAAGACCGCTTGGCCCACCCAGTCTGCCCATTTCCCTGCCTACTGGATAAGCTGCAGATCCTAGTTAACCAGCAGCCTACTTCTTTCTACCCCAACCCCCTAGAATTGCCTTATGACTTTCCCATGGATGCTTGAATTCCACCACTGTTTTTGACTCCACGACCTCCTCCGGAAGGCCGTTCCATGCATCCACAACCCTCTCTGTGAAAAAATACTTCCTTAAATTACCTCTGAGCCGCCCTCCTCCCCCCATCTTCAAATTGTAGCCCCTTGTTCTTGCACACCTCTTTTTGAAAGATGCTACCCTCTTGGACTTTGTTGATTCCCTTGAGGTACTTGAAAGTTTCTATCATGTCCTCCTCCTCCTTTCCTCGAGGCTATACATATTAAGCTCCTTAAATCTCTTCATAAGTCTTCTGGTGCAGACCCTGCACCATTTTAGTTGCCCTCCTCTGGACAGCTTCCATCCTGTCTATGTCTTTGCGAAGACTGGGTCTCCAGAACTGCACACAGTACTCCAGATGGGTCTGACCAGCTGTCTGTACAGAGGATAATAACTTCCTGTTTTCTACTGGTGATGCCTCTCCCTATGCATCCCAGTATCCCCCCAGCCCTCGTTGCTGCCCTCTCACATTGCTTGCCCACCTTTAGGTCATCTGATATGACTACCTCCAGGTCCATTTCCATTTTTGTTGTTGTTAGTATCTCAACCCCCATTGTGTACTTCCCTGGTTTTTGTTTCCCAGGTGCATTACCTTGCACTTCTTAGCATTGAATCTAAGCTGCCATACATTTGACCATTCCTCTAACCTTGCCAAGTCCCTTTTCATCCTTTCCACCCCACCTTGTGCGTCAACTCTGTTGCAGATCTTTGTGTCATCTGCAAAGAGACATACTTTTCCTTCCAGTCCCTCTGCAATGTCGCTTATAAAGACATTGAAGAGGACCGGTCCTAATACTGAACCCTGTGGTACCCCACTAGTAACCCCCCTTTCTTCAGAGTGGACTCCATTTACTATTACTCTCTGTGTCCTATTCCAGCCAATTTTTACTCAGGCTGTCATCTTGGGACCCACCCCAGGCTAGCTAACTTGTATATTAATCTTTTGTGTGGGACAGTATCAAATGCCTTGCTAAAGTCTAGGTAGGCCATGTCCACAGCCCCTCCCTGATCTACTACTTTGGTCACCCAGTCAAAGAAATCTATCAGATTTGTCTGGCATGACCTTCCCGCTCAGAATCCATGCTGCCTTGGGTCCTGTGCCCTCTGGCCTCTAGATACCTGACAATTCTTTCCTAAGAAGTGATTCCATCATTTTCCCTACCACTGAGGTTAAACTAACAGGTCTGTAGTTTCCTGCTTCTACCTTGCTCCCACTTTTGTGAAGGGGAATCACATCTGCCCTCCTCCAGTCCTCGGGTACCACACCATCCTCCCATGATTTGTTAAACAGGGTAGTCAGTGGTGTCACTAATTCCACCCTTAGTTCTTTTAGAATTCTGGGATGAATCCCATCAGGCCCCATTGCTTTGTCCACCTTCAGTTTTAAGAGTTCATTTAGAACCCTTTCTTCTGTAAATGGGCAGGTATCAACTTCTGTATCCAGAGTGTTTCTACTGTTTGTTTTAGGTACCTCCGCCTCTTTCTTTGTAAATACTGAGCAAAAATATTTGTTTAGTATCTCTGCCTTTCACAGTCACCTCTGCCCCTCCCCCTTTATTAAGCCTCACTATCCCTCCCTTGGTCTTCCTTCACTCCTGATGTACCTATAAAAGGTTTTATCCCTTCTTAACTGAGTTAGCTATCTTTTCCTCAGTTTGGGCCTTTGCTGTTCTGGCTGCCTTCCCAGCTTCCTTTTGCTTTAACTGATACAGTTCTCTGTCCTGCTCCTTCTGTGATTCCTTGTACTTCCTGAAAGCTTTTTCTCTTGAACCTTCACTGCCACTTCCTTTGAGAACCATAGTGGTTTCTTACATCGTTTAGTTTTGTTTATTTGCTTCACACAAAGGCTTGTTACCTCTGTGATGGCAGTTTTTATTATTCCCCATTGTTCTTCCACCCCTCCTTCCTGCCCATTTGCTAGTGCATTTCTTAGGCACTCACCCATTTTGGCAAAGTCAGCCCTCCTAAAGTCCAGTACCTTTGCCTTTGTATGGCTTGACTCTATTGTTGTGTTTATTGTGAACCATACTGTTCGATGGTCGCTATGGATTGAACAAGGAATGGGACATCTACAGTAATGCCATTCTTTTTCTTTTCTCTTTTTATTGGGGTTCAGAAGGCTCCTTTCTTGTATGCCATTTCCCAATTACGAAGGTGAGTGACAAATACAGAAGCAAGTGTCTGTTATCATGTACCCTCTAAGAATGGGCATCCAGATATTGTAAATGAAACAGACCTCCTCATAACCACACCCACACCCATCTATATTAAGGTGCAAACCATCTTTCTTGGTGAAGTGTGCACCGGACAGAATGGACACAAGACATTTAGACCAGAATCTTCAAAAGAGGATGCCTTATTTCCTGAAACATTTGAATGTTATTTACTGAAAGGTAGACCATAAGTTCTAGATTTGTATCTAGAATTAGATTAAGCTAATGTTCTGTACTTTTCCAGTTCAACTGTATAACGTTCCTAATGTTAATAATAAGTCAATTAATTTTGCACTATGTACAGATACATAATCAAGGTTCTGGTATGCTTTTCCTAATAACTAGATGAAAGAGAAAAGTACAGTCTAATATTTTGGGTATTAAGTTTTTTATTTTGTCCCAGAAATCTTGCACTTTTTGTACGTCCTGCAAACATATGGACCGGCATTCTTTTATATTGCTTACATCTTGTACAAATCTCAGAAATCTCTGGAATTGTATTCAGTTTTGATGATGTGAGATAACATAGAAACAGAAATATAGAATTTGACTGCAGATAAGGACCTCTTGGCCCACCTAGTCTGCCCATTTCCCTACCTGATGGATATGCTACAGATTCTAGTTAACCAACAGCCTACTTCCTCCTACCCCCGCCAGAATTGCTTTATGTCTGTCCCATGCATTCTTGAATTCTCCCACTGTTCTTGACTCCACAACCTCCTCAGGAAGGCTGTTCCATGCATCCATAGCCCTCTCCATGAAAAAATACTTTCTAACATTACCGCTGAGCCATCCCCTCTCTATCTTCAAATTGTGCCTCCTTGTTCTTGCACAACTCTTTTTCTGAAAGATGTTACTCTCTTGGACTTTGTTAATTCCCTTGAGGTACTTGAAATTTCTATCATGTCCCCCCTTTCCCTCCTTTCCTCAAGGGCATACATATTAAGCTGCTTTAGTCTCTCTTCATATGACTTCTGGTGTAGACCCTGCACCATTTTGGTTGCCCTCCTCTGAACAGACTCCACTCTGTCTATGTCTTTGCGGAGATGGGGTCTCCAGAACTGCACACAGTACTCCAGATGGGGTCTCACCAACTGTCTGAACAGAGGAATAACAACATCCTGTTTTCTACTGTTAATGCCTCTCCCTATGCATCCCAGTATCCCTCCAGCCATCCTTACTGCCTTCTCACATTGCATGCCCACCTTTAGGTCATCTGATATAATTACTCCCAGGTCCCTTTCGATTTTTGTTGTTATTAGTATCTCACCCCCCATTGTGTACTCTTCCCCTGAGTTTTTGTTTCCCAGGTGCATTAGCTTGCACTTCTTTGCACTGAATGTGAGCTGCCATACATTTGACCATTCCTCCAACCTTGCCAAGTCCCTTTTCATCCTTTCCACCCCACCTTGTGTATCAACCCTGTTGCAGATCTTTGTGTTGTCTGCAAAGAGACATATTTTTCCTTCCAGGTGCTCTCCAATGTCACTTATAAAGACATTAAAGAGGACCGGTCCCAGTACTGAACCCTGCAGTACCCCACTAGTTACCCTCCTTTCTTCACTGTGGACTCCGTTTACTATTACCCATTGCGTCCTCTTGTCCAGCCAATATTTTATCCAGCTTTTTATACCACCTTGCGACCCACTCCAAGGCTGGATAACTTGCATATTAATCTTTCGTGTGAAACTGTGTCGAATGCCTTGCTAAAATCTTGGCCATATCCACAGCTCCTCTCTGGTCTACTACATTGGTCACCCAGCCAAGGAAATCTATTAGATTCATCTGACACTACCTTCCCGCTATGAATCCATGCTGCCTTGGGTCCTGTGCCCTACTAACCTCTAGTTACTCAACAATTCTTTCCTTCAGAAGTGATTCCATCATTTATCCTATCACTGAGGTCAAACTAACTGATCCGTAGTTTCCTGCCTCTACCCTGCTCCCACTTTTGTGAATTGGAATCACATCTGCCCTCCTCCAGTCCTCAGGTACCACCCGGTCCTTCCATGATTTGTTAAAAAGAGTAGTCAATGGTGTCACTAGTTCTACCATTAGTTCTTTTAGAATTATGGGGTGAATCCCATCAGGCCCCATTGCTTTGTCTACCCTCAGTTTCAAGAGTTCTTTTAAAACCCTTTCTTCTGTGAACGGACTGGTATTGACCCCCCCTATCCAGAGTGTTTCTTTTGTTTAGTTTAGGTACCTCCCCATCCTCTTCTGTTGTGAATACTGAACATAAATATTCATTCAGTATCCCTGCTTTTTCACTATCACCCTCTGCCCACATTCCCTCCCCTTTATTAAGTCTCTGTATCCCTTCCTTGGTCTTTCTTCACTCCCTAATGTACATATAAAAGGATTTATCCCCCTTTGTAACAGAATTAGCTATCTTTTCCTTGGTTTGGGCCTTTGCTATTCTGACTGCCTTCCCTGCCTCCTTCTGCTTTAACTGATAAAGTTCTCTATCCTGCTCCTTCTGTGTTTCCTTATATTTCCTGATTGCTATCCTTTTCCCCTTAATCTTCCCTGCCACCTCTTTTGAGAACCATAGTGTTTTTTTTCCTTTGTTTTGTTTCATTGATTCGCTTTACATAAAAGCTTGTTGCCTCTGTGATGGCTGTTTTGATTATTCCCCATTGTTCCTCCGCCCCTCCTTTTTGCCCATTTGCTAGTGCTTTTCTGAGGCGCTCTCTCATTTTCCCAAAATCTACCCTCCTAAAGTCCAGTACTCTTGCTTTTGTATGACGTGACTCTATGGCTGTGTTTATTGTGAACCACACTGTTTGGTGGTCACTTTATGGTAAACTTTTATGAATTATGCTAAATTAGATTTGGCAGAGTTTAACATTTTCAGATAGCATCATAGGTGTTTTTATATCTGTTTCTGAACCTCTTCTTCAATCCTGTGGCCAAATATTCAAAGCTTTGCACCCGATGCATATCCATAGCACTGGAATTGCACCGAATTTGTGCCAGACTGCAATACTCAAAAGCCCTTTTAGCGCTGGCGCTGTGTGATAGTGCCGATGCTAAAAATTTATGTATGCAGGGGAGGTAGGGGCATAGCCATGAATACCAGTGCACTGGCATTTTTAAAATAGGAGCACCCTGCTTCAGGTTGTTGTGCCACCAGTAGTGTGGCGCTAAATACCGCCTGCAAAAAGCATGCGGTAAGTGGCGGTGGAACCCAAAGTAATTCAAAGTGACACTTCAAATTACTACCATAGTAATTTGAAGTGTAACTTCTAATTATGTCCATGTCCAATCCTGGTAGTCTAGTGCCCCCCCATCACAATCCCCGACTCCCGTTGTATTCAGAATCTTAATTTTTCCTGGTAGTCTAGTGGCCCCCAGCCCCCATCATGATCCCCAACTCTGGTTGTATTCAGAATCTAAACTTTCCCTGCTCATCCTATGGCCCCCTGCACCCCCCCCCCAATTATTTCTGAATGGAGCCAATGACTGGCTCAACCCAATACTCACCTCCGCGGCCAGCCTCCGACTGCATGTTGAATGGGTGTGTACAGTGCTGAGTAATGAATGAGCATGTACAGTGCTGAGTAATGAATGAGCATGTACAGTGCTGAGTAATGAATGGGCATGTACAGTGCTGAGTAATGAATGAGCGTGTACAGTGCTGAGTACTGAATGAGCGTGTACAGCGCTGAGTAATGAATGAGCGTGTACAGTGCTGAGTAATGAATGGGCGTGTACAGTGCTGAGTAATGAATGAGCGTGTACAGCGCTGAGTAATGAATGAGCGTGTACAGTGCTGAGTAATGAATGAGCATGCTCATTGTTTTTTTTAGCTTTCCAACACCAGGATGCCCACTCCCAGTGTCGGATGCCCCACAGCCCACTGTTATTGCTGACGGGCATGTCCAATCCCCTTGACAGCAGCATGTATCCCCCCAACTCATGTGGCACACTGGTAGCCCACCCCAGTGTGCCCAAAAGTTATTTTATTTTTTGTTTATTTCCTTGCCAATGGTGGTGCCCAGTCCCCCTGTCGGCAGCATGTATTCCCCCACCAACTCATGTGGCTTACTGGAAGCCCACCCCAGTGTGCCCAGATTTATTTATTTATTTTGTGTACCTGTTAATAAAGAACCCCCCCGACATGTTATTTATTTTTTTTACCTGGAAAAAAGAAAATGGTCCCTCATTGTCTTCCCAGTCCCAGTCCCCTTCCCCCATCCCCACCCTCCCACTGAACACCCATCTCCCCTCCTTACCCCATACTTACCTCCAGAGGTTGGCATTGTCATCTTCTGAGGACCGGGACACATCTGCACTCTTCAAAGCTGACTCACAAAATGAAGAATCAAAGGTAAGTGCCATATAATGGCTGTCAATGGGAGTTGCAGCATATGATGATATCTCAGCCATTTTTAGGAATTTTGACCCCAGATTTTCAACATGGGATTCTTGGGACCCCACCTCATGAACACTGTCATTGCTATTTCAGTACCCAGTCCTAAAAGGTGATTTCGCAGTCACTGTGCGGAATCACCTTTTGTGACCAATTAATGAAACAACAGTGCCGCTGCTCATGAGGTGGGGTCCCAAAAGCCCATGTTGCAAATTTAGTAAAACAATTCCAAAAAATGACTGCATTATGAGTGTGCATTGGCAATTTCTATGCACCCTTGTAACTTTGCCAGTTTTTATTATTTTCACTCTGGATTTTTAACATTGCCATTTATTCACATCCGCTTAAGAACAGTGCAGCTGTCAGTTTTTATATCCTGCCCAAAACGTGTTTTCACACCTGTGGTGCAGAATGGCATGCTCGTAGTGTGAAATCAACTTTCAGGATGGATTAACAAAATCACAGTCCCACTGTTCATGAGGGGAGGTCCCAAAAAGGCCATGTTGAAAATCTGATGAACAAATTCTAAACAATGATCATGTTACAAGTGTGCATTGCACAGTTTCTACACACGCTCATAACTTTGCCAATTTTTCATTTTTTCACTCCAGATTTTCAACATTACCATTTTTACACATCATCTCATGAATAGTACAGCTGTAATTTTTCAAATCCTGCCAAAAATATTTTTCCACATGTGTGGCACAAAACGGAGTTACAATTGTGCGGAATTACATTTCGACAGGGATTTGTATGTTTTCTGTATCGGGTACACATGGTGAGGTGATAAGAAGGCTATATTGAACATCTGGGGTGAAAATTATGTAAGATGGCACAGTTAAGACTATGTATAGCAATTTTGTTGTGCTTGCTCGTAACTTAATGTGGAAAGGTGCAGGGGCAGAGACACCTCTGTTTCCACAGCTACATACAGGACCCTGCACTCCCACTGTGACATATGGATAGTGTTGTACTAGCTGGATGGGATAGGAGTGTAGGGTCCAAAGGATCCTGTGCTCCCACAGTAAAATGAGGATACTATTATGCTACCTCAAAAAGTTAGGAAATTAGTGCAAATACTTCATTAATACACCAGTTAGAGTGAATATCATAGCAACAAAAGCAGGGAAATGAGGCATTAGGGTTCACAACCCTAATGCCCCACCCACAGGGTTCCACCCTACCTCCCCACCCCCATGCCCCCACCCCTCACACACCAACAGGCATGGGGGGGCCATGGGATCATCAGATCTAACTCCCACCCCATTCCATGTGTAAACAAGCTTACACACTGCAGTACAGAACAATGGGATGAGAGCTGGGCCTGATGACCCCATGTCAGACTCCATGCCTGTTGGTGTGTGGAGAGTTGGGGGTAGTAGGGGTGGGAACCCTGTAGGTGGAGCATTAGTGTTGTAAACCCAACGCCTCATTTGCCTGCTTTTGTTGCTAGGGTATTCACCCTAACTGATGCATTAATGAAGTTTTTGCAACATATATATATATATATATATATATATATATATATATATATACTTTCTGTGTGTAGATATATGTCTTTATAGTTTGGTATGTACACACATCTATATAGTACTACATACAGTCATATATTTCCCACTGTGTCCCTCATTATGGGGGTCATCCCTAAGTGTACCCCTCAATCTAGCCCTGGCCTGCATACATCCCCCATGTGAACAGTGCTTTGCACACATTAACTGTAATGTACAGTCAGACATGGCCGCAGAGGGTTCTAGGCTATGGGCCTACATATAGTTACCCTTTGTACATAAAACGGTGTTGGTATTTGTGTTCTGTGTCTGCATCTCCATGTTTGAGAATGTGTCCTACCCTCTAGGTAGCAGTGTCCCTCACTGCCCCTTAATTAGCACATCTGTGTCCCTCATTGCAGTGATGCATGGCCGAGTGGTATGCACTGACTTTGCCTGCCAACACACATTTCCTGCAGCATCCAGCCTGTACTTCCATTCCGATCAACAGGGGGTTGCTGTGTGCACACCCTGGCCTGCAGCTCCCAGCCTGTACTTCCATTCCAACCAACAGAGGTTGCTGTGAGCTCCTTGCAATAGTGCCGGGCAAAGTACATGGGAGTGCATGCAAAGCAGGCCATAATGATATGCAAATGTGACTGTTTGCCCATGGATTGCCTGAGTAGGCTCATTTGCACAGGATCTTTGAATATTGCAAACTTTTGCACCGGGCTACTGTGTTAGCACTGTTCAATCAGGTTAGCCCCGGGCAAACCTTTCAAAAGCATAGCACAGTTCTGCAGTGTGTGGCCTGCATTGTTGTTAACAGTTGTTGTGCAACTCTTCATTGTTATCACACACATTGTCCACCAACTTCAACTCTGCATTACTCTTCTGTGTTCACTGAGCTGCTGTTGCATTTTGCACTTCCCTGTTGCTATATTCAGAGCTGTCTTTATTTCCTGGGCTATTTTAGTACTGCACTCCCAGCCCTGTTTGCACAGCTTCCTTTGCATGCAATGTTCAGCAGGTTTAGCCCCGGGGCTATTTCTTTGAATATAGCTTGCTGCTGATTCAGTACTAATTTATCATGCCGTGCAGTGCTAATTTAGCCCTGGGCTAAGTTTTGAATATCTGGCCCTTTGTGTCTAATTCTTTATTCTGTGCCACATTCAGCTTTGGCCAATGACAGTTTTTTTTTTCCTCCATAATTAAAGCATATATCTTACTAATTGCTTTTTTGAATTGTATGTCATGTGTGGTCTACATAACTTGTAATGGAGAGGGATCAGGAATTATTTTGCTGCCCCCTTTGATATTAAATTCTATCTGTAAATACGTCACATAATGCCCATTTGGAATACTATATTTTGTTTCAGCACAGAAAAAAAGTCATACATTTATTGTTTTCAAACAGTTGCCCTAAAAATATGATTCCGCTTTGCTTCCTAACAAGTTTTGCCATGTTTGCTTTTAGTGTGGGAATGTCATCATTTTCCCATAAAGGTATAAGTAAAGAAATGCTATTCTTATATCCCACCATCTTATGGAACTCTTTCTAACTCTCTGTTGTACATCTGGTTGTTATAGGTACAGTATTTAAATTTTTCTTTAGTATTGGTCTATGTGTAGTAAGTCAGTTTAAGTTTCAGTTTATTTATCATACTGGAAAGGCACTTGAGCAAAACTTGCCCGTTTTCACAAGTGTCCAATTTTGGACAAATAATGCAAGTGATACATAATATACAATAGGACAGTCAAGGAATAACAGTTAAGTAATACAATAAACATGAAAAATATGACAGATCCACAAGAGCTAAATATAGGATAAAGTATAGGGTGCAGTATGTTATGAGAATTTAACACACACATGAGTTGTTGGATGGCACGTAAACCCCAAGGGTGGCGCCCAAGGGGTTTATGATAGCCATCCAACAATGAGGGTGTGTTTTAAATTTGAGTGAAACTCACTGCACCCCATATTTTGTTATATATAATTGAAGGGTTCTGTTTTTTCCTGTTGAGATTTGAAATAAAAAAGATGAAAGTGGAGTCTTACCTTGTGCTAATGAAATGCTTTAATTTGTAACACAAACAGAGAACTGCAGGTCAAACACTTAAATTGTACTATTTAACTACTAAAAAGAAGAAAATGAATAAATAAATGTCCAGATGGTTGTTGTTGTTTTTTCAGGTTGGCACATCTGTTTTTATGTGATGTCATTGTTTGACCTGCAGAGGAAAGGTGAGGTTTGAAAGGGAGAGTAGTTAGGGACTGTGGTGAAAGTGTGAACTATAACAGTCTGGTGTCTTACAGTAAAATGTAATATTTATGAGGTAAATGAAAGTGTCATTGTTTTGTTTTGGTTAGAATATGTTATTTGGAGATGTCTGATTTGGGGTCTTGTTCTTTTTTGCAGTTGTTGGTTTGAGTTGTAGATGTTGACTATGATGGGGCTGTGGAAAATGCAGGTACTTCCAAACATAGCCTGCTTGTTACCGGAAAGCATTTTTCATCCTGCTGGGTAGTGAGCTGTGGAGATGTGTCTTGCTGTGGCTGAGAAGCCCTGGAGGAACCATTTCTTCTGTGGTTTGAAATTTGCTAAGCATTTTTTTTAATTTTATTTAGGTAATTCGAGGCTACCAGAGAATGTTTTGTACAGAGCGAACACCAGTGAGCAGGTGAGTTTGTATGGTCAGTGGTTTGTGAGGAGAAACAGACAGTGTGAAGCTTGAGTTGTCTTTGTGTGTTGTTTCAAGTGCATTTGAATGGGAAGGTACAGCGTAAAAGCCGTAATACCTACTCAGGTATTTCGGTATTTAATACACAGCTTTTTGTATTGAAAAACAAATGGAACCCAGTAATTATAAATCAATAATGTTTGAACTGCTGAGGTAGGAGGAAATGCTAGTAGGGGATGAAGAGCAACTGTATTAAGAGTCAAGTTAATCCTATTGTGGTAGACAGGAGCATCAATCAACAGTTTTTAGAAAGAAGGAGGGACAGGAGGGACTGGAGGAACAGGCCCCAGGAAGAGGGGGACAGTCATGAAAGAGGACACCTGCAGGAAAGGGACATGAAGAGGTGTTTCCTTAAGCTGTACTTAAAGGAAGAGTTAGTTAGACAATGGATGAGACTGAAGGAGGGAGATTGTTGAAGAGTTTAGTGCCCTTGTAGGAGAGGGTGATCTGGCCATGGGATGTGCAACAGAAAGGGATGCTGAATGAGAGGGAGGAAGAGAGTCTGGTAGACCGAGAGGGTGCAGACTTAGGGAGAGGGATTCAGTGTTGCATGGAAGGAGGCCCAGGGATAGCTTGTGAAAAAAGGTGAAGATTTTGCTATTGAGTCTGTCTTTAAAGGGGAGGAGGGCAGTTGGAGAGCCTGTAAAGGTTGCAGTGGTGAGTACATCTGGGGAGCCCTGAAACAAAGTGGATAATGTCATGAGAGATGGTTCAGCTTGTTTATAGTACCCTGAGTAAGGGGCAGGAAGTAGACTAGAGCGCCATAGTCAAACAGTGTGAGTAAGAAACTGGTGGCTAGTAGGGTTTTAGATTCAGTGGTTAGGAAAGGTCTCACCCTGTAGAGCATGTCAGTCCTTTTGTGGGCTTTTATGATCAATTGATTAATGTGGGAATCAAAGTTTAAGTGGCAGTCAAGGTGCAGGCCAGGGTATTTGAATTCGTTGATTTGATTTGGTTACTATCATTATCATGAAGTGTAAAATCAAAGGAAATTGGTTTCCGTGAGCTGGAGAAGACCATGATTTTAGTTTTTTTCACATTAAGTATGAGCCATCTAGATGAGAACCAGGAGTGGAGAAAAGGAAAGTCATGCTGTAGCTTGTCACATAAGAATGAGGGATCCTTTTCCTTGCAAAAGAGGGCAGCATCATCAGCATGCAAGATGAGTTCAGTGTTCAATCAGATTTCAGGGAGGGAGTTGACAACCAGGGTGAAAAGAAAAGGACCGAGGATAGACCCTTGGGGTACTCCATATTTTATGGGGCAGGAGTTAGCGAGGATGCCGCCTGTAATGGTCTGATGAGACCTGTGACTGAGGTAGTTATGAAATCAATTTACAACATCTGTAGAGAAGTGTAAACCAGAGAGGGTGGAGAGAGGAACATTGTGGTTGATGAGGTCAAACACTTTAGTGAGATCAATGAAAACTGACCCAGTGTAGCAGCCATCATCAGATGCCCTATTAATGAAGCTGGTGAATTTGATAAGGGCAGTCTTGGTGTTATGGCCAACTCTAAAACCATGTTGTGCCTAGGTAAGTAGGTCATATTCCTTGAGAAATTCAATGGTTTGCATATAAGCTAGTTTTTCCAAGATTTTGGAAAGAGGAGCGTGGAGGGAGATGGGTCTATAGTTGTTGATGTCATCTTTATGACCAGATTTATGGAGGGGTCTGATAATGGTACATTTCCATTTAAGAGGGAGAGAACTGGAGCAGAGGGAGTAGTTAAAAATGTTGGTAAGGGGAGAGCCAGGGATTCATAGACCTGTTTAAGAACCCTGTAGTCTATGTTGTCAGGTCCAATGTAGGGGCCTGGGCTCAGTTGTTTTGATAAGTTTAATCACCTCGGAGTAGGAAAGGTAGCAAAAATAGAAACTCAGGTGGGGGTTGGGGTGGTGCATGGAGGAAGGTGCAGGAGGAGGGGGAAGGTTGGGCTTGTATTTGTCCAGATCACCAAAGTGGCAATTAAAAAGTGTGAAAACTTCCAGGGGATCAGAGACCACTTGTCCACAAGAGAAGAGACTGATTTGCTCACTGTATTGGCCTCTTCCAATAAGTTCATTAAGGATGTTCAATGTGTGCTTATGGATACCCTGAGAGCATTGCTGTTTTTCAGTGAGGAAGTTAATTTTAGCTAATTGTACTGCAGATTTACATCGGTTATGAAGGGTTTTGTAGTGTTGAAGGAGATGGGAAAGCTTCAGTTTCTTGTATTTGTCCCATGTCCTATCTCTTTCTCTCATGAGTTTACGGATGTCTGAGGAGATCCATTCATGACTGTGACCTTTTACCCAGATTATTTTCATGGGGATGAGAGAATCGCATAAGGCAAGGAATTTGTTAGGACCGGTCAGTGGCTGTGGCAGCAGTGGAAAACTTTACAGGATTGAGTTTCTTAAGTTGTGTGGTATAGATGTATTCATGCTCATGGTGAGGAGTTTTTCCAGACAAGCAACAGTAGACTGCGCAGTGATCACTGATAGAATCTGGCATTACCCCAGAGGAGATGATGTAGAAAGGGTGAGAAACTAGGATCCAATAAGTAGGGATTCATACCCAGTCCTGTACATGGTACATGAGGGGGAGGTGATGATCTGGTGGAGGCCTAGGCTGCTGACAGATTCCCTGGCAGCGTTGGACTGCAAGGAAAGCCAATTGAGATTAAATATCGGCAAGGGCAATCCATTCCCTTCCAAGGAGAAGTGAGTTCTTGAAGTCAAGAAAGGCTTCAAGTTCTTTAGATGGGGTGCCAGGGGGAAAGTAGGTGACACTGATGGGGATTATCTTGTTGTTACCAAGAATGAGATTGATTGATAAGGATTCAAGGATAGGAGTTACAAGAGGAAGTTCTAGTTCTGTGTCGGAGAGGTGACTTGCAATCCAAAGTAGGCAACCACCTCCTGTTTCACCGTGTCTGTCCTTCCTGAAGAGGGAGTATCCATCAAGGTTTAATTCACTAGAAGGGATCTTGTTGTTGAGCCATGTGTCAGTGAGGGCAATGACATAGAATGAGTTGGCAGATAGCCATGATTTGAGCAGGTTTTTTGCTTTTTTGCTTATAAGCTTTGGATGTTAAGGTGCACAATTTTGAGCTGCCTAGAGTGCCTGGGGGGTGTATTTTTTTTTTTTAATTAAGTAAAATTTATTAAAGTTTCATTAAAACAAAACAATACACTGCAGGAGACAGTTGGAATAGATCAGTACCCCTCCCACCAAACCCATACCCCCTTCCGGTGGGTCCACCATAGAATAAACAAACATAGATAACACAGGAAACTGGGAAAACTTTCAGAAAAATAAACACATTGGAGCCAGCGAATAAGACCATCCTCAAACAGTAATATCCATCCTGAAACCATTTGACTCTATACAGTATAAAAAGTGTGAAGTTTGCACCATTTCTTATCGTAAAGGGGTAATCTGTGCCTTATATTGGCAATCATGTGTTCCATTCTTAGACTGAATAACAATTCTTTAAGCCATTTCTGATATAAAATAGAGATTTGGTCGACCCAGTGCCTCAAGACAACTTTCTTCTCAGAGAGCGAGATTAAGGCCATATAGTATTTATGTCCGTTAACCAATATCGAGATGTAATCCCCTAGAATACAAGCTTCGGGTCTAAATAATCCTTGTAGTCCCAGGAGTGGGTCCACTTTGGCCTCAATGAGGTACCAAAGACGGGCAACCTTAGGACAATGCCAGGGGTATAGGGTTGTTGATAACATCTGCCGGAAAAGGTCTGGTGTTGGGGTGAATGGGCCCCGAAATGAGGAGGAGAAGGAGGAGTAGTCTCCTGTGTCAGTTACATGAAAGGATGGATAGTTTATGGGCTTTTAGCCTTGTGAGGTGTCATGAAAAAACTTGTGAACTGAACAGGAAGGGGGAGTATTCAAGAAGGAGGCAATGTTTGTTTGTGGAGTAACCCTGGGTAGGGGAAGCAGAAAGTAGTGATGCGTAAATTGAGCCGAGGTTTAAGTGGTCGTAAGTTGTGTGTGTGGGTTGGAGAAGGTGGAGGGTGAAACCAGGGCAAGCCAGGCCAGGGTGAACTGAAGAGGGGTGGAGGGGTGAGAAAGGCAGGGTGTGGTAGGAGTTATAGGGAGGTTGGGGCAGAGAGGTAGGAAGGAGTGGGAGAGGATATTCCACATGGGACACAAGGGGAAAAAGAAGAGTCAGTAGCAAGACTGTAAGAAGCGCCATCGTGTAGAGCTGTAGTACCCAGAAAGGTGTGAGGAATAGTAGCTAGGTTTTAGGGTAGGAGTACTAGTAGGTTAATAATTCTCGCTAAGAGGTGATGGTTCAGCCGAGTGGTGAGAGAGAGGGAAGCTGCGGGTGTGTGCAGGGGGTGTATAAGTAGAGTGGGAAGTGGAGTTCAAGTGAGGGTGAGGAAGAAACAATAGGAATACCATTAAACTAGCAGAAAATTAGCAGCATGGGCCCTTTAAGAAGTACAGGCTGCTGGCTATAACTCAATTGGCAGGATGGCTCGGTGGGGCAGTGCCGTCAGTGTAGAAAGTCCATTTAAAGAGTGCCAGGGGTGGGGGTGGGTGGACAGAAGAACATTTTTGGTAAGAAGCAGGTCTGCTGAGCTACAAAGAGAGGCCAAATCATATCGCAGAAGGAGAAAGGTGCCGAAATTGAAAATGGTGTGGCACTGGAAGGTGTCCTTTCTGTGGGGGCTGGGCGAGCTGAGGAGCAAGTGGGTGGTGGCTTCTGAGAGGAGCCACACCACAGAGGTAAGCACTCAGTCTGGGCAGGAGGGTCAGGAGAAAACAATTAATTTATAGGTCAACAGTTGGGAGGAGGTAGAAACAGGAGGGAGAGTCAGGCACAAGAACAAAGGAACCAGCAGGTGACTGGAGGCTGTGGAGCTAAGGTTAATCAGTGAGAGGGATTTACATGGGGAGCTTGGGGGAAGAGAGAGAGAGAGAGTGAGAGAGAGAAGAAGAGAGCTAGCTGTGGGGAGGGGGCCCATGGATGAAAACCATGGTCCACAATAGACAGGAGAAAAGCAGAAAGGCAGGGAGAATCAGGTTGAGGGTTAGAGCAGAAGGCAATCAACCACTAAGTAAAATGCTTTTCTACAGAGAGAGAAGTCGAAAATTAAATGTTGTAAAATTAGGTAACTCCAGCAGACTAAATAATAGCAGATTCAAGTTAAAAAAGCAGTTCCATACAGTAACTATATCAAACAGACTAAACAAAGCAGATTCCAAACAATTAAGTTAAAAATCAGGTAAAATTTGTAGAGGAGCAAGTCTGCTGAGCCACAAATGGAGATCCAGACGGAGCGCAGGAGGAGAAGGGTGCCAAAATTGAAAATGGTTTAGCAGTAGAAGGCATACCTTTCTTTGAGGCTGGGTGAGCTGAGGAGCATGCAGGCAGGCAGCTTCTGAGAAGAGCTGCACCACAAAGGTGAGTACCCAGTCTGGGCGGGAAGGTCTTTCTGTGGGGCTGAGTGAGCTGAGGAGCAGGCAGATGGTGGCTTCTGAGAGGAGCGGCACCGCGGAGGTGAGCACCCAGTCTGGCAGGAGGGTCTTTCTGTGGGGCTGGGCGAGCTGAGGAGCAGGCGGGCAGTGGCGTCTGTGAGGAGCTGCACCATGGAGGTGAGTGCTTGGTCTGGCTGGAGGGTCTTTCTGTGAGGCTGGGTGAGCTGAGAAGCAGGTGG
This sequence comes from Neoceratodus forsteri, assembly GCA_016271365.2. Lineage (NCBI taxonomy): Eukaryota > Metazoa > Chordata > Ceratodontiformes > Ceratodontidae > Neoceratodus > Neoceratodus forsteri. The sequence continues at coordinate 909,213,682 of CM057452.1, forward strand.
TGGCTTCTGAGAGGAGCCGCACCACGGAGGTGAGCATTCGATCTGGGTGGAAGGGTCTAAGAGGCCATTTGTTTATCATTGCTTGTTAGATGTTCATCCATTGGGGTACACAAAACCATTCTTGTCTTTAAATATGAAATTCTTGCACACAGCTAACTTTCTTGTAGATATATGCTTAAAAAATATTTGTGGACAATTTATTTTTTTAGACATTAGGCATTAGACAACTATACCACTAAGATTATGTTATCTGTTGAATGCTTCCTTGATGAACATCTAAACTAGCCGGTGGGGGGGCAACGGGAGCAGGGAGAGACTCAAGCAGCCTACTCCCACAGGTTAGAGTAGCCGGAATTGAGGAACATGAACTTAGGTTGTGGACAGGGACACCTGTAGCAGGGGAAGGAAGGCAACATAAAAAATCTGGGTTGGGGGGAAGAAGGAGGGCAAACACAGGATTAGAGGGAGGACAGGTGGCAAAACATGGAAGGCCATGGTTACAAATGCCTGCAACCTGGTAAATAAACTCCCAGACCCAGAGGCCTTGCTAGTTGAGGCGGACCTGGACATAGCGGCAGTAACTGAGACCTGGTACACCACAAATCATGAATGGGATGCAAATGTACCAGGATATGCTCTATTCAGGAGAGATAGGGGGAGTAAAAAAGGGGGGGGGGTAGCCCTGTACGTAAGAGAACATATAAAAACAACTGAGGTGCAGGGTAGACAGGGGGAGGCCGAGGCACTGTGGGTCACCCTTGGGACCAGGCAATGGCACAGCAATCCATACAGGGGTTATCTACAGACCTCCAGCACAGGGGAGGAGGTGGATAGGGATCTAGTGGATCATATTCATGAGATGGCAACAAAAGGTGAGGTATTACTGCTGGGTGATTTCAATATCTCAGACATGGATTGGACCATCCCAGCAGCTGCCTCAATGAGGAGCCGAGACATCCTGGATTCCGTACAAGGGGCAGGCCTCAGACAGCTAGCAATTGATCACACCAGAGACAGGATGATTCTAGACCAAGTACTGACCAATTGGAACAGAATCACAGAAGTCCAGGTGAAAGGTCAACTGGGATTCAGTGACCACAACATAGTGTGCTTTAGCACGGGGAAAGGGACACAGTCTAGCCACACAAAGGCAAAGGTCTTAGATTTCAGGAGGGAAAATTTTGCTAAAATGGGAGGGGTGAATCAAAATAGCCCTGGCCCTAGAAAATAAAGTTTACAAAAAAGAAAAGCCCTGGTGAGGCGGGAGTTAGAAGAGGGAGCTGAGGAGCAATGGGAACACCTGAAGGGAGCCATAGAGGAGGCGATGAATCAATGTATCATGATGGTAATCAAAGGCAATAGAAGGAGGAAACCACTATGGTCCTCTAGAGAGGTACAGTAGCAGCTAAAGTAAGGGCAAAAAGGATGGGGTTCAAGACATTTAAGGAGACTCAAAGGTAGGAAGACAGGCAGGTGTAACTAAAGAATCTAAGGAAAACAGGGAAGGCTGTTAGGAGCACAAGGTGCAGACTGAGGAAAGATTGATACGGACAGTGAAGACATTCTATAGGTACATCAGCGAAAGAAGGAAAGCCATGGGGGGGGAGGATTGTAAGCCTCAGAAGGGATACAGGGGAGTGTAAGGAGGAGGAAGCCCTGGAAAAGGTGGAAATACTGAACAAATACTTCTGTTCAGTATTCACTGAAGAGGGGGAGGGTCAGGAAGCACAGTTGGATAACAGATATGAGGAAGAGGGTAAACACAAGTCCATTTATAGTGGAGAGAGAGTCCTGGAGGAGCTCACAAAACTGAAAGTGGACAAAGCAATGGGGACAGATGACATACACCCAAGGATATTAAGGGAGCTGCAAAGAGAGCTAGCAGTGCCTCTGGCAGCTTCGTTCACCAAGTCATTCAATGCAGGAGTGGTTCCAGAGGACTGGAGGAGGTCACATGCTGTCCCTTTACACAAAAGTGGTAGCAGGGTGGAGGCAGGGAACTATAGGCTGGTCAGCCTCACCTCAGTAATGGGTATAATCATGGAGGCACTGCTTAAAGAAAGAATAGTGGTACACTTGGAATCCAATGGTGCCCAGGATCTGAGGCATCATGGATTCACAGCATAAAAGTCATGTCCAATGAATCTGACAGATTTTTTTGACTGGGTGATGAAGGAGGTAAATCTGGGGGGAGCGGTGGACATCACCTACCTCAATTTCAGCAAGGCCTTCGACACTGTCCCACATAAAAGGCTGGTTAACAAGATGGGGAGTCTGGGCATGGGACACAAGATGGTAAACTGGATTAGGAACTGGTTAATGTACAGAAGGCAGAGGGTGGTGGTAAATGGGATCCTATCTGGGGAGAGGGGGGTGACCAAAGGGACCCCTCAAGAGTCAGTCCTTGGAGCAGTCCTGTCTTCATGTCTTCATTAGTGACATTGTGGAAGGGCTGGAGGGAAAAGTCTGCCTGTTTGCAGATGACACCAAGATGTGCAATAGGGTGGATACTCCAGATGGGGTGGAGAAAATGAGGAGGGACCTGGGGAAGCTTGTAAAATGGTCCAAGGTGTGGCAACTGAACTGTAATTCAATGAAGTGCAAAATAATGCACCTGGGATGAGGGAATCCTAGGGAGAGATACAGGATGGGGGGGTTGCTGATGATCACCAAGGAAGAAAGTGATCTGGGGGTTATAATTTCTGATGACCTAAAGGTGTCTAAGCAGAATACAAAGGCTGCAGAGAAGGCCAGTGGCATGCTGGTGTGCATAGGCATATCACTAGCAGAAGGTGGGAGGTGGTGATGCCATTGTATAAAACACTAGTGAGGCCTGACCTAGAGTACTGTGTACAGTTCTGGAGACCGCACCTTTGTAAGGACATTGACAGATCCATGGCAGTTCAGAGAAGGGCGACAAAGATGATACAGGGCTTGCACCAGAAAACATACGAGGAGAGATTAAAGGACCTCAATATGTACTCGCTACAGGAAAGGAGGGATCGGGGTGGCATGATAGAAACATTCAAGTACCTTAAGGGCATAAACAAGGTGCAGGGGAGTGACATCTTCCAATATAGGAGTACAAGAACGAGGGGGCATGATATGAAATTGGAAGGTGGCAGATTAAGGAAAATTGTGAGGAGGTTTTTTTTCACAGAGAGGGTGGCGGACACATGGAATAGTCTGCCACAGGAGGTGGTGGGATCAAGTACAGTGGATGGATTTAAACATGCCTGGAAAAGGCATAAGGGAACCTTAGAGGTGGGAAGGAGTGGTGAAAAGCCATTGACCAGGTAGGGTCAGAGGTCACAAACTAGTGTAGGGCTTTCGGGCAGACTGGATGGGCCTGGCAGTCCTTATCTGCTGACAATTTCTATGTTTCTATCTCCAGTGAACAATTTTGTGTCTATTATTTTCAGAAATTCTCTTTAGCAAGTCGTACTGCATATTCAACTTTATCTATGCATTTGAAATATATTAGTTGATTTAAAAAACTGCATATTTCAAATTTCATTGAAAATCTTTGGACATCATTACATGCAAGTATTGTTGTTATCCATAGCCAGTCCCATGTATCAACCTAATTTTGTTCTGTTTTACTTTTCTAGGACACTATCTTGCTGGAAGCTATTTGCAGTGACTGATACCCTGTTGCCACATGTTGCCAAAACTGGGAGATTGCTGCAAAAGGCTTCTATCTATTCTGTCCTATGTGGGAACAACAGCTGGTACTTGGTTGGTATATGACCATTTTTCTATCGATTCCTTTCACTTTTCTGTTTTTTTTATTTCTGCTTTCATTCATAGTTGAACAATGGATCAGTTTTGTGTGTATCATATTGTACTTTCCTGCAATGTATTTTATAGCATCTCTACAATGTTTGTATCTATGTGTATGCTGCTTATGAACTTATGGCAGGCCGAAAGGTTCTCTAACAATCGTTTTAGGATAGGCCAGATGAATCTGGAAGGAGACGCAGGAAGCTTACTCAGTGACCAAGATGCGAATGGTTTATTTAGCAAGGGACAATAAAAATGAGATAACTGGTTTTCCCAACAGTACGGGATAATAAACATAAACAACAAAGTAATGTGACTGAGACCAACAATTGGTCGAACCATGAACAGTTGGTTAACCCCTTTTTGTCCAAGTCCTGTGTGCACTTGGCTGGGATGACGAAATGACTGACGAACTAAGCTTGGACTTTTTTTCTGTGTCTGCTGATCAGCAGGTGAGCATTGACCTCACAAAGCGCTGTTGTAAACAGGCCATAATGGGGCATCCCCGGATGAATAGAACACAATGAGGAACACTGCTAGCTGGTCAAGGAAGAACTTGGTGATCCTCTGTGGCTCCGGGCAAGAAGCTGAAGACTCTTGGTCAGCCAATGGTTCTCTGGACAATTAGCAGCAATGACCACTGGCAGGTCCCCAGCCCCAGATGACCTCTCAACAAGGTGACTGTGGATGGGATGATCTTTTGGCTGCCTCTGCGGAGTGACACGGGCATGCGCACACTTACAGACAGCAGACAAAATAATAACAGAGCATGCACAACGTCAACTGTGGTCCCTCAAGTTTGAGGCAAGGTGGCTCCTAAGCTAACTCACTACTGGATACCTTACTAGTGGCTCTCTACCACTTACTGTCACATGGCTGATGCTGGAACACTTGTGGTAGGAGTATGGCACAGGCAGGTGTCACTGGAGGCGGTTTTGCTGCAGATGGTGGTTGGGCCGGGGAACTCCCTGAGTCAGCATCAGGTTCTGGCGAAGCCAGTCCAGACAACAACGGTGAAGCTGGACGTCGGGTACCCCAGGGTGCAATTTGATAACAGTTCAGTAGCAAGCAATTCGATAACAGTTCAGTAGCAAGTAATTTGATACCAGTTCAATAGCAAGCAATTCGATAACAGTTTAGTAGCCAGAAAACAGTTCAGATTCTTCCAAACAGACAGTTCAGCTGTTGCACAGAATACAGTCTCTAGGGGGTGCTAGGCAGGCAGGCAGCAGTGCAGTTCAGTTTGGGTGCTGGGCCACTTAGGCCATAGGACCCTCCCCCTTCCTTCATCGTAAACACCCCTCTGGCAGGATCTATTGGGCTCCCTCACCTGATCCCTTCTCCCTCATGCATAGTAAATGGCCCGCCAGGTGGAGTGCCTTCTTCAGCCCTGCCCTCTCCTTTATATGCATGATGGCCTGGACCCTAGTGTCCAGCCTCTCCCTTCCAGGGGATGGCACTAGGCCTTTGTCCCTGGTCCTGCCCCTGGTTCTTTCTCTCTCTTAGCTTGCCACTCCCACTTCCTGCTTGTCCCTGTGGAAAGGATCCACCTAAGTCCTGCTTTCCACCTAGGGTACTTCTCCAGCACCCTAACTAGCCTCCCCTGGAACTCATGCAACACAGTGCCCCCTTTTGCTTTGGGGGTACTTTGCCCGCCTCAAATCTAGGAGGAAGTATAGCACAGTGGTTCAAGGCTCCGAGCTGCAAACCTGGAGGTCTGGGCCTAAATCCCACAGCCCCACTCTAACCCTGTGGAAGCATGAACAAACCCCCCAACTTCCCTGTGCTCACAGGTTACACTGCATGGAGCGTCCTCCTAAGGCCCTGAGCTGCCAGCCTGGAGAACGGGGTTTGATTCCACAGCCCTACTCTAACCCCTGGGGCTCATGCCACGCGGTGCCCCTGTGATCTATAGTGGGCACTCTGTCCACTTGCTCACCCTTCACTTTGTTCCTTGATTCCCTTTTGGGCACTGGGCCCACTCAGTCCTTCTTTTATGCCCCAAGCCCTTTAGGCACCACCTCCCACAAATTGTTGGGCTCCTGGCCCACTTAACGCCTGGCCCGGGTCCTCCAGTGGCCGTATTGTTCACTGGGGATGCTGGTGGGGAAGATACGGGGAGTCTCACTCCCACCCGGTGCTCAGAGGGCTCCGTAACAGCTGTAGGCAGAATTACAGTGGTCTGGGGGCTGGTTTCCACCCAGACACTCTTTTCACAGCACCACTTTGGTCTGCTCTCTAAATGCTTCCCCCACACCTCGGGGCCCAGGAGAGAAGGAACAATCATGCCAGACGGCCAGGCTCCCACCCGGCAGATTTTGCTGTTGCTGCTGCCGCCACTGCCACTGCTGACCGGAGCTGGAGGGGAACAATGCTGAGGGAGTCCCGGACACCATGCAGGTACCCTTTTTCTTTTTTTTCTGGGCTCCCTGTGTCCTCCACCCTCCTCAGTGTGCCATCGACTGCCTGGATGACCACTCCCTAGCCCTTTTGTAGGGCAGGGGAGGTCCTGGCTTCTGGCCAGGAGATTGGCCCTTGCAGGCCCTTCAGGGAGGGTCTTCTGCCCCGACCCCCCTTCCCATGTGCCGAATGGCACAAAACTAAACAAAAGGGATAGTGAGGGGTTGGTGGCACTGGAGGGGGGCTATCAAGAAGCTGGAAGGAAGGGGGAATGAGGAGAAGGAACTTCTGGGTACTACAATCTGTTTATTCATTAGGTAAAAATTAAACCACTTGAACCGCTGAATGTATGTGCAGCTTCACATTGTCAAATAAGCACTACTGTTTGAGCCCCCAGAATCACTTAGGTCTTGAACATGATTATTGTTACAAGTGATTATTATTAAAATGTCTCACCTGTTGGTCTTTGATGTCAGTCTAGTGGGTTTAATGTGGGGCCAGCATAGCTGGAAGCCCGACCCCTGATGAATTCCCTTCACCGAAATGCCTGGGCATCTTGCTGCAACTATACAGCGTGTGTGTTGTCCTGATTGTCTGCTTGTCCGTGTTTAAATAAACTTGCTGTTTTTTACATTCACTTGAATATCTTCAGGCATTCATTTATTAGGCACCTCTGTCATTTGGTAAAACCTGTGTCTCCATGAATGCACTGAGCAGTGTTTTTTCTGAAGAAACCTGACTGCCTGTTAACTTGAAAGCTGCACCACAAAACACAGAACAGTGAACCACAAACAAAGGTACAACAGCTCACAAATCCATATTTTATCAATATACTGAAAATGTTAGAAATTTAAATATTGTAAGAAAGATTCAAGCAGACATAGCCATGTTCGGTTACCTAAAAACACTTTCCTATAAAACAAACTACTTCTGGAAATTGAGCCATCCAAACTGGACAAATATTTATGTTATTATTTTATAATATTTGCTACATCAGTAGCAAACCAAAGATTAAAGACAGTGGTATATATGAAGTTTTGTAAGTTGCAATGCATTTTCAAGCTGATTTCTTGGTGATGACACACAAAGTCCTGCAACAGTGAACTGATCAGCAGCTACTTAAGTAACTGGGAAAAACATGAACTTCAGTCCTTGGCAAATAGATTAGATAACCACTAGAAGCAGCCAGTTTAGGTTATCTATGCTTTATTATATTAATGGCAGAGGCAGTAGCGTAGCAAATTCCCAGAGGGCCTGGGTGCAAGGCGATGTTACAGGGCCCCTCCTCAGTTTTAAATAAACATCAAAATTATGATTTGGGCCCCTCAAACCTCATGGCCCCGGGTGCCACTGCACCCTCTGCACTCTTGTAGCAACGCCCCTGGCCAGGGGTTATTCTGCTATAAGTTAACAAAAGCAAATAAATAAATAAATATGTCCTATTGATATTGAAACTACACTTGATGTTGACCTTTGAATGCAGTCTCAGTGAGGTAAATAACTGCTTGTTTCTCTGGAAAAAAATAAAGACCACACCCTAGAAGTTAATTACCTGCCATTAGCTAGTCCTACTCCTTGGAAAGTTAACTCATGGTGAATTAGTTATTTCAGTTTAGCTGGATTTATTACATGGGAAAAGAATGTGGAGATCAAACAGGTTTCCTGGTCAGCAGATTTGCATAACTCATCTCTTTACTGACTCCTTCCTCAAAAGGAGCCTCCAGGACAGTGCTCACAAACAGAGCCCTGCAGCAAGATAGAGAGCCTTCCTCTCCCTACAGCACAGGTACAGCACATACATGTGTTAGCCATCGACACTTTGCATCAACTGCCCCACCCACCCTGGGTTGTCCCTAGATTTATAGGTCACAGCTATCATGTAGTCACCCATGTGACAGCTATCATGTGACCACCCATGTGATATTTTCGTCCACTTTTTAACTCCCCATTTGCACATTAAATTTTGTGACCACTAGGAATCACTCCTGAGCTCCATTCTTCCTCCCTATACACTGTGAATTCTTAACCACTCTAATGTCCTTAAGTCTAGCCCTCCTAGGCCACAAACCCTAGTTCTATCCTCCCCGCTACTGACATTTTCCCATCTCTCTTCCCTCCTGGATCTCGAACCTCTGACCCAATACACCAAAGACGGATAACCTAACCACTACTCTATCCGCTGGGTACAATTTTACCTGTTCAATTATCTGAGTTAAATCTCACGGGCACCTACCCCTTAGCCTTCTAAGGTGACTGCCAACACACACACCACTTTGACTCCAGCTCGTACCCTGGTAAGTATCATCCCCCCACCTTTTGCACCTGCTTTCCTTGTTTAGACCCCACCCCATGATGTAGCCCTCAAAATTTCTATCCCTGCTTGTAATCCTGCTAATGTTTACACACACCCCAACTCCCGTAGGCCCCAAGTCCTCACCTATCCCCTCTTTTCCTCTCCTAACAGCCACAATACAGGCTGCTGGTACCGCAAGTGTGACACCTGCCCACTCTTCGAGGCCCACCAAGTCTGGCTGTTGCACCACACACCACCTCAACTCTCCCACCCTCCTTCTCATACCTCACCTCTCCTCACCACTGTTACTTATTAAGGTGAATAAGCCCTCTAAACATAGAACAACCACCCATCTCAAGCTGCTTAGGTACTTTTTAATTTGGAATGTCCTACTTCTTTTTCTGATGTCAGACAACATACACCCCAATCCTGGGCCAGTGCAGCAGCCTCTCTGTAGCAGCAGTAACCCTGGTGGTCTCAAACTTGCCTTTGTTAACATCTGCAGCCTTCTACCTAGGCTCGACCTTCTTCAAGTCTGGGTATTGCAGCACAAACCTGATGTTCTAGCAGTGGCTGAAACCTGGCTCTCCCCCCAAAATACCAGACACTGCCATCGCCCTGGATGGTTACACTCTATTTAGAGAGGATATGCTTGGTAAAAGGGGGGGTGCTATTTACCTATTAGCGCATTACAGGGCCTTGCCCTTGCAAAATTAATATCAGGGAAGAGTGCCCAGGCCCTTGCAGTTAAAATGGCTCTAGGTAATAAGGGCAAGGCACTCACCATTCTTTCTTTATATGTCCCCCACGGGACCTTGCCAAAGATTTCATGGCCCTCAAATACATCTCCAACCTGCCCAATCGCTCTGTGGTTGGTGAGCTAGAGGACTTTAACATTAGCTGGCTTGCACTAGAAGTAGACCCCTACAAAGATGCAGTCGCTGCCATAGACCTCGCCCAGTTGGTGATTACCCCTACCAGAATCAACTATAGGACTGGCAATAGCTCACAACTTGACCTGATTTTCACAAACCACCTGGGAGAGGTTCACAGACACTGTGGTCTTATCAGACTGCCTCAGTGACCACTCTCCTGTCATCCGTCACTGGTCAAACAGTTCCCCCAAACTGCCCGCAAAACCATCCTACCAGCGTACCCTTAAGAGCGGCCAGCTAAAGCATTTTCAGGCCTACCTCCTGCAATGTGACTGGTCACCAATTGACTGGGTTTACATTGTAGATCAAGTCCTGTATTACTTTATTACCCTCTTTAACATGGCCTGTGATATTTTCTCCCCTTTAGAAAATGGGAAGTCAAAGGCATTACCAACCCCTGGATCACCACTTCCCTCCTAAACCTTATGGCCTCAAGAGACCACCTCTGGCACAAAGCTCATGCTATGGATAAACCAGCTGACTGGCAACTCTACAAGGCTGCATGGAACGCCTGTACTTGAGAGACCAGCCTAACCAAAACCACCCACTTTAAAGAAATGCTAACAAATTCCTGCGGTAACGGCAGGGGAATTTGGGATAATCTGAAGGACCTTACCGGCAAACCCAACAAATCCCCTACTTCCACGTTTAATGTTAATGGTGAAATCATCCAAGACCCAACGCTAATAGCAGACACATTTAATACTGCCTTTACAGACCTAGGTGGTGTTCTCCTCCTCCCTGCCCCCCCGACTTCTTTGTTGACCCAGCCGGCTTTCACAGCTCTCAGAAGGCTGCCACTACCCCCTAACACCCCCCTTCTACTTCAGGATAGTTATTCCAAATGAAACAAAAAAATATCTACTGTGAGTGCTTGGGAAGTCTAGATTCAGCAGAGACTCTCTCAACCTGAAACTACTTCACCTTGCCCTTGATGCCATCCTGCCATCCCTCACCAAGCTACGAAATCTGCCCCTCCACCTTGGCCAGTTCCCCCAACAATGGAAAGCGGCAGTGGAGGCTCTCATCCACAAGATGGTGATAGGGCCTTACACTCAAACTACCATCCAATCTGCATCCTTCCACCCTCTCCAAAGCACTGGAGTGAATCGTATTCGACTAGTTATCTGAGTACCTGGCCAAATATGACATCCAATGTCCACAGCAACATGGATTTAGGAAGGGGCATAGTACCACCTCTTCCCTACTAGAGTACACCGACTTCATTCATACAGCGCTTGACCGTGGCCACCTAGTGGGGTTAATCTACATTGATCTCACAAAGGCATTTGACACGGTTAATCATACCCTCCTGCTTGTGTCATTTCCTGCCCTTGAACTCTCACATGAAGTCATGTCCTGGTTCAAAAACTATCTGAAGGTAGAACACAGCAGGTAAATATCTGGGATACCATCTCCATCAGCCATCCCGTGCCATTGGGAGTCCCCCAAGGCTCAATCCTCGGTCCCCTTCTTTTTAGCCTCTTCCTTAACACCTTCCCCCAAGTCTGCACCAGCAACCTACTCCTCTATGCTGATGACACAGTACTTTTCACGAGTCAGCCAGACTCACTCCCCCTTGTTAACAGCCTACAACACAGCTTTGCAGTGGTTGAGTCCTGGTTTGCACAACACAAGCTAATAATGAATTACAAAAAAATTAAAAAAAAAAATAATGCTGTTCGCCAGTCCACATAACAAAAATAAAACAGCCCAGTTAACCATTTTAAATAACCACTGTGTACCTCTTGAACAAGTTCACAACTTTAAATACTTTGGGATAACCCTCAACAGCACATTATCTTACTATGAGCATGTCAATCTTATCGACAAGGTTATTAATACAAGGTTAGGGCTCCTGTACAGATATAGGCACAGCATGTTCCCTGAAGCACTCCAACTAGCAGTTACCAGTTTGGTTCTTTCCATAATTGACTATGGACTTGTCATTTATGGTTCTGCTATGGACATGACCCTCAAAAGAATTAAAAGCATACTTAAGGAGTCTTGTCGCTTGGTCTCTGGTGTGCAAAGGTGCACCCACACCTGTGACTTGTGCACCAAAACCAATTGACTGCACCTCAGGGGCAGGATCTCATACCAGACCTGCCTGCTGGCAAAAAAGATAAGCCTTGGGCTAACCCCACCTACCGCACAACATCTTCTTTTATGTGCACCCAACCCTCACTGTACGCAAAGTGCATCCAGGCTCACCTGTCAAGTCCTGTTCTGCTGTATGTCACAAGCATAGCGGGCTTTTATGTACAGTGCTACCAATTAGTTAAATGCCCCCAGACATACTGGATGAACCCAAGATAGGACCATTCAAATCCAAATGCTGGCAACACTTTGTTATGCTTAGCAGCTGTGTCTGCTCCACCTAACTGCTGCTCTTGCAGTCCTAGCCTGACCTCCCTTGTGCCACCCTCCATCCCTACTACCTCCTTTCCCACCCTTTCTAGTATCTGCTCCTCCTTTCCCATCCTTTCTGTTATCTACTCTTATCCTGTCTACTAAGTTTTCAACCTTTCACCTGCCTACCAACCACCTAGCTTTTAGTCAACCCTGGCCTTTGTTGCCTCAGGATTTGCCACCCCATCCCTCCCCCCTCTTCTCCACTTTAATACAGACTTACTCAGTTTCTGACTGCATTGATACAGCAATAAATCCTGTTATCTACCTATGAGCTTTTGTACTTTTTTCAATCTTATCTTCAAATGGTGCTATGCACCCATCTGCCATTATTGCAACCTGCTTCCTTGTTAATGACAGAGTCATCCTCCTGACGGCACCTCTTTATTTTACCTTTTTGATTGTACCAACTGTAACCATTTCTTATTCTTGTTAAGATTTTATGTATGTAACTGTCTCAGCATCATTGTCACCGTACTTTGCAAATGTCATTTTGTTGTAACTATTTGTTCACTCCTGACATGGAACCTTTGTAAAAGAGTCTCTGGCTCAAAGGTATTGTAATTCTGAGAAATAAATAAATAACTGAATGGATAAACCAGAAGTGATAGGCGCACCATAAACAGAGACTGGGACTACTGATAGGGAGGCCAGATTGCCTAAGAGGCACCTCATGATCGAAATTATGCTCTCTCAATTTTTGCATGACATACAGTATTGAAACTACACTTGATGTTGACCTTTGAATGCAATTTCAGTGAGGTAAATGACTGTCTGTTTCTCTCGAAAAAAGATAATCACCAGACCCTAGAAGTTTATTACCTGCTACTAGGTAACACCATTCCTCTGTAAAGAAATTCATGGTGAATCAGTTCTTTCAGTTTAGCTGGATTTACTACATGGCAAAGGAATGTGAAGATTAAACAGGTATCCTGGTCAATTGATTTGCATAACTGAATGGATAAACCAGGCATGACAAAGTAATAGGAACACCACAAACAGAAAATGGAACTACTGAGAGGGAGTCCAAATTACCTAAGAAGTACCTTATAATCTTATTTACTCTGTGTGTTTCCTGGTATATTTACATGAATTCTTAATACACTGTGTGTGGTTGTATGGTTAGAAAAACAAGCCACTCAAGCCGGCCCATCGGCGCAGCGGTTGGATTTCCGCATGCGACGCCAGTGACCCGGGTTTGGGAACGGACCTGGGGCACTGGAGGGCTGGCCGGGGGAGATGGATAGAGTGTCCCATGGACTGCTCTCCTTCTCCAGGGAGGTGGGGAAGTGTCAGACATCGGCGACCCCTGAGAGCCAGGAAGTTCGTGAAGCTACCGGCGCTCAGGCCGTTCAGGAGGCAGGGCAGACACTAGGTGTCATTGCACGACCCCGCCTCCCCAGAAAAAAACGAAAAAGAAGACAGCTGCCTGCGGCCTTCCATGAAGCCCGCCACAGCTTCAATTAGCTCCTCAGGCCAGCCCTCCGACCTAATCCGACGACTGTGGCATGCAAGGGGGAGTGCTGCAGCCCTGCTGTGGGGGGCAAGCCACAGGGCTTCGGAGGGCTCGCAGCCGATTTGAGGAAGTGGAAGCTCGTGGTCCATGACTGGGCTGATAATACCGGGCGGCAGGCAGCTCGGGAGGAATAAATAAAGAATTAAAAAAAAAAAAAAACAAGTCACTCAAAAGAATATATAATCTTTAGGAATTATGCCCCCTTAATTTTTGGATAACATACAGTAAGCATTAATCTCGACAAAGGAGTGTTCTACTGGGGAATTAATGTTTGGTCAGGTGGGCTGCTGGTAGCCGTGCCTCTAACCACCCAACCAAGCATTAATTCCCAAGTAGAACCCTCCTTTGGAGTGGCATAATGAGCTTGTAACATGGCAAGCATTTCCAGAAATAAGCCGATGTATTATTTGTACTGTTAACATGTAATGCAAAAAAAGACACAAACACACGCAGTTATTATATTTCTTATCTTTAACAGTGAATTGATAGTACACATTTTGCAGAATGTAGCCTGTCTTAAATGTATTGTGGGTGTAGGAAGGCATTACTTTACAACATTTTGATATAAGTGCATGGTGTTATTATTGCCAAATATACTTTTTATAATTTTTACTATTATGGTACTTTTTCTCATAACTTACTGTCTGGATCAGTGCTAGATACTTCAATTTTTGCCTGTGTGTATTACAAGATATGGATTGCACTGCATGATGGGACCATGCTAGGGTACATTTTCACGTTTTGTTCCTGCAGTTCCCTTGGCAGGCCAACATATGGCTTTGATTGCTGATAACTGTAATATCATGAGTAGAAACTGAACGATTTTCAACCAATAATTCTGTGCAAATTAGCTCTACATTTATTGATATGGTACTTTTTCTCCTAATTTACTGTCAGGATTGGTGCTACATAGTTCGATTTCCGTCTGCATGTATTACAAGACATGGGTTGCACTGAATGATGGGACCATGCTGGGGTACATTTTCATGTTTTGTTCCTGACGTTTTCTTGGCAGGCCAACAGATGGCTGTGAAATAATACTAGCAGCATAGCATTATTTTACAGCCATCCGTTGGGCTGCCATGGGAACGGCACTTGAACAAAGAATTTACTCTGATTCACAAAGAGCAGCAGGGCATTCCTAGGGAATTAATGCCTGGTTGCCCCTTGGTCAGCTGTTGCTATTGCTCCAATGAAAAGTGTTTATTTGTGTCTAACATTTATTGCCATGTTACAAGACAAGTGCCGACAACTGTCTCCCCGGGCCATTTTGTTTGTTTTTCTTTGCAAGGAAATCTATACAGAACAAGCATTTGTCAATGCCAGCTGATTGCCGCTGGTATAGAAGTCCTGGGGTAGTAGATGTGTTGTATTAGCAAGGTTAAGTGCCTGCATTTGTAAATTTCAATGCAGGCTCATAACTTTGTTATGTTTTAATATTTTTTGCACCAAATTGTCAACATAGCCTTCTTATGACCCCACCTCATGAACAAATGCAGAGACAATTTTCAATTCCTGGCTAATAGGTGATTTCATGCAGGGACTGCGAAATCTTCATTCAGGATACAGAAACACATTTTGGCCAGGATTTGAAAAATGACAGTTGTCACATTCATGAGGCACTGTAAAGAAATGGATATGTTGAAAATTTGTGGTAAAAACATTGAAAATTAACGTTATGAGGCTGCATTCACAAAATTCAATGTAGGCTCATAACTTTGTTGTTTTTTTAATATTGTTACACAAAATGTTCAACATAACCTTCTTATGACCCCGCCTCATGAACAAGGGCACAATAAATTTTGAACTCCTGCTGAAAGGTGATTTTGTGCAGGGACTGCAAAGTCACCTTTCAGGATGCAAAAACACATTTCAGCCAGGATAAGAAAAATGACAGCTGTCATATTCATGAGTTGCTATTAAGAAAAGACGACATTGTATATTTGGGGTAAAATAAATTACCAAAGTTATGTGCCTGCATTCACAAAACTCAACGTAGGATCATACCTTTGTTGCTTTTTTATATTTTTACAATAAATGTCCAGCATAGCCTTCTTATGACCCACTTCATGAACAAGTGCAGAGAAAGTTTTCAATTCCTTACCAAAAGGTGATTTCGCACAGAGACCACAAAAATCACCTTTCATGACAGATATGCCTAATTTCACTGGAATTGTTCATGAGGAGGAATCCCAAAAAAGGCATGTTGAAAACATGGGCCAAAAATATCCAAAAATGGCCAAGTTACACCACTAAGTTCAAAACCCCATTGAAATGCATTGAACTGCATACCTATTTCCTCAGTTCGCAGTCCAGCTTTGAAGAGTGAAGATGTGTTTGTGGTCTAGAGAAGATTACGGTGTTGGACCCTCAGTGGGTAAGTAAGGGCCTGGGGGTGTGTGGGGTGGTGGGTGCTGAGTGGGAAGATTGGGTGGGGGGACAGTTATGGTGGCAACAGACATGGATGGACATTTTCCTTTTTACATGGTTTATTTCATAATAAAAAATAAAAATAAAAAATAATGAGGGAAGGTTTTTTTTTATTATTTCAGGTTGTGATACTGAGGGATTCCCCCCCCCCCCGATGTCAGTGTTTTGTTTATGGGGGGTGATGCTGAGATGGAGGGTCAGGTGGTGGACAGTTGTGGGGCGGCAACAACAGAGAGCAACAGCAACACTAAGGGATTGGGCACCCCCAGTGTCAGTGTTATGTTTGTGGGGGTGGTGGCTGCTGAGAGGGAGGGTCAGTTGGGTAGGACAGTTACAGAGGTGGCAACAAGAGAAATTGATGGATGGTTGTGAATGAGTCTTCTGGTGCTTCAACGTCATTTAGAGATGTGACTGCGCATTGGGAGTAGTGCAGTAGTGGACCGCGGGAATTCTGCTTATGAGGTGGCGACACTGGTGGACTGGTCATCCCTAGTGTCAGTGTTATGTTTGTGTGATGGCTGAGAGGGAGGGTCAGGCATGGAGGACACTTACTGGGGCACTAGTAACAGACATCAATGGACACATGTCTGTTACAGCTGGCATAAGCCCCTGCATGTTGGACATTCCAGACATTCCAGCCTGATCATGTTGAATCAGCTCTTGTTGCTGGATGGCGTAGATCAAAGGGAAAAGTGAACCACGCTTTTCCTTTTGAAGTCCATGACGTCTCTGCCCAGCAAGCCAAAACTCTATCATAATCAGTCCAGCTGATGATTAGTGCACCACTGTTGTGCCCCTAAAACACTACTCTGCATTGGACGTACACGGTCACACCTCTCAAAAGCTAACTGCCATAGCAATATTTCACTACGCACACACACGCATGGCAAACATAAAAAGGCAGTAACACTATTACAGTGGAATCATGTGATGTGGTTTATTTCACTATCTGTGGCACATAAATCATAAAGGCCTACTTCATTCAAATGCATTTCTCTATTCCTGCTTGAGTCATAGAATCCTAATAAAAACACTCTTTTTTTAAATACCATTTTTTCAAATGACACACTTGCTGGCACTAGTACCAAACTGCAATCCAGATACACAGCAAGTGAGTGGAACTACAAATTATCTTCAGCAAAGTTAAGAAGAAGAAAGCTCACTATTCAGCTCTAGATAGTTACTTGACCTAGACTAGACCAAAAGTATTTTTGCCAACATAATCAGACAAAGATTTTAGCATTCAGACTCAATACACTGTAATATAGTTTCCACTTGAATATGTTGAGTTCAAATAGCAATTTAAGCTCTACACATTGTCAGTTATTTGTATTTCTGATTGTGTTCTTTTTGCATATTTGTGTCTATTTACACTTAATAACACTGAAAATAAAATCATATTCTCTTGGCTGATGATGATGCCATCACGCACAATGCCAATCAATATCACAATCTGAAATACAAAATCATGCCATTGTATCACTCTGGATGTAGACCCCGGTACATGGGCTGCCACATCTTCTAACAAACACAAAATGATGCACAGCTCAGTGTTGGCAGTGTAAGAGCATTATGCTACCATGTGGAAGATCAGGTTCTCGTCATGATCTTGACTCCTAGTCCTAGGCTGAAAAAGTCTGGGAAGCACTGTGGAGGCAGTGCTCTTAGGCTTCAGAAGAAGCGTTGCAGCCATCTCTCAACATAAGGGCCTCGTTTTGAGGTCTGGGCACTGTACTGGACATTATGTCCGGTGTCAGTGGCTCAGTAGGTAGCACACTTGCCTCTGAGGCAGGGAAATCAGAGGGCTGTGGGTTCAGTTCCCACATCTGGCACTTGGGTTAATATCCCAGTACTGACACTGTACTGCAGCATGAGAGGGGTGCTGCACTTCTGAGGTGCCGTCTTTCAGATGAGATGTTAAACCAAGGTCCCATCTGCCTGGATTGGTGGTAGTTCAGGTGGATGTTAATGATCCCATGGCACTTATTGAAAAGAGATGGGGAATTTTTATTGAAAAGTAGGGCTTCATAACAAAAAGCAGTCAAAAAATACAAACATAAGTAAACAGAAACAAACAAGGCAGTTCCAAAACACAAAACAAAAACAACTAAGTACAGGATAATAAAATTAACACCAGGAAGCACAATGAATCCACAAACAATCAACCTTTTCTTTAGGGAAACGCAGAACATCATTTTGTAAAATCTCCCCTAAGGATTTCTTAATACCCGCCAAGATATCCATATGTGAAATCCATTTTTACTTTAGAACCCCTAAACATCTAGCTTCCCATAAATGATAATGAGCAGTAACTAAGATCACATACATATTATCTGCATTATATTTGGAGCACAAAACCTGATTACCACCATACATTATGTCAGAATAAGATAATAACGAAAAATCAGGCTCACTTCAGCTGGCACTTAAATAATCCCCAAAACTTGCCACAAACATACAGTCCTTAAATAAATGAATTTGAGTCTCAATAATCTGAGAACAGGATATCCGAGGGCAGAACCTCTCAGTCAGTTGTTTGTGTTTATGATTACCTCTGACACTAAGTCTGCCAAAATTCCCCGACCACAAACAATCCCACATTTTGGCAGGTATTCTGGGATTATGTAAATGCCGCAGTACAGAGGAATGCTGCACAGAGCTACACATTGGAAATTCTACAGAAGAATGACACTCTGCATCCAAAATTTTACGATAGACAGCCTTCCTATTCAAAACTAAAAGATCCTGTGAACTAATCTTCCATTTTATAGCCAACTTAAAACTATCCATCCCATAGTCAGGCAACGAGGATCTCTTCCCGAATAACCTAGCATTACCTAAATCCCAAAGTCTGAGATGAGGTGTAATCCATTCTAGAAGCAGAGGACGCCATAAGGCAGTTCTGGGTCGAAGAGCTAAACTGAAATTATAACTAAAAAATATACTGTAATAAAAAGCAATGGGATGAACCATACCAACACCACCTTCCGAAATAGGCCTATAAACAATATCCCTCTTTATCGGGTTCAACCTAGATCCCCAAAATGCATGGAAAAAATGCTCAACAATTTAGTAAATAAACCTTGGGTTGGCAGAAAAACACAACTAATATACAAAAAGATAGGCAGTAGAAAATTTTTATTCAAAAGTACCCATTTTTTCTTACAAATCAATTTCTTCTGCCAACCCTGAACCAGACGTTCTGCCTTCCCAAATTGTAGCATCCAGTTCATAGACGCCATATCCCGACCTTCAAAGTGTACCCCAAGGATCGACAAGACTTCATCCTGAATTCTAAAGCCCCCTATAGACCCAGAATTGGGAAGTGGGGTACATCCCAGGTGAATACCTAGACTTTTATTCCAATTAATCCTAGAACCTGAGGCGGCTGCATATCTCTGCAATACTGAAGAAAGGGCTTCTTCCTTTGTGTCAATCCCTAATGTAAGTACCATATCATCAGCAAATGTCAAAGCCTTAACTAAAAAACCAGAGCCAGGGACCCATATACCCTGAATATCTGGAGTAAAATGTATAAGCCGAAGAAGAACATCAATACAAAAAGCATATAAAAGGGGGCTAAGAGGGCAACCCTGTCTTACCCCTCTCCTGACCATAACTTTTTTACCATACCACCCATTAAAATTAGGGCACAAAGTAATACCCGTATAAAGAGCTCTAATCCAAGAAACAAATCCAACAGGGATACCAAATGCCGTCAAAAGAGCAAATAAGAACTCATGTGAAATCATATCAAAGGCCTTTTCTTGATACACATTCACCACCCACCCAGAAAGAGGTAAAGAATCAGCCTGCTGAAACAGCTCCCTAAGTACTATCAGGTTATCCTTTATTTGTCTACCCAGGACTGCACACATCTGTGCAGGACTAATCAGGCCATCAGAAATTGTATTCAATAAAATCCTGGCCACAATCTTCCTATCAGTATTAAAAGACTCAAAGGTCTCCAGTTCCCCAGTTCATTGTGAGCACCTTTTTTATGCAGTAATACCAGAACAGCTTCCTGCATAGAAGCAGAAAAACTAGCAGAATGCAACATATGATTAAAAAGGAGAACCAAAGTCGGGGCCAAGTCTTCAAGAAAAAACTTATAAAACCCCGCCCCCAACCCATCCAATCCAGGAGCAGCATCAGAATCAATTTGTGAAATAGCTTGCCAAACTTCAGATTCAGTAACAGGAGCTGTTAATGAAGAAACTGACTGAGACGGTACTTGTGTCAACTGTAAATCTGTCAGAAGGCCTGACAGATCACCACTCATTGGTTGAGGCTGAAACATAGTTCTAAACCTATCTTCTACTATAGACAAAATTCCCTCAGGGGTAGAGACACTGTGGCCCACAGAAAAAAGCAGTTCAGAGAAAAATCTATGTTTCATCCGATCCTGGCAACTTGTACAGGGATCTATAGAAGATTTTTTAATCTGTGTACCAAATCTAGCCTCTTGTGCTAATGATTTTGCATGATCATATTGAAGAGACATCATTGTCTGCTTCACGTCGAATCTGAGTACGATAATCCTGTCCAGTAGTGACTGATAAAGATATCAAATGTTGTAAATGATGACATAAATCTAGATACTGTAAATAATCCCGCTTACTCCAAGATGGAGCTGTGGATTGAAACAAAACTTTCCAGCCCTTTTTGGAATCCTCCCACCAGTCTGAAATATCCTCATAACAGTCACTAACCGATAATCTGGTCCTCCAATCATGACACCAAGCATTCTGTACCTTAACATTCTGTAATAAAGCAGTATTCAGCCTCCACCCATTTTTATGACATCTATTAGTGTCTTTCCAAGAAATCTTGGATTGTAACAAAACATGATCTAAAACTTCCACCACCCTAGTATAGGACTCCAATACCTGTGACACTTTAGATGCAAAAATAAAATCAATATGGATCTTAAGTGTACCCTTAAAAAAAGTATACCCTCCTGTAGAATGCACACTATGATAAGTATCCCTTAAACCAGCAGTTTGCAAGATCTTATTAAGAGCTACGGTATCACAGAAAAGCTTAGAAGTCATCAATCCCCTATCAGAGTGTTGTAGACCACAATTGAAATCCCCAAAGTACCAACCTAGAAGTGTGCAAATATTGAAGTACAGCTTCAAATAAAGCAACCCTAGAGGCCTTAGTTTGAAGAGCATAAATAGCTATTAAACGAAACCTTTCCCCTGCAAAGGAAAGATCCAGCAATAAAGCTCTCCCAGGAGACACCTCAACCAACCTGGTAACTTTAATAGCAGAAGTAGTAAAAAGAATACCTATCCCATCACAGGTATCAGTACCTATAGACCAAAAAGAAGCACACAGAGGCCAGGCCCTTGAAGCAGCTTGTTTAATTCAGTTTGGGATTTCAATCTAGTATCCAGTAAGCAAACAATATCACAAGTAGTCGCCTGTAGTGAAAATAGTGTACCTGTCAACTTTTTTCCCCCTTTAATACTATTAACATTAATAATGGCTATAGAAAGAACATCCATAAAAAAGGAAGAAAATACCAAAAAGAAAAACAGAAAACCTACGTGAGCCTAGCTTTCCTACATTGTCTGGTCCTTTTGGCTATAGAATCAGTTCCCCCTCGATCCTCAGTATCTGTATTAGACAACAAAGAATAAGTATCAGTACCTTCATCATCCGTCTCCCTATCAGTGGGATCGGAATGTAGTATAGCAAACTTATTGCCCTGTGCCTAATCCACTGATGTACCTTCAGTGTCATGATCTTCAACAAAGGATGATTTCAAACGTCTCCCTAACTGAGGTCACTTTTTAGACACAGTTTTAAAACCTAAATCTTCCTGAGGGGGAAGAGGGGCCTGGGGAGGAGGACGTGGCATAGCAGGGAGTACTACAGGGATAGGGTCAGCCGGAACTACAGGGTCAACCTGAATCTCAACAGCTTGTTCAACTATAGGCACAGCTACCCTAATATCCTGTGTAAGGCTTACAGAATCCTCAGTAACCACCATAATGTTTTTTTCTTGGCAAGCAGCAGAGTTCACTGCTTGCTGATGTTGTGCTCTAGAAATAATGCCTTCATGAGAAGGACAATCAGCTCTATTATGAGAAGCCCAAGGACAAGAACCATAAGCATGGCCAGTGTTCTCACACAGATTACAACAAAAAAGATTCAGACATTTGAGTTTCAATCATATCTCTCAGCAAGAATGCACTGTATTTCAAATGGAAATACTTTCTCGGATTTGATACAAATAGAAAGAGGTGTTCCTCAAGGCTCAGTATTGGGCCCCTTATTGTTTAATGTGTTCGTGAATAACTTACCATCTGCAATCTTATATATACCCGGTCAACAAAAACTAAATAAATAGTGAAGTGAGACTTTATGCAGATGATACCATGATACTCTTAAGCTGATACTGAAGAAAAACTTAAAGAAATAGTACAGTATGATTTGATAGCATTAGAGAAATGGTTTAGAGAGATGGGTCTGGTGTTGAATGCCAAAAAAACACAGTGTATGATATTTTGGCTGGGAGAAAAGCAGAAAAAGATAACAGATATAAAAATAAGGTTAGCGGATGGGGGTTGATCACGAACACAAAACAATACAAGTATTTGGGAGTTTTGATAGACTCAAAATTGACTTATAAAGAACATATTTTCCAACAGGTTAAAAAAGTGAATCAGCGTTTGGGGGCTTTAAGAAGAGTAGCAAGGTGCCTTGGTATAGAAGTTAGAGAGAAACGTGGTCCAAATGATACTTCCCATTTTGGAATATGGATCTTTTGTATATATGTTTTCTGCCTAGACAGCATTGCAGAGTATTAAGCGCACCTATTATAGACTGGGGAAGTTTATAACAAAAAGTAAGCAAGGAGCTCATCATTGTATTTTATTTGAAAAACTAAATTAGTTACAACCTGAAATAAAAAGAACATTTTTTTTGAATATTATGGTGCCAAAAATTAATATTTCATAAAAAAGACCACCCATTATAACGGTATCCGTACTAATTCCCACTGACTGATTGCCCACCGACCAAAATCCCGAGACCAAAATGCCAAAATTGCTAAATCCCGATTGATTAAAATCCTGAAGCATAATTTCCTGCCTCCCGTTACTTACCGGTGAAAACAGTGAAAACAGAGAGACCTGTTACTTCCCAGTGAAAACAGAGAGATAACTAATAAAGTGTTCTATTTATTTAGTGCAAAGCAACACAGTTCAACATAAATTCAGGAAACACAGTGTATGACTGCACAGTGAATAAAGTGAATAAAATCATAGCATACCGTGAAAGAAACAGAGAAGCATAGAGTTAGTATTTAGTATTTTGCGGCTCTGACAACACCAGTAGAACACCTCACCACGATTTCGCTCTTTTACCATCAAATAGCCACCAATGCAGATCTTATCATTCCCCTTCTGAGAAGGCACCACAGCACATACTTCTGCCATCACTTGCTGTACCAGTAGCTGTAACAGCTCTAACAGAGTTCCCTAAATCAGGCAAACAACAGTGATTTACTACAATCACTGTTAATCACTGTAAGGCTACAAGTAATTTGCTACCATGACAAATGAAAGGATTAATGAAGAACATCAAATTAGAAGGACAGCTAATTTGCTGCCATGACAGCTGTCAAAAAAAGGCCAATGCTGACAGTACTTCCAGCGTAAAATAGACTTCTCTATTGCAGGCTATTGCATGGCAGAGGCTGACGCCAATCGCGATTAATTACTGTAATTTGCTGTAAAAAGGCAGATGCGAACAGCTTGTACAACAGTGAACTGAGGCTCAGAGTGAGGAGCATTAAAGATTTAAAGCTAAATTAAGGCATTTTTCTTTTGAGAGATTTTGAGACATTCTGAATTGTGTCGGGAATTTCACTAACGGGAATATCGGCGTTCAGGCAATTCTTTTTTCGGGAATTAGAGGGCGGGATTTCAAATGTCGGGAAAACAGTCAGCGTGATTTAGTACCTAAATCATTGAAACACTTTATAACAATTAAGTCACTTGAATATAAAGTAGAAAAACTTAGGAGGAATAAGTTAATAATTACAAGTGAAAGAATCTATAACAGAACAGGAAAACTAATATTACAAAATAGTTTATCTAAATACTGGAATGAGTTACCATATGAATTGAGAAAAGTGTAGAATCTCACCACTTTTAAAAAAATATTGTTTAAGCATTTCAGTGTAAAATGTAAATGTTTTAATAAAGTTTTAATGTCTGTATTAATGTTGAATGTTAGTTTGTCTTTGAAACTTGTAAGTTTTATGTACGAAATACAGGTCTTTGTTGTAAATGGGGGTCATTCCCTAACAAATGTATCCTGTATAAAAATAAAATTTTATGAAATGAAATGAAATTTGAAAGATCCATGCCCAAATTCAAAACAATGGCTACATCTAAGAGTATCACATGCTGAACTAATATGATTCCAGGTGCCACACTTAAAACAGAACTTGGGCTGACCAACATAAAAAATAGCACCCCTATCCCTACCTAGATTGAAAGAACTAGGTAAATGCATAGTACCAGAGTCTGTGACAAACAGTTTTACCCAAATCCTCCAACCTCCATCCCATATCTGTTCACTATCCAAAGTAGGGGTAGGGGTATCCAGAACCTCACAGCATTTACGAAGCCAGAACAAAATGTCCTCCACATTAACACCTTCATTTTTAAACATGACAGTAATAACCCTGACAGCAGGCTTCATAAGAGGAATTACCAGAAAAGAAACCCAAAGGGGGGACCTATTAGGGGCATTATAATGGGCCCAAAACCTATCCAAACTAGATCTAGTTTTAAAACTAACGTCAAAATTAGAGTTACCAATATTAATAAGGGCAAAAATCTCTGAGGAAAAAAATGTCAAGGAGTTTTTTAAGAAGACACGAGCAATATAAATCCTATCAGGGGATTCCTGTAAATCCCCTTTATACAAAAAACGGACTGCATTTCTGCAGGGTGCAGGCTCTTTCCTATTCTGAAAGAGACTGGAAAGCTTGAAAGATGCAGGCTGCTGAGTGCTAGACTGAGAATGAACAGCCTCAGGAAGGGGTCCCACCCACCTGCCACCGCCCTCAACCCCAGAACTCGAGGCCTCAACCCCTAGTCTTGAAACCTGTGGACCCTGGGTAACTGCAGCAATAACATCAGTAGGGGCAGGAAAATCAGAAGATACCCCAGGAACAGACACATGAGAATCAACAACAGGAGAGTCAGTATTAGCATGAGAAAAAGTCATACCCCAGGGCGTAACATTGGAGCTCAGATCCGTAGAGTTGGTGGCCACAGCACTGGTAACAGATTCCAACATTCTCACATAGACATGGTCCTGAGAATCCGGGGACCAAGTTCCAGTCACAGTCTGTTCCCAACCAGCCTCACGAAGCGCCCCCTGAGGAGACCAAGAAGGGCCACCCGGCAGTTCTTGCAAGTGACTAGCCGAGACCTTCAAAGAACTTGGAAGTGAAGTAGTCGGAACGCAAACCGGAGTCCTACCCGGTTGATGCTTGTGCCCGGAAAAAACACAGTCAGCTGAAGCAGAAACAGAACAAGCAGTATCAGGGAGAGATACAGTATGCGACTACAAAGTGGGCTTTGTAACATCCAGTTCCACAGGCTTTAGGCACACGGTCAAAACACCGGACAAACGGCCAGCCAAAACAGAAGCCGAAGTGACAGCAGGAGAACTAATGATGTCCACCACAACAGAAGAGCAGTCGCTTCCAGCACAGGTACACTAGCAGATAACGGTGTCACTGTCTGCTCAAAAGCAAGGGTTTCTAAGTCAGGGTCCAACTGTTGAACTTGAAGCAACAACTGTGATCTCTGCTGCATCAAAGATGCAGCGTCTTTGCCCACCAGTCTTGCAGGGCTGCTCCCGTGTGAATCCACAGATGAAAGCCCAGAAACATGATGAGCAGCAAAATCCACATCCAGTAACTCGGGTCCCAAAGCAGCAGACTCATACCCCGCTGCAGCAAGCTCGACGTCCATAGCCTCTAGCAAAATAGGAACAGGAGAGGAGGCTAACTCCCCTGCACCCATGACATCCATCTCCTCCAGTGAAGCAGCAACACTGGCCATCTCGTCACAGATGACCAAGGGTTCCCCCTACCATCAGAGTAGGGGAATTTCCCTGGTGTCCTGACCAAATTTCCCTCATTCACTAAAAATACCACCAACAGCTTAATCTGATTCAAGGTCAGTTGGCATTCATCTGTATCTCCCTCCCCCAAGTCGTGCCTGAAAATAGGCAGGATTTGTCTAGTGCACTTACCCGGTCAACAAAAACTAAATAAATAAATATGTCTGACCACACAACATCTGTCTCTACCAGAAGACATGGTAGGAAGTTTCAGTCATAGGGAGGTAGGAGGGAGAAAAGTCTGAAGCAAATATCTGGAGGCATAAAGACCCTGTCCACAGACATCTCGGAGCCCCAACTGTATTCTCAGAAGTCCTTCTAGATACTGAGAGATATGACAGGAGAGAACCTATTGCCAGGTTAAAGTCATATGGATGTGAGGAGGTTGCATCATAACATCTTGTGGTGGCTTGCAGTTGGCATCAGATAGGGAACTGACAAACAACATTAGTAGGTAATTCAAATGAGGCAATAAGTGTAAAACCAAAAAAGAAAACACCAAAAATTAACATCACAAGGCAAGGCACTTTATTTTATGTAGCATCCTATCCTCCCGGTTCAGAGCGC
The DNA here is from genome assembly GCA_016271365.2 of Neoceratodus forsteri. Classification (NCBI taxonomy): domain Eukaryota; kingdom Metazoa; phylum Chordata; order Ceratodontiformes; family Ceratodontidae; genus Neoceratodus; species Neoceratodus forsteri. The sequence goes on from CM057452.1 coordinate 909,240,179, forward strand.
TGAATAATCCTAAACTAAACTCAAAATATAATTGACAAGGCTCAACATACATAAAATACACCATTAAATAACAATACATATACAGTGGTGTTCCCTAGGATAAAAAACACGTTTAAAGCACTCTGCAGTATGCTACAGCAGACCTACTGAATAAATCAGTGCAATTTCTTTTTCCTTTTTTTTTTGTGATTTTCTCTTTAATCCTCCTCTCCCCCCAGCTCTGGTCTCCTTGGGATCACCACGGAGTCATCGCCCTGTGGTTTGCTCCTACCTGGTCAGTCCTCCGTCACCCATGCAGCCTCGGTTTACCCCCTGGGCGGGGACGAGGTGGGCCCCAACACCCTGACATTGCAGTAGCATCGGTCAGGAGGGTGCCAGGAGGGCGGCTGCAAATCGAGGGTGAGCTCTGGTGCTCCATCTCTGCTGGAGCCGAGGGGTATTTTCCCCTGTTCTGGGGAGTGGCTGGCGCCCTGATGTCAAGGCATTGGTACTGACGTCTGCCACTCCCCCACTCCTTCTCTGCACCTCAGTGCCTTCTGTGTCTCTGGCTTCCACCAGAGGCCAGCTGAGCACCGAACAGGGACCCCTGTCCCTCCCAGGAGAGAAGAACTGTCCTCTGGATGCTCAATCCTCTCCCTCCCCTGCTGACCCCCAGCAGCCCGGGCTTGTACCCTAACCCAGATTGCAAGCAATGCAATTTCAATGGCAATTAGTCTCCTTTGTCATGCAGGAAACTGTGGCATTCACTTCATCCTGGCCATGTCACATTTTCCGAATGACAAAAGGGACCAATTGCCATTGAAATTATATTGCTTTATTCAGTAGGTCTGCTGCAGCATTCTGCAGAGTGCTGACAAATGCTATAGAATTTTGTGTAATCTTGGGGTATGCCACTGTAATATTAAAAACACTGAGAGAATCACCTGTGTTAACATTAGAACATAAGAAGTTAATACTGAAGCAGGCCATGTGATCCTTTGAGAGCATCCGTTATTCCTCAATAGTTACAATATTTTAGTTTAACCTCCCTCATATCTTTTAAGTTTGTTTCAAAAAATTGTAATGTGCCAAATTGTAACACTAAGTTTGGTAAACTATTCCCCCACTATATGAGAGAAAAAATACTTAAATACTTTTATATTATCTACTCTGAACTTCTTGCACTTTTACTGTTTAATCTGCAGTAATCAGCAGGGGCAGAGGGGAGGAGGAGGGACTTCAGAGGGGAGGTCATATACAAGACACAGAGGCATACAAAGTGAGGGTTATCAGTAGATATAAGGGAGATATGGGGGTGTACAAAGAACAGGAGGCACGGGTAGTGGTGTGCAGGGCGAAGGACAACCATGCCATGAGAGGGAGAGGCATGGAGTCGAGGTGGAAGGTGGTGTCCCTAAATGCAAGAAGCCTTCATAACAAAATGGATGACCTGCATGCAATGATGTAGGGAAGAAGGTGGACACTGTGGTGATCACAGAATCTTGGGCTACACCAAATCATGACTGGGACCTCTCCTTCCCTGGGTATAAATTGTACAAAAGGGAAAGTGGAATAGGAAAGTGGGGAGCAGCAGCACTTTATCTAAAAGAGATGGAATAAACTGTATGGGGGAAGAAGAAAAAGAGGACAAATATTTTGTCAACCAACATTACAGCTATGGGTTTATGTTGACTTCAATTTGTGGTTCACATAAATCCATCGGGGAAACAGCAGCTGTTCATCAGGGGGCTCTGCCCCCCAACCCACTGGATTTAGGGATAATCAATTCCAAGTCAGAGTTGATTCAGGGAAGGGTTGCAGGATGGGGGAAAAGAGTGCCAGGGTCCTGGGTGGACTTTACAGTGAACTGTTGATGTTGTCGGCATCAACGTGTTCGCTGTTGAGGTTTTGCTGTGCAGGGGTTATACCCCTTCCCACAGAGCTTGGTATCATCCTCAAACAGGTGAATCTTGCCTTTTATGCCTTCTTCAATGTCAAAAATGAATATATTTTACCACAATGGACCAAGCACTGAGCCCTGTGGGACTCCACTGGTGACTTCCCTAGATCTTGCAAGTTCTCCCCCCCTCCAACCACTACCTTCTGGGTCCTATCCTTCAACCAATTTGTCACCAATCCAATAAGTTTCCCACCACTCTCAGGTCCTTCAGTTTCCTGACCAACCTCCTGTGGTGCACAAAGTCAAAGGCCTTGCTGAAGCCCAAATAAAAGATATCAGCTGCCTGACCTTTATCAAATGTTTTTTTCACACACTCAAAGAAATTAATCAGGTTTGTTTGGCAGGATCTCCCAGCCAAGAACCCACTCCAGAAAACCCACCAACCTTCCTTTAAGGATTGCCTCCATGAGTTTACCTATGATTGAGATCAGGCTGACTGGTCTGTACTTGCCAGGGTCATCTCTGGGTCCACTCTTATGGAGCAGCACCACATACACCATTCTCCAGTCCAGTGGCACAACCACTGATTCCACTGAACTATTCAACAGGTCTGCTATGGGCCCACTATTTCTGCCACTAACTCTCTCAGCACCCTGGAATGGATTCCATCTGGGCCTGAGAACTTATCAACATTAAGGGTCAATAATTATGTTTTCAGTCTGGCTTCACTGATCCTTTCATGTGGGTACCTCCTCCTCTCCCTCCCCCTTCTTCCTTCCCTGTCATTCCTGACTGTCCTCTCTGCCGCTCACACCATGCCATCTCTGCCCTCTGTTAACCACTCACATCCCCTCCCTAACAAGTTAAAAAAAATTAGAAATGATGGTAAAACAAAAATCATAAAAGCATTACAAAAGGGGGGTGGCTTTGTATACCATAATCTACCCAAAATCAAATAATTTTATGAAGCAAGGAAAGATGTTTTAATAAAAATTAACAAAAACTAATTTAAAAATTATAAATTGAGCATTATAATAACTTTATTTTAAATTATTTACTTACTACCAATAGTATAATGGCAATAATCTACTCCAGAGCATAGGTTATGCTGGAATTTACCCACTTCTGATGTAGTTTAAAGATGATTGGAAATTATTTTTATATAGTTATCTGCCCTTGCATTTTCCTTTCTATTCCATTTATTGTAGATATTTTGATATGCTTTGACTAATTTTTGGCACATAAATAACCTAGCTTTGGGATGCTCTTAGATCTACATAGAGTTCTATAAGTCTCACCAGCTACTACTGGTTTTTTTTTTCATATTTCTAAGACATCCCATTACATCAGTTACAGAGTTCCTTGCTATTCATCTAAATGGCCTAGAATGGTGTTACTGATGTCACAAAAGGTTCAGGCAGTATGAAATGAGAAAGCAGCATTTTCTGAGGACAAAGGGATCCAGAGTAGTCACACAGACAAAATAAATTGATTTACAAAACAGGTCAAAACATATCAAAATATTAAATAGACAGTAAAAGGAAAGCAAGAAGGCATCTACAGGTGTAAAAAAACTGTTTCCTATCACCTTTAAGTCACTCCATCTGCAGCCTTGTGACACACCACACCAGATGTGGGTAAATCCTAGTATACATACTGAAGCGGGAAGACTGCTGGCCCAGCATGGTGCTATAAATCCCAAACACACAACTGGCAATTGTCAAAACCCAGTATAATCAACACCCTGCCATGGATTATTGCTTAATGGCATACAAGCTACTTGACCTCCTCCCTTTCAAGAAGTTCTTGGAGGGTAGCAGAATCCATATCCCATAAACGTTTTCCTTGTTGTCCAGTAAGATGTGGGATATTTGCATCACAATAATACAAGTAAATTACAACTAAGCCACACATTATTCTATATCCCTTATCAGGCTAATACATTAGCAGCCACATTGGCTTTGACCAGAGTTTGTTTAAGTTTGGTTAGAGTATGCCATATAATAATATGCTTACTATTTTTGTTGCCCTGTCATTTTAAATTATTTCTATTTAAGTGCTATGCTCCTACTACGTGTCACCAAGTCTCCCTACCAGAATGTAGGGATGTGTCAGAATGGGTCTTGTGGAACTGTTGGGAGTGTGGGTCCAAGAAGTCCAAATTGTGCTGGCAACTGCTGCTGCTGTATAATAAAATTGTTTTAAAATGACTTCTGGCTACACATCTAAGTTCTGTTTCCAATGGGGGGGCAACCACAGATCACAGCTGTGCTGCTGCTGAGTGGTTAGTTGGTTTGATGTTTTATGTTTTTTTTTTTCCTTTGGTTTTTGCACTTCCTTGATGTGATCAAGAGTTCTATACATTTTACATGTACTTACAGTATCTAGGGTTGACCAGCCTGAGCAGTAGTGTGTCTTAACTGATCTATATGCCAGAGGATCAGAGTCAGCCCAGGAGTGTCTAAAGAAAAGCAGCTCACATTGTGGGCCCTGCCATTTTATCCTCAGCAGTGCCTCTTGGCAGTTGTGCTGAAATGTGATTCCATGCCAGAAAAACATTGATGGCTGATTGTTTCTGTGCTTGCCTCCTTGTTTCTTTCATCCGTGGTTCTTCTTTTTTGGCAGGGGAAGGGCCAAGCCACCCACCCCCCATCCCCAAGCACCCCACACTACACTCCTTTTATAGGGTAGCACAGTCGTGACATTTCCTGTAACAAAACAGGTATGGGCAGATCAGAGGGGTATCCACACAGTGACCTCATTTACAGGGGCACAAGTAATTTTGTTATACAAAAACAAACAAACAAAACACAAAATCAAACTTTTGCTTTCATTTTCCTCCTTATAAACCCAGCAACTTATCTGGAATGGCTATTATTAACTGCAGGTACTGCGGGACACTTTTCAAAAGGGCAGTTTTGCAGGATTTAAGACACTGTTCTACATGCTGGGACATTGGTTATGGGCAGAGATTGTGTGCCTCAAATCGCATATTCAGGGGGACCCACCCGCCATTTCCCCAACATCCAACAGAAGCACCTTGACCGCAGAGGGTAGTTGGTCCTGGAGGTTGGCAGGTGGTTAGGAGGGGCAAATTGGGTGCACCATCACTTGGTGCTCTCCAACATATCACCTCCACAAACCATATAAAAACTACAAACAGGTATCTGCCTCTATCTCCAAAATCAAACAAAGGGGCAGAGGACACTGCAGCACAGGAGCTAGCACAACAAAACTCACTGAAAACAGGAACCAAAACAAAAAAATCAAAAAGGAAACCCAAAAAACTTGTGATCATAGGAGACTCCATAATTCGGGGAGTTGATACCTATCTCCAGCCAGGGATAATGGTCAAATGTCTCCCAGGTACATCAGCATGGAGAGACACTGACCACATTGCTAAAATTGTACAGGAAGCAGGAGAAAACACTGACATTCTGGTACACATAGGGACTAATGATCTCACCAGCCGGTCAGTTGTGAAGACCAAGGAACACCTGACCAGGCTGGGTGACAAACTATCATCCATTTCATCTGGCATCTCTGTCTCTGAGATCCTTCCAGTCTTAGAGAGGGGGGCAGATGGACAGAAGGTCAGAGAAGGAGAGCTAGGGGAGCTAAACATGTGGCTCAAGGGCTGGTGCCAGGAAAAAGGACACAAATTTGTAGGTAACTGGCAACAGTTTGGGGAGCGAAAGTTCTTTAAATTTGATGGACTGCATCTGACTAAGGAGGGAGTCAGTGCATTGGGGCAGAAGTTTGACATCTTTGCAGAATCTTTAAACTAGCAAATGGGGAGAGGGGTGCAGCACCTGATACATCGAGTGGAAAGAACACCCCTCCCCCCTCAGCTAGTGGTCAAGCAGGAGTTCAGCATGTTTGTAGTTCATTTGCATCACCAGGTAAGGAAAAAGGTCCAGCTCCCCATACGATGAACAGAGAAAATGCTAGACCTTGCCCAACAACTAACACACCGAAATCTGGCCAATGGAAAATCATGTATACAAATGCTCATAGTCTGGGAATCAAGATCCCAGACATGCAGGTAATAATGACAGAGGCTAAACTGGACATAGTAGCTATTATCAAGACATGGTTTACCAGTAACCACACTTAGGAGACTTCAGTACCTGGCAATGTACTGCTCAGAAGAGACTGAGGTGCAAAAAGGGGGAGTGGAGTGGCCCTTTATGTCAATGAAGTTCTCAAAGCTACAGAAATTCAGAATACATATAAGAAGCCAGAAGAACTGTGGGTCACCCTGGAAATATGAAATGGGACAGCCATACGAACTGGGGTTGTCTACAGGCCTCCAGACCAGGGGGAGGACATACTGTAGACATATTACCGTTAGAAGATATACAAAACATGACAGCTAAAGGGGAGGTTCTGATAATGGGAAACTTCTGCATGTCAGATACAAGTTGGTCAATGTCAGCAGGAACATCTGCCAGAACTAGACACATAGTGGATTCCTTGCAGGGGGAGGGCCTCAAACAACTGGTACAACAACCCTCAAGAGACAGGACTATCCTAGATATAGTACTGACTAACAGGGAAAGGATCACAGATGTCCAGGTAGGAGGTCACCTGGGGGCCAGTGACCATCACATGGTATGGTTCAATTTGGCCACTAGAACTAAATCATCCCATTCAAGGCAAACATATAGGACTTCAGAGGAGCTGACTTTGATAAGACGGCCAACAGAGTTAAGCTAGCCCTGGTAAGAAGAAATACAGGTGAGGGGTACAGACAAAGTGGGCAAGCATTAAGGATGCAATACTTGAAGCAACAGCCCATTGTGTTAGAGAGAAAAGGAAGTGCAAAAGAAGAAGGAAACCACTTTGGTTCTCAAAAACAGTAGCAGAAAAGGTCAGAGCCAAATAGCTGACCTTCAGGAAATATAAGAGAATGCAGTGGGATGAAGATAGGGAGGCATACCAAACTTCCCTAAGGAAATCAGGGAAGGCAGTAAGGCAGGCAAAGGCCCAAACTAAGGAAACACTAGCATGAGCAGTGAAAGAAGGTGACAAGACTTTCTATAGACACATTAGTGAAAGGAGAAAGTCCAGAGGGGGTATTGCTAAGTTCAGAGAGGATAAGGGGGCATGTGAGAAGGATGAAGACCATGTAAAAGCATCTGTCCTAAATAGATACTTCTGCTCAGTATTTACTGAAGAGAAGGTAGGGCAGGGCCCACAGCTCAGCACCATGGGCACAGGGGAGGGAGGTGTGCACTAGTCCCTCTACAAAAGAAAGGGTCCTACCAGAGCTTGCTAAGCTCAGGGTGGACAAGGCAATGAAACCTGATGGCATACATCCCAGGGTACTAAAGGAGCTAAGGGTGGAACTAGCAGAGCCATTATCGGAACTGTTTAGTGAGTCTCTGAGCACAGGAGAGGTCCCTGAAAACTGGAGAAGGGATCATGTGATCCCGCACCATGAAAGTGGTAGCAGGGAGGAGGCAGGACACTGCAGACCAGTCAGTCTTACCTCAGTTCTGGGCAAGATTATGGAGGCACTCCTTAAGAAAAGGATAGTGCAACACCTGGAATCCATAGGAGCACAGGATCCAAGATAGCATGGGTTTACAACAGAAAGGTCATGTCAAACTAATCACATAGATTTCTTTGACTGGGTAACCAGAGTGGTGGACCAAGTGGGAGCAGTTGATGTCGCCTACCTTGACTTCAGCAAAGCTTTTGATACTGTTCCACATATAAGATTGATTAATAAGCTGGGTAGGCTTGGGGTGGGTCAGAAGTTGGTCAACTGGGTGGCAAACTGGTTGACAGGCAGAAAACAGAGAGTGGTGGTAAATGGTATACAGTCAGAAGAGATGAAAGTAACAAGTGGTGTACCACAGGGATCAGTCCTGGGGCTAGTCCTCTTCAGTATCTTCATAAGTGACATTGTGGATGGACTGGAGGGTAAGGTTTGTCTGTTTGCAGATGACACCAAGATCTGCAACAGAGTAGATGATCCAGATGGGGTGGGCAGAATGGGAAGAAATCTGGATAAACTGGCAAAATGGTCAGAAGAGTGGCAACTGGGGTTTAACACAAAGAAGTGCAAGATCATGCACATAGGGAAGAGAAACCCTGAAGCCACCTATAGGCTGGGTGGGGAGTTGCTGGCAGTCACAAGAGAAGAAAGAGACTTGGGCATCATCATCACAGATGACCTGAAATCATCCAAGCAGATCACTAAAGCAGTAGGTAAGGCTAGAGGGATGCTAGGTGTATTAGTAGGAGTATCACAAGTTGTAAGAGGGAGGTAATAATCCTTCTTTACAAGACACTGGTTAGGCCCCATCTGGAGTACTGCATCAAGTACTGGATGCCACACCTGCACAAGGACATTAACAAAATGGAGGCAGTCCAGAGAAGAGCAATCAAAATGGAGCAGGGACTGCATCTGAAAACATATGAGGACAGATTAATGGAGCTCAATATGTATACCCTAGAGCAAAGAAGGGAGAGAGGTGACATGATCAGAACATTCAAACATCTTAAGGGAATTAACAAGATGAAAGAGTCTAACATGTTTCAATATAAGAAAACTAGCAGGACAGGACAAGAGGACACAACATGAGATCAGTTGGAGGCAGATTAAGGGGTAATGTGAGGAAGTTATTTTTCACAGAAAGGGTGGTGGATGCATGGAATGGCATACCTCAGGAAGTGGTGGCTAGGAATACAGTGCAGGGCTTCAAACAGGCATGGGATAAGCATAAAAGAGCAATACAGATGAGTATAAATAGATAGGCCATTGACAGAGGAAAGGCCGAATGCACATTCATAAGGTAGAAAAAGAAATGGGCAAATTGGATGGGCCTTGCAGTCCTTATGTGCCATCAGCCTCTATGTTTCTATGTTTCTATGTCATTCCATGCCACAGGTGGGAAAACACATTTTGGCCCGGATATGAAAAATGACAGCTGTTACATTCATGGGGCCAAAATATTGAAAACTACCCAAAGTTATGAGCAAGCATAGAAAAAAATTGAATGTACGCTCATAACTTTGTCATTTTTAGATATTTGGACCCCAGATTTTCAACATAGCCTTCTTATGATCCCAGCTGATGAAGATGTGTGGTGAATATTTTCATCTCCCGCCAGAAGGGTGACTTTGCTATGCAAATGCAGGCCTGATTTGCATAATTCAAGTACAATTGGTTATGAAGCTGGGTCCCAAAAAGGCCATATTAAAAATTTGGGGTCAAATTTTGAAAAAATGAAAAAGTTCGGTATCAAAGTTTAAACCCCCATTGAAATACTGTACATTGAACTGCACTTCTCTTAGTTTCTGATAGTGCAGTCAGCAGTTCCAGCAGCAATTCTTCAATCAGAGAGTGTATCTTCACAGTGGGACCTGTTCAGGTGAGAGAAGGTGTGTGGGAGTGGAGGGTGGTGACTGCTGAGTGGGAAGTTGGTATGTGGGGGTCAGATCAGTGAGGGACCATGTTCATTCTTACACATTAAAAAAACATTGATGGATTTATTTTTTATTTTACCGGTGACAATGGCACAATATGGGGACAGTGATCAGAAGGTGGGGGTGCCACTAGGAACCAGGGAAACAATATATCATTACAAGGATAGTGATCAGAGGGTGGGGGACCAGTAGACACCAGGGAAACAGTACATCATTATAGGGACGGTGATCAGAGGGTGGGGAGGCACTAGACACTAGGGAAATAGTACAACAATACAAGGACAGCAATTGGATGGTGGGGGGAGTACTAGACACCAGGGAAGCAATAGAACATTATGGGGGTGGTGACTGGATGGTGGGGGTGCCACTGGACACCAAGGAATCATTATTACAAATAAAAGGGGAGGAAAAGAAGTGCTCGATCTGAACCCAGAAGTGAACAGCAGTTGAGCATGAAGCAGGAAAATAGTGCACAGTGGGGAGGGAGAAACATTACTGCACTAAACAAAGAGGACTGCATGTGCTTCGACTCCACTGTTGAAGGAAACAGTCGAGGTACCCGGCCATGTGCTTCCAGAATCCCTCCTCTCTTCCATGTTATAGCAATACATCAGCATAGCTCTGCTATGGAGCCATGAAAAAAAAAAAATTTAATGGATTCAAAGACTCTGACCTTTTGAATTAAATGTGCTGGGGGATGAAGGGTTGCTTTGCTATGTTAGGGACCATGATTCTACTATTGTTTCTGCATATGTCTACCTGCCTGTCTACTGTACCTGCATACCCATTCAGGAGGTTGATCACACTGTAGAACGGCTTGGTAGAGTCAGCTGCTAGCTTTCAGAATTATGTACAATGCATTCCATTTCCCACATTTGTCTTTAAATACTGACAAGCTCTGAAATCAGCAAAATACAAAATGCACCAGAATGCTTTTAAAACCTTATAACATATCTGGACAATTTGGTTTCATTTTTCACCCAAACACCAGGATTTTATTTATGTATTAATGTATTTATGTACTGTATGTACTGTATGTATGTATGTATGTAGTTAGTTAGTTACTTAGTTATACCAGGTATTCAATACTGAATCATTCAAGTCTAATTTACATATGTGACCTGTAGGAATGCACAAGGATGGGGGTATGAAAATGAGATTAGGGAGAAATGGGTAGTAGCAAATTAATCATAGTAATAGTGCAGCAATCAAAAACCAAGGAAAATATAGCAGTAATAGTATACAATATACAATAGTACTAGGTGTATCTTTATCAGCATATAGGTAGATTTTGTGAGACAATATTACAAAGTGCATAAGAAAAAGCATGTAACTATATTACGTGAGAGGGTGCATTCACTTCAGAGATTTGCAGGTGAGGACAAAGTGAGGCTTCAGTTTTAGGTTGGACACATACAGACTCAGGGAGCAGATTATGCTGGGTGGCAAAGTACAGTATTCCAGATTTTGGGAAGCTTAAAACTAACTTTTTTTAATAGACCCCCTCCCTCCCAAAAAAAACAGTGGACCTTGCTATGCCTTGGATGGCATGGCAGAATGCTGTTTATGACGATCAAAATTCAGTTATAGTAAGTATGTCAGCCTCTTGCTTTTTCTGGACCTTCAGAAAAGTGTGTGTGTGTGTGTGTGCGTGTGTGCGCGCGCGCGTGTGTGTGTGTAAATAAAATAGCTTCCTGCTAGTATGTGGGCATGGATCTTGCTCTTAATGTTTACTAATGCCAGACTTTTAGCTCCTACAGGTGGCTTTGGAGAGACACCTTATTTAGGGTAGGGTGCAGAAACTGTTTGAGAAGGGCATAAAGGGAAGGGTTAAATAAAGAAGTACAGAGACAGAGGGCTTCAGGGTGTGATATAGTCAAGCAAATAAAGGAGAAAGCAAGGGGAAAAAAGGGGAAAGCAAGAAACACCCTATCTAGGGTAAGGTGATAAAGTAAATAGATACAAGATGTAGGTGGGAAACCACCAAACACAGTAAAGGGACAACAGGGGCAAGGTACAGTTGATAGCAGTAGGTATCAGTACACAAAATCAGCTATGCGAGTGGTGCAGTGCAATGGATGCAGAGCTGCAGTTTTCTGGGAGACATTGTGCTGTATATAAGGAAGGGTATCAAGGTGATGGAAATGCAAGGGTACTGCTGGGGGAAGTAGGGGTTGGAGGAACTGTTGGTCACCCTGGAGACAGGAGTAGGGGTCATGATTAGCAATCAAATAGCACACAGACCCCCAACAGAGGGGGTGAAACTGGATAGGGCTGTGAGGGAAGCACCAGCACAATGGCAGAAAAAGGGGAGGTGCTGCTGGTGGGGAGCTTCAGTCTGCCGGATCTAGATTGCAACCTCCCAGCTGTAGCCTTGGCTAGAAACAAGGACATCCTAGGCTCAATGCAGGTGGCATTTCTCAGGCAAAACATCAAGGACCCACTCATGATGGGGCAATAATGGACCTGGTGTTCACAAAGAGGGAAAGCATTGCAGGTGTCAAGGTGGGAGGCTCCTGGGGCCAGCTGTCATCATACAGTGTGGTTATATAGCATAAGGACTTCTACTGTGTATACCTCTTGTATTATATATTTTTTCTTTGTTGTTCAACATTTTATATCTCCTGTCTATGTAATTGCAAACTGTATGTGTATGTGCCTCAGGACCTCCTTGTGAATGAGCTTGCTCAACGGAGTCTTTCCTGCAATAAACCTGAACTTGAACTTGAACATACAAATAGCAATAGAGGCAAACCACACAAGAATGAGGGTGCTGGACTTCAGGAGGGAAGATTTTTTAAAAATGAGTGAATGCTTCAGAGATGACCTAGCAGGGGGAGATGGCCTAGTTGGGGTGGAGGAACAGTGGGACAAATTAAGGGACAGCATAGCAAAGGTAGCAGATCTCTGTATGAGATAAGGAACTGTTTAACCAGGAAAGGTATACTAAGCCAGAACTTCTTTTCAGGTGCAAGCTGGGAGAACAAGGAAATTAAGTGACTTGCCAGAGTCACACAGTATGCAGGTTTGGGCTGATTCAAACTCAGGTCTCCAGGTTTGCAGCTCAGTGCCCTTAACCACTATACTATACTGCCTCCTCAACTGCACTCATAAGTAAGAAAAAAAACGAGAAACAAAAATAGACTATTATGGCTCTCAATTGAAGTGGCTGCATAAGTAAAGTCTAAAAAGATAGCATTCAGGAGGAACAATGAGACACAGAGGGAAGTGGATGGGGAGGTGTACAAGGAAAAGCAGAAATAAGCAGGGAAGGCGGTGAGGGGCACAAAGGTGTAAAGTGAGGAAAGGATACCCAAAGGTGTAACTAAGGAGGACACAACCATTTTTAGGTACGTAAGTGATAAGAGGAAGACAAGGGGAGGGACTGTGATATCAAGAAGGGCAGGGGGAGATTGCAGAGGAGAATGAGGAAAAAGTAGATATACTGAACAAATACTTCTGTTCAGTCTTTACAGTGGAAGGGAAGGGAGACAGACCACACAAAAACAGCAGGATCACTGGGGGGGAGAGAGGGGGATACAAGTCCATTCACAGAGGAAAGATTCCTGAAAGGACTTGTGAATCTGAAAGTGGGTAAAGCTATGACCCGGATAGGGTACACCCAATGGTGCCTAGGGAACTCAGAGAGGTACTGGCTGCACCTCTGGCAGACCTATTCAACAACTCACTGGAAATAGGAGTGGTTCCAGAAGACTGGAGGAGGGCAGATGCACAGTAGTCACGCTTCATATAATTATCAGCAGGGAGGAGGCTGGCAACTATAGTCTGGTTAGCCTGATGTCAGTGGTGGGGAAGTTAATGGAGATGCTTCTAAAGGAAAGGATTATAGAGTACATTGAATCCAGTCCAGCCATTGACATCGTACCACATAGGAGGCTCATAAGCAAACTGGGAAGTTTTGGGGTGGGTGCCAAGATGGTGACAGATAGATGATAGACGGTGGTGGGAAGGGGAGAGTGACCTCAGGGCTCAGTTCTGGGACCAGTCCTCTTTAATATCCTTATACATGACATTGCAGTAGAGCTGGAAGGAACATATGCCTCTTTGCAAATGACACTAAAATCTGCTGTAGGATAGGCCCTCCACAAGGGGTGGAGAAAATGTGTAGACACCTGAGAAAACTCAAGGAGTGGTCAAGGGTATGGCAGCTGCATTTCAATCTGAAACAGTGCAAAATGATGCACCTGGGGCAGAGAATCCAAGAGACAGAGTATAACATGGGGGGTATTGACAGTTACTAAATAGGAAAGTGACCTTGAGATAATCATATCTTATGACCTCAAGATGGAAAGACAACAGGACAAGGAGGTATTTAGGTAGAACCCGCTGGATTCTGGTATGGATAGGGAGGGATATTGCCAGTAGAAGGAGAGAGGTTGTATTACCACTGTATAGAGTGTTGGTGTGACCCCACCTGGAATACTGTGTCCATTTCTGAAAAACACATCTCAGGAAAGACATAGACTGGAGAGAGACTGTCCAGAGGTGGGCAACTAAATTGTTATAAGGGTTGCACAAAAGGCCCTATGAGGAGAGAGTGAGGGATCTCAATATGTAGTCCCTGGAAGAGAGGAGGGAGGATTGGACAAGATAGAGACCTATATAGACCTCATGGGGGGTGGATAAGGTACAGGAGGGGAGTAATTTTTAAGATGAGAAAGTTCATGAGAACAAGGGGATATGTAAGGAAGCTGGAAGAGAGAAAATTTAGGAGGGATATGAGGAAGTACCTCTTCACTAAAAGAGTGGTGGATGCCTAGAACAGTCTTCTAGTGGAGGTGGTAGACGTGAAAAGAGTGGTGGGTTCAAACATGCATGGGATAGGCACAGAGGAATCTTATTAGAAAAGTGTTGGGGAGTGCTAGAGAGCAGGTAGGGTCAGGAGTGACAGTATAGGGAGGGACGAAATGGGCAGACTGGGTGGGCAAAGTGGTCCTTATCTATGATTCTTTTCAGATTGTAGCAGGATAAGATCATCACTGGCAGTTGCCAAAATGGAGCCCCCAAATATTGGGGAAAGGGTGTTAAAAGGCCTACCACACTCTCCAGCTCTCCATATTTCCATTTATAAAGAAGGTTGCCCATGGACATCCATGGTTATCCCTGCTCTTTCTTTAATCTTTGTTGCAGATTGAACAACATTGTCCACAGTTTATGCACAAATGCTTTGAAAACACATACAATCAAGACAGACACATTAGGAGAACTGAATCCATTTTCAATTTGGTAAATGAAAGAGTGTTCCAGATAAAATAACATTTTAAAGGGGAGCTCTTATCTTCAAGATTTCTTAATGTCTGAAAACCTATGAAAAGCTACTTTGAGTGAGCTATTGTGCATAGCTGTAAGTTTTAGCAGTTCAGAGTTATTCATATGTAAATCAGCCTGTAATTGAGGGCTGGGGGCAGCCATGTGTTTTAGGCTTCTGACAGGCAATAATGTCACTGCAAGCTTGGCCCTGCTTTGACTGCAGATAATCCAATAGGTTAAATAGGAAGTTGGCTATTTCATTAAGTGTCTTTTAAGGTATTAGTACAACATTTTCTACGTTTATTATAATTGTTTTGAACGTGCAATGAAACTAGTGAGTTATCACCTTTACATTTCAAACTGCTATTAAAAACAATCCCATATAATTTTGGTATTGTTAGAAAATACCATAACTATTCAGTCAAGAATATTTCAGTAAGAATCTGTTATATGCTTAACTTTATCAAAATAAATAACATACTCTGTTAATAACACATTTCAAGTTATGCATGTTTTAACACTGTTGTCAGCTATATGTTTTTCCAATTAATAAACAAATAATTGTGACCTATCTTTTTATTTTCAAGTCAAATCTGTATAGAATATTTGCAGAATCATAACAAATGTTTACAGATTTTGTTTTACAATCTTTGTCTAGGAAAGGAACACTAAGCTGAAACGTATTTCCATGGTGTGCTTTGGGAACTCGAGGAGGTTAAGTGATTTGCTTAGGGTCACACACTATGCAAGCAGAGTACGTTGGAATCAAAACCAATTCTGCTGGATAATCCAACATTTTTCACTACTCACTGCTCTAACCTGCAGGCTATACTGCCAGCTGATCATCAAAAACTACACATTTCAAGACTGGCTCTATGGTGCCAATGGGTATGGGGCCCCATATCAGGATATCTAGACCATGGCTATGTTCAAGTCAGTACAAATTTCTTGGACTGCCACAGCACCTACTAACTTTATTTTTCCATCCCCTCTCTTACAGCCTGTTCTCCTACAATCATGGGTTTCAGGTGTGAACTCAAGTCAACAAGATGCAAATGTGGCCCTTTCCTAAAGGTCTGGCACCATGGGGCCAGCCTTGAAATGTATAGTTTTTGATGATCAGCTGGCAGTATAGCTTAGAGGTTAAAGCAGAGAGCTGTGAATAAGCTTGGCTCATCCAGCAAATGGGTTTCAATTCCAACATACTATACTTTTATTTTTTATTTATTTATTTAAAGTTGATAACCAGGAAAAGCACACTGAGCCAAGACTCATTTCCAGGTGTGACTCAGGGGATAGGGTTTCAGATGGATTAAAATAATAGCTTACAGTTTAGTTGCATGATGAGAAAAATAACAGACAAGAGCAGCATAATAGCAACATAGTAATAAATACTGTACAATGTATACATGATAGATTAAGCAACAAAACAAGATCTTCTTTACAACATTTACAGGGTAGCTTATTTAAGATGAAGGAGGAAAGATATTCACTGGACGGGAAGGTTATGTATTGGGAGGTGAAGAGTGGGTAGATAGGGATGAGGAGAAGCATCTGCATGGGAGGGGAGGGATGAGCTTTATTTGCAGCTTTATGACAGGGAGTGAGGGGAAGTCATGAAGGAGGGTGGGTTGCTGGTTCCAGAGGTGGCAGAGATGGGTGAAGAAGGCAGAAACTCCAGAGGAGGAGCGTCAGAGGGAGATTGAGAAGCTTCGTGGGTGGGTGGACCTCAGTGAGTGGGGGGGGGCAAGAGCTGGTGAGAGGAGAAAAGAGAAGTAAATGCAGGAGCTGGTTGAACCAGTATTTGGCAGTGAATGTTAAAAAGTGAGGAGAGTAGAGTACAGTGGTGAGTTTGGGGTGGGAGTTAGTAGTGAAGCAGCAGAAAGCGTTGAGGGCAGTGTCAAGGCAGGATAGGGAGGTGGAAGAGGCCAAGGCATAGATAATATCACCAAAGTCAAAAATAGGGAGCATGGTTTTAGTTACTAGGACTTGGTGCAGATGCAAAGGAATGGAGTTTTTGTTCCAGTAAAGCACTCCGAGTTTAAGGAGAAGTTTGGAGCACATCGAGTCTATGTGTTTTGAGAAACTGAGGTATTGATCTAACCATAGTCCTAGGTATTTGTAAGAAGTCACTCAGACAAGGGTGGACCCATCCAAGGAGGAAAAGGTGGGGTTAAGTGGGAGTTTAGGCAGTATGTGGGGAGTCCCAAAAACCATGGAGACAGATTCTTTGTTTACTATAAGGCTGTTGACTTGGAACCAGTGGAGAACCTGGGTGAAATCACACTGGAGGGTAGAGAAAACTGTGTCAGGGAAGGGTTCGGAGGCATAGACTATTGTGTCATCTGCGTATAGGTGAATGCTTGTATGTGGACAAGCTGTGAGGAGGTCATTAATAAATACTGAGAAGAGAAGTAAACCTAGAACTGAGCCTTGGGGAACTCCTGCAAGGATAGGAAGGGGAGGTGACATGGAGTTTCCCACTAAGACAGATTGCATTCTACCGTTGAGTTATGATCTGAACCAGCTTATTATGAGGCGGCGAGGCTAGCTGAGTGGAGTTTTTGAAGGAGGAGGAGCGGGTGGGAGACTGAAAAAAAGGCTTTGGCAAGGTCTATGAATATCGTAGCAGTGATGTGGCCATTGTCCATGGCGGACAGTATAGAGTTTGTGATGCCGAATAGGAAGGAAATCGTAGAATGGTTTCTGTGGAATCCAGATTGATAATTGGAGAAGTTTGATGATGAAAAGGAAGTCAGAAAGTCTAGACAGAACTAGGGACTCCTGTAGCTTGGAGAGTGAAGGGAGGAAGGAGATTGGACGATAGTTGTTAGGGGAGGATGGGTCCCCGCCTTTTGGGAGGGGCATTATTTTGGCCAGTTTCCATTGTGCAGGAACAGTGTTAGTGGAAAAGGAGAGGTTGAGTATATGGATGAGGGGTCAGTTCTTACAGGTGCGGAGAGGTGTAACTGTTTGGAGTGGAGACCGTCTGGGCTGGATTTGTTCACATTTAATGAGTATAGGGCTTGGAGGACCTCCAAGGGGGAGATGGGAGGGAGTGTAAAACCTGTGGAAGGAGAGGGGGAGTACAGGGGATGGAGGTGTCAGGTATCACACAGAATGTAAAAAACTTGAAAATGGAGGCTACATCAGCTGGGTCAGAAATGAGTGACTCGTTGACTTTAAGAGGGGGGATGGTAGCCTGAGGGGAAAGAGTGAGGATGGTTTTGATTGTAGACCAGAAGGCTGAGGGTTAGGGCAAGAAGAGAGGTGTGACTTGAAATATTCAGACTTAGCTAGTCAGATAGCTTTGGTGCACCTCTTCCTGGGGGAATGGTATTGATGGAGGTTAGAGCTAGAGTTGGAGGATTTGTAGAGGGTATGACAGTGAGATCTTGCCACACTTGAGGATCACCTTTTCTGAAATCTGTTGCAACAGTTCTTCTATTTCTTAGCCTAATCTATTCTTTGCAATTACTAGTCCATAAGGTTGGCCATCTATGGGCGCCCCTCCCCTTTCTTGACTATGCTATAGTGTACTCTTTAATTTTCCTTTCCTCCTCTCAGGTCCTTGTACAGGGAGGTTATTGGGGTGACCTCTGAGTTGATGTAAAACAACAAGCTATGTTCCTCATTGTTGGATTTAATATGCAATAGCACTATGTCATAAATACCTTGATGTATAACCCTTATTTGTATGAAACCTGAAAATGTTGAAAATACCATGGCACTAGGTGTTTCTGATATAAAGTTACTAGAGGACTGTATTATAAAAATTAAGTTACTGTGGTAGAGATACCAGAAAAAAACATTATGTTGTTTAAATGCATGTAAATTACAGATTGTTTGAGAGGCCCTTTGACACCGTGCATTCCTGCTTTAAGCTGAACCAGCCTAAAAGTTCATGGTGATTTGCATATATATCCCATGATGTTTTGCATTATGGGGGGCATATGTGATGTTGTGTTTCTTTGAAACTTGGCTTATTGCCAATGCCTTTTGGGGTAACCCTTGCTTCAGTGCTTCTGCACTGAGGTTGTTTGCCTTTAGTTTGTTTTGTGGTTTTTCTTTCTTTGGGTTCCCCTTCAGCCAAACACACAAGACCAACATAGGGATTAAATAATTTTCACTAAAGAGATAGATCAGTAGAACAGTGGGTCAATAGATGCTAAGTGCAAAGGAAGGACATGCATAGTCTGTTGCTGCAAACTGATGTATTGAAGAAGGGATATGCCATTGCTTTCGGTTATCCCTGTGTTTTAAATAAACTTTACACAGAGATTGTGTGTTGAACCTGAAGTTATGTGTCTGATCCATCTATTATCCCACTAACCCTCCACAGATGGACCAGGCACAGTTTTGAGCTTTGCATAGGAATAGAATATCTGGTGTAATCCATGGAAGGTGGAGGCATCTTACCCAGGAGGTGCAGAGAGGTGTGTGAAGGTCCCAGATCTGAGTCAGGATGGTGTAGAAATGTTGGAGGGCCACATTAACATCTCTAGCCAAGAAGACAGGGGACAAATTAGCAGAGTGGAGGTCAGAGAGAAGGGTGACAGGGGAAAGGTTCCTGAATGAGTGGTAGGTGAAGTATTTGGGTGGGGAGTGGGGAGGTGTGCCTTCCTGATAAAGTATGTGAAGTGGTGGTTGCTAATAGTGTCTGGCAGGACACTGGCTGCCATGACACAATGAGGTTGGGATGAGAGGATCCAGTCCAGAAGTGTGTGGTTGGAGGAGTGAGGGTTGTAATGAGTTGGATCTGTAATTAGTTGGGTGACGTTGAATGTTTCCACATAGTGTTTTGTGCGAATGGAGGAAGGGGAGAGCCAGTTGCTGTTGAAGTCACCCAACATAAATAGTTCACCATTAGAGGACAGCGAGGTGATTGTGTTGGTGCAAGACATGAGGGTGTTGGGTGCTATCTCAGGTGTGGCAAATAAGACACTTCTGTAGATGGGGGCTGTGGACAAGAGGGTGAGGCATGCAAAGAGGGTTTCATAGGATTTGTGGATTGTTTTTGTGGTATGAGATGGAGCAAGGGATGGTACTTCAGATATAATGGCTACACCTCCTCCTCTTTTACCAAGGTCCTGATGGTTGATAGTAAAACCTGGTAAGGCTATGTCAGAATCAGTAGTGCAGGAAGAAAGCCAAGTTTCTTTTTTTTTTTTTGTTAGTACTTTTTGTCACCTTGCTCATGGCCCTAGCTCAGGAGGGA
Source organism: Neoceratodus forsteri (assembly GCA_016271365.2). NCBI lineage: Eukaryota > Metazoa > Chordata > Ceratodontiformes > Ceratodontidae > Neoceratodus > Neoceratodus forsteri. The sequence continues at coordinate 909,259,987 of CM057452.1, forward strand.
GCTCCCAGTCCCATCCCCCAGCATCCACCAGCTGGTGCCAACTGATACCCCCAGGGCTTCCCCCCTCGGGGCTCCCCAAACTCTGCTGAAGACCGGATCCAATGTGGCTGTCACCAGGGCTAGTCAGGGATGGGATCTGCAAGGTGCCCTCTGGCATCCAGCTGGAGCATCTTTTCTACCTCCAGTGTGCACTCCTCGGAGGCAGAGCATGCAATGAAGCTAGCGTCAGAAACGCACATGCTCCCATGCGCGTTCCATCCAGCATCTGTCCCGTTTCCAACCCCCATGTAGGCAGCATTGGTGTGCCACCCCCAGCATCCACTAGGGGCCACATGTGCGCCAACACTGATGGCTCCCCTCACCCTGGAGAAGGAGAGCAGTCCATGGGACACTCAAACCTTCTCCTCCCCTGCCGACCTCCAGCAGCCCATACTCATTCCAAACACGGGTCACTGACATGGCATGTGGTATGGTGTCCAGTGCCTCAACCTTCAGTGCTACCAGACCAGCCTGAGAAAGCTAAGTTTCAAGACACAGAGAACACCCAGAGGGATCTGGGATAACCAGACTTTCAGAGGGTCAACATTTGGGAGGAGGCTACATGCATTGACATGGTACATGCGGAGGCCCTTATGGGGAAGGGAGCTTGGGTAGGAGGAGATAGGGAATGGTTTTAGCTCAACATCGCCGGAGATTATTAGTAGGAGAAGGATGAGAGAGGGTAGGAGGCATGTCTGGGATGACTTTTGTGTGACCCAGAGCAAGTCACTTAACCTCCCTGTGCCCCCAAAACACACCCAGGAACAAGCTGCAGCTCAGTGTGCTTTTCATGGACAAAGATAATAAAAACAACCTGGGCATTTGATATGATTCTGCCAACATTATTCTTTTTCTAGCCAGATTTCACTTGAAAAGATAAAGCAATTGGACATGATTACTTGTTTGTTAATTGCAAAAACACGTAGATGGACAACAGTGTTAAAACACGCGCATAACTTGAAATGTGTTATTAAAATAATATTTTGTTTGTTGTGATAACATTAAAGTATAACAGTTTCTTACTAAAATACTTTGAATGGGATTTTCTAACATAAAACCAGAATTCTATTGGATTATTTTTACTAACAGTTTAAAATGTTAAGGAGATACCTCACTAGTTTTAAAGCACATTTAAAACAATTATTGTAAATGTAGAAAGTTTTTTAATAACACCTGAAAACACACTTAATAAAACAGTCAACTTCCTATTTAACTTATTGGATTATCTAAATTGCAGCAAAAGTTGGGCATCAAAGAACTGACCATAAAACTTAAAGATTAAGTTATGTTTAAATCATTCATTAATGTAAACAGATAAAAAATAGCAGCATAACCTCCCATGAAAGCATTCTTTCAAGTCATACTCAACTCTTTATCAAGGTGCACAAACATAACTTAGAGCCCGATTCTAAAAGGGTGGTGCAAGTTGCCGCAGAACGCAACTTGTGCCACCCACAACTGTGACATTGACCCTGCACCCTATTCTAGAAGGGGCAGGGTCTCCACAGCAAAGTCCGGCGACTTGTAACATGTGGCTAGGTACACTGCACAGAGGGCTTACCTGGCCAGCATGTCGCAAACCGCAGCAGCAGGTCGCAAGTGCACCCCCCCTGCCCAGCAAGCCTCAGTAGCCGCCCCTCAGGGCTGCCCAGGCCTCCTGCCCCCCAAGCCTCCAGCAATTGCCCCACAGGGCTGGCCACACCTACTGGCCTCTGAAACCCCAGGAAGTGTCCCACAGGGTTTTCTACACCCCAGCCCCGAATCTCCATTGCAACATGCCCGCAGGGTAGCACTGTCATCCCCCACCCATGCCCCAACCCCCAGTCACCAGCTGCCAATCGCGGTGAACCCATGCCCTGGTAGCATAGTTGCGCCCCCTGCACCCAGCTATTGCCCAGCCCACCAGCACCCCCACCCCGTCCCAGCTGGGCAACTGGTTAGCCCACCTCCTCACCTCCATGGCCAGCGCAGTTGAATGTGTTCAGTAGGAGAGTCTCACAGAAAGACGTGCTCTGAAATTAATGTCTGAACACATCTTTTCTGTCGCTCTTCTACTGAACCAGTCAGTGGCTGGCTATGAAGGTGAGAGGATGGCTGTGCCAGTCGCCGGCTGGGGATGGGTGGGGGAATGCTGGGTGGGCTGGCACGGCTGGGTGGGGGGCCACTAGGCTACCAGGGCATTGGTTTTGCCACATTTGTGGCTGCGACTTGGGGTCGGGGCATGGTTCCCTATGTAGTCATATCATAGACATGTATGTCAGGTGTACATTAAGCTCACTACTGTACTGTCACTTCTGTTATTATACTGCTGAATGTAATCTGAAATAAGCACTCACATGAAGCCACATTTGTGGCTGTGACTCAGGGTCGGGGCACGGTTTCCTATGTAGTCATATCATAGACATATATGTCAGGTGTACATTAAGTTCACTACTGTACTGTCACTTCTGTTATTATATTGCTGAATGTAGTCCGAAATAAGTATTCACACAGAGCCACATTTGCGGCTGCGACTCGGGGTCGGGGCACGGGTGGGGAGAATGACAGCGCAGGCCTGCGGGAGTTACACAATGGGGAATTCGGGAGTGGATGGTGCGGCCAGTCCTGTGGGGGCTATTGTAGGATACAGGGGCAGGGGGTTGTGGGCAACCCTGCGGGGCTCTTACAGTTAACATCAGGGGCAGTTGGTGTGGGCAGCCCTGTGGGGCACATGATGGACATGTCAGGGCAGGGGCACCCACTGGTGTATGCTGGGCATGGGGGGTGGGCAACTGTGGTATGCCCACTGTACTGCAGGTGGGTCTACAGGATCCCCAGAGGGCATCCGTAAGTTACACCAGCTAAATGCTGGTGTAACTTACGTTGACGGTTCTCCTCCGGGGGTTCTTGAAGAATCCCGACCTTGGGGACTTTGATGCTGCCCTTCTGGAATGGGGCACAACTGCTGTCGTAAACCCCTAGCGCCACGTCACAGGGGGTTTGTGGCGCAACTGCCAGCATAACAGCTGTTTGGCGCAAGTGATCTGCACCATGTCACAGGCCACACTGTAGAATTGCACACGTCACAACTGCTGGTGTAAGTTGCTACATGCGCCATTCTTCTTGGTGCAACTGCTGTTATGCCAGGCATATGTGTACTAGAATTGGGCCCTTAATCTTTAAGTCTTATGGTCAGTTCTGTGGTGCCCAACTTTTACTGCACTTTTGAAACTTTACTTACGTCTGGGCTTCAGTTCATGTTTTAAGTAGCCACCTACTAGAACAGAACAATTACTGGATTATCTGTAGCCAAAGCAGGGCTAAGCGTACAGTGTCATCATTGCCTGTCAGAAGCCTACAATACATGGCTGCCCCAGCCCTTAATTGCAGGCTGATTTACATATGAAAAACTCTGGATGCCAAGACTTACAAGTAAGAACAATAACTCACTCAAATTAGCTTTTTTATGGGATTTCAGATATAAAGAAATCCTGAAGATGAGAATTCCCCCTTAAAGTAAACATGATTGCCTATTATCAAAATATGGCTTTTAGTATCCATCCTTGATAACAAATAGATTTCACGTATTGATTTATAATTAAAGTAGACATGATTGTCTATTATGAAAATATGGCTTTTAGTGTCCATGCTTGACGACTAATGGATTTCATGTATTGATTTATAATTATGACTCTGTGTAAACTGAATTTATTCTCTTTGTGTCTCACATAACATCTCATGGATAAAAGATGCTTGGGCAGTGCCCTGTGAGACAATACACTGGGAAAGTCTGTGAAAAAAAGGATCTGCAAGGCAGCTTTAATAGCTTTTTTTGTTGTTTTTGTTTTGTTGTTGTGTGCTGGGAGTGACTGGTGAAAGCAGCTTTAGAGGCATGGCACTGGTCTGCATGACTGGATGAGGACTGAGGATGAACCAGTCAGAAGCAGAGTGAAGAAAACTACTGGGAGTCAAAGGGGGGGGGACCAATCGGGAGCAGAGCAGGGTAGGGCAATGGACTTCAAAAGAGGAAGGCACAGTGGTTATTAGAACACAAAAGAAGCTTGGGCAGTGTCAAATGAGAAAACAGACCAGGAGCATCTGTGGGAAAAGAATCAGCAAGCTGGCTATACTTAGTTTTTATTTGTTTTCTATTTTCTTACCTGTTGTGTGCTAGAAGCACTTGGTGAAAGAAACGTTACAGGCATGGCACTAGGTTGAGCAAGCAGCAAGCAGAAGAGGCTTGAGGATGACCCACTTGGGAGAAGAGTGAAGGACTAGTGCACATGGAGCAGACTGGGTTGGGGAAAAGAGAGAAGTGACAGGGACACAGACCCAAAATTAGACCAGGTTGGGTAGAGTGGATGGGCAGTCAGGTCCTTATTGTTAGTCTTTTTCTAGGTTTCAGTGTTTGTATGTTAGAAAGTGGCTGTGGGGAATCTCAATCTCCTAGACACAGATTGGGACATCCCAGCAGTCAGGAGCACTAAATGTCAAGCCCTGCTTGGTGTGCTGCAAGACACCTACAAGTGCAACAGATCAAGGAACCCACAAGGCAAGCTGCCATTTCTGACACTATGACACCAACTTGAAAGTGATGGGTGCAGTGCGTATTGTGCAACCAGTTGGGTCCAGTAACTGTAATATCATATGGATTGAGCTGGTCCTGGGTAAAATTATACCCTCGTTAAAGGCTGTGGTTCTGCATTTCAGATTAACAGATTTTTGACAAGATGAGGAAATTAGTCTGGGAAAACGGACAGGAATGGACAAGATCAGGATAGTAGAGGGGAAGTGGAAGGAAATTAAAAGGGCCACTTTCAAAACAGTGAATCATGCATGAGACTGGTTATCAAAAGTAAAAAAAAAACACAAAACAAACTAGTTATTAAGAGTAATAAACACAAGTAACTAAACTAGTTCTCAAGTTCATGTTTAAAAAGTGTATTGATTGACAGTCTTGTGTCATTATAGATATATTAAAAACATGATATCAAAAGATTTGATAATACAACATTAAAAGTATAAATATTGCACAATTTGCCATTGATGGGTAATTATTAAACTAATACCACTTGTGTGACATAGGTGAATTACATCTTTTACCATCTTACATTATGTATATGTCATATGAGGACCGGACAATATATGATTTAAATGTAGTACCAATAGAAACATAGACTTTGACAGCAGATAAGGACCACTTGGCCGACTTAGTCTGCCCACTTCCTTACCTGATGGATAATCTGCAGATACTAGTTAACCAACAGCCTGCTTTTTCCTACACCCCACTATAATTGCCTTATGTCTGTTCCATGCATTCTTGAATTCCCCCATTGTTTTTGACCCCATGACCTCCTCAGGAAGGTTGTTCCATGCAGCCACCACCCTCTCTGTGAAACAATACTTCCTCACTTTGCCCCTGAGCTGTCACTCCTCTATCTTCAAACTGTGCCCCTTGTTCTTACACATCTCTTTTTCTGAAAGATGCTATTCTCTTGGACTTTGTTGATTCCCTTGAGGTACTTGAAAATTTCTATCATGTCCCCCCTTCCCTCCTTTCCTCAAGGGTATACATATTAAGCTCCTTTAGTCTCTCTTTGTTTGATATCTGGTGTAGACCCTGCACCATTTTAGTTGCCCTACTCTGGACTGCCTCCATCCTGTCTATGTCCTTGCAGAGATGGGGTCTCCAGAACTGCATGCAGTACTCCAGATGGGTTCTCAACAACTGTCTGTACAGAGGGATAACAACTTCTTGTTTTCTACTAGTGATGCCTCTCCCTATGCATTCCAGTATCCCCTCAGCCCTCCTTACTGCCTTTTCACATTGCTTGCCTACTTTTAGGTCATCTGATGTGACTACCCCCAGATCCCTTTGTATTTTTATTGTTGTTAGTACCCCCCCCCCCAATTGTATACTCTCCTCCTGGGTTTCTGTTTCCTAGGTGCATTACTTTGCATTTCTTTGCATTAAATGTAAGCTGACATACCTTTGACCATTCCTCCAATCTTGCCAAGTCCCTTCTCATCCTTTCCACCCCTGTGTATCAACCCCATTGCAGATCTTAGTGTCATCTGCAAAAAGGCATACCGTACTTTTCCTTCCAGTCCCTCTGCAATGTCACTTATAAAGACATTGAAGAGGACCAGCCTCCATACCGAACCCTGTGGTACCCCACTAGTAACCCCCTTTCTTTGGAGTGGACTCTGTTTACTATTACCCTCTGCATCCTGTTGTCCAGCCAATATTTTACCCAGGCTACCACCCTGGGACCCACTTCCAGGTTGGCTAGCTTGTTCATTAATCTTTTGTGTGGGACTTTGTCAAATGCCTTACTAAAGTCTAGGTAGGTAGGCCACAGCCACAGCTCCTCTCTGGTCTACTACTTTGGTCACCAAGTCAAAGAAATCTATCAGATTTGTCTGACATGACCTTACCACTGGGAATTAATGCTGCCTTGGGTCCTGTGCCCCACTGGCCTCTAGATACTCAACAATTTTTTCTTTTAGAAGTGACTCCATAATTTTCCACACCACTGAGGTCAAACTAACAGGACTGTGGTTACTTGCCTCTGCCTTGCTCCCACTTTTGTGAAGGGGAATCACATCTGCCCTCCTCCAGTCCTCAGGTACCACACCATCCTCCCATGCTTTGTTAAAAAGAGTAAACAGTGGTGCCACTAGTTCTCCCCTTAGTTCTTTTGGAATTCTGAGGTGAATCCCATCAGGCCCCATTGCCTTGTCCACCTTGAGTTTTAGGACCTTTTCTTCCGTGATTGGACTGGTATCAACTGCCCTATCCAAAGTGCTTCTATCATTTGGTTTAGGTACCTCCCCCTCCTCTTCTTTTGTGAATACTGAACAAAAGTATTAATTCAGTATCTCTGCCTTTTCACTGTCACCCTCTGCCCAGCCACCCTCCCCTTTATTAAGTCTCACAATCACAATCCCTCCCTTGGTCTTTTTCACTCACTAATGTACCTATAAAATCTTTTATCCCCTTTCTTAACTGAGTTGGCTATCTTTTCCTAGGCTTGGGTCTTTGCTATTCTGTCTGTCTTTCCTGCTTCCTTCTGCTTTACCTGATACAGTTCTCTGTCCTGCTCCTTTTGTGATTCCTTATAATTCTTGAATGCTATCTTTTCTCCCTAACCTTCCCCGCCACCTCTTTTAAGAACCATAGTGTTTTTTCCTTCATTTTGTTGTTTATTTCCTTCACACAAAGGCTTGTTGCTTCATGGATGGCATTTTTGATTCTTCCCCATTGTTCCTCCACCCCTCCTTCCTGCCTATTTGCTAGTGCATGCCTTAGGTGCTCTCCCATTTTGCCAAAGTCAGCCCTCCTAAAGTCCAGTACCCTCACCTTTGTATGGCTTGACTCCATGGCTGTATTTATTATGAACCACACTGTTTGGTGCTCACCTGTTCCTAGATGGCTACCCGCTTCTAAATCTGAGATCTTCTCTTCATCCCCATTTGAGAGTACCAGGTATAAGACTGCACCCTCCTGAGTGGGTTCCAACACTAGCTGTCTGAGGCATTCCCACTGTAGGGCATCAAGAAGTACCTTGCTGTTGGATGTGGCTACATCAAATGTGCTTCAGTTAACATCCAGCATATTTAGGTCCCCCATCAGCAATATTTCCCCTTTTTCCTGCCACTCTAAGTATGCCTCCTATCAATTCCCTGTCTATTTCCTGCCTCTGTGATGGGGGTCTATATACAACCCCCATGTAGATTGTGGTGCCATTTCCTGTCTTCAGGGTGACCCACGGTGCCTCCACTCCTCCCTGTTTACCCGGCCTTTAGTTCTGTTGCCTAGATCCCTTCTCTTACGTAGAGAGTTACTTCTCGTCTTTTACCCTCCCTGTCCTTCCTGTAGACTGAGTACCCTGGTATGTTGACATCCCAGTCATAATTCTCTATGTACCATGTTTCTATGACTGCCACAATATCTAGGCGTCCCTCTTCCACCAAGGCCACTTGTTCAGAAAGCTTGTTACCAAGACTATCTGCATTGGTACTCATCAACCACAATTTATTGGTGGCCTTGCCCCTTTTAGCCCCATCCCTATACTTACTGCCTTTGCCTCTTTCTTCATTTTCCCATGCCCTGCTCCCTATCAACCTCTGTACCTTGGTGCTTCCCTCGGTAACTACACTGTTTTGTGGGGGGGGGCTGGGAATTCCCTGCTCTTTTTCAGTACCTCCCCCCCTTGGCTAGTTTAAAAGCTTACCAGTGAAGCACTTAAACCTGTCACCTAGGATCCTGATTCCCCTGCTGGACAGATGCAGACCATCTCACCAGTATCGGCCTGTATCCCTCCAGGTAGGCCCTTGGTATACCCAATGAAGCTGAAATCCTGTTGTTGGCACCAGCTTTTCAACCGTTCATTGAATTCCAAGGTGCAGAGTGCCCTAGCCTCACTCGTGGCATGGATAGGCAGCACCTCCAAGAAGGCTACCGTACATGCTACTTCTCTAAGGCCCCTACCCAACTTCACAAACTCCTCCTGCACTGCTCTGATCCCATTCCGAGCTAGGTCATTTGTGCCTAGGTGGACAATGATGTCCAGCTCCCTCTCCATCACAGCTGCTCCCTCGATCCTGAGGATTCACTTCCTGTCCCTTCAAGCCATGGAGCCAGGCAGACACCTTGTCTCCCTCTCCCCTCCCTCCCCCAGTTCTACTCCCTAATAATGGAGTCCCCCACCAGGAGCTGTTTCCTTCCCCTGTGGGGTCCTGTGCCACCCTCCAGTGGGTCTCCCTTGTGGAGGTTCCCAGTGTCTCCATTGCTCTCCACTGCGGGTTCTTCCATAGAGGAACCACACTTTGCCAGAATGGCATATGAATTGTGGAGAGCTACAACTGGAAGGATGCGTCTCTGGTCCACCACCCTCACCATCCCTGACTTGCCATATGTAGGAATTAAAGAAATTAATCTCTTTAGCTAATTTGGCCAAATCACCCAAATGTAAACAGGGCACCTCAGGGTTGGGTCTGTTTACCTACACCTCCAATTAGTATTTTGTCACCTGTGATCCCTTTGCCTTTTGGATTGAAGACAATTTAGGTGTCACAGAAAGAGAGTAGCTTTCTTTCATTTTCTTTACATAAAAATCTGGTATTGTACTATGATCAGTAGTCATACAATGTGTTCCTGATGCCATCTACTACTACTACCTTATTAAAATCATTATGTATTGATATTCCTGTATGATATACCAGTTTTAATATTGTTGCTAGTCCTTGGGTAAATCAAAAATGATATTAATATATGCATAGACTGGGGCCTTGATTTTCTAATAGCTGCTAGATCAGGGCAAGGTTCACCAATCAAATGCTGCAGTAAACTCCAGGTGCATCAGAGACCCTGTGCTCTATTCTTGAAATAAGAGGGTCACTGTGCCAAAGTCTCTAGAGTTGCTGCAGTCACAGTGTTGCAGAAAACCTGTGGCATACCAGATGGGTTTGACAGAAGGTCCTGTCAAATCTCCCTTGCCAGCGCAACGCTGGCCCAGCTGTGGAGTTGGGGGAGAGTAAAGGACCCTGCATGATGAGGAACCAGGGCATAGTGACCAGTGAGAGTGCCTAACTTGGTGACAGGGGCATGGCGGCATTGGCAGGGTACAGAGGTGGCACCCAGCAGTGATGCCATTGCCAGTGGGACACAGTTACATAGATTTGGTACATCATGGAAGGCACGCATGGACTCTGTCCCAGATGCCATAGCACCACCAGCCCTGGCACCTGCCCTGTAGCTGACACAGTCCCCGATGGTGCAGTTGGGCATCATCATGGCTCCACATAGTGGGTTGTAAATCAGGGGAATGTTGTGGTCCCTGGGAGGTGTCCCCATCCACTGACTGCAACTAGCACCCTACAGTCAATGCCACTGGCTGCATGTTGGAGACTGTGTCAGTGATGGGGAAGGTGCCAGGGCTGGCAGCACCTGGGGGTCCAGTAAAGGGTCTGTGCATGCCTCCCATGGTGTACCAACTCAAGGTAGCTGTGTTCCACTGACCATGGCACCACCACCACTGGTTGCTGCCTCTTTACCTTGCAAATGCCACCGTGCCCTCGTTGCCTGGTTCAGCATCCCCACTGATCCCTATCCCTGGTTCCTGACATTGTAGGCCCCATCCGCTCACTTCCAACCAAAGCACTGGTGCAGGGCTCAAAGATCAGTTCATGGCTGGTCTAACTAAAGCCCCATATTGTGACCATGGCTGGGCTTCCAAAATCCCAAATAAGGGGATGCTGAAGCACCACATGGCACAAGCCCCCTTGCATCCTGGTGCACCACCTCTGCTGGTGGAAAGGTGGCACAGGATGGGTTCAGCACATGGCATCCCACTTTCAATGCAGTCTGAATTCAAAAATTGGGATTGCTGCAACATTTGGCACAAGGTGCCACTTGCATCAATTCCTTTTGGTTTGTCTGCAGAACTGATCACTGAACTGCGGAATAATTACATGTATTGCAGAATAATCCATTAAACTGCAGAATAAAATTCCTCAGAACTATTATTCCACAGTTCAAGTATATTACTCTGCAGTTCAGACAAAATATTCTGTGGAACAGGATGAAAATACGCCAAACACATTTAGATGATTCCAATCTTACCAATGGCAGAAGTTTGGAAAATTTCATGAAAGTTCCACGAAAGTGGAGTTCACAACTTAGGCCCAGCTCTACATATATGTAATGTCAAGAATTTTCTCAAGCACTTCTATTATGTTGCTTCTGATATTTTTGACAATATAAAAATAACACATATAAAAACATCCATTTTCCCAAGCCCAAAATCACAAAAAAGGGGATGAAATGTTTTCTCTCAGTTGTTTATAGAATAATTTAGACATGACTACTTCTAATCTAAACCTAGTGTTTAAAAACCTTGATTGTGTCCATAAGTAGTGTTAAATAATTCCCTTTTGTCATGTCAGATGAATCTAATTGATTTCTTTGACTGGGTGACCAAAGTAGTAGACCAGGGAGGGGCTGTGGACATGGCCTACCTAGACTTTAGCAAGGCATTTGACACAGTCCCACACAAAAGATTAATAAACAAATTAATCAGCCTGGGAGTGGGTCTCAGGGTGGTACCAGGGTAAAACATTGGCTGGACAACAGGACACAGAGGGTAATAGTAAACAGAGTCCACTCCAAATAAAGGGGGGTTACTAGCGGGGTACCCCAGGGTTCAGTACTGGGTCCAGTCCTTTTTAATGTCTTATTAAGTGACATAGTGGAAGTACTGGAAGGAAAAGTATGCCTCTTTGTAGACAACACAAAGATCTGCAACAGGGTTGACACACAGGGGGGTGGAAAGGATGAGAAGGGACTTGGTAAGGTTGGAGGAATGGTCAAAAGTATGGCAGTTTAGATTCAATGCAAAGAAATGCAAAGTAATGCACCTGGAAAACAAAACCAAGGGCAAGCGTACACAATGGGGGGGGGGGCGGTACTAACAGCAACAAATGGGGATAGTCATATCAGATTACCTAGAGGAAAGCAAGCAATGTGAGAAGGCAGTAAAGAGGGCTGGGGGTATACTGGGATGTATAGGAAGAGGCATCACCAGTAGAAAATAGGAAGTTGTTATCCCGCTGTTCAGACAGTTGGTGAGACCCCATCTGGAGTACTACATGCAGTTCTGGAGACCCCATCTCCGCAAGCACATAGACAGGATGGAGGCAGTCCAGAGGAGGACAACTAAAATGGTGCAGGTTCTACACCAGAAGCCATACAGAGAGAGAAATTAAAGGAGTTTAATATGTATACCCTTGAGGGAAGGAGGGAGAAGGGGGACATGATAAAAACTCTCAAGATCTCAAGGGAATCAACAAAGTCCAGGAGGGTATCATCTTTCAGAAAAAGAGATGTGCAAGAACAAGGGGGCACAATTTGAAGATAGAGGGGGGATGACTCAAGGGCAACATGAGGAAGTATTTTTTCATGGAGAAAGGGTGATGGATTCGTGGAACGGCCTTCCTGAGGAGGTTGTGGTGTCAAAAACAGAGGGGGGATTCAAGAATGCATGGGACAGGCATAAAGCAATTCTGGTGGGGGGTAGGAAGAAGTAGGCTGTTGGTTAACTAGGATCTGCAACTTATCCAATAGGTAGGGAAATGGGCAGACGGGGTGGGCCAAGTGGTCCTTATCTGTCATCAAAGTCTGTGTTTTTCCTTTCCCATATATTTTCAGTATTTTGTAAATAATATGAATTTTTGCAGTTAATCTTTTTATTCAGCTTTTCAGAAGCAAAGCAGCACATACTGTACAAGATATTCATTGAATTCTTGACAAATCTTTCTGTATTGCCAAATCTCCATTCTGTATCTGTTTTATTTTACAGAATATGAGTTCTCTTGGTGAACTACAGTATATATCTCTGTGAAAATGGAACATAATCCCAAAGGGTACAGTATATGCATGTTTTAAAAAAATGAAAATATGGAAATGTAAACCTTTTGGTGGAGTACTCTACTGTATTTCCTCCTCTGTACAGGTTCTTGGCAGTCTGCTGTCTTCCACTGTTTGTAGTTCTAAAATAAAATTGTTATTCACTCTTTAATGAGAAGTACCTAATGCTATTTGACCTAATTCTAATCTAAGGGCAACATCTGGCACAAAATTGGGAAGTCTTAGTAAATACCTGCAAAGTTTATTTAAGACAATTTCTGAGTCATTTTTTTGTAAACCTCACAAAAGCAGAGGCATATAGTATTTCTACTTTTATTTTTGCATTTATTACCAAAAGACTACCATCCACTTAGTATCCCCCAAGTGTTCCCTTGAGCCTTCTGACCCAATTAATTTTATTCTGCTGTTTATGTTTTATATGATTTATATGCAAGTTCCCTTTTAAGTTATTAGAAGTCATGATACTTAGATATTCATATGACTTCACTGTTTCTGTTTTTGCCCTTATTGAGTAATGCATATATATTTTTGCTTGCTACACCAAAAATTAATGGTTGTGTTTTATACTGGTTTATTTGTAAAAAAATTGATTTGAATACATATGTAAATGTATTTATTTTCCTCTGCAAACCTAACAAGGATGTGGATTTTGTAACAATAGTATTTGCATGTGCCAATTGTGGAATTTTCTGACAAACGTTTTATGAATAGAATTCATCGTCATATAATTGTTTTATGAAACTGTTCTCTAGGGAGGTAAGGGTTGGGAGAGAGATCACTGGACACCAGAGAAAATTTATTTATATGTTGATTGGGTGATAGGGTGGGGAGGGACCACTGGACACCAGGAAAATATATTTATATATTGAGCAGGTGATCGAGTGGGTGGAGGGACCACTGGACAGTAGGGAAAATGTATTTATATATTGGGTGGGTGATCAGTTGGGGGAAGGGACCACTGAACACCAGGGAAAATGTATTTATATATCAGGTGGGTGATAGGGTGGGGGAGGGACTGGTGCACACCAGGGAACATATATTTATATATCAGGCAGGTAATCGGGTGGGAGGAGGACCCACTGGAAACCACAGACAACTGATTTATATATCATCAGGCAGGTGATCGGGTGGGGGGAGGGACTGCTAGCCACCAGGGAAACTTTTATTTTGACTCCGGATGGTGATCGGCGATCAGTGGGGAAAGAGGGGGCACCACTAGACACCCAGGAATAATACATTTATTTTGCAGTTCAGTGATTTGTGGATTAATGTATTACCTTTTTGTCCACAGAACTGACCACTGACAGTTATCAGTTCTGCAGAAGTTTTTGCAGCAGTTTAATATAATAATCTGCAATTCATATATTTTTTTTCACTGTTCTAAGTCAGATCTTCGGCAAAAGTTGCTAATTTGATTTCTGAACTTTCATGGAAGTGAAAGTCTGACTTTCGTGGAAAATCTACTGGCGGAAGTCTTTTTTACACTCAGCTTTAATGGGTACAATTCAAGCATACAAATGAAAAAAGAGGACTGGAATATTTTCAGTGTACTGAGAAACAGATGTAAGAAATTAATAAAAGAAAGAAAGCAGATTACTAAAAAAAAGAACAGACAATTTTGCAATAAAAAAATTTTTTGCGAGAGAGAAATTATTTAATAAAACCCATGAAAAGAGAGGATATGAAATGTCTCGAGACAGGTGACCAGGATTTGAGAGTCTGAGTATAGCAAACTATTTAAATGAGACTTTTACATGGTTTATCTAGTTATGTCATTGATTTCACTGACAAAGGGATTAAAGATACCGATATTCTTTTAAAGAGCTAGTGTACGGCATGGAATTAATAGTAATTTTCAGATGTAGTCAGCTCTCACTTCCTATATCTGAAGTATTTTTTTTATTTTCTGTTTGCTAATTAGAAGATTTTCCACCTGCCAGTACTGGGCTGATATGTGGAGCAGCAATCTGTTTGGAGGCTAAAAAAAGTTCTGTTCCTCCCTCTACATCATCAGAAATGTGAACAAACACATTGAGGCACCACAATCCCTGTAATCTGAGCAGTGATTGTCACAAGCTACCAGTCAAAATGCAGGTAATTGTGACATCACTAGTAACCAAGAAGAGCAGTCCCTGCTGCTTCATGTGAAAGAGAATATTTTGGCAGTGGGAAATGGTGCTCCTTGGTTACTAGTGATGTCACAGTCAGTGTGGTCTCAGTATTGAGTTGGTGGAGGAACAGAACCAACTTTTTTAGCCTCCAGACAGAGTGCTGCTTCACACATCACCCCAGTACTGCCAGGTGAATAATCTTTAATGCCCTTTACACACTAGGGAAACTTAAAATGGTTTAACTGCCTTAAACTGTTTCAAGCTCCTGGAACACAGTTTGCATCCACAACCATGTTACAACTGTGTTCTAAAACCATGCTAAAACTCTGCTAGAGAGGTAGTCTTTAGCACGGTTTTAGATAAACATGGTTCCCTTAATCCATGTTTTTTTTTTGTTTGTTTTTTCAAAAATAGTTTATTGTGTGGTTCAAGGTATACAGAAGACAAAGTAACTTCCTGAATAAATACTGAGATCAGATATACAGTCACAAGCACGTCTACATACAGATTCAGCCAGATTGTCTTACAAGCTATGTATATCCCCTTGTATGGATTGTGTTACAGTTAAGTACAGGTTGTTACTTTAAAAGAGAAATGCAACATTACATTACATATGTCGGGAAAAGCAGGGTCCACATAAGTGACAGTTATACTGAGTCATAAATTGACCTAGTAATACTCTAACAATAATAAATCAAAAGTTTGGTGCAAGTCATAAGGTATAAGGTATAGGGGGTCACGAGGAACAGCAATTGCACTCACTAAAAGTGAGAGTCCAGCAGCATATTCCATACCGAGCACAGGTATAAAGGGGTGCAAGGAATGGGGAAGAGGTGAAAGCTCCTACTTTATACATTGGTAACCATCCGCCCTCCACCGCTTCAATCAAGGGCTGCCAGATCACATAAAATTTGTTCAAGAGACCCATAGCTCCCATCTGCGCTTTCTCCAGGGCCATACAAGAAAGCAAATTGTTTATCCATCTACTGACTGTGGGGGGAGTGGGGGACATCCAAAACTGGGCTATAGTCCTTCTAGCATTGATTAAGGCAATAACCCATAATGGGTTGTTGATGGACCGATTAGGATGGGCCGGATCCGCACCTAGTAACAGCTCAAGAGGGGATTTCGAAGGGGCATACCCCAGTACCTGTGTCATGATTTTGTGTAGGGCATGCCACTAGGAGACCACCTTTGCACATGTCAAAGCCATGTGGAGGAAGTCCCCTGTCTTTACCTCACATTTAGGACAAACCTCTGGCTTAGAGTCATCCATGGCATGTAGCCCAGCTGGCATTATGTAAGCCTGGTGCAAATAGTACAATTGAATTTGTCTAAGCTTGTTACTGTGTAAGCAGCCCACACAGTGAGAGCAGGTCAACTTCCATGTGTAGGAATCAGTTGGTAACAAGAGGTCCTTACTCCACTGGCGCCTACCCACGTCTGACATATCTGCATTCACACCTAGGATGGTGCGGTAGAAGATCGAGATTGGATTATGACCAGGCTGCAGCCTATAAAGCTCCTCTTCAAAAGGCGAGGATGAGGTCCACCCCTCCACAGCTGACAAGGTTGTCCCAAACAGCTGACAGATACGGAGATAAACAAAAAAGTCCCCAGGGTGGAGACCCCATCATGAACAGAGGGTTTGGAAGCTACAAATAAGACCCCCCTCATACAGCTGGTCCACACTAACCAATCCCTGCCTTTTCCAATGCCATAATTGCTGTATGAGTGGGAGGGAGCAAGCCCCCCTCCTTTGCGCTGCATAGACCAAGCCCACATGGGAAGAGGCACCCCCCTTTCCAGCCAATATGTCAGTGAGCCCGGACGCAGATCCCCAATGTGGTATTGGTGAAGGGGTTTCTGACCGAATGCTCAGTCAGTGAAACCAATGCACCACTCAATAAATCATTCCTAAAATTGCCGTCCAACATTTCCTCCTCCAGCCTCATCCAAGCATAAGTCTCCTTTCCAGGACCTTGCAGAATAAACACCAATTGGGCTGCCCCATAATAGGCCCTGAAGTCAGGTAGCCCCACCCCTCCCTTCCCAGGTGATTGATTTAGTATCATCCTTCAGATTCTCACACTGCCACCTTTCCACATAAATCTGTACAATAAGGCGTGGAGGATTCGGAAGTGTCGCTGCGGTACCCTGATGGGGAGGGATTGATACAGTATAGACATCGAGGAATGATGGTCATCTTTATCATTCCCACCCTGCCCAACAAGGAAAAGGGAAATGCCATCCAACGTTCACAATCCTCTGACAGTTTGGTAAGGAGGGGCTCAAAGTTAAGAGCAGAAAGGTGCCCAATTGAAGCCGAGAGCAGGACACCCAGGTATTTTATCTGTGATACTAATTGCAAACCCCCCATATTGGTTATTAACTGGGCCCTATCCCGGGTTCCCACCGGGAGCAGCTCACTCTTTGTACAATTAACTTTATGGCCACTAAACTCCCTCATAAGCTTGTGGACAACTGGAAGGTCCTGTGCGGGGTTTTGCAAATATAAGAGCTGGTCATCTACATACATAGAGATTTTATGCTCTGAACCCTTCCCCCCACAAAGCCTCTTATATCTGCTTGTGCCCGTAGTGCCACTGCCAAAGGTTTCAAAGATAGGACATATAGTACGGGGATAGTGGACACCCCTGGCGTGTACCCCACTCCAAAATAAAGGGTCTAGATAAACAGCCATTTTCTGCCACTTGGGCCAAAAGAAGAGTGTATAGTGTACATATCCAGTGACAGAAATTTGGGCCAAGCCCCACTCTGCCCAGGGTTTCAAAGAGGTAGCCCCACTCCACACGGTCTAAAGCCTTTTCTGCATCCAGCGCTACCACAGTTGCTCCATGGGAATTTTTCACCTGCCCCATCTATAAATGACATTCAAGGTTCATCTGATGTTGTGCTTCCCTTGCCTACCCTTTACAAACACTGTTTGGTCCTGGTGAACCAGCAATGGCAGCACAGGCTCCAACCGAGTGGCCTTTGCCTTAGCCAGGATCTTGTAGTCAGCTCTTAACAAATAGATGGGCCTATATGAAGCACACTTAGTTAAGTCCTTGCCAGGTTTGGGCAGAATTGTAATTACTGCAGACCATGTGGAGGGGGGCAACTCTCCCCGAGACAGTCCCTCAGCCAACATATCAAACATAGGGTCCAACAAAAGGGAGTTGAATGTTCTGAAGAAGTCAATGGGTAAGCCGTCTGGGCCAGGGGTTTCCACCCCCCTTCGAGGCTTTTAGCTAATTCAGCACTTCTTGCCTAGTTAAGGGGGTGTTCAGCCATTCAGAGCCATCAGCTGCCAGTACATTTAAGGGGGCACACCTAAAGAAAGACGACAGGTCATCCCGGGTGGGCTTGCACTCTGAAGTATATAACTCTTTAAAGGCCCCAAAGGCTTTACCAATACTTTCTGTGTCTTGTATCAAACCCCCCTGAGAATCACTAATTCCTCCCACCAGCCTTTCGGCCTTTCTGCATTTAATCTGCCATGCGAGCATCTTGCTCCCCGAATCCCCATCAAAATAAGCACCAGCATTAGCCAATAGTATCGATCTCTCCAGTTGTGAACTATTTAGCGTATTACACTGATATTTTAATCATTGTATAACATTGTATAATGCTCTGGTGGGCTTAGCTTTATGGCCATCTCACATGCTGAAATCTTTGTCCGAAGTGAGGTCAAAATCTGCTCCTCCCCGCATTTCTGATGTGAAGCATATGAGCTGGTCTGGCCCTTAATAAAGGCCTTCAGAGCTTCCCATTGAGTCCCGTGGGACATGTCACCCCTGGCATTGTGAAAAAGAAACTCCTGTATGCTCCCTTCCATATATTTAACATTCTGCAGTCTTTCAAAAGGAGCGGATCTCATTTCCAACTTTGAGGGGAACTAGTAGATCCAGAAACCTTCAAGTAGAGGTAATGAGGGGTATTGTCAGATATCAATACAGTGAGATAGTCTACCTCCCAAATCCCAATCAGCAGAGTGGTAGAGATCAGGAGCCTATCTATTCATGCATATGACTGGTGGACATGGGAGAAAAACTGTAATCTCGGCCTACTGGGTGGAAGTGTCACCATATGTCTACCAGTCGCATATCCCCCTGTATCTGCTCCAGGGCCTTGGCATTTAGACACATTGGGACTGCGGCTGCTTTTGAGCGATCTAGTACTGTATCGAGTATGCAGTTAAAATCACCCCTGACAACCCAACCCCCCTCCCACCAGGACATATCTAACGCCAGACGTTGAAAAAACCCAGGGTCTTCCATATTAGGGGCATAGATGGATCCAATCAGGAGTGTGCTGCCCCCCGGTAGGTGTACCTTTGCCAGCGCATAGCGACCAGCAGTGTCCACCAGTGTGTCCACCACCTCTACTTGGAAGCTCCAGGGGAACCAAACTGTAGCACCACTGGCCTTGGACGAATATGTGGAAGATATCCACATTCCCCCCATAAAGGTAGCAGTCTTTTGGGCTTTGGAGGCTGAAAAGTGGGTTTCCTGAAGTAACATGATTTGCCCTTTCATCCTATGCATCTTCACCAAGACCTTTCCTACGCTTTAAAACTGTCTTAAGGCCATTTATATTCCACGTGACCACCTTAATATCAGCTGCCATTATATTTACCTGAAAAATGCAGAACCTGACCAACCACAAATAATTGTTCTCCTTGAACCAAATGTTCTACTTTATGATACAAACATAACCCCCAAGGAACCCCCATCCCCACTTTCCCACCAGACCTCCCTTACCCCACATAAATCCTCCAAAGAACAATACAAACGAACACTAGAGGGTGCCAATGCCAACCCAAAGGGAGAGTCAGAGACAGAAGAATTTAGCTCTCTAGGGCTAGCACTCAGTGTCCCACCAGACCTATCCCCACCACTGTGCCCATCCTCTCCACCCCCCTCATGTACAAATCCCCAAACATGCGAGATTTTGTCCCCAGCCATTGCCACCCCCCACTGACCAACCCTCCTTTACCCACCCCCTCCCAGAGGAGACCCGTTCAGAGAATCCTCCAAACCCTTCCCCCCATTGTTGGCAGGCAAAAAAAAAAAAGCCCGCCAAGATCCCTACTGCTAACATTTGGCAGAAAGATAGTAGTTTCATTTGTTTAACATTTTATATGGGGCATGATATAAACTGAGCCAATGTAAAACAAAGCTGTAACAAGCTAGAGATAAAGCATAAACTTCAGAACTTCAATACAAGAAACATGAAACAAGCTGCTAAAAGGCAGTTATATTGCAAAAGTTCAAAACATCAGAAAGTCAGACACCAGCAACCTAGTCGGAGTGTTATATACAGTTCCACGTCAGATGCAGATAGTAAAATTTCCCACATTGAGGCACTAAGCCTACCCGCCGACACCTGTGTCCTCATACACGGTCGGGAGGTGCAGCTCAATCAGAATCGCAATGCAGCCGAGGCTTAGGTGTAGTAGCCTATTGGTCAAAGCCCTTGTGACCATCTGGCAACAAGAAACATAGCAAGGCCTGAGTTCCACAGGCCACAAAACAAATTCAATTCAGGGCTGTGCGCTGAGGACATAAGAGCCCCATAGAGATAAATGCAGGAAAGAAGTGCTATACTTAGCTTAAGTCAGATGTCATCAGCTTGCACCATATCCCTCCTGGTCTCTTCCTCAGCAACCCACTTTTCAGTTGCATTAGGCAAATGAAGAAACATGGAGCTTGCCCCGGGCAGTCTATCTGTAGGTGAGCAGGGTAACGAAAACTGAAAGACCACCCAAGGGTGTGTAGCTTGCTCTTTATCTGAGAGAACTTCTGTCATTGGGTCTGCAAGTCTTTGCTGTAATCTTGATAAACGTACACCTTTCCATTTTCATATAAAATTGGTCCTGCTTGTTTGGCTCTCTGAAGCATCTTTTCTTTATCTGTGAAACAGAGGTATTTAATTAGGAAGTGTCTCGCCCCCATTCACCCGGCTTAGGTGGCTGACCAACTCAGTGTGCACGTTCAATTTCGAACCTTTTGTGGTCTTCTGGAAGGCCCAGCTGTTGCACCAACCACTTCTGCAGGTCTTGAGCAGCATCCCAGCCCACCAGCCCACCAGTCCCTCAGGCAGACCAATAATGTGGAGAATGGATCTCCACAATCAATTCTCTTGGTCGTCGACCCTGGCCAGCAGTTCCTCTAGCGAAGTCTTGAGTCTGTTTCTTTCAGCCGAGACCTCTGCCAAAGAATCTTCCAGGTTGCTCAATCTCTGCTCCAGCTTGGCAGTCTGGGTTGAATGCTCTACAGATGTCTCAGAGAGTTGCGTCTCTACTCCCTGGAGGTGGGTAAGTTGGGCAGCTAAATTTACAAACCCTGACTTCATTCCTTGCTGCATTTGTAACAGCGTCGAGGGTACTCCTGCAAGCGATTCAGTGAGTGCCTCCATCTCCATCCCCTCATTGACTCCTGCAATCTCCGAGCCCGAGGCCTGTTGTTTTGGAGCAGCCTCACCCGACTTTCCTCGTCGTGCCGAGTTTGCAGCTTCAAAATGAAGTTTGCCCTGGCGGTTTTTATGTTTGCCCAACACCATAGATATGAGGGGAAATGAGCAAGGGATTTCTAGAAGTTCTGTAGACAAATATCAGCTGTAAAGTCGAATTTAAACACGATGTCCCAAAGAGCTAACTAGCACATGTCTGCCATGTCTGATGGCTAGCCAACCCCCCTTTAATTCATGTTAATAGCAGTGTGACTGCAAACCATTCTGTAACACGGGTTAAGGCAACCTGTCCCCGAGAGAAAAAGTGGTGGTAAATTGCAGGATTTAAAAAAAAGAAAAATACATCACAACCATTACCAAGCCAGCAAAGATCCTATGGCTCTGACAATATAATTTTCTTGTTAACATATTTCAGTGCCCCCTCATGGATATCCCATCAAGCAGTGCAGCACCTGTAATGTTTAGAGTTGGTGCCGCAACCATGCATGGGAACCCGCTTGAGCAAGCATGGTTGATGGAATAAAATGTGGACACTCTGATAACCATGCTAAGGACCAGTTTATAAAATTATTTTAAAAAACATTTTAAAATCGGCCCCTAATGTGAACAGAGCCTTAATCAGCAAATAGAAAAGAAAAAATACTTGCGGTATAAGAAGTGATAGCTGACTAAATCTGAAAGTTACAATTAATTCCAGGTAGTACACTAGCTCTTTAAATGGACCAACATTTCACTTTAAACAGATTATGAAAAGGGATGTATTTAAGCAATTACCCAGGTTACATCTATCAAAAGAACAAAGATCTGCAAAAGGGTTGATACACAAGGGGGTGGAAAGGACGAGAAGGGACATGGCAAGGTTGGAGGAATGGTCAAATTATGGCAGCTTAGATTCAATGGAAAGAAGTGCAAAGTAATGCAGCTGGGAAGCAAAAACCCTGGGGGAAAGTGCACAGTGTGGGGGGTTACTAACAAAAACAAAAATGGAAAGAGACATGGGTGCAGTCATATCAGATGACCTAAAGGTAGGCAGGCAATGTGAAAAGGCAGTAAGGAGGGCTGGGGAGATACTGGGATGCATAGGGAGAGGAATCACCAGTAGAAAACAGGAAGTTGTTATCTCTCTGTATAGACAGCTGGTGAGACCCCATCTGGAGTACTGCATGCAGTTCTGGAAACCTCATCAGTGCAAAGACATAGACAGGATGGAGGCAATCCAGATGAGAGTAACTAAAATGGTGCAGGGTCTGCACCAGAAGCCATAGGAAGAGAGACTAAAGAAGATTAATATGTAAACCCTTGAGGAAAGATGGGAGAAGGGGGACATGATAGAAACTTTCACGTACACCAAGGTAATCAACAAAGTCCTAGAGGGTAGCATCTTTCAGAAAAAGAGATGTGCAAGGACAAGGGTACACAGTTTGAAGCTAGAATGAGGATGGCTCAGGGGCAATGCGAGGAAGTATTTTTTGGAATGGCCATCCTGAGGAGGTTGTGGAGTGAAAAACAGTGGAGGAATTCAAGAATGCATGGGACAGACATAAGGCAATTATGGGGGGGTAGGAGGAAGTAGGCTTTTGGTTAACTAGGATCTGCAGCTTATCCAATAGGCAGGGAAATGGGCAGACTGGGTGGGCCAAGCAATCTTTATCTGCTGTCAAAGTCTAGGTTTCTATGTTTCTATGTAACCAAGAGCAGACAACGTGGAGGCTAGATTTCTGAAAGTCGCCGTGGCAGAATTATCTTTGCCATTGGAAAAAATCTTTAACTTGTCACTATGTAAACAGGAGGTACCCGATTTACTGAAGAAGGCATATGAGATTCCTATCCATAAAGGTGTTGCTCCAACATTTGTAGGGAATTATAGACCTGTTTCCATCTTATTTTTGATCAGCAAGATCCAAGAAAGATTATTGCATATTCAATTAATGAACTACCTTGAGAACTATATTATATCAAGAGTTCTGCATGGCTTGAAGAGGGACTGTAGTACAGCGACTGCCTTGTTCAGGTTCATGAATCACATGCATGTAGACATAGATGGGGGCCTGTTCATGTTGGTGGTGTTCTTGGACCTGACAAAGGCATTCGGCCTAGTGGATCACTCCCTCCTGAAGATAAGTTTGAGCAAAATTCAATTGGGATAGCCAGTTATAAATTGGACTGCAAACTAATGGGAAGATAGAAAACAAATGGTTAGAGTTAACAGTGTACTATATAGTCTAAGAAATACTGGGTATGGGCTTCCACAGTGGATCATACTTGGTCCCTGTTGTTTTCATTATTTATTAGTGCTATCCACCAAGTTTGCAACATAGCAAAAATCATCATTTATGCAGATGACAGTATATATTTTGGAGGCAGTATAGCGCAGTGGTCTAAGGCTCTGGGCTGCAAATCTGCTGACATCCAGCAGACCAAACCTGGGTTTGAATCCCACAGCTTCCACTTGCATACTGTGTGATCCTGAGCAAGTCACTTAACTTCCTTGTGCTCCCAGGTTGCACCTGGAAACAAGCTCCGGCTTAGTGTGCCTTTTCTGGTTAAACAATTTCCCCTTTCCCTTTATGATGCAGTGTTATATGCAACAAACAGGGATATTCATGCCATTAACAAAACAGTTGTGTTGTGTTTGCTAACCAAAATCTTAATAAAGTACATTTAATTAAAAAAACAGTGGATGAGGAGTTTGGTAAAATGATTAACTGGTTCATGGAAAATAAACTACTGGTTAATAGTGGTAAATAAAAATAAAAAGGCAAAGTTATTTAGTACAGCTCAGAAATTTCAAAAAAAAATTGTCAAGTTTCAGCCTACTTAATACTGGATTCACACTTGCATTAAGAAAAATCATGTCAGACAAGTCTCCATGCAACTACATAAAAAACTGGGAGCATTAACTGCAATCAGGGATTTGTTAATAGAGGATACCTGAAAGATTTTATCTCAGGCTTGTTTATTAGTGTAATAATAAATGTGTACTGTTTTTTTCTGTTTTGTATCTCTATCTTCTGAGGGGACAGAGATGGGCTGTGGAAATGAGACTAAAATTGTTGCCATAGGCAGAAGCAGTGGCCCCTGACAGGTAATTACAATCTTTTTTGTCCTGTAATGAAAGGAGCCCCAGTCAGTTAACAAGGGAGTTTCAAAGAGACTAAGGTGTTTCATGTCATGAAACTGTACTGGCCATGCAGCCACCACCAGCAGAGGCAGATATGGCTCCGAACAAAGGAATGTTTTTTCGAGTCCACAAAACCCAAAGTTCTGGTTTATGCCAGCATTCCAAAGTGATGGTACCCTCAGGAGACAAAGAAATTGAATCCATAATGTCAGAGCGACATGTTTAATGATGCAGTATGGGCTGGCAGCTGAAGGCTTTTCAGGTTTATGCTAGACTCTGGCAAGTCAATCTGTGTTGGCACTTCACACTTAACAGCATCTACAGTAAGAGTTTAAGTCTACCATGACTCATTAAAGTTCCTGTGTGGTAAGAGTCTTTCTACTCTGCTAGTTTTAAGAAGTGCTAGGAGTTTTTTTATATTTGTTTGTTCTGCTGTATACAAACCATTTTCTTTTTTTTAATTTCTATAGTAACGTTTTAATTCCTATAGTCATTGTATATGTGAGATATCCTGTAGATTGGGTAAATATTGTGAAATATACCACACCAGTGGTGAATAAATTGCATAAAAAATCATGTTATTTGGGGATGAATGTTATTTTTCATATAATGTATGGTAGAATGCTGTTAACCTTAGGAAATCATCATTTCCTAAGGTTCTCAACCTATCGATGTGACGTAGAAATGTTGTTAACATATCGATGCTACGTCACATTGATAGGTTAACAACAGCGATCGGTCTGTGCATGTGCACGCCTTTTTTTTTTACACGGGGAACTGACGGATGAACGCAGCAGTTAGGGAAGGACTAAACGGCCGTGGCGGTGACTATTTTTCAAAAAGTAAGCAGCCGTTTTACTTTTTACGTGGGACCATACACTATAAAAAATAATGTATGGTCCCGCTATCGGCAACCGGTCACTGTTAACCGTCTTGAGGTTACCATGGTGATGTAAACCTCGAGAGCGAGGTCCCCCTGGCAACCTCTCGACAGTTAACAGACCGGTTACTGATAGAGGACCACACATTATCCTCTATTTAGCACACAATTTCTTTCATTTAGAACATGTTATTTCCACTTAGAATCTGCAAATAGAACACTGAGAACAATGGACCAGACGGAGAACTTAACAATGGAAAGAAAGGCAATTTTAAGCTAGGCAAAACACCAGTAAAAACATTATAAATGGTGTGCTATGTATCAAATGCATAATGGGCTGCAGTAGAATAACACATTTTCCTCCACACTTGAGTAGTAAGACCCTTATAACTAACTTGTGGTTTTACCACTCATGAGTTATGTGTCTCACCACTTACTAGTGGAGATAAATGTGTTATCCCACTGCAACCCATTATGTATTTCCTATGTAGGAAATATTATTTTTATATACTACATGCCACTGTGACTCAATCTTTTGGGGGAATAGTTAAGTGTTGATATTAATAAATCCACAATTTGGCTCTAAAGAGAAAGAAGAAGGCTACAGTTACCATATTGTAAGAAGTAAAGTGTTTTCTCAGGAGTGAGTGAATGACATAGAAGGTCGTTTGCCCTTAGCTAAAGGGTCACAGAACAATGTGGGCAGTGGCTGTGGTGGGATATGCACCAAGATTGTCCCCAGGTAAGAGAATCACTTCTGAGTGGTGGCAGCTACTGAAGTACCTTTACAGGTGTGGAAGGCTAAGAAAATTGGCAACCTGCTGTAGACTGCATCCTGTGCATGGACAAGTTGTGACAAAATAGTGCCAACAGTGTGACTTTGAAAAGGATTGTGATAACCTAGTTAACTAGCCAGTCACAGAACAGGATATTATATAACGGAACACAGTGTACACTACTACTGTTATTTTTGTTTTTAGAAAGAGTAGTTCAACAGAAGGCATTGGGCCTGATACCAGAAGCTGCCTGTGTCTGACACAACTTGCGACTGAAAGGGGGGCAACATCCAATGTAGTTGCGGCAACCACAAAAGTCACTATTTCAGAAAGTTTGGTGCAAGTGACATACTTTCTGGAATAGCCGCAAAATGCAGACCTGTGCCAGGAAGAGTGGTGAAGTCAGATGTGGCAGGCTATTGCCAACCCCCACCCACTGTGGTGGTACCATATGCCCCCAACACAGAGGTAGCCCCAAATCATCCTTTGCCACCTGTGATTATCCCAGTCCCTGTTCCCCATCCCATCCCCCATACCCCATGCCCACAACATACTGCCAATATTGTATCTGTGGTCTAGTGGCCCCCACCCACCCTGACAGGTTATGGATCTCATCCCCGACACACAGCTTGTGATTGGCACAGCCTCTCCCACACCACTACGGCCAGCCAGAATTCCCACGGCTGGCTGTGTTGGTGTGAGGAGGGCAGCCAGTTGCTGATGCATGTTGAGGATGGGGGAATCACTGCCTGTAAGGGTGGGATGGGTGGGAGGCTTCTAGGCCACCAGGTTCTGTGATGGAAGTGTGTTATGGGCACAGTGGGGGCACAGGGGATGGGGCAGGAAACAGGGACTGGGATATTCACAGGCAGCAAAAGAGGATCGGGGCTAGCTCTGCATTGGTGGGATGAGGGGACAAGGACCTTGTCTGGGGTTTTCCGTGAGAGACAATGGGGATCTGGGCTCTGTTGGACTTGGGGAGCACAATAACACCAATGCCAGGACACCCTAGGTTTTTGGG
Source organism: Neoceratodus forsteri (assembly GCA_016271365.2). Classification (NCBI taxonomy): domain Eukaryota; kingdom Metazoa; phylum Chordata; order Ceratodontiformes; family Ceratodontidae; genus Neoceratodus; species Neoceratodus forsteri. The sequence goes on from CM057452.1 coordinate 909,286,821, forward strand.
GAGCGCCGACTACATGGCGGCACTTTCACAGCACAAGGGGGTCCAGGGTCTATGCCAGTGCATGCTGGTACCATCCTACATCCTGCCACATGCTGGGGTGGGTTTCCACCTCCCAGCCGTGCCCCCTTCAGGAAATATACTGCCCCTGGTGCACCCCTGCAGGCCCCTGTCCAACCTCACTCTATGGCCTCAACCCACTTAGACCACCTCCTGGCTGGTCTAAGTGGCGGACCCTCCTGCATCCATGGTGGGGCTTCCAAAATCCCAAAAAAGTGGATGTGGCAGCCCCACTATGGTGCAAGCCCCCTTTTGACATGGTGTCTGGGTGTTTGGATGCAACTCTGATGCAAGGGGGCTTTGTCACAGCTGTCCGTGGAGTTGATGCAGGCCACCTTCAGGAATCCCATTTGACATAAATCACAACTTGCATTAAACACATTTGCTGCAACTCCCTTGCTTCGAGCACACCTGACTGAGAAGTGGGCGATTGTGTCTAGACTGTATGAAAAGTGCACTTTTTCTTAAACTTGCAAGAGTTATGCAAAAGGAGATGGCTGGATTATGAGGAAAGCCAATCAAGGGTAGAAGTCATACACACCCTTCAGAGAAGTGCTGTAAAAGTGGTTACTGCCAGTCAAAGTCTTGAGATAGAGGCTGGAGTGTATGAAAGGGAGCCAGAGCTGGGAACTGAGATAGCTTTGCAGATACATAGGTTGAAGCTGGTGCTTGCCCTGGTTCAGGCAAAGGCTCAGACAGATCTGTGGAAGATGGAGCTGGAAACAGAGGCGTGCACGAAAGAATGAGAGGAGCAAGAGAAGGACAAAAAATGGAATGCTGAGGCAGAGCTACAGATGAAGCTGAAAGTAGAAAAGCAGAGAAGTGAGAGAAGGAGGAGAAGTGGAAGGCTAAGGAGTGAGAAAAATAGTGCCAGCATGGGATCCAAATGATGGGGCATGAAAGTAATGGAGATTCTGTGCCGGAGGACAGCACCACAAACTGAGTAATGGCATGAGGGGTTTGAACCAGAAAGTCAAAATTAATTTTAAAATATTTCTCAGGTAGCAGGAGGTAGATTATCTTGATTTGTTTTTAATATCTTTCTAGGGAATTTGCGGGCATTTTAAATAGGGTAGGGCTTATTGGGTGACTCACCTATTGCCACTGCTTATAGTCAAGGCATTAGAAGCTTTCACCAGAATAGACAATAAGGACTGCATGAACTATGATAATGTGAAAAAATGCTTTGTTAAAGCATTTTGAATTAACTCCTAAGGCTTATAGGCAAAACATTAGATGGTTAAGAAAGGCGACAGTTATACTGAGATATGTATGTAGTTAAGTAAATTTGTAGAATGCTAGGTAGAGAATACACAAAGCTTGCTTTGTAGAGTAAATGAAACATTTATTTCATCTGGAACAGTTCCTAAAAACTGTACCTTATGAATTTGTTGCCAGATAGAACTCTGAGCTCCACGATGGAGGCAACCAAGATGACTGAACAGTTCATAGACAACTGACCATCCTCTCATTACAAAAGTAACGGGGAGGAACATCAGGCAATTTTAAGATAATCTGGCAGGGGGGCAGCTTAAAGGAAGTCAACCTGTGCACAACCAAAACTGGAAGCCCCACTGTTTCAGAGAAAGAGTCCAGAAAAAGCAGGTGTTGGTCAGAAACTGGGACATTTGTCATATGATTGTCTGAAAAATGTAACAAAAGAGGCTAATGCAGTGGGAGGGGGCAGCTCAGGAAGCTCCCAGCAGATAGTGGCCTGTACACAGAATGCAGTGCCTTCTAACTCCCACGCATATATGCACCCAGTGGTGGTGAATACATTTGTAACGCAGAAACTGTGGGACACCGGGGCCTCCATTTCCATGGTAAAGCAGAGTTTGATTCATGAGTAATAAATCCTACCTGGCCAGTTTTCCCAGATTAAAGGGCTGAAGGGTCCGGTGGTCTCAGTACAAATCGCCTGGATTTTCCTAAGCTGGGAAGGTGGTCAGGGCATACGTGAGGTGGGTGTTGTATTGGATATGCCCATGGGTGTTATTATGGGGAATGACTTTGATAGCAGAGCCAATATTGTGTGCATCACTACCTATAGCAAGGCAAAGAACAGGTTCCTGAGTATTCAGAGAGGGCAGTTCAAGAGGAAGCCACCCCTAACTCAATAGTTGGGAAGTCATAGGTGAAGAGCATTCTGGGAGCAGCAGTTCTGAGCCACAGCTACAGACCAATGAAAGTCCAGCCATGGGCAGCTCTCCTCTATCTAAAGCTGTGGCTCAGACAAAGGAGGGCCTAGCCATGGGCATCTCATGCAGGAGGGTGTGTTTTGGGGAAGGTCAGGCATGCAGAGCTGGGGAGAGTTCAGCAAACTGATCCATCCCTTCAAAGATTAAGAGAGTTAGCCACCAGTGTAGAAGGTGACTTGCCAAGTTGTAGGAAAAGGGAGATGTACTGGGAGAATGGACTCCTGTACTGTGACTGGATTCCTGAGGGAAGACCAGAGGGAGGAGTATTCTCCCAGTTAGAAGTTCCTAGAAAGTATAGGAAGCAGCTTCTGACCTTAGACCGCAACATATCCTTTTCTAGACACGTGGGGGTCAGCCATACAAAAAGGCCCAATATTTTTAAAGACATAGCAAACTACTGTTGAACTTCACCACAGTGCCAGAGGGTGGGAAAGGTTGGGGACAAGTCTATGGTAGCTTTGATTCCCCTGCCTATTACTGAACAGCCATATAGGCACATTGCTGTGGACACTGTGGGGCCATTTAGCACCCCAAGTCACACTGTCAAGCAGTACATCTTGGTGATTGTTGATTGTACCACAAGGTATCCAGATGCAGTGCCCTTGTCCTTCATTGAGGCTGAGAAAGTGTCTGATGAACTGCTGGTGATATTTAGCAGGGTGAGTTATCCTGAGAACATTCTATCAGATCAGGACACCAACTTCACGTCTGTTTTGATGACTAGTCTTTGGGAGAAGTGTGATGTGAGGCAGCACAGGGTCTCCCCACACCATTTTCAGACTAATGGTCTGGTCGAGCAATTTAATGTGTCTCTTAAAACCATGTTGAGAGCATTTGCTGACCAGCATGCAAGAGAGTGGGACAAGTACAGTACAAGTCGCATTAAACTGTTCCATCAATGAGTTGGTTTAGCATTAATTTTTAAAGTTGGCAATGCATTGGCATCTCATATTGCATTGTTTTTCAGTGCTTAACCTGCTCAAGAGCAATGTTTGTAAAATGTCTTTGCAACTTAAAATTTAAGCAACACTGTAGTCTGGTGGTCAAAAAAGCAGGCAATATTTTGAGCTGTATATTCAGGCACATTAAGAGCAGAGTGAGGGAGGTCTTGTCACCCTTGTATGGGTCACTGGTGTGGCTGCATATGGAATATTGTGCACAGTTCTGGCCTCCTGGTTATAAAGGGGAGATTGCGGCACTGGAGAGAGTTCAGAAAAGAGCTATAAGAATGATTGATGCTGTACAGGGTGGGGAATACCAGGATAGGTTAACAAAACGGGGGATGTACACATTGGAATACCATAGGTTAAGGGGAGACGTGCATGGTGTTCAAGGCTCTTGCAGATATCAATTCGAGGAAGCAGCTGGGTCTAAAGCTACGGGAACAGATATGTCAGATTTAACACATAAATGGCAGTTCACTAGGGAAAGGTATTGAACCACCAAAAGAAAGCACTGGTTCAGTATCAAAGTGTCACAATCTGGAATAGATTGCCACCAGAGGTGGTGTCAAGTAGCTGCATGCAAGCCTTCAAAATAAATCTGGAAAGATACTTGAGGGGAAGTAATATTATGGGATATCAGTAATATTGAGAGGTGAGCTATATGGACATTATAGTCTTCTGAGCTCTGAACAAACCTATGTAACCTATGTAACTCTGTTTGAATGCATCAATGGTCCAGTCACAATGCAATGCAGAACTGCATTTTAACTCTTAAGAAACAGTTTGTGCAAGGCTTTGTATTGGATCCAGCAACACTTATGCAACTCAGTCAGAAATGCTAAAACAACACATTAGAGGACAGTTTAATGTGACTTGTACTGTACTTACCCATCTCTTATTTCATACAGGGAAATCCCACAGCAGTCCATAGGGTTCTAGTCCTTCAAAACCCCTATTTGGCCATAGGGTAAGGGGCCCTTTTGATTTGGTGAAGGATGAATGGGAGGATGAGTTTTCTCCTCAAAGGGAATCTGATGTGGAGTTATTCCTGAATTTTAGGTCTAGGTCTAGCTTATAGGATTCACCAAGGAGCATCTAGCCTCTGTGCAACAGGATCAGAAGATGTGGTACAACCACGGGGCTAGAGCCTGGGAGTACAAAGTCAGGCAACGGGTGATGATCCCATCTGGAAGAATAAGTTGCAGGTCAATTGAGAAGGGCCCCACTTGTTGGAGAAGAGGCTGTAGTAGTAGTAGGAATTTATTGTAGGCATAAATTTACATTACAATCAAAACAAAGCTGACATACAACAACACACATATAAGATCCATCACATATAAAATCCATTTTTTCCAGAATTGGACATAGACATACATTTATCATTAATAATCTTACATATGTAAAGTGCATTGTCTTAACATTTGGTAGGCAGAATTTGTCTGTTTAGTCGCCCACACAGCATACTTTTTTTTTCCTGAGCTGGGTAACATTTATTAAATAGAGAGCTAGTTTCTCTAGAATTTGTAAGCTTTCAGAATTAAATAGCAAGTCTAAAATGTATCTTGTACACATAACCAAGGAAGCATAGAAACATAGAAACATAGAAGTTGACGGCAGATAAGGACCGCAAGGCCCATCCAGTCTGCCCATTTCTTTTTCTACCTTATAAATGTGCCATCGGCCTTTGCTCTGTCAGTGACCTATCTATTCATAGTCATTTGTATTGCTCCCTTATGCCTATCCCATGCCTGTTTGAAGCCCTGCACTGTATTCATAGCTACCACTTCTTGTGGTAAGCCATTCCATGCATCTACCACCCTTTCTGTGAAAAGAATTTCCTCACATTCCCTTAATCGGCCTCCCTCTAATCTCATGCTGTGTCCTCTTGTCCTGCTATTTTTCTTATATTTAAACATGTTAGACCTTTTCACCTTGTTTATGCCCCTAAGGTGTTTAAATGTCTCGATCATATCACCTCTCTCCGCCTTTGCTCAAGGGTACCATATTGAGCTCCATTAATCTGTCCTCATGTCTTCTGATGCAGTCCCTGCACCATTTTGGCTGCCCTTCTCTGGACTGCCTCAATTTGGTTAATGTCCTATGAAGGTGTGGCCTAATACTGCACACAGTACTCAGATGGGCCTAACTAATGTCTTGTACAGAGGGATTATTACTCCTCTTACGACTTGTGATACCCCTACTAATACACCCTAACACCCCTAGCCTTACCTACTGCTTTAGAGGTCTGTTTGATGATTTTAGGTCATCAGTGATGATGATGCCCAAGTCTCTTTCTTCCTTTGTGACTTAGCAACTCCCTCCCAGCCTATAAGTGGCTTCAGGGTTTCTCTCCCTATGTGCATGATTTTGCACTTCTTGCATTAAATCCCAGTTGCCACTCTTCTGACCATTCTGCTAGTTTATCCAGATCTCTTCTCATTCTGCCCACCCCATCTGGATCATCTACTCTGTTGCAGATCTTGGTGTCATCTGCAAACAGACAAGCCTTACCCTCTAGTCCATCTAGAGGTCACTAATGAAGATGTTGAATAGGACTGGCCCCAGGACTGATCCCTGAGGTACCCCACTTGTGACTTGCATCTCTTCTGACTGTATACCATTTACCACCACTCTCTGTTTTCTGCCAGTCAACCAGTTTGCCACCCCAGTTGACCAACTTCTGACCCACCGAGCCTACCTAGCTTATTTATCAATCTTCTATGTGAACAGTGTCAAAAGCTTTGCTGAAGTCAAGGTAGGCGACATCAACTGCTCCCCTTGGTCCACCACTCTGGTTACCCAGTCAAGAAATCTATGAGATTAGTTTGACAGGACCTTCCTTTGTAAAACCCATGCTGTCTTGGATCCTGTGCCTCATGGTTCCAGGTGTTGCACTATCCTTTCCTTAAGGAGTGCCTCCATAATCTTGCCCACTACTGAGGTAAGACTGACCGGTCTGTAGTTCCCGCCTCCTCCCTGCTACCACTCTTGTGGAGGGATCACATGAGCCCTTCTCCAGTCTTCTGGGACCTCTCCTGTGCTCAGAGACTCACTAAACAATTCTGCTAATGGCTCTGCTAGTTCCTCCTTAGCTCCTTAGAGTACCCTGGGATGTATGCCATCAGGTCCCATTGCCTTATCCACCCTGAGCTTAGCAAGCTCCTGTAGGACCCTTTCTTTGTGAAGGGAGTAGTGCTCACCTCCCTCCCCCTGTCCATGATGCTGAGCTGTAGGCCTGCCCTACCTTCTCTTCAGTAAATACTGAGCAAAAGTATCTATTTAGGATAGATGCCTTACAGGGTCCTCCTCCTCACATGCTCCCTTTTCTCCATTGCTTAGCAATACCCCTCTGGACTTTCTCCTTTCACTAATGTATCTATAGAAAGTCTTGTCACCTTCTTTACTGTTCGTGCAGTGTTTCCTCAGTTTGGGACTTTGCCTGCCTTACTGCCTTACCTGCTTCCCTTAGGCAGTTTGGTATGCCTCCCTATCTTCATCCCGCTGTGTTCCCTTATATTTTCTGAAGGCCAGCCTTTTGGCTCTGACCTTTTCTGCTACTGTATTTGAGAACCAAAGTGGTTTCCTTCTTCTTTGCACTTCCTTTCTGTCTAACACAATGGGATGTTGCTTCAAGTATTGTATCCTTAATGCTTGCCCACTTTGCCTGTACCTCCTCACCTGTGTTTCTTTTTGCCAGGGCTAGCTTAACTCTGTTGGCCATCTTATCAAAGTCAGCCTCTGAAGTCCCATATTTTGCTTTGGAATGGATGATTTAGATGTAGTAGCAAACTGAACCATACCATGTGATGGTCACTGGCCCCCAGGTGACCTTCTACCTGGAGATCTGTGATCCCTCTTTGTTAGTCAGTACTAGATCTAGGATAGCCCTGTCTCTTGTGGGTTGCTGTACCAGTTGTTTGAGGCCCTCCCCTGCAGGAATCCACTATGAGTCTAGTTCTGGCAGATGTTCCTGCTGGTATTGACCAATCTGTATCTGGCATGAAGTCTCCCATTATCAGAACCTCCCTTTAGCTGTCATGTTTTGTATATCTTCTAACAGTAATGTGTCTATGTCCTCCCTCTGGTCTGGGGCCTGTAGACAACCCCAGTTCTTATGGCTGTCCCATTTCCTGTTTCCAGGGTGACCCACAGTTCTTCTGGCTCCTTATGTGTATTCTGAATTTCTGTAGCTTTGATATTTTCATTAACATACAGGGCCACCCTCCCCTTGCACCTCGGTCTCTTCTGAACAATACATAGCCAGGTACTGAAGTCTCCTAAGTGTGGTTACTGGTAAACCACGCCTCACTAATTGCTACTATGTCCAGTTTAGCCTCTGACATAATTGCCTGCAGGTCTGGGATCTTATTTCCCAGGCGTGAGCATTTGTGTACATGATTTTCCATTGGCCAGATTTTGGTGTGTTAGTTGTTGTGGAAGTTTGGCATTACCCCTGTGCATCGTATGGGAGACAAACCTTTTCTTACCTGGTGATGCAAATGAACGGCAAACACGCTGAATTCCTGTTTGACCACTAGCTGAGGGGAGGGTGTTCTTCCCATTTGACGATAGGGTGCTGCACCCTCCCCATTTGCTAGTTTAAATATTCTGCAAAGACGCCAAACTTCTGCCCCAATGCACTGACTTCTCTTTAGTCAGATGCAGTCCATCAAATTTAAAGAACTTCGCTCCCAGAACTGTTGCCAGTTCCCCACAAATCTGTGTCCTTTTTCCGGCACCAGTCCTGAGCCACGTGTTTAGCTCCCCTATCTCCTTCTTCTGACCTTCCGTCCATCTGCTCCCTTCTCCCAGACTGGCAGGATCTCAGAGAAGGAGATGCCGGACGAAAGATGATAGTTTGTCACCCAGCCTAGTCAGGTGTTCCTTGGTCTCCACAACTGACCGGCTGGCTAGATCTATTAGTCCCTATGTGTACTAGCACATCAATGTTTTCTCCTGCTTTGTGAACAATTTTAGCAATGCGGTCAGTGTCTCCATGCTGATGTACCTGGGAGACATCTGACCATCACCCCTGGCTGGAGATGGGTATCAACTCCCCGAATCATGGAGTCTCCTATGATCAGAAGTTTTTTGGATTTCCTTTGTGCTTGTTTAGTTTTGGTTCCTGATTTGGGTGAGTATTGTTGTGCTAGCTCCTGTGCCACAGTGTCCTGCTCTGCAGTGTCTTCTGCCTCTTTATTTGATTTCAGAGATAGAGGCAGATACCTGTTTGTAGTGTTTATATGGTTTTTGGAGGTAATGTGTTGGAGAGTAGAGAGTGATGGGGCACCTGATTTGCTCCTCCTAACCACTGAAGTTGCATAGATATTTCTTTCTCAGATTGTTATACCATATAAATGTAAAAATTACATGGTGTAGGTTTTCAGTTTTTTTCACATCACAGTGTCAGTTAATTGATACTGTGGTATCTTGCAATAATTTTGTCACAAGTATTGTGTGTTGGTGGGAAAGGTTTCAAACCTATACTGAGGATAATTTTCCTGTAATCTGGATTATGTACTTGGGTCAAATAAAAATTTAAGTTGTGTTCTTGAGTATTACTGATCAACCATATGGAGACTTGTAAATTCTTACTTAGCTGTAAATCAGACTCTTTGCTTTCTTCATAACTGTATCAGTTATAATTTTATGATACACTGGGCTGATAGCAATTCCTTTCCCTAGCCAAGAACTCAAGTGTGTCAAGTTATAATATTTCAAGAGGTCCTCAACTTTCAATAGCCAATTTTGGTTTTTTTATTTCTTTAACCATTTTTTTTCCAATAAAGCATCATTCAAAGATATGTGATCCAAATTTAAATGTAATTTTAGCCAGAACCTAATTATCGTAGTATGAATCCAGGTGTTCATGTCTACTTGCTCTATTTGAGTTCTCACCAAAGAATTTAGAGTTCCAGAAGGGAGCCCAAGTATGCTTTATTTAGCACTGTATCAAGCTCTTTGGTGTCAGTTAGACCCCAGGTCTCCACAGCATACAAACCCTGATTAACTACCTTGGCATTTATAGCCTTAATCATGGGCTCTATAGTGTACCCTCCAAATCTATTATTAAATCTCTTTAGGCCCAACACTGTTTTATTCATATTGTTAGCAGTTATTTTAATATGTTTATTCCATCTTAAACTAGAGTAATATAGAACACCCAAATAAGTAAATTATTTTACAAAATCAATGGTAGACCATGCAAGACACAGTTTACTATATTTCTTCCTTGAACCAAAATTGACTATTTTTGTTTTCTGAGGGTTTGGATTCAATTTAGTTGTTTACTAATGATATCTAATTTATTTAAATTTCTCTGTAGACCCAGTCTAGACAAGTAGATGATTGCTAGATCGTTAGCATACACCAGTAGAGGTACAGTATCTTCTGCTGTCCTATTCTTGGTGGATGAAAATCCAAACTGCCTAAATTAAGCATTAGTTTATTTAAATATATATATTAAATAAGGCTGGTGCAAGAACGCAGCATTGATGAACCCCCAGCTTAGTTGAAATTTCTGCTGTTAGGAGTCCATTATTAGAATACTGTATCCTTGTCCAGGTGTCAGTGTACAGACATTTAATCAGAATACTGTAATAACATTTAAATCTAAACCCATATTATACATTTGAATCCATAAGTACTCTCCAGTGATTGAATCGAATGCGGAGCTGAAGTCTACAAATGCAACAAATAATTTCTGCTTCTTCATTATACAATACTTTTCAATTAAATGGTTCAAAAGGAAAATCTGGGTATTAGTTCCACAGCCCTTTCTAAAAGCTGACGTGTAAGGGTGTAGTCCCTGTATGTTTTTGTAACCAGACAAGAAGTCTGTTCAGTAGAACCTTTGCATATACCTTAGCTATTGTATCAATTAGACTTATCAATCAATAGTTTTCTGGAAAGGATCTGTCTCCCTTTTTGTGAATTGGCATTATATGACTGCCGAACCAGGAAGTAGGTGTATATACATATATAATAGACTTATTAAAAAGTCTGATACGATGACAGACCACCAATCCATATCAATTTTATACAGGTCCAGAGCAATCCCATTCGATCCTGGAGCTTTATTTTTTTAAAGCTGTTAAGTGCCAAGCATACTTCATTAGATATAATCCAGGCAAAATCTCCACTTATTTCCAATGGGATACTAATTGAATTTATCTATCAAATTTTAGAAGTTTCTTATTAAAAATATCATAATAGTACTTAACCCATTGATCTGGGAGAATAAAGGCATCTATTTGAGTTTTATATTGATTTGTACCATGTGCAACCAATTTCCAGAAGGTGCAGTCATCTTTTCCTTGAATAGCATCTAACATTTTACCCCATAGCTCTTTTTTGGTTTATTGCTCTTTGCATATTCACATGGTCTTTATACTCCCTTCTTTTTTTATACAGTTTCATAAGATTATCTCTTTTTGGATGGTGCTTAGTTTTTCTAGTAATCTTAGCCAATTCTCTTTTTCCCCAGGTATGTTTTATATAACCAGTTTTCATATTTATAAGACTATAATGTATAAACTGTCCCATATTTTGTTAACATCATACAGTAAGTACTTTGTATAGCTTCATACATTTTTTCAGGGTTCAGTTCTTTATCTTCTAATGAATTAATTTTTTCTTGAAATTGAGTCATTAGATGTACTGTATTTTCCATTGTAAGATTATCCCATCTTATTCTTCTATTATTTATTATCTCCATATTAGATTCATAGACAGTTTAACTTTTTACTTCTGTTTTCCTCACAACAATAATTGGAAAGTGATCACTATCTGATCTAGTCACTATTTTTAGATCACAATATTTGAAATAGTTGTATGGTGAGATAAGCACATAATCTACTAAAGAACTGCCCCAGGTCTTTATGCAGCTGTGCATCCCTTGCTTGTCTGCTTCAGATCTCTTATTATAAATTATTAGATCTGTATCCTTCAGAAAACTTTCAAGCTTAGGATTACTATCTGTGTTATTCTTATTAGATGATGACCTTCCCTGAATTCCTGTTTTTCCAGGTTAGAAGCATTGCCTTCTAATTGGGAAATAAGATAACCACATTTGATATTCAGGTCACCTGTTATGAAGACCTGTGCATCTGGATACAGTATATGAACATTTTCAATTTCTTTCAGTAACTTAGTAAATACATTTTGTTCATAAATAATTGAATTTTTAGGAGGGTTATAAACATTTATAGTTATTACTACATCCTCTTGAAATTTTAAAATTGCCACAATATTATTCTTGGCAGCTTTATACTGCATCAATTTCACATTATCCCCAACTTTGAGATAACTAATGAGACCACCTGCCCATCTTCCCATCTTGTTTAATTTTGTTGCAGGGCTATGCAAAATTTGAAAAACCATTTAAATGAATGGCTTATTTTTGCTCTTTACTATGCCATATTTCCTGTGGATTTCTCACATCAAATTGTTTAATAAAATCCAGATAATCAGTGTCTACCATTTTTGCACTATGCCCAACAATATTCCATGTAACAATCTTGAAGTTATTTAAATATTCAAGAACAAACTCATCAGGTTCCTTAGTTCCCACACTATCTGCCCAGTTAAAATCCATTATATCCATTACTACCTCAATTTCCCTGTTGACACAGTCATTAACTAGTCAGTCATCTTTGTCAACATAGGGGTTAAATCTATTGCTAACCTCTACCCCATAAGAGATTTTGGCAGGAGGTTCTACCACCTATGAATAGAATTAATTTTCCTTCACAAATAACCTCATCAGGGTTCACAATTAAAATACCCAGAGCATCAAGTTTATCTGTAGTATTCAATACACATTCAGCTAGCTTATTATTCACTAAGGTAACATCAATTTGACTTCCTTCAGATCTTAATCTAAATACCCTTTCAACATTCACTGTATCATTCTCATGAAAATTGAGTCCCAGTATACAGTATTAGAGAACAAGTGGGTAATCAAAGATCTTAACTTTGGTTTACCTTCTTTTCCTGTATAAGTCAGACCAAAGATAGAAAGAATCACATCTGGAGTAATATTTAGTTTTTTCATTTTGAAATACCAAATCATGTATATTGACATAATTAGGTAGTTCATCAGTCAGACTCCTAGTAGTCAGCTGTGTTCAATCCGACTTTTGTAGCAAATAATTTTTAAGAACTGGGTAGTCCAACATTATGCTATAGTTTTTCAATTTATTTGAATTCCTCCAGATATAGTGAGCAACACAAGCGTTTTTAAAAAATACCAAGATATCATTTTCATTTCCATATTCATATGTTCTTATAAAATCACAAATGTCATTTGCGGCAATATCCAACATAAGGCAGTCATTAAACAGCAGAGTTATCAACATTTTTAACACATTATTATTTTCCACAGGGTTGTAAGGGGATACCTCTTACTGTAACAACTGCCTACAAATATGCAAGATGACAAGAGTTACTATCAGTTGAAATTGAACAAGAATCATCTTCCTCCACAGCTCTATGTCTTTGCTCATTTCTACCTTTAACTGATTCATTTACCAAAGAGTTTAAAATGCCCTGATTTTGGGAAGTTTGTTTAAAATTTAAGTTTCCCCTTTGAATATCTTGCAACTCTATATGATCTATAAGTGTCTCTCCTTTATATTCAACTACTTTACCCTTTTTAATCCTTATCATTTTTTGTTTTCACCAGTCTTACCTTTCTTCAATTGATCTTGTTTATCTATCTTGGGTTCTCTTTTCTTTTTCTTTTTACTAGCTAACTGAAAACTTATCATCTTTCATTCACCCTCTGGTTCATCTCGTGCTGGAGTTAATTCAGTACTAGCTTTGCATTCATTATTGGCCAGGTCTTTAATGATATCAATAAAGGTATACTCTGGATTTAAAATGTGTTGAATTGGATCACAAATAATCAAATTGGGGATCTCTGGGGCTCTCAGGTTCTTTTTCTGAATAACTAGCAGTTCCTCCATTCTCATAGCTTGTAAAGCTACCTCCCCCAATCTCACTTTTTATCATCACTAGCTTCCCCATAATAGCAACACTTGCCACGTGCTGATTTTTTAAGGCCTCAATAAGATTTTCATCAATAAAGAGAGTATACATAATTTGATGAACATTATTTCCACTATATGAAATATTTTGATTTACCAGTTCTTTTAAGCTGGATGTAATATCCTGCAGTTCATCCTTAATTTCACCAACAGCCTTACTATGAGCCACTGATTCATCTTGAATAGTTGTTATTTCAGGGAGGCTATTATAAGATATGGAGATTACAGGAAAATATTGAATGGAATCATTTATACTGGGGAATTCACCAAAAGTAACCTTTTTAGTTTTTCTCCCCTGAATTTCCATTATTGGGGATATAAGGTCACTGTGGTCATCAAAGAACAAATCTGGAGTTCTTTTTATTGAATCTGAGTCAAAAATATGCATAAGTTCTTGACTATTATTTATTTGAGTTCCTTTCTTATTTTGTTCTATTTCCTTTCCTCATTTAATTTGCATGGAGTTAAGGTAGTTCTAATTTCCTCCTGAGTTATAAACTCTGCTTTTTCCAAGTGGAGGGTTATCAAAGCTTGTGCAGGATCAAGTATAGCCAATTTACCATCTTTTTTCCTGGTCTTAATTGATTTTTTGGTTTTTCAGCATTTACACTCTGCGGGATAGATATTCAAACTGCGCCCAAAAAGTGCGCAATAGCAGGAGCAAGCTCAAGTCTATTGCGCCCATGTGCAAGAGATGCAATATTCAAAAACAGAGCAGGCCAAACTGCGCCTACAGCCGACGACTGAATATCACACCACCTGCGCCATAGCGCAACTAGGGAGCGGAAGCTGAGCAGATCTGATGCACCATAGCGCAACAAGGGATGTGCAGCTGAGCAGTCCAGAGGTGCCATAGCACAACCAGGGATGCCCCCCAGCAGCAGGGCACTGTAACTGCATAACCAGGGAGATAGTGGCCCACCACCCATGCCACAGATGGGCACAGGAAAACACAGCAGAACAGACATCGTCCCCCCACACCCCATGCACTGTACAACTGGGGCAGGGCCGGAATAATCACTGGCCCATGGAGACAAGCAAACAACCCACAGCCGGGCCATGGTGCCCCATCACACCTACCAGTAAGCTGTGACTGGCACACAAGGAGGGCTGATCACCCCGTGCCACACCATCCCCCCAATGCAGAGCACACCCTGCACCATGACCCCCAGACACCCATCCATGAGCAGTGACTACCACTGCAGGAAACACCATGCATGCCACCACCCCCTTTGTGACACTGCAACCCTGTGCACCACAGAACCATGCAAGCCAGCCCCACCACGAGCACTCATCAGTGGGTGGCAGCACACAGCAATGCAACAACGGCAGACACAGTGCCACCATGCACAGTCCCCCTGAGGTACTGCTGAGAGACCATCCATGCGTCGGCACAAGAGGTACTCCACACGGGACAGGGCATGCCCTTGACACCATCACCAGTGGTACAGCACCCTGCACAGTAGTCCAGTGACACACCCCGACCCACCACTGGCCACAACAGCCAGCACAGACACCCACAGTGGTGCGTGGAAGCATGCACCACACCGGATGCCACACAGTGTATGGACAGACACCCACCCATACCCAAGGGCCCAACACAGGGATGCAGTGGTGGGGCAACCAAGCCTCCTTTGTGGGCTCATGTAAACTGTGTACACACAATCCGCAGTCCTCCATGGCACTGGAGTGCCAGCCACCCTGCGCAGGCACCATGGACCCGTACACCACCAGCAGTCACCCGGAGCACAAGTCACAGACAGTGGGGCACATCCCGTGCAACACACACAAAGCACAGCATGGAGGTGGGACAATGACTGTGGTGCTCACAGTGCCACCCGAGCCAGGCATGCACCACACCAGTGACAGGAGGCAACCCAGCAAAGTGACGGGTACAGTGGCTTCCCTGCAGGGACTGCCACCACTGACATGCCAGCAGACCGTGCAGGTCACAGACATGCATGTGTGTCAGCTGCACAGGCCATGGATGGGCCGATGGATGTGTCATGGACACAGAGCATGCACCATGGCCCACTGCACACAGTCAGCCAGTGCACAGGGAACAACACACACACCACAGACACTGACTGATAGCTACCCCCACACCATAGTCACCTCCACACTGACACACACACACACCCATGACCGCACCACCCTTGACGCCATGCACACCACTGCAGCTGAGCACCTATAGCCTGCTGCAAATCAGAGACCACAACAGTATTCATATCAAAATGAAATCTATTGAAAAAATATATAATGATCAACTATTTACAATAATACAAACTATATACAATAAAACATTGGAACTATATACAAGGTTTGGGGGGACCACAAACAAGGTGGGGTGGGTAGAGAGGAGGGGTGGACAAATGGGACGGGGAAGGAGGGGTGTGAGGGTGGGTCCAGGAGGGTAGGGGAATACTGTGAGCCATCCAGCACTAGCAGGAGTGCCTCTCCCTGCTCTGGCTCCTCCGGGCCCTGTGCCTCCTCAGAACCCTGGTCTCATCCAATCGACGTAGGATGTCCAGCAACGCCCATGCGACCACCAGGATCTCCCGCAGCGCCTCCCATATCTCTCGAAGATGGCGGGTACCTAGGACAAGGGAGCACAATCAATAGGTGTGAATGCACAACCCCATACAGCCTGCCCACTGTGCATGGCATACGGCCATGGGACATACCACTGTGATGGTGTGTGACCACCCGCAGTGATCATGTCCACAGGACCTGCCCACCCAGGCGCATACAGCCATGCGGAACGCTGCACACACCCACCGGCCAAGTCACGCACAGCACCACTGTGGCCATTTAGTGACATGGCTATGTGGTGTAAAGGCAGTGGCACAACCATGTACCTGGTGCATGCATGGACCACCATTGACACATTCCCAGACATGCATTGCCACTGGACAGTGTCAACTGTAACAAGTTGTGTGCATGGCAGTGGTGTCGATGTATGGTGGCCATGCCCCGCTGCCCACCCTGTCACACAGCATGCAATAGTAATCATGGATGTATGGCACTCACCCTCATCAGGCCGGTCAGGTGGGCAGTGATGGCCCTCGCCCCACCTGGCTGCACCTTCTTCCTCCCTCGCGCGGCGGCATTCTTCCAGGCCTGTGGGGCAAACAAGGAGAGAGGAACATCAGTACAATCCTGAAGCAAAGTCCCCTGCCCCCAGGTGTGTGCCTCCCACCCAGCCAGACCCACCCACCCCACACCCTCTGAACACCACCACAGCCAACCCCAGATGGTCCCTCCCTCCCCTATGTGCTGGACACATACAACACTGTTACCCATATGGATGATAAAAATGTGTTGACGGAACCCCTACCTGGCCGTGGCACTGTGCCCCTCCTGGCACGTGTTCGCAGTCGTGCCAGTAGCTCTGGCTCCCTCCTCTGCAGGTCCCCGTAGCGGTGCCTGCACTGCTCCACACTCCTCCCCTGTCCAGTGACCTCCTCCAGGGCAGTGGCCACCTCCTGCCACACCTGGGTCCTGGCCCTATCCAGGGGCGCCTCCCCAAAGAGAGGCCCATGGTGTGGCTCCACAATTGCCACTAGATTCACAAGTTCTATTGCAGACCTCTGCGCTGCCCGTCTGTGTGCCATTCTCACACTACTAGTTGGCAATATGGCGCTCTGCAGTGCAGCTCCCCATGTGCAGATGCTGCGCAGTACAGCGCTGCCATTCCCTATTGTGCTGTTACCGAACAGCACGATAGAGGTGCACCCATGCCTGATGCATGGCGCCTAGGGGGCAAAGGTCGGGCACATGGTCAAGGGTCTCTGGCGCATGGCCACGCACAGCACCACTGGAACACAATGCATGTAGTGCAATTGGCTGCCTGTGTGCCAGCGCCATAGCGGCCTACCGTGCAGTTGGCCCAGTGCACCTATGATGGCCCAGTGCCACAGTGCCATGTAGTGACCATCGCTATAGCACCACTGGCACAATGGTGGCCGTGCCCTGCATTGCCTACTGTGCACAGCACATCATCAGCATGGCAGATGCCTGAATCAGCAACCCGGGCATTCGCAATGAGGTGTGTACTACGCATGTCACAGAACTGCGTCATTGGTTCAGCACATTCAACACAATTGTGCAAAGCACAACAGCGGATAGTCAGCCATCATATGAAAATCATCTAATCAGCCATTCAATGGTGTAGCACCGCAATTTGCATCTACTTAAAGTTGCTCATCACCTCATTTGCATGGGTTGCTCTATAAAAGTGTGACATTGTGCTGCAGTGGCCATAGTCGGTTACTGCAGTCTGTTGGTGAGTTGCATGCTGTTTGGGAGTGTGGACTGTGGATTTAGGGACATGCATGGGACTGCATAGTCACAGGTAACAACTGCCATTCTTACAGGCTACATAATGACCAAGCACATTGTTGGAAAGGAGAAACACAGTGGTGGGAGGAGGAGGAGGCCGAACTTTACAAAGGCTGAAACCGAGGCCCTGTTTGAGGCCTACCTAGATCAGGAGCCACTTCTCAGTGGATGGCAGGGAACACCTCAAGCCCATGCTGCTGCATGGGAGGAGGTGGCAATTGCTGTGAACCTGCATGGCAGCCACCAGCGCTCCATGCAGGAGTGTAAGAAAAAGATGGGCACAGACAGGAGGAGGATAAAGGAGAAGGTGGCTGCCATCAGGGCAGCACATGCTGCAACAGGTGGGGACAGCTGAGGTGGTACAGCTGACCCCACAGGAGGAGAGCTTGCTGGAAGCATGCAGTGCAGTGTCATTGAGGGTGTTCCGGTGGTGGCTTCCAGATAGGGTGGTGGCCCATCACTGCACGGTAAGTCATGGTTTGTCTATGGGGGCAGGTAGGTCACATGCAGTAACGCGGATTTTGCTTTCCCTTACAGATCCTGAGCGCCTGCATGGGTCAGTGGTGGTGGGCCTGTCCACTGGGGACAGTCAGCAGCTGGAGTGGAGAGGGCCATCCACCTCCACAGGTATAATGTGGAGCATTGCAAACAGTGGGACCACCTGGCTGTCCACACTGATGTCATTGTAACAGGTGTGGAGGAAGCCTGTCCGTAAACCTTCCAGCCGCTGACATCCATGGATGCCAGCATGCTGTGACTGTGGCTGGTGCAGAGTACCTCACCAGTGATGATGACTACCATCATGGCAGTGACACGCGTGTGCCACGGATGGCCACACAGCAGGGCACCTGCAGCCCATGGCTGTGGGTGGTGCTGCTGTGGAGGCCTGTGCAGTCAGCACAGTCCCAGACTGCTGCATGCCGAGCACCAGTGGGGCAGCACTGGTGTCTGTTCAGGACAGTGGGACTGTTGCGGCCACTGCGGCAGCACTACTGAGCTCTGGGAAGGGGCAGCCAGAGAGGCAGCATCAGCAGTCGCCCAATGGGCTTGGGGGTACAGGGTTCAGCGGCGGCATCTGTGCACCGCCTGTGGACATGTCCAGACCTCATCCTGGTGTGTAGCACCCATCCTCAAGGGGTGCTGATCATCGGGGCCATGCACACCCTGAGGGACAGGATGCCAAGGAGGCTGATGACCTTTTGGACGAGCACACCCACCTACTGCAAGCATCAGACAGCAGCAGATGCGGCTTGCCACGTCCGTGGATGCACCGCGTGTGGCTCTGGAGTGGGCAGAGGAGTGTCACAGCAGGGACACCGCACTGATCCTGGCAGGGATGGACCATTTGCGGAAGGATGTGACTGCTGCCATTGACAGGCATGCACAGGCATTCTCTGCTGTCATGGCCACAATGGGCACACAGTCAGGTGCCCATGCATCGCAGACACCACACAGTGCACTATCCACCTCCCATTCCTGGCGTCATGCAACTCCCACCCTGTCGACACCGGGTTCAGCTGTGGGCATCCCAAGCACTCCTGGCACAGGCATGTTCGGTGTGCTGCAGACCCCTGCATGAGCACAGACGTGTTCATGTAGTGGAATCCTTGGGGGACCATCAGTGCCACCCTATGAGGCCAGTGGTCAGCCTGTCAGTGCTGGCAGGTCTCGGTGGGGCCACCCACACATCTGTGGTGGCCACGGCACTGTGTTGAGTGACTGACCTGTCTCCCAGTGTGGCTACTGTCTGGTGCTGCCCTGTGTGCATTGTGTGTTTCAGTGGGCAGTGCACGGGTGGGTACCCGGCACTGCACACAGATACACAGTCCACCTGCACACTCTCCCAGCTGCTGTCCGCAGTTGCGTGTGCATGATGATGCCTGCATTGCACTGTACACCAATGTGCAATGGTGCTCAGCATCTGACACACGCACATGGACAGGCAGTGGGTGTCTGTGGACATGTGTGTTGCTAGGGTTGGCATTCTGGGTCGGTGTGCCTCCTGCTCTCTGTGCACATTTGGTGCATTGTGTGTGTGCGTGTGTGTGTGTCTGTCTGTGTGGCATGTTAATCCCCACCCATCCCTGGTTGTGTGTGTGCTTCTGTGCCCTGCCACTTCCCTTGATGGCATGCACCCCTGGTGTGTGTCCATGCATGTTTGTGGGTTGTGCCTTAGCCACTGGTGGTTGCACGTGGCCCCATGACTTACCTGGGTTGGCTGAAGTGCTCCTCCGTGATGGTGTCCTGGTGCAGCTGTGCCAGCTGGAGCAGTCGGGGGTCCTACGCCAGGGGGGCTGCCCATCACCATCATCACTGACGTCCCCATCGTCCCCATCGCTGTCCCCCTCTTTGACCTGTATGGCTATCCCACATTCATTGGGCCATGTTGTGCAGGATGCAACAGGCCAGGAATAGCCCACAGGCCTTTGAGGGGCTGTACTGTAGGGCACCGCCTTAGGTGTCCAGGCAACAAAACGTGTCTTCAGTACCAGACACCCGCTCGATGACATTACGTGTGGTGGCGGTGCCTCATTGTAGCGCCAAGCGTAATGGGGTCGAAGGCCACCGGTAGGGTGTGAGCAGCCAGGGACAGAGTGGGTATCCACTGTCACCTGTGTGTAGAGGGCTGAGGTTAGTTTGGTGATCAGCATTGCCCAGCCCCAAGCCATGTAGGCCACTACCCATGTCACCTCTGGCCATGCCCCCCCAGGCCCTATGATTAGAAACATAGAAACATAGAAACATAGATTTTGATGGCAGATAAGGAGCGCTTGGCCCACCCAGTCTGCCCACTTCCCTACCTATTGGATAAGCTGCAGATCCTAGTTAACCAGCAGCCTACTTCTTCCTACCCCCCCAGAATTGCCTTATGACTGTCCCATTGGTTTGTCCATGTGGTTTGCATACTCACCCACTAGGTGTCCAGTGGGGATGTCCCCACTCTTGAATCTGTGGCACAGTGCCGACTGGTGCCAGATGAATGAATCATGTGCTCCCCCAGGGTGCGTGGCACAGACATTGATTATGCGCCCTGGCACCGACACCACCTGGCAGTTGATGCTGGCAAGCCTTACGATGAGTAAAGGCGGCCCTCGGGCCAGGTGGTGTGCGATGGCCACATGGGTGCAGTCTATTACCCCTAGCACGCCAGGCATACATGCTACCCTGTGGAACTCCTGTATGTTTGCTGTGCGCTCCGCCGGTGTGCTGGGGAAATGGATGTACTCCGCAGCATGTGGCAGCAGTGCGCTGAGGAATTGGGTGAGGTGGCATGATGTGGCCGACTGGGTTATGCCTCCCCAGTTGGTCTCTGGAAGGTACATGTGGAGAGCAAGCACATGCAGGCTGTTACCTTAGTCTCCACTGACAGGGCATGGCTCCATCGTGTGGGTGCCTGCATCACATCACTGCACAGCTCACAGAGCCACCTCAGAATTGCCCTATTCAGGCGGTACCAGCCCACAATCTCAGTATCAGTGTACAGCTCAAAGCTGGTGCGGGCTCAGTACTGCCTGTTGGGGGCATACCGCTGACGGGCCCTTCCACGGCCACGCCCCCTGCTGCCCACCTTCTCACCCCTCATAACGGCCTCCATCTGGAAGGTGGCACTGGCCATGTCCCTGGCTTGTGTTCACACCCCCTGGCAGCTGTTGCTGTATTCCTCCCACTGTTCTGGCTGCTACTTCCCCTGCACCGGGACCACCTGCCTGTGCTGGCCTCTGTGCTGTGTGGCTCCCCACACCTTCCCTGTGCCTAGCTGTTCAGAGTGCCCTTTCCCTGGCCTGCCCTGTTTGTGCCTCCTGCCCTGTCTGTCTGCCTAAGTTTCTGACACATGTGGCTTCCCTGTAGCGTTCTTGCGCCTCTCGCTTGCTCCTTTTTATTTTGGCTCATTTCCGCTATGGCGCAACTTCTGCTTGCTCCCCTATTGCGTATGGCGCAAGTCGTTGAATATCGCATCATGCCTATTTATGTATGGTTCCTCCCCTTCGTTATGCGATGCCTTCATTATCATTGCGCTGTTGCTCAGCATGATTTCGGGGCGAACTGCCTCCCGCTGAATATCACAGAATGGCGCAATTTTGGATCTGCACAGGCGCAAGAACTCTATTGCGCATGGCTCAACTTCTTTGAATATCTGGCCTCATGTCCTTTGTGTGTTTTTACTATCTTTGACCCCTCTTATTTACCTCTTCCCTTAAATTGCTTCATAAGGGGATCACTATTGTCTTTTTGAACCATTTTGCCACTTCTTGTTTTCATTAGAAGCAGATTTAGTTCCTCAGATTGAAGGCTTGCCATCAGATTAGTGTCAAATTATCACAACAAGTGCTATAATTTAATGGTACCTTAGAGAAAATGAGCACGTAGATCCAAATACAGCAAGAATGTAACAGAAATATGAGAACACCAGCTATTATAAATAAGAAATCTTAAGTCTTAATTTAGTTTTGTCACAGTGAGTCTATAGCCAAGTAACTATGCTTATAGCTGTACAGAACTAAATCCAGAAGTAAAAAGCAGTTTTCACTCCAAGTGAACTTGCATAAGTTGCATAAGTCTCTGAGTATCTTGTAATAGCCAAAGCCAGAAGTCAAGCAAAATGGCACCAGGTGCAAGGTACCTAAAACAAAAATATATAAATAAATAAAATAAAACACTATTCCCTGTCTATGTTACATTTTAATTAAAAAAATGATATATTTTATACCTTCATCTCTTTCCTATGTGTCTCCAAATACACAGGAAATGGCTGTCACATCCAAAGAACCTTCCTCCCTTAACACAGAATGCCCCAAATGTGCTGAGCCAGCACAGAGCCCAGAACAAGGATCCGAGGCAGCCATTGAAATTGCAGAAGCAAGGCCCAGTCACTAAAAACCAAGACAAAAAGGACTGAACGGAAATGGACAGGACAAAGTCTAAAAAACAGCAACAACCATTAACGATTAAAAAATAAATAAATTACTTCACTAAAAAAATAACCAAAGTACCTCAGGACAAGTAGAAGGTTGGTAGATGAACAACATGTACTTCCTAAATAGCACTCAGTTGTTTTCAACAGCAGTGCAAGAGATAATGGTGATACTGAAGACAGAACACCAGGCCTGTACACTTTTAACCCCTCAACCTTCTATACAACACTGACAATAAAATGTGCACTTGTGAGTAGCCACGTGGTATACCGTAACCCTACCCAAAGTAGGTCCGTTTTCCCACGTTAGTTGCCCTTTTTACTAAATCTAGTTTTTAATGCCTACAGTTCTAAGACATTGACTGCACAACACCCGACTACCAAAAAAGAAAGAAAAAGAAAAATCAGTTCCTCACTGACCTTGATAGGTACACAGCTCACCTGCCGCCAGTCTCAGATTTCTCTATCCCCACTCAGCATCACGCCACTCTTGACTCCCAACCCCCTTTCCACCCAAAAATAGCCACTAGAAGAGAAGTCCTCAGGCTGTTATCAAATCTCAAGTCAGAGAGCTCCTCTGGCCATGACACATTAGAACCCAGGTTCTCAAACTAGGGACAGCAGCACTCACTGCACCTGTCTGTGATCTTCTAAATAGATTCATCCTCTCTAGTGAAGTGCCAGGTCTTTGGAAAGTGGCTGTGGTGGTCCCCCTCCATAAGGGGGGACCCATGCTGTGGAAAATTATAGGCCTATTTCAATTCTCTACCCACTGCCTAAGATCCTGGAGTGATTTCTGCACAATCAGCTACAATCCTACCTAGACTTACATCATCTTCTCACAGACTGCCAGCATGGCTTCAGGAAGGGCCATAGTACTACCACAGCCCTTGTCAAAGTCTCGACTGACATTCCTAATGCAAATGATGCTGGTCTTCTAACCAGTAGAGTATTTGTCAACTTGACTGAGGCCTTCAATCTAGTCAACCACCACCTTCTCCTTGGTAAATTGCATCAATTAGGTCTAGATCGCTTAGCACTCACATGGTTCCATGACTACCTCACTGGAAGCTCGCAAAGGGTAAAATGGTTTGGTTCATTCTCCTCTTCAAGGCCTATCTCACATGGAGTACCCCAAGTTTCTATTCTTGGCCCGATACTATTCTCGCTTTTTATCAACGAGCTCCCCAACTTCTGTGGCGGTGCATCTGTGCAATTATATGCTGATGATGCAATCTTATACCACTCATCTAACAATATAGACTGGCTTAACCAAAGCCTTAACTCTGATTTCACTGCGCTTGAGACCTGGTTCTCTGACAATCACCTAATTCTAAATATGAAAAAAACAAAAGCTATGCTTTTCTATAACCGGTCTCCCAAATCTACCAAAGAGTTCCAGATCAGTACACAGTCAGGAGACCCCATAGAGGTGATTAGTACTTTTAAATACTTTGGGGTTCACTTAGATGCCTCCTTCTCAATGGAGCATCATGCAACTCAGCTTACCAAAACGGTAAACCAGAAGCTCGGGTCATTATACTGTCTCCACCCTTTTTATATCCAACGCCGCCTGTAAAAAGATTTCGTCAGCATCCCTTCTCCCTATTTTGTTCTATGGCTCCTCTCTTTTACTCTCCTCCCAATCCTCTTCCCTTGCACAGGTGCATCAACTCTATTATAGGATTGGACGTTTTGCCCTTGGAGCGGACTCCAGAAAACACCACTGTGAGGCCCTGTATTTTCTTCAATGGCCTACCTATGATACAAGGCTACAGTTTCACACCTTATGCCTTGTATTCAAACTTACCAAGCTCTTTAATCCCCCTTGCCTAAGGGGAATCGTTTACAAAAAAAGCACCCACACGCATGCTTTGATCAACTTCCTTACCCTTATTAGCAATCCAGAAGATGCAATGCCTGTTGGGTAAGTGCTCATTCGCCTTCTCAGCTCCTTCTGCTTGGAATTCCTTCCCCCCTAACTTACTCTCCTGCCCCACCCTATCCTCCTTCAAAAAAGAGCTTACCCCTTTCCTACTAACCCCCTCCTCTGCAATTGCTTTAAATAACCCTTATAAATGGGTCAAACTGCATTAGCACCAGGCAAACCATAATTATATGCAAGGGGCAAAGTGAACATGAATACAGGTGCTATGAGATATTCAGCGACTAGCACCACACTAAGGTGTCTAGCATGACATAGCGTGACCCTTAGTGTGATACAAATTTCTGCCCAGGAGAAGCTGGTCTTAACCATGGGCAAACAGCTTTGCATGACATTGGTGCTTTTGTGGTGTTAGCGTGGGATTAGCATGGCTTGCATGACCCTAACATATGATCATGACACTTAGAAAATGTCAGACATGGAGGATATATGCTGCTCACTGATGGCACCTTCATGATGCCAACAGCTGCCACCAGTCCCAGCCATGCACAGACAACAAGGGGTGATCTGACCCACAGGGGACATCATGGTAGTGTGGCCATACAGCACACACCTGCAGACTATACGTCTGTGGTGACCAACTGATGCCAGCACACACATGCAGCACTGTGGGCATGGTGGCAATTGAGGTGAGGGTATACAGGTGGCCAGACCTCACCACAGCCCAGGTGTGAACACAAGGCACAAGGCTGGGACACATCACACAGTGCACATGGGCCAGTAGTGGGAATACCCCACCACCTGTGTGCCTGTCGGATCTTACATGCCCCCCCAGCCACATACCGCATAACTGTTCAGTTGCCACAGCACACACAGTTGGCCACGTATATGTCACTGTGAGCATCCTATGCCACAGGTGCAGCATCTGTGGAGCACACAACAGTGAAACAGTACTGTGCACTGTCAGTAATTACCTGCAGGCTGGGTCTGTCACTGTGTACAGTGCAGTGGTCATCACTGCCCTACATACCATAGGCATTGCTGTGTCCTGCACACTACCAGCCCCCTTGTAACTGTAATGTCTGCTGTGCACTGTAGCATGGCCTACAGTGTGACAGTTGCATGTAGCACCACCACCCCCTGTGCATATGCTGTGTTGTCCCCTGGGGCACACAATGCTATGCTGTACTGCATACATGTAGCCTGCAGCAACCATCATGCACTGTCAGACTGACCTACAGTTGGAGCTGTGGCCAGACCTGACCAGCCCCTGTACTTCCAGACTGACCTACAGGTGGAGCTGTGGGACCCTGCAGTAACGCTGGGCAAACTGTATGCAAATCAGGGAATAATGAGATGCTAATTTGGCTGTTTGCCCAGAAACTACTGAAGTAGGCTCATTTGCATGTCACTTTTGAATATGGCAAATCTTAGCACCGGGCAAACAGCTTAGCTCCGTGCTAAAGCCGTGCTAACGTGTTAGCACGGCGCTAATGGTTTGGGGAATTTATACAGTTTTGATCACTGTTCTTTCACATCTGCTGCTGCCTGTAGCTGTACAAGCTCCATGCATTTGCTGGCACACACATTGGCCACATAGTTCATCTCTACCTGCCCTCACGCCACTGTGCACTGTGTTGTTGTTGTGGTTTGCACTTCCTGGTTGCTATATTCAGTGCAGTCTTATTCCAGGGCTACATTTGCATTGCACTCCCAGCCCAGTTTGCACGGCCTCATTCCCATGCAATATTCAGACGCTGTTTGCCCCAGGCTATTCCTTTTAAATATAGCTTGCTTTGTGCTCCGGGCTAAGTTTGTCTGCTGGGCAGTGTTAACTTAGCCCAGGGGCAAAGTTTTGACTATCTGGCCCAGTAGGTCTTGGTCTTTCAGCACTATCTTGATTTAGTGCACACTTGTTTCAAAGGGAACAATGTGTGAGGGTGGGAGGAGACTGTTCATGTATAATAACCATAAACACAGGAGTACCACAAAGATCTGTGCTTGGCACACTGTTGTTTTTACTATATTTAAATGATTTACCAAAGCATTGTTCTACAGATACAAATGTATTTCTTTATGCGGATGAAACAATCATGTACACACAACACAAAACTACAAATTTGGCTTTAGATATTTTACAGAAAGATTTTTCAGGAATACAGGCATCCTTACTAGACTTAACACTTCTTTTAAATGTAACCCCACCCATTGGTATTTTTTTAGAGAAAAATAAGTAAAAAAAATAGATCAATCAATCAATCAATCAAAATCTTTATTTATTCAGGCGAACATCATTGAGCGTAGCTCATTTACAAGATGGACCTGAGTGGTCATACAAATAAAGGTACAAGTTTTTTTTTACAAAGACATGAGAATAGCATAACATTAGTACAATCAAATAAATAAGAGATATATACAAAATTTACAGATATACAAGGCACAGTAAAATAACTTAACCTGTAAAAATGAAGAGGATAATAGATATAGTAGGATAATAATCAAATAATAGAGCTTTTGTAGCTTTATATGAAATGTGATAACTGACTGGTTAGAAGAAGGGAAACTAAACATAGTGGATTACAGAAGGGAGGGGTGTAGGTTGGATGGGAGACTAGGCCTTATGGAAGCAGTTGCACAACTCTGGAAATAGGGCGGTGTATAATCTTTTGAAGGATGATAAGGGTAAGAGGGTATTCAGATTCATAGATTTTTGGAGTGAGTTCCAGACAAATGCTAGGGAATAGCTGATAGCTGATAGCAGCCCTCCATATACAATTCAGGCTGCTTTCGGTACCTGTATCAGTAGGGTTTATCATTACAAATATTTGGATCTCACTTTAGATAGTCATTTAACATTTGATTTACACATTAAAAACATTTCAACAAGACTTAAACAACTATTAGGATTTTTTGTAGAAATCATTCTTTGTTTAATGTTCCTATTAGGAAGCTATTAGTTACATCTCTGTTTTTGCCAGTGTTAGATTATGGATTATTTATACGAATACAACAACATTGCTTAGTACAATGGATCCATTGTACAACAGTGCACTTAGGGTTATAAAAAAACGTACCTTATAAAACACATAGTTGTATACTGTTTAAAGCACTAGGTTGGACCTCCTTATCAGGTCGTAGGGATTTCCACTGGAATCTGTTTGTATATAAGTTTATTCTTAAGTCTTTGCCTGAATTTTTGTTACGTAAACTACAGTTAAAAATTCTCTCTAAATACATTTTATGATCTACTTCTCAGATTCCCTTCCACATTCCAAAAATCAAAACAAAGAGTAGTCAAATGACCATCGCAATTGCAGTACCCTGTACATGGGCTATGATACAAAAACAACTTGATGAACATGTACTATTACCCTTGTCTCATTTTAGAACATCATTAGCAAGTTTGTCTTATAAACATTGTAACTGTTTTGGCTAAATGAATGTACTGAACATTTTATGAGAAATTTATAAAAAAATGTTTATTATGTAACTGATTGTTGTAATGTATTGTCTTGTTTTTATATTGGACGCAACTGTAAATGAGAATATTATTCTCAGTTTGTTATCCAATAAATGACTGATGAAGATGAAGTTTCTTAACAATTACATATTTTTTTTCTATTTTGACTCCAAATTTTCAAGATAATTATTTTATGACTATCCTTATAAACATGACATGTAGCATTTATAATATATTGGCTGAGATATAGTTAGGGTTGAATATGGTGTTCAATGATAAACCCATAACTTTGCACATTGATACCTTTGGCACTGTTAGACAAAATGAGCTGAAATATTGCAAGTTTTGTCTAATAGGTAAGGTCTTGATATGTGGAAACTTTTGTGATGGTAGCTTGTGTGGTTTCTAAGATCCGCATATGTAATTTTTTGTAAAAGTCTAACTTTTTTCCTCTACTTAACATTATGTTTCTCTCACCTGCAGCCTACATGGAATGGATTTTTTCCCCAGAATTTACAAGGGACATGCGCCTTTGACAAGTTTGGTGAAAAAATAATAAATGGTCCAACTGGTTCCAGAGCTATAAAGCTATAAAGTGTAGTGTTTTCCATCTCTGAGATAAGGTATTGGTGCAAAATGAAAATGTTGATGTCATGAAATGAAAAATCTGATGTTGCAAAACGAAAAATTTGATGTTGCAGATTCCCTTTTTAATTTCTCACCATTTCCTTGAAATATTTTTTTTGTGCTGAGACAACTGCCACCTTGTGGTGCTCAGAAAAGAGACACTCCTTCATTGGTGACTGGAAGGAATTCTGGGAAAGGGCATACTTTAAATTCGATGGCCTTCTCCTTACCAAGGAGGGTGTAAGGGCACTTGGACAAACAAATTGATGTATTCATCAGTAGTTTAAACTAGAAAGTGGGGAGGTGGTGGTCAGATGGGAGGAAGAAAGCAGAACCCCTGATACCCCCCCCCCAGAGACAGGCAAGGACCCCTCCTATCGGCCACAAAGGTGAAAGCAAAAAGAACATGGTGACATCACTCATGGGAGTAAAGGAAGAAGGATGCCAGTGTATGGAAGGCAATGGTAACAAATGCCAGGAGTCTAGCTAACAAAGTTCCAGAACTCTCAGCCACAATGGCAGAAACAGGACTGGACTGGTTCACAGTAACTGAGACACAGCTAAAGGAAAGCCATGTGTGGGATGTTGTTATCCCAGATTACAGGTTATTCAGAAAGGACAGAGAGGAATGATGCGGGGGGGGTCACATTGTATATAAAGGAAGACATAAAAGCCATGGAAGTCCAAAGGACTCAGGGAAAACCTGAGGCTCTATGGGTCACTCTCAAACCTGGCACAAACTTGGCCCTCAGACTGGGAGTGATTTATAGGCCCTCCCAACAAAGGGCAGAGGCAGACAAAGTTTTGCTGGAAAGCACAGTAAAAATTGCAGAAAAAGGAGAAGTCATACTGATGGGGGACTTCAATCTCCCAGAAGTAGACTGGTCCTCCTGCATGGCATCCACAAGCAAAAGCAGAAATTTTCTGGACACCCTTCAAGTTGCTGGACTCTATCAACTCACCACAGCCCCCACTAGGGAAAACACAGTCCTAGACCGGGTGCTCACAAACAGTAGCAAGGTCACGGAGGTGGAGGTGGGGTGCCACCTGGGGACAAGTGACCACAAATTGGTCTGGTTCAAGGTCAATACTAAGGAGGTAACAAATCACTCTAAGACATGGGTCCTGGACTTCAGAGGATGGATTTTAATCAGATGAGAATATGCTTTGGAAATATCCTCAAAAGTAAACCAAAAGGAGGGAGGGAGGTGGAAGTATGCTGGATCAACATAAAAGAGGCAATAGCAGAGGTCACTGACAAATTTTCCAGACTTGTCAGTAAGACAAGGAAAAGGAAAAATCCTCTCTGGTTCACAAGAGAGGTGGCAGCTGCGGTAAAAGCAAAGAGTCCAGCATTCAAAAAATACAAGGGCTCAAATAGCAACGAGGATAGGGATGCTTACAAAAGCAGCTTGAGGGAGGCTTCTAGGGTGACTAGAGTGGCAAAGGCAGAAACTGAGGTGGAAATTACACAGGGGTAAAAAAAACCTTCTTTGGGTACATAAGTATAAAAGGAAAAATGGGAGAGTATTGTTAGACTAATAAGCAGTGATGGGAAGAAGATAGAAGAAGACCGAGAGAAGACAGAGGACTTAATTTAGTACTTTTGCTCTGTCTTTAAAAAGGAGGAGCCTGGAGATGGGCACATCACTAAAGGAGTTAATAATTGCACAAGGGGAGGTAGACATGAGCCCTTTCACAGCAGAGAGGGTAAGGACTGAACTCAATAAACTAAAGATAGATAAAGCCATGGGATCAAACAGCATTCACCGATGCATACTTAGAGAAGTTAGGGACGAATTGGCAGCACCTCTAGCAGATCATTTTAGCAGATCCCTGAGAGAGGGAATTGTTCCACAAGACAGGAAAAGGGCAATAGTGGTTCCCATACATAAAGGAGGGAGCAATGAGGTGGTGGGTAACTACTGTCTTGTCAGTCTCACCTTAGTGGTAGGCAAGATGATGGAAACCCTGCTAAAGAAAATAATTTTAACTTTTCTGCAAGAGACTGGACAGCTGGACAGCAGGCAACATGGCTTCATGGCAGAAAGGTCCTGCCAGACTAATCTGATCGAGTTTTTTGACTTGGTTACTAAGATAGTGGACTGTGGGAGCCATGGATGTTATCTACCTCGACTTTAGCAAGGCTTTCAACTCGGTCACACATGATGCCTTCATCTGGCACCAGTCAGCACTGTGCCACAGATTTGAGAGTGGGGACATCCCCACTGGCCACTTAGTGGGTGAGTATGCAAACCACATGGAAAACAGAAGGATGCTAAACAAGCTCAAGCATGCAGGAGTAGGACAGGAAGTGGTATCATGGGTTAGGAGCTGGCTTAGTCAGAGGAATCAGTCAGTGATGGTCAATGGGGCAGCATCAGGGGATGGGGTGACCAGTGGGGTGCCACAGGGGTCTGTCCTGGGTCCTTTACTCTTTAATATTTTCATAAGTGACATCACTGAGGGGCTGGGTGGGAAGGTGAGTCTATTTGCAGATGACACAAAGATCTGCAACAGCATGGATACTGCTCAGGGAGTGGAGCAAATGAAATGTGACCTGCTTAAGCTAGAAAAATGGTCCATCAGGTGGCAGTTAAAAGTTAAAGCAAAAAAAATGCAAAATGATGCATCTGGGCAGCAGCAACCAAGGGATGGCCTACTATCTGGGAGGGGAGCAGCTAACAACCACCAAAAAGGAGCGGGATCTTGAGGTCATCATCTCTGATGACTTAAATGTGGGCAGATAATGTGAAAAAGTGGTGCAAAAAGCCAGCAAAATGCTGGGATGCATAGAAAGAGGCATCACAAGTAGAAAGAGGGAAGTGATCATGCCACTGTACAAGTCCCTGGTAAGGTCCCACCTTGAGTACTTTGTACCTCAAGGCACACCCCACACCTGATTTGTGAAGATGCAGGAGAGGGCAAACTATAATGATTTTTCCTGTTGCTGCCTGCAGGGTGGTGATGGGGTGGTAGGGTTGGAAACCCTACCACCACATTTCTCTACTTTTGTGCTTTAACCCTAACTGGTGGATTAACAAAGTTTTTTTGCAATGAATAGTATATTGGCTGAATCATCATTTCACAGCAGAAGTACAAAAACATGTTTTGTCCAGGATTTTAAAAAAAATGACACCAGTCACGTTTATGAGGTGGTCTGGAAAAATGTCTATGTTGACAGTCTGGAGTCAAACTACTGAAAATTAGTGAAGTTATGAGCGAACATTGAAATTGTGCAACAGTCACTCATAACCCAGGCTTTTTACCATATTTGTACACCAAAGTTTAAGCATAGCATTCTAATTGCCCCACCTCATGAACCTGGTAGGGAAAAATTTTCAAATCCCCACTGAAACAGCATTGTACACCACAAGCGCAAAAACACATTTTGGCCAGGATTTGAAAAATGACAGCTGTCTTGTTCGTGATATGGTATGAAGAAAAGGTTATGCTGAAAATGTAGGGTATATTTTAAATTATCCAAGTTATGTGTGACTGTAGAAAAATGTCAACTTAGGCTCAACATTTTTCTCATAACTTAGTCATTTTGACATATTTTGACCCTGGATTTTCAACATAGCCTTCTTATGATCCCACCTCATGAACAAGGGTAGTGCACATTTTCAAATCCTGCCTGAAAGGTGATTTTGCAAAGCAACCAATAAATCTCCTTTCTGGTCGTATCTGCATAATTTCACCACCATTTTCATGAGGTGGGGTTCCAAAAAGGCCATGTTGAAAATCTAGGGTCAAAATATGTAAAAATGAGTATGCTAATAATCAAAGTTCAAAACCCCGCTGAAATACATTAAATCACGCTTAACTGATTTTCTCATATCACAGTCTCCAGTTCCAGCAGCAAGATGTGTCTTTGATCAGAGAGTGAATCTACACTGTAGGACATGTTTAGGTGAGTGAGAGTGTGTCAGGGTTGTGGGGGGTGCTGGGTTAAGAGTGCTGAGTGGGAAGTCAGGGTGGGGTAGGTGGAGGGTGTGCGTCATAATCAGATTAGTGAGAGATCATTTCCTTTTTGACAGGGTTTAAAAAAACATTGAGGGATAGTTGTCTTTATTTCAGGTGATGCAATTTCCAACACTGAGGACTTAGCACCCCAGTGTCAAGCTTGAGTTTGGTGGCACTGGGTGGGCACACTGGTGCCACCACATCCTTGTTGGTGGGATGATCTGGAGGAGAGGGGGTCAATACAAGAAGCAGTACCGGGGATGGGCATCCCAGTTCATTCTAATAATATACTGTAGGTTAGATACTAAAAGACTGGGTAGGGCGGGCAGAAGAACTGGAGCGGAGCAGAAAGAAAGAAGTAGTATTGGGTGTGGGCTCCCAGGTCTGCTGTTAGAAAGAATTAGATAGATAGATAGATAGATAGATAGATAGATAGATAGATAGATAGATAGACAGACAGACAGACAGACTGACAGATAAATATATATATATATATAAGAGAGAGAGAGAGAGAGAGAGAGAAAACAGGGTGCCTGGCTCTCTATTTGAACTGAAGCTGACAGCACAACTCTAGCTGTGACTCCGGCATTCAAGAAACTCCCAAAACATTCCGTACAGAGAATGCAGGGGAACAGCTCCTCTCACTAAGCTAGGCACCCTGGATTTTGGGGTGCATAGAAAAGGTATTTCTGGCACTTTTTTTCTGAAACCAAACAGCAGAACATAAATAAATTGGTCCTGTTTACCTAGGTTCAGGTGTTTGTTTCTTAAAAACATATTATTTGTATGTATTTTCAATGTTTATAAGTTAAAGAAAAAAGATGGTGGACATTACGATCAATATTTTTTCCACATAATAGGTATTTTTTGCAGTATGATAGGTAAATCATGAAAATAAGCACTCACAATTGATGTTTTTTACCATTTGCATTTCTCAGTTAACTAAAGAAATCATTATAATGCTGGAACCATACAATATTTTTTCACAAAATCTTTGAAAGTCACACCCTTGGCATGAGCCCCTGCAACCCAGAAAATTTCATTAAAAAATTCCACACTATCTAGGAAGTAGCTGAGAGCAAACAATACGCAATGTTAAGTATAGGGAAAACAAACATTTTTTTGTTTGTTTTTTGGCACTCTGTATCTCAAAAACTGAACAAGATGCTGTCATAAAACTTTTCAAGTCTTGAGACTCTGACAGGCTGCCCACATATACCAATGTTGGGCTATTTGGTCACACTACACCAATGTTGTTAAGGGCCAAGAATTGGGATTTGACATTAAACAGCCTACTCAGCCCTAACTATAAGAGTGCTACTGCGCCCCTATAATTATGCTGAGCCTTAAAAGAGTGCTGCCATTTGAACTTATCTTAATCAGCAATTGCATGTTTCCATGGCCTGACTACACTCTCAGTTAATTTGCATCATCTTAAACCTTGTTCACTACAAAAAGAAAACATTCAAAAATTCTGTTGTTATACAGAATCCATTTGAAGCATTAGGGGTTTCAAAGTTGTGATTTTCTTTAAGGACATATACAATTTTTATATTTGCAGGGCTCAATTTTGTATGGCAAGTCAATCTTAAAATAGTTGATGTATGTTTATGTACAGTATGTGGGTGATTTTTGGATTCTTGTTAGCGCTTCTCTTTAAAAGAACAGTTACTTTATTCATCAGTAGCACAAACAACAATGTGCCTTAGTTGTTCACTTCAATTACAAAGTTGTCTTTCAAACTGTATTTCTCAACTACTTTACAAGCATTTAACAAAAGCAGAACAAGTAATGCATGGCATATACAATAGAGAAAGCCACGGAACTTGCTCAGCTCACCACAAACTGCTGTCCACTCATCAATAGTGTTTCAGAATACAGCAGTTTATTGCAGGAACAAAAGAAAAGGTACCTTCCCCAAGAAAGAACAAAATGTACTAACGTTTCACCCAGTGGGCTTTGTCAAATTAATTCAGCTTCAATAGTCAGTAACTTAACATTAACTTTGTATAGGAATGATTTCTATCAAATGAGTTTGTTTTTTTTCTGTTGTGTTTCATGTGTTTGATTTGTATTTGCATTTTATCACATTTTTGTTTCAATTGTCACTTTTTTGGAAATTGTTAGAATAGATTTGAATCCCCCCGAGCCACTGGCCACTAATACTAAATGGTGTCTTAGTGTAATTTAATCAAGTGATAGCCTGGCCAATATAAACTGGGAGGAGTTATACTAAGAGCCCACCCCCTGGGAAATCTCTAGCAAGCAAAGCACTGGAGCACCTGGTGGGCTCACTGTTTGTTCACTTTTTGCCATCTGAGTCTCTGCTACAATAAATTTGTGTGAGACATACAGTATCTCTGAGACTCACTGCATTTGTTTGATGAATATCTTTACCTTTGGAGTTCAGTGCTCCCTGCATGTGTTTTGGCTACTAACCCCCACTGTGGCATCTGATAACCTGCGCCACAGTGCACAAGTTCATTTGGACTTGTCTAGTAAGGCACGGTGACTGGCTTACAGTTTGTTAAATCAAGCATGTACAGGGCCAGCTCACATGCAAATTGCAAGATGTTTCATGTTGTTCCCTGCACTTTCTTTTGGCCTCTTCATTTTCATCTTGTAACAGTTTGTTACAAAGTAAAGTGCTCAGTTAAAATGAATCTATCACCGGCCTGGTGGCACTGAGGGTTGAGGCACTGGATGCCACACCTCGCGCCATGCCGGTGAC
Organism: Neoceratodus forsteri; assembly: GCA_016271365.2. Lineage (NCBI taxonomy): Eukaryota > Metazoa > Chordata > Ceratodontiformes > Ceratodontidae > Neoceratodus > Neoceratodus forsteri. The sequence goes on from CM057452.1 coordinate 909,321,991, forward strand.
CCAGGTCGGGGAACGAACTCGGGTTGCCGGGGGTCGGAGGGAGGAGGAGGATTGAGCATCCCAATGGATGCTCTCCTCCTCAGAGGTGATTCCGGGGTGCTATATGCACCGACGGCTCGAGGCGGTGGAAGCATGGGCACTGGGCACAGGCGTGCTGAGAGTCGGGAGGGAGGACGCCAGACTTTGACAATGACATGCGGCGCTAGCACCGCCTGGTCTGGATGTCAGTCCTGCATGCCGACGCCCTCAGGGGTAGACAGAGAAAACGGAAAACCCCTCGGTGGTCCTAGATGAAGACGGCTCCACCCAAGACCACCGAACCCAGAACAGACCCCAATGTGCAGAAGGAGGGAGGAGAGAGGCACTCTAGGGGCAGATCCTGGGTATGTGGCGTAAGGGGGATGAGCAGTCTGAAGGAGTGGACACCAGGGTAGGAAAGGAGGATAAAGAGGAGGGTAAAAAAAAAATGAATCTATGTTACTGAGGAAATCTAACTTTTTGCTGCACATCCCCGTATTTCCATATTTACAAAAACATAGAAACATAGACAATGATGGCAGAAAAAGATAAACGGTCCATAAAGTCTGTCAGAGTTCCATATTTAGTCCTGGAAGTTACTGTCATTGAAGGGTCCTAGCACTCTACATTCTTCCCCCAATTTTCCTCCCAATTTCTGCTGCTCCAAACAACCACTATACCCTTAATTCTGTCCAAACCATGCTTGAAGCCATCACTGGTTTTAGCTCCCACCACTTCAGCTGGTAGACTGCTCCCCGGCTCCACTATCCTTTCTGTAAAATAATACTTACTCATGTCCCGCCAGAATTTCCCTCCTGTCAGTTTCCACTCATGTCCATGCGATCGCAAACTAATATTCAAGCTAAATAGTTGCCCGTGTTCACCTTGCGAATTCCTTTTAGTAACTCGAAGGTCTCTATCATATTGTTCCTCTCCCTTCTGGTCTCCAGTGAGTACATGTTCAGTGCCTTGAGGCGCTCCTCATAGGGCCTGTTCTGTTGGCCTTAAATGATTTTTATTACCCTGTGCTGCACTGTCTCCAGCCTATTCCTATCCTTCATGAAGTGAGGACTCCAGAACTGGGTGCAGTACTCCAGGTGTGGCCTCACCAAGGATCAATATAGGAAGTATTATCTCTTCCTTTCTGCTGTCAATAACCCTCCCAATACATCCCAGCATTATACTCGCTTTGCTATGTGCCTTATTACATTCACTCAATTGTTTGAGGAAGTCACTGATAATAACTTTAAGGTTTCCTTCCTCAGCCATAGTGTTAAGTCTCACCCCACCCATCCAGTACTCTGTCCTGGATTCTTGCTCCCTACAGTAGGTGCATTACCTTGCACTTTTTGGCATTGAATTTCAACTATCAAACCTTAGACCACCCCTCTAACTTTCGTAAGTCACTCAACGTTTCCCCGATTCCCTCATCACAAACCATCATCTCACAGAGCTTAGCATCATCTGCAAACAGACATAAACTGCCCCAGATTCCCATGCTAATGTCACTGATGAACATATTGTTTAAGACCAGACCCAGGACAGATTCCTGTGGTACTCTACTCATGACCTCCCTCTCTTCTGATTTTACCCCATTTACCACAATTGCCGGTTGCCTCCTCTTTAGCCAGTTAGCTGCTCATCTATTCGGTTTACAATGTCCTTAGCTGCACCCAGATCCTCCATCTTCTTCAGCAAGCATCTGTGTGGCATCATGTTGAAAGACCTGTTAAAGTTGAAGTAGAGCAAATCCACAGTGTGGCCCCTATTCGATTCCCTCATCACCCTATCAAAGAAAACTATCATGTTAGTCTGACAAAACCTCCCTGCTACAAATCTGTGCTGTTTACTATCCTGGAGACCATTGCCTTCCAAGTAGTCCACAAGGTCTTCTTTGACCAGTGACTCAATCAGCTTCTCTACAATAGATGTAAGACTGACAGGTCTATAGTTCCCACTCAAATATCTCCATTTATTATGGGTCAAATAATTCATTTATACCAGAGCAATATTGTGATCAAATTACCTATATCTTTATAAAACATACATAATAGTTTGCCAACTGTGAATTACAAGACTTTATAAAAGGGCATCATAAAATCCATAAACATGGTTGGCTGAAACATATCACATGACCGTGCATTAAGCAAGCAATAATACCCTCCAGGGTGAGTGATACTGGCTGATATTGGACCACCCAGAGGGATGAAGAGGCCTGATGTCACAGGTGGAGGACCTTATAGCCCCTGGAAGATCCAAAATAGCCCATTACCACCAACCCTGGACGGTATCACTGTGCTTAGAAAATGGGTTTTTGCTTTTTTAGGAAAACTTTTTCAAGTAAAAAAAAAAACCTTAAAATTATTATTAAAAAAAAAGAAGAAATGAAGCATTTAGTTGTAAAGTAGTCCCTCTACTGGTACATTTGTCAGTAGAGGGCACTACAGTTGTTTCCTTTTGATGTTATTTTTTTTTTCTTTTGTTGCAATTGGGAACCCCCCCCCCAGTGAGCACAGGAAAGAGGTCAGTGGTCCCTTTCTGCTTCTCCTTCTATGATTCCCCAGAGCTGCTTTCTTTTTTTTTTAATAATCACAGTATTTTTGGCTCTCTTGACCACTCTTCTCTGTTTTGCTCTCTGCCTGGCTGTTCAACCATGCTTCACACTGCCTGATTGTTCTGTGTGACCCCGCTCCACTTTTCAAGATTCCTGTATCTCCAGTACTCTTTGCTACTGCTAAAAAAAGATACCAGTATCTGCTCCTCCATAACTTAATACTGGTAATAAAATAATAAAAACAAGCTTTTTTATTTGCAAACTGCCTTCCTCAGCTCCCGTATCTGGTTCAGCATTGTGTGAGAGGTACTGTTGTAGGTTTACAGTGAAGTGCCAACAGCACGATTGAGGATGAGAGGAGCAGTACTTTTATGATTGCTGCTCTCACAGATGTTGACATGCTGCTGGGTTGTGGCAGCACAGAAAGTGGCCAAGCAGCCAGAGAATAGAAATGTACAGGAATCACAGCCCAGAGGTGAACGGTAAGATAGGTGGAGCAAGCTGGTAAAAAAATAAATGTTAAACCTGTTAAAACAGGTAAATCATGCTATTTTTACTCTGTCTCATGTGTATGTAGGAGCAGGGTTATTCAGCTAGCTAAATGAGGGGGTAAAAAGGCAGTCAAAGATTTTTTTAAAAAAGGCAGTCAAAGATTTTTTTAAACAGACTTGGAACAGTAACATATTTTTTGTGCAAGGACAGCCTGGCACTAGAACTAGTTATTTCCCAGTCTCTGTTGGTACATTAATGTACCCCTTGCCAGGGGTCTTAGCCAATCAGAGGCCAGGAAATGACGTGCCCATTTTCTAAAATGCTTTAATGCTTACCCAGAGAATTGATCTTGTTCTATAGTTAAAAATAACTTTTTCTAATAGTGAGCCATTTTAGAGGCACAATAACACACTTCAGGATATGCATTAAGTTATTTTAATGCACTTCCCAAGAGTGTAAAACATTTGACTATGCCTCAAGCATCACACCCTTGGGGCATGCATTTAAAAGCTTTAATGTACTCTCTGTTGTGTTATTGCTTACATAATTCTGTTGAGGTGTTTAGGTGACATGATAAATCATGAGCGAAGCCCAAATTGTTTGTTTACTCACCAAAACCTTGAGGTTGAACTGTAGCCTTGGAATTCATAGTTGGATATGTTTTATTTTATAAGTTTATAGGGATGCTAGGAGGGCCTCTTATGGATATGAGTGTTGCTTCACATGTCCTTAGGTCAAGATGACTGCGAACCAAAGGTGCACAGTTCTGGTGCACTAAGTATGCAAAAGGGGACACTCTATCCATAAGAGGCCCTCCTAGCATCCCTATAAAATTATTATAGATTGTACGCTAAGTAGTTTCTTAAAATTAGCTTTCAGTTTATAGTCCCAAACTGTGTGGCCAGAGCAAGAAGCCCATTAGAATGGCACAGCATGTGTTACACTCTTATGGTAATAAGATTATCTCATGCACAAACTAAGTGCTGTGATTGATCTGAAGTGTCACATGATGCTCCCGCAATCTATAATATATAATTTGCTGATACTCCTAGTGATAAGTGTAAGAGAAGTAAGCCAATGTCATCTTTGGTTTGGCTTTGACTTGTGGCCTGAAAATTCAGTTCATCTATATCAATTTGACAAAACCACTTTGGCTCCCAAAGCAGTAATTGTTTAGGGTAAAACAAATTACAAATTAGGGGGCAGGATTAGGGGCCTTAAGGTCAGCAATGAATATAAATGATCATAGCTTACTTATAATGCATGGTGTCTGCATTCCACTTTCGGGGATTGGTGTGTTTGCAGTGTGTGACACAATGCATAATGAGTACAACTGCTGCATCCCAGTCCTGAGCTACAGTAATTGTTAGTACTCATTGCTTTAGCTCAAGACTTACCTCCTCGTAGTCTATGTTTACTGTCAAAAAAAAATAGAAATGATCAAGGTCATAAACACAAAAATTAAAAAGCAATACATTTAGGGTGTTACTTTTACATTTCCGATGTTTTACCATGCATGGTTATAGAGTTTTTCTTTATCGTTTTGTAATTTTTTTATGTTTTCAATTGATTTTTTTTATATATTGATTGAGCTGTGGTAACAATTAAGATAGCTGCTTCCAACTAACAGTCAAAAATGTTGCAGTCAGCATATTACGTGAGGTCACATGATAGAGAAACTTGTGCATTTGTGCATGGGTATTACTGAGGACTCATCTGGGCCCTATACACAATGGTTTAACTGTCTTAAAACCATTTTAAGCTCCTCAAATATGGTTTGTGTACACACTGTGACACAGTTGAAACCGTGTTACAAATGTGTTCTAAAGCCCTTCTAGGGAGGTAGTCTTTAGCATGGTTTTAAACCAACACAGTTGCTTAATCCATGTTAACAGCAGTGTGGCTGCAATCATACCTTGGAATTTGCTTGGGAAAGCATGGTTGTTGGAAACTAGTGTAGACACTCTGATAACTGTGCTAGGGACCGGTTTATAAAACATTTCTAAAAACATGTTAAAATTGGTCCCTAGTGTGTACATGGCCTTAGAAACATAGAAATATAGAATCTGATTGCAGATAAGGACCTCTTAACCTACCCAAGTCTGCCAATTTTTTCCCCTGCCTATACTGATCTCCACCAAATTGCTTCACAACTAAGATTCCCTTGTGTCTATCCCATGCATTCTTGAGGCCCACCACTGTTTTCGCTTCCACCACCTCCTCCACTGGAAGACTGTTCCAGGCATTCACCACTCCTTCAGTGACGTATTTCCTCACATAGCTCTTAAATTTACCCTCTTCCAACTTCATTGCATGTCCCCCTGTCCTCCTGCATCATTTCCTCTGAAAATATACCCCCTTCTTCACCTTATTTAATTCCAGTGAGTTATTTATAGGTACTTTAAGCCTAAGCACAGGAAATCCCATCCCTTCACAGTAACTAAGGCCACCTAGAATTAAAACATAACCAAAACTCCATCCCCTCCTAACACTCAAACAACACAGTTACACCAATAACAAGGGTAATGTATATAATCATACTCCTCACATTCTCCTATAAACAAAACAAAAATAGTAAGAGCAGTAAAAATATATACTCAACCCAGATATGGAAAGAGTAATATGCCATGCAATAGTATGCCTCATATAGTGTCCAGAGGGTGCAACAGTAGGCCCACATAATTATAGCCATTTTTTTCCTCCATAGTGAAGCAACTGTTAAGTCACTTGTTCAGTAAACTAGGCTAAAATCTAGTCTCAGACAGTTGCAAATCCAAAATACAGCGCTGTCCCACTCTCCTGTCATAAATGTGGGAAACTCAATCCAACTCAATAAATGAAATTGTAACACCCACACCTGCCCCTAGGTGTTGAGGGTTAGTTACTAAAATGCCAGACCCAAGTCCACAGACTCTGACTTAATCAGACCATTATTGGAACTTAGTGCCAGTGAGAAGGGTGCTAGGGTGCCGTTGAGGTCATTTAACTCAGGCCACTTGCTAGACTGTTCTGAGGTGTCAAGGACCTCATATCTTGCAGCTCTCAATAGATCCAGCTTGCAAGACAAATTTATCTCAATGCCCAGTCACATGGCAGCCTCCAGGGACAGGCCCAAGACAGCTGTGGTGATCCCAGGGAAGGGAAGTGGAAGCATTTGGTGTACAGCAATGTTAATTCTCATAAGTGTGCAGAGGACACACCGGGAGGGTGGGAGAACCCAGACAGGTTTCCCCTCAAGAACAGCCCCTGGCAGTGGAGCATCCTCTGAAAGAGAGGTGGTCACCTTTTGGGGTGTATGCAGTCTTGTGCTCGAAAGATGATGCCAGACGAGCTGCAGATGGAGAGAAACCTGAAGAAGAAGGCAAAGGCTGCTAAGGTAGGATGTATGCCTACACTGAGTGCTGCAGATCCTGAGCTGGAATGGGTGCCAGAGTTGCTGCCTCTAACAGAGGAGCTGGGGTGACTGCCAGCCACTGCCAGTGAATAGGCTGGAGTATATGCTGCTGCACTGTGCCCAGCACACCTTTTTGTGAGTAAGGAAATGCTGAGGGATATGCCCAGCACAGGGGTGGCCTCATAGTCCCAGGGCTCTAGCCAGGAGACTGGCCAAGTACAGTGTGGTGGCCCTCAGGAACAGGGAACTCCATCATGTACATCGGTGAAATGAAGGCCAAAAGTGAGAAGTCTTTACAGCAGTGATACCTCCTGCATCAACTGCTGACCAGAGGCCATGATATCACAAAGTGTGTATAAAAGTGTTAATCAAAAGCTTAAAACCTAGTGGGAGAAACTGCTGAACTTATAAAAAGTAGGCCGGGTTCTGACCCAAAATGTAACCTCACCCACTAGTGTGTGAAAAAGAGAAATAGGAGTTGTGAGGCTCCTGTTGTGAGAGAAGGGTACAACCTTTATAAAGAGACCCTAAGGTCCTGAGTCATGTCCAGGTCAAGATTGAACCTGTCTGTACTTCGCTAACAGGAGAGCTTTCAGGGACTGGGTTCTCGTGTATGTAACTGAATATGTTAGTAAAGCATAACTATTGCTCAAACTACCTCTGCAGTGTAACTTTTCTTTCAGAACCAAGATCCGAGCTATGCTCACCCAGCTGTCAGGGAAAAATGTGTAAACAGTGACTTTACTGGTGGGGTGTCTTCTGGCAAGCAGTGTCATCAAAGCAGAGATTTAGTCTTAGGGTCAATGATGTCCCCATCCCTTGACAGTGGATTGAGTGATATTATGGATCTTATTTAATCGATAATGATGTGGTGTGAACCATGCATAACACCTGGTCACATTGAGCTTAGTGGTGATGACAGCAACAGTTGTGGTGGTGTCTTCAGGATGACTTCAGGTGATGTGTGTCATACTCCTTGTTCTATGTTGACAGTCCCAGTAAGAGACCAGGAAGACCTAACAGCAGGTCAGGAGTGGTAATAGCAATAGATGTATCTTTTTGGACATGGAAATAATCAAATTGGTAGCTGAAGTTAATCCATGGTAAGCTGAGTTCCAGAATGGCTAAGGAATCAATTACCACGCTCGTATGCTGTGTTGAATCTGTAACATTACTGCTCTTATCTCCCACAAGGTGTTTATTTTTGTTATGTTAATACTGTATAATCTATGCCTTACCATGTTTCGTATGCTATGTTGAATCTGTATCCTCACATGAACTGTAACATGTCTAATTTGTACAATGTCGTTGTATGTACCTAAATCTATTATTCCTGTACTCTCCCGGGTCGTACCTGAAAATAGGCAATGTCTTATCTAGTGTACCTACCTGGTTAACAAAAGCTAAATAAATAAATAAATATTCTCAGGATCCAGCCTGGAGCAATAAGGTGAGGCAATATCACCAGTTGTGGTGCAATATCTTTACAAAGCAAACAATGTTAGAGGTATCTGAGAAAGTACAAAGCCACTTCAGCCAGTGCTGGCCAAATGACTTTCCTGTCTTGTCAAAATTTGATGGGACTTCTACTTTGGCATGACAGTGGCTCTGCTCGATAAGCCTCCATCATGTACTCCACTGGGATTAGAGATGGTAAGGAAACTTCACTTTGTGAAATACTTTGCGAACCTTTCTAACTTTGAGAAGTGCAAAGTGCCCACTTTGTATCATTTTTGTGCAATGAAGTGCCTACTTCTCTAGCAAAGTACTACGTGAAGTAGCAGCATTTAAAAAAAAAACATAAATCCACTCCTACCCTCTGTGCTACATCTAACCCATTCCCTCTCACAACACCATATGTTGAATATAAGAAATTCCCCCATCCATACTCCTGCATGCCCCCACTTACCTCCACCCTGTACCCAGTAAAATAATTGTATTTGCAGCCAGTGCCCCAGTTCCCATCCACCCACCCACAAAAGCAAGTTCTCATCCACCTCCTATGTATCCTTCCTTTGCCATGAAGAAATAAACTCCCCTCTCTTTAACCCTCCTATTGAAAAAAAAATTATCCTCCTTCTTACTGGTAATCAGCCAAGCAGGTATTACTACAAGGAAGGATGTCATTCTTTATTAATTCAGAGTTAGACTCTGAAGGGTAAGTATGCTTCCACTCTGTTGAGGAACAGTTTGTTTTTTTACAGGTGGATTACTGTTGGCTACACTGGGATTTAGGGGCTTTGAGGGGGTAGAAAGATGTATTTTTTGGCAAGAGTGTATGAAGGAAGGGGGAGGAACTTCCTTTTGGAGGTGGAGGGAAGGGATTGGCTGCCTTGGCCACTAACTATTGGTTACATCAGGTTTGGTGCTTTGTGAGTGTGGGAATTTTTTGGCAAGAGAGAGTTAATGAAAAGGGGATTTATTTCATCAATTTATTTCATCACAAGGAGGGAAGGTAGGGGGAGGTGTGTGGGTACTTTCTTTTTCAGGGGGAAGGGAACTGGTGGTGTGCACACTAATATTTCTGTTGGCTGCCCTGTGGTTTGGGGGCTTTTGTTTGAGGAGGTGACACTTTGGGGGCAAGAGGGGGGTAAGGGAGGGGATTTATTTTATCACAAGGAGGGAAGAGAAGGTGGGATATGGGTGGTAACATGCTTTTGCAGGCAGGGAGACAAGAACTGGTGTTGCTGACCACTAACAGAATTAACTTTGCTGGATCCATTTGGGAGTGGAGGGAAGTGGAGGCCAGCAGGCGATGAGTGTGGGGATTTTATGTATTAAACATGTGGGAGGGAGTGGGTTAAACATTACTCAGAGGGTGGTGGGTGTATTTTTTCTGGTTAAATAGAAATTTGTTCAAACTAAGGATAGAGCTGGTGTGGCAGTGAGGAGCTTTGTGAAGTTTTTTCAAAGCACAAAGTTCTCAACTTCAACTACGCCAACAAAGTAAAACTTTGTAACATCTCTAATATGTGAGCAGCACTAGCAGTTAGTGTAAAATATCTACCCAAATTCCCTTGTTGACTGAGACCATCACCATTCAAGTCATCTTCGATATCACATTGACATCCAGAACTGGAATCATGCAAACTTGACCAAGCAGGAGAAGCAGTACGAGCAGGAGGAGATGTATTTTTGGTTGCTTTTTCGCATTGTGTGTGCTTCTCTGTTATAAGTGTATGCAACAATTTCTGCTAGATGTAGTCAATGCATTCAGGGGAATGCACATATCCTTATTACTGGGATCCTGTAGAGTTGCCTAACCTAATTTTCTGTCCAAATTAATGCTTCTAAATCTGTCTGTAGATGTGTTCAAAACATCTCTGCCACTTCCTTCATGAGTACTGCATCCTGCTTGTGCTGCTGCAGTGATGAAATAGTGGTATCAACACCATCTCCTCCACAACCATCATCATCAGTGCCATTCTCACCACCACCAGTGCCATCATATTGGGGACCATCACCAGCAGCCTCGTTTGTTTTGGTTGCTGTAGAAGATCTCAAATAACAGGATATGTGTCATTCAAGTAGATTCACAAGAGAAAGAATCATGCTAAGGTTTGCTTATTCAGCACTGACATCTTTGGTGGCTTATTCACAAGGTCTCACAAGTGGAACAAGCTTTTGCAGAACACACCACTGTACCAAGGGCAGATATCTCCACGGGACATATCTTTGGAATGTGTAGAAGGGCAGGAATCTTTGTGGGAAAGGAATTTTACATTTTTGCATTTTCGTTGAGGGTGATAAAGCTGGAATGAAAAATGGAGCAGGACTGTGAGGGAAAGCAGGTGTTTTGAATTCATTGGACCCAACTCCCAAAGCCCTGAGAGTGGTGCAAGATGCCTGTGCCAAACAGAAATGGCGCAAGTGGCACCTTGCATCCTACATTGCCACCAGAGCTATTCTCAAATGCAGCCTGTGTCAGCTGCAGGCTGCCTGCCCCAAACAGGGCTTACACCACCCCTGCACCCACAGAAGGGCTGTGACACAGCACAAGGGGGCATGTGGCAGATGCAAGCTGTGACATCCCTGATCTCAGGATTCTCAAAACCCACCCATAGGGAGATAGTCTATGCACCCTTAGACTGTCTTGTCCCAGGGTACTTAGAAAATCTCCTTCTGGGAGAGCAGATCCATTTGTGGCATTGTGCCCCTCCCCAATCCCCGATTGTGCCACAGTAACCTCATTGAATAAAACATATCATGCCCCGATCCCAGAGGGTGCCATCATCTGTAATATATATATAATCATGCCCCTTCCCTGATACCTGGTTATGCCATTAACTTTGTTGAATAAACATATCATGCCCTGATCCCCAAGTGTGCCTTTTACAGTAATGACTAAACATTATCATGCCCCCAATCCCTGATGCCACTGTTGTCACTATAGTGCTGAAGCCCCCTTAACCTGGTGATCTAGTGGCCCCCCAATCCCATAAAAGAGCTGGCACCAGCATAGCCCTCCTCTCACCTCCATTGCTGGTGCTGACTGAACTGTCAATCTGATAGCTGCACTGTATAATGTACACAAATGTATGTACACTACAGTATAGCAATCAAAATGACTGTTCAGTCAGTGATGGCCATGGAGGTGAGAAAATGGCTTTGCTGGTGCCAGCTGTATTATGGGATGGAGGGGGATCTGGCTGGTGGGCATTATCTGCTGGGGTGGGGGGCAGGGGATCACTAGATCACCAGGTTAATGGGGATTCAGCACTATATAGACAATGGCAGCATCAGGGATTCGGGGCATGATAATGTTTAGTCATTACTGTAAAAGGCACACTTGGGGATTGGGGCATGATATGTTTATTCATCGAGGGTAATGGCATACTCAGGTATCAGGGAGGGAGCATGATCATATATACATTACAGATTATGGCACAATCGGGGATCGGGGGGGCTGCTAGCCAGACAGGGACTAGAGCAACGCACAGCCACCTAGTGGCTTGTGACACACACTACCGGTGCACTGTCTGTTTGGCACCCAGCCAAGGTTGTCGGAAGCTGCAGAACATAGCCGCTGGGATCCTGCCAGATAGAGGATAGGGCACAGGGTCCCTGGCTCAAGGGCATCGGTGCAAGCTGCTGTTTGCCGCAGCTTGCGTCGTTCCAAAACCCCTATAGAGAATAGGGCCCATTGTTTTGATAATCCACACTTTAGAATGTTTAGTCATAAAATTATCAACCATGAACATTCTAAAGAATGGATTATTAACATTTAAAACTGTACTCTGTGTGGTTATTGAATTATATAGATACATAGTCACTGTCGGCAGATAAGGGCCTATGGCCCACTCAGTCTGCCCATTTGAGCTTGTAAGTTCACTTTATGTTTTCCTAGAAGTCTGTTGCCTCTTACTCCTGACCTCCAGAATTCCCTTATGTCTATCCCATGCATTCTTAAATCCCGTGATTGTTTCAGCCCCCACTACTTCCTCTGGGAGGGTGTTCCACTTGTCCACCACCCATTCTGTGAAGAAATTCTTCCTCATGTTTCCTCTGAATTGCCCTCCTTCCAACTTCATCCCATGCCCTCTAGTCCTAGAAATTCTTTTTCGCAGAAAAATAGTGTATTCCTGCACTCTGTTCCTCCCTGTAAGATACTTGTATGTCTCTATCATATCCCCTCTCTCCCTCCTCCAGGGAGTACATATTCAGTTCCTTCAACCTGTCCTCATAGGACTTGTGATGCAATCCATGTACCATATTTGTTGTCCTCCTCTGAACCTTCTCTACCCTGTCTATGTCCTTATGTAGGTAAGGTCTCCAGAACTGTACACTGTACTCCAGGTGGGGCCTCACTAGTGTCTTGTATAGTGGAATTATGACCTTCCTTTTCCTGCTGGTGATGCCCCTGTCTATCCATCCCAGCATCCTATTTGCTTTACCTGCTTCCTTGTTGCACTGTTTCCCTACCTTGAGGTCATCAGAGCTGATAACCCCAAGATCCCTTTCCTGTTTGGTGTATGCTATATCCTCACCCCCCCAACTGATATGTTGTTCCAGGGTTTTTGTGCCCCATATGCATTATCTTGCACTTCTTTGCATTGGATTTCAACTGCCAAACCCCTGACCGTTCTTCAAGTTTCTGCAGGTCCCACCTCAACTCTGTCTACACCCTCTGGCATGTCCACTCTGTTACAGAGCTTTGTGTCATCAGCGAACAGGGAAATTCTGCCTTCCAGGTCCTGCACAATGTCACTGATGAAGATGTTGAATAGGACTGGTCCTAGCACTGATCCCTGTGGTACCCCACTGGTCACTTTTCCCTCTGTGGAGTGACAGCCATTTACCACGACACTCTGTGTCCTGCTGCCCAGCCAGTTACCTACCCACTGCACTACTGTCCTGCCCACTCCCATATTCCCTAGTTTGTTTAATAGCCTTCTGTGTGGCACAGTGTCGAAGGCCTTGCTGAAGTCCAGACAGGCCATGCCCACTGCCCTCCCCGATCCACCTCCCTTGTCACCCAGTCAAACAATTCAATGAGGTTGGTCTGACGTGACCTCCTCCTGGTGAAACCATGCTGTCTTGGGTCCTGTAGTCCTTTGTCAACAAGATGTTCCACCCATACATCTTAACCTCCTACCTCATAAATCAGGGACAAGGCTTGAAAAAAAAACATGGACAAAGGACCAAAATCAGGGACACATTTTCAAAATTAGTGATATCTACTCAGGAAGCTGGTAGAATAAGGGGCTTAGTGTAAAATGCAATTTCTAAACTAGAGCAAGTCTGTAACTTTAATCTTTGACATAAATTTATGCTTACAGTCCCCACAGTTTAGTCACTGAAACACAAAATTTAGGAGAGACAGAGTAAAATTTTGAGGTAAAATCAGGGACATCCCTGAAAATCAGGGACAGTTGAGAGGTATGGTTCCACCAATCTCTCCTTCAGTAGTGCTTCCATGATCTTTCCCATTACTGAGGTGAGGTTGACTGGTCTGTAGTTCCCCGCTTCCTCTTTGTTCCCATTTTTGTATAAGGGAACTACATCTGCTGTCCTCCAGTGTTTGGGTACCTCCCCAAATATTGTTTTATAATAATATAAAGAAATCGTTTTCCCTGAAAAAACTTTCTTAATCTTCCAGTAATTTAACTCCTTCACAAAGTGATTATAGTAACCTTTCTGAAGTCATATCCCAAGTGCTTGTACTTACCTGTGAATTTCACCCACTCTTATACTAAAGTGCCTGCACACATTCTAACCTCAGTCGACATTCTTTCTCAGTGATCTTCTAACCACGGCTGGCAGGTCAAGTCTTTTAGCCAGATTTTTAAAGGGCCCTTTGATCCATGCAAGCTGCCTCAAACAACCACCTTGCATCAGATCTAGGTGTGCCAAATACTGTGCGCCATTTTTTGCAAAAAAAAAAGCATTCTCTGTGGCAAAGTCCATCAAACTGACGCAAGAGGTCCACTGCATCAAAAATCTGATACAAGGGATGAGAATGATGCAAGTTGAATAAAAAAATAGTGCAAGTTGAGTCACAAAAATGGTGCAAGTTGAGTCAAAAAAAGACTGAAGGAATAAAAATGATACACGTTGAGTCAAAAAATGGTTCAAGGTGAGTCATAAATGATGCAAAGGATGAGAATGATGCAAGCTAAATAAGAAAAAAAACAGCAGATGAAATGGCCAAGACTAATCCCCCAAAATGTTCTAAACTAGTCCTGCAGGGGAATATTGGCCCTTACAAGTAGTATAGGCAGGTCTGACTGCCTGCTGTGGGCCTTTTTGTATGCTCTAGTGTCCCTTAGACCAGCTTTGGCTGGTCTAACAGCCACATGCATCTTAGGCACAAGGACAGGACTCACATTCCTTAAAAAATTCCAAATAAGGGGATGGTGCATCATTTTGATGATGCAGGCATCCCTTCTGACATGGTGCAGGCCTTTTTTTGTGCAAGCATGGGACAAGTCAGTCTGGCACATGCAGACCTATTTCTGATGCAAGCACCATTTGAAAATCAGAATTGACGCACGTTTTGACGCATCCTGCTCCCTACATCAGTTGTGCTTGATGCAAGCACCCTGCGTCATTCTCTGGCCTTTGAAAATCCATCCCCTGGTCTCTTGAAAATGCTTTTCAGTCACATTTTTTTATTATTGAGTTGAAACTATGAATTTGAGGGAGCAATGTCCTCATATGTGAAACAGGGGTCTGAGAGAGAGGTATGTGCCCTTATCTTGCATGGTCTCCATCAATAGGAAACAGGTATCCATTGCCCTCTGCTCCCTTACTGTAGATGAGAAACTGAAAATAGAAAAGATATTTTCTTTGGGGCTTCTGAGACCCAGCACAGTGATTCATTTCTCCCCAGAGGAATAAAAGCTGCTGTGGGCCATCGTGCTCTCCTACTAGCTGAGTTGCATAAAATGAGGCACCCAATGGACTGTCACACTAATCTGACCACCGAGCATGATGTTTTTAAAAAAAAAATCACACCAGCTACAGACTGTCATACTTTCCTGCCCCATGAACCAGTGAGAGTTTCCAACAATTACATCCAAGCTTTCTCTGTTCATCTTAACTCTTCTTAAAATCAAAACCTAGATGTTATACAGAATAGTTGATGTTCAAATGTATGTCACTCAACTAAATGTTGTATCTCGGGGTTCTGATGATATTGCATAAACTTCTCAAACTTAATTATCAAGGTTTACTGATATCAAAACCCCTCAGTACAAACTATGGCCTGGTACTACACCCTCAAGCAAGCATTATCCTCTATATTATGGTTATTCGTTTTTCTACAGATATTGACACCCTTGCAATGTGATTCATGTTCTAATGCTACAGAAAGGAAATGTATTCAAGCACTGTTTGAATGCCAGAGTCAAAACCATCAGCTCTTAGGCCGAGGCTCATTAATTGTTTTTTTACATGATAGGGCACTCTCAGATAATGACTGACAGACCAGTTTAGTGTTGTTTTCTTTAAGAATTTTTCTTGAGTATGTCTGAATGAGAATCAGTAACTACTAGATTAAAATACTTTAAATAATTATGTCCCTATCAGCATGAATTGGATTTGCTTGATTCAGCGCATCATCCCCCCTCTCCCTGAGCAAAATATCTGATTCCGAACCCTGATGTATTTCACCTTCCATCTAAATGTAGTTGTATAAGTAGCAGAGTTAAGGGAATACTACACCCTCATATGTGTCAGTTTTGTTTCCTTGTTAACATTCAACTCTTTTTTTGTAGCTGTTGGGGATATGCATGTTTGTTTTAGTTTATTTTCACTGTTCGTAATAGTCCTAAGCTGTACCGCCTCCCAACCAATCCTCCAGTCGAGGAGCAGGACTGCAGTGAGGGGTGGAGTTACAAAAAGCTGCTGAACTCAAACTACAGGACAAAGATTGTGCACCTCTCACCTCTCTCCACACCATTGGGAGCATCTTCAGAGTTATGAGGTGAAAGCTTCTGCAGTTCAGCCATCCTTCTGCCTCCCTCACCCCCAGTGATCACCACCACAGGGACACTGCTGAAGCCACCCAAGTTAGACCAGGAGGTCTCTTCTCTTAGGTATCCTCCCAGTCAATCCTCCAATCAGGGAGAGGGACTGTTGTGAGGGGTGGAGCTACAAAAGCCCACCAAACTCAAACTACAGGACAATGACTGCTATGCTTCTTGCCTCTCTCTCCACAGCATCTGGGAGTAATCTTCAGATTCATGAGGTGAGAGCTTCTACAGTTCAGCCATCCTCCGGCCTCCCTCAGCCCAGATGATCACCACCACAGGGACCCAGCTCAAACCACCCAAGCGAGACCAGGAGGTCTCTTCTCATAAGCTGCACCTTCTCCTAGTCTATCCTCTAATCAGGGACTGGGACAGTTGTCAGAGGCAGAGCTACAAAAGTCCACCAAACTCAAACTACAGGACAAAGACTGTTGTGCTCCTCATTTCTCTCCACAGTACTGGGAGACATCTTCAGGGTGGTGAGGTGAGAGCTCCTTCAGTTCAGCTATTCTCCTTCCCCTCTCCCCTACTGATCACTTCCACAAGGACCCTGCTTAAGCCAGCCAAATGAGACCAGGACACCTCTTCTCTGAAGCCATAGCTCCACCCAGCCAATCCTCCAGTCAGGGACTGGGACTATTGTAAGGGTCGGGGATACTATCTCCATTCAAAAGGGCTCTACTGTCTAGCAGGCTTCAACGCTGCATGTTGCAGTGCAGGGCAGGAGCATAAGGGTGTCACCCTGTGACTGTCAACTGGCCATTTTGCTGATACATTGTGACAAACAAACAAAATCTTGTCCTCCCTCCATTCTGACCTGCCTGCCATTCACTACTCACCCATCTCTGTAGTCACCAATATCAATTCTGATCCCCATTTCTTCAGCAGGAGAACCGTGAGGTCAAAACATATTTAAATTTTAAACATGAATCCATTTCTGTCACTACACTACACACAAGTTTCAAAGATGTGAACATGTACATGATGAAGGCAGCGTGTTTGCGAAAGAGACAGCCAGTACTCTATGTTCTTTTCTGAATAAACTAACTCTACCTACAGCAGTACTGACTTACTATATTGGGGGAGCAGTGAAAAAATAATGTTTTTATATTTTTTTGTGGAGAGAGAGGGACAGAACAGGCAGGAAGGGGTGAATAACTTTCTGTGTGGGGAGGGGGGAGAGAGAAGCATGTGAAAGCTGGCTATGTATACTACATTAGTAGCAGATAGAATCCAGTGTTTCCTTTCCAGGTTTTTTGTGTGTGTGAATGTGTGTGTGTGTGTGTGTGTGTGTGTGTGTGTGTGTGTGCAGGATTGCAGACCAGTCAAGCTGGTGGTTAGTGAAGACAGCTGCAGGTCAGAAGAACAGACACCGGGATTTGGAGCTTGTAGTTTGAGTGGTATTTAAGCACACTCAGTATGTTGTCCCTGCTCGATATCTGTGTGCACAGTATGGGAGATACATAACACCAGGGATTGGTAGCTTTTTTTAGATGAAAATATTTGCGAGCGAACATAATTTGGAAGTGACATTACAACCACAATTTCCTAGTTGTTGGCTTGGCTGCAGTTGGGGGCTACATGTACCACTGACAGACTACACCCTTTTCTTAAAGCATGAGGTATCAATTCTTGTGAATTTTAGGAAGGTTGATGTTACCTTTTTGTGTGTGTGGCTTGACTAGGGAGCAGTCTGCATAGTGACATGGTTCTTGGCACACCTCAGTACCACTAATGCTTTAACTGCTGGTAGTGCCTGGACTAAAACACAGTATTTACATTCTATGTATATAAAAATCTCCAGTTTTAGTAAATGAGAAAGAATGTCATGCAAAATTATTTTCCCCGGAAATCTCTGCAAAATTTCTACATTAATATACACAAAGTAAGAATCACTGAGGCTTAAAGAGAGCTCCCTATCCACTTGTGCTGGAGCGATCTGAAAAGTGGTACAGCCTGGGATTTGGGGATGAGAATTCTGCCCCTCCCATTGGGTGGGTTCACCCACAGCCTCAGTTTTCTCATCCAAATTTGTAATCTGTGGAGGACCCCCGACCCCTACTGACTCATAGCAGTTTCAGGTGTTTCGTTCCTTGATACCAAACTAAATGCCTGACCCTTCCTTTTCATTTTTAAAGTTTCACCATTTTTCCTAAACTCAGCAGTCATGATCCCAGCCGAGCCCCATCAACAATACTCAGGCCTTCAATTTTCAAAATTCTGCTGACACCCTGCAAGCCACAAAGGGAGTGATTAAAAACTAAAACTGCTTGCTGCATTTTAATGGCACAGTCCTCCCCTATAAAAAATTAACATGATTGCAAAAACTGATAGGGCCCTAGCCATTGTGCCCTCCACCCCCACCCCCCTGTTACTGGCACCTTTGCCTATCCCCCCTCTTGACTTTGAACATAGTCCCTCCCATAACCATTTTCCTCTGTAACACGTTACCAAATGTGAAAACACAGTTTCCCTAAGAAATCCATTAACCATGGTAATTCTAGTTTCTCTTTTTCTCGAATAGATTCCCTCAGGACCTCTGCTTTCTTTATTCTTAGCACTGTACCTTCAGACGTTTCCTAACACATTTAACAGTTTGTATCAGAAAACCAATTTCCCATAGTAAAGCACAATTCTCATACTCCTTCTATATTCTTATTTTCCCTCTTGCAATGATCTTACATTTGGTGTTCAGCAGCAGCCATTTTTCGCTTTCACATGCTCATTAGACGTAAAATTGCATCTACATATTAATGCATGATGGAACAATTTGGTGTAAGCACTATACAAATTACTTCATGACATTACTTGGGTAAAACAAGTCATATGACTAATAAAAATCAAAAGTGTATCAGTTTGATTATAAAACATCAAGGCTGCTTGGACTATTTAGCCCAGAGACTGGACTGTGTGGGAGGTATAGCCAAGAGAAGATTTCATGCACTTGTAAGCCTCATAAGTTTTCATTATAATTTATATTATACGTATAAAATCACTTAGTGTGTCTCTTACAACTGTGAGGGTCACATCTTGCATTGTTAGGATGTCAAAACTGTTCACCTTTGGTTTCTAGTTGGTTTTCAGTTCCTTTACTTAAAGAACACATACAGTAGAAACATAGAATTTGTCGGCAGATAAGAACTGCTTAGCCCACCTAGTCTGTCCATTTTTCCCCTACCTACTACACTATTACTGCATATCCCGCTTGATCTCTGGCCCATTCTCCCTCACCCCTTTCCATTACTCTAAGATCCCCTTATGCCTATCCTATGCATTCTTGAACCCTTCCACTGTTTTCACCCCCACCACCTCAGTTGGAAGGCTGTTCCAAGAATCCAAACAAAAAAACGGACTGATCACAGTGTGACTGGAGCCAACAGTAACTGAACCAAAGCCGCAAAACAACAAACCAGGCTACACAGCCATGCCACGCTGATGAATGTCTTATGCTGAAATAAGCTAAAAATAAGTTACTTTTATTAAAGACCTCAGAACATCATTGTTATTAAGTGCTCATTTTTGGTTGTGAAACATTGGGTAGCTAGATCCTGAGATCTTATTAGTAACTTTGTTATTTTTAACTTGTGTCAGCGTAAGACATTCATCAGTGTAATGTGGCTGTGCAGCCTGGTTTGTTCCAGGAATCCACCACTCATTCAGTGAAGAAGTACTTCCTCGCATCTCTCCTGACCTTACCCACCTCCAGCTTCATAGCATGTCCCCTTGTTCTTGAGCACCTTTTTTTCTGAAATATACTTCCCTCTTGTACCTCTCATACCTTATTTACCTCCTACTTTTCTAATAATGCTGTTAAGTGGGTCAGAAATTATCTCTTCCACAGATCACAGATGACCAATATCGATGGGCTGCTCTCCTCCAAATGCCCTATTAAATACAGGGTTCCCCAGGGCTCTATCCTGGGCTCCCTCCTTTTCACCCTATTCATAAACAAGCTCCCAGAAGTCTGTAGCAACACCAAAATGGTCTTCTATGAGGATGATGCTGTCCTGTACTGCAGCAACAATAACCCAGACAAGATGCTCGTCAGCTTACAATCTGACTTCCAGAATCTTCATTCATGGTTCACCAATAAAGGCATGGTCCTAAACTAAAAAAAAAACACCAGCCCCAGGAAAACCTATAACCCTAAACTAACCCTCTTGGATAACCACAGAAATTGTATTGAGCAAGTCTCTGAATTTAAATACCTCAGTATCCTGCTTGATCCCCACTTATCTTTCAACCTTCATGTTTCCAATGTCATAAATAAGGTTCACTCAAAGCTGGGGCTACTGTACAGGATCCGTAAATTTGTAATCCCTGAATCTCAACTCCCCCCAGCTAGCTCCATTTTCTTACCACTTCTAGACTATGGATCCATTGTTTACGCCCCCTCAACCAGTTCCCAACTCTTCTATAGACTCAGATCTAGTTACAACAACATCATTCCCTTTATCACTGTGCTTCCCTGGAGAATGCACCACTGCACCATCTACAAAGCCTTGGATTGGATCCCTCTTGAGGGGCACGTCACCCTCAAAAATCTTTCTTTCTTCCATAAAATTCACCTAAATATACTACCACTGAGCATGACATCTCTGTTCTCCAAATCTGCTCCAGCCTGGTAAACCAGATGTGCCTCTAACAATGTTTTCAGCATCCCATTTTTCCACACCACACTTGCACAAAATTCCATTGCTTATAAGGGCACAGAACATTATAACCAGCTCCCACCTGACCTCCTCACCAGCAGGAACTATTTGTGCCTTTCAAAGGTCCCTCAAGAGCCACCTCTAAGCTAAGCTCGCATGCTCTTGTTGTTTTCCTACTACAGGCAGAATCTAATCCCTGCTCCTAGTCCTTCCAGTCTTCCCCCTGTTTTCTCTCCCCCCCCCCACTGTGTTCCCCTCATCCTCCTCCTTTACCCCTCCCCAGGTCCCAGCACCCCTCCTCCAACCCTCTCTTCAGTTTCTCTCCCCCTTTTATTCCTTGGTTATCCCATCTATACAAAAGACTCCTAATACCTTTGTAAATTATGTAGATCATTATTGTGCTATGCACTTTTTGTTCTCTCATGCCTGTTGTAAGCCCCTGTGTATAAGATTTTACTTCAGCCTGCATGTACGATGCATTCTGTAAACTGTTTCTGTTTTTTCTTGTAATTTCGTGTATTACTGGACGTTTGTGAAAATGGGCATTTTTTTCTCATATACTTTCCAGTATAAAATGAAATTGTTTGATTGATTACTTGCATGAGGTATTTTTTTTTGAAATTACTGTTTATTTCTCCTCCCAGCCTGCCACCTCCGACCCTTCGGGGGAACAATTGAACATCCCACTGCCCGGAACCCTACCCACACAGACCCACAGGCCCCATGGAGCCTCGGATTACCCCACGGGCGGGGATGAGGTGAGGGGTCAAACCCCATTACTTACGTTGCATCGGTCTGTGGTCTGCTGGGCGGGCACAGGCAAATCGTGGGCACGGCCATGGTCCCCCCATCTTCCCGGCTGTGGCAGGCTTGTTTTCCCATGATTTTCTCCCTCCCGAGCAGCAAGTACCCTCCCCGACATCATGATGCAGACGCCGATGTCCATGCTGCTCACTAGCTGCCCATCTCCCAGGTGGAGCTTGCAGTTCCTCGAGCCTCCGTTCGGGGTCGTGCATGTGTCGGGTAATGGCTGAATCCCTCCCCGGAGAAGGCGAGCTGTCATTGGATGCTCAAGCCTGGCTACAGCCACGACCACTGACGAGCCAGGTCCACTCCGAACCGAAGGTCGCCGTGAGCGAGGTGTGGCGTCCAGCGCCTCAACCCTCAGTGCCACCGGGCCGTTTGCATGAGGTATTTAAAGGTCTCTGTCATATCCCCCTTTTCCCTCCTCTCTTCCAGGTAGTACTTACTTAGGTCATTTAGTTTCTCCTTGTAAGGCCTCTGATGCAGACCCTGCACCATTTGAGTTGCCTTCCTCTGTTCTGCATCCACTCCGTCGATACCCTTCTGGAGATGTGGTCTCCAGAACTGGACATGGTACTCCAGGCAGGATCTAACCAGTGATCTATACAGAGGCAACACCACCTCCCTCTTTCTGTTAGTGATACATCTCCGCATGCATCCCAGCATTCCACTAGCACTCCCAACTGCCTTGCCACACTGCCTGGAAACCTTTAGGTCATCAGATATGATTACCCCCTGGTCTCTTTCATGCTTAGTTTTCACCGGTACCATCCTACACATGTTGTACTCCACCCCTGGGTTTCTGTACCCCAAGTACATTATTTTACCCTTTTTTGCATTAAATCCCAGCTGTCATGCCCTTGACCACTTCTTGACTTCTCAGGTCACCGCACAGATTTTGGTGTCATCTGTAAAGAGGCAGATCTTTCCTTCTAGCTCCTCTGCAATCTCACTTACAAAGACATTAAAGTGGATCAGTACATGCAGTGATTTCTGAGGCACCCCACTGGTCAATCTCCCTTCCTTGGCATGAACTCTGTTTACCACCACACTCTGCTGCCTATCCTCTAACCAATTTGTTTACCCAGTTTATCACCTCTGGAGCCACTCCTAAGCTACCCAGCTTGCTTACTATTCTCCTATGTGGAACAATGTCAAAAGACTTACTGAAATCTAATTAGGCTATGTACACTGCTTCACTCTGATCTAGTTCTGTGGTCACCCACATGAAGCACTCTGATATACATAGGAGACACCCTTCATGTCCATATATCATGTTCCTGGTATTTTGTAGCTAAGCCTCTTACTCTAATATTTAATCAACATACTGCATTTGTGTACAATTTTGCGTATGATCATAGGTACATATCATTGAGATGCAGAATTGTGAAATTGTCTTTCTATGACACTTATTGTGTAATTGAGCTGTTATTACTATTCTCATTGTCCTGCTTCATGGGGTGTACTTGTAGTACCCAAGCTGTGTCTGAAAAAGGCACCTAGTGCCAGTATACCTACTCAGTTATCAAAGTATAAATAAATAAATAACATAAAATAAAGTAAATGAATAAATACATCAGGGATGGGCAAACTGGTTCTACTGCACTTCCAAACCACCCTGGACCGGGCCGACTTGACTCTAACTGGGAAAACCGAGCCTTTCATGACTCAACCTAAATCGTTGAGTTGGCCCAGTTCAGAAGTGCAGTCTGGTCTGGGAATAATGCTCTCACCACCAGTCCTGCGTTAAAAATGAAGAGCAGGGTACATAAATTAAAAAAGTGTTTACCCCCCCTCACCAATCTCTGACTAATACTCCCAAGTCCTTGGACTGTAACATGACTAACAAAGGCAAACACTCATGATCCTGGGGCATTGAAGGGAGCCAACCCATGAGGGTCTCTGTTCTGTGAGTAACTGATGTTCCAGACAATCCTGTGTGTCAGCCACCACAGGCCATCCCTAGGAAACAGTGTATTGAGCACATTTGGGACTTTGCATTCAAAGGAAACAATTGTGTGAGAGGTGTGTGTGTGTGTGTGTGTGTGTGTGTGCATGCATGTGCAGAGAGATTCCAAACAAATAAACAAAAAAAAAGGTGAAAACAAAACAAAATGTTTTTAATTATGTTAGAGAGGGAAAGGGGGAGAGAGAGACCAGCGAATTCAACAGCAGACAACAGAACAGCAGAGTGCAGACATTGCAGCAGAGTACTCTGTAAGAAAATGTTGTTTTCCTTAGAAAAAGACAGTAAAGAGAGACCAACAAATTCAACAGCAGAGTAGACAACTGCAGAGTGCAGATGTTGTAGTCTCCACAGTAAAAACTGAAAATACACTAGTTTTTCATTAGTCAGAGAGAGAGAGAGAGACTAACAAATTCAACTGCAGACAGCAGAGTGCAGAAAAAATTAAAAAAATAAATATTAAGTGTAGCAGCAGAGTCAGCCAGGACAGGAGGACTCTGTCTGAAGGTCATAGTGACTCAATAATTTTGAGGGGGGGCTTAGTGCCATACAGATTTTGAAGGGGCATCTCACCCATGTCTCAGATTCTGTGTTGCCCATCTCTGTGCTGCCCTGAAAAGTCATAACTGCTGTAGACTCTGTGTGGCCCATCTCTGTGTCTGAACTACTACTAGATCACAGAGCCATACAGATTGTGAAGGGTGGGGTCACACCTCATTCTCTGTGTTTCCCATCCCTGTGCCTGAACTACTACAAGGTCATAGTGCCACGAAGATTGTGAAGTGGGGGGGTCATGTCTCAGACTCTGTGTTGTCCATCCCTGTGCCTGAACTACTACTAGGTCAACTCATAGTGCCATAGAGATTGTGAAGGGGGGTCACATCTCAGACTCTGTGTTGCCCATCTCTGCATCTGAACTAATACTGCAAAGTAAGCAATTGAGCTGGACCAAAAAAATGTATTCAAAATCAGTCTGGTATGGAAATGGAACATGTGGCGAACACCATCCGTATGGCTGAAATTGGTACATGCAACAATAAAAATAGTTCCCGAAAACAAATTCAGAAAAAAAAGGGAAATTCCTGCTAAAGATATCATGAATACAATTGATGAAAATGAAGCAGCACAACCAGAAAAAGAAAAAATGTAGGTGAATCCCCTGATAAAAGTAATGCAGCACTGTCAGCATTGCCAGAAAAATCAGATAAAAGTAAAACACAAAAACAGGTAGCTAAAACACTTAGACCTAGAAAGTCAATGATTAAGGAAAATGTTCTGTCTAGTACCACTAGATGGGGCACTCCACGATATGCCACTCGTACATATTGGGCTCTTTCATCAGAAAGCAGTGACTCTGCTGAAGAACAGATTGTAAATGTACAAGAACCAGATCACGATCACAATGTATTACAGGTATGCACTTCCAAAGGTGATGAATCAGAATGGGATACTAATGAGGTAGAGAATGCCACCTAGGTTCTCCCACTCAAAAATAAAAACACATACGGCATGCACCACCAGTAACCACAGCCAGTAGTGGAAAAACCATCAATAATCATGGTAGCTCTTCTTGGGATAGCCACAGTGTGCATGAATCAGGGTCAGAAACAACTGCCACCAAAACTGCTACAGTTCATGGCATCATGACAAAACATTCTGCCACAGTTATGTGGAGCTATTTTCATATATAAGTCCCAAAAATGAATGTTTTGCTGCCTGCACCTTTTATCATTGGGACATTAGCAGGGGGAAAGTGAGGTACCAGTTCAGGACAACTCACTAAAAAGGCATTTGCAAAGAGCACATCCAAACATTCAGCTGGCCAGCAGTCCTGACTAGTGTTGTGCAAAATTGACATATTTTGCCCTGCAAAAAATTTCACTGGACATGTCAATTTTGCCTGATTGATACCCCACCCCAGTATGCCTTTTTAATATATTCTCTGGTGGTCTAGTGGCCCCTCAACCCCCACACAAGCAGCTGTCCCACCCCGCTCCCTCCACATCCCAAAACAGAGCAGGCCACAGGCACAGCCCTCTGCTCTCCTCCATGACTGGCAGCCCACTGACATTTGAATGAATGAGTGCATGCTGGTATAATTCTGCCAGTTGCAGGTGAAATTCCACCATTCCGGGCAGAATTTCACATTTCACGGGTGAAATCTGTGCAATTTCATACCTGCAAAATTTTTCACATAATGCTCTGATTCTGAAAGATATTTCGCTCATGTGAAATTGCTAATTTCAAGGGAAATTCACTCATGAAATAAAACTTCACACATCTGGCCTTGACCAGGAGGCCCTGAACTGGTTCAAGGAATATTTGGTCAGTAG
Source organism: Neoceratodus forsteri (assembly GCA_016271365.2). Taxonomy (NCBI): domain Eukaryota; kingdom Metazoa; phylum Chordata; order Ceratodontiformes; family Ceratodontidae; genus Neoceratodus; species Neoceratodus forsteri. Next base: position 909,347,677 of record CM057452.1, read on the forward strand.
AACCCAGCAAGTTACACTAGGAAAGTTTACATCTCAGTTTGCATCTGTTAAATCAAATCTGGGGTCTCTCAAGGATCAGTGCTGGGCCCGCTCTTGTTTAATCTATATACAGTATGAATGATGCCGGCACCCTCAATAGAGGGGCAGGGCACCATTCGTATGCAGATTATGTGATTTTGTACGCAGAAGGTGTTTCTCCTCAGGAAATTCAGAAAGTGCTCCAAAGGGATTTTGATATCTTACAGGAGTACTATAAATCATGAAACTTAATATTAAATAAAAAATCACAAGTTATGCTTTTTGGAAATAAACAGGTGGCTGCAATAAATACACTTCAAATTAAAACGTTTACAAAACAAACATTAACACAGGTGAATTTGTACAGATATTTGGGAGTATGGCTGGACACACAGCTAAAATGGGATATACATATAGACAATCTGATTAAAAGACTACACAGTAGGTTAGAAGCGTTGTATAGACTGAGAAGGTGTATACCAAATAATACTAGGATGCATATAATTAATTCTACAATAATCCCACTGTTTGATTACGGTGATGCAGTGTACGTGGGGGCATCAAAGACTGTATTAGAGAGGCTGGACACAGTCTTGAATAGATTTGCAAGGCTTGCATTAGACGTACCCCATTTGATGCATCAGTGTACTATGTATAGTATTCTAAACTGGACTAGTCTTACGATGCACAGAAACTTACATATACTGTACTTAACTTATCAACATCTAAAGAAGAAGATTCCACCCTATTTGTATAACTTGTTTAAGATACGTACATCTAAAGTAGGCCGGCAATCAGCACAAAATTTGGAATTGGAAATCCCTAAAACTAGAACAGCAAAAGGGAATTCTGCTTTAAAAGTTACTGGACCTAAACTCTGGAACAGGTTGCCAGACTATTTGATAACAAAAAAAACTGCCCCATGGCATGAGATTAAAAGATGGATATGTCAGAAATCTATTCAACCAATAAACAGTGGTTGCAGTTGAAGTTTACACATTTTATGGTCACTCTGTATTAGGGCTATTTTTTTCTAAGTTATTTTGTAAATGAAGATTGGTTACTGTCAGGACCTAGCACTTTTAAATATTTGTCATTTATGATGTTGTCTGTTATTAGATAAGTTACATTTTGCATGTGACAAAGTATTACTCTGTAAAACATGTATTTTATTGATTTGTGTGTATATTTTATGAAACTGTCCTGTATGTAATGGACCCCACTGAAAATGAGCCTAACCACTCAAAGGGTTATCCTTTTCCTTGAATTCATAAGGAATAACATTTTACAAATAAACAACATCTCTAGTCCTGACCAAGGGACACATATATGTGATAAAAATAATCCTACAGACAACTGTGATGGTGGAGAGACAAAGAGGGTAGAAAAAAAACATGTTCAACTTCACTGACAAAAGTATTTGGATATGCTACAGCTTCGCCACTGCAGTCCTGTGGTTTTTCCCCCACCCCGCACAAATTAAACAGCAGACCATTACTGCAATGATTGAAAAAAAGATTGGCTACAGTAGATCACATCATCACATTAAAAATTAACCAGTTAATAGCTGAATTTATTGCCAAGGACCTGTAAACATTTTCTTTGGTGAGAGTGATGGTTTTAGAGCCCTTTTAAAATATTTTGATCCATGTTACAACATACTAAGCCATGAATATTTTGCAACTGTGGCTGTTACCAAAATGTATGAATGTATGCGAAGTAAAATAAAATTGTCTCTTCAAGAAAGCAAATGGGGTTCTGCGCACCTCACCACAGATACGTGAATGAGTTCTCACACCACTAATTATATGTGCATCACAGCACATTAGGTGTCTCAATCATCTTCAGATACAACCACAAGCAGCAGTGAACAGGAGGGATGACGAAGAATGGCAACTCTTTGCATTAGCATGTTTGGTAAGCATCACACCACAGACAATATTTTGGAAGAGTGATGAGACAAAATTTCTGAGTGGTTAGAGCCCATCGAACTCACTACTGAATTAGTGTTTTCAGACAATGGTGCCAATATTGCTAATTCATTGAAACATGGTGGTTTTACTCACATTCCATGCTTTGCACACTCATTAAATCTGTTTGTACAAGCTTTCTGTTCCAGTGACAACAGAATAGGAATACTAGTGGGAGCTGCAAAAAAAGCTGTGGCCATTTTGGTCACTCTGTAAAAGCACATGGTATCTTGACTATGCTCCAGAAAAAAAAAATGGCCTGCCAATACAGCTACTATAACAAGATGCTCCAACAAGATGGAACGCAATGTTTTACATGTGTGAGAGACTTCATACACAAAAGAAGGCAGTCCATGAATATAACATGGAGCACAACATAGCAGATGGTGTTGTGCTGAATTCATTCCAGTGGGGCCCCATGGAGCATCTTAAATTGCTCTAGACTCCCTTTCAGGAAGCAACTCAACAGATTAGCAAACAGACTGCTACTCTAAGCCAGGTTATTTCCATCGTAAATTTACTGAACAAAGAACTCAGAGGGATGCGTAGAGGTTTTGACCAAAAATATCTACTCTAAACCAGGTTATTCCCATCATAAATTTACTGAACAAAGAACTCAGAAGGTTGCATAGAGGTTTTAACCAAAAAGGAAACAAATCTGGTGTATCCCTTACAGACTGACTGACTGATACAGCAATTCCAAAATGTCAGAAGACTTCTCAATATCATGACAGACAAAAGTTTTCTTCTTTCCACTCTTCTTGATACAAGATTAAGTTGCAACAGCTGCCTTCTTCAGATCTTGGTAACTTTTACCTCGAATACAAAAACGTGCTGATTTCAGCACAAGTGAATCACATGATGTGGATACTGCATCTCATGATGCAACATCTACTGGTGGTGACAGCAATAATTTCCATTTAGTGCCACTACATACTCCATCAATATTGGGTAGTCCTGCACAAAGTCCTCTTTTATGGTGCTTGAAACAGGCATGTTATAGCCAGCCCAGTGGCGATGAGGGTTGAGGTGCTGGATGCCACACCTCGCGCCACACTGGTGACCCATGTCCAGGAATCAGTGCAGGCTGCCGGGGGTCAGTAGGAGAGGAGAAGAACTGAGCATCCCAAGGATGGCTCTCCTTCTCTGGGAAGGGGAGGCAATCAGTTGTCAGTGCATGCCTGGCCCCTAGCGGAGGCTGGGGGTTGGCACACTGAAACTGCTGACTTGGGGTCAGAGGCGGGGCAGACACCTGGCAGGACATGCATGGGAGCATGCACACTACTGTCACTGACATCATTGCATGCCCCGCCCCTGAGGGAGTGAAACAGAAGAAAAGAGAGCTCCCAACTGGATGATGGAAGGAGCACGCAGTTCCCACCCCTGAATAGCCATGGCGCCACCCACACTGGATCCAGTCTTCAGTGGAGTTTGGGGTACCCCCACCAGCCCCACGGGGGGGGTCAGCCCTGGGGGTAACGTCTGGCATTGGCTGGTGGATATCAAGGGATGGGACTGGGGCTCCCTACTGAATGAGGGCCATGGCGCAGGGAGGATAAAATAATAGCAAAAAAAAAAACAGGCATGTTATTCTGAAAAGCACAGAGATGACTCTCACGCTTTTTGGTCAAAACTCATAAACACTGATAATTCAGATGTGTCTGTCATGGAGCTGCCTTCTTTGTCTTTGTCTGATATTGTGGATGCCTATTTAAAAGAACCACTCATTAATATTACAGATGACCATTTTGAGTACTGGCTGTAAAGGAAAAACATCTGGTCTGCACTATCTGCTTTGCTATTAAGCTTCTTAGTTGCCCCTCCCACTTGTGTTTACTGAAAACATCCCTCCCCCCTTCCTCCCTTATTATTTTTCTCATTTCCTCCTCTGCTACTCCTTCCACCCTTCCTCCTCTGCTCCTCCCTCCCACCCACCTTTTTCGTACTCCACTCCTCCTCCTCCCTCACCCCCCTTTGCCACCTCCCCTATTTCTCTCTTTCTTCTCTCCCATCTGGCACACTGTGTCCCTCTACCATTTACTCCCCTGCATCTTCTCTAAAGACCCCTCTACCTTCATAACCTTAATTTCTTCTCAATTTCCTTTTTATGTGCCAGTTCTTACTCCGTGCAAGTATATATCTGGCAAGCTTGTACTAATATTTATTTTTTGCCCATTTATAGTTGTGACTTATAATTTGTAAAATGTACTATGCTCCATGAAAACACTGTTTTACAATTTTCACGTGTATTATGCACCTTGAAAACATGCTACCTCAATAATGTAACTTAAATGTATATTTGCCAATATATATATTTGTTCTGCTGTATCTTAACCTTGATTGTGTCAATGTTTTTGCTACTCTGACTATTGTAAATCCTTCTACCCTCTCCCCAGGCCTCACCTGGAAACGAGCCTCAGCTCAGTGTGTCTTTTCTGGTTATCAAATTTGGAATAAATAAGTAAAATAAATAAATAAATAAATGTATATTTAGCACAGCTGTAAATGTTGTCTGATGGCCACACAAGGTTTACTCCAGAAAATGTAGAGCGCCTTACCTTCTAAAAAGTCAATCTCAACAAATTCTCTTACCAGTTCAGTGAATAGTGGGAGGAACATAAAAGTGATGATGATGAACAGCTGCAACAGGTGTCTCCTAATAAGGGTGCTTCCTTGGTGGTGTTTGAAGACAATGGTAATATTATTTAATTTAATGATGTATTTCTTTGGATTCAGAGGACAAACATCAGCAACCATAACAGAAAGATCAAGTAAAAAAATTCCTTTTTCTGAAGTACAGTACATATTACATCATATGTATTGCTGCACAGTATGAGTTCTTCCCATTCAATTTGGGAATCCAGTTGGAGTGCAATTTGTTTATTCAGAAAGTTAAAAATGCAAGCAGGGCACAGGCAGTTGAACATGTGGGGTGGAAGGTGGGACCAACGGGTAAACACAAATGAAAAATTCCTATGTGCATGCATGGCCGCCATGAGTGCTGGCTTCAGAGGCCCTTGGATCCCTGTCAGCTTGACGATGGGGGCAGTGGCAACGGGGCAGGGGGCTGGCAGGTGGGTTTCATGCCAGAAGTAGGTAGCAGTCAGGGCCAAAACATTACTGCAGTTATTAGTTGTGGAAGCTTGTAGTATACATCCAAAAACTGCAATGCCAGGTGGGAAGGGGGTGCAAGGTCAACCACATAAGTTACAAAACACAAGTGATAAAAAAAAAATTGTCCAATCAGGCAGGAGGTTGCAGCATAGTTTGGGGCTCATGATGCTTGCTATAACATCAAGTAGGCAAGCAAAATAATTACAAATAAATAGAAAAAAAAATAATCTCTCAAGTCAAAAGGGTGGGAGGGATAGCTAGGGCCCCATCACATATCCTGCTCATGCTGCTTGTCTCTCACCAAAAAGCATGCCGGACTCAGTGAAGGTCTGCACTCTGCTGTTGTCTTGCTGCTGTTAAATTTGTTGGCCTCTCTCTGTCTCTCTGACTAAGGTTTGACACACTGCCTCCTTTCACTGCAAATCCCCAAATGAGCTCCATACACTGGTCTGTATTCACACACGTTTTTGGGACTAAGTCCCACACTGTAACTACAGTTGCAGACCGAAATCTCTGCACCTGTGGAGATGGCTATTCACATCTGCAGCAGCTACAGAAGATGTTACGGTTGGTCCCACCAGCTGTAACATTTTTCTACAGCTGTGAGGGTTTCCATGGCATCACCACCCACAAGCTGCCACAAATCGTGGAGTCGGAGAATACCATAGCTGCAGGAGAAATTGAGGTTCTGAAAGTGGCAATCCACTTGCGCTGAGTTTTTCTCACAGCTGTGGAATTTTCATGAGTTTTGTGAATCCAGCTCACTGTTTCCTACAAATGTCATATGGTGGCTGACACACAGGATTGGCAAGAACAACAGTCAATTTATTTTACTGCTGTTGGCCGCTTGCCGACCTTTAAAAAATGACACGGAAATACAGACACAATTTTTTTGTTTTTAAAAAGGTTAAATTTTATTTTTTTTCACAGAGGTATCTAAAAGAATAATATTGATGCATTTCTCATACTCAAATATACTAAAATAGTTCTACAATTCATCAGAGTAAATCAGAACCTTCTGGAAAAAAGTCAGAGTTGGAATCAGAGCCAGTCACAGTCGACCTGTACATCCCTAAAATACATATACATTATATATACAGTATATCTATGTATACATGACTTTGTGGTTCAGTCTTTGGACTATTTTCATGAACATTACCTTCATCTGTCACAGACCAATTCCTGTAGGGCAGGATTCACTGGGTTTACAGTGAACTCCCGAGTGCAGCTTGTGCAGTGCAGGTCAGGACCCCCCCCCCATCCTTCCAGAGCACTCGCTGGGTTTACAACTGAGCATCTGCCAGGTGGTCCTGGAGTTCCCTCTCTCTGTGCGAGGAGTGAGAATACAGCTTTGAGTCTGTGTTTCTGGGAGAGAATCCTTTTAGCACCTGTGCAACTAGGAGAAAACAAACATGGGCATTTACAGGCCATGGGGTGCCCAATAAACCCTATATGTGTCTCTCCCTTAGGAAATGGAGGGACTCACTCAAGCCCCACAGACCACTCTGCGAGACCTCGTGTATCTCCCCCTACACCCACAGAGTCCCTTCTCATGTTCTGTCTTGGTAGCATTTGGCCTTTAAGCATTATGTCTGGCATGGTATTGTTTGATCAAAATCTTCCCAAGCTTACACAAACAACAGACAATTTCAGAGGTATTGTAAAATTATGCAGATCGGGAAGAACAGTCCACCAGAAATGGGTGTTACTCAATTCTGATTATGTTTGTTTTCCCTCATGAGGACCTTGTTCTATGTCAATGTTCAAAGGGGGGGGGGGACAGAAAACTTATTTTCCAAAAAGTTGTGTAATCAAGTTTTCTTTTTATTTATTCCAGCACTAACGTTTTGCACTTCCTAGTGCTTTTTCAAAGGGCATTCTTGTTCTTAAATTTATGATAAATAGTTTTAATAAACCATTTTTTATATTAACATTTTATAAACATCAGTAATTAATTGTTATGAACAATCAGACAATTACCATTGCATTACCAACTTGGTTACTTAACTTTTTTTGTATCATAGTTCATTCTCATTCTTGCACCTGAACTCTAAATAAACAATACAATCCTTTAAGTTCAGATTGTTTTGATTTTTAACCTTTCCAAATTACTTCATATTTTGCTTATGTGTCTTTTACCAGGATAGCTTACTGCTGGCCTTATGCTCATATTGCTGCTAAAAGCTTGCACTCCTATATTAACTGCAGCTTTACACAGAATTCTTGCCCCAGTGTTTTCATTAATATCATGCATTCACATTCTGCCTGTTTGTTAATCTACTTTACTTCCCTCTGTGCTTCGTAGTGGCATTGTCATTTTTACCTGTTTACAGCATATCATTTATTTTTCTGATAGTTTGATGTCTCATGATCTTTTACCTTATATGTTGCCATTTGTGACTGGCCAGCCTGGCCATTTCTGTTCTCTGGCTGCCACAACCTAGAACAACATTTGTGTTTTTTTAAAAGTTTGTTAAACTTTGTTCACAGATTTATTCATTAATGAAAGTCCATCTAAATTTGTATAATCACTTATACCTTCAGGTTGTATGGGCAAATCTTCTAATGTGTTTCCTTTCAGGGCTTCTGTTAATCCCTTTGGTTTAACTTCATAGTTGCTAAGGTTGCATTATGCTGAAAATCTAATTATGCAGTTTATACTTTCTCTCCAATGGTTCTTTGTTTTAACTTGCTTTTTTAAAGCATATGCATGTTTCCAAAAGTATGGTGTTCATTGCCTTACCAGATTCATTGTTCTGGCTTCCCTGTCAAACTGGCATGTTGCCTTGTAATGCACAATGAAGCTGTGCTGTGCTACCTTGTTATCCTCTTTGGCTTAATCATCATGTAGTCACGTGATGGAAATTTGTGATGTCAGACGTTCTCCATGTTGGACTGTGTTGCTAAGCAACACCTAGGTATGCTGAACATAGTCATGACGATCAGGCCTAAATAAAGCACTTGCTTGTAAGCAATCCTGCTAGTCCTAAGTTTCCTCATGTATATTAGGGATGCCTGTTGAGGAAGTACTGATGATCCTCACTGTCCTGTTGGTTCCTTTCATTACTATTTATTCCCTGTTCACTCTCTATGTCTATTTTTCTCTCAGTAATGCCTGTATACTAGATGGTATTTGGTGCATACCCTAACAATAACATGGTTGGCATGGGGGGGGAGTTAAGAAAAATATTTTTCTTATTGTTAGGTTATATTCTAATCATGAGTTGTTAGTTCTTATGTGCTGTATACTCATGAGTCCTGTTTGTTGAGGGGTCTTTACTGAGAGTCTGTCAGGGTCCTAGCGGGGCTGGTTGAGTCCCATCAGTGCCTTGTCATATCAATGAGTGTCAGCTAACTCAATTTTTCTATTATTAACTTTTGCACTTATTGCTGTCTATGTTGCCGTTTTACTCATGTTCTACGTGTTCCAATAAATGTGTTTACCAACAGGCATTCCAGTTTGTCTCTGTATTCATACCAATCGTCCTGTCCAAAGTTTTTAAATAATGAATCCAGAGCATTTCTGCCTTCTCTAACAACTTTTGGTAGTCTGCACCTCTATGTGGTTGTTCTACTAGTTCTAGGCCCCAAAATCGTAAGGATGTCCCCATGTGTCCTTCTTGCTCAAAGTGAATAGCTACCTGTGAGGTGTCATAGTGTAACTTAATATCCCCTTTATGTTCTTGTATTCTTGTTTTAAGTGCACATGTTCTCTGTCCCACATATAAATGGTTGCACGGGGATTGCAGCACATATACAACACCCTCTGATGTGCAACTTATATGCTGTCTTATTGGGAATATTTGACCTATATGTTGATGCCTAAATGTTTCTTTTTTTATTGGTACGGTTACATACTGAACATCTACCACTGGGCGTCATTCCTGGCTTTCATGGGCCCAGTAATAGTTGTGAGTCCTTTTTCTCTGGTATCCTCAACTGTGATTTGACCAGTTTATCTTATATAGTACATACTTTTTTTCCGCTGTTAATGATCTTTCTTTGAATTGCTGTGGTATTTTACTATTTATTGATAACAAGGGCCAGTGTTTATTATTTTTTCCATTTTTGTGAATTCACTGTTATATTTAGTTGTGAACACCAATCTTTTTACATCCTTAGGTTTGTCCTTTGATGTCATTGTGTCCTCCCTAGGTTTTGTCTCTATTCTCCTATCTGCTTGCTCTAGTACTGAACGTTTGTACCCACTGTTTTTAAATCTCTGTATCATGTCTTTCTTCTGTCTGTTGAAATCCACTTGTCTGGTACAATTTCTTTTTAATCTTACTAGTTGGGAGTAAGGAATACTGTTAACTAGTTTTCGTTCATGAAAACTTCTGCCGTTTAGCAGAGTATTCCTGTCTGCTTCTTTTTTGTATAAGTCTGTTATTAGGCCATCCCCTTGTTTTATGATCTTACGATCAAGGTATGCCATGCTGTTTTTATTGTATGTCGTTACAAACTTTATATTTACACTGATGTTGTTAATATATTCTAAGAACTCTTGTAATGTCTCTTCTGTGTTCTGCCATATAAAGAAGCCATCATCAATGTAACTGCTCCATGATCTTATATTTTCATAATATGGGTTATTAGTTCTATTTAATATGTACTCCATTTCGAGATCATGCATAAAAGCATTCGGATAAGCGGGAGACATGGCACTACCCATGGCTGTCCCTCTTTTCTGGATATAGAAATGTCCATCAAACTCAAAGTAGTTATTGGCTAAAATTATTTCTGCCAATTCCTGTATAACTACTGTTTTAGGATTTGCGTTGCTTTCCCTTGTATCTATGATCTTCCCTAGTGTGTATATGCCCTGTTCGTGAGGTGTGGCTGTATATAGGTCCCCTACATCTATAGTCACTAAATAATCATCTTCTGTTACCCCTTGTCATGAAATCTCCTGTAGTTTTTGTAGCATGTGACCTGTGTCCCTGACATACGTACACATTTTTCCACTAGAGGGTGCAGATGGAAATGTATAAATTGGGATGTTGGTTCAAATAGTGAATCTATAGGAGACACTATCAGCCTTCCAGGAGGGTTAAACTGTTTTTTATGTATCTTAGGAATTACGGAGAATGTTGGTAATCTGGGGGTTTAATTTAGTAATATTTTAGTTTCCCAACTATTAAACCAATTATTGTTCTCACTTTCATTTAATGTTGCTGCTACCATTTGTTGTAGCCTTTTTGTTGGATCTTCTTTTAAAACCTCATAGTTTTGTCTGTTGTCTAACAGTGTTGTGCACATGTTTTCATAGTGCATCCTATGCATAAGTTTACCCATCCCCCTTGTCCACTGGTTTAATGACTAGATCTATATCTTTCATTAAACCATCCAGTGCTGTTCTTTGTGCCTTATTTAGACTGTCCTAGCTCATTCTGTTTTCTTGATTTGTTAGAAGTTGTCGAAATCTTTTTGTACTGCTGCACAATATGTTTTCACTGCATGGCTTTTGCCCACTGCTGGATTATATTTAGATGATACCTTCATGGACATCTTCAGGTTTTGTTCATATGCTTGTTCCATATGTTCCTGACTGAACTGTATTTTAAGCTGAACAGAACTAAAACTATTTGTAAGTGTCTGCTTTTAACTCAAAAGTATAAATTTTTTAAGTGGGAGTGAAGGAGAGACCTAGGCTTAGGACTTGTATCTCCATATTTGTCAGTACTCTTTTGCTGAGGTTGAAAATTGGTATCCTGTTGTTCACTAATTCCTGTTGCCTCCCCCACCTGGAGTTCTGATTGGTTTGACAGTTGGTCTGCCTCGAGCTCCTCTGCTGTCTGTCCACCCTCCCCTGGACCCCCCCCGCCCTCCTGTACCTCCTGCCCTGTACCTTAAAGGGTATCTAGGACCTGTATCCATGTAATGTGATGGGCCTGCTGCCTGTTGTTCATGGTGTATTGTCTCTCTCTCTCTCTCTCTCTCTCTTTCTTGTGTCTCTATTATATTCAGATCTATTTTGTAACTGTTGTCACTGTCTGTACTAGTTTCTGTGTATATGTTCTGTTGTCCCCACCATTTCTTTTGTGAAAATTATTTGTAGGTATATATCTTCTTTTCCCTGAATCATTAGAATCCCTCTGATGTTTTTTTTATTTTCTGTTGCTTTAATCTCTTTTCATATTCCTTCAATTTGATTTTTAAATTTTCTAAATTGTTATTACATGCTTCTTCTGCTATTTAAAGTTTTAGATCTTCCATAAATGTTGTTTCTTCTTTCTAGGATTTCTCGTTCTTTTAAAATAGCCCCTATAAGCAAGTACATAAAGTCACATGAAGCTCTATTTCTTATGCCATCCCAATTTCTATTCAATTTATCAAATTCTATTCCTATATTAATTTCTATGAATATTCTTAACCCTCGTGGGATTATGTTGTACTCTTAAGTATTTAATGAGGGTCAGGCCATGACACTGTAGTCCTATATTTTTAAATTTGTAATTTTCTATTTATTGTGTTGTTGTTTTGTTGTCATCCCCTAACTGTGGAGTGAGATCTCTTCCACCTCTCATGGTGTCAAGTAACTTCTTTCTAGTTTCATCTGAGTAAGTAACATAATGCATAGGTTGTTGAGCATTCTGGCCTATGTCCTGAAAAGTTTCCATTCTTTCTGGTTGCATTATAGTTCGTAATAAAACTTTTATGATGTCCCAAGTGTTTCTGTTCATGGTGCTAAGTGTTCCACTTTTTTTGAAATGCTGGTATTGCTTCAATATTCTTTAATAGTAGCTTTTAAAAGGTCCTAATGTCCATGGAGCTGGCTGCTTGTCCTCAATGCAGCCCCATATATTTAGCAGAATGGGGAGGACAGTCCACAGGAAATGAATGTTACTCAGTTCTGATTATGTTTGTTCCCCCCCCCCCCCCCATGAGGACCTTGTTCTATGTCAATGTTCAAAGTGGGGGGGGGAGAAAACTTTTTTTCCAAAGAGTTGTGTAATCAAGCTTTCTTTTTATTTATTCCAACCCTAATGTTTTGCACTTCCTAGTGCTTTTTCAAAGGGCATTCTTGTTCTGAAATTTATGATAAATTGTTTTAATAAATAATTTTTTATATTAACATTTTACTAAAATAAGTAATTAACTGTTATGAGTCATCAGACAATTACCATCACATTACCCACTTGGTTACTTAGGTTCTTTTGTATCATAATTCACTCCTATTCTTGTACTTGAACTCTAAATAAACAATGAAATCCTTTAAGTTCATGTTGTTTTGATTTTTAACCTTTCCCAGTTACTTCATATTTTGGGCATGCATCTTTTACCGGGATAGCTTACTGCTGTCTTTATGCTCAAATTGCTGCTAAAAGATTGCACTCCTATATTAACTGTAGCTTTACACAAAATTCTTGCCACAGTATTTTCATTAATATCATACATTCTCATTCTGCCTGTTTATTAAGCTACTTTGTTTCCTGCTTTACCTGTTCTGGCATTGTTGTTTTTTTACCTGTTTACAGCATATCATTTATTTTTCTGATAGCTTGATGTCTCATGATCTTTTACCTTATATGTTGCCATTTGTGACTGGCCAGCCTGCCCATTTCTGTTCTCTGGCTGCCACAACCTAGAACAACATTTGTGTTTTTTTAAAAGCTTGTTAAACTTTGTTCACAGAGTTGTTCATTAATGAAAGCCCATCTAAATGTGTATAATCACTTGCACCTTCAGGTTATATGGGCAAATCTCCTAATGTGTTTCCTTTCAGGGCTTCTGTTACTTCCTTCTGTTTATCTTCATAGTTGCTAAGGTTGTGTTATGCCGACAATCAAATTTTGTAGTTTACACTTTCTCTCCAATGGATATTTGTTTTAACTTGCTTTTTTTCAAGCATATGCATGTTTTCGAAAGTATAGTGTTCCTTTCCTTACCAGATTTGTTGTTCTGGCATCTCTGTCAAACTGGCATGTTACCTTGTAATGGGCAATGAAGCTGTGCTGCCATGTTATCCTCTTCAGCCTGATCATCGAGTAGTCATGTGATGGAAATCTGTGACGTCTGACGTTCTCCACGTCGGACTGTGTTGCTAGGCAACACCTAGCTATGCTGAGCATAGCTGTGATGATCAGACCCGAAATAAATCACTTGCTTATAAGCAATCCTGCTAGTCCTAAGTTTCCTCATGTATATTAGGGAATGCCTGTTGAGGAAGTACCAATGATCCTCACCTTCCTGTTGGTGCCTTTCATCTTTATTTATTCCTTGTTCAATCTCTATGTCTATTTTTCTCTCAGTAATGCCTGTATACTAGATGGTATTTGGTGCATACCCTAACAATGACATGGTTGGCATGGGGGGGGGGAGTTAAGAAAAATATTTTTCTTATTGTTAGGTTATATTCTGATCATGAGTTGTTAGTTCTTATGTGCTGTATACTCATGAGTCCTGTTTGTTGGGGGGGGTCTTTAGTGGGAGTCTGTCAGGGTCCTGGGGGAGCTGGCTGTGTCCCATCAGTGCCTTGTTGTAACACTGAGTGTCCGCTAACTCTGTCTGTGTTGCCTGTTTTACTCATGTTCTACTTGTTCCAATAAAAGTGTTTACCAATAGGCATTCCAGTTTATCTCTGTATTCATACTAATAGTCCTGTCCAAAGTTTTTAAATAATGAATCCAGCACATTTCTGCCTTATCTATCAATGTTTGATAGTCTCCACCTCTATGTGGTTGTTCTACTAATTGTAGGCCCCAAAATCATAAGGATGCCCCTCTGTGTCCTTCTTGTTCAAAGTGAATAGCTACCTGTGAGGTGTCAATGAGTCACCTAATATCCCATTTGTGTTCCTGTATTCTTGTTTTAAGTGCACATGTTTTCTGTCCCATGTATAAATGGTTGCACGGGCAATGCAGCACATATATAGCCTCTTCTGATGTACAACTTATATGCTGTCTTACTGGGAATATTTGACCTGTATCTGGGTGCCTAAATGCTTCTTTTTTACTGTTATGGTTACATACTGAACATCTACCACAGGGTGTCATTCCTGGCTTTAATGGACCCAGTAATAGTTGTGAATTGTTTTTCTCTGGTATCCTCAACTGTGATTTGACCAGTTTATCTTATATAGTACAATACATACTTTTCTTTCTGCTATTAATTGTCTTTCTTTCAATTGCTGTGGTATATTACTATTTATTGATATCAAGTGCCAGTGTTTATTATTTTTTTTTCATTTTTGTGAATTCACTGTTATATTTAGCTGTGAACACCAATCTTTTTACATCCTTAGGTTTGTCCTTTGATGTCATTGTGTCCTCCCTAGGTTTTGTCTCTATTCTTCTATCTGCTTGCTCTAGTACCTAACATTTGTACCCCTTGTTTTTAAATCTCTGTATCATATATTTCTTCTGTCTGTTGAAATCAACTTGTCTGGTACAATTTCTTCTTATTCTTACTACTTGGGAGTAAGGAATACTATTAACTAGTTTTCCTTCATGACAACTTCTGCTGTGTAGCAGGATATTCCTATCTGGGGTTTTTTTGTATAGGTCTGTTATTAAGCCATCCCCTTAATTTATGATCTTATGATCAAGGTATGCCATGCTGTTTTTACTGTATGTCATTACAAACGTTATATTTACATGGATGTTGTTAATATATCCTAAGAACTCTTGTAATGCCTCTTCTGTGTTCTGCCATATAAAGAAACCTTCATCAATGTTCCTGCTCCATGATCTTAAATTTTCATAATATGGGTTGTTAGTTCTATTTAATATGTACTCCATTTCGAGATCATGCATAAAAGCATTCGGATAAGCGGGAGCCATGGCACTACCCATGGCTGTCCCTCTTTTCTGGATACAGAAATGTCCATCAAACTCAAAGTAGTTATTGGCTAAAATTATTTCTGCCAATTCCTGTATAACTACTGTTGTAGGTTTTGCATTGCTTTCCCTTGTATCTTCAGTAGGATCTTCTCTAGTGTGTATATGCCCTGTTCATGAGGTATGGACGTATAACGGTCCACTACGTCTATAGTCACTAAATAATCATCTTCTGTTACCCCTTGTCATGAAATCTCCTGTAGTTTTTGTAGCATGTGACCTGTGTACTTGACATACATACACGTTTTTTTCCACTAGAGGCTGCAGATGGAAATTTATAAATTGGGATATCGGTTCAAATAGTGAATCTACAGCAGACACTATCAGCCATCCAGAAGTGTTAAACTGTTTTTTGTGTATCTTAGGAATTGCGTAGAATGTTGGTAATCTGGGGGTTTTATTTAGTAAAATTTTGGTTTCCCAACTATTTAACCAATTATTGTTCTCAAAATCATTTAATGTCATTGCTACCATTTGTTGTAGCCTTTTAGTTGGACCTTCTTTTAAAACCTCATAGTTTTGTCTGTTGTCTAACAGTGTTGTGCACATGCTTTTATAGTGTGTCCTATCCGTAAGTACTACCCCGCCCCCTTGTCCATTGGTTTAATGACTAGATCTATATCTTTCATTAAACCATTCAGTGCTGTGCTTTGTGTCTTATTTAGATTGTCCTTGCGCATTCTGTTTTCTTGACTTGTTAGAAGTGTGGCAAAATCTTTTTGTACTGCTGCACAATATGTTTCCACTGCATGGTTTTTGCCCACT
The DNA here is from genome assembly GCA_016271365.2 of Neoceratodus forsteri. Taxonomy (NCBI): domain Eukaryota; kingdom Metazoa; phylum Chordata; order Ceratodontiformes; family Ceratodontidae; genus Neoceratodus; species Neoceratodus forsteri. The sequence continues at coordinate 909,363,383 of CM057452.1, forward strand.
GCTGGATTATATTTATATTTTACCTTTATGACCATCTTCAGATTTTGTTCAAAGATTGGTTACCTATGTTTCTGACTAAACTGTATTTTAAGTCACATAGCCCTAAAAAACTCTCTTCGAGTCCACTTCTAAAGCAAAACTATTCATTTTTTGAGTGGGAGCAAAGGAGAGATGAAAGCCTAGAACTTGTATATCTGTATTTGTCATTACTCTTTTGCTGAAGTTGAAAACTGGTATCATGTCAGTCATTGATTCCTGTTGCCTCTTCTACATGGAGTTCTGATTGGTTTGACAGTCAGTCTGCCTCCTGCTCCTCTGCTGCCCATTCACCTTCCCATGGACCTCCCCCCAACCTCCTGTACCTCCTGTTCTGTCCCTTAAAGTGTATTTAGGACATATACCCATGTAATGTGATCGGCCTGCTGCCTGTTGTTCCTGGTGTGTTTGTCCCTCTTTTTGTTGTGTCTCTATTATATTCAGATCTCTTGTGTAACTATTGTCACCGTCTGTACTAGTTTCTGTGTATATGTTCTGGGTGGAAGACTAGGTTTGCTGGCCAAGGCACCTAGCTTCACCTGAGCTCTTTTCTTCTAGGTTGCTTGAAAGGACAGAGCAAAAAACCTTACCAGAGCAAGGAAAAGGATTAAAGCTTCTATTGGCTAGGCAGATTTACTGTGTATTGTTATTTTTATTTTGTACTCACAGGGATTGTTACTGTTTGTTGCTAACATTTTATTGCTTTATTTTTCTGTGATTCAAATTGTTGTTGCTGGGTATACCTTCTGCTACATTATTACAGGGTGTGCCTGCAGGTGTGTGCTTACAGATACTGCTGTAATCTTCTAATTCAAATTGTCTTTTGCAAGGTATATCTTCTGTTACTGCTTTAGTTTTCTCTGTAGCAAAGTGTTTCTTACAGGGTATATCTTCTGTGAAATCACTACAGGTGGTGCTTACATTTTTGTGACTTTTTATCATTAGGCTAAGCAAAGTTACTGTTTGCCACTATTTTATTTTATTTTTTGTTTTTTTACTGAAATTTTTTTTTGTCTCAGAGGTGTTGCAGTCTCCTTCTCACATTGAAGGAGCTAATTGCTTTCCTCCCACAGCTCTTCCAGGAGATTAGGTGTGTATCTGGGGGGTGAAGTTGATAAACTGTCAGTGACTTTCAAAGAAGGAAAGGTTAAAAGGTCAGGTTAGTTGATATCTTGGAGGTGGAAGACTAGGTTTGCTGGCCAAGGCACCTAGCTTCACCTGAGCTCTTTTCTTCTAGGTTGCTTGAAAGGACAGAGCAAAAACCTTACCAGAGCAAGGGAAAGGATTAAGGCTTCTTTTGGCTAGGCAGATTTACTGTGTGTTGTTATTTTTATTTTGTACTCACAGGGATTGTTACTGTTTGTTGCTAACATTTTATTGCTTTATTTTTCTCTTATTCAGATTGTTGTTGCTGGATATACCTTCTGCTGCATTATCACAGAGTGTGCCTACAAAGTGTGTGCTTACAGATTACTGCTGCAATCATTAGATTCAAATTGTCTTTTGCAAGGTATAACTTCTGTTACTGCTGTATTTTTCTCTGTAGCAAAGTGTTTCTTACAGGGTATATCTTCTGTGAAATTGTTACAGGTGGTGCTTTATAGGTTTTACAGTTTTATCTATCATTAGGATAAGCTTTCAAGGCTACTGCATTTGTTGCTGGCTGATTGTTTCTGCTCTTACCTCCTTGTTTCTTTCATCCGTGGTACTTCTTTTTCAGCAGGGGAAGGGCCCAGCCACCCACTCCCATCCCCAACCACTACACTCCTTTTATAGGGTAGCACAGTCATGACATTTCCTGTAGCAAAGCAGGAAGGAGCAGATCAGAGGGGTATCCACACAGTGATCTAATTTACAGGGACACTAGTAATGTAATTTGTTATAACAAGTTATACAAAAACAAACAAACAAAACACAAAATCAAACTTTTGCTTTCATTTTCTTCCTTCTAATTACTCTGACCAGGTTATAAACCTAGAATCTTATCTGGAATGGATAACATTAACTGCAGGAACTGTGGAACACTTTTCAGAAGGGCAGTTTTACAGAATTTAGGACACTGTCCTACATGCTGGGCCATTGGAGATCCAGGCAGCATAGCCAGAGATTGTGCACCTCAAATTGCATATTCAAAAGGAAATATATCATAAGAACTGCCCGCCATTTCCCCAACATCCAACAGAAGCACCTCAATCACAGAGGGTAGTTGGTCCAGGAGGTTGGCAGGTGGTTAGGAGGAACAAATCAGGTGCCCCATCACTCAGTGCTCTCCATCATATCACCTCCACAAACCATATAAAAACTACAAACAGGTGTCTGCCTCTATCTCCAAAATCAAACAAAGGAGTGGAGGACACTGCAGAACAGGACACTGCAGCACAGGAGCTAGCACAACAAAACTTACCCAAAACAGGAACCAAAACAAAAAAGCAAAAAGGAAATCCAAAAAACTTCTGATCATAGAAGACTCAATGATTCAATGAGTGGATACATATCTCCAGCCAGGGGTAATGGTCAGATGTCTCCCAGGTACATCAGCATGGAGAAACACTGACTGCATTGCTAAAATAGTTCAGGAAGCAGAAGAAAACACTGATGTCCTGGTACACATAGGGACTAACGATCTCACCAGCTGGTCAGTTGTGGAGACCAAGGAACACCTGACCAGGCTGGGTGGCAAACTATCATCCATTTCATATGGTATCTCCTTCTCTGAGATCCTGCCAAGGAGAAGGGGGCAGATGGACAGAAGGTCAGAAAAGGGGAGATAGGGGAGCTAAACATGTGGCTCAAGGGTTGGTGCCAGAAAAAATACACAAATTTGTAGGGAACTGGCAACAGTTTGGGGAGCGAAAGTTCTTTAAATTTGATGGACTGCATCTGACTAAGAAGGGGTCAGTGCATTGGGGCAGAAGTTTGATGTCTTTGCAGAATATTTAAACTAGCAAATGGGGAGAGGGGTGCAGCACCCCATACGTCGAATGGGAAGAAACACCCCCCGCCCTCAGCTAGTGGTCAAACAGGAGTTCAGCATGTTTGTAGTTCATTTGCATCTCCAGGTAAGGAAAAAGGTCTGGCTCCCCATACAATGCACAGGGGAAATGCCAGACCTCGACCAACAACTAACACACCGAAATCTGGCCAATGGAAAATCATGTACACAAATGCTCGCAGTCTGGGAAACAAGATCCCAGACCTGCAGGCAATAATGGCAGAGGCTAAACTGGACATAGTAGCCATTAACAAGACATGATTTACCAGTAACCACACTTGGGAGACTTCAGTACCTGGCTGTGTATTGTTCAGAAGAGACCGAGGTGCAAAAAGGGGGGGTGGAGTGGCCCTTTATGTCAATGAAAATATCAAAGCTACAGAAATTCAGAATACACATAAGGAGCCAGAAGAACTGTGGGTCACTGTGGAAACAGGAAATGGGACAGCCATACAAACTGGGGTTGTCTACAGGCCTCCAGACCAAGGGGGAGGACATAGACACACTACTGTTAGAAGATATAGAAAACATGACAGCTAAAGGGGAGGTTCTTATAATGGGAAAATTCAACATGCCAGATATAGATTGGTCAATACCAGCAGGAACACCTGCCAGAACTAGACATGTGATGGATTCCCTGCAGGGGGAGGGCCTTAAACAACTGGTAAAAGAACCCACAAGAGACAGGGTTATCCTAGATCTAGTACTAACAGGGAAAGGATCACAGATCTCAAGGTAGAAGGTCACCTGGGTGCCAGTGACCATCACATGGTATGATTCAATTTGGCCACTAGAACTAAATCATTCCATTCCAAGGCACAAATATGGGACTTCAGAGGAGCTGACTTTGATAAGATGGCCAACAGAGTTAAGCTAGCCCTGGCAAAAAGAAATACAGGTGAGGGGGTACAAGCAATGTGGGCAAGCATTAAGGATGCAATACTTGAAGCAACATCTCATTGTGTTAGAGAGAAAAGGAAGTGCAAAAGAAAAAGGAAACCACTTTGGTTCTCAAAAACAGTAACAGAAAAGGTCAGAGCCAAAAGACTGGCCTTCAGGAAATATAAGGGAACACAGCGGGATGAAGATAGGGAGGCATACCAAACTTTCCTAAGGGAAGCAGGGAAGGCAGTAAGGCAGGCAAAGGTCCAAACTGACTAAACACTAGCACAAACAGTAAAAGAAGGTGACAAGACTTTCTATGGATACATTAGTGAAAGGAGAAAGTCCAGAGGGGGTATTGCTAAGATCAAAGGGGATAAGGGGGTGTGTGAGGAGAGGACCATGTAAAAGCATCTATCCTAAATAAATACTTCTGCTCAGTATTTACTGAAGAGAAGGTAGGGCAGGGCCCACAGCTCAGCACCATGGACACAGGGGGAAGGGAGGTGTGCACTAGTCCCTTCACAAAAGAAATGGTCATACAAGAGCTCGATAAGCTCAGGGTGGACAAGGCAATGGGACCAGATGACATACATCCCAGGGTACTAAAGGAGCTAAGGGTGGAACTAGCAGAACCATTATCAGAACTGTTTAGTGAGTCTCTGAGCACAGGAGATGTCCCAGAAGACTGGAGAAGGGCTCATGTGATCCTGCTCCACAAGAGTGGTAGCAGGGAGGAGGCAGGGAACTACACACCAGTCAGTCTTACCTCAGTAGTGGACAAGATTATGGAGGCACTCCTTAAGGAAAGGATAGTGCAACACCTGGAATCCACAGGAACACAGGATCCAATACAGCATGGGTTTACAAAAGGAAGATCCTGTCAAATTAATCTTATAGATTTCTTTGATTGGGTAACCAGAGTGGTGGACCAAGGGGGAGCAGTTAATGTCACCTACCTTGACTTCAGCAAAGCTTTTGATACTGTTCCACATAGAAGATTGATTAATAAGCTGCGTAGGCTTGGGAAGGGTCAGAAGTTGGTCAACTGGGTGGCAAACTGGTAGATTGGCAGAAAACAGAGAGTGGTGGTAAATGGCATACAGTCAAAAGAAATGCAAGTCACAAGTGGGGTACCTCAGGGATCAGTCCTGGGGCCAGTCCTTTTCAATAGCTTCATCAGTGACATTGCAGATGGACTGGAGGGTAAGGTTTGTCTGTTTGCAGATGACACCAAGCTCTGCAACAGAGTAGATGATCCAGATGGGGTGGGCAGAATGAGAAGAGATCTGGATAAACTGGCAAAATGGTTGGAAGAGTGGCAACTAGGATTTAATGTGAAGAAGTGCAAGATCATGCACATAGGGAAGAGAAACCCTGAAGCCACCTATAGGCTGGGAGGGGAGTTGCTGGCAGTCACAAGGGAAGAAAGGGACTTGGGCATCATCATCACCGATGACCCGAAATCATCCAAGCAGACCACTAAAGCAGTAGGTAAGGCTAGGGGGATACTGGGGTGTATTAGTAGGGGTATCACAAGTCAGAAGAGGAAGGTAATAATCCCTCTTTACAAGACACTGGTTAGGCAGTACTGGAGGTCACACCTTCAAAAGGACATCCACCAAAATGAGGCAGTCCAGAGAAAGGCAACCAAAATTTTGTAGGGACTGCATCAGAAAACATATGAGGACAGATTAATGGAGCTCTGTATGTATACTCTAGAGCAAAGGAGGTAGAGAGGTGATATGATCGAAACATTCAAACACCATAAGGGCATTAACAAGGTGAAAGAGTCTAACATGTTTCATTATAAGAAAATAGAAGGACAAGAGGATACAGCATGAGATTAGAGGAAGGCCGATTAAGGGTTAATGTGAGGAAGTTCTTTTTCACAGAAAGGGTGGTGTATGCATGGAATGGCCTACCTCAGTAGGTGGTAGATATGAATACAGTGCAGGGCTTCAAACAGGCATGGGACAGGCATAAGGGAGCGATACAGATGAGTATGAATAGATAGGCCATTGACAGAGCAAAGGCCGATGGCACATTCATAAGGTAGAAAAAGACATGTCAGACTGGATGGGCCTTGCAGTCCATATCTGCCGTCATCTTCTACGTTTCTATTTTTTCTGTTGCCCCCACCATTTCGTGAAAATTATTTGTAGATGTATACCTTCTTTTCCCTGTAATCATTAGAATCCCTCTGAATTTTTTTTATTTTCTATTGTTTTAATCTCTCTTCATATGCCTTTAATTTGGTTCTTAAGTTTTCTAAATTATTGTTAAATACTTTTTCTGCTATTTTAAGTTTTAAAGCTTCTTCCATCAATGTTATTTCAGTTTCAAGGTTTTCTCGTTCTTCTAAAATTCAATTTATCAGATTCTATTCCTAAATTTGGTTCTATGAAGATTCTTAACCCTTGTGGGATTATGTTGAACTCTAAGCATTTAGTGAGGGTCAGGCCATGCCACTCTAGTCATGTATTTTTAAAATTGTAATTTTCTCTTTTATGCATTGATATTTTGTTGCCATCCCCTAACTGTTGAGTGAGATCTCTTCCCCTCATGGCATCAAGTAACTTCTTTCTAGTTTCATCTGAGTACAGTAAGTAACATAATGCATAGGTTGTTGGGCATTCTGCCCTGTGTCCTGAAAAGCTTCCATTCTTTCTGGTTGCATTATGTTTGTACTAAAAGTTTTATGGTATCCCAAGTGTTTCTGTTCACGGTGGTAAGTGTTCCACTTTTTTGAAATGCTGGTATTGCTTGAAGAGTCTTTAATAGTAGTTTTTAAAAGGTCCCAATGTCCGTGGAGCAGGCTGCTTGTCTTCAATGCAGCCCCATATTTTTAGTGGAATCAGGAAGACAGTCCATAGGAAATAAGTGTTACTCAGTTCTGATTATGTTTGTTCCCCCTCATGAAAACCTTGTTCTATGTCAATGTTCAAAAGTGCAAGGGTGGGGGAGACCAAAAACTTCTTTTCCAAAAAGTTGTCTAATCAAGTTTTCTTTTTATTTATTACAGCCTTAACGTTTTGCACTTCCTAGGGCTTTTCCTAAGGGCACTTTAAAATGCCAATGTGTTATTTATTAGTTGCCAAACAGCAGTTTCTCAGGGGTACTACCTGAGAAACTGCTGTTTGGCAACTAGTAAATTACACATTGGGGTTTTAAAGTTTAAACTTTGCCTGACTTGCTTTATTTCTTTATTGCACACCATATACTTGCTTGAATTGATAATTGTGGATGGTTAGCCACCTCCGATATGGTGCAACAACAGCCGCAACTGCTGAGGCATGGTAAAAAGCCTTTTGGTTTCATTCTTTTATCTTATATGTTAGTTGTCATTTGTGACTGGACAGCCTGGCCATTTCTGTTCTCTGGCTGCCACAACCTAGAACAACATTTGTGTTTTTTTTTAAAAGCTTGTTAAGCTTCATACACAGATTTGTTCATTTACGAAAGCCCATCTAAATTTGTACAATCACATGTACCTTCAGGTTATACGGGCAAATCTCCTAATGTGTTTCCTTTCAAAGCTTCTCTTACTCCCTTCTGTTTATCTTCATAGTAACTAAGGTTGCGTTATGCTGAAAATTAAATTATGCAGTTTACACTTTCTCTCCAATGGTTGTTTTAACTTGCTTTTTTCAAGCATATGCATGTTTTCAAAAATATAGTGTGCAATGCCTTACCAGATTCATTGTTCCAGCTCCCCTGTCAAACTGGCATGTTGCCTTGCAATGCACAATGAAGCTGTGCTGGGCTGCCATGCTATCCTCTTTGGCATGATCATCACGTAATCATGTGATGGAAATTCCTGACGTCTGTTAAGATTTCACAAGGGGTAGCAGAAGATAATTATTTAGTGACTATAGATGTAGTGGACCTATATACATCCATACCTCATGAACAGGACATATATACACTAGGGAAGATCCTAGATACAAGGGAAAGCAACGCAAAACCTAAAACAGTTGTTATACAGGAATTGACAAAAATAATTTTAGCCAAGAACCAGTTTGAGTTTGACAGACGTTTCTATATCCAGAAAACAGGGACAGCCATGAGTTGTACCATGGCTCCCACTTATGCGAATGCTTTTATGCATGATCTCAAAAAGGAGTACATATTAAATAGAAATAAGAACCCATATTATGAAAATATAAGATCATGGAGCAGGTACATTGATGGTTTCTTTATATGGCAGGACACAGAATAGACATAACAAGAGTTCTTAGAATATATGGAATATATTGTCCATATTGAAGAGCTACTAAAAAAACTGAGACAAAGGCTTGGTCTATTTTTTAGAATAAAACACTACCTTAACAGAGACTCCAAAAAAAGATTAATCCAGGCATCATTCCTATCCCTCATTGATTATGCTGACTTTCTCTATGGCCATTGTTCACTCCCCCTCTTAAATAAGCTGGACACCCTGTATCATAGATCCATCAGATTTATTACTGACCTTCCCTCCAGCACCCGTCATTGCTCTCTTTATATGGCAGTCAACTGGACATCACTACAACGCAGAAGAAATAGGAATGCTGCAATCTGGATATTCAAAGCTTTATCAGGCAAACTACCCACCTATATCACAGACTGTTTTACCGAATTACTTCTAGGCCATACACCTTAAGGATCAGTAAACTCATCATACTAAAGGTCCCCAATGCCTGCACCGGTTTGGGAGGCGCTATCAGCTACTCACTAGCAGTTGCATGGAATTCACTCCAAAAATCCATGAAGCTAAATAGCCTCTTACCTTTACATCCTTCAAAAGATTATTCTCCACCCTATTTCCAGAACTCTGCAATTGCTTTTATCAGGCCTAATCCCCTACCCTGCCTACCCTCCCACCCCTTTTTCCGTGTTCCATTATGTTAGTTCTACTTCTATTTTCCAATCACCTGATATACTCTCATAAAAGCCAATTAGGCCCTATAATTTATATATTATGCCTGCTATACCCATTGTCTCCTTTTCTTACAGGTTAAATGGTTTTACTGTGCCTTGTATATATGTAAATTGTTGTATATTATCACTTTATGTCATTGTACTACTGTTTATGTTATTCTTGTCTATGTAAAAATACTTGTACTCTTATTTATATGACCACTCAGGTCCATCTTGTAAATGAGCTACGCTCAATGATGTTCGCCTGATTAAATAAAGATTTTGATTGATTGATTGATCGATATTAACATCAATGTAAACATAAAGTTTGTAATGACATACAGTAAAAACAGTGTTCCATACCTTGATCTTAAGATCATAAAACAAGGGCATGGCCTAATAACAGACCTATACAAAAAAGAAACAGACAGGAATACCCAGCTAAACGGCAGAAGATTTCATGAATGAAAACTAGTTAATAGTATTCCTTACTCCCAACTAGTAAGAGTAAGAATTATACCAGACAAGTAGATTTTAACAGACAGAAGAAAGACATGATACAGAGATTTAAAAACAATGGGTGCAAATGTTTAGTACTAGAGCAAGCAGATAGGAGAATACAGACAAAACCTAGGGAGGACACAATGACACCAAAAGACAAACCTAAGGATGTAAAAAAATGGTGTTCACAACTAAAATGACAGTGAATTCACAAAAATGAAAAAAATAATAAACACTGGCACTTGTTATCAATAAACAGTAATATACCACAGGAACTGAAAGAAAGACCATTAATAGCAACAAAAAGATATGTATTATAAAAGATGAACTGGTCAAATCACAGCTCACAATACCAGACAAAAAGGACTCACAACTATTACGGGGCCCATGAAAGCCAGGAATGACGCCCTGTGGTTCAGTATGTAACCATACCAGTAAAAAAGAAACATTTAGGCACCCACATACAGGTCAAATATTCCCAATAAGACAGCATATAAGTTGCAAATCAGAAGAATTATGTATGTTCAGTAATGTCCATGCGACCATTTATATGTGGGACAGAAAACATGTGCACTTAAAACAAGAATACAGGAACATAAAGGGGATATTAGGTGACTCATTGACACCTCACAGGTAGCTATTCATTTGGAGCAAGAAGGACACATGGGGCATCCTTATGATTTGGGGGCCTAGAATTAGCAGAACAACCACATAGAGGTGAAGACTACCCAAAGTTGTTAGATAAGGCAGAAATGCACTGGATTCATTATTTAAAAACTTTGGACAGGACAACTGGTATGAATACAGAGACAAACTGGAATGTTTGTTGGTAAACACATTTATTGGAACAAGTAGAACATGAGTAAAATAGGGCAACACAGACAGCAATAGGTACAAAAGTTAATAATAGAAAGACGGAGTTAGCGGACACTCACTGATACAACAAGGCACTGATGGGACCCAGCCAGCCCCTCTTAGGACCCTGACAGACTCCCACTAAAGACCCCCCCCAACAAACAGGACTCATGAGTATACAGCACATAAGAACTAACAACTCATGATTGGAATATAACCTAATAATAAGAAAACATTTTTTCTTAACTGCACCCCCAATGCCAACCACGTTATTGTTAAGGTATGCACAGAATACCATCTAGTATGCAGGCATTACTGAGACAGAAGTATACATACAGAGTGAACAGGGAATAAATAAAAGTTAAAGGCACCAACAGGAAGGTCAGGATCATTGTTATTGGTACTTCCTCAAGAGGCATCTCTAATATACATGAGGAAACTTAGGACTAGTAGGATTGCTTACAAGCAAGTGCTTTATTTCAGCCCGATCATCACAGCTATGCTCAGCATAGTTAGGTGTTGCTTAGCAACACAGTCCGAAGTACAGAACGTTAGACGTCATGAATTTCCATCACGTGACAATGTGACGATCAGGCGGAAGAACATAACATGGCGGCACAGCACAGCTTCATTGCGCATTGCAAGGCAACATGCCAGTTTGACAGGGAAGCCAGAACAATGAATCTGGTAAGGCAATGAACACTATACTTTTGAAAACATGCATATGCTTGAAAAAAGCAAGTTAAAACAAATAACCATTGGAGAGAAAGTGTAAACTGTATAGTTTGATTTTCAGCATAATGCAACCTTAGCGACTATGAAGATAAACAGAAGGGAGTAACAGAAGCCCTGAAGGGAAACACATTCAGAGATTTGCCCACATAACCTGAAGGTGCAAGTGACTATACAAATTTTGATAGGCTTTCATTAATGAACAAATCAGTGAACGAAGTTTAACATGGTTTTAAGAAAATGCAAATGTTGTTCTAGGTTGTGGCAGTCAGAGAACAGAGTGGCCAGGCTGGCCAGTCACAAATGACAACTAACATATAAAGTAAAAGATCATGAGACATCAAACTATTAGAAAGGTAAATGATATGCTGTAAATAGGTAAAAAAAAAAAACAATGCCACTACAAAGTATAGCAGGAAACAAAGTAGATTAGCAAACCGCCAGAATGTGAATGCATGATATTGATGAAAACACTATGGCAAGAATTCTGTGTAAAGCCGCAGTTAATATAGGAGTGCAAGCTTTTAGCAGCAATATGAGCATAAGGCCAGCAGTAAGCTGGTAAAAGATGCATAAGCAAACTATGAAGTAATTGGGAATATTTAAAAATCAAAACAACCTGAACTTGAAGGATTTTTTTGTTTATTTAGAGTTCAAGTACAAGAATAAGAATGAACTACAGTATGATACAAAAGAACCTTAAGTGACAAAGTGGATAATGCAATGGTAATTGTTTGATTGTTCATAACAATTAATTACTGATGTCTATAAAACATTAATATAAAAAATTATTTATTAAAATAATTTATCATAAATTTCAGAACAAGAATGCCCTCTGAAAAAGCACTAGGAAGTGTAAAACGTTAGGGCTGGAATAAATAAAAAGAAAATTTGATTATACAACTTTTTGGAAAAGAGGTTTTTTGTCCCCCCCCCCCCCCAACACACACAAACACATGCTCACACACACTTTGAACATTGATACAGTACTGCAAAATTATGCCAAAGGCTTTATTAATACTCAATAGGTTAGACAAATTAAACATAACAAGAGCATTTAAAATTTGGTTACAGGATATAAGAAAATAAAAACTGGTCAATATACAAAATAAAACTTACACTTAACTTTCCTAAATCTAACATATAGTTTCTACCTTGTTCCAGTTGCAGTTGATGTAGTAAGAGTCCAGTAAAACTGCCCTGGTTTCCCATCTCATGGTGGAATTCAAAACAGGGGTGCCATTTGATCAGTTTCTCATCCCAAACAGAATTGAATTCAACTAGCCTTTCTCTGACTTTACAGAAGCAAGTTCAAAAGTGGGGTCTCTGGATTATTCTACTGTGATTGGCTGGCCATTATCACATGGCTGCAAAGAACCAACCGGCTCTCTATGTTTTGATTTAAAAATTCAGCTGCTGGAAGGTTCTACCTACCCCCCTTCTGGTTAGGACAAAAAAAAACAGTTTTTGTTGTTACATTGTGTTTTGAGTCACTATGGCATAACCCCCTGCTGAGATAACTGGCCCAAGGCATTTGTCCTGCTTCTTTTCCCACAGAACTATTCAGACTTCAATTCCACAGCAGAACCATGCTCTGTCATGGTTTAATGCTGACATATATGAAACTGGGTTCCCTGATTTGTAAACTAGATATAGTTATATAATAACTGGCCAGCAATTTCTCTCAATGTACTGACCAGGTTGATATTTTCCATAACAACCAGCTGGTTGTTATGACATTCATGAGCCATGCCAGTCAAACTATGCTGCTGCCTCATTGGCCAACATTCTATATGTGGGCAGGGCCAGTCTCACAAAGAGCTGGAGAAAAATTGCTGGTCTGCTATTATAAAAAATAAAAGATGGGGAGGGTGTTTCATATGAGAATTTAATGCTCACCCTCGTTGTGGGATGCTTTGATAAACCCCTCGGGCTTCGCCCTCGGGGTTTATGTAGCATCCCACAACTCGGGTGTGCATTAAATTCTCATATCAAACCCTTCCCCATCCATTATTCTCTATATATTACTGTTGAAATGATTACAGAAACAGCTCTTTGAGTTTATCAGCAAAGTGCAACAGAGTAAGACCTTTTGACTGCAGACTGGTAGAATCTGAAGCTCTGGGTCACAATGCTCTGGAAGCCAGAACCTGACAAGGTTCTGAAGCTCTGGGAACAATGCTCTGATTGAAGCTAGAAACTGACATGATTCTGAAAGTTCTGGGTCACAATGCTCTGGTGGAAGCTAGACGTTGGCAAAATTCTGAATTTTTTTTAAAACCTTTGTTGTTATTGACTGTGACAATTTCCATATCAGTAGGACATATGGTAGCACATGCTCATTATAGTCAATGGGAAACTATATACATGCATTGTAAAAACAATGGCGAGCACACTTTTGGGTGCACAGGAAGATCCCATTATAAGGTATAGGTCAGCTCAAAAGGTATGGCAGATGTATATTGTTATACAGTAATGGGCAATGTGGTGGGAGCACGGGGCCCAACTAATACATGTGGTTCACTACTTCTATTATGATGTTATGCAGAAATGTGCAAGTTGGGCACTGCATTCCCACTAGCAGTGAAGAATGCATTTCAGTGGCTTCAGATGGGTGCTGGGCTCTGCTGGTGCCCTTTGAAGATTTCTTGAAAAGATCTTGCTCCATTCCAAAGTTATGCCATATTTTAAAGAGTCATTATAGTCAGTGGGAAAATATATATGTGCATTGTGAAAACAATATCGATCACATTTTTTGTTGCGCAACAAGAATGTATTTGAGTGGCTTCAGATTGTTTTGTATACATGGGTCCTGGGCAGGGACACTAGTTTCCCGGGATTGAGAAAGGGCATATTCCATTTTGCACATTGTAAAAAACAGTATTGTCACCGGTGTCTGCTAAGCCAAAATCAGGTTTTACCGGTGTTAGGTTCTGTGTACTTTATTTAACAATTTTTAACTCTGCTAACATGCATTTTAGCAATTTTGACCTCCACTATTATACATCCTTCCATCCTTGTACCAATTTAAAGTTATTTTAGGTACAAGATGTGATGGCAGCAGCAACACTACAGCCCCCGTCCCTAAGGTGTGATGGAAGCAGCACTACGGCCCCCATCCCTCTGGTGTAACAGAAGTAGTAGCACTATGGCCCCCATCCCTTAGGTGTGATGGCAGCAGTACTACAGTCATCATTCCTCATGTGTGATGGCAGTATCAGCACTATGGCCCCCATCCTTCAGGTGGGACGGCAGCAGGTCTACATTCTCCATCCACCAGTGGTGATGGCAGAAGCACTACCGCCCCCACCCCTTCAGTGTGATGGCAGTAGCAACAACACAGTACACATCCCTCTGGGGTGATGGCAGTAGTGACAGTACTATGATCCCCTTTCAACACTCACACCCCACATGCACAAGTTACAAATGACTTGATCTCTTTGCTTGTTAGAACTCAGATGTGAATTAATCTGAACCATCACTGCTAAGGTAGACTACCTTTGTTTTTTCCTATCTATAATTTAACTGCCTGAATTGGATATCTGCCTGTGATACCGCTGACCAGGGTTAGGGAACAGACTTGGGTGTTGGAGGGCCAGCTGGTGGGTGATGGCTTGAGTGTCCAACAACCACTCTCCTTCTCCTGAGAGGGAGGGTGGCTTCATGGCTCAACATTTGCTGGCCCATGGTGGAGGCCAGAGGCATGACAACATGTCAGTCTTCACTGTAGGAGGAGTGTGATGGATGTCGGCTTGTGCCTTGACATCATGTAGCCTGTCAAGCTCCCAAGAAAATGGGAAAACACCTGTTGGCCAACTGAAGGATGGTTGCTGGTCCTGCCATATACCAGAAGCCCCAGACATGTGTCTGTTCTGACCCATGACATGCCCAGGATACACAGGAAGCTCTTTGGGCAATTCTCCTTCCTGGTAGCCTCCCACAGGGGTGAGAGCCCACTCAATGAAGGTTACTTTGGGTTACCTGGTAGCACAGCAGTAAGGGTCAGTGGATAGTGGTTGGGACTCGGCAGCGGTGTAGGGGGCCTTGGTAGGCCTGAAGGAGTGGATGGCCGGGGGGGGAGCAAAAAAAAACTGCTTGAATTTGCTTCTTTGAAATAAAGTGTTTTCACCTAAAAAAATCCACAAGTGATTAGTGGAGGACCTTCAAATGGATTCATGCATCTCCCAGACATGTGGATGCTTTTTTTTTCTACATGGTGTCCATCAAAAGGGTATATCCCAGTTTTCATGTCTTTGTTCAGATGTGAATTGAGCACTACTCTGCCCACCAGCATCATACAGCCCCTGGGGTCTTACCTTCTGTATATCATTTAATGTGCTTTCAAAATCCACTGGCCAAACATAAGTACTCTTAAATACTTAACATTTACTTTTTGTTGAAGCAGTCTATCAGAAAACATTTTGTTGTCACAGAGACAGAACCAGCAGGTGGAAGAAAAGGGGCAAATGATCCAATTCACCTAAATGGGGTGCTAACTGTGAAGTCTTTTCATACGTAGTAAAGCAGTTTCTTCTTTGTGAACGTACTTTCATTCAGACTAGTTTTCAAACAACTGATGATTTTAGATGGCCCTACTGATTATAAACTTGAATAAGTTAGTTGGCAACAGTGATCCTGCATTTAGCAATCTACAACCTAGATGCGTATATGCAAAGAATACAATAAAAACCTGACTAAAATCTAAAAACACGCTTATAAAATGTATCTGAATATTTATCTTTACCTATACAAAATCATTGCAGCCCAAGTAAAACTCAAGTAAATTACATGGTACCTTGACTACTATTCTATGATGTAGTAAACATATATTGGTATTTTTTTTTATATTCTTTGTAAAGCAGTTAAGGCCCACTAGGCAGAACTGTCTGTTTTAAGGAGTGACCTAGAAGCACTTGGGAGGTTAAGTGACTTGCTTGGATGCAAGTGGAGGTTTTGGTACTCAAACCCAAGTCTGCTGGATGTACCCAGTTCAATCACCATTTGTTACTCTAACCACTAAACATGGGTGGTTAAACTGAATGGTTGATTACACAAAGCAGTGCGGGTGATTTCCTTACTGTTTCTATATGCAGCAAAGCAGAAAGAATGCAAAGCACAGCAGCATTCATTTTAAGATGCTGAAATCTGGGTCGGCCCGCTGGCGCTGCAGTAGCACTATTGCTTGCAATGCCAGTGACCCAGGGTCAGAAGCAAACTCGGGTTGCTGGAGGTCTGGCCAGGGGAGTAGGATCGAGCACCTGGGGGACTGCTCTCCTCTGGGGAGAGTGGGCTGCAGGTCCTGCATCTTTACCACCACCGGGTGTGACCATGGGTGGTGGTGCAATGGTGCTGCAGAGTGATCAGGAGGGGAGGACGCTAGCCAGGATCTGGAGCAGTGGCATGTCTGTATGTGACCTACCTCCTTGGATCTCTAGTGCTGGTGCCCTCAGGGACAGAGACCAGAAAACCAGGAACAATCACCCCACATTGACCACTGGCAGAAGGGACCCAGGTGCCCCAGACTTCATAACCAGGCTCCATGAGGGACCCACTGGGCTACCAGACACACACTAAGGGAGTGTGGAGGGGTGACCTAGGGTCCCCTCCCTTCCCACCTGGGGGGGTACAACCCAGGCAGGATAGGGGCAGGCCCACAGGAGCTCCTGAGCATTATCTGGGAGTGAAACTAGAGGATACCAATGCTGTGAGAAAGGGACATAGAAAGAGAAAATAAATAAAAAATTTAAAAAGATACTGAAATCTTAGAGATTCTGTGCAGTGACATGCAATTTCCGTGAGGCACCGGTACAAGAATTCAAAATCCACAAACCAAGCAGGATTCCGTGATTGTTACTGGTGTTACCGGTAAAAATGGAAAACCAGGGTCCCTGGTCCTGGGCTGTGGTGCTGCTGTTTGAAGATTTCATGAAAAAAATCTTGCTCCATTCAAAAGTTATGCCATTTTTTTGTCTCAGCCAGAAGGGGACGGAAACATATTCATATCAGTGCTTTACAGTAACTGGTAATTGCTATTTTTGTCATTAAACTTAGATTGTGGGCTTTTAGTGACACTGCTATATCTTTGCTGTCTTTACTTAGAATTGTTTTTGGGCTGTTGAAAATTTAAAATGTAGTGGTGGTGTATTTCTTTGTTGTCTTTAATTGCTGCAAATTTAGTCTTAGCTTGTCTGACTTGCCCTGTAGTCTGGGTGAGGGGTGCTAATTGTCTGGCATCTGACCTCAGCTACGTGATAATTGGAGGTGGGGCTTAGTCAGAGTTGAGGTAGCAAGTGATTTTTGTTTTCTCAGAAGAAGCCAGAAGGGGAAGGAAACATATTCATATCAGTGCTTTACAGTAACTGGTAATTGCTATTTTTGTTATTAAACTTAGATTGTGGGCTTTTAGTGACACTGTAATTTCTTTGCTGTCTTTACTTAGAATTGTTTTTGGACTGTTGAAAATGTAAAACGTAGTGGTGGTGTATTTCTTTGCTGTCTTTAATTGCTGCAAATTTTCACCCCCCTCCCCTTCCCCAACTCTTAATTATATGCCCTGTTAAATCTGATTGACAGGAGCTAAACACAGGGGATGGTAGGGGGTGTGGAGTAGGAGGGGCATAAGGGGAAGAAGCCCACCCTCAGCACGACAGTGTTTTGACTCATTTATTTATTTATTTTATTTTTTTAAAAGAAAAGTATCTGAGGATCAGTGGCAGGATTTTTAGGACAGTAAATTAATAAAAAGGGAACTAGGAGAGCTTCAGTAACAGACAAGTAGTGGAATAGCAGTATAATTGCAGTATAATGTGGGGAGTGGTAAAATGCAGTAGCTGCGGGGCAGCCATATTCAGGCAGACCTTCTGGACACTGAGGTGCTGCCCTATCTGCATGCATCTCTCTGGACTGTGGGATGAGGTAGCCAGACTCAGAGCGAAAGTAAACTGGGTCAGGAGTACCATCACCCCATCCAGAGACCACCCAGTCCAATGCTGCTGCCTCAAATGATGCCGAGAACGAGGAGCACTTGGATGACAGTGGGCTCAGGGCAGGTTAAGACGGTCAGGCAGAGGCACATCCCAGATTCTATTCCACTCAAGAACTCATATGCCACACTGGCAAATGGGGGCAACCAAACAGAGGTACCCAGAGAAGTGGAAGGAAAGGATGTGGAGGTTAGCCAAGGAGGTGCCCTCAGCAGGGAGATCAGTGGACCCCAGAGGAGAAGGAAGTGAATCCTGTTAGGAGACTCCATCATAAGAGGGATCCAGCTAGGAACACAGGAGGGGAAGGGGGAGGACAGGGAGGTGAGGTGCCAGCCTACCAGGTGTCATGGCATGGAGGGATGGAAGGAAGATCCTGGGGATCGCTGGAAAGGCAAGATGGGAGGGTGAGCTGGATGTCATTATCCACTAAGTTCTAATGACCTGGCAAATGGGGAGCCAAAGGAAGTTCAGGAAGAGTTTAGGAAATTGAGGAGGGGTCTCAAGCAAGTAGCTACTTCTGTCACCTTCTCAGAAGTACTACCTGCAAGAGGCATGGGAGAGCATAGGGGTGCATGCACCAGGAACTTTAACTCATGGCTGAAGAACTGGTGCTGTCAGGAAGGGTTTGGATTCATTGGTGACTGGGGACCCACCTGGAGGGATGGAGGTTTGTTCAAGCCTGACAGTCTGCATCCATCCTGGAGGGGAATCCAAGCACTCAATGATAAGTTTAAATGCTACATTGACAAGCATTTAAACTAGCCAAGGGGGGTGGCAGGCCAGCAAGGAGGGTACCTATTTGCTCACCCTCACTGCTAGCAGTGGAACCAGTGAACTGGAGGAGTGGATATCTCAACAAAGCAGTGTACAAAAGATGGAGATTAGCGTCCAAGAGGTGGATAGGCAGAAAAGGGGCAAAAATCAGCAGAAGGGCAGACAGCAAGGAGAACCAGGGATAAAGGACAACCAGGGAAGGGGCTGGAGTAGAACAGCTAAACAGTCTAGGGAGGTCAAATCATGGAAAGCCATGTGTGCCAATGTCAGGAGCCTTAGCAACAAGATGGAAGATCTGGAGGCTGTCATGGTGCAGTCAGACCTGGACATTGTGGCCTTCACAGAAACCTGGTGTAATGATAACCATGACTGGGAGATGGCCATTCCTGGCAACAACATATTCAGAAGAGACTGGGTGGGTAGGAAGGGAGGAGGAGTGGCACTGTATGTGAAAAATGACATAAGGGCCACAGAGACCCAGGAGGAACAAAATGGGGGAGAGATTCTGTGAGTTAAGCTGGAAAGGAAAATGGGGCCAGCCATCCGCACAGGTGTGGTCTATAGACCACCAGCCCAGGAGGAAGAAACAGGGAGCTGATGCTAGCCATCCAAAGGATGGCAGACAAGGGCAAGGTAGTACTGGTTGGAGACTTCAATATTCCAGACGTGGACTGGAGCATCCCAGCAGCAGCATCAACTAGGAGCAGATTTATCCTGGACTCCCTTCAGGGTGTCTTCCTCACGCAACTGGTCATGAAACCAACTCTGCCGAAGGCAATGCTGGACCTTGTGCTCACAAACAGGGACAGTGTGATGGGGGCAACAGTGGGGAGCACATGGGGAACAGTGACCACCACTCATTGTGGTTTGAAATCACAGAAGGAGCAGAACCAAACCACACAAAAACACGTATCCTGGATTTTAGGGGGAAAGACTTTGGGAAAATGGGGAGATACTTGAAAGAGGCATTAAGGGGAATGGGGCAGGAATCAGGGGTTGAGGAACAGTGGGCAGTATTTAAAACGGGGAATTACAAGAACAACATAATTATGCATTAAGCAGGTTAGCAAGAGGAAAAGGAAGAGGAGGCCATTATGGTTTTCCAAAGAGGTAGTAAAGAAAGTGAAAGCCAAAAAGATTGCATTCAGGCAATACAAAAAGACACAGGCAGAAGGGGATAGGGAGAAGTACCAGGAGAAGCAAAGGGAGGTCAGTAAGGGAAGCCAAAGCTCAAACAGAAGAGCTCATTGCAAAATCAGTGGGTAGAGGGGACAAAACCTTTGACAGGTACATAAGTGAAAAAAGAAAGGCAAAGGGAGGTATAGTGAGACTGAAGGGGGAGGATGGGGGCCGTGTGGAGGATGACAAGAGTAAAGCTGACATATGGAACAGGTATTTCTGCTCAGTCTTTACTGAGGAAGAGGAGGGTAAATGTCTGAAGGGAGTACAAGGGGTAAGAATGGTGCAAAAATGGACACAAGTCCCTTTACACGAGAAAGGGTCCTGAAGGAACTGGAAGTAATAAGAGTTGATAAAGCAATGGGGCCAGATGGAGTGCACCCCAGGGTCCTGAAAGAACTCAGAGAGGTGGTGGCTGAACCTCTGGCTATCCTGTTTAGCCAATCACTGGAAACAGGGGAGGTACCCAAAGACTGGAGGACAGCAGATATAGTCCCCTTATACAAAAGTGGGAACAAGGAGGAAGTGGGGAACTACAGACAAGTCAGCCTCACCTCGGTAGTTGGGAAGATCATGGAAGCACTACTGAAGGAGAGATTGGTGGAACATCTGGTTGTCAATGGACTACAGGACCCAAGGCAGCATGGTTTCACCAGGGGGAGGTCATGTCAGACCAACCTCGTTGAATTTTTTGACTGGGTGACTAGGGAGGTGGATCAGTGGAGGGCAGTGGACATGGCCTATCTGGATTTCAACAAGGTCTTTGACACTGTGCCACATAGAAGGCTATTACACAAACTGGAGAACATGGATGTGGGCAGGACAGTAGTGTGGTGGGTAGGTAACTGGCTGGGCGGCAGGACACAGAGGGTGGTGGTAAACAGCTATCACTCCACAAAGAGAAGAGTGACCAGTGGGGTACCACAGGGATCAGTGCTGGGACCGGTCCTATTCAACATCTTCATCAGTGACATTGCACAGGACCTAGAAGACAGAATTTCACTGTTCGCTGATGACACAAAGCTCTGTAACAGAGTAGACACACCAGAGGGTGTAGACAGAATGAGAAGGGGCCTGCAGACACTTGAAGAATGGTCAGGGGTTTGGCAATTGAAATTCAATGCAAAGAAGTGCAAGATAATGCATATGGGTCACAAAAACCCTGGCACAATATATCAGTTGGGGGTGAGGATATAGCATGCACCAAGCAGGAAAGGGATCTTGGGGTTATCATCTCTGATGACCTCAAGGTAGGGAAACAGTGTGACAAGGCAGCAGGTAAAGCAAATAGGATGCTGGGATGCATAGGCAGGGGCATCACCAGCAGGAAAAGGGAGGTCATGATTCCACTCTACAAGATACCAGTGAGGCCCCACCTGGAGTACAGTGTACAGTTCTGGAGACCTTACCTACGTAAGGACATAGGGTAGAGAAGGTTCAGAGGAGGGCAACAAAGATGGTACATGGATTGCATCACAAGTCCTATGAGGACAGGTTGAAGGAATTGGATATGTGCTCCCTGGAGGAGAGGAGGGAGAGAGGGGACATGATAGAGACATACAAGTATCTTACAGGGAGGAACAGGGTGAAAGAATACACTATTTTTAAGCGAAAAAGATGTTCCAGAACTAGAGGGCATGGGATGAAGTTAGAGGGAGGATGATTCAGAGGAAATGTGAGGAAGAATTTCTCACAGAATGGGTGGTGGACAAGTGGAAGACCCTGCCTGAGGAAGTGGTGGGGGCTGTAACAATCAAGGGATTTAAGAATACATGGGATAGACATAAAGGAATTCTGGAGGTCAGGGGTAAGAGGCAACAGAGTTCTAGGAAAATATAAACTGAACTTACAAGCTCAAATGGGCAGACTAGGTGGGCCATAGGCCCTTATCTGCCTACACTGTCTATGTATCTGTGTACATTATAGTCAATGGGAAAATACATATGTGCACTGCGAAAAGATTTGCTCATGCAGCAACATTTCTGCACAACATTGTCCAGGGTGTTTCTTTCTCTGACACTCCATTGTGCCAGTGTATTGTGCTCCTGGGCCCATATTTGCAGAGTGCCAAGTCCTGGTGCCACAGATGTGTGTTTTGGTGGTGTTTCCAATGCTTTCATTGCGACAATATTTTCTTGCCATGAATAATATGATTGTGATAACATATTTTGATCGCAATCACATCCTCATTATCTCAGGAACGGTGTGGTCTTTTTACTTGATATTTGCAGATTGCTGAGGGGATGTCCTTGAGATGAGAATTATGCTGTTTAGGTGTTGGGAAATGAATTGGTTGCAGAGACATTCAATGTGCTCAAACACATTTTTTTTGCTGTGGCAACATTTTTGTTTCTACAGCAAGATTTCTGCACAACATTGTCCAGGATGTTTCTTTCTCTGTCACTCCACTGTGCCACTGTATTGTGCTCCTGAGCCCATATTTGCAGGGTGCCAAGTACTGGTGCCACAGAAGTGTGTTTTAGTGGTGCTTCCAATGCTTTCATCGTGACAATATTTTCTTGCCATGAATAATTTAAGATTGTGATAACATATTTTGATCGCAATCACATCCTCATTATCTCAGGAACAGTATGGTCTTTTTATTTAAGATTTGCAGGGTGTTGAGGGGATGTCCTAGAGATGATAATTATGCTGTTTAGGGGTTGGGAAATTAATTGGTTGCAGAGATATTTAATGTGTTCAAACACATTTTTTTTGATGTGGCAACATTTTTGTTCCTGCAGTAAGATTTCCGCACAACATTGTCCAGGGTGTTTCTTTCTCTGTCACTCCATTGTGCCATTGTATTGTGCTCCTGGGCCCATATCTGCAGGGTGCCAAGTTCTGGTGCCACAGATGTGTGTTTTAATGGTGTTTTCAATGCTTTTATCATGATCAAATGGCTGCTTGCAGCCGAAGATTGTTAGGTTGCGGTTAATGCTCGCGGTCGAAGATTTTCTCATGAAAGAAGAACTTTTTAAAGGTTTGAAAACTTTAAAATTGCATATCTCAGGAATGGTTTGGTCTTTTTAGTTGGAATCTGGAGGGGGTTGGGGGATGTCCTAGAGATGTGAATTATGCTATTTAGGTGCTAGAAAATTAATTCATTGTGAAGATATTGAGTGATGTAGTTGATGTTTTAACCATAGGATTATGCATGGTGCTAATGGCTTGCAATTTATAGAGTAGGTAACCCTAGTGCCACGGATGTGCCTTTCAGTGGTTTAGAGTGTAAAACTTAAACAGGTGTAGCATTATGCTGCTGTGAAATTTGAAAATTTCATTTGTTCCGCTTTAATAACTTTTTAACCATTTGTGCAATTTGCCTGAAATTTGGAATGTAGAAAGATTCATTATAGATCTTCAACTGTGACAATTTCCATGTTGGTGGGTCATACAGTTGTGGAATCGTAGCACGTGCTCATTATAGTCAATGGAAAACTATATATGTGCATTGTGAAAACAATCACAAGCACATTTTGGGTGCACAGGAAGATCCCATTATAAGGTATAGGTCAGCTCAAAAGGTATGGCAGATGTATATTGTTATGCAGTAATGGGCAATGCGGTGGGAGCGCAGGGCCCAACCAATACATGTGGTTCACTACTTATATTATGATGTTATGCAGAAATGTGCAAGTTGGGCACTGCATTCCCACTAGCAGTGAAGAATGCATTTCAGTGGCTTCAGATGGGTGCTGGGCTCTGCTGGTGCCCTTTGAAGATTTCTTGAAAAGATCTTGCTCTGTTGCAAAGTTGTGCCATTTTTTTGTGTGCCGTTATAGTCAATGGGAAAATATTTATGTGCATTGTAAAAGCAATGGCGATCACATTTTTTGGTTCGCAACAAGAATGTATTTGAGTAGCTTCAGATTGTTTTGTATACATGGGTCCTGGCTGCGGTGCTGCAGTTTGAAGATTTAGTGAAAAAATCTTGCTTCATTCAAATTATATGCCGATTTTTGGTCTCCCATTATAGTCAATGGGAAAATGTATATGGGCATTGTGAAAAGAATGGCGATCAGATTTTTTTGGTGCGCAACAAGACTGCATTTGAGTGCCTTCAGATTGGTTTGTATGCATGGGTCCTGGGCTATGTTGCTGCCCTTTGAAGATTTCATGAAAAAAAGTTGCTCCGTTGAAAAGTTATGCCATTTTTTGTCTCACATTATAGTAAATGGGAAAATACATATGTGCACTGTGAAAAGATTTGCTCGTGCAGCAACATTTCTGCACAACATTGTCCAGCGTGTTTCTTTCTCTGACACTCCATTGTGCCAGTGTATTGTGCTCCTGGGCCCTTTCTTGCAGGGTGCCAAGTCCTGTGCCATAGATGTGTGTTTTGGTGGTATTTCCAATGCTTTCATTGTGACAACATTTTCTTGCCATGAAAACATTTAATGATTGTGATAACATTTTTTGATCACAATCACATCCTCATTATCTCAGAAACAGTGTGGTCTTTTTACTTGATATTTGCAGATTGCTGGGGGGATGTCCTAGAGATGAGAATTATGCTGTTTAGGTGTTGGGAAATGAATTGGTTGCAGAGACATTCAATGTGTTCAAACACATTTGTTTTGCTGTGGCAACATTTTTGTTCCTACAGCAAGATTTCTGCACAACATAGTCCAGGGTGTTTCTTTCTCTGTCACTCCATTGTGCCACTGTATTGTGCTCCTGAGCCCACATTTGCAGGGTGCCAAGTCCTGGTGCTGCAGATGTGTGTTTCTGGTGGTGTTTTCAATGCTTTTATTGCAACCAGATGGCCGCTTACGGCTGGAGATTTTGTTAGGTGGCAACATTTTAGTTCCTGTGGCTACATTTCTGCACAACATTGTCCATGGTGTTTTGTTCTCTGTCACTCCATTGTACCACTGTATTGTGCTCTTGGGCCCATATTTGCAGGGTGCCAAGTCCTGGTGTTACAGATGTGTGTTTTGGTGGTGTTTTCAGTGCTTTTATCATGACCAGATGGCCGTTCGCAGCCGAAGATTTTGTTAGGTCGCGGCTAAAGCTCATGGTCAATGATTTTCCCACAAAAGAAGACATTTTTAATGGTTTAAAAACTTTAAAATTGCATATCTCAGGAATGGTTTGGTCTTTTTAGTTGAAATGTGGAGGGTGTTGAGGGGATGTCCTAGAGATGTAAATTATGATGTTTAGGTGCTGGAAAATTGATTCATTGTGGAGATATTGAGTGACATTTTTTCAGTTAGTCATTGTCTTCTTTATGCGGATGACTTAATTTTGTATAGCCAGGGTTCAAACATTGAGCGGGTTAATATTGGGTTGCAATATGATTTTGGTAAACTTGATCATTGGTTGTTAAATAATTAGATGGTTTTAAATGTAAAAAAGACCAAGCGCATGTTTTTGGGGAGTGTACCTCGATTAAAACTGAATCCATGTTTACATTTGTATGATAGATCTGGCAAGTTACTTGAACAGGTTAATGAATTCAAGTATTTAGGTGTCCTTTTAGACCCTAGTCTAGGATTTCTTCCCCAAGTGAAAGTCGTTAGTAGAGCAATAAATTGTAAATTGGGTTTGTTATTAAACGTAAGGCCTATTTATCAATGGAATCTCGCAAAATGATTACGAGAGGTACTTTATTGCCACACCTTGATTATGTTTCTTCCTTATATTGTAATTTGGGTGTGAAGGAGTGTAGGGTTTTGAGTGTGGCTTATAATATCTGCCAATTCATTCTTGGTGTTCCTCAGTTGACACATCATTGTGTTTTATATTCTTCTTTGAACTGGCTATCGCCCAAATTAAGATTTGCCTATGTACTTGATAACTTGACTTATATTGCTACACATATTGGGAATTAATTTCCTTTATTTGATTTGGTTGAACAAAGGGACTCACGGGTCAATTTGCGTTCTAATCAGGGTGTTATTTTGAAAAGAATTGTTAACAAGGGGATTTCTGGTTCTCGATTATTTGTATCATCTGCTGCTCGACTCTGGAATGATTTGCCTCTCTCCCTTAGAACCATTGATTCAGCTACAGGATTTAAGATGTTATTTAAATGTTATTTGTTATCTATTGATGGTTGTAATTGTTAGTATGCAGTCCGTTGTATTGTTTTATGTATTGTTAATTGTTGATTGTTCGGGTTGGACCTGAAAAGGGCAATGCCCAGTGTCCTTACCCGGTTAACAAATTAAAAAAAAAAAAAAATATATGCAGCACATCACGCTCTTCAGCCAGGGATGTGTGGCGCATATGCCTGCACAACCCTTTAGATGCCCAAAGTTGAGCCCATAAAAAATGGCGCAAGTGCCAGCCACCCACCAGCATGTTGATGTACTGCAATGTGCAACACAGCAGCCACTGGCAGTGGATAGCACCCCCCCCACCAACACCATTCAGAAGCACCCACATATGTCCCTGGCAGTCTAGTGGCACCCCTTCCCTCCCCATAGCTGTTATCACCAAAATTAAAAAAACAAATATATCCCTGGCAGTCTAGTGGTACCCCCTTCACTCCTGTAGCCCTGATCACCTGTAAATGTAATTCCAAACATTCTCTGGCACTGTAGTGACACCCTCCAATCGCAATCAATCAGAGGTACGGGCAGGTGGGGGGTACCATTAGACTGCCAGGGAATGTTTGCAATTTGATTTACATGCGATCATGACTACGGGAGGGAGGGGGTACCAATAGACTGCCAGAGTATGTTTGGAATTTTTCCCATTCCTGGTATTCAGCCCTGTCTGGGGAAGGATGCGCCAGCACATTGTATTTGTACAGTGCGCATTACCTGATATATTCAAAGGAGCTGTGCCGTGGCTCATCTCTTTTGAGTATATTACTGAGTTGCAACAGCACAACTGAGTTGTGCTGCGGCACCAGTTGCGCCATTGCCAGGCATAGTTCTGAATATTGGTGCCCATATGTGCAGTCATTTAGCATAGAAAGCTTTTGAAAACCGATACAGAATACTGTGTCTGAATTTCTGTTTTACAATGAAGAGAGTATTATACCCTTTTGTTGTCATTGGCTTTGTGCCACTAGGCAGCCAATATGATGAACCCCTATTATGGCATATGACACAAAATGCAATGCATTTTGATTTTGAATTAGAAATGACTGAGTAGGTGAGTAGATGGCCCCATATCCCACAATGGTGGATGAGTGAGTACATGACCTAAGTCATGCAATGGAGCCATGTTAGCATACAGTTACTACCAAGAGCCACATTTTCCCACTCCTGACACTGTGAACTGCTCATGGCTGTGACACTCCATCTTCAAGACAGTAGTGTGAAGAAATACAATAATAAAAATGAAGTAGCACCAAGACACTGAGAGAACTTGGCATTATTCATATTTGATTAACATCAGGGGAACTTGTGTGTGGACAACGTTGTCATTGATGACCACGTTTTAAGAATGTTACATTACCTCAAAAGGGGGTAGGGTGGCCTGACCGGTACAGTGTGTGCATAACAGTTTCATGGTGGATACACTACATGGACAGGAGTGCCATTTACCCATTCTGTAGTCACAAACATGGATTGCTTGGCAGAGAAGTTACCCTACTGAACTAGTGATTGTCTGTGTTGATCCCGTATCTTTGCCCTGTGCATGCGATCACCGCACACATTTACTGTATGGCTATGAATTATTGCCTTACAGTTGTCATAGCTTCAAATTATTAATGCAGTCCCTGAATGTTACCCATAATTTGTATCCCTGAAATTGTGACAACACAACACAGAATGACTCTGATGATACCTTCTTTGTTTCTTGATACAGCGTTGTAACATCAGACTGGAATGGTGATGGGTTTACACATAGAGGAAATAATGTAGTACATTATTTGTATTGCATTACATGATACTTCATTTGTGCACCATAGTGGTTGTCAGCTTCAATAGGATGAAAGTAATGTCATAGCCTATAGTAGGGTTAATCATAGTAACATATGAACATTTGAAATTTTCAATGATAGAAACCCTATTGATCTTTCAAGTGATGCCATAATACCAAGTCATGTTATAAATGGTTATGCACCTGTGGGTACACATCTTCACAAGAACTACAACTGTGTCCTCAATGTCATTCATACATCAATACTAACCTTCAGTTCCTGGCTTGTTGAATCTTGTGTGATGTTGTTGAACAAGCAGATCCTGATCATGTTTTTCAAATCTGGATGCAATTGGGAGTGGTATGGCATGTGGCAGCATGGCCTCTTTTGCCAAGCGGTAACTGGGATGTTCCTCCCACATCTTGAAGATCTCGCTTGTTAACTCTTTCACATATGCTATGGATGAAAGAAGAAACACAGTCTCAATTTATCTGGAAGAAATTCTGTATTGAGAAAGCAGTCCATGTGATGTCCGAATGCTGTATGCTTCCACTTGGTGTGGCAGTGGTTGTTCTTTCCTCTATGTTGATACTTCCGGATTAATGAAGTATTAAGGTGCATCACCACAGCTGCTAACATCTGAACATACCTAATTGAAGAAATAAACTCAAAAACATGCTCTTTGCATGTCTTATGGAACACGCTGCTAGGCACGCTAGCTTGCTGATGCACCTCCACCATTCAGAATAGCACCCCACACTATCCCATCGCCTTTTAAATCCCACCACTGTCTTGTCAGATATCACCTCCTGTTGAAGATTGTGTCCGATTTGACACAACCATATCAGTGTAAAAGTTTCCTCCAATCTCTTCACACTCACAGCAATGTAACCATCCACAAAATAAATATCCTCTATGTAACTTCTTAATTCATTCAGTTATATCCCCCCTATTCATACTCTCCACCATTGAGTACCTCTTTCTGTATTTCTTTATTTAATTCTTGATTGATTTAATTATTTATTTATCTACTGATTTCTTTATTCAGTAACTGCTGTATGTACATGCTTCCACATGAATGCACAATGAGCAAGATGTTGCTTGTCTCACAATACTACCTGGGGTATGGGGAACCAGGAGAATACGAAAGATCTGTAATGGACAGCACACTTGGATCACATGGCACAGTAATGAGTAATCATTTTATGGCCACAGCATACAGATGCACATTTAACTGAACAGCACAGAAAATAACCCACAACCAATATTGCACATTTTGAATTGATTGCCATTATTGAGCAACTGAAATAACATAAGTCAGTAATGGAACCAAATTATGAGTGAGTATGTTAGACAGAGAAGCAGGTTGCATCAAGATAGCAAATGTTCTGTCAAATAAATTGAGGATGTCATAGGACACAGAGTAATAGTACTATTTCTGACAAATATGTTCAGGAATACATCTCAAGGTCTTTGGTCCTACATATGTGAAAGCAGGCTTACCTGCCAATGTATAGCAGTTATGGACCACCATGGTGCATCACTCTGCACATGATACAGAGTTATCAGGCAGAGGAGGGGTTTAGAGAGCTGGGTACCATTGTGTACGTACTGAGACATGCCCGTATTTATTGATTACTTCTGATCAGTGGGAGAGACACCTATTAGCCAGTGATGTGTGACATGGCTAGTGATAACAATCACAGTGGTGAGTACACAGAGGACAGCAAAGGGGAGAAGTGGCAGAAAGATTAGAAAAGGCAGTACAATCAGGAATGGTTGTATTTCACAGCAGCGCTGCAGACCACATCACTGTACTGGAAAATGTCTAGTTGCCTGCCCATAATAGGGTTGCTATCACAGTTCCTGTATGAGGCACCGACATGTGGGAACAATTTGATCATGATGGCTTTGATATGCACAAAGAAGATGGTCAGTCGGTGAAAATAAAGTTGGTCAGAAGGCCCTCCATGTTGGTGCCCCTCAGGTTTCACACGATGGATGTTATGCCTACAGTTCGGTAATTGCCTGTGTCACCATTACCA
Organism: Neoceratodus forsteri; assembly: GCA_016271365.2. Taxonomy (NCBI): domain Eukaryota; kingdom Metazoa; phylum Chordata; order Ceratodontiformes; family Ceratodontidae; genus Neoceratodus; species Neoceratodus forsteri. The sequence goes on from CM057452.1 coordinate 909,393,089, forward strand.
ATGTCAGTTTCTAATTTGATTGTATGCACGGATAGTGTTCTGTTAAAAATAATAGTAACAGTGCCATCCCAGAGATCGACTATGAGGGGGTACAAGGCACCCTCTGAATCTGAGGAGCCGTTAAATTAGAACAAAAAAAAACATTGTGCTTGATACTTGAATGTGGCTTACCGTATGTGACTGGCACTTTGACTTCCTTCACTATCGGTGCTCCTCCTTGGGATTTTGGAAATGATACTGCCCACTGCTGCTGTCCATTGCTTTTAATCCTTTGAGGCCTATCAGAATTTTCATTGAAGTGAAGTGCTGATATTAGAAGCCTGCAACAAAGGATAACTATCACTCATGCAGTCTGTGTGTGCATATTTATTCAGCAGCAGGAGACATTTCTGATAAGTTTCCAGCTTCTTAGCAAGAAGCTCTAAGAGGCATTGCAGTCACTGATTTGAAAGCAACAGTAACTACCTATACTTCTATACCCCATGGCACTTCGATGCTACAATGACTACAACTTGAAATGTAAAACACTAGTTGCATACAGTTCATGCCAGTCATTTTGCAGCATGGTCCTAACTGTTGCCTGCATAGACTGGAATTGGTTAATATCCAGGAGGGGAACCAGCATCCTAGGTGATATGTGTAGATGATTCATTGGCAAGCATTTAAACTAGCCAAGAGGGGAGTCATGGAAAAGGAGCAGGGGAAATCCTAGCCCCCACCCAAAAAAAAAACATTCACGGTAGTTAGTGATGTAGACACCAACATAGACACATCAATAAGGAGAGGGCCGGGGTAAATGTAGGAAAAGCAAAGGCAGTAAGGACATGTATGGGACAAAAAGGGGTAAGGCCATCAAAAAATGGAGGATAATGAATACCAATGGACTTAGTCTAGGTAACAAGCTCCCTGAACTGGTGGCCTTGATGGAAGAGGGATGCCTGGATATCGTGGCAGTCACAGAAACATGGTACACAGAGAACCATGACTGGGATGTCAACATTCCAGGGGACACAATCTACAGAAGACACAGGGAGGGTAGAAAAGGAGGAAGAGGAGTACCTCTTTATGTAAGGAAGGGGTCAAAGCAATGGATTAAAAGAGTAAACAGGGAGGCGAGGAGTCACTGTTTGTCAACGTGCAAACTGGAAATAGCATGACAATCCACAAAGGGGTTGGAGCAATCTAAGACATGGCACTCTCAAATGAGGATGGATAGAGGATGTCCGATGTAGAAATGGGTAGCCATCTGGGAACAAGTGACCACCGAACAGCATGGTTCATGATAAACTCAGCTGCATAGTCAAGCCATACAAAAGTGAGGGTACTGGACTTCAGGAGTGCTGACTTTGTCAAAATGGGATACTGCCTCAGAAAAGCACTAGCAAGCAGGCAAGAATGCGGCGTGGAGTAACAATGGGGAAACATCAATACTGCCATCACAGAGGCAACAAGGCTTTGTGTGAAGCCAAAAAAATGTAAAGGAAAGAAAAATACACTATGGTTCTTAAAAGAGGTATGGGAGGTTATGGAGAAAAGGATAGCATTTAGGAAGTATAAGGAAACACAGAAGGATCAGGACAGACAACTGTATCAGTTAAAGCAGAAGAAAGCAGGGAAGGCAGTCACAATATCCATTGCACAAGCAGAGGAAAAGAAGGCAAACTTGGTTAAGATGGGGAATCAAAACTTTTATACATACATTCGGGAGTGAAGAAAGACAAAGGGAGGGATAGAGAGGCCGAATACAGGGGATGGTTAGTGGTTAGAGAGGGACAGTGAGAAAGCAGGGACACTGAATGAATACTTCTGCTCAGTATTCACAAAAGAAGAGGAGGGAGAGGTACCTAATGCAATCAATAGAAGCACTGTGGATATGGGGTTAGATCGCAGTCCTTTCACAGAAGAAACAGTTGTGAAAGAACTCTTAAAACTGAAGTTGGACAAAGCAATGGGGCCTGATGGGATTCACCACAGAACTGTAAAAGAAGTAAGGGGAGAACTAGTGACACTACTGACTACCCTCTTTAACAAATCAGTGGAGGATGGTGTGGTAACTGAGGACTGGAGGCAGGCGGATGTGATTCCCCTTCACAAAAGTGGGAGCAAGACAGGGGCAGAAAACTACAGACTTGTCAGTTTGACCTCAGTGGTAGGTAAAATGGTGGAATCACTTCTGAAGGAAAGAATTGTTAAGTACCTAGAGACCAGTGGGGCGAGTGCCCCAGGCAGCATGGATTCACAGCAGGAAGGTCCTGTTGGACAAATCTAACTGATTTCTTTGACTGGGTGAGAAAAGTAGTACACCAGGGAGGGACTGTGGACATGGACTACCTACACTTTAGGCAGGCATTTGACACAGTTCCACACAAAAGATTAATAAACAAATTAGCCAGCCTGGGAAAGGGTGGCTACTAGTGGGAGACCACAGGGTTCAGTACTGTGTCTGGTACTTTTTAATGTCTTTATAAGTGACATTGCAGAGGGTCTGGAAGAAAAAGTATGCCTCTTTGCAGACAACACAAAGATCTGAAACAGGATTGCTACACAAGGGGGGGGTGGAAGGATGACAATGGACTTGTCAAGGATGGAGGAATGGACAGAAGTATGGCAGATTTGATTAAATGCAAAGAAATGTAAAGTATGCACCTGGGAAACAAAAACCCAGGGGAAGAGTAAACAATGGGAGGAGGGGGCGGGTGGACAACAAGAATTGAAAGGGACCTGGGGGTAATCATATCAGATGACCTAAACATTAGCAAGCTATGTGAGAAGGCAGTAGGGAGGGCTGTGTATATACTGGGATGTATAGGGAGAGGCATCACCAGTAGAAAACAGGAAGTTGTTATTCCTCTGTACAGACAGTTGGTGAGACCTCACATGGAGTACTGCATCCAGTTCTGGAGACCCCATCTCCACAAGGACATAGACAGGAGGAAGGCAGTCCACAGGAGGGCAAATAAAATGGTGCAGGATGTGCACCAGAAGCCATATGAGGAGAGACTAAAGGAGCTTAATATGTATTCCCTTGAGGAAAGGAGGGAGAGGGGGGCAATGATATAAACTTTTAAGTACCTCAAGGGAATCAACAAAGTCCAAGATGGTAGCATCTTTCAGACAAATAGATGTGCAATAACAAGGGGACAGAATTTGAAGATAGAGGGTGGACGGATCAGGGGTAATGTGAGGAAGTATTTATACACAGAGAGGGTGGTGGATGCATGGAACGGCCTTCCTGAGGAGGTTGTGGGTTCAAAAACAATTGGTGAATTAAAGAATGCATGGGACAGACATAAGGCAATTCTTGTGATGGGTAGGAAGAAATAGGCTGTTGGTTAATCAGAATCTGCAGCTTCTACAGTAGGTAGGGGAAATGGGCAGCCCAGGTGGGACGAGCGGTCCTTATTTACCATCAAAGTCTATGTTTCTATGTTTGTAATATCCATTTTTAAGTTGTTCTTTACACTAATTGCTGCAGTGCAGCAGGTGATGTATCATAAAGAACAAGTGCATCGTTATTATCAACTACTGTTTTACGATTTTCATCACCACATTGATCTATCAGTATGCACTGCTGGTAACACTTAGTCAGAACAGTATGCATATCATACGTATTGACTATCATCCTACTGTGCCTCCATACTGTCACAGAAGAAATGTGTCAGTTTTGAAGCAAAGAAAAGCAGGACCTTGTGGAATGATTCCAGAGATGACATCTGCTCTGCGGGAGATAATCGTTGGATGTCCTTCATTGGTAGGTTGTTGTAGGCAATGAGCTCCATTGCTTTGTGTGCTCTGCTACATATGATGAGGAGCCAGAAATGTCACTGTACAAATTCAGGTATGCATCCATGTTTACAGTGTACAATTCTTACTGTGCAACGTAAATGTGATAGATGTATTCACTCAAGTTGAGCTTCAAAATTCCACAGTAATGTAAGCAAGTACACCTTTGCCAGTACTGATGCAGTTATGGTATTACATTTTCATTGCATTGTAAAATGGTTATAGTGCCATATATACAGTAAAGGATGATAGCAAACCTTTCTCAGTCCGCTCCCGTTCCTCTAGTGGACCATGGATGCAGCTTGGATATTCAGGGCTGTCATGCACATGAATGTCGGACACATGATTCGAAGTGGATCATCATTTTGCAACAACAAGGTCACCATTTCCACCACTGGAACCAGTACAAGTGGTTGTAAATTGGTTTTGCCCATCTACCAAGCACTGTACAAATTTTTAGTCTGGACTTCTCCTGTTTTTTCTTAATTCTTGTTTCACAATCAAAACAGAGAGAGAATATATTAAACTACAGACCTGCATACTTGCATTTCTGTATTGATGTATGCAGTTCAGTCACCCTAAGTACCTTTTGCCACATGCCAGACATTGAACCAGTGAGTAATGCCTGGCTCCTGTTCACGCATGTGTTTTTTGACACTGACATGTCTATCCATGGGAGTCTATGTGATAACGGCGAACGCCTAAAGGCAATCACAGTTATCGCAGTCAGAGTGCCGAAAATATTTTTGGCACTCTGACAACCCTGGTACATCAGGACAACAGCACCAGGAGAGTTTTTACTACTTTCTGTGAGGCGGGCTTCGCCACCCACACCCCCCTACTTAAGGATTCTCAACTCCAGGGGGATGCATGTTGGAGGATGGTGAAAGCAGTAAAAAAAATAAAGGTTCAGGCCGGGCACAATAAAATCACACCAGTGCCCGGACCCGAACCCAGTATCTCACCCACCCCAACCACTAGCCAACCCCTGATGCCACGACGCAGCTCAGCCATCCACTGCAGCGCCACCCCCTACAGCCTCTCTGCCCCTCCCAGCCCACACTCACTGTGCTCACTCCCACCCCACCCCCGCGCGTACGCATAGCAACATCCTGTCACCCAGTTTGCCCACCCCCTCATCTGGTCACCCTCCCCTCCAATCACCATGAGGGATTGCACCGGGAAGAAGTCGCCATTATGGATGGTGCCCTTCCTCATGCGCCCACCTCATGGGTTACCTATCCATGGTAAGACTGAATTTTGAGGCCAGCGGACTTCACAGTATTAATGCCCCTTTTTAATCCTTCAAGCTCCATTGCATTGGAACTGGAAACCTTGTTACTCTGTGTGGTAGAACAAAACTGAGTAACATGAGTTATAAGTAACCAAAAAGTACCACTGGTCACAATGATACATGATGGAAAAAAAGAAAGACAAAGTAAAGACAGTAAAAGAACAGCAATGCTGACTGACTACCTGAACAAGCTTGATGTCAATTATTTTAGAATGCACAAGGTCCATCAGGAAATAGGAGCCAAACTTGGCAGAACAACAACAAGCATCCCCCCAAGTTTCAGTGGCCTGCCACGTAACTCAGTAAAGATGTTTCTTGGTGCCATTTCCACACAGCAAGAGTAGAAGGGATCAAATAGGTTGCTTTCATTAAGTGAAATGTCCTCAATGATATGTGTGGCATATTAATATGCTTGAAAAAAATCAGCATGCATTCTGGGCTTCTGCCACTGAAACATATGCCACAGGCTATCATCAGACTTCCTGCCTGTAGCTGTCCGAGTTTTGGCTGTGTCTCCCATCTTCTGCAATGTCTGTTTACACACATCTGCTCCAGCACAGCCATACTACCAAAAACTCGCTGCAGGGCAAGTTTACAATGTCCAAAACATTGAAAGCATGTCTGTAGGACAACTAAGACACTCTCAAAAATCATAAATGTTTGCTGGTTCTCTGGAGGTACATCAGAACGAAGTTGTATACATCTATGAAAGGGAGATGGAAATGACACGGTGAAAAAAAAAAGAGAATTAAGCTTTACCTTTCAAAATACGAAGCCTATGTCTGTTAAGATTTAAGAACCATGATGATATAGACGACATGTAATAAGCAGCTATGTTTTGAACTTTTCTTGCCAATGCGGAGTAACTTGGCATGTATTACTGTTATTTCAAAGTCCTGCAAGTAACAGTGACAATACAGCACCAAACACTTACTGTATGTATCTGGTTTCTCATATATATCTTCATCACTGTCTAAATCAGAGTCTATATTTATGAAATCATTAACAGTCCATTCTGGATCATCATCATGTAGCCCCTTGTTACCCGGGGTTACTAGAATCCCAGTCAGACCTAGTGGTAGGCAGGGAAGGCAGCTTATGAAACTCCAGTTAAATGGGTTTCACACTGTCTCACTCTGTTCTCAGTCTCAGCTGAGACTGAGGGATGACATCACCAATAGAACTTTCGCAGCTGCATAAGCCACATTGGAATCTGCAGCAGAGGGAGTTAGATAGAACGTTGGGAGTTTTCAAAGGGAAGTGTTCAGTTCCAGTTTTGCCTTCAAGTAAGAAGGAGTCAGTGTCCAGTTTGTCTTGAGTAAGCAAAGGTGTGCTCAAGTGGTAGAGACCGCTGTTCGGGTCTCAGTGCCCCTTCCTCCGGGTGGGGGGTGTAAAGATCCCCCTGCAGATTCCTGGGGCAATCCCCTTAATTCTGCCAAGAGGAAGAAAAGCTGCCAGTTCAGATCAGCAATTATTTTGAAAGTTTGAAGATTTGTGATTCGCCTGTGGGGCACCTGCAACTAAAGGGTGAGTGTTTGCTCTGACAAAAAGGGCAAAGTGTTTTCTTCAACCTGGGACATGTGAGGAAATCTAGAATTGAGCTACATTTTGGGAAGCCTATAGGACTAGGCCAAACAAGTGGAGTAATGTCAAATGCTAGAGTGCTGTGTGATTTCAAGTAATATGTAGAGGAGATGCGCCAGTTCAGCTACCATTTAATCTACATTCAGAAGTTTCAGTTTTCCAGAGAAATGGCCGGGTATGGGCTGTGGGAGCTGGAGGTGGGCAACCCCCCCCCATCTTTAGTAACCAGGTCCACCTCTACGGATTTCTGCTGTGGTTGCTACTTTGCCTCATGCACTTGGCCAGTGATGGGGGAAGTACCCGGATGTGGGGTTGCAAAAGGGAAAATCTCTCTAGGAGTTGCAGACTCTAAGTGGTGTGGGGATCCACGACAAGATAATTGGTTCATTCTTCCAATGGACCATGGATCAAGTGGCCGGCGGGGGAGCTGGGCCAGTCGGGCTGTGTACCCAAAGCGCGTGCAAGTCCAGGCTGTGTGCCTGGTGGGTCCAGAGCCTGAAAACAGTATAATTGGTTCATTCTTCCAGTGGACCGCGTTGTAGTCTCTAATCTGCATTACCAGGAAATGTAGCCCCATGGGGGTCTGTCTAAGCTTTGTTGTGTTCAGCTAGTTTGTGAATAAAAGCCACACTGAAGAATCCCATTCCTGGTTCTGGGCATTACAGTTATTGCTTCCTGTGTTCGGATTTACTTGGGTGCCCCTGTGCAGAGTAGCCAAACCTAGGTCCCCCTGTGCCAAGTAACCTCATCCTCCCCAAACCCAGGTCCCCACCAGGTACTGCTGTCAGTTTCAACAGCATGCCACCTGTCATTTTAGCAAAAAGGCAGGGGTGAGGGGTTACAAAAATGGAGGCACCGCTTTGGATTTTGTTCGGGAAGGAAGGTGCTCGGGCAAGGGGGCTAGCATTTTGGCTGTCTGGCAGTGGGTAGCCCAAAAAGCTGAAGCAATTTCCCTAGTGTGTTGATGTGTGCTGTGAATCTTGTGCTGCTGTTTAAAAATGCCAACTGTTTACCAAGGAGCATTAAAGCCAAAGAGTGTACCCTTGTCCTGCATCATCAAATTTGTTTACAGCATTTTTGCCTGCTTTAAAATGAACTGTGGTAAAGAAAAGTGTGGAAGACTAGGGGTAGCAACAGAAAAATTGTGCCCTGGACGTTTGAAATGCTTTTAAAATGAACTGCTGTGAAGAAAAGTGTGGAAAACTAGGGGTAGCAACAGAAAAATTGTGCCCTGGATGTTTGAAATGCTTTTAAAATGAACTGTTGTGAAGAAAAGTGTGGAAGACTAGGGGTAGCAAAAGGAAAATTATGCCCTGGACATTGGAAATGCTTTCTGAGTGAATTGAGAGACTGCAGAGTAAATGGCTATGTTAAATGGCTCCCACCATGGAGTCAGTTGGAAAAAAAAAAAAAAGTTGTATTCTGCAGTTTAAATTTGCCTGCTCGACGATCGCCGTGAGGAGAAGAGCCCTCGTGAGGAAGAAGAGGCTCATTTGCATGGCGTCGTGTGGTTGGTCAGGCTGCAATCAGTCCCGCCCCTCAGCCAGCTCTACAGAGACTGCCCCAGCATTCGAGAGGGAGTGAGAGTGGAGTGCGTGTACTGGCAGTGGAGGAGCGTCGCGGAGTGTTCAAAGCGTTGTAAACAGTTTAAAAATTTACTCTCTTGTTTAAAATCGGGCTCAACCCGTTAATCGATCGTGGAAATTGCAAGTTTGGTGTTTAAAATGACGATCGCTAGGACTGCCCGCCCGTTTGTATACAGAGGCCTTCAAGAACTGGCTGCAGGCCATTTTTCCCCATCGCAGCAAATTGCTACTGATAACAGTAAGTAAACAATCAAGAAACTGCTCAGTGATTTTCAGTCTATGCCATATAAAATGTGTGTGCAGCAGTGTAGTCACTTTGCAAGTAACGACTGTGTGAAGTCCTGCCAGCAAGTGCAAGTCTGTTAAGCCATTGACTGTGTGCATAGCAATGAAATTAAGCCTCAGTTTAAAGTTTGCAGCGAGAGAGAGACTGTGGGTTGTAGCAAAATGCAGCACTAGTAAATGCAGGCAATCCTGTGCTAAAAACCTGAAGCTTTTAAGGGACTGTGAATAAAATAAATGATACCAGCATGTAAAAAGTCCAAGGAAAATCCTGTAAATGTGTTTAAAGCCAGATCAGATCAAGTTGTGCAGTTTGAGTAAAAGTTATCAGTAGCTTGTGTAAATCGGGTGCACAGTGGCTTGACCCAGATTCTAAATGTTGATGCACAGGATTGCTGCCGCCGCCATTACGGGGTGGGGTAGTAAAGTAAACACAGCAGCAGAGGAGCCATTTTACAGTTAAAGAGTGTGCTCAATAAAGTGGGACTTTCAGTTACAGTGAACTTTGTTTATTTTTCTGCAGTTATGGCCTTAGGACCAGCTCGTTACCTGGATCATGCCCGGGTTGCAGTAACAGTAGCAGTAATTAGACTGAGAGATATTGAAAAGTGGTGCTACGGAGGGCAACTGCCTCCTGATGTGGCGATTCCTAATTATCCAGGGCGAGTATGCCAAATATGCTTGGGAGCTGGAAGAGACGTCTTCATGATTCCTCACTGTGCTGGATGCCTACAAAATATGGCTTGTATAAAGCGCCTCCAATTCGTTTGGCCCCCACATAGACAAAAATTCAGGAATCTGCAGTTGGCAGCACACAGCACCAGGCGGAGCCTATGGAGAAAGGTCCCTCGGGGGAGTGTGGCACAAAGCTAGAGGGTGCCGAGTTGGAGACAGAACCAGAAGTTGAAGTTTCGGATGCTGGATCCCAGAAAGAAAGTTCGGATAAAGCATCAATAGACCCCTGGAGGGGGCCTAGCCCGAGTCTCTTAGGTGAAGATGAGATGCGGGAGGCCTTTGAATGGGAGGTGTCGACCTCCATGCCTAGTGATGAGTGGATAGTCTCGGGAGTGAGGACAACTGCTCACTCCTGGGCTCAGATCCTCAGTGAAGAGGAAGATGAGGGGGAACCTATGAGGCCTTGTGAAAAAGGAACGGGTACACAGCCTCAAGATCTTGCCTCGGAGGAATGTATGGAAGAAAGTGGTGATGCCACAACCCTGGATTTACAGGAGGAAGAAGTCAGGGATCCATTTCTAATTTTCTTAAGGATGCGTAGCTGGCAGAACCAGGACTGGCCACACCCAAGCCAGGCCAGCGGTCTCAGATTGACCAAAGCAAGTAAAGAGGAGAGACTGGTTCGTAAAAAGGCAAATGAGATCTATGGTAGGACCTTTCCTACCTTTCCTCAAAAAGTATGGGAAGAGATTGAGAACTGCAGGAAATCCTGGATCTGGGATGAAGCAATGAAAAGTGTGCATCCTGGGGCCAACAAGCATGTAAAGAATAGACTGTTCCACGAAAAGTATACCCAGTGGAAGAGAGGCAGGACAATGTTCATAGACAGAGTGAGAGTGGTGGACAGAGAGGGACATGAAATCTCCCACTGTGTGAATTATGTGCGCCCAGATGGGGTAATAATTCAAGCCCCTGACCCCCGTACTATTGGCCTCAGTGCAAGGACCTCCCAGCAAATGTGCCCGTGCCTACAAAATGGAGAGCCGAACAGTGGTAGTCAATACTGCCACACCAGACGGCGAAGTGCCTTATTGATCCGCCAATATGAATATCCAGGACTCAGGTGCCCCACACTCATCAGTCTACAGTGTGCTGTCCTGTCCAGCAACCATCAACTGGCCCACCAGATGACTTCAGATCCAGAGAGGACACCATCCCAGCTGTTTCCTGTTCATCGCCTGGTAATCGGATGACGTCGGACCAGCTGTTTTCTTTTTGTTCCTGTTCTAAGGTTCCATCTCTAGAGAAGACATCAGCCCAGCTACTTCCAGATGTGCCCTCCTGTGGTTCCTGGAAGATGTCTGCCCAACTGTATCGGAAGAATGCTGCCAGGGAGAGTCTTCGGCAGAGGTGCAGGTTGGTGCCAAGTATTGTACTACAAGTGGCTGGTAAGTCCGAACTTTTCTATCTTTATGACATTGCAGTACACTCCCTACACTACAGACTTCAAAATGTGTGAACTGTCTGCAAAGACTCTCCCCTTCGGGACTTTGGCCTGTTAGAACTGTGCTTCACTGGGCTCCGGCCCAGGAGACACTCTTTATTGGACTAGCCTTCGGGCCTTGTGGTCATTAGTTGGGACTTTTAGGGCACGCCATCCCCCCAAAATGTGTAATGTAAATAATGTCATTGTTTTCTAATGTAAATACTGTTTTCTATCTTTTTTTTTCTAAAAAAAAAAAAAATCTTTTTGGGATTCTGCAGTGTTTTTATGGTAGGGGTTTTAGGTAGACTGTGTACGCAGATTAGGAGTGTGTTTTGTCTTACTTTTTCTTACAGGTGTTCCTGGGAAGACAGAAGAGAAGACAAGAAGAGGAGGAGGGGCTCATCGGAGTTCCACATCAGTGCTTTATTGTGTAGAAATTTAAAATACTGTGGTGTTATTGTTATGATTGCTGTATTAACCCTTTCCTTCCACAGGTGTGGTTGTGGGGGTAGGGAGGAGGCAGTGATTGGTAGTTTAATGGTGTGGTTGCAGGTTGCCCAAGGTCGGGGAGGTCCCCGGGTTTTTTTTTTTTGTTTTGGAATATTATGTTAGAGGCAGATAGGTTTTCCCTAGAGGGTTAGGGGGGATAGACAGGCTATGGTCCTGAGTGGCCATGGGGACTGCAGTGCTGATCTATCAGGGCTATGCTCTGGATAGTTCTACCAGAGCCATTAGGTGTCCATAGTAAGTGGATAGAGTAGAGGCTGATATGTCAGCTACAGGCCTCTAGGCCCTTAGTGTTATCTGCCTGTGCTTGCACATGGTAGGAGGGAGCCTGATCACCCCCCTCCGCAGGTAGCACAGGGGTGGGATGGCCTAAGGCCGGGTAAATAATGACTGCGGACAGTCATTTTCCTGGTCAAGGGCGAGTGTAACCCCTTGTTACCTGGGGTTACTAGAATCCCAGTCAGACTTAGTGGTAGGCAGGGAAGGCAGCTTGTGAAACTCCAGTTAAATGGGTTTCACACTGTCTCACTCTGTTCTCAGTCTCAGCTGAGACTGAGGGATGACATCACCAATAGAACTTTTGCGGGTGCATAAGCCACATTGGAATCTGCAGCAGAGGGAGTTAGATAGAACGTTGGGAGTTTTCAAAGAGAAGTGTTCAGTTCCAGTTTTGCCTTCAAGTAAGAAGGAGTCAGTGTCCGGTTTGTCTTAAGTAAGCAAAGGTGTGCTCAAGTGGTAGAGACCGCTGTTCAGGTCTCAGTGCCCCTCCCTCCGGGAGGGGGGGATGTAAAGATCCCCATGCAGATTCCTGGGGCAATCCCCTTAATTCTGCCAAAAGGAAGAAAAGCTGCCAGTTCAGTTCAGCAATTATTTTGAAAGTTTGAAGATTTGTGATTCGCCTGTGGGGCACCTGCAACTAAAGGGTGAGTGTTTGCTCTGACAAAAAGGGCAAAATGTTTTCTTCAACCTGGGACATGTGAGGAAATCTAGGAATTGAGCTACATTTTGGGAAGCCTATAGGACTAGGCCAAACAAGTGGAGTAGTATCAAATGCTAGAGTGCTGTGTGATTTCAAGTAATATGTAGAGGAGATGCGCCAGTTCAGCTACCATTTAATCTACATTCAGAAGTTTCAGTTTTCCAGAGAAATGGCTGGGTATGGGCTGTGGGAGCTGGAGGTGGGCAAACCCCCCATCTTTAGTAACCAGGTCCACCTCTACGGATTTCTGCTGTGGTTGCTACTTTGCCTCATGCACTTGGCCAGTGATGGGGGAAGTACCCGGATGTGGGGTTGCAAAAGGGAAAATCTCTCTAAGAGTCACAGACTCTAAGTGGTGTGGGGAGCCACGACAGGATAATTGGTTTATTCTTCCAATGGACCATGGATCAAGTGGCCGGCGGGGGAGCCGGGCCAGTTGGGCTGTGTACCCAAAGCGCGTGCAAGTCCGGGCTGTGTGCCTGGTGGGTCCAGTGCCTGAAAACAGTATAATTGGTTCATTCTTCCAGTGGACCGCGTTGTAGTCTCTAATCTGCATTACCAGGAAATGTAGCCCCATGGGGGTCCGTCTACGCTTTGTTGTGTTCAGCTAGTTTGTGAATAAAAGCCACACTGAAGAATCCCATTCCTGGTTCTGGACATTATAGTTATTGCTTCCTGTGTTCGGATTTACTTGGGTGCCCCTGTGCAGAGTAGCCAAACCAAGGTCCCCCTGTGGCGAGTAACCTCATCCTCCCCGAACCCAGGTCCCCACCAGGTACTGCTGTCAGCTTCAACAGCATGCCACCTGTTGTTTTGGCAAAAAGGCAGGGGTGAGGGGTTACAATCAGTATCATAGTTAAAGCCTTGTTCAAAGTCTTCATCGTCACTGTCTGCATACAAGATGATACTTTCAGTGACATGCTCATCACTTTCATGTGGTGCACAATACTGGGTAGCAGCATCAACCACTGTTTTCTTTTCTGGTATATACACTTGCACACCTTTGCTTATACCAAGAGGCAGCATCTGTGTACCCCATAAGAACTTTGTTTTACCCAGACCATGGGGAATGTACTTGACAGCCTATGTCCCTTTATTGTAAATTTCCTGAAAGTATTGAAAAATAATACTCAGAAACATGATCTTCACCAAAATCAAGATGTACCTACATTATGGCCTTCAAGTAAGACTCAGAACACTACATCTTACTGGTTAACAACGCAGTATGTGCACCATGGCAACCATTTCACAGTATTGGCACAATGGCACCGATATTAACACTTGTACCCGGCAACGGCGCCAGTGATTGGTAAGCACAACTGAGTGTTGCAGGACCACAAAATTGATATATTCAAATGAGATGCGCAATGGTGCTTATCGGCTGAATGTACTGTAAAATATATGCTGCACAAGTAAAATACACCAGCACATCACACAAACAGATTGGAATACCTGTAACGTCGGATTCGCTGTGTGTACAGTACAGTTCAATACAACAAATTGCAACTTTGTGAATTGAAGTGCACAGTACACACTACGAGCCCATTGTTCGACAATGTTGACAAATGCACTACCAGGTGATACTGTAAGCTGTAATTCGGCAGGCAGGCATGGAGATGTGCAGGTGGATGTTGCTGCCTGCCAATGTATGACCACTGATGTGACAGGGGGAGCGTGGTGGGATGTGGGTACTGTGTGGGTGGGGGGGTTCCACTACATCACCTGGTTTGTCTCATATTGTCATTTACGGTGATTTGACTCAGTGGTATGTGCATGGCGTACCCCTGGATTAACAGGGATTCTTTCAATGTTACATTTACAGGGATCAAGGGATCAGTACTTTGGGAAAGAAATGTCATTGTGACACATAGGAACTGTGAGATTGTACTGACAAGTTCGCTACCTGGCGAATACTAAAACATACCCAAAGCACTCATGCAGTGCCTGTAGCCTTGTAAATTTTAGTTGTCATGTATGGATAGTAATACTCACAACGTGTGTGGTCTGACATGCTGAGTCCCTCAGATGAACAGTAACTTCTGTGTCAGAAATTGTTGTTGGTGTAGACTCTGGGGTAACAACATCAGGTATTTCACAGTATCCAGAAGAAGTGTCTTCCGCGCTTTCAGATGTTTTTATGTCGATGGACTGTGTACTGATACTTGCAGTTGAGCACTGAACAGGCAGCAAGCCAAGCTGTCCAAGAACCTATGAGAACAAAGAAGTAAACATTGAAATATGCTACTACAGTAGGAAATCACATGATAAATAGTAAATAAAATTAAAGTGACAGATATACCTCTAGTCTTCTTTTCTCCAAAGCAGTGCTGGTTCTTGATGGCTTTTCGTAATTATGATCAAAAATTGAAGGGCAAGCATCCAGTTTTAATCACCATTAACCAGGAGTGAAACTGGTAATATCCAAAAGTGTTTGCAAAATAGCAAACTGATCATCAGAAAAATTATCTACACAGATAACAGTATGGTCTGTGGGATGCCATCCAGCACCCTTGACTGCCTGTGCCCACGGTTTTCGTCATTTGAGATCTTTTGCAAATCGGTAAAAACTACGTCTGTAGTCTACCATTAATGCATCCCATGGTGCAACAGTGCTTCATTGCTATAATCTTTCCAAAAAAAAAAAAAAATTAGAAAGAGACACTCGTACTAAAAAAAGACAATGTAAATGTAGAACATAAATCATTCATTTGAAAACTCAGTTATGCTACTGTAACAAGTTAATACCTGAATACTGTTAGTCAAGGCAATAAACAAGAAGCATTCCATGCAAGTGACAGTCATCTCTACTTTGATTGCAATCACAATACGGTGTGGTCTCAGTGGTGGACAATCTGTTTTTGTTGTACAGTGTAGTCGATGAACACAGATGGAGGTATAAAGAGTGTAATATGTCTGGTACCACCTTGCTGATCAACAGTCGCTGGGAGTGGTGAGGTATGTGTTTACAGCACTGGATGTGGAGTGCAGGTCATCTGAAGAGTAACAGGGAATAGGCACATGTGTATCTTGACACCATACGCGATGAAAAGTGAAGTAAACAGAGCAGTGCACCAGACCATCCCCGTTGCGAAGTTTGTCTTACTATCAATAATCACAATACTACAAATCACGGTTTTGGCATACCCAGATGGGCCAGATGGGAGAGCATGGTTGTTGGAGGGCACAGTCAATGTGTTAAATGGAGATCGGGGAACTGAAGGGACAACAGGAGCACAGGGAGGCGTGGAGGACAGAGGGCAGCAAGACACAGTGGGGACAGGAATGTCACAGAAGATAGCAGTTTGATGAAGGTCAAAGGTTAGGATACTGTGCTGAACCAGTGGACATGAGAAATGTATGATTAGTGTACCACCAGTGAGTAATAAAGATTCACCACTGTGACGCGGACGATCCATGTTCGGTAAGGGAGAGAAGGCTTCAGTGACTGCTGACTGCTCACCTTCTCTTGGGGGGTAGTGTTGTGTAGGTATCATGGTGACCATTGACTCGTACTGGAAGCTGTGACAGTGGCAGTGCATCATGGCTCCACTGGCTAAGGTGGGCATGTCAGACATCCGCGTCGAGCTTGACGTCCTGGATGGTATGACTCCGTGGGTGAAACAATGAGTAAGTGGCACACCGACCGATCGGAAGATGGCATCCTGCTCCACTCAATACCAAAAGCTCCTGACCACCAATGTGTATTTATATCCACTCAAGATAGTATGGCCTTACAGTGTTTTTTTACTCCATAACATACCACCTTGCATGTCTTGCTATTGAACCACAGCTGTCAAGTGTCTGGCCAGGCATCTCTTTTTGCAATACCATCTTGCAATATCTGCCACCCTGGTAAGCCATCCACTAGTTGCCCCATATTGGTGTTGTCTGGAAAGATGGTTATCTTGCTCTTGATGCCTATTGAGATCATAGAATCATAGAATTTTGGTGGTAGGAAAGGACCATGAAGCCCACCTAGGCTGCATCATATAGCCCCCCCTCCTCTCCATTACTTCCCCCTACTACCATCTCTCCCCTCCCCGCAGTAGTACCATACAGTTGTCCCACACTCTTTTGAATTTTTCCACTGTGTCCACCTCCACCACCCTCTCCGGCAACTGATTATATGGTCGTACAACCCTCTCTGAGAAATAACGCCACCTCACATCACCCTTAAATCTGCACCCCTCCAGCTTATAAGCATTCCCATTGGTTGATTTCTTCTTGCACAGCATGAAGATGATCTTCCTCTTAACCCTGTTTATTCACTTCATATACAGCGCAGGCTGTGTTGTCTACCTTATGCCGACAATTACCACTATTTGAAATCGGTCTATCCCCATCCTCTTGTCAAGTTACCCCTGCATCTTCACTCCTAGTACTGTAGGCCCCTCATTAATCATCTGTGCTATAAATATCACAAAGAACACTGATACCAAATTCTGCAACATGGTGTGCACCACGTTGTGGGTGGGGAGGGCAATAAAGGATGATCTTCGGTTACTGCAAGAGTGGTCACAAACATGGCAGATGAAATTCAATCCAAGGAATTACAAGGTGATGCAGTTCTGGGGTTGGAAACCAAATACCTCACACATACACCAGGGAGTAAAATAATGGCTGCAACAAGGCAGAAGAAGAATATAGTAGCTTTAATCACTGATGACCTTAGGGTGGTAACCCAATGCAGAAAACAATGGCACAAGCTAACTGGATGCTGGTGTGCATAGGTAAAGGGGATAACCAGCAGAAAGAGGGAGGTGCTGCTACCACTGTACAGTTCAATGGCAATGCCATAGCCAGACTATGGTGTACAGTTCTGCAGGCCACATCACCAAATGGACATTGATGGAATGGCATGAAAAGGAGGCAGATGGCAGGACTGACGGTGCTACAGTAATGCTAACAATTGGATTGCTTGCAAGACTGGGTTCTGTAGCGAGTCAGGTTCATTACAGGGAAGGCTAGGGGGAGAAGGAATAAGCACCTGACACTCAGTTCTCCTTCTCCAGGAGGGGTGGGTTGCAGTTCTCTATGCCATACTGTGACCATGGTGACAACACGTGGAAGTGCAGAACAGAACGCAGAATGCTATAGAGGGCCAGCCTTCTGTCTTGCACCTGAGTAAGTAATGTCTCTACATGACTAAGACTCATTAGCCCTCCATGAATGCCGATGTCCACAGGGGATGGTATGAAAAACATGGTAAAATCACACCTTCTGCCCAGGCAAGTGGGTCATGCACCAGCAACTGTAGGATATGGGGGTACAGCTACAGGTGCATATTCTCCTGAAGGATCCATACAGCAGTAGGTAGTCCTCTGCAACACCCGGGGGAGGGCATCGGGGATGAATAGAAAGTACTGATATGTGGCATTAATTGGGAGCAAGCCTTCACGGTTATGTCCACGCAGATGCATGGTGAATTGGGAGACCCCAAGAGAGGGCTGAACATGAAGATGAAGGGTATATAAATAGAAAGGAAAAATAAACAAAGGGTGCCAAGTAGAACAACTAAAAAGGTGCATATGTTAACTGGGAATACATATGCGGAGAGGTTGAATGAGCTTGATTTGTATCCAGTGCAGACAACACTGGGAGATAGTCAGCATTATGAAAACATTCCAGTATGTGATGGTGATAAAAACCTTTAGAGGAAAAACTTCATTTCAGGGAAGGTTGATAAAAGAAGTGTAGGGCATGGACCAATGGTGGAGGTTCAAAGATTTAGGTTAAATATTAGAAAGTAGTACTTGACAGGAAGAGTGGTTAACATCTACCGCATGCCCCCATCTAGCTCCTTTGTTACCCTGTTGTAATATTCTATTATGTTTGTTTGACAAGACTTTCCTGAGACAAACCCATGCTGCCGCTCATCCTGGAGGCCATTACCCTCAAGGAATGACACCAGTCTCTCCTTCATTATCATCTCTATAAGTTTCCCCACTATGGATGTGAGACTTACAGGCCGACAATTTCCTGGTTCTTCCCTAGGCCTGCTGTTGTGTATGGGCACCACATGGGCCACCCTCCAGTCCTGAAGCACACAACCCATTTCTAGGAAGGTGCTGAACAGATCTGCCAGTGGCTCAGCCAACACCTCCACCATCTCCCTCAGCACCCTGGGGTGGATGCCATCAGGACCTGATGTCTCATCCACCCTTAAAGCACTCAGCCCCTCTAGCACTCTACTTCCCATTATCAATTTGTCTGTCACCTCCTCCCCTTCCCCACCCTCCCAGTCCATGGTGGTAGTGGTCCATCCTTCTCCTTAGTGAAAACAGAGCAGAAGTAGTCGTTCAGTATTTCCACTTGTTCCTCTTCCTTTTCCATCCATTCCCCACTCCTCTTTATCCTCACTATATGGTCTTTGCACTTCCTCTTTTCCCTGACATATCTAAAAACGTCCTTCTCCCCTCCCTTTATGACCTGCGCTAACCTTTGTTCCCTGGAGGCCTTGGCTATTAGAAACACAGAATCTGATGGCAGATAAGGACCGCTTGGCCCACCTAGTCTGCCCATTTCCCTATCTAACGGATAAGCTGCAGATCCTAGTTAACCAACAGTCTATTTCCTCCTACCACCCACTTCCTTCTACCCCCCCACTAGAATTGCCTTATGTCTGTCCCATGCATTCTTGAATTCCCCCACTGTTTTTGACTCTACAACCGCCTCAGGAAGGCTGTTCCATGCATCTACAACCTTCCCTGTGAAGAAATACTTCCTCACATTACCTCTGAGCTGTCCCCCCTCTATCTTCAAATTGTGCCCCCTTGTTTTGCACATCTCTTTTTCTGAAAGATGCTACCCTCTTGGACTTTGCTGATTCCCTTGAGGTATTTGAATGTTTCTATCATGTCCCCCCTCTCCCTCCTTTCCTCGAGACTATGCATTTTAAGCTCCTTTAGTCTTTCTTCATATGTCTTCTGGTGAAGACCCTGCACCATTTTGTTTGCCCTCTGCTGGACAGCCACCACCCTGTCTATGTCTTTGCAGAGATGGGGTCTCCAGAACTGTACACAGTACTCCAGATGTGGTCTTACCAACTGTCTGTACAGAGGGCCAACAACTTCCATTTCTACTGGTGATGCCTCTCCCTATGCATCCCAGTATCCCCCAGCCCTCCTTACTGCCTTCTCACATTGCTGGCCCACATTTAGGTCATCTGATATGACTAACCCCAGGTCCCTTTCCATTTTTGTTGTTATCAGTATCTCACCCCCCCTTGTGTACTCTTCCCCTGGGTTTTTGATTCCCAGGTGCATTATTTTGTACTTCTTTGCGTTGACTCTAAGCTGCCATACATTTAACCATTCCTCCAACCTTGCCAAGTCCCTTTTCATCCATTCCACCCCACCTTGCATATCAACCCTGTTGCAGATCTTTGTGTCATCTGCAAAGAGACATACTTTTCCTTCCAGTCCCTCTGCAATGTCACAGATGGACATTAGAAAGGACTGACCCCAGTACTGAACCCTACGGTACCCCACTTGTAACCCCATTTTCTTTACTGTGGACTCCATTTACTATTACCCTCTGTGTCCTGTTGCCCAGCCAGTGTTTTACCCAGGCTACCACCCTGGGACCCACTCCCAGGCTGGCTAATTTTGTTTATTAATCTTTTCTGCAAGACTATATCAAATGCCTTGCTAAAGTCTAGGTAGGTCATGTCCACAGCCCCTCCCTGGTCTATTACTTTGGTCACCCAGTCAAAGAAATCAATTAGATTTGTCTGACATGACCTTCCTGCTGTGAATCCATGCTGTCTTGGGTCCTCTACCCCACTGGCCTCTAGGTACTCAATAATTCTTTCCTTCAGAAGTGATTCCATCAATTTCCCTACCACTGAGGTCAAACTGACAGGTCTGTAGTTTCCTGCCTCTGTCTTGCTCCCACATTTGTGAAGGGGAATCACATCCACCCTCCTCCAGCCCTCAGGTACCACACCATCCTCCCATGATTTATTAAAAAGGATAGTCAGTGGTGTTATTAGATCTTCCCTTAGTTCTTTTAGAATTCTCGGGTGAATCCCATCAGGCCCCATTGCTTTATCCACCTTCAGTTTTAAGAGTTCTTTCAGAACCGTTTCTTCTGTGAAAGGAATAATATCAACCCCCCTATCCAGAGTGCTTCTATTGACTGGATTAGGTATCTCCCCCTCCTCTTCCATTGTGAAAACTGAGCAGAAGTATTCATTCAGTACCCCTGCTTTTTCACTGTCGCTCTCTGCTCAACCACCTTCCTCTTCATTCAGCCTCAGTATTCCTGCCTTAGTCTTTCTTTGCTCCCTAATGTACCTATGAAATGTTTTATCCCCTTTCTTGACTGAGTTGGCTGTCTTTTCCTCAGTTTGGGCCTTTGCTATTCTGACTGCCTTCCCAGCTTCCTTCTGCTTTAACTGGTACAGTTCTCTGTCCTGTTCCTTCTGTATTTCCTTATACTTCCTGAATGCTGTCTTTTTCTCCCTAACCTTCCCCGCCACTTCTTTAGAGAACCATAGTGGTCTTTTCATTCATTTTGATTTGTTTATTTGCTTCACACAAAGGCTTGTTGCCTCTGTGATGGCAGTTTTGATGTTTCCCCATTGTTGCTTCACCCCACCTTCTTGCCTGTTTGCTAGTGCTTTTCTGAGGCACTCTCCCATTTTGACAAAATCAGCCCTCCTGAAGTCCAGTACCTTCACTTTTGTATGGCTTGACTCTACAGCTAAGTTTATCATGAACCACACTGTTTGGTCGCTTGTTTCCAGATGGCTACCCACTTCAAGATCAGAGATCCTCTCTCTGTCCTCATTTGAGAGTACCAGGTCTAAGATTGCTCCCTCACAAGTGGGTTCCAAAACTAGCTGTCTGAGGCATGCCCCCATAGGACATCAAGAATGGCCCTGCTCTTGGATGTGGTTGCAGCAAAGGTGCTCCAGTTAACATCTGGCACATTCAGGACCCCCATCAGCAATATCTCCACTTTCTCTGCCATCCTAAGGATGCCTTCTATCATTTCCTTGTCCATTTCCTCCCCCTGAGACGGGGGTCTGTATACAACCCCTGTGCAGATTGTGGTGCCATTTCCAGTCTCCAGGGTGACCCACAGTGCCTCCTCTCCTCCCTGTTTACCCTTTAGTTCTGTTGCTTTCATCCCATCCTTTATACAGAGAGCTACTCTGCCACCTCTTCTTCCTTCCCTGTCCCTCCTGTAGACTGTGGACCTTGGTCTGTTGACATCCCAGTCATGGTTCTCTGTGTACCATGTTTCTATGACTGCCATGATATCCAGGCATCCCTCTTCCATCAAGGCCACCATTTCAGGGAGCTTGTTACCTAGACTACAGGCATTGGTACTCATTACCCTCCATTTGTTTATGGCTTTATTTCTTTTGGCCCCATCCCTGTCCTTACTGCCTTTGTCTTTGTCTCCATTTACCCCTGCCCTTCTCCCTATCGACTGCTCTATCTTGGTGTTTACCTCACTAACTACTCTTATTTTTTGGGGGGGCTAGGATTTACCTTCTCCTTTTCAGTGCCTCCCCCCTTGGCTAGTTTAAATGCTTGCCAATGAAGCATTTAAACCTATCACCTAGGACGCAGGTTCCCCTCCTGGATAGATGTGGACCATTGTGCCACTATAGGCCTGCATCCCTCCAGGTAGAGCCCCAGTCACCAATGAAGCCAAATCCCTGAGCTCTGCATCAGTGTTTCAACCAGTCATTGAATCCCATGGTCAGAGTACTCTAGCCTTGTCCATGCCATAGACAGGTAGCACTTCCGAGAAAGTTACCATGTGTGCTGCTTGTCTAAGGCCCCTCCCCAACTCCACAAACTCCTGTTGCACTGCTCTGATCCCATTCTCAGCCAGGTCATTTGTCCCCAGGTGGATAATGACATAGAGCTCACTCCCCCTTGCAGATGCTCCCACGATCCTGAGGATTCGTTTCCCATCCCTCCAAGCCATGGTGCCGGGCAGGCACCTTACCTCCCTTTCCCCTTCCTCCCCCAGTTCTACCCAATAACAACTGAGTCCCCTACCAGGACTTGTTTCCTTCCCCTGTGGGGTCCTGTGCCACCCTCCTGTAGGTCTCCATTGTGGAGGTTCCCAGCATACTCCTTGGTCTCCACTGTGTGTGCTTCCATAGAGGAACCATGCTCCACCAGAGGGGCAAATGAATTGTGGAGAGGCACAACTGGAGGGATGTGCCTTTGTTCCACCACCCTCACTCTCCCTGAGCCCGCCATGGTCCAGCCACTCCCCTTTCTTGGTAACCTCTGAGGTAGTGGCGGTGGCCTGGGTGGGGGAGCAGGTTTCCTGAATCCTTGCCAGGTCAGCATGGAGATGAACAACCTCCTCCCTCAGACCAAAGAGGCGCCTGCAAATAGGACAGCAACGCAGTCACCAGAATGTCTCCCAGAAGACTGCTGCTCCACAGCCAGTGTATTGCACCACTCCCCACATGTCTGTGTCCCTTCCTGTTGCACATGCTTTTCTTTTAATTTTTTTGTTCTTGTTTTAATGTGTGCAAGCTTGTGAGTGTCTCTACCCCCATTCAGTGTGCTGTGCCTTTAAGGATATGAACAGGTGTATGTTGTTAGCAGTTTTGGGGAAGTGATGTCAGAACCCCTGCTATAAAGGAAGTTATGCGCTTGGGGTGGGTGGGGTGAGGGCACGGTGGGTGGGAGTAAACCTGTGCCCTCCAGAAACAATCAACTACAACTCTGACCCTCCACCCTGGGGAGTGCCTTCCTTCCTTTCAGACACCTATTTCACAGAGGTTAAGAAACAGGTTTAGTCACAAATGACTGCAAATATCTCCTAGCTACAGTTCCTCCCTGGCAAATAAAAGTTAAACTAAGAAAAGTCAACCCCAAAAACAGAATCAAAACTAGTTACTTACACAGGTCCAAAAAGTAATAATTCAATTCAGCGTAGTCTATTAAACTGTAGTCTATTAAATTGCCTCCTTGATTTAAGGAAGCGTTGTCTACTTCTCACCATCTTGGTCACAACCTTGGACCAACTCCCATATGCCTCCTTATCCTCTTCTCTTCCTTTTCTCTTGAACTTCCAGTATGCAGCCCTCTTCCCCCTCACCCCCTGCAGCACTTCACTGTTCAGCCAGCATGGTTTTCTGGCTCTGCCCTTCTTGCTTCTAGCCCTGGTGCAGGCTACTGTACCTCTGTTAGCCTGGTTTTAATAACTTCCCACTTTTGCTCTGCATTCATCGCCGGCCTTATATCCTGGAGTCTCCCTTGCAGTATTTATCACATCCTCCCATAGTCCATCCTCCTAAAATCCACAACCTTACTGCCCATGCCTGCAGACTCCATGCCCAGCGTGAGTATGAACCACACTGTTTGGTGGTCACTACCAGATAGTGGGTCCTCAACTCTTACCTCTCTCACTGCCTACTCATTTGCCAGTTCCAGGTCCAGTGTGTTACCAAGCCTTGTAGGTCCACTTACCATCTGTGTCAGTAGGCCATCCTGGATCACATCCAGAAGCACCTGCTCCCTGGTGCTGGGGGTGGCAGGGCTGCTCCACTCAACCCCTGGTAGGTTGAAATCCCCCACTATCACCACGCTCCCCTTCATACACACACACCCTCCTTATCTGCTCTGCCAACTCCCTGTCCAGTTCCCCTGATTGGGATGGTGGTCTGTACACCACTCCCATCTTCAGTTTTCTAGCCTTGGAGTCCAGAAGCTGCAGCCATAGTGCCTCTGTTCTCCCTTCCTCCCCCTCATCCCTCATACATTTAATCCTTTCTCTCACATACAGTGCTACCCCACCCACTCTTCCAACCCCATGGTCCTTCTTGTAAATGATATACCCTTGGATTGCCAGTCCCAGTTGTGGTACTCAGTGGCCCAAGTCTCAGTTACTGCAGCAATGTCCACATTCCCCTCTAAAAATAACACCTGAAGTTCTGCAGTTTTGTTACCCAGGCTTCGTTCATTTAGGTTGACCACCTTACATCCATACCCCTCTGTCCTCACTCCCCTCTTCTCCTTGTCTGCACCCCTCTCAGTGGTCTTTTCCTTTATCCATCCTGTTTTACGGGGCACATTCTGTCTCAAACTGGCTATCCTGCATGCCCCCACCTGTGTTGCTTCGCCTCTGCCTTTTACCATAACTAGGGGGGGTGAACTCACTAGGCTCCTCTTTATGGACCCTCTTCCTATCAGCAGTGATCTTGCCACCCCCCCAGTTTAAATCCACCTTAGTTTCTATATACTCCTCTAATCCACTCTTTAGTACTCCCTTCCCTTCCCCACTCAAGTGTAGCCTGTCTCCTGCATATAACTCATTATTATCCCAGGTCCTGCCCCAGTCTGTCACTAAACCATAATTCTTGGTATGGTACCAGTCCCTCAGCCACTCGTTGCACTCCTCTATCCTTCCTTTCCTCCCTGTGCTCACACACGGTACTGTGAGTACCTCAGAGAATGCCACCAACCCTCCCAGTCTCCTCACCCTGCCTACCCAACTCCTCGAACCTCCCCTTCACCATCTCTACCATCTCCCCCACCAAGTCATTTGTACCCACGTGTAACACTATGTTAGGTTTCTTCCTCTCCTTCAATGCACACTTGAGAAGTGCCTGCCCTGCTTTTTCCACGGTCAACCCGGGAATAGCTTCAACCCAGATATGCCTGTGCCTTTCCCCCCTTATGCCCCATCTGATCCCTTTCACTATATAATCCCCCAGCATCAGGACCCCCCCATTCATGCCCCATACCCCCTCCCCTCCCTTTTACCCTTTCTGCATCTCCAGAGTCCATACTGCCCTGCCCCTTACAATCTCCAGCTGCACCATCTGTGTCTCCTACAACTAACCCCCCTGCTTCCGTCCTACTCACTGTCTCTGCCCTGCTCTTCCCATCCCCCCTAATTACCTTACCAGCCTGACTCCTGTCTTCTGGGCTTTCTCTAACACTCTCCACCCTTCTCCCACTGATCTCAGGACCCTCCCTTACCCCCTGTACTGCCGACTCTGAGCACCTATTACCTGCTACCCCCATAGCAGTGTCCCTCTCTTCCTTCTCCCTACCCTGAGTCATTCCCCCCCAGTTTCTCCCAGCATCCTTCCTTAATATCCGCCCTTCCCCACCTTGTCCTCCACCGCCATTGGTATTTTCCTCCTCCCCCTCCCTCTTTAATAGCAGAGGCACAAATCTGTTATTAATCAATACGCCTCCTACTTTGCATCCCCCTGATGGTTCTCCCCTCCAACATGCTCCTCTCAGAGCCTCCCCCAGCCATCTTCTACCCTCAACCAACTGCCAGCTTCTATTATACTTCTTGCAATCTCCTCCCTTGGGGGGCCCACCCTTTGCCTCATGCACACCCACTCTTCCCCCCTCTATTCTGCCTGTGCCTCTGACCCTGGGGTCATTAACCAACTTTTCAATGTCCCTTATATAACACATATTTTAGTCTTCCTTGTGCTTTCTACAAAACCACTGCTGAATGTTACAGTTGGGTGAGCCATCAAATTGTGATTTAGAGCACAGCCAGAACCAGAGCATAGCCAGTGATCTGGTTTTAGTGTGTGTGCCAAACAACAAGAAGAGACGTGTACTACAGGATGTTGTCTACTAAGGGGTTGAAGATTTCAGACAGTGCTGCAACTGCTCAGGATGAAAAAAATGTTTACTTTCACCCAGACTGGCTTGGCTACACATTGGATGTAAGTTCCTTATAGAGGTTAAGACGTGAATCTGTGACAGATAGATTCTTCCATCCCTGAAATCATCCATTATTTCCTACCCTTTCCAGCACTCAATAACTACTAATAAAAGGATGCTTTACTGTTTACTGCCTGTTAACACATTTACTTCCATGTAATAACACATTTACTTCCATGTAATAACACATTTACTTGCATGTGTTACATTAATGAATTCATCAACATGATGGCAAAGAACTGAGAAATTGCTACTATGATGTTATTTCACTATGTAAAATACCATTGAGTGATTAGGAGACCTGATGTCTCACCCTGAAGCAGGGACACACTATGATCCATGCAAGGATGCAGCTGTTGCATTACTACTCATATGGGATAAGTAATCAACAACACTGCAGTAACATAGTACAAGTGTTCTTAAACCCATTTGAGATGAAATCAAACATTACAAAACCACACAACAGGGATATGACAGAACAAACAAAAAACTACATATCTTTCAGTTACTTATGTATCATCACTGTCAGTTAGATAGCTGTGACACTTCATTGTTATTGGTGAACAGTAAGTCAAAATATGGGCGTCTGATTACAACAAAGTAGAACAAGGCTGTACTTAGTATTTGTAAAGCAGGACTCAGTAACATCAAACATCACACAGTAACACAGATCTGCAGGTGCTCCTTGAAATGGTTGCCACAACTGCAGGTACTGCTTGCAATGGGTGTCACTGGGATTGAAATATACATCATAATTTGATTATTATTCCATGCTGCCTTGCTATGTAATACATCACAGCATGAATCAGTGTCATTATTACTTGTAAACTGCTGGCCCGGTGGTGCTGAGGGCTGAGGCGCTAGATGCCTTACCTCACGCTACACTGGTGACCCATGTTTGGGAATGAGCACGGGTCACTGGGGGTTGGCAGTGTTGGAGTAGGACTGAGCATCATTAGGATTGCTCTCCTTCTCTGGGGAGGGGGGGACATCAGCAGTCTGCGTGCGGCTGCCTTCTGGTGGAAGCTGGGAGCAGCACCACCAACACTGCAGAAGTAAGGGGGGGAGAGGCAGAAGCTGGGATGAGCACATACAGAAGCATGTACGCTCCTTCCATTGGTGTCATTGCACACCCCCATCCGCAAGGGAACCACACCAAGGAAAAAACTTCCAGCAGCATGAAGGCTGCTCACCGGCGCTGCCGCGGTCCTGTGCAAGATAGCTCCCTCCTGGATCCACCCTCCTGGTCTCTGCAGTGGTGGGGTAACTACCCGCTGCAAAGCGACCAGTGTAGGGTAGTGACAGGGAGGTTAGAGCTCTGTCCAGGACTGGGGTGGCAGCTGGCTAGATGGGGGAGGAACCAAAGGCACAACCTCCCCCCCCCCCAGCTGAGGAAACATAAATAATAAAAAAAAAGTTATTACTTGTAAATTGTTGCACAAAAAGTGAATAGTTACACTGACATGCACAGCAGCAATGCTTGATCTATCATACCACATGAACAGTGGCACAGAGCAACTGACAATACATGAACTTCACTAAAAATACCACCAACAGCTTAATCTGGTTCAATTTCAGTTGCTTACCATCTGTATCCCCCCTCCCTCCAGTCGCCCCTGAAAAAGGGACTTCTAGGCCCAGTGGGCTCACCAGGTCAACAAAATTCAATAAATAAATAAACAAATAAAAATAAGTGTCATAAAAATGGTTAAACGGTTGACAGCAGTTGCACACAAATTACTTTAAAACATGCTGAAATAATGTCAGGAAGACACACAGAAGGTGATCACTAAATTAATAAGAGCAGTATAGTACTTTGGGACTGGGGTCTGGGGGAAGAAACAGCCACAAGTCAACACAGATAAAAATGCGCGTTATCTGTTCATTCATATATACAATAGCAGCAGATTGATAAATCAGAAATATAATGGGACACACACAAAATAAATAATACAGGATATTAGGAGAAAGATGGGGGAAAAAACTAGTGTCAGTGAATAAACTATAAACGTGTCTGTGTGAAAACTGATTGCTTGTTTCACTTTGCAATATAAAAGGCTGAACAACATTGTCTTTTACAGGTCAAACAAGAATACTTCAGCACAGCATTTTATTTATTAAGGACTTCTTGCTGTCCACTGTGACCTACTGTCCAGTCCACACACACTGCTAGACATACGGCTTACACATGCCTGAATTGTAAAGAAAAAAAATGTGAAGTGACAGTAGAGAAACATACCCGGGGGTCCAATTGAAAACAGCAGAAAACATACATTCATATGTATTTTACAGTACAAACACTGTAATGTAAAGTATTCTGCACTGCTGTGTGATGCTTTAGCCAAATGCAACCTCAGTTCATTTTCGGTAGTAGCGCTTCAAGGTGTTTTTTACACATAATTCAGCGATGTGTAAGAAGCATGTATAACAGTCTTTTGTCGAAGAAATGCGGTCCAATTCTTGTCAGAATAAAATAATATTTATACTGTGCATAAAGCCAAACTGGTGAACTCGCAATGGTTGCAGTAGGATTACAGAAACTAATACGGCGGGGGGCGCCAATGTGAATGTGAAAGCAATCAGCATTTCAACATAATAGGTGCAGACATATACATATTTCTTATGGCATAAAGATCCATAAGTACATAAAACATTGATATGAGCCAAGGGACATCACAGGTGACAAGTATGAACGCTGTCGGCATAACAGCTGAGATATTCTACCACACGTGGACACAGTGGTCACTTTCCCGTGTTGAAGCAGCAAAACTGTGTTAGTTAAACTCTGTTAGTAAAACCAGTTCAGAGGCACAATTTTTAAAATACCTGCAAACAGTGCAGAAACAATTAATGCAGCGTTTCTATTACTAGATGACACAAAAATATGGTGGGAATAACATGATTACCACAGCTGTCAAATGGGGCACACACCTAATTACATCATCCCACTCTATGCAAAAGAGTGCATGCATCACCCTCCATCAAACAAGTCAGGTGGATCAGCCGGGAACAAGGATTACAAACCAAGGTAAAGAAAATATTTAAAACATTGATTTTAATGAACAGATTTTTTTTTTATTTTAGTCTTTGGTAACCAGATGAGGCCTACTAGGCACAAGTGCCTGTTTTCAGGGGTGACCTGGGAGCACTGGGTGGTTAAGTGACTTGCTCAGAGTCGCACAGTATGCAAGTGGAGATTGTGAGAATCAAACTCAGGTCTGGTCTGCAGGATGTATCAAGCTTGTTCACACCTTGTTCCTCTAATCTCTAGGCTATACTGCCAGCCAGATTAAGCCACATTACATTGCCAGGACCTTTTGCCATGACTTAGCATACAGAAACATTGAAATTTAGACCTTTGCATATGATCCTTAAGCATATTGAGAGATTCCCTGGAAGTAACAATGTTACTATGGTAAGTAATTTTTTTTCTAAGTGTGGTTTAATGTATTTCAATGGGGTTTGAATTTTTGTTCATAACTTTGTCATTTTTGAGCGTTTTTACACCAAATTTTCAAACTGGCCTTTTTGGGACCCCACATCATCAACGAGGGTGGTGCAAGTATGGAAATCTATCCCAAAAGGTGATTTTTCAGTCACTGTGCAAAATCCCTTCTAGGGCAGGATTTGAACATTTTTGCCACCCTTGATCATGTGGTAGGGTTATAACAAGACTGTCTTGAACATTTGGAGTAAAATTATTAAAAACAGCAAAGCTACAAGTGTACATTTAAAAAAAAACAAGGCTATGAGTGTACATGCAAATTTTTCAATACACACACTTAACTTTGGTAATTTACGCTATTTTGACCCCAGCTTTTCAACATAGCCATTTTTTCGCACCATGTCATGAAATGTGATAGCTGTCATTTTTAAAATCATAGCTAAAACATGTTTTAACCTATGTCACAAAATTAAATTTTGGCCAAAGTCCACACCACCGATTTTGCAAGATTCAGGATACTCAAAACCCTAATTTTTTTTTTCCTTTCGCTGTTTGCAGGGTGGGGGCACGGAGTTAGGGTTGGAACCCCTATTGCCCCATTTCCCTACTTTTGTTGCAATAACTTGAACCCTAACTACTGCATTAATGCAGTTTTTTGCAACAAAAAAAAGTGTGTGTGTGTGTGTGTGTTTTCTATTAATTTACTGCATTGTAATAGCTGAAAAAGGACAATTAAGCCACATCATGTGATTTACAAAATATTTTAAGAAATAAGAGATTTTTTTATACAAATACATCAGCATTATATTTTTCAGAGTGAGTGGGTAAGCCATCCACTAGTTGCCCATATTGGTGTTGTCTGGAAAGACGGTTATCTTGCTCTTGATGCCTATTGGGATCATAGAATCATAGAATTTTGGTGGCAGGAAAGGACCTTGAAGCCCACCTTGGCTGCACCATAGAGCCCCCCTCTGCCCTATTACCTCCCCCTACTACCATCTCTCTCCCCCTCCCTGCAGAAGTACCATACAGTTGTCCCACACTCTTTTGAGTTTTTCCACCACCCTCTCAGGCAATCGATTACATGGTCGTACAACCCTCTCTGAGAAAAAACGCCACCTCATATTACACTTAAATCTGCACCCCTCCAGCTTATAAGCATACCCTCTGGTTGATTTCTTCTTGCACAGCATGAAGATGATCTTCCTCGTAACCTTGTTTATTCACTTTATATACAGCACAGGCTGTGTTGTCTACCTTAGGCCAACAATTACCATTATTTGAAATCACAGTCTATCTCCATCCTCTTGTCAAGTTACCCCTGCATCTTCACTCCTAGTACTGTAGGCCCCTCATTAATCATCTGTGCTATAAATATCACAAAGAACACTGATACCAAATTCTGCAACAGGGTGTACACCACGTTGTGGGTAGGGGGGCAATAAAGGATGATCTTAGGTTACTGCAAGACTGGTCACAAACATGGCAGATGAAATTCAATCCAAGGAATTACAAGGTGATGCAGTTCTAGGGTTGGAAACCAAATACCTCACACATACACCAGGGAGTAAAATAATGGCTGCAACAAGGCAGAAGAAGAATATAGTAGTTATAATCACTGATGACCTTAAGGTGGTAACCCAATGCAGAAAAGCAGTGGCACAAGCTAACTGGATGCTGGTGTGCATAGGTAAAGGGATAACCAGCAGAAAGAGGGAGGTGCTGCTACCACTGTACAGTTCAAAGGCAATGCCATAGCCAGACTTTGGCGTACAGTTCTGCAGGCCACATCGCCAAATGGACATTGATGGAATGGCATGGAAAGGAGGCAGATGGCAGGACTGACAACGCTGCAGTAATGCTAACAATTGCATTGCTTGCGAGATCGGGTTCGGTAGTGAGTCAGGTTCATTACAGGGAAAGCTGGGGGGAGAAGGAATAAGCACCTGACACTCTGTTCTCCTTCTCCAGGAGGGGTGGGTTGCAGTTCTCTATGCCATACTGTGACCATGGTGACAACACGTGGAGGTGCAGAACAGAACACAGAACACTATAGAGGGCCAGCCTTCTGTCTTGC
Source organism: Neoceratodus forsteri (assembly GCA_016271365.2). Classification (NCBI taxonomy): domain Eukaryota; kingdom Metazoa; phylum Chordata; order Ceratodontiformes; family Ceratodontidae; genus Neoceratodus; species Neoceratodus forsteri. Next base: position 909,424,466 of record CM057452.1, read on the forward strand.
ACCTGAGTGAAGTAATGTCTCTACATGACTAAGCCTCATTAGCCCTCCATGAGTACCAACATCCACAGGGGATGGTATGAAAAACATGGTAAAATCACACCTTATGCCCAGGCAAGTGGGTCATGCACCGGCAACTGTAGGCTATGAGGGTACAGCTACAGGTGCATATTCCCCTGAAGGATCCATACAGCAGTGGGTAGTCCTCTGCAACACCCGGGGGAGGGCATTGGGGATGAGTAGAAAGTACTGATGCATGGCACTAATTGGGAGCAAGACCTCATGGTTATGTGCACGCAGATGCATGGTGAATTGGAAGACCCCAAGAGAGGGCTGAACATGAAGATGAAGGGTATATAAATAGAAAGGAAAAATAAATAAATAAAGGGTGCCAAGTAGAACAACTAAAAAGGTGCATGTGTTAACTAGGAATACATATGTGGAGAGGTTGAATGAGCTTGATTTGTATCCGGCGCAGACAACACTGGGAGGTAGTCGGCATTATGAAAACATTCCAGTATGTGATGGTGATGAAAAACCTTTAGGGGAAAAACTTCATTTCAGGGAAGGTTGATAAAAGAAGAGTGGGGCATGGACCAATGGTGGAGGTTCGAAGATTTAGGTTAAATATTAGAAAGTGGTACTTGACAGGAAGAGTGGTTAACATCTACTGCATGCCCCCATCTAGCTCCTTTGTTACCCAGTTGTAATATTCTATTATGTTTGTCTGACAAGACTTTCCCGAGACAAACCCATGCTGCCACTCATCCTGGAGGCCATTACCCTCGAGGAAAGACACCAGTCTCTCCTTCATTATCATCTCAAATTACAGAATTACAGAATTGCAGAATTACAGTTGCACTCAACAAAGCATGCAGGCTGCTAACTGGGGATGACCGACTTACACACACTTGTGACCTGTACACTCGGGCAGGATGGCTTCCCTCTCATCAGCCGGATACAGTATCAAACCTGCCTCTTAGCCAAAAAAGTCCTCCTCGGGGTCATGCCCCCGGGCATTGAAAAGCTCCTTATTGACGACCACAGCACCCAGTGAACTAGAAGTTCACAACAACTAACCTTCCTTGTCCCCAGATGCCCGGACTACCATGGGCCAGAGGGCCTTTGCCCACAGAGCACCACAGTGGTACAATACTCTCAACAAAGAAACTCTTACTGCTGCTGCTCTTGGCCCTTTTAAGAGACAACTCCGACTTCATCTCATTTCAACTAGTCGTTGTGACTGCCTCGCCTAATCAGGGGCCCACCGCTCACTGCCCTCCACTTCAGTCTTGACAGCTACCTCTCCCTGCCTTGCCCCCTCCTACCTGCCTACCCCCTTGCCCCTCTCCTTTCTCCCCAGGCATTTCTGACTTTTATCCTCTCCTCCTCCCTTTGAGAGCTCTTACCCTCACCCTCTACCCTCCGACAATGGCTTTCCTGCCTGCATACCCCCTCCCTCACCTGCAGCACTTATTTCTAAGATTGCCCTTGGCTGGTATGTCATGCTACCTAACATTTGGCACATTTTGAATTACTGGAATTTCCTAAGCCTCAGTCTCTTACTACTTTTTATTGTGTAACTGTATATTACAATGTTGACCTTTGTATGTATGTATACCCCCATTCCTTCGACGTGGAACCTTTGTAAATGAGCAGTTCCTGCTCAAAGGTATTTGTAATCCTAGATTTCAATAAAATAAAATAAAATAAAAAAAAATCTCCATAAGTTTCCCCACTATGGATGTGAGACTCTCAGGCTGATAATTTCCTGACTCTTCCCTAGGCCCGCTCTTGTGTACGGGCACCACATGGGCCACCCTCCAGTCCTGAAGCACACAACCCATTTCTAGGAAGGTGCTGAACAGATCTGCCAGTAGCATAGCCAACACCTCCACCATCTCCCTCAGCAACCTGGGGTGGATGCCATCAGGACGTGATGCCTTGTCCACCCTTAACGCCCTCAGCCCCTCTAGCACTCTACTCCCCATTATCAATTTGTCTGTCACCTCCTCCCCCCCTTCCCCCACCCTCCCAGTCCATGGTGGTAGTGGTCCATCCTTCTCCTTAGTGAAAACAGAGCAGAAGTAGTCGTTCAGTATTTCCACTTGTTCCTCTTTCTTTTCCATCCATTCCCCACTCCTCTTTATCCTCACTATGTGGTCTTTGCACTTCCTCTTTTCCCTGACATATCTAAAAACGTCCTTCTCCCCTCCCTTTATGACCTGCGCTAACCTTTGTTCCCTGGAGGCCTTGGCTATTAGAAACACAGAATCTGATGGCAGATAAGGACCACTTGGCCCACCTAGTCTGCCCATTTCCCTATCTAACGGATAAGCTGCAGATCCTAGTTAACCAACAGCCTACTTCCTCCCACCCTCCACTAGAATTGCCTTATGTCTGTCCCATGCATTCTTGAATTCCTCCACTGTTTTTGACTCTACAACCTCCTCAGGAAGCTGTTCCATGCATCTACAACCCTCTCTGTGAAGAAATACTTCCTCACATTACCTCTGAGCCGTCCCCCCTCTATCTTCAAATTGTGCCCTCTTGTTTGGCACATCTCTTTTTCTGAAAGATGCTACCCTCTTGGACTTTGTTGATTCCCTTGAGGTATTTGAATGTTTCTATCATGTCCCCCCTCTCCCTCCTTTCCTCGAGGCTATACATTTTAAGCTCCTTTAGTCTTTCTTCATATGTCTTCTGGTGAAGACCCTGCACCATTTTGGTTGCCCTCCGCTGGACAGCCTCCACCCTGTCTATGTCTTTGCAGAGATGGGGTCTCCAGAACTGTACACAGTACTCCAGAAGTGGTCTTACCAACTGTCTGTACAGAGGGCCAACAACTTCTTGTTTTCTACTGGTGATGCCTCTCCCTATGCATCCCAGTATCCCTCCAGCCCTCCTTACTGCCTTCTCACATTGCTGGCCCACCTTTAGGTCATCTGATATGACTAACCCCCAGGTCCCTTTCCATTTGTTGTCAATATCTCACCCCCCAATGTGTACTCTTCCCCTGGGTTTTTGTTTCCCAGGTGCATTACTTTGCACTTATTTGCATTGAATCTAAGCTGCCATACATTTAACCATTCCTCCAACCTTACCCAGTCCCTTTTCATCCATTCAACCCCACCTTGCATATCAACCCTGTTGCAGATCTTTGTGTCATCTGCAAAGAGACATACTTTTCCTTCCAGTCCCTCCGCAATGTCACAGATGAAGACATTAGAAAGGACTGACCCCAGTACTAGACCCCTCGGTACCCCACTTGTAGCCTCATTTTCTTTACTGTGGACTCCATTTACTATTACCCTCTGTGTCCTGTTGCCCAGCCAGTGTTTTACCCAGGCTACCACCCTGGAACCCACTCCCAGGCTGGCTAATTTGTTTATTAATCTTTTGTGCAGGACTGTGTCAAATGCCTTCCTAAAGTCTAGGTAGGCCACGTCCACAGCCCCTCCCTGGTCTACTACTTTTGTCACCCAGTCAAACAAATCAATTAGATTTGTCTGACATGACCTTCCTGAAGTGAATCCATGCTGCCTTGGGTCCTGTACCCCACTGGCCTCTAGGTACTCAATAATTCTTTCCTTCACAAGTGATTCCATAATTTTCCCTACCACTGAGGTCAAACTGACAGGTCTGTAGTTTCCTGCCTCTGTCTTGCTCCCACATTTGTGAAGGGGAATCACATCTGTCCTCCTCCAGTCCTCAGGTACCACACCATCCTCCCATGATCAGGGCCCTTACTTTTCTGCGGCACAGTGGGACCAAGTTCTGCGGCAAGACTACCATTTGCCGCAGAACTTCTGCGGTGGTGGTTTGTAATTTCTGTGGAAGTTCTGCGGCACTAACAAACTACCACATCACAGTGGCAGCTTGTCATCCTGCCTTCACTTTCATGGCAGTGGTTATAGCAGTCAGGATGGTGGAAAGCACAGTAACACTAGTTCAAAAAATAACAGACGTATAAAAATTATTTTATGCCTAAAAAAGCAAAACAAATGTCTCTCCCTTAAGGTCCTAGCCTGTTGCATAAATGACATATGCAGAGGGGATCTTATGTGATAAATAAGGTATTTCTATATGTATGCTATCTATCCCACTAATGAGGTTTCCACTGTCTATCACTTATATATTTGTATGTGCTTTCTACACCACTCATGAGGTTCCCACTGTGTATCACTTGTATATTTATATGCAATCTATAACATGCATACAAATATGCATGTGTGTGTGTGTGTGGTGCTGGAGCCAGAGATACTGTTTGTGTGTGTGTGGTGTGTGTATATATATATATATATATATATGTATATGTAGGTATATAAATATATATGTATATATATATATATATATATATATATATATATATAAATACATATATATACTTTAAAAAAAAATAATAATTTCCATGAACTTGCATCCTCATTCATACAGGTCCCATTGGAAATGGAATAGAGGAGTTATTGCAAAACTCATTTTTCATGTCAACCTGCTTTCCCTGACACACTGCGTAACACCATCAGGCCATGACATGCATGTAAACCAATTGTGAGATACAGCTCTCCGGCCCAACACAATGTGTCCACCATGTGACAGAACACTGCACCATACCTTCCCAGGCTCCGAGAAGTGGTTCCACCAATCCTTGTGCTACCCAGCCAGCTCCCAGAGCTAATCTCTGAACCCGAGTTGCCGGCACAGAAACACAGCGTGCTACCCTCTGGCCCAACAGCTGTCCCTGCACACAACATTTCTCAATAACTTTTAGGTGAGTCTGTCAACCAATGACAAAATGTAATCAATAACCCTGGCAAAAATGCGTACAGTGCAATTATTTATTTAACAGGTCTATTCTTTCAACAGGTCTAGTCTACACATTATTATATTTCACCTTTCTGGGCATAATAACTTTATTTTTCTTAAAAATGTAGACAGTTAAATTCATTTTACCAGTTATTCATTTCACATAGCATCTGTATATCTTAAAGGCACAAATAGGTTTGTACAAAGTGAGGTATGGACTTAACAGGTCTGTGTTGTTGACAAGGTTTTAAGTTAGCACTAGTGCAATAACATAAGACTGAAAATTGTATTAGGCTGTAGTGCAGGTTGAGCAAATATCACCATGCATGATGTGCTGTGCCACCATCTCTGGCAGTGGGAGCTGTGGTAGATAAGTGACTGTTCATTTCTGTTGCAGAATGCAGCCATTTCATTAGCTAATGTATGATGTTATAGCAATGATAACATCACATTCTGAGCATATAGGGGTTTTGGATATAAAAAGAGGGGAAGGGAACCAGATTCTATGGATAAACAGAAATATTAATAAAAAATCACCAAGAAGAGTGAATTCTGCGGCACATGAAGTTCTCATGATAGATTACAAGTTCTCTTGTAAAATTCTGTGGCCACAGATTCTAAGGACCCCTGCCATGATTTATTAAAAGGGTAGTCAGTGATGTTACTAGTTCTTCCCTTAGTTCTTTTAGAATTCTGGGGTGAATCCCATCAGGCCCCATTGCTTCATCCACCTTCAGTTTTAAGAGTTCTTTCAGAACCCTTTCTTCTGTGAAAGGACTAATATCAACCCCCCCCTATCCACAGTGCTTCTATTGACTGGATTAGGTATCTACCCCTCCTCTTCCATTGTGAATACTGAGCAGAAGTATTCATTCAGTATCCCTGCTTTTTCACTGTCACTCTCTGCTCAACTACCTTCCTCTTTATTCAGCCTCAGTATCCCTGCTTTAGTCTTTCTTTGCTCCCTAATGTACCTATAAAAGGTTTTATCCCCTTTCTTGACTGAGTTGGCTATCTTTTCCTTGGTTTGGGCCTTTTCTATTCTGACTGCCTTCCCAGCTTCCTTCTGCTTTAACTGGTACAGTTCTCTGTCCTACTCCTTCTGTGTTTCCTTATACTTCCTGAATGCTGTCTTTTTCTCCTTAACCTTCCCCGCCACTTCTTTAGAGAACCATAGTGGTCTTTTCTTTCATTTTGATTTGTTTATTTGCTTCACACAAAGGCTTGTTGCCTCTGTGATGGCAGTTTTGATGTTTTCCCCATTGTAGCTCCACCCCACCTTCTTGGATGTTTGCTAGTGCTTTTCTGAGGCACTCTCCCATTTTGACAAAATCAGCCCTCCTGAAGTCCAGTACCTTCAGTTTTGTATGGCTTGACTCTATAGCTAAGTTTATCATGAACCACACTGTTTGGTCACTTGTTTCCAGATGGCTACCCACTTCAAGATCAAAGATCCTCTCTCCGTCCTCATTTGAGAGTACCAGGTCTAAGATTGCTCCCTCACGAGTGGGTTCCAAAACTAGCTGTCTGAGGCATGCCCCCACAGGACATCAAGAATGGCCCTGCTCTTGGATGTGGCTGCAGCAAAGGTGCTCCAGTTAACATCTGGCATATTCAGGGCCCCCATCAGCAATATATTTGCTTTCTCTGCCATCCTAAGGATGCCTTCTATCATTTCCTTGTCAATTTCCTCCCCCCGGGACGGGGGTCCGTATACAACCGCTGTGCAGATTGTGGTGCTATTTCCAGTCTCCAGGGTGACCCACAGTGCCTCCTCTCCTCCCAGTTTACCCTTTAGCTCTGTAGCTTTGATCCCATCCCTTACATAGAGAGCTACTCTGCCTCCTCTTCTTCCCTCCCTGTCCCTCCTATAGACTGTGTACCCTGGTCTGTTGACATCCCAGTCATGGTTCTCTGTGTACCATGTTTCTGTGACTGCCATGATATCCAGGTATCCCTCTTCCATCAAAGCCACCATTTCGGGGAGCTTGTTACCTAGACTACAGGCATTGGTGCTCATTACCCTCCATTTTTTTATGGCTTTATTTCTTTTTGCCCCATATCCCTGTCCTTACTGCCTTTGTCTTTTTCTCCATTTACCCCTGCCCTTCTCCCTATCGACTGCTCTATCTTGGTGTTTACCTCACTAACTACTCTTATCTTTTTTTGGGGGGGCTAGGATTTTCCTTCTCCTTTTCAGTGCCTCCCCCCCCTTGGCTAGTTTAAATGTTTGCCAATGAAGCATTTAAACCTATCACCTAGGACCCTGGTTCCCCTCCTGGATAGATGCAGACCATCGTGCCAGTATAGGCCTGCATCCCTCCAGGTAGAGCCCCAGTCCCCAATGAAGCCAAATCCCTGAGCTCTGCACCAGTGTTTCAACCAGTCATTGAATCCCATGGTGTGGAGTACTCTTGCCTCGTCCATGCCATAGACAGGTAGCACTTCCGAGAAAGTTACCATGTGTGCTGCTTGTCTAAGGCCCCTCCCCAACTCCACAAACTGCTGTTGCACTGCTCTGATCCCATTCTCAGCCAGGGTGTTTGTCCCCAGGTGGATAAAGACATCCAGCTCACTTCCCCTTGCAGCTGCTCCCACGATCCTGAGGATTCATTTCCCATCCCTCCAAGCCATGGTGCCGGGCAGGCACCTTACCTCCCTTTCCCCTTCCTCCCCCAGTTCTACCTCTCTAACAACTGAGTCCCCTACCAGGAGTTGTTTCCTTCCCCTGTGTGGTCCTGTGCCACCTTCTGGTGGGTCTCCATTGTGGAGGTTCCCAGCATCCTCCTTGGTCTCCACTGTGGGTGCTTCCATAGAGGAACCATGCTCCACCAGAGTGGCAAATGAATTGTGGAGAGGCACAACTGGAGGGATGTGCCTCTGTTCCACCACCCTCACTCTCCCTGAGCCCACCGTGGTCCAACCATTCCCCTTTCTTGGCAACCTCTGAGGTAGTGGTGGTGGCCTGGGTGGGGGGAGCAGGTTTCCCAAATTCTTGCCAGGTCAGCATGAAGACGAACAACTTCCTCCCTCAGACCAAAGAGGCACCTGCAAATAGGGCAGCAACGCAGTCTCCAGAATGTCTCCCGGAAGACTGCTGCTTCACAGCCAGTGCATTGCACCACTCCCTACATATCTGTGTCCCTTCCTGTTGCACATGCTTTTGTTTTTTTGTTCTTGTTTTAATGTGTACAAACTTGTGAGTGTCTCTACCCCCATTCAGTGTGCTGTGCCTTTAAGGATATGAACAAGTGTATGTGTTAGTAGTGTTGGGGAAGTGATGTCAGAACTCCTGCTATAAAAGAAGCTATGCACTTGGGGCGGGTGGAGTAAGGGGCATGGTGGTGCCCTCCAGAAACAATCAACTACAACTCTGTCCCTCCACCCCGGGGAGTGCCTTCCTTTCTTTCAGACATCTATTTCACAGAGGTTAAGTAACAGGTCTAGTCACAAATGACTGCAAATATCTCCTAGCTACAGTTCCTCCCTGGCAAATAAAAGTTAAACTAAGAAAAGTCAACCCCAAACAAAGAGAATCAAAACTAGTTACTTACACAGGTCCAAAAAAGTAATAATTCGATTCAGTGTAGTCTATTAAACTGTAGTGTATTAAATTACCTCCTTGATTTAAGGAAGCTTTGGCTACTTCTCACCATCTTGGTCACAACCTTGGACCAACTCCCATATGCCTCCTTATCAACTTTCTTCCTTGTTCTCTTGAACTTCCAGTATGCAGCCCTCTTTGCCCTCACCCCCTGCAGCACTTCACTGTTCAGCCAGCATGGTTTTCTGGCTCTGCCGTTCCTGCTCCTAGCCCTGGTGCAGGCTACTGTACCTCTGTTAGCCCAGTTTTAATGACTTCCCACTTTTGCTCTGCATTCATCGCCAGCCTTATATCCTGGAGTTTCCCTTGCAGTATTTCTCACATCCTCCCATAGTCCACCCTCCTAAAATCCACAACCTTACTGCCCATGCCTGCAGACTCCATGCCCAGAATGAGTATGAACCACACTGTTTGGTGGACACTACCAGCTAGTGAGCCCTCAACTCTTACCTCTCTCACTGCCAACTCATTTGCCAGTTCCAGGTCCAGTGTGTTACCAAGCCTTGTAGGTCCACTTACCATCTGTGTCAGTAGGCCATCCTGGATCACATCCAGAAGCACCTCCTCCCTGGCTCTGGGGGTGACAGGACTGCTCCACTCAACCCCTGGTAGGTTGAAATCCTCCACTATCACAATGCTCCCCTTCATACACACACACCCTCCTTATCTGCTCTGCCAACTCCCTGTCCAGTTCCCTGATTGGGATGGTGGTCTGTACACCACTCCCATCTTCAGTTTTCTAGCCTTGGAGTCCAGAAGCTGCAGCCATAGTGCCTCTGTTCTCCCTTCCTCCCCCTCATCCCTCATACATTTAATTCTTTCTCTCACATACAGTGCTATCCCACCAGCTCTTCCAACCCCATGGTCCTTCTTGTAAATGCTATACCCATAGATTGCCTGTCCCAGTTGTGGTACTCAGTGGCCCAAGTCTCAGTTACTGCAGCAATGTCCACATTCCCCTCTGAAAATAGCACCTGAAGTTCTGCAGTTTTATTACCCAGGCTTCATTCATTTAGGTTGACCACCTTACATCCATACCCCTCTGTCCTCACTCCCCTCTTCTCCTTGTCTGCACCCCTCCTCTCAGTGGTCCTTTCCCTTTATCCATCCTGTTTTTACGGGGGCACATTCTGTACTCCACACTGGCTATCCTGCATGCCCCTACCCTGTGTTGCTTCGCCTCTGCCTTTTGCCATAACTGGGGGGGTGAACTCACTAGGCTCCTATTTATGGACCCTCTTCCTATCAGCAGTGATCTTGCCACCCCCCCAATTTAAATCCACCTTGGTTGCTATATACTCCTCTAATCCACTCTTTAGTACTCCCTTCCCTTCCCCACTCAAGTGTAGCCTGTTTCCTGCATATAACTCACTATTATCCCAGGTCCTGCCCCAGTCTGTCACTAAACCATAATTCTTGGTATGGTACCAGTCCCTCAGCCACTCGTTGCACTCCTCTATCCTTCCTTTCTTCCCTGTGCTCACACATGGTACTGTGAGTACCTCAGAGAATGCCACCAACCCTCCCAGCCTCCTCACCCTGCCTACCCAACTCCTCGAACCTCCCCTTCACCATCTTTACCATTTCCCCCACCAAGTCATTTGTACCCACGTGTAACACTATGTTAGATTTCTTCCTCTCCTTCGATGCGCACTTAAGAAATGCCTGCCCTGCCTTTTCCGAAGTCAGCCCAGGAATAGCTTCAACCCAGATATGGCTGTGCCTTCCCCCCCACTTACGCCCCATCTGATCCCTTTCAGTATAGGATCCCCCAGCACCAGTACCCCCCATTCATGCCCCATACCCCTCCCCTCCCTTTTACCCTTTCTGCATCTCCAGAGTCCATACTGCCCTGCCCTTACAATCTCCAGCTGCACCATTTGTGTCTCCTACAACTAACCCCCCTGTTTCCGTCCTACTCACTGTCTCTGCCCTGCTCTTCCCATCCCCCTAATCACCTTACCAGCCTGACTCCTGTCTTCTGGGCTTTCCCTAACACTCTCCACCCTACTCCCACTGATCTCAGACCCCTCCCCTACCCCCTTCACTGCCGACTCTGAGCACCTATTACCTGCTACCCCCATAGCAGTGTCCCTCTCATCCTTCTCCCTACCTTGAGTCATCCCCCCAGTTTCTCCCACCCTCCTTCCTTAATATCTGCCCTTCCCCACCTTGTCCTCCTCTGCCATTGGTATTTTCCTCCTCCCCCTCCCTCTTTAATAGCAGAGGCCCAAATTTGTTATTAATCCATACACCTCCTACTTTGCATCCCCCTGATGGTTCTCCCCTCCAACAAGCTCCTCTCTGAGCCTCCCCGGCCATCTTCTACCCTCAGCCAACTGCCAGCTTTTATTATACTTCTTGCAATCTCCTCCCGTGGAGGGCCCACCCTTTGCCTCATGCACACCCTCTCTTCTCCCCTCTATTCTGCCTGTGCCTCTGATCCTGGGGTCATTAACCAACTTTCCAATGTCCCTTATATAACACATATTTTAGTCTTCCTTGTGCTTGCTACCAAACCACTGCTGAATGTTACAGCTGGGTGAGCCAACAAATTGTGATTTAGAGCACAGCCAGAACTAGAGCATAGCCAGTGGTCTGGCTTTAGTGTGTGTGCCAAACAACAAGAAGAGACGTGTACTACAGGATGTTGTCTACTAAGGGGTTGAAGATTTCAGACAGTGCTGCAACTGCTCAGGATGAAAAAAATGTTTACTTTCACCCAGACTGACTTGACTACACATTGGATGTAAGTTCCTTATAGAAGTTAAGACATGAATCTGTGACAGATAGATTCTTCCATCCCTGAAATGATCCATTATTTCCTACCCTTTCCAGCACTCAATAACTACTAATAAAAGGATGCTTTACTGTTTACTGCCTGTTAACACATTTACTTCCATGTAATAACACATTTACTTCCATGTAATAACACATTTACTTCCATGTGTTACATTAATGAATTCATCAACATGATGGCAAAGAACTGAGAAATTGCTACTATGATGTCATTTCACTATGTAACATACCATTGAGTGATTAGGAGACCTGATGTCTCACCCTGAAGCAAGGACATACTATGATCCATGCAAGGATGCAGCTGTTGCATTACTACTCATATGGGATAAGTAATCAACAACACTGCAGTAACATAGTACAAGTGTTCCTTAAACCCATTCGAGATGAAATCAAACATTACAAAACCACACAACAGGAATATGACAGAACAAACAAAAAACTACATATCTTTCAGTTACTTATGTATCATCACTGTCAGTTAGATAGCTGTGACGCTTCATTGTTACTGGTGAACAGTAAGTCAAAATATGGGTGTCTGATTACAACAAAGTAGAACAAGGCTGTACTTAGTATTTGTAAAGCAGGACTCAGTAACATCAGACATCACACAGTAACACAGATCTGCAGGTGCTCCTTGAAATGGTTGCCACAACTGCAGGTACTGCTTGCAATGGGTGTCACTGGGATTGAAATATACATCATAATTTGATTATTATTCCATGCTGCCTTGCTATGTAATACATCACAGCATGAATCAGTGTCATTATTACTTGTAAACTGCTGGCCGGTGGTGTTGAGGGCTGAGGCGCTAGACGCCTATTACGCTACACTGGTGACCCATGTTTGGGAATGAGCACGGGTCACTGGGGGTTGGCAGTGTTGGAGTAGGACTGAGCATCCTTAGGATTGCTCTCCTTCTCTGGGGAGGGGACATCAGCAGTCTGCGTGCGGCTGCCTTCTGGTGGAAGCTGGGAGCAGCACCACCAACACTGCAGAAGTAAGGGGGGGAGAGGCAGAAGCTGGGATGAGCGCATACGGAAGCATACATGCTCCTTCCATTGGTGTCATTGCACACCCCCATCCACAAGGGAACCACACCAAGGAAAAAACTTCCAGCAGCATGAAGGCTGCTCACCGGCGCTGCCGTGGTCCTGTGCAAGATAGCTCCCTCCTGGACCCACAAGTCAACACAGATGAAAATGCACATTATCTGTTCATTCATATAAACAATAGCAGCAGATTGATAAATCAGAAATATAATGGGACACACACAAAATAAATAATACAGGATATTAGGAGAAAGATGGGGGAAACTAGTGTCAGTGAATAAAATATAAACATGTGTCTGTGTGAAAATTGATGGCTTGTTTCACTTTGCAATATAAAAGGCTGAACAACATTGTCTTTTACAGGTCAAACAAGAATACCTCAGCACAGCATTTTTTTTACTAAGGACTTCTTGCTGTCCACTGTGACCTACTGTCCAGTCCACACAGACTGCTAGGCATACGGCTTACACATGCCTGAATTGTAAAGAAATAAAATGTGAAGTGACAGTAGAGAAATGTACCCAGGGGTCCATTTGGAAACAGCAGAAAACATACATTCATATGTATTTTACAGTACAAACACTGTAATGTAAAGTATTCTGCACTGCTGTGTGATGCTTTAGCCAAATGCAACCTCGGTTTATTTTCGGTAGTAGCGCTTCAAGGTTTTTTTTTTTACATATAATTCTGCGATGTGTAAGAAGCATGTATAACAGTCTTTTGTTGATGAAATGCAGTCCGATTCTTGTCAGAATAAAATAGTATTTATACTGTGCATAAAGCCAAACTGATGAACTCGCAATGGTCGCAGTAGGACTACAGAAACCAATATGGCGGGATGCGCCAATGTGAATGTGAAAACAACCAGCATTTCAACATAATAGGTGCAGACATATACATATTTCTTATGGCATAAAGAGTCATAAGCACATAAAACATTGATATGAGCCAAGGGACATCACGGGTGACAAGTATGAACACTGTCGACATGACAGCTGAGATATTCTACCACACACGGACTCAGTGGTCACTTTCCCGTGTTGAAGCAGCAAAGCTGTGTTTATTAAACTCTGTTAGTAAAACCAGTTCAGAGGCACAATTTTTAAAATACCTGCAAACAGTGCAGAAACAACAATTAATGCAGCGTTTCTATTACTAGATGACACAAAAATACGACGGGAATAACACGATTACCACAGCTGTCAAATGGAGCACACACCTAATTACATCATCCCACTCTATGCAAATGAGTGCATGCATCACCCTGCATCAAAAAAGTCAGCTGGATCAGCCAGGAACAAGGACTACAAACAAAGGTAAAGAAAATATTTAAAACATTGATTTTAATGAACAGATTTTTTTTTTATTTTAGTCTTTGGTAACCAGGTAAGGCCCACTAGGCAGAAGTGCCCGTTTTCAGGGGTGACCTGGGAGCACTGGGCGGTTAAATGGCTTGCTTAGAGTCACACAGTATGCAAGTGGAGGTTGTAAGAATCAAACTCAGGTCTGGTCTGCAGGATGTATCAAGCTCATTCACACCTTGTTCCTCTACCCTCTAGGCTATACTGCCAGCCAGATTAAGCCACATTACATTGCCAGGACCTTTTGCCATGACTTACAGAAACATTGAAATTTAGACCTTTGCATATGATCTTTAAGGATATTGAGAGATTCCCTGGAAGAAACAATGTTACTATGGTAAGTAATTTTTTTTCTAAGTTTGGTTTAATATATTTCAATGGGGTTTGAATTTTTGTTCATAACTTTGTCATTTTTGAGCGTTTTTACACCAGATTTTCAAACTGGCCTTTTTGGGACCCCACATCATCAACGAGGGTGGTGCAAGTATGGAAATCTATCCCAAAAGGTGATTTTTCAGTCACTGTGCAAAATCCCCTTTAGGGCAGGATTTGAACATGTTTGCCACCCTTGATCATGTGGTAGGGTTATAACAAGACTGTCTTGAACATTTTGGGTAAAAATATTAAAAACAACAAAGCTACAAGTGTAAATTTTTAAAAACAACAAAGCTATGAGTGTACATGCACATTTTTCAATACACACTCATAACTTTGGTAATTTATGCTATTTTGACCCCAAATTTTCCACATAGCCATTTTTTCACACCATGTCATGAAATGTGATAGCTGTCATTTTTAAAATCATGGCTGAAACATGTTTTAACCTATGGCACAAAATTAAATTTTGGTCGAAAAGTCCACACCACCGATTTTGCCAAGACTTGGGATACCCAAAACCCTAATGTTTTTTTTTTTTCCTTTCGCTGTTTGGGGGGTGGGGGCAGGGAGTTAGGGTTGGAACCCCTATTGCCCCATTTCCCTACTTTTGTTGCAATAACTTGAACCCTAACTACTGCATTAATGCAGTTTTTTACAACAAAAAAATAGTGTGTGTGTGTTTTGTATTAATTTACTGCATTGTAATAACTGAAAAAGGGCAATTAAGCCACATCATGTGATTTACAAAATATTTTAAGAAATAAGAGATTTTTTTATACAAATACATCAGCATTATATTTTTCAGAGTGAGTGAATCACTGTTATCCAAGGTTTACTAGATGATAAATGATGATAAATCATTATTGGACCTAAAGCTCCCCCATGTGGCGGAAACTGGTAGCACTCAAACAGCAATGAACAGTTGGTAATGAAACTGTTGCCATCATGCCAGAAAATAAGAGTTTTTAACAAGCAATAGCAATGCCAGCCAGTACAAATACAGTTTGCAGCATCTTAACAACTTAAGAATGTGCATAATAAGTAAATACAATGATGCCAGAGAGAGTTATCACAGATACAATACCTCCTAATGAGGATAAAAGAATCCAACATGATAATTTCATGTGTGCCAACAAGTAAAGGCAAGCAGTGTGAGCCAGTCACTCTGAGGCTGGTTCTCCAATCAGTTGAAAGAGCACTAAAAGTAGAACAGTGCGGTGTCTTTCTATCATTTGGCAGAGAGTTTGAATTAGCAAGAAACAGACATGCTAGCGAAACAAAAATATTTAAAATCCCAAGGGAAAGGATAAAAGAACATTTTGGACAGACTAATAGATTCAGTAATAGAATTTCTACATGAGAAAGAGCAACTTGGCTTTTGTTGTCCCACGAGTTTACGAAACACGAATAGGCTAATATGCAGTCTATATTTTGGCATACGAGGTTACTTGTAGATGAGGACACTGCAATGAGTAGATGTAAATATATGCTCAGCTAAGAACATGTCTGAATTGGAAGAGTGCACAAGGAGCCACATAATAAAAACCCATAGTGGAGTTACTATAAATAGGGAGGCGGGCTCGGAGGTGACACAGGGCAGCTCTTAGAAAAGGAGTACAGGTGGCCTAGTGAACCATGGTTATCAATACATAAGATCTAGGAGTTAGGCATGGAGGGCAAAGGAGAAAATTGGCATAGGTATGTGAACGTAACCACTGTTATGAATTGTTTGTATAGTTGCTACCATGACAGCCAGTCTCTGGTTGAGACAGCTATAAACTCTGTTTGAATAGTCATTAAACTCAGAGGTGAATTAGAGGAAGAAAACCAAAAGAAAAAGGAAAAAAGACAACACTTAGATGCAGGTGACATTTCAATAAACTAATAGTAAAGTGAGATTATTCAGTGGGAGAAGCAGGCTAACGCATCCAAGGGTATAAGCTGATGGCTATGAAAACCTTAATAAAGTTAAAAAAGAAGAAAGAGGTAAGGGTGGACTATAGGCTACAGTAAACTTATATGCTATTGTAATCAAATGTATGTATATGACTAATATTGTACCTGTTGTAACATTGCAAATGGTTCAGTATAGCTGAGTTTACAAAAAAGCATAACTGGAAATTAAGCAGAAGGTGTTGCATACTCCTGCGTTTCCTGTTAGGTGCCCAGTCACTGAATACAGAACATATAAAAAGCACTAAGGTCCCTGCTGACCACAGTCCATTTCTTGGAATAAACACCAGCAAATCGAATATGGTATATATATCGACCTATTAGCATTAATGAACTATTGTTTGTCAAATTATTGCACTAAATTGTAATATTGTAACAAATAAAGAAACTTACAAGTCACACTTCCCAAATGCAGTTTGTGCAAAAATTAAATGATGAGGGGGCTGTACTGAATGAAATAATGCAAGTAACAGGACGTGCAAACTCGGAGTATAAATGAATATTCATACATGAATGAAATTAAGCAGGAAAAAAAATTCCAACATTCTAATAGGACTGAAGGAGAATGTGCAGTCCAATATGTCACCTACTTGCTCACCTCTATTGTGAACAACAGCAACCTTCACATCACCAGCACATGGGAGGGATACTTTTTCAAACATTCTATTTATTCCCCTTTTTGTCGCTGTAGCACATTTTCTGCTGGTCCCACCCCGCCCTATCACCCTACTTCTCCCTGGCATTCTGCCACCTGTTCCTAGGAAAATAAATATGAAATATTAATAGCGTATGTACTAAAAACAGATGTCAGTCATAGATGGTGGAATGGGTTGCCACAGGAGGTGGTTGATGCTGAAAATATAAGCACTTTTAAAAAAAGGTTAGATGAATTTCTTACAGAAGTTGGTGACGTAGGTCATCACCACTGAATGGTGGGGGAGGTCCTTGTGGGCAAATGCCTTTGACTTCCTTATACTCTCCAGTATGAACTCCAGTGCATATTTGGAGAATCAGTCAATGAGACATTTCTCCAAGACTGCTGCACCAATCAGAAGGAGTGTTCCTCAAGCAAGACATCATCCTAGCCACCAGACCCAAAGGTGCACTGAAACCACAGAGGGACACAAAAAAAACTCAGCATACAGTAGGTTTAAAATATTACTTTTTTGCCACATTCTGTGACCCCAGGTGCCTCATTCTTTCAGGCCTTCACATCCTGCAAGTTCTCTGCCAACTGGGCTAATTCCCTTTGGCATCATCTGCCAATAGATCATAGCAAGTCCTGCAGTTGCCTGGGATTAGTTCAGTCCCTCCCAAGGGGGTCGCTATCCCAGCTTAAGAGGAGACAGAGTTCATGTCACTGATGCCAAGGGCCAGGCACAAGGTCTGGGCAGTGGGTGAGCGCATGGGGAGGTCATCACCCAAGACAGCCTTGGCATGGCATTTTTACCTTTTCTCCCTGCCCAGGTGCACCTTCTATGTATAGCATGCCCATCTCAGTGCCCTGGGGTAGAACCTTCCAGCGTATGGTCTGCCACACCAGCAATAACCCCACACTTCCTCCAGGGATGCTCTCCGTGTGACGCACATCATCTTCCTTAAAACACAACCAAAGCAGCTCCTGAACTGCTTGTGTCCAGTAAACAATGGTCACTAAAGACCACCGCAATTCTGTGAAGTCTCATGGGTGGTTACCTTTAACTGGCAGTTTTCTGCTCTTCAGATGGTGCTGTATGTGTTTTTTACCTTTTTTGATACATAAATAAAATGAACTAGAATTCACAGAACTGATGCAGTCTTCCTTTAATGTAGGCTGGTGCTGGTATTTTCTGTTGCCATCATTTCCAGCCCCTGGGAAGACAGCACTTGTGCAGATGCTCTTTTACCCTCCCTTCCTGCCTGCCTCTGCTCCTGACACGCTAAGCTCCAGGTGCAAACCTGGGTTGCCATGCATGCCAGAGTGGTTCAGCACTGCTTAACACCATGGAGCTGGCCAAAATATCACTTTTTTTTTCTATATAGCTTTTTATGGCCCAATTTTTTTCACCGTTTTCACACCACCACCCCATGTCTCAGTCACGTGCTTGTGGAGGTATGCGAATGCCGCATCTCTGAGGTGCCCTCTCATTACTTGCCACCCCGCCCGCCTACCTTGCCCATTGAACCTCCACCCAATGGCAGCAGAACTAAGGGAGGGAGACTAAGATCCTCCCCAGGAAAGGAGAGCTGCCATTACAGCTACTCAATCCTGCTCCCTTCCTCCGCCACCCCCCCCCCCCCGGCTGGCTCCCCGATGACCCTGGCTCATTTCCAAACCCAGGTCATCGGTGTGGCATGAGGTAAGGCATCCAGCACCTCAGCCCTCTACACCACCTGGCTGACTCAAAATACCACTTTTAAATGCATGAAGTATCAGATGTGACTAGAGAAGCACAGTATTTATATCTGTTTGTGAAGAACATCCCAACTATCGCTGAGGAGGGTGTTCAGGAGGGAGCGCAGGGAGTGTGACCTACATCAGGCAGCAGCCTGGGTGCCATCCAGCAGGCTTGTGGAGTGAAGTAGGTCTGCCACTCGCAAAGGACACCAGGTGTGAGTTATTGATTTCCATGGGGAAGTCCTGAACTGTGTTTGTCTGCTAGATGTGTGGGGAAACAGTGGGGTGCTTATTAGTTAGTAGTTACACTGCTGGAGGGTAAAGCCCGAGGGAAGGCTGCTCAAGGGGACTACAGCCAAACGAGGGTTGCAAGGGCTGATTGGGGAACAGGGTTTACTGTATTGTTTTGGATTCTGGATTTTCTTTTTTTTTCTTTTTTTTTGATTGGTAGCAGCGGCAGCAGAGTTCAACTCTGCAGTCTGGTGATGCAGTCTAGAGAGAGCCAGTCGGGCTGCCAGGAAACCGTGCTGTTTTTTGATCTGTGAAGGCAGAGTATAAGGAAGGCGTTCTAACTCATGGCCTTCAGTATTGCTGAGAAGGGTGTTCAGGAGAGAGTGCGAGGATCGCAACCTGCATCAGGTAGGGGCCTGGGTTCTGTCCAGCAGGATTGCAGAGTGAAGGAGGTCTGCGACTCGCAAAGAACACCAGGTGTGAACTATTGATTTCTGTAGGGGAGTCCTGAACTGTGCTTTTCAGCTAGGTGTGTGGGGAAACCGTGGGGTGCTTATTAGTTAGCAATCACATCGCTGAAGGGTAAAGCCCGAGGGAAGGCTGCTCGAGGGGACTGCAGCCAATCGGGGGTTGTAAGGGCTGATTGGGGAACAGGGTGTCTTGTATTTGTGCTGTTCTGGGTGTGTGGCCTGGTTGTTTTGGATTCTGGATTTTCTTTCTTTTTTTTGATTTGCAGCAGCAGAGTTCAACTCTGCAGTCTGATGATGCAGTCTGGAGAGACATAATCGGGCTGCCAGGAAACTACATCATTTTTTGATCTGTGAAGGCTGAGAGTAAGGACAGCGTCCTCACTCATGGCCTTCACTATCACTGAGGAGGGTGTTCAGGAGGGAGCATGGGGATCAGAACCTACATCAGGTAGAGGCCTTGGTTCCGTCTGGCAGGATTGTGGAGTGAAGGATGTCTGCACAAAGGACACCAGGTGTGAACTATTGATTTCCGTGGGGTAGTCCTGAACTGTGTTTGTCTGCTAGGTGTGTGGGGAAACAGTGGGGTGCTTATTAGTTAGCAGTTACACTGCTGGTGGATAAAACCCGAGGGAAGGCTGCTTGAGGGGACTACAGCCAAATGGGGGTTGTAAGGTTTGATTGGGGAACAGGGTGTACTGTATTTGTGCTGTTCTGGGTGTGTGGCCTTGTTGTTTTGGATTCTGGATTTTCTTTATTTTTCTTTATTTTTTTTGCTTTGCAGCAGCAGCGACAGAGTTCAACTCCACAGTCTGGTGACGCAGTCTGGAGAGAGACAATCGGGCTGCCAAGAAACCACACCATTATTTGATCAGTGAAGGCCAAGTATAAGGATGGCATCCTAACTTGCAGCCTTCACTATCACTGAGGAGGGTGTTCAGGAGGGAGTGCTGTGATCACAACCTACATCAGGCAGAGGCCTTGATTCCGTCCAGCAGGATTGCAGAGTGAAGGAGGCCTGCGACTCGCAAAGGACACCAGGTGTGAGCTACTGATTTCCGTGGGGGAGTCCTGAACTGTGTTTTTCTGCTTGAAGTGTGGGGAAACAGTGAGGTGCTTATTAGTTAGCAGTTACACTGCTGGAGGGTAATGCCCAAAGGAAGGCTGCCCGAGGGGACTACAGCCAAATGGGAGTTGTAAGGGCTGATTGGGGAACAAGGTTTTCTATATTTGCGCTGTTCTGTGTGTGTGGTCTGATTGTTTCTTGCAGCAGCAAAGGATTTTTTCCCACCATTCCTCCCCCATCCTACCCATCCCAGGGTCCTCTCCATTTATAGGGTGCCCTCTGGGGGACACATGAGGCTTACTGACAGAGACGGGAAGAGGTGGAGCAAACCCTGCCCATGCTGTATGTAACCTCACATAGGAATATCAAGGGGAGGCAGGTGTGGTAAAAGAAGGCGGGGAGGTACTAGGGACAGTGGCATGACACACCAAGGTATACTGGGGAGGAAGGGTCCACACCTGTACAGGAGGTGGGACACTTAAACCAACATGTGGCAACTTATAGGACCGGTGGGACAGAAATATGGTAATGGGGGGTGGGAGATAGTCCAGTGAAGATACATGGAGGATGCTGGCGAGAAGAGGGAGGATGGTCAGATGTAATGGCTGTGGTGTGGCCATATTCCTCCAAACAAAAGGAATACAGGGGGGTGTCTAGTCTGTAGACAGCTTAGGCAGCTGAAGGAGGAAATGGAATGGCTATGGTGGTTATTGAGTGTGAGGAGCGGAGGTTGTTGGGCTGAGGAGCGGGGGGAGGCTTCAGGGTAGGCCAAGATGTTATGGCAGGAAGGGGACCAAGGCAGGAAACTAAACCAGAGGGGAAGGAATGGAGGACTTGGAGGGTGGTGGGGAGAGGTGTTGAAGGGGGGGTTTAAGGCGGGTCAGAAAGGAAGAAAGGGAGGACAGCAGAAGGTTCCAGAGGGCATTACAGGCAAGGGGATAATAACCTCTAACAGGTTCACTGTACTGCAGGATCTGGAAGGCCAAGAGGAGGTTGCGGTGCCCAAGAAGCAGAGGGACAATCAGACAGACCCAGGTATATGGGATCAAGTGGAGAAAGTTAGTGAGTCGGGACAAGAGGGTAACCTGGGGGAGGGAGACAGGAAAGACAGATGAAAGAAAGGACCATAAGGTAGGCGAGTAGCTCAAGAAACGGGGGAGGACACAGACAGAACCAAGGAATGGGGAGAAGGGAAGAATAAGTGGAACAAAGAACAGAAAAGGAAATTGGGATGGGGAAACAAGAAACTCATGGCACAAAGGACATGATAACCATGTGCAGGAGGGTACAAAGGAAGGAGGCATGGGCGGGGAAAGGGCATCTCCAGGGGAGGAATCCACCAAGGAAGATAAGTCCAGTCCAGTAGGGAGGGCAGTGAGAGGAGGGGTGTAGGGAAGATGGAGAATATGAAAGAGCTGTTTTGAGGGGGGGTAACCAAAATGGAGGCACATTCAAGGAGAAAGGCCATCAAAGTAAGCACTCACACAACAAGAGGCAGGAACAGGAGAAGCAAGTTGTAATAATAGGAGATTCCATCCGGAAGGATGTTAGATGGGGAAAAGGGCATTCTGGGGAAGGCAACAAGAAGGTGGTGTGCATGCCAGGCATGACGGCAGGGAGAGTGGTGCAATAATACCAAAGTGTGTGGGAAAGGGGAAATTGCACATTTAGGTGCATTTAGGCACCAGTGACCTGGTGGGCTGCAAAGTAAATGAGGTGCAGGAATGGTTCACTGAGTTAGAACAGATCTGTAGTGAGGTGGGACAAACAGTAGCCTTCTCTGAGGTAATACCAGCGCCTAGAGCAAGCACAGTTAGAAAGTTGAGGATTGAGGACTTCAACTAATGACTGAGGGGCTTGTGCAAAGCAAATGAGTACGGTCTGGTGGGTGACTGGGGTAGGACATGGGAGGATAAGGAATTACATTCACCAGACAGGTTGCACCTAAGCAAGGAGGACAAAAAGATAAATGAAAGGCAAATTGGAGAGCTACTTGGAGGGCATGCTACATTTAAACTGAGGAAGGAGGGGAGCAGAGGGAATGGCACTCTGCTTCTGGTACAGGGGGCCCCGGGCCTCCCCCCAGGGAAAAGACCTAAGGAAGAAGGACAGCAAGGGAGGAGATGATAAGGGCAGGGGGAGATGGGGAGATGGGACACAATAATTTAGGGGCAATGGGAAACAGGGAACGACTGGAAGATGGTGTGTTTAAATGCTTGGAGACTGGCTAATAAGACAGTGGACCTTCAGGCAGTAATGGCAGTGGGGGACATGGACATAGCTGCCATCACAGAAACATGGGCAACTTATTTCCATGAATGGGACCTTGAGATCCCAGGATACCAGCTGTGTAGGAAGGACAGAGCAAAGGGAAGGGGTGGTGGTGTGGCATTGTATGTTAGGGAAGGGATTAAGTGCAGCAGGGAGGAGGGAGAAGAAGGCACAGCTGAAGCACTATGGGTGGTACTCCAGAACACTGCTGGGAGAAGGGTTCATGTTGGGGTCGTGTACAGACCACCCTCATAGGGACTGGAGTTGGATAGGGAGCTGGGGGAACAGATCAGGAGGGTAGGGGGTAAAGGAAACACTCTGATTCTAGGAGATTTCAATCTCTCTGGAATAGACTGGAACACACTATCTACCACCTGTAGCAGGGAACAGGTCCTCCCGGATGCTTTTCAGGATTGTTTCCTAACACAGACAGTCATCGAGGCAATGAGGGAAGGGGCCATACTAGACATTGTGCTATATAACGGGAAGCAGGTACAGGAGGTGGAAGTAAGCGAACCCCTTGCAGGCAGTGACCACCGCACCATCTGATTTTCGATCTGCATGGGGAAGGAAGTAGCTATGACTAAACAAGGGTGGTGGACTTCAAGAAGGCAGACTTCAGCAAATTGGGGAGTGTAGTTCAGGAGCACCAGGCTGAGCTCAAGCCAGAGATGGTTGCGGACCAGAAATGGGCCATCATTAAGCCAGAGATAATAGAAGCTACCAACACTTGTACAAGAAATTGAAAAAAGCATTCAAGAACCAAGGGGCCGAGCTGGTTTGGTAGAAAAGAGGCTGAAAAGGTAAAAAAGAAGAGTGCAGCCTTCCTGAAGTACAAACATACCTCGACAGAGAAAGATAGGGAGTATTACACTGTGAAATCTAGGGAGGCTGGGAAAGTGGACCCAGTGCAGTACAGCCAAGCAAGGGGCATTGTGACGGTAAAGGACAACTGTTATCAGCCAAGGCAGAAAAAGAACTTAGGCTGGCTCAGGGGATTAAGGAAGGAGAAAAGGACTTCTTCTGATACATCAACGAGAGAAGGAGAAGGGATGGGATTGTTAAGATTAAGAGGAAGGGGGAAAGGCTAGAAAAGAGTGAGGAACAAGCAGAGGCACCAAATGAGTACTTCTGCTCTGTCTTCACCAGGAAAGCCAGCGGGCCAATACAAAGGGGCAGACTGGTGTGCCCCTTAAGGAGGAGAATGAGTATGAGGGGGAGATTGATGTAGATAGAGTATTAAGGGGACTAAGGGAACTTCGGGTGGACAAGGCACCTGTCCCAGATGGGATACACCCAAGGGTCCTTAGAGAACCAACAGATATTGCTGGCACCACTGACAGACCTATTTAACTCCTCACTGGAGATGGGGTGTTTACCTCAGGACTGGAGGACAGCTCATGTGGTACCTCTCCACAAGAATGGACCCAAGGATGAACCTGGTAATTATAGGCCAGTTAGCTTAACCTCCATAGTGGGTAAGTTAATGGGGACTGTTCTAAAGGAAAGGCTGGTGTCCTTCCTTAAAGAAAATGGTCTAAAAGGATGCTAGACAGCATGGTTTTGTCAGGGGGAGGTCGTGCCAAACTAATATGGTGGACTTCTATGACTGGGTTATGAGGACCTTAGACAAGGGGCAGGTGGTGGATGTACTATACCTGGACTTCAGAAAGGCATTTGATTCAGTGCCACATGGCAGGCTGATTTGCAAGCTAGGAGACCTGGGATTAGGGGAGAAACTGCTGGGGTGGGTCAGGAGCTGGTTACAGGATAGGAACCAGAGGGTGGGGAGGAGGGACTATCCAAACCAAGACCTGTAACCAGTGGTGTCCCACAGGGCTCAGTACTGGAACCAATGCTATTCAACATGTTTATAAGCAACATAGCAGAAGGGGTCAAGAGTAAAAGCTGCCTATTCACAGATGATACTAAGCTCTGTGGGAGGGTGGACATGGAGGAGGGGAGACAGGATCTAAGGATGGACCTAGTTAAGCTGGAGAAATGCTCGAGCATATGGCAGTTGAGTTTCAATGCAAGGTGATGCACATGCGAAATAGAAACCCAAAGACAGGCTACTGGCTGGGGGGAATTCAGGTGTCAGTATCAGAGAAAGAAGAGGACCTGGAGTAATAGTCAGGGGGGACATGAAACACACTGCACTGTGCTAAAAGGCAGCAGCCAAAGCAAATAAAATGCTGGGCTGCATCGCCAGGGGAATCGCCTCCAAAAAGGAGGAAGTTATTTTCCCACTGTACAGGTCACTAGTGAGGCCACACCTGGAGTATTGTGTTCAGTTCTGGTGCCCTTACCTGAAGAAAGATAGCAAACTGCTGGAGGGGGTCCAGTGGAGGGCAACTAAAATGATCCATGGCATGGGAAATAGAACTTACAAGGAAAGGCTGGCAGCACTGAACATGTACTCCCTGGAGGACAGGAGGGAGAGGGGCGATATGATTGAGACCTTGAAATACCTAAATGGCATAAACAGGGTGAACAGGTGAACACAGAGGGCACCTTTAACTTAAAGATGGAAGGTACAACAAGGGGTCATGGCCTGAAGTTGGTGGGGACAGACTCAGAAGGGAAATGAGGAGGCACTTTTTCTCAGAAAGAGTGGTGAAGGGGTGGAATGAGTTGCTGTTAGAGGTAGTGTCAGCAATAACAGTGACAGCTTCAAGAGGGGGTGGGACAGGGTAAAGAAAAGGGTTAGGACGGAAGGGTGCACTGGTGGTTGCAGGTTGCAGGGTGGGAATGAGAGGGGTAAGTACAACTCCAGGAGGAGTAGGGTGGGGGGGCAGCTCATTGGTTTTCAGACAAGCTGCAGACTTGAGTGGTCTAGACAGACCATTATGGCCTGTTTCCACTGGCAATTTCATATGTTCGTAACTGTATACACCACATATTCAGTGATCTGGGACAAGATAATGATTTTTCTCTTCTCTCTCTTAGTAGAGAGCATGCTGATTTATTTGTGGCTATGCTGTTCTCAATGCCCTGTTAATGAGTAGGCCCTTTCCAACTCAAGAAGAGAAGAATCATATCTTGTTTTAGACTATGACACGTCACCTGTTTGTTGCACTCTCCCAAACTCCCTTGTTTTCAAATAACACTTTAAATGCACTTAACGTAGCTCAGTGGAGGTTTAAGTGTTCCTTGGATGGCTCTCCTCCTTCGGGGAGGGGGGGTTAACATGTCCCCCTCTCCAACCCAATCAGCTGCCACCTGGAGGCATCTGGGTGGCAGTGCAGCGGCACTGCATGCAGGGGAGTGGATTCTACTGTCAGACTCTACTGTAATTCCAATTTCTCAATAAATAAAAAAATAAGACATTGGCCAGCCCACTGGTGCTGAGGGCTGAGGCACTGGATGCCACACCTCACGCAACGCCGGTGACCCATGTTCGGGAATGAGAATGGGCTGCCGGGAGTCAGCAGGGAGGAGATAGATTGAGCTTCCAATGGATCACTCTCCATCCCCGGGGAGGGGGGTGGTGCCACGACTGATGCTCGCCTGACCCATAGCGGAGGCTGTGGCTCAACAGCACGGAACAGCTCAGTAGGGGGAGTGGGGACATGGTACCTGTGTGACAGGAGCACGCACAGGAGTGTGTGCAGTCCCAGTAGCTGGCGGCAGCACATGCAGCACTCCCACAAAGGAGAAAATGAGGAAAAGGGCCGCAGATTATGAAGGGGGAACTCACAGGCCCTGCACCCAGCTAGCCACAGCACAGTGGCACTAGATCCTGTTTCAGAGGGGGGAGGGCCCCCTCTCCAACTCCACCAAGTGGGGTAAGCCCCAGGAGCGAAGCTGTGCTGGCTGGTAGATGCCAGGGGGACAGGGCTGTGGTTCCCCCAGAATGTGACGGCTGTAGGGTTGGAGAATAAACTATACACCAAAAAAATAAATAAATAAATAAGACACTGGGGGCATCTCAGTGGCGGTAGAGCACGCACATCACATCCTTTCACATGTGTTTTCTCATAGGAGAAGAACAATGAAGGAAAAACTCCAACCATGGCAGGACGGTGGCCCAGTCCCAGCAGGACCTGCAGTGGTGTCTGGGTACCTCTGACTGATACGTGGCAGAGGACATCCAGAGCAAAGTAAAATCCAGAGATATCGGGTGATGAGGCTCAGGGGGCTGTTCTAAATTAGGGCCAATCAGTCAGTTGCAACATCAAGTACAGACCGAAGAATAAACTGAATGTATATAGGTTTATTACAGTCTCCCAAGTTGCCGCATAATTATTCTATTTTACTTTAATATTTTACTGGGCCCGGCTGTACTTTTCCCAATATTGCACATTTATAAAAGCCTACATACAGGATTGTATCTGCTTCTTGATAAGGAGCTTTTCATTTATGCTCAGTCACTAATTAATCACTATTATCTCTCAGATTTCAAATGCAAAACTCAAGTCCTATGTAAGTAGAGATTGCAGAACAGAGCTCAGTGGCTACCCTGTTCCCATAGTGTACTTCTTGTGCTGATTCTTAATGTATTGGCAATGACAGCTGGTATTTTGGAATATTTGTCCAATTTTGCTGCCATTTTGGGTCCCAACAGGGAATCTTCAGTCACTTTTGGATTCGCTGGGCTCTAGCTGCGTGGTCCACAATATAGAGAATCATCAGCCCAGGCTAGGCTCTGCTTAGTCATCCTTCACTAATGAGAATGACAGCAAAGTGCAAAATGCGAAAGTCAAAGGAGGCAACGTTTCTAGGTGTACATACACTCAAGACAGCAACTGTGTGTGATGCAGCAAATGGCGATTAGCTGAGCTTTGGACCACAGAGGTCTTCTTCAAAGATGAAGAAAGTTTGTTCATCTGTTCATTAATTTTTATTGGTAAGGAAGCCCAAAACAGTGTTTGTCTTGACAATGTGCATAACTTCGCACTTCTTAGCATTCAGTTTAAGTTGCTATACACTGGAGTACCTTTCCAACCTTTCCAGGTCTCTTCATATCCCTTATTCCCTCCTTATTAGCTACTCTGCCCCAGATCTTGTTGTCATTCACAAGGAGACAGACCTTGCCCTGGATTCTCTCCCCTGTATCACAGATGAACATGTAACAGTAACTTTCTCAGGACAAATCCCTATGATACCTCTCTCATTACTTCTCAATCCCCTAAATATTCTCCATTGACAACCACCTTCTGAAGCCTTCCCCAAACCAGATTCTGATCTACTTGGGCAGTCCCCCCACCCCCGGTGTCTCCCAACTTTCTTACAACCCTCTATGGTAAACAGATTCAAAAGCTTTGCTGAAGGTCTAGATAGAAATATATACTGCTCTGTTAATTGCTTTCCTTACCCAGTCAAAAAAGTCAGTCAAGGTTATCTGGCACAATCAGTCTGCCACAAAACCATGATGCCTCCTGTCCAGAAGCCAACTGCCTCCATGAAATTCACTATATGCTCCTTTATAATGGTTTCCAGAAGTTTCCAAATGATCAGGCCAAGCTGGCAGATCTGTAGTTTAGATATGTTTACTTCCATATTCAGTTAAAACATTTAGTAAAGAATAAAAAGTAAAATTATGGGAATATCATGCACTGTACCATGTCTGAGGTATGTGAAAGTGGCAACTAAGTCTGTAAATCCCATTCAGTTTTAATAACCAGAGATAAATGACCAAAAACATATGACATTAGCAATATCATCTCAAGAAGCTTTTACTGTTATGTGACTTAATGTAAGACAAATGAAAGACATAGATTTATAAAACTGGTAAATAAAACGGAGATCTATAATTGATTGAGACACAGTCATAACATGACTGTGTGGCAATTAAGCAGTAAGACAGGACAGGGTGTGCACTGTGATGGGATAATGGCACACTTCAGATGTGCTGTGAGGCACAGGGCACCCCAGTGCTTTAGAGCAAATATCACACCACAATACACACCCTGGAGTGACTTATTCTTATTGAGATCCAAAAATGTGTCCGAGATTGGAGGGGTGGGGTGAAAAAATGCACAAAAATAAAATAATTTTAAGTATTTTAATGTTTTTTTTTTAAAGTTCAACCACTCGGCCAAAATATTCCTGGCACATCCCAGTACTGCCATCCCATCTTAATTTTAAATATCTTGCCCAGCCAAATACATACCTTTTTTTGAATTAGCCCTTAAAGCCGGTACACTCCCCAACCCATACCCATGTACATGTTTCCTCACCTTTTTTCCTTCTTTATATTTTCTTTTTTCACCACCCTGTTTCTTTTTTGTCTTTTCTACATTCACTGGATGGAATACAATAATTCAGATATTTGCTCAGTTCTACAGGCAGAATGTTCACGGTCACACACTCACAAAAGGCCTCATATGGAGACTGGGCTCCTGGAGTAATGAGCAGAGCAACAAAAACTGGCACCGACCACAACAATATGCAAAAAAAATGTAATAAAACAAATAACTTACAAAAACCTATATACCACAGAACACCCTTACAGAAAGGGTGAAAAGGGTTCAGGTATGGCCACTTTTCACTCTTTCTGTAAGGGAATGCTGTGTTATGTGAGTTTTTTAAGCTATTCGCTTTATTAAACTTTTTGCATATAGAGGTGGTTGGTACCATTGTTTGTTGCATCACTGTTGTGTGTTTAATAAAAAATTAAATAATTTCAGAAAAAATTGTGACTAGAGCCATTTTGCATTTGCAATTCTAGCGTAAAGAACCTTAGTTGCCATGCCCGTATTCAAGTCTGTTCCCCTCACAACAGCAGTGACTCTGCTGCCACTGACAGACAGCAGAGTGAGGATATGTGGACGAGTACCCAAATGACCAAGGGGGCACTGGGTCAGCCATCTTTGCTACCTCAGACCCCCTTCAAAATGGCCACCGGGGTCAGACAGACAAAAACCAGTCAGGCTCCAGAAGCCTAATATGGCATCAGAAGGGCTCAGTTGATACTGAAGGACTTTATTATTTCACCTGGAAGAGTGATGGCAATCATCCATTGAGTCGCAGTCAGAAAGTCCCATCTGGACTGACCAACAGAAAGGATGTCTGCTGGTAAGGAGCATCAGGAGCTGGGATGGAGTCAGTCAATCTGCATGAGACAGAGCAGAAAAGCAGACCCATGGTCTGCATTGCCTGTGCAGGGGCAGTGCTGGCATTCACAATGAGAAATGTGCTTAAGCAGCATCAAGGAAGGAGACTGCTTATCACAGGAAGATGTAAGACACTGAACTGCAGCTGAACCTTCAGTGCTCAAAGTGGAAGCCTTTCTCCAAGAACAGACCTTAAGGGTTTGAATCTACATCAGAGCCAGGTGTGGGCTAGCAGAACAAGGAGTTTCCTTGAGGTTACACTAACAGGAGGTGACCCTGACAATTTGGGATTTGCCTGACCACCGCGAGATACCGGCAGTGTTTGACCCTACCTGATCTGTGGAGGTTACCAAAGAGAGCAGACAGCAAAGAAAAGCTGAGAGCCATTCAAGGTGTGCAAAGGGCTGCAGGATGAGAGTGGGTCTATCCAGCCAGGACTGCAGTGTGACAAGGCCAACCAGTCTAGGATAACCATAAGTAATCTAATGGGACCCACGGGTTCTGCAACACCACATTCTTTAGTTAGGGCAAATGAGTGCAACGTTCTTAGTTTGCAGAGACTAGGCCATCTGAGTTGAATTACAAATTTGGGATTTGCACAACTGTTATAGCATGCCAAAGCTGGCCAACCATGTTCAGCATGACCACTGGACCTGCCCTGATCCAACACCTGAGTACCCCAAGAATACAGGCATAGGAGCTCCCAAAGGGACATAGGGATAAGATCACTGGTACCAGAGGGAAGTAGACCCAGTGCAGTACAGCCAAGCAAGGGGCATTGTGAACGTGAAGGGCAACTGTTATCAGCAAAATCTGCAATAATTAGACACTGTGATTTCTGGTTTTACCCCTTTGATTCCCTCCAACTCTGCACCTGTTTTCCCCCACCCAATAAACCCATTGTTATTCGCATGTTAATCACTATGTGCAGTGCATTGTTGAGTAGTTTCCTTACTGAGACCACCAAAAACTGAGCCCTTGTGGCCAACTGGAATACCTCCAACACTCACCCTCTTACCCATTCATACCAGACCTTCTCGGTTTATGAAAGGTGGTGGCAGCACTGTATGACCAACCCAGGCATACAGCGCTACAGGTCCATCTCAGACTAGTGGAAGCAGTAGGATTTACATACAAGTGATGCTCACTGCATAGACCATTTATTTTTGTTACTTTTTATTCTGTGTTGGGGCATAAAAGGGAGGAACATGTTCCAAGAGGAAGAGAGGGGAGTCCCCTGAAGTACCCCAGGTGGGGAGAGAGAGAGAGATGAGACAGTCTGTCTTTATGCCTGATTCTTTTAATGACGAGCACCCCCAATGGAACAACTGGTTTAAATAATTTGAGCTTGTTGCTGAGTTAAATGACTGGCATGCCGCTGCCAAGCTGAAATTCTTGGGACTCCTACTGCAGGGCAAAGCTGTTGACATCATCATAAAACAAGATTATTCTGCTCTGGTAGTCACATTGAAACAATCTCTCGAATCTACCACATGTGCTGATGAGAAAATACAGTTTTCCTTAACCAGAAGAGGAAAAGAGGAAGTCTGCTAAGGACTTCAAGAGGGCATTGCAGCTTTGTGCATACCGATTTTCATTAACTAGAAGAGGGAACAGAGGAAGTCTGCTTGGGATTTCAAGAGGGCATTGCAGCCTTTGTGGATACCTACTCAGCCACTCAAGATCTGTTAGCCAGTGACCATTTCAACACCAATGCTGATAATGGGGGTCTCTGTTTCCAACTACCAGCACAGCACAAAAGAGGGAAGAGCACTCACTGTGGCAAACTGAAAACCAAGAATTAAAACTGCAACCACAAAGAAAGCACATAGTGAGGACTAGCACATCAGATGTACCACAGTATTAACTTATTAAAGTAACAAGACACACCATCAAAGGCCGGCCCGGTGGCGCTGAGGGTTGCTGAGGCACTGGAGGCCACACCTGGCACCACACCGGTGACCTGGGTTCGGGAACGGAGTCAGGCCACCAGGGGTTGGCAGGGGAGAGAATGGATTGAGCATCCAGAGGACTGCTCTCCCTTCTCTGGGGAGGGTTCGGGTCTCGTTCCACCCTCTAGCAACTCCTGATGGAACTCTGGGGCAGTGCAGGGTTGCATCTGACTAGGGGCATACCTACAAAGTATCAAAAGAACAACAAGCAGTTAAGGAATTGCAACAAATAAAAGAAGTGGTCATCAGGCCTTGAGATGAAGGAGATAATACTGTTACGCATGTAGACAAACATAGATTGAATGCCATAAGACCATTAGATGACTAGGGTGTTACAGGAACTGAAAGAAAATTCTTCTAATACTTTTACTAACTTGATGGATTTAATGATTTCAGGAACTGTGGAGAATGGAGACATGTTTCTGCTAATGAAGCAATGTTCCTCACCAATGAGCATCCCACTCTTTCAATTCTATACATGCTTCCAAAACGACATAAAAATCTGGAAAACCCACTTGGCTGTCTATTTGTGTCAGGAAACAATTGAGAGAGTCCCAGCTTCTTGAGGATAGAATAACCTTGATACCTAAACCGGGCAAAGATGAAACGGCCTGACAGTTGTAGATCCATCTATTTAATTAACATCAGTATTAAGATTTTAGCTAAGATTCTGGTTGCCAGACTGAGTAAAGTCTGAGGAATGCTGATAAGCCCTTAACAGGTCAGCTTCATGGCTGGGAGACTCTCCAGTGACCATCTCCGTAAAATATATCATTTAATCTCCACATCCAGAGAGACCAACACTAATGTGATCTTGGTCTCCCTGGACACAGTGAAAACTTTAAACAGTGTCATGGAAATACCTTTTTTTTACTTTTGCCTATATATGAATCCCCAGATACATATATTTGATGGCTACGAGTTCTTTACCAGTCTCCCTTGATCAGGATTACCTGTAATGGGGTCCTGTCAGATGTTTTCCCTCTCACAAGAGGGACTAGGCAGGACTACCCCGTTTCTCCTACAGTGCTAATCATGCAAAAGTTGAATGGTACCACGCACCATGTGTCATTGCATGGTAGTGGTATACATATTATTCAATGGGTACCGTGCTTGCGCACCACTCGGTATACTGTGCTAACATGTAACTTTTGTGCAATTACCACTGTATGCTCTTAAGTTTGTATCTAGATCCCCTGACCCAGAAAATTAACACTACCCCCTCCATCACAGGCATCTACATTGGCTCTCAAGAACTTCATATTTCAACATATGCTGATGATATTCTCCTATATCTTAAGGACCCCCAAACTTCCATACCTGAAGTTCTTAAAGTGATAGGTAAGTTTGATGTGTTTTCTACATATAAACTTAATTTATCCAAACCGGTGTTTTTTTCCACTTTCACCTCACATCAGAAAATAAGTGACAGAGCCTCTCAGTCTACAATGGGAAAATAAATGCCTCAACTGATGGTACCTGAGAACTGGAGGAGGGCGGATGTGATTTCCCTTCACAAAAGTGGGAGCAAAACAGAGGCAGGAAACTACAGACCTGTCAGTTTGACCTCAGTGGTAGGGAAAATGATGGAATCACTTCTGAAGGAAAGAATTGTTGAGTACCTAGAGGCCAGTGGGGCACAGGACCCAAGGCAGCATGGATTCACAGCAGGAAGGTCATGTCAGACAAATCTAATTGATTTCTTTGACTGGGTGACCAAAGCAGTAGACCAGGGACGGGCTGTGGACATGATCTACCTAAACTTTAGCAAGGCATTTTACACAGTCCTGCACAAAAGATTAATAAACCAATTAGCCAGCCTGGGAGTGGGTCCCAGGATGGTAGCCTGGGTAAAACACTGGTTGGACAACAGGACACAGTGGGTAATAGTAAATGGAGTCCACAGTGAAGAAAGGAGGGTTACTAGTGGAATACCGCAGGGTTCAGTACTGGGGCTGGTCCTTTTTAATGTCTTTATAAGTGACATTGCAGAGGGTCTGGAAGGGAAAGTATGTCTCTTTGCAGATGACACAAAGATCTGCAACAGGGTTGATGCACAAGATGGGGTGGAAAGGATGAAAAGGGACTTGGCAAGGTTGAAGGAATGGTCACATGTATGGCAGCTTAGATTCAATGCAAAGAAGTGCAAAGTAATGTACCTGGGAAACAAAAACCCAGGGGAAGAGTACACAATGGGGGGTGAGATACTGACAACAACAAAAATGGAAAGGGACCTGGGAGTAGTCATATCAGATGACCTAAAGGTGGGCCAGCAATGTGAGAAGGCAGTAGGGAGGGCTGGGGAATATTGGGATGCATAGGGAGAGACATCACCAGTAGAATACAGGAAGTTGTTGGCCCTCTGTACAGATAGTTGGTAAGACCACATCTGGAGTACTGTGTACAGCTCTGGAGACCCCATCTCTGCAAGGACATAGACAGGGTGGAGTTTGTCCAGAGGAGGGCAACCAAAATGATGCAGGGTCTGCATCAGAAGACATATGAAGAAAGACTAAAGGAACTAAAGATGTATAGCCTCGAGGAAAGGAGGGAGAGGGGGGACATGATAGAAATGTTCAAATACCTCAAGGGAATCAACAAAGTCCAAGAAGGTAGCATCTTTCAAAAAAAGAGATGTGCAAAAACAAGGGGACACAATTTGAAGATAGAGGGGGATGGCTCAGAGGTAATTTGAGGAAGTATTTCTTCACAGAGAGGGTTGTGGATACATGGAACAGCCTTCCTGAGGTGGTCATAGAGTCAAAAACAGTGGGGGAATTCAAGAATACATGAGAAGACATAAAGCAATTCTAGTAGGGGGTAGGAGGAAGTAGGCTGTTGGTTAACTAGGATCTGCAGCTTGTCTGTTAGGTAGTGAAATGGGCAGACTAGGTGGGCCAAGCAGTCCTCATCTGCCATCAAATTCTATGTTTCTAACTATCTGGGCATTAAGTTTGCGCTATACCCTACATCCCTGAAATTGAAATCTTTTAACATTGATTACTTACTTAGGATAGAATAAGATCTTTCCAGATGGCAGTCATTGCCTTTAACATTGTGGGGTAGGGCTAATATAATCAAGATGAATGTTTTGCCTAGATTGCTGTACCCATTGGGGATGCTGAGTACTCCCTTTAACATGGTTTAAATGCCTTCACACTACTTTTAGTCAGTTTCTTTGGCCAAGTAAATGGGCCCTATGAGCTTATAGGAGGTTGGTGTGGACCAAAATTTACGGTGATTTACACCTATCACACTTTACTCCGTACTATTTTGCATTGCATGGGGCCAAATTTTTTGGGAGGCAACACAGCGATGCCCAAGTTGATACCACTTATACCCCTACTTGGTTTAAGGATTGAGAGGGAACTGACAGCTTCATATCGCTGTTCTCCTCATTCTTTGCTATATATGTATATATATATATATATATATATATATATTTCAGTTAGATCACCCATCCACTTGCTATATACCACTTGCTTAAAATTGTGGATGGAGTGCTGATGTTGTTAATATATGTTTGTTCGAACTGTTCTCGTGTGACCTTTTCTTGCTATTTTAAAATTTATTTTATAGTAGATTTATAATTATAGTCACTGTATTGAGACAGCAAAGAAGTGTTACCTTATGGTCATTTTATGCATGATTGTTAAATGTATTATGGATTAATTTATATGATAGTCTATGTATGTTGGTCCTTGTATGTATGAAACTGTGTTAAGATTTGTACTTTCCTATTACTGTACATAACCACTTATTTATACAGGACAACTTTGTAAAACAGGGCTTTGCAGTCCTAAAGGTTATCTACAGTTAAAAAATAAACATTTTTATCCCTATCTATCTATCTATCTATCTATCTATCTATCTATCTATCTATCTATCTGTTGCTGGTGTGTTCAAGCTCATGACCAACTTTGTCGGCATCTGAAACTGTCTTACAACAGAAACATTCATCAACCACTGTTTCTTAACTCCAGTCTCTTAATAGCTAAAAAGCTTATTACCCCTTGTTTCTGGCAAGGGCTTGCTATTTGAATGCATTACTTACAAACCACACCATTGTGTCTTTTCATCCCTTTCAGCAACAGTATGGGGTTTCTAAGAGAGATGGTTTTACATTTTTTCAGATGACACATTGTGTTTCACAGTTCTTAGGCCTTCCCCCCTTGGTCCAGTCTGGCTGGTCAGCTTTTTGAAACATTGTCAGTTACAGCTCAGCAGCCCCACCCCATTTCAAGCCTTTACAAAGTAATCAGCCAACACTTTTGGGACACTACCTCTAATGCCTTTTACTGGGCGGCAGTTCTGGGTTTGGATCACTGTGATGAGCGTTGGCCAAGGATATGGACAGATATATATAAGTATGTTAAGCAAGACCGTCTTCAGTTACACTTTAATATCCTTCACAATCTTTTTTTTTTCACCTATGAAACTATTCCAAGTGGGTAAAACACAGACTCCAACTTGCACTAGATGTGGTCAGGAAGACTGTATGCTCTTTCATATGATTTGCAATGCTTGAAAATACAACCTTTTGGGGATTCTATAAGAAGTAATTTGAATCCACTCCTGGGTCTTCAGGACACCTTTACCCCAGAGATTTGCATGAGTGGGATTATGGTAATCAACTCTTGGGGCCCAGGAAGAGTCACATGGCATTAATTGCTACAGTGGCCAAATTAATCATTCTGCATCATTGGCTGGATACAATGGCCCCAGCATGGACTGAATGGCTACGGGAGATGTTGATTGCCCTCAATGTAGAAAAATCGATAGCCAGTTTTTATCACACTTTGCATATTTATAGGTCTTACTGGGAAACTTTATATACGTTGTTACTTATCAAACATTAAGTGGGATCAAACGTTATTCCCGTAAAAGGCATATCATACTTCTCCAAAGACATTTATTTTTATCTCAGGGATTCCCTACTGGCTTGGGGGTATTTCCAGGGGTCTGGCCTGGGTGTTTGGGGCATTGGTGGTTTAGGGAGAGGGGTATTTATTTAGGTTTATTTGTACTGTTTATTGTTTGTTAATATACGATAGTTTGTCCTATGACTTATTTTTGTTGCTGACTGTTGAAAATTCAATAAGGTATACTTAATTAACAAATGAAAAGAAAATTTGTCTATATACACAGATTTCTTCCAGAGAGATTTAGTATCTCTTTGTTATTACTTAACAGAGTCAACAGATGTACTGAACAAATTGAGTACATTAACTCTATTTTGATTTCAGCAAGGCATTTGACTCGGTACCTCACAGAAGGTTGCTGAAGAAGCTAAAGGATCTAGGTGCATTAAAGGGTATAGTTAGATGGATGGGTGGGTACCTGGTTGAGTGGAGACAGACAGGGTAGTGGTCAACAGAGTTATATCCACGTACAGAAGGCACCAGTGGGTTTCATAGGGTTTGGATTCCAGTCCTGTTCAATATGTTCATCAGTGACACAGGAGAAAGAATTCAGGGCAGGGTGTGTCTCTTTGCAGATGACACCAAGCACTGTGGTAGGGTAGACAGTGAGGAGAGGGTAAGGGAGTTGCAGAGAGACCTGCAAAGTTGGAGATGTGGTCCAAGGTTTGGCACTTGAAGTTCAACTCCAAAACATGCAAGGTGATGCACACTGGGAAGAGAAACCTCAGGACAGAATACTGGAGGAGCTACGCTGGACACTATCACCAAGGAAAGGGACCTAGGAGTCATCATAAGTGACTCCTTTAAACAATCTAGGCAATATAACAAGGCAATCAGGATGTTGCTGAATATTTGGAGGGAATTTGATAGCAGGAGAAAGATGCAATTACTACCTCGCTATAGATCATTGTGGAGGCCACAGCTTGAGTTCTGTACCCAGTTCTGGATCCCCTCACTAGACAAAAGACAGGGACAGGCTGGAGATGGTGCAGCGCAGAGTAACAACAAACATTTGTCAATGCCGAATGTTGTCGCGTTGGCAGTGGGAGTGGCGGAGCTAGAGACACATAGCGCTGTGATTTTGTGAATGTGTCTCAAAAGGTGATTTTGCACAGCGAGCATGCCATTGTGCGCCACAGCTGTGGAAACACGTTTTAGGCAGGCTGTGAAAAATGGCAGCTGGACTGTTGATAAGGAGATGTGCAGAAAGGCCAGTGGTGAAAATGTGGCATACAAATATTACAGATTGATGAAGTTACAAGGGTGTATGGAAACCGCACAATGCACACTTGCAACACAGTTATTGTATCGGACTATCGACACCAAATTTTCAACATAGGCATTTTAAGACCTCTGTTCATGAACAGTGTCACCGTCATTTCCTCAGACTGTCCCAAAAACTGATTTCGCACAGCGACTGTGCAGTTCTGCACTGGACATGCGAAAACACATTTCAGGCAGCTGTACTGTTCATAAGGAGGTATGGAAAAATTCCAAAGATGAACAGCTGGAGTGAAACTGTTACAAATTCACAAAGTCATGAGCGTGCATGCAAACTGTGCAACACATGCTCATAAAACATTCATTTTATTGACTTTCATTCCCAAATTTTCAACATAGGCATTGTAGGACATCTGCTAATGAACAGTGTCACTGTCATTTTCATCATGTGTCTCGAACATGGGCTTTCCACAGTGAGTGTGCTATTCTGCGCCGGAACTGCGAAAAAAGATTTTGGTCAGAATGTGAAAAATGACAGCTGTACTGTTCATTAGTAGGTGCAGAACAATGGCACTGTTGAAAATCTGGAGTGAAAATATTAGAAGTTTGTGAACGTATGAGCGTGCATGCAAACTGCGCAATGCACACCCGTAACACAATCATTTTATGGAGTATTGTCACCAAATTTTCAACACAGGCATTTTAGGACCTCAGCTCATGAACAGTGTCACTGTCATTTTTGTAATGTGTCCAGAACACTGATTTCACACAGCGACCTTGCTATTCTGTGCCAGAAGTGCAAAAACACATTTCAGCCAGGATGTGAAAAATGACAGCTGTATGGTTCACAAGAAGGTGTGGTAAAATGCCAATGTTGGGAATCTGGCATGAAAATAGTGCAATGCGCTATCTTACGAGCGCAGTATCATGCAGTTGCTATGCACGCTCGTAAAACAGTCGTTTTTTTTGATTTTTCCCCACTAATTCTAACATAGGCTTTTTGACAGCCCTCATGAACAGTGGCACTGTCATTTTGTTACTCAGTCCCAAAAGATGATTCTGTGCAGTGACTGTGAAATCACCTTTCAGGACCGAATAAAGCCATGACAGTACAATAATTCATGAGAAGGGGTCCCAAAAACCCCATGTTGAAAACTTGAGGTCAAAATTTGCAAAAATGCCCGAGATATGCACTAAAGTTGAAAAACCCTATTTATTCCATTATACAGCTTACCGGCATTTCCTCAGTTCGCGGTCGGCTTTGAAGAGTGCAGACGTGTTCCCAGTCCACCAAAGATCATCATGCCAGACTCCGCAGGTAAGTATGGGGTGAGGGGGGTGAGGAGGCACGGTGCACAGAAAGTAGGCGTGGTAGGGGAGCAACAAGACTATGAGGGACAGTTTTGTTTACAGAAACAAAACAAAAACATTATGGACAATTTTATTTTTTGTAGGATTTGGCTCGCTGAGTGGGCTCCCAGTGTGCCACCCAACTGTTTGGGGGTGTCTGTAGTCGATGGAGGATTGGGCACCCTCGTCAGCAAACAACAAAAGGGGGCGAGTAATTTATGCCAACAGGGTTGGGCACCCCCGTTGGCACACAAAGAAGGGTGGGGGGTGCAGAGCCAAGGGAGATTAGGCAACCACTTCGGCATTAAACAATTGGGGGTTCTTTATGCCGGAGAGTGGGCTCCTCGTTGGCACACAAGGAAAGAGGGAGGGTAAAAGCCGAGGGGACTGGACACCCCTCGCGCATATCAGAAATGGGGGTGTTTATGCCAACGGAGTGGGCTCCCCATCATCTCATCATAGGGGGCAGGGTCAACCGACAGGGGATTGGGCATCCCCAAAGTTGGCAGTTCGGTGGCCAGTGTGTAGTTACTGAGATAATGTCAGCGAAGACATAAAGAAAAGGTCCGCTGCATCTGACGAGCTTTGCTCGGATTGCAGCAGACCTTTTTTCAGATGTGCTCACCACATTATGTATGCATGGTGTGGCGCTGGCATGCAGGCTGATTGGGGAATGAGGGACGCACCTACTGATGCGTGCCCTGCATTCGCCCAACAGCGACCGCACCTCCAAAGCTGCACTGTCCCAAGACGTTGGTGGTGCAAGCACACCAACATCAAAATGATTTATCGCTTGTAGGACAGATCCCACAAAGATCAGCTTAGGGCACTGAACATGTACTCACTGAAGGCCAGAAGGAATTGAAGTGATATGATAGAGCCCTTCAAGTTTCTGAAAGGAATAAACAAGGTAACTGTGAGAAACTATTTAAAAGAAATAGAGAATCAAGAACAGTGGGACAAGAGTCAAAGCTGGCAAGAGGGAAATTTCGTAAGGATATGAGGAAGTTCTTTTTTATGGAGAGAGTGTTTCAGCCATTGAACAACCTGCAGGCTGAGGTGGTGAATACAGATGATGGTCACCATCAAAAGATGATACGTTCCCTGAGATAAGCAGTGTAGAGACAGCTGGCTCCTCATTCGCCGATTCAGATCCAGACTCCTCCTTATGTTTTGAAAGCACTGCAGCGTCAGCCTGGTGCTGACTGAACACAGAAGCAACTCTTTCATCTGACAACCCCCAGGACACATCCAGCCAAGCACTTGAGGTACTTTTCACCATTTAGAGAAATTGAAGATCAATGAAAATGTTTCCCATAACAAAGTATCATTTTCTTTTTTTGAATAATGTTTATTGCATTTAACAGCATATTACATATGAATATATGAACAAAGTCTGGGCTCCTAGCAGATATAAAATATTGCAGATAACACTCACAGGAGGTTTTGTGGAAAACATACAAAAACTGGTGGAAGGACACTTTATCTATTTGTGCAGACACTCTGGTAAAAATCCTGGTGGCCAGGACGATGATGGCTAGCAGTCATAGAAACACAGACTTTGACGGTAGATAAGGACCGCTTCGCCCACCTAGTCTCCCCATTTCCCTACCTAGAGGATAAGCTGCAGATCCTATTTAACTAACAGCCTATTTTTTCCTACCCCCCACAAAAATTGCCTTACGTCTGTACCATGCATTCTTGAATTCTCCCACAGTCACTATCTATAGAGACAGAAGAGGTAAAAAAAATCTTACTTAGCCACAGAGAAAAAACTGAATTTGCTATTTATGAAAAAAGCCTCAAATAAAAGTGATCTGCTTATCAAACTGAAGTTTAAGATCACAAGAGGCACAAATTTGCTCAAGATAGATCTGATTATGAATTAAATCAAGTGTTTAGCAGAGAAGTCCACAATGACCCATTAGCAGGGGGAGACCACGTTCCAGATAAAGGCCGAATAGAAAGAGTAATAGAGGCCATTCCAACATGGGCTAGAACAGTGGGCCATAAAATAGTGAAAACATAAATTGCACATACCCCAATAATACAAAGCATCATGGGAAGCATATGCCAATGTACATTAATTAATTTTGACTGGCTCAACTTTAAGCAGAATTGCATGGTGCCAGAAGGTCTCACAATACAATCAGCAAAGGCTGAGAACAGCAGACACAGACACGTGTTTTGTCCTTATTTGGACTCATCAGTGTGCCATATCTGTACCTCAGCCCAGGAAGAGATAGTCAGCCACCCTATAGGGGATCTTATTGGTTTGGGTCGTGGGTAGCCCAATGTGGAGAGAGAAGCGAACAACAAAAGAACCCCAGAGCAAATGCACTGGGGCAAGGGTTGTCCCAGAATATGTTGGCCATACAGCCAAATTTTAAAGAAAATACAATTCTCTCCCTGTGCAATTTGCGTTTTC
This sequence comes from Neoceratodus forsteri, assembly GCA_016271365.2. Classification (NCBI taxonomy): domain Eukaryota; kingdom Metazoa; phylum Chordata; order Ceratodontiformes; family Ceratodontidae; genus Neoceratodus; species Neoceratodus forsteri. The sequence continues at coordinate 909,465,756 of CM057452.1, forward strand.
TTTAAAATTTGGGAGGGGAAGAAGGGAGGGGCAGCTGCAGAATAAGGGATGCTAGCTGTACATTCAAGCAGACTTGATAGACCATTAGGCCTTTATCTGCTGGCAAATTTTGTATGTTTGTGTGGCACTGTTCAAACATGTTCTGTATGCAACTTTGCATCCATTTGTCAATATTACCTGTAACTATGTAAGCCTACACTGTCTGAACATGCTCTGTCTGCAACTCTGTGTTCATTTGTCAATATTTTATGAACGTTTAAACTGCAACTTGAAACAGGACCACCATGTAAATAGGGCTTTGTCGCCCTGATGGTGTAATTGTATGACTGTATAAAAATAACATTTTCTACTACTTGTCTATCACATTTCCTATGCCTTTCACAGCTCTAAGTTTGTTGTAGTTGGGCTTAGCCACTCACGATTGATAAATCTTCCTGTGGGTCTTCTATTATTCTCTTTACTTCTCCATTACCCTTTACTTCATTGTCTCAGCCTCTGCTTCTCTCCGCTTCCTGGTTCACTGCCTGCTGCTGGTTCTCAGATCTTCCAGGTCTTTAAAGTTTTTAAAGCAAAGTGAGACACTTCTCCAAAATGCTCTGGCATAGTCAGTCTCTAAGTCCGTAGTGGCAGAGCTACTATCCATTTTTGGTAGGCAGACTAGTTTAATGTAAATTATTGCAATACATCCAGGAACAAAAGTTTTCCTTTATGTTTTCTTTTAAATACATTATTACTTATACTTTACTCTGCTCTGCAATCACAACTCTCAGCTGCACGCTTCTCTGAGGGCTGCCCATTACTCTGCCATCCTGGTGTCTGAGATGACTGTGTAGTCTGTTCCACATGCAGAATGCTACAATGTTTCAGACATTTCAATTTCAGCTCCATTCTTTCAGAAAGTTCAACTTTTCATTAATTCATGACAGGTAACCTCTGTTTCCTCTGGTTTCCTACTCCATAATTTTCCTTTTCGGCATAATGTGTTTTTTTTTTTTTTGGCAGAGCAAACTTTGGAGGTGGATCTGGCAGCTTGGCTTTAATGCCAAGAAATGCAAAGATATGCATATTGGAGCCAAGAATCTCAGGACAGAATACTACCTGGGCGGAGTCCGAATATCTGCATCAGAGAAGGAGAATGACCTGGGCGTGATGATCACTATTGACCTGAAGCACTCCACGCTGTGCAAGAAAGCAGAAGCAAAGGAAACAAGATGCTGGGATGCATATCTAGGGGGATCAGTAGTAGGAGAGAGGAGGTTATACTACCCTTGTTCTGGTCCCTGGTAAGGCCTCATCTAGAGTATGGGGTTCAGTACTGGTGCCCACATCTCAAAAAGGATATTAACCTGCTGGAGAAGGTCAGGTGATAGCTACAACGATGATAGTGGGTCAGCAGGGTAAATGCATATGAGGAGAGGTTGAGGGCACTGAACATGTACTCCCTGGAAGACAGGAAAGAGAGAGAGGGGACATGATTGAGACCTTCAAGTACTTGAAAGGGATAAATAAGGTGGATAAGGAGAGTCTCTTTAAACTGAATAGCAACCGCAACACGAGGGGGCAAAGTCTTAAGCTGGAGGGTGGGAGGTTTAGAAGGGAAGGCAGGAAGCACTTCTTCACAGAGAGGGTGGTGGACACTTGGAATGCATTGCTAGGAGAGGTAATCTCATTGAAGACAGTGGGCAGCTTCAAGAGAGGCTGAGCTAAGCATGGGGTAAGGTAAGGATCATGTGTACGGAGGAAGGGAGGTGTGGGGAACGAGGGCAGGGACAGTAGCTCAAGCTGTGTATCTTGCAATACAAGCGGACTAGATAGACCAAATGGTCTTCTTCTGCTGGCCTCTTTGTATGTTCTTATGAAGTCTACAGTAGCTCTCCTGTATGCGCTGATCAGATGCCATCTTTTCTCAAATTCTCACACTTCTATCAAACTGTATCAACGGATGATGATCAGTGCCTTTTGCAAAGGGGTGATGGTATAGCCAGAAGATCTGGCTATAGTAGTCTGAGGTTTGCAAACAAGACCACAGAATCCACTCCAGTGAATCTAATGCCCTGCTGATCTGAAGTGAGTTTACTTCAGATGCTTTGGCTTGACAAGAAAAATTTAGCACTGAAGCAGTTGCAGGCAGCCAGGCCGCACTGTGGAAGTGCATTGAAGCGATCAGTAAAGGCGTTCATGATGTGGGATGTACTTGGCTGACTATGTAGCAAACAAATTCTGGATACACAAAAAAAAACAAAAGAAGCAATGCACACACCACGCTCAAGGAAAATAATTTTATTACCTGTTGGTCACCATATGTCCAAGGGTTGGGTTGGGTCAAATATCCCTATAACAGAGCACATTGCCTTATGAGGAGGCTTCATCAGGGTACTGGATACACCAGGCCAATAAAACAAGGACCCCGGAAAATCCCAATTCACTGTGAGAAGTAAATCGAGAAGCAGTTGCGACAGACAAAGAACCGAGTACCCATAGGCCCCTTCACAAGCCCATGGGAACACCAGTAGTCCTGGCATGAAAGAAGGATGGAAGCATATGAGTGTGTGTTTACTGTTGCCACCTGACTGAGGTCACAGCCAAGGATGTGTAACCATTCCCTCACATTGACAATACCATAAATCTGCTGGCAACAAAGTCTGCATGCAAAACTGTCATTGGGACGATCCTGCTAGGGGCTGGGGTTGCAGCTGGCAATGCACAGAGATGGCCCTCATCCAACATGCCAGGCACTGCACATGCATGGATAGCAAGCACATGCACGCTGCCAATGGCATGAAACAAATAGAGTTAGGTGGGGAAAGGGAATAATAGAAAGGTAGCTGTAGGAAAGGCAAGGATTGGGGGGATGGAGCACGGCAACCAGGAGCCAGGGGATTGGCTGGGGGGGGGTTATGTAGGCCAGCTGGAAAATAGGGAGAATCTCTTTGTTCTAGCAGCTTTCAAGACAACAGGACAGCCTACAGCAGAAGAAAGAAGCAGCAAGATGGCAGCAGAACAGCACATGGAGGCAGTTGTACGTGAACAGCTGCAGCAAGTTCGATACGAGGTTCCACAGCAAGCAGAGGGAAACCAGCAGCAGAACACAGAAGCCATTTTTCTACAAGCTCAAACAATGATGCAACAGCTAAACCAGACACTGCAGGCAATGAGGAGAGAAATAACCGAGGAGAAGAAGAAAAAGAAGGCTGAGAAGAAGGTGGATAATGAATGGAGGAGAGCGAAGAGAACTAAAGTTGAGTTTCAGAGTGCCAAACACCAGTGTAGGTGGGGCAGAAGGTGTGCAGAATGGGGAAAGCCAACTTCTGGCTATCCCAGGTAAGACTCCAGTTGCTGTTCCTTTCACTGTGGCTGAGAGGATAGAATTTTCTGTGAAGGAGAGTTTGAAGGGAGACAAGGAAAAAAAGGTTTCAGGAGTTTTTAAGAGTGGGAAATGTGAAAAGAAAATGTTGGGGGGGGGAACAAAGAGAAAAGGTTCCAAACCGAGAAAGGGTAGTAAAAAGAGGGAGGCCTGGGAGAGTCAGTAACAGAGCACATTGCCCAGGCAACACTCTGGAATGGGGAATGTGTGGATGTCTTTACTTTAATTGACAAAGACTCCATTTAGGTACTGTAGGTAGATAGGTAACATTTATTTATATGGCGCCTAATCCCAGGGGCTCTGGGAGCCTTACATAATAGCAAGCAGGGTAATACAAATTAATAAAACAAGTTACAGGACATAAATAGATTAAAATACAATGTCCAGTACAATTATATTAATCAATAAATAGTCTTAATAACATAATAATAAGTCTGGTTAGTCCAAGAAAGCCAGCTTGAACAAATGAGTCTTAAGACCCCTCTTAAAAACCTCCACCATCGGTGCCTCCCTGGGAAAGGTGGGAAGCAAGTTCCATACGTCCGGACCAGTGACTTCAAATGCATGGTCGCTGAACATAGATACTGCTGGCAGATAAGGGCCTATGGCCCACCCAGCCTGCCCATTTGAGCTTGTAAGTTCACTTTACGTTTTTCTAGAAGTCTGTTGCCCCTTACCTCCAAGATTCCGTTATGTCTATCCCATGCATTTTTAAATCCCGTGATTGTTTCAGCCCCCACCACTTCCTCTGACAGGGTGTTCCACTTGTCCACCACCCTTTCTGTGAAGAAATTCCTCTTCACGTTTCCTCTGAATCGCCCTCCCTCCAACTTCATCACATGCCCTCTAGTCCTGGAACATCTTTTTTGCTGGCAGATAATGTACTCCTGCACCCTGTTCCTCCCTTTAAGATACTTGTATGTCTCCATCATATCACCTCTCTCCCTCCTCTCCTCTATTGAGTACATATTCAAGTAATTCAGGCTGTCCTCATGGGATTTGTGATGCAATCCCCATACCATCTTTGTTGCCCTCCTCTGAACCTTCCCCACCCTATCTATGTCCTTACGTAGGTAAGGTCTCCAGAACTGCACACTGTACTCCAGGTGGGGCCTCACTAGTGTCTTGTATAGTGGAATTATGACCTCCCTTTTCCTGCTGGTGATGCCCCTGCCTATGCATCCCAGCATTCTATTTGCTTTACCTGCTGCCTTGTCGCACTGTTTCCCTACCTTGAGGTCATTAGAGATGATAACTCCAAGGTCCCTTTCCTGCTTGGTGCATGCTATATCCTCACCCCTCAACTGATATGTTTTTCCAGGGTTTTTGTGCCCCATATGCATTATTTTGCACTTCTTGTGTTGAATTTCAACTGCCAAACTCTTGGCCATTCTTCAAGCTTCTGCAGGTCCCTCATCATTCTTTCCACACCCTCTGGCATGTCCACTCTGTTACAGAGCTATGTGTCATCAGTGAACAGGGAAATTCTGCCTTCTAGGTAGTGCACAATGTCACTGATGAAGACGTTGAAAAGGGCCAGTCCCAGCACGGATCCCTGCAGTACCCCACTGGTCACTTCTCCTTCTGTGGAGTGACAGCTATTTACTACCACCCTCTGTGTCCTGCCACCCAGCCAATTACCCACCCACCACACTACTGTCCTGCCCACTCCCATATTCTCCAGTTTGTTTAATAACTTTCTATGTGGCATAGTGTCAAAGGCCTTGCTGAAGTCCAGATAGGCCACATCCACTGCCCTCCCCTGATCCACATCCCTTGTCACCCAGTCAAAACATTCAATGAGGTTGGTCTGGCATGACCTCCCTCCGGTGAAATCATGCTGCCTTGGGTCCTGTAGTCCATTGGCAACCAGATGTTCCATCAATCTCTCCTTCAGTAGTGCTTCCATGATCTTCCCCACTACCAAAGTCAAGCTGACTGGTCTATAGTCCCCGCTTCCTCTTTGTTCCTGCTTTTGTATAAGAGGACTACATCTGCTGTCCTCCAGTCTTTGGGTACCTCCCATTTCCAGTGATTGGCTAAACAGGATTGCCAGAGGTTCAGCCACTACCTCTCTTTGTTCCTTTAGGACACTGGGGCGCACCCCATCTGGCCCCATTGCTTTATTGACTCTTATTCCTTCCAGTTCCTTTAGGATCCTTTCCTGTGTAAATGGAACTGTCCATTTCTGTGCCCTTCCCACCCCTTGTACTCTCTTCGGCCCATTACCCTCCCCTTCCTCAGTAACGACTGAGCAAAAATATCCGTTCAGTATGTCAGCTTTACTGTTGTCATCCTCCACACTGCCCCCATCCTCACCCTTCGGACTCACTATCCTTCCCTTTGCCCTTCTTTTTTTCACTTATGTACCTGTAAAAGGTTTTGTCCCCTCTACCCACTAATTTTGCAATGCGCTCTTCTGTCTAAGCTTTGGCTTCTCTTACTGACCTCCCTGCCTCCCTTTGCTTCTCCTGGCACTTCTCCCTATCCCCTTCTGCCTGCATCTTTTTGTATTAACTGAATGTGATCTTTTTGGCTTTCACTCTCTCTGCTGCCTCCTTGGAAAACCATAATGGCCTCCTCTTCCTTTTCCCCTTGCTGATCTGCTTAATTCTGTTGCTTTTGTAATCTCTGTTTTAAATACTTCCCACTGTTCTCCCACCTCTGATTCCTTCCCCATTCCCATTAGTGCCTCTTTCAAGCATGTCCCCATTTTCCCAAAGTCTGCCCTTCTAAAATCTAGGATACGTGTTTTTATGCAGTTTGGTTCTGCTCCTTCTGTGATTTCAAACCACAGTGACCCATGGTCACTGTTCCCCAGGTACTCCCCCATTGTTACCCTTGTGTATCTATGTATCTTTGAGGAAGGTCCTCAGGTGGAACTAGAGGTTTAAGCCAAGTGACATTCCTTAAGTGGTAAAAAGCACTTTGGATGACAGATGACACCTGAGCCTCAAGTGTTAACCTGTCATCAAGGAAGACGCCCAGATTTTGCACCCTAGTGTAAGTCATCAATGGGGTGGTTCCCAGGACCAGTCCTGTTGCCACCCCAGAGGCACACCCATCATGCCTGTGACACAACTCAATCACCAGAACCTCTGTCTTGTCAGGATTCAGTCGTAACCAGTTGGAGGACATCCAGTCCTGGATCTTGCCCAGGCAGTTGTTACGCACTTCCACAGTGTCATGTGTTCCAGCGGCACAGGATATATACAGTTGGGTATCATCTGTCTAGCAGTGAAAACCCAAACTGTAATGCCTAATGAGCTCACCAAGGGGTAGCATGTACATTGCTAATAGCACTGGTGACAGGATCGAACCTTGGGGGATTCCACAAAGCAGGAGCTTCAGGGAGGAGAATAAATTCCCATCACCACCCATTGCTTCCTTCCCAAGAGATAGGACTCAAACCAGTTGATGACATTACCGGTGAGTACACAATACTCTCTAAGGTGATCCAAACGCACAATGTGATCCACAGTGTTAAATGCTGAAGAGAGATCAAGGAGCATGTGAATTGACTGCTCTCCTCTATTTCTTGCCCTGAGGAGGTTATCTTGCACCCTAACCAATGCCAGTTCAGTGCTGTGCCTTGCCCTGAAACTGGACTGGAATGGCTCATAGATGTTGAAGGCAATGAGTTGCTCCCTAAGCTGCTGCACCACTATTTTCTCAACAACCTTTCCTAAAAATGGAAAGTTGGAGATAGGTCAATAATTCACCAGGACATCAGAGTCAAATTATGTTTTCTTCAGGAGGAATCTCACCAGCGCCTCCTTCAAGGCATCAGGAAAGACCCCCTCTGAAAGTGAACACCGGATTATCCTGGCGAACACCAGACCAATGGCCTCAACACATTTCACCAAGAAGCGAGTCGAGGCCAGGTTCAGTTCATAGTAAGTAGGCCTCAGCTTCGAGATCACCCCACTTCAGCCACCTCCACCGCAGTCTAAACTTCTCCCAGACAATAGGAGTGCCTAAGCTCCTACCAGGCTGATCACTGCGGGGCAATACTTGCCTCACTGGTGAAATCCCTAACCGAATGGAGGACACCTGTCAGAGAAGAACTGAGCAAACTCATCGCACAATGTGACTGAAAAAGCTTTTTTAAGCTGTAGATGGGCTGAGTGGAGCAGTCTGTCCAGAGTCTGAAAGAGCTGAGCTGGTTTGTTCTTCCCTGCTGCAATCTCCCTGGACAGGAGCTCTGCTTTCTTACGATGGATTGCCCCTTGGTACTCACAACAGTGAGCATGCGAAGCCAGTTTGTCCTCCTTAGAGCAGGTCTTTCACCAGCAACACTCCAGTTTCTGACCCCTGATCTTCATCACTTTGAGATTCTCATCAAACCATGGGGGTCTCAAGCAAGAGGATCTAGGGCATATACAGACCAGTGCGATGGTATTGAGTGCCTCAGAGAATGCCATATGAAAGGTGGCCACTGCCTCACCCGAACCAATCACAAATGCAGCAGTCACACCCGATAAATCCACCACCACCAATAGTCCCAGACTATTGGGGGTGGTGGATTTATCTGGTGTGACTGCTGCATGTGCGATTGGTTCAGGTGAGGTGGTGGTTGCCTTTAATATGGCATTCTCTGAGGCACTCGGAGAACACCATATTAAAGGCAGCCACCACTTCACCCGAACCAATCACACATGCAGCAGTTACACCAGATAACTCCAACAGAGGGTGGAGGAAGAAGATAAAAATGGAAAAAGTGGCCTTGTGGTGGCATTGTTGTTGTTAAATAGACAGTCACAGGAAAAAAGTTACAAAGGAAAACAAATCTGATTTATGGCTAACAGAACATGTGTTACTTGCTGGTGGTACTTGAAAAGAGGCCAGAGCTAGCAAGGCAAATACTAGTCTATATGGCCACAATAAACACATGCCCATAAGGGAGTGGGATGGCATAGTTACAATGAAAAATTTAGGCAACACATGGCACCACAGGGGGATGTGAGATGGGACATGATAAATGTGGCTATCTGGCTGGATATGATATTGGGCAGGGGTAATGGAGCTGGCGTGATTGACTTCAGGTGGGACAAGGCGGGTGAATCTGGAAATGCAGCTTTCCCAAAATACTGATTTGCTTATATTAGAGAGGCCTACATGAGACTGGGATGACATTTCAAGCACATGTGCGCCAGGTGTGGCAGTTTCCATTCTGTACAGCAGTGCAGGGAGGGCCAAGAAAAGTCTGGGTTTAAGCAGCTTTTTCATGGGCTAGGGGGAAGAGGTGATTTCAGGTGTCAGGTGGGGGGGAGGGGGGTTGCCTAGCCAAACCCCCTATAAAAACTGAACTGTTAAATAGACTGTTAAAAATACATCCAAAAAGACAAGAGGCAAAGGTACTGCAGGAGGGTTTTCAAAGGGTCAAAAGAAAAGTGAAAAACTTGGTCAATGGCAAAGAATCCAGAGATAGCGAGAAAGGAATTCAGGAGGAGATAGAGGCAGGCAGGGTATAGGGCCCATTTATCCAGCCACCTTTACATAACCTTAGGATATCACCAGTGGGATGTATCCCCAAAAAGGAGCAGAGAAAGTTCAGGTTAATTCACTATCTGTCTTATCTAGAGGGCATATCAGTAAATGGCTATATAGACAAGAAGAACTGCACCATTTGTTACAGTTCAGTGGACAAGGCCACAGAGCTGATAAAAACAATCAGAAAGGGGGCCTTGTTATCTAAATGTGATATTCAATCAGCTCTTCGGCTGCTACCAGCACAACCTTGGACTGGGATTTGCAAGCCGGGTTTAAGTCTGAGGGGAGATATTACTTCAATAAGGCCATGCCCATGGGGTGTTCAATGTCCTGTGAAACCTTCAAAAAATGTAGTCGTTTTTTGGAATGGGCAGCCAGGGAAGTATCTAGATGCAAAGACATCTTACATTACCTAGATGATTTCCTAATAGTTGCGGGGCCAGAAAGTACAGAATGCCTACAACATCTGGAGGCATTTCAAGGTCTGGGCAAGCTACTGGGGATGCCCTTAGCAGAACAGAAGACCAACGGACCATCCAACACTATCACCTTTCTAGGGATAGAATTGGACCCCATAGCCATGGAATCCAGACTCCTGGCAGAGAAGGGGAAGCTACAGAAGTTGATAATGAACATCAGGAAGGCCCGACGGGTACCACTGAGGATGATGCAAAGTCTTAAAGGGCATCTCAGTGTTGTATGTAGGACCATTGCACCAGAGTGACCATTCACTGGGAGGTTAGCGGGGGCCATAGCAGGAATCCAGAAGCCACACTATTGGGTCAAAATAAGCAGGGGCATTAGGTCATGTCTCACATATAGAGGAGAGAAAGAAGTAAGTGCTTTAGCTGGGACCTGAACCCAGGCCACCTGGAAAACTGTTCTGGTTACCCTACCAGCTGTGCCGCCAAGGCAACTGGAAGCTGGGCCATCCCGGAACATATTACTCCTTCTTCAGTGCACAACCAGGTGCTGCACAATTACATTTTCAATCACAAGAGTGCAATGTGCATGTTTATGTTTATGGAACACATACAAACAGAGGAGAGAAAGAAGTGAGTGTTTTTATGTGTTCCATAAATATGCACACCGCAGTCTTGTGGTTTGAAAATGCAATTGTCTGTGCAGCACCAGGTTGTGCATTGGAGAAAGAGTAATGTGCTCCGGGATGGTCATGCCAGACAAATCTGATAGATTTCTTTGACTGGGTGACCAAAGTAGTTGATCAGGGAGGGGCTGTGGACATGGCCTACCTAGACTTTAGCAAGGCATTTGACACAGTCCCACACAAAAGATTAATAGTCAAATTAACCAGCCTGGGAGTGGGTCCCAAGATGACAGCCTGGGTAAAGAATTGGTTGGAGAATAGGACACAAGGGTAATAGTAAATGGAGTCCACTCTGAAAAGGGGTTACTAGTGGGGTGTCATGAGGTTCAGTATTAGGACGTCCTCTTCAATGTCTTTATAAGCAACATTGCAGAGGGACTGGAAGGAAAAGTAAGTCTCTTTGCAGATGACACAAAGATCTGCAACAGAGTTGATGCACAAGGTGGGGTGGAAAAGGATGAGAAGGACTTGGCAAGGTTAGAGGAATGGTCAAATGTATGGCAGCTTAGATTCAATGCTAAGAAGTGCAAGGTAATGCACCTGGGAAACAAAAACCCAGGGGAAGAGTACACAATGGGGGGTGAGATACTAACAACAACAAAAATGGAAAGGGACCTGGGGGTGTCATATCAGATGACCTAAAGGTGGGCAAGTAATGTGAGAGGGCAGCAAGGAGGGCTGGGGGATACTGGGATGCATAGGGAGAGGCATCACCAGTAGAAAACAGGAAGTTATTATCCCTCTGTACAGACAGCTGGTGAGACCCCATCTGGAGTACTGCGTGGAGTTCTGGAGACCCAATCTCCGCAAGAGACATAGACAGGATGGAAGCTGTCCAGAGGAGGGCACTAAAATGGTGCAGGGTCTGCACCGAAGACATATGAAGAGAGACTAAAGGAGCTTAATATGTATAGCCTCGAGGAAAGGAGGAGAGGGGACATGATAGAAACTTTAAAGTACCTCAAGGAATCAACAAAGTCCAAGAGGGTAGCATCTTTCAAAAAAGAGGTGCAAGAACAAGGGGCACAATTTGAAAGATAGAAGGGGGCAGCCTCAGAGGTAATTTAAGGAAGTATTTTTTCACAGAGAGGGTTGTGGATGTATGGAATGGCCTTCCAGAGGAGGTTGTGGAGTCAAAAACAGTGGTAGAATTCAAGCATGCATGGGACAGTCATAAGGCAATTTTAGGGGTTGGGGGTAGGAAGAAGTAGGCTGCTGGTTAACTAGGATCTGTAGCTTATCCATCAGGTAGGGAAATGGGCAGACTGGGTGGGCCAAGCGGTCCTTATCTGCTGTCAAATTCTACGTTTCTATGCTTCTATGGCCCAGTTTCCAGTTGCCTTTGTGGCACAGCTGGTAGCACAACCGGAACGGTATTTCAGGTGGCCTGGGTTCAAGTCCCAGTTGAAGCACTTACTTCTTTCTCTCCTCTGTTTGTATGTGTTCCATAAATATGCACACCGTAATCTTATGATTGAAAATGTAATTGTGCAGGAACTGGCTGTGCATTGGAGAGGGAGTAATGTGCTCCGGGATGGTCCAGTTTCCAGTTGCCTTTGTGGTGCAGCTAGTAGCCTGACTGGAATAGTATTCCAGGCAGCCTGGGTTCAAGTCCCAGCTGAGGCACTTACTTCTTTTTCTCTCTGTTTGTATGTGTTCCATAAATATGCACACCGTGCTCTTGTGATTGAAAATGTAATTGTCTGTGCAGCATCAGGTTGTGTACTGGAGAAAAAGTAATGTACTCTGGGATGGCCCAGTTTCCATTTACCTTGGTGGCACAGTTGGTAGCGCAACCGGAAGAGCAAAAGGTTGCAGGTTCTAGCCCCACACCAGGCACTTGGGGTAAAATCCCAATACTAACATTGTAGTGCATCATGAGGGGGATGTTGCACTCCTGAGGTGCTGTCATTCGGATGAAACATTAAAACAAGATCCCTTCTGCCTGTTCTGGTGGTAGTTGTGGATGTTAAAGATTCTATGGCACTTTTAAAAAAAGTGTAGGAGATTTTTTTATTAAATAATCCAGAAAAGGAATACACAATGTTGTATCACATTACAAAGGTTGGATAAAAAAAAACTTAATACAGTCATAACAGCTGTAAGTACCTAGGGAGAAATAATACAGAAAAAGAAAAAGAAAAAACTCCCCTCTCAGTCTCAGAAATTACCTACTTATACTTTTGAAAAAATGGAAACCCTTTCCACCATAACATTACTTTCAACAAAGGGTGCAGTTTCAGATCCTTCTCAAAACTTTCGTGGAAATAATTTCATACATTTTACATATTGCTAAACACTTTTACATATTGCTAAATATGGCATTCTCTGCTGCTGTAATACCAACTGGTGTTGTGCCTGCCATAGATAAAGCTTCAGACAGGCAAACAGCACAGTTAAGGTGTCTGTGTTATACTTCCATAATGACTATGTATAGTCACCTAAAACTATTGTATCATAGGTGAATTGTTCCAACCAAGGAAGATGCCATCTACTGTAATTGCTAAATAAGTCCATATCTGCTGTACAAAGGTGCATTCAAGTAGATGTTCCATAGACTCCACTGCAGTGGAGCATTCTGGATTTAGACACGTTCCCTCTTCTACCACTTTATGCTTACTGTTACCCCACACATTCACTCTGCCATACGAGCACAGTCATAGCACTTCCCACATTTTGACTGGCACCCTGTTGTTATTCAACTGTACTAAAGACCTTTTCTGCGGGTTACAATGTTTGAAATCAGATTCTGTGGGGCCCATTGTACTCGTGACCAAATTATATAGCTGTTTACTAGAATTTCGCTTGGTTTGGTATTTCATGCTTTTCCACTTACCCTGCTTTTTAATTGTGGGTGTCATATATTCAGGGAGAAAATCATCTGTGACAATTTGGGGGGGGGGATGTTCCCATTTATTAAAAAAGGTGTGCATGTTATTAAGTGACCATTGTTTTGTTAGTGATTCAGTGATTTGAAGTCCAATATGCAGTGCATGGGACCAGAATAAAGTATGAGAAAATGTTACAGGGTTTATCATCCCGACTCCACTATTTCATACATTCAGGTATGTAAAATCCCTTTTCATAGGATTCAAACAGCAGCCCCAGAGCATCTAAAAAAAGACACTCAACAGTCGCATTTCCAATTGTACTGGTAAGGGAAATACAGTGCTGATATACTGTATAAGAGGCAGGGGATTAAAATTGTTTTGTAATATACACTCTTAAGTTTTGAAAGTTTCCAGCCTTTCCATCTAGCCACTTTAAGTTCACAAATATTCAGGGTGTTGTCCCAATTTTGTACTGCCATGTTCCCATGAACAACTTCCACTCCCAAGACTTTCAGCAGTCCCTAGAAATCTTAATTCTTGCCACAGTCTTAATCATTGGAACCTGGATTCCGATTTGTATGCCCTTACTCTTTCTCATTTAGCTGGGCACCTGATACCCTGGAATAATTACATATTTCTTCCACCAGCTCTATAGCACTGTGTTCCATTTTTTAAAAATAAACAGAGATCATCTGCATAAGCAGTGATGTTAACCATATCACCTCCCTGAAGACCGGCTAGTCCTGTGATCCGATCATTCTGCAAAATGTTCCTAATTAAGGGATCTAAGGTAAACATGTATAACAGGGGGCTCAAAGGGCAACCCTGTCTAACCCTAACTGTAACAGAGATCTCAGTCCCTTCTTAGCCTGCAACCATAGTAAGAAAGGCATCCTTATACAAGAGTTGTAGCCATATAATAAAGGTGTGGGGTATACTGTATGTCCTCAATGTATGAAATAAAAAAACTATGACAGACCCGATCAAAGGCCAGACTTTGATCTAAGGAAAGGAGACACCCTAGAGAACCATGTCTGTGATGAAATTCCACAACCTCTCATGTAATCATAAGGTTATGTTGAATCTTCCTGGTAGGTAAACCACATGTTTGTACTGGATGGATTAAATGGACTGCATCCTTTCTTCATCTAAGTTGCAGAATTTGTGAAAGAATCTTAGAGTCCGAGTTTAGTATATCGGTCTCCAATTTTGTAGCTTTAACTTATTACCAGATTTATATAAAAATATCATTAAACCTCGGGTGAAATCCTTGGAGATGGCATGTGTAGAAAAAAAAAATAATCAAAGACTTATTCGAGGCATACAGCCATTTTAGTTTTGAAAACTTTATAGCACTCATATGGCAATCCATTTCTACTTGGGGATGTGCCAGATTTCAGCTTACCCAGGACTGTCATGATTTCCTTTACAGATATAGGGTCACTCAGAGCCATCCTGTGTGTTGTATCTGTAATGTTAATGTCTACACCCTGTAGGCAATCCTCCATGTGAGTTATGTCCAGGTGTGCACTATTCGTAAATTTCTGTTCATGCTCAACTACCAGTCTCTGTAACTAAGTAGGTGAAGTAACGAAGTTCCCATGATCATCCTCTAAACATGCAAAAGAAGAGTTTTTTCTAGTTTTACATGCCTCATATGGATCTCTGTATGGGTGTTTCTGAGTGCCATACACTAACTCGGCTTGAAGGGAGGAAGCCCTATCATACCAAAAATTTCTAATTTCTCATTTAAGTATATCAATTTGATTAGTAAAGTCCTCAAGTGGTTGTGAAGCAAAAGACATCAGGTGTTGCAATCGGTTATGTAACTTAAGGTAGGTAAAAAATGTAACCCCCCCCATGGGGCTTACCTTAGACTGTCCCGTTTCTCATGTTGTCCCGTCTGCCTCCTGTGGTGTTCCCCATTGGGCCCCCGATGTTCCCCGCCACATTCCAAGTCCCTTGTGGTGCCCCAGCAGCGCCAGTGTTGTTTTGCCCACAGTTGGGCTTTAGGAGCTAAAGTGCAAGCCGGCAGCATTTCCTCAGGGCTGACCAGTGCTCGCGCATGTGCAGAAGTGCGCTTTGTTTTACCAACCGCTGTTCCGGTCAAACAAAGGTATTTCTTTTTTTTTTGATTATCTATTTATTCTCTTGTGCCTGGCAGGTGGCTCCAGACCCCCCCTCGGAGGGACTCGATCTCTGGCCACACTGTTCCCCCTGCCTGACACCCCCTAAATCCCCCATGGGCCCCCCCCATGGCAGGGCCGAGGTGAAGGGGTGCCGGCTTTCCCCTACCCCTGGAGTGAAATACAGATGTTGGGAGCCAGACAGAGTGCTGGTGTGGCCATCATGGAGCCTGCTAGCTCCTTTTCCTCCAAGTTTTTCTTCCTCCCCCTTCCACACTATTGGCACACGTAGGCGACGTGCTTCCCAGCTTGCATCTCCTCCTGGCTGACACCAGAGGGTGATCAACGAATGGGATGACAAGAAAAAATTACTTACCATAGTAATGTTGTTTCTTCTAATGAAGTCTTGCTGTATTCTGACTATATGCAGTTAGCCCCAGCACTTGAACTGACCCGGAGAGTAAAGGGTTAATTCTATGCAAAGGCATAGAACGTTGAGCTTGAGCTCGGTTTTCAAACCTCTGTCTGTCTGAAGTGTAACCATCAGATTCTTACGAGCACTAAACTAACTCAAAAGAAGAAATTGTTTCCAAAATGTTGTGCCAAATGGCAAAACAAAGCTTTAAGGTCAGAAGACTCAAGTCGAGAACACCCAAAAAGAACACAACACAACAGGTAGTGGTTTACCCAAAAGCTTATTAACAAACAAACAGAAACCCCTTAAGAGATGGGGGTATGACCAGTACCCCTATGGGGTGCAGCACTGTGCCTGCCCCACCACATCCCAAAACTACTAGGTTCCAGGAGGGGAGGCAGGGAGGGAGGTCAGAATATAGCAAGACTCCATTAGAAGAAACAACATTACTATGGTGAGTAATTTTTTCTTCAAACAACATGAAGTCTTGCTGTATTCTAACTTTATGCAGACTACCAAGCAGTACCCCCGTGGAGGAGGGAGTTACAGAACCTATTTTGGGAACAAGCTCTGCAGCATAGCTGTGCCAAACCTAGCATCACTTCGTGACAGAATGTCCAAAGAGTAATGCTTGGTAAAGGTGTGAACAGATATCCAGGTAGCTGCTTTACATATATCCACTAAAGGTATATCTAGCTTCTGCAATCGAAGCAGCTGTACCTATGGTAGAATAAGCCCTCAGGCCTGAGGGAGGCTCCTTCCCAAGTTTGGAGTAGCAGAATTTAATACAAGAGACAATCCACCTGGCAATAGACCTTTTGGTAGCAGGCTTACCCATTCCCACCTCACCATAAGTGAGAAACAATTGAGAACAATCCTTCCTATGGGCCTTAGCATGCTCAATATAGTAACTGAGAGCCTTTTTCACATCCAGACTGTGTAACCTCCTTTCTCCAGAGGAGGAATGATCAGTGAAAAAGACAGGCAGAGACATAGACTGGTTCAGATGAAAGTCTGACACCACCTTGGGAAGGAATTTTCTATTGGTGCGAAGGACCACCTTATCCCTATGAAAGAAAATCAAACCAGGTTCCACTGATAAGGCCTGTAATTCACTGATCCTCCTAGCTGAGATAATGGCTACCAGAAATAGTTTTCCAAGTCAAGTATTTCAACTCAGCTGAAGATAAAGGCTCAAAAGAGGAAAGGGGGCTGCATAAGCTGTGCAATACAGATGTTCAGATCCCAAGAAGGAGTAGGCTCCTGAAAGGGAGGATTGACATGGACCAAACCTTTGAAGAATTTCTTGAAAACAGGATGAGAAGCTAGGGAAGAGGCCTTACCAGCCAAAAGAAAAGCAGACACAGCTGCCAAGTGTACTTTAAAAGTAGTAGGCCGGAGGCCTAAACTGTTAAGATGTACCAAATAGTCCAAAACAATGGCAATGTCAGTCAGCTCTGGCTTAATATGCTTAATGGAACACCATAAACCAAACCTTTTCCATTTGGAGTTGTAAGTCTTCCTAGTAGCAGGTTTCCTGCAAACTTTTAAAATATCCAAGACTGATAGGGACAGATGCAAACCTGCATATTCTAGCTCTTCAAGAGCCAGACTTTGAGCCTGAGAGTCTGAAGGTTGGGGTACAGAATCCTCCTCTGAGAGGAGGTGAGAAGATTGTACTGCCTGGGGAGGCACAAGGGCAGTGTTACTGACAGTGACAACAGTACAGGACACCAAGGCTGTCTGGCCCAGTCTGGAGCCACCAGAATCACCTTGCAAGGCTGGGACCTGATTTTTATCAGGACCCTGAGTATCAGAGGAAAAGGAGGAAATGCATACAAAAACCTGCTTGTCCAATTTAGTAGGAGAGCATCCTGGGGAACAGAACCAAGAAGGGGTGATCTGCAGTAATACAGAGGGAGTTGATGATTGTCTGGGGCTGCAAAGAGATCTATCTCTGGGGTGCCCCAGCTTCTGAAAATGACTTGAAGAATGACAGGGCTCAGGGTCCATTCGTGGTGACCCTGAGAAATCCTGCTGAGAGCATCTGCTAGAATGTTGTCCTTCCTTGGGAGGTGCACAGCCATCAGGGAAACCTGAAGGGAATAAGCGAGAGACCAAATTTTCATGGCCTCTGTGCACATGGCTGAGGACCGAGTGCCTTCTTGTTTGTTGATGTACCACATGGTTGTGGTATTGTCTGTTCTGATCTGCACCACTTTCCCATGTACAATTGTTGAGAATGTCTGAAGTGCCAGAAAGGCAGCTCTTAATTCGAGAAGATTTATGTGCAGAAGGGACTCCTGGTGTGACCAAGTTCCCTGAGCTGTGAGATTATCTAGGTGGGCCCCTCACCCTAGGAGAGATGCGTCTGTGGTGAGAACCACAGAAGGGGCCTGACTGATAATGGGGACCCCTTGTTGAAGATTGTCCTCGTCCAACCACCACTGAAGGGCCTGGACCAAGGTTTTGGAGACTGGAACCAGTTTGGAGAGAGGATCCTTTTTCTGAGACCAGAAAGATCTGAGATGAAACTGAATATCTCTCATTTGAAATCTTGCTACCTGAACCACTGCTGTGGAAGCTGCCATGTGTCCCAGCAGCTGTAGAAAGTGTCTGGCTGGACAAGACACCAGAGGACGAAAAGAGAAGGCCAGAGTGACCAGAGACTGAACCCTTGAGAGGGGAAGAAATGCTCTTGCTTGAACTGTATCTATTTCTACTCCTATGGAGGTGAGAAGCTGGGCTGGCTCTAGAACAGACTTCTCTAAGTTCAGGATGAAGCCCAAAGATTCTAGAAGTTTTTGGGTGACCTCTAAAGCTGACTTGACTTGGTTTGAGGATTGGCACACTATAAGCCAGTCATCCAGATATGGGAACAGAAGGATGCCCTGCCTCCTGAGGAATGCCACCACCACTGCTAGACACTTGGTGAACACCCTTGGGGCAGATGTTAGGCCGAAGGGCATGTCCCTGAATTGGTAATGGCCTGAAGGCAACTCGAACCTGAGGTACTTTCTGTGGGATTGTCTGATAGGAATATGGAAATAGGCATCTTTGAGATCCAGGGAAGCCATCCAGTCTCCTGGTCTCATAGAGGGAAGAATTGCTCCCAGAGTCACCATTTTGAACTTTGGTTTTGTCAAATGCTTGTTCAGGTACCTTAAATCCAATATGGATCGCCACTCGTCTGTCTTTTTGGGGGTAAGGAAGTATCTTGAATACAGTCCTTTTCCCCTGTGACAAAGAGGTACCTTCTCTACTGCTTGCAGAAGCAGAAGAGAGGAGACTTCTGCCTCTAGGGACTTCATTTCCAAGGGAGAGGGAGGACTGAAAGACTTTGCTCTTATTTTTGGAAACCTTTTGAAATTGAGAGCAAGTTCCTGACTCTCTACTTCCAGGACCCATTTGTCTGAAGTAATAGACTCCCAGGCCTGGGAGTAGTGAGCCAGCCTGCCCCTTCTGGGATTAGGGAGGTGACTCTGACTGACACCTCAGTGTGTCTGCTTGGCAGGGGGCTTGGACTGAGTAGCTGATGGGGTCCTGGTCACCCCACGTCTACCTCTTCCCCTAAAGAACCCCCTCTGCTGGAAAGAAGAGGAGGAGGCCTGAGCTTGGTAAAAAGGCCTGCCCCTGCCCCTAAACTGCTGCATCTGAGGAGTGGTCTGCTTTTCTTTGGCTGCAGCACTTATATAGGTGGTCCTGTACTCATCCATTTTCTTCATGTAATTTTCTGTTTGGTCCCCAAACAGAGAATTACCCATTACAGGAAAGTACATGGCCTCAGCCTGGGTATCCTGTGAGAGGCTGGTACACCTAAGCCAAGCAAATCTCCTCGTGGAGATAGATGTAGCCATGACCCTGGAATGAACATCATTGGAATCAACAGCAGCGTGGAATTGCACCTTAGATGCCTCTATACCATTTGCAGCCACCTACTCCAGATCCTTGGCCAGCTGGGAAGTGGCACACTTAACCAGTTCCAGAACCGTATCCCACATAAATTTCTGGTACCTGGTAGTGTATGTCATGTAATTAGATTGCCTGAGTCTCAAAGATGATGCCAAGTACTGCTTTTTTGCCACGGCATCAACTTTCCTGGAATCATTATCTGGGGGATGAGATGCCAAAGGAATATTAGCCTTGTCACAGGCTGCAGCTTGCACTACCCCAACATGGCTGCTATGAGATGAAAGGAATTCCATCCCAGGACCTGACAGAGCATACCTCCTGTCCATTCTTTTTTCCACAGGAGGAATGGATGTAGGAAATTGTAGAATTTTCTGTGTCTGTTTCCCCAAGGATTTGTGTAAAGGGATAGACACCCTCTTAGACTCTGGGACATTCATCATGTCCAGATAGTCAGGTTCTCATGATCCTGTTCAGCTTCTTCCATAGGAAGCTGAAGAGTCTCAGCCACTTTCTTGTAAAGTAAGAAATGGGAAGGGGACTCAGAACGCCTGGGAGGAGAAGCCTGAGAAGGCCTGCCTGGGGAGATGTCAGGCTCTACTGACTCATCTAGGCCTTCACATTGTTCCTCTTCGTAATCTTCATCCTCCTCCCAATCACCCTCATAGTACGCTTCAGGATCCAATTCTGAAGCAAGTACCTCCAACAGAACCGATCAGCTGTGAACTGAGACCAGTTCGGTTGGAACCGGGCAAAGCGACTATACAATTGAAATCGCTTTTGCTATTTCATCAGCGGTCGGACCATGGGAAGCCGAATCCGAATCGGCTGATTTTCTTTTTCTTTTACTCGGAACCGATTCCGCAGAATCGGCTCTCCGTTTGCCCGAAGAGGTATAGCCCAGGTCAGTGGACACCTCCTCAGGTTCGGCCGCAACTGAACCGGGCTGGCCATCAGGGTCAGCGGACTTCTCGGCCTCCCTCTCCCTTAGCCTACTCAAACGTTTTTCCAGAGTGGCTTCGGCAAGGTTCTTACATATTTGGCAGTCTTCCCTGAGGTGGTCAAACCCCAGACAATACACACATATGAGGTGAGGTGAGGGTCTGCCTTAGCAAAGGCCTCCTTACACTCGGTACAGTGCTGAAACCCAGTGGGTCAAGTTTTCTTTTTGGGTTTCTCAGCTATGCCTTAAAAAATAAAGTCACCCAAAAACAACGGTTAAGCCAGGCGACTGTAACTTATTGGTTGCAACCGTGTCATGGGTTGGTTAAAAAAAATCCTGAAAGTCGGATTTTTTTAAGAACAGATAAGTACCGGAAAGACCACACAAATATAAAGTCTACAGAAATAACAGAATAGGTTTTGGTTCCAAACCGGACTGACTGGCAAAGAACCGAAAACAAAAACAATTTCTTTCTGAAACTACCACTACCTATACTACCACTTACTGGTACCAAGATGGAGGCAAGAATACCGATTTTCTACCAAACGGGTTGACAGAACCGA
Source organism: Neoceratodus forsteri (assembly GCA_016271365.2). Classification (NCBI taxonomy): domain Eukaryota; kingdom Metazoa; phylum Chordata; order Ceratodontiformes; family Ceratodontidae; genus Neoceratodus; species Neoceratodus forsteri. The sequence continues at coordinate 909,486,508 of CM057452.1, forward strand.
CCAATTCGAACTTTTACTGAACCGAAGTGCAGGTGAGATCTTCGGAGCAACTTCACAGATAGGTGGAGTAAAAAATCTAATGGTTACACTTCAGAGTACCACAGACAGAGGTTTGAAAACCTAGCTCAAGCTCAACGTTCTATGCCTTTGCATAGAGCTAACCCTTTACTCTCTCTGGGGCAGTTCAAGTGCTGGGGCTAACTGCTTATGGTCAGAATACAGCAAAACTTCATGTTGTTTGAAACCCTCCTTCCACAAGACAGGAGAGCAGTCCTCCAGATGCTCAATTCTCTCTCTCTCCCCTGCTGACCCCCGGCGGCCAGGGCTCATTCCTGAATCTGGGTTGCCAGCGTAGCATGAGTTGTAGCGACCAGCGCCTCAACATCCAACACTACTGGGCTGGCAATAAAAGGTATTTCTGCAGTCCCAGTGCACCCATTCACCTAAGTGGGTACTGGGGACCAGAGCAAGGCCACTGAGAGGACCCTTTTAGATGTAAATAATGAGTGCCAAGAAACGCTTGAAACAGGCTATGTTCAGGGCTCATGAATATTGAGCCATATAAATATTAATAAGGGAGCTGCCTCCCTGGGGAGACTATATTTAGGCTGCAGCAACAGGGAAAATACTGTAAATAAATGTTTAATAATGGCAGTATTTTACAGGCCACTGAAAGAGACTACTGAACAGTGGGGCTATTGTAAATAAATAATTATTCTGGCTACACCAGATGTTTGAACTTTGGACAATGTGTAAACTGCTTGGGAACTGTATCAACAGCAGCCATCTTTGCAGCCTAGTAACCAATCAAAAGCCAGGAATGTGTACAGAGACTCTTGGGACTGTGCCAAAGACTTGTGGGGGGAAAAAGCAGGGACAATTCTTGCCGCCTAAATTCTAACCAATTGAAAGATGTAGACAGTGACTAACAGCCTGAGCAGCCAATCTGAACCTAGAGTTTGTTTTCCTTCAGAGAGAGGGACAGTTGAATTGAAGTGAGTCTAGAGAGAGTTTCCCATGGGTAAGAAGGCTCTGCTCGTAGCTCGGAGAATTTGGGGGACAGGCCTGCTAAACCTCTCCTCAGCCTAAACTACTGCTGAGTCTGCAGATCCAACTGCAAATCTCAAAAAGGGAGAAACAAAGTAATTTCCTCAGGGCTAAATTCCAGACTGAAAGAGGATCTATTTGTCTGAAAGACCCCAGTCTGCATCTTGGTGATAGACTTGTTTTGCCGTAGAAGCTGCAGCCTAATCACAAGCCTGGGGTCACTGGCATTGTCTCCAGCCCAGTTGCTAAAGGGGGAGACCAGCATTTCAACTGTGCCAGCTTACACTCCAAGGACTGCAGTTTGCAAGTGGGTAAGCTGTGCAGCCAATGCCAGAACTGTACCAGAAGTTCAACCTTTGATGCCAAATAAGTTACATTCCTAAAAGACTGTTGCTGCCTGTGAGACCAAAGCTGCTAGAAGACCAGAGAAGGGAGATAGGTCCTGCGATGAAATCATTGTGGGTTGCAGCCATCCTTGGGGGTTAGGCCTTGATGTGGGGGTGAGTCATGTGAATTCCAGTGTGTGAAGTAACATAAAAGGTTTGAGCATGCTATTTTTGGATTTGTTTGAGTTTAGGGAGTCTGTGGTGCTCCTTTTTAGCATGCTCCATTTGAAACACCTGTGTAAAATCCTTGATGGGAACACAGTATAAAAGGAGTCAATTAGTAGCCACTGAGGCACTGGAAAGTTAGGGACTAAATCAAAGGGTCCCATCTTGACATTGGTGATTTAGCTTACTCAAATTGGAATTCCAGTCTGAAACTAAGAGGACCCACTCCTCACCTGGGGCTTGAAGTAAATATAGCCAATTTTGGCAGAGGAAAGTTTAAATATGCCGTGCTTTTGGGGTGGGGTGCTAGTATCTTTGGATTGTATGTTGTTTGCCACAACCTATCAGCACCCCTTAGAAGAAATGTGAATTCCAGTGTGAAGTAACAAAAAAGGTTTGAGCGTGCTATTTTTGGATTTGTTTGAGTTTAGGGAGTCTGTGGTGCTCCTTCTTAGCATGCTCCCTTTGAAACACCTGTGTAAAGTCCTTGATGGGTGCACAGTATAAAAGGAGTCAATTTGTAGCCACTGAGGCACTGGAAAGTTAGGGACGAAGGCCCTGTCCACACTACACCCTGAAAACCCCTCTGTAACATTACAGAGGGTCCAAACCGTTACCATAACGGTTTGTGTTTACACCAGTAACGTTACAGAGGGCATTTTCATAACCGTTGTTGAAACTACATATGAGGTGGTTTCAATGACGGTTACGAAACAGGTTCTGCCTTGGTAACATTACCAGTTGTAGTGTGGATGCATGAGTCTGTTGCTCCAGCTGTCCCCCAGTGCAGAACACACTGCATTAAAGGATAGGTTGCCATCTGTAATGGTCCTACGGCACCCACAATGCGGACGGGCTGTCACGGTTCCACACCGTTATCAAGACTGTTCACCAGCAATGTGGACACACTGTAATGGTTACTGTCTGTAACAGTTTGGAACCGTTACAGCGTTTAAGTGGTGCAGTGTGGAAGGGTCCCACCTTGACGTTGGTGATTTAGCTTACTCAAATTGAAATTCCCATCTGTAACTAAGAGGACCCACTCCTCACATGGAGCTTAAAGTAAACATAGCCAATTTTTGCAGAGGAAAGTTTAAATATGCTATGCTGTGTGTGGAGGGGATGCTAGTATCTTTGGATTGTATGTTGTTTGCCACAACCTAGCAGCACCCCTTAGAAGAAATGTGAATTCCAGTGTGTGAAGTAACATAAAAGGTTTGAGCATGCTATTTTTGGATTTGTTTGAGTTTAGGGAGTCTGTGGTGCTCTTTCTTAGCATGCTCCCTTTGAAACACCTGTGTAAAATCCTTGATGGGAGCACAATATAAAATGAGTCAATTAGTAGTCACTGAGGCACTGGAAAGTTAGGGACTAAAATCGAAGGTTCCCACCTTGACGTTGGTGATTTAGCTTACTCAAATTGGAATTCCAGTCTGAAACTAAGAGGACCCACTCCTCACATGGAGCTTGAAGTAAATATAGCCAATTTTAGCAGAGGAAAGTTTAAATACACTATGCTGTGTGGGAGGGAGTGCACTAGTATCTTTGGATTATGAGTCGTGTCAGCCCTGGTTCCTGTATCCTGGTCCTTGCCAAAAAGGACAAAGTCCTGCAGCCTGTAGCCACACACCAGAGAGCCAAATCCTGCCTCGAAGGGAGTCAGCCTGGAAATCAGCCCAGATCCCAAGGTCCATGGTTCAGTGAGTACAACAGGGTTTAACCCTGCAACACAAAATTAAAGTACTTTATCATCTTGTTGTATTTGGTGGCTGAAAATAAGTATCTTAAACACATCAGAGTCTTGGTAGAAAGGAAAACATGCAGCACAGAAATTTAGGCCTTCTCTGTTTATTTCCATTCAGCTCAGATACACGGGAACACTTATCTCAACACACACACAGGAAGAGCATTCCCAGGAAGTGCATTCTCTTAAAGCTGTATTGTCTAACATTTCGTATAGCTGCACTACGCATAACACATCTGATTTGCTTACCAAGTTCTCATTGCAGTTAAAACTGTTTTTGCAGGCCATCGGGCCTGAGGATTATGGTTTTCCTTGGGTTTAAAGTGTTTGTGAATGTTGCAACAGCTAAAGGGAAAATAATTAATGCTCAGTTATTTAAGGGCCCCAACCAGCTGCAATGCCAGCCAACCCGCAACAACACTTCAGGCCTGCACCTAATAAAACTGGGTACCCAGTAGATAGAACCGGACTGTCCAGTGGGTCAAATGTATGTAAATGTCCATTTAATACAACAGCCTTATAATTGCTTTAAGATAAATATTAATTTTCTTTCCCATCCCCTGTTCACTACCCCTAATAAATCAGTTAGTTGTTTGAATGTTACATTGGCCTCTGAGCATATTATTACTGAGTGCTGGTTTAATGTAAACAACTGAAAGGTACAGTGTTGTTGCTGAAACCCTATTATTGCAGGTGCTCAGGGTGTATCCAAGAAGTCAGAACTCTGATGGTAAGTGTGGTCACTGTGAGCATATTATTAGCACTCACCATTAATTGTGTTATTGAATGTCAAGTAAAGAGGTTCACGTTTCTCCATGTGTGAGACCACTGGGTGGGGCTGTGCCTAGGTACAACTTCCCGGAGGGTTGTGAAAGCTTAAGATCTAACCCACTTAAATATTACTCTTGGTGGAGGCACCGCACTAATAGCATTATTGTGAGCCCCTTGTATTAGTTAACTCCAAACCCAGGTCCCTCAACCTGCATTTAAGGAAGCAGGCAGGAGTAGCATCCCATGGGGAGGTGGTGCACAGGTTACATCTTTGGAGGCACCGCTGAGATTATCGCCCCCACCAGTGGCCAAACCACAAAATTCCAGTTGGCTCTCACATGGAGACTGCCACAAAAATGGAGAAAGTTAATGACCCTAGTGTTGAAATCCCTGCTAATGAGTTGCTGTGCACTGTCTGCTTGGTTGGTGTGAGGCAGAAAAGGTTAACCCTCATAAAGCTTTGTTGTTGTTAGACATTCCCCTGAGCACAAGTAAAAGCACTATTGAGGAGGCTCTCTCAAAAGTAAAATGCCTGGTCAAGCTGTTGTGAAAAGCCGACGTGTTGATTTGACTACACAAACGCTGATGGCCCTAGTGGGGTGTAGTAACCCAGTGGACAGTGAGAGAGAGTGCCCAGCGCCATTATCGTTGATGAGTCGACTGTGTTCTGGAGAATTATACATATGTATAGTGAGACATCCAAATCTGGGGGGGTCCCCTAGCATTGAAGAACTCAAAGAAAAGCTTGCCAAACTGGTACAGGCTGGGGGTCAAACCCTCGAGGACTTAAAAAACTGTTTGAGACTCCTGGGGATACCCTTCCTTCAGAACATATACCCACACCTGTGCCTTCCCCAGCACCTTCATCAGTTCCCCACACCAGCACCCTCACCTGCACCTGTGCATGTGCTGTTACCAGTATCTGTGCCCTCAGTAAACCTTGACTCCTACCGCAGGATAAGAATGTTCTCTGGTACCATTCCCACAACCCGTGGGGGGGAGGATGACCTAGAGACTTGGATGGACTATGCACCCCAACAGTCCAAGACTGGCAGTGTACAGAAGCAGAAAAATGAAAAAGGCTCGTGGAGAGCTTAAGGGATCCTGCACTTGAAGCAATTAGATTTTTATGGCATACCAACACTGATGCCTCTGTGCAAGAATATTTGTCTGCTTTAGAAGGTGTTTTTGGCAGCACTGAATCAGGGGGAAGATTTATTGTGGAAATTTAAGTCCACCAAATAGTGGAGAGGTGAATCTTTGTCTGCTTTTGTTACTCTGCTAGAAAGAGCACTGCAGAGACTGCACAGGAAAGGTGGGTTGTTGGCAAGTGATCTGAATCTTGTGAGACTAGACCATATTCTCAGATCTGCCAGATTTTCTAGTGTGCTAATGTTCAAGTTAAATTTCCAAGACAGTAGGGATGATCCCCTTGTTTATTGTGGACTGATGAAAGGTATCAGGGATGCTGAAAGTGAGGAGAACATTTGGGATCATTATGCAGGCGCTGCCAGAGTTGCCCCAGCAACTGAAAAGCCCAGTGAAAAACAGACTTTTAATGACTCTCAGAAGTTAAAAGAAATACTTAAAGAAATCCGAGAATTGAAAACTAGTGCTAACACTAAGGCCTCCTCAGGTAATGGTCAAGATACCCGGCAGAACCTGTCTGTCTGTCATGGGCATGGAAGTGCACGCCCAGGTGCCCCCGTGGATAGAGATTTAGAGACCTGAATAAATTGTCTGCCTTGGTAAAAGAAATGATGGGATGTAGTATGCAGCCCCAGGCTTGGCAGGGAGGGAAGGAAGCTGAACAGGGATCCTCTGCTGTCAGTGCCCCAGCCCATGTTTCATGTACGCGTCTTGCACAACCCGTCAACCGTGAATAGAGAACTACTTCTGATGTAATGCCACAGCCCAAGCGGATCAGAGAAGGAGTGTTTTGTTACAAGTGTGGGAAGGATGGTCACCTTAAGAGGGAGTGCCAATCCCGAGAGAACCCAGCCAGAGTGAGAGATAGATTGCTTGCAGAGAAGCACCCAAGGCAGGGAAATGCCAGTGGGACCCCAGCCCAGTCCCAATCCAACTCATTCGTGGCAAAGTCATTTGTTCAAGTTCCTGCAAATACCTCTCTGGACTGGTCAGATTTGGTAGGCCCTTCCATGGAAACCACTGCGCATATAGATGTAATCCCTACTCAAGCTCTCCTAGATAGTTAGTCCCAAGCAACAATAATCTTTAAAGATTGGTATGATCAGCATTATTCTGACCACCTACTACAACCTCTCAATGGACTGCATGTTTGTGGCTGAGTGATAAATTGTATCCCTATCTTGGTTATCTGAGAGTGTAGCTTTCTTTTCCATCCTCTGTGGCAGGTGTGGGAGATGTTGTGGAGTCACTAGCCCTGGTCTGTCCTCCCTCTGGACTATACAATGGAATTGCTGTGTTAATTGGTACCAGTGCGCATATGTTAGGCCGCCTTGCCCAAGTATGTTAAGAAAGACAGCAAAAGAAGACTGGGAGAGCCCTGCATGTTCATGCCATGATCCAAAGAGCCTATGATATGCAAATGCACCCCAAGGAGAGTGACAAGGATGAGCCTGTTGGTATTGTGTGGAAGAAGGATTCAGCTGCTTTCATACTCCCTCCCAACACTGAGTGCAGTGTCAGTGGAGAAGTATGGTTGTGGAAAGATGTGACCAACAAAATACTGATGCTGGATGCCCCAGAAGAGGGAAAATTGCCTGAAGGACTGCTGGTTAAGCCCAGTGTGCTTCCTGTTCATGCTTAATCTTCCACCCGAAGATTGGTGGTTCAGATTCAAACTGTCACAAACCAAGATATCAAGGTGTACCAAGGTTGCACTCTGGCAAAATTCTATTGTGCTGACACTGCTGTACTACCATCCAAGTGCCAGACTGGAAAAGAACGTGAAGTATCGCCTGACATATTGGACTTTGGAGAGTCACCCATCCCGAGTGGTTGTAGAAACAGAGTTAGCAAAAAGTTGGCTCAGCAAACCAAGGTATTCTCAAGGAGTGGGATGTTGGATGTGTTATTGGTGCTAAACACCACATACAGCTGCATGATGAGTGACCCTTCCAGGAAAGATCCAGATGCCTAGCTCCTGCCAACATAGACAATGTCAGGCATCATTTGCAAGAGATGGTAGCAGCCAGTATAATACAAGAGTCACAAAGTCCATACGCCTCTCCAATTGTTGTAGTGCGAAAGAACAGCTCTGTCAGAATGTGTGTGGAGTACAGAATACTCAGTAAGAGAACTGGCCCTGATCAATACACTATGCCATGCATACAGGATGCATTAGACTGTTTGAATGGGAGTAAGTGGTTTTTCCGTCCTCGATCTCCAGAGCAGATACTATAAAATCCCAATGGCTCCAGAAGATAGGGAGAAAACAGCATTTATCTGTCCCCTGGGATTCTATGAATTGCTCCGTATGCCACAAGGAATTTCGGTGCACCCGACAGATTTCAGAGACTTATGGAGTATGAAGTGGACGACATGAACCTCCTTGAATGCTTGGTGTACCTCAATGATGTTATTGTCTTCGGGAAGACCCTTGAAGAACATGAGGCCCATATGTTTAAAGTGCTCAATAGACTTGAGGAATTCGACTTAAAGCTATCCATAGACAAATGCCAATTCTTTTAGTGTTCTGTAAAATATGTAGGCCACATTCTGTCTTCCCAGGGTATACAAACAGACCACAGTAAGGCAGAAGCATTAACGGACTGGCTGAACCCCAACAACCTAAAAGAGCTTCAGAGATTTCTTGGATTTTGCAGCTATTACCACTATTTTGTTAAAGACTACACCAAGGTAGTACGCCTGCTGCCGAACTTAACTCAAGGGTACCCACCTCCTCATAAAAAGTTAAAGAAAGGTACTGACACAAAGACTGTGAAAAAATATTCCAGACCTCATGAGCCATTTGGTCAGAGGTGGACTCCTGATTGCAACACTGCTTTTGAAGAAATCATCTGCCAATTGACACATACTCCTCTACTTGCCTATGCTGATCCTTCAAAACCTTAAGTGTTACACAGGGATGCCAGCCTAAGTGGCCTAGGGGCCATACTTTACCAAGAGTACACAGAGGGATTATGCCCAGTAGCCTTTGCTAGTAAGAGTCTGATGCCTTCAGAGAACAATCATCCTGTACATAACTTGGAATTACTCACTCTCAAGTGGGCAATAGTGGAGCAGTTTCACAAATATCTGTACAGTGCAAAGATCCTGGTCAAGACCAACAACAACTCATTGACATATGTCCAGATCTCTGTCAGACTAGATGCTACCAGACACAGATGGCTCTCTGCTCTCTCAGCATATGATTATGCAGTAGAGGCCTGATTCCAAGACAGTTACACCAGGCGTAAATGCGGTACGCCAGTCCTGATAGTGCAAATCACAAGTTACGCCAGTGATTTGCGACATGTGCAATTCCAAAAGAACACTTGTGCCGCAACCCGCAACTGCTACAACAAATGCAAGTTATGCCGCAGTTACACCAAAAGAATGCCTATGCCACTGTGTAATGTGGCTTACCACATGCGTAACACACCAGCACCACAGAACTGCTATTCCAGAACAGGAGGCGTAATTAACCATGCCAGAGGATGGTAACGTAAGTTAGAACAAAGAAAAGCTGTCCTAACCAGAGCACAGGCCATAGAAACCCCTCCCCCACAAAGTTAGACTGCAGCATACCCCCAACCAGTAGGCCCCGAACATGGAACTAATGGGAAAACAGTGTAATACCCAAGAAAACGTGCCCTAGGAACCCCAGGACACAGTGCAATAGGCAGCAGCATGGCCAGACAGGCCAATAATAAGTGAAATACATACCTGGTGCAACATGTACCATAGCATGTAGCACAATAGCCAAACACAGACTGTGGGACAAGGCATCACACTGTGGAACAGAGAAGTGAGGGAACAGTGCCATGTACTGTGGGACAGTTGAGAGGTATGTACTGCTGACAGTATTGCGAGTTGCAACGTGCATATGTCTTGTGGGTGTAACTTGCGACATGCATAATTCTGCATTTTCCATCGTATCTGGTGATTCTCTTGGTATATGGTGAAGCTCGCATGTTGTAGGGATTTTGGCGTAACTTTACACACTGGCGTACTTTGCACCTTGCTCTCATCGCTGTCTTGGAATCGGGCCCCAGGTTTGAATCACGTTGATGCAGATGCCCTTTCACAGAGACCTGCCTCCAGTCAGCAGTGGGTGCCTGTTCCTGAACAATCCATAAAAGCCCTACATCACAAATTTGATAGAGATGAATCTCCATCCTCACAGACTGCTAACTGCTTGGCTGATTGCTTTGGACCTCCAAAAACTTGCATACCAGTGGCTTATTGTAATCTCGCAGCTCTAGACTTGCACTCCCTGCCACAGCTAACCCCAGCTGACACACAAAGAGAAGTTCGCATGGCCAGTTATTGGCTTAGAATTATGAACAACCCAATTAATGTCCTTCCTTTATCCTGCTTGAAAGAAAAAAATGAGTTGTTCCGAACAAAACTTTACATCTCCGTGATAAAAAACCCTAAAAGTAATTATAACCAGAGTATCTTTGGAACATCTATGGTTAGAATACGGAAAGGATATTTAAATCCCCCCTTTGTTTAAGGATATCTTTAAAAAAATTATTACAATTGGCCTGTCAGAACAAATGGATCTGGTAAAAAAGCAGAGACAAGCTATGTGATTTGGAAGTAATAAAAATAACTCTCTTATAGAAAACTATTTAACTCTTCCTTTGACTCCTAAATATAGGAAGTTCATTAATTGGGCAAGATTTGAAATAATATGCTCTAAATACGCTTACTTTAATAAAAGCTCACTGGATAGCCTTTACCCAGAATACTGTAGATATAACAAGGGTTTCCTCAAAAATCTTTATCATATAATGATACAATGCCCTTTATATAAAATGTCTCGTAACTCAATTCTAAATAACTTTCTTTTAAAATATGTAAGTTTAGATTATGATCCAACATTCATTCTTCTTCATCCTTCAGCTGTGGAGGATTTGGAGATGGCTGCAAAATTTATTTCATGAAGTGATACAGCAGAAAAGAAAACACTTTCATGTATTGAATCATTAATGATTTTCTCATGTAGATAATACTTGTGCTATGTAAACAGATATCTTATTTGCTATGTATGTTTTTTTTTATGATGCCTAAACATTCTGATGTGGAATTTTATCTAATTGTTAACATTTTATATGTTGTAATGTCCATTACTTTTCATGGATGAACATAGAGGATAGTGGATGGGCAACAGTGAACAACAACACTGTTGCTCACTTCGAGAGGTTGTCATGACAACCAAGAAAACCTCCAGAGCTAAGCTCGAGAGGTTTTCGGTTGGCATGAAAACCTCGAAGTTTAACACAGTGTTGTTGTTTACTGTTGCTCATCCACTGTCTTTTATAGTGTATGGACAACACTAAATAAATTAGCTGTTGGCTGCCTCCACGGTCACGCCGTGATGTCAGTGACCCCCCACCCCTCACTGTCCATGTCGGTAAATACACTGCACTCCTTCCCGTGTGATCGTAAATATTTAAATACAAATATGACTGTCCTTCTGTGTGCCAGCCACTCTTTAAAAAAATGGCACTTACTGAGATTTTTAGACGTCCTCCGGTGCCTCCGATGAACTGCGGTGCTCATGTTGTCATCTACATGAACCACGACTCACACATGCGCAAAAGTGGTCAGTGCTATCGTACCATCAATGTGACGTACTCACAATGGTACAACAACATCATCATGACGTCACATCAATGGTACAACAACACTAGGGAAAGCTAGATTTTTTAACGAATACAACATTCTAACATACACTATAATAAATTATTACTTGACTCGATCCACTCAAAGAGAACAGAACTGTGATCCAATAATGAGAAAAGTCATTAATGCCTTAAAAAGGGGAGAGGATGTCTCTAAAATGTGATTCACTGATCCCAATACTGCTTTGTTGTTACGAGAGGGGCCTAAACTCAAATTGCGTGAACAGCCATTGTATTGAGAACTGACTGACAGCCAAGGAGAGATTATTAAAAAACAGCTAGTGTCTCCATCTAAGTTAAAAAGTGTTATGCTAAAGGCTTTACATGATAATTTGGGAAGAGAAAGAACACTAGACTTGGCCCAATTATGTTTTTATTGGCCTAAAATGGGCATGGACATTGAACAATACTGTAAAACCTGCAGCCGATGTAGTCAAAGAAAGGCCCAGCCTCAAAGAGCAGCACCACTGGTCCATATAACTACAAGTGCCCCAATGGAACTGGTATGTACTGATTTTCTTAGCTTAGAGCCAGATTCAAAGAACATTGCTAATGTATTAGTAGTAAATGATCATTTCACAAGGTATGCGTAGGCCTACCTGACCAAAGACCAAAAAGGCATCTACTGTGGCAAAAGTGCTTGTAGAAAAGTTTTTTGTGCACTATGGCACCCCTCAGCACTTTCATTCTGATCAAGATTTCAAGAGCAGCCTCATAAAAAAACTGTTATATAATGTATCTGGGGTGTCAGAAAATCCAGAACTACCCCCTATCATTCTCAAGGAGAACCGCAGCTGTAGAAAGATTTAACTGTACCTTATTGGATATGCTTGGCACTCTAATCCTGAAAGACAAGCCTAGATGGAGCCAACAAATAAGTGCTTTAGTACATGCCTATAATTGCACAAAAAATGACCCTTACCATTTTTTCACTGTACCACCTTATGTTTTGTAAAGAAGCTCATCTCCCGCTGGATGTGTGCTTTGGTGTCTCTCCTGATGGTGCCTGATCAGAAAACTACCTTCAGTACGTTAAAAAGTTAAAAGAACAGGTGAACCATGCATACCAGCTTCCTAATACCATGGCTGCAAAAAGAAATGTGGCCCACAGAGCTCGCCATGACAAATGTGTCAAGACCCAAGAACTCAAGGCAGAAGATTGTGTAATGATGCGCAATTTAGGATTTCAAGGCAAGCACAAAATAGCTGACTGTTGGAGTCATACCCCTTATATTGTAATCCATAAACTGAATGATTTGCCTGTGTATAAAGTGTGTCCAGAAGGGGACCCTTGTGCTGTCAAAACTATTCACAGAAATCATCTTTTGCCTATCAGACAAATAGTTTTGAATACAGTGCCACAAGCTGCAGCTCCAACAGGCCCTGTAACCAGATCTGCTACTCTTAACAAACAACTTAATCCACCTCCTGCTGTCCACCCATCAGAACCTCCAGCCAATAATCTTGCATCTAAATCAGAAGGCTGTGGGTTCTATCCCCCACACCAGGCACTTGGGTTAATATCCCAATACTGACACTGTAGTGCAGTATGAGCGGGGTGCTGCACTCCTGAGGTGCCGTCTTTTGGATGAGACATTAAACCGAGGTCCCATCTGCCTGTTCTGGTGGTAATTCAGGTGGATGTTAAAGATCCCATGGCACTTCTCAAAATGAGTAGGGGAATTTTTATTGCAAAAAGAAAATAAACATAACTGTTACAGAAAACAGAAAACAAGAAAGAAAACATCATGACAAACATTTGTGAAGAGATTAATATACAGGCATACCAAAAACTAAATTAACATCTCTAAATCAAACTGTACGAAGTTAACAAAAAGAAAGCATTACATCATCCTATTTCCAATTATACAATGTTAATCCACCCCTCTTTATTACTGTTCCATAGATCTTATAGATAAAGAAAATAATTATATAAATTAACTCTCTGACCAGTTATTCCAAAAGTTGTAAAATACTGTCCTTCCATCTCTTTTTCCATTGTTCCCAAGATAAACGTTCTTTGTCAAACTGTGCTTGTGACTTGATCTTCTTCTCAATCATATCCACCTGTACATATGGGGAAATAACTTTTTGTTGGAGAACAAATTTACATCTTACTTGGCACATAAAAAAACTTAATACAGATGAAAATTAACCTGATAGTGCTGGGGTCCATACTTTGTACCAGTTGCACCTGCCCTATTATGACATCTTCATATGTAACAATTTGCCACCCTTGATCCTGCCATTGAGTTGCAGTAATATTCCACACATCTCGTGCATAAGGACAGTGAATAAGGAAATGCTCCTGCGATTCGATAATTTGAACACATGACTCCCTAGGGCACATTCGTTCTTCCATTCTCTTATGCTTAGCATTTCCTTTTACTCCCAGTCTACCATAAGCACATAAACAAAGCACATCCCACATCCCAGGTGGAGTCCTTGTATCAAGAAGAGAAGCCTCTATACCTGGATACAACACAGGCCAAATATCTTTATACTCAACAGGTACCTGAAAACACTTTTCTTGCATAGTTCTGTATAACAGTTTCCTATCAATAACACAAACTTGTGTTTTGGTTAAAGACCATTTTTTTAATTTCTCTACTGAAGGGGTCACAAAAGTTGGCCAAGTAGTTTTTAACCTGCCTACCAAGGGTCCCTGTTCCCATCTTTCCATTAATGGAACAATCCATGTTGCTTGCCATCCATTTCCACTCTGCCTGGCTGGGTTTCATGAAGGCTGTGAATGTATTAAATATAAAGATACTATGACAGTAACTAATAGGGTTAATTAAACATAAACCTCCATATTTCAACTCTCTATACAACACTTCTCTCTTTACTGGGTTCAGTCTACTCCCCCATATTAACTGAAAAGTCATACTTAAAATAAACACATTACATGAACTACGGGGTGGAAACACAGCACTTAAATAAGAGATTTGTAGCAAAAAGAATGTATGTACTTGAGAAACTTTTTCCTTTTTCGTTTGCTGCCAAGTTTTCCACACCTGAACTTTCTGATTACATTGCTCCAGTTTTAACAACCGATTTACTTTTGCCATATCCAAATTACCAAATTTAACCCCTAAAATTTTCAGTTCTGTATTAGTCAAACAAACTTTGCGAATTGTAGCAATTTGTTCTGTATCCTTGCTCAAGACATATCCACCACATTTGTGCATATTCAGTGAGGAACCCGTAAGACTAGAATAATGCCGAACAGTATCCAATGCCATTTCTGTTGACCTGATATCTCTCACCAAAAGACACACATCATCTGCGTATGCTAAAATTTTAGTCAAATTTTGCACTCCCGGAACTGCAATACTTTGTATTGTTTGATTCTGCTGAATATGTTTTAGTAATGGATCCAAGCAAAAAAAATGTACAATAAAGGGCTCATGAGGCATCCCTGTTGTACCCCTCATAAGACTTGTACCATCCTCCCCTTATGCCCATTTATGACAGGGAAAGTAGAGGCAATCCTATATAATTTCTGGATCCAATCAATAAACATTTTAGGAATTCCATAGGCTGCCAGAACTCGAGATAGAGATGAGACACTTTGTCAAAGCTTTTTCTTAATCCAAACTAACTAGATATCCTTTTGTAGTATTTTGATGTCCCAAAGAGACTATCTCCCATAATAGTAGTAAATTATCAGTAATATTCCTTCCCTTTATCGTACAAACCTGACTTTTATCAATCACCAGGGGGGCCACATACCCCAATCTTTTTTGTCAGAATTTTCATCAAGATTTTAGCATCTGTATTCATTAAACTTAAGGGTCTCCAATTCTGGAGCTGCTGACTGTCTCCTGCCTTGTAAATAAATAATTGAATCGTCTGTCCAAATTGAGGAGCAATATCATGGTTATCCAAAAGTTGATTAAAAACTATCTCCAAGACATCCACCAGAGCATTCATAAATGTTTTATAAAATTCAGTAGTCAGGCCATCTGGGCTAGGGGTCGTATTATTATTTAATGACTTTATTGCCTCAACAATTTCCTGCATTGTGATAGGTACAACCATTTGGTCCAGATCTGCTTGTGGAATTTTTGGAACCTGACAGGGAGCTAACAATTCTTCAATCATAAAGTCAGTGATAGGTGGGGTGGAATACATCTGTTCCATATACCTAGCCACCTCCTCCAAGATACCCTCCTTGGAAGTAACTTGTGTTCCTTGAGTCCATCATTCTTTGTTGTACTCTTACTCAGCAGCTATCAAAAATGTCTCCTGATTTCCCTTTTCCTGGAGTACAGATCCTATGTTCATATAATAGGGACGATGCCCTGTCATATTGTAGTCCCACCATTTGCTGTTTAAGACAGTGAAGCTGTTCAGCATATTCTCCCAAACCTTCATTTAAGCATGACACAACATTCATATATTTCCTTCTCAATGTTAAATAACGGAAGTATTTTTCTGTATGTTTTTTAAAAGTAAGAGACTGGAGTAGTACTTTCATATCTAGTTTCGTTTTTATCCACCACCTACTACTACTGCTGTCAGCCAAGCACAATACAGATTTTCTATCCTGTAGTAACTTCATTACCTGGTCTATACAGCTCTTATCAAGAATCAACATATTATTTAATTTCCACATCCCTCTCCCATGTGTAATTATATCACCCATGGATAAAGTTACTTTTATCATTAAATGATCAGAAGTTTCAACTGGAACTACAAAAGCTCACTGAATATTAATATTAGGTGAAACAAAAACATAGTCAATTCTGGTTGCCAACTTTGCTCTATAAAAAGTATAGCCTCCAGTATTATGCACTCGTCTATAAGTGTCTACTAAACCCACTTGCTGAACCACCCATCCTAAGGTTCCAGAATCACAATATACTTTTGTGTGTTTTGCACCTGAGTTCTGTGATAACAACACACAATTAAAATCTCCCTCCCACTCTAACACCCGTGAAGTAAATAAATATGGTTTTACACACTGAAATATATCTACTGTCTTTTTTTGTTTTGAAGTGCATACAAATTTAACAAACGCCATTGCTGCCCATGATAACTAAAGTCAAGCAGCTTTACCCTTCCTGGGCAGACATCCACAACTTTTGAAATGCAATAATCCCATCCAGAAAATAAAAACCCCACCCCTCCACACAATTCCAGTGTCAAGGAAAAGAAGGACGGACCCCAGCACTATAACTTCTTAGCTTGCTCTACATCATTTACAGTATATAATCTGATGTCCTGTAAGCATGCAATGTCCACTTTATCATCACGGAGGTTTGTAAATGTAAGAAGATGGCACTTCCAATTTTTTATACTATTAGTATTCCATGTAGCAATTGTATAAGGATGTTGCGCTGTCATAAAAAGCAGTAGGGAGGCCACATGTTAACACCAGTAAAGTAAAGTTCAGTACTTTGATAAACTTTATCAAGTTCCAGTTTGTTTTCCAAGATGAGCACTACGTCGAGGTGTAGAATCAGATTGTAATTTTTTTCTTGTTCTCACAGCAATAACCTTAGCTGCCAAATTTTCTACATCTGAATCTGATGACTGTCCTTTTAAAGATGAAAAAGTTGAAGAGGATTCAGAATCATCTCCAAGATCTGAATCTGGAGTTTGTAATACCTCAAAGGCATTAGACAAAGGTACTGGTAAAATATCTTTCCTCATTTTAGGCAGCTTCGCCCTTGGATTCATTGTTTTCATAGATCTTGTTTTGGAAGTTACCACAGTAGATTCAGGTGGTAACATATCATGAGGTAATTCTTCAGTAACATGCAATACAGGTTCCGTGGAAGGTTTTATGTCTTTAACAACCTCCACATCCATCTCTGCAGGTATGGGATCAAAATCTTCACCTATAATCTCAGGTTCTACAGTCTCAGAAACAGAAGCCTGTTCTGCAGGGGAGGGGGTGTCGTGGTCTCCAGAGGGGGAACTGCAGTAGTAGTGGGTTCAGCCCCTAAATCTTTTGTGGATTCTGTCTTCTCAGCCACCAAATTTTGTGCTCAGACTCTCTGCTGAGTCTCAATACTTATTTTTTGGGCTTTTTTGATAAGTAGTTCTTAGTGTGGTCTATCTGTTCTGTTATGTGCTGCCCATTCACATGAATGATAGACATGCCCCTGTTGTCCACAGAGATTACACAGGTAGTCATTCAAACAATCAATACTAGTATGACCAATTTCCAGACACAAAGAGCATTTTACTGTTTCGCAAGCATTACTGATATGAATATGGGATTCACATCTAAAACAAGTCTTTGGTTGTCCTTGATAAAAACAGTGACCTCTTTCTGTGCCCATAAAGAAAGTACTTTGCAAATGATGTGTACCATGTAAACCAGTATGTAGACATACTTTAAATTTACAACCTCCCATCCAAAGATGTTCTTCATCTAATATTGGGGAAGGCTCTCCTAGTACATCACATCGTTTTTGTAGCCAGTATTGTACATCAGATACAGCAATGCCTTCGTTCCAAAAAAGAACAGTAATCTGCTTGATCTGAGGCTTTGTCAGTGGGATAGCTCAGAACGGTATCCATAAGGCCGAATGGCCTTTTTTTTTCATAAGCAGACCAGAAACTATCTAAACCTTCAGGGGATTTAAAACTAATATCAAAGACAGAATCACCAGAAGCATGGATCAGGGCATACATTTCATTTGAAAAGAACCTCAAAGATTCTTTCAACAAAGTTTTTCCCATGTAAATTCTGTCAGGAGGGTGGGCCAGCCCTCCCTGATACTGCAAACATACAGCATTTTTTCTCTGGGCCAGTATTATACCTGAAAAGGTGACATCTTTTCTTCAAAATTATCTCCATAATTTTAATGGTTCCAGTTGGGGTGTTGTCTGTCTCTGTGGAGAACCAGTAGGTTCCACACTATCACTCCATAGGGTTGGTGCCTCCTCATGTAAATTATGTCCAACCTCCCACCCGGAAGGAGCCTCATCATCTACAGGAGTTTTGTTAGCATTTTCTGTGCAAGGGTGAACAACAAGTGGAACTCTATGAGTATTTTCCATAGCTACAGAGTCAATGTCTTCCAACCCCTCTTTTGTGTTTTGGGTCATATCATCCATAGGGTCAGGCCTCCAACCCCCCCCTTCAGAATCCAACCAGCATTTTGTAAAGCAGTGTCTGCTGACCAGTTAATAACTTCATCCTGTTCCACATCTAATCTTCTCCATTTTGCCCATTTTATAAATCTTTTACCACAGTATGTAAATCTGAAGACTCAGCCTTTGTATCAGTAGAAATCTCATTATCTATATTTATACATGGTTCAAAATTATTTTGTACAATTAGAATATCATTACCATCAGCAATGCTACTCACAGCCACAGAGTCTAATACTGCAGAGGTTTGTGTTACATCTTGGTTAGCCGCTGCGCTGCCTGGCGCAAAAGCAGTATTATCAAATTTTACCTGAGGCGTTGGCCTGTCACTTGTAAGATGCTGACTCATGCCTTCAACACAAATATCCTTTTCTTTACTTGCATCAGCACCTGCATCAGGAGACTGCACTTCACAAGGTGCTGCATTTTTTTCCACCGACAGCACCTGTAAAAGGCATAACTGTTGTTCTTCACTTAGAGCTTGTACAAAGGCAATTTCATGCTGTAGCCCAGCCGCAATCAATTCTGCAGATCTTTCAGCACTCAGGTTGACATCCAACTCTGCTTCATTCATATCCATTGCCTCTGTAATCATCATGTTTCCAGAAACAGTAGCTGCTGCATGGTTTATTTCCAATAAAACAGTTTCTTGCAATATGAGGCCAGGGGAGGAGGCCATCTCCCTTGCCACATCAGCACTTCCTTCTCCACTGCTGTCCGACTCCAAAATGAGCTCCTCCACTCCACAGGAAGTCATGCCCCCTGCTGGTAGAGTAGGGGAATTTTCCTGGTGCCTTGGCCAAAATTTCCCCCATTCACTAAAAATACCACCAACAGCTTAATCTGATTCAAGTGCAGTTGACATTCATCTGTATCCCCTTCCCCCAGGTCATGCCTAAAAATAGGCAGAATTTGTCCAGTGTACTTACCCGGTCAACAAAAACTAAATAAATAACAATGATTCTAACTCTGAAGATGAGTGTTGTGCTGCTTATTACTCATCACGTGAACTTGCTCAATTGTTCTAGGGAATCCTCCCTTCCACCTCTAGTAACACTGCCAATAGTCCTGTGACATCTGACAGTCCTGATCTATCTATTGTTCTTGAACTTCCAGAAAGTGATGCCCACAGTGTGAGCTCTGAAAGTGCTATTTCCCTTTGTATGGAGGAGTTAACTGAACTGTACATTAACCAGAAGAAACAAGTAGTGAACCTGCAAGTAAACCTGAAAGTGTTAATGAACTAAGTGGGCTAAGTGAACTGTTTCATTCCAAAGAGAGTATTGCTGTCCCTGAAAATGCCAGTTGTGTTTTAGATGATTCCAACTTTGTGGATGTACCTCTTACAAATGAAGATGAGACTAAAGAGCCAGAGAGTGACAGTGATGTTCAAGACAAAGGGCCCAAAACAAATAATGACAACAATGAAAGTGCAGTGGTACCCATTTCTTCGGAAGCTGCTTTATTGGTTGACAATAACCCAGGAGTCATGACCCTGAATGCTGAAGCAGAAGTATAAGTGCCAGTGCCAACTTTGCCACATCGCTCAGAAAGATCTGTAAAACCTATATTGAAGTTCACATATGTTACTCTAGGAGAACCTGTTAATATGCACATGAATGCTGTGCACAAGGGAATATATGTTACAGTTAACTCCTTGCCCAGAATTGTGTTCACTGCCCCCACCAAAACTAAAATTTCCACCCAGACTAAAAGGAGGTCTGTAGGTAAAAAGAGGGGAATAAGGTGAAATGCACTGGAAAAACATGTTAAAGGATTTAACTGTGTAGTCAGAAGAGAAAAATTTCACTCTACCCTTATTAAGAATATAATGCAAAATATTCTCAGTATTCAAAGTGCTTTATTAGTATAAGTTTTTGCACATTCTTAATCAATGTTTTTTATAAACTTCTTTTTGTTTTATATAACTTGCCCCGAAGAATCACTGCAAACTCTAACCTCAATTTTAAAGGAAATAGAACCGCTGACGGGCTACACTATCAATCCAAGTAAATCCAGACAATCCCCCCTCCCCCATGATCTTACTTCCAAATACCCATATAAGTGGAATAAACCATATATAACATACCTTGGAGTTAGAATCTCATCAAACTTATCAGACTTATACTCTCTGAACTATTCCTTTACTCTCTCTAAAATAAATTCGGACTTGCTGAGATGGACTCCTCTCCCTCTATCCTTAATGGCCAGAGTTCAATCAATCCAGATGAGCTCTCTCCCAAAGATTCTCTACTTAATGCAAAACATCCCTTTGCCTCTCCTGGAGGGGGACATTCGGAAGTGGGACGGCTTCACCAACAGGTTTATATGGGTGAACCAACGGCCCAGATTAGCTTTGGGTAAGATCTAATGTCCCAAAGACAGAGGAGGACTATCCCTCCCTAATATATATTATTATGAGATGGCCTCTTTGCTTACACATATAATCACTTGGCTTTTGCCCCAAACACATGTCCCACCCTGGATGATAGTGGAGTGGAACATGGTGACCTGCTCCCTACATCAATCGCACATATTTCAACCCAACAATATAGTACAATGTCAGGAGGGTTCTAGATTCACTAAGGCAATGCTCCTTTCTTGGATAAAATTTCTAGCTTGTCCTCTTAATAAGTTTCTGTCCTCCTGGATGAGCATTCCCTCAGAAGACCCTCACTGGACACCACCACGTCTAGACACCACTTTTCAGTCCTGGGATCACAGAGGTCTTCAACATATATATCAATTTTTTGATAACGCTGTTTTTAAAACATTTAATCAACTTCAACAGGAGTTATCTTTAGGTAGATTGGATTTTTACAGATATTTACAAATTCGCCACTTTATAAATTCAAAAATGGGCCTGGATGTCACCACCCAGTCTGTTCCCCCCCTTATGCCCCTTGTTACTTCAGTTGGAGAGAGGTGGCAATGGAGTCACTTGGTCTCTCGTTTCTACAAGGCTCTCCAAGGGACACCAACACATATTATGGACCTAGTACAATTCCACTGGGAAGCTCAACTCCAGGTTGAATTATCTCAGGAGGACTGGCGTAGGATCTGGCGGAGACAGCATATAACTTCCAGTTCACATATCTGGAGGGAATATTCCTGGAAAGTGGTGGCCAGATACTTCTGTACACCTCAGATTACTGCTAAGTACTTAGCTGATGGGGACTCTTCCTGCTGGAAGGGGTGCGGATGTAAGGTGGCCACACATACCCACACCCTATGGTCATGCCCGATATTGACAAGATACTGGTCCTCAATAGGAGATAAAATTGTGTACCTCTTCCCAGCTCTGTGTGTTTTTTCTCTGGCAATAGCACTCTTCTCCACTACCCACAGGGGTTCAGGAACCCACACCAAGTATACCTTCTTAATATCCTGTTGGGAGCAGCTAAGAAATGTATTACAAGATTATGGCTCTGCCCCAAACCCCCACTCATATCAGCTTGGGAGGATACGGTATACGATATCTATAAACTAGAACATATGACAGCCAGAATTCAAAATAAAGTCCCTGAATTGATGAATCACTGGAATATTTGGTTCCTTTCCATATCCCAATCCAGGACTGATCAATCTCCTTAGGGGAGACATAGGTGTGGGTCCTCCCGAGATGGAGACCGGCCAGCCCTTAGCACCCAACCTTCAGTGTAATGCACTTTCCCACACGAATGAGTTGAAATTTAAACCGAGTACTTTGTCAGGGACAGAATGACTCCCGGGCCTCGCCTATCCCCTGGTTCCCCGACAGAAAATGTAAAACTAGTTTGAATGCTTGTACTAAGATGACTTATCCTATTGGGATATAATACTAATTGCTAAATTTGTGGAGAAGACAATTATCATACTTGGTACATCTTCCTTTTTTATTATTATATGCACTTTAATGATTTCTGTCTAACGTTGACTTATCTCTGGTTTTTCTGTAATTAACTATATATTCTGTCAATTGTCACTCTGTACACATATTATTGATTACCTGTACACATGAACTGTGATTCCACTTAAGTTAAAATCTGAAATAAAAAACTGTTTAAAAAAAACTTCTTCTTGTTATACACTTTAATTTCACTTGCTCCTTGTTCACTTTTAACATTTCAGAACTTCTTATAGTTCCTTCATCAGACCTGGAGCTTATTAGCTCTAAATGAAATAAGAAGAAAATAAATAATATGAATTATACACTGATTTTACAATATTACTTTTGTTTAAATTAACTCAAAGAGAAGAATTAATCTGTTTAAATTTAACATACAGGTGGAACTGACCTGTATAGTAAGTTTCAATGACTTTTACTACTGTTTGTCTGTTTTTTGGGGTGGAGTGTGTGTTCTTTGCCTCAATGAACATCTTAATTCATCCTAATTAAAAGAGAAGTATACACTTTTTATTTATATTGTGTAACCAAAACCTTTGCTGGTGATTATGTCAGATTCTTACATCTTCTCTGATGTAGTTGAGTGCATTCAAAAGATGCCAAGCCATTTTTTTCTTTTCTTTACAGCTGCCTCTAGTGCTTCACTATAAACATCACAAAGAAAGAAGAAAAGCTTTGTAAAAAAAGACTAAGCTTGTCTTAAAAAAACTTTCTTATTAAGGTAGAGTTAGGTATTGATCATCATTTCATTTGTCCTACCTTAATGTGGCCAAACCATCCTTTTTATACAGTTACCAAATCCAAAAGAATCACATTTTTTAGGCAAAGAACATCAACTACCCCAACGCTATTACAGACAATGCTATGAGCTAAACCTCTCTTTTGTACACCTAATGAGGTGAAGAAGAAGGGCTGGGCCACTAGGGTGCATGCCTGAAGGCGTGCCAACATCACTGCTGACATCACCGGGGTGGCCCAGTCAGTATCGAAGCTTACAGGAGTATAGTGAACATCCTGGAAGCCCCCCCCTTCTCTCAAAGTTTATTCAAAGTAGATTATTTGGTTTTTTTTTAATAAAATAAGCTGCTAAATGATGTTTTATCTGCATCTACAACTTTCTCAGAATTAGGCAAATTGACCGAAAACAGATCTACAGCAATAAGTATAAATTCAGAAGAAGCCATGAGAATAATGGCACTGGTTAAAAGCAAATGACACATAGAGTACTCAGACACCACTGAATTACCAAAAGCATCTATGAATAAACTGGAACTTTGAAGGAAAGAGAAATCAGACTAGACTGGCATGCTGTAACGCTTCTTGAATATATGAAGCAAAAGAGAATACCAAGAGGGCTAAGAGTACTTGTAGAATCACAATTGGGTTTCACACCAGAGGGTTTTCAGGTCACATGGGATGGCATTAGGTCCAAATTCTCTTTTGATTTTATATTGCTTCTTATTGAGACTTTAACAATAGAACAAACCAGAGTATTAGAAGAAATCAATACACTTGAGATGAAAATCAAAGAAACAGTAGAAACTTCACAATTAAAACTCCTATTAGAGAAAACAGAGAAATCTCTGACTGAATATGATATTCAAATAAGAAGGCTTAAAATAAATAAATTCAAAAGAGACATTAATGCCTACAAAAATGGGACTATATACTCCTGGAAGAAATCTGAATGTAACACCAATATTTATGATTTGGATGATACCTCAACTTCTACAGGGACCTCAGATACAGACAATTATGATTGAAGACTTTACATGGGTATGGCTAATAGAACAACATATTATAGGAGACATAGACACCCTAATTACTACAACAGATCTTATGGGAGATTTTATTATCAAAGAAAGAATTATTTTGATAGAGATTACTCTGACCCTCAAACACAACAATGGCAAAAGCAAGAGAGACAAACAGAAAGGGGTTTTCAGAGAGGTACAGATGAAGCAGGGCCTACAGGGGTGAGAAGAAAAGGAAGAGAAAGAGACAAAGGTGGAGAAGAAAGAGAAAAAAACACACAAACTCGGGTTGAGGAGTCAACAAAATTAAACATATACAACCTATCACACAGACCTTTGACATCACTAGAAGAAAAAGTTATAAATTATGGTTTATCTTTTATCTTAACACAGAAATTAAATCCCTTTGAGCTTAAATTGGATCTAGAAAAATGTTATTGAAAAATAAGATTGAAACAATTGTTGGAACCAGAGAACATCCTGTAGAAAATGAAGCTGAGAAAAGAGAGCGATACCAATTAAAACAAGCACTTGGAACCAGATCAAGTTTTGATCCAATAGGTCTTACTCTAGACAATATAACTTATTACACAGAAAAAGTAAATAGAGACATAAAGAGAATTTTGACAGAGAATACAACAAAAACCATAATCTAACAAAAGAAGAAATGGAATCTTTGGAAAATCTAAGTAAAGATGAGTCAATAATTATAAAGCCAGCTAACACTGGTGGAGGAATAGTGATTTTAAACAGGGAATACTATAGAGAAGAATGCTAAAACAATTACAGGACCAGACGACTTATGAAATAGTAAGGAATATACCATTTCAACAACTTAAAAATACAATTACTGAAGTAGTCATGGAAGCTAACGACAGGGGTATTATAGAACAATGGGTCACAGAAGAATTAATAAGAAGAACACCTAGAATACCCCTATTCTACTGCCTCCCTAAAATACATAAAAGTTTAACACAGCCTCCAGGGAGACCTATTATTTCAGGCATCGCTTCAATTACTGAACCTTTAACCATCTTTGTGGACCATTACTGTAAACATTTAGTAACAGATACATTGTCTCACTTGAAAGCTAGTAAGCACTGCATATAACTATTAGAAGAATTAAATTAGAAAAAAAACATAATCTAAAGGACAATTTACCAGACAAGAAAACAAACCAAAGATTTTCTAATAAAACTTACCAAAAATGTTTTGGAAAATAATTATTTCACATTTGAAGATACAAATTACTTACAAAAAATAGGTACGGCAATGGGTGCCACTTTGGCACCCACTTATACCAAACTCTATATGGCACATTTTGAAAGACAACACATTGAGTCAGAAACTAACATTTTTAAACCAAATTTAATTTTTTACAAGAGATTTATTGACAGTAGTTTGATTATCTGTGATGGAACTTTACAAGAAGCAGAACAGTTCCATTACTATTTAGAAATAGCATCTCAAAATCTTTCACTATGGAAATCAATGATGAAGCCATCCCCTTTCTGGATCTGAAAATAATAAAGGAAAATGGAAATATCATAACAGATTTATATAGAAAAGAAATAGCAATGAATACTATCTTACATGCCAAAAGCTTCCACCCTAAAAATGTAAAAAATAGCATACCATACAGTCAAATGTTGAGAGTAAAAAGAAACAGTGGCACAGAAGAAATTTGTAACAAAAATATAACAGATCTAACCAAGAGATTAAAATCCAGAGGTAATACAGAAATCATTCTAAGAACATCAAAACAAAAAACTGATCAAGAACAAAGAGAAGACCTACTAAGAGAAAAAACATCAAATGACACAGAATCCTCAGCAAGAATAACTATGTCAACACAATACTCAGAAAGTTTTGGGAAAATAAAATGTGATTCTGTCCAACTGGAATATCCTACAAACAAATGAACAAGGTCAAAGAATCTTTTTACATAAACCATGGGTTACAGCTAAAAGACTACCACTATTCTCAATAAGATAGTAAAAGCCCAACACCGGACCCCTGAAAAAACAGGCTCAACAAGGTTGAAAAGTAATATAACAGGTTTCTTTACTTGTGGAACCTGTGTCCACTGCAATAATGGCAAAAAAACTAGAAGTATTAAAAGTACTTGGAATGAAAAAGAATATACTATAAGAGACTTTATCACTTGTAGGACTGAGTGTGTTGTGTACTGTATCATTTGTCCTTGCATACTTTATTACATCGGAGAAACAACCAGACCCTTAAAACAACGCATAATGGAACAAAAAAGCAACATTAGAAGAGGGGATGTTAGATCCCCCTTAGCGAGACATTTTATTGAATATCACCACTAAATCTCCAGCCTTAAGTTTTTTGGAATTGAAAAAAAAAACAAGAGAATCCACGTGGAGGAAACAGAGAATCGACACTGTTAAGATGAGAAGCCTGGTGGGTTTACACTTTAAGGACACATATACCCAGATATGAACTTAATGAGACTCTAATTTGAATAACTTTCAAGTGACTATAACTACCATCCTTCTCTTTCAAATAACAATTATGAATAATGACACCCAGAAGTCTGGTTTATCACCTCTTTTATATGTTGTTCGAATGGTTGCAGACTTCTTTTCAAATGAGCCATCTCTTTTTTCACCTTTTTTCTGTGCAGTCTGGCTTCTTATTCCATCACGTTCTTCATCTGACACTTGAAAGTACTCTAATTCAACCTGGTCCTGATATTTCAGTCTCCCTTTTTCTGAGATTACCTACACCTCTACCTTTGGTTTTCTGGTTTTATTCCCTCCACTTTCTCAAATACAGAATGTTCCTTTCCCTTGCCTCAAATTTCCTTTCATCCCCCCAAAACTCTGTATCATCATTTGTCTCCCCTTATCTTTTTCACCTATGATTTTGCCCAAATTCATATGAGGTTTTATTTTATCCCACATTTAATGCTATAACATATTGAATCTTTTCCATATGTTTATTTCTCTTGCATGTCTGAAATTATCTCCTTGATGAGATCCTTCCCCAATGGTCACTTTTATTTCCCTTTTTCACCTTTTTTTTTCCTTCCTTCTTCTTTTCTAGCGGTGTTCAGTTCACCAGTCCAGTTTTTATTGCATTTCTATTAGAAGTATGGAGATTTATAAAATAAGAACATTGTTTCAGTAGAAACAAAATGTATCTTTTATTGGAACAGTACTGTGTCATGCCATAATTTAGCCATAAGATTGAAATGATGCATATACTCTGTAGATAAAAACATCATTTAGCAGCTTATTTTACTAAAAAAAAAAAAGAATCTACTTTGAATAAACTTTAAGCGAAGAGGGGGGCTCCCAGGATGTTCACTAACTCCTGTAAGCTTTGTTACTGACCGGGCTGCCCTGGTGACATCAGCAATGATGTTGGCACACCTTCAGGCATGCACCCTAGCAGCCTGGCCCTTCTTCTTCACCTGATTAGGTGTACAACAGAGAGTTTTAGCTCGTAGCGTTGTCTGTAATGGCATTGAGGTACTTAATGTTCTTTGTCTAAAAAACTGTGATTCTTTTGGATTTGGTAGCCATATAAAAAGGATGGTTTGCCCACATTAAGGTAGGACAAATGAAATGGTGATCAATACCTAACTCTACCATAATCAAAACATTTTTTTAAGACATGCTTAGTCTTTTTTTACAAAGCTTTTCTTCTTTCTTTGTGATGTTTATAGTGAAGCACTAGGGGCAGCTGTAAAGAAAAGAAAAAAATGGCTTGGTGTCTTTTGAACACACTCAACTACATCAGAGAAGATGTAAGAATCTGGTGTAATATAACATCATTTTTGACATCCTGACATAAACACCAACAATGGTTTTGGTTACACAATATAAATAAAAAGTGTATACTTCTCTTTTAATTAGGATGAATTAAGATGTTCACTGAGGCAAAGAACACACACACCCACCCCCACCTGAAAAAACAGGCAAACAGTGGTAAAAGTCATTGAAACTTACTATACAGGTCAGTTCCACCTGTATGTTAAATTTAAACAGATTAATTCTTCTCTTTGAGTTGATTTAAACAAAAGTAATACTGTAAAATCAGTGTATAATTCATATTATTTTTCTTCGTATTTCATTTAGAGCTAATAAGCTCCAGGGCTGATGAAGGACCTATAAGAAGTTCTGAAACGTTTATAAAACACAAGTGAACAAGGAGCAAGTGAAATTAAAGTGTATAACGAGAAGAAGTTTATAAAAAACACTGATTAAGGAAGTGCAAAAACTTATACTAATAAAGCACTTTGAATAATCAGAATATTTTGCATTATATTCTTTATAAGGGTCAAGTGAGGTTTTTCTCTTCTGACTACATTGGATATATCCATACAATCTCACTCCCCTCTGTGTGATAGAAACACACTCTATTCACAAAGAGGAACAAAAAACAAAAGAGAAAAATAAAAGGAACCTTGGGAGACAAAAAAGTGAACTTAAAGGATTTAACTGAAAATGTGATTTCTATACTGTTGATGTGTATCTTGGTACATTTAAAAAAAATTTCATGACAATGTGGATAATGTAAACATTTAATGTGCTAGCATGCTATAATGTGAATAGTGATTACATATCTGTGCAGATTATGTATATAGTATCCTATAGTCCAGACTTGTACATAGTAAAATATTAATGTAAATATTGCCAATTATTTCATGGACTTGGCATGGATGCCAAGCTTTGTCAGACAGGGGAGAGTATAACCCCCCCCATGGGGGCTTACCTTAGATTTTCCTGTTTCTCCCATCTGCCTCCAGTGGTGTTCATCATTTGGCCCCCGATGTTCCCTGCCACAGCCTGAGTCCCTTGTGGTGCCCCAGCAGCTTCGGTGTTGTTTTGCCCACAGTTGGGCTTTAGGAGCTAAATTGTGAGTAGCTAACATTTCCTCAGGGTGGCCAGCACTCGCACATGCACAGAGGTGTGCTTTATTTTACCAACTGCCATTGTGGTCAAACAAAAGGTATTTCTGCTGTCCTGGTGCCCCCGTTCACTTAAGAGAGAATCAGGGACCAGAGCAAGGCTTCTGAGAGGCCTCTTTTTAATTTAAATAAGGAGTGCCAAGAAGTGCTTGAAACAAGCTCTGTTCAGGGCTCATGAATATTAATGAGCCATTATAAATATTAATGAGAGAGTGGCCTGCCACTGGGGGGGGCTGTATTTAGGCTGCAGTGACAGGGAAAATTTTGTAAACAAATGGTTAATATTCTGGCTGCACCAGATGTTTGAACTGGGGACAATGTGTAAACTGCTTGGGAACTATATCAACAGCAGCCATCTTTGCAGCCTAGCAGCCAATCAAAAGCAAGGACTGTATGCAGAGACTTTTGGGACTGTGCCAAAGACTTGTGGGGAAAAAGCAGGGACAATTCTTGCCACCTAAATTCTAACCAGCTGAAAGGCTTAGACAATGACTAACTGCCTGAGCAGCCAATCAGAACACAGAGTTTGTTTCCTTCAGAGAGAGGGACAGCTGAATTGAAGTGAGTCTAGAGAGAGTTTCCCAATGGTAATGAGGCTCTGCTCACAGCTCAGGGAATTTTGGGGAGAGGCCTGCTAAACCTCTCCTCGGCCTAAACTATTACTGAGTCATTGGGACCACAAAGTCTGCATATCAATTTGCAAATCTCAAAAAGGGAGAAACAAAAGTAATTTCCTCAGGGCTAAATTCCAGACTGAAAGAGGGTCGATTTGTCTGAAAGACCCCAATCTGCATCATGGTGAGAGACTTATTTTGCCTCAGAGACTGTGGCCTACTCACAAGCCTGGTGTCACTGAAATTGTCTCCAGCCCAGTTGCTAAAGGGGGAGACCAGCATTTCAGCTGTGTCAGCTTACACTCCAAGGACTGCAGTTTGCAAGCAGGTAAGCTGTACGGCCTATGCCAGAACTGTACCAGAAGTTCAACCTTTGATGCCAAATAACATTCCTAAAAGACTTTGCTGCCTGTGAGACCAAAGCTGCTAGAAGACCAGAGAAAGGAGACCTCTCCTGCGATGAACATCATTGTGAGTTGTGATCATCCTTGGGGGTTAGGCCTTGATGTGGGGGTGAGTCATGTCAGCCTTGTCCCTGTATCCTGGTCCTTGCCAGAAAGGACAAAGTCCTGCAGCCACATGCCAGAGAGCCAAACCCTGCCTTGAGGTAAGTTAGTCAAAAACAAAATTCTGGCTCGACACATCACGCGTGCCTGCAGTACTTACTAGTGCACATACAACAACAAACTGGGCACCACGATGATACTATGCAAAACGCTGAATTCTTTGATTCAAAAAAAGTGCTCAATACAGAAGCAGTCACCCAGCAGGTCAGACACACCTCAACTGGTTTCGCACATAAAGTGTGTCTTCAGGAGGATGTACTCCACCATGCCTACCTCTAATAAAAAGAAACTGCTTAAAGTGACAGTGCATTTTTTAAAAAAGGGTATGAAAAACTATTAAAAACAATAAATACAAACAGCAGTACCTACAATAATCAAGGTAATTTCAGAATTGCACCATAATTCATGTAATGATCTGTGCAGCATAATAAATCCACATGATTATTTCTACATAGCACCAGATTACTCATAGTGAGCCATACACCATAAATAGTGGTAATCATGACCCAGAAACAATGATTATGATGGAGGTGCCTATCAGCATTAGTATCACACTTCCAAAGCTCAAAACATGATTATATAAAGTAGCAAATACATTTCAATATCTATCTTATCACACACTTATAACCATAATTTATAAAATTCACTTGGCAATTGCCATGTTTAATCATTAATGATCAAATCTTTTAGAAGGCCATCTATAATTGAGCAATAAGCCACGAGGGGGTGTGGGTTATCAGGGGATTTACCATGGCTGGTGTAGTTTGGCCACAAGGCTGCAGGCCGCGTGGCTAAATCCTCGCCAGCCATAGTAAATCCCCCAATAACCCACACCACTGAGTGGCTTATTGCAATTATACCTTTTTTTTTATTATTTTTATTTAATTATTTAGCTTTTTTTTTATCAAAAAACAAGTGATAGTTTTAGAGGAGATATTCATCCACAAGAGAAAATAGTCCATTAGTTGTAATTGAAATATGCATTTATTTTGAATAAGTAACAGATAGTTAGGTGCAAAGTTAAACAGAGTTAGTGTTTGGTGCATTGTTAAACATTTTTAGACATTTTATATATTTTTTTTGCTTTTACAACTGCTAGAACGTTTATTTGAGAACAGTTTCAACTTTAAAGAACATTGCTAACAGAGAAACTTTTGCAGCTGCAATATTAATTTTAGTAAAAGTTCATAAGTTGTGTATAGAATTGCTATGCTGTTGTTTTTGAGACAGTCTGTTGTGCATAGCAGGGTTTGTTGCTTTAAATGTTTTTCCTTTCTGGTTGTCTGTGACCTTGTACGTGCTGTACTGTGACCTGCTGGAGAGGAAAAAAAAAGAATGATGTTGTGGAGGGTTTACTTTTGTTTTTTTTCAATGACAATGCTGTTGTTTTTAAGGTTTATTTACTTACTGTTTATTTGCAGATGAAATTTACTGTTCCATAGTTGACTAGATTTCCTATGGAAGGTATTTTTGGATGTGGCTCCTCATCCAATTGGTTGCTATCGGTGGCTGCTCTCTCAATTAAAAAAAGATGTGCAGCTTGATCTGGTGCATGAGTGATTGCTGTAAGTTCTTGGGGATTTTCTTCACTGATGGTGATGTTTTTATTCATGATGGTTGCCTGTAGTACATTAGGAGTTTTTGGCGATGGAAAAAGTAGAGTGTTTTGTGATTCAGTATTTTCCTTCATAGGTAGTGGTTCAGGTGGAGGCTGGAAAGATACATTGCTGCTTTCCCCACTGATTATTTGACCACATTTTTTGAACTCTTGCAGATTTGGGCATCAATAGCTTTGTAATGAAGCTTTGCTTTTATGTCCTATGGTGGTCAAAATTTGTCTGGCTTCCATGCCAGAATTGCTTAACAGAGTGACAGCAG
This sequence comes from Neoceratodus forsteri, assembly GCA_016271365.2. Classification (NCBI taxonomy): domain Eukaryota; kingdom Metazoa; phylum Chordata; order Ceratodontiformes; family Ceratodontidae; genus Neoceratodus; species Neoceratodus forsteri. Next base: position 909,518,213 of record CM057452.1, read on the forward strand.
TGGCACAGAGTGAGTGATTCATGAAAATTGTCTCAAAATGTTCTTCTTTGCAAATACGGGGAAGCATGTTAGCAAGGAAATTAACTCCCATAGGTTCTGCAGTATACCAGACTGTCATGCTAACAAAATGCATCCTCTCAGGTGTCACATCTCAATTTCTGGGGGCCAAAACACCCTCTCTGTTCATGCTAGATATCGCACTCCTAGCTTCTTCAACTAGTGCTGCTGAATAACCCCTTTCCCTGAATCTTTTGCACATCTCATAGCTTTGTCTCTGAAAGTCCACTTTCAAACTACAATTCCTATGCACCCTCAGTAACTGGACCCTAGGGATATTGTTAACTATGTGTCTGGGATGATAACTGGGGGCACTCAAGAGTGAGTTCCTGTCAGTAGGTGTATGGAAAAGTGATGTTAGAATTTCTTTTTTTATTTTCTATTTTTACCCCCACCCCAACCCAGCACTGTCATCCAACTACCGTACCTGGAGCTGCCTCTTCCTTCAAGACTCCTCCATGAAGCCCTGGCTTACCCTCCAGACAGGGACATGGTGGGGAGGCACCCCGAACCCCTTCCCCGGAGGAAATCAAGTCTTTGTTGTGGAGCCTTGTCAGAATTGCAGCTGCCAGTGGGTGAGGACCCCTTATCGGGGCCTCACATCAGTGTCACACTGGGAGAGGAATTTTTCAATGTACGCCCTCCCACAGCGTGATGTGCCACAACACCAAGGCTTACACTGGCATACTCCATGCTCTCCCCTGCTGTTCAAGTTTAAGTTCAAATTTATTGCAGGAAGACTCCGTTGAGTAAACTCATTCACAAGGAAGTCCTGAAGAATGTACACAGTCAAGGAAACATTACATAATAAGGCATCAATGAATAACAATAAAGCAAAGTGCAAATAAAGTTCATGAAAGGCATTACATACTAAATTCATTATAGTAAGTAATGTACAGTTTAGGAACATTTGATACATGGTGCTCAAGCAAAACAAGGTGGGGTTTGTAGGCAAAAAAACTGGTAAGAAGCCATAAATATGGTCAGTGTACAATGACAGGAGAGAAAAGATAATTAGGAGAGGCGGGTTGAAGATTAGTGGAGAGAGGAGATGGAGGAGGGCTAGAAAGAGTAAGGGGGAGAAAAATATAGGTAGGAAGTATAGGGTAGGAGAGGGTCATAAGAGCAGGTAGAGAAATCATATAGTTTAGCTGCAGTGGACATTTTGAAAGCAAAGCAGTTTCAGTCCTGACTAGAGCTAGTTTCAGAAGGATAGGAGGGCATGGTAAACATAAGGGTAGGGGAGAGGCTTACAAACAGCTATGAGTATCTTTTATTTTTGAAGCAGTTAGCGCTTTATAGAAGTTAACTGAGACGATGCTAGATAATTTCAATATGGATTGGAGTCAGTTCCAGATAGTAGGAAGAGCAGGCGAAATGGCACGTTTGCCAAAGGCGGTATGAGTCCTAGGCACGACAAGCAAGATGGAGTCAGAGTTCCTAAGTGAATATACACCATGGGAAATGCAGATGAGAGATGTTAGATAGTTCGGGGGTTTGTGCAAAAGTAGCTTGAGGGTCCAGATGCCAGCATGGAGCAAACATCTTGTAGTGAGTGATGTCCAGCCAACAGCTGTGTACAGATCGCAATGACGGGTTCGGTATGGAGAGCTGATGAACCGCAGAGCACGGTGATAGAGGACGTCTAACTTGCTTAGGCCTGAGATTGCAGAAGAGGTGTAAATTAGATCTCCGTAATCAAATAAGGGAAGGAATGTGGCCTGAACAAACCTGGTTTGAGTCTCAAGTGGGAAGAGTGACCTTCAGTCATGGCCAAAAATATTGGTGCCCTTGCACTTTTTCAAATAACTCACAATTTCCTCTAAACATACGTTGAAATTAACAACAGTACAGTATTTGGTCTCCACAATTCTTGATTTCTCTGTTAATATTACAGAACCTTTGTTTTTTGATTCAGAATTTAATATAGCCTTTTAAATCAGAAAATGAAAAGAAATGGCATTGACAAAATTATTGACACCCTAGACTTAATATTTGGTAGCACAGCCTTTGGTCAAAATAACTGCAATCAACCACTTCCTATAGCCATGGATGAGCTTCCTGCACCTCTCTACTGGCAGTTTGGCCCACTCTTCTTGTGCAAACTGCTCCAGTTCTCCCAGATTTGAAGGGGTGCCTTCTCCCAACTGCTGTTTTCAGATCTCTCCACAGGTTTTCAATGGGATTTAGATCTGGACTCATTGCTGGCCACTTCAGAACAGTCCAGCGTCTTGTCTTGAACCATTCCTGGGTGCTTTTTGAAGTGTGTTTGGGGTCATTGTCCTGCTGGAAGACCCATGACCTTTGACGGAGACCCAGCTTTCTGACACTGGGTTCAACATTGCACTCCAAAATGGTCTGGTAATCTCCAGATTTCATGATGCCATGCACACATTTAAGGCACCCAGTGCCAGAGGCAACAGAGCAACCCCAAAACATCACTGAACCTCCTCCATATTTGACTGTAGGGAAGGTGTTCTTTTCTTTGAAGGCTTCATTTTGTTTTCTGTAAACATAGAGATGATGTGCTTTACCAAAAAGCTCTAATTTGGTCTCATCTGTCCACAGAACATTCTCCCAGAAGGATTTTGGCTTGTTCAGGTGTGTTTTGGCAAACCCCAGTCGGGCTTTCTTATGTCTCTCTCTCAGCAGTGGGGTCCTCCTGGGCCTTCTACCATAAAACCCCCTTTCATTGAGTTGGCGACGGATGGTGGGAGTTGAAATTGTTGTACCTTGTGTCTGAAGGTCAGCTTGAATCTGTTTGGCAGTTGATCAAGGTGCTTTCTGCACCATTCAAACAATCCTGTGCTGCAATCTTCAATCAAGTTTTCTCTTGTGGCCACGTCCAGGGAGGTTGGCTACAGTGCCATGGGCCTTAAACATCCTGATAACATTACGTACGGTCGAAATAGGAACATCAAGGTCTCTGGAGATTGATTTGTAGCCTTGAGATTGTCCATGCTTGGCTACAATCTTCTGTCTGACCTCCTCAGACAATTCTCTGGCTGTCTTTCTTTTCTCCATGCTCATTGCGGTACACACAGTGACACAAAACAGGAGAATTAGTCCTTTTCTCTATTCAAACCAGCTGAATGAGTGATTTTTATATTGCAGGCACCTGCAACTCACCACAGGTGAGTTCAATTCCAAAATGAAGGAGAATCACCTGCTTGAAATCTAATTTCTAACTACTTCTAAAAGGTGCCAATAATTTTGTCCGGGCCATTTAAGGATTTCTGTGTGAAATAAGCTAAGACTTAGTAAATCTTTCTGCTTTTTGTGTTTTATTCCACTGCAAACCAAACAAATACATATGTGGATACCAAAATATTTTTTAATTTCAACAATTTTCTGGAAGGAATGGTGCATTATTAGAAAAAACTGCAAGGGCACCAATGTTTTTGGCCACAACTGTATTTCTAAAAAATAAACCTAACCTGGCATTGAGCCTTCTCGATAAGTCCTCAAGATGGTCATTAAAAGAGAGCATGTTGTCTAGCCAAAGACCAAGGTATTTAAATTTGGAGACGACTTCTAAAGGTTCGCCTAGAGAGGTAACAACAAAGTCTTTCGGTAGGGCAGGGAGGGTGGTAGAGGAGGTACTAAGAGTGAAGATCATTGCCTGAGTTTTCTTAGCATTGAGGAGAAGCTTTGCATTTATAAGATTATTTTTCAAACTGAGCAAAGTCAGCTTGTAGCATGTCTCTAACTTCAGATAGTGTTGAGCCAGAGGTATACAGAACTGTCATCCACAAAGAAATGCAGGTTGGAATTGGTTATGTAAGAGTCAAGATCGTTGATGTACAGTGAGAAGAGGATAGGGCCTAGAATGGAGCCTTGTGGGACTCCCCTGGTAATCGGCAAGGAGGCTGAGAATAGACTATTGGCTTTGACTTTCTGTGTCCTCGTTGCTAGGTAGCTGGTGAACCACTGAGTGGTGGAGGGAGTGCCACCTAATTTAGTAAGACAAGTAACTAAAAGGTTGTGGTCAATGGTGTCAAATGCTTTACTAAGGTCAAAGAAGACTGCACCAGTAATCTTCTTGGCATCCAAAGCAGAGACCCAGTCATTAGTGACTTTAGCCAATGCTGTGATAGTGCAGTGATTAGGCAAGAAACTGGATTGCACTGGGTTTAGAAGTGAAAAGGTTTAAATATGAATGTTTAGTTGGTTGTAAATCAATTTTTCAAAAACTTTAGAGAGAGGCCCGGTGGCTCTGAGGGTTGAGGCGCTGCCTGCCACACCTCACTCCACGCCGGCAACCCAGGTTCAGGAGCAGACTCAAGTCGCTGGTGGGTCGGCCAGGGGGAGATAAGCTTGAGCATCCAATGACAGCTCACCTACTCCAGGGAGGGTTGTGGCCAGGCCCGTAAGCTTGTCTGACTCCGAGCGGAGGTTCAGAGTACTGCAAGCGCCTACATTGGGAAGGGACTGGAGGCCACTTCACACAGCGTGATGTCGGTGTGCAGTGCCTTGATGTCCAGGGTCCCATGCTGTAGTGGAGGGAGAAAGTGGAAAAATAGCCTGCCATTGCCAGGAAGAGACGTGCCCTCAATATGCCCTCACCGGCCCGACGGCCCCCGGACCGGCGAAAATGTAAGTAATGGGGCACTGGGGCTCTACCCCGTCCCCACTCAGGGGTTAAGCTGTAGCTCCATGGGGATCCAGGGGGTCATTCGAGCAGGATGGAGGGCAGAGAGATGTCTGTCTTGAGCTCCTGAAGGGTCAGGGATGGCAGGCTGGAAGGTGGAATAAATAGAAATTAAAAAAAAAAACTTTAGAGAGAATGGGCAAGATGGAGATTGGCCTACAGTTATTTAGATCGCATGGGTACCCTGATTTGAATAGGGGAAGGATGTGGGCAGATTTCCAACAGGACAGAACTGAGGCAGAAGTAATGGAGAGACTGAAAATATGAAGAATGTGAGCAGTGATATGGGAATAGCCGAGTCTTATGAAGAAAGGTTTGAGTCCGTCATCCCCTGAGCTTTTTCTAGTATCTAGGTTAAGGAGTGAATCTTCAACCTCTTTATAGTTGAGCATACGCAGCTGGAAGGAACAAGATGAGGTGCAATGGGTGGGGATGGAGCTAGCTTGATTATTCCCATGGCCTGCATAAGGTGAGGAGTCAAAGGCTAGGCCAACACTGACAAAATGGGAGTTATGTTCTTCAAGGATTTGAGAATTACTGTCAACAACCCTACCACTGGTGAGCATCTTGGTTGGAATGGAGGGTGCAGAAGGCCGTCCTTCAATAGATTTGAGTGTCCTCCAGATTTTGTGGGAATTTCCGTTTGCCTGTTCAAGGGTGGAGACACAGAATTTTGCATTGGCAGAACAAATGCATTTTACACAGGCATTCCTAGCTGCTCTGAAGGCCCACCAATCTGCAGGGCTCTTGGTACACCTAGCCTGAGCCCAAATCTTGTCTCGATTTGTAAGTGCAGCCTTAAGATCTGGGGCAAACCAGGAGTGAGAGGTTTTGTGCTTCCTGGCCTTGATAAAGGGGGCATGCTTATTTGCCAAAGTGAGAAGATTGTTGTTAAGGACAATGACAGCCTCATCGGCAGATTTGGCAAGAAAGAGATCTTGCCATCTGACCTTGCCTAAGTCAGCTAGGAAATTTGCTGCACTGAACTTCCGAAAAGACTGTTTTGTTATGAGTTTGGGCTGTTGTTGAGCCTTAGCTTGAGATCTTATGCATACAACATCCCCGTGGTTGCTCATGTCATTGTGGAAAACTACAGAGTGTAAATGTTTATGAGGATGAGAGGATCTCAGATTTATAAGTGGGTAGCCATCTGGGAACAAGTGACCACCAAACAGTGTGGTTCATGATAAACTCAGCTACAGAGTCAAGCCATACACAAGTGAGGGTACTGGACTTCAGGAGGGCTGACTTTGGCAAGATGGGAGAGTGCCTTAGAAAAGCACTAGCAAATAGGCTAGAAGGAGGGGTGGAGCAACTATGGGGAAACATCAAAACTGCCATCACAGAGGCAACAAGCCTTTGTGTGAAGCAAATAAATCAAAACAAAAAAAAAGCCACTATGGTTCTCAAAAGAGGTGGCGGGGAAGGTTAGGGAGAAAAATATAGCATTTAGAAAGTATAAGGAAACACAGAAGGAGCAGGACAGAGAACTGTACCAGTTAAGGCAGAAGGAAACAGGGAGGGAAGTCAGAATAGCAAAGGGCCAAACTGAGGAAAAGATTGCCAACTCGGTTAAGAGGGGGATAAAACCTTTTATAGGTACATCAGGGAGCGTAGAAAGATAAAAGGAGGGATAGTGAGGCTGAATAGAATGGGCGGTGGGTGGGCAGAGAAGGACAGTGAAAAAGCAGGGATACTGAATGAATACTTCTGCTCAGTATTCACAAAAGAGGAGGAGGGGGAGGTGCCTAATCCAATTAACAGAAGAACTCTGGATGGGGGGTCGATCCCAGTCCTTTCACAGAAGAAAGGGTTCTGAAAGAACTCCTAAAACTGAAGGTGGACAAAGCAATGGGGCCTGATGAAATTCACCCCAGAATTCTAAAAGAATTAAGAGGAGAACTAGTGACACCACTGACTACCTTTTTTAACATATCATGGGAGGGTGGTGAGGTACCTGAGGACTGGAGGAAAGCGGATGTGATTCCCCTTCACAAAAGTGGGAGCAAGACAGATGCAGGAAACTACAGACCTGTCAGTTTGACCTCTGTGGTAGGGAAATTGATGGAATCACTTCTGAAGGAAAGAATTGTTGAGCACCTAGAGGCCAGTGGGGCACAGGACCCAAGGCAGTATGGGCTCACAGTGGGAAGGTCATGTCAGATGAATCTAATTGATTTCTTTGACTGGGTGACCAAAGTAGTAGACCAGAGAGGGGCTGTGGACATGGCCTACCTAGACTTTAGCAAGGCATTTGACACAGTCCCACACAAAAGATTAACAGTCAAATTAACCAGCCTGAGTTTTTGGGATTGCCCCCAGATTCATTTGTTTTGGAGGGAGGTGCATACCTTAATAACCAGGCTCACGGGCCTGCAGTTACCCTTTTCGGGAGAGGAACTAGTGCTGGGACTCCCTACACTAATTAGTGGACCTAGACAATCTACGAAATTAGCACAAATCATGAGACTGGTTGCACTTAAGTGTATTACAGCCAGGTGGTTATCTCCGCTTCCCCCTTCGGTGCAAGAGTGGCGGTCCAGAATGTCTCAGGTAAAAACGATGGCGCAAATAACAGCAACGCTAAGGCTACAAAGTGAAAGATTTACCCAACTTTGGTCCCTATGGCATCAACATGGGTGAAGAAGGAAATATGTCTCGCACAAAGCAGTGTTTAGACAATACTAGAAAGAATTAGGTCTCAGAAATGGGAAATTAGCTATTGAGATGGTGGAAAAAGGATGCAACCTAGTGCCCACCTTTAAGTCTAAGTTTAAGTTGAAATTTAAGTTTAAGTTTGATTCTAATTGGTTTCCCTGAATGGAAGAAGATTTCGACCCCAGCTAGATCATCCAGGTCGAAACCTAGAAGCTACAGTAAAAGGGAAAGAATCCTAGAAGTTGTTAGCTGAACAGTTATGTTTAGAAGGACAAAACGCAGTTGATTATATAAATGGATGAAAGGTTGAAAGATAAGTTCTTAATTTATGAAATGAACCCCATTGCTAAGCAATGTAATTAATGAGAACCTAAAAATAAGAGGTTAAGTATGAACTGTATATAAGAAACAAAACAGAAATACATAATCAAATCTTGCAACATAAAAGATAAAATGGGGGACAACAAGATCTGTAATATAATGTATGTGGAAAAACAATGTATACAATTATGTATTGATCAATGTGATGTCCTAAATAACTAACAATAAAACTAAGTTAAAAAAAAAAAAAAACAGCCTGAGAGTGGGTCCCAGGGTGGTAGCCTGGGTATAACATTGGCTGGACAACAGGACACAGAAGGTAACTGTAAATGAAGTCCACTCTGACGATAGAGGGGTTACTAGTGGAGTACCGCAGGGTTCAGTACTGGGGTCCAGTCCTGTTTAATGTCTTTATAAGTGACATTGCAGAGGGACTGGAAAGAAAAGTATGCCTCTTTGCAGATGACACAAAGATCTGCAACAGGGTTAACATAGAAACATAGAATTTGTCGGCAGATAAGGACCGCTTGGCCCACCCAGTCTGCCCATTTCCCTACCTAATGGATAAGCTGCAGATCCTAGTTAACCAGCAGCCTACTTCTTCTGCCCCCACCCCCTAGAATTGCCTTATGACTGTCCCATGCATGCTTGAATTCCACCACTGTTTTTGACTCCACAACCTCCTCCGGATGGCCGTTCCATGCATCCACAACCGTCTCTGTGAAAAAATACTTCCTTAAATTACCTCTGAGCCGACCCTCCTCTATCTTCAAATTGTGCCCCCTTGTTCTTGCCTACCTCTTGTTTTGAAAGATGCTACCCTCTTGGACTTTGTTGATTCAATTGAAGTACTTGAAGGTTTCTATCATGTTCCCCCTCTCCCTCCTTCCTCGAGGCTATACATATTAAGCTCCTTAAGTCTCTCTTCATATGTCTTCCGGTGCAGACCCTGCACCATTTTCGTTGCCCTCCTCTGGACAGCTTCCATCCTGTCTATGTCTCTGCGGAGATTGGGTCTCCAGAACTGCACACAATACTCCAGATGGGGTCTGACCAGCTGTCTCTACAGAGGGATAATAACTTCCTGTTTTCTACTGGTGATGCCTCTCCTGTGCATCCCAGTATCCCCAACCCTCCTTGCTGCCCCTCACATTGCTTGCCCACCTTTAGGTCATCTGATATGACTACCCCCAGGTCCCTTTCCATTTTGTTGTTGTTAGTATCTCACCCCATTGTGTACTCTTCCCTGGATTTTGTTTCCTGTTGCATTACCTTGCACTTCTTAGCATTGAATCTAAGCTGCCATACATTTGATCATCCTCTAACCTTGCCAAGTCCCTTCATCCTTTCCACCCCACCTTGTGCATCAACTCTTTTGCAGATCTTTGTGTCATCTGCAAAGACATACTTTTTCCTTCCAGTCCCTCTGCAATGTCACTTATAAAGACATTGAAGAGGACTGGTCCTATTACTGAACCTTGCGGTACCCCACTAGTAACCCCTTTCTTCAGAGTGGACTCCATTTACTATTACTCTCTCTGTCCTATTCTCCAGCCAATCTTTATCCAGGCTGTCATCTTGGGACGCACTCCCAGGCTGGCTAACTTGTATATTAATCTTTGTGTGGACTGTGTCAAATGCCTTGCTAAAGTCTAGGTAGACCATGTCCACAGCCCCTCCCTGATCTACTACTTTGGTCACCCAGTCGAAGAAATCTATCAGATTCATCTGGCATGACCTTCCCGCTGTGAATCCATGCTGCCTTGGGTCCTGTGCCCCTCTGGCCTCTAGATAATCTACAGTTTTTTCCTTCAGAAGTGATTCCATCATTTTCCCTACCACTGAGGTTAAACTAACAGGTCTGTAGTTTCCTGCTTCTGCCTTGCTCCCACTTTTGTGAAGGGGAATCACATCTGCCCTCCTCCAGTCCTCGGGTACCACCCCATCTTCCCATGATTTGTTAAAGAGGGTAGTCAGTGGTGTCACTAGTTCTACCCTTAGTTCTTTTAGAATTCTGGGATGAATCCCATCAGCCCCATTGCTTTGTCCACTTTCAGTTTTAAGAGTTCTTTCAGAACCCTTTCTTCTGTAAATGGGCTGGTATCAACTTCTGTATCCAGAGTGTTTCTACTGTTTGTTTTAGGTACTCTCCTCTTCCTTTGTAAATACTGAGCAAAAATATTTGTTTAGTATCTCTGCCTTTTCAAAGTCACCCTCTGCCCACCCTCCCTCCCTTTATTAAGCCTCACTATCCCTCCCTTGGTCTTCCTTTGCTCCCTGATGTACCTATAAAAGGTTTTATCCCCCTTCTTAACTGAGTTGGCTATCTTTTCCTCGGTTTGGGCCTTTGCTGTTCTGACTGCCTTCCCAGCTTCCTTTTGCTTTAACTGATACAGTTCTCTGTCCTGCTCCTTCTGTGATTCCTTGTACTTCCTGAATGCTTTCTTTTTCTCTTGAACCTTCACTGCCACTTCCTTTGAGAACCATAGTGGTTTCTTACATAGTTTCATTTTGTTTATTTGCTTCACACAAAGGCTTGTTACCTCTGTGATGGCAGTTTTTATTATTCCCCATTGTTCTTCCACCCCTCCTTCCTGCCCATTTGCTAGTGCATTCCTTAGGCACTCACCCATTTTGGCAAAGTCAGCCCTCCTAAAGTCCAGTACTTTTGCCTTTGTATGACTTGACTCTATTGCTGTGTTTATTGTGAACCATACTGTTCGATGGTCGCTAGTTCCCAGATGGCTACCCACTTCTACATCTGTGATCCTCTTTCCATCTCCATTTGAGAGAACCAGGTCTAAGATTGCTCCCTCTCGAGTGGGCTCCAATACTAGTTGTCTAAGGCATGCCCCCTGTAGGGCATCTAGAATAACCCCACTCTTCGAAGTGGCTGCTGCAACTGCACTCCTGTTAACATCTGGCATATTCAGATCACCCATCAGCAATATCTCCCATTTTTCTGCCATTCTAAGTATACTTTCTATCATTTCCTTGTCCATTTCCTCCCCCTGAGAAGGGGGTCTGTATACAACCCCTGTGCGGATTGTGGTGCCATTGCCGGTCTCCAAATTTACCCACAGTGCTTCTTCTCCTCCCTGTTTTCCCTTTTGTTCTGTTGCTTTGATTCCTTCCCTTATGTAAAGAGCTACTCCTCCTCCTCTTTTACCCTCCCTGTCCCTCCTGTAGATAGTGTATCCTGGTATGTTTACGTCCCAGTCATGGTTTTGTGTGTACCATGTTTCTGTGACTGCCATGATATCCAGATGTTCCTCCTCCATCAAGGCCACTAATTCAGGAAGTTTGTTACTCAGACTATGGGCATTGGTATTCATTGCTCTCCATTTTTTGATGGCTTTACCTTCTGTTGCAGCATCCCCCACTGACCTTTCTACTTTGGTCTTTTTCTCATTTAGTACCCTGTTTTGTAGGGAGAGGCTGGGATTTTCCTGCTGCTTATCAGTGCTTCCTCCCTTGACTAGTTTAAAAGCTTGCCAATGAAGCATTTAAACCTATTGCTCAAAAGACTTGTTCCCTTCCTGGACAGATGCAGACCATCCTGCCAGTATAGGCTGGTGTCCCTCCAGGTGGAACTCCAGTCCCCAATGAAGCCAAACCCCTGTTCTCCACACCATATTTTCAACCATTCATTAAACTGCATGGTGCAAAGTACCCTCGCCTCACTCATGCCATTGACAGGCAGCACCTCTGAGAAGGATACTGTGTGTGCTACTTGTCTTAGGCCCTTCCCCAATTCTACAAAGTCCTTCTGCACTGCTCTAATCTCATGTTGAGCCAAGTCATTTGTCCCTAGGTAGACAATGACATCCAGCTCAGACTCCCGTACAGCTGTTCTCATGATCCTGAGGATGCGCTTCCTCTCCCTCCAAGCCATGGCAACAGGCAGGCACCTTATTTCAGTTTTCCCTGCTCCCCCCAGTTCTATCCCCCTAATAATTGAGTCCCCCACCAGGAGCTGCTTCCTTTCCTTGTGGTGTCCTCTGCCTCCTTCCTGTGGGCCTCCCTTGTGATAGTTGTCCTCAGCCTCCTTAGTCTCATCTGCGGGTGCATCCATAGGGGAGCTATGCTCCCCCAGAATGGTGTATGGATTGTGGAGTGGAACAACTGACTGGGTGTGCCTCTGTTCTACCATCCTCACCCTCCCTGAGCCCACTGTGGTCCAACTACTGTGCTTTCTTTGCAACCTCTGAGATAGTGGTGGTGGCTCTGGTGCTCCCTGGATGGGGGAGGTTCCCTTCCTACTGTCCTGGTGTGACCTGGGGAAGGTTCCCTTACTACTGTCCAGTGTGGCCTGAAGACGGGCAACTTCCTCCCTCAGGGCAGAGAGTTGTCTGCAAATAGGGCAGCATCTCAGCCTCCAGAAAGACTACTGGAAGACTGCTGCCCCACAGCCATTACATTGCAGTACTCCCCACATGTTTATCTACTTTTTTTTTGTTATTTGTGTGTGTTTGTGTGTGTGATTGGTTTGTTATATAGAAATATATAAATATATATACATATATATATATATATATATATATATATATATATATATATTATACAATATGTATGCTTATATTGTCAGTGCAGTGTGCTAGAGAGGATATGACAGTGATATGCACCTTGCACTCTTGAGGAAATGATGTCAGAACCCCAGGTATAAAGGAACTATTTCCAGGGGTGGTGGGGTGAGGGGTGGGAAGGGGTTGGGCCTAAACTGTGCCCTCACAAAACAATCAGCTAAGAGCTCTGACCCACTGCTGCGATGAGTGCCTTCCTGTCAGCACGATACCCTACACAACAATTTGACAGAGAAAATACCCTGTTAATCAAACAGAGAAAAATCCAGACATCCAAGTCAGACACAGGTAAAACCTCCCCAGCCCCAAAACAGCCTGGTGGTTTGTGCTCTGTAAGCAGTCAGCCCCAAAATAAGGCAGCTGTGCTTTAAACTCTTCCTGCACTGAAAATCTTAAGAATTGTAACAAAGACTGTCTTTTCCTGATAATTCTAAGTTCCTTATTTCACCTTTCGGTTAGAAGTAGCCTCCACCTGCAGAATATCTGCTCCAAACCAAAGACAATTGTAAGGTTCACCTCCCTCTGTTGTGAGCACAACTCGCTTTCTAGCAAATCCTATGTTCAGTATTGCAGCTTCCAGCCAGAGATAGTTTGACTCGAAAAATGTTAGCTGATGTTAGAGATAGTTTGACTTGTTAAAATGTTGATACACAAGGAGGCATGGAAAGGATGAGAAGGGACTTGGCAAGGTTGGAGGAATGGTCAGAAGTATGGCAGCTTATATTCAATCCAAGTAAGTGCAAAATAACACACCTGGGAAACAAAAATCCAGGGGAAGATTACACAATTGGGGGGGGTAGTAACAACAACAAAAATGGAAAGGGACATGGAGGTAATCATATCAGATGACCTTAAGGTTAGCAAGCAATGTGAGAAGGCAGTAGGAAGGGCTGGGGAGATACTGGGATGTATAGGGAGAGGCCTCATCAGCAGAAAACAGGAAGTTGCTATCCCTCCGTACAGACAGTTGGTGAGACCCCATCTGGAGTACTGCATCCAGTTCTAGAGACCCCATCTCCACAAGGACATAGACAGGATGGAGGCAATCCAGAGGAGGGCAACTAAAATGGTGCAGGGTCTGCAAGAGAAGCCATATGAGGTGAGACTAAAGGAGCTTAATATGTATACCCTTGAGGAAAGGAGGGAGAGGGGGGGACATGATAGAAACTTTTAAGTACCTCAGTGGAATCAACAAAGTCCAAGAAGGCAGCATCTTTCAAAAAAAGAGATGTGCAAGAACAAGGGGGCACAATTTGAAGATAGAGGGGAGACGGCTCAGGGGCAATGTGAGGAAGTATTTTTTCACAGAGAGGGTGATGGACACATAGAACAGCCTTCCTGAGGAGGTTGTGTGGTCTAAAACTCTGGGAGAATTCAAGAATGCATGGGACAGACATAAGGCAATTCTTGTGGGGGGGTAGGAAGAAACAGGCTGTTGGTTAACTAGGATCTGCAGCTTATCCTGTAGGTAGGGAAATGGGCAGACTAGATGGGCCAAGCGGTCCTTATCTGCCATCAAAGTCTATGTTTCTATGTTAATATGACATCTAGGAGGGAGCTATTGGCAATGTTCGAGGCATTGTTCCTTGTGGGTTCACTTACTAGCTGTACAAGGCCAAGCTCATCACAGAGAGATTTCAGGCAGTGTGATTTTGGGGTAAACCAATCCATATTGAGTTCCCCTAAGATTATTGTTTCAGAGTTGGCAGCAGTAGTTAGGGATTTCAGTGTATTAAGGATATCAGTGCCACCAGCCGGAGGCCTATAGCCACCTATAATAGTAATGCATTCCGTGGAAGGAAGGTGAAGCTTCAGAGAAACAATCTCATATTCCTTCAGTTTACAGAAGATATTACTAACTGAATACTTGGTTTTAGAATAGACTACCACTCCCCCCTCCCTGGATTCCCTATCTGCCCTGAAAAGTTTGTAGCCCCGAAGGGTAATTTGTTGGTCTGTGGTGACCTCTTTAAGCCACGACTCCATAATAATAAGATTCGGGCTAGTATGTGCAGCCCATGCTTGTAGTTGGTAATGTTTTTTAGTCAGGCTTAGTATATTGACCAACATCATTTTAAGTCCAGGGGCAGCTGCAAACTCCGATGGTGAGGTAAGTTGCAATGGAGGGCCAGGATTTAACTCCACATTGCCTGAACAGAGGAGAAGCAGCAGTAGCAATTTCTTTAGGGAACTCATCAAGAAAGTAAAGGCTTTTTTCCTTTGGGACTGCCCGCTATACATTGCCAGGGATGTATATTTAGTGCCAGGGAAGGAAAGGCTGATTTGACAGTTTATAGTAATGAGGGAAAGTGCTCAGATAGACATAGGTGATAGGAATAGGAAGGGAAGGGGGCAAGAATGGGGAATGTGGGTGAAGGGAGGGTGGGTCGCTGAAGTGTGAAGGGGTAGCATAGGTTGGGAAAAGGGGCTCCAGGACTGGATTATAGCCTGGTACTTTGTGGCGTTTGTTACATTGGGTATGCTGTTTACTAGAATCAGGAAGACAACAACGATGCAAGCCATAATTCTAAAAGGGTAAAGTCAAGGTGATAGTGAGGGTTAGATGTTTCTGCTGAGTGGATGACAGGAGCACAATCAAATGCCCGTGAGAATCAAGAGGGTATTAAATTTAGTGAGGAAGTTTATAACAAGACTTAGTAAAGTAGTAAGCTGAGGAATAATAGCAGGCTAAGAGCTACAGTGCGGCTAAACGAAGTAGAGGCTAGATGACACAGCTACCCTTGTGGTGATTGGAAGTAAGCAAGGCCAGAATAAACCAATAGAATAGCAGAATTGTATTTAAAGAAGGCCTGGGAGGGGGAGGGGGCGGGGTTATGGGCATTGGGGTTGCGGTACCTCTGGCTGATGCCAGAGGTCAGGCCACCCCCGAGCCAATGTGCCCCACTTTCCCCAGAGGAGCTGAGCAGTCCATCAGATGCTCAAGCATCCTCCTCCTAGCAGGTCCTCTGACTCCCGGGTCAGCTCCCGAACCCAGGTCACCAATGGCGCAAGCGGAAATCCAACCACTGCGCTGACGGTCCAGCCGAGATGTTTGCATTTCATTATTTGAATCTCTTTTTTTTTCGAAATCCAAAAAAGTGACAGTATTTGGATCACTTTGTACACTGTATTTCAAATTTGGATTACTTTTCTCAAAATAATTCACAAATTCCTTGAGTCCATCCCCAGTGCCCTTCCAGATCATAAATATGTCATCAATGAAGTGATGCCACAGGACAATCCCATGGTAAAAAGGATTGAGCTGTGCGTCATAGACCATTGATGTTTCCCACAGGCCCAAATAGATATTTGCATAATTGGGTGCAAAAGCTGCACCTATAGCAGTCCCTTTAACTTGTAAGTAGAAATCGCCCTGAAAGAGGAAAGCATTTCTGGTTAACACAGCCTCAGCTCAATCCAAAACAAACTGTTTCTTATGTATATCCAGAGAAACATCCATATCAAGCCAATGGCTGAGTGCCCGCATCCCCTCCAAATGGGACATATTAGTGTAGAATGAGCTGATGTCCATAGATACCAAAAGACATTCCGGTTGAAGCTGTATCTCACTGACAATCCCCAAGACGTCAGTAGCGTCCTTCACATAGGACCTTAGTTGGGGCACATGATGCTTAATGTGGGCATCCACAAAGTGGGACAAGGGTTCCGTGACAGACCCTGTACCTGCTACCATTGGACGTCCAGGAGGGTCTTGCAAATTTTTATGAATTTTAGGTAGTACATATATAGTGGGGCAGACAGGGTGTGACACAGACAAATAAGTATGTTCCTTATGGCTAATGATGCCTTCCAACAAGGCATCATCTAACATGAAGTCGATTTGTTCCTTGAATATACTGGTAGGATCACTTCTTAATTTCTTATAGAAATTTGTGTCCTCCAGCTGCCTCTCGATCTCCAGAATATACTTTACAGTATCGATAGCCACTATGGCCCCACCTTTGTCTGCAGATTTTATAACAATGGACGGGTTATCCTGTAGCTCTTTAATCACATTTCTTTCACTATTGGACATATTTACATAAGTAGGAGGATTATTACTTTTATATAGGGTTTCAAAGTCAGATTCACATGACCCCTCAAACAATTTTACTACATCCACATGAGGTGGATTAAATGTAGAAGGTGGTAAAAGTTGTGGGCTAGTCTAGATCTCTGAAGTAGGCTGTCCACCACTTATATCCACTGTTTCGGCCTGTAACTGTGACTGTAGGGAGCTTATATTTTCAAGGCCCATATCTGTTTTATGAAAAAAGGCCCTTTGATTCAAGAATCTTGAAAATCACTTAAGATCTATATAGAGTGTGTGTGTGTGGGTCACCCTGGAGACTGGAAATAGCTCCACAATTTGCACAGGGGTTGTATACAGATCCCCATCTCAGGGGGAGGAAATGGACAAGGAAATGATAGAAGGCATCCTTGGGATGGCAGAGAAAGGGAAGATATTGCTGATGGGGGACCTGAATATGCCAGATGTTAATTGGAGCACCTTTGCTGCAGCCACATCCAAGAGCAGGGCCATTCTCGATGCCCTACAGGGGGCATTCCTCAGACAGCTAGTTATGGAACCCATTCGGGAGGGAGCAATCTTAGACCTGGTACTCTCAAATAGGGACGGAGAGAGGATCTCGGATCTTGAAGTGGGTAGCCATCTGGGAACAAGTGACCACCAAACAGTGTGGTTCACAATAAACTTAGCTGTAGAGTCAAGCCACACAAAAGTGAAGGTACTGGACTTCAGGAGGGCTGATTTTGTCAAAATGGGAGAGTGCCTCAGAAAAGCATGAGCAAACAGGCAAGAAGGTGGGGTGGATCAACAATGGGGAAACATCAAAACTGCCATCACAGAGGCAACAAGCCTTTGTGTGAAGCAAATAAACAAATCAAAATGAAAGAAAAAACCACTATGGTTCTCAAAAGAAGTGGTGGGGAAGGTAAGGGAGAAAAAGATAGCATTCATAAAGTATAAGGAAACACAGAAGGAGCAGGACCAAGAACTGTACCAGTTAAAGTAGAAGAAAGAGGGGAAAGCAGTCAGAATATCAAGGGCCCAAACCGAGGAAAAGATAGCCAACTTGGTTAAGAAGGGGGATAAAACCTTTTATAGGTAAATTAGGGAGCAAAGAAAGTTGAAGGCAGGGATACTGAGGCTGAATAAAGAGGAAGGTGGTTGGGCAGAGAGCGACAGTGAAAAAGCAGAGATACTGAATGAATATTTCTGCTCAGTATTCACAATGGAAAAGCAGAGGGAGATACCTAATCCAGTCAATAGAAGCACTCTGGATAGGGGGTTACTATTAGTCCTTTCACAGAAAAAAAGGGTTCTGAAAGAACTCTTAAAACTGAAGGTGGATAAAGCAATGGGGCCTGATGGAATTTACCCCAGAATTCTAAAAGAACTAAGGGAACAAGGGGGTACAATTTGAAGATAGAGGGGGGACGGCTCAGAGGTAATGTGAGAAAGTATTTCTTCACAGAGAGGGTTGTAGATGCATGAAATAGCCTTCCTGAGGAGGTCGTAGAGTCAAAAACAGTGGGGGAATTCAAGAATGCATGGAACAGACATAAGGCAATTTTAGTGAGGGGTAGGAGGAAGTAGGCTGTTGGTTAACTAGGATCTGCAGCTTATCTGTTAGGTAGGGAAATGGGCAGACTAGGTGGGCCACGTGGTCCTTATCTGCCGTAAGATTCTAAGTTTCTATGTTTCTACAGAGCTCAAAAGGGTTCAATTCGACTGTTGAGACAAAGGTAAGACCCTTTTGGAGAACCTGGATCTGGTCAGGAGTCAGATTTAACTGGGAAATGTTAATTACAATGTTTTCAAGAGCTCAAGTTATGTGCCCCTGTTGTTGCCCCTGTGTCCTCTTCTTCCTTGCCTAGTATCTCCTGCCCCCCCCCCCATCCACTTGGGCCTCTGCGGTAGAACTGATGATGATTCTGTGCTTGACCCCTTGTCTGTAGTTGTTCATGTTTACCTGCCTAATGAGTTCCTGAAACTGCACTTGTCTGTCATTCCTTCATTGTTGGTGTTGGGGAAGGAGTAATGAGGGTTGAGAAGGCAGACCCTCCTGGTCCTCTTCTAAAAAAGGTCTTCTGTGTTATCTGAATCACTTGTACTAGTATAGTACGATGAAGGGAACCCCCCCATTCCTTAGTATTGATCTGGGCTCCTGTGTAGTCGAACCGTCCCCAGGTGTTGGTCCCCTTCTATAGGTGCTTCGATTCCTTCTCCTTCTATGGGTGTTCCCTGTTCCCTTATTCCAAGTGAAGACCCTATTTAAGAGACAGTCCTGTCTGTCATGCTTGAATTTTTTGAGCTTCCTCTGTTTTATCTTGTTTTCTTCTCTTATGATAGTATTTTTAAGTTTCTATTCAGGTTCAGAGAATTTAGGGTCTTCCTTGAATTTTAATACAGCCTCCTCCTTCTTTTTAATGTCAAGTTCAACTTCTGGTTGCTGCTCAGTATAATCATTTATTACAGCTTTGATTAGGGCATCAGTCCCCAGTTGTCGGCCCCTATTCCAATTGGTCACGAAATTGGCTCTCTCAGTACCATAACCCTGCATATTGGTGACCCTGAGACCCCTAGGTAACCTCCTTACTTTGAGGTAAGCCTCTAGAGACACCTGGTTCCAGTAGTGTCATCGCCCTCTTAGTGTGGCCCTCTCAAGTTGTATAAAGGCCCAATCAATGTAATTCACTACTGCTGCAGATGCTGCACCCTGAGTGTGTTGTGATGTACTGTTAGTGCTATCAATGTTCCTTTGCTCCACAAACAATTCAGCTTCACCACTTGCTGCAAATACAAATGTGGACATGGATACCGATGCATCCCCAAGTTTCAAGGTTGTAAAATTGCTTTCAGACATACCTTGTTTGAAGAGTACTCTCGTACAGTCTCGTCCAGGGAATACCGCATTCTGTCCTGCTCCAGCCATTAGAACCTATTATTCTGCCGAAACTCCCCAGTCAGAAAATATTCAAAAAATCCACAAGAGCGTATGCTTTCAAGCTGCTTCAGAGCTCTAGGTCCAGGCATGGAAGCAATCGGGATCGTCGAACGCGCTGTTGAAAAAGGGCTCAGT
This sequence comes from Neoceratodus forsteri, assembly GCA_016271365.2. Taxonomy (NCBI): domain Eukaryota; kingdom Metazoa; phylum Chordata; order Ceratodontiformes; family Ceratodontidae; genus Neoceratodus; species Neoceratodus forsteri. The sequence goes on from CM057452.1 coordinate 909,537,589, forward strand.
CTGATCAAAAAAATAATGTCAGATGCTATAACTGCTGAGCACACACAGTGTCAGTGATGATCTGTGCAGCATAAAAAATCCACATGATTATTTCTACATAGCACCAGATTACTCATTGTGATCCATACACCATATGGTATATGGATCACTATGAGTAATCTGGTGCTATGTAGAAATAATCATGTGGATTTTTTATGCTACACAGATCCTTACATGAATTATGGTGCAATTCTGAAATCACCTTGATTATTGTAGGTACTGTTGTTTGTATTTATTGTTTTTAATGGTTTTTCATATCCTTTTTTTAAAAAATGCACTGTCACTTTAAGCGGTTTCTTTTTATTGGATGTGGACATGGTGGAGTACATCCTCCTGAAAACGCACCTTAAGTGCGAAACCAGTCGAGGAGTGTCCAACCTGTTGGGCAACTGCTTCTGTACTGAGCACTTTTTGGAAAAAAATAATTCTCCTTTTTGCACAGTATCATTGTGGTGCCCAGTCTGTGTTTGAGGTGAGTTAGCCTAGAAATCAGCCCAGATCCCAAGGTCCTTGGTTCAGTGAGTGCAATAGGCTTTAACCCTGCAACACAAAATAAAAGTGCTTTATCATCTTTATTTGCTTACCAAGTTCTCATTGTGGTTAAAACTGTTTTTTGAGGCCATCGGGCCTGAGGATTACAATTTTCCTTGGGTTTAAAGTGTTCGTGAATGTTGCAACAGCTAAAGGGAAAATAATTAATGCTCAGTTATTTAAGGGCCCCAACCAGCTGCAATGCTGGCCAACCTGCAACAACACTTCAAGCCTGCACCTAATAAAACTGGGTACCCAGCAGCTAGAACCAGACTGTCCAGTGGGTCAAATGTATGTAAATGTCCATTTAATACAACAGCCTAATAACTGCTTTAAGATAACTATTGATTTGCTTTCCCATCCCCTGTTCACTACCCCTACTAAATCAGTTAGTTGTTTGAATGTTACATTGGCCTCTGAGCATATTATTACTGAGTGCTGGTTTAATGCAAATAACTGAAAGGTACAGTGTTGCTGTTGAAACACTCTTATTGCAGGTGCACAGGGTGTATCCCAGAAGCCAGAACCCTGCTGGTAAGTGTGGTCACTGTGAGCATATTATTAGCACTCACCATTAATTGTGTTAATGAATGTCACGGTCATACTTCTCCATGTGTGGGACCACTGGGTGGCGCTGTGCGTAGGTACAACTTCCCAGAGATTGTACCAGCTTAAGATCTAACCCACTTAAATATTACTCTTGGTGGAGGCACACCGCTAATAGCATTATTGTCAGAATAGAGCCCCTTGTGTTAGTTAACTCTGAACACAGGCCCCTCAACCTGCATTTAGGGAAGCAGGCAGGAGTAGTAGCCCATAGGAAGGTGGCACCTGGGTTACAACATTTTATTCCATGAACAGCACTTTCCATAGTTTTGTAGCCAAAGTCTTATGTCACATTTTTGTCCTCCCTCCACTTGCCTATATCGTCATATAAATCCAGAACCTAGGCCCTAGCACTGAAAACGTGTCTCACACCTGTTAAACCTTCAGGGTTCTGTAAAAGTGAGACATTCAATTTCCATCTAGATTTTGTCATAGGAATGTCCAGATCCCTCTGTAATGAAGTTTTAATTATCAGGTGATCAGAGAATTCTAAGGGGACAATTTCTGTTTTCAAAACCTTAATTCTCCTAGAAACCAATAAGTAGTCGATTGTGGTAGTACATGTCCCTCTCCTATAAGGCAGAGTAACCTGGAATGTAGAACAGTCAACCAGCTCTGCAATGGCAATACATTTTTAAAGGCATAGGTATCACAATATATTTTTAACCCCCCTCAAGCCCATTTTTCAAATCTAGTCCCCTCCCATATATACATTCTTGGCAGTAGCCAAATATGGCTGAAGTTCCTCAAGTAGTTTTACCCTCTCTGCCTTCTTCTGTGGGCCATATACAGTTATGAACCTACTGGGTTCTTGGTCCCAAATCCCATCTAGTATCAACAGTCTACCGGGCTTTAGATCTATCAACCTAGAAATATGGAACTGGGTACCTGTAAAAAGAATTCTCACTCCATCAGCTGTATCTGGACCAAAAGACCAGTAAGAAGGCCCCCATACCCATGCCTGTTTAGCTTGTCGCTGTTGAAACATACAGCACATCCATATTTCCTGTAAGAAAACCACGTTAATAGCAGAATCAAGTAACACTTGAAAAATAGCTTGTCTTTTACTCCCTTTTCTCATGCTGCAACAGTTCATAGTAGCAAAGGACAATGAGGGCATGTTAGGTTATGGAAAAAAGGAGCCCATTCTCAGAATCATCGCTTTTCTTTCTTTTTTTCATCCCTGCCAATATTATCTTGTCAGATTTTGTCTGTTCAGAAATTATGGAGGATGTATCAGATCCCCCCATCTCCATCTCTGAGTCCCCCCAATTGGGACTAGCTAATACCTCATAGGGGTTAGTTGTTATAATGTCCATGTGTTCCAGTTGTTGTTTAGCGTTCCTCAACGACCTCCTCCTAGGTTGCTGTGCCAGCCAGGGACGTGGGGGTGGCATGCCTGAGAGCCCTGCAATGATGTCATCCTCAGGATTTTCCAAATTGCACACCAGCTTAAGTAAATCTTTAAAAAGGGTGGGAATATCAGTCTCCTTTAGGTCTGTTTGTAATGTTTGATTTTGTGTTGGGGGAACCCCACTATTGGGTGCCGCAGGTTGGCCCTTGGAAGAGGTGGTGTTGACAGGCTCAGGTGCCACTGTTGGGGGAGTTGCCAGCTCTGCCACAGGGGGCTCAGCCTCCCTTTGGGCCTTCTGTATAAGATCATCTGGGTTTTAATGGTAGTTTTATTATGGAATGCCCAAGGGCAGTTTTGAAAGACATGACCAAATTCATCGCACAGATTGCATTTCGAGTGGTTAGCACACTGCTTGCAAATGTGCCCAAATTCTCCACATACCACACATCTAGGTTTATCACACACATTTGAGAGATGAGTATTGGCACCTCACTTATAGCATGCTTTGGGCTGACTGGCATAAAATCACACACCCCTGTCCCATCCCAAAAAAAAGCTATTCCAGAGGTGGAGAATCTTGTCTTCTGTTTGTCTGAGTTTTATTTTAAACTTCCATCCCCCTGTCCAGAATTGTTCAGTGTCCAGGATTGCTTCCAGGGTGCTCAAGACCTCACATCTCTGTTGGAGCCAATGGACAATGTCTCCGAAATATACTCCCTCATTTCTAAACATGACTGTTAACTGTTTTTATCAGGGGCTTTGTGAGAGGTATAACAATGAAAGGAGTCCATGGGCAGGGGGGGGACTTTATCTTGTTATATTTATACCAAAAACATTCCAAACCCTGGGGGCTTCTGAACCTGATGTCAAAATTTTCTTCCCCCAAAGTATGTATTAAGGCATAAACATCATCCATAGTAAAGTGCAGGGAACCTTTAATTAGTTTCTTCTCTACATATCATCTGTCTAGCATGGGGTCCAAACCACCTTTATATCATAGTCATACCATGTTCCGTCTAGGCTTGGGTTCAGAATGGTGGAACAGATCTGCAAAAGATTGGCCTTGTCTAGGGTTGGGGGGGTATGCTGATCAAGTTCAGTAGGTTTAGTAGACTTGTTCTGGGAATGTTCACTATTATGCTGTAATGGGGTAGAATCATCCATATCAGACTGCCCTGAGTGATTAGTGATACTAGCCCCATGACTTGTCTCAAGCAAATCACCAGCCTGCCATTGTGCACTCGATCCCCCTGCATCCACCTTGTCTGTAATAGCCATAGAAAGCCCTGGTTCCTGCGGTTCATCTGACTCCGGTAATCCCAACACAACAGATTTATCTCCTGCACAATCCCCACCCAAACTGTCAGGAGAAACCACCAATGCAGGAATAGCGTCATTAAAAATTTGGCGTACCTCAGGTGTGTCGCAGTTGCCCGGTTTCCATTTCAGAGTCTCCTTGTACGCAAAGATCCAGGTCCCGTTTCAGTGTCAGTGATCCACTTCCGCCTGGTGTTTGTAGCCATCCTGCTCCTTGCAAAGTAGCCTCCAGTGACCAAGACTGGTTCTCCGTGGTAGGTTCATGCACTCCAAACACCGATTGTACAGCAGCATATGCAGACGTCAACTTCTTGTGATCAAGGCGCTCCTCCTGAGATTGACAGTCAGCTGGGATGAAAGGGATGTTTTCAGTGGAATCCCCACTCAATGCAGTAGACTTTATCCTGTACCTCTGGTTTGCCAGCATCAGGTCAGCACATTTCCAATGTAATTCAGCCTTTCTAGTTGTATAAACTGCTTCATCATCTGTCAGCAGTTTAAGTAATACAGATTTCTTTTCCTGTAAGTCAGGTTCCAACTGCCTCTCATCCCATTCCAAATCTTTCACATCCAAAGGAGTTAATGCCTGGGAATCCATTTCCACATTCTCTCCAGCCATCTTGCTCCTTTGCTCCATCATGGAGCAGTCCAATTGTGCAGAGCTGCTGGTCGGCCTATCCTCCTTCAGTTCACTGGCTGGGTCGGTGGACCGTCCCCCAGTCTGCTGCAGTACATGTTGCTCTGCAGCCTCCAGGTCCACCATCCAGGAAATGGGCCAACAGTACCCTCTTTCCTGATTAGGGGGGTTTTCCCAGTGTTCTGGCCAAATTTCTCCTATTTACTAAAAATACCACAAACAGCTCAATCTGGTTAAATTTCAGTTGGTTACCATCTGTATTCCCTTCCCCCCGGTCACCCCTGAAGAGGGACTTCTAGTCTCAGTGGACCTACCCGGTCAACAAAATTCAATAAATAAATAAATATATAAAGTCCCAGCTAACCACTTACTTCTTTCTCTCTTGTATTTGTATGTGTTCCATAAATATGCACACCACACTCTTGTGACTGAAAATGTAATTGTCTGCCGCACCAATTTGTGCATTGGAGAAGGAGTAATGTGCTCTGGGATGACCCAGTTTTTCAGTTTCCTTGGTGGTGGCATTGGGTAGTGCAACCAGAATGGTATTCCTGGAGGCCCAGGTTCAAGTCCCAGCTGAGGCACTTACGTCGTTCTCTCCACTGTTTGTACGTGTTCCATAAATATGGACACTGCACTCTTGTGATTGAAAATGTATTGGATCATGCCCAGGGGTGTGGAATTGCTTCCTGCAGAATTTCTATGGCAGGTCCATGTGGTGGGAAGACTGGGTGTATAACACAGATTTGCAGTTGTACAGTGATGCAACAGGTAGTGTAGGGTAGGAATGGATGCCTTTTGGGCAGGTAAGTGGATGGCAGCGGAATGGCCGAAGCAATGACAGGACGCAGGCCTGTGCAAGGACATCACACTGTTAGAGGTTTTCCCTATTTTGGCAGCCATCTGGAGATGGGGTGAAGCATAGGCTAACAAGAATGTTTGGTTTTGGTCTGACAGTCAGGCAGTAGTGGTGGTTCTGAACATGCAGACTCCAAGTCGCCCTCAATCATGAGGGTGCTGCTCATCCTAGTGCTAAGGTGCTTACAACCAAACATTACACACAGGGCAATGCACATTCCAGGTTACAGTAACATAACTGCTGACTGTCTTTCTTGTTTACAACTGCAGAAATTCAGAAAGCTGGCTCACTATGCAGAGACAAACAGGATGCCAGTACTGCCCATATCGTGGGAAGCTGGGCTGAAAGAGCTGGGATTCTTTTCATAAATTCTTGGGCACCTAGTTCACTGAGGTCATATGAGTCATCCCTCAGGGTATTTCATGAATTTTTGGGTAGGGGCCTAGCTCCTGGTACGTTTGCCGATACCAGTTCAACAGGTAATGCAATTCATTGTTCAGCTAGCGGAAGACGTAATGGTGCAGTCCATTGTAGCCACCCACCTGGCAACCATTTCAATGGTCAGCTGCCTTAGAGGCATACAGGATCTATGCAAGACCAAAGTAGTGAGGGGGATAATGAAGGGGTGGGCCAGATTGAGGGGGGGATACAGGATAGAAGTCAGCCCATGATCATCAATCAGTTTAATGAAGAAGGTAATCAAAGCTCTACCCTCAATATGATTCCTAGGTTATGAGGTTAGGCTACTGGCCGACACATTCAATTCGCTGTTCGTTGGGGTATTTCATAATAGTGAGGTGGCTGCCAGGGTGACATCAGATCAAGACACAGAAGGGATAGTACAGAGGAGGGATGTGCAGACAACGGAGGAAGGGCTGAGCGTGCACATTAAAAGATCTAAGACAGACCAGAGGAGAAAAGGGATGTGGGCGCAGATAGCCAAAAGCACGGAGTTGCTGAGGACAGTTCAGGGACTGCTAAATGTCAGGCCAGTGGGAGAAGTTGCACTCCTAATGCTTGGAAATAGTAGGCTAGTGGCTAGGTAACAGGTAGTGGCAGTGTTAAAGAAGGCAATAACCTTTGTGGGTTTCAATCCAGCTGAGTTCAGTACACACTCATTTAGAACTGGAGTGGTATCAGAGGTGGGCGCAGCAGGTATTTCTGACAGAGGCATTCAGAGCATTGGTAGGTGGGCCTCTGGCAAATACAGGGTATACATATGTGCACTGCAACACAGTTGATTTTGTTCCTTTTTCTTGCAGGCAGGGGCACTACATGGGAAGTGTGCATGTGTGGACACTTGTTCATGTATTGGGTGAAGAGACAAGTGGTGGTGAGACCAGGTAGATGGCAGCTGGTCCTGGATGTCAACAGAGGGAGAGTGTCCTCATTTGTGTTGAGGGGCATGCACTGGGCACAACAACTACCACAGCTGTAGCATATGAGGAAGAACAGGGCAAGGCCAGACAACCTAAAGATACATTTGGGAGGAAGTGACTTTACATAGAGGCCTTGGGTAGAACTCCTAAGGCAGAGAGTGAGGGACACTGGCAGCATTCAAAAAATGTTGGATGGGGTAATTGATCTGGTCAGCTATGGTCCCCAGGTAGATTTGGAGGAATGGGGGTAACCTACAGGTGTCAGACCTGGCAAGGAAGGCTATGAACAGGCATGCAAGGGCACTGGCTCAAGCAGGGAATATTTGCATCACACCCAGAAATCACAGTGGACTGCCCGGGGTTCCACAGGTCAGATGGGGTGCATTTGACAAATGTAGGCATAGACATCTTCAATGTACAAATAGGAGAGGCTATTGAAACAGTAATGGACTAAGGTGTGTGGGGGGTAATAAGGGTCAGGCGGGGAAGGACACCTTCCATTAGAGTTGCCACCTGTCTGGTTTTGGACTGGATAATCCTGTTTTTAGGGTTCTTATCCAGTCATCATCTTTTGGCTATTCTGAGTGCTCACATACTCTTAAAACTTATTGTTTCAAAGGATTCACTCTTTTGGCTGCATGTCCAGGTTACAAAGAAATTCTAATGTCACGGACATTTGTTTGTAAAACCAGTCAGTCTGGGAGGAGTAAACTATATGGCCATTAAGACCATTAGCAGTAAAGCAACTTTATCTCTTCCACACTGAATTTTAAAGACCTGCTGACATGATTCGTGCAGGGAACTCATTCAGAAGTTGCCTTCCCAATTAGTTAAATAAACTAATGTTCCAATTTTTTTGGCCAGCAAAAATAATGAAATTTTAACTTACAATGCCCAGCTTGTATAGGGGTACCAGATTTGGGGATGCCAAAAAGAGGACACTTAGTCCCTCCCCAATGAGCCCTTGCAACAGACCCCCAGTAAACAGGTTTAAAGTCTCCACTGCCTTCACAGCTCATTTGCAAGGAGGTCCTGGGTAGGAGAGAGTAAAACAATTATAGAAATGATAATAATACAACAGGATAGAGAAGGTACATGAAGAATATTTGGCAGCTGGAAAAGAGGACATGTCCTCATAAAAGAGGACATCTGGTAACCCTAAACTTGTACCTTCCATGTACGAGCCGAGCAACTGTCTCAGCGCTGCAGCCCTAACCTAAAAATCAGCTTTTTGATGACCTTAGGTATGGAACGGAGCTGCAGGCATTCTATGTATGGAGTAATATGATGGGAGTAGATTCAGGGGAGGAGGGGCTGGCAAACTGTACTAACATTATCTTTGCTGGCAGTTCTACATGTATGGGGATAATAAGTATAGCCCCATACATGTAAACCTGCCAGCAAAGATAATGTTAGTACAGTTTGCCAGCCCCTCCCTGATTCTATTCCCATTCTATTACTGCCCATAGAGTGCCTGCAGCCCGCTCCATACCTAAAGTCATCAAAAGCTGATTTGGGGTGAGCTACAGCTGAGATGACCACTGATCAGACATGGAAAGTACAAAGGTGATATTAAGTTAAAATTTCACTATTTTTCCTGGCCAAAAAAAATAGAATACTGGTGTATTTAACTAATCAGGTAGGCGACTTCTGAACGAGTTGTCTGCCCGAATCATGTCAGCAGCTCTTTAAGTATGGCCTTTTAGTGCTATTATAGGAAACTGTTTTTATACCTTTATATGCTCCTGTATGCCTTTTTGTTTGCCCTATATTCTGATGTGTTTTAGACTAATTTTTGTTAAATTCATTTTCAAATTAATTTTGCCTTAATTACTACCTTAATTCCCTCTCTCGAGTCCTCAGTGGCTACTGCTGTCATTTTTCATACTACCTGAACATTGTATGACATTAGTTTCACCTACAGGCCATTCAGATGAATAGTCATGATTGGTGTGTCTGAACTTGTGTAATGTCTTAGAAATATTTTATTTATTTATTGAATTGTTTCACCAGGAAAAGCACACTGAGCAAAAAGATGATCATCTCCCAGTGCGACCTGCAGGAGGGGGTACAGCGGGAGGATAACACGCAGGTTATCAATTAACAACATAAAGTAGGTATACATTGGAAAAGGTAACATTTGGCTACACATTGGTTAACGGTCAGTTACATGAAGCAGTAAATGTATTCCAGAGGCATACATAGACACATACATATATAGCGTACAGATTGCTGAGGCAGATTAATACGCAGCGGCTGATTCTAGACAAGAAAGAGAAAAGCCAGACTAGCCAGTAAGTGCCATGGAGGTGATATAAGCCAGCTTCCAAGCATTGGGAGGTGCCACTGGTCAGGCAGCTGGGGATTGAGTTGGGGAGGGGGTAATTTAGTTATCAAGTGCAGGCACAGTTTACCATGGGGTAATTTGCCAGTGCAGTGGATAGGGAGTGGGTGGAGGAGGAGTGGCAAATTTGAGGGGGGAGATCATTCCAGAGTTTTGGGAAGTGGTGAGAGAAGGCAGTTTGGCCTGCAGAGGTCTTCCGTTTGGGGATATGTAGCAGCCAGGTGTGAAGTGACCTGAGGGCATGGGGGGGGCCTACAAAAGTAAAGAGGAGAGGTAGGAGGGTAGGGAGCTAAGCCAGAATTTTGAGACACATTTGGAGCAGTGTAGTAGGTGGCAGTATTCGAGGGATGGGAAAGCGAGCGAGTGGTAGAAGCTGCAGTGGTGGGAGCAGGGGGAGCATCGAGAGCGAAACAGCAGAAGGCATTGAAAAGGGGGTATAGTTTAGATAAAGCGGATTTAGGTGCAGCGCGGTAGACTATGTCGCAGTAGTCTAAGGAAGGAAGATTCATCTGCACTAGTTCCCATATAACCGTAAAAGGGAGGATACAGTGGTTCCTATACAGGGCACTGAGCTTGGGGTGCAGTTTTTTATGATTGCATTGATGTGGTCAGAGAAGATAAGGTGACGGTCAATCCATACCCTTAGGTACCGGAAGGAAACAATGTCCTCCAGAGTTGTCCCATCCTGGGTGTGGAAGGAGGGAAGGGAGGGAAGTCTGGATAGCCGTTGCTTGTGCTGAAGGTCATGGCGAGAGTTTTTTTTGTGTTGAGAGAGAGCTGGTGTAAACTGAACCAGAGTTGAACTTTATTAAAGTCGGACTGGAGACCGGATGCTATTTCTTCCAGGGAAGAGCTGGTGGTGAATAAGACGGTGTTGTCTGCATACATGTGTAGAGATATAGCTGTGCAGATTTGTGGCAGGTTGTTAAGAAAAATGGAGAACTGAATGGAGCCAAGTACTGACCCTTGGGGGACACCAGTAGTCATGGGGATGAGGGAGGATGTAGTGTCTGCAATTCTTACTGATTGTGTTCTACCTGAGAGGTAGGCATTGAACCAGTTAGTGACTGAGGAAGTGAGGTCTGCTTCCGAGAGGCTTGTTAACAGCAGAGGGTGGGAGACAGCGTCAAATGCTTTAGCAAGGTCTACAAATATTGCTGAGGTGATCTGCCCTTTATCCAGTCCAGAGAGGATGGCATCAGTGAGTCTTATCAGTGAGGATGCAGTGGAGTAGCCCTTTCTGAATCCAGACTGAAATGGCGTGAAGAAGTTAGTCCAAGAGAAAGGAGGTGAGTTCGGCAAGCACCAGGTGTTCTTGTATTTTTGCAAGAACTGGGAGGAGAGAGACAGGATGGTAGTTTGAAGTGGAGGTGGGGGTACCCCCTTTAGGGAGGCGAATGACAATGGCATGTTTCCAGGTCTGTGGGACAGCAGCAGTGGCAAAGGAGAGGTTTAGGAGATTTGTAAGAGGGGTTGCTATGGCTGGGGCAGAGAGGTGGAGGAGTTTGGTGCCCAGCCCGTCGGGGGATTTACCTTTTGAAGGGTTCAGAGTCAGTAGGGCCTTGAGGGCTTCAGTTTGCGAGATATCTTTGAAAGAGAAGGTGCAAAGCCCTAGCGGTTTCATAGCTCCTGCGGTAGGGTCAGGTGGGGACATGAGGGGGTAGGGAGGAGAGGAGAGTTGAGGCACAGAAGGAAAAATATGTGCTGAACTTGGCAGCAACCACCCGTGGATCTGACAGGAGTGAGTTGTTTACTTTTAGGAGCAGGGTGGGATTTGCAGAAAGAAGAGGGAGTGGATGACCCTCCAGGATTTGGATGGACTATTTAAGTTTGACAGAAGGGAGGAGTTGAAATATTCTGCTTTAGCTAGGCGAGTTGCTTTGGTGCATTTATTTCGTAGCATACGGTATGTGGTGAAGTCTTGTGGAAGGTTAGAAGATTTAGGTGCTCTCCAAGCTTTGTCACAGGCATTTTGGCATGCTGTAAATTCTTGGGTAATCCAAGGCAGGTGGTTTCCATGTACTCTTGCACGACACAGTGGGGCATGCGTATTCCAGACATTGAGGAACGTGTTTTGGAAGTGTTGGAGGGCATCATCTATGGAGCAGGAAGGAGAGGGTGGGTTCCAACTTGCGAGGGTTAGGTCTTCTAGCATGGGGGCAAGCTTAAGGAATTTGTAGGACCATTGGATTAGAAACTTGGGGCAGATTTGGGTCGGTGAATTTTACGGACCAGGTATATAATATGATGGTCACTCAGGGAGTCAGAGAGAAGTCCAGCACTGATGACACGGTGTGGGTGGGTGGTGAGTGCCCAGTCAATTAGTGAGTGGTTCCCAGATTTGAGGTTTAGGCGGGTGGGCTTAGTGATGGATTGTGGCAGGTTCAGTGCCGAAATGATGGTCCGGGCTTTACTGAGAGATTGGGCTAACCAGTTGTGGTTAAAGTCTCCCATAATATATAATTTTCCAGATCAGGCAAGGGAGGAGATTTGCATGAGGAGGTCAGTGACAGATGTTGCTGGAGCACCCGGGCCAGCAGTAAACACCAGCTATGTAAATTGGGAGTGAGTAGGGTAGATCCAGTTGAATCAGAAGTAGTTCATGGACTTTAGGTTCAGACTTGGCTGCAACTACAGAGACATGGAAGTCGGCTTTTACATAAATGGCCACACCACACCTCTGGTCGCCCTGTCCTTGCGGGCCATAGCGTAACCTGGGATTGAGACCGAAGGAACAGTGATGTTTTTATTTAGCCATGTCTCAGAGAGGATGATAACGTCTGGGACATAGTGGGCTGCAAGCACCTGGAGGGAGTCGAGCTTGAGGGCTAGACTTCTTATATTTAGGTGTAGAAGACGTAGGCCTCATGGGAGAGGGCCACCATTGGGGTTGAAAAGAAACAGCATGCAGGATTGCTTATCAGAATACATGACTGACATGGAAAGCAAAATGGGAGGGTGTTTAACAGAGGTTAGAGCAATGAGCTGTGAATGAGCTTAATACATCCAGCAGACCTGGATTTGATTCCCACAGCCTCCACTGTGACCTTGAGCAAGATACTTAACCTCCTTGTGCTCCCAGGTCACCCCTGTAAATGGGCCATGTGCCCAGGTCACCCCTGTAAATGGGCCTTGTGCCCAATGGGACTTAACCTGGTTACAAAAGAATAAAAATTGATAAATACACATGCTTACAACCCTTAGAGAAAACCTGCAATGAGGCTTAGTTGCCAAAACTACCTAATGGCAACTCTGTGTGCAGTAGGTGCAAATTTTGTAATGCAATGCTGAAAACAGAGAAATTCACCACAGTTAATGCTAACAAAAAAAGATAGCCACAGTTTTATCAACTGCAATATAATACGATTTATCTAGCAGTCCGTGAGTGTGGGTCATTCCATAACGGCAAGATATCTCAAAATGTTAAGGCAAGAATAGATGAGCACCTGACAGCCACAGCTGAAGGAGATGCTACTAATGCACTGGCTGAATATATTTGCCCCCAAAGAGATGGGGTAAATCACAGTTTTAAGTTCTGTGGTATTGAAAGGGTTCAGACAGGGAGGATGGGGTAACACTGATGCCCTACTCCTAAAAAGATAGTCTGTGGATTGTGTAGTTGGGTTCACTTGACCCACCAGGTCTTAATGACCAATCTGTACATTTACCGTTACTACACAGTAATTCTGTGATTCTGGCATAAATGCGCATTTGGGTTGTTGTTTTTACATGATACATACTGGCTACTATTGTATGTTTTGCCACTAATTCTGATGGATTAATATTGTCTGTTTTTGTTTTCTTCCTGCCTTAGATGAATATAACAGTTGAATCAAGTGTTTAACTAATACTTAGGGAGGCATGTTTATCGGTTCTGAGCATTATTTACTAAGTTTGTAATTATTAGAAACCTCCAATAGCATTTATCTATTTATATGCTGTATATATGCCTGTTTGCACTCCCTTATTCTGGTGTCTGTTAAATGTTTTGTTATATTTGTAAATGCAGTTAAAACAGAGAATTCAGTACATACCTTCCCCTCCCCCCACATGGCACATTTTACAAACATATTATTCCTTCTGCCTGAACTGGCCACTTATTTTAAATCCAGTAGGACTGGGGGACTCTTGATGTTTGCATTAGGGCCTTGCTGTGATATTGCCCAGCTACCAACTGTCAAGGTAGATCAACCATCAGTTGGGTCCCTATTCTGAAATACAAGTGTCGATCAAAAAGTTTGTGGCCTGACACAGAAAGAAATGCACTATGAACCTAGTATTATCTTCAATGTATAGTTATACTAATATGAATAGAATATGACCTACTGATACAATGATCAAATGTTTTCTTTTGCTGGTACATGCCAGGCAAAGTGTGATAAGTGATGATCATTTGAGAATGGAGAAAACTGAGATCAAAGCAATCAACAAGTGCCTTCATACTGAAGGGCCTACTTCAATGCAAATCCATGAAGTTATGGTAAACACACTTGGAACAGAAGCCCATTCATATTCAACTGCCAAGACGTGGACTGCTGAATTACAGTATGGCAGAGGAAGTGTTGAAGATGATCCCAGGTCAGGGCACCCAAGGGGAGGTGACCACTGAGGAGAATACTGATGCAGTCCATCAAATGGCAATGAAAGACAGATGAGTAACTATACAATATGTAGCCAGCACCCTGAGCATCAGTGTTGGGGCAGTACAATCAATTTTGATTGAAAACCTGGGCATGAACAAAGTGTCAGCAAGATGGGTGCCAAGAATGCTGACACCCAATCAGAAATGAGCCAGAAGGGACATTTCAAGCCAACCTCTTGCACAATACAAGAGGGATCCTGAAAACATTATCAGTCATATTACAACAATGGATGAAACTTGGGTTCACCATTTTGATCTACAGTCTAAACAGCAAAGCAAACACTGGAAACACTATGTCTCTCCAACGCCCAAAGAAGTTCAAGCAGGCCACCTCAAGTGACAAAATCATGGCATTGGTCTTCTAGGACTGAAGGTGTGATCATGATTGATAATCTTGAAAAAGGAAAGAAAATAACTGGTGAGTACTATGTTGAATGGACTGCATCTGACTAAGGAGGTAGTCAATGGATTGGGTCAGCAGTTTGACATCTTTGCAAAATATTTAAACTAGCAAATGGGGAGAGGGGTACAGCACCCGATACATCAAATGGGAAGAATATCCCACCCCCCTCGGCTGGTGATCAAACAGGAGTTCAGCATGTTTGTAGTTCATTTGCATCACCAGGTAAGGAAAAAGGTCTGGCTCTCCATACGACGCACAGGGGAAATGCTGGACCTCGCCCAACAACTAACGTACTGAAATCTTGGCAATGGAAAATCAGGTATACATCTTTACAGGAGGGGCAGGGTAGTTTGGAAGGGGGAGGGGTGGCAGTTTTTATCAGGGATAGAATAACTTGCACAAGGGAGGAGTTAGAGGAAGGGGAGGTGGAGGCATTATGGGTTCAGTTAAGGTTCAATAGAGGGAGAAAGGTGAGGTTGGGGTGGTTTACAGACCACCCAGTCAGGATGAGGAGAGGAACAGGGAACAGAACTCATAAATACTGGAAGCTGCAGGCAAAGGAGAGGTGGTAATTGTAGGGGACTTCAACCTGCCCAAGGTAGACTGGAGCATACCATCCACTACATGTGCTGGGAGTCAGGTGATCCTGGAAGGACTGCATAGTGGGTTCCTGACTCAAGGCATCACTGAACCAACAAGAGCTGAGGCAATTCTTGATCTGATGCTTACAAATGGGGAGCATGTACAGGAAATAATGGTCAGGGAGCCACTGGGTGGAAGTGACCATTGCACAGTGTGGTTCTAGTTGGATATAGGCAGAGAAAGCATCCTGACTAAGACCAAAATCTTGGATTTCAGGAGGGCTGACTTCAGGAAAATGGGCAAAATGCTAAGAAGCCATCTGTAGGACATCAAAGCAGATATGGGGGTGGACCAAAGGTGGTCCCTCATTAAGGAAGGAATACTGGTTGCCACAGAGGAGTGCATTAGGCTCAGGGGGAAGAACACAAGGGCCAAAGCACCTAGCTGGTTCAATTCTGGGGTTACCCAGGCAATAAGGGAA
Source organism: Neoceratodus forsteri (assembly GCA_016271365.2). Taxonomy (NCBI): domain Eukaryota; kingdom Metazoa; phylum Chordata; order Ceratodontiformes; family Ceratodontidae; genus Neoceratodus; species Neoceratodus forsteri. Next base: position 909,552,763 of record CM057452.1, read on the forward strand.
AAGAGGTTGGCCAACAGAAAATTCAGGAAGACCAAGCGAGAGGTGGATAGGGAAAATTACCTAAGGTTGGCTAGTGAGGCAAATAAGAAAGCCCAGAGAGCAAAGGCACAGAAGGAGCTGCAGATAACTGAAGGAATTAAGAAGGTGGAGAAGGCTTTCTTTTGATATATAAGTGAGAAAAGTGACAAGAAGGAAGGGATTGTTAGGCTTAAGAAAGGGTGGAGTGGTGGAGGATAATGGGGAAAGCAGAGATACTAAATGAATACTTCCATTCCATCTTCACCAGGGAGAAGAACAAACCAGTGCCTTCAGGAGAGAAAAGAGGAGCAGGGGGGAAGGGGAACACAGATATATTGATAGAGGAGGATAGAGTGAGGGAGGGGCTGCTGGCATTGAAGGTGGACAAATTACCAGACCTGGACAGAGTACATCCAAGGGTACTAAAGGAACTGGCTGAGGAGCTGGCAGGGCCACTGGCAGACCTATTTAATAGTTCTCTAGAGTCAGGAGTAGTACTGCAGGACTGGAGAACAGCACATGTAGTGCTCCTCTACAGAAGCGGTCCCAAGGATGACATAGGGAATTACAGACCAGTCAGTCTGACCTCCATTGTGGGTAAGCTCATGGAGACCATACTAAAGGAAAGGTTGGTGGAATATCTAGAGGAGTATGGTCTTCAGGATGCAAGGCAGCATGGATTCATGGGGGGGAGATTGTGTCAAACAAATCTGATTGACTTCTTTAACTGTGTCACTAAGACAGTAGATAGGGGCGAAGTGGTAGACATCCTCTATCTTGATTTCAGCAAGGTCTTTGACTCTGTGCCCCACAAAAGGTTGATCAGGACATTGGTGGATCTCAGGGTTATGGAAAAGATGGCCAGATGGGTGCAAAACTGGCTGAGGGACAGAACCCAGAGGGTGGTTGTGGGGAGAGAGTTATCTGGCACTAGAGAGGTAACCAGTGGGGTCCCAGAGGGCTCAGTGCTGGGGCCGGTGTTGTTCAATGTCTTCATCAATGACATTGGAGATGGTATCAAGGGCAAAATGTGCCTATTCACAGATGACATCAAGCTCTTTGGAAAACTGGACACAGCTGAAGGGATACTGGACCAACAGAAAGATCTGGAAAAGCTGGGGAAGTGGTCCAGAATCTGGCAGATTGGCTTCAATGCCAAGAAACACAAAGTTATGCATATTGGAGCCAAGAATCCCAGGACAGAATTCTATCTGGGTGGAGTCCGAGTATCTGCATCAGAGGAGGAGAAGAACCTGGGAGTGATGATCACTATTGACCTGAAGCACTCCACGCAGTGCAAGAAAGCAGCAGCAAAGGCAAACAAGATGCTGGGATGCATATCTAGGGGGATCAGTAGTAGGAGAGAGAAGGTTATACTGCCCTTGTACAGGTCACTGCTAAGGCAGCATATAGAGTTTGCAGTTCAGTACTGGTACCCACACCTCAAAAAGGACATTAACCTGCTGGAGAAGGTCCAGAGGAGGGCTACAAAGATGATATCTGGTCAGCAGGGTAAGGCATACGAGGAGAGATTGAGGGCACTGAACATGTACTCCCTGGAAGACAGGAGAGAGAGAGAGAGGGGACATGATTGGGACCTTCAAGTACTTGAAAGGAATAAATGAGGTTTATAAGGAGAGTTTCTTTAAGCTGAGTGGCAACCATAACGCGAAGGGGCATAGACTTAAGCTGGAGGGTTGGGAGGTTTAGGAGGGAGATCAGGAAGCACTTCTTCACAGAGAGGGTGGTGGAAACTTGGAATGCTCTGCTGGAAGAGGTCATCTCACTGAAGACAGTGGTCAGCTTTAAGAGAGGCTGGGATAGGTATAGGGGAAGGTAAGGATCATGGGTAGAGAGGATGGGAGGAGTGGGGAGGGAGGGCAGGGACATTAGCTCAAGCTGTGAACTCTGCAATATGAGCAAACTTGACAGATCAAATGGCCTTCTTCTGCTGGTTTCTTCATATGTTTATATGTACACAAATGCTCGCAGTCTGGAAAACAAGATCCCAGACCAGGAGGCAACAATGACAGAGACTAAACTGAACATAGTAGCCATTAGCGAGACATGGTTCACCAGTAACCACACTTGGGAGACTTCACTACCCAGCTATGTACTGTTCAGAAGAAAAAAAGGGGGGGAGTGGCCCTTTATGTCAATGAAAATATCAAAGCTACAGAAATTCAGAATACACATAAGGAGCCAGAAAAACTGTGGGTCACTCTGGAAACAGGAAATGGGACAGCCATACAAGCTGGGGTTGTCTACAGGCCTCCAGACCAGGGGGAGGACAGAGAAATATTACTGTTAGAAGATATACAAAACATGACACCTAAAGGGGAGGTTCTGATCATGAGAGACTTCAACATACCAGACACAGATTGGTCAATACCAGCAGGAACATCCACCAGAATTAGACACATAGTCGATTCCCTGCAGGAGAATGGCCTCAAACAACTGGTACAACAACCACAAGAGACAGGGCTATCCTGGATCTAGTATTGACTAACAGGGAAAGGATCACAGATCTCCAGATAGAAGGTCACCTGGGGGCCAGTGACCATCACATGGTATGGTTCAATTTGGCCACTCGAACTAAATCATCCAATTCCAAGGCTAAAATATGGGACATCAGAGGAGCTGACTTTGATAAGATGGCCAACAGAGTTAAGCTAGCCCTGGTAAGAAGAAATACAGGTGAGGGGGTACAGGCAAAGTGGGCAAGCATTAAGGATGCAATACTTGAAGCAACATCCCATTGTGTTAGGGAGAAAAGCAAGAGCAAAGGAAGAAGAAAACCACTTTAGTTCTCAAAACAGTAGCAGAAAAGATCAGAGCCAAAAGGTTGGCCTTCAGGAGGTATAAGGGAACACAGCGGGACAAAGATAGGGAGGCATACCAAACTTCCCTAAGGGAAGCAGGGAAGGCAGTAAGGCAGACAAAGGTCCAAACCAAGGAAACACTAGCACAAGCAGCAAAAGAAGGGGCCAAGACTTTCTATAGATACATTAGTGAAAGGAGAAAGTCCAGAGGGGGCATTGCTAAGATCAAAGGGGATAAGGGGGAGTGTGTGAAGGAGGACCAAGGAAAAGCATTTATTCTAAATAGATACTTCTGCTCAGTATTTACTGAAGAGAAGGTAGGGCAGGGCCCACAGCTCAGCACCATGGACACAAGTGGGAGGGAGGTGTGCACAAGTCCCTTCACAAAAGAAAGGGTCCTACAAGAGCTCTCTAAGCTCAGGGTGGACAAGGCATACCAGGGTACTAAAGGAGCTAAGGGTGGAACTAGCAGAGCCATTATTAGAGCTGTTTAATGAGTCTCTCTGAGCACAGGAGAGGTCCCAGAAAACTGGAGAAGGGTTTATGTGATCCTGCTCCACAAGAGTGGTAGCAGGGAGGAGGCAGGAAACTACAGACCAGTCAGTCTTACCTCAGTAGTGGGCAAGATTATGGAGGCACTACTTAAGGAAAGGATAGTGCAACATATGGAATCCATAGGAGCACAGGATCCAAGACAGCATGGATTTACAACAGGAAGGTCCTGTCAAACTAATCTCATAGATTTCTTTGACTGGGTAACCAGAGTGGTGGGCCAAAGGGGTGCAGCTGATGTCATCTACCTTGACTTCAGCAAAGCTTTCAACACTGTTTCACATAGAAGATTGATTAATACGCTGGGTAGGCTCAGGGTGGGTCAGAGTTTGGTCAACTGGGTGGCAAACTGGTTGGTGGGCAGAAAACAGAGAGTGGTGGTAAATGGTGTAGTCAGAAGAGATGCAAGTCACAAGTGGGGTACCTCAAGGACCAGTCCAGGGGCCAGACCTCTTCAATATGTTTATCAGTGACACTGCAGATGGACTAGAGGGTAAAGTTTGTCTGATTGCAGATTACGCTAAGATCTGCAACAGAGTAGATGATCCAGAAGGGGTGGGTAGAATGAGAAGAAATCTGGATAAACTGGCAAAATGGTCAGAAGAGTGGCAACTGGGGTTTAACACAAAGAAGTACAAGATCATGCACATAGGGAAGAGAAACCCTGAAGCTACCTATAGGTTGGGAGGGGAGTTGCTGGCAATCACAAGGGAAGAAAGAGATTTGGGCATCATCATCACAGATGACCTGAAATCATCCTAGCAGACCACTAAAGCAGTAGGTAAGGCTAGATGGATGTTGGGGTGTATTGGTAGGGGTATCACAAGTTGTAAGAGGGAGGTAATAATCCCTCTTTACAAGACACTGATTAGGCCCCATCTGGAGTATTGTGTGCAGTACACAACCAAGCCTTATAGAAGGACATTGGACAGAAATGGAGCTTTAAAACTTACATTTTATTGCATACCTGACATGTTTTGAAGCCAATAGCTCCTTTTTCAAAGGTTAATATATCTCAGAGCACAGCACTCTTGATATACAAAACAAGGCACACCATGTGACATCAATATATTGCAAGTGAAGTGAAAACACCAATCTAAGAACCAATTAAATAATTTATATCTTACGGTTTGTTGCTCACATGTAGTGGTTGTTGCTAAGCATTTAATAGAATCAAATTGCCTTTAATTGCACTCCACTCACACTAAATTAAATACTTTTGCTCAACATTCTACTCCAGAGATTCAAAATCTAACACATAAAAATTCAATATGACCCATATGTGTTCATCATTTATAGTTACAAATTAGAACAAATACCATTTAGAAAGAACAAGACATAAGGGAAGAAAACAAGTTATGAGAGAGAAAATATTAAAACACAGGAAAACTTATTCAAATACACAAAAAAAGAAGAAGAAACACACAAGCACAGTGTGTGGGGTAAAAAAAGGGCAAGGAAAAAATTAACTCAACTTGCTCCTATTTTCTGAAGTTGTTTTGAAAATCATCAACTATGTATTCAAAACTAGGCATTAGATTTCCATAACATTAACTATAAGTTATTTTTATTTCTAATAGAATTTCTACAGAACTATAAAGATCGAAAATTAAATTTACTGTATCCATATAGTCCATTGTATTTTTCTTTTAAAAAACTACTTCAATGTTACTTATTAATGGATACCTCTATTATCTGCCCTCTTTCAAATAAGGGTGAATATCCAAAATGTGTGTTTAAGCCTGGAAGTTTATTGGCTTTTAATTTAAGGATCCAAAAGTTCTCTCGAATTAATAAAAGATTTTCAAAATCTCCTCCCCTCGGATTTCTATTTACTTTATCTATGGCTACATATTTAAAAGAATGATGCTGAGGATTAGTAGCTTCTAAAATATGTAAAGCTGTGGCATATGTAGGATCATCTTTTTCCACAGCTCTAACGTGTTCCCCCTCTCTGTCTTTAAATTTTCTTTTCATTTTGCCTACATAGTAGGCTCCACAGCAGCAAACTGCTAAGTAGACAATACCTCCAGTATCACAGGTTATACATTGTTTTATTACAAAAGACCGTTCCATATTATTAATTAAGAAACATTTGGTTTGTTCTACATGTTTACAAAACACACATCTCTGACACTTGTAACAACCATTTGGTTTCTGTAACCATGTTGCAGTCTGTTTATCAACATAGTGACTCTGTACAAGAATATCTTTAAATTTGGGTGCTTTTCTGTAACACAAGTGAGGCGGATTTCCACATAACTCCCTAAGATTTGGTTCTGCTGTCAATACATACCAATGACATCTAAGTATTTTTTCTACTTCTTTTACTTGTGCTGAATATGTCTTGGTATAGTTGAATTTCTGTTCTGTGTGTAAGGGGATATTTTTATCTTTTAGTAAATCTACCCTTTCTCTAACTTCTGCCACAGTTTTGGCTTGTTCTATCTTATTCTTTTCATAACCTCGCTGGAGCAGTCGTCTTGTTAAATCATCTGCTCCTTTTACAAAAAGCTCTTCAGTAGAGCAATTTCTTTTAGTTCTTAGAAATTGTCCTAAAGGAATATTTTTAGCAACATGGGGCGGATGGCAACTATTCGCCAATAACAGGATATTTCCATCAGTGGGCTTCCTATAGATGGTACTTTGTAGTTTTCCTGTCTCATCCACTATAATTGACAGATCCAAATACGTAACTCCCATTTTGTTGCTTGTATATGTAAATTTCAGATGCGGATTTGATCAATGCATAAATTGAACAAATAATTCTAAAGTTGTAAGATCCCCATTTCATATTATGAATAAATCGTCAATGTAGCGTTTCCAAACTATCAAATGTTTCCAAAAAGGGTTATGCTGTTCATTCAAAATTATTTTCTCTTCCCATAAGCCTACATAAAGGTTATCAACTGAGGGGGCACATGTGGCCCCCATCGCTGTACCCTTGATCTGTTGATATAACTCTTTATTAAATAAAAAAACATTCTGTGCAGGGTTTTATTTAACTCCAAAAATTGATTAGCGTTTTGCTTATAAAAGTGCTAAAACTTTGTGAAAATGCATAGCACTTGCCTCATTTTGTTTAACAAACATAACACTTCTAGAAACCCTATATAAATACTTTCTGTACAGTTAGCATTGTCCCAAGAAAAGAACTGCTAATCAATTATTTAAAACCCTGCTGTGTCAAAACAAACTCCAGTAATTTAATCAAAAATTCTGTAGGGGGTACTGTTACCATATTTGCCATATTAAGATAGAAAGCCGCTGCATCCAGCACTCCCTCATGTGGGACATTTGTATAAAGCGCCTCTATATCCATCGTAACCAAAGATGTATCTTTTGGTACCCTTAATTCAGAAATCAAATTTAGTACTTCCTTGGTGTCTTTTAAATATGAGGGCAAACATTTTGCCAAGGGTTTCAAAAAGGAGTCAACATATTTAGACAAGGGCTCAGTAATAGAGCCAATCCCACTTACAATCGGTCGGCTCGGGGGATTGTCTAGGGTCTTATGTACCCGAGGCAAAACACAGGAAGTGGCTTTAATGGGAAATGGTGTAATTAAAAATTCCATTGTTGTTTAATTTATAAATCCTTATCTAAAAGCACCAAGGACGGTCTCATCGATACTGATTTTAAAGTCTACTGTAGGATCTTGCTTTAATCCGCATCTGAAATTTACATATACAAGCAAGAAAATGGGAGTTACATATTTGGATCTGTCAATTATAGTGGATGAGACAGGAAAACTACAAAGTACCATCTATAGGAAGCCCACTGATGGAAATACCCAGCAGAACCAAATCCTAGGGAGTTATGTGGAAATCCGCCTCACTTCTGTTACAGAAAAGCACCCAAATTTAAAGATATTCTTTATTAATTCAAGAGAACTTTTGGATCCTTATATTTAAAGCCAATAAACTTCCAGGCTTAAACACACATTTGGATATTCACCCTTATTTGAAACAGAGCAGATAAAAAAGGTATCCATTAATAAGTAACATTGAAGTAGTTTTTTAAAAGAAAAATACTATGGACTATATGGATACAGTAAATTTAATGTTCGATCTTTATAGTTCTGTAGAAATTCTATTAGAAATAAAAATAATTTATAGTTAATGTTATGGAAATCTAATGCCTAGCTTTGAATAAATATTTGATGATTTTCAAAACAACTTCAGAAAATAGGAGCAAGTTCAGTTAATTCTTTCCTTGCCCTTTTTCCCCCCACACACACACACACACTGTGCTTATGCGTTTCTTCTTCTTTTTTTGTATATTTAAATAAGTTTGCCTGGGTTTTAATATTTTCTCTCTCATAACTTGTTTTCTTCCCTTATGTCTTGTTCATTCTAAATGGTATTTGTTCTAATTTGTAACTATAAATGATGAACACATATGGGTCATATTGAATTTTTATGTGTTAGATTTTGAATCTCTGGAGTAAGATGTTGAGCAAAGGTATTTAATTTAGTGTGAATGGAGTGCAATTAAAGGCAATTTGATTCTATTAAATGCTTAGCAACAACCACTACGTGTGAGCAACAAACCGTAAGACTTAAATTATTTAATTGGTTTTTAGATTGGTGTTTTTACTCACTTGTAATATATTGATCTCACATGGTGTGCCTTGTTTTGTATATCAAGAGTGCTGTGCTCTGAGATATATTAGCCTTTGAAAAAGGAGCTATTGGCTTTGAAATATGTCAGGCGTGGTGATTTTTTTACGCAATAAAATGTAAGTTTTAAAGCTCTATTTCTGTCCAGCGTCCTTCTATAAGGCTTGGTTGAGTGCTTGGAACTTTGGTTTTCATTTACTGTAGTTTAGTTCCTTAAGCACCACCTTTGTCCGTGTGCAAACTCTTTTTTGTTCCTATTGTGTGCAGTACTGGAGGCTGCACCTGCACAAGAACATTAACAAAATGGAGGCAGTCCAGAGAAGGGCAACCAAAGTGGTGCAAGGACTGCTTCAGAAAACATATGAGGACAGATTAACAGAGCTCAATATGTATACCCTAGAGCAAAGGAGGGATAGAGGTGATATGATCAAAACATTCAAACATCTTAAGGGCATTACCAAGGTGAAAGAGTCTAACATGTTTCAATAAAAGAAAAACAGCAGGACAAGAGGACACAGCATGAGATTAGGGGGTGGCCAATTAAGGGGTAATGTGAGGAAGTTCTTTTTGACAGAAAGGGTGGTGGATGCATGGAATGGCCTACCTCAGGAAGTGGTGGATATGAATACAGTGCAGGGCTTCAAAGAGGCATGGGATAGGCATAAGGAATCAATACAGATAAGTATGAATAGACAGGCCATTTACAGAGTAAAGGCCTATGGCACATTCATAAGGTAGAAAAAATGGGCAGACTGGATGGGCCTTGCGGTCCTTATCTGCTGTCAACTTCTATTTTGAACAACTGTGCGAGCTGAGAGAAGCCATCAAAGCCACACACTGCGGAAAATTGAGGAGAGGTGTTTTGTTCCTGCAAAGACAAAACTTCACCCCGCACAGTACAGGTTGCAGTGGCTGCTGCAACAGAATGTGGGTATGAACTGCTTCCTCACCCACCCTGCTTACCAGGTCTTGCTCCTTCAGACTTCTCCCTGTTGCCAAAACTGAAAGTTGAACTCCATGGAAAGAGATATGCTAATGGCGAAAGAGGTGATAGCTGCTGTGGATGGGTTTCTAGTAGGCTAAGCTATAGAATTCTACCATGAGGAGATAACAATGCTAGAACAGCGCTGGACTAAGTGTACTGAACTGAAAGTAGACTATGCTGAAAAAAAAATTAATACTAGGTTCAAAGTGTATTTCTTCCTGTGTGATGCTGCAGACTTTTTAGTCAACCGTCGTATAACTGCCGGAACTGGCTTTTTTTTTTTAATATATTTTATGTTCCCCAGCTGTTGCTTCACCCCCAACTTGACCACCTGACACTGGAACATTCTGCCATGGGATATCAACCCCACAAGATTACCCCCTCATGGTGGGGCCGTCCTCGGGGACGGTGGTACCATAGTGCTCCCACAGCAGCTATGTGCAGGGCTGGTGATCATGCCAGGAGGTCCTAAAGCACAGGTCACAGGTAAATTATCCCAGAGGGGAATGGCATGCAATGAACCCATGATGCCTCCCCGTGTGTCCCCAGGGAGACATCGGCATCTGCCACCCCTCCATCTTGATCGTAACAGGTTCTGGTGATGACTCCACCTGGAGTATGGAATATATTCCAGGAAGGAAATATGGAGGAGATTGCACACATCTCCTCCTCCTCCATAGAGAAACCTTTTGGATTTCCAGATTGGGTGCTCTTGTACCAGAAGGCCTGAATGAAGAGACTGACTAATAGACCTTTTCTGTAAATTTGTGCACAAATCCCTCATAAGTGATACTAGAAACTGGGAATTATACATTTTCAAAACATAAGTAACCAGTCCTGATTGTAATTCTGCTCTAAACACGTCTATATTTGATTACCAATCCTATCAACTTTTTTAAAATAACGTTTAAAAATATTTGGTTGGATTTGTGGAAATGTCTGTACCCGAATTTTGCTCTTTACCCATGTGGGGGTTCTCCAAAGACAAAAGCCAGGTGAACAGGTCAATAAAAACAAACTGTGTGAAAAATTATACATTGAATACTATTAGATGATCCCCCAGTCTTTTTATTGGAGTGATACAGAGTGTGTGTCGACCCTATATTTCCACCATCTACCTAATCTTTATAATCTTTTCTGCATCTCCATTTAAGTGTTTGTTTTTTTTGCTATTATAGAATGAACTCCATTTCATCAGTAAGTGTAGTGATAGAAACATAAAATTTGACGGTAGATAAGGACCGCTTGGCCCACCTAGTCTGCCATTTCCCTACCTAACGGATAAGCTGCAGATCCTAGTTAACCAACAGCCTACTTCTCCCTACCCCCACTAGAATTGCCTTATGTCTGTCCCATGCATTCTTGAATTCCCCCACTGTTTTTGACTCTACGACCTCCTCAGGAAGGCAGTTCCATGTATCCACAACCCTCTCTGTGAAGAAATACTTCCTCACATTACCTCTGAGCCGTCCCGCCTCTATCTTCAAATTGTGCCCCCTTGTTTTTGCACATCTCTTTTTCTGAAAGATGCTACCCTCTTGGACTTTGTTGATTCCCTTGAGGTATTTGAAAGTTTCTATCATGTCCCCCCTCCCTCCTTTCCTCGAGGCTATACATCTTTAGTTCCTTTAGTCTTTCTTCATATGTCTTCTGATGCAGACCCTACATCATTTTGGTTGCCCTCCTCTGGACAGCCTCCACCCTGTCTATGTCTTTGCGGAGATGGGGTCTCCAAAACTGTACACAGTACTCCAGATGTGGTCTTACCAACTGTCTGTACAGAGGGCAAACAACTTCCTGTTTTCTACTGGTGATGCCTCTCCCTATGCATCCCAGTATCCCCCCACTCCTTACTGCCTTCTCACATTGCTGGCCCACCTTTAGGTCATCTGATATGACTACCTCCAGGTCCCTTTCCATTTTTGTTGTTGTTAGTATCTCACCCCCCATTGTGCACTCTTGCCCTGGGTTTTTGTTTCCCAGGTGCATTACTTTGCACTTTTTTGCATTGAATCTAACCTGCCATACATTTGACCATTCCTCCAACATTACCAAGTCCCTTTTCATCCTTTCCACCCCACCTTGTGTATCAACCCTGTTGCAGATCTTTGTGTCATCTGCAAAGAGACATACTTTCCCTTCCAGTCTCTCTGCAATGTCACTTATAAAGACATTAAAAAGGACCGGCCCCAGTACTGAACCCTGCGGAACCTCGCTAGTAACCCTCCTTTCTTCACTGTGGACTCCATTTACTATTACCCGCTGTGTCCTGTTGTCCAACCAGTGTTTTACCCAGGCTACCACCCTAGGACCCACTCCCAGGCTAGCTAATTTGTTTATTAATCTTTTGTTCGGGACTGTGTGTCAAATGCCTTGCTAAAGTCTAGGTAGGCCATGTCCACAGCCCCTCCCTGGTCTACTGCTTTGGTCACCCAGTCAAAGAAATCAACTAGATTTGTCTGACACGACCTTCCTGCTGTAAATCCATGCTGCCTTTGGTCCTGTGCCCCACTGGCCTCTAGGTACTCAACAATTCTTTACTTCGGAAGTGATTCCATCATTTTCCCTACCACTGAGGTCAAACTGACAGGTCTGTAGTTTTCTGCCTCTGTTTTGCTCCCACTTTTGTGAAGGGGAATCACATCTGCCCTCCTCCAGTCCTCAGGTACCACCCCATCCTCCCATGATTTATTAAAAAGGGTAGTCAGTGGTGTTACTAGTTCTTCCCCTTAGTTCTTTTAGAATTCTGGGGTGAATCCCAACAGGCCCCATTGCTTTATCCACCTTCTGTTTTAAGAGTTCTTTCAGAACCCTTTCTTCTGTGAAAGGACTAATTCAACACCCCTATCCAGAGTGCTTCTATTGACCAAATTAGGTATTTCCGCCTGCTTTTCCATTGTGAGTACTGAGCAGAAGTATTCGTTCAGTATCCCTGCTTTTTCACTGTCACTCTCTGCCCAACCACCTTCCTCTTTGTTCAGCCTCAGTATCCCTGCCTTAGTCTTTCTTTGCTCCCTAATGTACCTATGAAAGGTTTTATCCCCCTTCTTAACCGAGTTGGCTATCTTTTCCTCAGTGTGGGCCTTTGCTATTCTGACTGCCTTACCCACTCCCTTCTGCTTTAACTGGTACAGTTCTCTGTCCTGTTCCTTCTGTGTTTATTTATACTTCCTGAATGCTATCTTTTTTCCCTTACCTTCCTCACCACTTCTTTAGAGAACCATAGTGTTTTTTTCTTTCATTTTGATTTGTTTATTTGCTTCACACAAAGACTTGTTGCCTTTGTGATGGCGGTTTTGATGTTTCCCCATTGTTGCTCCACCCCACCTTCTTGCCTGTTTGCTAGTGCTTTTCTGAGGCACTCTCCCATTTTGACAAAATCAGCCCTCCTGAAGTCCAGTACCTTCACTTTTGTGTGGCTTGACTCTATAGCTAAGTTTATCATGAACTACACTGTTTGGTGGTCGCTTGTTCCCAAATGGCTACCCACTTCAAGATCAGAGATCCTCTCTCCATCCCCATTTGAGAGTACCAGGTCTAAGATTGCTTTCTCCCGAGTGGGTTCGAAAACTAGCTGTCTGAGGCATGCCCCATGTAGGGCATCGAGGATGTCCCTGCTCTTGGATGTGGCTGCAGCAAAGGTACTCCAGTCAACATCTGGCATATTCAGGTCCCCCATCAGCAATATCTCCCCTTTCTCTGCCATCCCAAGGATGCCTTCTATCATATCCTTGTCCATTTCTTCCCCCTGAGACGGGGGTCTGTATACAACCCCTGTGCAGATTGTGAAGCCATTTCCAGTCTCCAGGGTGACCCACAGTGCCTCCTCTCCTCCCTATTTACCCTTTAGTTCTGTTGCTTTTATCCCTTCCCTTACATAGAGAGCTACTCCTCCTCCTCTTCTTCCCTCCTGTAGATTGTGTACCCTGGTATGTTGACATCCCAGTCATGGTTCTCTGTATACCATGTTTCTGTGAATGCCACAATATCCAGGCATCTCTCTTCCATCAAGGCCACCATTTCAGGGATCTTTTTACCTAGACTACGGGCATTGGTACTCATTACCCTCCATTTTTTTATGGCTTTATTTCTTTTGGCCCCATCCCCGTCCCTACTGCCTTTGTCTTTTTCTCCATTTACCCCTGCCCTTCTCCCTATTGACTGCTCTATTTTGGTGTTTACCTCATTAATTACCCTGATTTTTTTGGGGGGGGCTAGGATTTACCTTCTCCTCTTCAGTGCCTCTCCCCTTGGCTAGTTTAAATGCTTGCCACTGAAGCATTTAAACCTAAAACCTAGGATCCTGGTTCTCCTCCAGGATAGATGCAGACCATTGTGCCTGTATAGGCCTGCATCCCTCCAGGTGGAGCCCCAGTCCCCAATGAAGCCAAATCCCTGAGCTCTGTACCAGCTTTTCAACCAGTCATTGAATCCCATGGTGCAGAGTGCCCTAGCCTCATCCATGCCATAGACAGGTAGCACTTCTAAGAAAGTTACCATGTGTGCTACTTGTCTAAGGCCCCTCCTCAACTCCACAAACTCCTGTTGCATTGCTCTGATCCCATTCTCAGCTAGGTCATTCATCCCTAGGTGGATAATGACATCCAGCTCCTTCCCCCTTGCCACTGTTCCCACAATCCTGAGGATTTATTTCCTGTCCCTCCAAGCCTTGGTGCCAGGCAGGCACCTTACCTCCCTTTCCCCTCCCTCCCCCAGTTCTACCCCCTAACAATTGAGTCCCCCACCAGGAGTTGTTTCCTTCCCCTCTGGGGTCCTGGACCACCCTCCGGTGGGTCTCCATTGTGGAGGTTCCCAGCATCCTCCTTGGTCTCCACTGCAGGTACCTCAATAGAGGAACCATGCTTCACCAGAGTGGGGAATGAATTGTAGAGAGGCACAACTGGAGGGATGCACCTCTGTTCCACCACCCTCACCTTCCCTGAGCCCACCGTGGTCCAACCACTCCTCTTTCTTGGCAATCTCTGGGGTAGTGGCAGTGGACTGTGTGGTCCCTGCGTGGGGGAGCAGGTTTCCCGAATCCTTGCCAGGTCAGCATGGAGATGAACAACCTCCTCCCTCAGACCAGAGAGGTGCCTGCAAATAGGGCAGCAATGCAGTTTCCAGAATGTCTCCCAGAAGACTGCTGCTCCACAGCCAGTGCATTACACCACTCCCCACATGTCTGTGTCCCTTCCTGTTACAGATGCTTTTTTGTCTTTTGTTCTTGTTTTAGTGTGTGCAAGATTGTGAGTGTCTCTACCCCCTATTCAGTGTGCTGTGCCTTTAAGGAAATGAACAGGTGTATGTTGTTAGCAGTTTTGAGGAAGTGATGTCAGAGACCCTGCTATAAAGGAAGTTATGCACTTGGGGTGGGTGGGGGTGATGGAAAAGGGTGGTGGGTGGGAGTAACTCTATGTTGTCCAGAAACAATCACCTACAACTTTTACCCTCCATCCCTGGGAGTGCCTTTCTTCCTTTCAGACACCTACTTCACAAAGGCTAAGTAACGGGTCTAGTCACAACTGACTGCAAATATCTCCCAGTTACAGTTCCTCCCAGGCAAATTAAAGTTAAAACTAAGAAAAGTCCACCTCAAAAACAGAATCAATACTAATTACTTACACAGGTCCAAAAAGTAATAATTCAGTTCAGTGTAGTCTAGAAAATAACCTCCTTGATTCAAGGAAGCTGTGGCTGCTTTCTCACTCTCCCTGTCTTCAATGTGAGAAGGAGACTGCAACACCTCGGAGACAAAAAAACATTTTCAGCAAAAAAGAAATAAATAAAGTAGGGGCAAACAGTAATTTTGCTTAGCCTAATGATAATAAGTCACAAAAATTTAAGCACTACCTGTAATAATTTCACAGAAGATATACCCTGTAAGAAACACTTTGCTACAGAGAAAAATAAAGCAGTAACAAAAGATATACCTTGCAAAAGACAATTTGAATTAGAAGATTACAGCAGTAATTTGTTAGTATACACCTGTAGGCACACCCTGTAATAATGCAGCAGAAGGTATATCCAGCAACAGCAATTTGAATCAGAGAAAAAGAAAGCAATAAAATGTTAGCAACAAACAGTAACAATCCCTGTGAGTACAAAATAAAAACAACAGTGATGTTCTAGAGGATGGTTTGCTGGACAACATCATTGCCCAGTGTGGTCCAAAAGGGGAAGGAGTGGTGTTGATGGGGGACCTTAATATGCCAGGTACTAACTGGGGAACCATGTCCTCTAAGGTGGGCAAGGAGCAGAGGCTGCTGGATGGCTTCCAGGATGTGTTCTTAACACAGCATGTGATGGAGCCCAAGGAGGGCATGTCCTGGATGTGGTTCTGGCAGATGGGGATCTGGTAAAGGGACATGGTTGTACAGGACCCCTGACTGGGAGTGACCACAATACTGTCTGGTTTCAAATAAGCATTGGGGAGTGGGGTGAGATCTAGGACACTGGCAGTGGACTTCAGGGGCAGACTTTATGGGCATGGGAAATATTCTCAAGGATCACTTGAAGGGGATTACCTCAACAACAAGTGTGGAAAGGAGATGGGAGGTCATAAGCAGGGGACTTCAAGAGGCAGTCAGGATCTGCGCTAGTTGAAACGTGAGGGAGCAAGGTCACATAAACCATGCTGGTGGTCCAGTGAGGTCCAGGTAGCAGTCAGAGAAAAGAAGGCGGCTTACAAAAAAAATATAAAACAACAAGAGGGGATAGGGATAAGAAATGTGCCAACATTCATCTAGAAAAGTCACCGATATGGTGAGGGGAGCAAAGTCCAGTAAGAGCATCGGCTGGCACAGGGATACATGGAGGGGAAAAGGGTTCTTCCGGTACATTGGGGAGCGGAGAAAACTAAGGGCCATCTCAGCAGATTGAGATCAGAAGGAGGGTGGGTGGAAGAGGCGAGGACCAGGCAGAGGTATTTACTTGAGTACTTGCCTCTGTGTTCACTAGGGAGGGGATGGGATATCTACAAAGCAAGGCACAAAGGGACAGAAGCGGCAGGGAGGACTCAGGGAGCAGCAGAAATGGAGCAAAAGGGAGGGAAAGGTACCCCAGGGGTGTCACATCTGGTTAAGGATAAAAGACCAGTAAGGTGGAGGGACGGATGATGCCATCCCACCAAAGGGTGTGGTTTGCCCTCAAGGCCCTAAAGAAAGACAAATCTCCTGGGCCGGATGGCATTCATCCGAGAGTACTATGGGAATTGGCGGACATACTGGCTGCACCCGTGGCGGAGCTTTTCAACAGGTCACTTGAGACAGGGAGGGTACCTAGGGATTGGCGAGAGGCACATGTGGTACCAATCCATAAAGGGGGGTCGAAGGAAGTACCAGGAAACTATAGACCCATCAGTTTAACCTCCGTGGTGGGAAAATTAATGGAGAGTATACTAAAGGAACGATTGGGGGTTTACTTGGAGGAGGTGGGAGGTCTGGATGAGTCGGCAGCATGGGTTTGTGCCAGGTAGATCATGTCAAACCAACCTTGTGGAGTTCTATGAATGGGTAACATCAGAACTGGATAGGGTAAGCCTGTGGATGTATTATTCTTGGACTTCAGCAAAGCGTTTGATCTGTCCCCCAATGGTCTAGTGGAGAAACTGATGGGGTTAGGAGTAGGCCCTTTGATGGTCAGATGGATTGAAAACTGGATAGCTGGACGCACTCAGAGAGTAGTGGTCTGTGGGGAGCTCTCGAACCCTACAGAGGTTGGTAGTGGTACCACAGGGCCTCGGTCCTGGGTCCAATCCTGTTTAATGCATACATACTCAGACATCAGGGATGGTATAGGGTGTGAAATGAGTCTCTTCGCGGATGACTCCAAGATGGGAGCAGTAGTTGAGGGAGAAGAGGGAGGTTGGCCTGCAAGGGACCTGGACACCCTGGAAAGCTGGGCTCACACATGGAAATTAAATTTCAATATCACCAAGTGCAAGGTGTTGCATCTTGGTGGTAAACCCTAAACACAGGTACATCCTGGGAGGAGGTGCTGGAAGCCTCAACAGGGGAAAAGACCTAGGGGTCATGGTGGATACATGTATGAATAACACTGAGCAGTGCAGGAGAGCAGCTAGCAAGGCAAACAGGATGTTGGGATGCATCTAGGGGATCACCTCTAGGAGCAAGGAAGTGATTCTGCCACTGTACAATGGACTGGTTAGACCCACCTTGAGTACTGTGCACAGTACTGGAGACCACACTTGAAGAGGGACATACAGCTCCTGGAGAGGGCACAGAGGAGGGCAACAAAGATGATCACGAGGGCTAGGGATTTGACTTACGAGGACAGACTTGAGGAGCTCTGCCTGTTTTCATTGGAGGAGAGGAGAGACAGGGGGACATGATTGAGGTCTTCAAGTACCTCAAGGGAATAAATAGGGTAACATGGAGGATCTTTAGACTAAAGCAGGGAGGCATCACCAGAGGGCATGGTTTGAAGTTGGAAGGTGAAGGTGAGGGGAAAAGAGGAGGAGTTTTCACTGAGAGGGGTGGTGGACCTTGGAATGCTCTGCCTGGTGAGCTGGTTCAGAGATCCACAGTGGAGAGCTTTAAGAGAGGTGGGACAGACACAGAAAGTGGATGTATCAGATGATGGCCTATCCCGGGGGGGTGGGGATGGATGATAGGGGTTTCTGGAGCACAAGGGATGGGAGGGTCTCGGCACCCAACTAAGGATCTAGGTTCGAGCAGACTTGATAGACCATAAGGCCTAATCTGCTGGCAAATAGTATGTTAGTATGTTAGTATGTTAACACACAGTAAATCTGCCTGGCCAGAAGTCTTAATCCTTTCCCTTACTCTGGTAAGGTTCTTAGTTCTGTCCTTTCAAGCAAGCTAGAAGGAAAGAGCTCAGGTGAAGCTAGGTGCCTTGTCCAGCAAACCTAGCCTTCCACCTCAGTATATATATCATTTATAATTTTCAGTAGCCATACAAATATACAATCCATATTTTTAAGACTTGTTTAAGGGTCATTTTTGTTTGTTTTTGTAGCACTGAAAGTAAGCAAAAGCACATTCTTTATTTATATATGCACTTTAAATTGATCTGCATGGGTTTTTCTAGCACTTTACATAACTGGCTAATTAATCTTTATGAAACAGAACTACAAATTCTATATGTCAATTACACACCCCTGCCCCTGATAAAATGCTGTTAGAAGGGCATTATGTAGGGATGGTTTGTTCTGTATCTGTGAGCTTTCTCTGCACCACAATGAATTAACTAAATCAAATTCTAAAACAGATTCTTTACTCTGTAACATTTGACAAATAGCAAAGAGGGCAGCAACCATCAGACCCTTCTGGTCCTTTTTCTTAGCCTTAGGCTTCTCTTCCTCATATAGTTTCTCTAGATACTATGTGGGATAAGTTTAGTGTTTTGCATCCCGGGCAAAATCACTCTACCCCTCATGGGAGGTGAGAATTTTTAAGATGTCTATAGTAAGCTCAGAATGTTTGGCCATTGTGGTGAGGTTCCTTTCTAATCAAACTGTAGTAACTGAAGATCAAGGCTTGCTGGCTCACCTTGATCTCTGTAATCAAACAACTATGTGCTCTGATAGCAGTGGCACTATAAGCCAGACTGCAAATTGAGTGGGAGGTGGAGGTTCTCAACACCTATCAATACCTTATCTCAATACCTATGAACCTGGTACTCACCAACGGGGACAGAATTGTGAGAGTCAGGGTGGGTGGACGAATGGGCTCCAGTGAACATTGCACAGTGTGGTTCAGTATGAGTACAGTGGCAGAGTCAAGACACACAAAAGCAAGGGTCCTGGATTTCATGAGGGCAGACTTTACTAAGATGGGGATATGTCTCAAGAATGCCCTGGCAGAGAGGGACAAATGGGGGTGGGGGAGTTGAGGAGCAGTGGGCCCATTTGAATGGTGCCATAGTGGAGGTGACAAACCTTTGCATTAGGCAAGTAAACAAGGGCAAGAGAAAGAGAGAACCACCATGGTTCTCAAAGGAAGTGACCGGGAAGGTAAGGGTGAAAAAGATGGCTTTCAGGATGTACAAGGAAACACAGAAGGAGGAGGATAGGGTAGTGTGTCTGGATAAGCAGAAGAAGGGAGAGAAAGCAGTCAGGAGCACAAAGGTGCAGAGGAAAAAATAACACAGGAGGTAAAAAAAGGAGACAAGACTTTACATTAGTGAAAGGAGAAAAAAACAATGGTACGACTGTAAGGCTTAAAGGGAAAGATGGAGAGTGTGTGGAAGGGAACCCGGAAAAAGCAACAATACTGAACAAATATTTTTGTTCTGTATTCGCAGAAGAAGGAGAAGGTGAGGGACCACAGTTAGGCAACTTGAGCAAATATGGGAGGGAGGTGGACACCAGTCCATTTATGGAAGACAGAATCCTAAAAGAACTCACAAAATTGAAAGTGGACAAGGCAATGGGACCAGATGGGATACATCCTAGAATATTAAGGGAACTATGGGAGGTGCTGGCAGCACCACTGGCAGTCCTGTTCAATGAATCAATCAATATGGGAGTGGTTCCAGAGGAATGAAGGAGGGCAGATATAGTCCCTCTTCACAAAAGTGGAAGTAGGGAGGAGGCTGGAAACTATAGACCAGTCAGCCTCACCTCAATAGTGGGGAAGATTATGGAATCACTACTTAAAGAAAGGATTATGGAACACCTTGAATCCAGTGGAGCACAGGATCAGAGACAGCATGAATTCACAGTGGGAAGGTCATGTCAAACAAATTGATTTCTTCGAGTGGGTGACTAGAGAAGTGGATCAGGGGGAGTGGTGGATGTGACCTACCTGGATTTCAGTAAAGCCTTTGATATTGTTCCACATAGAAGACTTGTAAACAAGCTGGGAAGCCTGGGAGTGAATCACAGGGTGGTAAACTGGGTTAGGAACTGGTTGAGTGGGGTAGACTAAGGGGTAATGTGAGGAAGTATTTCTTCATGGAAAGGATGGTGGAGACATGTAATAGACTCCCAGCAGAGGTGGTAGGGGCAAACACAGTGGTGGAATTAAAAAATGCATGGGACAGGCATAGGGGAACCCTAGCGATTGGACAAGAATGTAAAGCCAGAGATCAAGTAGAATCTGCAGCTTTTGCACTAGGTAGGGAAAATGGGCAGACTGGATGGATCTAGTAGCCCTTATCTGCCATCAACTTCTATGTGTCTAGGTTTTGGTGTTGGTTCCATCCAAACCACGCCCTTGCTACAGTCACAGTCGCCACTTTGTTGGCAGATTCTATGGCATCTAGGCAGAATCGCAACACAAGACCAAAGGTGTCACAGGTAATACACAATTTATTACCAGATAGCACAAAATACTAGTAAACATTACCTGCTGAGAGTCATGACACCCACCAACATCATGATGCTCTTACAACAAAAAGACTCTCTCTGGTGATATTTTCAGTTTGTTCTTATACCCCACAAACAATTTGTTATCACAAAATAACAAAACAACAGTTACTGTATGCTTCCAGATAAGGCAAAATACATGATCTCCCATATACTCTCATTGGTAGGTGCACCTTGATGTTTCCCTGTATACCCCACCTAAGAGGTTAAGTCGATTTGTCCACAGCAGGCTGGTTCGAGCTGGTTTGGAACTACAAACTCAGCAATTAGTTTGTACAGACAAAGAAAACTAGAAAAGGGTTAATTGTATCAGTATGCTCCAAGGACAGAGGGAACTGAAAGAACAGAATGTGTATTCTCCTGTATGCCATGCTCTGCTCATGTCATATTTGGCACAATGGCATATGCTAGAGAGAGAAATACATGTATGTGTGTTAGTGTGTGTGTACATGTGGCACTCTGTTCCAGTCCTGCTGGATGCAACGCCATGCATTAGTGCAATATAGTGCTCATAATAATAAAACATAAGAAAATGCAGTATGAGGCAGTACATGTGTTAGTGTATGAACAATGCCCTGCATGCAGACAATGCACTGCCATGTTACACTGAAAATAATAGTAATAATAATACCATATGCAGCAGTATGTGTAAAACAAAAAAAAAAGAGTCAGGTGACACAGTGGCTACAGTTAGGGTTACTCACATCACAACAATTAGAAAGTACAGTTATGTGACTCAGTGGTTAGTGCAAGACAAAATCAGTTGTATTTTTCTGGGTGCTACTTTGTGTGAGTCTGTTTAAGGGCTTTTAAATCAAATTACTGGGTGTGCAGCCTGTAGGGGTTTTAAACACAGCTTAGGAGCTGTGTTAGAGTGGGTTGTGTACTCTGTGACCTCCCCTGAGCTGGGGGATGAGACATTCCAGCTGCTGCAGTAATATTGCTGTATGTTGTGCCCATTTGCACGTGCTAGTACTTTAAGAAATGTCTTTTTAACGGCTGACTAACCGTGCAGCTGTATTTTTAACTATTTAACAGTACTAGCTCGCTCCTCGGAAAATCGGAAGTGCCCATTGCATCACTTCCAGTACGGGGCTGTATAAATACTTGCCTTAGCGAGTGGAGGTGAGCACAGGGCGGAGGCGACACAGGCAGAGGCAAGCTGTGTCTGCCAAAGTAGGCAAGGGAGGCAACCATTCCCCTTGGCAGTTTAAACAAGGTACTGTTACCTATTTACCTGTTATTTACCACTCTATCTTCCCTTTTACTGTCCAACATATTATCATATACTACAGTGCATAATATGGCTGATACTAGTCTAACATTAGATGGAGAAATTGGAGTAAAATGCTCCATTTGCAATTCAGGAAAATTTAATAGCCTGGATTACTTCCTGGCTGTTCAATAGGAGACAAAGAGTCAAAATAAAAGGGGCAGCATCAGATTGGTCCTCGGTGACAAGTGGGGTGCCGTAAGGCTCAGTATTGGGCCCTTGCCTGTTTAATATCTATGTGACATTACTTCAGGTAACTAATGAAAAGGTTTGGATCACCAAATTTGCTGATGATTGTAGGCTGGGTGTTGAAATAAAAAAAAACAGGATGACCATATAGCTCTACAGATAAACCTAAATTATATCCATGACTGGTGCAACACTTATGATCTCCCCCTCAATTCTGAGAAATGCACAGTAATGCATTTGGGATTACATAATGCATCTCAGGATTACAAGCTGTGTAACACAACCCTAAAGAAGGTAACAAAGGAGAAGAACCTGGACATTATAATAACGGACAACCTAAAATTTAGGGATCAATGCAATACAGTTTGCAGAAAAGCAAATGGGGTACTAAACAGTATTGTGCACCATATAGCAAGTAGAAGCAGTGGAGTGATAGTTCCCCTGTAAGCTCACTAGTGAGACCTACTATGGAATATGGAGTCCAACTTTGGTCTCCATACCAGCAAATGGACATCTTGAGACTTGAAAGGGTGCAAAAAAGAGCTACATGCTACATAAGAGGAATGACAAGCAAAGATTATAAAACTAGATTAGAGGAACTTAATCTATTCCTCTTGGAGTACAGAAGAGCTAGAGGGGATCTTTGTCTACTGTACAGATCAGTGAAGGATACTTATTTGCAGGAAAGATTAGGTTTACACTTTAGAGAGCAAACCTACAGTACAAGAGCCCATACATTACAACTAAACGGGCAAAACTGCAAAACCTGGAAAAGGGAAATGTGGTTTAACCAGCAAGTGGTGGCAAGGTGGAATGGACTGCGAGAAGAAGTAGTTAGTAGCCCAACCATGAACAGTTTTAAACTAAACCTGGAGAGGATATATAGGCAGGGCAAATGGTAGAGTCTAGCAAGTACTATGGACGAAAGTCTGACCAGCTTAGTATACACCTATGAAACCTATGTACAAACTCATGGAAACAAAGGTTAACCTGGGTACCTTTACATGTGATAAATGTAAAAATAATACTGACCTTCTTTTAGAAGTTAATACCTTTTATAGCAGGTTGGACTTGCTTGAAAAGAATCTATATGAGATGGCCTCTAAGCTACACACTCTGAATCCTAGTGCCTCAAATGGTTCAAGTTTGCAAACCTGCCTACTATTACCAAAAGTTAACGATAAGCAGGGAGCTTGCCCAGGGGACATTGTTATTCCCATTTCTAAGGCTCCACTAGTACCTAGACACTACTCTAATTCCACTCTTGGAGAACTTCAACCCATTACTGATCACACTGCTGAAACAAGTAGTAGGAAGAGAGATGGGGTGAAGATGGCATAAGGGAAGATATGTTTGAACATGAATGGACAAAGGTTGGGAACAATCAGAAATATAAGAGGGTCTGAAAGGCATATGCAGTCAGTCTTCCCCTCTCAAACTGATGTAATCCCCTAGTGAACAAAATGATTGAAACCAGTCCAGAATACCCCACTACCTCGGGTAGTCAGTTGTCCACTTTTGCTGTCCAAATTAATTCATCACTGGGAGATGTAGATTTAATTAGCAGTGGGCCCTTCTCAGGAAACTAACACTGGAATCAACATTTACTACTGCAGGGTACAAAAAAAACTTCTATCAGGGAAGCCTCCCACCCTCTCCAGTCCCCCGAATTTCCTCTAGTGCACATTGATGAGGAAGCACCCATAAAAATTATTGAGATGGAAAAGAACAGTAATGAACAGGGGAATGAGTTTGTACAAGAATAATTATTACTAAATGGCTCTGGGGACGTTACTCCCATAGTAGATAGTGTGACAAATACACCATATACTATAAAAGTTCTAAATACATTCCAGGGAGGAGAGAGTGACAAGTGGGGTACCACAGGGATCAGTACTGGGGCCGATACTCTTTAACATTTACATTGGGGATATTGCAGAGGGTCTGAATGGAGAGGTGTGTCTGTTTGCAGATGATACAAGGATCTGCAATAGAGTAGATTCATCAGAGGGAATGGAGAGCATGAGAGAGGATCTACTAAAGCTGGAGGAGTGGTCAGAGAGTTGGCAACTGAGATTTAATGCCAAAAAATGTAAAATAATTCACATAGGGCATAGGAACCCAAGGGCCACATACACATTTGGGGGACAGGATGTTGTGGTAATGGAGCAGGAGAGGGATCTGGGGATTATTATTTTGGACAACCTTAAGGTGGCAAACCAGTACAACAAAGTAGTTGGAAAGGCAAGCGTTATGCTGGCATGCATAAGGAGGGGTATCACAAGCAGGAGAAGAGAGGTGATAATGCCCCTATACAAGTCAATGGTACATCCCCACTTAGAATATGGGGTACAGTTCTGGAGACCTCGCCTACAGAGGGATATTGATAGGGTGGAGAGAGTCCAAAGGAGGGCGACCAAAATGGTGCATGGTATGCATCAGAGGACATATGAGGAGAGGATGGAGGAGCATAAACTATATCCACTGGAAACCAGAAGAAAGGGGGATAAGACTGAAACTTTTAAATACCTAAAGGGAATTAACAAGGTGAGGGAAGGGAGTATATTCAAGATGAAAAACAATCCAAGAACTAGTGGGCACAGCTTGAAACTGGAGGGTGGTCAATTCAGAGGTAATAAGAGAGTGTACTATTTCACTGAGAGGGTGGTGGGCCCCTGGAATGGGCTGCTGGAGAGGGTGGCTGAGGCATCAACAGTGGAGGGATTCAAGAGTGCATGGGATAACAATATGGCTTTAAATAAGAGAGGGAGGTATAGATACCCTGATGGGGAAAAAGGGCTCAGAAATCTATGGAGGCACATAAGTGGTGTGTAGGTGGTAGCATCGGGGGGGGGGAACAAGGGCAGATTAGATGGGCCGATGTGGTCCTTTTCTGCTGACACGATTCTATAAGATAGAAACAGATCATAGTGCTGAAAATAGCAAAAACAATACCGATCGACACATTTATGTGTTGGGAGACTCAATCATTAAATATGTGGACAGAATAATATGTGACCCAGACAAGGCACATCGCACATGCAGTAGTTTAGGAGGGCCAGAAGAGCAGACTTAACTAAGATAGTAAACAATATTTTAAGTGATGCAGGTGATAATCCACTTGTAATAATACACGTCGGTACAAAAGACATAAACAAATCCTGTTTGGAGGACATAAAACATGAGTAAATTACACTGAACTTCTTGCTAATAAAGGATGTGAGAGATGCTTTTCAGAGATTTTGCCTGTTCTTAGGGCAAATGCTACCAAGCACAATAAAATCAAAATGGGGAACGAGTGGCTCAGGAAGTGGACATTACAAAAGGGCTACGTCTGTATCAGCCATCGGAAATCTTTTGATCATGACCCAAGTCTGTTTAGCTGGGATGGACTCCACCTCAGTAGGAGGGGTAGTACTATGTTAGCCAAGAAATTCCTTAACAAGATATCCAACTCTTTAAACTAGCATGCCCGGGTAAGATGGGGTCAAGCTTTATCCCTCATGGAGGGTGTATATTCAGAAAGAAAACAATACAACAGTCCAGAGCTAGCCAGGTGGCACTGAGTCTTGAGACACTGGATGCCACACTTCACTCTACACAGGTCTGGGAATGAACTTGGACCACTGGGGATCAGCAGGGGAGGAAAGGGATTGAGCATCCGGAGGACTGCTTTCCTTTCCCAGGGAGGGATCCAGGGGTATGCATCACTCCTGAGTGGCCCCTGACAGTAGTGAGGGGCAGCGCAAGGAACTTGCGGCACAAGCAGATGCGGGGGCAGAGCTGTGGCAGACATCGGCACGCAAGTGCCACTGATACCATTGCACATCCAAAGCTCCAGGGGCAAACAGTAAGAGGAACCCCCCCCCACTTGGTCTAGGGAGGTGATGAGGGATTCAGTGTACTGCACCCACATCCCCAACACCAGGCCACCTCCCCAACGGCTGGACGCCAGGTAGAAGAGACGCGAGCCCTCCTCTGGGGGGTGATCCGGGGGGCTGGAAAGTCCAGTTGGGGGGGTACTGGAGGGAAGGAGGCTTCAGGTAGGGGAGTAGAGGCATTGGGCCAAGAGAAACCACCTCCAAGAGATGCCCTGACCATGGGTGCATAAAGTTCATTAAAAAAAACATACAACAGTGTAAAAACTTGATGGCAAATGCAAGAAATTTAAATTCAATAAAAGGAATTGAATTAGAAGCCATTCTTACAAAAGATCATTATGATATTGTGGCCATCAATTAAACCTAGTGGGACGACTTTTGCCAATGGGTTAAAGAGATATCCAAGTACAAATTATACAACAAAGACAAACTTGGTATGACTGGGGGAGGTGTGTGTCTATAAATAAGAAATGACCTACTAACCCACCAATGAGAGTTACTTAAAGAAACAACTGAAACCCTCGAAAGTGTCTGTGTCAAAATACAGTTCTTAGGAAGGCCTAAGATTGTACTGTTTGCTATAGGCCTCCAGTAAAGCATACAATGAAGCCCTAATAAATGAGGTAAGATCTGCTGCAAATTTAGGGGATATGATTGTGCTGGGGAATTTTAACCTACCAGGCATAAATTGGAAATCACGAACTGGAAATAGCAAACTGGAGAGGGACTTTTTGGATTTGATAATAAGTCATGGTCTTAAAAACTAGTCCACAAACCTACTAAAGGTTAAAATACCCTGGACCTTATCCTAACTAATATAGAAAGCAGAAATTACAGACATCTTAGTTATGTGTCCCTTGAGAAACAACGACCATAACATGGTCTCATGTAACTTAAAGTCGTGCAGGTACAAATTTATTGGCACTACAGCAATCAGAGATTATGACACGGCACACTTTTATGAGATTCAAAAAGGCCTGTTGGCCATTAACTGGGACTTAGATATGGCCAGTTTGTCAGTCGCAAAGTCCTGGGACCTTATTAAAGGAACAATTCTGAAATTGGAGAACATGCATGTACCCCTTAAAAATAAATAAATTAGCAAAAGTAAAACACCTATTTGGTTATCACCCAGTATTAAAAAACAGGTAAAAGTTAAGGAAAAAGCATACCGCTAAATTAGGAATAATCCTACTGAAATAAACATTCAATCTTACAGAAGGGCGCAAAGGTTACTCAAATCTATGATTAAAAGGCAAAAATATGAAATCTCCATCCTTCCCCCCATCCAAAGCACTTGAAAGAATTGTTGCTGACCGACTGGTAGAGTACATGGAAAAATGCAACCTGTGATGCCTGCAACAGCATGGCTTTCGTAAAGTCCATAGTACCACCACTGCTCTCCTTGAATTTTCTGGCTACATTCACCAGGCACTTGATCAAGGACAACTCGTCAGCGCCACCTATATCAACCTGTCTAAGACCTTTGATAGGTCAACCATCCTTTACTACTTGAACAGCTTGTTGAGTTAGGGCTGTCAAATGACACCTTAAGTTGGTTTAACAGCTATCTCTCTGACCGCTCACAACAGGTGAGGATTGGCAATGTCCTCTCTATTAAGCAACCTGTCCACCCAGGCGTCCCCCAAGGGTCAATTTTGGGGCCCCTACTTTTCAGCATTTTTCTGAACAAACTCCCTGTCTCCTGCACAGAACACATTCTCCTGTATGCGTATGATGCACTAATTTTCTCAAAGAACACTGATCCCTCTCCCTTGGAGCTCCAGCTTCAGAAATGTTTTACGGATGTAGAGACCTGGTTCATCTCGTAGAAGCTAGTGCTCATTTATAAAAAAAAACTAAAACTATGTTATTCTATGGCTCGCACAATAAACACAAAAACAAACAACTGTTAGAAACTGCTCAGGTGATCTTCTAGAATAGACACAAACTTTCAAGTACCTTGGTGTGACTTTGGACAGCACTCTGTCTTTCTCCAATCATATTGACACGGTTGCCAAATCCATGAATACCCGCATCAGCCTCCTGTACAAACATAAGCACTGCCTGACTCCTGAAGTCCTGAACCAAGCACTACAAAGCTTGATTGTCTCTATCACAGACCACAGGCTTGTTACAGTATCTACAGAGCTGCCACTGACACTGCCTCATGATGTATCTCTATTGCACTGAACAAGGCATGCTGACTACTTACAGGGGCTGCTCACCATACGCACACCTGTGACCTCTATGAGCAAGCAAACTGGCTACAACTGCATGGAAGAATCACTTATCAAACATGACTCATTGCAAAAAAGGTCTCCCTTGGTCTTATTCCCCCTGGTGTACAGAAGCTCCTCAGTCCATCCTGCAGCACCCGCAACACCAGATGCTCTGATAACTCAATGCTACAAGTCCCCCACTGTCACACTTCACAAGGCCAGGGGTCATTCACAGGCAAAGCTCCTAAGTTATTTAACTCACTGGACTGTGAGAGTCACCAATATAGCCATTCTTGGCCAGTTCAAACACCAACAAAGCCAGCTCCTTGTGACTCGTGCAACTTGCGACTCTTTCTCTTAAATACCATGAAGGCCTCTCCCATGTCTTGCCTTCTTTCAATTACTACAATATCCCCTCCTCCTACCCCCTTTCATTCTTCTTACCTTATCACCTTTCCCCTTCCCTTGCCC
Organism: Neoceratodus forsteri; assembly: GCA_016271365.2. Taxonomy (NCBI): domain Eukaryota; kingdom Metazoa; phylum Chordata; order Ceratodontiformes; family Ceratodontidae; genus Neoceratodus; species Neoceratodus forsteri. The sequence continues at coordinate 909,581,148 of CM057452.1, forward strand.
TTCCCTCACCCCTTCCCTTTACCCTCATACCCAGTGCCACGCTCCCCTTTACCCCACTCACCTCCTACTGTTCACCTTATTCCAAACTGTGTCTATATGACTCCTTGTCCTCCCGCTCAACTACACTGGTACCACTTTTCCTTGCTACCCCTCCACTCCATTCCTCTTTTACCTAATCCTCTCATTCCCTTAAACCGTTTTCATCCTTCCATGATAATGCCCAGCATCTTTCTTCTCCCACTTTTCCTGCTGATCTCCTCTACTTTTACACTACCTCCTCTCTATTAAGTCTAGCCTTCTTATGCCTTGGTTTAGTCTAACTATGCTATTATTAAATGTTGGGTTTTTTTGTGTTTTTTTTATGACAAGGCCTTTGACTGCACTCATCAGTGCATAATATTAGTCCCCTTGTTCCACTTTTGTAATTTTATTCTAGTCTTGCCTTAATAATTACCATAACTCTAATGTCTCATTTTATCCTGTGTATATAGTAAGTTAGCTCCTTACCTTCATTATGTAACCAACTTGTCTTAACCTACCTATGTAACACAATGTAGAACCTTTGTAAGAGAGCCTCTGGCTCAAAGGTGTTAATCTGAATCTTAATAAATAAATAAATAAATATGTAATATTGCACATACAAAGGACAATAACAAATCTATGTTTGCATATATCAATAACAATAAAAAATAATACTAGAAATATTGGTCCACTAACAAACAGTGGTTCTGAAATTAATGATGGAGGATAAAGCCTTTGTTCTGTTTTCATAGAAAGAAGTATATTCAATGAATGCTTTAAAATAAACCAGCCTTCTGCCTATACCATAAAAACCAACAAAGTTATGTCGGTCCTCAATGAAATTAAGTGCAACACTAGCCCCAGTCCTGACAATGTCCACCCCAGGATTTTAAAGGAAATGGCCTCAATCCTTGCTCATCCATTGACAATTTTGTTCAATAAATCATTTGCAGAGGGGGTTGTGCCTGGGGACTGGCAGAGGGTGGTAGTGGTGGCATCCATAAAAAGGGCAACAAAAGCTGTATTGAAAACTACAGGCCCACTAGTCTCACCTCCGTATGCAGTAAGATCATGGAAAAACAGGTAAAAAAAACTTCTGGAATCTGAATTGTGCACCTTGGGGTTAACTGATCATAACCAACATGGGTTTAAGCAGGGAATTTCCCTCACTACAAGCTTAGTTGTTTTTTATAACAGTGTAAGCAATCGCCTGGACTCAAGAATTCCTATGAATGTGATGCTGCTCGACTTTAAGAAAGCATTCAATACCATTGCACACAGCACACTAGTCAATAAATTAGCTATTATGGGCTTAAGTCTGTGTTTCGTCAGATGGGTGGAAAGTTCGTTACTCCTACGAACTCAATGCATGCGAGTCAATGGATAACTTTCAGGGAAGGGAAGAGTGAACAGTGGGGTCTCCAGGGCTCTGTCTTGGGCCCTACCCTTTCCAGCATCATCAACAGTGATATCTGTATTAGCCAAGGAAATTAATCTCAAAGTTTGCTAATGATACAAAGTTGGGAGGAGAAGTAAACTCTACTGAAAAATACTTTACCCTAGTAAATGCCCTAAAAGTGATGGAGCAATGGGCAAAACATAACAAAATGTCATTCAACCATGACAAATGTCATGTCTTGCATTTTGGGAAAAATAATCTACTATATCCCTATTCATTAAATGGTATTCCACTAAAATCCATTAATAAAGAAAGGGACCTAGGAATTATGGTTAACAACAGTCTCATCTCAAGAAACCATTGTAAGGAAGCAGCAGTCATTGCTAATGGAATGATAAAAACTATTCAGCACGTCTTCATATCAAGAAATGAAGTATGCATGATTCCCTTGTATAGAACATACATTAGATCATACTTGGAGTATGGTTCTCCTTTCTGAAGTCCATATTTGAAGAGGGAGATAACATTGATTGGGAGGGTCCAGAGAAGGGTAACCAAACTGGTTCCCCAACTAAGGGATAAAACATATAATTATAGACTCCTTGAAACCGGTCCATTTGATCTTCAAAGCAGAAGATATAGAGGTGACTTGCTTCTGCTATATAAAATGCTGAACACTCTGGGCTTGATGGATCAATGTGGGTTGAAATTTTTTACCAGATTACTTAATTTAAGGTCCCACGATAAGGAGCTCTTTATACCTAGGGCAAACACCACTAAGAGAAACAGCTATTGCACTATAAGGGTGGCGAGAGCATGGAAATATTTGCCCAGGGATATTGTAAACCAGACAGCCTTCTTGGGGCTTAAATATTAGCTAGACAACTACCTAAAATCTAGGTATTTGATTAAATAAATTCAACCACCAATAGAGGGAGACAATCTCAATGGGCAACACACCTTCTTTTGTATCATCTAGTAAACCTAGTCTACAAACTGTACAGGGAGCGGGTGGCCTGGGGCATAGAGAGTAGCAGTACTGGAAGTGGGAACCTCATTCGCATAACATATTTAGGATGGATGGATGAGAGATAAACATATACAGACAGATACAGTCAAACAACTAGATCGGCAGATAGATACATACATATATACATATATACATACATAGATTGACATATCAGGGGATCGCCAGCTCACTACTCCAACTTAAACTAGCAGTACAAATCCAGCTGTGGCTTCACAATTCAAGAAAGTACCACTGTCCTTATACTGAGAATACAGCTGAACAGCTCATCTCATTAAGCTGGGCACCCAGGATTTTCTGGTGCCCATAAACAATATTTCCAGGCATATTTTCTAAAAACCAACACCAGAATATAGCTAGCTCTGTCCTGTTTACCTAGGGTCTGGTGTTTGTTTTTTGAAAATACATCATGTTTTTGTATTTTCAATGTTTGTGAATTAAAAAAAAAAAAACAAGATGGTGGCGGCCATGATCATTTTTTTCTCATGACAAGTAGATCATGAAAATAAGCACTCATGATCTATTTTTTTTAAACTGGTCAAGCTTGATGGTTATCCAAAAAATCCTTATAACTCTGGAACCATATAATATTTTTTCATGAAACCTTTGAAAGACTCTACCTCAGTACAGGCCACTTCTACCCTGAAAGTTTCTTGAAAAAAATTCACAGCGTCTAGGCTGTGGGTGAGAGCAAAAAAAAAAGACATGTTAAATACAGGAAAAACAAATACTTTTATTTGATTTTTTTTTTTTTTTGCAATTTTTAGCATCTGTTTCTCAAAAATTGAACAAGATACTGTCACAATTTTTTTCTTCTTCTTGAGACTCTGTCAGCCCGACCATGCATGCCAAGTTTTGGGCTATTTCGTCAAACACCACCAAAGTTATTAAAGGGACACTGTCAACCTGTTTTTCATCATATTATTTCTAGTTGAAACCCCACATTTTATGATTGCTTACCCTCTCTAAAATTCATTGATGTTGCTGTTTGTTTTATCTGTAGCCTTGCTTAGTAGAACTGAAATGCATGGTAATGTATATTTATAAACAACCTTGTTTTTGTTTACAATCATGGTCTGTTCTTACTGCACATGTCCTGAGCATTAGAAACACACACAGACAGTGCAGTCACTTAAAAGACAGTAGCCTCCTAATCTCCCAATGCATCATGAGAGGATAGACTGTTTTGTGGGTGTTCCCAAGTCCAGGAAAGATGCATTTTGAGTTGATCAAGGAATGTAAACAAACCTGTTTTGATGTGATAACACCAGTATGTTGGGCAGTCGGTTTTTTACCTTTTTAAAGAAAACAAGAGTCAGAATCAAACTACCAACAACATGAACAATCTTTACAGAATTTTGGCAATCATCAAATATGTTTTTTAAGCTAGGGACACTTTGAGACCTAAGGGGGTTGACAGTGTCCCTTTAAGGTACAGAAATTGGGGTTTAACATTAAACAGCATATTCAGCCTTAACTATAGGGTGCTACTGTGTCCCTATACCATGTATATATATTTATATAATTTATAATCGGAATTGTTTCAAGCCTTAGAAGCAATTTGCCCATTCTTGGTACACATTTTTAATATAAGTAGCCCTGTTTATTTATTGTGTAACAATGCTGATCAATGCCTTTTTAAGGATGTCCAGACTGTTGCTAGCTACTACAATTTTAGGGAAATTATTGCACAGGGACACCACTCTTTGGTTACTCCACCTGCCCCTCCTATTTGACTTGTATATTTCACCCTTTAGATGATACCCATGTGCTCTTGTCCCATAGGGATTTGCTTTTAGTTTCAATCTCAGGCAATTCCAGAGATCATTATTTTAAAATGCCTTATAAACCAGACAAAACCACCCCCACCCTTAGTCTTCTGTATTCCATTGTGAACATATCTAGACTGGTCAGGTCTTCCTTCATATGTTAATTCCTTCAAATCATTTACCATTTTGGTTGATTTTCTCTGTAATTTCTCAAGGAGTTGCATCACCCTTTTGGTTTATGGTGCTCAAAACTGGCTACAGTATTCCAAGTGGAATCTCACCAGTGCTCCATACAGAGGCATTAAAACTTTTTGCATTTGATGCGCAAGCAACAACCCATTTTGAGATGCGTACAAGGGGATTTGGAAGGTGTGTCACTGCTGAGCCCTTTGCAGTTCACAATACCAGGGGCTCAGCAATCTACACCAATGGCCGCGCAATGTGGTATGATGCAATTCTCAGCTTTGTGGGCAGAAACTTCTTGTACTTCAAAGGACCAAAACCACTGCAATTAGAGAGGGCTTCAGTGCTCTGATCTGCATGAAGCCATGTCAGCAAACAGCTGAGTGACTTTCAACCTCAGGAGCCAGTGTTCGGATCCGTGACTCTGGCATGCACATTAGCATCCATGATAATACGCATGCCCAAAGTCATGAAAATTCCTTGCTTTCCATCAACAACAACAAAAAAATCATCCATTGATGTCTGTTGCTGGTGCTCCATAACTGTTCTTCTCCCACCCAACCTCCCTCTCAGCACCCACCACCCCACACACCCCCAACAAATATAACACTGACTCTGGGGTTGCCCAATCCCCCAGTGTCTTTTCAAATATATGTCCTGTAATAGAGAAAAGCATCCATCCATGTCTGTTGCTGGCACCCTGTAACTGTTCTCTCCCCAACCCGACCCTTCCTCTCAGCACCCACCACCCCACCCCCAACAAACATAATACTGATACTGGTGGTGGGCAATCCTCCAGTGTCAAAACCTGAAATAAAGAAAACGTTCCCTTGGCATTTGTTTGTTTTTTAAATACCCTACAAAAAAGAAAACAGTCCATCGATGTCTGTTACAGCCACCACTGTAACTTCAACATACACCCACCTATTTTTTTTTTTTAAATATCTGTAAAAAAGAAAATGGACAATTGATGTTAATTGCAGTGGCCACCCCCCCCCCCATTAATATTGCTGACAGTAATGGTGCCCAATCCCCTGTGTCCACTGCTGGTGTAACTGTCACCCCCACCTCGACCCTCCCACTCAGCACCCACCACCCCACGCACCCTCAAAACATAACAATGACACTGGAGGTGCCTAATCCTCCAGTCTTGAAACCTGAAATAAAGAAAACCTTCCCTCTGTGTTTTTTTTTTAAAGCCTGTAAAAAAGAAAATGGTCCATCGATGTCTACTGCAGTCTATTAACCCCCCCATGCCATTTATAACACTGACACTGGGGATGCCCAATCCCCCAGTGTCCACTGCTGGCACCCCTGTAATTGTCACTCCCACCTGACACTCCCACTCAGCACCCACCACCCCAACATAACGTTGACACTGGGGGTGCCCAATCCCCCAGTGTCCACTCCTGTCGCCCCTGTAATTATCACCCCACCTGACTCTCCCACTCAACACCTACCACCCCACCACCCTCAAAACATAACACTGACACACTGGGGGTGCCCAATCTCCCAGTGTCAAAACCTGAAATAAAGAAAACCTTCCCTCTGCATTTCTTTTTTTTTTTTCTTTTTTTTTAGCCTGTAAAAAAGAAAATGGTCCATCAATGTCTGTTGCACCATTAGTTCACCCCAACAATCTGATTGTTAATTGATTTTACAGACAATAGATTTTGTTTTATTAATCTGGTTATTTTCATCGCAGGATGTATTTTTTTTTTTTTACTTTATTTTTCACCTCCACCACCTGAAGCTGTACCCACCTCCACTACACAGCCCCTCATCCACTTGAGGTCTCCCCATAGAGCCTTGGCTTACCTACCAGGTGAGGTGGTGGTGGGACGGGGTTCCCCAAACCCCCAACCCAAGGAATCAAGCCTTTGTCGTGGACCTCTTTTGGCGGTAGGCTGGGGGGGGGGAGGACCCACTATCAGGCCCTCACTCCAGTGTTGCTCCAGGTGGTGTGTTTTTTATTGTATGTCCCACCTGAGTGCAATGTGCCACATGACGCCAAAGCTTGGGCTGGCATCTGTCATGCTCCCCCATTGGTTTGGGCACCAGGGTTGTTGTAATTCCTGGCCTTCGCCAGAGGTCAGACCACCCCCAGGCCAAGAACCCCCTTCCCCCTGGTGGAGATGAGCAGTCCATCGGACGCTCAGGCTACTTCCCCCAAGCCAACCTCCTCCGATGACCCGGGCTCGTTCCTGAACCCGGGTCACCGCATAGTGCAAGGTGTGGTGTCCAGTGCCTCAACCCTCAGTGCCACCAGGCTGGCATGGTTTTATTTGTTTTGACATATCTTATTTACTCCTTTACAACCTCTGCTTTCATTGTTTGTGTACAGCGCTCGCAGCCTCCGGGATTGGGCACTTAATAAATAAAGTGTGCCTTGCCTTGCCCTCCCACTCAGCACCGACCATGCCACACACCCACCAAGCCCTTACATTCCCACCTGGGGTCCAACGCCATCATCTTCTCTGGACCATAGACACATCTTCACTCTACAACTCCAGACCATGAACTGAGGAAATCAGGTATGCGGGTCAATGTATTTCAGTGGGGATTTGCACTTAGTGTCATAACCTGCCCATTTTTTTATACTTTTGCCCCACATTTTCAACATACCTTTTTTGTGACACCACCTCATGAACAATGCAAGTGACATTGGTAAATCTGTCCTGAAAGGTGATTTTGCAGTTGCTACATGAATTCACCTTTCAGGCAGGAGATGAAAAATGTTTCTGCCCTTGTTCATGAGGTGGGATCATAAGAAGATTATGGTGACAATTTGGATCAAAAATATTAAAAAAAAAAGAAAAACAACAACGTTATAAGCCTACACTGAAATTTGCAAATGCAGGCTCATCATTTTGATCATTTTTAATATTTTGACCTCAGATTTTCAACATAACTATTTCTTTATAGCACCTCATGAATGTGACAGCTGTTGTTTTTTCAAATCCTGGCCTAAATGTGTTTTCACACCCCAAAAGGTGATTTTGCAATTGTTGTACAAGATCACCTTTCAGGCAGGCATTGAATATTTTCTCTGTACTTGCTCATGAGGTGGGATCATAAGAAGGCTATGCTAAAAATTTGGGACAAAAATTTTAAAACACAACAAAGTTATGAGCCTACATTATAATAATAATAATAATCTTTATTTATATCAAGCACAATTCAATAAATACTGAAGTGCTTTTACAACAGTTTAAAACACTAACATTTAAAACCATATAAATAACAATTCAGACTTAGTAATCTGTAAAAGCAAGAGAGAATAAATATGTTTTCAGAGCAGATTTAAAGCTCTCCACAGTCAGGCACTCCCTTATCCGATGAGGTAGAGAATTCCACGGGGTAGGAGCCATGAAAGCAAATGCACGGGCTCCAGAGGTCTTCAAACAAACCCTGGAAATCTCTAGCAATCCCTCATTGGCAGTGCGGAGTGGTCGGAGGGGGAAGTAGGGACATTGAAGTTTACAAACACAGCCTTGTAACTTTGGTAATTTTCAATATTCTGACCCAAACTTTTAAACAGAGCCATTTCTTCACAGCACCTCATGAATGTGGCAGCTATTATTTTTTAAATTCTGGCCAAAATGTGTTTTCATACCTGTTGCGTGGAATGATGCTTCAGTGATGTGGAATGATGTTTTGGCAGGGATTTGAAAATGTTCACCAACTGGTTTAATTAGGTGGGGTAATAGGAAGGTTGTGCTGAAAATGTGGTGTATAAATATGTAAAATGCCCAGGTTATAACTGAATATTACACTATTTCAGGGTTCACTCACAGCTTTGATAATGTTCAATATTTTGACTCAAACTTTTCAACATAGCCATTTTTGCACACCACCTCATAAACGTGACATGTGTCATTTTAAAAATCCTGGATGAGATGTGTTTTCACACCTCTGGTGCGAAATGACATTTCGGCCAATGTATTATAAATGGTGTGAGTCATGTCTATAAGGCGAATCCTAAAACAAGTATCTTCAAACTTTGGGCTCAAAATTGCAAACCACAAATTGTTTACCAACCATCAAACATTTGGCATTGACAAATGCTTATTTATCTCTGCTTGTACTGTTTTCCTAATACTACCCAACATCCTATACCACTGTTTGGTTACTTCTCTCACTTAACTTTTAAAGCTAATATCTTGGCTGTCCAACACACCTACACCTCTCTTAGCTGTTGTTTTTTTTTATTTCTTGTCCTAACACTATGTTCCTTGTTCTCTTGTTTTCATTACCCAACTGAAGAACAGTACATGAAGTCCTATTTGTAGTCTGTAGCCCATTTTTCCAGTTCCTGTTGTAGTTTATTTATTTTATTTATTTATTTATTTGTGTCTAGGATTACAAAGTACCTTTGAGCCAAGGCTCTTTTACAAAGGTTCCACGTCATGCTGGTTACAGGGTAACAGACACTAAAACACAAAAACAGTTACAGGTACATGGTTTTAGACAGTAACTTTGCTTGACAAAATCAGACTGAGTGATGAGTAACTCAAGAAACAATAGGAGGAAGAGGGCAAGAAGGGGAGAGGGCTGAGGGTAGGGGAAGGCATAGGTGTAGAGGGTCAGGGTGAGGCAGCTGAGGGGCCTTGTCAGGACAGACACAGGGCAAGTGCATTAGAAGTTGCATTGGACAGGTAAGTGCAAGAAGAGAGGGCAGAAACTGACACCTATAAGGTCAGAAACAGTGTAGGGAATGAAGATGTTATGGGGTGCAAGCACAGGTGGAGGTGCCAGTTATGGAGTGGCAGAGCTTTTTTTGAATGCTCCAAGCATTGCTGTGGATAAGGTGTCACTAGAGAGATCATTCAGCCAACTCAGAGCCCTGTATGCAAATGACCTTTGGCCTTGGGATGTGCGGCAGAGGGGGATTTGAAGGATTTGGGGCATAGAGCTCCTGGTGTTGCGGTTGGTGATTTTGGGTTTGAGGAGGGTGCTGACTCCTGGTGGTGCCTTTCTCATCATGATTTTCTTAGCAGTGATGCAGGTTTGGTATTTGATTCAGTTGTTCAGTTGCAGCCAGCCTGTTTTGGAGTAGAGGTCGCAGGTGTGGGTGAGACGGTGGGAACCAGTAACGAGTTGGCAGGCTTAATTGAGGGAAGTCAAAACACGCCTGAGAGACGAGGTTGTGGCAGATCCATAGATAATGAGACCATAGTCAATGATGCTGATGATGGAGCTCTGACAGCTATGGACTGAGCTTCTGGGGTTAGATGTTTCCTATGTCGGAATAGTAGGCCCATCCTGGTGTTGGCTACTTTTGCCATGTTATTGATGTGTGGGACATAGGAGAGATTACAGTCGAGGGTGAGGCCGAGGTATTTGAAGGTATGAACTTATTCGAGGGTGATTCCTTGCTTGGTTTTTATGGAGAGCTGATATTGTTTGTGTTTGTTTTGGGAGCTGCAGAAGATCATGGTCTTTGTTTTTTTCTGGTTAAGTATAAGTCTGTGTTTTGTGAACCAGTTTTCAACTCCAGAGAAGGCCTGTTGGAGGTTACCTTGTAGATGGACTGGATCATGGTGGGACGGCAGGATGACAGCATCATCCACGTAGAGTAGGATCTGTTCAGGGCAGGATTCTGGCAGTGAGTTCAGAAAAAGTCTGAAAAGGAGGGGGCCCAAGATTGAGCCCTGTGGGACACCGGACCGGACTGGTCTTTGGTCTGAGAGTGTGCCAAAAATTCTCACTCTTTGGGAGCGGTTGTCTAAGTAGCTTTTGAACCAGTTCACCGAGTTAGGTGAGAGCCCTGCTAGTCGAAGCTGGGCAAGTAGGAGATTGTGGTTGACAGTTTCAAAGGCTTTAGTTAAGTCAATGAAGGTGGACCCAGTAAGATGACTGTTATCGAGTGAGTGATGGATTGCACCAATGAATTCAAGTAGCGCCGTGGAGGTGCTATGACCTTTTCTAAGGCCATGTTGCTCCTTGCACAGGATGTTGTGATTGTCTAGGAAGTCGGTGAGCTGGTCTGACACAATCCGTTCTAGGGCCCTGGAGAGTGGAGGTAGGATGGAAATTGGACAGTAATTCTCAGTAGCTGTTTTGTCACCACTTTTATGAATTGGGGTTACCGTGGCAGATTTCCATAAGTCAGGGAACTGGCTGAGGCTGAGGGAGAGGTTGAAAATCCTGGTCAGTGGTCGGAGTACTTCTTCAAGTGTGAGTGATAGCAGTTTGAGGTCGAGGGAGTCACTGCTGGCTCTGGAATTGCAAATGGCTTTGGTAACGTAGCTGCGGACTTGATGCATTTTTACTGCTTTAAAGTAGAAGGGAGGGTGGCTGGAGGTGGCTGGGGGGGCAAGGGGAACCACCTCATCAAAAAAACCCTGTGGGAATACAGCACTGAGGTCCGTGAAGGTGTCATTGAATGTATCAGCAATGAGTTTCTGGTCAAGTGTAGTTTCACCATTTATGCTGAGTACTAACGGGGGTGATTTAGATTGCTTCCAGGTGACTTCTTTAATGTTATTCCAGAAGTCCCTACCGTTGCCCCATGAGTTAGTGAGAGCATTATGGAAATAGGTGGTCTTCGTATCCCGAATATATTGGTGCAGTCATTTCATGCACATTTATAGTTAGCAATATCAACTTGTCTCCCGGTGTTTCTGGCAATCTCCCACAGGTGGTCTCGAGCTTTTAGTCATCTAAGTAGGTCTCTGGTGAGCCAGGGGTTACAAAGGGCTTTGGCCTTGCGCTTCTTGAAGGGTGAAAATATGTTGCATGCTTGGTTGAAGATCTTGATGAAGTGTTCCAGTGTGGTGTTCACATTGGCTGCAGTGAGAATTGGGGACCAATCCTGTTGACAAAGGAAGGTTTTGAGATGAGGTAGCTTTCCTTTAGGTAGAACCCGGCTAGTAATGGTTATGGGGGGCTTGATGAATTTATTGGACCAGTAGCAGATGGGGGAGTGGTCACTAAGTGTGTCAGGGAGGACAGTGGTGCTTGTGATCCTGGCAGGATGGCTTGTTATGATCCAATCCAGAAGGGTGCTGGTACCCATTTTATAGTTTGTCCTGGTTGGGGAGCTAACCATCTGAGAAAGGTTTGCTGCTGCTATCAAGTCCCTGTATGCCCCTGCCTCTGCAGCAGGCCAGTTAATATTAAAGTCACCAAGGAGGATGGTTTCTGAATCAGGTGAGAGAGATTTGGTAAACTCCAGGACTGCGTAAGCCCATTACCTTGCTCTCTCGGTGGAATGTAGACTGTGACAACTGTGATGGCTTTATTGTGTGCACTGAGAAGGATCCTGACAGGAAGAATCTGTGCAGTGGTGGTTAGGGGGTTAGGTTAATGAGGTGCCCCCGGATCGTGTCCTTAAAATACAGGGCGCAGCCACCACCTCTTTTTGATGTTCGATCAAGCCGGTAGACATTATACCCAGGGAGGGTGATAGCACGGTCTGGAGTCAAAGGTGAGAGCCAGGTTTCTATGACTGCTAGTATGTCTGGGTTATGCTGGCAGGCAAAAGTCTGAAGTGCACCAATTTTGTGAAGAAGACTGCATATGTTAAGTGAGAATATTGAGAGGGATCCTGGTTGATTGGTCTGAGTTGTTCTTATTGTAGGGGCTGGTCCGGGATTGGGATGAGTGTTTCCCGACAATAGCAGGAGAAGAAGTATACATTTTAGGGTACTAGTGTGAGACACCCATGACTGGCACCTATTTTTTTGGGCCAGAGAACTCCGAGATTCACCAGGGCAAGTAAACGGGTGAAGCCATGGGTAAAGCATGGCAGTAGTAGCAGTGGACAGGGGAAGTACCCAATGGCCATTTGGGGGGGCCATTTCGTAGTGATTGGAGATGCCCAAGGCGGGTACATGAGATCGAGAGGGAGGGTACCATGGAGGGGGTGAGGGAGCGTAAGTTGGTAGATGTTTGGGACAGTGGAGAAACATGAGCAGGGGGGATGTAGGAGCAGGAAGAGGGCAAATAAGGTGAGGAGAAAGGGGTACAGAGTACCGGTGTCACACATGATTCAATGTGAAGGGGGGGAGAGCGGGCACAGGTTGCTGGGTAGGTGGGAGGCAGCTAGTGAAAGTGGCAGGAGGTAGGCAATGAGGTGGAGGCTCGGGGGTAGAGGAACTAGGTAAGCAGGTGGCTGAGGGAGAACGGGCAGAGGGTGGGGCAGTGAGGAGACAAGGGCAGTAGTAAAACAGGAGGATGTAGCAGAGAGGTAGTGGGGGGCATTAAAGAGTGTAACAAGATGGGGAGACAGGAGGTAGCAGCTCTAGAATAGAGTTCAGGAGTGAAAGAGTGCATGGGAGCTATAGAATGCCAAAGGGGGGGTTGGCCAGTCACGGAGTGACAGAGTGACTGGCACTAGGAGATATAAGGAGGGTGTCAGGCACAGAAAGGAGGCGGGGCAGTGAAAGGACTGAGTTGATTAGCAGAGGGGGAGGAGGAGGAGCAGGGAGGAGGGAGAGTGGGCAGTAAAGAGAGGAGGTACAGGAGAGAGAGTATCCAATAGGAAACGAAAGGGTGGTTCCCTAGGCAGAAGTGGGCGGAGCTAAGGCCTATTTAATTAAGGTGGGAGGTGGGGGAGGGGAGGTGGGCGAAAATTTTCTTCCGAAACACACTGAAGTCTATGGGCGCAGAGCCCAGTAGAACAGTTTGAATCAGTCAAGATTGCAGGGCCAATCAGTGGCCGCTGGAGCACAACAGTCCAACAGGAAATGGAAGCAACAGGCAGCGGCCAATGGGAGCCTTTCAGCACTTCCCAGTTCGGCCTGGGAGCTTACCAACAAGAGGAGGGTTCCTTGGCGGTGAGCAGTGGTGGTGTGGACGGCTGGCCCAGATAGCCCCGGTCGCTCAGATGTTTCCCCGATCGGGGCAGAGAGATCTGAGGGAAAGAACACAGCAACAGATTGTGAGTCACAGTAATAACAAAGGGTGACACTGGAGAGTAAATCAGGGGTGTGTGCGGTGGAGAGAGAGAGGGGAATTTGGCAGAGGGGTGGTGGGGGAAGCTGCCCCAGACAAGAGAAATAAGCTTGAACTGGCACCAGGGGGAGGACAGAGGGGAGATTTAGTAGAATATGAAATTTACAAGGGGAGGAGAAGAGAGATGCAGGGTTTAGCAGCAGGGGGAAGGGTGGAGAGAAAGAGTGAATGCAGAGGGGCAGGAATTACTTCACAGCTCTAAATTACTGCAGTTTTCAACTGCACTTTACAGTTCAATGCTAAAACATTTAGGCAGGTCTACACAATTAATTTTGACTTTGTCAAAAAAATAACAAGCATCCTAATAATTTAGCCTAGATTATCGGCTGAGACCCAGAGTTTTTAGAAGTCAAGTGCTAAGAACATCAAGACTGGTCTACACATTAATTGAGACTTTAACAGAAAAATAATCAAGGTGTCTAGTAATGTAACCAGAATTTTCTTCTGAAACACACTGAAGTCTATGGGCGCAGAGCCCAGCAGAACAGTTTGAATCAGTCAAGATTGCAGGGCCAATCAGTGGCCGCGCGGAGAACAACAGTCCAACAGGAGATGGAAGCAACAGGCAGCGGCCAATGGGAGCCTTTCAGCACTTCCCAGTTCGGCCTGGGAGCTTACCAGCAAGAGGAGGCTTCCTTGGCGGTGAGCAGTGGTGGTGTGGATGGCTGGCCCAGGTAGCCCCGGCTGCTCAGATGTTTCCCCGATCAGGGGCTGAGAGATCAGCAAGAGGAGGGTTCCTTGGCAGTGAGCAGTGGTGGTGTGGACGGCTGGCCCAGGTAGCCCCAGCCGCTCAGATGTTTCCCCGATCAGGGGCTGAGAGATCAGCAAGAGGAGTGTTCCTTGGCAGTGAGCAGTGGTGGTGTGGACGGCTGGCCCAGGTAGCCCCAGCCGCTCAGATGTTTCCCCGATCAGGGGCTGAGAGATCAGCAAGAGGAGTGTTCCTTGGCAGTGAGCAGTGGTGGTGTGGACGGCTGGCCCAGGCAGCCCCGGCCACTCAGATGTTTCTCCGATCAGGGGCTGAGAGATCAGCAAGAGGAGGGTTCCTTGGCAGTGAGTAGTGGTGGTGTAGACGGCTGGCCCATGTAGCCCAGGCCGCTCATATGTTTCCCCGATCAGGGGCTGAGAGATCAACAAGAGGAGGGTTCCTTGGCAATGAGCGGTGGTGGTGTGGACGGCTGGCCCATGTAGCCCTGGCCGCTCTGATGTTTCCCCGATCAGGGGCTGAGAGATCAGCTGATTCCTCAGTACCAACCGCTGCTTCAACTTTAGAATCATTGGCAAACTAAGTAAGTCACTTTCCCTTGCTGCACTGCATAGATGTAACATATAAGTTAAATAAAGTGGGACCCAACACTGACCCCTGTGGAACCCCATTAGTAACCTTTACCCAGTCTGATGTGTTGCCTCCTATAGTAACCTATTGTGTATAAACTGTAAGTCATGAATTCACCAAACTGACAATTCTGCTATTCATTTTTATATCTTTAACTTTTAAAATAAGTTCCCTATGAGGCAAGGTGTCAAAGGCCTTATAATAGTCTAAAAAGATGACATCCACCAGGAAGCTACTATCCATTGCTCTGCTCACGTTGTCGAAGAACTGGATCAAGTTAGCTTGGCATGACCTGCCCATCCTTAAACCATTCTGTGTCTGATCAGTTAGATTGTAACTTGAAATATGTTGTTCTATCTCATCCTTTATTACTCCTCCTGTAATTTCCCAACACCATTTTATTTATTTTTTATTTAGTTTTTGTTAACCGGGTAGGTGCACTAGCCAGAAAGACTATTTTCAGGCACAGCCCGGGAGAGTACAGAGACAAACTTCAAAGAACATCATGATACATAGTACAAGTTACAAGAACATCATGATACATAGTACAAGTTACATAACAGCAGCAATGTGACAAAGAATTGAGGTAGTTAGACCAAAATAAGCATTTAAATTAATATAAGACAAAATACAATCAGGTCAGATTAGGAAATTGAGGTAGTAAGACCAAAGTACAGCATTAATATTTACATAAGACAATACAATAAGGTCAAATTAAGCAACCAGGCAACGATGCAAGTAAATAAGGGATAAGGTGCTGTGAGAGCGATAGCGACCAAGCAAAGATAGATAAAGGGAGGAGCTTGGGAGAGGGTGGATAAAGAAGATAGGATAACCTGGAAGGGAGAGAAGGAAGTGGAGGAATGAAATGAAAGAAATGAGGGAGTGAATATTGAGAGGAAAAGTTTTACTGTTGGAGTTGGCCCTAGGCTCCTAGGTGACTGACAACAAGTGGAGGGTGGAATTAGAGAGTAAGGGCTAGGGTGGTTTGAATCAGGAGCATATGTAGGAGGAGAAGAGATGATGTTGAAGTTCTTTCTTAAAGGAGATGTGGGATACAGGTTGGCGTAAGGTTAGAGGAAGTGAGTTCCAGTAGTAGGGCGCTTGACAGGCAAAGGCACAACCACCTTTATTTGTACAATGTCTCGGGATGAGGACAGGGACATTTGCCGCAGGGCACAATGCATAGTTGGTTTTGTGGTAGGGAAGGAGACAGGCCAGTGAATTAGGAATACGGGATCTGATAATGTTATCAGTAATGGACCCAAGTGCATAGGACCTTTGTTCTAGCGGTGGAAGCCATCCTAGATCTAAGTAGAGGAGACAATGATATTTAAGCCAGGGGGAGCCAAGGTAAGGCTCACTGGGCTTTAATTTTGGAAATCTGACCTTGCCCCTGTTAATCATACTTGCTGCTCACCAAGCCTCTTCCACTTTCCCTAGAGCCAGTGATTTTTGAAATATAGATGTTATTCATCCAGCTAGTTTATCCCCTAGCTCCTTAATGATCCATGAGTGTAGCCCATCCAGCCCCAGGGATTTTTTCGGGTCTAGTTGTTGTTTTTGAAAATTTTATTGTTCAGCATAAGTCATTACAAAAGACAAGCATACACATAAAAACATCAAAATATTACAAACTTTCTCAAAATGTTTATTATACAAACAATAAATATGCTCCCCACATACAATGCATATAAGAGGAAGATTAAATCAAGTACAATTGTACAGTATACAGATACTGTAGTATATCAAATAGCAGCATCAAAATATACAGCGCATCTCAAATATCAAGCATTATATACAGGGTAATAAGTATGGATCATATACAATAGCTGTGCTATAGTCTAGAGAGATGCTCCACATGGAGCATATAAACCAGAGAAATCAATTCTAGTAATTACAAATCCTGATGAGCAAGGAGTCAGTATGCACATAAAATGGCCATGTTTTTAGGTGGCATCATACGAGGTAAATGAGAAAGTTGGTGCCACCTAGGGTAAGCTTATTAGCAAATGCAGAAGAAGCTGCATGTAATCTGGACTACCCAAATGTCCCACAAATGAATGAAGTCCTAATCGGATCACACATATTACGGAACACAGACAAAATAAATTATCAAGTTTCAAAAGACCAGTTGCAAGACAATGAGGACAGGTAGTACTCAAGTAGTTGATTTATCAGTGTACAAAAAGGGTTTTCCTTTCCTGATACATTCAATGATATTGCAATAATCAGCAAGTTAATTGGTTATTAAGGCATCATAGACCGTAAGTAACAAAGTTACAGGATCATCTGGTATATAATAAAGGCCTGCCAAAATTGGACTAATCCAGATCACTCTCATTTTATTATACCATGGACAGACCTTAAGAATATGCAGCACATTTTCTACACCTTCAATCAAACAAGAACATGGGGTCCATTTAACATCAGAAATTTGTACAAATTTTCCATATAAAATATTATTTGGGAATGTCTCAAATTTATAGCACATAAAAGTATGCCTTTTACCAGAGTCTACGATACTGTCCAAATAGTACCTGTAACCAAACCAAGTATCATTGGAAATGTACCATGGAGAAAATTGGGATCTGGAAATGATTTCAAGATAAACATGCTAATTGTATAAATGACTCTTAATTTTGTTGTATTTCTTACATTTAAGGCTACCAAGAATCCCCTGCTTGGTATAATCATTCAAGTATGAAAGCTCATACTCTTTGAAGAGAGACAGAACATATGAAAACAAGTTGAACTTGATCATAAAGCTCTAACCATTTCTCCTTTTCCAACATTCCCACCCTTAACAGATACTGTTTTCCTAGACTTCGGTCCTCTCTTCCCCTTTCTATTCATACTGCCTCTTCTCCTTCCTCTCTAAAGTCTCTTCTTTATGTCCATTGTTATCCTTCCTGCAACTGTACATGACCCTTTCCTTTTATACTCACTCTCTACTTGTTACTGTTTGTCCTCTTCTTCTCTCCCTCTCTAGTTTTGCCCTGTTCATGCTGTTTCGCTAATTTTC
This sequence comes from Neoceratodus forsteri, assembly GCA_016271365.2. Lineage (NCBI taxonomy): Eukaryota > Metazoa > Chordata > Ceratodontiformes > Ceratodontidae > Neoceratodus > Neoceratodus forsteri. The sequence goes on from CM057452.1 coordinate 909,598,866, forward strand.
CCTTCTTCTCATATAAGATATTGTTATATTTTTCTAATTGCATTTAGTACTAAATTGCCTCTATTATTTATGATTCTGCATGTGTGTCTATATCATTGTATTTGACTTCTGTACTTTTATTATTATAGTGTTATTTATCTCCTCTCTCCTCTCCCCAAGACACATCTGGAAATGAGCTGTTATAAGCTCAGTATGTATTTCCTGGTTAAACTTTTAAAGAAATAAATAATCCTTAGGGGCACTAGAGATTTTAATCCAATATCCAAGTACTAATTAGTCTGCAAGAGTTTTAAAGCTATATAAACCTAGCTCTGCCATAATGTATTTTATTTATTTATTTATTCAAAAGTTGGTAACCGGGAAAGGCATGCTGAGTCAAGGCTCATTTCCAGGTGCAACCCAGGGTAGAAAACATACTGGGTAAAAAAGACAGTTGGTACAGTATACAGATTCATACAAGTTAAAACAGGATACAGAAACATGGTATTTACAGAGGCATTGGGGTAATACAATAAATACATATTAGTACAAAAGTGCATTATGTTCAAAATAATTGCAGGAAAGGAAGTAAACATCGTTTAATCAGACAATGACAGTAGGGTATTCTTAGTTTACAGAACTAAGTAACGCAGTGGAGGTCAGACCAGGGAGAAGCTTAACAAAATCAATGGGTGTCAGACCAGTGAGGCTGGGGCACCTTGGGTAGGCAAGGATGCAATACCTATGAAGGGAAAGAAGGCAAGAAAGGGGGGGAGGAGGGTTGGCAAGAGCATGTGTTGGCAGGAACCACTCAGAGCAGGGATTTTAGGGCAGGGTAAGTAGGGGCGTGGTGAGTGTCCCAAGGAAGTTGATTCCAGAGGTGAGGGAGACAGTAAGTAAATGCTGCCTGGCCTGCACATGTGTGAGAGTAGGAAAGAGAGAACAATCAAGCATCCCTAGAATGAAGGGAGTACATGGAGGAGCTAGCTGGAGATAGGCAGGAGTTGAGGTGGGGGGAAGTGTCCAAAAACAGAATTTGCCAATGAAGATGAGGCTAAGAAACTGGCACCTGATGGATAGGGGCATTAGGCTGAGGGAGGAGTGTAGAGTACAATGGTGAGTCAGAGGAGGGGAGAAGGTGGCAAAGTGGCAGAATGAATTGAGTAGGGTATCAAGTCTTGCTAGGGAAGTAGCAGGAACAAAGCCATAGACAATGTCTACATAGTCTACTAGAGGGAGAATGGTGACTAAGTCTTGGCAAGTGGACAGAGGGAGGCATTCTTTGCGTCGGTAGAGGGCACTGAGCTTAAGATGAAGTTTGGTGCAAATGGAGTCTATGTGGGCTGAAAAATCGAGGCTACTATCCAACCGGACCCCTAGATAATTGAATAAGTTGACTGTCTCTAAAGGTAATCCATCCAAGGTGGTAAAGATTGGGGGATTACGGGACTTAGACAATCTTTTCCTTGTTCCAAAGAATATGGATACTTTTTTTTGGAGTTAAGTTTTAGTTGGTTTTGATGGAACCATTACTGCACTTTGTTGAAGCTGCACTGCAGGGAGGGAGCTATGTCTGCAGCAGAGGGATCAGAAAGGTATATAACGGTGTCATTCACGTACACATGGTTTTTAGAGGGGAGCAGATGGAGTGGAGGTTGTTTATGAATACTGAGAATAGAATGGGACCAAGAATGGAACCTTGTGGGACACCGGCTAGGATTCGGAGGGGGGGGTGGAGAGGTCATTTCTTACTTGTACAGATTGCTGTCTGTGTTGAAGGTACAACCTGAACCAATCAGTAGCAGCTGGAGCCAGGCCTGAAGAATGGAGTTTTTGGATTAGGAGGTGGTGAGAGACAGAGTCAAAGGCCTTTGCCAGGTCCACAAAGATGGCAACAGTGACAAGGCCTTTATCCATAGCTGACCAGATCGAGTCAGTCACAGGGAGCAGGAAGGAGAGAGTGAAGAGCTGCTTTCTGAAACCAGACTGGAAAGGAGAGACTGTCAGTTGCAGAGAGATGTTCCAGGAGCCTCAAGTAGATAAGAGACTCCTGGAATTTGGTGAGAGCTGGTAGGAGGGAGATGGGCCTATAGTTGCCAGGTGAGGTGGCATCCCCACTTTTGTGGAGGGGGAGACCTTTGGCTCATTTCCAAGCCTGGGGAATGGTACTGGTAGTGAGGGAGAGGTTAAGGAGATGCACATGGTGGGTGGAAACAGCAGGTGCTGATATTCGAAGAATTTTGGGATGGAGACTGTCAGGACTTGTTTTAGTAGGGTTATGGACATACAGTAAGTGCTTGTAAACCTCTTGGGAGGAGAGAGGAGGAAAAGAGAAACAAAACCCAACAGGATCAGCAGCAGGGGTTGTAGGAGAGTTTATGGGGGAAAGGGGTGGGATGATCAGGGAGGGCACAGGTTGTAAAGAATGAGTTGAAGGTGTTGGCGATTGAAGCAGAGTCAGAAAATGTCAAACCTTCATGTTTTAGGATTAACAGTGTTTGAACAGAGGGAGTGTCTATGAGGGAGCATATAACTTTCCAGATGTTAGATAGTGAACAGGATCTTGCTTGCAACTGGGTTTTAAAATAAGTTAATTTGGCTTTTCTGAAGACCTTAGTACAGGCATTTCTAAGGGACCTGTAGAGCTGAAGATGTGAGGGTAGAAGGGAGGCCTTGTATTGTGCCCAGAGCTTGTCTCAGGATCTGCAGAGGGTGAGGAGGTCTGGTGTTATCCAGGGAAGGTGGCGGCACTTCACTCTTGCTTTTTTTTGGGGGGGGCATGGAAATTCCAGATTCTAGTTAAGGTTTCTGTGAATAAATAGAGGGCTGTGTTAACATCATGGGCTAAGTACAAGGGAAGACCAGTCTGCTTGAGTTAAAACCTGGAGAAGGAAGTTAGAGTCCAGGGTGCAGAGTGGGCAATACCATATATATTTTGGAGCTGATTTGGGAGTTGTAGCTTTTCTTACACAGAAAGTAATGCAATGATCACTGAGGAAGTCAGGGAGGACTCCAGAGGAAGAAATGCGGTGAGGGTGGGAGGACAGCACCCAGTCTAGAAGAGAGTGTTTTGGGGATTTGGTGTTTAGACATGTTGGATCAGAGATCAACCGAGAGAGGTTTAAGGATTTAATTTTAAGGATGGAAGATTTGGAGGATGGGGAGAGCCAATCCAGGTTGAAATTACCTAGCAGGATGAGCATGCCTGGCGTGAGAGGTGATGGAGGGGATGCATTCTACTATGGAGTTGTGGGACGCTTTGGGTGGGCAGTATAATACTGCTATGTATGTGGGAGGGTGGAAAGAAGGACGAGGAGGACAGTAAGAAACTCATGGGAGGAGGGGAGGGCATCTCAGAGGGAGATGGAACATGAGAGGGATTGTTTAGCGTAGATAGTCACACCACCACCACGTTTACAACAGTCCTGCCAGAATAGGCTGAAATCAGGGATAGAGAGGGACAAATCTGGGATCCTGGTAGACAGCCAAGACTCAAGTCATACACAGTACATCGGGAGAGTGATGGGTGGTCCAGACCTTTAGGGTGTCCATTTTGGGTAGGAGGCTTCTAGCATTTAGATGGAAAATACACAGACCCTTTGGTAATGCTGTAGGGGTTTGAGAGTGTGGGGGACCGAGTTTATTTCAACATCCCCAGAGAGGAGTAAGAGGAGTAGGTAGAGGGAGAATTGGGTGTGGGGGTTATTTAGACTTTTTGGTGGAGTGTGAGTGTGGGGGGGGAGGAGAGGCAGACACAATGGTGGAGATCCTCGAGGTTTAGAGAGGAGGACAAGAGTTGGCTAGGGTGAGTAGGTGAGGGAGAAGGACAGTGCGGGGGTGGTCAGCTGGGAAGTGAAGCAAGAGGGGGAGGAGTTAGGAGAAGGGGGAGAGGGACAGGGACAGGGAGCTCTATAGAGTGGGGTGGACAGGTCTGACTGGAGGGATGAGGATGGGTAGGGAGAAGGGGTCAGAGATGGAAGAGGGGAAGGGAAAAGGGGGAGGCAAGAGGAGGGGATCCAAGAAGGAGTTAGGACAGATGGAAGGAGGCTGGAGAGAGGAGAAGGAGATGAAGAGGGTCTTAAGATAAGAAAGCAGAGAAAGATTAGGAAGGGTGTGTGCATGGCAGAGTGAATGGGGGGGTAGAGTCTGTGTCAGAAGCTTGAGGAGGCCTTATTAGCAGTAAGGAGATGGAAAGATATAGACATTAGGTGGCAGTAAGTCAGAAAATAAGAGGAGGAGGGCCATAGGAGATATTAGAGAAGTCTCTGCCTGGATAACTGTTGGCAATGGTAGCCTAGAGGACAGAGTACCATGGCTGGGGATGAGTCGGGAAGCCTAGACCAGGACTCAAAACCCAGAGCCTCTACTTGCAACTGAGATCAATTGGGACAGGTGGAAATGATCTAGGGGGGAGGGGACACTAGCTCAAAAATTAAATAAGCAAACAAGCCTTCACATTGGGAGGGGGTCCACTCTTACTTTCAGGGGTAGGGGCAAAAGTGGGCTGATTGGTTCTAACTGAACCTTTAAAGGCAGCACCACCCTTTGGTGGGAGGGTGGTTGGGTTGAGTGGGTAGAAACAATGCAGTTCCTATGATGTGGGTATACCTATGATATAGCTATAGATTTATTTAAATAAAGAGAGGATTTAATTAGCTGAATGTAGACTTTCTCCAACTCAGAGACCTTATAGGGTGCCATAATTTCAGTACCAGAAAGGGCCTGTGTATTACATTTTGAAGAAAGAACATGAACCAGTGGTCAAATACTGTTTGTAACATGGCATAAATGTGCACACCGAAATATTGAATTTCTATTGGCCTAAATATAACAGGTGGTACTTCATCAACCATAGTCTAATTCCCAAGTAGACCATGGTTTATGATGTAGTACCTTGACGATCCACCATAGACAAAAGCAGTATACAAGTAAAAACAGTACACAAATATTTTGCTGTTTCTGCTTGCTCCAGTAATTCTTTGCTCAAGTGCAGTTCCCATGGCAGCCCAACAGATGGCTGTAAAACAGTGCTGTGCTATTAGCATCATTTCACAGCTATAGTAAAACAGCAGAATTCCCAGATTTTCCTACCGACCCACCCAGCAGAGCACCATTCACAAGTGAAGCACAGAAGGAGAGCAATATATACTTTTAATATCAACTTTTGTGTGTATGGAGTAGTGAGCAACACTACCTTGGTAAATACACACAATCATAAAGATGAGCTTGCACTTTCTATAACAAGAAAATCCAGAAGCAGTCCCACACATCAGTCAAGGTAGGTTCACTATGGCAAGGCAGCCAACTCAAACATAAACAGAAAAATCCAAACAGCCTGTGCTCCAGGAAAACACAGACCCACAACTTCTTCATCTTAAGTTGTTGAAGGCTCGTTGCCGAGGAGCTAGGGGCTCTCACTGTGTTTTCACTTCAATAAATCAACAACTTAAGTTGAAGAAGTTGTGAGTCTGTGTTTTTCTGGAGAGCTGGCTTTTTGGATTTTTAATTTTACTTTCTATAATAGAAAACAAAAGTAACAAAGACAGTGAGACAAACAAACCAATATCAAAGAAAGAGGCTACTTCTATGGGTGAAAAGAAAAAGTGAGAAAAACAAAAGCAAATCAAAGAAAGAGACTAACATACAAGTCAAAACAAGTATTTGAAAGGTGAGAGCAGTAAACGTCATGTTGTTCTATCTCCTGCTGAGCTAGATGTGCAATGCAGTGTCAGTGGCTCAGGAGGTAGCACACTTGCCTTTGAGGCTGGGAGATCAGAGGGCTGTGGGTTCAGTTCCCACATCTGGCACTTGGGTTCATAGGTGCCAGGTTGTATGGGCCTGTGGGACACTGGATCCAGCAATATTTTTTGATCTGGGCTGAGCCCCAGCAATAATTTGCCACATGCTGCCTTTTTTTAAGGCATTTCCCCCCCTGGTTTCTCTGTGTGTGCCCTCTGCTGCTGACTGTAAGTGTGTGTGACCACATGCTGCACCCCCAACTCCCGCCGCGCCCCCACAGTTTAATTAGCCTGACCACAGCTGGCATTATTTAAAATTTGCGACTTTGCCTTCCTGCCTCTCTCCCTTTCCCTTAGTTTGTGCTCTCCCCCCAAAAAAATCATTGGGGTTCAGAGTGCAATGTTTCAGCATGCCGCACTGTGATTGGCGGTGGCTGCGGGGGCTTGTATTGGGCGCGATATGCATGCGTGCGTCAGGGCAGTTGTGTTTCTGTGTGTGTCAGTGTGAGGGGACGATGGTTTCCATTGTGTGGCAGTGGGAGAGAGTGAGTGGTGGGCTGGCCTGGAAGAAGAGAGCGGTGGTGGTCCAGGCATCCAGAGAGGAGCTGCACTGGAGAGAACAGCCAAAGACTGGTGATGGTGCAGCAGGAGTCGGTAGTCAGACGGGAGTCCTGGACAACACCACACCTGCAGCAGTCAGGCAGTGCAGAAGGCCAGTTGTAGTCCAAGGAGTTGGGCCGGCAATGAGTGAGAGGGAGGAGGACCCAGGTGGTCGGGGAGTGGAACCATCCAGGCCATCTATGGACGTGGTCTCCGGCAGGCAGCAGCAACAGTCAAGCACAAGTAGGCTAAGCAGCAGACTAGTGCTGCAGAGGCCAGGGGACGGAGTAGAGTGAGTGGGTGACCTGAGCATGCTGGTTGGAATTAGGGAGGTTTGGGCAGGTGGCAGGCCTACAAGCGGCCGGGTGGGGTCCAGGCAGTTGGCAGCAGCACAGAGCAAGTCATCTCGGGGAGCAGTAGAGGAGGAAAGCGTCAGCCAGCAAGCAAAGGTAGGCCAGCAGCAGCAGAACTGTTCAGTGGTTGCACATTCAATCACAGTAGAGTGTCCCTGGCAATCAGACTAGAAAACCAACCCTGCTCCTCAGGCACTTCAGCTTATGGTATACTCTGAGCTGCTTAACCCATGCTGGAGGAGGGGCTGGCCTGGCACATTTACAGTAATTTTATGGGAGGGATGCTGATGTTTCCTATGTGGGGATTGATGGGAAGGATGCTGATGATGCCTCTGTGGGGAAGGATGGGAAGGATACTGATGTTGCCTCCATGGGGATAGATTGGAGGGATGCTGATGTTGCCTCTGTGGGGATTGATGGGAGGGATGCTGATGTTGCCTCTGTGGGGATGGATGGGAGGGATGCTGATGTTGCCTCTGTCGGGATGAATAGGAGGCATGCTGATGTTGTCTCTGTGGGGATGGATGGGAGGGATGCTGATGTTGCCTCTGTGGGGATGAATAGGAGGCATGCTGATGTTGTCTCTGTGGGGATGGATGAGAGGGATGCTGATGTTGCCTCTGTGGGGATTGATGGGAAGGATGCTTATGTTGCCTCTGTGGGGATTGATGGGAGGGATGCTGATGTTGCCTCTCTGGGGATGGATGGGAGGGATGCTGATGTTGCCTCTCTGGGGATGGATGGGAGGGATGCTGATGTTGCCTCTCTTGGGATGGATGGGAGGGATGCTGATGTTGCCTCCCTAGGGATGGATGCTGATGTTGCCTCTGTGGGGATTGGTGGGAAGGATGCTGATGGTGGCGGTGCCTCTGTCGGGATGGATGCTGATGTTGCCTCTGTGGGAATTGACGGGAGGGATGCTGATGGTGGCGGTGCCTCTGTGGGGATGGACAGGGAGGGATGCTGATGTTGCCTCTGTGGGGAAGTATGGGAAGGATACTGATGTTGCCTCTGTGGGGATAGATTGAAGGGATGCTGATGTTGCCTCTGTGGGGATTGATGGGAGGGATGCTGATGTTGCCTCTGTGGGGATTGATGGGAGGGATGCTGATGTTGCTTCTGTGGGGATGGATGGGAGGGATGCTGATGTTGCCTCTGTGAAGATGAATGGGAGGCATGCTGATGTTGTCTCTGTGGGGATGGATGGGAGGGATGCTGATGTTGCCTCTGTGGGGATTGTTGGGAAGGATGCTTATGTTGCCTCTGTGGGGATTGATGGGAGGGATGCTGATGTTGACTCTCTGGGGATGGATGGGAGGGATGCTGATGTTGCCTCTCTGGGGATGGATGGGAGTGATGCTGATGTTGCCTCTCTGCGGATGGATGGGAGTGATGCTAATGTTGCCTCTCTGGGGATGGATGCTGATGTTGCCTCTGTGGGGATAGATTGGAGGGATGTTGATGTTGCCTCTGTGGGGATGGATGGGAGGGATGCTGATGTTGCCTTTGTCGGGATGAATAGGAGGCATGCTGATGTTGTCTCTGTGGGGATGGATCGGAGGTATGCTGATGTTGCCTCTGTGGGAATGAATAGGAGGCATGCTGATGTTGTCTCTGTGGGGATGGATGGGAGGGATGCTGATGTTGCCTCTGTGGGGATTGATGGGAAGGATGCTTATTTTGCCTCTGTGGGGATTGATGGGAGGGATGCTGATGTTGCCTCTCTGGGGATGGATGGGAGGGATGCTGATGTTGCCTCTCTGGGGATGGATGGGAGGGATGCTGATGTTGCCTCTCTTGGGATGGATGGGAGGGATGCTGATGTTGCCTCTCTAGGGATGGATGCTGATGTTGCCTCTGTGGGGATTGGTGGGAAGGATGCTGATGGTGGCGGTGCCTCTGTCGGGATGGATGCTGATGTTGCCTCTGTGGGAATTGACAGGAGGGATGCTGATGGTGGTGGTGCCTCTGTGGGGATGGACAGGGAGGGATGCTGATGTTGCCTCTGTGGGGAAGGATGGGAAGGATACTGATGTTGCCTCTGTGGGGATAGATTGGAGGGATGCTGATGTTGCCTCTCTGGGGATGGATGGGAAGGATACTGATGTTGCCTCTGTGGGGATAGATTGGAGGGATGCTGATGTTGCCTCTCTGGGGAAAGGATGGGAAGGATACTGATGTTGCCTCTGTGGGGATAGATTGGAGGGATGTTGATGTTGCCTCTGTGGGGATGGATGGGAGGGATGCTGATGTTGCCTCTGTGGGGATGAATAGGAGGCATGCTGATGTTGTCTCTGTGGGGATGGATGGGAGAGATGCTGATGTTGCCTCTGTGGGGATGAATAGGAGGCATGCTGATGTTGTCTCTGTGGGGATGGATGGGAGGGATGCTGATGTTGCCTCTGTGGGGATTGATGGGAAGGATGTTTATTTTGCTTCTGTGGGGATTGATGGGAGGGATGCTGATGTTGCCTCTCTGGGGATGGATGGGAGGGATGCTGATGTTGCCTCTCTGGGGATGGATGGGAGGGATGCTGATGTTGCCTCTCTAGGGATGGATGCTGATGTTGCCTCTGTGGGGATTGGTGGGAGGGATGCTGATGTTGCCTCTGTGGGGATTGGTGGGAAGGATGCTGATGGTGGCGGTGCCTCTGTCGGGATGGATGCTGATGCTGCCTCTGTGGGAATTGATGGTAGGGATGCTGATGGTGGTGGTGCCTCTGTGGGGATGGGCAGGAAGGGATGCTGATGTTGCCTCTGTGGGGATAGATTGGAGGGATGCTGATGTTGCCTCTGTGGGGATTGATGGGAGGGATGCTGATGTTGCCTCTGTGGGGATGGATGGGAGGGATGCTGATGTTGCCTCTGTGGGGAGGCATGCTGATGTTGTCTCTGTGGGGATGGATGGGAGGAATGCTGATGTTACCTCTGTGGGGATTGATGGGAAGGATGCTTATGTTGCCTCTGTGGGGATTGATGGGAGGGATGCTGATGTTGCCTCTCTGGGGATGGATGGGAGGGATGCTGATGTTGCCTCTCTGGGGATGGATGGGAGTGATGCTGATGTTGCCTCTCTGGGGATGGATGCTGATGTTGCCTCTGTGGGGATTGGTGGGAGGGATGCTGATGGTGGCAGTGTCTCTGTGGGGATGGACAGGGAGGGATGCTGATGTTGTCTCTGTGGGGAAGGATGGGAAGGATACTGATGTTGCCTCTGTGGGGATAGATTGGAGGGATGTTGATGTTGCCTCTGTGGGGATTGATGGGAGGGATGCTGATGTTGCTTCTGTGGGGATGAATGGGAGGCATGCTGATGTTGTCTCTGTGGGGATGGATGGGAGAGATGCTGATGTTGCCTCTGTGGGGATTGATGGGAAGGATGCTTATGTTGCCTCTGTGGGGATTTATGGGAGGGATGCTGATGTTGCCTCTCTGGGGATGGATGGGAGGGATGCTGATGTTGCCTCTCTGGGGATGGATGGGAGGGATGCTGATGTTGCCTCTCTGGGGATGGATGGGAGGGATGCTGATGTTGCCTCTCTGGGGGTGGATGCTGATGTTGCCTCTGTGGGGATTGGTGGGAGGGATGCTGATGTTGCCTCTGTGGGGATTGATGGGAGGGATGCTGATGTTGCCTCTGTGGGGATTGGTGGGAAGGATGCTAATGTTGTCTCTGTGGGGATGGATGGGAGGGATGCTGATGTTGACTCTGTGGGGATGGATGGGAGGGATACTGATGTTGCCTCTGTGGGGATGGATGCTGATGTTACCTCTGTGGGGGTTGGTGGGAGGGATGCTGATGTTGTCTTTGTGGGGATTGATGGGAGGGATGCTGATGTTGCCTCTGTGGGGATTGGTGGGAAGGATGCTGATGTTGCCTCTGTAGGGATGGATGGGAGGATGCTGATGTTACCTCTGTAGGAAGGATGGTAGGGATCCTGATGTTGCCTCTCTGGGGATGGATGGGAAGGATGCTGATGGTGGCGGTGCCTCTGTGGGGATGGACGGGGAGGAATGCTGATGTTGCCAGATTGACAGAAGGGATGCTGATGTTAGTAGAAACAAAAAAACGTGCATTCCAGAGCCAGGAGAACAGATAGTCCTCCAATGAAGGTAGTCACAAATTGCCAGAAATCCAGTTTGCTGTTTGTTTACAAAAATACTGGTTTTATTGAACAAACATGAGAAGGCACAACAGTTATGTGCAAGGTCCCCGGTGTTTTTCCAATTAAGGCTTCATCAGGGGGATAAACCTTGCAATACTCGATCTCTTTTTATACCAATTAGTTTCAAAATCCGTGTGACATCACAGTTATTAACCAATCAGACTGTTCATTTCCATAAAACTAGCAAATATTCAAATAAAATAATTGGTAATAAAGAAAAAATGTTATACATTAGTTCATGATAATGGTAGCAACCCTTTTACATATCAAATATTTCAAAAGTGTAAAGTCATTTGTATCAGCCAATCAGATCGCTCGATACACAATTTATTATTTTTGAGGCAAAATTATTCCTGTTAGCTAGTGGAGGAATATACCACATATTAAAACTAAAAATCTTCCCAAAATTAATATTAAACATGGGTTTATCTACCAAAGGTTTGTACGACCAGATTGCTGTATTTCAGATACATTAAATTTATAATAGTTCTCTTACTAATTAGTTGTTGATGGTTGATAAACCATATTATATCAAAAATCCTCATATCAAACAACCTTATTTAGGCAATTACAAAACAGAATTGTTTGCTGATGTTGCTTCTGTGGGGATGGAAGGGAGGGATGCTGATGTTGCCTCTGTAGGGATTGATGGGAGGGATGCTGATGTTGCTTCTGTGGGGACGGATGAGAGGGGTGTTGAGTCCAGTGAATGAAGTGGGCCTGGTGGTCTGCCTCTGCAGCAGTGTGTGACTACTCTGATGGGTATGGGGGTGGACTCTGTCTCTGGCAACTCTTCAATGTATGATGCATGGGGGGGGAGACAGCCTGAGTAGCTTCAGGACGGGAACAGAGACCTAGCCTACTAACTAGCTTGCTAACTTGCTTGCTGTCTTGCTGAAGCCTTCAGCAAGCAAGTTAGTAAGCTAGCCAGTAAGCTAGGTCTCTGTTTCTGTCCCAAAGGCCCTGTCATGGGGTAAGCAGCAACACAGCTGGGGCATGTTTATTCTCTCCTGGAAATACAAGAACAAAGTCATGTAGTACTAGTAGTTAGTTTCTGAAATATGAGCATCCTTTTCCTTTACTGCCAGTGCAGTCATAGCCCTAATCAGATCATTGTTTTGCATCTGCCTGATCTCATATTCAGCTAACAAATTATTGCCACCACTACTGTGATTAATATGTATTTGCTTATCAGTTTCTTAAAAATACCACAGGGGAAAAGAAAAAATGCTTATTAGCAATAAAAAATGAAGATTATTTTTTCAAGGTGTCAGCCTCAAGGGGCAGAAAATAAACTGTAAAATTCTAATTAAAGGTTACAGGCTTACATGTTATATGTGAAGTATGCATCCCCTGATGAAATAGTCTTTCCCATGTTTCAGATTATTGACAAAAAGTTGGGGAATCCACTTAAAGATATAATCGAACATTGCAGACTTGTTCCCAGTGGGACATGATAGTGAGATGAAATAATGATATTTCTGTTGGGCTGAAAACTGTGTAATGTAAAAATTTTTTGCTAAAGCATTTGTCAACATTAATTGACAGAGATTTCGGGGGTAAGCAACCTGGGAGAAGAAAGTGGTGTGGTGATGAGATGTGGGCACAAATGTCACTTGAGAGGAGTCAAAAAGCCCAGTTGGAGAGTACGGCCATTGTAGCATAATGAGAAAGTAAAAAAAAAAAAAATGCATTCCTCATTAAACTGCACGGGGGAAGCATTAAAAAAGCAACAGCTGCCAGTCATCTGAGTTATTTCTAGGGTTCTTACTTCTTCACTGTTGTTATGTGGCCCTGTGGCTACTGAAAAGCAGGTTTACTATATATAATGGCTCTTGGATTGCTAGGACACAATTGTGCCACTGGAAATGTCTGTTGGACCAGTGTGTTTTCCCAGTCACTAGCCCTTTTGGCTACTAGCTGCAAAACTTAATTTTGACCCCTGGTCTTCTATGGGTTTATGGCCATATATAAAGTACCTGTCCAGGAAAGATACAGTAATATATATATATATATATATATATATATACACACATATATACACATATATATATATATATATATATATAAACTTTATTTGGACATGGCTGGCCATGGGCACATAGAGTCTCTGACTCTTTGTAACCTACCTACCTGGTGATAATGGCATATATGTGTATGCAGTGAAATGCAGTACTGGCTCCATTTATGCCACTATGTCTCTCCCGACTCTCTGCTAAACACATAGGGCAACCCGGAAGGGGATGCACTGTGTTAAGAAATTATGTGAGTGACTTGATGTGGGGAACCTGGAGGGTTGGGGGGTTGAGGATTCTCTCATGACTATTGGCTCCTCTGCTAGCATACAGATAACAAAACCTGGTGTATCCTGCTCTGTTTTTGACTTTGTTCACTGCAGGGGGTGGGGTCCTGACCCCTGGGCCAGAGGGCGTGGCCTTGGCCCCTGGGTCGGGGTGGGGCTTGACCCCTGACCCCTGGGCTGCACCAACAATTTTACAAACCCGGCTCCTATGCTTGGGTTAATATCCCAGTACTGACACTGTAGTGCAGCATGAGAGGGGTGCCGCACTTCTGAGTTGCCGTCTTTCGGATGAGACATTAATCTGAGGTCCCATCTGCCTGGATTGGTGGTAGTTCAGGTGGATGTTAAAGATCCCATGGCACTTCTCAAAAAAATGAGTAGGGGAATTTCCCCAGTGTCCTGACCAAATTTCCCTCATTCACTAAAAATACCACCAATAGCTTAATCTGGTTCAAGGTCAGTTGGCATTCATCTGTATCCCCCTCCCTTGGGACGTGCCTGAAAATAGGCAGGATTTGTCTAGTGCACTTACCCGGTCAACAAAAGCTAAAATAAATAAGATAATTTAGAGAGGAAAAAAAGTGAAGTAAATACTCAGAAAAATAGTAATTGGTCTATGAAAGTTTTTTCAGATTGGCTCAATTCAGTACATTTGGAAATTGATCTAAAAATTAGAGTAAAACAGTGCTGTGCTACTAGCATTGTTTCACAGCCATCTGTTGGCCTGCCAAGGGAATTGCAGGAATAAAACATGAAGATCTAGCCTAGCATGGTCCCATCATGCAGTGCAACCCTTATCCTGTAATACACACAGATGAAAATCAAAGAACCTAGTGTAGAGAGTTAACTGCAAGTTTTTGAAAAGTTTTAAAATGTTTCGAAGCTAGAAAGCTTAAAACTTGCAATGAAAGCTATTTTTGCAAAAGTTAAATAGCAGCCGCGATATTTCCAATAGGTGTGTTCCAATTGTTTTTTACTGTGTGTACACCTTGTTTAACAACTCAACATAAAGCATTCCAAAACTAAATCAGTCTGTCTGTTCTCATTTATTCAGAGAATATTAGTCATATAATCATTCCCATGTTACACTTGAAAGGATGGGTCTACTGTAGAATTAATCCATGGTTGGCTCATTGGAGGCATTCAGCCTTTGGTCTCGTGCCCCAAACCCCCAACCATGGATTAATTCCACACTAGACCCATCCTTTCTCATGGCTTAATCCTTACTTCCACCATATTTAAAGTTACATTGTTTCAGTCCAGGAAGTGTTTTTTTTTTTTTTTTACAGTAGCTGCAATGTATACGAAATGTGAATTCCAGGAACCATTAGATGCAAAGTGTATACCCAGGTAGGAATATGTGGAAACAGAGGAAATAAGTTGATTACCTACCTACAATTTAGAAGATTTTATATCACCAAAAACAATTAGCTGGCTTTTGTGAACCTTTAATTGCCAAAGCTAATTTTTCAGATTTTGCTGCCAAACAATTAAGTTTTTTTTGTAAACCTGACAGAAATAATGAAAAAAAAAACACTCTAAATCATCAGTATATGCTAGGGTGGGAATCACTATTAAGCCTGTCTTAGGTGAATCTGAAACAGTTTCAGTAAGTGCCCTTAGAATGTAGTCAATATAAATATTAATAAAAGTGGGAGCCACCGGCACGGTAGCACTGAGGGTTGAGGCACTGGATGCCACACCTCGCACTATGCTGGTGACCCGGGTTTGGGAATCAGCCTGGGTTGTCGGGGGTTGGCCGTGCAAGGGGGGGTGCGGGAGCTTAACTGAGCTGCCGGTCTCCCGGGGAGGGTTCAGGCACTGCTCTGCCAGGATGTGGTATTCGGAGGGGGGGGACGCCATTAGGGACTTGTCTGAAGCCATGTCCTCAGCACTGCTTCATGCATGGTTTGGAACCATACCTTGTTGTTATGGAGAATCCAGATATAAGAATTATAATAACTAGATATAGATTAGAACTGTATGTCTGTAGATACATATACTTTCAACAGAAATGGATGGGTGCTGAAGATGGCCTATGCAAATGTAAACTGAGGGTTTTAGATGATTTGAAACAAATTCTCTTAATTTCTCCTCTTTACGAAAAACATAGGAAATTCTGGTTAGGGCCAATATTGACAAACCTCAGTCTTCCCCAAGAACAAATGTTATTGTATTTATTTAACTCAAATGAAAAAAAATGTTATAAACAGACTTGGTCGTTTCTTATTGTCACTGAAACTATAAAAAAATGCACAAGGAGAGGACCAAGAATATTATATATAGAGGAATAGGTTGTTTTATTGTATTTTTATAAAAATGAAAAATGAAATATTATAAGATATTGGATGCTGAAGTGTAATCTATGTGAATAGTATTGTAATTACTTTGTGCCGAACAATAAAGAAATATTGATTGACTGCTTCATGATCCTTTGTGCCGGCATCCTCAGGGGCAGGGACATGGGATCTCACAGCCACCTCCATAACTACAAAAAATTCTGCCCCCACTGTCGTGCAGTATGATCCCTGTGAGGGAGGACAGAGCCCCGGATGGATGGTATGCTGCCACCAAGCCATTGCCAGCAGTGGGGTTACAAATGTTCCATAATAAGTAAATAAATAGATAAGAGTGGAAGCTAAAATGCAGTTTTGACGCACTCCTTTATTAATCATGAATTCCTGTGATACACTGCCACCCACACCCAACCACACTCTGGCCCAAGTATGATAGTAAAGGGAGTTAAAGTGCAATTTTGACGCACTCCTTTATTAATCATGAATTCCTGTGATATGCTGCCACCCAACCTCACTCTGGCCCAAGTATGATTGTAAAGCTTTGAAATAATGGAAATAAGATCTGCCTCAGTGCCTCTGTCTCCCATCAATTGTCATAATTTTGTCCATAATACTGCATTGAATGCAAAGCTACAAACTATATGTAACCCCTAGCTGGACCTATCCCAAAGGCTACTGCCCCTGCCTGCGTGACTTGGCCCAGGTTGAGGGGCCTGAGTTCTGTGAACGGGTGCCTCCACCCAGAGGAATGGTTTTGGGGTAGCATAACTGCTGTGGGAATAGTCCTCTGGGACACTATCACCCCTTCCAACCCTTCTAGTGGCCTAAACAGATAAGCAGATACACAATCACATATACCATAGGACATCAGTATTGAATCCACGCTCAGTGCACTTACCATCAGGGTAGAATTGGCTACAGAGGCCCTGGAGACCCCCTGTAAAACAAGACCTGCACTACAAAAGCTTATTGGCAATACTGTATCACCTCCACAAAGGTACACACTAGCCAAGTTAAATGCAGAAAGAACAGAATCTGATTTATGCAGGGGATGTGAACAAGGGTGGGGCAGCAATCTGGCATTTGATTTCAGATCTGATTTAGTCAGGTTAAACATGCATGCACCAAGAGTCCCTCTAGCACAGTCACACACATTCTGGGTATCCAGTTTTTACTCAGGCTAGCCTGAAGTACTGCCCAGAGTAGGCCAGCATTGCAGCTGTTGTTGGGGCCCTTAGGAAAGAAAACAACATTCACTTTAACCCACAATTTGTATTCCAGAGCCAGATGGCTCAGTTCGTAATGATCAACCAAAACAATTAAATCAGATGACACACAATGATTTGAGCTTTGTTGCAGGGAGCTACCCTCATGGTTGCTCATGCTACCTAGACCAGGAGGCAGGATTGATGAGACGAAGACCTCAGGATGGTGTGCTGATTTGCCAGGAGAAGCAGGGCCCACACGCCCCCATGGTGGTCGAATCCTGTGCAATGGTGTTGAGCAGGGAGCCAAATCCCCGAGAAGGTCTTTTGTCAGTTGAATCTCTGTGGCGTGAGCATCAATCCAGGCCGAGATGGTAGGGCCCAAACCAGGTGAACAGGTCAGATTGCAGTCTGTTTAGATGCTGGATGTAGCTTCCAGCTAGTGTGACACATTTAGGAGTGTGGGCAACCAAATCGAGACCCACACTACACATTCAGCACAATTATAGTAAGAAAGGCCAGATACCACAGTTCGGACGACAGTCTGATTGCGGTTAGGCAGTGTCTCTGCACAAACCTTACTCTCTGCGGTTCTCTCCAATTCCTGACAGGCCGATCGCTCCAGAAGCAAGTCTTTGGTCCACACTGGGTGAAATTCACTTTCTCACAATTCAGGATTCCGGTCATAATAACAGTAACTTCAGATACAGTCTAATTTTAGATTGCAAGTTTCTTCACAATGGAAGATGGTAGCAGGTAGGCCAGACATCGCCTTCCTGCTATTTCCCTGCACTACCATGCAGGAGCAGCTGCTCAAATTACTCGAGCTGTTCACTCTCTCAACTCTAACTCTACACTGACACACTGCTGCAGGCGGCTCTGGGATTTCCCAGTGATCCAAAAGGTTTGGTTGTTGATTCATCTGTCTGTCACAGAAAGGGCTCCCCCTCCAGGTCTATTTAGGCAGCAAACAGAAAAACTACAATTCCTACAGAAATTCACTCCTACAACACCTCTGGGGACAGTCTCCATTTTAAGGTCCCCCAAGGTACCGATTGGTCCAAACTGGCAGTCAGAACCAAAATGGTGGCTCTTAGCAGAAAGTCCATACTGCAAAGGAAGGCAGATTAGACAAACTACTATATTATTATTACTAAAGCAGATAATCAGCAAACAATAACAGATTGCATTAGGGCTTCCTCTGCGCACTTAGCGATGGCAGAATGAAGTTGCTGTATCGCAGCTCAGGCGGGACTCGAGCCTGAAACCACTCAGCCCCCACCCAGATTAATTATAACCCTCGAGATAGATAACTCTTATAGAGACAGGCACGGAGGCTAACAGGGCACTCGTATGCAAGCACTTTTAAACTGTTTAGACACAGAACACCAGCCTGGCAATACCTTTATATAAAGACTTTTCACTACACGAGACATATATGTTTCATTACTATACAAGACAAAATAAAGACTGATGCATCAGTAAACGTAAGCTTACAACATTACTATACTTATTCATGATATATCTTATACTCTATAATGACAACAGTTATGCACTTACCACACGTTATGATTTCTCTGTGATTCAACAGACAATAATGTTACTATATTCAAGTTGGTACTGTTTTCTTTGCTCTAAATAACATAGATGGGGGCCCATCCCTATCAGCTAACTTAGGGCTAGATGGGGCAAGGGCACCAGGTTCTGAAGGATGGACAATTAACTTGGATGTAGCAGACAAGCTCAATTTGGGGAGTGAGCTTTTAGAAATATAAACTCCTTTATAGACCACATGTAAGGGGAGGTCCACGGGCCTCAAGCACCTGTGATTGCCCTAGCTGAGCAATTCTCCTTTTCGCTGCTGCCATTACCCTTCACTGCCCATGTTTACCCCACTCCTAGCACTTCTTTACTTTTTTCCCATGCCCAACTTATGCACTCACCACTGCTCTGTCTTGACAAGTCCATCTAGGCCGCTATACTCTGTCCCATACCCTCCTCTCTTCTCCCACCTCCCATGTTTTAATACACCTCCTAGTGTACCATGTACTTGTACCCATAACCAATCTGTTGTAATCATCAGTGTCATTATTGTTTTATTCTGTCATTTCATATCCTATATTGTCTATTCTTACTGACGTGGAACCTTTGTAAAAGAGCCTTGGCTTTAATGTACTTTGTGATCCTAGACTTAAATAAAAAAATAAATAAAAATACCTCTCAACCTCCCTCATCACAAATCAGGGACAAGGCTTAAAATGATCAGGGACAAATGGTCAAAATCAGGGACACATCTGAAAAAATAGTTATATTAGTGCAAGAAGCTGTGTGCAATATGCTGCTTAGTATGAAAAGCATTTTCTTAAAGAGAACTAGACTGTAACAGCAATGGCAGGCATTATTTTGTGATTTAAATTCCTACTCTCCAGTGACAAAAACACCAAATTTAGGAGGGACAGAAGAAATTTCTGAGGCAAAATCAGGGACATCCCTGAAAATCAGGGACAGTTGAGAGGTATGCAGGGGAGTCATAACTGAGACATATCACTGGTTTAGTAGCTCTTCCAGACTTTCTTGGGGGAACAGACACAGGCTTTGGGGGGGACTCAACACTGGCATTAACTTCTTCTCCTGTATGGAGGGGTACCTCTGCACTGGTTGAAGATTCCAGATTAGGAACACTGTCAGCTCCTTGCTCTATCGATTCTGTCTCCTCCACATTATTCTTATCATTGAACTCTTTAGAAGTCCCAGATTTGTCATCCAGGGAAAACTCTGAAACATCTTGATCTTGAAACACTTGACTGACACTTTCAACAACAAAGGGTGCACTATGGTCATCCATAACAGCAAGGTCAGGGTCATTATAGTTACACTGTTTAAACGTTTCTGGTATGTCACCAGGGTTTTTTCGATATCATGTTCATCCTCCAGTAGTTCAAACAGTTCTACTAAATACAAGGAATCAGCTACTTCAGATGTGATACTTTGCACCTCACTTTCGGGGGGCACTGGCTCTAAGGAGGAAACTGGGGGGTTAGGTAGTCCAGAAGGCCCAGCCTCATCTCCATAGTTGTACATAGGGTGTCCTTGAAACAACTGACTCAGTTCGTAGGAAGGATAGTAAGAGTCCTCACACTCACTGTTGTCAGATTCAAACTGGCAGTCAGTGTCAGTTTGGGCCTGCAGGGAGGGGCTCTGAGCCTTGAACAAATGGAGAAAGCCGACTGTCTCTTTTTGGCAACAGCACGAGTCAAAGGCCCAGGAGGGGCAGCATCCGATGGTTCAGAATCAATAATTACTTGACCAATAGGCAGCAGGTGGTTCCTGTGCATGGTCTTGACAGCTCAAGAATAATTTT
Source organism: Neoceratodus forsteri (assembly GCA_016271365.2). Classification (NCBI taxonomy): domain Eukaryota; kingdom Metazoa; phylum Chordata; order Ceratodontiformes; family Ceratodontidae; genus Neoceratodus; species Neoceratodus forsteri. The sequence continues at coordinate 909,618,867 of CM057452.1, forward strand.
CAGACGTACTTTATACACTGGTAAGTCGTCCAGTTTGCTGACAATGATATGTGGAAGACGATGCCACCTATCGGCAATTTTATGTCTTCCATGCAGTCCCAAGTTGCACAACACATGGTCTCCGGGTAACAACTCTTGAGCTGTTACATGTCTGTCATGTTTCTCTTTGTTTGCAAGATTTCGTTTTGCCGCCATAGTCTGTGCCAGTTGGTAGGCATGATTTAGCTGGGCCTTTAGTTTCTGGACAGATTGCAAGTAGTTTTTTAGCTCAAACTCTATCCGGGGACTCCCCAAAAGAGATATCGACAGGCAACTGGGCTTCCCAGCCAAACTAATATTAGATGGCAGTGGGAAAACCCAGTAGCATCACTTTTAGTGCAGTTGTAAGCGTGTACCAGGGTGCTGATCTGTTAGCTTCACTTGGGTTTGTCTTTAGGGTGAAGCATGCCCAACATGTTCAGGAGGGTTCTGTTAAAGCATTCAGGCTGCAGGTCTCCATGAGGGTGGTAAGGAGTGGTTCTGGACGTCCTCACTCCCCACAAAGAGACCATTTCTTTTATCAACCAACTTTCAAAGCCTCTCCCTTGGTCAGAGTGAATTCTATGTGGAGCGCCATAATGGACAAATAACTTTTCTACCAAAACCTTGGCCACTGTGGATGCTTTCTGATCTTTGATAGGATAGGCCTGGGTATATTGTGTAAAATGATCTGTCACAACTAGCACATTTCCAATGTTTTTTTGGTCAGGCTCAAGGCACAGAAAGTCAATGCAGACCAGCTGCATGGGGGCACTAGTGGAAATATTGACTAATGGGGCAACTTTTTGAGCAAGGCTTTTCTTTGAAGGCAATGACTACATGTTCGAATTTGGGCCTCAAGATCAGTTCCCATCTTTGGCCAATAGAACCGAGAGCAAACCAAGTCCCATTTGGTTATGAAGGGCCCAAAGTACTAGATGTTAGAAAGCTGTGGGCAATACCAACTGCTATTTGTCCAGTTGGCCTTGATGATTCACTGTCTCTCGATACAACAGTTGGTCATGTAGCTTAAGTCTGGGGCCTTCCCTAAACAATAATGCAGTTTGCGAATCAGAAGAACAAAGTTTTGACACATCTTTCCTAGCGTACAGGGCATTGAGCACATGTTTAATCATTGGGTCTTGGGTTTGGGCCCACTGGATATTTTCTTTGCCAAACTGAGGTAATGCACTGAGATCTAACGCTGCAAAATGGCAGTAGGCTACAGGGACACAAGTTTTGGGGGCCCCAGGCAGTCCACCAAGCAATCAACGGTGTCTGTAGAAGGGTGTTCATCCTTATCGAACTTCTGGCACAAAGCTTTGATAGATTGTTCAGACAACCTCATCCAGTTTTCAGTGGGGTTTGGCCATCTCGAAAGAGCATTTGCATTGATGTGGTTCAGGCCAGGTCAGTACTCCACCACATACTCATATGTGGACAGGGTAGACAGCCACCTGTGCCCGGTGACATCCAGTTTTGCTGATGTTTGTACATAAGTCAGTGGGTTATTATCAGTTTTGACTAAAATCTTGGCCCCGTATTGATACTCATGAAATTGGTCTACCACGGCCCATTTAAGGGTGAGAAATTCAAGTTTATGGACTGGGTAGTTCTGCTCAGATAGAGTTAAACTTCTGCTGGCAAATACCACTGGTCGCAGGCCCTCATATTCTTGATATAAAACAGCCCCCAGCCCCTTCAGACTGGCGTCCATGTGCAGGACATAGGGTTTGGTGGGGTCAGCATAAGCAAGCACCAGTGCATGGGTAAGTTGATGAATGATTTAGAAAAATGCAGCCTCACACTCAGATGTCCACCTGGTCCCGAAGGGTTCATTTGTCAGGAAGTATACTTTATCTTCCTCCTTGATGGAGCTTTTCTTGTACTTTCGGTTAGTGAGAGGATAGCCTTGAGTGAGACTAAGCAAAGGGCGGACAACTCTTGAGAAGTCCTTGATGAATCGGTGATAATAGCCACAGAATCCCAAGAACCACTGTAATTCCTTCAAGTTATTTGGCTGAGGCCAAGTGGTCAGGGACTCCACTTTGCTGGGGTCTGTCTGAATCATCAGCTGATACTATATGCCCAATATACTTCACAGAAGTTTGAAAGAACTGGCATTTATCTATAGACAGCTTCAACCCCAAATCCTCCAAGCAGTCAAGGACCTTGAACAACCGGGCCTCATGCTCTTCTAAGGTTCGCCCAAATACAATAATGTCATCCAGCTACATGAGGCACTTGAACAAGTTAACGTCCCCCACAACTCATTCCATCAACCGCTGACAATTGTCAGGTGCACCTGAAATACCTTGAGGCATGCGTAGAAACTCATAAAACCCCAGGGGGCAAATGAATGCTGTCTTCTCACGGTCCTTGGGGGCCATCGGGATCTGATAGTACCCACTCCATAAATCAAGCACTGAAAACCATGGGCTCCCATTCAGACAGTCAAGGGCATCCTGGATGCGAGGCATTGTGTACTGGTCTGGCACGGTTCTTCAGTTCAAAGTCCAGTAGTCCACACATATCCTCACCGATCCATTTTTCTTGCATCACACCACAATCGGGGAAACATAGGGGCTTCTTGACTCCTGGATGATCCCAGCTGCTAACACCTCCTGGAGGTGTCTCCATACGTCATCTATATCAGCTGGGGCCAGGCAGCGGGACATTTCTCGGAAGGGCCTATCGTCATGGAGTTGAATGTGATGTTCAGCCCCAGTGACACAACCCACATCCCGTTCCTTTAACGAGAACACTTGGCTCCTCTGGAACAGACTGATCCTGGTCTTCTATTCAGCAGATAGAGGAGACTCCCTGAAATCAAACAGGTCTGGGGTCACTTCCTCACTCTCAACAGAGCACTTCCTGCTGGGCAGCACAGCAGAGTCCTCACAGTACACAGTGGCTAGAATACACCCCCGATTCACTCGAATCTCTCAATCGGACACATTCTGGATTTGCACCACTACCCATCGGGCATAAGCACGAGCTCGGACAGGCAGAATACTGGGCTTGACCAACAATCCTTCCAGCAGCTTCCCCTCCTCTGGGGCATCCAGCATGAGGATTTTGTTCTTCACATCTGTCTTAAGGCGCACTTCCCCACGGATGGTATATTAAGCTTTGGGCGGTAGCACTAAAGAGTCAGGATCTTTCTTCCACACTGTCCCCACAGGCTCATCCTTCTCCATTTCTTTATTCTGCCTCTTTAACTCATAAGCTCACTTCACCAATGCTGGACTATGCAAGGCCCATCCAGTTTGCTTGCCTTGCTTCTCTTGACACAATTGAGCCAACCTCCCAAACATGTGAGCGTTGGTACCAATGAGCAAGGGAACACCATCATACAGCCCCGTAGATGGGCATACCAGAGCCAGGGTCTCTACTTGCTCATCTACACTGGCTACAGCCATTGGAAAGGTTAACCAGAGCCGGACATATCCTAGGTAGGGACAAGACGTTTCACTCAGTCTCCACACATGTAAGCCTTCCAGGGGTTGCAGTGGCACATCAGATATGTGTTTTTTATACTAGTCTTGAAATACAATGGTCACTTGTGACCCGCTGTCTAGCACAGCCCTAGCAGAGACACCATTCACAGTCACAGTGGTCTCCATAGAAGGACCCACCACCTCGGACCAATCTGGTGAAGTTGGTTTGCCAGTCTGCCCCACAGCAGTTTTAGAGGAATAGGACTTCTTTATTGTTCCAGTCCGAGGCCTTATGTTGCTCCGCCAGACCAGAGTTAACAACCTGGATGTGACTTTTCTCAAGTTCTCAGGGAGAGTGCAGCCCGGCCGGGTGTGTCCATCCTTCCCACAATGATAACAAAACATGGGTTTCTTGGTATCTTTGGAAGGGGAAGGGTCATCCCTCACTTTGGATTGATCAGGAAAACCCCGAGGATCCTCTTTGGGCCGGGGTTCATTTTCCCTTTCCTCATGGCCTCTCCAGTGATCGTTACATGAGTGGCTCGAATAAGATCTCCCACCAGGGCTCTCAACTCTCTTACTTCTTCCATCAACTTGGTTTTGACCTGGGGTTCAGGGGCAATAGCGTGAACCCCCACACCTCCAGGCGAAACCTCACTTCTAGGCTCTGTGGATGTCTGGCAGGAATGCGAACCCTTCCCAATTTCAACAGCAGCTTGTTGATTAGCCCATATCTCTTTCACCTTTCTAAGCAATTTTCTCACTTGCTGAAGCTCAGAATCATCACTCCGCCCCTCAGGCTGGTCAGGAACTTAGCTGGCACAAGCAACCCCGGCATAGGGCTCCCATCCCTCTTCATCATTCTCGGCCTCTCGAATTTCCTTCATGAGCCAGCAATATTCAGGATGATTAGCTTTCTGATTCTGGAATTTCAACTTCAGCATAAGCACATTGGAATACCTAACAGATTTTAAGACATGTTCCAGTCTGACTCGATTCAGTTCACTAGCAGGCACCCTTCCTTTCCTATGGGCCCTCTGCAGCACCCTCTCAATTCAGGTGACGAAAGTAGACAATTTTTCATTCTTCCATTGTTTGGTGGATTTAAACATCCACATCAAGTCTTTCCTAGGTTCTGTGCTGCCAAACACCCCTTACAGGGCAGAGAGGTACTCGGCTACAGTGGCTTCTGGGCTAGCATACCGAAGAAATGGATGGCCTCCAGTGCAGGGCCCCTTAAACTCTCCATAAGTCTCTTTCTCTTTTCTCCCTCAGAATATTGCCACTCCTGGAATAGTGGGGTGCCATAGTCCATCCAGGTTTCGAAATCATCCTCCCCAACAGGTACCAGGACTGCACCAGAAAATAGCCTGAGCCTATGATAAGAGTCCAGGTATACAGATGGTATCACAATGGGGGATGCTACCACAGGGGAAGCGATAGGGGTAGATGGAGATGCTAGGTGAGACTGTCAAAGGGTGGTCTCCTCTGAACTGTCTAATATGTTCCTTAGTTCTTTGGCAGTTCACCCTTCAGAAGCTAATAATCTTAACAGTTTGCCCTTAAACCCCTCTACTTTCGGAGATCCCCCAGAAGAGGACGGGTCACTATGCAAATGGATAACTCAACACTCTTTCTGGGACCCCATGGCAGGATAACAGGGGGTACTCTCTCAGGATATATGGGGAGGCTGCAGGACTGGAGGGCCACCAGGGTCTGATCAAGCAGGTCTGAGTCCCTCCCGCTCACTTCAACCTTCGCCAAACACTTTACCTTCTCTACAGTTTCCACAATACTAGCATTAGTGGTCCCTAAAGGGATATCCAACAGTAATATGGCATGTTGGGGATCTACCCAGTCAGCCTTACTCCACCCATCATGCAATGCACAACCAGCTTGATGGGGGCAATTTTAAGCTTGGGCATAGCAAGCACCTACATTTCTGACAAAATCTATATTTCTGGGTTGTAGTTCCCACTTCTGACCACTAGATGGCACAACTCCCAGTGGTGCCTCCAAGATGTAGCCTAGGTGGCGCTATCCTAAGGGCTACTACCCCTGCCTGCGTGACTTGGCACAGGTTGAGGGGACTGAGTTCGGTGAACGGGTGCCTCCACCCAGAGGAATGGTTTTGGGGAAGCGTAACTGCTCTGGGTATAGTCTTCCGGGATACTATCACCCCCCCCCAACACTTCTGGTGGCCTAAACAGATAAGCAGATACACAATCAAATATACCATAGGACATCAGTATTGATCCCACACTCAGTGCACTTACCACCAGAGCAGGATCGGCTGCACAGGTCCTAGAGACATTGACACACTGCTGTAGGCAGCTCTGGGATTTCCTAGTGATCCAAAAGGTTCAGTTGGTTAATCCATCTGTCTGTCACAGAAAGGGCTCCCCCTCCAGGTCCATTTAGGCGCCAAACAGTAAAAACTACAAGTCCTACAGAAATTCATTCCCACAAGACCTCTGGGGCAGTCTCCATTTTAAGGTCCGCTAAGGTACCGATTGGTCCAAACTGGCAGTCAGAACCGAAATGGTGGCTCTTAGTAGAAAGTCCATACTGCAAAGGAAGGCAGGTTAGGCAAACTACTATATTATTATTACTAAAGCAGATACTCAGCAAACAATAACAGATCCCATTAGGGCTTCCTCTGTGCACTTAGCAATGGCAGAATAAGGCGGCTGTATGGCAGCCCAGCCGGGACTCGAGCCTGAAACCACTCACCCCCCACGTAGATTAATTATAACCCTCGAGATAGATAACTCTTAAAGTGACAGGCATGGAGGCTAACAGGGCACTTGCATGCAAGCACTTTTAAACTGTTTAGACACAGAACACCAGCCTGGCAGTGGGCATTAGGCAAGCCCAGGAAGACATTTTAGGAACCCACATTTGTAGGAGGGTTACATATAAATGCCACGTACAATTTATGTCTAAAGATCAGTACATGCTTCTCCCATAGGTGTCTAAGAACGAAACAGTGGTCTAATGTAGAACAATACTCCCTAAATCCAAACTGCAGAGGGGACAAGCTCCCCAGTGCTATAATTTGTTCATGTAACTAACCTATGCAGGATAATTTTACAGAATATTTTAGAGAATTTATCCAGAAGGCTAATTGGCCAATACATACAGGGATCCAATTTATTTCCCTTTTTAAAAATTGGAACAATCTCCGTCCCATGTCATGTGTGGGAAAAAAGTCCTAATACATTTATGAAAATTAAGAAGTCAGAACACAATAGAGGTGACTGCAACTATACCTCAGCAAGTATTAGGTCTGGTCCTGGGGCCTTAGTAATTAGAACCTGTTTTGTATTTTGCATTGTATCTTAGTGGGGACATTATTAATTTGATGAATAATCAACACGCAGATAATCTTATGCTGATGGAACATCCGGTGAAGGTGAAGTTGTCTCTGTAGGTTGCAATCAATTTTGAAGTTGCTAACCACTTTTGCTGGGGCAAATGATACACCTTTTGAGAAGATGGCCATTTCTGTAGGATTTAATATTCTGGGGCTCAGGTTGAAGATAGGGATAGTTTCAGTGTTGTTTATTTCATTATTGGCTTCAGTTTGGGATAGATAATATTGTAACATATATAGTAACATAGTAGGTGTCAGCACAAAAAGACTGCTTGGTCCATCTAGTCTGCCCCTATTCTTACTTCAAAATACAGACTCCGTTGGATCTGTGCTCTTATCCCCACCCCTCCTTCTTGACTCCACCAGTCCCATGTGTCTATCCCATGCATGTTTGAATGCATCCATGGTGTTAACTCCCACCACTTCCTCTGGTAACTTGTTCTGGGGATCTACCACTCTTTCTGTAAAGAAAGACTTCTTTACTTTACCTCTGAGTCTCCCTCCTTCTAGTCTCATATCATGACACTTTGTCCTAGTGCATCTCCTTTTCTGTGGAAAGCTACCCTCCTGTACTTTTGTTTATACCCTTGATGTAGCCGAATGCCTCTATCATGTCCCCCCTCTCCCTCCTAATCTCCAATGAGTACATGTTTAAAGGATACCTAAACAAGCAGTTTTTTAAAACTGCAAACTCCAAATTCTGGTTTCATTGTGAGGTAAAGTAAAGGCTACTGTTTACATTTATGCTAACACTGCATTTATCTAAGTAACATAAATGCAGTTTCATAGCTTTGGAAAAATGTAAACATCAGCCTTTCACTTACAAAAAACAGCCTTGCCTTCTCCCTAAGATGTCTGCCAACTGTGTTAAGTGATGAGTCATGATGACTTCATCGGAGCCAGAGCCAGAGGCCAATATCAATCAATATCTTTATTTATCCAGGCGGGCACCATTGAGCAAGCTCATTTACAAGGTGGACCTGCGGTCCTACAGTAATAATACAGAAAAACAAGTTACAATAGTACAAACAGTAAAAATAGCTGCTATTATAGTAAAAATGCACATTTACAGGTAATATACATTGAACATAGATCTACAAGGAATCATGGATAATGAACTTGTGCTGGATCCAAGCCCAAAAACTGTGCATTTTGTAGTGGGAAATGTTAGGGAGAGGGTAGGCATACCAGATAGAAGATATCAAGCGCATAATGTAAAGCGAGGTGGGGAATAGGGGTGCAAGCGAAGAGGACCCAATTGTTAGCGCAGAGTGAGGAACTGGGAGGGTGGAGGACCGTGGAAGGCATAAGTTTATTTTGCCCCCAAAAACGCAGCTTATATGGAGGAAAAAGCCGCCGTTGTACTAAGTGCAAGAGGAGGAATATAGTAGCAGGGGCATAACTGGGAAGGTCCTGGAGGTTGGGGCAGAGGGAGGTGTTGAATGGACGAGAGACCGAATATTTTTGGGGGCGAAAGATGATAATTATCCCCAAGTGCAGTAGCATGTGCTAGAATCAGGCTGCAGCTGTTCAGTGCATCAAAGAATAAGATGTGGGAGTTCAGCAATAAATCCAGTGGATCTGTTGGTGGGCATGCTAGAGGCAGAGGCACACATTTCAGCTGGAGGGGCCGCCGTTTGCGGGCCGCCGTTTGAGGGAGTTTAGTTAGTGTCTAGTAAAGCAGTTGCAAATTTCCGTAATGCCAGCACGGTAAAGCCTTTTGAACAAAAGGGTACTTACTGGGGTTTTCAGCTTAAGTATTTTTTGGGTTTTATTCCATATTGATGCGAGTGAGTATCTAAAGACGGCTCTCCCGACTCGTGTGAGTGCCCTGGGTATATTTAGCAGGAGTTGTGAGCAGCTTCTAAGGGAATAATTCCTGGGCACAATTGGAGACAGACAGTCGATGATGTATTGAGGGAGTTTGCCACTGAGGGCTCAAAGTGTCCAGAGTGCTGCATTAAAGTTGCGCCTATAGCGAAGTGAGGTCCATCCCGTGGCGGCATATAGTGTGCAATGATGGGTAGAAAAGGGGAGGTCAGTGATGAAGCATATAGCTCTGTTGTAGAGTGTATCCAATTTTCCAAGATAGGAAGCCGCACAGCTACTGTATATGGAGTCTGCGTAGTCAGTTAAGGACAGGAAAGTGGCTTGGACTAGTTGTTTCTTTGCGTCTGCTGTAAGAAGTCTTCTTATCCTGTAAAAAAGGCCAAGTCTTTGCCTTAATTTTTTCAGCAGGTCTTCCTGGTGGTCAGTAAAGGAGAGTTTACAGTCGATCCAGACCCCAAGATATCTGAATTTTGGAACATACTCTAAGCACTCTCCCAGCATCGTGGTTATTGGAGGGAGGGAGTCAGTAGCGCTTGTGTAGTTTGCGGGGGAAAATAACATGGCTTTAGTTTTCTTAGCATTTAATAGCAGTTTTTTATTGATTAGTTGGAGCTGCAGGAGGTTGAAATCTTTTTGTAGGTCAGTACAAGCTTTTTTTGGTGTGGGACTACTCAGGTACAGCACTGTGTCATCCGTGGATAAGTGAATACTTGCATCCTTGATTCCCTCATCAATGTTGTTGATATACACTGCGAAGAGGAGGGAACCTAATATGGATCCCTGAGGGACACCTCTTTGTAAGAGTTTTAGGGCAGATAGTTTGCCATCCGCTTTCACCTGCTGGTATCTGTCTGTCAGATATTCAGAGAACCAGTTTAGAGAAGTAGCATCCAGTCCTAATGTTTTTAGCGAGTCGAGGAGCAGGTCGTGGTCAACTGTGTCGAATGCTTTGCTGAGGTCAAGAAACACAGCACATACTGAGTTTTTATGCTCCAACTCCAGTTGCCAGTTGTTGGTTACTTTAGCTAATGCCGAGACTGTACTGTGGTTGGCTCTGAATCTGGATTGAAGGGGGTTTAGAAATTTTTCTCTGTCGATGAAGGATCTTAGTTGGCCATTTACTGTTTTTTCCAGTAGCTTCGAGAGTGTGGGTAGGAGAGAAATTGGCCTATAGTTATTAAGGTCACAAGGGTCTCCAGATTTAAATAGCGGGATAACGTGTGCGATCTTCTATATTTGAGGGAGGGTACCTTGTGTTAGGGACAGGTTGAATAAATGAGTAATAGGCACTGCCGATACGTGGCATGCTATCTTTAAGAAGTATGGTTCAAGTGCGTCTGCGCCGCCACTTTTCTTAGTAACCAGGTGGAGAATCAAGTCTTCCACTTCTTGAGGAAACCGATGAGAATGAAATGTTATTCATAGACCAACATTTGGTGGGGTCATGCCAAGTTGGGTGCGCAGGCTACATGAAGGCGAGTTATCAAAGGCTAAGCCTGCTGTGGTGAAATGCATGTTGAATGCCTGCAGTATCTTTTTTTTGTCATTGATTACTGTATTGTCAGAGGTAATTTTTGTAGGGAGCATATTTTGTGACATGGCTCCCACCAGTTCTTTGATTGTGGCCCAGAATTTGGAGGGACAATTGGCTGCAGTATCTAGTTCTGCTTGGTAATAGCAGGCTTTAGCTTCCCTAATCAGTTTGGTGCAGCGATTTCTGACTGTTCTAAAGAGGTGCCAATCTTCCTCTTTTTGGGATTAGCGGGCAGTTTTCCAGAGTTTATCCCTGGACAGTAGTGCAGCCTTGAGATCCTGAGTGAACCAATGGCATTTCCTAGCCTTTATGCATATTTTTGACAGAGGCACATGTAGATTCATGGCGTAGATAATGATTTCATGTAGTATAGCATATGCAGTTTCCACTGTTTTAGCAAGGTAAAAACTCTGCCACAAGGGGGAGTTTTTTAGGTCAAGTAGGTATGCCTTTGGGTCGAATGACCTGGTTGACCTTTTGGTGGAGAATTTGGCCGTAGTTGGCACTTTGTTGGCTGCCCAAACTTCAGCTATTAGGCAATGGTCGCTAATATCCGTGTCAAAGGTTCCAATGTGGGAGAAGGAATGGGGTTTATTCACAAGCAGGACATCCAGAAGGGCACTTTTGGCTGTATTCTTTTTGTTGATACGGGTGGGCTCTTCGTTGAGTAGGGTGAAACCAAGGGAGTCTCAGAAAGATTCAATATATATTCCTATAGGCTAACTAGTTCTTCTTTCTCTCTTTGTTTTGAATTGTTTTACCAGAATGATCAACACCATGTGTTAACATGTGGATTATTTTGATCAGTACACATGTTAGGCTATGATTTTGTTCATTTTATTTACTTTAACTTCCTGAAAATGTTTTGCAATCTAGCTGACTTTCTCTTTGTCAAACTGCAGAACAGTACAACACTTCAAATACCTGATGATCTAGTGGTTATGTGATGCCCTGAAGTTTTTTTTTGTTAACAAGGAGAGACACACTATGCTGAAACCTTGTTTACAGATGTGGCCTGGCAGCACAAGGAAGTTAAGTGACTTGCTCAGGGTCACACAGCGAACTACCAGTCTGGTCCAATTCCAAAGCTCATGCATTCTTGTTAATCTACAAAAAAATCTTCTCTTGTATTCTTTTTCCAAGTGAACCCCCTGCACCTAGCCTGGCTTCTGTGGAACACCCCACCATCCACACCGTGTCCTTAGTACTGCCTGGGGCTGCATATGAGCTTGTGGTCTCATGAAGAGAATTATCACACCTCAGACTGTAATCGTATACCTCAGAGAGTTGTGCATACCTACACCGATACGGATCATCAGCTGGCACTGTTACAAAATACCTCCGAAATCACACTTAAGTCCACTTTTTCAATGTTTGACTTCTGCTCCCACAGTAAACAGTGAGTGGATCACCACCCTTCTGCACAGTGAAGGCAGTATGTACAGTTCCCCTGTTGTGTTTTTGTCCCACCTCATTAACCAACAATTTGGTCTTCATGGAGGGCCAAGCAATAAGACTCAGGCCTCACCAGAAAAGCTGCTGTTCATGCCCTCATAAGTGCTGTACTTACTATGGACAACAATATTATTAGCAGGAGAGGCATACTAATGCCTTGAGTGAATCCACCAGACTTCCAGTGTCAGTCTACTCCTTTACCTGTGATCTGCAGAAGCCCGCAGGACAGTGCCCTGCAAATCTTCTCCAGTACTTTTTAGTGTCCTACTCCACAATGCAAGCTGGTTGGCTTCCACCCTTCTAAATCTTGAATGATCTATACACAGCTCCCTCAATACTGTCCTAACAAACATCAACACTGCCGCCCCAACCTGAGGGTAAGCTCCCTACACTGAATTCAAGTAACACTTTAAGTGTAGCCCTGCCACTGAATATTTGACATCGCTGGTTGCTCTCATCTTCAGTCAGGTAGTGATCATGGTGCTGGCAGCCCTACATTTCAGATCTCACAATGATCTGCTAAACATCCCCCTTCCTGTCTTCCCCTAACCTGAATATAGCTGTACCCTGCTGGAATGGCCTCTTCAATCCCTCTCTGGCATTCATTCTTCTCTTCTGCTCCCCACACCAAAAACTGGTGAGCCCACTACCCTTCTGCATCATGAATGCGGTTAGTACAGTCGCCAGTGATATTTTTATGTATTAATAATAAACATGATCTTCTGGTAAGCCAGGCTGATAGCAGCAGGGCACAAGGGGAAACATAGGCATTCCTACCCATATAAGATCTAATCCACCTATAATTAGGCACTATTAAATGACATGCATAATGATGTGCACACCCATCATTTAATAGTGCCTAATCAAAGGTAGCCTAGATATTTTAAGGATAGGAAAGCCTACAATTCCCCGTGTCCCCTGCTGCTATCTGCCTGACTTACTGGAAAGATTTGTTTATTTTTGATATATCAAAAAACCTGGGGACTGTACTACCTACATTCATGATGCTCAAGGGTGATGAGCTCACCAGTTTTTGGTGTGGGGAGAAGTAGTGAGAATGAATGCCAGAGGGGGACTGAGAAGGCCACTCCTGCAAGGTACTGCTATATTCAGGGAAGGGGGAAGACAGAAGGGGAGACATATGAGCAGATCACTGTGAGAAATAAGATGTGGGGCTCCCAGCACCATGATCACTACCTGACCCTATTGTCCTGGCCAACATTCCCCTTCCCATAAAACCAGTTCATGCAATTGTCCAAGGCTGTGTGTGGGTATTAATGTGTGAATTGGCTGCCACTACACATTCAGTCACTTCACTACCAGTCTAGCATTGCTTGTAAAATACTTTGGGATACAATGTGTATGAAAGCACTACATAAATACTGATTCTTATTATTTCCCATGGATAAAGATGAGAAGACAAGACAAGCATAGTTTTGATTTCCAAGAAAGCATGAACTCTGGCATTGGACTACAGAAGAACTTTGCTACAAACAAGTGGTGGATCTATGGAGTGGTGAAGGGTGCGGCTGTAACCCCACCCCCGTAAAGTGCTTGCTTGCTGCTGCTGCTGCGTTTCACTTTGTTGAAGAAGTCTGATTTATTGATTGTACAAATGTTTACATTCAAAAATATGGATTACGTTTGTAGTTTCAGTCAAAAACATACTAGAAAAGCATAATAGCAGAAAATATAAAGGTTTCATAAAACTATTTACAAAGTGCATAGCATACACTCACAGCAACCCCCGCCCTCCATTGTAGCATCCTGGATCCGCCTATAACCACTAGACCACCAGGTTATTCAAGCTGTGTACTGCACCTGTGGTTTGCCAAAGAGAAAGTCGGTTGGATTAAAACACAATTTCAGCATGTTAAAGTAAACAAAATGAACAGAACCATAGCCTAACATGCGTATTGATCTAAATAATGCACATGGTTTTGACCATTTTGGTGAAACAATTCTAAACAAAGGGAAAAAAGAACTAGTTAGCACTATAAAGAGCCATATAGCTCTCTGACTTTGGCTCCAATGATGTCATCACTTAACACATTTGGCGGCCATTTTAAGAAGCAAGTAAAGCAGTTTTTTTTTAATTGGAAGGCTGATTTTACATTTTTCAAATTCTTTGCAACCACATTTAGGTAACTTACAGAAATGTAGTTTTAGCATTAACGAATTCAGCAGCCTTTCCTTTAGTCCTTTTTGAGGTAAGATTTTGAATAGTTTGTTGTCAAAATGTTGTTTAGGTATCCTTTAGCTCCCTGAGCCTCTCCTCATAGCTTGTCTGATGCATGCCCTGGACCATCTTGGTTGCCCTTCTCTGCACTCTCTCCAGCTGTTCAATTTCCTTCCTGAGATGGGGCCTCCAAAACTGGACACAGTATTCGAGGTGAAGCCTCACCAGTGATCTATACAGTGGCAATATTTCCTCCCTCTTCCTACTTGTAATACCCCCAATGCAACCCAGCATCCCATTTGCCTTCCCTACTGCACTTCCACACTTTCCACCTTGAGGTCATCAGTTAATGATGACCCCCAGATCCCTTTACTGATTAGATGTTTCAACATTCTCTCCCACTAGTTGGTATGTTGCCCTTGGGTTCTTGTGCCCCATACACATGATTTTACACTTTTTGGAATTGAATCCCAGCTACCATGCCTTTAACCATTCCTTCAGTCTTATTAAGTTCCTCCTCATTTTGTCTACCCCCTCTGGTGTGTCAACCCTGTTACAGATCATTGTGCCATCTGTGAACAGGCATACCTTCCCTTCCGGGCCCTCTGCGATGTCCCTAATGAATACATTGAACAGTAAGGGCCCCAGAACTGAGCCCTGCAGCACCCCCACTTGTTGCCCTCCCCTTTTCCAATCGTACCCAGTTTGCTACTACACTCTGGCTTCTGTCAGTCAACCAGTTTTGTACCCACCGAACTACTTTTTCTCCCACCCCCAGACTGCTCAACTTGTTTAGTAATCTCCTACAGTATGTTGAACGGTGTCAAAGGCCTTCCTAAAGTCCAGGTAGGCCACATTCACTGCCCTTCCCTGATCCACTGCTCTTGTCACCCAATCGAAGAACTCAATCAGGTTAGTTTGGCATGATTTCCCTCCTGTGAAACCATGCTGCCTAAGATCCTGTAACCCATTTTCAGTCAGGTATTCTACCATCCTTTCCTTCATCAGTTTCACCATCTTTCCCACCACTGACATCAGGTTTTCTGGCCTGTAATTCCCTGCCTCCTCCCTATTGCCACTCTTGTGAATTGGCACCACATCTGCCCTCCTTCAGTCTCTCTGTACTACCCCTGTTTGCAACGATTGATTGAATAGAGCTGCCAGTGGAGCAGACAGTACACCCCCCTCAGTTCTCTTAGTATCCTTGAGTGTACCCCATCCGGACTCATTGCCTTATTTACCTTTAACGTTTCAAGTTCCTTCAGTACCCTTCCCTCTGGAAAGGGGCTTGTATCAACTCCCTCTCCAGTATTTCCCTTAATCTTTACTTGTGGTTCATTACCCCCTTCCTCTTGTGTGAATACTGAACAAAGATACTTGTTCAGTATGTGCACCTTTTTTTGGTCCTCTTCTACACTTAATCCCCTCTCCCTTTTAATTCTGACTATTCCTGCTTTGTTTTTCCTTTTTTCACAAATGTATCTGAAGAATGTTTTATCCCCTAGCTTCACTGTCTTAGCTATCCTCTGTGTGTGTCTTCGCCCTCCTAAGAGCCTTTTCGCCTCCCTCAGATTTTCCCAATATTCTTCTCTGTCCATTTCCAGCTGTGTTGCTTTGAACTTCTCAAATGCCACCCTTTTGACCCTAACCTTTGCTGCAACTTCTGCTGTGAACTACAGTGGTCTCCTTCTTCTCCTGTTCTTTGTAATTTGTCTTATGCATAGGTTTCTTACTTCCTCTATGGCTGTTCTGATTTTTATCCACCTTTGCTCTACTCCTTCCTCCTCACTTATCTGTGCCAGAGCTCTCCTAACTCCCTCCCCCATTTTTGCAAAATCTGCCTTCCTGAAATCCAGGACCCTTGTTTTAGTGTGGAATACTTCTGGTCCTGTTCTAATCCCAAACCTCACTGTGTTATGATCACTCGTCCCAAGGTGCCCCCCCCCCCACTGTGATATTGATAACACTGTCCCTGTTAGACAGTACTAGGTCAAATATGGCCCTATGCCGTGTGGATTCCCTGATGAGTTGTTTTACAAATGCCTCCTGTAGTGTTTTCAGGATTTCTCTACTTCTATTTGTCACTGCTACCAGGATGCTCCAGTCAACATCAGGCATATTAAAATCCCCCATCAGTATTACCTCCCCCTTGTTGGACATTTCCCTGATTTCCTTCATCATTCCCCTGTCTACTTCCTCTGTCTGTGTAGGTGGTTTGTAGAGCATCCCTGCTCGAAGTTTGGCCTCTCCCTTGGTCTCCAGTGCCACCCACAGCATCTCTGCTTCCCCCTTTCTCTTGGTATCTCAGTGGTCTTAATAATTTCCTTTACATACAGTGCTACCCCTCCTCCTCTCTTGCCCACCCTGTCCCTCCTGAACAACGCATACCCCTGTATGCTAACATCTCAGTCATGGTATTCACTGAACCAGGTCTCCGTGACTGCCACAGTTTCCAGGTCCTCTCCTAGTATGGTTGCCTCCAGATCTGCAATCTTGTTGCCTACGCTCTGGGCATTTGTGGACATGACCTTTCATATCTTACTGCCCCCTCCCGACTTTTTGTGTTCCTTTTTGTTTCCCTCGTCTACTCTGTGTCCTTTCCCTACTTCCCCCTCTTTGTCCTATTTACCCAGTATTTCCTGTGATACCTCTCCTTTCCACTCCTTATTGTTATCCCCTCTATCCTGTGGGGGTGGACAGCCCTTTCCTCTGTTTCTTGGTCTGCCACCCCCCTCCCCGGTTAGTTTAAATGCTGGGCAAAGTAGCATTTAAACTTTTCATTGAGGAGCTCAGGCACTCTCCAGGATGGATGGAGACCATCCGTCTGCCTTGAATAAGCCTCCATCCCTCCAGATGGGCCCCCAATCCCCAATGAATTCAAAACCTTCCTCATTGCACCATTTCTTCAACCAATCACTGAAGTTCCTGGTATGGATGCTCCTAGTCTCCCCCATGTTCTTCATAGGTAGCACCCCCCGAGAAAGTGACGGTTGTAGCTACCTGATTCAGACCCCTCCCCAGTCTCCTGAATTCCTCCTGTACTACCTCTGGTTCCTCCTTGGCCAGATCATTTATCCCTAAATGGATAATGATGTCCAGCTCACCCTCCCTTCCTGCTCTCCCAGCGATCCCTAGAATCTTTCCCTCCCTCCTAGCAGTGGTGCCTGGAACACACCTTACCTCCCTGTCCTCCTCCCCTACCGTTCCTAACTGCATTCCCATGACAATTAAGTCCCCCACAAGGATTAAGTTCCTCCTCCTCCTCTGGGGTCTTGTGCTCCCCCCACTGAGGTCTCCATCTTGGTGGACCTCCACAGCCTTCCCTTCCACTATGCTGGGTGCCTCTGTTTGGCAGTCCCCAACTACCAGCATGGCATAGGACTTATATAGTGTTATGGGTCCTAGGATGTGCTTGTGTCCAACCTTTCTAACCCTCCCTGAGCCCACCATTTTCATGTGCCCCTCTTTCCTGGCATCCTTTAAGGTATCGGAGTTGGACTGGGTGGTCTCTGGATGGAGCTGCAAGTCCACCTGACCCTTGTTAACTGAGATACTTTCTTTCCCTCTGCCTTGCTCTGTTCTTACCCTTATCCCTGTCTGCTCTGGTTTCTCTTCTGTTACCGGCTTCTGGCCCAGGTTATATATCTTGGTTCCGGAAAACATATAATGTCAAAGGGAGATAAAAATTCAGTCCACCCCTGATCCCCCCATTTGAATTAAAGCCCAGAAATATTTCCATGAGCTCAAATAAGCAAAAAGGCCTCTCATTTTTTTTGGTTGTTGCTGGACTACAGGATTAACCAATGTGGTTTTCATCTAATTTAATAGTCATTGATATCTTGCTTGTAGATGGAACCTGCTTGTAGTAGGGACATTTTTATACAACGGACTCAGCAACAGGGAGGGAAACTACACATAAAGGAATGTTGGTCTTATAACAACTATTCGGTACCGCATTGATTCCCATACTATTAAAAAGGCTACATGTTGCTAGCACTCTCTCCATGACTTCCTCAGATCTAAATGTAACGTCTGCATGTGCGCTATCAAAATCTATCCATCTCATGGCACCAATCACCCCTTTACTAACTAGTGGTATTTGAAGATAATTAAGGAAAAAAGAGCAAATTAATCTAGTTAGTTTCATGTTTGTTCCACCAAAGGGTAGTTTAAGACCCCAAATACTCAGGGTGAGTGGAGATTTAGCAGGAAAATAAGAATTATCACTATAGCCGGACCTTTACCTACAGTATTTAAATGCATCAGAACGAGATTCTTTTTTTAACAGATACCCATTGTTCCAGAAATAATTGGCTACCCTGTGTGCAACACACAGAATTTGCACATAGTCCAAACCATATTCATCCTTAACAGTTACACTGGTAATTACTCAGAAGTTCACTCAGTACCACAGTACACTGCAAATGTGGTTAAAAAAAAATACCATGGTATACCGCAACTGCAGAAAAAAAAAATGGATAACCTTTTTTTTGCCTTACTACACTTGTGGTATACCAGGGTATTTTTATTTTACTGCAAGTGAGGTATACCATGGTACCAAGTGAACTTCTGCGAAACTACCACTGTGCTTCAAGGATATCCCTTTCATTATCCTGAGCTTCCATTCTGCATGAAACAATAGTATAATAGAATGCAGTGGTACATTTCCTGCAGAGAGAACTTCTTTGTTGTAACCATATAGTGTAAGGATAGCAAAGCTGTCCTCCTTTGAGGTAGAGCCCAAATCCAAATTATTGTCCTCTTTGCTAGAGACTGGTCTACAGGAAACCTGGGCCATAATACAACTCTCATTAAAACAATTAACAGTGTTACCAACAATCAGCAAGAAAGATACTCTAAAAGAGTTCCTAACTTGGCCGTCTTTTTCTCTTTTTAGTTTTTTGAGAATTTGAGATTACAAGTACTATCCTTAGGATCAGTCTCAATGATTGCCTTTTTACCCAGATTATTTGGTATTAAGTCACAATCCTCTTTAATAATAGCCAGGTCTGCACACGTAGCTTGGAGCTTGGAAACCAAGGACTCACCTCCACCTACATCTGGGACCTTTAACCCTGCACCTTGGATCTCAGAACTTATATCTTGATTCATTTTATTTCATTGGCAGTCCAAAAACACCCTCCTTGCCAGCCTCGCCACCTCCAGCTGTCTCTTTGAGCTCACCCCCAAACTCACCACAGAGGCATGGGATCACAAGGTACTACCCACTGAAGTAAAGGCTGGCACTACACACAATGTTTCTTCATAATTTTTTTTTAATTGTGAACTCAGATTTTCAGGATAGTCATTTTATGACTCCCCCATAAAAACACGGCATGTGGCATTTATAGTATGTTGTCCAAAAGGTCATTTGGCACCACAAGTGTGAAAATCATGTCTTGTCCAGGATTTAGAAAATGACACCATTCACATTTATCAGGTGGTATGAAAAAATGGCTATGTTGAAAGTTTGGAGTCAGAATATTGAAAATTATTTAAGTTTTGAGTTAATTTTGAAATATTTTAACGTTTAATCATAACTTGTTCATTTTATTATTTTTACACTACATTTTCAACATAGAAACATAGAATTTGATGGCAGATAAGGACTGCTGGGCCCACCTAGTCTGCCCATTTCCCTATCTGATGGGTAAGCTGCAGATCCTAGTTAACCAACAGCCTACTTCCTCCTACCCTCCACTAGAATTGCCTTATGTCTGTCCCTTGCATTCTTGAATTCCCCCACTGTTCTTGACTCCACGCCTCCTCAGGAAGGTTGTTCCATGCATCCACAACCCTCTCCATGAAAATATACTTACTAACATTACCTCTGAGCCTTCCCCCTCTATTTTCAAATTATGCCCCCTTGTTCTTGCACATCTCTTTTTCTGAAAGATGCTACCCTGTCGGACTTTGTTGATTCCCTTGAGCTACTTGAAAGTTTCTATCATGTCCCCACTCTCCCTCCTTTCCTCGAGGGTATCCATATTAAGCTCCTTTAGTCTCTCTTCGTATGTCTTCTGTTGCAGACCCTGCACCATTTTGGTTGCCCTCCTCTGGACAGCCTCCATTCTGTCTATGTCTCTGCAGAAAGGGAGTCTCCAGAACTGCACGCAGTACTTCAGATGGGGTCTCACCAACTATCTGTACAGACTGAGGGATAACAACTTCCTGTTTTCTACTATTGATGCCTCTCCCTATGAATCCCAGTATCCCCCCAGCCCTCCTTACTGCCTTCTCACATTGCTTGCCCACCTTTAGGTCATCTGATATAACTACCCCCAGGTCCCTTTCCATTTTTGTTGTTAGTATCTCACCCCCGACTATGTACTCTTCCCCTGGGTTTTTATTTCCCAGGTGCATCACTTTGCACTTCTTTGCGTTGAATCTGAGCTGTCATATATCTGACCATTCCTCCAACCTTGCCAAGTCCCTTTTCATCCTTTCTACCCCGCCCTGTGTATCAACCCTGTTGCAGATCTTTGTGTCGTCTGCAAAGAGACATACTTTTCCTTCCAGTTCCTCTGCAATGTCACTTATAAAGACATTAAAGAGGACCAGTCCCAGTACTGAACCCTGTGGTACCCGCTAGTAACCCTCCTTTCTTCACTGTGGACTCCATTTACTATAACCCTTTGCGTCCTGCTGTCCAGCTAATTTTTTATCCAGGCTACCACCTTGGGACCCACTCCCAGGCTGGCTAACTTGTATAGTAATCTTTTGTGTGGGACTGTCAAATGCCTTGCTAAAATCTAGGTAGGCCATGTCCACAGCCCCTCCCTGGTCTACTGCTTTGGTCACCCAGTCAAAGAAATCTATTAGATTCATCTGACACCACCTTCCCACTGTAAATCCATGCTTCCTTGGGTCCTGTGCCCCACTGGCCTCTAAGTACTCAACAATTCTTTCCTTCAGAAATGATTCCATAATTTTCCCATTCCCGTTTGAGACAACCAAGTCTAAGATTGCTCCCTCCTGAGTGGGTTCCAATACTAGCTGTCTGAGGCATGACCCTTGTAGAGTATCAGGAATGATCCTGCTCTTGGATGTGCCTACAGCAAAGGTGCTCCAATTAACATCTGGCATATTCAGGTCCCCCATCAACAATATCTCCCCTTTCTCTGCCATTCTAAGGACGCCTTCTATCATTCCCTCCCCCTGAGATGGGGGTCTGTATACAACCCCCATGCAGATTGTGGTGCCATTTTCTGTCTCCAAGGTGACCCAGAGTGCCTCATCTACTCCCTGTTTACTCTTTAGTTCTGTTGATTTGATCCCTTCCCTTACATAGAGAGCTACTCCTCCTCCTCCTCCTCCTCTTTTACCCTCCCTGTCCCTCCTGTAGATTGTGTATCCTGGTATGTTGACATCCCAGTCTTGGTTCTCTGTGTACCATGTTTCTGTGACTGCCACAATATCCAGGCATCCCTCTTCCATCAAGACCACTAGTTCAGGGAGCTTGTTACACAGACTACGGGCATTGGTACTCATCACCTTCCGTTTTCTGATGGTGTTACCCCTTTTAGCCCCATCCCTGTCCTTACTGTCTTTATCTTTTTTGCATTTACCCCTGTCCTGCTCCCTAATGACTTCTCTACCTTGGTGTTTAGCCATCTATGACCTCACTTCATGAATCTGGTAGGTGAAAATTTTCAAATCCTGCCTGAAAGGTGATCTCACTCTGTGACAAAGAAATCACCATTCAGGATGGATTTGAAAAATATCACTACTGTTATTCATGAGATGGGGTCCTAAAAAAGCCATGTTGAAAATTTGGTGTAAAAATATTACAAAATGACAAAGTTATAAGTAAAAGTTCAAACTCTATTGAAATACATTAAACTGGACTTGACTTATTTTTCTCACATTGCAGTCTCCGGTTCCAGCAGCAAGATGATGTCTTTTCGATCAGAGAGTGGATGTATGATGTGGGAAGAGTTTTAGGTGAGTGAGGGTCTGGGTATGTGTGGCGTGGTGCATGCTGAGTGGGGGGCTGAGGTGGGGTGGGCGGAGTCTGGGGTCAGATCACCCAAGGTCCATTGTCTTTTTCCAGGTTAAACCAAAATAAAAAGAAAAGATCAATGATGGATGGTTTTCTATATTTCAGGGGTAACTAAGATGGCACAGGATTGAGCACACCAGTGTCAAGATGATCTTCAGTGGCACTGGGGGTACCACCAACCATATATTGGGGGAAGTGGGCAGGCGACTGGGAGGGGAGGGGGTCAACATAAGTGGTAGCAGAGATGAACACTCTGGTCCACTTATTATTTATATATATATATAATTATAAATATAGATAGATAAAAAAGAAAGGAAGGGAGAAGATCCAGCGATCACCCGCCCACTGCTGTCACTCAAGCCAGTAGCAACATTCTAGCTGTGGTTACAAAAACCATGAAAATCCTGCTGTTAAAAGCTAGCCCAGTGGTGTAGAGGGCTAAGGTGCTGTGCACTATGCTGGCAACCTGAGTTCAGGAATGAACTCGGGTTGCCAAGGGTCAGTTGGGAGGGGGAGGATTGAGCATCCAGTGGACAGCTCTCCTCTCCTGGGGTGAGGAAGCTTGCCGATTCAGCAATTGGCTGCCCAAGGGTGGAGACCTGGCTGTAGCGCTGGCAGCTCAAGTGACACAAAGGGAGGGGCCAAAGTTTCATAGTGCACACACACACTTACATGCTACTGTGGCAGAGGACTGAGGGAGAAAACAGAAAATTGGTCGGTGCAGGATACATGAAGCCCTGCCCACCTACATTTGTCCTGCACCATCACCTGGCCACCAGCCCAATCTGGATCAGAGTCACCAGGTGAGGGGTGGATGGCCCTCCCCTTTCCTGCCCCACCACAGGGGGGTGGGGGCCAATCTGTGGGGGATCTCAGGCTTGGTGGCCTGCAGGAAGTCAGTACCTGGTGAGAGAACGTGGGGACAGGGCTGAGAGCCCACTTGCAGCAACCAGTGAGGTAAAAAGTATTATGAAAGAAAAAGTCCCACTGCTGATCTGATAAAAGAACCATCATTTTTTTGTATGAGCCCTCATGTTTGCTGACTCGCTGCTCTCACTGAAGCCGGCAGCAGCACTCCAGCTGCGGTTACACAAAACAAGAAAGTCACGCCGATGATCTCATGAAAGAACCATAGTTCTTTTGTATGATCTCACAAAAGAATCATACTTCTTTCATATGAGCCCTCATGCTCATCGGCTCACTGCTCTCACTCAGACTGGCAGCAGCACTCCAGCTGCAGTTACAAAAACCAAGAAAGTCCCATTGTTGATCTCATGAAAGAACTACAGTTCTTTCGTACCAGCCCTCGCTAAGCCTTCCACCTAGGATTTTAGGGATGTCCAAAAGCCATATTTTTGGATTGTTTTTCAACAAACTCCTAAATTGAGCTGAATGGGTCCCATTTAGCTAGATGCATGTGTTTGTTTTTCTCCAGGATATCATTTTTATGGGTTTTAAATTATTTTTTTTTAAATCAAAAACAAGATGGCGGCCATGCGAAAGAAGAACTTCTGCTCACACATGAAGAATTTTAACTCATGAAAGAAGATCTTGAGCTGAAATTCTTCTTTTCCATCAGACATATGAATGAAAGACTCTATTGAGCATGCCCAGAACCAAAATTTCAAATCTTTATAACTCGGGAACTGAGTAATATTTTTTCACCAAACTAAAAAAAGGCCTCTTTCTAGGGTAAACTCCTTCCACCATGAAAATTTCAGAACAACATTCAAAATTCCTAACCATCTGGGTGGTAGGTAAGAGCAATAAAAACAGGCCAGTGTTAACAGAACCTAATACATAGGTTTACTCCATGAGTATCTTAAACAGTTCAAATCTGATCAAAGAAAACTAGGGAACCACAAAAAAATAAGAACTATTGGGTCTCAAATAAAGGGTCTGTGTTTTTTTTTTCCAGATACATATGTATAGTAAATGGTAATAATAAAGCAATCTGTATATATACACAAAAACACATACGTTGTACTGTCAAATTTTAATGTATCTACATAACATGGCATTTCAATAAACTGAGTATAAAAAAAAAGCCCCGAACCCTGATTTTTTCACTTTTTGCACTATCCAGATCTCAGAATCTGGATAACTGCCATCATGAAACATATTAGATCAAGAGTCCTTGCCCCCCCCCCCAGACTGTGCATGCAAAATATCATGTCACTGGGGCAAACTTATTAAGGTGCAAAGTTAGGGGTTTAACATCAAACACCCTACTCAACCCTAACTAGAAAACCCAAAGCCTGGCAGCACTCAAAGCAGAGAAAAGCTTTTAAAAATGTAAATATGTAAACAAAATGCACAGTACACCAGCATCCAGTGTTAAAAGTCAGGCAGGACCCATGGTATTAACCCCAGCGCTTCAAGTCTTCTCGTGACTTATCAGGGGGTGTAGCGATGGTGCATGGACACTCATTTTATTTCAAGCATTTAAAGTGGCATGTTCACCAGTATACTCATTCACATACACCCTAACACGTCGGTGCAGGCACAGAATACTTATAATATGAATAATAAATTATAACTCCTCACCACATATAAATTCATAATATATTCACAGTACATTTAATATTTGAACACAGCCTGTAAATCATCCAACAGATAATGCAGACTGCAAACCCATAAATCAAAGGGCAAAAGGAGGGGGGAGTGGGAGAAAAGGGGATATGGGAGGAGAAAGGGACCCTAGACATTTCTCAAAGATTTGTTTTAGTGTTAAAATACACTTATATCCCTCACAAATTTAGAAATGGCAAGGCAAGGCAAATTTTATTTTTCAGGTGCCCAATCCCGGAGGCTCTGGGTGCCGTACAGTAAAAACACACTATCAGTACAATAAATTAAATTAGTATAAATAGAACAGTAATAATAGCAGCATAAATAGATACAGTTAATAAAAATCTATAGTAAAACTGGACTCAAAAGAAAAGACTGGGTACCCAGGAAGGACTAATATATAAGTTCCGGGAAGGCCTGATTAAACAGGAAGGCCTTGAGGTGGGCCTTAAAAACCTCAACCGAAGGGGCCTCCCGAATAGATGGAGGAAGCGAATTCCACAGGATGGGGCCAGCGACACTAAATGCTCTGCCGCCGGCAGTTTTAAGCCTCATCCTGGAAATCGCCAGGAGGCCCATAGAGGAGGATCGGAAGGAGTGGACTGAGACAGCAGGTGTGAGAATGTCCAACAAATAGCTGGGACCCAGCCCATGTAGGGCCTTAAAGGTGAGCAAGCCCACCTTAAAGAGGATCCTCCACCTCACTGGCAACCAGTGCAGGTCATGCAGAACCGAAGTAATATGACAAAATTTAGGCTGCCCAGGCCAGCCCGGTGGCGCTGAGGGTTGAGGCGCTGGATGCCACACTTCGCTCCACGCCAGCGACCCGGGTTCGGGAGAGGACTCGGGTCGCTGGTGGTTCAGCCGGGGGGGGGGGAGTATGGCTTGAGCATCCTAAGACAGCTCGCCGTCTCCAGGGAGGGTCGGGTGGAAGGGTCGATGCCCACTGCTCTTGTGCGACTCTGGGCAGAGGCTCAGGAGAATGCAAGCTCCCAATAGAAAGGAGATGGGCGGCCCAGGCACGCAGTAGACATCGGCGTCTAGCATCTTGACGTCAGGGGCTAACGCTGTGTGGGGGAGGGAGAAAGTGGAAAAACTCCTGTCGGCTCCGGGAGGACGGGCTTCCTGGGGCATGCCTCCGATTTACCACTGCTCGCTGACTACCTCCAGACCCAATGAAAGTAAGAATTACAGGGGTTCACCCCACCTCATTCCTGCTCAGGGGGCAAACTGAAGTACATGGGGACTGGGAGGTAAGTATCGGTGAGCAGGTGGTAGGCGGATGACCCCTTGGAGGCCCTGAAGGGTCAGGGCTGACAGACAGTAGGAGGAGATAAAAGTACGATTTCAAAAAAATAAGTTAGGCTACCCAGTCAGCAGCATAGCAGCCACATTCTGCACCAGCTGCAGCTGGCAGAGGTTACCCCCCCCCCGAGACCCTGAGGTAAAGCGCATTACCATAATCAAGTCTGGTACTAAGGCGGTCCATAGGTGGAACTAGGGGCTTAACTCTGGCGATATTCCTAAGATGGTAAAAGCTGGTCTGGACAATGGACAACACCTGAGAATCAAATGACAATCCACTGTCGAAGGTCACTCCAAGATTTGACACCCCAGGGGAGGCCCTCAATGGCACAGATCCTAGAAATAAGCCGGTTTCGGTGCCAGAGAGCAACCTGTTCCATCTTCTGTTTGACTCCATCACCAGTACCTCTGTCTTGTTGGGGTTCATTCGCAACCAGCTGGAGGCCATCCAATCATTGATCTCCACAAGACAGCTGTTTAGTACTTCCACTGCACTAAAAGCTCCAGGGGAAAAGGAAAAATACAGCTGGGTATCATCAGCATAGCAATGAAAACCCAAGCCGTATTTCCTAATGAGCTCATCCAGGGGCAGCAGGTAGATGGCAAACAACATTGGTGACAAAACTGACCCCTGAGGTACTCCACATGACAAGAGGGTAGAGGAGGAGGAGAAATTCCCCCATCACTACTCCTTGCCTCCTGTTCGTGAGGTATGACTTAAACCAACGGATGACAGAGCTGGTGAACCCATAAAGTTCCCTCAGGTGGTCAAGCAGCTCACAATGGTCTACAAAGGCTGAGGGGAGATCGAGGAGGATTAGAATTGTCCCCTCCCATCTATCTCTTGCCCTGAGAAGATCATTGTGCACCCAAAGTAATGCAGTTTCTGTACTATGCCTTGCATGGGAACCAGACTGGAATGGCTCATAGAGATTGAAGGCCACGAGGTGCTCTTCAAGTTGCTGTGCCTTCTCAATAACTTTTCCCAGAAATGGGAGGTTGGAGATTGGACAGTAATTTGCCTTGATGTCACGGTCAAGTGATGTTTTTTTTTCGGGAGGGGATGAACCAGCACCTCCTTCAAGGCATCTGGAAAAATCCCCTCCATCAAGAGTGCACCAGACAATCAAGGCGAAAACCGGGCCTACAGTGTAGATACATCTCATTAAGAAACACGTCAGCACTGGGTCCAGTTCACAATATGTGTGCTTCAACCTGGAAGCAACCTCAATGACCTCCGACACCTCTACTGGTTGAAACTCCCCCCAACTAGGCGGAGTGCTCTCCAAGCGATCCAAACAATCACTGTAGGCTGCTGTAGGGCTCACTGGTGGAACACCCTGCTGGATGGCAGACACCCTGTCTGAGAAGAATTGAGCAAACACTTTGCACAAAGCATCAGAAAAAAGTATTTTTCAGCTAGAGACAGGCTGGGTTTAAGAGCCTGTCCACAGTCCAAAAAGCACAGTTGGTTGATTCTTCCCAGCAGCAATCTCTCTGGATGGGAGCTCTGCCTTCTTATGAGTGATTGCCCCCTGATACTCACTATAGTGTGAGTGCAGGGTCAGTCTATCCACCTCCAGGCAAGACTTCCTCCAGCAATGCTCTAGCCTCTGACCTACAATCTTCACCGCCTTGAGCTCCTCATCAAACCAAGGGAACCTCAAGTGAGAAGATCTGGGTAGTACACGGGCTGGTGCAAGGGAGCCAAGCGCCGCTGTCATCACCCTATTATAGGTGGTGACCACCATGCCTGAACCCCCTACACATGCACTGTCCACACTAGATAGATCATCCTCCACCAGAAATCTCTCCAGGGTCAAACCCCTCAAAGGGTGGTAGCTGACCATCTCAGCAGGGGAGGGCTCTTGAAGGGGGCTGAGTGAGAATTCCACCGTGCAGTGATTGGACCAAATTACCCTATCAATCTTGAGGTTACTAACCTCAAGCCCCAGTGAGAAGACCAGTTCCAACATGTGGCTGTCCTGGTAGGTTGGGGAGGAGACTAGCCTAGAATCTTCATCATTGGCCTGGGAATTGAAGTCCACCAGGACCAAACACTGGGGGGACTCCAACGTTTCTCCGGTGACGAGATCGGCTACCTCCTGTAGGAATTCACCTGCTGCCCCGGGGGGGGGCGGTAGATCAGGAGAACTCTACAACCTGTGCCTGGACCTCCACGTATGGCCACACATTCAAATAAACCCGGTCTTCCCACTGAGTGCACGGAGAAGCTGAGCTCAAATCTAAAACAGATTGCTACTCCCCCGCCCCTGCATTCCACTCTAGAGCAGTGCACCACCAAGTATCCCAGGGGGACGGAGGCCTCTAAAACTGGGCCAGCATTGTCACCCACCTAGGTCTCAGTAATGCAAGCCAGATTGACCTAGGAAATCAAGTCCACAATAATGGCGGTCTTGTTCTTAATCGATCTGGCATTGCATAGCACTGCTCTCAGGGCACTGGTGGACAGTGTAGTCCTTCTGGCTACCTGCCCACCCAGTCTAGTGGGAGCCCTGAAAATGGAAGTCAAATGCCTTTCACCTCCCATACGGCCCCGTTGACATCCAGGGCGCCTTCTGCACCCAACCACCTCAATCCTGCCCCCTCCTATAGTGCAAGGGGCACCACACCATACACAATCAGTGCGACTCCTGTTTATCCCAGCCTCCTGACAGCGACATGCTGCAGTGGTGGAAATTGGGAGGTCAGTAAAATGCCACAGATTAAGCAGCTGGGATGCCCTGTACACTATCCAGGCCTACCGCAGGCCCCCTAGTCCTCCCAGACACAAAGTCCAACCGCAAAGGACCCCTAGCAACTAACTCACACACTCACTTAACTCCAATCACACCACTAATACAGAAAGCAATCCTAACCACTCAAACACCATCCACACTAAATAAAACAACAAACCCCAATACCCAGCCCCACACCCACCCAACCACCAAAAGGAAAAGAAAGTATAAGAGCAGGCTTTAAAATTTAAAAGAGCAATATATACCCAGATCCCATTAAATTAGGCCTAGCAAATGCTTGACCAAGTATAAACAATTTTTTTATAAGAGCTGAAAAAGAGGAGCTCCCCACAAACAAGAGATTCACCAAATAGCTGTGGTCCAGACAATCCACAGGGTACCAACTGGCTCAAGCTCAAATAGTCCACACAATCCAATCCCCCCCTTTATGATAATCCAGGGGGGAGACCAGAAGAACTGCAGTATTCCACACAATTCAATCCTCCCCTTTATGATAATCCAGCAGGGGGGGAGGAGGTGGGAAGGCCAAAAGAGCCACAGTGAAATGCTGCATGCCAAATGGCACCAGGCACTGGCCAACCCAGAGATCCAGGCATTGAATGTTCAGGCCTCCATGAAATGTCAACCAAAACAGGCAACCAGTCTCTCCACAGGAAAATGAGCGAGTCCATGTAAATTCACTCCCGTCAATTCGCTCCTCGACAACTGGCTCCCGACAACTGACTCCGGTGACAATTCACTCCTGTGACAACCCGCCCCGACAATTCACTTCCTACAGGAGTTAATTAAATTACTGGCTTGTGGGAAAATTTTCTTTACTGAGAGTCAGTTGTCATGGAGCAAAATGAAAATGCCATTTACCCAGACATTGTTCAGTAGTTGGAAACATACCTGGTGCATGAGGGGTCTGCAACACAAGGCAAGACAGCGGGTGGGTCGAGTTGGAGGGAAGAACAAGTTCCAGGAATTGAAGGCAAAGTGCCTGCAATGCATAAGGTACTGCTTTCTATTTTTCAAAGAATCTTGCAACTATTGATCAGCCTCCTGAAATGTAACGAGATAGGGGTCCCATGGAGTAGAAATAGGCAACAGCAGACCATCAGCTCACTGTGGAATAAGCCCAATATTGCTTTTTGACATTGCAAAATAGTCTACCAATTTTCTGCACTGTCTCCCTTCTCCTGTACTCCTAATCCTGCACACCACCATCAGTAGCTCAGCACCCGCCTGGGTAAAAAATGAGTTTTTGTGTGGAGGCAAATCTCATTATCGGGAGAGGGAATAAGGATTAACAAACATCACAGCTGAGATTAAAATGCTGGGCAACCAACCTGAGAGGAGAATTGGTTCCATAAATATAGGTCAATGTTCATTCTGCATCAGAGCAGTATTCTCCCCTGAGGTGGCTTCACTATAATTGTTCATTGGCTGGCAGCTAGTTTGTCTGGTGAGGGGGTAGCTGCAATTTCTCATGCTCTCAGGTATTACAGGGGGAGTGAACTGACAGGAGCAGAAAGTGCAGGGGATGAATTGATATTGGAGTGTATTGACCGAAGCCAACTGACAGGAGTGAATTGACAGGAGCAAACTGTCGTGCTCCCAAAACGAGCATGGGAATGTTCTCCAAGCCTGCGGTCTCCAGGGGAGGTCCACACTACAGCAATGGCCAAGCATGCTCATGGCAGCCCCTGTGTATGATGGCAAACTTGTCAGACGCCGAGAACAAACACACAGTCCTGGGGCAGGTCCTGAACGCCAATCCCTCTGCGTTAAAGAGCACCAGTGCCAGTCATGGTGCTAGATGAAAATCCAAGAGGTCGCCACTAGTCCACGATGGTCCATGGGAATATAAGGGATCGAAGCCAGGAACACATGAGCATGGTATCTGAGACCCTGCAGAAAGCTCACTCCCAAGACTTAATCACTTCCCTGCCCTGCCTCATGCTAAAGAAACCCTAAACTACCCACTAAAATGAAATTTTTTGGATCTCCAGTCAGAGAGTGAACTGGGGATCAAGCTCAGCCAGATTTGCTTCCTAGGGGAACAGTGCATCAAAAACTTAGAGGAGGTGCTCTCAGATTCAGAGAGCTGCAAGTGGCAGGCACAGCTCCACCGCCATCTTGCCTCCCTCCTCCGTTAGCGTCCTGAAATAGAAACATAGAATTTGACAGCAGATAAGGACCGCTTGGCCCACCTAGTCTGCCCATTTTCCTACCTAACAGATAAGCTGCAGATCCTAGTTAACCAACAGCTTAATTCCTCCTACCCCCCACTAGGACTGCCCTATGCCTGTCCCATGCATTCTTGAAGTCCCCCACTGTTCTTGACCCCACGACCTCTTCAGGGAGGCTGTTCCATGCATCCACAACCCTCTCAGTGAAAAAATACTTCCTCACATTACCTCTGAGCCATCCCCTTCTATCTTCAAATTGTGCCCCCTTGTTCTTGCACATCTCTTTTTCTGGAAGATGCTACCCTCTTGGACTTTGTTAATTCTCTTGAGGTACTTGAAAGTTTCTATCATGTCCCCTCTCTCCCTTCTTTCCTCAAGGGTATACATATTAAGCTCCTTTAGTCTTTCTTCATATGTCTTCTGGTGCAGACCCTGCACCATTTTGGTTGCCCTCCTCTGGACAGCCTCCACTCTGTCTATGTCTTTGCGGAGATGGGGTCTCCAGAACTGCACACAGTACTCCAGATGGGGTCTCACCAACTGTCTGTACAGAGGGACAACAACTTCCTTTTTGAAATGGGTTTCAAAAATCAATTCAAGACAAATGAAAAAGGAGAGGACAAAGAAGGGAAAAAAGGAGGGGGGAAAGGAAAAAAGGGAGTGGTGGAGGGAGGAGGAGCAACCATCCTTTTCACCTTTATATAGGAATCCCCTCCCAAAAAAAACTATGGTGGCCCCCTATAACATTCTAAACTCTAAAGAAATGGAGTGATGTTCAACCCTAACTACACTGTTGCTACTGTACCAGTATATTACATCTATCTCCATATATATATATATATATATATATAGTTCCTGTAAACCACTGCATTAATGCACCAGTTAGGGTTCTAGTTAATACCACAAACATATGGAAATATGGCATTAGGGTTTCCAACCCTAACTCCAACCCCTCCCACCAAAGCAGAAAAAGGGAAAAACATTAGGGTTTTGGGTCTCTGAAGTCTTGGCGAATCAGTGGTGGGGACTTCCTTGGCTTTGTCAACCCTAACGCCCACCCTATTCCCTGAGTAAACAAGGTCAGCCATGATGTCCTCTCTTCATGCAGAGCCCGGCATGAAATGCTACTACACACTGTATTGACAACATGTGGTGAGACATACTTCTTTACTTTTCAAAAGTGTATCAGTATGAGGCACTGGCTTGGAGCTGTACCTTGTGCTTCAGACAGCAGGCTATGGACTGGGGGAGGGGTGAACATTATGGTTGACAAGACAACCTCAAGGAAGACCCCACTATTGAATTGCCAAGACTCTGGAGACCCAAAACCCTATTTTTTTTCTTTTGCTGTTTGGGGAGTAGGGAGTTAGGGTTGAAAACCCTAACACCACGTTTCCATAGTTTTGTGGCATTAACTAGTGCACTAATGCAGTTTTTTTGCAAATAATTTCCTTTCTTTTTGAGATACTGGAATCGTATCCTTATTCTCACAGGTCCCTTCAAGACCTGCCTGAACACATGCAGATGTACAGGGCCGAAAGGGAAGAAAGCCAAGACTCCATCCAACATGAGAAGTGCAGGGCCCATATATGCAGCAATGGATGCTAAGAATTCATGGGACTGTCTGATGGGCTGTGGAAGCACAGGGTTCTCTGTTCCCTGTACTTCCATGTAGGCAGAGATACAGATGCACAAGGGAAAGAGTCCATCTATCAGCCAATGTACAGGACCTTCTCCTACCCTCAGGTGCAGATGTGCAGGGCCGTATGCCAAGCGAAGAGTTGTCTTCACAATATGGTACATGGGCCCATGCAAGCAACCTTGCAGCTTTCTTTCCCTGCATGGGGGTTGTTACATAACATCACCACCTGCCCCTCACCCCTTCTAGCTGAGTCAATGAACTCATTCCTGAGCTCTGATCACTGGGACAGGATACCAAAGCATACCCACTGGAGTCAAAACTGCCAGTACACACAAGCTTTCTTATTTACTTATTTATTTGAAATTACTCCAACCAGGAAAACACCAAGAGATGTAGCATCTTGTTTTCATGAGGATTCCAGGGAGGACAGCAGCAGTCAACAGGTTAATGTAGTTCAGCAGAAACAGTTGCATACAGGGTAAAATATACACAGCAAAAAAACAAACTGTGAAGGTAAGCTGTCCCTGCTCAGACTGTAACATTTCCTTTTATCTGTAGCACATAAGTGTGGTCTATTGGTCATGGGCATATCAGCAAAATGATTTTCAGCCTACAGATCCTGAACTACAGCCTAGCTGCTGTCTCCATGCACCTGTGGGCAAATCACATCATCCCCCACCCTATTTGTCTGTTTGCAATTTGTGACCAGGAAAGGCACACTGTGCTGTGACAGTCAGTTTCCACGTGTGTTCACTACATGGATCTGATTTATTGACAGGGGAAATATTGACATGGACACCAGGGAAACTCCCCTGCTCTTCCTTGATATGTGACATTGGTTGCTTAACTTCCACTTGGGCGCTGGTCCGTTGGCGCAGTGGTGAAGCCATCACTTGCAGTGCCAGTGGCCCAGATTTGGAAATGAGCCCATGAGGCTGGAGGTTTGGCCCAAGGGGGAGGAGATGGATTTAGTGGCAATTGCACGTTCTCCATCTCTGGGGAAAGGGGGTGGCCATGCCTCCGGGTGTAGTGCCC
Source organism: Neoceratodus forsteri (assembly GCA_016271365.2). Taxonomy (NCBI): domain Eukaryota; kingdom Metazoa; phylum Chordata; order Ceratodontiformes; family Ceratodontidae; genus Neoceratodus; species Neoceratodus forsteri. The sequence continues at coordinate 909,652,187 of CM057452.1, forward strand.
CTGGGTGACCACAGAAGCAGCTTGCCAGGGGGGGCTGAGGTTGAGGCTGGAAGGTGTGTGGACACTAGGCAGGGCTCTGTCATTGCGTCATTGCATACCACACCTTTCGATCATAGCCCTGACTGGTCTCCTTGCTGCTGCCTAAGGCCCGCCCGATGCCTGGATGTGTTGGGGGGGCATAAGCAGCTGTCCCTTGCCCCTGCCAGAGGGTAAACCGCAGCTCCATGGGGGTGGGCTGGAGGGCCAGCTGGAGACTCAGGGGTCTTGCACAAAAAATATAAATAGAAAAAAAAAACTTCCACTTGGACAGTGACCAGAGATGAGCAGAAGGGACATTGACTTGTGTTTCATCCGAAGATGTCTCCTCAGTAATGTTACACCCCCTTTGAACTGCACTACAGTGTTAGTTAAGGGTATTAGCCCATGTACCTGGTGTGGGGCTAAAACCCATAACTTTCTAATCTTCCAGGACCCAGAGGCAAACAGTTCCTTCTACTGACCCTGAGCATCAATCCTTCCAGCTTTATGTTGCATCACTGCAGGGGGTTGTCCAGAGTAATACAGTACTAAATAATAAAATAATACTGCCATCATTTTTGCACTGTATTATGTCTTACCATCATTATCACTGTATCACCATCATATTATTTTATTTTTTTATTTTACAATTTATTTGCCCAGGATAGCCCACCTGAGTTGCAACATCTCACTTCCAATAGGGCACTAGCTGGGTGGACTTGAGTACTGGGAGGTAAAGTGACTTGCTGAAGGTCACACTGAGTTTTTTGCTCTAACTGGGTTGGAAACATAGATCTACATTTTCCCAAGCCAGTGCTCTAACCCATAGACCACAATGGCTCCTATATCATGTTCAGAAAGTAGGAGTGCTGCTAGTCCTGGTTTTTCCTTGGACAGGATACCTCTTGAGGTCACAGAGAAAACAAAAATGGGTCTGTCTAAAGGAGCAAAGCTGAATTTGTGCAAGGCTGTGATCATGATATATACAACCATCCTGCCAAGAAGGTGTGATGTGTTGTCCCCCCCCACGAGTGGTCAACCTTTCACTCACCCACCCTGACGCAGACTGATACCTAACTAGTGCTCCATTAGAAATAATACCCATACAGCACAGACTCAGGCATCACACACAGCTTAATGGTGAAATTAATAAAAAACATATTTGACATGTGCCTGTGCGTTTATTCTAATGTCCCATACACATACATGATGTAATCAATATTTTAGAATGTGATATTTGTACCTTTCATATAGGTTTTTTTATTTTCTTTTTATGAGCTTTATCTGCTGCTGTCTTCTCAAAGCCGGCCTCTGTGTAGCATGCGACAGTGATGATGATGTTGCTGCATCTGTGACAGCCTGACACGGCACCTGCCCCCTTATCTGACAGTCTGCAGCTTCCTCAGAGTAGCACGCTGAATTCAGTATATTGGATTGAGTCAAATGCAAGCTACTGAGACATAATTATTGCTATTGTCATCCAATATTTTATTGTTTCACATTGTACATATAACATAGTCTATGTGGATGTAAAATAGTGTTGCTTGGATAGTATCCTACCATGTCGGATACCATCATTTTTGTCGGATATCGGATAGCCTTGGATGGCATAGACATCCGAACAAGGACCCAACCTCTTAGGGTCCACTGTATGTATCCAAGATAATCATGGTTCTGACCTGGATCCAATGGATCTGAACATCTGATCCAACCATCTGAGGTTGGATCCGATGGCTCCACCCACCAGATCCAACTATCCAAGGTTGGATCCAATGGATCCACCTGTCACAAACCCACTCAGCAGGTCAGCCCTCCACTCCCAAAGAGCCAACCTCCAAGCGCAGTCTTGTGAACAGTTAACAGACACAGGGTAACCCTCCTGGTCTGTTTTGTGGGTTTTGGATCAACCTTTGGTCTCAAGTCTTGGAGGGATTCAAACTGTGAACCTCTCGCTAGCATACCCAATGCACAGGCTCAGATAATTCTGTCTTTGGGGGACCAGATATCTTTGCCTATGGGCACCTAACCAGGTGTACAGAAATGAACCCTTAAAAACTGTAATGAAAGACCTCAGATTTAAAACGTTTACCTTTTTCCAGTTTGGTATCACCATTTAAGCTTATGTACAGTGTCTGCTTTAACCATATATACTCTACTTGTAAAGGAAAGAAATCAAAGACAGACCAAGTAAGCTCTAAAAATAGAGTTTTACTAAAATAGATAAAAAATATGTAACGCATAAAATACAGAACTATTATCACAAGAACTATACAATCTTTTAAAAGAACAAGGTTTTAACAGTGCAATTCCTACTATAGTACTTAGATTTGTCTCTCTCTCTCTAAATACCTGCTTAAAGTGCTCAATAATGTTTCTTTGTCAGAGTCTAGATAAAAGTGTCTCTGAAGGAAAACAGAATAATGTTTAAAAGCTGGTTTTCCCCACCTATCTGCATGAGGTCATCTAGCTCCTCCCTGTCAGAATATATAAAAAAATATATCTATACAAAAACAGGATGTCTTTTCAAAGTATTAAATTCTGTAATCCTCAGCACAACTTATTTTCTTTTTCAAATGACATTTCTTTGATCTGTGAGCAGTATCCCCTCTCACACAGGCACCAAAGCATTTATGATTTCGCACCAGTGTACCAAACCTGGTTTCCCCCCTCGAAACATCATAAAAGGGAAACTGATTTCCCTCTTAGCAGTCAAAGCTATAATTAACTTAAAAAAGTCTGTAATTAGCTTCTGGCCTTCCATATAACACCTTGTATCTAAAACCTGTGTGCGTGTGTGTGTGTGTGTGTGTGTGTGTGTGTGTGTGTATGATCTCACTTGCTGTTTCAGCATTTCTCAAGAGAGACAGTCCATAACCTATTTTCATATTACAAAAAATTATACAGGGATCAGAACCAGCTGTCCAAGTGTCACAATTCCTCCCCACCTAGACTGAATGTGGGGGCTCTATCCCCTGCATGGGATGAGCTTCCAAAATCAGTTCACTCCTCATAGACCCTAGACAGCCCATCTGAGTTCTGATTTTTGGCTCCAGCCCTATGTACAGTTGTCATATCATACCCTTGCAAAGCAAGACTCCATCTTAGTAATCTACCATTGTTCATTCCCATCTGCATCAGCCAAACCAGGGGGTTGTAGTCAGTCTGCACCACAAAATGCTGCCTGTATAAATATGGCTCTAATTTCTTTAGGGCCCACACTATGGCAAGACACTCCTTTTCCACCGTGGACTATGCTTGCTCCCTAGGAAGTAACTTCTTACTCAGGCACACTACTGGGTGATCTGTCCCTTAGCTGGATGTCTGACTCAGTACTGCCCCAATACTCAAGTCTGAGGCGTCAGTCTGAACTATAAAGGTTTTGCTGTAGTCAGGACTTGTCAAAAAACAGGAGCACTGCACAGTGCCTCCTTTAGTTTGGAAAAGGTTTCCTCACAGGCTGGGCCCCAGGTAAGTTTCTTGGGCATCCTTTTCATTGTCAGGTCAGATAGGGGAGCAGCTAGGGCACTGTAACTGGGTACAAATTTTCTGTAGTACCCTGCTGTCCCTAGAAAACTCATGACCTGCTTCTGTGTTTCTGGTCTGGGCCATGCCTGGATTACCTCTATCTTTATTTGGTTAGGATGGAGCTGTCCCCAGCTTACCACATGCCCGAGGTATGCCACTTCTCCCATGGCCACCTGGCACTTCTTGGCTTTGACAGTGAGCCCGACCCTCTGTATCCTGCCCAGCACTTCCCTAAGGTGGGATAGGTGTTCCTCCCAGCTGGCACTAAAGATAGCAATGTCATCCAGGTACACCATGGCGTACTCCTCAGCACCATTTAACACCTGGTTCACCAACCTTTGAAAAGTGGCCAGGTGTTCTTCATTCTGAAAGGCATTACTTTAAACTCAAATAAGCCTATTGGAGTGATGAAGGCTGACCTCTCCTAGCTCTGCCTGTCAACTCTACCTGCCAATACCCCTTGTCAGGTCAATAGTCGTGAAGGTAGGTTGCCCCAACTTGTCCAGGAGTTCATCCGTCCAGGGCATCGGGTGGGCGTCTGACCTCGTGACTGCATTCAGTCCACGACAGTCCACACAGAAATGAGAAGAGCCATCTGGCTCCGGCACAAGGACTACGGGTGAGGTCCAGGGGCTGTGGGATCTCTGGATTACCCCTAAATCCAGCATCTCCTCCACTTCCCTCCTAATGTTCTTTTAGACAGCCTCTGACACCCGATATGCTGTCTGCCATATGGGCATCTGTGTCCCTGTCTCCACATCGTGTGTCGCTAAGGGGGTTAGTCCAGGCTTGGCGCTAAACAACGGCGCAAAGTCTGCTAAAACCTCCCTTACTTTCTGGATCTGGTCCAGGGCCAGCTGTGGAGACTCCTGCCTCCACAGAGAACTCCCACTTACTTTTCTCCAGCAAGTCCAGAAGGGGGTCTCCTTCATCCATCCCCTCCCCAGGACTACACACTGCAAACACCATGTCAGACCTATTTGCATATGGCTTCATCATGTTGATATGGTACATCCTTTCTGTCTGTCTTCTGTCAGGTAACTCCACAATGTAGATCACGTCATTTGTCTTCCTAACCACTTTGTACGGTCCTGCCCATTCAGCCTGCAGCTTGTCTTTTCAGACCGGAATAAGGACCATGACTTCCTGACCCACCATGTACGAGCGAGCTCTGGCTCTGCAGTCACACCACACTTTTTGTTTCTGTTGGGCAGCTGCCAAGTTGCTCTGGGCTGTCCCCATAAGCTCCTTCAGCCTTTCCCTAAATCTAAGGACATAATCCACAATGGGAGTTCCCTGGGTGGCTTGCTTGCCTTCCCAGTCCTCCCAGATCAAGTCTAGGGGCCCATGTACCTGGCGTCCATATAAGAGTTTGAAGGGGGAAAATCCTGTTGACTCTTGGGGCACCTCCCTGTATGCAAACAACAGGTAGGGAAGGTATTTCTCCCAGTCCCTCCCATGCTGTTCAGCAAACGCCCAGAGCATTGACTTTATGGTACCACTGAATCATTCCACAAGACCATTGGCTTGTGGGTGATAAAGTGTCGTGCATCTCTGCACCACCCCACTTCTCCCATAAACATTTAATCAGGTCCAACATGAAGTAACCCCTTCAATCAGTGACTACCGCCTGCGGAAACCCAACACGGGAGAAAATCCCAAGTAAGGCATCTACCACTTTGTCCGTCCTCAGTGAGGATAGGATGACTGCATCTGGGTACCAGGTGGCATAATCCACCACAGTTAGGATGAATCTCTTCCCTGAGGAGCTGGGGGTATTTAAAGGCCCCACAATATCCATTCCCACCCTCTGGAATGGCTCCTCCACTATGGGTAAGGGAATCAGGGTGGCTTGGGTTTTCTTGCCTGCCTTCCCTGTTTCTTGGCACCAGTGACAAGACCTACAATACTCTTTCACCTGCTGGGTGAAGCTAGGCCAAAAGATATTCTGGGCTAACTGCTGCGTAGTGCATGTGATTCCCAGATGATCAGACAAGGGAATATCATGTGCAATTTTGAGCAACTGCTGACGATACCCCTAGGGAACGACAAGCTGCTTGCCTAGAACCCCTCCCTCTGTCTGCACTGCCTGAGTATACATAAGTCCATTTTCCCAATAAACCTTATGTCTGCCATCACCTCCCTGTGCTCCATCAGAGTCTGCCCAAGCCCTCAGCTTCTCTAAACTGGGGTCACTTCTCTGAGCAGCCACAAACCCCTCACACCTTCCCAAAGCAAGGGACAGGTCCCCTTCAGTTGCTAAACTTGGGTCCCTAGCACTAGCGTCAGGGGCCTCAGGATCACTGTCAATCCCAACCCTCTGACAATGGGTCACCCCTCCCTCTTTGGTGTAACCCTCTGTAGCTGTGTGGTTACTTACTACTGAGGGAATTTCTTCCCCTGTCTTCATTATTCTCCATATCAGGAGACACAGGCTGGGGAACCAGCCTCTCAGTGGTTTCCACAATGGCATCTGTGGGGTTTAGGGAACTGCAATTTTCCCTTGCCACTTGGCTATGGGTAACTGCACATACCATCTCTTGTTTGAGACTGTTGCCCAGGATCACATCCACTGCTAAGGTTTTGGCCACAGCCACCTGTTGCACAGTTCCCCCTGTTTCACCCCAGTCTAGAAGAACATTAGCGAGGGGTAATGTTTTCAGCTCACCAGTGAAGTCCTGTACAGTGACGTATTTATTGGGTATAAGTTGAACAAGCTCTACCACATCCCCCTTTACCAAGGTCAGGGATGCCCCTGTGTCCCTTAACCCCTGTGTCTGTACACCATTCACCATGACTGGGTGCATGTGTTCCCTCATGTTCACTGGCATGCTTCCAGGGACACACAAACAACCCACTTCTTTTCTAGCACCACCTTGACTATTATTGCTTGCCTTTTTGGGACACTGTCTCTCAATATGCCCAGTTTCTTTACATGACCAACATTCACTTCTCTTTTCAGATAAATCTTTTCTCTGAAACCTGGGGCTAACTGGTTTCGGTGGAGGCAGTGAGGGTTTTAGCTGCCCTGAAGGCACGCTTTTCCCTTTCTGCTCTGCCACGCTCACCCCATTTACTCTCAGAGCAGGTCTGCTCTTGGCATAGTGGTCCAAGAGTACAGCAGCCGCTTGCACTGTTTTGGGATCTCAGTCCTCCAGCCAGGTTTTCAGCTGTGCTGGGCACGCCCAGAAAAACTATTCTAATAAAATCACATTTTCAATTTTATCAACAGAGTTTGCTTCAATTCCTTCCCACTAACGTTTTAAAAACTGGCGTTATTTCATGGCTAGCTCCTCGTAACTCATATCAGGGCTTCTCCTGAGCTTACAGACTATAGCTCTGTATGATTCAGCAGTTAATTCAAACTTTTTTAGCAGTACAGCTTTAAGTTTACTGTAATCATCACTGTCCTCAATGTTCATTTGACCCAATGCATCCCGAGCTTTCCCAGAAAGTAGCGGGAATAGCTGGAAGCTCCAGAACTCCCTAGGAATTTTAGCCTGAATACAAACTTTTTCAAAATAATTTAAAAAAGCATCCATATCCTCCACCTATTTAAATTTGGCTATTAATTTGGAGTTCAATTTGTAACCCAGTCCTGCAGTCCCAGTTAAACCCAAGCCACTTACCTCCTCTGGTGCTGCTGGTCGGAGTCGTATCTTCTCCAGTTCGTGTTGCCTCTGGTGCTCCTGCTCTGCATGGTCAGCATCTCTCTGTTCTTGATCTCCCTCCTGGCATTCTCACTCTCTCCTCTCCTCTGCAGCTCGCTGGTGCTCACACTCCTCATGCTCTGCTTCTCGGCGTTCTTGCTCTGCCTCATGGTCCGCCTCTCACTTTTCTCGCTCCCACTTCTCCTGGAACTCCAGTTCCATCCTGTGCAACTCAATTTGCATCCTGAGTACTTCTGGATCCAGGATACTGGTGACCTTTTCCTGCTGCTGTGGCCCTTCACTGAGAGTAGCTCTGTTGCCCTCCTCATTGGATCTGGACACTGCACTGGCCGCTAGCCCTGCCACACTCGAGGTTTGGTCCTTTTCAGTCACGGTCCGTGACTCAATGCTCTGGGTATCTGCTACCATCAGGGCATCTATGAAGTTCTGCTTGCTGGCTTTCACTGCAAACGGGACTCCTCTGTCCCCACACAACTGTTTTAAGGAGTCTACAGTGTGCCTGCTGTAGTCAGAAGCCATCTTCTTCTCTCACTACTGCTACTCTGACTTGCATTTTAGGAAAAAAAATAGGTAGGAATTTGTCTGTACGCCAAGTGATATAGTTCTGTTTCCTTTTCAAAAATAAATCACTGCCTTTTTCTTTCTTTGCAAGTGAGCTTACAGTCTCAGCTGACATCCTGAATAAAAGCTTGTGATACCAAAATTATACCACCACTGCCAACCAATCTGTCACAAGCCCACTCAGCAGGTCAGCCCTCCACTCCCAAAGTGCCAACCTCTGAGCTCAGTCTTGTGAACAGTTAACACACAGGGTAACCCTCCTGGTCTGTTTTGTGGGTTTTGGATCAACTTTTGGTCTCAAGTCTTGGAGGAATTCCAACTGTGAACCTCTTGCTAGTGTACCCAATGCACAGGCTCAGATAATTCTGTCTTTGGGGGGGGCCAGATATCTTTGCCTACGGGCACCTAACCAAGTGTACAGAAATGAATCCTTAAAAACTGTAATAAAAGACCTCAGATTTAAAACGCTTACCTTTTTCCAGTTTGGTATCACCAGTCAAGCTTATGTACAGTGTCTGCTTTAACCATATATACTCTTCTTGTAAAGGAAAGAAATCACAGACAGACCAATTAAGCTCTAAAAATAGAGTTTTACTAACATAGATAAAAAAATATGTAACACATAAAATACAGAACTATTATCAAAAGAACCATACAAGCTTTTAAAATAACAAGGTTTTAACAGTGCAATTCCTACTACAGTACTTAGATGTCTCTCTCTCTCTCTCTCTCTCTCTCTCTAAATACCTGCTTAAAGTGCTCAACAATGTTTCTTTGTCAGAGTCTAGATAAAAGTGTCTTTGAAGAAAAACAGAATAATGTTTAAAAGCTGGTTTTCCCCACATATTTGTATGAGGTCACCTAGCTCCTCCCTGTCAGAATATATAAAAAATATATCTTTACAAAAACAGGATGTCTTTTCAAAGTATTAAATTCTGTAATCCTCAGCACAACTCATTTTCTTTTTCAAATGACATTTCTTTGATCTGTGAGCAGTATCCCCTCTCACACAGGCACCAAAGCGTTTATGATTTTGCACCAGTGTACTAAACCTGGTTTCCCCCCTTGAAATGTCATAAAAGGGATACTGATTTCCCTCTTAGCAGTCAAAGCTATAATTAACTTAGAAAAGTCTTTAATTAGCTTCTGGCCTCCCATGTAACACCTTGTATCTAAAACCTGTGTGTGTGTGTGTGTGTGTGTGTGTGTGTGTGTGTGTGTGTGTGATTTCACATGCTGTTTCAGCATTTCTCAAGAGAGACAGTCCATAACCCATTTTTATATTACAAAAAATGATACAGGGATCAGAACCAGCTGTCCAAGTGTCACAGCACCCACCAGCACTATCTGACAAAGGACAGTTGGATCCACAAAAGGACTATCCAAGCAACACTAGTGTAAGAGGTAGGGTGGCATTAGCTATTTTATTGACATGCTGAAGAGATCCTGAAAATGTTCCCACCTATTAGCTTATTGAAGTTCATTTATTTCTTAAGTTCACACAATGTAAATCAATGCATGTGTATTTCACATAATTGTATTTCAAAAAAATCACATCTACACTATTAGCTACGTTACTTAGTGTGTGAAAAAAAACCAGAAAGGGATTAGTGAAATCTCTTAGAGGTGAGCAACATCATGAATCTTTGGACAGCAGGTTGGGGTGTGTGCTCCAGGATACTCCAGTGCTGGCCCAGCCCCTAAATGCCAATAGCTAATACATTACTTTCTGCATTCAGCTAGAAATAAAAACCCCACCTAGCTCACAATACAATCTGTACATAACGCTAAGAAAGTAAACTAATCCTAACCTATTAAGAGGAGAAAATGTGCTCTCAAAGCACCAAAAATAAACTTAAACTTATGTAAAAAAAAGGCAAACACAGTAAGGACAGGGATGGGGCTAAAAGGGGTAAGGCCATTAAAAAGTGGAGGGTGATGAGTACCAATGCCCATAGTCTGTGTAACAAGCTCCCTGAACTAGTGGCCTTGATGGAAGAGGGTTGCCTGGATACTGTGGCAGTCACAGAAACATGGTACACAGAGAACCATGATTGGGATGTCAACATACCAGGATACACAATCGACAGGAGGGACAGGGAGGGTAAAAGAGGAGGAGGAGTAGCTGTCTATGTAAAGGAAGGGATCAAAGCAACAGAACTAAAGAGTAAACAGGGAGCAGATGAGGCACTCTGGGTCACCCTGGAGACAGAAAATGGCACCACATCTCAGGGGAAGGGAATGGACAAGAAAATGGTAGAAGGCATCCTTAGAATGGCAGAAAAATGGGAGATATTGTTGATGGGGGACCTGAATATGCCAGATGTTAACTGGAGCACCTTTGCTGCAACCACATCCAAGAGCAGGGTCATTCTTGATGCCCTACAAGGGACATGTCTCAGACAGCTAGAATTGGAACCCACTCGGGAAGGAGCAATCTTAGACCTGGTACTCTCAAATGGGGACGGAGAAAGAATCTCAGATTTAGAAGTGGGTAGCCATCTGGGAGCAAGCGACCACCAAACAGTGTGGTTCACGATAAACACAGCCATACAATCAAGCCATACAAAAGCAAGAGTATTGGACTTTAGGAGGACTGACTAAGGGAAAATGAGAGAGTACCTCAGAAAAGCACTAGCAAACAGGCAAGAAGGAGGGGTAGAGGAACAATGGGGAGTAATCAAAACAGCCATCACAGAGGCAACAAGCCTTTGTGTAAAGCAAATCAACAAAACACAATGAAGGACAAAACTGCTATGGTTCTCAAAAGAGGTGGCAGGGAAGGTTAAGGAGAAAAGGACAGCATTCAGGAAATATAAGGAAATACAGAAGGAGCAGGACAGAAAACTTTACCAGTTAAAGCAGAAAGAGGCAGATAAGGCAGTCAGAATAGCAAAGGCCCAAACTGAGGAAAGCATAGCCAACTGTGTTAAGAAGGGGGATAAGACCTTGTATAGGTACATTAGGGAGCAAAGAAAGACCAAAGCAGGGATACTGAGGTTTAATAAAGGGGAGGGAATGTGGGCAGAGGGTGACAGTGAAAAAGCAGGGATACTGAATGAATATTTCTGCTCAGTATTCACAAAGGAAGAGGGGGGGTGGTACCTAAACCATACAGGAGAAACACTCTGAAGATGGGGGTCGATACCAGTCCATTTACAGAAGAAAGGGTTCTGAAAGAACTAACAAAATTGAAGGTGGACAAAGCAATGGGGCCAGATGGGACTCACCCAAGAATTCTAATAGAACTAAGGGTAGAACTAGTGACACCGCTGACTACTCTCTTTAACAAATCATGGGAGGATGGGGTGGTACCTGAGGACTGGAGGAGGGCGGATGTGATTGCTCTTCACAAAAGTGGGAGCAGGACAGAGGCAGGAAACTACAGACCAGTTAGTTTGACCTCAGTGGTAGGGAAAATGATGGAATGGGAATGGGACCCACTCCCAGGCTGGCTAATTTGTTTATTAATCTTTTGTGCAGCACTGTGTCAAATGCCTTGCTAAAGTCTAGGTAGGCCATGTCCACAGCCCCTCCCTGGTCTACTACTTTGGTCACCCAGTCAAAGAAATCAATTAGATTTGTTTGACATGACCTTCCTGCTGTGAATCCATGCTGCCTTGGGTCCTGTGCCCCACTGGCCTCTAGGTACACAACAATTCTTTCCTTCAGAAGTGATTCCATCATTTTCCCTACCACTGAGGTCAAACTGACAGGTCTGTAGTTTTCTGCCTCTGTCTTGCTCCCACTTCCATGAAGAGGAATCACATCCGCCCTTCTCTAGTCCTCGGGTACTACACCATCTTCCCATATTTATTAAAAAGGGTAGTCAGTGGTGTTACTAGGTCTTCCCTTAGTTCTTTTAGAATTCTGGGGTGAATCCCATCAGGCCTCATTGCTTTATCCACTTTCAGTTTTAAGAGTTCTTTCAGAACCCTTTCTTCTGTAAAAGGACTAATATTAACCCCCTATCCAGAGTGCTTCTATTGAAAGGATTAGATCTCTCCACCTGCTTTTCCATTGTGAATACTGAGCAGAAATATTCGTTCAGTATCCCTGTTTTTTCACTGTCGCTCTCTGCCCAACCACCTTCCTCTTTATTCAGCCTCAGTACCCCTGCCTTCATCTTTCTTTGCTCCCTAATGTACCTATAAAAGGTTTTATCCCCCTTCTTAACCGAGTTGGCTATCTTTTCCTCAGTTTGGGCCTTTGCTATTCTGTCTTCCTTGCTTCCTTCTGTTTTAACTGGTATAGTTCTCTGTCCTGCTCCTTCTGTGTTTCCTTATACTTCCTGAATGCTATCTTTTTCTCCCTTACCTTCCTCACCACTTCTTTTGAGAACCATAGTGTTTTTTTCTTCTGTTTTGATTTGTTTATTTGCTTCACACAAAGGCTTGTTGCCTCTGTGATGGCAGTTTTGATGTTTCCCCATTGTTGCTCCACCCCAACTTCTTGCTGTTTGCTAGTGCTTTTCTGAGGCACGCTTCCATTTTGACAAAATCAGCCCTCTTAAAGTTCAGTACCTTCACTTTTGTGTGGCTTGACTCTACAGCTAAGTTTATCGTGAACTACACTGTTTGGTGGTCGCTTGTTCCCAGATGGCTACCCACTTCAAGATCAGAGATCCTTTCTCTTTTCCCATTTGAGAGTACCAGGTCTAAGATTGCTCCCTCCTGAGTGGGTTCCAAAACTAGCTGTCTGAAGCATGCCCCCTGTAGGGCATTGAGAATGGCCCTGCTCTTGGATGTGGCTGTAGCAAAGGTGCTCCAGTTAACATCTTGCATATTCAGGTCCCCCATCAACAATATCTCACCTTTCTCTGCCATCCCAAGGATGCATTCTATCATTTCCTTGTCCATTTCCTCCCCCTGAGACGGGGGTCTGTATACAACCCCTGTGCGGATTGTGGAGCCATTTCCAGTCTCCAGGGTAACCCACAGTGTGTCCTCTCCTCCCTGTTTACCCTTTAGTTCTGTTGCTTTGATCCCTTCCCTTACATAGAGAGCTACTCATCCTCCCTGTCTTCCCTCCCTGTCCCTCCTGTAGATTGTGTACCCTGGTATGTTGACATCCCAGTCATGGTTCTCTGTGTACCATGTTTCTGTGACTGCCACGATATCCAGGCATCCCTCTTCCATCAAGGCCATTATTTCGGGGAGCTTTTTACCTAGACTACAGGCATTGGTACTCATTACCCTCCATTATTTTCTGGCTTTATTTCTTTTTGCCCCATCCCTGTCCTTACTGCCTTTGTCTTTTTCTCCATTTACCCCTGCCCTTATCCATATCGACTGCTCTAGCTTGGTGTTTACCTCACTAACTACCCTGATTTGGGGGGGGCTAGGATTTCCCTTTTCCTTTTCAGTGCCTCCCCCTTGGCTAGTTTAAATGCTTGCCAATGAAGCATTTAAACCTATCACCTCGGATCCTGGTTCCCTTCCAGGAAAGATGCAGACCATCATGTCTGTATAGGCCTGCATCCCTCCAGGTGGATTCCCAGTCCCCAAATGAAGCCAAATCCCTGAGCTCTGCACCAGTTTTTCAAACAGTCTTTGAATACCATGGTGCGGAGTACCCTAGCCTCATCCATGCCATAGACAGGTACAGTAGTAGCACCGAATTAGTCAAAGGATTTTTAAGGATTTAAAAAAATCCCTATTGAGAACTGTGAAACCTTTAGTTAAGATTTTGTTTTGTTTGTTAGTGTGTTCACCGTTACCCAGAGAGGGTTGTCTCATCTGATAGTGTAGTTGAAAATCCACCAGATGGCACTTAAGTAGTCCTCCATGTCAGTGTCAGTGGCTCAGCAGGTAGCACACTTGCCTTCTGCGGCCGGGAGATCAGAGGGCTGTGGGTTCAGTTCCCATATCTGGCACTTGGGTTAATATCCGAGTACTGACACTGTAGTGCAGCATGAGAGGGGTGCTGCACTTCTGAGGTGCCGTCTTTCGGATGAGACGTTAAACCAAGGTCCCATCTGCCTGGATTGGTGGTAGTTCAGGTGGATGTTAAAGATCCCATGGCACTTATTGAAAAGAGTAGGGGAATTTCCCCAGTGTCCTTGCCAAATTTCCCTCATTCACTAAAAATACCATTAACAGCTTAATCTGGTTCAAGGTCAGTTGGCATTCATCTGTATCCCCCTCCCCCGGGTTGTGCCTGAAAATAGGCAGGATTTGTCTAGTGCACTTACCCGGTCAACAAAAACTAAATAAAATAAAAATAAATAAAGTACTGTAACAGGAACTGTCCTCTTTCTGTAGGTATAACAAAAAGAATTTTAGAGGACTTTTTTTCCCTAAATTTTGTGAAGGATAAATAGGGAATCTCACAAAATTGCTTGACGAATTCGGCTCTACTACTGTAACACTTCCGAGAAAGTTACCATGTGTGCTATTTGTCTAAGGCCCCTCTCCAACACCACAAATTCCTGTTGCACTGCTCTGATCCCATTCTCAGCCAGGTCATTCATCCCTAGGTGGATAATGACATCCAGCTCACTCCCCCTTGCAGCTGCTCCCACGATCCTGAGGATTCATTTCCTGTCCCTCCAAGCAATGGCACTGGGCAGGCACCTTACCTCCCTTTCCCTTCCTTCCCCCACTTCTGCCCCCCTAACAACTGAGTCCCCCTCCAGGAGTTGTTTCCTTCCCCTGTGGGGTCCTGTGCCACCCTCCTGTGGGTCTCCATTGTGGAGGTTCCCAGCATCCTCCTTGGTCTCCACTGCTGGTGCCTCCATAGAGGAACCATGCTCCACCAGAGTGGTGAATGAATTGTGGAGAAGCACAACTGGAGAGATGCGCCTCTGTTCCACCACCTTCACCCTCCCTGAGCCCACCGTGGTCCAACCACTCCAACTTCTTGGCAGCCTCTGAGGTAATGGCTGTGGCCTGGGTAGTCCCTGGGTGGGGGAGCAGGTTTTCTGAATCCTTGCCAGGTCAGCATGGAGACGAGCAACCTCCTCCCTTAGACCAGAGGGGTGCCTGCAGATAGGGAAGCAACACAGTTTCCAGAATGTCTCCCAGAAGACTGCTGCTCCACAGCCAGTACATTGCACCACTCCACACATGTCTGTGTCCCTTCCTGTTACAGATGCTTTTCTTTGTTTTATTTTTGTTCTTGTTTTAGTGTGTACAAGCTTGTGAGTGTCTCTACCCCCTATCCAGTGTGCTGTGCCTATAAGGATATGAACAGGTGTATGTTGTTAGCAGTTTTGGGGAAGTGATGTCAGAACCCCTTCTATAAAGGAAGTTATGTGTTTGGGGTGGGTGGCATGTGGGGAAGGGTGGGAGTGAGTAAACCTATGCTGTCCAGAAACAATCAACTACAACTCTGACCCTCCACCCCGGGGAGTGCCTTTTCACCACTTTTAATTCCATGTACCAGTCTCAGCACCCTGGATGTCTTGGCCACTCTGACCAGTCTGGTAAGCTCCCTGGACTTCTCCATGTATGTATCCTTATCTTCACCCCTCCCTGATTTCCTGTACTTTTGATATGCTGCCTTCTTGGCCCTCACCCCTTCTATAACCTCCTGTGTCAGCCAACTGGGTTTCTTTGCCCTTCCTTTCTTGCTTTTCATCCTAGTGCAAGTCTCCATTGCCTCCAGCAGCCCTTCCTTTATGATGTCCCATTTGTGGTCTACATCCATGTGTGGCTGCATTCCTGCCAGGTGCCTGCCCCAAATTTCCCCCATTTTCTTAAAGTCCACCTCCTAAACTCAATCACTCTTGTACCTGTGCCCCCTGTTTCCCTCCCCATGTTGAGCGTGAACCACACTGCATAGTGGTCACTCCCAGCCAGTGGTTCGTCCACTTCCAGATTCCTTACAGCTTCCCCATTATCCAGTACATAGTCCAGAGTCCTTTCTAACCAAGTCAGCCCCTGGACCAAATGTGTCAGAAAGCTGTCTTGAAATGCTTTTAGCAGGACCCACTCACTTGCACTCGTGGTGGATGGGAAGCTCCACTCCACCACCGGTAGGGTGAAGTCCCCCACCACCATTGTGCTCCTCTTCCTGCAGATCCTCTTAATTTGTTCAGCTAATTCCCTATCCAGGTCAATCCCCTGAGCCGGTGGCCTGTACACCACCCCCATTCTCAGTGCCCTATTCTTTGCATCTTGGAACTGCATCCATAGTGCTTCTGTCCTCCCCTCCTCCCCTTCCTCCCTTACGCGCTTTATCCCTTCCCTTACATAGATTGCCACCCCCCATTCCCCTTAGCCCTATACTTTCTGAATAACCTGAACCCCGGGATCATCATATCCCAGTCTTGGTACTGGGTGGCCCATGTTTCCATGATGGCCGCAATATTGTCCACCCCCTCCACCACCAAGAGACCCTGTAACTTTGCTGTTCCATTCCTTAGGCTTCCTGCATTCAGTTAGACCACCCTCCAGCCTGTCTCTTCCCCTTCCCTACCCCTATTCTTCCCCCATCCCTCTCTGTGCCACTTCTTCACTGCTGTTACCCATAATTGGGTGGGGTAAGCTCACTAGGCTCCCCTTTCTGGACCTCTTTCTGATCAGTGGTCCCCACACCACCTCCCCCTGCTAGTTTAAATCCATCTTTGTTGATATATACCCCCTTATTCCCGGTTTTAGTACTCCCTTCCCTTCCCTGCTCAAATGTAACCTGTCCCCTGCATATAGGAGACTATTGCCACAGGTCCTGCCCCAGTCTGATATTAATCCGTACTCCCTGGTATGGCACCAATCCCTCAACTACTCACTGAACTCCTCTATCATTTATTTCCTCACTGAACTCACACACGGTACCAGGAGTACCTCAGAGAATACCACAGACCTCCCACCTCCTCACACTGCCTACTCAACTCCTTGAACCTCCCCTTTACCACCTCTACCATCTCCACCACCAAGTCGTTTGTACCCACGTGCATCACTATGTGACATTTTTCCCTCCCCCTCCGTGTGCACTTAAGAAGTGCCTTCCCTGCCCATGGTCAACCCTGGAATAGCCTCGACCCAGATGTGACTGTGCCTTTCTCCTCTTCTGCCCCATTTGACCACTTTCAGTATAGAATCCCCCAGCACTAGTCCCCCCATCTTCTTGTCCAGTAACCCCTTCCTCCTGTTTTCATTGTCTGCCTTTCCAGAGTCCATACTGCCCTGCTCCTTATTACCTTTAGCTGCACCACTTGCAACTCCTACATCTTCCCCCCTGTTTCCGCCTCTCCCTCTGCCTCTACCCTGCTTTTCCCCCCCTCCCCTTCTTCCTTTCCCAGCCTGACTCCTGATCCTTCACTACCCTTCTCCTCCCTTCCCCCAATGATCTCTGACACCTCCACTCCCACCTCTGATGGCAACACTGCAAATCTATTACTTGTTACCCCTGCAGTGGTGCCCATCTCTTCCTTCCCCTGCCCTGAGCCTTCCCTCCACTTGCTGCCCTTCTGTTATCCTCACCCCACCCCCTCCCTACATCCTCATGGGATTTAGCCCTGCTGTTCCTTCTCTGCTTCTCCCAGCTACTCCTCTCTGAGGTCCCTCCTACCCTAGCCCCCTCTCCCTCACTCTCTCCAGCTCCCTCCAGAGCCCCTGTACCTCCTCTTCCAGTCTCCACAGCCAGTAACAAATTGGACAGCCTCCCAGTTTCTATAGTATATTTGTCCAAACAGCCACCCCACACCATTGTACCTCACTATCCTCCCTATGCCTGATACCCTCACTCCATGGTGCCACCCATTCCATCCACTATTCCGATGTCTCCTGTCACCCTTATTTGTACCCCTCAGTGTGATCCCCCCATATTGCCCCATTTTCCTTCCCTCCACAATTCACACTTAACTTAAATGTAACCTCAATTCCTTATCACACAGTCTGTACAGCAATAGCTGGAAACCATATGTGACCATCAATTTACTCCTAACTAAAACATCATATCAAAACCTTCTCACTTCTTAATCCAGCTCAGACTGGCTTTCAGCCTCATTATATAGTACCAGCACAGTCCTGGCTAAAGTTACTAATGACTGGGTTTTAGCTCTGGACTCTAAGAAGGTCACTGGTGCAGTCTTCCTAGCCTAGACCTTAGTAAGGCATTCAATACCATTGACCACAACTTAGTAGTTAGAGTAGACTTACTAACCCAGATGCCACCTCCTCTACTGCTCAGTGGTTTACAAGTTATCTAATAGGGAGGACACAGAAAGTCAAGGCAGATGGCTTTTTTTCAGCCTCCCTCCCTCCCAGGCACTAGGGGAATACCTCAAGGCTCCATTCTAGGCCCTATCCTTTTTTTCTATTTACATTAATAATCTTGACTTTAATATAATCAATTCCAATTTGCATTTCTTTGCGGATGACACAGTACTGTACACCTTGGGCTCAACCCTGAGTGAAGTAAGAGATGCATTACAAGCTGACTTTGTTCAGCTTGAACTCAACCTTATTAATGCAAAGCTCCTCCTCAAAACCAAGAAAACCAAGACTATGATCTTCACTCTCAATCCATCCTCCACCACCTCCCTTGACCTGCCTAAGGACTTTGTTATCACCTCCCTAGGCGAACCTCTTGAGGTCATCTCCAAATTCAAATATCTTGGCCTATGGTTAGATAATAAGCTCAATTTTAATGACCATCTTGATAATCTGACCTGCAGGTTAAAAGCCAGACTAGGTTTCTTCTTTACAAACAAGTCCTTCTTTCCTCTTGAGATTAGAACCAGGCTTGTTCAGGTCACATTCCTCCCAGAGACATAATCTACAATTCTACTGCAGCCTCAAACCTATGTAAATTGGACGTCCTCTACCATCATGCTCTGTGGTTCATTACCAACTCCCTTTACCGGACCCACCATCGTGATCTGTATGCAGCTGTTGGCTAGACGTTGTTTACTGCTAGACATTTCTTCCATACGGCACTTGGACTCTTAAAATTCTCTTGAACAAACTACTGACCTACGTAACATCTCTCATCCACATCTCTCATAGGTCATAGTCCCTCTGGAAGTCTGACTTTATTTTCCTTGATGTGCCTAGGAATCATACCTCCTTTGGCAAATGTGCCACTTCCAATGCTCTTCCGTCTATTTGGAACCAGCTTTAGTCTATACTGAAACTCTCTAGCATAGCCTGTATCAATTTCTTCAAAATCTTTGCTGCAACCAAACTAAAAGATATTTGGAGCTATTTCTAGCCCTGTCTGGTCCCTGACGTTTTTATCAATATTTTACCCCCCGACTCCCCCTATGTCCCTACTTCCACTTATCTCTCCCATCCCTTCCTTATCCTGCAATTTTCTTGTCCTTCTTTCCCTCCTTCCTCACTTTCTTCAAGCCTCCCCACCATTTTTCCTCTCCCTCCCCCATCTCACATGATCCTCTCCCTCTCCTCTTCCCTCTCTCCCTTGCACCACTCTTATACAGTCCCTCCTCCTTAGGCATCCTCTCGCTCCTCTTGTTTGTCCTTTTGCTACTTACAATGCTTTCCCCAGGTTATGCTTATAGTTATTACCTTGTTATGTTTTATCTGAGCATTATGTAATACATGTACTACATACAGTACTTTATGTATGATGATTTTACATATGTAATTTTCTTTGTCTGTATACATGTTTTAGGACCTCCCTGTGAATGAGCTTGCTCAAAGGAGTGTTCCTGCAATAAACTTGAACTTGAACTTCTGAGTCCTTCTTTACCCCAACATCCCTAGCTTACTAGCTCAGTGATTCTAGTTAACACATTTATACATGACCATGTCAGTTTGAACTTTAGACTTTCAACTTTAAAACATGCAGTTACCCTTCCTTAACGCAAGTTTGTCAGTTTGACTTTCAAACTTGCAGCTTTAAAACATTTAAACCCTTAAATACAACTAGTAAAAGCTTGAGTGTCTGAACTTTTCACCACCTGATTATTAGCTTTAAGAGTTAGTCCATATGGGTTATCTGCAGCTCCCCAAGCTCCTCCCTCACAGCCTTCAAGCCTAACCCCCAGTGGCTTTCCAGTATTTAAGAAAGGCTGGTGGAGGGGGTGGGTAGGGGGACTTTTACTCCAACCAGCAATACTCCTCCTGGAAATCAGTTACAGAGTTATAGAAAGCTTTAAGCTACTCCCAAACCAAAAGCAGACTCACAAAAAAATCAGTTTCAGAGTTAAAGAAAGATTTAAGCTACTTCCAAACCAATAGCAAGCTCACAACAAAACAGTTACAGAGTTAAATAAAGATTTAGGCTAATCTCAAATCAACAGCAAGCTCACAACAAAAAAATTAGTTACAGCGTTAAATAAAGCTTTAAGCTACTCCCAAATCAACAGCAAAACTCACCTTTCTACCTCTCACAGCAAGCTGAACGAACTGGCAAAATGGCTCTGTGAACATTTAAATAGAGGTTCAAACTGAATTCCAAACAAACTTGATTGGCTGCTCTGTCTCTGGGCAAAGAATCCCCTCCACCAGCCAGCCAGCAACAGTCCTCCTGAAAATCAGTTACACAGTTAAAGAAAGCTTTAAGTTAATCCCAAACCAACAGCAAAACTCACCCTCCTACCTCTCTCTCCACAGCAAGCAGAATGACACATGTGATCAGTACCTTTTTTGTTTTATAGCCCATCCAATATCCCAGCTTATGTAACAAAAACAAAAATGCAGTTTTCCATCATTGTGTGTGTGTGTGGGGAAATCGTGATACTGATACTCCAGTGCTGGACTGGTGCTCATTGAGAGGATGATCAGCCCCTAAATGCCAACAGCCACTCCAAAGTAACTGAGCACTTCAGTTGAGCACCAGCAAGAGACTGTCATTAGACAGACAGACAGCAACCACACTGATTTCAGTCCAGCTGTCTTGCTAGTGACTAAGTTACACAATAAATTAGCCTGCAACAAAAGAAAAAAATCCTCAGGAGACCAAAAAAACAAACAAACAAAAAAACACATTTACAGTTCCACAGAGGAGGTCAATATATACATTACAAAGCACACAAAGATGTGCTGCTTCGTAGTGTATATATCACCTTCCTCAGTGGAAATCTAAATGTGTTTTTTGGGGGGGCTTCCCGAGCATTATTTTTTTTCTTTTGTTGCAGGCTAACTTATTTTGTTGTAAATTAATTGCCCAGCAGCAGAGCCCCTCTCTCCCCATATAGTGGTGGTAATCAATGACAATGACAGAAGGAGATGGCAATGTAGAGTATGGGGCAGACGGCTATGCCCTCCTACCCATGCACTCATTGGGCGGGTCTGTGGCGGTGGCTCAGAGACTGGCAGTGGCTGAGAATTTTCTTGTGTTACTGGTTCGGGAGGCATGGCATGCACAGATACAATGGCATAAGCACACCTGTGTCCTCATGCCCCCGAGCCTCAACTGTTGGGCCCCCCCCAGTAAGCTGCTCCCATGGTCACCCAGGAGTAGTACACTGGGAGGTACATCCCCCCTCCCTTCCCCAGAGATGGAGAATGTGCAGCTGCCGCTCAATCCATCTCCCCGGCTGACCCTCCAGTCACTCTAGCTCGTTCCTGAACCCGGGTCACTGGCATCGCAAGCGGTAGTACTACCACTGTGCTGGTGGGCCAGCCAACCCCTATTCAGTTTCAAAGAGGTACAAGACAGGGCTCTCCTCTAGCACCCCTATTTTTTGCATTATACACAGAGCCCCTAGCTATAGCACTAAGTGGGAACCTAGATGTGGAGGGGTTGCCCCTAAGAGATGCTGAATACAAAGTCACATTGTACACAGATGATATGCTCCTCACCCTCCTTAATCCAGAAAAATCACTTCCTGTAACGTGGTTAACAATATAAGGCTTTGAGGACCAGGCGGAGGTCACATTACATTTACAAAAAACAGACTAACTCCTTTCATTTTCCTTTAAGAACTCTTCAATATTAAGAGCCCTTCTTCCCTTCAGTTGGATGAAAATGAAACTTAAATATTTAGGGATAAACATATCAATAGACTTGGAAAACTTAGAACTGGTGAACTTTGAAATGCTAACAAATAAAATAAACATAAGACTTAAGTAGCTGGACATGGTTGCCCCTTTCATTTTTTTCCAGGATTGAAGTCATTAGGACAAATATGTTTCTAGATTGCTATGCTTATTTCAGACACTTCCCCTGTATCCCTCTCCCTCTTATTTTTCCTCATGGAATAATCTGATATCTAGATTTATTTGGGGGAGGTTTCAGACCACAGATACGGTTTAGACTGCTTTAACTATCTCTGCAGAAGGGATATGTTCATCTCCCAAATGTGAAGAACTATGCTAGGGCTTTGCACCTAGACATAATATATACATGGCTTTCCCCACAAGCTCACCCAATTTTGAACGAGACAGCATTTGCGCTGTATGATATGTATGACATCGGACATCTGCTATTCACTAAGGGACCAAAGATACCACCTCTTATGGATTTTCAACCCTTTACGGCTAACACCTTATGGATATGGAAGAGCCTACTTAACCATCCGAGACTAGCATTTTTTTTTTTACTTTCTGAGAGTTCTATCAGAGGAAACTGAACTCCTACCTGTTAGAATTGATATTACTTTTTCTCCATCTAGACACTTAGGTCTCACATCTATCAATTTTTAGACCATGAGGGAGTACTACCCTTCTCATCCCTGCAACGACACTATGGTCTAACAGGCTGGGAATATTTGAGATATTTACAGATACATACATTCATAATATATAAACAACAGAAACATGCAAGACTGCCTATCCTACTTCACCACTTCTCACCATGTTCTTAGGTGCTATACAAAGAAAAGATTGGTCCCACTTAACTGGGAATTTTTACAGAGGATTGCAAGAATACTTAGCTGATATATTCCAAACAATACTAGATGCATGGGATAAAGATTTAAAAATGAACATCTCCCTTGATTTATGGTCCAAATACACACCTACGGCAATTTAAATGACATCTTCAATATGTTGGAGGGAGTATGCATGGAAATGTAGGAGCCAGTATTTTCATACCCCAGCGATTTTACTTATTTTCCCCCAAATATGGCACCTGCTGGAGACAATGTGGGTGCAGTATAGCGACACACTCACATATGTTCTGGTTCTGCCCAATGTTAACAGAATATTGGACAAACATCTCTGCACAATTTCAGGAGCTCTCTACCTCCCCGGACTGGATTAATCTGGTAACGATATTGTTAGCCATCCCTCCTTCTGGGTACTCACTTACCAGGGGCTCAACACCTACTTGATAGTAGCAAAAAAAGCCGTTACTGAAAGATGGGTGACCTCAGTCCCACTGATAATAGGACAATGGCATAATATGGAAAGGTTAAAGCCAACATACATAACCAATTGTCCTGATTTCAGAATAAGTGGCATTGTTGGATAATGTACTACTTGCAGATAGACCCAGACTTTCTTTCATAACAGGGGAGAAAAGAGGAAATGAATGGAGATAGTAAAATAAGAAAGCTATTGGTGTTTGAGAGAGAGGAAAATGTATTAAACAATGTACTTACATAAAACAAGAAAGAAAACAAAACTAATGATGGATGGAGAGCAGCAGGGGTAGGGGGACACAATTCATTTGCCTTCTAGCTACTTCAACGATATTCAGTAAATCTGTTACTTTATTTTACTGTGAAGATATTCAGAAAACTACAATATAGAGGCTAGTGTATGAGCAATCATACACAACAAATCTATTTTTCAATCGAGAGGGTTCCATGGTAACAGAAGACCTCAAGAATGCAGCTCAAGAGGTCTCCTTACTATGGAAACCTTGAGATTTAAAAATAGACTTGTGTATGATTTCTCATACATTGTCTTTTAGTGTATGGGCAACCACAAAATTAAGATTTTGTCCTTACTTTTCATTTTGTCTCAGCATAGCTCTCTTCTGGGGCCAGTCTCACTGCCGTGGCCATTTTGAGAGGAGTGGAGGATCGCAGAATGCGCATGTGCGAATGCGTTCTGGGCTGTTGTGATGCAGTAGCTATCTAGCTAGTGCAGCACAAAAAACACAGTGCCGTAGTTACTGCAGCACAGCAACATTGTTCTAGGCATGGATTTCCATGCAGAACAGCATTCTGCCATACACTATATAATTACATAATGTTGTTCACAAGAGATAATTATTGCCACTTGCATGTATATGATATGTAAAATCCTGCATGAAATGTAATGTATGATATATATACATGTATATGTGTGTATATATATATATATATATATGTATGTATATATACCAAGTCCTTGTCCTGTCTAATAACTGAGGCATGTAGGTGTTTACTGTTCAAGGAGGTGCAATCCGTTACAGAGCAGCTCACTCATTTTGATGGATGTTCTACACACCTGCTTCCCCTTCGGCCAGCTGGCAATATCCAGTGCCCTTCCAGCTGCTTGGAATAAAGCACAAGCTACCCTCAAACTTCAAAATCTTGTATCACTAAATATTTTTAAAAACCTTGTCAAAAGCAAATTGTACGACTCCTGTACATGCCAATCTCAAAAATAACTTTATCATATACTTATCCTCCTAATTATGTCACTGTCACATCCTCTTCTCATTAGAGATGGCTATAGCATCAACTTACTACAAAGAGGATAAGTATTTACCCCATACTCGTGCCTCCTATCCTTCTGCTTATCCTTCTATATATACCCTCTGTCGCGTCACCTAGAGTATCTTCATGTCTGTCTCATGACCAAACTCCTACCTGAAAATACCTATCTCCCTTGCCTGCTCTGGTTGTAAAAGCTCCCATTATTCAGCTTAAGGCATTTTCCTATGAAAGTCTAGTACTTACACCCTTGCACTTGTAGCCGACCTCATAATGACTAATGTGACCATTTCAATTGTATAAACAATGTAAAAAAATATTTTTCTCTATTGTTCATCCCTGTATCTAACCTGTTCTATTGTGTTGACTATTGTAAAATATTATTTCTGTATTTGTACCATTTTCTAGTTGTATAATTTGTACCAAATTGTCCATTCAGGACCTCCTTGTAAATGAGTGTGCTCAATGGAGTTATTCCTGCTAAAAAACTTGAACTTGAGCAACTTGAATCCATAGAGGCAGTGGAAGTCAATCCAATCCTCTCTGCTTCCTTCTCCAATCCACAGTGTTTTCCAAACTTTATTCATTGTGACCATATTATTGAACAGGAATGGGCAAGGGAGGACCACAGAAAATACCTGCTGAAACCTAAGGTATGTTGTTTCCTTTTTTTTTTGGAAGAAAAGAAAATTTGTGTGGAAGTGGGAAACCCCTCCTCTGGGGGAAAAGGTGGTTCATAATTCTGTCAAAGAACACTATTCCTATTGAAGGGTCCTAGGCCTTAACAGATTCACATGACATGCAAGTGGATGCTGTGTGCAGAAGAGCCTTTACCTCCAACAACGCAAACCTATGCACCTCCTATGCCTCCTTTATTATTGCCATATCTTTAAACGTGTGGGTTACGACCCTGGACAGCTTCGTTCCTTCATATTCAGAGGGGAAGTGCATTTTTCAGCTGGTATCCATGGCCTCCACTTTCTTAGGGGATGCCATGGTGGAAAACTTACACGTCAGCTTGCTCCGCCTATCACATTGTGTTGGCTATGTGATGTGTGGCTTCAGCATTGGGTAGCTGATCAGGCTTTGAAGACCAAGCTGTTCAATCTAGCCTTCGAGGGAGGCTAGTTGTGTGGTTCTGGCCTGGATGATATTTTGAAAGATGTCCAGGATAAAAAGGGCCCACATCCAGTGTCAAAGCAACAGTAAAAGGCTGGATCAACTTCAAAAGGTCAAGGAGGTGAACAACAGAGGCAGTTCCAAGGTGGTTTTCATCCTTTCAGAACTGAGGAGCCAGGGGAGTAAAGGACCTATTGGTTTAAGCAATAGTAGCAGAGGGCCCTTGAAAGAAGATACACTAGAGGCCCAAGTGAAAAGTGGGCACTACACAATGAGGGGTGTGGGGCCCATTTCTTACTTCCTTCCCTTGGTGAATGCACAATTTTATTTTATTTGTAATTTTTCGGTTGTGTCCCTTTTCTCCCCGACCCTGGCAGACATGAATGTGCATGTGCATGGAGGCGTATGCAAGTACCCAGCTTGGCCCTTTCCGCCCCACCACTGCCTATCACCACCACTCCCTCCCACTTACACTTCCCACTGGACCTCCACCTGGTGGGAGTGGAACTACGGGGGGGTGCAGGCAACCACTCCGGGCTGGGAGAGCTGCCTTGCAGCTGCTCAGTCCTGTTCCCACCCTCCACACCAGCTCCCGACAACCTGAGGTCATTCCCAAACCCAGGTTGCCGGCATAGCTCAAAGTAAGGCATCCAGCACCTCAGCCCTCACAATTGTTACACAAGATGGGCCCAGATAACATCAGATGCTTGGGTTTTGGAAATTCTGGCTTTAGGTTATGCAATAAATTTTCAAAAATCCCCTCAAAAGGGCATTTTCTGCTCTCCCTGGTTCCAAAGGACCCTGTGAAGAGACAAGTGGTGTCAGAGACCCTGGACCAGCTCACTCAAAATCGGGGCAATTGTGCTGATGCCTCTCAGCAAACAAGGCTAGAGGTTCTACTTGATCTATTTTGAAGTTCCCAAGAAGTTAGAGGGTTTCAGGCCTATTCTGGATCTGAAATACCTAAACAAGTTTGTGCATCACATTACCTTCAAGATAGAGTCCCTGTATTAGATCATCCGATCTAGCCTCTGTAGATCTGAGGGATGTACTTCCAGTGTCAAAGCAACAGCAACCCAATGCCGAAGCTACACATTGCATAGCCAACAAAATGTGATAGGCGGAGCAAGCTGACGTGTAAGTTTTCCACCATAGATCTGAGGGACGGTTTAAATGCTTTCTTAATGAGCATTTAAAACTAGACAGGTGGGTAGGACCACCAGGTGCAGGGAGACCCAGACAGCCCACCCCACCAGGTTACAAGAGAAAGACCAGAGGGCTAGGAAGGATGGTATCTGGCACACGTACCTAATATAATGGAAATGGATACAGTGGGAATGGGAACCCAGCACTTCAATGACACCAGAGCTGATGGTAAGAGACTAGAGCACAAACACACAAACAGCAGGGGGGGCAGCAATACATGGAAAATCATGGACACAAATGCTTGTAGTCTGGGAAACAAGGTCCCAGGCTGTAATGACCAAGGAGGATCTAGATGTTATGGCCATAGCTGAGACATGGCTCACCAGTAACCACAGCAGAGATGGACATATAAGGTTATGCACTGTTCAGAAGAGACAGAATAGGCGGGGGGGCCTTTACGTCAAGGAGAACATCAAAGCAACTGCAATACAGAGCAAATGTGAGGAGGTTGAGGAACTATGGGTCACCCTAGAGACAGGAAAGGGAACAGCAATTTGAGCAGAGGTGGTCTAGAGACCCACAGCTCAGAGCAAGAAAGTAGACAAGATAATGCTAGATAATATACATGGTATGATATCACAGGGAGAATTCTGCTGATGACAGACTTTAACATACTGGATACGGACTGGTCGCTCCAACAGGGGCCTTGGCCAGGACCCAAGACCCGAGACATAGTGGACTCACTACAAGGGGCGGGACTCAGACAACTAGTGAGGGAGCCAACCAGGGAAGGGGCAATCCTGGATCTGGTGCTGTCCAGTGAAGACAGAATCATGGAGCTCCAAGTGGAGGGGCACCTACAGTCCAGCAAGCACCACATGATACAATTCAAATTAAACACAGGGATACAGTCAAACCATGCAAAGGCAAAATTCTTAGATTACAGAAGAGCTGACTTCAGCAAGATGGGCATCAGTGTTAAACAAGCACTGGAACAGAGAAAGACAGGAGGGGGAGTTGAGGTGCAATGGGTACACATTAAAGAAACCATTAATGGGGTCACAGAACAATGTGTTAAGGTGAGAAACAAAGGGAGGAGGAGGAGGAGGAGGAGGAGAAAACCATTGTGGTTCTCCAGGGCAGTGGCAGAAAGGGTGAGAGCAAAAAAAGATGGCCTTCAGAAAATATAAGAAGATGCAGAGGGAGGAAGATAGGGAAGAGTACCAGAATTGTTTGAGAGAGGCAGGAAAAGCTATAAGGAGCGCAAAGGCGCAAACCGAGTAAAGATTAGCTCACTCGGTGAAGAAAGGGGATAAGACATTCTACAGGTAAATTAGTGAGGGAAGAAAGTGCAAGGGGGAAATCACTAAAATCAGACGGGACAAGGGAGAGAGTATAGAGGGTAATCAGGATAAGGCATCAATCCTAAACAAATATTTATGCTCAGTCTTCACAGTGGAAGGGGAGGGGCAGAGACCAGGGTTAGACATCATAGATGGGAGGGGAGGTGGACACCAGTCCTTTTACAGAGGAGAGGGTGTCAAACGAGCTTACAAAGCTAAAAGTGGACAAAGCCATGGGTCCAGATGGCATATACTCCAGGATCCTGAAGAAACTAAGTAGGGAGCTGACAGCCCCACTGGCTGTCCTGTTCACTGACTTTCTAAATACAGAAGTGGTCCCATAGTACTGTGGAAGGGAACATGCGATCCCTCTGCACAGGAGTGGCAGGAAAGAGGACGCAGAGAACTACAGGCCAGTAAGTTTCACATCAGTAGTGGGTAATATCATGGAGACACTCCTTAAGGAATGGATTGTGGAAAACCTGGAATCCATAGGGGCGCAGGATCTGAGGCAACATGGATTCAGAGCAAGAAGGTTCTATCAAGCAAATCTGATCGATTTCTTTGACTGGGTGACAAAGGTGGTGGACCAAGAAGGAGCAATAGATGTTGCCTACCTAGATTTCAGCAAAACCTTTGATACTGTTCCACATAGAAGGCTGGTCAACAAGATTGGTAGTCTGGGGTTGGGATGCAAAGTGGTGAACTGGATTAGTAACTGGCTGAGAGACAGAAGGCAGAAAGGTGGTAGTAAATGGAACCCAGTCAGAGGAAACAGAGGTGACCATAGGAGTACCTCAGGGGTCGGTTCTGGGGCCAGTCCTCTTCTTTTTTTTTTTTTACAGTTAATCTTTTTTTATTGAGCAGTATTGATTGTATACATACAATGGTATCCAATAACACATATTCCTGTAATGGTAAGCTCCATGTCACAGTCTACTTCGTGTCAGCATATCAACATGTGGAGCCATAAAACAAACAGGCAAAGTTTTAAAACAGTGAAAAAAAGGAATGCTGGACTTACCCTTATGAGCTCATATCTGGTAACATATATAAAGCTACCAACTGTCCCTATTTTCCCAGGACAGTCCCTATTTTAGGCGACATGTTCCAGTGTCCCCACAAGTTTTGCAAAATTTCACTTTTGTCCCAGTTTTTGCTTACTTGTCCCAGTTTTGTTCCCTTTTTTTTCTGACTGCTAATCCATGAGTGACAGTTATTTCAGCACTACTGTGGCGCTGCTCTGGCTGGACAGCAGTTTGAAACTTTAACCCCTGTACCCGTATTGCAATGCAAGCATGTCTGCGGGAGCACAGTAAAGCATGTTCCTTCCTGTTAGCTTAGAATGGGTAGTAGTGCAAACAAGCACATGTGGACGTCTGCCTGCCAGCAGCTCAGAGGGACTCCAGACAGAGAAGAGACGGAGAGCAGGGAACTAAGGTACCCGAACCTGATCAGCTGTAGGGAAGTGTGTGAAAACAATCTGGCGTAGTGGTGGGAGTCACTGAAGTGAAGTTTGCTCAGCAAATGAGGTGAGTGTAAGCGGGTTGGATGGGACTGTCAGGAGGAGCAACACATGCAGCTCGAATGTCTGATCACAATTTAATGCAAGTTTGCATCTAATGAACTTTCTGTACATCATGGTTTGGAACTAGCGGCAGCAGAATGATGTATTGTTTTAATCTAAATGTTTGCTACTGGTGTTACTGTGGGGCGGCATGGCCAGAGCAAGCAGCAAAATGTAACTGATTGTGTGCAGCGTTGACTGCGGTGGTGTCGGTGGGAGTGACACGGTGGGGGGGGGGTCATGATCAGGATGAACTGTCTCAGTTTTAGACCTCAGAAAGTTGGTAGCTTTAAACATATATCATTGATGCCGGTTGATCCTAAGCCGTGCCTTAATGGCACACCGGAGGAGGAAAACTTTCTTTACCTAATGTGCAAGGTTGGGGACTACGTGGCTTTCCACACTGGGGATCTCGTGGTACCTAGAGAGACAGCATATATTTGAGACCTAGATATCAAGCCATAAGCTGGAATTGTATCATGAGTGTCTTAGCCTGTCCTTCATATATTTATAAGGTGGTAATTTACTGTTTTCTGCAATAATTCTTAAATAGGGAGACCATACCTTTTCATATTTGCCTTTGTTACCCCTACTATAGCATGTTATTCTTGTCAAGTTAGCCAAATTCTCCACTGCCATAAGCCATTCTTTGGCTGTGGGCACCTCAGTTGTCCTCCATTTACGCAGTATCACACTTTTTGCCTCAACCAAAACCCAGATAATCCACACATGGATGGGTTTAGATATACCCACTACTTGGTGGGGAAGTCCTAAGATCCATAGCCTGGGATCCAGTGGCACAGGGAGGTTCAATACAGTGGAGCAGTGCTGGGCAACAGTCGACCAGGAGGACCACAGCTGAGAACAGGACCACAAGACATGCAGCAAGTCTACCACTGGGGCCTTGCACCTCCAGCAGATGTCCAGCTGGATTAGTCCTATGGCTTGCAGCTATGCCGGGGTTCTGTACCACAGGTGCAGTACTTTGTTTTGGATAAGGAGGCTCCTCTGGTCGTTGCAGGCCTGGTGAGTCCTCACACATCCCTGCCGCCATTCGGCCCCTGATATTGGAGTGCCCAAAATTGTCTCCCACCGTACTTTAGTAGGTAATGATGGGTATGGGGCACTATCTCTCATGCGGGTCTGTATTTTGCCTACTAGCCCAGTCTTAGACTTGGCCCATTCCTTAATAGGAAGGGGTTCCAATTCTGAGATCTTATTCTTTGTACACATTATACAAGCACATTTCTGTTTTTCCCATTGGTTGAGCAGGCTTTGAACCTGAAGGTACCTCCAAAAGTCCCCTTTGGGCAACCCGTATTTAGCCTGAAGCTCTTGGAAGGACTCAACGGTAGATCCATAATCTGTCATAAGGTTAGATATGCTTGCAATCAATTTCCTGGCCCAGCCCTCCCATTGGATTGGTTTACAGTCTATGCATAGGTAAGGGTTGTTCCATAGTAGGATGTGGTGACCTGGGTTGATGTACACTTTGGCTTTTTATTTATTTATTTAGTTTTTGTTGATCGGGTAAGTGCACTAGACAAATCCTGCCTATTTTCAGGCACAACCCGGGGGAGGGGGGATACAGATGAATGCCAACTGACCTTTAACCAGATTAAGCTGTTGGTGGTATTATTAGTGAATGAGGGAAATTTGGCCAGGACACCGGGGAAATTTCCCTACTCTTTTTCGATAAGTGCCATGGGATCTTTAACATCCACCTGAACTACCACCAATCCAGGCAGATTGGACCTCGGTTTAACGTCTCGTCCAAAAGACGGCACCTCAGAAGTGCAGCACCCCTCTCATGTTGCAGTACAGTGTCAGTACTCGGATATTAACCCAAGTGCCAGATGTGGGAAATGAACCCACAGCCCTTTGATCTCCCAGCTTCAGAGGCGAGTGTGCTACCTACTGAGCCACTGACACTGCCAGGCCAAATGGGTGTTCTGAATTGTGGCCCAACACTGATACTGTTCAGCTAAGGGGTAGCCTAGGTATGCTGACAGAGGAACCCCATGCAGAAGATCTGTCTCTATGCCTATCCACACGGGGGGCACTCTGGTGCTGTTGTGGAACCACCTCAGGGTCCTAGCAGTAAGAAAAGCTAATGAATATTGGGCAAAATCAGACAGATTCTAGCCCCTTGTGATCAAGGGGGCTCGCAACTTGGCCCTGCTATACTGGGGGGGGTATAGAAACCTGCTAATCATGCCATTTAATTTCTGGGTCTATCCTTCAGGAAGAATAACTGGGAGGTGAAATATTAAATAATAGATTCTGGGCCTGGCATTAATTTTATGGCGGCTATTTTCCCTGCCATTGATAGCTGCAGGTGTTCCCATCTGGCCATGTCCTGCTGTAATTTACCTAACAAGGGTTTGAGGTTAAGGTTTGCTAGGGACTTCAGGTCAGAGGAGATTATGACCCCTAGGTATTTTATTCCTGCCTGTGCCCATGCTAGTCTCAGGTTTCCCAAAGCATTCGGAGTTGTCAGTTTGTTGAGGGGCAATATCTCAGATTTGGCTATGTTAATTCTGAGTCCTGAGAAATCCCCAAATGTATTTAATATACTAAGGATATATGGAAGACTGTGTGAGATGTCGCTGGTCAGTATTAGGCAGTTATCCACATATAGTTTTGTTATGTATTGCCTCTCCCCTATTGTGATCCCCTTGATCTAGAGCTGCTCCCTGAGTGTGGCCGCCAGTGGTTCCATAGCCAAAACAAATAACAGGGGGGACAGAGGGCATCCTTGTCTGATGCCCCTGTATAAGGAGAAAGAATTGCAGAGGGTCCCATTCATCAAAACCCTAGCCCACAGCTTGCTATAGATGGCCCTTGTCTAGGACATAAAATAGGATCCAAAATCATATGTGTCCATGACCGCATGCAGGTACTCCCATTCCACCGAACTGAATGTCTTTTTGAAATCAATTGTTACTGCGGATGCTGGAGATGGGAGATCTGCTGCTACCTGGATCTCTTCATCAGAGACAATGCAGAGGGGCTGGAGTGGAAGGTCTGCCTGTTTACAAAAGACACCAAGATCTGCAACAGAGTCACTACTCCAAAGGGAATGCTAAGGATGAGAACAGACCTTGAAAGGTTGGAAAGGTGGTCAGAGGTGTGGCAATGGAGGTTTAACACACAGAAGTGCAAAATCATGCATGTGGGGAGTAGGAACCCGAAAAAGAGCTACAGGATGGGGGGAGCTACTGGCAGTCACCAAAGAGGAAGAGAACTGGGGGTTATTATCACAGATGACCTGAATGCCTCCAAGCAGGCAGCAAAGGTGGTGGGGAAGGCCAGTGGGGTGTTGAGGTGTATAAGAAGGGGGATCACAAGCCGAAAAAGGTAGATACTGGTACCACTGTACAAAACACTGGTGAGGCCTCATCTGGAGTATAGCATGCAGTTCTGGAGGCCACACCTTCATAAGGACATTGACAGGGTGGAGAAGGTGCTGAGGAGAACAGCTAAGTTGGCGCAGGGTTTACAGCATAAGCCATATGAGGAAAGGTTGAAAGACCTCAATATGTATACACTGGAGGAGAGGAGGGAACGGGGGAGTTATGATTAAGATGTTCAAATAGCTCAAGGGCATAAATAAGGTGAAAGGGGAAAACATCTTCTAATATAAAAAGAGTACTAGAACAAGAGGACATGAGATTGGAGGGGGACCGAATAAGGGGAAATGTGTAGAAGTTCTATTTCACTGAGAAGGTGGTGGATGCATGGAACAGACTGCCCCAGTGGTGGGATGTCTTTGGTAACCAGGTAGGTGCACTGATCCAGAGGACCATTTTCAGTCATGACCCGAACCACAAATATGGCACATTAAGCAATGCAAATACAGGTAAGCACACAGCAGTACAGGCTTCAAACATGAGTGTAGGAATTACAGTTAAAGGGGTCATTACATAAAGAAGTTACACAAGATACAAGGTGCCTTTTAAGGCCAGCAAATAGGTAAAAATATATAGTCACAAAAACACAGGGATCATACATGTGGTGTTGAATTATCAGATACAATAAAAATAAAGTGCAAATTAATTCAGGTAAACAGTAAGCATTCAAATAAACAGTAGTAAACAGGTCATCAGGGAGATAGGTTCTCCTAATACAGTGCAACAATCTGCCTTAAAATAAGTGCAGTGGTGAAAAACAGTAGGGAGGCAAAATACTTAGCCATGCTTGGGGAGAGTAGAGGGCAGGAGATAGAGGGGAGTCTATGGAGAGGGTGTGACCCAGCCATTGGTGGGTGGGAAGGAAGAAAGGATGAGGACGCCCGGGATTACCCAGGTGTGCAGTGGCATTTGGCTTCAGACTGTAGCCAGGCTTTAAAATTGTTTTTGAAAGAGAAATGGGAGGTAGACAAGCACAGGGATGTAGGGAGTCTGTTCCATAGGAAGGGGGCAGAGACAGAAAAAGATTTGCTGCCCTTGTTAGTAAACATTCTAGAGAATACCAGAGGAGGGAACCGATGACTCGCAGAGGCTCCTAGATGCCATTCTGCCCATGAGGAAGGATGAGTATGGGGACAGGAGGCCACTTCTCAGGGTACTATCAACTAAGCAGCCAAGGGCATAATAAAACTGGCCTTGCAGTGGAGCCAACCAAGGGACTGGTACAAAACACAATGATGGGTTGAATAGAGAGCACTGAGGACAAAGCGACAGATACTTTTGTAGACCAAGTTCAGTCTTGAGCACAGGGCTGACGATATGGGGGAATAGACGGGAGAGCAGTAATTGATAAGGGGAAGAAGGCTGCCTTGCATGATTGCTAGGTGCGCCTCAGTAGACAGTAATTGTTTTTGATGGTAGGCAGCCCCTAGCTTCTGGTTAGCTCTGCGTGCGGAGCTGGTGACATGTTCAGCGAAAGTAACGAAGGGGTCCAGGTAACGCCTAAGTATTTGAAACTGGGGACATTTTTGAAGGGGTTGTGATGGGGTGACCCCTGTCTTAGGTGTGTACCCCGGTCCTCCCTTACCCCCCCAGGGGCGAACTGGCAGGGGTGCTTGGGATGCTATTTGCATCCTGGCCTGTTCCTGGCCTTTCTTCATGTGGCCTGTGTGAGCTGCCTCTTTTTTTTTTTTGCTTTTTTTTCTATGCTTAACACCAGTTGCCGTTGTCATGATTGTCAGACTCAAGTTCATTTTTTTCTGGGGGGGGGGTCTGTCACAGACATCAGGGTTGGAACGGAAGTCCAAAAATAGATCAAAGGCCCTGTGCCCACCAATGCAGTGCTGAGCCAATTAACTATTCACATGCTTCTATTCCCAGCCCCAGCCATAATGCAGCCAATAACATCAGCTGCAGGGGGCGGAGGATGCTAGCTGTGCACGCTGCTCACTGTCCCATCATGCGCGGATCTTAATGTGCTCTGCTCTGGCTGCAAAGAGGGGGAGATGGAGAAGGTGTTATTTTGATTGACGCCAAGTGCCATTTTTCAAGTGGAGATGGAGAGAGGAGGTCCAGGTTGAGTGTTTGTGCTCATTATCACTACACTGCAGTCTGCACCTGGAGTCAAAGAATGCATGTTGGCTGCGGTTTCCTTCTATGGTCGTTACTTAGTGCTAGTTATTATTGGTGGGATCACGGGCTGCACCAGTCAACCGTCCATTGACGTCAGCAAATATTAAATCATTTTTCATCAAGTATGCTGGTGGGTGGGTCAGGTTAGTGCGTCAGACGGTACACTGAGCTGCTGGCATTCTTAAAATAAGACCATCATTCGTCGAGGAGGACTGGAGTGTGCTGAGTCTGTGCGTGCCTGTCCTGATGTAGGTAAAGTAAATTAATTTATTTTGAAATGTGTATTTATTGTATTCCTCTGATGACCTTGCCTTTAAGGCTTTTCCAGTTCTGATGATGATTGTCTGGACATGGAGGTGATATGATGGGACTACACAGGTCGGCCAGGAGTTAAAATGGTACTAGCTGGGGTGATATGGAATGGGCTGGCCTGGAGGAGATAATCATATGAAATGGGGATGCCACCAGCACAGGCTGTGGTCCAGTCCTGCTGGACTCCATGAGAGTGAATGTAAATGAATTTTAACATAGTATTTATTATGCCCCAGACCTCGCTTTCTTCTGTATCTTCCTCCTGGTGTTTGACCTTCATGATCGGGAAGGGGATGGTGGCTTGGTGGGAATCAGCTCAGTAGTCCAACTCGGAGATGAGCAATCTATGCATTGAGGCCTGGAGCAGGAGGAAAGATCACTGCTGGCAGGCAGGAGTCAGGACTCAAGAGCCGATGGGGCTGGGGCCTGGGGGTCAGTTGGGGTACACTGTACGAGCTGTGGGACCAGGCAGGCAGGGTTTTCTAGATCATCTACAAACACTATTACCGCGTGCCTGCAAATATGGCCAATGCTGCTTAGTACAGGAGATGGCTAATCTCCACAAAGTAACAAAACTCAGCAAAATACGGTGCACAAATGAAGAACAAGGCAAATAAGTTTGAAGACTTGTAGAGGAGTCGAGGCGCTAGAGTTACTGATTACCCGGAAACTGTTTTTTTGTGGCAATGAGTAAAAAAACACACTGGTGTTTATTATTCAAACTTCTCTGCCATGGTCTTCATTTGCACACCATATTTTGCTGAGTTTTGTTTCCTAGATCATCACAATTTATTGGTAGGCTGCCTGTGGAATCTACTGGTATGAGCAGCTTTATGTTACAGCACCAATGTTGGGACTTGGTTTAAATCTTATTATACCATGTGTGTGCTGGCATGAGCAACAAGTCATTGAAATTTTCCTGAATCCAGCATGTCAGTCCACCCAGCTACAAAAATGGCCAGGAATCAAGGTGTTACATGTCAGCTAGGCTACCCTAGGTAAATCAGCTATATTTTCACTAAAGGATACAGCAGTTTTGTTTTAGCTTTCCCCCATCCCAACTCATGCCTTGTAGAACAAAAAAATGGTCATATTATATCAAAATGCAAAATAAAATGTATCAGTGCTCATAAATAGAGACCCTGCTTTGGTGGTGTGTGTTGGGGGGGGGGGTGCAGGGACTTGGACATGATCTGAAGGATGATCAACTGGCACAGAGGTTTTGGTACAGGAGCCCAAGTCGACATGTCAGTCTCACAGTATGCAAGTGGGTGTTGTGGGAATAAAACCCCGGTTTTCTGTATGTACCAAGCTCACTCATAGCTCATTACTGCAACTTTATCAGTTATACTGCCAACCCTGATTTAATAACGCATCCTGCACAGTTGGGTCCCAAGAACAAAACAAGCATTAATATCAATAAATCAATTCTTTATTTTACCAGGCAGAATTGAGGTAAATTCATTTACCTCAATAGAGTTCTACCTGGTAAAATACAGAACTGATTGATTGATTGACTGATTTTAATGCTTGGTTTGTACTTGGGACCCAGCTGTGCAGTATATTAAATCAGGGCTGGCAGTACAGCTGAGAAGTAGGAGTAATGAGCTTGGTACAGATAATGTCCACATTCTGAGTCCCTGCACCTTCCCCCCCCAAGCAGGGCCTATATTTATGACCACTGACTCATTTTATTTTAGATGTCACATGAGTGTACAATTTTTTTAACACACATGTAATTGTATTGTCAACTGCAAATTGGGTTAATTACGTACGTATTCTAAATGCAGCACTATAATGGAGTATCAGCTCAATGGGCTTTCCTTTTCTCTGGTTCACAGTATTGATTGATTCCTACATCAGGATCCAATATTCAGGCGGGGTATTATGCGCATATGACTTCTGAGTCAGGCAGCAAGCCCTTTGTATGTGTGTGTGAACCAGTGCCAAGAAAATCAGTTATGTTGACCTCTTTTCCCTTTTGAGCACCACCACACATCATTTAGCAGCTGGGTCCAGCAGGTGATCACTGGACATGTTGGTCAGAAAATAATGATGGGAGGAGAGGGGCCAATTTTGGTGATCAGGATGGAAGGGGGAGCTAGACAAAAAAATACAGGAAGTACAGATGTAAGAAAAGAAATGGCAAAAGGGTGTGGAGGTTGTTATTAAAACAGTACTGAGAGGAAGGATCTGGTGGGGTATGTGGCATGGGATGAGATATGTATATATCTAAAGAGAGACAGAGCGAGAAAGTGCCCAGATTCATGGATACTGATGGGTCTGTGGTGGGGGAGGAGATCGATATATCTAGAGAGAGGGAGGAAGTGCCCAGATTCATGGATACTGATTATGTGCTTCAAGCAAATATGTGATACATTCTGCATCCAGTCATGCCATTTCCTGTATTCTCTCCTCCATTAGCAATACAGCAGCATAACTCTTGATATGCA
Organism: Neoceratodus forsteri; assembly: GCA_016271365.2. NCBI lineage: Eukaryota > Metazoa > Chordata > Ceratodontiformes > Ceratodontidae > Neoceratodus > Neoceratodus forsteri. The sequence goes on from CM057452.1 coordinate 909,689,946, forward strand.
GACATAGAAATGGGGTTGAGTGCCCATGCAATTAGGAATCAGAATTATTAAATTTTTAGGATGTGGACTTCTGGTTGGGAAATGGCACTGTGAAGACATAGTGGGTCTGAGCTCTCACCCCACTATCGCCATTACAGATGAAGACCCCCCTTACAATAGTGATTTTTTTATTAAAAGAAGATCTACACGATCAGAAGACAACTAGGGGAGAAATCAAATCAAATTAAGCGATTGTTGCAGTATACCTGAAGGAAATGTCACATGCAGACTGCAGCCGTTTCCAACCACTTAGAGATCTGCCTGAGGATGAAGAAGACGGCCCACAGAATTCAGACTCCAATCTTCCAGCTCTTCCACAATCCGAAACAAAAAGGGTGAAAAGAGATAGAGATAAGAAGAGACAGATGTCCGAATTGTCGCACTCAGAGGCTATTCTGGCAGCGATTTTGGAGTTTTGCTCCGAAATGAGAGAAGCATTGCAAGATATTCGCATGGACCTTGCTGAATTGCAATCAAGGACCGCAGAGGCAGAAGTACAAATATCAGACAACGCAAATAAACTTTTGATCCTAGAAAGAGCAGTATTTGAACTAGCAGAAGAACAATTACATACATCATTGAGATTAGAAGATATGGAGAATAGAGGAAGATGAAAAAACATAAAGGTATATGGATTACCAGAGGGAGAGGAGGGGAGTGACCCAGTAGATTTTGCTGAGCTGTTACTGCACCAAACCCTGGATTTGGGCCCAGACTTCCAATTAGACATTGAGAGGGCACATAGAACACTAGGCCCCCACCCTTCCAAACCAGATGCCCGCCCTAGATCTTTTGTTATGCGTTTTGTTAATTTCTACCAAAAGGATCAATTGCTAATCAAAGCAAACAAAGGTTGCAATGGGGAGAACAACGTATTCTATTTGATAATGATTATGCCCCAGCTACTCAGCGCGTGAGAAAGGAGTATTCCCCTACTTCTTCCATCTCTCAGAGCAAAAAATTCAAAGTCCCACACACCCTATCCAACTAAACTGGTGGTCCAGTTTCCTAATGGACCCATAACTTATTCTTCTGCTTCGGAGGCCCAATTGGATCTTCTCCAATGTGAAATTTTAAATACAAAAGAGGATCCCAAGATGGCAGCAAGGGAATCAAACATATCTCCCAAAACAGGCTCTCAGGAAAAATCTCATGTAGAGATTGGTGACCAAAATTTACAGATTTTGGACACAGTGTGACTACTAAGGAATCCTACCCTGTACCTTAATAAGATGTAAATCTCCTTCAGGTACTGTTGGGCTGTTGAGGGGGACAATGGGGAGGTGGAAGCAACGGCAGTCTATAGCAGCAATTTTAGAGGAGTTGAGGAAGGGCTATTGCTCTGCTAAAGGTTGAGCCATACCAGATTATGCCTTTAAAACATGTGGCAGCTGGTGATTTCCTGGCGAGCACCTTTCTCTCCGCCTCCATCTCTGTGACCTGGATTGCAGGCCCCCCCATGCCCTCTAGTTATGTGAGTGATGGGTTCAAACATTGGAACCTGTTTCTTGAAGGAATGATGTATGAGCCTTATGTGTAGTTCTGTAACTTCTTTCGGAGTTGGGGGGGAGGTTGAGGGTCGGAGGAGGGATGTCGATTGTCCAGTTGAGGAGTGGGAAGTGGGGTCAAGGGAGGGTTATTGCTCTTCTATATAACAAACTGCCCTCTAACTTGGGCTAGGCAGATTGCTGCAACTTGGAGAGCACCTTTCTCTCCCCCATCCCTGCCTCTGCTTGGATGGCAGTCCCTGTCCTTCCTCCCCCCATTCTCTCTCTGAGTGATAGTCGCTGAACATATTCTAAATCAAGAACTTTGCTTCTTCAGGAAGCCTCGGGATCACTTATCAATGAAGCCGTGAACTGGAATTTAACTGTTTGAATTTCTTAAATCACGAGACTCAGGATTGGCTCAGTTCCTTATGGACGGTTGCAAGTTTGGAACCTCTAATAACTACAGTGGACACAAACTACATTTAAATTGTGTCTATATATTTGGGACAATTTATGGGGGGCCAGATGAGACATGTTGTGGAAACTGGAGACAGAGGTATATCCTCGCTCTCCCCCCTTTTTTTTCCTTTTCTCTCTTTTTCTTTCTTCCCCTCAAGTTGGGTGAACATGGGGGAATGGTTTATTGGAGTTTGGGGACTGAGAGATCAAGTTGGGTGAGGCAACATCAATAATATTCAATTCCACTGGATGGCATCATAGATAATACAAGTAAAGTTTAAGGGGCTTACCTTACTTCTTAGCCTTGATGTTCTTGTTAGAGGTTCTTGGGAGTGAAAGGACTCAGGATTCATTTTTTATAGACTGGGGTATAATAATTAATCTCCCTCCAGCCAACCCAAAATAAGCCGGGACTGTAGAAGATGGGTAGTTAAGCCAATTTCTAACTTTCAGAGGGGATGGATACTAGTAACAAGCTAGTCAGCTCTCTAAGGAAGTGAGTAGTGCCCTTCCTTCCCCCTCTTTCCTTTTCCCCTTCTCCCCTCTCCTCTAAGAGCAAATACAATAAATTTTTAAGTGCATTTAAGTTGCTGCTCCAAAATTACTTTGTTATGAGCAACATTTTATAAGGGGGTATGCTTTAATTTAGGTTTGGCTACTAGGCGAAGTGGGGTGAGGAAGTTTTACTTTAAAACAAAGGTACTAGATATTATTTTGCTGCTGGAGTCTAATTCCCAACCACCACAGGAACAGCTTTGGTAGTTCCATATCTGTTCCAGAAGGGGGTGCCCCCCCTCGGACAGGTCATTGCCCACCTATCGTAGGGTGCTGCCTGTCTCCCCAGGATACTGGAATCTATGGTCCTGAGACAAAGGTGGGAGATGTTGTTCTCTCCCCCACCATTGGAAGACCATGTGTACATAGTTTCCTTGGTTGTGAAACAAAGGTTTATTCAACAGTTGTTCAGGTTAGTTTGTTGTTTATGCCTAACAACTTGGTTAATTTTGAAAAAGGATGGTGACACAAATTCAGGTTTAAGATTCTTGACCCCTGAAAAGGTTGGGCATGTCGTATCCTGCAGGGTACTAGATAGAGATATCTCTTTTCTCTCTGGAGATGCTGTGCTTGGTCTGATGAGACCACCAGGGATTAGAGGGGAGATTAGTTTATTTATAACCAGTAATGTGCTATTCCCTCTGGACATGGACACTGGACAATGCCCTACCCAAATCATATTAATAATTTTTCCTGGTACTGATGATTAATGCCCTGGTTAAAATATTCTTTTTGAATGTGAATGGGTTACATTCCCCAATTAAACATAACAAGATAATGCAACATTTGAGTAAACAGAAAGCAGATTTATACTTTTTACAGGAGTCCCACCTCTCTTCATTTGTACATTCTAAATTATACTGGGGGGTAGATATAAAGTATTTACTTCCTCTCACCCAAGAAAACATAAAAGGGGAACGGCAATTTTAATACCTTCCACCAGTCCATTTGAAGTTCTGGATTATTTTTCAGATCCACAGGGCAGATATGTAGTCCTATCAGGTACGTTCTATTCTCAGACAATAACTTTAGTCAATGCTTATCTACTCCCATAGACTTCTCTACCGGTGGTGCGGTCATTCCTACATTGGATGATGGAAAAATATAAAGGGATTTTAATTGTGGGAGGTGATTTCAATTTGGCATTAAATCCTCATTTTTACCTCATTTTGACTTTTCTAATTCGAAGCCCAATAGACTGTACAAAGCAAGAAAATATTTAAAGAGAAATTTGGCTTTTTGGGGCTTTGAGGATGTTTGGAGGAGAACATTTCCATCAGTACCAGGGTATACCTTTTTTTCAGCGCGTTATGGAACGTACTCTAGGTTGGATTATTTTTTTGTTACCGGGGTACATCTTACTTTAATTCAGGATATTTTAATTGAACCAAGAATTTTATCCGATCATAATCCCTTAATTCTCAAAATAAACCTGGGTAATCAATGAAAATCCAAATCTTGGAGATTTAATGTGTCCCTTTTAAAAGACCAGGAATTCCTGGACTCCATGAGGAAACGAATCCCTCAGGCAATTAATGATAATCTGACCTCAGAAGTATCCCATCCAATTCAATGGGATGTACTGAAGGCTATATTAAGAGGGGAGATTTTGGAATATGCCTCTCGGAAGCAGAGAAAATAAAATGCCAGATTGAAATTCCTAGAGGACCTCCTGTCATCTTATCAACTTTTATGCAGGAAGGGAGATGTTACTCTCCAAAGATGAATTAGGGGCTTAAAACAAGAGATACAAAAAATGCTAGATTATAGAACTCTTCAAAATTTGGCTTATCTGCGATAATATAATTATGAGGGAGGGGCAAAAGGGGCACGAGCATTGGCCCGGAAGTTGAAGGCCAATAAAAGGGCTTCAACAATTTTAAAAATAAGATCCACTATAATAGGCACCTCAACCTACAAGGAGGATCAAATTAAATAGATTTTCATACAATTTTATGAATCCTTATATACAGCCCTGCACCCCCCTCAAGAACGAAATAAACAAATACAGGATTTTTTAAATAAGGTCACTTTACCTAAATTGTCTGATACACAGATTACCCAGTTGGAAAGACCCATTAGACCTGAAGAGATCCTTCATCAGGTCAAACAAATTAAATCATTGAAATGTTCAGGCCCAGATGAATTTGGTTCAGAATGGTATAAAGCTTTATTCCCCCCCCCCCAGTTATTACCTAGCCTTTTGCTGGCTTGTGTTGCAGTGTTTGAGGGGAAGATTCCTCCTCCCTCCTGAAGTTATGCTATTCTTGCTCCTCTGCTTAAACTGGATAAGGACCCTACCCTCCCTACATCTTATCACCCAATTTCAACTTTAAATATAGACTATAAAATATGTATGGCCATATGGGCCAAAAGATTAGAACCCATACTACTTCAATTAATACATAAGTATCTGGCAGGCTTTGTGAAACTGAGAAGTACGTCAGATAACCTTCGACGATTTTTTTTTAATAATGGAACACCTACAAGCCAGAAAGATTCCCTTCATTATAATAAGCTTAGATGTGATAAAGCATTTGATAAGGTGGGGTGGGATTTCTTATGGGCTACTTTATCTAAATTTGCATTCCCAGATTCTTTTCTAACTTGCCTTAAAATGTTTACTCATCCCCTACAGCGTTTATTCGAATTAATGGGTCTTTATCTCAACCAATAACTATACAAAGGGGAATGAGACAGGGATGTTCCCTGTCCCCACTATTTATTTTCACTTTATGTTGAACCTCTAGCAGAGGCAATTCAGAGAAATTCTGGGGTGGAGGGGGTCCCCTTGGGTCAGCGGGAATATAAGGTGGCTTTATTTGCTGACGATACTTTGATATCAGCCCTTTTACCTGAGACTTCCCTCCTAGCCCTGTGGGATTCCCTGACACTTTTTACAGAGATCTCAGGGTGTGTATTAAACATAGCTAAAACAGATCTGCTTACTTTAAATTTTAACCCATCCCAACCCCTAAAACATAAATGCCCAATAAAATGGCACAGAACACAGTTCAAGTACTTGGGTATAGTTATCCCTAAGAATTTAGATAATGTAGCGCTACTGAATTATGACCAGTTGTCAATGCAAAATCAGTCGGATTTATCAACTTGGTCCAACCTACCTTTAAGCTTTTTCCAGAGGATAGAGTCCATTCGAATGATAATCTTACCAAGATTGTTATACCTATTTCAAAATACCCCTACTTTTCCCTCTAACTTTTACTTTAAATCCTGGAAGAAAATCCTTTCTAATTTTATTTGGCATGGGCAGAAACTTCGAATAAGGATATCCTTGCAACAGCTCCCGCTTGCGGAGGAAGGACCTAATTTACCCAATTTAAAGTTATATGCACTGGCAGCCTTTTTTAAGATATTATTTCTGTGGCTATCTCTGTCTTTTGAAGTGCCTTGGAAGGATATGGAATTTGCTATAAACGATATATATGATATATTGAAAATAACTCTAGCTTCAGTAATGAAAGTCCCTTGTTTAAGGGATTTTACACCCTTCACTGCTCAAGTTTTAATAAAATGGTACCGACCGAAGAAACACAAGGGTTTTAGAGAGTTATTTTTTCTACTTACCTTAATTTCAGAAAATGGAACTTTTTTCTCTGCGTCACTAGACCATACATTTATAAAGTGGAGGAGGGTGGGACTCCAATTCTTTAGACAATTTATTTCTCATGAGGACATTGTCCAGTTTGAAACACTTCAGAAGAATCATAGTCTACCAGATGGGGATCTTTACAGATATACTTAGGTCAAAAATGATCTCCTAAGTCAAAGAGAAGTGATGTCTAAACAACCTGAACCTATTCCAATATTTTGGAGATTCCTTGAGGATGCCGTAGCTGGGCGACCATGGGGACACCAGGTGGGATACATACAGTATATTGAATTCTCAGGGAGGGAATGGGGGATCCATCACTTTCCATTTTGAGGGGCTGGTGTAGAGATCTTGAGATGGACATACCTGAACAAGATTGGCTCCAGGCCTCCCCTATGGCTTGTAAGATAACTCATTCTAACATATGGCAGGAATTTGCATGGAAAAGCTGAGTTTGGTATTTCCACTCTCTGGCTGTTCTCATTAAATACCTTTCCTCCTCCTATGGTAAATGCTGGCGGTCTTGTGGGTGCCTAAAAGCTGACCCTGCCCATATTTTTTGGTTATGCCCTCTTCTAGTGCCATATTGGTGTACCCTACAACAAGCAGTGTCAGAGTGCCTGGGAGAGAGGGTAGAATTGACTGTGGAGATGATTTTATTGGCTATATTTCCCCCCATAAACCAGCTTGGCATAAAACTTTGTTACCCATCTATATTGTAGCTGCTAAAAAAGCTATAACAAGATGTTGGATGTCTGTGGATGCTCTGACCATCGGGAATTGGAGTGGGTTGGTATCAAATATCTATTACATGGAATCTCTTACGGCCAAATTGCAGAACAAAACTTCAAAGGCTGAGGTATTATGGAGGCCATGGGTATTCTACATGTCCAGTAGAGATCCTGATTTTGTTCCTTAGGGTGAGAAGCTGTGGAAGAATTTGGTTACCAGGGGAATGGTGTTTTTAAATAAGGATATGGAGATATTCTCCATAGGGGTACTGAGAGTAAAATTTATAGGAAAAAAATTAATTTATACTCATTTCAGAGAGGGCAAGAATGATGGTGAAATAATACACTCAGACAAATTGTATAAATGTATTTTTATTTAAAACACAATGGTTTATGTCTACAAATATTGCTTATACATATAAGTCCTGTAATGATATTGTAAATGATAAACCAACAGATTAATAGACTGTACTAGAATGTTATCACATCCACTATAATAAAAATAATTAAAAAAAAATGTTTCGTATGTATGCTTGTCTTAGTTGCAATCCTATGTTAACAGGCCCACTGTCCCAGAAGCTCTGCGGCAATGGGAGTAACAGTATAATAGCACAGATCTTCTGAGTTCTGCATTTGATCCTGCTCATAATGCACACATTTATATTCTCCTGTTGCCGGCTAGTTTCTATTACATTTTACAACTTTGGTTAAAATGAGAAGAGATGTCTAACGTGGATGTGATTTTTTTACCACATCAAGGTCAAGCCTTTTACTTGTGGTACTTAACTAATCATGCAAAACATTACATCAGTGAGCATAGAATGCACTTAGAGATATGTTTATATATAGAATAAAATATAGGTCAGGGTGTCAGGGGTCAAAATTAAGTTTTGCAGCCACTAGCCAGCAGGGCTATTGACTGGTAAAATCCACTAGCCCCACAGACTTTTCCACCGGCTCAGCTGGTGTGCTTATTGGGGAAGCATAGCGCAGTGGGTTAAGGCTCTGAGCTGCAGATCTGGAGACCTGGGTTTGAATCTCACAGCTGCCTAGGTGCATACTGTGTGATCCTGAGCAAGTCACTTAACTTCCTTGTTATCCCAGGTTGCATTTGGAAACGAGCTTCAGCTTAGTGTGTTGCGCCTGGTTAAACAATGTTCCCTTCCCTTATTGGAATGTAACCTTGTCCAGTACAAGCCTGCAGGGCTAGTTAAAGGATCTACCAACATTTGGCTCATTGGCTGGTGCTAATGTTGACCCTTGGGGTGAGTAATGAGAAGTTCACACAGACCCTTGGGGTTACATGCTATGTAGCATCTAACCCCTCAAGTGTGTGTAAACTTCGAGAGGCCTTTCAGCCTGAAAAAATATATATTTTGTTGCCAACATTTAATAACAGCAACTCCGATGTCTTCAGCTGTAAGGTAAAGGAGACGGGAGCAGAACCGCATCATTTGACCTGATTGATGCAAGTCCATGATGCAGCTCCATACTGCTGAGTGTGGAGCCACACCAAGCTGGACAAATTATGTGGTGCTGCTCCGGACTACTACACCTTATAGCCAAAGATATCGGAGTTGATGTTATTAAATGTTGGTAACAAAATATATTGTTTTTGAGGCTGAAAAGCCTCTCTGGGTTTCTGATTTGGGGACCGGAGTTGTTGGGAGTAGTAGAACACAGGCATGTGCGATGTTCTGGCACCGACTCTAACAATCATGCACAACACTGCTGGGGTGCGGTAACAGTGTTGTGTCCCCCCCCCAACTTATCCCACACAGCTGAGACAGACACTTAAAGCCTATCCTTTTTAAGTTTTCTTTTTAATCAGCAATACTGCAAACAGACTTAAAACCACATGCTTCTTACAACAGTAACGGCATGGTACACCAAAAATTGGGTTTGTATGCCAGTTTTCAAGACAGAATACCTAATTGTTGGCAATTGTATTCCATGTCGAACACCACTTTTTAAAATTAATTTCTGGTCCTGATAAGGATGATCTTTTTAAGCTGAGTGGCAACCATGACAAGAAGGGTCACAGCCAGGTTTGGGGGGGGGGGGCTGGTTTTAAGAGGGAGGCCAGTAAGCACTTTTTCAAGGAGAGAGTGGTGGTAACTTCGAGTGCCACTGCTGGAAGTAAGATGTCTCATTGAAGACAGTGGGCAGCTTCAAGAGAGGCTTGTACAGGCATAGAGGGAAGCAGTGTATTAAATAGTCTGCATTGCATCGCACGTTGCGATGCAATCCGTTGCTGAGACAAATCAATCTTCACAATGGAGTGGAAAGAAATGCAATCCATTTTACAGTGACTTGTTGGTTTGTATGCTGTCTCTGCTACCTCTCCACCTCTCCCAATCATAAAATCCATCAAAAAAGTGCGTCACTTTCCCTCTTTGTGTCTCTGCTGTAGCTCTGCCCAAATAAAGTGTTGTCTGGCCCGCATCTTGCACTTGATAATTATGCTTTTTCATGTAGGAAGGCATCTGACAGTTCAGGTGAAGGTAGCCTGTCCTCCTTAGGTAGCACCTGGCCTGTGACCCAGCCAGTCTGCCCTACCCCCCATTTAATGCTAAATGTATGAATAAAATGCCTGTGCATTAAATAAAGATCTGTAAGATGCTGGGATAAACATATGGCTAAAATGCAAGGGTGCTTAAGAAAATAAAATATGCTAGGGTTATTTTAGCAGGTGACCTTCATGGCCTTTGGGAAAGAAAAATATTCCTGAAATTATTTAACGTTGCTTTCAAATAAGCAGCTCTGATAAGAACCCCATGTTTGCCTTTACATTAGTGAATACATGAAAGGGCTAAGCAGTAAATACTCCCGGCTTGATGGCTCTACAATAATAAAATATTTAGACAGCTAAGTCGAGGAGTTTGTGTTTTTACTTTTATAGCCAATCAAGTTATGTGCAGCTACCAGGGAAAGGAGGCTGAACAGAAGTAAAGAAATCCAGAAGAAAAAGGAATTACAAAGAGGAAGGAGCTGAAATAGAAACTACGGGGAGTAACGTAAGTATTGGGAATAATTCCCTGCAGTTGTCTGCTCCCTGAAATTAAGCACGTTGAAATGCTCATGTAGGGTGCCCCGTGCTTTAAGAAATAAAAGCAGAAGGCTCCTGATTAACAGGTTTAGGGAAAATAAAAGAATTCAGCCAGCCCAGGAGTCAAATGGAACACCAGAAACATACTTTGTTCTGCCGAAAAAACCCCGCTCCGTATTAAAAGAATGAAATCCCCCATAATTGCCTGTTCGAGAAATAAGCCACATTTGTTTCTTGGTTCTCTGGTTCTCTTGAACAAATGGACTGGCTTAGCCTGCCACTCTTCTGACCAGCAGTCAGCCACAAGGAAATGTTTGCCAACGGGCTGTAATGTCAGCCGTCGGGCAGCAGGTCAGCATATTAAATGTGGAAAGGATTCCACAAGGGTTTTGTTTAAGCCCTATACAGACAACATTGAGTGAAAGAAGCATCGGAAGAGACAGCGACCAAGGGAAAATAAAATAAAGCATGGTAGCTCCTCACTGTCTCTCACTCTCTAATACTGTGACGCAGTTGCAGTGAAGCAGCTGACAACTTTCACTTTCAGCAGACAGCCGCTCCGCTATGGCAATTAAATAGACCGAGCACTTGAATTATAGAAACAGTGACAGGGATATCGCTATGATTTAAAAATGTGCAGCTAGCTTTTGGAAAATGTTCCTTACACTGTACACTGGTAAACAGAACAGAACAGGGTGGTGGATATCTAACTGCTGCTGATGTATGTTACATTTGGTTCCTCAAATAGAAACATAGAAACATAGATTTTGATGGCAGATGAGGACCACTTGGCCCACCCAGTCTGCCCATTTCCCTACCTACTGGATAAGCTGCAGATTCTAGTTAACCAACAGCCTACTTCCTGCCACCCCCCACTACAACTGCCTTATGTCTGTCCCATGCATGTCTGAATTCCCCCACTGTTTTAGACCCAACAACCTCCCCAGGAAGCGGTTCCATGCATCCACCACTCTCTGTGAAAAAATGTCCTCACATTACCCCTGAGCCCCCCTCTATCTTTAAATTGTCCCCTTGTTCTTACACATCTCTTTTCTGAAAGAAGCTACCCTCCTGGACTTTGTTGATTCCCTTCAGGTACTTGAACGTTTCTATCATGTCCCCCTGTCCCACTTTCATCGAGGGATACATATTAAGCTCTCTCAGTCTCTCTTCATATGGTTTCTGATGCAGGCCCTGCACCATTTTAGTTGCCCTCCTCTGGACTGCTTCCATCCTGTCTATGTCCTTGCATAAATGAGGTCTCCAAAACTGCACACAGTACTCCAGATGGGGTCTCATCAACTGTCTGTACAGAGGGATAACCACTACCCTTTTTCTACTTGTGATGCCCCTTCCTGTGCATCCCAGTATCCCCCTGGCTCTCCTTACCGACTTCTCACATTGCTTACCAACCTTTAGATCATCTGCTATGACTACCCCCAGGTCCCTTTCCATTTGTGTTGTTGTTAGTACCTCCCTGCTATTGTGTACTCTTCTCCTGGGTTTTTGTTCCCAGGTGCATTACTTTGCACTTCTTTGCATTGAATCTAAGTTGCCATATGTCTGACCATTCCTCCAACCTTGCCAAGTTCCTTCTCATCCTTTCTACCCCTTGTGTATCAACTCTGTTACAGATCTTTGTGTCATCTGCAAAGAGGCATACCTTTCCTCCAGACCCTCTGCAATGTCACCTATAAAGATGTTAAAGAGGACTGGACCCAGTACTGAGCCCTGAGGTACTCCACTAGTGACCCCCCTTTCTTCGGAACATGTTCCATTCACTATTACCTTCTGTGTCCTGTTTTGCAGCCAGTTTGCTACCCAGGCTACCACCCTGGGACCCACTCCCAGGCTGGCTAACTTGATTATTAATCTTTTGTGCGGGACTGAGTCAAATGCCTTGCTAAAGTCTAGGTAAGCTATATCCACAGCCCCTCCCTGGTCTATTACTTTAGTCACCCAGTCAAAGAAATCTATTAGATTCGTCTGACATGACCTTCCTGCTGTAAATCCATGCTGCTTTGGGTCCTGTGCCCCGCTGGCCTCTAGGTACTCAACAATTCTTTCTTTCTTTCGAAGTGATTCCATCATTTTCCCTACCACTGAGGTCAAACTTACAGGTCTGTAGTTTCCTGCTTCTGCCTTGCTCCTGCTTTTGTGAAGGGGAATCACATCTGCCCTCCTCCAGTCCTCAGGTACCACCCCATCCTCCCATGATTTGTTAAAAAGTGTGGTCAGTGGTGTCACTAGGTCCTCCCTTAGTTCTTTTAGATTCTGGGGTGAATACCGCCAGGCCCCATTGCTTTGTCCACCTTGAGTTTTAGGAGTTCTTTCAGGATTCTTTCTTCTGTAAATGGACTGGTGTCAACCCCCCTACCCAGAGTGCTTCTATTGTCTGGTTTAGGTAACTCCTCCTTATCTTCTTTTGTGAATACTGAGCAAAAGTATTTATTCAGTATCTCTGCCTTTTCACTGTCTCCCTCTGTCCACCTCTCTCCCTTATTAATCTTCACTATTCCTCCCTTAACCTTTCTATGCTCCCTAATGTACCTATAAAAGGTTTTATCCCCTTCTTAACTGAATTGGCTATTTTTTCCTCGGTTTGGGCTTTTGCTATTCTGACTGCCTTCCCCACTGCCTTTTGCTTTAATTGATACAGTTCCCTGTTGTGCTCCTTCTGTGATTCCTTATACTTTCTGAATGCAGCCTTTTTCTCCTTAACCTTCCCTGCCACCTCTTTTGAGAACCATAGCGGTTTTTCACTCTGCTTTGTTTTCTTTATCTGTTTCACACAAAGGCTTGTTGCCTCTATGATGACAGTTTTGATTTTTCTCCATTGTTCTTCCACCCCTCCTTTTTGGCCATTTGCTAGTGTATTCCTCAGGCATTCACCCATTTTGCCAAAAGTCAGCCCTTCTAATGTCCAGTATGCTTGTTTTTGTATGGCTCGTCTCCATGGTTGTGCTTATTGTGAAGCACACTGTGCAGTGGTAGCTTGTTCCCAGATGTCTACTGACTTCTAAATTTGTGATCCTCTCTCCATTTGAGAGTACCAGGTCTAGTATTGCTCCCTCCCGAGTGGGTTCCAACACTAGCTGTCTAAGGCCTGCCCCCTGCAGGGCATCGAGAATGACCCTGCTCTTGGATGTGGCTGCAGTACATGTCATCCAGTTAACAAGTGGCATATTCAGGTCCCCCATCAACAGTGTCTCCCCTTTTTCAGCCATTTTGAGAATGTCCTCTATCATTTTCTTGTCCATTTCCTCCCCTTGAGACGGGGGTCTGTATACAACCCCTGTGTGGATTGTGATGCCATTCCCTGTCTCCAAGGTGACCCAGAGTGCCTCTTGTCCTCACCCTTTACTTTTTAGTTATGTAGCTTTGATCCCTTCCCTTATGTATAGAGCTACTCCACCTCCTCTTTTCCCCTCCCTGTCCCTTCTGTAGACTGTGTACCCCGGTATGTTGACATCCCAGTCGTGGTTCTCTGTGTACCATGTTTCCGTGACTGCACAATATCCAATTGTTCATCTTCCATCAAGGCTACTAGCTCAGGAAGCTTGTTTCCCAGACTACGGGCATTGGTACTCATTGCCCTCCATTTAATATGGCTTTATCCTTTTTCCCCCCCATGCCTGCTCTTTTTGCCCTTGTCTATTTTTCCATTTACCCCTGTCCTGCCCTCTGTTGAGCACTGTACCTCAGTGTTTACCTTACTACCTGGCATGTTTTGTGGGGGGAGGCTTGACATTTCCTGCCTCTTATTAGCACCTCTCCCCATGGCTAGTTTAAAAGCTTGCCAAGGAAGCATTTAAACCTGTCACTTAGGATCTTGGTTCCCTTCATGGACAGATGCAGACCATCATGCCAGTATAGACCTTCATCTCTCCAGGTGTACCCCCAGTCCCCAATGAAGCCAAAGCCCTGTGCTCTGCACCAGTTTTGCAACCATTCATTAAACTGCATGGTGTGCAGTACCCTAGCCTCACCCCTGCCATGGACTGGCAGCACTTCTGAGAAGGTAACCGTGCTTGCTACCTGTCTGAGGCCCCTCCCAACTCCACAATTTCATCCTGCACTGCACTGATCCCATGCCTAGCTAGGTCATTTGTCCCAAGCTGGACAATGATATCTAGTTCCCTCTCCTGTGATGCTGCCTCTACAATCCTGAGGATTCGCTTCTTGTCCCTCCAAGCCATGGCACCAGGCAGGCACCTTACTTCCCTCTCCTCTCCCTTCCCCAGGTCTACCCCTCTAACAACTGAGTCCCCTATGACAAGCTGTTTCCTTCCCCTGTGGTGTCCCTTGCCACCCTTCTGTGGGTCTCCCTTTGTGGATGTCATCAGCATTCTTCTTGGTCTCCACTGAGGGTGCCATCATAGAGGAACCTTGCTGTGCCAGACTGGCATATGGTTTGTGTAGAGGTACAACTGGGGGCTTCCCCTCTGTTCCACCACCCGCACCCTCCCAGAACCCACTGTGGTCCAACTGCTCTTCATACTTGGCAGCCTCTGAGGCAGTGGTTGTGGTAGTGGTGCTCTTTGGGTGGGGGAGGCCTCCTTAGTCCTTGCCAGTTCAGCCTGGAGGTGGGCAACCTCCTCCATCAAAACTGACAGTTGCCTGCAAATAGGATAGCAATGCAGTTTCCCGAATGTCCCCTGGAAAACTGCTGCCCCACAGCCAGTGCATTGCACCACTCCCCACATGTCCCTCTCCCTTATGACATACAATATGTAATTATATAGATATATAAATATTTTTTTTTTCTTTTTGTGGTGTGTACTTACCCTTTATGCACTGTGCTGAGTTATTAAGAATATGACAGTTCTGCCCCAAGACCTGTTGAGGAAGTGATGTCAGAACGTTGGCTATAAAGGAAATGTCATGCCTGGTGGGGTGTGGGGAAGGGTGGGTGGGTAGTCCAACCACTGGTGACTGTTAGAAACAGTCAAATACTCCACTGCTCCACCACCCTGGTGAGTACTGTCCTTTATAGTAACTCAACTAACCTCCAGTAACTGATTTGTAAACTATTTAAAAGTAATTTGATGCAAACTGTCACAAAATACTAGTAGACAGTCCAGTTACCCACAAAGTAAAATCAAATATGCAGTTATTTCAACCCTTCTGAAGTTGCTCACAAGATAAGCAGTTTTGAAAACCCCCTTCCTGATTTAAAAACTAAAATAATTAAACACAAAGCAATACCAATGTAAGACTGTAAAGTAAGGAAAACTTCCCTCAGATGTAAGCAAGAGAGATTTGTTGCAGATTTCAAGTGCACAAATGCGCTAGGCTAAGGCCCAAATGAAATGTCAACCATCAGAACCCATAGGAAAACCCTTTGTAGATATGCAGAGTGCCCAGAGAAGGGTTGTTACAAGGGAATGATGAACACAGCAGTAGTGCTCTAACAAAAGACAGAACTATGCATTTTCGTGTAGTGGAAAAAAAAATAACAAAAATAGGTTCAAAAAGAAAAAATATTCTTTCCTGGAAGGATTCCTGAGCTGGCAGGAGAAGAGAGAAGTGCACACCCTTATTCTCTCATTCTCCTGGCCAAGTCGAGGAATTCTGAATAAACTGGAAGATTTTATGGGCTGAACTAAAGAAAATAAAAACTGCATAAACCGTACCTGTGAAAAGCACTGTTGCATGTCCTGTTTAGGGTGTGCTATAAAGGTCAGATGTTACTATAGGGCTGGCAACCCTCAGTCAGCCTCTATTTATTTAGGCTACCCAGAAGTGATGTCACTCCTCAAGAGAGGCGGTAGTAGTAATTAAAGCTACCTTGTATTCAGATCCTATTTACAGCCTACGTACCTGTTATAAGTTATTTGTTTTAGAAAGAAAAGGTTTGCTAGATATAATAATGCTTAGAAACAACCTTTTATTTTTGTACAGGTTCAGTTGTGAGCCTGTGAGATATCAAACTGAAAAAAATAGACATCACATGACTGTGATGTCACCCTGGAAAAAAGTATTTAAGCCTGCCACTAGAGGCATTAATTTAGATAGGAAGTCAATAGGCAACTAACTGAGGAAGGTGGAAGACTGTTTGAGAGTATGTCTCCACACTGGTCGATTTCACACTAGGCTGGGAAAAGCCTTGGTACTACTGAAGCAAAGCAGTGGCCTTTTTGAGTTAAACAAACTTGTGATAGTTGTAACCCCACCCCCCAGCACCACGGGACATTCCTCTCCTCTTTACCCTAATATTCTCTCAAATCTACTGCAGTAGTACTCTCTTCTCTCTTGAGTTTATAAACTTTTTTTCACATTTCTACCATGAAGGGGTGGCCTCCCGTCATGGTATCTTTCCTTTTCTACCCCGCAAATTTTCTGTGTTGTCCCTGTGGTGCCTATTATGAGATGTAAAATTGCCATCGCAAATAGGCACAGTGACAGTAAAAAGCAGCCACGCTGAGTAGTGTATGTTGAGAGCTTGCTGCACCATGCTGAAAATTTACCCTAAAGCTTTGCAGTTATGCTAACAGTAACTGGAGTTCTTTTTACAGGGACACCTGAGCCCTCCAGTATTAGGAGCAAGTTATTCTGGTAAGTCTGTGTCTAATACACACTGGCGTTATTGACAAGATGAGCGGCATGTCAAAAGAAAATGTGCCCCATTTAAAATTCTTACCCACAGATGCAGGATACGCTCCTTTGAAGTATTCCCTTGGTCTGGGTTTGTTTCTGGTCATTTTCT
Organism: Neoceratodus forsteri; assembly: GCA_016271365.2. Classification (NCBI taxonomy): domain Eukaryota; kingdom Metazoa; phylum Chordata; order Ceratodontiformes; family Ceratodontidae; genus Neoceratodus; species Neoceratodus forsteri. The sequence goes on from CM057452.1 coordinate 909,706,591, forward strand.
CCTTTGGACTAGGTCCCGGTTTCGGGACCGCACTGTCTACACCCTTGTGCTGTGTCCTCTGTGACTGTGTTGGCTTCAGAGCGGAATGCAAACGCAGTCCGTTTTGCAGGTACCGCTTAAGCGCAAGATGCATATAGCAACTTGGAGCCCCTTCAGGGTACATAAATTCGAGTACTATGCACTGAATAATAAGGAAATAAGCTACATTCATGGGCCATCGGTATATGGGTTGTGTTGGGTTTTTAGATATCCCATAATAAGCAATACAGCCCATAATACCTCAGACGCCTGGATGAACAGCCAGAACTACTCTGTCTCTCAGCTAGCACTTGTAAGTAGTTCTGGAAGATTGTGGCAAACACTTAAAATGATGACAATCGGCTAAAAAAGGGTTACACAATGACATGTATTGCCATAACCAGTTGTTTTTTGTGATATTCCTCACTTTTAAAAAAAGGGTACCCTAGGTCCAATTGTATAAAATATGTTATAATATAGTATATTCTAGTGTCCACACCTGTTCCAGAGAACCTTCTCCCTGTTCAGTATGGCATTACTAAGGGCCAGCGGCCCCCTTCTGGAGATTAGTTATAGGGATCAGGGGTATGATGTCAGTACCTTGAGGGAGGGGCTTGAGTCATTAATTGCCATTTAAGCATAAAAAGGCATCTACTTGTATTTAGAATACGTTTCTAAATATGTGTGTAACCCCTTGTTACCCGGGATTACTAGAATCCCATTTAGAACTAGTGGTAGTCAGGGACAGGCAGCTTGTGAGACACCAGTTAAATGGGTTTCAACTATCTCACTCTGTCCTCAGTCTCAGCCGAGCTGGAGGGATGACATCACCATAGAATTCTTGCAGCAGCATAAGCCACATTGGAATGCTGCAGCAAGGGGTAAACTCAGAACGTGGGGGATTTTCAAGTCAGTCGGTAGAGAGACTCAAGAGAAGTAGGAGGTGTGCTGCAGTTGGCAGCCCCTCAGAGCCTAGCTCTGTTACAGAGCTACAACAGACAGAGGGTAGTGTGTTCTCGCCCTAGAGAAGGACACAGAAGAAACCAGCAGAAGTGGTAGAGACTGCTCCTTGTGTTGTTCCAGTGCCCCTTCCCTGGCGGGATGGGGGGGAGAGTCTAGCATTTCAGGGGCAATCCCCTGGCCCTGCTGGAAGAGGGAAAAGCTGCCTGAGAAGAGAATTCGTTCTGAGGTACCAGATTTTGTGTTTTGTGAGAGAAGCCCTGGGGCACCTGCGAATCATGGTGAGTCTGCTCTGACACAAAGACCATGGTTTCACCAAGAGAGTTGTGTAAAAGTATCTGCCTACTGTGGGGTCAGGAAAGGACTAGCCAAGTACAGTACTTTTAAGATATGTGTATGGCTTGAAATGCATCTAACCAGTGGGGGTCTACAGACATGGACATAGCCACTTACAGTACATTGCAAGTCAGGACACGAGCTACATAGAAAGTAGAATGTTAAATGTGATATACATTTCGAGATAGTATCTACAACCAGAGTTCAAAGAAAGGTGTCGATTCCAAATGAACGGCCGGGTATAGATGTGGGAGCAAGAGGTGGGAGATCCCCATCTGGAGTAACCAGGTTTACCTCCACAGGTTCACTTTGGGCACCTATAGCTTTCTCCCAGGCTCTTGGCCAGTGTCTGCAGAAAGTACCCAGATGTGAGATTAAGGATGTGTTTTCCCTTTAGAGCTAGGAAGTGCACATGGGTTGTAGAGGGAGCCACCAGTAAACATCCATGCTATATGGAAAAGTGTCCAAGTGCTGGCTGGGGTGCCATGCCAGGGAATCTAAGAGAAGAGTACCAGTTCGGGCTGAGAGCCCAGTGTGTTCAGAACCTGAGGGTTTACGTGTTGTGAAGAAGATGTGATCTGTCCTCTGTTAATCTGCATTGCCAGTGAGTGTATCCCCGTGGGGATCCATCTTTGCTTTATTATTCCTGTGCTGATGTGAATAAAAGCCACACTCTAGAATCCCACTCCTGGTTTGGACATTTCCATTATTGTTTCCTGTGTCCGGATTACTTGGGTGTCCCTGACCAGAAGTGCAAACCTAGCCAAAATGCTGAGCGAACAGTTTTCTCCCCGAACCCAGGTTAACCAGGTAGAGCTTACAAAATTAGAGGCCCCAGACCCTAGGTTACAAAAATGGAGGCACTGCTGAGGATTTGATTTGGAATTTTGGGAGAAAAGCAAGAAAGGTTTGCTCGGATTTTGGCTAGTGTTTTGGCTGTCTGGCAGTAGGTAGCCCAAAAAGTCAGAAGCATTGCCATCTAAATGTGCCATTGTGTGCTGCTGTTCATGTGCTCCTGTAACAGTACCACCAGTTTACCAAGGAGCAGTAAAGCCCGAGAGTGTATGCCCCTTGTCCAGCATCAAAATTACAATGTTTGCCAGCTTTTAAAGTGTTGTGTGACAAGAGAAAGTATGGAAAACTGTAAGAAACAGAGAAAGAGTTATGCCCTAGAAGTTGGAAGTGCTTGTTGTATGTACTGAGAGAGTCGCTGAGCAAAATGACATGAAAAATGGTTGAAATGGTGCTCCTGCCAAGGAATCACAGTTGAAAAAAAAAGTGTGATTTTCAGTTTAAATTTTTTCTGCTCAAAGATCGCCGTGGAGGAGAAAAGCACGAGAAGAGAGACAGGATCATTTGCATGGCGTCGAGTGATTGGTGAGACTGCAATCAGTCCCGCCCACAAGCCAGCTCTAGAGTGACTGCACAGTGTTCGAAAGGGAGAGAGAGAGAGAGTGGTGTGCGAACTGGCTTGCCAGTAGGAGTGTCGTGGTGACTGAAAACATTGTAAAAGTAATAAAATCGGACTTTTCTGTTTAAAATCGGGCTCAACCCGCATTTCGATCATCTGGGAAGAGAGTGTGGTGTTCAGAGGGACAATCGGCAGGATTGCCAGCCCGCTTCATTCCAGAGGCCTTCAAGACCAGCTGTAGGCCGAATTTTCCATCGCAATAACAAGCTACTGATTAAGTGAGTACCATCCTAAAAAATAGCTCAAACTGTGTGTGATTTTAAACTAAAGCCAGCTGAATCTGTGTGTAACAATGTGATTGTTTTGCAAAGAAGGACTGTGTCAAGTTAATCAGCTAAAGCAAGAATTCTGAGCATTAGACTGTGAGCATAGTTACAGGTTCAGTAACAGTATGATTTTCAAAGCAAAGTGAGAGACTATGGGTTGTATGATAGATGCAACGAAAATACAGGCAATCATGTGCAATGAAATACTGTGGCTTTAGGGACTTTAAGCAAGAACAGTGATTTAAAGCAAATGAAAAGTCCAGTAAAAAAAAAATCATATAGATGTGCTGAGAGAGCAAACAGTGCAGTTTATGCAGTTTGAGTGAACTTTATCAGTAGAGTGTGTAAATCGGATGCGCAGTGGCTTGAGTTCGAAACAGAACGTTGATGCGCCAGGAGTGCTGCCACCGCCATTACAGGGTGAGGTAGTGGAGTAAACACAGCAGCAGGGGAGCCATTTTGTAAAAAGTTTTCCAACACAGTGGGATTTGAGATAACAGTGAGTTTTATTTTTCCCTGCAGTCATGGCTTCGGGATCAGCCTGCTACCCGGATCATGCCCGGGTTATGACAGTAGAAGAAGCTAATAAGTTGAAAGAAATTGAGAGCTGTTACTACGGGGGACATTTACCTTCTCATGTGGTGATTCCTGGATATCCAGTTAGAGTGTGCATAATGTGCTTAAAGGCTGGAAGGGACGTCTTCATGGTTCCTCACTGTTCTGGGTGTCTAGAGAAACATGGCCTAACTAAAGCACCCAAAATTAATTTGGCTCCCACGTGGACAAAGCTTCAAGAATCTGCAGTTGGCAGCACACAGCACCAGGTGGAGCCTGAAGGGGGAAGCCCAGCAGAGTGTGGCATAAAGCAAGTGGGTGTAGACCTACAGAAAAAGTACTGATGTATCCGAGTCCGGGTCACAGAGAGACAGTGCAGAGGGAGCATCAGCAGATCCTTGGAGAGAGGGGCCTAGCCCAAGTCTCATAGGAGAAGATGAGATGAGGGAGATCCTTGAATGGGAAGTGTCAACCTCCATGCCTAGTGAAGAGTGGACAGTCTCAGGAGTGAGGACGACTGCTCACACCTGAGCTCAGGTCCTCAGCGAAAAAGAGGAGGAGGGAGAACCTATGTGGCCTTATGATGAAGGAACTGGTCCACAGCCTCGGGCTCTTGCCTCAGAGGAACAAGAAGGACAAATTGGTGACTCCACAGCCCTGTCCCCACAAGGAGAAGTCAGAGATCCATTTTATGTAGCTTTGAGCATGTGTCACTGGCAGAACCAGGACTGGCTGCCCCCAAGCCAGGTCAGAGGTCTTAAATTGACCAAGTGCAGTAAAGAGGAAAGACTGATTCATAGGAAGGCAAATGAGATCTATGAGTTATCCTTTCCTACCTTTCCTCGGAGAATCTGGGAGGAGATAGAAAGAAACAGGAAATCCTGGATAGTGGAAGAGGCAACAAAACATGCATCCTGGTGCAAGTCGATTTGTCAGAGACAAAGTAATTTCTGAGAAATTCAAATATTGGAAAGTGGGCAGGACACTGTTCATAGACACTGTTCGGATCGTGGATGGAGAGGGCCATAAAACCTTCTTCAATGTGAATTATGAGTGCCCAGATGGGGTAATAATTTTTGCACCTGACCCATTGTGTTACTTTCCGCAACGCAATGAACTTCCTGCGAATGTGCCCATGTCTACCAAGTGGAGAGCAGAGCAGTGGTAGTCAGTGCTGCCATCCAGCCATTGCCGTACCTGCTGTATGTTGTTCTGCCAGACTGGTATTCCAGGAACCAGGTGCCCCAGATTCATCAGCGTTGCAGTGTACTGGCTTTCCAGATTCCATCGCCTGGCCTTCCAGATGACATCAGATCCAGACAGGACACCAGCCCAGCTGTATCCTGATTCATCGCCTGAGATTTCAGATGACTTCAGACCAGCTGTTTCCTTTCCCTGTTCCAAGGTTCCATCTCCTAGATGACATCATCCCAGCAGTTTCCAGATGAGCCATCCTGTCATTTTCTAAAGATTTCCACCCAGCTGTATCTGAAGAATGCTGCCAGTGAGAGTCTTCGGCTGGAATCCAGGTGCCGTATCATTTTCATTCTACAAGGGACTGGTAAGTCCAGACTTTTCTATTCTAATGACATTGCTGTACACACTCTACACTAGCAGACTTCAGACTGTTTGAACTGTCCTCACAGACTCTCCCCTTCAGGATTACAGTGCTACCTGAACTGTGCTTCACCGGGTTCCGGCCCAGGGGAGACTCTTTCTTGGACTTGCGTTCAGGCACTGTTGTCACTAGAAGGGACTTTCAGGGCCTTCCACCCCCAAAATGTGTATTGTAATTCATGTTGTTGTTTTTTCTACTTATCTCAAAAATATATTTTGGGATTCTCCAGTGTTTTGATGGTTGAGGTTGGATAGTACTGTGTTTGCAAATTAGGGGTTGTTTTGTCTTTTCTCTTGCAGGTGATCCTGAAAAAGAGAAGACGAGAAGAGAAGACAAGACGAGGAGGAGGGACTCATCGGAGTTCCTCTAGTGCCTTAAAGTAGTAGTGTTTAAAGTACAGGGTTGTTGTTAACTGTGTTTAACTTTTCCTTCCACAGGTATGGTTGTGGGGGAGTGTAGGAGTAATACCTAGAGTTAGTATTATCTCCTTGTATTTTGGTTGCAGGTGTCCAGGGTTGGGGGGAGGTTCCCCTGTTTTTTTTGTTTTTTTTTTTAAATTTCTATTTTATTCACCTCCCTGCCTGCCGTCCCCGACCCTTCAGGAGCCTCAAGGCAGACATTCCTCTACCTTCTACCCTGCCCGTATGACCCTCTGAAACCTCATGTAGCTTCAGTTTACCCCCCGAGCGGGGATGGGGCAGAGCCCTCTACTCCATCAATCAACTTGCCAGTCCAAGCGGGTCATCGGGCGGGCGGCGCATGTCGAGGGCACGTTTCCGAGGTCTGCCTTTCCGGCGACGGCGGCATTTTTCCACTTTTTCTCCCACCCCTTACAGCGAGGACCCTGATGTCAAGGAGCAAGGCGCCAACGCCACGCTGTATCAAGGCAGCCCTTCCCCAACATTAGGCTTGCAGTACTCGGAGCCTCCGCTGGAGTAAGAGAAAGTGTTCGGCTATTGCCTTAACTCCCTGGAGTAGGCGAGCTGTCATGGGACGCTCAAGCCTAACTCCCCCCGGCCGGCCCACCAGCGACCCGAGTCCGCTCCCGAACCCGGGTCGCCGGCGTGGAGCGAGGTGTGGCGTCCAGTGCCTCAACCCTCAGCGCCACCGGGCCCACAAGTTCCCCTGTTTTTTGGGTAATTTTTGTTATGGTCAGATAGGCTTTCCCTAGAGGGCTAGAGGGGATAGACAGGCTGTGGTCCTGACCGGCCAGAGGGGCAGAAGTACTGCTCTATTAGGGATATGCTCTGGACAGTTCTACCACAGCCACTAGGTAACCATAGCAACATCATAGAGTAGAGGCTGATGCGTCAGCCAATGGCCTCTGGGCCCTAATGTTGTCTGCCTGTGCTGGCACATGGTAGGGGAGGAGAAAAAATTACTCTTCATAGTAATGTTGTTTCTTCTAATGGAGTCTTGCTGTATTCTGACTATATGCAGTTAGCCCCAGCACTTGAACTGCCCTGGAGAGTAAACGGTTAACTCTATGCAAAGGCATAGAACATTGAGCTCGAGCTCAGTTTTCAAACCTATGTCTGTGGTACTCTGAAGTGTAACCATCAGATTCTTATGAGCACTAAACTAACTAACTCAAAGGAAGAAATTGTTTCCAAAATGTTGTGCCAAATGGCAAAACAAAGCTTTTAGGGTCAGAAGACTCAAGTCGAGAACACCCAAAAAGAACACAGTAGGTAGTGGTTTACCAAAATGCTTAATAACAAACCAAGAGAAACCCCCTAAGAGATGAAGGCATGTCCAGTACACCTCTGGGGTGCAACACTGTGCCTACCCCACCACATCCCAAAACTACTAGATTCCAAGAGGGGAGGCAGGGAGGGAGGTCAGAATACAGCAAGATTCCATTAGAAGAAACAACAATACTATGGTAAGTAATTTTTTCTTCAAACAACATGAAGTCTTGCTGTATTCTGACTATATGCAGACTATCAAGCAGTACCCCCTTGGAGGAGGGAGTTAGGGAACCTATTTTGGGAACAGACTCTGCAGCACAGCCGTGCCAAACCTAGTATCACTTTGTGACAGAATGTTCAAAGAGTAATGCTTGGTGAAGGTGTGAACATATTTCCAGGTAGCTGCTTTACATATCTCCACTAACGGTATATCTCAAGCTGCTGCAATAGAAGCAGCTGTACCTCTGGTAGAGTGAGCCCTCAGGCCGAGGGAGGCTCCTTCCCAAGTTTAGGATAGCAGAATTGAATTCAAGAAACAATCCACCTGTCAATAAATCTCTTGGTAGCAGGCTTGTCCTTTCCCACCTCACCATAAGTGAGAAATAATTGAGAACAATCCTTCCTATGGGCTTTAGTATGTTTAATATAGTAACTGAGAGCCCTTTCACATCTAGACTGTGTAGCCTCCTCTCTCCAGAGGAAGAATGATCAGTGAAAAAGACAGCCAGGGACATAGATTGGTTCAGATGAAAGTCTGACACCACCTTGGGAAGGAACTTTCTATTGGTACGAAGGACCACCTTATACCTATGAAAGGAAATTAAATCAGGTTCCATTGATAAGGCCTGTAGTTCACTGATCCTCCTAGCTAAGGTAATGGCTACCAGAAATACAGTTTTCCAAGTCAAATACTTAAGCTCAGCTGAAGATAAGGGTTCAAAAGGGGGCTGCATAAGCTGTGCAATACAGATGTTCAGATCCCAAGAAGAAGTAGGCTCCCAGAAGGGAGGATTGACATGGACCAAGCCTTTGAAGAACTTCTTGAAAACTGGATGAGAAGCTAGGGAAGATGCCTTACCAGCCAAAAGAAAAGCAGACACAGCTGCCAAGTGTACTTTAAGAGTAGTAGGCCAGAGGCCTAAACTGTTAAGATGTACCAAATAGTCCAAAATAGTGACAATGTCAGCCAGTTCTGGCTTAATATGCCTACTGGAACACCAGAAACCAAACCTCTTCCATTTGGAATTGTATGTCTTCCTAGTGGCAGGCTTCCTGCCAACTTTTAAAATATCCAAGACTGATTGGGACAGATGCACACTGCATATTCTAGCTCTACAAGAGCCAGGCTTTGAGCCTGAGAGTCTGAAGGTTGGGGTACAAAATCCTCCCCTGAGAGAAAGTGAGAAGATTGTACTGCCTGGGAAGACACAAGGGCAGTGTTACTGACAGTGACAACAGAAGAGGATACCACGGCTGTCTGGCCCAGTTTGGAGCCACCAGAATCACCTTGCAAGGACGGGACCTGATCTTTAACAGGACCCTGAATATCAGAGGAAAAGGAAGAAATGCATACAGAAACTTGTTTGTCCAATCTAGTAGAAGAGCATCCTGGGGAACAGAACCCAGAAGAGGTGGTCTGCAGCAATACAGAGGGAGTTGATGTTTGTCTGGAGCTGCAAAGAGATCTATCTCTGGGGTGCCACATCTCCTGAAAATGACTTGGAGAATTACAGGATTCAGGATCCATTCGTGGTGACCCTGAGAAATCCTGCTGAGAGCATCTGCTAGAATGTTGTCCTTCCCTGGGAGGTGCACAGCCATCAAGGAAGCCTGCAAGGAATAAGCTAGAGACCAAATTGTCATGGCCTCTGTGCACAAGGCTGAGGAATGAGTGCCTCCCTGCTTGTTGATGTACCACATGGTTGTGGTATTGTCTGTTCTGATCTGCACCACTTTTCCTTGGACAACTGTTGAAAATGTCTGAAGTGCCAGAAAGAGAGCTCTAAAGTTGAGAAGATTTATATGCAGAAGGGACCCCTGGTGTGACCAAGTTCCCTGAGCTGTGAGATGATCTTGGTGGACCCCCTACCCCAAGAGAGAGGCATCTGTAGTGAGAATCACAGAAAGGACCTGACTTATGAAGGGAACCCGTTGTCGAAGATTGTCCTCATCCAACCACCTCTGAAGAGCCTGGACTAGGGTTTTGGAGAGTGGAACCAATTTGGAGAGAGGGTAATTTTTCTGAGACCAGAAAGATCTGAGTTGAAACTGAACATCCCTCATTTGAAATCTTGCTCCCTGAACTACTGCTGTGGAAGCTGCCATGTGTCCCAGCAGCTGTAGAAAGTGTCTGGCTGGACAAGACATCAGAGGACAAAAAGAGGAGACCAGAGTGACCAGAGAATGAACCCTTGAGAGAGGAAGAAATGCTCTTGCTTTAGCTGTCTCTATTTCCACTCCTATGAAGGTGAGAAGCTGGGCTGGCTCTAGAACAAACTTCTCTAAATTCAGAATGAAGCCCAAGGATTCTAAAAGTCTTTGGGTGACATCTAAAGCTGACTTGACTTGGTCTGAGGACTGGCCCACTAGAAGCCACTCATCCAGACATGGGAACAGAAGGATGCCCTGCCTCCTGAGGAATGCCACCACCACTGGAAGACACTTAGTGAACACCCTTGGAGCAGATGTTAGGCCGAAGGGCATGGCCCTGAATTGGTAATGGCCTGCGGACAACTCGAACCTGAGGTACTTTCTGTGGAAATGTCTGATAGGTATGTGGAAATAGGCAACCTTGAGATCCAGTGAGGCTACCAAGTCTCCTGGTCTCAGAGAGGGAAGAATTACACCCAGACTCACCATTCTGAACTTTGGTTTTGTCAAGTGTTTGTTCAGGTACTTTAAATCCAATATGGGTCACCACTCCCCTGTCTTTTGGGGGGTAAGGAAGTGTGCTGAATACAGTCCTTTTCCCCTGTGACAAAGAGGTACCATCTCTATTGCTTGCAGAAGCAGAAGAGAGGAGACTTCTGCCTCTAAGGCTTTTGTCTCCAAGGGAGAGGGAGGACTGAAAGACTTTGCTCACATTTTTGGGAACCTTTGGAAACTGAGAGCAAGTCCCTGGCTCACTACTTCCAGGACCCATTTGTTTGAAGTAATAGACTCCCAGGCCGAGGAGTAGTAAGCCAGCCTGCCCCCTGTTGGGATTAGGGAGGCGACCCTGTCTGACACCTCAGGGTGTCTGCCTGGCAGGGGGCTAGGACTGAGTAGCTGATGGGATCCTGGTTACCCCATGTCTGCCTCTTCCCCTAAAGAACTCCCTCTGCTGGAAAGAAGAGGAGAAGGCCTGAGCTTGGTAAAAAGGCCTACCCCTGCCCCTAAACTGCTGCCTCTGATGAGTGGTCTGCTTCTCTTTAGCTGCAGCACTCCTATAGGTGGTCCTGTACTCATCCATTTTCTTCATGTAGTTCTCTGTTTGCTCTCCAAACAGAGAGCTACCAGTTATAGAAAGTCTATAGCCTTAGCCTGGGTATCCTGAGAGAGGTTGGTACACCTAAGCCAAGCAAATCTCCTCATGGATATATATCTAGCCATGACCCTGGAATGAACATCACTGGAATCAACAGCAGCGTGGAATTGCACCTTAGATGCTTCTATACCATTTGCAGCCACCTGATCCAGCTCCTTGGCCAGCTGGAGAGGGGCATCCTTAGCCAGTTCCAGAACCATATCCCACATAGATTTCTGGTACCTGGCAGTGTATGCCATGTAATTAGATTGCCTGAGTCTCAAAGAGGATGCCAAGTACTGCTTTTGTTCCATGACATCCACTTTCCTAGAATCCTTATCTGGGGGTGGGGGGTGAGATGCCAAAGTAATATTAGCCTCGTCACAGGTTGCAGCTTGTACTACCCCAATATGGCTGCTATGAGATGAAAGGAATTCCATCCCAGGACCTGACAAAGCATACCTCCTGTCCATTCTTTTTTCCACAGGAGGAATGGATGTAAGAAATTGTAGAATGTTTTGTGTCTGCTTCCCCAAAGATTTGTGTAAAGGGATAGACACCCTCTTTGACTCTGGGACATCCATCATTTCCAGATAATCAGGTTCTTCCTGATCCTGTTCAGCTTCTTCTATAGGAAGCTGAAGAGTCTCAGCCACTTTCTTGTAAAATAAGAAATGGGAAGGGACTCAGAAAGCCTGGGAGGAGAAGTCTGAGAAGGCCTGTCTGGGGAGATATCAGGCTCTACTGGCTCATCTTAGCCTTCACATTGTTCCTCTTCATAATCTTCATCCTCCTCCCAATCACCCTCATAGTATGCCTCAGGATCCAATTCTGAAGCAGGTACCTCCAACCGAACCGATCGGCTCTGAACTGAGATCGGTTCGGACGGAACCGGGCAAAGCGATTGAACAATTGAAATCACTTTCGCTATTTCATCAGTGGTCGGACCATGGGAAGCCAGATCCAAACCGGCTAATTTCCTTTTTCTTTTACTTGGAACCGATTCCGCAGAATCGGCTCTCCATTTGCCCGAAGAGGTATTGCCCAGGTCAGTGGGCACCTCTCAGGTTCAGCTGCAACCGAACCGGGCTGGCCATCCGGGTCAGCGAACTTCTCGGCCTCCCTCTCCCTTAGCCTACTCAAACGTTTTCCAGAGTGGCTTTGGGAAAGTTCTTACATATTTGGCAGTCTTCCTTGAGGTGGTCAAACCCCAGACAATACACACATACGAGGTGAGGGTCGGCCTTAGTGAAGGCCTACTTACACTCGGTACAGTGCTGAAACCCAGTGGGTCTGGTTTTCTTTTTGGGTTTCTCAGACATGCCTTCCAATATAAAGTCACCCCAAACAGCAGTTAAGCTAGGCGACTACAAACTTATTGGTTCCAACTGTGTCACGGGTCGGTAAAAAAAAATCCTAAAACCGGATTTTTTTAAGAACCGATAAGTACAGGAAAAACCACACAGTCAAACAATAAAATATAAAAACAGAATATGTTTTGGTTCCAAACCGGACAGACCAGCAAAGAATCTAAAAAGAAAACAATTTCTTAAGAAAACTACCACTACCTACAACTACCACTTACTGGTACAGAGACAGAGACAAGAATACCAATTTACTAATGAAGCGGGTTGAAGGAACCGACCAATTCAAACTTTTACCAAACCAAAGTGCAGGTAGGATCTCCGGAGCTACTTCACAGTTAGGCGGAGTAAGAAATCTGACAGTTACACTTCAGAGTACCACAGACAGAGGTTTGAAAACCAAGCTCGAGCTCAACATTCTATGCCTTTGCATAGAGTTAACCCTTTACTCTCCAGGGCAGTTCAAGTGCTGGAGCTAACTGCATATAGTGAGAATACAGCAAGACTTCATGTTGTTTGAAGGTAGTGCTACCTCTCAGTAGTCAACATATAGGGTAGGATGGCCTGGGCCAGGTGAGTAATGACCCTTATTACCCGGGGTTACTAGAATCCCACTTAGAACTAGTGGTAGGCTGGGACAGGCAGCTTGTGAGACACCAGTTAAATGGGTTTCACACTGTCTCACTCTGTCCTCAGTCTCAGTTGAGCTGGAGGGATGACATCAACAAAGAATTCTCACAGCAGCATAAGCCACATTGGAATGCTGCAGCAAGGGGTTAGCTCAGAATGTTGGGGATTATCAAGCCAGTCAATAGAGAGACTCAAGAGAAGTAGGAGGTGTGCTGCAGTTGGCAGCCCCTCAGAGCCTAGCTCTGTTACAGAGCTACAACAGACAGAGGGTAGTGTGTTCTCGCCCTAGAGAAGGACACAGAAGAAACCAGCAGAAGCAGTAGAGACCACTCCTTGTGTTGTTCCAGTGCCCCGTCCCTGGAGGGATGGGGGGGAAAGTCTAGCATTTCAGAAGCAATCCCCTGACCCTGCTGGAAGACGGAAAAGCTGCCTGAGAAGAGAATTCGTACTGAGGTACCAGATTTTGTGTTTTGTGAGAGACACCCTGGGGCACCTGCGACCCATGGTGAGCCTGCTCTGACACAGAGCCCATGGTTTCACCAAGAGAGTTGTGTAAAAGTATCTGCCTACTGTGGGGTCAGGAAAGAACTAGCCAAGTACAGTACTTTTAAAATATGTGTATGGCTTGAAATGCATCTAACCAGTGGGGGCCTACAGAGATGGATGTAATCACTTACAGTACGTTGCAAGTCAGGACACCAGTTACATAGAGAGTGGAATGTTAAATGTGATATACATTTCAAGATAGCGTCTACAACCAGAGAGTTCAAAGAAAGGTGTTGATTTCAAATGAATGGCCGGGTATAGACTTGGGAGCAAGAGGTGGGACATCCCCATCTGGAGTAACCAGGTTTACCTCCACAGGTTCACTTTGGTCACCTATAGCTTTCTCCCAGGCACTTGGCCAGTGTCTGCAGAAAGTACCCAGACGTGGGATTAAGGATGCGTTTTCACTTTAGAGCTAGGAAGTGCTCATGGGTGGTAGAGGGAGCCACCAGTAAACCTCCATGCTATACAGAAAAGTGTCCAAGTGCTGGCCGGGGTGCCATGCCAGGGAATCCAAGAGAAGAGTACCAGTTCGGGCTGAGAGCCCAGTGTGTTCAGAACCTGAGGGTTTACGTGTTGTGAAGAAGATGTGCTCTGTCCTCTGTTAATTTGCATTGCCAGTGAGTGTAGCCCAATGGGGGTCCATCTTTTCTTTATTATTCCTGTGTTGATGTGAATAAACGCCACACTCTAGAATCCCACTCCTTGTTTGGACATTTCCATTATTGCTTCCTGTGTCCGGATTACTTGGGCGTCCCTGACCAGAAGTGCAAACCTAGCCAAAATGCTGAGTGAACAGTTTTCTGCCCAAATCTAGGTTAACCGGGTAGGACTTGCAAAAATAGAGGCCCTGGACCCTGGGTTACACGGATATAGATGTATAAAGTTCACATTACTGAATAAAGTGATTTTTGGTCATGCAGATCCCCCAACACTATGTATTAGAGTAGGATTTTATGTGTATTAGAATAGGGGCGGATCAGCTGACCCATGATGTCAGACCAGGTACATATAAAAGGCAGCCTTTACCCAAGGTAGCCAGATAGTCAAGGAGCATAAAGGATAGGAGATGTGCTGGGGTTTAAGCTCATCTAGTCTGTGGCAGTACTCAGCTGTTAAAGTACTGATAGTCTCAAGTGGAGAGAAAGCCATTTTTCATGTTGTTGGCTTTATTTTCTTTATAGTTAATTTATGAAGAAGTTCATTTTGAGTTCTTTTTGTAAATAAATTCCACACAAAGTCTTGTGTTTTCTAAAGAACTTCTGTGTCTGACTTATCATGACCGTCTACAAAACTAACCTTTATTTTTACAATTTCTTTGATTTTTGTACATATTTCTTCTCATTTTATACCAGAAAATAAAATGATAAAATGATGCTGTCAGGCATTTTTTATGCACTGAATTTGTTGTCTGCCTGTTGATGTTATACTGAATAACCACACCCATCCACACTCGGTGTCAGAAGCGGTGACGGGGGGGCCTAAAGGTCTAAGTACAAGGAGAGAGGAGTTAGCCTTGGGGACATTGCTAAGGAACAGTTTGGAGCCAAGTAGCATGGATTTAGTTTTCTTTTCATTTACCAAGAGCCTGTTGGAGAGAAACCAATTGTAGGCGTCACTATAGTTAAGTGTAAGAGGAGATGTTCGCAAGTGACTTGTCGCTGTGGTGAAGAACAAGGTCGTCTGCATAGAGGAGTGCCTCATAGAACAGACTCTTAGCTGGAAGAGCATTTATAACAATGGAAAATAGTAGGGGGCCAAGGATGGAGCCTTGGGGGACCCCATTGAGACAGGCAGGAGTGGAGGCTGCACCAATTAAAACAAACTGGGACCTGACCTCAAGATAGCTTCTAAACCATGTGGTTGTCTCAGAGGAGCAACCACGGTGACGGACAGTGGAGGGGGGGTGGTCAACGAGGTCAAAGGCCTTGGTCAGATCCACGAATACAGCACCTGTGGCCTTGCCCAAGTCTATGTTTCAGAGAACATGGGTAGTGAACTGGGCAAAGGCTGATGTGGTGCTGCAGTGCTTACAGAAACCATGCTGTTGGAGGCACAGAACTTTCTAAGATGCTCAGAGAACTGGAAATGCACAATTTACTCCAACAGCTTGCTCAGGTGGGGGAGGAGGGAGATGGGCCTATAGTTATCCGGAAAGAAGGGATCACCAGCTTTGAAAATAGGCATAACATTGGCATGCTTCCAGGAGTCTGGTATGGTGGCAGTGAAGAGAGCAAGGTTAAATATAAAGGTGAGAAGTTTAATGATTGTAGGAGAGACGAGACTCAGAAATGAGGGGAAAAGCCCATTACTGCCAGGGCTACCACTGGTGGGGAGGAATTTCAGAAGCTTGGTAGTAACACATGGGCCAATGTCTCTAAAGTAGAAGGGGGATGGTGGTGGTGGTGGTGGTGGAGATGGAGAAGGGTCAGCTTGCCTAACTACCAGGGCTGGGAGTGGCTGGGAGGGAAATTTACTGAGATACAGAGGTCGGAGAATTTTTTGTTAAAAATCTGCACAACCTCCAAGGGATCCATCAGGGGACCCGATGGGGAGGTGAGCTGAGTGACTTGGCTATGGGTTTTGGGTTTGAGCAAGGACCCGATAGAGGCCCAGAAGCAACAGGGGTCACCAAGGTTGTTCCTTTGTAAGTTTTGTAAGAAGGAACATGTGGAGGGATTTATACAGACACTCAAAACCTATTTATGGAAACAAGCATATGGTGAATGATCTAATGCTGTCTTTTATCTGTTTTATCTGCATTTTGTTGTATTATAATATGTGAATTTATGATTTTTGTTTATTTAATTGTTTGTTAGGTGCCTTGGTTTGTTGAAAGGCGCCTTATAAATAAAAAATTATTATTATTGTAATTATTATCAGTATTATTATTATTTATTCTTAACATGCATGAGATAGTAATAAGGGAACCACAGAGATGAGAAGGGAATGCTAAAGCCTGTGGCCAACTAAGGTCAAAGGCCATTATCACAGGTAGGGCAAAGGGGCAGGCTGGATGGGCCCAGCTGTCCTTTTCTGCTGACAACTTCTATGTTTCTATGTTTCGACATCCCCACCTGACAGTCTCATCAGAGGTTTCTAGGTTCACGGTCCTGGGACAGCACTTCCAGTAGAGGGCACTTCCTTTTGAGCTTGCAACAGCTCCCAGGGTCTTCTCGAATGTACTCACAGTCCTGATGTCTCAACTCTGACAGGAGGGACATCATGGCTTTCCCTACCAGGGCAATCTGCTCATTCAGTACCATCTGCACCATTGGCTAGGATGTCAGTGACCAGAACTCTGGAGGTGTCGGGAGTTCTAAAGCTGGGTGGTGAATCGTCATCACAGACCCCGGAACACAGGAAGTGGTATTCAAGATGGACCACAAAAGGTCTTTCTTTCACTAGCCAGGAAGGAGACCTTGTTGAGGGAGGTTCAGTGGCTGAGAAGCCAGTCATCGGCTTCAGCTCATAGCCTGCTACAAATTCTGGGCCTCATGATGGCAGTGACAGAACTAGTCCCGTGGGCTCATGTTCACATGTGGCCCCACCAGATGGAGTTACTGTCAGCCTGGGATCCAACCTCAGAGAATTATTAGACTAGGATCCCCCCTCACCACAACTGTGGCAGTTTCTGAGTTGGGTGAGTCTGGAGAATCTGAGCAAAGGCTCCCCCTTGGAAGTCCCCCCAGAGTTTATTCTGACATCCGATGCCAGCCTGTCGGGTTGGAGGGGGGGGCAGTCCTGGACTACATACCCATTCAGGGGTCTTGGCCAGCACAGGAACAGCACCTACACATAAATGTTGTGGAGATGAGGGTGATGTGTCTCACTCTCCTCCATTTTCAAATTCTGGTGCTCTCAAGAGCCATGAAAATAAGGTCAGACAATGCTGTTACAGTGGTATACATAAACAACGAAGGTGGCACAAAGAGCAGGGAGATGCTGAAAGAAGCCACCAATCCCCTGCTGTGGGCAGAGGAGAATCTTCTCTGCCAGCAGTCCCCTTGGCAGGGAGTTGAACATTCAGGATGATTGGCTAAGCCATGAAAATGTTCTTCCAGAGGAATGGATGTTGAACCCAGAGGTGTTCGACCTTCTGTGTCAAAGGTTCTGTTATCCTCAGATTGATCTGTTTGCTTCAAGCCATAATGCTCAGGTTGAACAATTCTTCAGCCGCTAGCGATATCCACATGTGAAAGTAGTGGACACCCTGTCACAAGAGTGGAATTTCAGCAGAGCATATGCCTTCCCTCCTCTGTCTCTCATCAAGGTCACATGCAAGATAAGGCACTCAAGAGGAAGTTTTCTTCTAATAGCTCCAGAGTAGCCCAGAAGTCTGTCATTCTCAGACTTAGTGAATCCTGCTTAACATGCACCATTTCGTCTTCCAGTACAGGGGGAACTTTTCTCACGGGGCCCCATTCAGCATCCAAGTCTGGGACTGATGCAGCTTATGGCCTGGTTCTGAATGGAGAAGACTCTGAAACAGGGTTTTCTAAGAAGGTGGTGGACACCCTGATAGCTAACAGGAAGAATTCCATGTCAGCAGCTTATGCTTGCATAGAAACCACCTTTTTGGTTTGGGGCAGGGAAAAAAATATTCAGCCTTCCAAAGCCATGGTTCTGCAGAGTTTAGATTTCCTGCAGAAGGAAGAGGAAAAAGGTTTGGCTTTGAGCACCCTGAGAGGTCAGGTGTCAGCTCTTGAAGCTTCCTTGGGTTTGTTCCTAGTGACAAACCAGGAGGTTATTCATTTTCTGCGGGCTGTCAGCAGGAGTTGACCTCTGTTCAGATTCCCTGTTCCCCCTTGGGATCTGAATCTGGTTCTGAATGCTCTCTGTAAAGAGCCTTTCAAGCCACTTTCATTGGTACTGTTAGATGTGCTGTCTTAGAAGGTGTATTTTTTGGTTGCTATGTGCTCAGCCAAAAGGATTGGCAAGCTCCAGGCTTTGTCCCACAAAGAACTATACCTTGTCATACACAAGGACAATGTGGTGCTAAGAACAGTCCAATCTTTTGTTCTGAAGGTTCTCATGGCCTTTCATGTGAACCAGGAAATCTGTTCTCCTACACCCACACTCCTTCAGGAATCAGCAAGGCACTTAAATGCTGTTGTTCCTCCTTACCTGTACACTTGTGCTTGGGCCCATCCCCCATTGAGCTATGGCTTTCCCCCCAGGTAGGGATGAGGTAGAGGGGCAGAGCCTCAAAGTTTTTGCATGCATTGGGTAGTTGGAGCAGCAGGACAGGCAGGAGGGATCCAGAGCAGTGCCATGCACTCTGTCATCTGTGGGCATTGAGACATTTTCCTGGTTTTCTCCTGAGGATGTCAGCATGCAGAGGAGACCCAAGGGAGTGTGAACACACAGAGGCATGTTGCCACTCTGGGATCCCCAATGTCTGTCCTTCCCCTGGTGCCCCTGCCTGCACTTCCACCTATGGTCACCCAGGAGGCAGTATAGCAGCAGGGACGGCAACCCTCCCTCCCCGGAGGAGAGTGTCCTGTGGGATGCTCAATACTCCTCCCCCAGCCAGCCCCTGATGACCCTGCGCTCATTCCTAAACTTGGGTCATGGGCATCACAAGCAGTAGCACTACTGCTGCATGGATGGGCCAGCTGTCTTCCATTTTCTGCCCAGAACCTACTCACCACAAGGAGAAGGAGTTGCACAAGTTAGGTTTGCGACAAGCGGTTAGGACATAACCTTGATGAACTGCTAAGTTCTGAAAATCAGATATGTTGTTCATCCTTTTTGGTGTGGCAAAACAGGGGCAAAAAGCCTCCAAGGCCACCCTAGCTAGCAGGGTGAGGGCCTGCATTGCCATGGCTTATGTCACAGAAAAGAAGAGGCCACTGGGTCTCATCAAGGCTCACTCCACCAGAGCTATGGTTACATCCTGGGCGGAAAGAGGTGAGGCATCTGTTTTAGAGTTGTGCAAGGCAGCTATGTAGTCATCTGTCCATACATTTACCAAGCACTATGGATTGGATGTTCAAAGTTCTGCTGATGCGGCCTTTGGATGCAGAGTTTTGCAGGTGGTAGTTATCAGGTAGAGTCCTTCCTGTATGTGGTTGACGTATGGGACAATATTTTCCACTACCCATTTTTTTTCATGGGTACTGCTTCATAGATCTCATCTGTAATGATTACCCATTGACAATGTGGAGTGCTACAGAAAGAAGAAATTTCTTCATACTTTCCATAATTTCCTTTTCTGTTAGCGCCCACATCGTCAATGAGACCCACTCGGGAGCCTCGCTCCAACAGGAGAATATTGTCTGGTATACCAGCATGAGGATGTCCATTGTTCTTTTGTAAACTCTGTTTGTAAGTCTGTCTGGACAACCCACTACAGTTTACCCGCTGCGCTTCTGTTTATATACTGTAGACATGTTTAAAAAAAAAAGTGAGCAGTTCCACATTAGAATGTTAGTTGCTGGCACACAGATTAAACAGGTTCAAACTTGATGTTAACCAAGGGTACCTCCTTTATTGTAGGTGAGTGCTTCCACTGTATGCAGTCCTTAGCCTTTTAATATGTCTGTTTTCTCTCAAGTTGATACAGTTCTACAGGCCCTTCCAAGATGTAAACTTTTGGAAGACGAGCCTCGACCACTCATTTTTTGTCATCTGATGAGGTAGGCCATGGTTTATTGTATTTTATTCTGGCTAGAGTCATTTCTGTGTAGACAGCTAATTTGTGTGCTTTTCATGTCAAGTTGACCAGTAGGCACTGTGTGGACAATAGTGACTGGAGACATGCTGCTGTCCAGAATCCTCATGTGCCCAACATTCTATTCTGTTGACAGGCTTGGGCTGTGCCATTTCCCCTAGTAGGGGTGCACAGTACCCCATCTGTAATGATTATCCATTGACAATGTAGGAATTAACAGAAAAGGAAATGACGGTAAAGAAATTTCTCCTTTCAAAATCTGACCACTCGCAATGGCGAGGTAACCGACTCTCTAATAAACAACTTAAAAATACTCATTAGATGTGCAACTAATTTAAGTAAATGTGAATATTTTAGATTACTTAAAAATGATTAATGTGTGAATAGAAATGCAAAGCAGTACAGACTCTACTGACAGTTTGCCAAGATGGCATTGGAGCACAGCGCTCAAGCAGTGCTTTCACAATGAACAGTCTCACTGAATCTAAACACTGACAGTGCGGATACAAAATCAGACTCTTTGACTGTTAAAAGAATATAAACATTAGATTAAAAAACATATCAGACAAAGTTTAGTGGCAGCAACGTTATTAATTTAACCTATAAGCAGTTCCTATCTCCATTAAGATAGAGATAGACAGACGGAAAGGGGGAGAGAGAGAGAGAGAGAGAGGAGATAAAAATAGATAGATGGAGAGAGAAAGAGGAGGTAAAGCTATTGCCTGCTCACTGCTGGCAGTGTAACACTGATCCACCTATGGCTACAGATGTCAAGAAACACCTGCTGTTCTTATACAGAGAATGTGTGTGAATTGCTCCTCTTGCTAAGCTGGGCACCCTGGATTTTGGGGTCCCCATAAAAGGTATTTCTGGCCATTATTTAAAAAAAACAATCATCAGAATCTAGCTAAATAGGTCCTGTTTAGCTAGGTTCATGTGTTTCTTTTTTTATAATTACACCATTTTTATGTATTTTCCATGTGTTTTAGTTGAGGGGAAAAAACATAAGATGGCAGTTCTCATAGCACCAAAACAATTTTTCATGCTATGAGAAGAAAGTGGTGACAAACCAAAAGCAGTCTTGAGGCATAGAATTTTTGGTGTCGGATCAGAACAGTATCCAAAAAACTTTACTGAACATGCTCAGAACAGCAAAAAAACAAACAAACAAAAAAAAAAAACTTTAAATCCTTATAACTTTGGAACTGTTTGGATATTTTTTACAAAACCTTCCAAAGGCACTACCTTGACACAGAAGGCTTCTACCCTGAAAGTTTTGGAAAAAAAAATCCATTCAGTGTAGGCTGTAGGTGGGAGCAAATCCAAATCACGTTAAATATAGGGGAAAAAAATAGACATCTACAGAAAAATGACATATGAGGATCTCAGAAACCGTAGAAGCTGCCACCACAAAATGTTCCATAGATGTAGACCCTGCTTCTGTTGGGTATTTTGCTGGGCTCTGTTGGACACAATCTGACTTCGTTATTATGATCTAATAAACCCTTTGTTACCTGCAGGGGTACATCAGGAGATCACTACACCATAACAAGACACACACTACCCCTCTTACAGATTCTAGGACTAAAGAAAGAATAATAAAAAGAAACAGAAGCAGTTATAAAAGCAACATAAGGTTCTTTTAATATCCTACCAGCTTGCCTTATAGGACAGTCATTATACATTACATACTAATTATGTAACTTATGTACTTGGGAGTCTGGAGCTCTCAAACACTGCAGTGTCATGCAGGGTCTGCATGTGTTTTCTTCAGAGAAGGGGCATTGGGAAAGGTGATTCTTGTACCCTGATAAGATCTTAGTCTGGTGATAGATAGCCAGTTCATGTGCATGTGATGATCACACTTACTATTACTTCTATTGATCAATTTGGGGGGCAGTAGAGTGTTATCTCAGTTGCTCTTTTGAATGCTACAATTTGTAGCAATCTACTCATTAGAACATACTTATGTCAAAGGCGTGTTCTCATGGATGAAACATTTTGCAATAACATCATCATGCTCTCTGAAAGGTTCATTTATAAGTTACTGCTGTGGTTGCACATTTTTTATTTTATTTTTAGTCTTTGGTAACTGGGTAAAGCCCACTAGGCACAAAAAGCCTGTTTTCAGGGGTGACCTGGGAGCACTGGGCAGTTAAGTGACTTGCTCAGAGTCACACAGTATGCAAGTGAAGATTGTTAGAATCAAACCCAGATCTGGTCTGCTGGATGTACCAAGCTCATTCACAGTTCATTACTCTCACTCTAAGGCTATACTGCCAGCCCATTGACACCTTAGCTGTAGAGGGCAGTCCGGTACATCAATTATTACATTTCTGACATTATCACAACAAAAAGCAGTGCAGTGCTAGCCCTAGCATATCATTCATGGTGTTTCATCTCTAGCCTACAGGATCATATGTAGTGTAAAGGTCATGCTTCAGAAGCAGTGCAGCTTCATAGCTTGTATCTAAGTTATATGCAAAATAAAGAGTCACCTAGTCTTATGCATATGTAAACCTGTACAAAACTTATGTAGATGTTCCTTAGCTATGTGTGTGCATCCTAGCTCGTGAGTGTAACTGATAGATCTGTGTGAAACATTGCCCACGTTATGTCTGTGTGTGAGATGCCCCACTTATAGATGTGGGTATTGTGTGGATGTTAGTACTCCCACTTATTAGATATCGGAGTGCGTGTAAGTATTCCCACTTATAGATGTGGGCTTGTGTCTAAGACTATCCCACTTATGGCTGTGAGCTATGTACTTGTGCGTCATCTGCATGGCATAAGCATACAGTTAATCATGATGCACCTTGTGTACGTGATGAGTGTGGTGGTAAGCTTGTAATCGTGACATTGTAACTGGGTAATAAAATTACCTTCTCAGGTCCTTGTTGGAACTGCACAAAGGAAGACACAATAGACAGGTGGTTTCCTGACAATAAATAAGATTTATTGTCAGTAAATAAGAATAATGCAGGCTTACAACCAACATTATCACTGGAAAAATGCATCCAGTTTCCTTACCTACATAGGCTTGCTCTAGTCACATCTCAGAGAAAATACTAAATGCAAAGGTTCGTACCCCTGATAGTAACCATGGCAATTGCTAAAGAAGATACATAAAATACATATAACTGGCCAAAGCAGGTGGCCAGACTAACTGTTCTAACTAGCATGAGAAAGTTGGTTAGCTTGCAGAAGATAAGGTGAACAATAAGGTCTGTGAGGCTTCCAAGGACACTAGTGGTTACAGTTCTGCATAAGCACTAACGATGGCACTGTTGCCTAACTAATAATTATACAATGATATATAATGGAAAACACTCCCAGTGTTACAATATATTGTGAAAATACAGTGAAGCATAATATACATTGCAAAAGTACAGTAGAACTCAGATCCTGACACTTGTGCTATATAATTGCTTGTGCCCTAAGGTTATTACATATAACTACAACACAGATCTCCTTACATCAGAGAGGACAATACCTCACCTGCTTGTCCTGTGAGCTCTAGCTCCAGCATACAGTACTTATGCACCCATTACCTTCCCTCCCTCCAGCTCTCAACTCAAAAAACCCCACTCTACAGGAATGCATACCATGCTGCCTATGCAGGGTATGTCTCCCTCTGTGTATGATAACCTCTCCACTTTAATCTTTGCAGTTAGGGTGTTAATCAAAGCAGCTTTAGGGCAACAACGCCCATGCTGTGGCTCTCCACCATCCATGTCCATTAATTCCTGTAACTATGTAAGGAGCAGGAATTGTAAATTATCCTTTCATGCCATCAGGAACTGTTGCTCCTCTTGTTATTGTGCTCAGGCAATGTTGAACTTAACCCTGGCCCTCCTGCAGCCATCGCATCTCCGTCTGACCTGCCTAGCCTTAAAGGAGTGAGCTTTATGCATGTCAATGTTTGTAGCCTGCTAAAGAAGATATCGTCTATCCAGACATGGCTATGTCATACAACACCTGATGTTCTGGTAGTCACAGAGTCATGGCTCAGAGCAGGCACGCTAGATAATAAAGTGAAGATTCCGAACTACTCTATATTTAGAACTGACAGAAAGGCCAGATGTGGTGGTGTGGACATCTATGTCAAGGATAAATTCTCAGCCACTATCCTGGACTCGACCTCTGTCCCAAACGAATTTGAATGCCTGTCCCTAAATGTTGGGATCTCTTCTTCCGCCTCACTGTGTGTGGTTGGTTGTTATAGGCCCCCATCTGCTTCTAAAGCACTTAAGTAATATTCCAGGACCTGATCCCCCAGAAGTTACAGTACTAGGGGACCTTAACTTAGGCTGGTTTTCCAATGTGGCTACACCACTAAAATCACTTTGTGACTGTGACTTATCAATGAAGCTACGCACCCTAATAAAAGAATGTGAACAACAGGATATTGCTAGATGTCATTTTAGTAAATAGGCCCCATTTATTCTCACATGCTGCCACTTTTTACTCTGATATCAGTGATCACTGCTTTATTGCTTGTGTAAGATCAAATTCCATGACTATGCCTTCATCTAAGTTTACCCTAAGAGATGCCGATGTAACTTTGATCCTTTTGCCTTCATCACTGAGCTAAGAGCTTCTGCATTGGCAGGACTTTTACTTATCTAAGACAGTGAGTGAAGCTTATGGCATTTTTCATGAAATAGTGACCGAGGCACTAAAAAGACATGCACTAATTGAACTAGGTGAGGAATAAATCCTGCCAATGGTTCTCACCGGAGCTGAAGGATGCTATGTTGAAAAGGGACTCGCTCTGGAAAACCGCGTGCAAAACTAAGCTTTAAAAGGACTGGTGTATGAGTAGGAGGGAACGGAGCACCTGCACCAAGATGATTAAAGAGGCTAAGGCTAGCTATTACCATGCTGAACTTGAAATTGCCTCTAACAACTCTTCTAGATTTTGGAAGACAATCAAGGACTTATCAGGTCATACCGCCGAAAACTCTCTACGTGCAAAACTTACATCTGACAATTCCACTATCTCTGATAGACCATCCATCCTTGTTGTTCTCAATGATCATTTCGCAACCGCAGGGCTTGCTTTTGACAACTCACCTGCTTGTTCCTTACGCTCACAACTTAGTGCGCAAGATGAATCCATCGACGTCAAACCATCCTTCATGTTTCAGCCTGCTACTCTGAAAGAGGTTGAAGACCTCATACTACAACTGGATCCCAAAAAAAGCACTGGAGCAGATTTTATAGACCCGTATTTCATAAAGATTTGTTACCAAGTTTTAGCTGTGCCAATCACGCATCTCTTTAGCTAATCTCTATCCTTGGGCACCCTACCTCCTATCTGGAAAACAGCGCATGTCATCCCTATCTTTAAATCTGGTGACCCATGTGACCTAAACAACTACAGGCCAATTTCTCTTCTTCCAATACTGTCCAAGTTACTGGAGAAAATTGTGAATACCCAGCTAAAGAACCACTTAGAATCCAATAGCCTGCTAAACTGACTGCAGTCAGGCTTCAGAGTTCAACACAGTACAATCACAGCCCTTGCCAAGGTGACTAATGACTGGCAATGGGACCTAGATGATAGGAACTTTGTCTGTGCAGTATTTCTGGACCTAAGTAAGGCCTTTAATACTGTGGACCATAGCTTACTTCTCTCTTTCCTTCTGAACATTGGCCTGGACCAACTTTCCTTGAGCTGGTTTGCCAATTACCTTACAGGCCGGCTACAGCAAGTAAAGGCCGAAGGTGACTTCTCACTTCTCAAACCTGTTCTGCAAGGAGTGCCACAGGTGTTCATCCTGGGACCTTTGTTGTTTGCAATCTACATCAATAATATTGATACGAACATAAGAAGCCAATATACACCTATTTGCTGACGATACAGTGATGTACATAAGCAGACCAACACCTGAAGCTGCACACTGTGACCTCCAATCTGACTTCAACCAGCTGCAGATCCAGCTCATAAAACAAAAGCTGCTTTTAAATGCTAAAAAAACGACAGCAATGCTATTCTCACCCCTATACTCAGGCTCCAAACCCAACCAACTCTGGATCTTTCCACCAATTACTACATGACTTGGTGAACCATTAGAATATGCAACAAACTTCAAATACCTGGGAGTCTGGATTGACAACCAACTATCCTTCACCTACCATACCGAGGAACTGACAAAAAAACTAAGATAGAGACTTGGACCATTTTTTTAGGTTCAAACACCTTACTAAAGAAGCAAAGATGAGGTTGGTCCAAACTACCTTCCTTTCACTGATAGATTATGCTGATTTCCTCTACAGCCAGTGTCCTGCCGCAATGCTTACCAAGCTTGATACGCTCTACCATAGAGCACTAAGGTTCATCACTGGCCTCCTCTTCTCAACACACCACTGTTCCCTATATGCGGCTGTGGGGTGGTCTTCCATACCCTATAGACGCCAAATAAATGCTGCACTTTGGACTTATAGAGCTATTACCAAAAACTGCCCCAGTACATTTTTGACTGCCTTCTGCTACGTTTGGTAGGTACCTATGCACTAAAAGTACCGCCTATATCTCTTGTAAATGCAAAAGGTAAAATTACGCTTTGGTAGGGCCGCCATACATTATGTGCTGCCGTCCTGTGGGACAAGTTGCAAAAACATTGAAACTCATCATTCCTACCAACCTGCTATATATGCTCATTCATTTAAGGAATCCTGCAGATGCTTTCCTCGTCCCTAATCTTCCCATCTGCTATAGGTAGTGCACTTATATCCTATCTGGCTTCTTTGCTTCCACCCTGCCCACTTGTTCCCATCCATCTTCTCACCTTTAGCTCCTAAATACCTTATTTTTAGCCATTGTGCTGATATTACATACTTTTTGATTCCCATAGCCATGCGTCATTGCCCTACCGACCACTAATTAGGCAGGAACAGTAATCTATGGTTGCTGAAACTTATACCCTGTTTCAGCACCTTAACCCCTAACCCTTTAATACTCCCCACCCTTACTGCCCTTATACCTTTTTTCACCCTCCCCCTTCCACCTTCCTTATTGCACTCAAGGTACTTTGCCTGCTGTGCTCTCCTAGTCCTAATTTTTTTTTGATTGCTGGAGATATATTGTGGACATCTGTTGTAGTATACTTGTAATTATGCTTATGCTTCTTGTGCTGGCTCTTGTGCATATACTGTCATCATTTACCAAATGCATTGTACTCGCTAATGCTACCACTCTCTAGTCACTCTTTCTGAATACTGTAACCATTGTGAACTTTGATGTCTTATTTATATTGTACACTGATCTCGAAGCTATCCAGGTCCATCTTGAAAATGAGTTTTGCTCAATGATGATTGCCTGGTTAAATAAAGATTTGATTGATTGATTGACTGTTGTACTGTTGTCCGTGAGGTAGGGGTACAATCAGGGGTGCTGGTCCATGGATGATGACGTACCTTGCGTACGTCATGTGCTTGTGGGTGAGCATATTCTTACAATTCCCCCCCATTACCTGCACACATACAGGCAAGACAGAAAGAAGAAAGAAAGAATTAGTGAACAGGAGAGTGGATAGATTGGGTAACATAAAGAAACGTGAGTTGAAATCTATAACAGTTGAGAGTCTTACAGAGACCAAAAAGTAGTAATAAGTATAAAAATAAGAAAAACTTGAACAGCAAATTCTTTAAATGTGAATTCCAACCATGTGTTGGTAAGTGCAGTGTGTGTATCTCCATTATGAAACATAGGTTTTAAATGAATCATTTGTCTTCTGAACACTGTTTTTGATTTGAATAATATGTGTGTCTTTCCTTTTTATTAACCTTTTAACACCAAAGAGCAACTGAGTTATATGAACATTAAAAATTGGTAAGTATTGGCTTGTGTTTTAAAATGTGTGAGTTTAGTATCTATAGAAGCTTGATCATGGAGGAGCACCGGGGTAATGACTGTATGGCCAATAGTACGTTTATGGGGTGTAAAGCAGAAATTGTGTGTTGTCACATTACAAACCATGGTATTATAAACAAAAACCTTTTGATTAGTAACCATACAGCATAAACCTGCAGAACTGTAGGTAACTCAAACTTCAGATACAAGCCATTTGGTAAGTCTGATGGGGCACAAAATTGAGGAGTTGGTGAGTTTAGTAGAAAATGGAATTTCAGCAGCCTTGATGAAAGCTTCGCTGCTGTGCTTGATTGGAGGCTTGATTGAAGTCTTTTTTTTTAACTTTAAAAAAACATTTTATTGAAACCAATGTAACAGTTTTTACAGTACATGTTCAACTGGGAAAGGCTTTACAACTTCAAGTAATCAATTTCTATAAGAAGTTAACTCCAGTATAAAATCCTTTATGTGTCCAACTGATTCTATTATTTTTTTTTAACAGATCCACAGTTCCAATTGACACCAAGAGCTCAGCTGTTTTGCACAAATCTGGGATGACGTGAGAAAAAGACCAAGGATCTGAGATTCATATCATCTTGTAGCCGACTCAGTAGGTTGATGGTCTTCGAAGTTCCCAAATTGTTAATTAAAGGCTTTCAATACAGTATATATATTTAATAAACTGTTTCAATATAAACTATTTTCTGAGTCTTTGTCTTATTTCTTAAAACTGTTATTATTCTAGAAGAAAAAACTTTGACCTAGGTGGTAACAGCCAAACCAGTGGAACTAGAAAGACATAAACAGCCAGCACCATGTATGAGCAATAAAAACCTAAAAATGGTGAAGCTTTCCATGGGTTAAGAAGTGAGATCAGGATCTCAAGCCCTGGGTATGGCTACTTCTGTATGCCCTCTGCTGGGTTCAGATTTGCAGCAGCTGCTACAGGACTGGAGTACCCTCTCCTCTTTCTATATGACTGAAAAAAGGCAGCCACCTGGTATTGAATTTATCCGTAGACAGCCTCAGGTGCACTGTAACTGCTTCCATCTCCCTAATCTGTTTAATGTTCCCATGTCAGGTGCCAATTGGTGGGGATGCGTCTGTCAGCCAGTTTTGGGTAAGGGCCTTAAGCGCGGCTGTGATTAGAATATAGAAGAGGTATTTCCCTGTTGAGGTTCTAACCTCCCTTGAAGGGAGCCCAGGACCAAATTTTCATATTCTAATGGAGCTGAGAGAGAGGATCTGCAAGATCTCTTCGCTATTGTGTGCCAAAAGAGGGTAATTTTGGGGCACCCCCAGAAAATATGGTAATGCGATCCTGTGTGCCCACATTTTCTCCAACATTTGTTGGAGGCATGAGTGGTATAGTGGGCTGAGACAGTGGGGTTCTAAAAAATGAATGTTAATTTTCCACCTAAATTCTCTCCAAGAGGGGGAGTTAATGGTCTTATGTATACCTATCCAAATGTATTGCCAGTTTTTCTCTGAAATGTTTAACTGTGCCTCAGATTCCCATTTGCGTTCCACTCTCTGTACTGCCAGCACTCCTCTGTTCTCCATTAATGTTTTGTATATTTGTGATATGTAAGATCTGGTGTCTCCCATGACACTTCTTTGGTGGGTTAATAGAATGGGGGTTGCTGGACCCTGAGTCAATTCTGCCAAATCAATATTAGTGGTAATGTAGTGTGCACACTGGTGGTATCTAGAGGCATCCATTTTAGGTAATTTAAATTCTTCCTGCATCTGTGCAACGACTTTTAGACGGTTCTCCTCCACAAACTGCCATGGATATTTTAGTCTACTACTTACCCATCTAAAAAGCAATGGCCTCCCGCTTGAGCCAGGAACCTTGGGAGATAGGCAGTGGTAAGTATTCCCATACTGGGCAGACTATTTCCCAATCTTGTCTAGCTTCCAACCACTTTGAGATTGTATATCGTGTAAACCTGTTTTTATATTTTTAAGTCATTCGGCTGGGCTTTCCAGGTAGAATATTAAATGGGGCTAGTCCACATTCCCGTTCTTCTATCTCCAGCCACCCATGTTTCCTCCCTGGCATCAGCATTTTAACAACTGGTAGCAGTTGGAAACTCTGGAAGTCCTATCCCACTTTGGATTTCTCCTCTGTTAAAATTTCCCAATGATTCTCAGGCGTACCTAACCAAATAAAATCTGAATGTTTTTTTTTTGGTGGACTTTCCAGTCTTTTTAGTGATCTGAAGAGGAGATTTGTGAATAAGAAAAGATATTGTGGCAAAATATTTATTTTGATTGTCTGTAGTCTACTTGTGAATGTTGGGGAAGCTGTGTCCATCTGTTCAAATCAGCTTTTATCTGTTGCCCTAGCACTTCATAATTATATTTATACAGTAAAGCTGGTTGTGTAGGGATCTGTATACCCAAATATCGTAATTTGTGTTCCACCCATTTGAATGGTACATTCGTCCTCAGTTCCGGGTTAGATTCTCCCTCTATTTGTAACATCTCTGATTCTGTTGAATTGACTGTAAGGCCAGAAATGTCACCAAAGTTTTTCAGGAGTGTTAACAAGTGTGGGAGAGCTGAAGCTGGGTTGCCTAAATATATCAAGGTGTCATCTGCATAGAGATATATCTTATGGGCTGTATTCTGTATTTCTATCCCCTCAATTTTATTGTGTTGCCTAATGGCTTGGGCCTGGGGCTCCATACTAATTGCAAAGAGCAGTGGAGATAGCGGACAACCCTGTCATGTCCCTCTTGTAATATGAAATGGGGCAGAAATGGTCCCATTCACTCTCACTCTTGCCTGAGGACTCTGGTAACACATTTTTATCCATGTCATGAAATTTCCCTTAAATCCCATCCTGTGTAGTACCTCAAAGAGGTTATGTCAAACTGAGTCTATCAAAGGCTTTTTCCGTATCTAAGAAGATGGCAAGGGCTGGGTTCGGAAGGGGTTTATTCATTAGTAAAATATTTAAAAGCCTTCTAATATTGTCACTCGTATGATGATGCAGAATGAAACCCATTTGATCTGGGTGAATTAATTACTCGATGTGTTTTTGCAACTGGATTGATAGGATTTTTGTGAAATTTTATGATCCTGGTTAAGGAGGGCAATTGGCCAGAAGGATTCGCAATTGGAAGTGTCTTTCCCAGGTTTAGGTATAACCGTTATTATAGAGAGGGACCAGCTCTCAGGATCCTATCTGCTCTAGACAACAGTTAAAAACTTTTGTCAGAAGGGGGCTACTGAGGGCCAGTTCTTTATAAAGTTCCCCACTGAACCCATCGGGCTGGGTGTCTTCCGATGGCAGCTGGTGGATAACCCCAGGGTCTCCTCCACTAAGATGGGATGGTTTCATTCCTTCTTCGCCTCTTCCGATATTCTGGGTAGTTTTAGGGCCCTTAAAAAGGTTTGAGTATTTTCATGGATGCTCACTATCTTTATCTTCTGTGTATAAAGCTTGATAATATTTATGGAATTGAAGGGTTATTTCTTTGGGGATGTCCATTTTTTTCCTTGGGGTCCTTTTTCCTGAATATATGGAACATGTCTATCCGCTTGCACCTTCCTCTAGCGAAATGCCAACAACCGAGATGCCTTACCCCCCACTTCATGATACCTCTGTTTTGCAAATCGCAATTGTCTAATTGTCTTATTCTACACAACAGCAGCATCAGCATGCTATTATCCATCCATCATGAACATGTCATCCAAATGATGAAAGTGTCAACAATGACAACACTAGCAGTGCTGCAGAATCATCAACAAACACCAGAACACACTCCAGAAAGATGGCAACATTAAAGCCAAGCAGCTACAACATCTCATAAGAAACTACAGGACAGGTCATATGAATATACAAATGTGCCAGCAGGTGAAGGCTTTAAAGCCTGTCTTGTCTGCTCAACTGTACAGTATCCACTGCATTTAGAGAGAACTGCCCCTGTCACAAACACACTCCACAGGTTAGGCCCTCTGCTCCACAGTGCCAACCTCAGAGTGCAACAGTATGAACAGGTAACAGACAGAGTAACTCTCCTGTCTGCTTTTGGGTCCAAATCACCTTTAGTCTCAAATTCTGAGGGGATTCAAACTGTGAATCTTATGCTAGTGTACTCAAATGTACAGGCTCAGATAATATTCTCTTCGGGGGATGCAATATATCTTTCGCCTAAGGGCACCTAACCAGGTATCCAAAAATGAACTCTTAAAACTCTATAAGAGACCATAGGCATATTCTTACATTTTACCAAGCTTAGTAGCTCCATCAAGCCCTTGAACAGTTGTCAGACTTAAAAATACAGGCACTCCACATGCAAAAATGACGGTGGAGACCCAGGCAGAATCTTAAGAAAATGTACTTTACCAAAAGATGATAAAAATATGAAAAACAAAAACACAGATCAATATATCAAAGAGCTCACAATCACATAAAAAAACAAGGGAAAATTACAAAGCAAAACTCCTACCACAATACATTTAGATTTTTGCTATCTAAGGTATTACCTCTGGAAGTGCGTTTGAAAGTTAGATCAGAGAGCTGTGCCTCTCTCGAGTCCCAAGATGATATGACAAATATTTCAGACACAAGTATTAGTTTAAACTCTGTCTCCACACCCTTCTGTGAGTCATCTAGCTCCTCCTTTTAGAATATAAAATTACAAAAATTATTTCGATCAGTAGGTACCTTAAATAATGTGACATCAGCAAAACCCATTTCCCAAATTAGGAGTCTTTGATCAACCTTTCCTTTGAACTGGTGGCTGGTTCCTGTTTTCCCAAGGAGATCAAAGGGTTTTACGACATTTTAACACATTGCTGTTATCAATAGGTTCCTCTAGGAAATCATAAAAGTTTATTAGGCTTATCCTCTGGCAGATGGCCAGAGCCTTAATTAAGAACAGACAGGAAACTCTATGTTTCCCCTTTACTGGTCAATTTTACACATCCTCTAGTCAGTTTACATATCCTGTAGCTTCACTGAAACCTGTCTGTGGGGGGCACCCATGGAAGCACATACTGTCTTATGTGAGACAATCACATACTATAGTTTTATATTACAAATATCATACACTAATCATAACCAGCTGGCCAAGCATCACCCTCCATATCCCCCTTGACCCACTCAAACACCCCCACCCCTACCTGCAACTTTCCACCTCACCCTGTCCCCACCTCTCGTGAAGCTGTCCACTGTTTTAAGGGATACCACCTCCTCTGGCAACTCATTCCACTTAGCCACCACCCTCTTGGTGAAAAAGGGCCTACTCATCTCCCTCCTAAACCTTTCCCCCACCAGCTTTAGGCTGTTACCGCTAGTGGTCTTTATTCACTTTTTATTTATCCTTTCTGCATCAAGCATACAAAAAAGTATACACAGGATTATACGCCTATTATCAAAAAAAAAAATAGATATACTTACAAAGGAGAATTATTGGACACCTCCGCACTAGTTACTACATAGGGAAAGTAAATAGCAAGTAACAACAGATAAACTCTAGTAAATGCATACAGCCAAGAGAATGCTAAGGAAGTTGGTTACTCAAGCTACAGACTTAAAGGATACTCTATTAACATAATGACCACTGATCAACAGTCTCCCCAACACCTGCATGGTCAAAACTACCCAAACTTCTCCACAAGTCCCAGAGAGAACATATTTAAATACACCAAACATCATACTTAGTCTCCCAGACCACAATAAGTATGGAAATTATTAAACTTAAGCAGACAGCAGGCACTGAAGACATGTTATTGAAATAAAACTACAAGGCACGATAAAGCACTGAAGATAGAAGGAAAAATATAGTTATTCTGCTCAGCTAGTGTTCAACACACATTATAAAAGTTCCACTAATGTTTCAAAAGGCAGACTGCTCCAGTTCAGTGAGTTATGCCAATGAGTCCTTGCAGAAAACACCACGGTGGAGTTCGCCACTGTTCAATGACTCTAATAAGAAGAACTCTAACCTGTAGTAATGCAGGAACTTGAAATGAACAGAAAAGAAACAAACCGGTAGCAAGTTAAAGCTAAAAATACATAGTCTGCTAGGTACCACATGCATACTCACTGTACCACCATAATTAAACTTTAGTCCCCATCAGCCGAGTCTTCGTCCTCTCCATCACAGGTATTAAATAAGCCGAAAAAAACCTTATTAGCAGTTTTACACATGAAAGTGCTAATCAGCTGTAAAAATACATAGCACTTGGCACAGAATGGTTAGCAAAATTTAATAATTTATATAATTTTATTAATTTGTCTACAGTACCATAAACTCACTAAAAAAAAAAAGGTTAACAGCTTACTGCTACACATTTTTGGAAATGGTTAGCAGTAACCTGTGTTACATAACATTTGCTATATTATACCAACTATTTAAAACACTGCCATCATCTTTAAGTTCCAATTCAATTTGTATGATCTGCTTGTCTGCTTCTTTGGGTTCAGAAAAAAGTAGGATTGTCTGTTCCAAACCAAGCAAAGTTTTGCCGGCATCAGCAGTTGGTGTTGCAGTCAACTACAGGCATTGCCAAAGGCTTTAGGTCGAAGCCTAGTACTACATATCACATTTGGAAACAACTTGAACAATAGTGTCTCCGTATTTCAGGCTTCGACATCTCCGGGTAATGGTGAGAGCTCTGTCCCTATCCCCTATTCCAGTGAGGACTAGCAGAAATGTGTGTGGAGTGTCATCTGATGTTGTTGGGGCTCTGCATGGGGATATTCGATAGTTTTTTTTTTCAATTGAGAGTCCATCCTCCTCCTCCTCAGAAAGGCTCAGTACTTGTGGCAGGAACATTTTTGCAAATCCCAAGGGGTCTTTCACAGTCTGCCCCCTCTGGCAGTCCAATCACTCGAAAGTTCCGTTCAGGGGCATGGTTTTCCACCATCTCAAGGCATTGATGGAGCAGTGAGTTTTCCTTCAAAAGCTTTGCTGTGGTGTCTACTGTTTGCAGCATGGATGCCTCAGCTCATGATGTGTTTTGTTTGCAGCCATCCATCCTTCCTTGCCTCACGAGTTGTCATTCTTGGTGTAAGGGAGTCAAATTTTCTATCGAGATCCTGCACCGCTCAGATCAACTGGCCCAATGTGGTGTTGACAGTCGCCAGAGTAACCTCACTGATTGGAGTATCAGGCAAGGGAGAGGATGTGGCCTGCTGTTGAGTCTTCATGCCATGCTGCTGTCCCTTGGGTTTGAAAAAGTCTGCACTAGCAGCTGCAACATTTCTTGACTTGCCCATTTTCTTAGAAATAATGGAACAGACAATCAATAGATAGTCAACTCTACAGGAAAAACTTAGATTTAATACAATTAAGTAATCAAATTGAACTCCTTCTCGGGAGCTGGAGGAAAATGAATCTTCTCTTGTTGGCTGCTCAGCAGCACACACCCACCTCCAGTGGTCTTGCTTCCACTAAGGCTGAAGAAGCCCTTGGTGCTGACCCTGTTTACACCTTTAAAGTACTTGAAGGTCTCAATCATGACCGCCCTCTCCCCTCTGTCCTCAAGAGAGTACATGCTGAGCCTCCTGAACCTCTTCTTGTAGGTGTTGTCCTGTTGGCCCTGGATCATCTTGATTGCCTTTCTCTAGACTGCTTCCAGCAAGTTGATATCTTTCCTAAGATAAAGGCACCAGTACTGCACACTGTACTCTAGCTGTGGCCTCACTAGAGACCTGTACAGTGGCAGAATTACCTCTGCCATCCTGCTGATAATTCCCCATGCTATACAGCCCAACATCTGATTTGCTTTGACTGCAACCTTCTTGCAGTGTGCCGAGTGTTTCAGTTCATACGTGATAATTACACCCAGGTCCTTTTCTTCCTCTGACATGGTTATGTGCACATGACACAACCAGTGTTTGGTTCCTGGGTTTTTCATCCCCAAGTTCATAACTTTACACTTTTTAGTGTTGAATCCCAGTAGCTAACTTACAAATCACTTCTCTAGCCTAGCCAGGTCTTCCCTGAGTTCCTTTTTCCCCTCCTCCATGTCCACCCTCCCACAGAGCTTTGAGGCATCTGTGAACAGGCAGCTCTTACCCTTGATTCTGTCTGCGACATCACTTATGAATATGTTAACAACAGACTGAGCAAAGAGCCCTATGGGACCCCACTGGCCACAGGACTAGCTTCTGAGAATTCCCCCCACCTATCACCTTTTGGCTTCTGTCCAGCAGCCAACGTATGACCCACCCAACAAGTTAAGCCCCCAACTCTAGGTCTTCTAGCTTCCTGATCGGTCTCCTGTGAGGTACCAGAGTCGAAGCCCTTGTTGAAGTCCAGATACAGGACATCGACGGCTTGGTCCTTTTTTCACTGTCCTTGTGACCCAGTCAAAGAAGTCAGTTAGGTTAGTCTGGCAGAACCTCCCCAATACAAACTCATGTTTTCTCACGCCTTGGAGACTATCTTTCTTTCAGGATGGATCCATAGAAACACAGAATCTGTCAGCAGATAAGGACCATACAGCCCACCTTGTCTGCCCATTTCCCTACTCACTGCTGCAGTCTCCGTCAGCTTGCCCACTACAGAGGTCACCAACTCTTCAAATACACAGTTGACGGCTACCATGATGTCACATTGGAAGACTGAGGAAACGCTGCAGATGAACAACATAACAGCACACTGGTGCCTTAGGCTGCTGCCAGGGTCTACTTCTAAAAGTTCATAGCAGTTATTTCACTTCTGTGCATTACCACAAGATAACCTGACTGCAAAATTAATCATCACATCAACATGGACTCATCGACTGCCTTCGACAATGAAGTCTTAGGTTGGTCACCATCTACTACATATAAGGTAAGTGCAATTAATTAGCTGTGTTAATTCTTCACTTGGTGTGCAGTCTATCATTGATTACACCATGTAACAGGACAACTGTAAGTTGCAAGGTTAAAAAACTTGATTTTAGTATATTACTTCATTTTGTTGTTTAAGGTGTTGGTAGAGTGTTTTACTGTGACATGATTCTCAGAATCACAATGGACCAGCACATACATCTGAAATAATCCTGTCAGATCCAATTTCAGCAGATTGGATCTCCTATAACATGGTATTATCCCCCATCACGATTTACTCCTTATTATGAGCTGAGGAGTGTAAATAGAGGAATCTGATTGGCAGAGAGCTCTTTGAAGCCATGATGATATCGGGCTACATCATCACGGCTTCAAAAATGTTCCGGCGCCACCAGCCTCCTTGCTCTGTTCTGTCTGAGAACTATTTTTTCAAAATGTACTCCTACATCACCCAAAAACTTGTTCATAAAATGTTTTAAAACCTGTTTATTTTATTTTTTTATTTATGAAAATTCAAACTCGGTTCATAATAGCAATAAGTCACTCCAGGGTGTGGTATATCATGGGATATCGTCACTCCTTGGGTGCGTTGGAAGCACTTTTCGGCCTGCGCCTCGTGCCCAACCACCGGTGATGATCTATATTCCTGTCATCTATAGCAATTATACAATGTGGTAAATCGAATGAGCCAAATCCTGCAACCTGATTGGTTGGCTGGTACCTTTCCCAGCATGGTAAATCCTCCAGTGTTCTCACTGGAAAAAGTGCCAGCCAACCTTATATCGTGCCAATCCGGTTGCTTTCATTTCAAACGAAACTGCCGCGATTTGTCCTATCGCCGCTTCACTAAAACACTGTGGTAAATTTTTTACAAAATGACATCCTCTTTCGAAGTGTAGGGACCTCAGTGAGTTAGAAAATAGTTACAAAACATTAAAGAAACAACATTTGCCATTGTATAATAACAATTTACCCCTCCAGGGTGTGGGTATACAGGAGGACTTAACACGACTGGTGTGGTAAATCCTCCAGGATACCCACACCCTGGTGGGATAAATTGCTTAACTGTTACAGTTGCTGGCTGGGTGGGGCAGAGCTGGAAATTTAAATAATTCACTGAACCCACCATCATGGGATTGAACATATGTGGCAGGGGCATGGGAACACATTTGCTCATTACATGATGTATGCAATAAGACACACCAGGGTGTGTAAATATGCTTTCATAATTGCGGCTCGAGGGTGTTGTTCGGCATGAGGCACTTGCGCCGAGTGCCATTAAACACCCGAGAGCTAAGTACAATTATGAAAGCATATTTACACATCCGTGAAGTGTCTTATGGCACTTATAACACAGTGAGAAAAAAACGAGTCATTCTGGTCAACAAACAAGTTGAAAACAACAAATTTAGAGCTGAAAAGAAGCAGAAGTCATTTATGATTAAATAGTCCCTGAAACGGAGCTCAACGGAGCCACTACAAGTAAGTAGGGACTTACTGAAGAGTACAACCGAGCCCTTACATTGTGCAACAGAGGCAACAAAAGTGGAAGACAACATCACTAGTAAAGGTACAGTTCTGCACAGTTGTGCTGCTCTTCGGATGCTGGATTTCGTTGTCAGGCGTGATCTCGGCTATTTCTGCAGTGGCGCTCACAGCGGGAGGGTTTGTTAAGTTGCTGACTGGAGCTGCTAACTGTGAATAGATGAAGTATTCAGTCATTTCCTACATTTTCTTTCCAGCGTTAACAGCTACAGTCAGGTTCGGAAGTAGAGTGCAGTGTATGGATTTTCTGCTGTTGCTTGTGCTTAGGCTTTTGGCTATGAAAGAAGCACCGGAGTGTAATTATGCTTTCATAATTATACTCCTGTACTTCTCTCACAGCCAATCAAATTGCTCAGTTTTTTTTCACTGTGTTATAAGCATTTTTACACTTTAATCAGTGTCATGTCATTTGGGGGAATGGGGATGTATTTTGTTTTCATACGAACAGTCCTCCCCTATTATACTCCTGGAACCGAGGCATTTAAGTTCTCACCTAGAACCAAATTGTCCAAGTATTCTCTCTCTCTCTCTCTCCCTACCCCCTGGGGACAGTGGGGGGAGGGGGCACCATCCCTGTAAATCAGGACAGCTTCTTTCTTGTTTGCTTTGCCCAATCTCCAGGGCTGTTGCTAGGATTTTCACAAGGGAGGTTCTTTTTATGCAGTCTGCAACTTTTTAAAAAAGCTGTGGGTCTTAGCGCCGCCAGGACCCCAGAAGCCATGTGGTGAATTTAGGGCTCATTTTGAAGCATTTGAAGAAGTCATATCTGAGACCCCCTACACCCCTTGCTCTAAGCAAAATTATCTGGCTGGCTGCAAGGTGGAAAAAAAAAAAAGCTGTGGGTCTTAGCGCCGCCAGGACCCAGAAGCCATGTGGTGAATTTAGGGCTCATTTTGAAGCATTTGAAGAAGTCATATCTGAGACCTCCTACACCCCTTGCTCTAAGCAAAATTATCTGGCTGGCTGCAAGGTGAATACATATATGTATTCAGTACCAGAGGGCAAGAGGCTGCTACTGTAATATACCCAAGGCACTGTCTCGATGTAGTCTGTCCCCAGAAATCATGGGCTATGGTATGCTGTGTAGTGCACTTTTGCAGCTTATTTTAAGCCCATATAACTCATATCTGAGCTCCCTCTACCCTTTGCTGTAATCCCCACCCTCTCAACTCAATATACCATTTAAGCAATTGAGTAAGTGCAACACTGTCTATAGCAAGGCTAGCAGAATGCTGGGATGTACCGGTAGGGGTATTGATAGCAGAAGAAAGGAGATAACACTTCCCTTCTACAGATCCCTGGTGAGGCCTCACCTAGAGTACTGTGCCCAGTTCTGAAGTCCTCACCTCAGAAAGGATAAGGATAGGTTGGAGACAGTGCAGTGCTGAGTAACTAAAATGATTCAGGGACAGCAGGGCAAATCCTATGAGGAGCGCTTCAAGGCACTAAATATGTACTCATTGGAGACGAAAGGAGAGTGGAGATGTGATGGGACCTTCAAGTTCCTTAAAGAAATTAGCAAAGTGAACTGCGGGGTACTATTTAGCCTAAGTACCAACTCATGGCCACATGGACACGAATGGAAATTAACAGGAGGTAGGTTCTGGAGAGATGTGAGGAAGTACTGCTCTATGGAAAGAGTGGTGGAACTTGGGAACAGTCTGTCGGTTGAACTGGTGGGTGCAAAAACAGTCAGAGGATTCAAGCAGGGCTGGGACATAATGAAGGGAATAATGGTTACTGGGGGCAACAGGACAAAGGAGCAGAACAGAGAGAGGATTGCGAGGGTTAGTACCCTGGAGAAATGGTAGGTTCCAGGGATTATAGGGAACTTGGGCAGACCGGATGGACCTCTGTCTTTTTCTGCCGCCACTGTCCATTTCTATACCAAGCACCCTACTTGAAAAAAATCTGTAACATAATTCTTAGTTCAGTATTGGGTACTACACTTGTTGCCCTCACTCCATTCTCCAATGTGGTAGGTATGACAATGGGAGTGAGAGGAAAGGTAATTTGACAGTGGCGTAGATTCCCAGTGCAAAGTTACCTTCTCCTAAATGCCTAACCCCCACCATACTTCCAAAAGTATAGTGGGTATGTTCATAATACTGAGCTGTAGCAACAAATGTCATTGTCATTGTACTGACACTCATTCACTAAAAGTACCACCAACAGCTTAATCTGGTTCAATTTCAATTGCTTATCATCTGTATCCCCTCCCCCAGTTGTCCCTGAAAAAGGGACTTCTAGTCCCACTGGCTTACTGGTCAACAAAATTCAACAAACAAACATGTGACCATCTGAAGAAAACGCTTATCACAACGTATTTGTTTTAACTGTGTCTGGCACAGATAGCACTGACAAAATTGGAACTGAATGTCAGAAAATATGGGACCACAGTGAAGACCTCTCCGAACAGCAAAGTTAGTGAGGTGGCAGTGTAGATCCCAGCCAGACCCTTCCAAACATTTGCATTGCCTTTCCACTGTGGTACCTCTTTTGCTTAACTTATGAAAAGTTAAAACAGGCATATGAAACATAACAAAACAGGCATATGAAACATGACAACTTTGCATTTTGTATAGAGGAGGATTTAAGTAATTTATTTCTAAATCTTCAGCCCACCCACCTGAAAAGCTCCTTTGCCCAGTTCTGCACAGCCTATCCCTTGATATACAGTTATTAAGGGACATATGTTTGGCAAGTGTGGCCAGCAAAATGTATCTGCCAGTGACTGATCATATTATAAGTCAAGGTCCTCTACTTTTTTTTTTTTTGCTCTCCTGGAGCTGTCCTCTCTGAGCCTGCCACCATGCTCCATCTTCCTTGACTGCCAGCTGACAGTGTGAATTGTGAGCAGCGGCTGTACTGTATTCCGGTCACATGATGCTGACATAAGCTGCAATTGGCCAGCCAGCCATAGGGGGACAGTGCTGAGAGAGACTCACAAAGCAGCTTCAGTCATCTTACTAGCACTGAGGAAGCTGATTAACAGCACGGGGGGCGCGCATGCAGAGAGAAAGGGTTGGGGTTCATCATGTGCGCATAAGCACTCTGTGACAATCACAAAATAAACAGAAACGAAAAAATGTTACAAATAATGAAAAAAAAGGGGAATGTCAAAAGGAGGAGTTCTTTCAAACCATACGACCCCCCGCAACGGCTATGACCTCTACCCTAATATTTAGCCACAGACAAGTTGGGTACCATTCCACAGCACCATCATCACCACCCTAGCAGAAACTTACTAACGTAAAGGCCGCAGAGCCCCTGTCACGTGCCAGGGTGTAATGGCTTCCTTGCGAGCGCTTCACTGCGTGCTTTTAATTCACCGAGCCCATGGGTAGGCTCGGCCCCTTTTACGTACATGTCTCTATGGCGAAGTGAAAATGGCCCCTTTTCCCGAGGAGGTGGATGTATTTTCGGGTCCGCACTGGCGGATGAAGCAGCTCGTTGGCCTTTACCATGATAAGGTAACGCGGCTGCAGTTCTGACTTGCACGGCGTGTTGAGTTTAACAGGATGACACTCTAAATTTTTTTATGATCCTGCGTCACCAACAAGAAGTGGTTCGTGTTACAGGACGTGCTGCCATGCACACACAAAGCGTAAACAAAACGCTGTCCGAAATTGATTTTTTCTTAAAACGGAATTCACTTTTAGCAACTACTGTACACTTTGTTCTGTCGTTAAGAGGGTTTCAGCACAAAAATGATGCCAACGTGATGCGGGCGCGGGACAGTTGGGTGGCCTACTACTGTTTAGCTTCTCGCCCCGTGTTATTGATATCGTCAACAGAAATGTCGCCCATCTCCACATTGCTGGGCAGTTGGCATACAGCTACGTGTTTTATTTAAATTGTAATGTACCATTGTTCTGTGCAGATTTGCTTACGTTCATCATGTTAAGGCTGTTTTCCTGGACACCAAGTAGAAACCTCCGTTGCACTGAACATATGGAGTCACAATTCATAAACTTATTCCAAGAACTCATACCTCTCAGCATTAAAAATCATAGTACTGGCCTTCAAAATCATACCAAATGGCCAGAATGTATAGCACTTTAATTTTAAACAATTTGTCTACAAATAGTGGCCCATATAGTTAATGGTAAGGAATGTTTTTGTCTACATAGTTCAGTGATTTAATAGTTCGTGTGTCCAGAAATAGCACTAACACTAAGAACATTAGTAAACCTTTGCGGAGCAAGGGTACATTTGAGGGTGAAAATCATAGCAGTTGAGAGGTATCCTGGAGCTTCGCATACTGGACAATTCATTTGCAATGCATTTTGGAAGCCAGTGCAGTGTATTTTAATGCCAAGAGGCGTGGTCATAGTAAAATGCTCCCTTTATAGAAGGGCGGGCATAGTTTAGGACTATGCCACCAGTCTGTATATTGAATGTCGCCGCACTTTTTCCCCATTCAGATGTGTGCATCACTCTAGGTTCTTTTTATCGTTTCGTTTATTCAGGTGTAGCAGGCAGAGATACAGGCGCTGCATCTGTCTTCCGGTGAACATGTTCTACGTGAGGTTCCCAGGGCTCCCTTAGTCATTCTGACTCTGTAGGCTCTGGCTGCTGTTTCATTATTACCGTATCGTGTCTCCTCCCCTAATTTGCGGAAAAAAGTGGCAGCGTTTGCTAGCTTGGTACACAGACAAGGTCGGATACAGTAAATCCCATGCACTTGCGTGCAGGATGGTTCAGTTGGAAATGTTTAGGTTGAGGAAGCTTCATCTTTATTTGTAAGTGGTGACTTGAAGGAGATCCCCTCAGTGATATTTTTTTTTCTTTTCAGTTTTTTGATTTCCGTCTAAACAACTGTTCCTTGTGCACTGATCTGACTGCCATTGTAGTGCTTTGATCCTAGTCTGTTTCAGCTTGCACAACATTGTTGATACTTTATCCTGTTCTC
This sequence comes from Neoceratodus forsteri, assembly GCA_016271365.2. Lineage (NCBI taxonomy): Eukaryota > Metazoa > Chordata > Ceratodontiformes > Ceratodontidae > Neoceratodus > Neoceratodus forsteri. Next base: position 909,749,345 of record CM057452.1, read on the forward strand.
TGTTTTACCAGTTAAGTATTCTTGCTGCCAAGTGTTTGCACAACATGTTGACACTTTGTTCTGCTGCTGAGTGTCTACACTTTATCTGCATCATGTAATGTACTGTAGTGTCTCTGCTGTTCACTTGTACCCCCTATGTTACACCTGGAAACAAGCCTCAGCTCGGTGTGCTGTTACCAGTTTTAAATGAATAATAAAAGTGCAGTGTGGCACTTTTCTATATTATGCAGTGGAGAAAGATGAAAGATGTCCAAGCAGACTCATAAAATTTTATTAGAGGTGGTTGAACTTGATTAATTGGATCTGATCTGTACTGCATCAGGTTGAACATGATTACTTAATGCCGAGAGCTTTATTGTTAATACCCTACATCATGTTCTACTATGTGTCCACAGTTACTATGTAATCTCTGTATATATCTCAGTACATATATTATCCCTGCATTTTCTGTTGTGTTATCTCTCTTTCACATGTATGCCCAGGTCCAGTTTGCAAATGAGTTTACCTCAATGGTGTATCGCCTCATAAAATAAAGATTGATTGATTGAAATTAGTTCCTGCCCATTATGACCAAATGCTCATTCATACTCTGACATACAGTACTGTATAAATGATGGTTGTTGAATCTCACCTGTTCACAATGTACCTTATCTTCCACTGTCTTATCCCTTCTCCTCTTTACCAATCGATCTCTTTCTTCCCCTTTACGTTTATCCTTTTCTGTCCACCTTTTTCTGTCTTCCTAACCTTCTATACCATATGCTTCTCTCCTTTCTCTGCCCCCCTCCCCAACTCTTAAGGGGTGGAATTTCGACTCAGTCCTCTTGCTTCTGCTCCTACTCTGCATCCCCAGTTGCAAAAATCCTGAGCATATGTCACCTCAGCGCTCGGAGCTTTTTTCCAAAATTTGACCTTCTATCTGGATTTCAAAACATTCCCTAAACAGTCTCTGTATTTCATGAGTCCTGGCTCCCCTGCAGGATCCCAGACTTTAGCCTGGCCCTTCCTGACTCTTCTTTTCAGGCAGGACAGGAGAAAATGTGTGGGTGATGATGCCATCTATGCTTGTCAGAGCCTTTCTTGCACCATGCCTCTCAGAGTGGTCGCATCTTCCCATGAATTCCTCTTTGTCGTGCTGTTATTCCCCTCCTTTTTGCCCATCTTCATCAGGGCTTTCTATTCCTCACCAAGAATATATCCTCTTCCTGGTTGATTCTCTCTACTATCATCTCTCACACCTTTGGTGGTGAACTTAAGAGGTTGTAAGAGAGTAATAATCCCTCTTTGCAAGACACTGGTTAGGCCCCATCTGGAGTACTGTGTGCAGTACTGGAGGCCACACCTTCACAAGGACATTAACCAAATTGAGGCAGTCCAGAGAAAGGCAACCAAAATGGTGCAGGGACTGCATCAGAAGACATGAGAACAGATTAACGGAGCTCAATATATATACCCTAGAGCAAAGGAGGGAGAGAGGTGATATGATCGAAACATTCAAACACCTCAAGGGCATTGACTCTCAGGGCTGACTGACACCATCGGTAGGGCTGTATGCCCATTGGTCCAAGCGTGAGCCAATGGTTGCAGCCCTGACAGTGCTGTCGGGCGGTGGTGCTGCCGCCCGCTGGCTGGACCGAGGCGGGCGGGCTCAGTGGGCCGGTGGGGTACCGCCAGACCACCAAGGATATTGGTAGTATTCATTGTTTTAATTACAAATGCCTGCGATCGGGCAGACAGCGGTCCACTGGATCACCAGGGATATTAGACATATTTCTTTCTTTATACAGATGCCCCGATCGGGCAGACAGCGTCCACTGGACCACCAGGGATATGGACATATTTATTTATTTTTACAAATGCCTGCGATCGGGCATGGGGGGCACCGCCAGGCGCAGCGGGCTTGGGTGGCACCCACAGGTGGCAGCCGCCATTGCGCCCTGCAATGCGGCAGCTCACCTGTGGGTGGCCATCAGTTGTTACTTTTTTTTTGGATCAACTTTGTGCTGGCGAGGTAGGGGTTAGCATGTATGGCTCTGCATCCCGGGCTGAATACCGGGCTGTGCAGGGTCATGCATGGGCACGCCTCACCTGCGCCTGCATGCATTACTGATGTCTTCAAGATCAGGATTTGTGCCAAGCGACTTTTCCCTTTTAATACCATGCACCAATCACCCTTCCGAAGATGCACGATCTGGATGCCAAGCACTCCGTCATTATGGGTTTGAACCCTACTAGCAACCATACACAGTCAATCCTACACAGCCCCACCAACTATTAATATACCCCACACAATCTCCAGCAACACAATATATAAATCTTTGCCCTTCCCCTCGATCCGATACAAATCTGAGCTTTATTGCTCTTTCTCAATCAGTCACACCATGCCCTTTCCCAAGGATCATCTCCCACAGACCATTTAATAGAGGTCGGGGCCGGGGTGGGTGTGTGGGACCTAATTACAGCTCCTTCCCAGAGTCGTGAGGTGGCTGGGCCAGACTTATAGCCCAGCCGCAGTTCAAACTTGGAGCCCTCACAGCCGATTGGTCCTCCAGCAGCAGACAGCTCCCTCCAACCCTGGTCCGCTGCTGACTGCAGCCGCCGTGACGTCCTCTCCGGTGCCCTCCTTACTCAGCTCCCGAAAACCCTGGCCGACTGCAGCCTCCGGGACGACCAGTACCTCCTTGCAAACTTCAACTGCAGCCCTGAAGCCGTCCTCCTCAATGCGGCTGCCGATGCAGCTCCATCTCCTCCCGCAGCAGCCCCCGGTAGGATTCGCCGCCGCCGATGCAGCCAGCAACCTCCTGTCCCAACAGCAATTACAGCTCCTTTCCCGAGTCGTGAGGTGGCTGGGCCAGACTTATAGCCCAGCCGCAGTTCAAACTTGGTGCCTTCACAGCCGATTGGTCCTTCTGCAGCAGACAGCTCCCTCCAACCCTAACCCGCTGCCGATGGCAGCCACTGGGACGTCCTCTCCGGTGCCCTCCTCACTTACTCAGCTCCCAAAAACCCTGGCCCACTGCCGACTGCAGCTGCCGGGATGACCAGTACCTCTGTGCAAACCTCAGCTGCCAGTGCAGCTCCGACGCTGTCCTTCTCAATGTGGCTGCCGATGCAGCTCCATCTCCTCCCGCAGCAGCCCCTGGTAGGATTCTCCTCCGCCGGTGCGGCCAGCAACCTCCTCTCCCAACAGCAATCACAGCTCCTTCCCCATGTTTCAATATAACAAAAATAGGACAAGAGGACATAGCATGAGATTAGAGGGAGGCCGATTAAGGGGTAATGTGAGGAAGTTCTTTTTTTACAGAAAGGGTGGTGGATGCATGGAACGGCCTACCTCAGGAAGTGGTGGCTATGAATACAGTGCAGGGCTTCAAACAGGCATGGGATAGGCATAAGGGAGCAATACGGATGAGTTTGAATAGATAGGCCATTGACAGCAAAGGACGATGGCACATTTATAAGGTAGAAAAAGAAATGGGCAGACTGGATGGGCCTTGTGGTCCTTATCTGCTGTCAACTCTATGTTTCTATGTTTGAGTGACCTTGCTGTTGCTGACTGGACAGTTGTGCAGTCCGCATGATATTGATATGCCTCTCCCTGTTTTGGGACAAGCATGCCCTCTGAGAAAATCCAGATACTTTCTGTCGGTGTCTGATTGCAGTCACTGACACTGTAGTGAGTGGAGTAGCCTGCCACCCCATATTAGTAAATTGGAAACATTGGACATCAGGCATTGAAAAGGGGCCATGGCCAGGTTGCCCCCGCGCATGCATTTGTGTACAGTTGTTTCTTGTGCAGGAAGGTTGGAGTGTGGCTTTCCACTTCAGAGCTTTGGGGGACTATTCAGATTTAAAAACAAAACTGTGACCTGAATGGCAGGAATATCTCGCCAGAACTAGACAAAAGGGCGGTATATTCAAAGGAGTTGCGCCATCAGCAAACCCCCAGTTCCTGATGCGATATTCAAGGTATAAGGTGCGCCGCAACTCCCCGGCGCCCTGGGGCACATTGGCAATGTATGCAGCGCGAGATGCAGGGACATGCCCACGCATATGAGGCACATCCCGATATTTAGCCGGGATGTGCGGTGCATGCTGGTGCAGCCCTACATGCACCGCACCTGGTGCTCAAAGTTGAGCTGCAAATCACAGGCTCAAACACTGGCCACCCACAGGCGGGCGGCTGTAGTGCAAGGCGCAACATAACAGCCGCCAGCCTTGGGTGGCCACCCGCCCAGCGGGCACACCGTCCACAAGCACCCTGACCCCCGGTAGTCTAGTGGTCCCCCTTCCCTGCACATCCGATTGTGGGCATCTGTAATATGTACAGTAATCCCTGGTGGTCTGTGGTACCCCCCATATGCTCGATCAGCGGGCTGTTGTGGGAAATACCGAGTACCTGGTGATCCAGTGGTGCCCCCCTCCTCACCCACAGAAGGTCCCCAGCACCCCCCGCCATCGGCGGGGCGGCAGCACCGCCCGCATGCCACCAGGCCACCCGAATGACAGCGTATAGTCACGAGCTGCACACCCATTGGTCCACAGCGGACCAATGGGCTCTGGACTCACACTGTACTACACAGGACTGGATATGTGAATAAACACTGTATGCTGTCATTCGTGGGCGGCATGCGGGTGTGCTGCCACCTGCTGATGACGGGGGGGGGTGCTGGGTGGGTGAGGGGGGTACCACTGACCACCATGTAATCTCAGTATTTCCACAACAGCCCGTGATCTGGCATACCGGGGGTTACCGCTAGGCCACCAGGGATTCATGTACTTATTATAGATGCCTGCGTTCGGACATACGGGTTGGGGGTTACCGCTAGGCCACCAGGGATTAATGTACTTATCCAGATGCCCGCGATTGAGCGTACGGGAGTGGGGAGGCTGCAGTAGCCCACCAGAGTGTCGATCCCCGGCGGCAGCAGCTTGGCAGGGTGCCAGGTGCAATTCGCTGGGGATCAGCGCATCACATGCAAATGGCCCCATTTGCTCCTTGCATGCATTTTGGCCTCATTTGCATGCCCCAGGCTGAATATCATGGGTGATGTGCCTAGTGCAACTGCACTGGCGCTGGCGCATCCCTGTGCTCCCTTTCTGTGTCTTGTGCTGGCGCAGTGTGTGCCCCCTCTGTGCCATATTCAGTGGTGCTGAGCCATGTCGCAGCAGCGTGGAATATTGCCTGGTCCTAGCCCCGGTGCTGCCCAGTTGCGCTGCGCCCAGGCTTGCGCCACTGCCTGGCGCAGTCTGAATATCCAGCCCATAGTGGATTCCCTGCAGGGGAAGGGCCTCAAACAACTGGTACAACAACCCACAAGAGACAGGGCTATCCTAGATCTAGTACTGACTAACAGGGAAAGGATCACAGATCTTCAGGTAGGTCACCTGGGGGCAAGTGACCATCACATGGTATGGTTCGGTTTTAGCCAGTAGAACTAAATCATCCCATTCCAAAGCAAAAATATCTCGACTTCAGAGGGACTGACTTTGATAAGATGGCCAACAGAGTTAAGCTAGCCCTGGCAAGAAGAAATACAGGTGAGGGGTTACAAGCAGAGTAGGCAAGCATTAAGGAAGCAATACTGGAAGCAGCATCCCATTGTGTTAGAGAGAAAAGGAAGTGCAAAAGAAGAAGGAAACCACTTTGATTCTCAAAAACAGTAGCAGAAAAGGTCAGAGCCAAAAGTCTGGCCTTCAGGAAATATAAGGGAACACAGTGGAATGAAGATAGGGAGGCATACCAAACTTCCCTAAGGAAAGCAGGGAAGGCAGTAAGGCAGGCAAAGGCCCAAACTGAGGAAACACTAGCACAAACAGTAAAAGAAGGTGACAGGACTTTCTGTAGTTACGTTAGTGAAAGGAGAAAGTCCAGAGGGGGTATTGCTAACATCAGAGGGGATAAGGGGGCGTGTAAGGAGGACGACCATGTAAAAGCATCTATCCTAAATAGATACTTCTGCTCAGTATTTACTGAAGAGAAGGTAGGGCAGGCCCCACAGCTCAGCACTATGGACACAGGGGAGGGAGGTGTGCACTAGTCCCTTCACAAAAGAAAGGGTCCTACAAGAGCTCGATAAACTCAGGGTGGACAAGGCAGTGGGACCTGATGGCATACATCCCAGGGTACTCGGGAAGCTAAGAGTGGAACTAGCAGAGCCATTATCAGAACTGTTTAGTGAGTCTGAGCACAGGAGAGGTCCCAGAAGACTGGAGAGGGGCTCATGTGATCCCACTTCACAAGAGGGGTAGCAGGGAGGAGGCAGAGAACTACAGACCAGTCAGTCTTACCTCAGTAGTGGGCAAGATTATGGAGGCACTCCTTAAGGAAAGGATAGTGCAACACCTGGAGTCCATAGGAACACGGGATCTAAGACAGTGTGGGTTTACAACAGGAATGTCCTGTCAAACTAATCACATAGATTTCTTTGACTGGATAACCAGAGTGGTGGACCAAGGGGGAGCAGTTGATGTTGCCTACCTTGACTTCAGCAAAGTTTTCGATACTGTTCCACGTAGAAGATTAATAAGCTGGGTGGGCTTGGGTTGGGTCAGAATTTGGTCAACTGGGTGGTAAACTGGTTGATGGGCAGAAAACAGAGTGGTGGTAAACGGTATACAGTCAGAAGAGATGCAGGTCACAAGTGGGGTACCTCAGGGATCAGTCCTCTTCAATATCTTCATAAGTGACATTGCAGATGGACTGGAGGGCAAGGTTTGTCTGTTTGCAGACGACACCAGGATCTGCAACAGAGTAGATGATCCAGATGGGATGGGCAGAATGAGAAGAGATCTGGACAAACTGGCAAAATGGTCGGAAGAGTGGCAACTGGGGTTTAATGCAAAGAAGTGACAGATCATGCACATGGGGAAGAGAAACCCTGAAGCCACCTATAGGCTGGGAGGGGAGTTGCTGGCGGTCACCAGGGAAGAGAGAGACTTGGGCATCATCATTATCACAGATGACCTGAAATCATCCAAGCAGACCACTAAAGCAGTAGGTAAGGTCGGGTGATGTTGGGGTGTATTAATAGGGGTATCACAAGTCATAAGAGGAGTAATAAACCCTCTTTACAAGACACTAGTTGAGCCCTGTCTGAGTACTAGTGCAGTACTGGAGACCCACACCTTCTCAAGGACATTAACCAAATTGAGGCAGCCCAGAGAAGGGCAGCCAAAATGGTGCAGGGACTGCATCAGAAAACACATGAGGATAGATTAACGGAGCTCAATATGTATACCCCAGAGCAAAGGAGGGAGGGTGAGAAGTGATATGTCGAAACACTGAATTAACATTAACAAGGTGGAAGAGTCTAACATGTTTCAATATAAGAAAAATAGCAGGACAAGAGGACACTACATGAGATTAGAGGGAGGCCCGATTAGGAGTAATGTGAGGAAGTTCTTTTTCACAGAAAGGGTGGTGGATGCATGGAATAGCCTACCTCAGGAAGGGGTGGATATGAATGCAGTGCAGGGCTTCAAACAGGCATGGGATAGGCATAAGGGAGCAGTACAGATGAGTATGAATAGATAGGCCATTGACAGAGTATAGGCCGATGGCACAGTCATAAGGTAGAAAAAGAAATGGGCAGACTGGATGGGCCTTGCAGTCCTTATGTGCTGTCAACTTCTGTTTTCTATGTCACTACTAATCATCTGGAATGATTTATAATAAATTAATTGTGTCTCCATGTGGTATAGCTATGGCGACTCCTCCTCTTAGGTTTGGGCAACCAGAACTGCTCTGCTGTCATCTTGCTGAAACCTGTCTCTATTAGTTATGTCATCTGAGGAGCCCTATTAACGTGTATCACAGTAGGTTGCTAAGAGTTTTACTCACATTATGTTAATTATTTGAAGGGAACTCTCAGCTTCTCAGAAGGAGAGCATTAGGACCTACAGATCCCGATTAGCAAAATTGCAAGCAAAGTAAATTTTTGCCTAATTTGTCTGTAATTCTTATAATTATCTGGTTGATCCTGTGACACCCCCACACTGGCCAGTGTATCTCCCCCCGCCAGCCCTCTGACTTGCACAATGGGTCAAGCCATGGGGAGCATCTAATATACATGTAGTGCTTACCTTGATTGATCATTACTGGTAATGTAAGCACAATAATACAGTATACATGAATTGCATTTACAGTATGCCTACAGGCATATAGACTCCCACCCATGGCTTAGCCTGTCATGCATGTCATCAGTGGGCTGGCCATGGGGTACTCTGGAAGAATAATGGCTGGCTGGGAGGGTGGTCGGTTGTGTGTGTTGTAGAATCAGTCTGATAAATATAAGGATTACATTCGAGTAAGTCAGAAAAAAAAAAAATCCTGTGTGATTTTGCTAATTGAGACTAGGTCCTGCTGCCTTCCGCTGGGGGTTCCCCTTTAATCTGAAATGTTGTGAGATACCATCACAAGTCAGACTGCTCCATCCAGTCAGTGTTGAGGAGTTATTTTATTTGTAATTTTAATAATACACTAGTTTGCATATCATGGGACATCCTAACAACACTCCCAAGATCAGACCAGCCTGATAATACTAACATACTAAAATGTCAGCAGAATAGGCCTAACGGTCTTTCGAGTTTGCTCGATTTTCAGTACCCACACTGAGGGCTGATTTTGGTGCCCCTCCTCCACCTTAGGCTATACTGTTCCAAGTCCTAGATGTTCCACCTGTATTGGGCCTGGTCAGATTTACCTTCCCCCTGTACCTGTCCCATCCCTCTTAAACCCGTCCACAGTCTCCACCTCTGCCAGCTCCCTGGGCAGTGCATTCCATGGCTCCACTACCCTTTCAGTACAGTAACACCTCCTCTCTGAGCCTGCCCCCTTCCAGCTTACACCCGTGACCTCCCGTTGTCCCACCCTCCTTCCTTTGGAGCACCCTGACTGGGCCTCCCTTATTGATCCCTTTCATGGACTTAAAGACCTTTATCATGTCCCCCTTGTCCCTCCTCTCCTCCAGGGTGTACGTGTCGAGCTCCTTGAGCCTCTCCTCATAGGTTCTGTTCCCCAGGCCCCAGATCATTTTGGTTGCCCTGCTTTGGACCTTCTCTAGGCGTGTAATGTCACTCTTTAAAGAGGACCTTCACCAGTTCTTTTGACTTTCATGCATAAATTACCCCTTCTTGCATTGATTCTGGAATTGTATTTCATTACTGTCTGCTGCAGTTAGTTTTTGCATTCTGAGCTGCTAAAAACTACAAGGGTGTACCAGTAAAAAGTAAGTAAGTAAAAGTTTATTTATAAGCGCTTCTCAAAAACCAAGCGCTTCTATAGCAAGCCTGGTGTTTCTGTGGACCTAGGGTTGTTCTGCTGACATCACTGTAGGGCAGAGTCAATTTCACAAAAAGAAAAAACATACTGACAAGGCATTTGGATTTTGGCATAACGAATTGCTAACAGGGTGTCTTGGGGAAGGGGGAACACAGTATGTATACTGAGTACTGGTAGGTTTCCCTTGCAACATTGTTGCAACGGCATGGTACTGCACAGTGCGAGTCACTCCTATCCTACAGTGATGTCACTAGGAGCTAGCAGCTAAACATCAATGGCAAGTGCAGTAGGGCTCAAAACGAATCCAAATTATGGAAGGCAGAGTAAACCTTGGCCACAAATCACAAGTGTGCACACCCTTTCAGGTCTAGTACTGCATATAATGACTACAAGCTGTCATTTTTCGGACCATCACTGAAGTTCCTCTTTAAAGGAAAATTACGCTCTCATTTCTTGTTCATTTTGTTACCATGTCGACAGACAACTTTTTTTTGTGTAACTGTTAGGGATGTACTGTATATGATTGCTTGTTCATACTAGTCCCTGTAACTGTCCTGAAGTTTCAATTTTCTGGTTGTTGAAATCTCACTGTCCTCAAGAGCTGTATTAACATATGAAAACATGATGTGTCTTTGTGTCAGCACCTTTTAGACTCCACAGTATGTCTGTCTGTTTAATTTATTTATTTTATTTGGTTTTTGTTTACCGGGTAGGTGAGCTAGCTATAGAGATGACTATTTTCAGCCACCCCGGAGGATTACAACATAAGGGAAACAAAAGAAAAAAAACATTGCAAGTACAGCATAACACAGTTTGGAGGAAATAACATGTTCAGCATGTTAACAGATAGGCAGAGATGTGTTCACGGTGGGGGCAAAAATACTACTGGGGGGTAGAGTATGTACAATAAGGATGTAACAAGCTGTCTAATATGTAGTGAGAGCTAGGCACCAAGAATACAGTACTCTAGTAAGTACATAGTAAGTGCACATTTAACAAATACTATTTATGAAGGGAAGTCAACATGCAGGCATACAAAATCATCATCCAGGACAGCTAGTGGAGCATAGCCATGACTCTAAGAGAAGAAAGGGCAGGGCTTAACACAATAGGGAGATGGAGGAGAGAGAGGGATCGTGGAGGGTTTAAAACAGGTGCACATGGGTTTGAAGCAAGTAGGTAGGCATGAGCTCTTTTAAAGAGGGCATGAGAAGTTGCATGGTGTACTGTTACAGGTAAGGAGTTTCATTGCTGTGTGGCATAGTGAGAGAAAGCTTGGGAACCCTTTGAGGTTATACACGTGGGTATGTGCAGTAGGGACTTGTTAGTCGAGCGTAGGCCATAGGAGGATGTTTGAGGAGACAGTAGCATAGCCAGACTAGCAGGAGATTGTGTCCTGATTACATTATCCACTAGGGAGCCAACTGAGTGGAGCCTCAGTGCAGCAGGTGATGGCCAGTTTTAGGTCTGAGTAGAGTTGGCAGTGGTGTTTGAGCCTCGAGGATGAGGATGCTTAACGGCAAATGTTGTTATAGGTGGTGTCCCAGGCACGAAGCATTGTTTTAGGTATGGCTGTGTACGTGACCACTCTATAAGTCAGGGTTGGAAGTGGGATGCTACGGGCAACAGCCAGTCTAGCAGATGGTGTAAGTGTATAGCTAGATTTATAGGCAATGCCTAGCTTAGAGCTTATCAGTTTACAAGTGGATTTGTCGTGGAGATCAAAGCCTAGATTGTGGTCAAGGATGACCCCAAGATATTTCAACGAGGTAACTATATTTAAGAGAGGGAAGCCTGGATAGAAGACCTCAATGTTATTGTTGCAGGATTTAAGCTTAGTTGTGGATCCAAACAATGTAGCTTGAGTTTTCGATACATTGAGGACCAGTTTGTGATCAGAGAGCCAAGTTTGGATTTATGAAAGTCAAAGGAGAGGCACGAGTTTATGTCAGACAGGTTTTGGAGCTAGTATATAGAACAATATCATCCGCATACAAGAGAGGTGAACATGAGGTGAGATTAGGGGTAATGCTGTTAATAAATATGGAGAAAAGGAGGGGCCACAAAATGGATCCCTGGGGGACCCCAGCGCATAGAGTAAAGGAATTCTGGAGGTCAGGGTTAAAGGGCAACAGACTTCTAGGAAAACAAAGTAAACTTACTGTACAAGCTGAAATGGGCAGACTGGGTAGCCATAGGCCCTTATCTGCCGACACGATGTATCTATGGTTCGAGAGGGTGGAAGCGCATTTCACAGCTTGGGCTCTGTTTGACAGATAACTACTGAACTAGGTCACTACACCTCCAGTAAAACCCATCGACTCTAAGGTAGCGAGAAGGATAGGGTGGTGAACAAGATCAAAAGCTTAGGTCATGTCTATAAAGACAGTCCCAGTGAGGAGGCCTGAGTCCATAGCAGACAGGGTGTCTGTGGTAAATTTTAGCAGGGGCTAAGGTGGTGCTATGGCCCTGAGGAAATCATGTTGGGCTGAGGAGAGAGATTATTTTTGTGTAGGAAATCAATAGTTTGAGTAGCTGCAAGTCTCTCAAGTATTTTACTTAGTACCGATTAATATCGCAGTGGTCCTATGGTTGGAGGGGTCTTTTGGATCTCCTTTCTTGAAAACTTGAGTTATTCTGGCAATTTTCCAAATATAATTAGGGCTCAACAAAACATGTTGCAGCAAGGAGTGAAATACCACATTTGCCTTCAGTTAGATTTTCAAGCTACGTTGTAATGCAGGTTTTTCCATTTATATTGCATTCAATGTGTGTTTCCAGAGAGTTTTTTTGGGATATTTGTACACTAGCATAGAGATGCATTGTATAAATGGTAGCTGTGTGACATGTTTTCATATGCTAAGGCTGTTCTCTTGGACAGTAAGATTTTAACAACCATAAAATGGAGACCCCGTCTCCACCACTAGATAGTTACATGGGAAAAGCATGGACAGTGAACACAATCCTGCACATCCAGCAGCTACAGGAACAGAGTTGTCTGACATGCAAGCAAATTACTACACCCTCATATCCTGTAAATGTTTTCATTCAGGATGTGTCAGTATTTTATGATATGCTGTTCCTTGTCCTGTATGCAGTAAGACGCGTGTTGGGACATCAATCACGTGGCACTTGTTTGTGTCATTAGGCATGAGGCGCTTGTGTTTTGTGCCTTAAAAATCACGAGAGAAGGCCAGCCAGATGGCGCGGAGGTTGAGTACTGGATCCTTATCTCGTTGCACGCTAGTGACCTGTGTTTGGGAGCGACCTCTGGTTATCTGAGAGCGGCAGGGGAGGGAGGAGCAGGATTGAGCAGTTGAAATGCAGCTCTGTTCTCTCGGGGTGGTTGTCACCCCCGTAGTTCTGCTCCCACTGGGTGGAGGTCCGGTGGGTAGCATAAGTGGGAGGGGACAGCAGTGTAGTGGGAGGTCACCCCGGGGTGTGGCGTGCACATGCCTTCACATGTGCTCACGCATGCCCAGGGCATGGGGATGGGAAGAAAAGTGTGTAGGTGTGGGAAGCCAATTTAAAAAAAAAAAAAAAAAAAAAAAATTTGTTTTCGTAGTAACCAGTCTAGAACTGTACAAAATCGTGCCTGCTTCTAGATATAGTAGGTTATCCCCCTTTGCCTATTTGCAGTGGAGCTCTTAGGATAGTTGTAAAGTATACAATTGAGTGAGGCAGTAAATAGAGACATTTTTTAATATTTAAAATGAGTTATTTTAGTGGCAGGAGTGGTTTCTGACCATTGAAGCCATTAAAAGTGTTCTTGCTGACAGCTGAATGTACTGGAACTTTGTATGGTTAATGCAGATACTTGCTGTGCGTTGGGACGGTCTTGTTGAGAGTGAGACTGGGACTAACATATTGTGGAAAAAAAATGGCTGTGGTAGTGTGTTGAGATATTGAGCAGGAATCTGTGACCGGTATTTTAAAATAGTTGCTATGTCATCCTGTTTGGGGTACAGGTTTATGAGGAACATAGTTCTTGGGAGTGGGCAGGGCAGCGAACTGTTAGTGTGATCTGATGGTTAGAGCATTGTTGGGAAGAGGAGATCTCAAGTTCAAGTGTCAGTAAGCCAAATACTCGCTGTGTGACCTGAGCAAGTCACTAAACCTCAAATGAGAGCTCCGATACTCAGCTGTGGAAGTGGGTATAAGCAGGGCCTTGCTAGAAATGCCATGCTGCATCTCAGTTGGCCTGTTCTGGTTAAATACATTGAAGGAAAAAAAATAAGTAAAAGCAGAAATTGAGAGAAAATGAGATGTTGCATCTCTCCTGGTCTATCCTGGATCCGTAAATTGTAACCTTCCCCCACACGGGCAGTGGAGGTGATGTGATCTGCCTCTTAGAGCCCTGTTAAGAACCGGGAGAGCTCAAATTCGCTCTTCGCTAGAGCCACATACTCACTGTATGACCCTGAGCAAGTCACTTAACCTTCTAGCGCTCCAGACCACCAAACTGTAAAAATGGCTAGAAGCAGGACCCCACTGGAAACGTTTATCATGCATCTCAGCTGGGCTGTCCTGTGAAAATTGTACGTAAAGAAATAAATATTGCTTAACCAAGAGATTAAGGTTCAAACCCTGCTAGAGCCGCATACTTACTTTATGACCCATACGTTGCTTAACTTTTAGTGCGTCTGTCTGTATAGCTGTAAAATGAGTAGAAGCAGGATCTTTGTGGAAATGAGATGCTAACATCTCAGCTGGGCTGGCCTGGCTTGGTAAATAAACTGTTAGAGAGTTAAAAAAGCTCCCCTCCACCAAGCAGGTGGTGTGTTTTAGTCATAAGAGCACTATTTGGAACTGGGAGACCACAGGTTCAAACTGTGAGACCACAGGTTCAAACTGCCAGATGCTCACTGTATGACCCTGAGCAAGATTTTTTTTGCTATGTAGAGTTTTATCCTCCTGGGCACATCGCAGGTAGCTGTTCAGCCCCATCTCTGCCTCCCTGGTCCACTGAGCCCCACAGACCCCGGGGTGGGGCTGGAAAGGTGAGTCATCCTCCCCCACCCACCCAGAGGTTCTACATCCAGATTTGGAGAGTCAGTGAGATGAAAGTGTGGAGTGATGGCATGCAGGCAAGGCTTCATATAGCCTGCCACCACCATTTTGCACTCTTTTCTCTCGTTCCCCCCCTTCCACTCGATTTCTGCCCAGCCCTGGCAACCAGGTTTGTTCCGAACCTGGGTCGCTGGTGTGGTGAGAGGTAAGCGCCTGAGCAAGTCTTTTAACCTTTTCATGCTCCTGTCCACCCAGCTATGGAAATGAGTACAAGTAGGACCCCACTGGAAACGCAGTGTTGCCGCAACAAAACTATTCTGGGAAAATACATTGTAAAAATAAGTAAAAGCAAGACACCACCAGAAATGAGTTATTGCATCCAAGCCAGACTTTCCTTAGTGAATAAATTGTTACTAAAAAAAAAAAAAAGTATAAAATGAATAAATCCCCCAGGCAGTAAATGCATAGTGATCTGCTGGCTAGAGCATTGTTGGGGACTGAGATAACGGATTCATCGACAGTATCAGTAGCTCAGTAGGTGCTTCTTCGCCTCTGAGACCGGGAGATCAGAGGGCTTGAGGTCAGTTCCCACTTCTGGCACTTGGGTTAATATCCCAATAGGGGTGCTGCACTTCTGAGGCGCCGTCTTTTGGATGAGACGTTAAACAGAGGTCCCATCTGCCTGGATTGGTGGTAGTTCAGGTGGATGTTAAAGATCCCATGGCACTTATCGAAAATAGTAGGGGAATGCCCCCGGTGTCCTGGCCAAATTTCCCTCATTCACTAAAAATACCACCAACAGCTTGATCTGGTTCTGGTTCAGTTTCAGTTGCTTACCATCTGTATCCACCCCGAAAAAGGGACTTCTAGGTCCAGTGGTCTTACCGGGTCATCAAAATTAAACAAACAAACCCTACTACAGTCAAATACTCACTGTGTGACACTGAACAAGTCCATTAGTCAACTTGATTTACAAAAATGGGTGAAGTAACTCCTCAGTTGAACGTAGACATATATAAAATGTTGGCAGATAAAGGCCTGTTGGCTTATCTGGTCTGCCCAAAATACTGTGCTGCATCTCAGCTGGACTATCCTGGGAATACACATTGTAAAATAGATAAAAGCAAGAGTCCTTCCTAAAATAATTTACCTGTATCTGTGAAGAGGCATATGTTACAATGGACCCTGTCCCTATGTCACATATTGATTATGTTAAAGAGAACTGGTCCTAAACTGATCTTAAAGCAATCTGCTTATTTATGGAAGTGAACACTTTAATATACAATATATATTGTGTGATGGGGACCTTGGATAGACATAGGCCGGTGGATATCCTATACCTAGATTTCAGCACCGCGTTTGATTCTGTGCATACCTCTCAACTGTCCCTGATTTTCAGGGATGTCCCTGATTTTGCCTCAGAAATTTCTTCTGTCCCTCCTCAATTTGGCATTTTTGTCACTGAAGAGTAAGGATTTGAATCACAAAATAATGCCAGCCATTGGTGTTACAGTCTAGTTCTCATTAAGAAAATACTATTCACACTAAGAAGCATGTTGTACACAGCTTCTGGAACTAATATTACTATTTTTTCAGATGTGTCCCTGATTTTGGTCATTTGTCCCTGATCATTTTAAGCCTTGTCCCTGATTTGTGAAAAGGAGGTTGAGAGGTATGTCTGTGCCACATAATGGACTGGTAGCAAAAATGGGGAGATGGGGGTGGGAAGACAGGAGCTAAATTGGCTTCAGGCGTTTACAGAGGGTAATGGTGGGTAGGATACTATCCTCCCACAGGAGCATAATCAGTGGGGTTCCTCAAGGTTCAGTATTGGGCCCATTCTTGTTTAATGCCTACATCTTGGATATGGGGAGGGGTTAGGAGTAGGTTGAGTCTCTTTGTGGATGATTCAAAACTGGGAGCACTGGTGGATTGTGAAGACGAGGGAGACAGTCAAGGGATCTGGATACCCTGCAGGGAGGTCAAGGAGGTGGGGACTGAAATTTAATGCGGGAAATGTAAAATTACTTCATTTGGGGTCAATAACTTTCGGGCCATGTATACACCGGGGGGGTCACACTGCATACCACATTGGGAGAAAGGATTGGGGTTGGTGGTGAGCGTCAAAATGAATAACTCTGAAAATTGTAGAAGAACAACAGCCAAAGCAAACAGGATATTGGGTTGCATAGCCAGAATTACATCCAGAAGGAGGAGGTGATCCTCCTCTATTATAATGCTTTGGTCAGGCATGGCTTGAGTACTGTATACAGTTCTGGAGACCTCATCTGAAGAAGGACATAGCATGCTGGAGAGGGTCCAGAGAGAGCAACCAGGATGAGTCAGCATGGAGAGGAGGCCTTATGAGGAGAGACTGGAGGAGAGGGAGACATGATAGAGGTTTTCAAGTATGTAAAGGAACAACCAGGAGTGGAACCGAGGAGCTGTTTAGGCTAAGAAGGAGACAACCACTGGCCATGAGTGGAAGCTGGAGGAAATTACAAGGGAGTGTACAAAGCATTTTTTCACTGAGAGGGTGGTGGAGTTGTGGAATCGCTGCCCAGGAGGCTGGTGGAGGGCTTCAAGAAGGGTGGAATAGGTACAAGGGAAACTGAACCTAGAGAAGACCCTCTTGGGGGCTAGGGGGGTGGTGAGGCGAGCAGCCACTAGGTTGCTGGCTTTCGAGCAGACAAGACAGACCATTTGGCCTATTCTGCTGGTTTTTTAGTATGTTGGTATATAGATGGTCAGTGCTGCTGAAGATATGTGCCTCAGAATCCTTAAAAATCTCTGTTCGGTAGGGTCTAACACAAGCTACGATATGTCTTCACTTCTTGGGTGAATGAAGCACGAGCAGGAGGTGAATATTCCAGTGTGTGATGGTGTCTTATGCTGTGCTTAAAACACTCCAGGATGTGGCATGCAATGGGAAGTCGTCCTTCATGGCATAACTCGTGCCTAGCAACACACATACTGCACCTGGTTATTCGTTAAGCGCTGCTGACTCTTTTTGGCAAACACTAGAAAACAAACACAGTTCAACTTGTATTTTACCTATAAAGTTCTCCTCACTCATAGTTTTTACTAAGGAAATGATAGAAAGATTTATTTTTATTTGTTTGGCGCCCAATCCCGGAGGCTCTGGGCGCCGTACAATCAAAGACAGGACATTTAGATGTATAAACAAACAATACAATAAAATAGAATAATTAAAAATTCAGCATAGGTTAAAAAACATCCGCAGGAAAGGCAAAGCTAAAGAGGTGAGTCTTCAGGCCTCTCCGAAACGCATCCACTGTAGGGGCCTCCCTCAGAGATCTTGGTAGCAAGTTCTGGAAGACCAGGCTGACCACCCTGAATGAACAGTCGCCTGAGGTTTTCAGCCTGGTCCTTGGAACTGCTAGGAGGCCTGCAGTGAAGGAACAAAGGGATTGGGCCGGGATGGCAGGATTAAGGTGGTTTGACAGCCAGGGCCTGATCTATATAGGGTCTTGTAGTTGAGCAGGTCCACCTTGAAGAGAATCCTCCACTTGACCGGCAGCCAGTGTAGCCCCATTAGCAGTCTAGCTGCTGCATTCTGCACTAGCTGCAGCAGGCGAAGGTTCCCTACACTGAACCAGAGGTAAAAAGCATTACAGTAGTTGAGTCTGGATGCTACAGAGACATGCACCAGTAATGGCAGGTCTTCGGGCAAAATTAGGGGTTTAATCCAGGCGATGTTCCTCAGATGGTAAACACTTTTGATGGCAGCCAACACCTGTGCTTCAGATGTCAGCTTGTCATCGAGGACAGCACCCAGATTTCTCACCTAGATGATGCCATCAAAGAGGTCAACCCCAGGACCAAACCTGTCGTTGCCACCTAAGCATCCCCAACACACTCACAACCTGGCTAAATCACCAGCACTTCCGTCTTGTCCGGGTTAAGTGTCAGACAGTTAGAGCTCATCCATTCCTGGATCTCGGCAAGGTATTTATTCAGCACTTCAATGGCTTCATTTGTCCCTAGTGCAAAAAACTGTACAACTCAGTATCATCTGCATAGCAGTGAAAACCCAGACTGTACTGTCTAATGAGCTTTTCCAGGGGCAGCATGCATACCGCGAACAGCATCAGTGACAGAATGTAGGCTTTAGGAACCCCGCAGGTGAGCAGCATCAGGGAAGGGGAGAAATTCCCCATCACTATTCAGCTGTAGACAGACTGGATGAAGAAGCCTGTCCACAGTCCGAAAGAGCTGAGCTGGTCTGTTCTTCCCTGCAGCACTCTCTGAGGACAGGAACTCTGCCGCCTTTTTTTTCTTTTTTGTTCCTCCCACAGTCCCCCTGGCCGGTCACACCTTCTGGGCCCCATGGCCACCTTCTCTGCCGGTTGCCATCCTGCTGCCCCGGCAACCACCTACTGATCCCTGGGTGACCCACTGTAACCCTTCGGCAGATGGGTACCTCCTCATTGGGAGAAGTGCCCAGAGGCACAACTACTTAGCCCTGGGATCAGCAGTGGGGTGGTCAGTACAGGGCTGTCCCAGGCTTCATGGCATGCTGGGGACTGGTGGCCATCATACAGTCGGCCAGGGGGCATTTTCACTTTTTCTGGCCGGCCCACTCAGCCTTGATTGGGCCTGTGGGAGTGGCGACCCGATGGACGTGCCGGGGGCATGTCGAGGCAACACATCCCCTAGCCCATCTCCAGTCTGCCTGCAGGTGCCAAGGCCCCGGAGAGAGAAGTGGCTAGTGGATGCTCTGGAACCCCTCCCTGCCGGTCTTCGCTCCTGGCACCTGGGCTCGGGACACAGATCCAGGTTGCCAGCGTGCCTAGCGAACTCCTTCTTTTGATGCCACGGAGCTGACATAATTCTGCTTCTTACAGTCTCTTGTCCTTTGATAATCAGCATAGTGATTCCTCAAAACCAGTTTATCCTTCGCTGACAGAGTTCTATGCCAGCAATGCTACAACCTCCGACGCATGGTCTTCATCGTCTTGAGAGTCCCATAATACCATGGAGGTCTCAGTCAAGAGGACTTGGGTCATATATGGACTGGTATGATAGTCTCGAGTGCCCGGGTGACGGCTCTATAATTTATAGGCTGCTGCCGCTTCACCCAAGCCAGTCACACAAACAGCACTTAGACCGGACAGATCAACTACCGCCATCAGTCTCTCTGGGGACAATCCCCACAAAGAGCGATAGCTGATCATCTCAACAGGGGAGGGACCCAAATGAGAATTTCACTGTAAGTGAGGACCAAGCGACCCGAACAATCCCAAGGTCGGTAACTTCAAGACCTAGTGAGAATACCAAGTTCAGGGTGTGGCCGTGATGATGAGTCGCAGAGGCAACTGCCTGTACAAGGCCCAGCAATGTCATCAGCTGGAGGAGGTCAGAACTAAATTATGAGGATTCATCGTTGGTCCAGGCATTGAAGTCCCCCAGAATAAGCAATCTGGGGAACTCCAGCACCCTGTTGGGGATGTAATCTGCAACCTCCTGCAAAAATTCTCCGCCCGGCCCCAGAGGGTGGTAGACCAGGAGAATTCTGCAACCCACACCTGGACCCCCACACACTGCCACACATTCAAATGACGAGGTAGAATGCACCAGGTGTATAGAGAAATTCAGGCTGGATCTAAAACAGATGTCCACACCCCGCAGACCCTCCCCGGGCAGTGTACCATAGAGTATCCAGCAGGGACCAGTGCCTCGAAAACTGGACCTGTATCATCCCCAACCAGGTCCGTGATGCATGCCAGGTCGACCGAAGAAATCAAGTCTGACATAATTGTGGTCTTGTTTCTCATCAACCTGGCATTGCAGAGCACTGCTCGGAGGGGGGATCAGTGAAGACTGTAGGCCCTCTAGCTGCCTGCCCATGTGGTCTGGTGGGAGCCCTAGGAATGGAAGCCAAACACGGTGGACCTCTCTCAAGGCTCTGTTTTCTCCTAGGGTGCCTCCTGCTCCTTACCATCCCAATCTCTCTCACCTCCTTTAAGTGCCCGGCGCCCCGCCACAGACACCCAAGCCCCCTGGAAATACCCACTTCCCTTCAGCACCTTATAGTAGCAGCAGATGAGCACAAAATAACAGGATCTTTATTCCCTAGTGTTCACCGGTCCCTATAGTTTATTCCCCTTTAGTCATAATCTTGATGAGAGTTGCTTGCAGTGAGAATAACAGTGATGTAACAGAATTTTCTGGCAACAGATTGGGGAGAAGCAATAGCTGGTGGTGAACTCTGAAGGAACAAAGATCCTGTTGTCATGCGTATGTCCTTGGTGATAAATAATGGAGAGAAAAAATACAGAACTAATGTGAAATATAAGCAGAACTGTATCCTAATATTATGTTTTCCAAAGTTCTCCAGGGGACGTTGGCTGTTCTTTAGTGCTTTAATATTAACGTAATTGCAACGGGTTAGCTTTCAAATTAAATTTGTTCTCCAGAAGCCTCTTTGGTGCCTCAGCTTGTATACATAAATTGTCCCTTGTAAGTGTCCTTTTTTACACTGCTTCTTCATCCGCTTCTTTCTTCAGCAATCTTTCCTTCTCTTTACAGTACCTCCTTTCAACTACTTGGGTAGTGTATAAAAATGTAATTGTCTTTGGCGAAAAATAATTCTTACAAAGGTTAATACTGTACAAACACGTTAAATAAAACACAAACTTGCTGTTCACTATTTACTTAAATATTTATGTTACTTATCACATTCTGACTGCATATAATAAGGTTTTCTCTCTTTTCTGGATTTTGCCAAAGTTGCTGGTTTACAAATAGTGTTTATGTGTCTATCATATTTCTTGTTATAGTGTATCGTGAGAGCTTGTTCTGTATAGAAATCCATCCAGGCTGAAATGTTGCTGTACCACAGGTTGAGGTCATGGGACGTGATTGTTGGTACAACAACATTTTTAGCTGTTTTGAAAAGTGCACAAAACAAAGAAAAGGCAGGATCAATTAGATACACACTTGCAGCGGTGCCACAGTCACCTGCAACATCAACAACATATGAGGTAAAAATGCAGGCTCAACCAGCTATTTTCATCCAAAAGGAAAAATACAACTGCAGGATCAACCAGATACTGAAAATTACACAGACAAAAAAGATTCCTCACATTCCTATCGCTTAGCGAGAGATAGAGCTGCCTTTTTTTTTTTTTTTCTTCTGGAAATCCCACTCAAATGAAACAGACAACCATTGGCAGCCTGCGCTGTAGACGTAGGGACATCTGGACCCTACCAACCATACCACTTAACCCTAGCAACTAACATCAAAACTCGGAATAAGACGCAGCAGGAAAAGTTTACTTTATTTAAAAAAAATCAAAATGTTTTTCACGTTTTATGGGGCACCATACACTAAAAAAAAAAATGCTGGCTGGGCAACTCTTTGCACAACCAGTGTGTTCTGCCATCTTGGGATTCTGATTCCCAGGGACCTCTTGAGCTTTGCTCTCGAGGTCTCAGGGAATCAGTACCTGGTTGTACATAGTTCCAATCCAGCATTCTCTATATGGTATATGGTTAGGGCTTATTCTATAAGAAATCGGTGGCCCTCAAAGTTGTGAGCGTTCTGAAGATTGTGCAAGTTTTATCATAAAGTACACCTCTGTTCCTACTCATGCCGACTCCTGCCTGACAGCAGCTTCATTTTCCCTGAACTTAACCTACAGTGCAGTTCCTGTGCGATCCATAGACTGGAGGGCAAAATAAAAAAAAAAATCCTCAGGGCCCCATGCTTAGTGTGGGACCTACAGGTTCGCATTAAGCAAAATGTCGAAAAATTGTTATTATATATTTAGTTCTTGTTTTTTAAGTAGCTGACAGGTTACACAGTTTACTTTTATTATCTGGTTGGTCCTGCATCTCTCTACCGCTGTACTGCCGAACTAATAGTCCCACTCTCCCCTGTGGCCAGTCTGATGATGATGACGATGACGACGACGACGACTAACACTTGGGGATCTCTTTGTGCCGGTACATAGTAATGTGTTCTAATACTCTGTAACAGCACATTTTCACACTTAGTATACTGGTATTGCTTGGTTTGAGTCTGCATGATTGGTACTGGTACACTAAGTGTGAAAATGCACTGTTACAGAGTATTGGAACACATTGGTAATTGGTGGCGTGTAGAGGTCCCCTGTGGCTTAGTCCATCACTCGTGTCATCACAGGACTGGCCACGGGGTGAGTGAACTATTAGTTCCGCAGCATGGAGAGTGGAAGAATGCTGGATTAACCAGATATAAAATAAGCTAACTAACTTGTCAGCTACATAACACAAATAAAATTCATTTTATTTGCTTTTCCATTCCTCTAGGTCCTGCAACATTCACACCTCACTTCACTTACGCTCACTGTACCTTACTGCACCTCACAGAAATCCTATAGTGTTTGTCTTTATTTTTTAAAACCATGTACTATAACAAAATGGGCAGCCATACACAACTCTCCTTGTGTTTCCATCTGGGGTTGAGATACCAGCATGGACCTCTCGAGCTTTGCTTTCAAGGTCCATACGCTGGTATCTCATCCTGATAAACACAAACAAGACAATATATGGAATGCTCTCATTATTCCTTATGTTGTGTAGGTAACATGTGGAAATCAGCTGCATTTAATGGATTAAAAAACCAAAAAAAAAAACCTGAGCAACCCATGACGGAATGTATGTTTGCTCTGGGCTATACGAAAATCTCCGGTCGCGTTGCCTCATGCATTCAGTCACTTCAGAAAACAGTACTTTGTTGTCGGGTCCATACGCTGGTATCTCAACCTTGATGGAAACACAGGCAAGTTGTGTATAGGCTATACGTTATTCTTTATGATGTGTGTGTAATGTGGAAATTGGCAACATTTTATTGGATAAAAACAAAACCTAAGCAACCCATGACGGAATGTATGTTTGCTCTGGGATATCACGAAAATCTCCGATGCGTTTGCCTCTTGCATTCAGTCACTTTAGAAGTCTGTATATTCCGGTGCAAACGTATACCCTGGAATGTGTGGTGGTTGGTTGGTGGTTTTTTGTCTCCTGTAGTTAAAAATGGCTTTTGAAGGGGAAAATGGTAAAAATGACTAGCAATTAGGTCATGGAGAGTCCTGGTGCGTAACTGTGCCGATTGTAATTACACATTTTTGAAATCCAGTTGACCATTCAGATTACTTTAATTTCCCAGATCATTTTGTAACTAAAGTTAATATTAAGTAAACTAACAGTAAATACGTTCTGGGAGGAGTTTGGGGAACCCTCCTTACAGATTTTTCTGAAGGCCACACATAAAAATGAGTCTTACCCCTGAAAAGTTACTATCTTTGGACAGAAATGAAGGAAAGTGTGTTTCTAAAATTACGTTTATACAAGTAGTGTGCATCACGAACCCCTGCTCATCAGATCAACAGTGTTCATTTCAGGCTGCGGGACATGTGGCTCGACCCATCATGATACTGAGGCTTGGGTCTTTTGACGCACCTGCAGCTTTAAGAATCCTGGGCATGCTTGTGTGGGGCGAGGGTGTGTTCATGCTGGAGAAGAGGAGGGACTAAAGGCTTGCTTGCCGGCTCAGGAACAGGCCCAGCCCCTGGGCTTGTCAGGTTTGAGAGACTCCATGTCGAGAAGTGGCCGCTGAAGGAAAGTTAATGGCCTGGGGACTTAAAAATGCCCCTTAGTGGCGTGTCAGGTATGGCTGTAGCTCTGTAGGAATTAGTGCAGTGGACACTTTACCGAAGTAAGGAGCACAAACACTACACAGTATAGTAAATCGCTAATTTTCTCTCTATCGGAAGGGAACACACAGAAAATAATATGTATTTTCTAAGTACTTATGTTGCTGGGCTATGTCAATGTAACCTTTATGTGTAACTACATGTCAGGCAGAGCACTCTGAAGTGGTAACCACACAGTTATTTTCCTCTTTAGCAGAATAATTGCCTTTGCATGAGTTGTGCTTGTAAAGGGAATCTGCTAAGGAGAATGATCGTTGATTAGTGTGGTTGTCACCTCGAGTGCTGCCCTGACATCTGAGTTAGAAAGATAAAAGGTTACACATTGACATATAGCCCAGAAACAGAGTACTTAAAATACATCTTTTCTGTGTGTTCCGATCGAGAGATACTTAGCAGTTTACTGTGTCTGCACTCCGAGCTGCGCCAGGTTGGTGATCAGCAGCTGTTACTACAAATGCTTTAATTCCCATGCAGCAAAGAAATGGAGGCCGCACTTTTTTTTGGGGGGGGTAAACAAGTTTGAAGATTTGGAGAGCGAGCGCTCCACTCGATTTGAGTGGCAGTGTGAGCAACACAGTCAGATTTGGGGGAGGGTGTTTCTGGCAGTATTCAGCCACAGAATGGCTGATCTGGATGCAAGGGGCCGGCGCTTCTGTTGAACCATGTGATGTGCACTGAGACACATCATGGTACAGAACAGAGTTATCAAACCGCATTCCGTTCGCGAAGTTACTGTGGAGTCACCGGCTGTGGAGTGAGCTGCTTATAGTGCTTAAGAGCTTGGCGTGCATCTAATCGTTATAATCGCTGATTCTGATTTTTTTAAGAAAGTGTCTAGGCAAATTACAGCTGATATTAGAGTAGACTGTGGATTATTTTGTGGAAATGTTATAGATTGAATTTACTAAAAAAACAAATTGATAGCTGAGACAGCAAGGTAGAGCTGTGGAGCCTGTGCCATCTGATCTTATCTACCTACTAAGGCAGAAAAAATTGCTTTAATAACTGAAAGTGAAAAATTATAAAGTCAGAGTGGAAAATTTATAACAGTCAGATCTGTGTGTGGGGAGAGAGGTTATATCTCACTTAAGATGGCAGCAGAGCAGGCAGGGAAAGCCAAAGCAGGTTACAAGTGTTTTGAAAAGAATTACAGCACAGGAAAGGTAGAAATTAAAGCAGAGTGTGTGTGTGTGTGTGTGGGGGGCTGTCTAGTTTTGTTCACAACTGGCAGCCAGGCAGGAAAAAGCCACAGACTTACTGAAAGATAAACGGGGATATAAAGGAGAGGAGTCGGTGTGTGAGGGGTTATGTGTAAGTGGTGGTTCAGGGTGTGTCTTTCACACATTACACTGTGTTACTAGTCTCAATCTGATTACACAGCTTGATTGAGCAATATCTGTCTGAATTTCACCTCGTCCCACAAATAAATAATTATAACTGTGTGTGTGTGTGTGTTTGCTGCAGATTCATAAATAGCAGCCACTGACTGATTTAAACCACAGTGTGGTGGATATATTCCATCCAGGCAGAATACGCAAAAGACAAAAATCAAAACATATTTAATCACAGCAAGCAGGCAGGAAATAGATTAAGAACTAGTGAATTTGAATTAAAGAAGCAAGGGCAGGGCTCTATTTTAGATAAGTTTGCTGCAGGCAAAGGCAAACAATATATTTAAAGTATCCTGTTGTTCACATTGCAGTCAGATAGGGAAAGCCATAGAGCTGCATTATTAAAAGGAACAGTTTAAAAAAAAAAAAAAAAGTTCTGCAATTAGAAACAAAGGAAAGAAGACACTACAGCAGATTAAGAAAGAAAAGCAGGGTCAGGGTGGGTGGGTGGGACTGAAAAAGATTAGTGAGAGTGACTGACTACTTCAGTGTGTTCTGAATTCCCTACTATCTACTTGCATATCTCGTTGTGTAGTGTAAAAATAAAATAAGAAGGGACAACATTTGTCATAGTTTTTATTAAAACGTTTCATCAGTGAAACACACAGCCGATTATTTCTCATTATATAATTCTTTTACTTCCTCAGTTGCCCTCCTCGTAAGAACTAGAATATTAAACAAGGCTGCAGCTGCTTGCTTATAAAAATAACAGTCTAGTAGTCATGGCAAAAAAACAAGTGAACATTAAAACATTTTTTCAGGTCTTCTTCGCCTAAGAGACTATGTACTGCTGCATCAGGATCAAGGTCTTCTAAAAATTCAAATGGAAGCAGTGAGGTGCCAGTTCTGTCGGAGATAGCTTTGTTGTCAGTCACTGTGGCGGACACACAATTGGGACCCGACGGTGCTAGCCAGTCACAACATGATTTTGAGTCTGCTGCTTGTGAACTACCTACCTACAGCCAGTCCCATGTGGCCAGTATTAAATGTAATTTTCAGGGCCGCTGGCTCACAATGTACAGGTGGTTGAGATATAATTCATAAAAAAATGTGGTGACTTGTGCTGTGTGCATTAGTAGAAAGAAACAAAATACTCTGGGCCAGATATTCAAAAGGGTTGCGCCATGGGCAATAGGGTTGAGCCTGTGCAAGTCCGAAATTGCTCCATTCTGCGATATTCAGCAGGAGGCAGTTGCGCCACTGAAAACATGCTGAGCAACAGCGCAATGCAAATGAATGCATGCTGAACTGGAGGGGGAGGAACCATGCATAAACTGCACAGCCCGATATTCAGCCGGGCTGTGCAGAGTTGTGCAGGCGCAACCCCCAACCTGCGCCTGCACAACTTTGAGCCAAAAAGGATCAGAGTGGGGGCCACCCACAGGTGAGCTGCTGCATTGCAGGGCGCAACAGCAGCTGCCACCTGTGGCTGGCCCTAACCCACTCCCTGTGCCCCCTCTGTAGCCCGATCGCGGGCAAAAGTGTAAAATCCCCACCACCACCCCCACTGGCCCGATCGCGGGCATAGCTTTAATTCCCCACGTGCCCCGAACATATCCCTGGTGGTCCAGTGGACCGTCAGCCCGATCGCGGGCTGGAGTAAATAAATACACCCACCACCCGAATATATCCTGGTGGTCCAGTGGACCGAAAATCCCGATCGTTGGATTGAGTAGTAACCCCCCACCTCCGAATATATCCCTGGTGGTCCAGTGGACTGAAGTCCGATCGTGGGATGGAGTTTACAAACAGCCCCAAAACACATCCCTGGTGACCTGGTGTCCCCCACCACCCGCTCCCCGGGGCGGCGGCAACATCCCACCGCCTGCCGCCCGCCGTCCGCCGACAACTGCCGGTAGGTACTGCGCCCGTGGCTCTTGCTCATCGCACCGTGCAGCCTGGGCAGTCAGCGCGGCGCGGTAGCAGCGGGTGGGATGTTGCCCGGCTGCGTGGGAGGCGGAGTGGTGGGGCTTCAGGGTGGAGGGGGCGGGGTGGGGGACTCTAGGTCACCAGGGATGTGTTAGGGGTGTTTGCAAACTCCATCCCGTGATCGGGATCTTCGGTCCACTGGACCACCAGGGATATATTCGGGAGGTGGGGGGGTTACTACTCAATCCCGTGATCGGGATTTTCGGTCCACTGGACCACCAGGGATATATTCGGGTGGTGGGTGTATTTATTTACTCCAGCCTGATCGGGATTATCGGTCCACTGGACCACTAGGGATATGTTCGGGAGAGACACTTTGCTGCCAGCAGTCGGGCTGGTGGGGGTAAAACTATGCCTGATGGCCATGGGGTGGTGGTGGGGATTTTACACTCTTTTGCCCGTGATCGGGCTGCAGGGGGCGTCGGTCCCTGACGGCTGCTGCCTGGCAGGGCGCCAGGCGCAAGTCCTCAGGGATTGGCGCACCTGCATGCTAATGGCATGCAAATGGGGCCATAATCAGATGCAAATGCCCCCCCCACCCTTGCATGAATTATGGCCCCATTTGCATGTCACCTTTTGAATATCGGGATTTTGTGCATGGCGCAATGGTACTTGCGCCACCGCAAGTTGAATGCTCCACTCTGACCACTTGCGGTGGCGCAAGTTCCACTGTGTCATGCACAGTGAAAACGTAGCCCGAGGAGGGTGAAATTCAAAGGTTGCTCAAGAAAGCAACTCCTTTGAATACGCTCTGGCCACACCCTGCGCAACCATTTTGTGCAGCGCAAGGGCTTGCTCCACAAAATAGCGCAGTTTGAATATCTGGCCCGCTGACTTCTGGCACTGACAATTTCAGGACAAGCACAATGACTAGGCATGCTGACTCGGCAGACCACAGAGATGCTATGGCAGCCGAAAATATGCAGGGAGATTTGCAGCATGCCTTCAGAAAAGTTTTTATCTGAAAAAGAACACACTGTTCTAGTGGCCATGAAGAGTGTTTATTGGATGGCCAAAGAAAACTTGCCAATTCATAAATATACACGTTTAATGGAATTTTTGTCTAGTTTAGATTGTTCTTTTGTTGACAAACTGTCTGTGGCCAAGAATGCCTCGTATTCATCAGAAACTATAGCCAATGACATCCTTGAATGTATAGCCTTGGTAATTAGGCAGGAAACAATTAGAAAATAGCCCATACATCACATTAATTTGTGATGAGAGCACAGACATCACTGTCGTCAAAAAACTAGCATTGTATGCAAGAGTGCTCGATTCTGAAAGTTTTTTGTTCGTTCTACTCATTTTCTACAGTACCTACAGATCTCTGATGCCACTGGAGCAGGGATAGCTAAATAATTAAAGCAATTCCTAGCCAGCAAAAAAATTAGCATGAAAAAAGTGATGGGATTGGGAAGTGACGGAGCAAAAGTCTTGACAGGGACTGATGAGGGAGTCACCGGGCACATGCTACGTGAAAACCCAATGCTAGTAAATATACACTATGTTGCTCATAGGGTTGCGCTATGTAGTTCACAGGCAGCAGACTCTGTCCCTTGCCTAAAAGAATACCAATAGGTGCTAACAGGTATTTTCTACCATTTTAAAAGATCAGCCAAAAGAGCTGACAAACTAAAACAAATACAAGAAATGCTGGAGGAACCAACTCTAAAAGGGAAGGAGGTCCATGATGTGAGGTGGATAGCAGTTTACAAAGCGGTTGAGACCGTTCATCACACCTTAGACTCCCTTCTCACTTTTTTCTTCAAGGAGACGGATGCTAGAGCAAAAGGTTATGCCTTAAAAATGTCCAAATATGACTTTGACAACCTATATGCTAATGGATGTACTTGCTGTAATTACCCAACTTAGTGTGGTGTTTCAGAAAAGAGATCTGGACGTCTCTATGGTCCATGTCAGTTTGGAGAAGTGCTTCTCTGATTTAGAAAAAATAAAATATGGAACAAAGGGAAAAAAAATGTATCTACATGAAGTGGAGAAGGATATCCAGGAAGATGAAGATGAAGAGGGAAAGATGGTGTTCAAGGGGCACCACATACTAAGGGGAGGGCGAGACAAAAACCTTTCAATCAAGGACCATTTCATTGACCAGTTGATTGCAGCTTTAAAAGACAGATTCCCTGGGTATGACAGAAACAAGTTAGCTGCTTTTGGAGTACTGGGTCTTAGGACAGTCAGCAGCCTTTCTAGAGACGTACTTGAAACCTGGGGAAATGAACAAATTCACGTGCTGCTTGAGCATTACGGTCAAGAGCAGAGACACAAACAGTTTGAGACAGTGGCACCACCACTTGTGGATGCAGACTGCACCAAAGCAGAATGGGAACTGCTGAAGCCACTTGTTGTGAGAGGGGGATACCCGAGGGACAACATGCAAACTCTTTGGGGGTTCATAAACAGATATCACAAGTCAGACTCCCCAGATCTTTTGGCACTGGCATTAACTGCCCCAGTCCATACAGCAGACTGTGAGAGGGGCTTCAGTGCCCAGAACATTGTAAAAACTAGCATGAGAAATAGGCTGTCTGCTACTAGTCAGTGATCTGCTGACTGTTGCAGTTGAGGGACCTTGCCAGACTGAATTTGATTTTCTTTTTGCAGTTAATATCTGGAGGGAAAAAAAAAAAAGGAGGTTATTCCAGCATGTAGACTGCACTGACTGACTTCAAGTTCAGCACACTGAACTGGACTGTAGTGTGTACTGACAACTTTACTAGTACTCTATACCATCACCACAAATATCTCAAAAAAAATTTCAAATATTTTAATTTATCCCTCTGATATCATGCCTCATTAACCAAATAATTATTTGGTTATTATCTTAATATGTAGCCAGCCTGACCTTAGATCTGTGACTGCTATCAGGACTCTAACTAGGCTGTTTATAATGCCTGCTGCTCTGCGTATTCTTCCAAAATGTGGAAGTGTCAGTGGCTCAGTAGGTAGCACACTCGCCTCTGAGGCCGGGAGATCAGAGGGCTGTGGGTTCAGTTCCCACATCTGGCACGTGGGTTAATATCCCAGTACTGATACTGTAGTGCAGCATGAGAGGGGTGCTGCACTTCTGAGGTGCCGTCTTTCGGATGAGACGTTAAACCGAGGTTCCATCTGCCTGGATTGGTGGTAGTTCAGGTGGATGTTAAAGCCCATGGCACTTATCGAAAGAGCAGGGGAATTTCCCCGGTGTCCTGGCCAAATTTCCCTCATTCACTAAAAATACCACCAACAGCTTAATCTGGTTCAAGGTCAGTTGGCATTCATCTGTATCCCCTTCCCCCCAGGTCATGCCTGAAAATAGGCAGGATTTGTGTAGTGCACTTACCCAGTCAACAAAAACTAAATAAAATAAAATAAATAAATAAATAAATAAAATAAAAATGATTAATCTCTCTCTTTCTCTCTCTCTCTCTCTCTTCCTCTCATCTGAGTGCAAGGGTGGTGGTTTTTTTTTTTTTTTGCTGGCAAAAATCCGCAGTTTACCACATTGCGAACAGACACTAGTACTGGATGGACACAAGACCACACCTGGCTGCTGTCTCAGGCCTGATCTTGATTGATGCCAAGCAGTGACAGAGATGACATGCCTTTTGTAAACTATCCACCTTTGACATCACGTAAAATGCCAGATACTTATTGTTATATTTTCTGAGTCACAACTCACACCTTACCTGTCGATCTGCCCTTGCTGTAATACTAACATACTAAAAGCCAGCAGAATAGGCCTGATGGTCTTTCGTGTCTGCTTGGTAGCCAGCCCCTATCGGGTGCTTGCTCCTCCCCCCCTTGCCCCCGTGAGGGTCAGTCTTGCCTTCAGCACCCCCATGCATCTGTCCCCACCCCTTTTGAAGCCTTCCACAGTGCTTTGCTTGACCAGACTCCCGGGCAAAGCATTCCATGGCTCCACCACCCTCTCTGTGAAGTAATGCCTTCTACGTTCTCCCCTATAGGTGCCTCCCTCCAGTTTCCATTTATGCCCCCTGGTTGTGCTGCTTTGTTTTAGCCTGAACATTTCCTTGGTTCTACCCCTGTTAATCCCTTTCACATACTTGAAAACCTCAATCATGTCCCCCATCTCTCTCTCCTCCAGTGAATACAGCCCAAGGGCCTTCAGCTTGTCCTCATAGGTCCTTTCCCCATGCCCTGGATCATCCTGGTTGCCCTCCTCTGGACCCTCTCCAGCAGTACTATGTCCTTCTTAAGGTGCGGCCTCCAGAACTGCGCGCAGTGCTCAAGGTCGTGACCTAACCAAGGCATTATACAGAGGTAGGATCACTTCCCTCCTCCTGGACGTTATTCCCTGGGCTATGCAGCCCAGTAACTTGTTTGTCTTTGCCACCGTTCTTCTGCAGTTCTCACTGTTGTTCATTTTGGTGTCTATCACCACCCCAAGATCCCTTTCACTCGAAGTGGTTTGCATCGGGACCCCTCTCAAGTTATAAACATGCCCTGGGTTTCAGACCCCCAGATGCAACACCCTACACTTCTCCGGGTTAAACCTCAGCCCGCACCTCCTTGCCCAACCCTCTAGCGTGTCCAGGTCCCCCTGGACTGTCACCCTTGCTTTCTCTCCGTAGCCAAGGCCCCTAGTTTAGAGTCTTCCGCGAAGAGGCTCATCCTGCTCCTAACCCCTGCCCTTATATCGGAGACATAAGCGTTTAACAGGAGCGATCCCAGTACCGAACCCTGGGGCACCCCACTGGTGACCCTCCTAGGGGAGGAGACTGTCCCTCTAACCACCACCCTCTGTGTTCTATCTGTAAGCCAGTTTTCCACCCATCTAAGCAACCATCTTGCCACCCCCATCTCCCCCAACTTTGTCAACAAAGTGGGGTACCGAGTCAAACGCCTTACTAAAATCCAGGTATAAGACGTCCACTGGGCTCTGACTGTCCAGGGTTCTTGTCACTCAGTCATAGAAATCTGAGGTTGGTCTGGCACGATCTCCCCGGGACGAAACCATACTGTTTGTCATCTGTGTGTCCCATACTATCCAGTTGCCTCCCGAGCATCCCTTTGATGAAGGCCTCCATTAGTTTGCCTACCACTGACGTTAAGCTGACAGGCCTGTAATTTCCTCTCTCCTCCCTAGACCCCCCTTTGTGGATGGGCACCACGTGAGCCACCCTCCAAACCTGGGGCACCCTTCCTGTCTGGAGAGAAGCGTTGAACAGCACAGCTAGAGGAGCTGCTAGGTCGTCCGGCGGTTCTTTCAGTACCCTTGGATGTAGCCCATCCGGTCCTGGTGCCTTGTCAGTCTTCAGCGCCCGCAGTGCCTCCCTCACGCTGCCCTCTGTGATTTCCCCTTCCCCTGCCCTATCCTTAGTAAAGGCCCCGTCCTCCTCTGGGCCTGGCCCACTTGGCGCCCCAGCCACTTTTGGTCCTCTCAACCCCCTATGTCCTATTTTCTCAGCTGCCCCCCACCTTTTTCGGGTTGAATGGAGCCCATGTCTCTCTCCTTAAAAACCGAGGCAAAGTACTTGTTTAGTACCTCTGCCTGCTCCCCCACCTCCTGAGCCCATCCATCCCCAGTGCTAATCCTGGAGATCTATGCTCTCCCCTTCCTCTTTTCCCCTATGTATCTATAAAAACCCTCCCCCCAACGTATATCCTTAGCCAGGTTGTGCTCCATCCCGCCTCGATCCCTCACCACCCTTGACCCCTTCTAGCTGACAGCTTGTATTCCCCTCTCCTCCCCCTCGGAACACTTAAACGCGTGGTAGCCTTTTTTCTTACCGCCTCCTGCACCTCCCTGGTCCACCAGCACAGTTTGTTGGCCCTGCAATTTTTACTCCTTACCCTTGCACACAAGCTGGTAGTCTCCTGTACCCCTTTTTTTATTGGCCTCCCATAATCTATCTACATCCATATCTGATCTGGCTCAAGCTCCCCCTCAGTATCCTGCCCATGCCCTCGAAGTCTGCTCCCCTGAAATCCATTACCGCTGTGTTTGAGCAGTTGTCTCCCCCCCAGGTACATCCTAAACCAGACCGTGTCATGGTCTCCTCCTGCCAGCGGCTACACACCTCAGATCGCTTTTCCGTCTGCAGGACAGTGTCCAGTATCTCTCTCCCCCCACCCCAGTTGGCTCCCCTACCTGTTGGACCAGAAAGGCATCTTGAAACACATCCATCAGCCTCTCCTCTTTGGCCACCGCTGATGTCATGGTGTCCCAGTCTGCCCCTAGCATATTCAGGTCTCCCATGACCACCACCCTACCCTTTCCCCGGTCACAGTGCCCCTTGATGTGCTCAACCAATTTCCCCTCCAGTTCCTCATCCATTGCAGGTGGTCTGTATATCACCCCTACTTTTAATCTTTTTCCTCCCCCCGATTGTAGGGTTACCCAAATTGCTTCTGCTCCCCTCTGCCTCCTCTACTCCTCTTACCAATATTCCATCCTTGACTATCAGTCTCGCCCCCTTTTCTATCCCTCCTGAAAATTTTATAGCCCTCCAAATTTAGGTCCCAACCGTTCTTCTGGGTGGCCCATGTTTCCGTAATCGCTGCCACATCCGCTGATCCCTCTGCCAGCATCGCCTGAAGCGCGGGCATTTTGTTGCCCATACTCGTGGCGTTGACCAGGACCGTCCTCCACCCCACCCCCTACTCCTGCACAGTACTCGTCCCTGCGCACTCCCTATTTGACCTCACCTGTACAGCTCTTGCATTGTGTCCCATCAGAGTCCCCTGCCCTTGTTCACCGCTGGAGACCAGGGACCTCGGTCAGTTCTCCTGTCTCCAGTCCTGCACCAGTCCCTCCCCCTTTACAAGTTTAAACCCCATTTCTGGTTTATGAATTTGGTGAGTTTCATCTTTAAGATCTCCTTCCCTTCTAGGTTAAGATTTAGCCTATAACCCCTTATCATCCCATGTGTCCCCTTCCCCCCCAATCCCCTACCAGTCCAAACCCTTCCTCCCTGCACCACTTCCTGAGCCACTGGTTCACGCCTCTTTGTGCTTGGTCTCCCCTGATGCCTTAGGCACCGGCAGGATTTCCAAGAAAGAAATTGAACACCCAGTAGAATAGCAGACCCTGGCTAGCTCCCGGAACCTCGCCTGGATTTCCAGATTGTTGTTCCCATCCAGATCATTTGTGCCCAGGTGTACTAGGAAATCAGGGGATCCCCCGCATTCCAAGGCTAAGGAATATAGCTGGAATTTGGCCTTGTGAACGGATAGTCCCGGGATACATTTATCCCTGACCACTGCTTGTACCTCCCATCTCTCTCGCACTGGATGCCCCTGGTCATGGAGTCCCCAGCAGGATCACCTTTACCCCCCTTACTGGCCCTTTGACCCTTCTAGGCTCTTTCTTCTATCGTCTGCCCCCATCTTACCTCCTCTCTTAGATAGTCAGGGACTAGTCTTTGCTTGACCTATCATGCTCTTCCTTCTGCATGTGGCTTCCAGTTTACTCTTCTCCCCACCTCCTGTCCGGCACAGCAGGCCCCTGACCCCGGTCTCCCTTTTGGTCCGAGTCCACAGATCCCCTCCCACTTCAACTGCTTTCCTCCCTGCCCCCCACCTGCAGGTCTTGTCTCCCTCTGCCTTCCTGCATAATTTTGCTACCCTCTCCTCCATGTCCACCTTCCCACTCGTAGATATCCCTCCTGCCCCTGTCCCCCCCAGTGCCCCCACCACCCCTTCCTTTGGCTGACTCCCCAGCTTGCTGGTCCGACCCTCACCTTCTGCCTTCTCCTTCCGTGTCATTACCCTCCTACTCCCACCCCGCCCGACAGTCTACCCAAATGCTCTCTGCCTGCCTGCACCCCCTCAGCTACCTCCTCTCCTGGGTAGAGCATGGTGTATCTGTTTAGTAAGAGTGATGCCTGCCTCCGTGTTATCTCCTGCCCCCACCCTCTTTATCTCCCCTGGCGGCCCCTTTCCTGTGGGATGTTTTCCATTCATTGCTTGTAGTACGCCCTACCCTTCCTGATTTGCCTGTCGCCCCAGTCTCCATAGGGCCTGTTTCTCTGCACCCTGGGGTGTGCAGTAATGACCTTTCCATCCTCCATGGGCCGTTTCCCTCCATCCCCCTCCTCCTCCCTCCTCATGGTTTCCAGTTCACTTCAGATCCCTCTACCTCCGCCCTAAGTCCTGCCAGTTGGGAACACACTGGGCACTCTCTGTTCTTCCATGCCCAATTTAGGATTATCGCTGCCCCGCACCCCATACACCCAATCACCCTGCTGAAGATGCCCGCTCTGGCAGCCCCGAACCCACCCTCATTTTGGTGTGGGCAGGCCTAACCACTTGCAGCCCAATAGTTCTTGCCCACCTCACGTGGTCAACTGTTCAGTCAGCAGATACCTCCTTTTACCAGTTGACAAAAACCCCTCAGCACTATAAAAATCAGCAGTTATCCCAGCTCATGTTTAAAGTAGCCCTCCCTAAGAACAGCACTATATAATCAGCAGTTTAAAACAACACACACCGCACTTTATCATCAGCAGTTTTCACAAGTCACTTCTACCTAATCCTCAGTCAGACATGTGTCTAGCATGTGCCTGTGGTGTCCAAGCATACCAGCATACGATTTTGCCTCCTCCCAAGTTCAGTAGCATTAACAGTAAAGTCCAGAGTCGGATTCCATACATCATGTCTCTCATCTGCATATAGTCATCAATTTCTTGGATATTTTCAGGCCTCTCCTCTGCTTGCTCCTCCCAGTTCCAGTCAGCAGCAGCAATCCAGGACACCCTCAGCAGACCAGGCTCTCCACTGCAGCCTTCCCCTCCTAGGCTCCACCCCACCCGACTAGTTAATAGAGATCGGGGCGGGGTGGGTGGTGTGGACAAAATAACACAGCAGTTCTTGGGCGACTGGGCTTTGGCTTTTATAGCCCAGTCGCAGTCTAAAAGAGCTGATTGGCCCGGCTTTCCTACCACCGATGCGGAATTCTTCTCCCCCGGGACTCCTGCAACCACCAATGTGGTTCCTCTATGCTGCCCCCACTGCCGATGCAGCCCTGGATCTACAGAAACAACTGCAGTTCTTGGGCGACTGGGCTTTGGCCTTTATAGCCCAGTCGCAGTCGAAAAGCGTGCGCTTGGCGCTGATTAGCCTGGCTTTCCTACCGCCGATGCGGTTTTCCTCTGCCCCCCGGGACTCCTGCGACCACCGATGTGGTCCCTCTCTGCTGCTCCCTCCGATGATGCCCCGGATCTCCAGAAACAACAGAAGTTCATCAGCTTGTCATGAATACTGTTTACTGTGACATGCTAGTAACAGCCATTTTTTAATATATCCCATGCAGCGTTACTTAAAATTCTGTATAAAGATTTCTTAAGAAATGTCATGTGTGACCCACATTTTTCCTGAAATGACCCACCTTTTCAGTGTCCAGTGGGTCATTTGACCCTCCAAATTTGGTTCCTAAAATGAAGGCTGGATCAAGAGTTTTAGAAAATTCTCTGATCCTGGCTGGGACCCGTACTATGGGGGTAATGGAATCTCTTATTATAGCACCTGTAAGTTTGGGGCTAATGCAGTGAATGCAGCCATCGACAGACAAGTCCCAGAATGGCTCCTCGACCACCTGAAAATCAACTGGTATATGCATTCCTGCATGTACAATTAGCCTCATTGGGTGGCTTCTGGGTGTCTTGATATTAGAGATGTAATGATCCTACTATTAGAACCTTGTTTGAAGGGATGCCCTTATGGCCCATTGACTGCAATGTGCTGCTGTGCAGGTGATTGAGGTTTGGGAGAAGACACTTGTAGGCATTGGTGGTCAAGGCTCAGGTAGCTGCCGATGGTAGTGCACCTCAGTTCACGGAGGGCTGGGCTTTGGCACTGCAGCAGCCTTTGTGTTGGGCAGTGAACTTGCTCTGCTGCATGCTGGGTATGTGGCGTGTGTGTTAGAGATCGAGGCTGACAAATGCAATTCCTGAGCAGAGTCGGAGGAGGGAGCATACAAACTGCATAAAAACCCAGTCTCTGTCACACTGACAGGCACCGGCACACTCTGAGCCCCAGACCATGAAGCATACTGCCTTCATTACTGCTGTTCCTTGGGGGTTTAAAGAATCGTGCTGTGTTGGTGTTGCTCTGTCTAATAT
Organism: Neoceratodus forsteri; assembly: GCA_016271365.2. Taxonomy (NCBI): domain Eukaryota; kingdom Metazoa; phylum Chordata; order Ceratodontiformes; family Ceratodontidae; genus Neoceratodus; species Neoceratodus forsteri. Next base: position 909,786,765 of record CM057452.1, read on the forward strand.
CAGCACCCTCAATGCAAGCATTGCTGTGTCACTATTTTACTTTGTCTAACAAGACTGTGCCCATATTGGGATAATGCCAGCACTGCGTCACATGATCGTTCAAACCCTGAGGAACACCACATCACAGATTAATAAAAGTTTCAGTGACTTTTGACCCACATTTTCTTTTGCCTGCTTTTTACTCTCTCTGCTTTAACTCTGATAGATGAATTAACATAGTTTTTTTGAAATGTATTTCCTTTTGGAAAAAGATATATTACAACTGACACCTTCAGCTTTTGTTTTCTTACGCCTGATGATGAACATACATTGCATAGTGACCCTCACTGCGCCAGACCTATAGCTCACTTTGAGTGGCCCTGTGATTACACACACTGTGCCATACATACACCAAACACTGTGAGCAGCCCCATGTGCCACTCATGAAGCAGCCGTGTTGTCGAGCACGATGCTAGTTCTGTGCTAGATATAACGAGTGGACCTGCAGGCTACTCGAAAAGCAGCTGCATCATCACATGCTTTGCCCCTGCCGTGTAGTCTACTTTGCAGATGGCCCTGCACCTGCAAGGACTAAGTGTCGTGAAAACTGGTTTGTGAGTCACAGAAACAGGCATAGTTTTTGTGTCACTGAACAACTTAATTTTATTAATAAGTTTAACATAGACGCATAGCCAGTGACAGCATAAAGATTCGAGAGTTCATCCAGTCTGCCAAAGTTCCTATATAGTTTAAAAAGTACTTAACAAAACAACAACAAAAAGAAAAAACTTGAAGCCCCTTAACCTTGTACCCCACTCTGTTAGCCATTCATGTTTCAAGCTACAGTTCAAGGATTTTAATTTTTTTTATTGTGCAGTTTTCCCTTATTTTACCTATGTTCGTTACGTGAACACTCCTCAAAGTGGGCTTGGCAGTCAAGCAGGCGGGCCCTATTTTTGTGATTTGCAACAGATTAATTTCATTATTACAAATCACAGAGAACTAGTGGCTCAATTAATCTTTTTACGTGATATGCACGTACCCAGGAGTGTAGTAGCAAATACAGAATCACAGTGGTGATTCAGTTGTACTGGTTTCCAGCAGCAAAAATATTGTGCAGGTTGATAAAATGTCAGACAATTTGTGTAAATAACAGCAGTGCAAAAAGTAGCAGAACAAGTGTAGATACAGCTCACCTGCAAAATGGAAGTGTTTATCTTCTCTCTAGGATGGAGTGGGTGCTTTCTCAGCCCTGTCCTTGCTATTTGCAGTCATCCCGCAGCTCCTCTGACAGACTGGAGACATTGGGCAGGCCAGCGGGTAGATGGACAGGGCTTCACATAGCCAGTCCTCCATCTTCCTCCTGATTTTCTTCTCGGGGCTCAGCAGTACTTCCTCTGAGGAGGCGCTCCAGCACTCTGTACGCTGGCCCTTTCTCTCTCTCCTTGTTCTGGTTTCAGGGCATCAGACTGCTGGCATGTGACCAGCAGTTGGAGAAAGAAAATTTACAGTTCTCTCTCCTAAAGCTGGTCTCCGGGCTCATCACATCTGGGAGGTCCTTCCTGGAACCACGTGACAAGCAGTATGCAAACAGACTTCTGCAGGGCCGCTACACCCTCCCGCTTGTTTCCTCCAGATATCACTTTACTTCCTGCCTGTCTAGTGGTAGGAGCTCTGCAGGACCTCTGTCACAGGAGTGACAGAGCCGAAGACTTCATCTGTGAGTGTATATTTCTTTTCTAGTTTTGGACGAATTCAGCAGTGCTATTGAGCGCTAGTGCAGGGACCCCAGTCTCAGCCTTGCAAGCTGCACAGACTGGTTCCCTGCTCCCTCTTGCCATCCCTGTGCTCCTGAAGCAACAAGCCCTACTTCCCGTGCTAGAAGCCCTCTCCCCGCCCCGTCCACAGTCACGGAGCAATGAAGAGGCAGTCATGCCATTCGCCGGGGGAGCTGCTGCCGGATCAGCACTAATTCGGTCCGGGGCCGTGCAGATCTCAGGGCTCCCAGGAGTTTTCTTCGCAGCAGCCTCCTCATCGATGAGTCCCTGAGGAATTTTGGCTCGTCGGCGGTGTCGACACCGGAACTTCTCTCCCATTGACTGCCAGTGAAGGCTTGGCCGTTGACGCGCCTGCCAGTTGGAGAGCCGCATGGTCTTATTGGGCTCTCCAACACTGGGCAACTAACGCCCGAGCATTCGCACTCTTTTTGCAGGCAGAGAGGCAGGCCATTTGGAGCGGAAAAGGGTGCAGATCATTTCAGGGGGCACCTAGGCATGGAAGGGACTGGATTAAACACACAGTTTTCAAGCTCGGGATCTAAATACAATAAAAATACAATAAAAATAATGAACATGTCCTCAGCAAAATTGGACAGACCCCCGAGGCAGAAAGTGCCACAAGTGCATAACATTCATGCTGTCCACTTTCACAGGGTCTGTGTGTGTCATATGTGACAGCGCAACGTCACCAGCCTTGGATGAGGCCAGGCGAAGCACCCGCCTCTGAATCTCAGGACCTACAAAAGCAGGCCCATGGGCAGTCTTCCACCTCAGAGGGCACCGACACTTGGCTAGGGCTCTAGCCCTGGACCTAATAGAGAAACTGAACAGGGCCTTTGCCTCAACCCCTCATATTTTGGCGTCCTTCAGCAGTCTCTGGAGCTCAGGACCCATGGGAAAGCCACCTGCAGCGCCCCTTCCCATTCTCTGACAAGGCTGCTCCTCATGACGCAGACAGGAGGAGGAAGAGGCCCAGATCCAGGGGTAGATCCAGATCCAGGGACGCCACCCATGAGAAGCACAGATGGGACAGGTCCCCTCAGGGTCTGGCTATTCATCCCCAGAGGAGGGGAGCTCCCAAACTCTGATTCTGACTCTGACTCCTCCCCAGCCAGATACTTTGATTTGGACGACCTAGATGTTTTATTAAACAGGTTTCAGATGAGATCCACCTGAGTCCATCTTCTCCAGAACCCAAGTGAGCGAAGCCAGCGTTCAGGCTCGCGTCGGCTTCAAAGCCAACTACTGCTTTCCCTATACCCCGGCCATAGAGGACCTCCTAAAGGAAGAATGGCAGGGACCCGAGCGTTCTTACCCCGTCCCTTGCTGCCTATCCAAACTACTGAAATTCGATAAGAAACCTTCGGAGAGATGGTTAGACTGTTCCAGGATAGACCCTCTAATTTCAAACCTCACTAAAAATATGGTTATCCCAGCAGAGGTTGGAACCTCCCTGAGGGACCCAGTGGATAGGAAAGTGGACACCTCTCTAAAGAAGGCCTTTCAGTCCACCTCAACCTCTCTCAAGGCGGCTATGGCTAACCTCTTCTCAGCTTGGACTGCTCTCTCCTGGGCCACTGATCTGGCATTCCAGCTCGCTGATGATCCAGAGAAGAATAAATTACAGCATCTGCAGCTAATGGGGCTAGCTTTGACCTACTCGGCTGACATATCTGAGCAGGCAGTCAGGTGTGCAGCAAGAGTTATGTTTTACCAGTCTTCAGCTCGATGCAACTTATGGCTACGGGCATGGCAGGTGGATGCCTCCTCAAAAATGCATTTGGTAAATGCCCTTTATGAAGGTAGCCTTCTTTTCAGGTCAGTCAAGGAATCGGGGTGGGGGCGGCAAAAGTTTGAATGTCACAATCCCGGGGAAGAGGCAGGCCCTGGACTTCATCAGATCCAGACAGAATTTTCGTGCCCAAAATGATTCCAGGGGCCGTAATAAGTCCTTTTGCAGGCAGATGATCCTAGTTCACCTCGCACAACCAATGCAGTTTCCGGGGGGGGGGCAGAGGTAGCTCCTGAGATGCCAGGGGCGACTCCAAAAAATCACAGTGAGGACTCGTGGACCCATCCTCGTGTAGGGGGCAGGCTTTCCAGCTTTTTTGAGGAATGAGTCCACACCACCACAGACAAGTGGGTGCTAGATGTGATTCACGAGGTTACTTGAGTTCAACTCCAGGCCCCTGCCCCCACATAGTGCCCTCACCAGTCTCAAACAACCAGTAAAAGAGTGGCAACCCTGCAAGCGATGACAGATTTTATACAGGCAGCAGTGATCTAACAAGTTCCCATTCAAGAAAGGACCAGATAAGTTCGCCTATTTCTCATAGTGCCAAAATGCTCAGAGGTTGTCGGTCAGTGTTAAACCTCAAGTTTCTAAATGGTTTTGTTTACCACAGGACATTCAGGATGGAGACCCTGCCCTCCATAATCTGAGAAATCGTTGGGATTTTTGGCCTCAGTAGATTTACAAGATGTATCTGCATATCCCCATCTGGAAGGCACACTGACAATTCCTCAGGTTCAAAGTGGAAGATCACCATTTTCAGTTCACGACGCTGCCCTCCGGCTTGTCCACAGCCCCCAGGGTCTTCTCCAAAGCCCTCATGACAGTGGTCGCTCGACTCAGAATGCAGGGGTCCAGCTCTTCTCATACCTGGACGATATTCTCAGTGCCCGGCAGTACGATCAAGCAGTTCAGGCAGTGACTGAGGTCACACAGTGACTCTCCTCGCTGGGGTTCGTAATCGACCAGAAGAGCTCCCTGAGACTGTCGGTCTCTGACTGTCATCTAGAGGTGAATATCACCATGATCCAGAACAAAGTTTTTCCCACGGAGTCGAAATGCATGGAACTGAGGGCACTCATCAGCAAATTCCAAGTAGCCCAATCACTGCCGGCTCGCTCCTTCATGCAACTCATAGGAATGATGGTCCTCCTGGCAGACTCGGTCCCCTGGCGCTAGTCCACATGCGACTCTGGTCAGGCCTCCTCCAGCAATGGTACCAATCAAGGGGCACAGTGAACCAGAGGATTCAGCTATCTCACCAGGTAAAAGATTCCCTTACATGGTGGACTCGGCATGGCAACATCATGAAGGGTCTCAAACTGGGACATCCTTACCAGATGAGCGACCACTGATGCCAGCCTCCAAGGCTGGGGGGCAGATTCAGAACAGCTCTTGGCACAGGGCAAGTGATCACTGGTGGAGTCTTGCTACAGCATCAGTGTGCTGGAGATGCAGGCAGTTCACCTGGCACTGCAGCAGTTCAAGGCACAGCTTTCCAGCGGGCAGTTCTCAACCTCGTGGATAATCGGACAACAATGGCCTACATCAGCTGCCAGGGAGGCACAAGAGCTCTCGGATGTTGCAGAGACTCTTCCACTCTTTCAGTGGGCGGAAGACAACCTGATGAGTCTTAAGGGCGCTTATTCCAGGCCAGGAAAATGTGACAGCAGACTGGCTAATTGAGAAGGACATCCTGCCATGCAAGTGGAGCTCAAGGACAGCACCTTCAAACTCATCACAGCACGGTGGGGCCACCTGCCGGTAGATCTTTTCACCTGCTGAAAAAATTGTAAAGTGCTGCAGTTCTGCTCTCTCATCAAGGATGAGAGGGCCATAGCACAGGACGGCCCTCTCCATCAACTGGGGTCATTTCGATCTTCTCTATGCCTTTCCTCCAGTTACGATCTTATCAAGGGTACTGCTCAAGACTGCCCAAGACAAAGCAGAGATGATTCTGGTTTGCCCACACTGGCCTTGCAGACAGTGGTTCCCCCGATTGGTCTAAATTTCTCTACATCCTCCTCTGGTGTTCCAAGAAAGCCCAGACCTGTTACATCGGGGACCGGTGCTGCACCCCAGTCCTCTCAATCTATCCCTCTCAACGTGGAGAGTGAGTGGGAAACTCTCAAGGAGTTAGGTTTCTTTGCACCCGTCATTGAAATGATGATTCAATCCAGACATGCCTCGTTTTCCAGGGTTTACTATAGAGTTTGGAGAAAATTCCTGTTCTGGTTGTGAGCCACCTCTGTACCGGATGACTCAGTGTTTCTTACCTACCATCCTTCAATTCCTTCAGCAGGGTTTCGACAAGGGCCTCCAACGGCTACCTTAAAGTCCATCTTTCTGCTTTAGGGTGCTCCTGTTGGCAGACTCGGGGAATCTCTTGGAGCTCTCCCTCACGTTTGATGATTTTGAGAGAGCAGCAACGTTGACGTCCTCCTATAAGTCAGTAACTCCACCTCGGAGGCTCAACCTGGTACTTAAAGCACTCACTAAGCCCCCTTTTGAGCCCTTAAAGAAGGCATCTTTGTTTCATCTCACTGTGAAGGTCGTCTTTCTTACTGCAATCACCTCAGCCCACCGCATCAGTGAGATAGGAGCCCTGTCATCCAAAGAACCATACACTATCTTTCATCAGGACTCTGTGATTATGCGGACAGATCCTGCAGTTTTACCAAAGGTGATGTTTCCTTTTCACTGCAGCCAAGTCTTGAACCTTCCCTCCTTCTGTCCCCGTCCCAAGAATGAGAAGGAGAGAAAATTTCACACGCTTGATCCAAGGAAAGCTCTCAAGATTTACATCGATATCTGAGTCAGTCCATAAGACTTCGTCTTTTCATCCTTACATCAGGCCGAATATGGGTAAGAAAGCATCAAAGGACTCTGTTGCTAGGTGGATTCGTTCCACCATCACCATGACTTACCAGAGGGCGGGATTGGCCTGCGGGACCAGTGAGGGCTCACTCAACCTGAGCCATGGCTACGTCCTGGGGCGGACTTCAGGGAAGTAAAAAGAAAGGCAAAGGGAGGGATAGTGAGACTGAAGGGGAGGATGGGGGCCATGTGGAGGATGACAACAGTAAAGCTGGCATACTGAACAGGTATTTCTGCTCAGTCTTTACTGAGGAAGAGAGGAGGTAATGGGTCTGAAGGGAGTATAAGGGGTGAGAATGGTGCAGAAATGGACACAAGTCCCTTTACACGAGAAAGGGTCCTGAAAGAATTGGAAGTAATAAGAGTTGATAAAGCAATGGGGCCAGATGGGGTGCACCCCAGGGTCCTTAAAGAACTCAGCGAGGTGATGGCTGAACCTCTGGCTATCCTGTTTAGCCGATCACTGGAAACAGGGGAGGTACCCAAAGACTGGAGGACAGCAGATGTAGTCCCCTTATACAAAAGTGGGAACAAAGAGGGGGTGGGGAACTACAGACCAGTCAGCCTCACCTCAGTAGTGGGGAAGATCATGGAAGCACTACTGAAGGAGAGATTGGTGAAACATCTGGTTGTCAGTGGACTGCAGGATCCAAGGCAGCATGGTTTCACCAGGGGAGGTCATGTCAGACCAACCTCGCTGAAATTTTTGACTGGGTGACTAGGGAGGTGGATCAGGAGGGCAGTGGACATGGCCTATCTTGGACTTCAGTAAGGCCTTGACACTGTGCCACATAGAAGACTATTATACAAACTAGGGAATATGGGTGTGGGCAGGACAGTAGTGTGGTGGGTAGGTAACTGGCTGGGCGGCAGATTACAGAGGGTGGTGGTAAATGGCTGTCACTCCCACAGAGGGAAGAGTGACCAATGGAGTACCACAGGGATCGGTGCTGGGACGTCCTATTCAGCATCTTCATCAGTGACATTGCGCAGGACCTAGATGGTAGAATTTCACTGTTCACTGATGACACAAAGCTCTGTAACAGAGTAGACACACCAGAGGGTGTAGACAGAATGAGAAGGGACCTGCAGAAACTTGAAGAATGGTCAGGGGTTTGGCAGTTGAAATTCAATGCAAAGAAGTGCAAGATAATGCATATGGGGCACAAAAACCCCTGGCACAATATCAGTTGGGGGGTGAGGATATAGCCTGCACCAAGCAGGAAAAGGATCTTGGGGTTATCATCTCTGATGACCTCAAGGTAGGGAAACAGTGTGACAAGGCAGCAGGTAAAGCAGATAGGATGCTGGGATGCATAGGCAGGGGCATCACCAGCTGGAAAAGGGAGGTAATGATTCCACTATACAAGACACTAGTGAGGCTCCACCTGGAGTATAGTGTACAGTTCTGGAGACCTTACCTATGTAAGGACATAGACAGGGTAGAGAAGGTTCAGAGGAGGGCAACAAAGATGGTACATGGATTGCATCACAAGTCCTATGAGGACAGGTTGAAAGAATTGAATATGTACTCCCTGGAGGAGAGGAGGGAGAGAGGGGATGATAGAGACATACAAGTATCTTGCAGGGCGGAACAGGGTGCAAGAATATACTATTTTTAAGCGAAAAAGATGTTCCAGGACTAGAGAGCATGGGATGAAGTTGGAGGAAGGACGATTCAGAGGAAATGTGAGGAAGAATTTCTTCACAGAACGGGTGGTGGACAAGTGGAACACCCTGCCAGAGGAAGTGGTGGGGACTGAAACAATCACGGGATTTAAGAATGCACGGGATAGACATAAAGGAATTCTGGAGGTCAGGGGTAAGGGGCAACAGAGTTCTAGGAAAACATAAACTGAAGTTACAAACTCAAATGGGCAGACTAGGTGGGCCATAGGCCCTTATCTGCCGACACTGTCTAGGTATCTATGTAAGCTTCTCCAGCAGATTTGTTTAGAACGGCCACTTGGTCATCCATTCATACGTTCACAAAGTTCTACAAGTTGGATGATTCTGCCTCCGCTGAGGTGTCCTTTGGCTGCAGGGTCCTCTAGGCAGTGGTGGACCCATAAGAAACTATAGACATTCTTCCCACCCAGGAAGCGGAGGGATGTACTGCTTTAGTATATCCCAGAAGTGATGAGCCCGGAGACCAGCTTTAGGAGAGAGAAATAGAAATGTAAATATTTGTAAATATTTTCTTCTCCAGCTGCTGGTCTCTGGGCTCCGTCCCTCCCAGAATGCTGAAAGTCTGCCTCCAGTCGCAAGTTAGACTAACCTTTCTTCTGTTTGTTTCCAAGTTATGTGTCTCCTCAGGGACAGTTGCTATAGAATCACTACGTCTGGAGGAAAGCGAGTGGGAGGGTGTAGTGGTTCTGCAGAAATCTGTTTGCATCCTGCCTGTCACATAGTTCTAGGAAGGACCTCCAAGAAATGATGAGCCTGGAGACAAGCAGTCAGAGAAAGAAAATTTACAGGTATTTAAATTTCTGTGCATTTAAATGTAGATTCCTCCTAGCTACAAGACTCACATGCGTTTCTGCCAGATGGCAGTTGAACAGTGAGTCGTGGGAGCCCTCCTTCCCTGAGGAAAGAGTGCAGTCCTACGGACACTCAAGCTTCCCTCTCCCGGCTGGGCCCACGAGCGACCAGAGTTTATTCCTGAACCTGGGTCATTGGCATAGCAGCTGGGAGGCATGGATGCCTTAACCCTCCACGCTATCGAGCCAGCTGCAAGCAGGACACTTGCGCCGGGACACAGGTCAGCATGCCAAGTGCTGGGATTGTGCATTTTCTTACTTTGGACTTGCTGTTCTGGCTATATTTACATGACCGTGCAATAGCTTGAAGTCATTGCTACATTTAGCCTGTGGCCTTGGCTCTTCGCTTCACTGAAACGGGTTTGTCATTACCTCTTAGTCTCTTTAGCCCTCCCCCGCCTAGCCAACACCGTGAAGTGTGTCTACAGTTGGTGAGCCATATCACTGCTGTTATTTGCACATATTTTCTGGGATTTTTGACGTTTTATCAGCTTACATAATGTTTTTGCTGTTTGGAAGCATTACAGCCTAATTAGTGTTATGCAGAAAAGAGTTCATTCTGATTGTTGTTTTTGATATGCTGACCCACCACTGTGATTTTGTAATTCCATCATTTATTTATTTATTTAGTTTTGTTTACCAGGTGAGTGCACTAGCTATAGCAATGACTATTTTCAGGCACGAGGGTACAGAATGACAAGTACAGGCAAGACATTCAAAATCGTTTTGACATGTTTGTGATATATTACAGAAAGCGTGGATACATCAAAGTAGGTGCATTTACAGTATAGAAAGAGATATGCAAGAAAACAGTTTAAATTATGAGGCTACATCATAAAATTTAATTGAGAAAAAAGAACAATTAGTAAATATGAAAGTATTCAATAGGTAATAAATAAATGGGGATTCAAGGGAGGAATAAGAGTAGGGGAGATGGCTGTAAAGAGGCCAGAAATGGGGTTTAGGATTAGGGAAGATGAGGAGATGGGTCAAAACAGGTTTAAAAAAAAAAAAAAAGTGCTTAGCGCATGGCATGGTAAAATAAGAAACAGGAAAGGTAGCGTAGAAGGGTAACTGTGAGCTAGGGTGGTTTGAAACAATCTTGCAAGAAGTGCTGAGATAGTTACGCATCCCTTTCTTAAGGACGCATGGGACATGGATTGGGTGTGGATTAAATTCATGTGGTGGCGGATTAAATTAATTTAAAAGCTATTCACTGTCCTACGAGCTAGTATAGTGTTATGCTTGTGGAACTGTGTTGTTTAGTTTTTACTGCTCGTGACTCTATTCTAGAGCAATAGTTCTTAGACTGTCACAGTGAGCCTCCCCAAATTCATGGAAAAGATTTTGAGCCTCCTAAAACTGAAATAATCTTGGGCCTCCCAAAGTAAAATAACATACTGTTCTTTGCGCAGTACACCATGAATATATTGAAACCCCTCTGAGTACTTGGCTCGCATTCAGTTCTTTGTCTTATACTGACGTGAAACCTTTGAAAAAGAGCTCCTGTGCTCAAAGGTGTTATCTGAATAACAAATAAAATAAACAAATATTGTTATTCAGCTTATTACTTTGCTCCTTCCTGCTATTGTTCTTAGCACTTCTATGCTCAACCCTTGTATTTGAGCTGTTCTGCCATCAGGCTACAAATTGATCAATTGCCACCACTCATTATTAGTTTATTGTTCGTATTTGTTTGCACTATTGTTCACTGTGTATTTCTTGATTGTTTTGCAGTTACTTTTTGAAATGTATTCACTCCCTACCCTTCCCTGGGTACACCTGAGATGAGCCTTGGCTCATTCACCTTCCCTTTTCACCTATTAGTAAATAAATACATTAAATTCACCTACTATAATCCTCTTTCAGTTTGCTTCATCTCTTCACACAAAATATATGAAACTCAAAATTTAAATACAGTACTTTTTCAGACTTGCTTGAGCCTCCCCTGGAACAGGTTGGGGCCTCCCAAGGGAGGCTGGCCTCACCATTTGAGAACCCCTGTATCTAGAGGAATTACCACAGGGATACGAAAGGCAAGGAACTCTTGGTGAGGGTTCCATCCCTTGAGGGGCCATGGGACAATTCCTGTGGCTAAAGGTACCTTAGGAATCCCCAAAAGAAATGTAGTACAGTCATATCCCAAAGAAGGAGACAACACGAAACATATGAGCAAGCAGTAACTGTGATGTAGTAGCAGTAACTGTAACGTAGTAGTAGAGAAGCATAGACAGTTTGATAATGTAATGAAATGCCCAGGTTTGCATAGCATGATACTAATGGTTTGCGTTGAGATTAGGGGATCCTCTAAGGAGAGAGGGAACAGCCGGACATCCTCCACCTTCATCCAACAACAGAACCTACCTAAAGAAACTAGGGGACACTACTGTGCTAACTAACAGTTATGACCTGAGGCAACGGATGAGAGAAAAGTAACCCTATGAGGAGGAAATCTCTTGGGATCCAAGGCCTAGGTCGCCTTCCCTCCAGGCTTGGGATAGTTTATTTAGTGACAGCTCTGCAGCTGCAGTTTGGAAAACCCAATTAAAGGAGGTGGAAAATATTCCAATTTGGAGGCTCTCAGTCATACCCTCTAGCGGGAATGCTGTGGAAGGTTGCGAGAAAATTCTGCAACAATCCATGCAACCAAGCGCAGGAGGAGAGCAGTGACTGCTGAGGCACTCACCTGGCCTACCCGCCCTAAACTCAAACCAGGTGAACCAAAGGCAGTCGCAGGGGAGAATGCAGCGAAGGTCCCTTGCTAGAGAAACCATTAAAGTCAATGGCTAACCATTAAAGTGGAACACTAGAGCCAAAGGAGGTAACTTTTTCCATCCTTCACCGCTATTCTTAAATTCTACACCAGGAGCTGCTGTCGCGTAGCAGGCAGCTAAAGCCAAGCGCGGGGCGAGGACATTCTCAGCTATGGGCCAGGTGAGAAGGATCCCACCCCAAGTTGGATATGCTTGAGATGTAGACTAAATGCAGAGCGAGACCATTGGCTGCAGGAACCCTGCGCCAGAATAGAATGGCTGGCATGCCCCCAGAATGGAATGAGAGGTGAAAAGCTGGAGCAGCTGAGTGAGCACGGTGTGCTGAGATCATAATGAGCATTGAATGCTGAGACCTTGCAAGGTCCAATGCAGAATTGAGTGCAGCAGAATACCAGAGGCTGAAGCCGAGGGGATGGCAGTAGGCATGGATCAATGAGCAACGATTGCGTAAGCAAGTGTGGACCTGCACGTAGGTCAGTAAACTGAGTAGTAATGAGTGGACTTGCACCTAGGTCTGCATAACTTAGTAGCAATGAAACAGCACTGAATAGTGGGACAAGCCAGCCAGCATTTAAAAGCCAAATCAAAGTGACAGATACTCTGAGATTTTTCGGTGGCGAAGGCAGGATTAAGAAAGACGAAGAAGGACATAGCGTTGCTGGAGAGGGTCCAAAGGAGAGCGACCAGGATGATTTAGGGCACGGAGGGGAAGCCTTATGAGGAGAGACTGGAAGAGCTTGGGCTTTACTCACTTGAGGAGAGGAGGGACAGGGGAGATATGATGGAGTTTTCAAGTATGTAAAAGGAATAACCAGAGTGGAACCAAGGAGCTTTTAGGCTAAGAAGGGGGGACAACCAGGGGCCATGAGTGGAAACTGGAGGGGGGAAACTACAGGGTGAGCTGAGGGAAGCATTTTCACTGAGAGGGTGGTGGAGTCGTGAACGCGCTGCCTGGGAGGCTGGTGAGGAGGGCACAGTGGAGGGAGTCAAGAAGGGTGGGACAGGTGCAAGGGAAACTCGAAACTAAAGAAGACCCTCTTGTGAGCTGGGGGTGGTAAGGCGAAGCAGCCACTAGGTTGATGGCTTCTGCAGACAAGACGGACCATTTGGCCTATTCTGCTGGCTTTTTAGTATGTTAGAACAGAAATAATTAGCCACATGGGGCTACGACTCCCCAAACACTTCCTAGTCCCTGCCGTAGGACAGACAAAGTGATGGAAGGCCGAGAACCACATGCAGATATGAAAACTAGTTTAACAGCCTTAGCAGGAACTTTTTGGCTAACCTCAGAGTAGAACAGGTTGAATAAACATAGAAGCAGCAATTTGTATGGAGTACATGGAGTTGTAAAACTGCAATAAGACGTGAAGGCACAATGCTCTGAAAGCAGGTGTAGCCAGGCAGTGCAGTGAAGCTGCAAGTAGAATGAGAGCATGAATGAGCAGCATAGCTAGGGTCAGAGTAAGCCTGCGTCAGGCGAAGACAATTGAGTATGCAACATGGAGCGGAGCAGCCATGGTTGAGCTGAAACACACAGCTGATTGCAGTTGTATTGCAGTAGTGTGAGAGAGTGGTGAGCAACAGTGTAAAAACACAAGCACTAGGTACAATAGTAATTGGAGTAAACAGTAGCAGTGGCTGCAGTTGTAAGTAACTGAAAGCAGTAGTTCGAGCTCTGAGTAGCAGTGTGCTAGGAGCTTAGAAACAAAGCCCGAAAAGACAAAACCAAAACGCAGCAACACAGAAAACTGCGAACAAGGCCCAAAAACAAGAACAAGACGCACAAAACACAAGGAAGCACACAGCCGGAGGAAAGATGCAAACCAGCAGCAGGAAAACAAACACCGAAGTCCAGCAGAGAGAGACAGAAACAGCAAGGGGGGGTAGGCCCCAGCCAGCTCAGGGGACAGACCAAAAGAGCATCCAGCTGCAAAAAAAAAAACAAACAAAAAATGCTTCACAATGATGCTGAGAAGGAACTGCTTACGTAGCTCAGGAAGCGGGAGTGGCTGGCTGCTTGGCCACTGAACTCCAGGCAAAAGCCTTTCCAATTGTTTGGGGGGAAAAAAGATTGAGTAATCAGCCTTGCACCCCACTCTGCTGACCACACAAGTTTTAGACTACTGGTACAATCTTTTTTTTTTTTTTTTTGTTTCTGATGTGCAGAGTTTTCCCCTTTTATTAATTACTTTCATTTATTTGTTTAAAAATTGGTAACCAGGAAAGACACTGAGCCAAGGTTCATTTCTGGTGCGACCTCGGGGAGATGGGAAAGGGAGTATAGAAAGAACAGTTACAAAAAGTACAAGTATGCGGTTACATAGGCAACGTAGGGTGCAAAAGCAGAATGATGCTCGGGTAAACAACACCAAGGCTTATAGCAGAGAGTTGTGGACAGATGTGCAAGTATTAAAACAAACTGCTGAGTGCCTGTTGGAGACGGTGCTTTGTAGGTACAGAATCTGACCGCTGGTGTAGTGAGAGTCCCAGAATCCCCCCCTTCCAATTTTAAACCCTGATTAATAGATATTGTATGTTTTATATCTGTGTTCCATATTGACGATTTGTCAAAGTGAATAATTATGCAAGTTTCAAGGTTTTAATTTATGTATTCCAGGTAGCCCACTTAGAAAACCTTCCACCCCCTTGCATAAGTCTTCTGTTGTTTGGGCAGTTCCAGAACATGCGTGAGATGGAGACATCCGCTTGACCACATTTAGGACAGTTAAAGGTCTGATGCCCATGTGATACATTTTTTGTAGAATGAGATAAATATTACGTAGGGACTTGAACTGGATATTAACAGCATAGAAGTATTTAGTGGAGTTTTTCCAAATGTTCGTCCAATCTCAGCTATCTATATTTTTTTAGTTGTTGAGACCACAATCTGCTGTTTTCTATAGCTGTTACCAAGAGCTTTATTCGAATAACTCTGAGGAAATCTTAAGTATTATCTGAAGTATTGGGAATTTTTCCAAAGAGCCAAAGTGGTTCTTTTCTGCCATCAGTTTTTGTGTTTCTAACAACTAAGTTCTAAAGCATCCTATTATAAAGTCATCTTTGGGCCAAACTCTAGATAACCTGAAAAGTTTAGGTTTGAACTCGCCATTTTGCACCCATTGATGAGCACAAAACAAAATAGTATTTTAAAAATAAGAAAATCCTTTCATGTTGTGAACCTTCGAACTTTTAAACAGCTGAACTGATGATTATGAAATTTTCTGGACCCAGAGAAGATGGCAATGAGAACAGATGCCAAATTTCAGGTTTTGTTGTCCAGCAATGGCTGTTGTATTTTTTTTGGGGGGTTAAAAACATGGAAGTGCCTTCTCAACCCTAATAATAAGGACACTACTGTACCCCTCTGATACACACCTCAGGGGAGGACAGCATTCCTCTGATGCCTCTGCGGGGATCGAAACTTGGCACCAGTCCACTAGTGAAATGCTGATTATTGATGTACAAGGCTAGTTAACATTTTCCTTTAACCGCCCCACAGGCTTGTACTGGAGAGGGTTACATTTCCCAGCTGGGCCTGTGGAAAACTCTGGGGGGCTTATGGATTTTCCAAGTCACTAGCCCTGCTGGCTAGTGGCTGCAAAACTGAATTTGAACCCCCGCTCTGCCATGGAGTGCAAAACCATGGGGGAACGGTAGAAGCTGAGCAGGTTAGCGGCAGATGGGGTTTCGAGGTGAACACCAGGAGTACCTAAAGAGGGGATAAAGACACTGGCAGCCAGAAAACCTTGATGAACAAACAAACCCAAAAATAAAAAGGAAAAACCTGTTAGCCTCTGTTTATATCATCTCAGACCGAGAACACTGTTATTCCCTTGTAAATTCTAACTGACACTGATATCATCACTGATTTACACTAAATACACAGGTGCAGTATTTTGTAAGGCTATTTACCTGTTTTTTGGTTTCCAGTTGTTGATTGTCACTTCCATAATAGACGAGGAGGCACCTCTTAACAACATGCTATTTTAGTCTCATGTCCTAAAGGAGTGGTGAATACTAGTGCAGTTGCCTAACAGTTTGCCTCCCAAGCCGAAGGCGATGCCGCGTGACAAAAGGGAAGGGCAATTATCTGCGAGTGTTGTTGATTGCTCTCACAGAGTCAAATAAAAATGGCCTTGAAGAGGAAGTGGATCGAAAACCTTTTTTTTTTTTATTTTTTTTTTTTTTTTTTTTTACATACTTGGGCAAGAAGGTGAATTTTCCTCTTTGATTGACGTGGCTATACTGTGTTACGGTGCAGAGGAACTCTTAGCTGTAAGTGGTGATATTATAGAAGTAAGATGCTATTTGTTGATGCTTCTTGTACTTCAATACCTGTTGGCAAATATCAGAAAAAGATGCTTGCTCCTGATGTAGTGGTGGTGTACCATTTTGTACGGATAAATAAATAGGTTAATCAGCAGTAACTATTCCTAGGAGTGGTATATGGTGCACATCCACATTCTAGCAGTTCCACTGGAATGTTCTGATTGGCTAAACATCTTTAAGCTAAGCTCCTCCCACCATCCAGGCGATATATCCCCCAGCTCCACCCAATGACATCAGATCTTGCACTCTGAAAGCAGGAATCAGTGTGCCACTTGCCAGGGGAGGCTGAGTGGGTTGTGTGGATGTTAACCATATACCACTCCTAGAACTGTGTGGTTACAAGTGAGTAACCTGTTTTTAACTATTGGCATGGATATGGTTTACTATCCACACTCTGGCAGACTTCTGGCAGTTCTCTGGGAGGAAGGGGCAAGGCGTGCACTCCTACTTGGTGAACAGAGACTGAAGAACTGAGGTTCTAGAACCAGCATCCCGGTGTGACTCAATGTTGATGTGGTAGTGGGAAATTAATGAGTGTGCAGATTTTCTGGGTAGGGACATCCTTGGAAGCAGCCGCTGAGGCAGTGGTATGTCTGGTGGAATGAGCCCAGAGTCCTGCAGGAGGCTCCCTACCAGCCAGAGGTTGATGCAGAAGGTGATCCACCTGACAGTCCACTTTGCTGTTGGTCTGCCAGGGGTGGCTTCAAGTGCAAGTGACAAACAGCTGGCGAGCTTGTCCCTGAACTCTAGCCATGTGGTTTACATAATAAGAGAAGACCGACTGCAGGTTCAGGGTATGTAGACTGCTGTTGGGCTATGAAGATGGGTTCCTGAAGTATTCAGGTAGTTTAATCACCTGGTTAAAGTGAAAACTCTGATACCATCATCAGGAAGAACTTCAGGTTGGGGCCAAGGATGGCTTTGTTCCTATGGAACACCAAAATTCAATAAAATAAAAATAAAATGGGTAAGAAGGCTCCACCAAGGAGTGCCTGGAGCTCCCAGTCCTTCTGGTTGATGTTATGGCCACCAGGAAGGCAGTTGTCCACGACAGACCACCATGGGCTTACCAGCCCACACCTGGTAAGCAGAGCTGGACTGTCCCCTGAAGTCTGGTCAGTGGATCTAGGTAAATCGCCATGGAGTTCTGCTGCTGAGGCGATTTGGGTACCAGAACTGCCGTGGCAAGTCTCGAGCTGTCATGTTCATCCGTGCCTTGTCCTTCTGGGCCTTAACCACCATCTTGTGGATCGGGGGACGGGAGGAAAGGTGTATGTGCAGGGTTCCCCACTCTCTGAAAATATAGGGCGGTGGCAGTGGTGATCGGGTCAAATGGTGCGTTATTTTTCGGGACCTACTATATGCACTGTACATGTGCATAAGTAGCTTTTAAATAACATATAGTGTGCTGGTATTATATAGGTAGTATTGCAATAAAGGATGTCAGTAAAAAACAGTTTTGGAGGATTTTATAAAAAAATGGCTAAAAATATAGGGTGGTGGCAAACAAATATAGGGTGATGGTAAAAAATATAGAGCGGTGGTAAAAAAAAAATATAGGGTGGTGGCTCACCACCCGAAAACAATGAATGGGGAACACTGATGTGAGGCTTGGGGCTCCAGGACCTCGTGAAGGCATCCCACAGCAGTGAAGCATCCCTGGACTTTGTAGGGTGGGCACAAAACTGCCTCAGTGTTGTGTTCTCCCCAAGAGGCAGACAGGTCCACCAAGGTGTGCCCTGTGGGGAGAACTGGCGGTTCACCATGTCCTGATGCAGGGACCAGTCGGACATGTCTCTTTACTTGGCTGAGTGTGTCCACCAGCTAATTGTTCTCTCCTGTAACATGGATAGTCAGGAAATCTGCACCTAGGCTGTGCACAAAGGTCCATATGTAGAGGGACTCCCGACACAAGGGAGAGGAGCGAGTTCTGCCCGCACTGTTTTTGTAGAACATGGCGTGGTGGTGTCTGTCTGGACCTGCATGGCGTGACCCATGACTAGCATAGCAAATTTCAGCAGAGCCATGCACACTGCACAGAGCTCCTGCAGGTTTATGTGGTAACGGGACCCCGGGTCACCAGAACCTGTGGGCTTTCTGGTCTCCCAGGTGCACTTCCCCCTACCAGAGACACATTTATCTTGAGTGCGATGGTCGGTTCTGGGTGGATAAATGGGACTCCCATCCTCCATGTGTTCTGGGATCAGCCATCACCGAAAGTGATTGGCTAGTCCAGGTGGCCTCAGGCACTGGAACCACTAATGGCACAAATCTGTCTGGATGTGGCGCATCTGCTAGTGGACCAGCAGACCATGCTGGTACAGGATGCAGTGTACCCAGCAGCCTCAGGAAACCTAGGTAGGGTGTGGTAGCCTAACCGAAATGATCAGGCAGAGGAGGCAAGATCCAGTGCCTGGTCCACAGAGGGGCGGGCTGTGGCCCACGGGGAGTCTAGTTCTGTCCCAGTGAATTTGATCACCTGCTTCAGTGTCAATTCTGAGTTGTCTGGGTTGACCAGCAGGCCCAAGTCTCAGCAAATATGGAGCTGTAAATCTCTGAACCTCTGCACAGCCTCTCTGGATAGACTGGTTAACAGCCAATCGTCCAGGTAGGGGTACCACTGGCCCCTGAGGTGCCACCACCACTGCCATGCATTTGAAGACCCTGGGCACTGAGGACAGGCCAAAGGGCATAACCTGGAATTGGTACAGGAGCCCTTCCACTGGGGACCAGAGGTACCGGCAGTAGGATGGCAGTACGGGAATGTGGAAAAATGCATTCTGGAGGTCTAGGGGGCAGAACTACATGTTTGCTCCAGTGATGGAATAATCTGATTCAGAGTGACCATCCAGAAATTGTGTTTCTGCACAAACTAGTTCAGAATGTGCAGATCCAGTATGGGGCACCATCCTTGCATCCATTTCAGGACCCGGAAGTACTTGGATGCGTAAC
Organism: Neoceratodus forsteri; assembly: GCA_016271365.2. Lineage (NCBI taxonomy): Eukaryota > Metazoa > Chordata > Ceratodontiformes > Ceratodontidae > Neoceratodus > Neoceratodus forsteri. Next base: position 909,805,786 of record CM057452.1, read on the forward strand.
CTTGACTAGCCTGGTCTTCTGTGGGACATGGCTGTTGCCCCTTGGCAAGGAGTTGAGCAGTGTCCTCCTTGGGGTGGACAGTGTGTCTCATGACACTCTGGACTCCCGAGGTGCGTGGAAGGCGGTAAGGCGGGAGAGCCTTGAAGTTCTGCAGCAATCCTCTGCTCACTGTGTCCAACATCCATTTATCTGTTGTGATAGCAGACTGTCATGGCAAGAAGTGACGTAGCAGGCTTCCGGGGAGACCAGGCAGGGACAGGACTGGTGGAGACCAGGCAGGGACAGGACTGGTGGAGGGACAATGTCCTCCTGACCCATCACTGGGCAGCTTTAGGGCGGGCACTGACAGCTGCTGCCAGAGGTACCACTACCCTGCCCACTCCTTCATAGGACCCTGGCCCCTGACTTGGGGTGCCAGGCCTGGTACTGCCCTGCTGTGGCTGCTGCCAAGGGAGCGATGAGCTGAAAAGGACCGGTACTGTAGTAAACTGTTACTTGGACTTCTTTTTCTGGTCCCTATTGGACGGTGTCACAGAATCCAGGGTGGCATTTGATTTCTCAATGTGGGTGAGATGTCCTTTCACTCCAGGACAGAAAAGGTTGGTGCCCAAGAAAGGGACATCATCCATCATGTGTTGGGTGTCTGCCGTGAAGGAGACGGACACAGCCAGACCCTGCAACACATGGAGATGGCCATGGTTATGGCATGAACACAGAAGCTGACCACGTCCAAGGTGTCTGGAGCTGGAGTTTAGCCAGAGTTCGATATGGCCTCTTACAACCATCGCCGCCAACTGTTGGTCAACAGAGAGGTGAGGGAGGATTGTGTCGATGAATGAAGTTGGCCATCATTGTGTCATAACTAGCCTGACGGAGAGTCGGAGACCCAGGGATGCAGCAGCATGCATCTCTTTCAGTGGCATGGTCAAGTCTTGCAGGACTCCTTGCCTAGAAGCTTGTCCACGTCCCCGGTGTGCAGACTTGCAGAACACTGAATCTGTGACCAACCACTCCACAGAGGGGTGGTCTGAGAACCCAGAAAGGGAATCTGTAGGGACTGTATACTTGCAGACCATGCGGGCAGAGGATGCTGGGCAAGATGCTGGATGTTGCGAAAGCTCCAAATCTGGTCCGAAAATGACATCAGTCACAGGAAGGCAACCCGTGGGGATTCATCCCTGTCCAAAATGTCCATAAAGGGATACTTGGCTCTCTTTTGGACTGGCTCAAGCAGAATTGACAGGGACTGTGAGATGAGCTTGAGAAGTGCCCAGAAGGACACCAGGTCATGCTTGGTGGACAGCTCCTTGACTGATCAACAGCTGAGGATGGGAATGTCAGAGGAGGCCATGGACTTGTGATCTGAATCGTCCTAGGACTCCTCCGAAATGGTCAACTGTTCCTCAACATGGACCTCCTGGGTATCCTTCCATGGGGTGATCCTCCATGACAACCAGCCTGGTAAGTCGATGGCCAAGTGGGGCTCGTTTGTCGGGGCGCCCACCTTCAGCCGATGTGGTGGCTTCGTCAGAAGAGGTGGAGAAACAGCTGCAGGGGACACCTGAATGGTGTGGACTGGCGGGGTACCAGTGGCAGTGGCCAGAAGATCAGAGGGCCAGGGGGTATAGCCCAACCCTGCCCCAAGGTGACCTACTGTTGGAGCTCCTTGTGACACTGGCATGTCTCTTGCGATGGTGCCTCTCCTCACCTGAGGATGAGGAGCTTTGATTAAGACACCTCCTGGTCGAGCAGGATTGAGTGTGGGAATGCCTCAATTGTGACCTCAAGCAGTCGGCTGGCATTGGGAGCCCTCCAGCAGATTGGGGCTAACCAAATGAGCAGACAGGAAAGACTGTTAGGCCTACTCTGCTGGCATTTTAGTATGTTAGATTGGTGAACCCACATGCTGGCCCACTTTGAGTAACACTGCAGTGGATGACTCACCTGCCTGTAGAGCCTGCTCCTGCCAAGGACTGGACAGGGACACTGCTTGTCACATGTCCTTCTGGGTAAGGACCTGCAGCACAGAGTTCTGAGAGATTGAGTCCTTGACCTCATCCGACAACTGGTCGACATTTTTGAGAAATATCTCTACTACAACCTGCTTGACTGGAGTCAAAGTCGACTGGCTTGATGGGGGAACTGAAGAACCCTCGACCAGCCTGATCTTCCAAGTCGAGGGACCAGGAGGTACTTGAGTGCTCCTCGTCCAGTGTCTGGTGCCAGTGGCACTTGTGCTTCACACTGCGGTTAGCAGGGCTTCACCCAAGGTCTGGGAGGCCAGACACTTTTCCCGGAACTCACCAATGCACAACCCTCCGTTGCTGGCCCCAGGGAACAGTGCCGAGACCAAGGAGGTGCCCACGGTGGCAGCCACTGCTTCAGGCTAAAGGGTCGCAAGCTGCTGAGCCAGCCTGGCTGCAGCCAAGACCTTCTTGCAACCCTTAAGGTGGTCCTTTGGATCCCGTTGCAAAGACTGACCCAGTGAGACCTGGAGCTTCTTGTGCCCCAGAGATTCAGGAAGCATGCTTAAGCATGGACTGCACCTAACCATGTTGCGTTTCCTGCCCAGGCAGTACATGCATGTGTTGTGGGGGTTGTTGACAGACATCCTCTGACACCGAATGCAGAATATAAATCCTGGCTTTTGTTGCTCCATCGTCCATCATTGATGGGGAGGCTAAGCAACCGAAAACTCTGACTTTGAAAAATAAAGTGCACCAATGGCACACTATAGCATAAGTAGAAGCTGCAAAGGAGGTGCGCTGTTCTTGCAGCGGAAAGCAAGCACTGACGGAATGGACTGGTGCATATATCGCCTGGGTGGTGGGAGGAGCTTAGCTCAAAGACATTTGGCCAGTCGGACCATTCCAGTGGAACTGCCGGAGTATGGAGAGTGAACCATATCCATGCCCCTAGAAGCTACTGATGTCTCAAGGTAAAATTCTTTATTTAGACACAGTTCACCTTGCATGTCCTCTGTTTTATGTGTTTCCACCATAATTTTTTTTTCTATGGATTGTTGCTAGAAGACGCAGCTTTTTGTTTCTTGAATTTTGGTGCTTATAAAGGAAATATTGTGTCCAATTTTCCGTTGCATTTGCTAGCACAAAGTGGTTGCAAAGATGGTGTAGACTTTGACCCATTGAATCCTTCTCAGTAGGATTGCAAACCATTTCCATGTGATGACATGTAGTGTTAGGTGGCTGTCAGTGGGCAGTAGACACAATGCCAGTGGTCTTTCTTGACACAGATGTGGGCCCTTGCAGTCTGATAAGCACATCATGATTGGAAGCACTCACTTACACCTTAGTTTTATGCATACGTGTCACGGCTTGTTTTCAGTAGCAGTGGGTAGGGCAGGGATTGAAATTGGTACTGGCCCACTACCCAGATTCTGGTAGATTTTGTGTTGGGCTAGTAAGATTTTCATTTAACTAGCCCTGTGGGCTTATACTGGACAAGGTAACATTTCAATATATAAACTGGCTGGGCCAGTGGAAAAGTCTGGCTAGTGGATTTTCCTAGTCACTAGCCTTGGTAGCTAGTACAGAAAACTTAATTTCACCTCTCAGAGGGAAGCAAGTGCTCGATACAAGTGTGCTTTGGGTACAGGATAGAGGACCACTGGAAATCAGGGAAGAGATGCATGTCGAGTTGTGGTGCAGAGAGTACAGAATAATCCAATTTATCTGAGTGTGTGAGGGAGTACTGATACCAGTGCAGCATCCTCCACTTCTTTTCCAGCTTTGATTGGTACAGAACAGTGTTTGTATATCACTGTGGTGTCAGGGACTGCAGCATTGCACTGACCATTTGGAGAGGATGAGTGTAGGAGAGTGATCACCACAGAATGCCAGGGACTGTGAGGAACATTTGGGGGGGGGGTGGCTGTGTGGAATGCCCAGTATTGGAACATTGTTACAAGTGTATGTTAACATCTGGAATGTTGATTTGCAATATACTATACTTAAAGGTGGACGATTCAATCTTCCTGGACATAAGTCTCCACCACTCATTCACACTAGTGGGATTGGCGCCGGAGGCACTAAGACCCATCGGGAGCAAACTTTTGCTGGAGGGTCGGTGAGGCGAGCGCCCGCGAGACCACCGGCGCCCTTGAGCAGCGGCTCGGCTGACAATGACCATCTCGGCGGCGACCCTCCAACCGCCTCAGTTCCTTTTTTCCCGCCGTCGAGTGCGCTTCAGTGACGACGTCGCTCGCCTGTCGGGAGTCAAACTTCAAACTAGCGCATAGTTTTCAGTTTGTTTTTTTGTAACATTATCACGATAGTAGTATCGCTTAGTTTTATTCTATTTTTCGTAAAATTTTCTAATATTTAAATTTAACTTACTTGAAGAAGTCTCGGCCTACTGGACGGAGTCGACCATGAGCAGGTCAGGTGACGGTAGGGAGACTTCGTATGAAAGCTGTTCAGTCAGCCGGGCTGGGTCCGGTCAGCCTCCTTCTCCTCAGCGGGGTTCCGACTACGGTCAGTCCGATGCCCGGGGGGATGGGCGGTCCCCCCACCGGCATAAAAATAAACGGTCGCATTCTCGGCGCCGTTCGACCTCGACTCTTCTTACCTGCCACAGGTCAAAAGAAGGCATCACTCGGTGTCGCCCTCTGTAGTGTATCTCTGTGATAACGTCGGTTATCGTTGCTGAGTTGCCGGTCTCCTTCTTGAGTCGCCAGCTTCCGATAATCGTCGTCCTCAGACATCGGAGCCCTCCCACCTGCGTATAGTAGGGCTCCAGATGAGCAGTTTCATCAGTGAGCTCTTATGGGCGATAGGGCCGGAGGTTGGTTCTTCTGCCTGGCTCGGTTACTCGGGCCTCGGGCTCCTCCGGCGATCAGGTAGGCGGTTGGACCTTCCTAAGTCGCGCGGCGCCTTCTTGGTGCTAGCGACTCCGTGCTTAGGGTGTTCCCCCTCACATGGCTGCGGCGCGAGGGCCTCACCGATGCCCTTATCTCCTGGTATTTTTCCTTCTCTTGTTTTCCAGGTTCCCGGGCTTTTCGGCGCCTTCTGCAGGGTCTGTAGCCATGTCGGCGCGCCGTTTGAACCGCCGGGCTTGCGGCGCCGTTAGCGCGCGCGTGGTCTCTCGGCGCCCGTTGGTGGCGCCTGTGATATCTGTAGCGCCGCCCGGTGCTCCGATGAGATCGGCGGCGCCGTTCGGCGGCGTCTGCGATACCGTTCGGCGTCGTCCGCACGGCCGTTGGCGTCGTCCATCGCGCGATTAGCAGCGCTGTCGCTGGCGTCGTCGCTCGGCGCCGCCGGGCGTTCGCGAGGGCACGTGCCTCTTGGCGCCGTGCCTCCTCGATGCCGTCTTAGCCCGTTTTGCCGTCTCGGCGCCGGCAGCCAGGGACTCTCCTTGTTTTCTGCCATTTCCTCCTCTCTAATTTCCTCCTTTCCTGTCAACAGTCCTTTCTGGATCATCGGGAGATGATGTTGAGCCTGACCCAGACCTTGGTTGGGTGATGAAGTGGAGAAACAGGATCTTTCTTTGCTACAGAGCCTGTGGTGAGGACCTGTCCTTTAAGTCTCTGTTGAAGAACCTGGGATCCACTCTTTCTCTCCAGACTACAGACATCGATCCTGGGAAGATATTAAGACTCCAGTATCTTCATGCTTCAGAATCCCTCAGTTTGACTCCTCCGATTCAGCCTTCCTCGAGGCCGCTGTCTCAAATGGTATGGAATAACCCTCTCTTATTCCTCAGTGGCTAAATCCATTGATAAGAAGTATTCAGCTCCCAAGGATCGTCCCATTTTGGCATCCCAAGCGCTGCGGATCCTATTGTAGTCCTGGCAGAGAATGACAGGTCGTTCTTCCTCAAACTACTACAGCTCGACCTATTAACAAAGAGTCTCGTAAGATTGATACATTAGGTAAAGAGTCTTTGCTGCCTCCACTCTAAGTATCGCGTATTGCCAGTTATCAAGGCTATTTTTCTCAGTATGAGTATATCCTGTGGCACTCTATGAAAAGAATGGTTGAAGCTCTTCCAGATTGGATTCAAGTCAGAGCTTCTTCTGACCGTTATTAGAGGTATTGAGTCCAATAACCAACAGGTCAAAGCCGCCATGGATGCTTTCGACACTGCTTCTCGCTCAGCAGGCGGATTTGTACTGGCGCCATTCCTGGCTGCGTACTTCTGGCTTCACTCAATGATGCTCAGCAGCAGGTGATGGCGCTGCCTTTTGATGGCCTTTCTTTTTGGCCCTCAGGTGGAGCAAGCCTTAGAGGCCACTCAGACCAGATCGCCCATTAAGTTGGCCAGACCTCCGCCTGCCCCCTCTCGGGGCATGTGAACAACGTCAGTTTCATAGTCGTCAGTCCTTTCGAGGCAGAGGCAGGAAGCTTCCATAAAAACCAACCTGCCCAACCTCAAAAGAAGGCGCGGCAAGCGCGGGGACCTAAAGCTCCAAGCGCTACCTTATGAGTCGTTGGCCCAAGTTCCATCCTCTGCCGAGGTGGAACTTTCTCCTCCGGTGGAGGTCGTCTGATGTACTTCTACAACCAGTGGAAGTCCATAACCTCAGACAAATAGGTTCTTAGGATAATTCGCGAGGTTACTCTCTCATTTCTTGGAACCCCCAATTAATCCTCCCATACGACAACCCGGTTGTCGGCCTCTCAGTCAGATCTCCTCACCGCGGAGATCCAGGGCCTTCTGAACAACAGGGCAATAGAACTGGTGCCCCCGCATCTGCGAAACACAGGGTTCTACTCCCTTTACTTTCTGGTTCCAAAGAAATCTGGGGGGATGCGCCCCATTCTAGACCTCAGAAAGTTAAACAAATTCCTCCCCAGGGAGAAATTCAAGATGATTTCCCTAGGTACCCTGTTACCCTTGCTGCATCAGCACGACTGGCTGGCCTCTCTGGATATGCAGGATGCTTACCAGCATATCCCCGTCCACCCGACCCACCGCAAATTCCTCAGGTTTGTAGCTTTGGGTCAGCATTATCAGTTCAGAGTCCTGCCCTTTGGGCTATCCTCGGCGCCGCGAGTTTTTACAAAGTGTTGTGCAGTTCTCGCGGCGCATCTCAGGAAAGTCGGACTCCGAGTGTTTCCCTACCTGGACGATTGGCTTCTAGCAAGCCCTTCCGGCCAAGGGACTTTGGAAGCCGTGCAAACGACTTCTCGTCTTCTCACGTCCATGGGAGTTCTGCTGAATTTGAAAAAATCTCAACTGCAACCCTCCCAGAGGCTCCTTTTCATAGGGACGCTTCTAGACACCTCTTCAGCAAGGCTTTCCTTCCAGAGGACAGAAGACTCGACATCCTTCGTATGGCCCGCTACATCAGGAGAACCAATCGGTTACAGCTTCGATGCAACGCATGTTGGGTCTCATGGCGTCCTCGGTCTTCACTGTCCCTCTGGCCCGACTGCATGAGAACCACCCAGTGGATGCTCTCCACTCAGTGGTCCCCACCCTCACCCCAGTCTTATCCCATCAAGGTGACGGAGCCCTTAAGGTCTCTCACCTGGTGGTCTCAAGAGAGCAATCTCCTGGAAGGATTCCCTTTGCTCCCCGGATCATCAGATCTCCATCACCACAGATGCATCAGCTAATGGGATGGGAGCTCACTGTCTCTCCCTCCACACTCAAGGTGTATGGACTCAGTTGAACTCATCTCCACATAAATGTCCTGGAGATGAGGCGGTCCTCTATGCAATCCGAGCTCTGAAGGATGTCCTTTGTCACAGAACATTCTCCTTCAAGCGGACAACAAAGCAGTGATGTATTACATCAACAAGCAAAGGCGGTGCTCATTCTTATCCCTTTGCCGGGGAAGCAATGAGGGTGTGGGAGTGGTGCTTGGAGCACAAGTCTCTGATTCAAGTGTTTATCTGCCAGGTATACAAAACGACCTAGCAGATCACCTCAGCAGAACGGAGCAGACCCTCACGTGGTCTCTCGATCCAGCCGTAGCTCGGTCCCTGTTCAAAGAGTGGGGACTCAGACCTGGACCTTTGCATCCCCACTCAACATAAAACTGCTCTCTTCTGCTCCAGAAATCCAGGGCCTGGCATTTTCTGTCAGGATCGTTGCAGGCTGCTGTGGACAAAGCGCTTTCTTCGCCTTTCCACCACTTCCTCTAATCCAGAGGTACTCCTCAAGTTCGAGTCTCAGGGACCAAGATGATTCTCATTGCTCCTTCCTGGCCTCGGCAACTATGTTTCCTCTACTCAACAGTATGTTGGCAGCCTCTCCGAGACCACTTCCTTTGCAAATCAGTCTTCTGACTCAGGGTTCGTTGGTCCATCCCAACCTGAAATCACTTCACCTTCATGCTTGGCTCCTGAAGAGATAGAAGTAGAATGGTTCCAACGTCTCTCGTAGAGTCTCAGACATCCTTCTGGCTGCTCGGAAGCCAGCCACCACGCAATGCGCTTCCAAATGGAAGCGTTTTCTCTCTGGTGTGTCAAAACCTCTTGGAATCCCTTTTCCTGTCCTCCTGACAAGGTTCTGGAGTATCTTTTGGACCTATCAAACTTAGGTCTTCAATACTCCACAGTTAAAGTTCACCTTAGTGCCATCTCAGCGTTCCATGAGCCGGTTTCTTCCTTAACTCTGGCTCAGTTACCTATGGTGAAGAGATTTCTTAAGGGGATTCTCCATACCAGACCCCCTGTTAAGCGTCCAGTTGCAGCCTGGGACATTAACCTGGTGCTGGACATGCTCACTCGGAAGCCTTTCGAACCCTTAGCTACCTGTGAGTTAAAATTTCTTACCTGAAGACTGCCTTCCTGGTGGCCATTACCTCAGCCCATGGAGTCTCTGAGATACATGCACTGGTTACGGACCCTCCGTATACTGTATTCCATAAGGACAAGGTAGTTCTCCAGTACTCATCCTAAATTTCTTCCCAAGGTTGTGTCAAATTCCATCTGAACCAACCTCTGGTACTTCCAGCTTACTTCGCTAATTTCAAAATGAAGGGAGCAGGCTCTTCATTCCTTGGATGTTAAAGAGAGCCTTGCGGTTCTATTTAGATAGAACCAAGGATGTTCATAAGACTCAGCAACTGTTCGTTTCTTTCAGCGACACCGGCTGGGTCAACCTGTCGCTATTAGATGTATCTCTTCATGGTTAGTGGCATGCCTTCGTCATTGCTATTCCATGGCTCAAGTTAAATTAGAAGGTAGAGTGTCGCTCACTCTACTAGAGGCTGGTCGCGACATCCCTAGCGAGAAATGCAATGTTCAATTGCAGATATATACACGCCGCTACCTGGAGCTCAGTGCATACTCGTTAAGCACTATGCACTGGATGTTCATGCCAGGCGGCATTCCGCATTCGACAGAACTATCATAATAGGCTTCTATCTTAGGCAATGAGCTCTGGCTTTCCTGCATACTTTTGGGGATTATCAGCCTGGTACTCTCACCAGTGGAACGAGTGGTGGAGACTTATGTCCAGGAAGATAGGAAAATTACGCATCTCACCGTAATTCTTGATCTTCTGGACGAGTCTCCACCACTCATTCACACGCCTACCCTCCATCCCGAGCTCACCGCTGTATTGGTCTTCACTCCTCAAATCTTTAGGCCGTGAGGACTTCTTTGCTGACCTTCTTACACGGGTCCTCCGGACTATCTTATGTCCGTTTTTTAATGTGGGTTTACCCTTCGTTAGTTGCGCTGCACCTCCTTGGTAAAAAGGTACTGAGGCGGTTGGAGGGTCGTCGCCGAGATGGTCATTACCGCTCGAGCCGCTGCTCGCGGCGCCGTGTCTCGCGGCGCCGTCTCTCGCGCCGACCCTCCAGCAAAAAGTTTGCTCCCGATGGGTCTTAGTGCCTCCGGCGCCAATCCCACTAGTGTGAATGAGTGGTGGAGACTCGTCCAAGAAGATCAAGAATTACGGTAGGTACGTAATTTTCCTTTTCTGTATGTCGAATGCTTTGCACAGCAGGTTTGTTTGGTGGCAAAAATATTTGTATGCAGACAGTTCATTTTGCATCTCCCCCAGTTGTGACTGGAAATTGGTTCTACTGTTGTCTGCTTGTTACATAATATCCACAGCAATAGGTGGAATTGTCATAAATGGAGGATTATCCATCACATGCAAATGAGCAGCAGGAACAGATGGAAGTTTGAGACAGACATCTTATTGGTATGTCAGTATCATCATTAACGAAACAAAAATGAACAAGAAATGCAGAACTCGTATGGAATCCTCACCTTACCTGTTTGTCCTTTTTACACACTCTCTTGGCCTTTATCTTTAATTCCTGCTCCACTTCGCATCCCTCCCCTCCCTTTCTTTAGTTGGCACTTCCTCCTACCTGGCAGTTCTCTTACTCAACCAACCGTCCTGACAGTGGCCCCTCTGCCTGCCCACTCCCTCTGGACCCCCCTCCTACCATCCCCATCCCACTTGTTCTCTGAAACGGTCTTAAACCCGCTACCTCTGCCTCTCACCATGAATTACTGTATTGGGGTTTTTTTTTGTTTTGTTTTATTTAAGATTCTGTAACTATGTCTACCTTTGTCTGTATGTTATCCTTCCATCTTTTGATGTGGAACCTTTGTAAACAAGCAGGTCCTGCTCAAAGAGATTTGTAATCCTAGAGATCAATAAAATATCTGCTGAACTGTATATCCCCCAGCTTCCCAGTTGCTCTTTACTTCACTTTTACAAATTCAAACCATATCTCAATTTATTACAAAATGTTTGGCTGGGAAAAGCACACTTAACAAAACCAGTTTCCACTTCATTCGGAGGGTTGAAATCAAGGGGTAGCATTAGGGTGTACTTGTGCTCTGAGCAGTCTGCGATACAGAACACATTTTCTTTGTAGAAAATTCAGTTGTTGCTCTTATCTTTCAGGAGCACAGTTAGAGGCAGGAGTTCCAGGCAGTGGAAGGATGTGTGGAGAGTCAGAAGGGCATTGGGATGCAGATCAGGCTTTTGTTACTAATTTGGCAGAGTTCAAAGTTAGATCGGCAAGCTATTGGGCAAGTGAGAAGGCGTCAAGTTAGTAAGTGGGCCAGCAAGTTATCGTACGCTGTGACATGCTGGTAAGGAACAAGCGTGTTGGCAACCTGCACAGGCTACTATGTACTAGGGTAGGCAGAGTATAAGTATGACAGTAGCTGGTAGACAAATGCCCATGTGTGGGCAGATAGGGGGTGAGCGGGTGTGGTTGCAAGGACTTTTATTAGCAGGTTGCAAACAAGAGTGTGGACGAATGGCACTGCAGCAGGCAGGGAACAAGTGTTCTAGGATTGTGGATATGTTCATCCACACTTCTTGGCATGTCCCTTTTCCCTTTAAATTTTGCCGGAAGGACTTCAAGCTGGCTCCTTTCACCCATTAGGTGGTATAATCTCGGCTCTGCCCCATGACGCAGATCTTCTTTTCCGCTGGAAGATTCAGGTGACCACCTCTTTGCTCACGCTTTTAGTAGGCCCTGGCTTCTAAACCTTCGTTCTTCCAATCCACGACTGTTCGAGTTAGCGACAATAACTCATCTCACCTTATCATGGAAGATAAATATTCTCCAGTTTCGCTGATGCCCATGTGGCGAAAAAATATCGCACACCGATCCGCATGCCACGTACATTTACTGTCTTGGTGTTGACCATGACACAATGACTTGCGAGATGTCTCGCTTTCCAACCAAATGTCCTCGACGATCGCCTCGCACGTCTCAGATTTGGCAGGCCTGAAAAACGGAATCCTCCGGTGAAATCAAAAGAGGCCTGGTGGGTGGTTTTCTGCGGCTATGGGATCTGCTGAGCAGCTGAAGCGAATGCAGGCCCTCGAAGAGGTTGAGAACTTTCTCGATCCCATTGATCCGTTGTCACCTGATTCGGGCAGTGACTCTCTTAATAGGACTTTGGTCCTGTTTCTCCCCGACAAGGAGACCCAGCCTACTGGGAAACCTATCGAGGAACTGGTCCCTGATCCCGGAAAGTCACTGGTCCTACGGTGTCTCTCAAGCGACCGACTCTGCCAGTCTGATCGAGGTCGAGATCTCGGACCCCCTTGACAGACAGGCCGAGGAAGGCGCACAAGCACTCCAAAAAGAGGCGATGCCATCAGTCATCCTTATCCTCCTCTGATGAGGAGAGGCTTCGGTGGAAACTCCGCTACGAGGATCTCATGTGGCAACAGCTGATCCTGTCCGGACAGAAACTGATCCCAATCTCTACTCCGGCCATTACTTGGCTGTCACCTCCCAGGCCGAAGCAGACTCCCTTGGAGCCAGTGAAATCTGTTCCCCTCACCTGCGGAGCCAGCCAGACCCACTCCGGTTTGGCCAAAAATGGTTTCTCCACTGATAGTGTTGCAGCCATCGCCTAAACAGCCTTTGGGAGGGGCTCCTGTGAAGGAAGCTCCGACAGCCCCGGGTCTTCCTCATAGTATCTCGGTCTCCCTCATGCCCGATCACCCCAGGTGTGTGGAGGGCGATCTTGGCGGTCGACCATTGTACCCGGATTCTTCGGATTCCAGAGACACTGACCTTTACTCCCATCCGCGGGATGATGTCAGCTGGTGATCTGTCGACAGAGGAAGGCCTTCGTTGTTTCAGAGGGTTCTCCGCCTTGTCTCCGAATCCACGGGGAGGCCCCTGGAACCTATCCAGAAACAAGCGGAGTACCCCCTCACGGATATACTTGAGGGGATACCTCGACAGAAGCCTTTCCTGTGGCCGAAGCCATTGTTGGCCTGGCCTTGGACCTCTGGCAGCATCCTGCCTCCTACCCAGCTCCATCTGCCCATATGGCCCGCAAGTATGCCGTGCCAGTTGGGTCCCTTTCAGGATTCACAGAACATCCCTCAGCCGAGAGCCTTGTGACTGCCTTTGTGTTCAGACGTACAGGCAGTTCTGCTGACACCGATAGACCCCCAGAGAAATAGTCCAAGAAATTGGACCATTCTGCCAGAAAGGTCTATGCGGCCTCCTCCTTAGACCCCCGTTAGGCGAGCTCTGCTGTCATCATGGTGCACTTCTTCCATGCCCTTCTTGGGTCCTTGGTTGAAGTTCTCCACATCTCCCTCGCGGATCTCCAGACCACGGTCAGTTAGGTCCGGAACCAAGGCTGTGCCATTGTCAAGCAGCAACTTCAGCCGGCTTTGGACATCTGGGCTCATGCGCCCGTTCGGTGGCTGCTGTGGTCACCTCACATCGCAGGGCTTGGCTGAGGCTTTCCAGCTTCATGGCGGATACCCAGCACAAATTTGCTGATGTTCCTTTCCTGGGCACCGATCTCTTCAACCCAGGTGTGGATGGTCACTTTCAGCGAATTGAGCAGTCCAGTGCCACCTTGGACTCTGCCACGTTTGCTCAAAGTGCCTCTGGCCCTAAAAAGCAGCAGCAGCAGAAGCCTTTTTGGCACCCTGCTCCTGTGGCCCGACAGTCCTCATTTCAGTGTGGATAGCAGCAGCAGGCACAGGCTTGGTGCCCACAGTCCAAGCCCGGACCTTCCCAGGCCCGCAAAGGAGGTTGGGGTTCAGGTCCTGGACCCTCTTCTCCAAGCCTGCCCAATGATGGAATACAGGTGGCCATCCTATCCCGTCATGCCAGCTGGGTCCTCCCTTGGGGTTGACTCCGCCACTTCCTTCCTGCCTGGTCCGATGTTGCCATTGACAGGTGGGTTCTAGAATTGGTTGCCATGGTCTGTCTTTAGAATTTGAGCAGTACCCACCCAGCCGATCCCATGCCCCACGGGAGGAGAGAGTATCAGCCTCACACTCAGTTGGCTCTGAGAGTACAGCCCAGCTCCTACTCAAGGAGGCAGTGGTCTGAGTGGCAGATCCTCCAGTCAACCAGGGTTCGTTTCCAGGTACCTCTTGGTCCTGAAGTGGACAGGGGCTGGCGCCCATTCTAGATCTGCACAACCTGAATTAGTATCTCGGACACGCACCTTTCTGATGGTAACTCTGTCCCAGATCATACCATCCCTGGAGCAAATCATGTGGTTCTGCTCACTGGATCTCTGGAAGCATTCTTTCATGTCCTGATCTGTCCGTCTCACCAGCGGTTCCTCTGCTTCAGAGCAGAGGGTACCCTTCTGAGTTCTGAGCCATTCCATTAGGCCTGTCATCGGCCCCACGGGTCTTCACCAAATGCATCGCAGTGGTGGCAGCCCATCTCAGGCATCGAGGGGTAAGAATATACCCTTACCTCGACAATTGGCTCTTGGCAGGTTCCACCCAGCAAGAGGTGGAGAGGTCCAGGAACCTGGCCCTCCAGACCTGCTCTCAACTTGGCCTCCTGATCAACAAGTCCAAGTCGGAGCTCGTGCCATCTCATGCGATATGCTTCATCGGGGCAGAGCTCGACTCTCGCCAAGCCAGAGCTCAGCTCCTGGTGGACAGGGTGGAGGCTCTCTCCTCCTTTGCCCAGTCATTTCTGGTTGGGCAATTGTGCCCCTGCCGGGACTTTCTGCACCTTCTGGGTTACGTGGTGGCCTCTACCACTGTGGTCCGTTGGGGCAGGTGGCACATGCGCCCCTTCAGTGGGAGCTGGCCACCCAGTGGACTCGGGCGCGGGTCATTTCGACTTGCTGATCACTGTGACCCAGAAGATGTGGGATGCTCTCCAGTGGTGGACCATCCTAGACTGGTTGCAGGAAGGGATCCCATTTGTCCACCCCGAGCCGACAGTCGTTCTTATGACCGATGCCTCTCTCATGGGCTGGGGAGCCCACATAAGGGACAACAAGGCCCACGGGTTCTGGACCACCAAAGGAGTCCGTTACCATATCAACCTGTTGGAGCTCAGAGCGGTCAGACTGGCACTGACAGCATTTGCTCAGCAGCTTTGGGGTCAAGTGGTTCAAGTCCAGACGGACAACACCACAACCATGTACTGCCTCAACAAACAGGGTGGCATGCACTCCCAGCTGCTTTGCAGGAAGCACTCCGCATCTGGACACTCCTGAGCTGACTGGAGACCGATCTGCTAGCTATCCGGTGTGGCAGGAGCCTCAAATCAACTGGCAGATGCTCTCAGCTGCATAGGCGAGACATCCTACAAGTGGTCTCTCCACCTAGTGGTAGCTTACAGCCTGTTCTTCCACTGGGGCAAACCGATGGTGGACCTGTTTGCCTCCAGGAAAACACCAAGCTGAGGCTGTTTCATGCCTGCCCCTCCCCAGTAGGGATCTCTGCAGGAGGATGCCTTCTCAAGGCTGTGGACCCCAGGCCTCTTCTCGCTTTTCCTCCATTTTCCTTGATCCACAAGGTGCTCCTCAAGGTGAGGAGGGATGAGGTGTAGGTGATCCTGGTAGTCCCGGACTGGCCATGCTAATTCTGGTATCCAGATCTCCTCAGCCTCAGCAACAGGCTCCCGAGGCATCTTCCAGCACACCCGGACCTGATCTCAGTTAATCAGGGGAAGGTTCTCCACCTGGACCTTCAATCCCTGCAGCTGGCAGCCTGGTACCTGAGCGGCAGTTCAGGCTTTGGGTCTCTCTGAGGATGTACTCACAGTAGTGGAAGCATGCAGGAAGGAGTTGACCAGAAAGTGCTATGCTTTCAAATGGAAAAGATTTTCCATTTGGTGTCAAGGCAAGGGCCTGGACCCTCTGTCCTGTGACTAGCATTTTAGACTGCCTTTGGTCTCTCTCTCCAAAGGGGGTCTTCGGTCTTTGACCCTTAAGGTGCACCTGGCAGTCATCTCTGCTTACCGGGCGTGGGCTGGTCAGCAGACGGTGGCACAGGAGAAGGTGGTCTGGCGCTTTTCCAAAGGCCTTGATCACGTATCCCCTCCAGTGTGTGAACCTCCACCTCTGTGGGATTTACTGCTGGTCTTGGCAATGCTGATGGGCAAGCCATTTGAACCAATGCACAAGTGTGAATTGTCACATTTGTCGTGGAAGACGGCCTTCCTGGTGGCTGTCACATCTGCCAGAAGGACAGGTGCGCTCCAGGCGCTCTTGGTGGACTGGACTCCCCTTATCTGGTCTTCCTTCCACAGGGACAAGATTGTCCTGTGCCCCACCTGAAATTCCTCCCGAAGGTGTTCTACCCGAACTACACCTCGTACACTAAGTACAGGCTCCATACTCTGGACCTGAGACAAACTCTCTCCTATTATGGGAGAGGGTGCCAACTGTTTGTCACCTACGCTGAAGCTGCTTCTGGCAGACCTGCAGCAAAGGGGACAACCGCAAGATGGATTACATCTTTCATTGATCTGTGCTACGAGTTGGTGGGCAAGGAGCCTCCCAAAGGGATAAGAGCTCATTCTAACCACCATACCGCTGCATTGGTGACTGCTTCTAGGGACCTCCCTATCCAGGAAATCTGCCAGGCTGCCGCCTGGAAGACAGCAAACACTTTCATCACCCCAGTACCATATCGACCTTGAGTCATGCCGGGATGTTGGTTTTGGGGCTTCAGTTCTCCAGTCTCTGTTCCCAGAGTAGGGGGTGTCTGCCTTGCCTCCCTACTACTGGAGAACTGCTAGGAGTCTGCCAAGAAGTGTGGATGAACAACATATCCACAATCCTAGAAAAACAGGTTACTCACCTGTAACAGTAGTTCTAGGAGTGGTATATGTTGTTCATCCACATTGACCCACCCTACCTCCCGGCTCCAGCGTGACAAACCTGGCTTCCAGCGGCTAAGATCTGGCGTCATGGGCGGAACGAGGGTTATACCATCCGGTGGGTGGGAGGAGCCAGCTTGAAGATCTTCCGACAAGATTTAAAGGAGAAAGGGCATGCCAAGAAGTGTGGATGGACAACATATACCGCTTCTAGAACTACTGTTACAGGAGTAACCTGTTTTTATGTGCCTTCTCTGGTTATGAGAGCATGCAGGCAGATGGGAAACAAGTGTTTTGTATGGAAGGATGGCATTGGGGAGATGACTGTATCAACAGTGGGCCACAGTTAAAGGAAAATTAGATGAGCAAAAAAGGACAGATTCTATGTTGACTGTCAGTAAGAAAGTAAAGCAAAGCAAGACTTTATTTGTATTGTGGTGCCCAATCACGGGCGTTCTGGGTGGCATTACAATTGATAGCACAGTACAGACAACCTATAATAAATCATATTAATTACTAAATACAAAATGGCTATAAAATCCCACAGTTAAAAACTATCTTAAAAAGCTGTATTAAAAAGATAGGTCTTCAGGCCCCCCCCACACCCTTTGAATACCTCCACCGTTGGGGCCTCCCTCAAGGATCTTGGCAGTGAATTCCAGAGGGCCGGCCTGGCCACCTCGAAGGAACGATCCCCCGAGGTTTTAAGCCTGGCCCTCTGTATCGCGCGGAGGGAATGTACTGGGATGACTGGAGTTAAGATGTCAGACAGGTAACCAGGGCCCAGTCCAAAGAAGCCTGTATGCATTGAGGGAATTCCTGCTGAGAAATATTAATATAAAAAAGTAGGTAGGAGCATGGCGAAAATCTGAAGGAGCACAAATTTTAGAGTACACTTTTTATTTACCATGCTCAAGTGATTTCCATTCATTACTGTTGAGAGAGCGGGCTGCCACGCAGTCCTAAGCAACTGCCTCTCATCTTGTGCAGCCGCTGCCTTCGGCTGCAATTTGTGTGTTGTGTTTTGAATTGCAGCATCTATGTAGGAACGCTGCGACAATCGGGCACGAGAGGCAAGACTGATGAGAGTTGATTAGGACCGAACGTGGTTGGGATTTCTGGTGCAGCTGCAGTAAAGCTTAGTAGGTCGGGGATCACTGGTTAAACTTCTTAGTAAGTCAGCAGGCCAGTCTAAGAGTCTGGAAGGTGCCAAATTGCGGAGCCAATAGAGAGGAAGCCTCCGGGAGTGACAGTCCAGCAGCCTATAGTGGAGTAGTTAAAACTGTTGGGTAAGTTCCACGTCAGTAGTCTGCTGCCACTTTAGGGCATTGCGGTTCTGTTCTTGAATCGCAGCGGATCGATCGTTCAGTCAGTTCCAGAAGTACTAGTCTAGTACTGTATTCTAGAGTGCAGTCAGCTTCCTTTGCCTAATTATTGATTAGAAAAAAGACACATTATGCTTATTTTATTTTGCTTTTAGAAAGTCTCCTGAAGTATTTGAAGTGTTACTGATGTGTGTGGGGAGGTGAGGGAAGGGAGAGATGCGTGCTCCCAGCATTTCAGACCTGCATAAAACATTCTTCTGCCTTTCACTCAAAGGATAGCTGCAGCAAAAAAAAAATAATACTGGCAGTAAAAGAAAAAACAGTCTTTACTGGAATCACTGATTTATTTTCTGTGGAGAGTCAGAACTCGTCTGATTCACTGAACTGAATTTAGCTGCTGATGTTGCAGTAATATTGTTCTCTCCATTCCCAGAGTAACCCAAGTATCTGGGATCTTGCATGCCTGATGCACACTTGACTAGTATTAATGGTCAGACCTGCACATTTTGATAGCTTGGATAACTGCTTGTAGGTGGTGGGTTAGGTGGTTATGGACTGTAAACTACAACATCAGACCAGTTAGCACACTGTAAGTAGTGCAAGGGGCTAGAATATCTTACTAACATACTAAAATGCCAGCAGAATAGGCCTAACGGTCTTTCGTGTCTGCTCATTTGGTCAGCCCCCACCCTGGGAGCTGACCTTGCTCCCCCCCTCGCCTTCTCTAGCTTCTCCCTTCCTAGTTCAGGATATTCTTGCTGCACTGGATTTTGCTTCCAGAACCCTTCCCCTGTACCAGTCCCACCCCCTCTTGAACCCCTCCACTGTCTCTACCTCCACCAGCCCCCTGGGCAGCGCATATGTCCTGGAAAAAAAAAAATCTTATTAAATTGAAGTGGGTCATTGAGTGTAGGGGGCAGGGGAGAGAGAGCTCATTGTGTGATCTCCCAAAGTGGGTGTTTGAAGGGCTGTAATGCATAAAAATGATAAAATAGATACTGGCAGTAAAACAAAATAATTCATCAGTGCTCTGCACAGTAGTTGTATTATTACTACCTGATGTACGGCACAGCCAGTTGTGTTTGTGAGGAGACACAGGGATAGGCAGTAGCCAGCTAGCCCCAAAAAAAAATCTGTGCTCCAAAGCGGTGCCTCCGGAGGTCTGCCAGTCTTGTGCAGTCAATTGCTTCGTCAGTGTGTGGTCACTTGTCTCTAAACCCTGATTCAGGGAATAAAAAAATATTTGTGTGGGGAAAAAAAAACCTGGGGTTCCTTAACTGTGCCACTGGGGGTCTACAGTCTCTGTCCCACCAGTCAAGTTGTGCAGCCTTGCTTTGTCAGTGGTCACTTGTTTCTAAACCCTGATTCAGGGAATAAAAAAAATTGTGAGGGGGGGAAAAATGTGGCTCAACCAGCATTGCCAAACTCTCATTCTGTATTGACAAACGCACAACAACACTTGGGATTGAATAATACACAGTGCAGAAACTAAATTTGGTTTCAAATTAACTCAGAAACTGAAACCTCCGATCAAGATGACAATCGTGAGTCGATGATTGGGACAGTGCCAGTTGGTCCAGTCGATACTGCTGTCGATGTCCAAGAGACTCCTGCACCTTCTCCTGTAATACAGAAAAGAAATATCTCTAAGCATAGAGCACGGGTTTTTATACTGGCTACTTAACAAATACTGTTGGTTACAGTTCAAAGGAAATAATGGCATGTTTTGTGCATTTTGCATAAAATATAAACAGGTGCCCAAATCAGGAACAGTTTGGGTAATCAGTGGGTGCAAGACATGCAGAGAAGATGCTATAAAAAGGCATCAGAACAGTTCAGTTCATGTTGCTTCTGAACTGGAAGCTAACTGCAGAATTTCAGTGGCAAAAAGTGGAATAGAGCAGACAACGCAGCAGGCACTGACCCTGGAACAAGAAGCTTTTGTGGCATCTCTTTGTTGCATGTACTGGCTAATAAGAAATGAGTTGCCTCACACAACGAAATATGGCTCACTGCTGGATCTCGCCAAATCATTGGGATGCAAATACCTAGACAGTATACATATTGCTGATGCTGTTAAATATCATTCCGATCGAACTGTCAGAGAAATGGTTCTCTCTCTGGGTGAGGTGGTCAGGAGATCAGTTCTTACAGATTTGAAGGCTGCCACATTTTTTTTCGTATTTGGTGGACGAAACAACTGATACTGCTGTTGTGAAGCAGCTCATTTTGTATGGTATGTACTGCAAAGAAGGGAAACCCAGAGTTTTTTTTCCTGGGAGTTGAGGGACTAACTGAGAGAAAGGAAGACACAATTGTAAAAAAAAAAAAAAAAAATATGCTGGAGCTCTCTCTCCTAAGCTGGGCTCCGGGCTTCCTTACTCCTGGGCTGTACCTCCTGATGCTGATCCACAGGCAGGAATCAGACCTCTGCAGCAGGGGACATGCAGCCCTCCACTTCCTGTTTTTCTTAGTTTACTTCCTGCCTGACAGGGAGCAGGTGCTCTGCAGCAGAGCTCTGTCACTGTGGTGACAGGGCCAAAGACTTCAGGACTGTAAGTTTGGACATTTGTTTGTACCCTGGATTTGGACATTTTTATTGGATTTGCTCAGAGAGCAGGGATGGCTGGATCCAACTACAAAACCCTCTCTCTGCTCTTAGAGGGCCCCAGTCTCAGCCCTGCATGCTGGACAGACTGGCCCCTCTCAGTTGCAGGAGGCAGTTGTCTCTGCTCCTACAATTTCTGGATGTAACTTTTGATGCTCCCATGGGGTTCTGTCTCAGCCGTGCATGCTGGTCAGTCCGGCTCCCCCGCCCTTCTCCTGCGCAGTCCCAGCCACGCGTGCTGCCCACGCTGGACTCTCACTTTTTCCACGCTAAGGGTGCTCGTGGTGCTGTCTCCCCCCCCTCCCATCGACTTCAGCTGGACCAGAAGGGAAGAGAGCAGTAATCCGCATCGGATTAGCGGATCGAAGGGGGAAAACAATTATGGATATTTCAGCCAGGTATGACGCGTGGAGCTTCACACGCCACCATGAGGACGGTAAGCTGGACTCTCACTTTTCTCACGCTAAAGGGTGCTCAGGATGCTGTCTCCCTCCCCCACTTCAGCTGACCAGAAGGGAAGAGATCAGTAATCCACATTGGATTAGCGGATCGCAGGGGAACAACAATTATGGATTTCAGCCGGGGATGACGCGCAGAGCTTCACGCGCCACCACGAGGACGGTGAGCAGCTACAGCGGTGTGCTGGCAGGTTCGCAACGGGACCCAGAAGCACTCTCTCGGAACACTTTTCCGTCAATGAGCTCTTCAGTGGCCAAGCTCATCGACGGAGTCCGCACTCAATACAGAGGAGTCGCGGCAACGTGCTTAGGCAGTCCCAAACTCTCGGGCTCCTACTTCAGACTAGGCACAGCAATGGCTACCGCATTATGCTGGCGGCCCGACTAACAGGCTGCTCAGAGGCACAGCTCATCGAGCACCCAGGATCTCAAGGCCTGTCGACGGAGTCCATTTATATATCTAATCTGAGCAGTAGCTGTGAGGCCCAACTACTCTGGCATTTACATTAAGCCTAGTAGCACTTCCAGGTTTTTTTTTGGTGGAACGAGCACATCAGCAGGGGAGGCTCGTTGCCGAGGAAGGCCTGTGGGGCGAGTTTTTTTTTCCTGTTGACGGCTGGCACTTGAATATCCGCAGCCGCTCGTCGACGATGGCATGCCCTGCTAGTACAGCCTCTCTTGTTCCTGAGCGCAGCAGTACAGGAGGAGCGCTATTCCCGAGCAAACCAAAGAGCAGGTGTCCTCCCGTGGGCAGAACTGGCGTACAGAACAATAGTAACAGCACCAGAGTGCTTATTCATATCCCCTGGACAGTCTCTGGAACCAGCGCTGCAGGCCATTGACAATCTTGGGAACTAGCACTGCATGATATTAAGACCACTGCCGTGGATCAGTGGCTCAACGTGGAACAGGCCTCCCCCCCAAATGTTTTCATCATACGAAAAGGCAGCTCACTATCTTGCCCTTAAAGGCCAGCAGCGATTCATAGAGAGCATGGTCTCAGGCAATCCTTCCAGGGCCGCCAGGGGGATTTGGTCCCCACTTCTAAGGGTTTTCACTGGATCACTGGGCCCTAATTGAAAGGGCAGTGTTCTGCGAAGATGGCAGACTCCCAGGAAGGCAACCCCGCTCTCTACTTTGTCCGATAGCCATCAGACAGACAGGTCTCAGTGAGCAGCACTCACCAGATACAGGAGAGCAGAGGCCTTAGAGACCCAGCAGTCTGCAGTTCGATCTCTGGCCCCAGTCCTATAGATAATTGGGCACCGACTTTGGACCCTGCATGCTTCACATACACCTCAGGGGGTGCTAGATGGAAGACCCCACAAGAGGGCATAAGGAAGAGGACCCCATCTAGACTTCATCGGAAGAGGAGCAGTTGTCCTCACATCATTAGAGTCTCAAAGTAGATCTAGTAGTGCTAATAAGGGGAGTGCCATAGAAACCGTTCCCTGGACTCCTTAGAATCTCTGACCTGGAGGGCCTAAGCTTTCTCATAACCCAGATCGTAGTCGGGATTTACCTGGGATCCCACCCAGCCAAGACAGGTCTTCACCTGGCAGCTGCCACCAAATCCGTCCCACAGCCCCTCTCCTTCAGACATCTAGGACTTGGATAGGAGAAATGGAACAAGCCTATTTTTTCTCAACTGCAGTTCTGGGGTTTGTAATTTACATCCTCCACTAGTGGTCAGGTTTTTAAGAAACTCCATGAATGGGCCCAAACCGAGTCGGGCTGAGGGGTCGTAGACATTACCAGCATGGGCCACCTAATACTAGCCCCACCCCCGCCACCATTTTCGCTGGCAACCCATCTGAACGACAGGCCAGCTTGGCCAGTCCTAGATCTCAAAATTCTGAATAGTTTCGTTCGCAGCAGACCCTTCAAGGTGGAAACCTTGTCACGAGTAATCTAGGGGTCGCAAAAAGGGGATTTTTATGGCACCCATAAATCTGCAAGATGCCTATTTGCATATTCTCATGCAGTAATGGCGCACGCACTATCCCAGATTCAGAGTGGGAGAGCAGTACTTCCAATTCAAACTCTACCATTGTGGTCTTCTCACAGCTCAACCAGACATTACAGGCAGTGGCAGGGACAGAGGTAGTCGGGTACCCTATGGCACATGATTTTCCCATCAGCTGGAGAAAGAGCTCCCCAATTCCAAGCCAGACCTTGATCCTTCTGGGGGACTCGCATCATGACACAAGGTTTCTTCCCCGAAACCTAGATTTT
Organism: Neoceratodus forsteri; assembly: GCA_016271365.2. Classification (NCBI taxonomy): domain Eukaryota; kingdom Metazoa; phylum Chordata; order Ceratodontiformes; family Ceratodontidae; genus Neoceratodus; species Neoceratodus forsteri. Next base: position 909,828,928 of record CM057452.1, read on the forward strand.
GTGATCTGTAATTGCTCATCAAGGAGTTTTGCAAACTCCTCAGCTACCTGCTTTTTTTTTTTTTTTTTCACACAGCTCATTAAGACAGATTAAGCCCTTCCTCCAGGGCGGTCCCAGAGGTCATGAGGCCCACAATTTGGGCCATCCGCACTGTCGGGATGGCGCAATGCAAGCCTCAGGAGCTGGGAAGGACTCACCTGCAACAGCTTTTGGCACGGGTAGGGGATCGCTGTTGGACACAAGGTACAGTATAAGCGTTTTTGAGGGGAGAACAGTAGGCCATGCCCAGAGACACGCGGAACAGCAATTCTTCAATCCGGCTAACCTGATTCCAACTGACAATCTGGCAACGCTGACATATACTGACCATCAGGGCGAAATGAGAAGCTCAAAGATGCTGAAGGAATCCCTTCTCTTTCAGTGGGTTGAGCACCACTGAGCGATGTTCATATTGGGACAGGAAAATGTCACAGCAGAGTAACTCGGTTGCAAAGTTGGTCAGGGCGAAATGAGAAGCTCAGAGATGCTAAAGAATCCCTTCTCTTTCAGTGGGTTGAGCACCACTGAGCGATGTTCGTATCGGGACAGGAAAATGTCATAGCAGAATAACTCAGTTGCAGAGTGGGTCGACCAAGGGATCACAACTGAAGGACAGTGCCTCCCACATTCAGACAGAATCGTGGGGCAATACTCTAAACAGATTTTTTTCACCTGCGGGCAGAACTCCAAGGTAAAGCAATTCTGTTCCCTGGCCAAGGATGAACCAGTGGTGGCTCAGGACACCTTTTCTCCATAAACTGGGATCTGTTCGGTCTCCTGTATGCCTTCCTCCAATACTGCCTCTATCAAGAGTCCCCCATAAAGTGGCGTTGGACAGGACAGTCATGGTTCTAGTCTGTCCCTTATGGTTTTTCCGCACCTAGTTTTTTTCCCCTTCATTGGTCAGGCGACCACCTGGAACATTCCGGTTCAGCCATGGGAATTATCCAGCAAGGTCCAGTTGTGCACCCCATTTTAACAACTGGGCTCTCTCTAGACTGGGAAAGTGAGTGGAAAAACTTTCAAGGAGCTGTGCGGTACAGCTGCTGTTATTGACATGATGGGTGTGTGTGTGTGTGTGTGTGTGTGTGTGTGTGTGTGTGTGTGTGTCTCTTTTTCCTCCAAAGTGCAGTATAGAATCCGGAGGAAATTTTGGTTCTGGCTTCATTCCAGACACATACAGAATGACACAATATTATTGCCAGTACTAATGCAGTTCCTTTAAGACAGATGGACAAAGGACTGCAACGCACCAGCCACCTTACAGATTACAGTTTTTTGCACTGGGGGCACTCTTGACAGACCCTGGGGAATTGTTGGGCTCATCTCCCCATGTCTGGTAGTTCTTCAGGCGGCAGGATCAAAACATCTTTAATCCACCAAAGCTATCACCTTGGAATCTTAATATGGTTCTCAAGGCCGTGACCAAGGCCCCCTTTACAGCCTCTAAAGCCATCCATCATGCGTCTCAAAATAAAGGTTGCCCTTTTTTCTCAAAGCTATTACTTCCGCTAGGAGTTTCAGCAAACTAGAAGCATTGCTTGCCCAAGAGCTGTACACTCGTTCATCAGGCTAGAACAGTTCCAATTTTTGTTTGCCAAAGTTATGTCTCCCCTCTGTTGCAATCAAGGGTTCATTCTTCCTTCCTTCTACCCACTCTCTAAAAGCAACAAGGATGGAAAATGTCATACACTAGACCTGGGAAGAGGGAGAAAAATGGACATTAAGAGACAAAGCTATTCGCAAAACTTCAACTGTGTTCATGCCAGCTAAGCTTAAAAATTTGGGGCAGCGAGGATTCAGTAGGCTCTATAGCCAAACGGATTCTATCCGCCACCCTCTTGCTGCGTATGATCAGGCCAGAGTAACTTGCCTGGCCCAGTGAGAGTCCATGGCCCCTTTTGGGGGTGTAATTCAGAGAAGCATAGACAACTGACTCACACTGAGTGGCCTTTTGATCATCCATTCAGACTCTCTTAAAAAAAAAAAAAAAAAAAAAAATTTGTGCTCACTGGAGGTGATGTCCTCGGCAGAGGCATCCTTGGCCGCAGAGGGTTTCAAGCGGTGGTGAACCCTTTAGGGCTCATGACATTCTTCCCACCCGGGACATCTGGGGACATACTGCTTTTGTATATCCCAGGAGGAAGGAAGCCCAGAGACCAGCTTAGGAGCGAGAAATTGAAATACCTGTAAATTTTCTTTCTCCGACGGCTGGTCTTTGAGCTCATATTCCTCCCAGAATGTATATACTTGGTTGGCCTCACGGCCTATATATGCCTTAAAATTCTTGTTTTGGTTCCCAAGTTCTTGTAGTATTGCCACATTGGACTGTTTTAGGAAGAACTGAGGAGAACAGGAAGTGGAGGGCTGGATGTCCCCTGCTGCAGAGGTCTGATTCCTGCCTGTGGATCAGCATCAGGAGGTACAGCCCAGGAGTAAGGAAGCCCGGAGAAAGAAAATTTACAGGTATTTAAATTTCAATTTCTCTGATAACAATCAAATCTCGGTTGATCACCTTGCAGGGTTAGGCAGTGATGGAGCAGCCGTTATACTGGGCAGGCAAAACCGGGGTGGCTAAAAAGCTGAAAGAAGTTGGCCCAATTCTTGTTAAAAATCATTGTATGGCTCATCAGGAGGCCTTGGCTGTAAAGGCACCAGTAAAGGCAGCAGCAAATGAAGTGAACGTCATTAAAAAGTTTAATCAAACACTAGATCACATACAGAAACTGAAAGTTCTGCTGTTCGCATGGCTACCCTGAAAGAAATTCAGCAGGCAATGGAGAACCCTGTTTTAAAGCCTAAACAGGCAAAATCAGTTAGGTGGTTGTCCCATGATGCAGCATGTGACACACTAAGGAAGATTTTCCCCATCCATTGTTATGTCCTTGCATAGAGGCCTCTGAAAGGAATCAATCAAAATCTTTATTTATCCAGGCGAACATCGTTGAGCAAGCTCATTACAAGATGGACCTGGTTGGCTCCGGGTCAAATGGTACAATGCATACAGAGATATTTACAATAGAGCCAAATAACACAAGTAAAAACAATTAATGGCATTAATGCAAGTAAGTACTCAATGTTACATCGGTCATATCAGTTCAGACTGCGTCTGTAATATTTAAGGAGGACATAAGATGAGGCTTAGTAGGATCTTCAGTAGGGAGAAGTGATTGGCCGCCGTAGGGAGCTGATGCAAGCACAGAATTTCAAAGTAGTGTAATCACACAGTATCCCTAATTGTAACACTCTAAAGAAGGATAAGGGTCTTAACAGTCAAGAAGAAAAGTAATTGCAGCTATTTTTTGGCAAAATTCGGCATGGAAATCAGATTTATGCTTGGTATAGAATGGACACGGATGCAGACTGCAGGAACCAGTCGGAAGCTAACACCGAAGGGCTCTCGCGTTCCGATTGGATGGCTACTGATGCCGTGCTTTGCTAATGGAGAGTCCGAGCTTAGGATTGCAGGTGGCAGTAGAGGCAGTGCCAACCGTCTGGTGTCCGGGTTTCCCACGTCTATGGGTAGGGAGCCCGTGGAGAGCATATCCTTGGCAGGGGATGGATGAAGGGGCTGGTATTAAGTACTGGGCCATGGATAATGGAACATCTGAACCAGCGGGAGGACCAAAACAGCAGGACAACAGAATTGGGTATTCCTTGATGCCTAAAGATTGGCCCAACCACAGAAATTCAGAAAGGAGTATACTCAGAGTCCCAACTCTTGACACACTAAACAGGAAAAAATAGAGGTCATAACTGTTAGGCTAAGTATAGCTCTTTATTGTGTAAAGTTTAGCTAAAAATCAGACTTTAACTTAGTATTGAGGGGAGACAGGAGTAGACTGCAGGAGCCAATCAGATGCCAGAGCAGAAAAGTGCTCACGTTCCGATTTGGTATCGGCAAAGCTGCACCTCGCTAGTAAGGAGTCTGGTCTAGGTGTCTCATGCGGTGGCTATGGGAGCGACAACCGCCTGGTATCTGCATTTCTCCCACCTGAGGGTCAGGGAGCCCCTGAAGGGCTAGTCTATGGCAGGGAAGAGAGTTAGGGGACAGGGGAAAGACATAGTAAGAGTAGAATGTAGTGGAAAGGGAATACGAAGATGAAATAGGGCAGCTAAATGGTACAGGGTAGGGGAATAAGAGCCACAGATTAAGTAATATGTAAAAGACAGCAGGGTGAGTAAGGTGTAGCGGCGCAAAAGCCATGAAGCGATAATAACCCTACAGGGATTTCTAGAGGAGAAAACATTTAAGGCATAAGACGCTCACAGAGTTAAGGTCACCAAAGGTTACAAGCGATCCTAAATTCAACTACACTAAGAGGGAAGCAGCCTGATGCTTCGCACTAAAATTAGGGGCTGGGGCAGCAATTGCATGGCTCACACACATACCGAGCATATAGAGATTTAAAGGCATTCATACTGCGGAGGCAGCTGAATTTCAGTAATTTTTGTACTTTGTTCCACAACAGGAAACTAATAGCCACTCTGCTATAGCGAGAGGAAGCCTTGGGGATACGTAATGTGTTGTAGGATGCGCGTCTTAGGGCATACGTTCCTGGCTCACTTAGTGGGAGACAGTCTGTTATACATTGTGGAAGCCGCTTCAAGAAGACACTCTCTAAGTCCAAAGGACTGTGTTTCTATTATGCCTAAACATAAGAGAGGACCACCCTACGGCTTGGTATAAGGAACAATGATGGGAAGAGCAGTAATAAACCGGATGGCCCTGTGGTAAAGCGTATCCAACTTTGCAAGCTAGGCTTTGGGACATTGACTATAAAGGAAATCTGCATAATCAATCAGCAGAAGAAAAGTAGTTTGGACAAGGTGCACTTTTGCATCTCTAGTAAAAAACTGGTTAATTCTAAAGAATAGCCCCAGCCTTTGCCTTAACTTCTTTACAAGGTCCTCGACGTGCTTAGTGAATGATAGATTATGGTCTAACCACACACCTAAGTATTTAAACTTTGAGACAAACTCCAGTTTCTCTCCAAGCATTGTGGTAATCTGAGGTAGTGCTCCAGAGCTGGGTGGATTCATCACCTGGCTATGGGGTGAGAACAACATTGCTCTTGTTTTCTTAGCATTTAGAAGAAGTATTTTTTTTTTTTTTTCTGTAGAAGCTGATTCTGGAGCTAGTTAAATTCCTCCTGGAGGTCAGCACAAGTAGCTTCAGGTGTCTGACAACTTATATATACTACCGTGCCATCAGCAAACAGGGGTATGTTGGCCTTGTTAATACTCTCATCAATGTTATTGTCGGCCCGTAGCGCTGAGGGTTGAGGCGCTGACACCACACCTCGCCTCCACCGCCACCTGGTCTCGGAACGGATTGTGTCATCGGGGTAGCGGGGAGGACTAGGATTGAGTGTCCTGCAGCTCTCCTAGTCCTGGGGAAAGGGCTGGATGCACACCGCGCTGTGGTGGTCCCTGGGGACGCCTGGAGGTACTACAGACGTGCGGGTGCCACGTGAGGGGGAGCACGGCGGACGTCTGCACGTTGGTGCATGTACGTCATTTCACGTACGTGCTCCAATCAGTGGAAAAAGAAGAGAAAATGGCAGCATAGTCCGCTTCACCGGCCGACAATGCCTGGAATAAAGTGTGTGCCAGTATTGGATCCTGGCCGGGCGCTGGGGCAAAGGGGGAGCCCCTTTCTACGGTACAGCTGCATATGCCAGCTGGGCATGTCCGCTTCGGGGTCGGTGGTGAAGGAGGAGCGGTGGCTGGATAGGCAGGACTGTAGCTGCAGGTGAGGTAAAATTAAAAGATGATTAAAAAGAAAAAAAAAAAAAAATCAGTGTTATTAACATAGATAGCGTAATAGTAAGGGACAAAGTATGGATCCTTGTGGTACTCCCTTGGTAAAGGTTTGAGTGGGGATAGCTCACCTCAGCCTTAATTCCCTCTCCTAAAGCTGGTCTTCGGGCTCATCACTTCTGGAGGTCCTTCCTGAACCACGTGACAGGCAGGAGGTATACAGACTTTGCAGGAAGAGGGTATCCTCCCACTCATTTCCTCCACACATCAGTTTACTTCCTGCCTGTCTGGTGGCAGGAGCTCTGCAGGACCTCTGTCACAAGAGTGACAGACCTGGAGATCAGTGAGTTTATCTTTTTTTTTTCTCACCAGGACTACTAATTAGCCTCGGAGCGCTACTGCAGGGATCCCAGTCTCAGCCTTGTTAGCTGTTCAGACGGGCTCCTGCTCTCCCTCACCACGCATGCAGCATCTTCCCATGCAGTCCACCCGAGCATTGTGGAAGCAGTGGTGGCGTGCCTGGGACAACAGAGCAGCATTAGTCCCCAGGCATCGCCAGAAGCAGCAGCAGCTGCGCAATAACAAAGAGGATTTGGCTTGTCGATGGGTGCCGGGAGCTTCCCTCTCGTCGACGGCCACAGGACACTCCAGCCCTTGACCTGCCTGCCGGTTGGAGAGCTGCATTATCTCTTTAGGCTCTCTAACGCAGGAATATTAGCATGGGAACAGTTTTACAGCAGCAGCCCGTTTGGAGGGGCATGGGGAGCAGACAATCCTCCTTCTTGTCGGCATGCATTGTGGCTCAACTCATCGACGGATCTTGAATTCTGGGGGGCACCAAGGCTCAAAACAGCACCACAAGCACCAGACCTTAAGGGGACTACACCACACAGCTCCTCACAGCAGTATCAAAGGGGACTACACCAAGCACAGTTCCTCACAACACTATCTATAGCCTTAAAAGGGCAGGATACCACTAAGCTCAGTTTGCCAGGCAATAAAAATTCTTTATATCAGAGTGTCATGGCCTCCACTAAGGACAGACCCCCAGGGGCAGAAAGTGCCACAAGTGCAGATCACCGATGCTGTCCACATTCTCGGGGTCTCTCTGTGTGAGGTGCAACCGTGCAACCTCTCCAGCTCGGGACGAGGGGGACAAGGCATCCGCCTCAGAATCTCAGGATCCATGAGACCAGCTCAGGGGTCAGGGACAGTCACCCCCCCTTAGACGGATGTAGCCTCTCGGCTGGGGCCCTAGCCCCAGATCTGTTAGGAAACTGAATAGAGCCTTTGCCAGCAACCCCTCATGTTTTGACGTCCTTCAGCAGTCTTGGGAGCTCAGGACCCATAGGAAAGCCACACGCAGGTGCACCCCCTCCCCATCGTTGGACGAGGACACCCCCCACGCCTCCTGGCATGATAGGAGGAGGAAGAGACCCAGATCCAGGAGTTCTTCCAGACCCAGGGACGCAGCCCATTGGAAGCACAGGCAAGATAGGTCCCCCACAGGGTCCGACTATACATCCTTAGAAGAGGGGGAACTCCCAAACTTTGATTTGGAAGATCTAGATTTTTTCATTAAAAAGGTGTCCGAGGAGATCCACTTGAGCTCTCCTTCCCTCCAGAGCCCAAGTGAGTGAAGCCTCGCATTCGGCTGGTGTCAGCTTTGAAACTAGTGACAGCTTTTCCCCTCCCTCCGTATAGAGGACCTCTTGAATGAAGAATGGCAGGACCCGAGCATTCATTTCCCGTCCCCTCGCCGCCTAACCAAACTCCTGAAATTCACAAGAAACCTTTGGAGAAATGGCTCACTGTCCTAGGATAAGACCTCTTATCTCAAACCTCACAAAAGGCGGTGATCCCAGCAGAAGGCGGAGCCTTCCTTCGGGACCCAGTGGATAGGAAAGTGGACACTTCTCTAAAGAAAACCTTTCAGTCCACTGCAACCTCCCTCAAGACAGCTATGGCTAACCTCTACTCGGCTAGAGCCGTGCTCTCCTGGGCCACTGATCTAGCATTCCAGCTTTCTGATGAACCAGAGAAGAACCAGCCCATTGTACAGCAGTTACAGCTCATGGGACTAGCTTTGGCCTGTTCAGCTGACGTATCTGAGGAGGCAGTCAGGTGTGCAGCAAGGGCTATGTTTTACCAGACCTTGGCTCGACGCAACTCATGGCTGTGAGCTTGGCAGGCAGATGCCTCTTGGAAGATGCATTTGGTCAACGCCCGTTATGAAGGAGGCCTTCTCTTCAGCTCAGCTCTAAAGGAGACGGTCAAGGAAGCTGGAGAAATGGCGAAAGTGGGGATGCCGCAAGCCCGGGGAAGGAACAAGCCCTAGGCCTCAGGCTTCAGACAGAATTTTCGTGCCCAAAATTATTCCAGGGGGCAGAATAAGACTGCCCCAGGCAGACGCTCCTTGTTTAACTGGCGTAACCAACGCAGCTTCCGAGGTGGCAGGGGAGGTGCCCAAGATGCCGAGGGCGACTCCAAAAAAATCACAGTGAGGACTCGCGGACCCATCCTCATGTCTGAGGCAGGCTTTCCTGCTTTTTCAAGGAATGGGTCTGCACCATCACGGACAAGTGGGTATTAGACGTAATCCGAGAAGGTTACTTCATCGAGTTCGATTCCTGACCCCCCCCCGCCCCACATAGTGCCCTTGCCAATCTCGAGCAACCCAGTAAAATGAGCGGCGACCCTGCAAGCGATTACAGATCTCATACAGTCAGCAGCGACTGAAGAAGTTCCCACTCCAGAAAGGAACAGAGGGCTGTACTCCCTATTCTTCGTAGTGCCAAAACGCTCAGGGGGCTTCCAGCCAGTGTTAGATCTCAAGTTTCTAAATGGCTTTGTTCATCACAGAACATTCAAGATGGAGACTCTGTCCTCCATTGTCTGGGAAATCCATCAGGGGGACTTTTTGGCCTCAGTAGATTTACAAGATGCCTATCTACACATTTTCATCTGAAAAGCACACCGTCAGTTTCTAAGATTCAAAGTGGAAGGTCACCATTTTCAGTTCAAGACGCTGCCCTTCGGCCTGCCCCCAGAGTCTTTTCCAAAGTCCTAGTGACAGTGGTCGCTCGCCTCTGAATGCAAGGGATCCAGCTCTTGTACCATACCTGGACAACATTCTCATCAAAGCCCCAGGGTACGATCAAGCAGTTCGGGCAGTGACGGAGGTCACACAGTGCCACTCCTCTCTGGGGTTCGTAATCAACCTGAAGAAGAGCTCTCTGCAACCATCTCAATCTCTTGAGTCATCTGGGGTGAATATCAACACGATCCAAAACAAAGTTTTCCCCACAGAGTCAAAATTCAAAGAACTGAGGGCCCTCATCCTAAAATTCCAGGCAGCCCACTCTGCCGTCCCGCTCCTTCATGCAGCTCATAGGGACGATGGTCTCCCGCAACGCAGTCCCTGGGCACTAATCCACATGTGACCCCTCCAGTCAGGTCTCCTCCAGCAATGGTTCCAATCGAGGGACATGATGGAGCAGAGGATTCAAGTATCCCACTAGGTGAAGAATTCCTGATATGGTGGACTCTGCAGAACAACATCATGAAGGGTCTCAGTCTGGGACACCCTCACCAGATAAAAGTCAGCCACCGATGCCAGTCTCTGGGGCTGGGGGGCACATTCGGAATAGCTCTCGACACAGGGCAAGTGGTCTCAAGTGGAGTCCCTCTGCAGAATCAATGTACTAGAGATGCGGGCAGCCGCCTGGCACTGCAGCTGTTCAAGATGCAGCTTTTCCACCAGGACGTCCTCATACTCAAGGAACAATTGGACAAAAATGGCATATATCAACCACCAAGGTGGCACAAAGAGCCCTCGGAAGCTGCGAGAGACTCTTCTTCTCTTTCAGTGGGCAGAAGACAACCTGAGAAGCCTAAGGGCGGCTTAGAAAATGGGCTTTTTATTTGGAGGCATCTGATTGGCTGGTACCCATTCCACAGGGGTACATTAACTTTCAATAGATGCCCACCAAAAAAAAAGACCCAACCCAAATGTGCCTAATGCCAACTCAGATATTCTTGTGCCCAGCATGCTTCGCCATTGGCTGTAGCACTGGGCACAATTTCAAACTGCCGCATTTTTTGAACTGGTTACCGAGACAGAAAGTGAGAGCCCTACCTCCCACCCCCACACACAGAAACAAACACAATCCTTAAACGATACAACACACTAATTTAAAACAAAATCTTGGCATTGCACCTACAAAAACAAATAAAAACAATGTTTTTTTTTTACTTGTTTACTTTTGCTTTTCTTCACATGTGGACCGAGCATAGAGCGTGACAGTTCCAATAGTCCTCAATTGCACTAGTATGTCCCTGTAGAAAAAAGCTGCTTTCTATTTTAAATTACAGCTCTTTTTAAGTCTGTCGCCACATGTTAGCATACTCTAAGATCTGCCACTCTGTCTATAATGGACCATGCTCATAACTCCTCACTGCATCCTACGGCTTTTGTGGCACAAGAGCAAGCTTTCAGGTCTCCTGAGTGTCAGCAGAGGATCCCTCATAGCTGTTTGGGGGGGAAAAAAAAAACAGAAAGCCCCCTGCTCCTGCTGCCCAGATGAAGAAAAAAAAAATCAAATCCCCTCACTAGCGATCGCACTGACAGCGTTTGAGGAAAACCAGAAAGCCCCTGCCTGCTTATCGCGCTCCTGCTGCCCAGATGAAAAAAAAATCAAATCCCTCACTTGCGATTGCGCTGACAGCCGTTTGGTGGAAGAAAAAAAAACAAAAGCAAGCGCTTGCCTGCTCCTCCTGCTGCCCAGATGAAGAAAAAAAAAAAAATCCTCACTTGCGATTGCACTGACGGCAGCCTTGGGAAAAAAAACAAAACAGAAAGCCCCTGCCTACTTATCATGCTCCTGCTGCCCAGAATCCCCTCACTTGCGATGCGCTTTACTGCGGTCCAGTAAGCGGGAGGAAAAACAAAGACAGAAAGTCCCTGATTTAGCGTTCACTGTGCCATATGTCTCAACAAGTACGTTATTTCCAAAAGTTAGGAGACTGTGTGTGTGTGTGTGTGTGTCTCTCTCAACTAACACAAAAGTCCACAGTTTAAAAAAAAATATATATATTCTGATACAGGCGGAGGAACTATTTTATCACAAAAACACACTTTAAATGTTTTTAATGAACCATTTTTTATTAAACTTATTTATCTTTACAGTGCCTATTTTATAAGTGCAATAATACCCTCCAGGGTGAGAGTATGGGCTCTACGGACCTTCCAGGAGCTATAAGGCCCTCTGCCTGCGGCGTCCGGGCCTCATTACGCATCCCTGGGCAGTCTGGTATAGCCCACCTCCCACTCTGTCGGTATCATTGCTTACATACATCCCAGGCCAGGAAAATGTCACAGCAGATTGGCTAAGTCGAAAGGACATCCTACCAGGGGTGGGAGCTCAAGATCAGCACCTTCAGCTCACCATGGAGTGGTGGGGCCACCTGCAGGTAGATCTTTTGCCTGCTGAAAAAATTGCAAAGTTCAGATTCTGCTCTTTCAGCAAGGAGAGGCCATAGCACAGGGCCTTCTCCATCAGCTGGGGTCAGTTTGATCTCTGTATGCCTTTCCTCCAATTCGATCTTATCTAGGGTACTGCACAAGATTGCCCAAGATCAAGCAGAGGTGATTCTGGTCTGCTCACGGTGGCCCCACAGACTGTGGTTTTCCCGATTAGTCCAAATGTCTCTTCAGTCTCCCATAGCGTTTCAAGTAAGCCCAGACCTACTTCATCAGGGACCGGTGCTGCACCCAAGTCCTCACAATCTGTCCCTTTTGGCATGGAGATTGAGTAGGAAACTCTCAGGGAGTCAGGTTTCTCTGCACCTGTCATAGAAACGATGATTCAATTCAGGCGGGCCTCCTCCAGGGTTTATTATAGGATTTGGAGAAAATTCCTAAGGTGATGTGTCATTTTCGCTGCAACCAAGTCTAGAACATTCCCTCTTTCTGTCCTCACCCCAAGAATGAGAAAGCAAGAGAATTTCATACGCTTGATCCATTGAGAACACTCAAAATTGACATCAAGAGATCTGACTCGGTCCATAAGACTTCAAGCCTATTCATCCTTACCTCAGGTCCGAACATGGGTGAGAAGGCATCACAGGACTATTGCTAGATGGATTCGTTTCACCATGGCCTACCAGAAGAACGGGATTGACCTGCCAGGACCAGTATGAGCACACTCAACCCGATCGATAGCTCGTCCTGGGACGGACTTCAGAGAGCTTCCCGGCAGACTTGTGTGAGGCGGCCACATGGTCATCCATCCATACATTGCAAAATTCTACAAGTTGGATGTCGCCGCCTCAGCAGAGATGTCTTTTGGCTGCAGGGTCCTCAAGGCAGTGGTGGACTCATAGGGACTATGAACTTCCTTCCCACCCAGTGGAGGGATGTACTGCTTTAGTGTATCCCAGAAGTGATGAGCCCGGAGACCAGCTTTAGGAGAGAAACAGAAATTTAAATACCTGTAAATGTTCTTTCTCCGACTGCTGGTCTCCGGGCTCCGTCCCTCCTACAATACTGAAAGTTGGCCTCCGGCCATAAATTACACTAACTTTTTTTTGTTTGTTTCAAGTTATGTGTTTCCTCAGAAGACAAAGGCTATAGAAGTACTGACGTCTGAGGAAATGAGGGAGATATACCCCTTCCTGCAGAAGTCTGTATACCTCCTGCCTGTCACGTGGTTCCAGGAAGGACCTCCCAGAAGTGATGAGCCTGGAGACCAGCAGTCTGAAGAAAAATTTACAGGTATTTAAATTTCTATTTTGTTGTCCTACAAGGTACTCAGTAAACCAATGCAAAGACACTGAATCAGGCCTATACTCTTCAGAGAAGAGAAGCAGGCTGTGATCCACTGTATCAAAGCCTTACTAAGGTCTAGAAATCCAGCACAGACAAAGTTTCTGCTGTCCAGTTCTCGGTACCAATCATTTGTTACTTTGGCAGGGCGAAATAGTGCTGTGTTTAGTTCTAAAGCCAGATTGCATAGGGTTTAGTAGGTTATTGAATTCAAGGTAGTCCCTTAGTTGGTTGCTGACAGTCTTTTCCAGAAGTTTCGATAAAGTTGGGAGGAGGGAAATTGGTCTATAATTGTTAAGGTCGCAGGGATCCCCTGATTTAAACAAGGGGATGACATGAGCAGTTTTCCAGATCTGGGGAATAAGCCCTTGGGACAGTAAGTTAAATAAGTGGGTGATAGGAACAGCTAGGACATGATAGGCGATTTTAAGGAAATAAGGATCCAAAGAATTAGCATCAGCACTTTTCTTACTATCCAATTGGAGCATGAGGTCTTCAACCTCTTTCCGAGAGACCGGGTGGAACGAGAAGCCAGGCACCGGGGCAGGAGAGTCTGAGCATGGGACACTTAATTGGGAGTGGACCAGGGATGCTGGGAAATTGTCGAAAGCTAGACCAGCTGTGGCAAAATGATTGCTAAATGCATCTAGGATTCCCGGTTTATCATTGATAGTAGTACTCCCAGTTGTAGTCTTGGGTGGCAAGGAATTACCAGGCGTATATCCGGACATGTACTTGATTGTCTTCCAGAATTTGGAGGAGCACTTTGCTGCAGAATCCAATTCGGTAAGATAAAATGCTGCCTTAGCATGATCCCCCAAGCTGTAGGCCTTGTAAAAATGGTGGAAAACTGGGATTTTTTTTCTATTTCATGCATGATGTGTGACATTCTTCCACACCTTGGCATCTTATCCAAATGCTTTCAAACAACAGCTCTGAATTTTACTGATATAAAGAGACATTTACATTCCACTTTAGAGATTCTTAGGGCACGTCTGCTGGTACCCAGTCAGTACTTCTCCTCCATTTCAGTCAAAATGGAGGAGAAGTACTGACTGAACTAGTACTCCTGAATGATAATGGCCTGAACTTGCCATTTAGTGAAGCACAGTTTAAATCTTTTCAGAACCTCTGTGCATGACAACTTTATTAGGGGCCTAATTGCTCAAATTGAGCAAAGGTTTCCAAGCACAGAACATTTGGATGCGTTCAGTATCTTTGACCCCAGCATAATACCGGAAGGTGATGTTGAAGAGTTGGAAGGCTATGGTAGTGATAGCCTTGACATTATTCTTGGTCATTATGCTACTGTTATGGATGTAGATGCTTCTACACTGGAATGGAGCTTCTCTCGTAGTCTCATGCTCACTGAAAATATGGCCTTTAAGACTATTTTTTCCCCCAATTCTCTATTTTTTCTGCATCCCATGCCAGGACTATCTGCCCAGTCATGGACTCTGGCTGCTCCCGTTAACGCCCTCCTGGACCCCTGGCTTACCCCCGGGCGGCTGGTTCCTGGCGCCTTGACCAAGGTGCCGAACTCTGAGAGAGGCTAAGTCTGCGTTGAGAGCACATGCAGCCGGAGCAGGCATCATTAAGGCAGCGGGAGCAGGGATTTTTCTCTTGCTGTGCACAGGGGCGGGGATGTGCATTGACTTCTTGCTTCCGCCCGCCTCCTGAATCCTGTCGCGCTGGTAGCTCGATACCCGGCTTCGCCAGGGAATCCGTCAGCGACTGGGTTGTCCCATCCTTCTCTCCCGGCGCCCTCAGTGACCGGGTCCATTCGAACCCTGGTCGGCGGCGCCGCAAGCGGAAATCTAACCACTGTGCTGGCGGGCCGGCGACTTTAAAAATATTTCTGATGTGCTGCACTCTCTAACTACTAAGTACGTATACCTGTATCCAAACATATCTACATTGGTAGAACTGGCAGTGATAATACCAGTGTCAACTGCAGATTGTGAGAGGGGGGTTTCTGGACTAAATCAAATAAAAAAGCAGGAACAAAATGGATGAGGTTCCAGTGTGCTAAATGTGCTTATGATTATCTCAGTTGAGGTCCCTGATGTTGAAAATTTCCCTTATTTGGAAGCTGCAACTCATTGGGCAGGACTGCGAAACTGAAGATTACATCTTGGCCTTGCAGGCACTAGTAAAGAGATGTAGTATGGCCGCACTAAAATGTCAAGACTCTCACAAACTGTTGCCTGGCCTGCAAATAGAGTGCAGAGGTTCTCCAGTATTTCACAACTTACCACACTTCTTTTGCTACTGCGCACTACCCAAGGCCTCCAGCTCAGTCATATTGCTCCTATTTCTTGCTCCTTATGCATTTAATGCATCCTGTGAGTGACTCAGCCTACCTGTAGCTCCACCCCTGGTGACCCCTTCATGGCTCCTCCCTTATTACCACCGCTCTATATTTTCGGGCAGTGTGGAACACGCCATGCTCCTCTGATTTGGAGAAGCACACTGAGATAGCTGCAGCAAATATGTAAACAGTAAACCGAGAAATATACATTTGATATGTTGGGAAATTGTTTCTCATCACGGTGTGGCTGAAAATGGGACCTTGGCCCAGTTCATTTCCTGCTAAAGGAAATAAAAAAAAAAAAAAGTGGGGGTAGAGCTAGCAGCCCAGCAGGAAAGACGTTCTGAGCTCTGTTCTGCAGCTAAACGTCCTATTTTCAGACTGAAGTTTAATGGAAATCTTTTGCTATTACTTGGTAGACCTCTGTGCTCTGATCTGCTTACTGAGTTAGGAGACATGGGACATCCTAAATACACTGCAAAAAATGGCTGTTCTCTGCTAGGTTCATACAATCGTCTGCTCTACTACTGCACCGTCACCACCTGTGGTCACCCAGGTGGTGGCGGTATTGCGGCTAGGAGCGCTGCCCACCCCACCCAGAGAAGGAGTTTAGCCCGTCGGGTGCTCAGTCCTTCTCCCTTTGGTCGACCCTCCGAACCCACGTTGCTGGCGTTGCAAGAGGTAGTGCTACCACTGCGCCTACAGGCCAGCATGACAGGCTCTGTTGAGGGCGGTTATGATACAACATAGGGCAGTAGGGTCAGCAGAGGCATAAATTGCTATCCCTTAATCCACTAGGGAAAGGACAGAGGAGGATACAGCAAGGCGGATAGCCTCATGGGAGGCAGTGCTTGTGACGGCAAAGGAGACCAAGTCTAGAGTTGATGGAGGCGGATAGGAGTTGAATGTGAGTGTAGTAGGTAAGGGAGGTGTCCAGGGTTGTACCAGATATTTGAAAGTTGTGACTTGCTCGGGGGTGTCCTAGGGCATTAAGGATGTTGAGTCGGAAGTCATGGTGTGGGCTCTGATGTGGGCAAAGACCTTGGTCTTTGTTTCCTTTTATAGTTTAAGATTAGCTAGAAACAAGTTTCGACTTCAGCAAAGAAGCACTGGAGGGCATGTTGGAGCGTGTGAGGGTGCGGGTGGCTCCAGAAGATGACAGCATCCTCCGCATAGAGCAGGAGTTTACCAGTGCAGGATTTAGGGAGTGAGTTTAGGAAAAGGCTAAAGAGGAGTGGCCTGAGTATCCAGCCTTGTGGAACCTCTGAAAGGAATGGGCGGCTGGAGGAGATAGTGGAGTTGATTTTGACCTGCTGGGTTCTGCCTTAATCCAGGATGTGGCTTCTTGTGAGAAGCCCAGGGATGACAGAGAGTTGAGGAACAAGGCACGATTGACGGTATCAAATGCCTTAGGTCAGTATAAATTGACCCAGCTAGGTATTCGTGTTTGAGGGCACTGTGAATATAGGAGGTGTATTCTAGGAGTGCTGTGGATGTGCTATGTCCCCTCCGAAAGCCATCCTGTTCAGGGCACAGCAGGTTGTGCTTTGACAGGAAATCTGAGCTGGTTCAATACTGTTTTTTTCAAGAGCCTTCAGATTGGGGACAGTATTGAGATGGGCCGATAATTCTTAGGGGAGGATCGGTCCCTACCTTTTAGGATGGGTGTAATTATGACACATTTACAAGGTGTTGGGAATTGGCCAAGGGAAAAATTCAGTGTTTTAGTAAGGACCTCATCAGGTCCAGTGAATCGCCACTGTGGTGAGACTTGACCAGGACTTTGGATAGGTAGCTTCTGGCTTCACGGATGGAGATGATCTGGAGATGAAAAACGGGGTTATCAGGGACATGTGGGTCCAATTAATTTTTTTGGGGGGGTTGAAGAAGTTGGGTGGAAGGACGTGGCTGATGTCTGAGAAGGTGGCATTCAGGATGTTAGAATTGGCCAGGGGGTCTTGCCTGATGGAGCCATCTACTGAGAGTTGGACAGGGAAGGGGGATACTACCTTCACCCTAAGTTCTTTGATATTGCTCCAGAATTTTCGCCCAGAGCCCCAGGTGGAGTTGAGGGCTTGTTGGTAGTAAGCAGCCTTGGCTTGGTGGATGGTCCAGGTGCATTTGTTGCTGGCCTCTCTGTAACGTTGCCTGTCCAGGGGAAGTCGCGAGTCCAAGGCTTTTAGTACCAGAGATTGTCCCAGAGATGCATTTGGTCAAGCTGCACCTGGGAGATCCAGGGGATGTCTCTGTTTTTTGTGAGTTGTTTGGAGAAAGGGGCAAAGATGTTGCTGGCAGTGTTGAAGGTGGAGATGAAGTAGGTGAGGGCAGTGTCGCTGGATTGGGCGGAGTAGATAGGGGACCAATCACAGGACCCAAGATAGGTTTTGAGGCAGGATAGAGAACTTTTTTTAGGTGTCTTTGGAAGGAGACTTTAGAAGGGGTGACGGGGGAGTCTGTTAGACCACAAGACGGTTACTGGGGAGTGGTCACTTAGGATATCAGGGAGACCTTTGACCTGGGAGAGATTTTCTGGGTGGTTGGTGAGGATGAGGTCAGGTCGCGTTGAGTTGCTAGTTTTGGCATAGAGTCTGGTGGGGGACTGGACTGCCTGGGTGAGATCAGCGGCCAAGATGGAGTCCTTGTAGGGGGTGGAAGAGGGGGATTGCCAGTTGATATTAAAGTCCCCAGTGCAGTTACCTCGCTGTTGGATGGAAGTCTGGAGATACAGGCCCTGACTGCTTGAAAGCAAGTTTTTGATTTTGTGTGTGTGTTTTGGAGGGGGGATGTAGACTATCATACAGGGTTTTACTGGGGCTGCCAGGAGCAACTTGCGGTTAGAGTTTGGGCACCGTGTGCTTGAGGAGGGGTGGGGAGTGACAAGGAGGGCTTGTATGGAGTCTTTATGTAGAGAGCGCAGCCACCACCTTTGCCTTGTCTATCAGCCCAGAAATGGCTAGCCATTTAGGGCCACAGCTAAATCGAGAATATCTTTGAGAGCCAGCTTTCAGTTAGTGCCAGGATGTCTGGCAAGTGCTGGGCAAGCCAACCTTTGGGGGGGACTTTTGTAGACTGCAAATGTTTAGGAGGCAATTAGTAAGGGGGTTGGGTGTACATTGCCAGATAGGAATAGGAGGAGGTGTGGCAGAGAAGTTTTGCTATTAGTGCTGTTGTATATCGCAGTAGTACCACAGCCCTATGACCATAAATGGGAGAGAGAAAACACAATACCTGAAAATGTTCTTCCGACTGCTGGACACACGGCTGGACCCTCCCCCCCGGCACAGCTTATAAATTATGAACTTTGGCTATGCTTACAGTTGATAGTCTTATTTTTAGACTCTGATTTAGGTGAATTGTCTAGTTGGGATTACAGTGTTTCTGCTTTGGAACAGAGTGGCACGATCCATTGGGGGGGGGGGTGGCGGACCTGTGCTCCAGTTCCAAAAGTCTACTTTCTGCCTCTGCAGAAGGCAACCTGAGAATGAAATTCCTATTGTATGACAGCCCTGTGACTAGCATTCGGAGAAATAAAGTTTACAGGTTTCACAGACGGACTCAGCAGGTCAGGCCCTCTGCTCCCACAGTGCCAACCTCCAAGCGCAGTAATGTGAACAGGTAACAGACAGGGTAACCCTCCCGTCTGCTTGTGGGCCGAATCACCTTTGGTCTCAAGTTCAGGGGGGATTCAAACTGTGAACCTTATGCTAGCGCACCCAAATGTACAGGCTCGGATAATATTCTCTTCGGGGGATGCAATATATCTTTCGCCAAAGGGCACCTAACCAGGTATCCAAAATGAACCCTTAAAACTCTGTAAAAGACCTTAAGTATATTCTTACCTTTTCCCAGTTTAGTAACAGCATCAAGCTTTGAACAGTTGTCAGTCTTAACCCTGTATATGTCACATGCAAAAAGAACTTCGAAGACACACCTAGGCAGTCTTTCAAAATAATATATTTACTAAAATGGATAAAAATATATAAAATGTAAACACAGAACACTATATCAAAAAGCATACAATCACTTAAAAAACAAGGTTAAAGTACAGAACATAAACTCCTACCACAATGCAATTAGACTTTTTCTATCTAATGTGTTATCTCTTTATAGTGCTTAAGTTAGCTGAGATCTTGTTTCTTAAGAGTCCAAAAAAAGTCACCAATTCAAACACAGTATACAGTTTAAAACTCTGTCTCCACACCCCTTTTATGATGTCATCTAGCTCCTCCTTTTAGAATATAAGAAATATGCAAACAGGATGTCCTATTAGGAGGTATCTCAAATAAGGTGACATCAGCAAAAACTAATTTCCCAATATGACTCCTTAATTAACATTCCCTCTTTGATCTTGAGCAGTTCCTATTCCTGGGGCACATCAAAGGATTTTATGACTTTTAGCACCATGGTGGTATGTTTTTCCCTCTAAGACATCATAAAAGCTTATGAGCCCTATATCCTGGTTGCTTGGTCTGTTCTAATTAAGACAGAACAGGAGACCCTTAATTAAGTCTCTCTAGTCTTTTAATTACCACCTGGTTTCGGGTCACTTGTCACTTCATGACCCGGGAGGGGGGCACTCATAGCATAGGATGTCTCATATGAGATACTCACACACCACATTCTATATTACAGATATCAAATCCAGCTGGCCAAGCATCATAACGGGTACTTATTTATTTATTTATTTTTTAAACCTGACCCAACATGGCCACCCAGGACAGAATGAATTAAAGCAAATATTTTTATTAGTATTTCGTGTTATGAATATTGAGCTGAATGTAAAAATGACATACACTATTCTGTAGTGCACCATGCAGTCAGTAGGGAAGTAATACACATGGGCAATGAACACTTCTATTGGGGTAGTGGCACAGTCCAAAGCTGTCAATCAGAATAGAACCCTGGGCACACAAATTTTCTGAGAACATGATAAAGCACAGTAAACAGAAGCTCAAAGAATAAGTCAGTTATTCGCAAGCTAAGGGTGCACTAACATACTTAAAGCCAGTAGAATAGGTCAAGTGGTCTGTCTTGTCTGCTCGAAAGCCAGCAACCTAATGGCTGCTCGCCTTAACATCCCCCCCCGGCCCCCAAGAGGGTCTTCATTTGTTTCAATTTCCTCATGTACCTATCCCACCCTTTCTTGAAGCCCTCCACTGTACCCTCTTCCACCAGTCTCCCAGGCAGTGCATTCCACGACTCCACCACCCTCTCAGTGAAAAAAATGCCTCCTACGCCCCCCCTTATATTTCCCCTCCAGCTTCCACTCATGGCCCCTGGTTGTTCCCTCCTTCTTTAACCTAAACAGCTCCTTTGTTCCACTCCTGGTTATTCCCTTTACATACTTGAAAACCTCTATCATGTCTCCCCATCCCTCCTCTCCTCTAGAGAGTAAAGCCCAAGCTCTTCAGGTCTCTCCTCATAAGGCCTCCCCTCCATGCCCCGAATCATCCTGGTTGCTCTCCTCTGAACCCTCTCCAGCAGTACTATATCTTTCTTCAGATGAGGTCTCCAGAACTGTACACACTACTCAAGCTGTGGCCTGACCAAGGCATTATACTGAGGGAGGATCACCTCCCTCCCTTCTTCTGGACGTAATACCCCTGGCTATGCAGCCTAGTATCCTGTTTGCTTTGGCTGCTGTTCTTATACAATTTTCAGTTATTCATTTGGACGTCTACCACCACCCCTAAATCCCTTTCTCCCAATGTAGCTTGCAGTGTGACCCCCCCCCCACCAGGTTTATAAAAACCTAAATGAAGTACCTTACATTTCCTGGCATTAAATTTCAGTTCCAGCCTCCTTGACCACCCCTCAGGGTATCCAGATCCCCCTGGACTGACTCCTAAGCTTCTACACAATCCACCATTGCTCCCAGTTTGAGTTGTCCATGAAAGAGACAACCTATTTTGACCCCCTCCTATATCTGAGATGTAGGCATTGAACAAGAGTGGCCCCAATATTGAACCTTGAGGGACTCCACTGATTACCTTCCTGGGGGAGGAGAGTATCCAACCCACCATTACCCTCTGTAGACGTCCCGAAAGCCAATTCTCAACCCAAACAAGCTCTTGTTTTTCCACCCCCACTTACCAAGCTGAAAAAGTATCGAGGACACAAAGCGGCCTAGGCAGCAGAGAAAAGACAGCACTCCAAAATGCCCACTTGTATATAAATCCGTATAGTCTCGTGGGTCTTGGTGGTCAGGTGTTCTCTTGGGTGCACAGGTGGTGAGGAACGGAATGTACTGAACAATTTTTCAATGACTGATTACAGAGTTTTAAAGTTACCACTTGTCATCTGTTAACACTGAAGTTTTGGAATATCTTGACTACCTTACACACTTGGAATAAAGGTACTTGTTTTATTTGCTGTCATTAGTAAAGCAAAAGCTGCTTGAAATAAAACTGTTTTGTTGCCCATCTGTGATGCATGACACTTTATACGGATTTATATGCAAGTGGGCATTTTGGAGTGCTGACCTTTCTCTGCTGCCTAGGCGGCTTTGTGTCCTTATTCTGAGAACATAGTTCTCTCTCCTTGTGCTGGTCGCAGTGTTGCAGACTGCTGGGATGTGCTTCTTGTGTGCAGGCAGGAAGGAGCCAAAGTTGACCGCAGGTCATCCTCCCTGACCCCTTGTAGATCTTATAAGTTTACTTGGTGCCTCCAGAGAAGCAGGAACAGTTGAGACAGCACACTGTCATGAGGTGACAGAGCTGAGCGTTTGATACTTTATTTTGTTCCAGTAGATGTCCTCTTGGGACTAATCGGGGGCTTCTTCCTCTGTTCAGCCTTCCCACTCCGCTCATGGCTAATTGATCCTCGGGGTCCCCGTGGCTTGGCCGCGCTGCCGTACAGCCTAAACCCCACCCCCCACGAGAGATCTCTGTAGCGCTAGTTCGATGGTGGAGCGAGGAACAGTAACCAGGAGAGCAGAGCAGATCAGAAGCCCTAAGATGTACAGCTGGTGGTGTGCGTAACATCAGCAACCACTGCAGTCATGAGGATCGGGAGCCTTAAGGTGCTAAACAGTACGTATTCACGAGGGCACGACCCTGAGGTGTTGGATGCACAGGCTAAGGTTTACAGGCGGATTGTGGTGTGGGAGGATCGGAGGAAACTGCATCTCCTCGCATGAATAAAACAACCAAATCTTTACCCGAATAAGAGGTCCTAACTAGCAAGGGGAAACCTTCACTGGCGGCTAGTTTTAGTCAGCACCCGCCATTTGCTAACAGTGCTATACTGCTTGATTTCACTGTCCCTGCAGCAGTGCTACAAGGTTTGTCAATGGAGTCCTTGCAGTTTCAGGGATGTTCTTACCAGATCATATAGTAATTTCGGAGAACCACCTTCTGTGCTGCTCCTTTGGATTCCCCCTCCCCCATGCCAGGTTCCTTAAGACAGCACATCTCAGTTTAGGGGTCCCACCTTCTTCTGTTGTACAACCTCTTAACAGCCTGTCAGGGGGTACAATGTTTGACAGCCGCCCTCAAGAGCTGGGCTTGAAAATCCTGTAGGGATTACGTGAGTGGGATACCTGACTTGAGCACTGTCTACCTCCTTACAGAATTTTAAACATGTCTGCAGACAAAGCTTTGGGCAAGGTGCGAACAAGGCTGGGGAGCAAGTCATCAAGGGACAGAAAATGTAAGTGCAAATCTCCCCCGGCTATGTTCATGGCCTCCCTATGAAATGTGAGGTAGTGGCACTCAAGACTACAGCCCCGAGGTGGCTGCCTCATTATCCTCGGGTCCTTCAGCGCCCACAGCACAACTGGCCCCTGATCTGATCGAGAAATTAACCAGAGATCGTACTTCGAGAGGGCTCTTGCAGTAGGTATTCACATGTAGGACTAAGCCGCTAGCAGTCTCTGGCGGGGACCTTCCCTACATCAAGTGACTAGCGTGAAGTGACGTTGGTATAAAGGGGCGGTCCCCCATGCCCGCCTTCCTGTTCTTTCCCGCCATCTGCTTGTGAAAGTTCCTCACAGTAGAACAGTGCTTGTCAGTCATTCGTCAGTCTCTAAGTTTAAAAACCTTTTGACCCATTTTCTCTAATTTTTGATTTTTTTTTTTCAAACAATTTGCTGTGTATGTCGTCCCCAACACCCTCCGAATCGCATAAAAACAAGTGCGACTCGCGTGGTTCCCAACCTCCACACAAGGACGGCCACTCCTTGTGCCTCTTCTGTCTGGGCCCAGATCACCCTGTGGAGAAGTGTTCAGCTCTGCTACCCGCAAAAGAAGGCAGCAGTCCCTGGAAGCCCATATACTTAAGAAAATGACCTCCATGGAAAAAGAGTTAAAGAAAGCTTAGGCAGGCATCTACTTCCCCCGAAGGTCACAAGAAAAAGTGCAACAAGGAGAAGCACCGAGAGCGGGAACCAGCTTCCACAGCAACCACAACTTTCGACTTACAGTCTTCAGCATCTCCAACAGCCCAGACACATAAGAAAGCCTCATGAAAATGCACCCTGTCTCTCTCATCTGATGAGAAACTGTTGGTCTGCCATCATGGCAAGAAAAAGAAGCGGCCCCTTTCTCCTTGTTCTAGGGTCTCCACCATTGACCGTCTCAGCCAACACAAAAGGAAGAAACGCTGAACCAGATCACCTTCCTCATCAGACACCAGTTCATCTTTGCCCAAGGTGGGACAGATATAGAGCAGTTCATCGGACAAAGATGCGTAGACAGCCAGACACTTTGATTTTGATGACCTGGACTTTTTTATTAAGAACATCACTGCAGATATGCCTCTTGGCACTTCACCCCCCACTGCAAAGCGAAACAAGCCAGTCTTCAAGTTTTCATCCTCATCCATAGTTTTTCCCCTTCTACTAGCAACTGAGGACCTTCTTAAAGAAGAGTGCAGGGACCAGAAAATACCTACCCAGTGCTCAGAAGGATTAACAAACTGCTACAGCTTGACAAGAAGCAATAAGAGCAGTGGCTGAACCTGCCCGGAATCGACCTTCTGATATCAAATCTAACAAAGCAGACAGTCATTCCTGCTGACAGTGGGGCCACCCTCCGAGACCCAGTGAACTGCAAGGCGGATTCTTCCTTAAATCTTTCCAGTCATCAGCAGCCTCCCTGAAGGCAGCAACAGTTTACTTGTTTTCGGCTAGGGACGCTCTATCCTGGGCCATGGAACTGGCATTTCAGCTGGCCGAGGACTCTGACAAGAACAATGCAACTCTTCAGCAGCTCCAGCTGGTCGGACTCACCTCGGTTTACTCAGCAGATGTGTCAGAAGATGCTGTTCGATGTGCAGCCAGAACTATGTTCTGCCAGACTTCTGCCAGATGCAACCTAT
This sequence comes from Neoceratodus forsteri, assembly GCA_016271365.2. Classification (NCBI taxonomy): domain Eukaryota; kingdom Metazoa; phylum Chordata; order Ceratodontiformes; family Ceratodontidae; genus Neoceratodus; species Neoceratodus forsteri. Next base: position 909,853,185 of record CM057452.1, read on the forward strand.
GGTTACGAGCCTGGCAGGCAGATACTTTCTCGAATGCTCAGTTGGTGAATGCCCCATACAAAGGAAACTTTCTCTTCTGGTATGTTGTTAAGAAGACCATGAAGGAATCTGGTGAAACAACCAGGGTTCACATACCCCAATTCCAATCACAGTACAAGTCCTGGTCTGGCAGATCCCAGCGGCCATTTCATGGTCAGTCATACAACAAAGGGCAGAACAGGGGTTTTGCAGGCAAAAGGGTATGGTTTTCCTCTCGCAAACAACGCACCGGGGGTGGGGGGTGGGAGGCAACTGTACCAGCAGAGTCCCCTCAAAGAAATCCTAATGAAACCATCTGGACCCATCCCTGCATAGGGGCAGACTATCAGTTCTCTCTCCTAAGCTGGTCTCCGGGCTTCCATACACATGGGCTGTACCTCCTAATGCAGATAGGAAGGCAGGAAACAAACTGTGCAGCTGGAGCTATCCAGTCCTCCACTTTCCGTTTCCATTAGTTTACTTCTTGCCTTCCAACCGGTAGGTACTGTGCAAGCAGAGCTCTGTCACCATGTGGCAGGGCTTAAGACAGCAGACTGTCAGTAAAAAAAAAAAAAATAAATAAAAATAAATTAAAATGTCAGTTGGATTTCCAAGGAAACGTAGCTTGATACAGTGCTCCTGTGTGGGTTCCAGTCACAGCCTTGCAAGTTGCACAGAATGGCCCCATGTCCCCGCTGAGTTTTTTTCACGCGGTTTTGGATTCAACCCAACTCCTACTCTGTATTTCCTTTCTAGTGCTCTTTTGGTGATCGGGAGAATAGAAAGCAGCAACTGAATGGCAAGAGGATCCATCTCCTCGCTAACGGCAGCTCCATGTTTTCTCGTCGACTGCTGGCATTCTGAATTCCTCAGCCGCTCATCAGTGTACTTTCGTTGTGGCGTTGCAGTGCAAGGGGAGCGCTATCCAGGGCCAACTGAGCTTTCCTAAGTATTGTGCAGGCCCCCCCAGCAACATAAGGGACAAGGTAGAATTTAATGAATGCAGTAGAATTTACTAAATACAGCAAAGGCAAAAGGGAGCAGCTCAGTATTTTGCCCTTAAAGGCCAGCATCGGCATTTCATCGCTGCTTCAGCAAACTCCCAACATAGCATCAGGAAACCTTGGTTGGGGGGTACACTGAATAAAAGGGGAGTAGGTCCATTTTTTCTCATGGCCTCAGTCAAGCCTTCCAGGGGCAGAGAATGCCTGTGCTGCAAGTCCCCGCTACTAATCACTTTTGCTGGTTCGCCTTGCCTAAAATGTGAGAAGGCAGCATCTGCGAATGGGGAGGACATGACGGAGGCTTCCCTTTCCTCAGCTCAGAATGATAGCCAACAGACAGACAGACAGGTCTGAGAGAGCAGTGGCCACCAGGGAGACCCAGCAGTCTGCAGCCCCCTCTCTGGCCCCAGACCTCCTAGACAAGCTAAATAAGGCTTTTGCTCTGGACCCTGCGTGCTTCGACTGGCAGCCTCTGGGGTCACCAGATGCGAGACCTCACAAGAAGGCAGAAGGAAAGAGGACCCCAACACCATCCTCATCTGAAGAGGGGCAGTTGTCCTGCAGATCTAGGGGCACCCATTAGGGGAAGCGTTGCAGGGAGCGTTCCTCGGACTTCTCAGATTCCAGTTCCTCTTCTCTCAAAGAGGGGGAGCTAGTGGGCTCATCATTGGACTCTGATGACTCCCCGTCCAGAAACACTGACCTGGAGGACCTAGACCTTTTCATAAAAAAAGGTCATAGCCGAGATTCATCTCCGATCTTCCCTGGCGGCTTCAACACAGCCGAAACAGGCTTTTTGCCTGGCATCTGCTCCCAAACCAGCCACATACAGCTTTCCCTATTCCTACAGCCATAAAGGACTTGCTCAAGGAGGAATGGCAAGGGCCAGAACGCACCTATCCAGTCCTCCGGTGAATCTCTAAGCGCCTCAGGTTTAATAAGAAACCATCTTAAAAGTGGATAGACTGCCCCTGAATCTATCCTCTGATTTTTAAACCTAACCAAGAAGACGGGTCATCCCAGCTGAAGGGTGGGCATCACTCAGGGACCCAGTGGACAGGAAAGTGGATACCTCGCTCAAGAAGGCCTTCCAAGCATCAGCAACATCTCTCAAGATGGCAACTGCCAATCTTTTTTTGGCCAGAGCTGCTCTGTCCTGAGCCTCGGATTTAGCCTTTCAATTCGCGGAGGACCCAGTGAAGAACAAGACTATTATTCATCAGCTGCAATTAATGGATTTGGCTTCGGCTTATGCAGCAGACGTGTCAGAGGAGGTGGTCAGGTGCAGTGCTTGGACCATGTTTTATCAAACCTTGGCTCGCCGCAACCTCTGGTTTTGGGCCTGGCAAGCAGATGCCTCTTCAATGAGCCATTTGGTAGACGCACCCTATGAAGGTAAACTCCTGTTTGGTTCAGCCCTGAAGGAGGCGGTGAAGGAATCCGGGGGGGAGACAGATAAGGTGCATGTGCCCCAGTCAAGAGGCAGGGGCAAATCATGGTCCTCAGACCCCGGATGCAAATTTTCGTGACCGAGGTTACAACAAGGGTCAAAACTCTGATTTCTCGGGTGAAAAAGAACATGGCTCTCCTTGCGTAACCAGCATAACTTCTGAGGAGGCAGATCGGTGGTGGTGGTGGTGGTGGTGGCACCAGAGACACCGGAAACAGCAACAAGAAGTCACAATGAAGCTGTCCGGGCCCATCTTTGAGTAGGGGGCAGACTTTCAAATTTTCTCAAGGAATGGGTCAAAACCACGTTGGACAGATGGGTCCTAGACATCATCAGCAAGGGTTACCTAATAGAATTCGGATCTAAGCCCCCACTACCTCATGTGGTGCCCTCCCTTATCTCAGGCAACCCATCCAAAAGACGGGCGATGTTACAGGCCATTACAGACCTTCTTCAAGCAGGGGCTATTGAGCAGGTTCCCCCCATAGAGATCAGTCGGGGGGGGGGGTCTACTTCCTATTCTTCATTGTGCCAAAATGCACAGGGATATTCAGGCCAGTGCTAGACTTCAAATTGCTGAATCGTTTTGTCTGCAGCAGACCCTTCAAGATGGAAACCTTGTCATCAATCATCAGGGAGTTGCAACAAGGGGATTTTTATGCCATCTATCGATCTGCAAGACACTTTTTTACATATACTTATCCAGGTACTACACAGGCAGTATCTCAGGTTCAAGGTGGGGGAGCAGCACTTCCAATTCAAAACACTGCCATTTAGGCTTTCTTCAGCCCCAAGGACATCAAGGACATTTTCCAAGGTGCTAGTAGTGGTCATAGCTCACCTTCGGAACCAAGGGATACAACTTTTCCCTTACTTGGATGATAGTCTCATCAAGGCCCTGCAGCTCGACCGAGTGGTACCAGCAGTGGCAGAGGTTGTCCAGTGACTTTTGGCACACTGATCTGTCATCAACTGGAGAATAAGTTCCCTTACTATAAGCCAGACCTTGACCCACTTGGGGGCAAACTTCATGACACAAGCCAACAAGGTCTTTCCCCCAGAAATGAAATTCCGGGACCTACTGAAACTCATCAAGAAGTTTCACACATCTCCTCAGTTGCCTGCTCAATCCTTCATGCAGCTAATTGGAACTCTGGTATTGCTGACTGATTCAGTCCCTTGGGCTCCAGTTCACATGCGGCCCATTCAAGCACATTTGCTTAGACTGTGGTCCCAGTCCAGACACAGCAAGCACCAACTGATCCCAATTTCTCAACAGATAAAAACTTCCCTCCAGTAGTGGACTTGGAGAAACATAGAAACATAGAAGTTGACGGCAGATAAGGACCGCAAGGCCCATCTAGTCTGCCCATTTCTTTTTCTACCTTATAAATGTGCCATTGGCCTTTGCTCTGTCAGTGGCCTATCTATTCATAGTCATTTGTATTGCTCCCTTATGCCTATCCCATGCCTGTTTGAAGCCCTGCACTGTATTCAGCCACCACTTCTTTGTGGTAAGCCATTCCATGCATCCACCACCCTTTCTGAAAAAAGAATTTCTCTCATTTCCCTTAATCGCCCTCCCTCTAATCCTCATGCTGTGTCCTCTTGTCCTGCTGTTTTTCTTACATTTAAACATGTTAGACTCTTTCACCTGTTTATGCCCTTAAGGTGTTTGAATGCCTCGATCATATCACCTCTCTCCCTCCTTTGCTCAAGGGTATACATATTGAGCTCCGTTAATCTGTCCTCATATGTCTTCTGATGCAGTCCCTGCACCATTTGGTTGCCCTTCTCTGGACTGCCTCAATTTGGTTAATGTCCTTGTGAAGGTGTGGCCTCAATACTGCCGCAGTACTCCAGATGGGGCCTAACCAGTGTCTTGTACAGAGGATTAATACCTCCCTCTTACGACTTGTGATACCCCTACTAATACACCCTAACACCCCCCTAGCCTTACCTACTGCTTTAGAGGTCTGCTTGGATGATTTTAGGTCATCAGTGATGATGATGCCCAAGTCTCTTTCTTCCTTTGTGACTTCTAGCAACTCCCCTCCCAGCCTATAGGTGGCTTCAGGGTTTCTCTTCCCTATGTGCATGATTTTGCACTTCTTTGCATTAAATCCCAGTTGCCACTCTTCTGACCATTCTGCTAGTTATCCAGATCTCTTCTCATTCTGCCCACCCCATCTGGATCATCTACTCTGTTGCAGATCTTGGTGTCATCTGCAAACAGACAAGCCTTACCCTCTAGTCCATCTGCAAGGTCACTAATGAAGATGTTGAAGAGGACTGGCCCAGGACTGATCCTGAGGTACCCACTTGTGACTTGCATCTCTTCTGACTGTATACCATTACCACCACTCTCTGTTTTCTGCCCGTCAACCAGTTTGCCACCAGCTGACCAACTTCTGACCACCCGAGCCTCACCCAGCTTATTTGTCAATCTTCTATGTGGAACAGTGTCAAAGCTTTGCTGAAGTCAAGGTAGGCGACATCAACTGCTCCTTGGTCCACCACTCTGGTTACCCAGTCAAAGAAATCTATGAGATTAGTTTGACAGGACCTTCCTTTGTAAACCCATGCTGTCTTGGATCCTGTGCCCTATAGGTCAGGTGTTGCACTATCCTTTCCTTAAGAGTGCCTCCATAATCTTGCCCACTGAGGTAAGACTGACCGGTCTGTAGTTTCCTGCCTCCTCCCTGCTACCACTCTTGTGGAGTGGGATCACATGAGCCGTCTCAGTCTTCTGGGACCTCTCCTGTGCTCAGAGACTCACTAAACAATTCTGCTAATGGCTCTGCTAGTTCCTCCTTTAGCTCCTTAAGTACCCTGGGATGTATGCCATCAGGTCCCATTGCCTTATCCACCCTGGGCTTAGCAAGCTCTTGTAGGACCCTTTCTTTGTGAAGGAGTAGTGCTCACCTCCCTCACCCCTGTGTCCATGATGCTGAGCTGTGGGCCCTGCCTACCTTCTCTTCAGTAAATACTGAGCAAAAGTATCTATTTAGGATAGATGCCTTTACAGGGTCCTCCTCCTCACATGCTTCCTTTCTCCATTAAGCTAGCAATACCCTCTGGACTTTCTCCTTTCACTAATGTATCTATAGAAAGTCTTGTCACCTTCTTTACTGTTAGTGCTAGTGTTTCCTCAGTTTGGGACTTTGCCTGCCTTACTGCCTTACCTGCTTCCCTTAGAGGCAGTTTGGTATGCCTCCCTATCTTCATCCCCTGTGTTCCCTTATATTTCCTGAAGGCCAGCCTTTTGGCTCTGACCTTTCTGCTACTGTATTTGAGAACCAAAGTGGTTTCCTTCTTCTTTGCACTTCCTTTCTGTCTAACACAATGGGATGTTGCTTCAAGTATTGCATCCTTAATGCTTGCCCACTTTGCCTGTACCCCTCACCTGTGTTTCTTTTGCCAGGGCTAGCTTAACTCTGTTGGCCATCTTATCAAAGTCAGCTCCTCTGAAGTCCCATATTTTGCCTTGGAATGGGATGATTTAGATGTAGTAGCCAAATTGAACCATACCATGTGATGGTCACTGGCTCCCAGGTGACCTTCTACCTGGAGATCTGTGATCCCTTCTTTGTTAGTCAGTACTAGATCTAGGATAGCCCTGTCTCTTGTGGGTTGCTGTACCAGTTGTTTGAGGCCTCCCCTGCAGGGAATCCACTATGAGTCTAGTTCTGGCAGATGTTCCCGCTGGTATTGACCAATCTGTATCCGGCATGTTGAAGTCTCCCATTATCAGAACCTCCCCTTTAGCTGTCATGTTTTGTATATCTTCTAACAGTAATGTGTCTATGTCTTCCCTCTGGTCTTGGGGCCTGTAGACAACCCCAGTTCTTATGGCTGTCCCATTTCCTGTTTCCAGGGTGACCCACAGTTCTTCTGGCTCCTTATGTGTATTCTGAATTTCTGTAGCTTTGATATTTTCATTAACATACAGGGCCACTCCTCCCTCCCCCACCTTTTTGCACCTCTGTCTCTTCTGAACAATGAGCCAGGTACTGAAGTCTCCCAAGTGTGGTTACTGTAAACCACGTCTCACTAATTGCTACTATGTCCAGTTTAGCCTCTGACATTATTGCCTGCAGGTCTGGGATCTTATTTCCCAGGCTGTGAGCATTTGTGTACATGATTTTCCATTGGCCAGATTTTGGTGTGTTAGTTGTTGGGTGAAGTTTGGCCCTACCCTGTGCGTCGGATGGGGAGACAAACCTTTTTCTTACCTGGTGATGCAAATGAGCGGCAAACATGCTGAATTCCTGTTTGACCACTAGCTGAGGGGAGGGTGTTCTTCCCATTCAGCGTATGGGGTGCTGCACCCCTCTCCCCATTTGCTAGTTTAAATATTCTGCAAAGACGTCAAACTTCTGCCCCAATGCACTGACTCCCTCTTTAGTCAGATGCAGTCCATCAAATTTAAGAACTTTCGCCCCAGAACTGTTGCCAGTTCCCTACAAATCTGTGTCCTTTTTCCTGGCACCAGCCCTTGAGCCACGTGTTTAGCTCCCTATCTCCCTTCTCTGACCTTCCGTCCATCTGCTCCCTCTCCCAGACTGGCAGGATCTCAGAAGGAGATGCGAGCGAAATAGATGATAGTTTGTCACCCAGCCTAGTCAGGTGTTCCTTGGTCTCCACAACTGACCGGCTGGCAAGATCGATTAGTCCTATGTGTACTAGGACATCAATGTTTTCTCCTGCTTTGTGAACAATTTTAGCAATGCGGTCAGTGTCTCTCCATGCTGATGTACCTGGAGACATCTGACCATCACCCTGGCTGGAGATGGGTATCAACTCCCAAATCATGTAGTCTCCTATGATCAGAAGATTTTTGGATTTCCTTTGTGCTTGTTTTGTTTTGGTTCCTGATTTGGGTGAGTTTTGTTGTGCTAGCTCCTGTGCATGAGTGTCCTGCTCTGCAGTGTCTTCTGCCTCTTAATTTGATTTCAGAGATAGAGGCAGATACCTGTTTGTAGTGCTTATATGGTTTTGGAGGTAATGTGTTGAGAGCAGAGAGTGATGGGGCACCTGATTTGCTCCTCTAACCACCTGCCAACCTCCTGGACCAACTACCCTCTCTTGATCCAGGTTTTTCTGTTGGATGCTGGGGAAATGGCGGGTGGTTCTTATAATGTATTTCATCTTCAATATGAAATTTGAGGCGTGCAATCTCTGCCCATGCTGCCGGAGCTGAGCCCTAAGATCTCCAAAGGCCCAGCATGTAGGACAGTGTCCTAAATCCTGTAAGACTGTCCTTCTGAAAATTGTTCCACAGTACCTGCAGTTAATGAAATCCATTCCAAATAAGTTGCTGGGTTTGTAACCTAGTCAGAGTAATTAGAAGGAAAAAAAAGGAAAAAATGCAAGTAATGGTTTAATTGTGCTTTGTTTAACTTGTTATAACAAGTTAAATTACTAGTGCCCTGTAAATGGAGATGACCTTGTGGAGGCCCCACTGATCCGCCCCTTCCTGCTCTGCCACGAAATGTCACAACTGTGGTACCCTATAAAGGAGTGTAGCGTGGGGTGGTTGGGGATGGGTGGGTGGCTGGGCCCTTCCCTGCCTAAAAAGAAGAACCACGGACGAAAGAACAAGGAGGTAAGAGCAGAAACAATCAGTCAACAACAAATGCAGTAACCCTGAAAGCGTGATCCTAATGTTAGATAAAACTGTAAAACCTGTAAGCACCACCTGTAATAATTTCTAGAGAAGATATACGCTGTAAGAAACACTTTGCTCCAGAGAAAATAAAGCAGTAACAGAAGATATACCTTGCAAAAGACAATTTGAATCAGAAGATTACAGGAGTAATCTGTTAGCACACACCTGTAGGCACACCTTGTAATAATGCAGAAGAAGGTATACCAGCAACAACAATTTGAATCAGAGAAAAATAAAGCAGTGAAATGTTAGCAACAAACAGTAGCAATCCCTGAGTAAAATAAAAAAACACCACCACACAGTAAATCTGCTTAGCCAAACTAAGTCTTAATCCTTTTCCCTTGCTCTGGTAAGTTTCTCTACTCTGCCTTCAATCAGTCTTAGAAGGAAAGAGCTCAGGTGAAGCCAGGTGCCTTGGCCAGCAAACCAAGTCTTCTACCTCAAGATATCAACTAACCTGACTTTTTAACCCTCTTTCTGTTAGAAATTACTGACAGTTTACGAGCTCCACCCCACATACACACCTAATCCTTTGGAAGAGCTGTGGGAGGAAAAGCAATTAGCTCCTTCAATGTGAGAAGGAGACTGAAACACCTCTGAGACAACAAACCTTTTCAACAAACAAGAATAAAATAAAACAGTGTCAAACAGTAATTTTGCTTAGCCCAATGATAAAAAGTCACAAAATGTAAGCTCCACCTGTAATATAGTAATTTCAGAGAAGATATACCCTGTAAAGAAACACTTTGCTCCAGAGAAAAATAAAGCAGTAACAGAAGATATACCTTGCAAAGACAATTTGAATCAGAAGATTACAGGAGTAATCTGTTAGCACACACCTGTAGGCACACCTTGTAATTATGCAGAAGAAGGTATACCAGCAACAACAGTTTGAATCAGAGAAAAAATAAAGCAATGAAATGTTAGCAACAAACAGTAGCAATCCCTGTGAGTAAAAAATAAAAACACCACCACACAGTAAATCTGCTTAGCCAAACTAAGTCTTAATCCTTTTCCCTTGCTCTGGTAAGTTTCTCTACTCTGCCTTTCAAGCAGTCTTAGAAGGAAAGAGCTCAGGTGAAGCTAGGTGCCTTGGCCAGCAAACCAAGTCTTCTACAAATGTTGTGAGGGGTTGCAAGTTGGGTCATCCACACCAGATTCATATCACGACTGATGCAAGCCTTGGGCTGGGGGGCTCACTTGCATCAGCTGTCAACTCTGGGCAAGTGGTCGCTGTTAGAAACAAGGTACAGCATGAAAGTCCTCGAGATGAGAGCAGTACGCCTTGCCCTGATGCACTTCGAACAGCAAGTCCTCAATCGGGACATACTGATTCTAACAGACAGTGGGACAACGATGACATATGCCAACCATCAGGGTGGAACAAGAATCTCAAGAAGCTAAGGGAGTCCCTTCTCTTTTAGTGGGCCAAGCACCACCTGGCAAGCATACGAGCAATGTATATTTCAGGATAGGAAAATGTCACAGCAGACTGGCTCAGTCACAAGGATATTCTACCAGGGGAATGGGAGCTGAAGGACAATTTATTTATTTATTTGCTTTTGTTAACAATGCCTTCCACATCCTAATGGAACAGTGGGGCAATCCTCAGATGGATCTTGTTGCCTGCGGACAAAACTCCATGGCAGAGCAGTTCTGCTCCCTGGCCAAGGATGAACTAGCTGCAGCACAGGATGCCTTTTCCCTAGACTGGGGTCAGTTTGACTTCCTGTATTTCTTTCCTTCAATATCGCTTCTATCCAGAGTCCTCCACAAAGTGGCTCTGGACTGGGCAGAACTGATTCTAGTCTGTCCCCGGTGGCCTTCTCGCCCGTGGTTCCCGCTTCTCATTTCATCTATCAAGGCGACCACCTCTAACCTTCCAGATCAGCCTGGACCTTCTCCATCAGGGTCCAGTTCTGCATCCCAGTCTGAACAACCTCTCCCTCTCTGCTTGGAGATTGAGTGGGAAACTTTCAAAGAGCTAGGTTATACAGCTTCTGTTATTGAAATGATGGTGAACTCTCATCACCCCTCTTCCTCTAAAGTGTATTATAGAATTTGGAGGAAATTCTTGTTCTGGCTTCAGTCCGGCCACATACAGAACCATCCCAATATCATTGCTTGTATTACTGCAGTTTCTTCAAGATGGGTTTGACCAAGGGCTGCAACTAGTCATCTTATGACGTCAGGTTTTTGTGCTGGGGGCGCTCTTGTTGGTGGATTCAGGGGAGTCGTTTGGGTTCACATCCACATGTCAGGAGGTTTTTAAGGGCAGCAACATTGAAACGCCCTCCAGTCAAGCCAACAGTACCACCTTGGAGACTTAATCTGGTTCTCAAAGCTTTGACCAAAGGCTCCTTTTGAGCCTCTCAAGGAGACAGCTTATAGCTATTATTTCGACCAGGAGAATCTGCAAGCTAGGAGCCTTGTCCACCAAAGAGCCATATACTGTTTTTGATCAGAACTCTGTGGTGCTCCGAACAGATCCAGGTTTTTTGCCAAAAGTTATGTCTCCCTTCCATTGCAACCAGGAGTTGATTCTGCCTTCCTTCTGCCCACACCCAAAAAATGAAAATGATGCTTCACACGCTGGATCCAAGAAGAGTAGTAAAAGTGTATATTAAAAGAACGGATTCTATTCGAAAAGCTTCCAGTTTGTTCTAACTACAGGTCAAAATATGGGTAAAAAGCTTTGAAAGACTCTACAGCCAAATGGATCCATTCTGTCATCACCTCGGCTTATGATCAGGCTGAAGTAACTTTGCCTGGCCCAGTGAGGGCCCGTTCCACCAGAGCTATGGCCACTTCACGGGTGGACTTCAGAGAAACCTCTCCAGCAGATCTGTGCAGGGCGGCCACATGGTCATCCATTCACGTTTACACAATTTTACAGACTGGATGTGACTTCCTCGGCAGAGGCATCCTTTGGCCGCCGAGTTCTTCAAGCAATGGTGGACCCTTAAGGGCACTTAACATTCTTCGCACCCAGGATATCTGGGAATGTACTGCTTTTGTATATTCCAAGTGTATGGTAGCCCGAAGACCAGCTTAGGAGAGAGAAATCAAAATTTAAATACCTTTCTCCGACTGCTGGTCTCCAGGCTTCTGCTTCCCTCCCAGAATGTACAAAGTTGGCCATTTGGCTGTGTATGCCCTAATTTTCTTGTTTTTGTTTCCAAGTTCATGTAGTATTGCCACATTTGGACTGCTTTCAGAAGAACTGATGGAAACAGGAAGTGGAGGGCTGAATATCCTCAGCTACAGAGTTTGGTTCCTGCCTTCCTATCTGCATCAGGATGTATAGCATATGTGTATCGAAGCCCAGAGACCAGCTGTCGGAGAAAGAAAATTTACAGGTATTTAAATTTCGATATTTCTTTGAGACAGTTGGTGAGACCCCATCTGGAGTACTGCATCCAGTTCTGGAGACCCCATCTCCGCAAGGACATAGACAGGATAGAGGCAGTCTACAGGAGGGCAACTAAAATGGTGCAGGGTCTGCAAGAGAAGCCGTACGAGGAGAGACTTAAAGAGCTTAATATGTATACCCTTGAGGAAAGAAGGGAGAGGGGGACATGATAGAAACTTTTAAGTACCTCAGTGGAATCAACAAAGTCCAAGAGGGTAGCATCTTTCAGAAAAAGAGACATGCAAGAACAAGGTGACACAATTTAAAGATGGGGGGCGTTATCTAGGGGCAATGTGAGGAGTATTTTTTTCACAGAGAGGGTGGTGGATGCATGGAACAGCTCTTTCCTGAGGAGGTTGTGGGGTCTAAAACGTGGATAATTCAAGAATGCATGGGACAGACATAAGGCAATTCTTGTGGGGAGTAGGAAGAAATAGGCTGTTGGTTAACTAGGATCTGCGGCCTATCCTGTAGGTAGGGAAATGGGCAGACTAGATGGGCCAAGCAGTCTTTATCTGCTGTCAAAGTCTATGTTTCTATGAATGGGTCCACTCTACGACAGACAAATGGGTTTTGGACATTGTCAACAAGGGATATCTCATCAAATTCAACACAAAGCACCTGGTGCCTCACGTCGTTCTCTTTCATCCAGCCCTTCCAGATGACAAGCAGTGCTCCAGGCCCTAACAGACCTACTACAGAAAGGGTCCCTAGAACTGGTACCAGACCTCAACAGGGGGGTTTATCCCTTTCCTTGTCGTACCAAAATGCACAGGGGGTTTCCCACCAGTCCTAGACCCAGAATTTCTGAATCACTTTGTCCGCAGCAGATCATTCAAAATGGAAACCCTGTTGTCCATCATCGAGACTGCCTGGCAGCCATTGATTTACAGGACACCTACTTACATATCCCCATCCAGAAATCTTACAGACAATATCTCCGATTCAGAGTTCAGGACAGTCGCTTCCAATTCAGAACTCTTACCATTCGGGCTTTCCTCCATCCCAAGAGTGTTTTCCAAGGTCCTAGTGGCAGTCGTAGCTCACCTTCGCAACCAGGGGAGCCATCTAATTAAATCCCCTATGTGGAAAACATCCTAATATGTGCTTCTCACTTCAGTTGGGCCGTGCTGGCTGTGGCAGAGGTTGTCTGCTGCCGCTCTGCAGATGGATTTGTCATCAGCAAGCAAAGAGCTTCCTGTTCCCAGCACAGAATCTGAATCACTTGGGAGTGGACTTCAAGACTCACAGGAGCAAGGTTTACCCAACCTGTCAGAAATTCAGGACCTACAAGTCACAATGCAGAAGTTTCATCAGGTGTCCCATCTGCCAGCACAAATGTTCATGCAGCTCATAGGGACTATGGTCTTCCTGGTAGACACAGTTCCATGGGCATTGATGCACCCAACTCAAACAAACTTACTCAAACAGTGGTCCCCACACAGACCCATCCTGAACCACAGGTTAGCTATTCCGTCTCACTTGAGACAGTCTGTGTTGGTGGGCAGTGAAGTCAAACATGAGGGGGGCAGGTGCAACCTGGGTTTGCCCACATCAGATCAGAATTACCACAGATGTCGGCCTCAGAGGGTATTTCCACACAGAGAAATGGTGTTGTTGGAATCACGCCTCAGCCTCAATGTACTGAAATGCAAGCAGTTTGGCTGGCTCTTCAAAAAGGCAAGGCGAGCATGAGTTGAGGTGGCGCCATTCCAGGGGCTCTGGGCGCCTCACATAAAAACGAGTAAGGAGTAAGAAGGTATGCACAAATACATATTTTAAAACAATAACAGATAAAATAGTACAAATAAATAAGTTCAGTAGTCAGCTCATACATCAAATTAAGTAATTTTATCAGGGAAGGTCAGAGAGAAAAGGTGGGACTTTAGGTGGCTCTTAAATACCTCAACTGAAGGGGCCTTCCTGATAGCAGAGGGAAGTGAATTCCACAGGATGGGGCCAGCGATGCTAAATGCCCCGTCTCTAACAGTTTTTAGCCCCATCCTGGGAATCGCCAGGAGGCCCCTAGAGAAGGAATGGAGGAAGCAGACTGGGACGGCAGGTGTTAGATCAGACAGATGGCCAGGGCGTAGACCATGTAGGGCCATAAAGGAGAGTAAGCCCACTTTGATGATAACCCTCAACCTGACCGGCAGCCAATGCAGTTCGCTCAGCACCGGAGTAATATGACAGAACCGCGAAAGGCCTGTCAATAACCTGGCAGCCGTGTTCTGCACTAGCTGCAGCCGACGGAGGGTACCTTCCGAGACCCTGAAGTAAAGAGCTTTGCAGTAATCAAGCTTGGATGTTACAAAGGCATGCACCAAGGTAGGGATGTCTCAGGCGGAACCAGGGGCTTGATCCTGGCGGTATTCCTTAAGTGGTAGAAACCACTTTGGACAACTGATGACATCTATGATTCAAATGTCAAACCGTTGTCCAGGAATACGCCGAGTTCTCGCACCTGAGAGGAAGCCAATAATAGTGAAGGCCCCAGGAAAAGACCAGTTGCCACCCTGGAGGCATTCCTGTCATGCTTTTGGCCCGGTTCCTCTACCAGCAAGCCTCCGAAAGAACTGTCTGGAAGTCCTAAGAATGCCACTCACCACAAACTGCTCCAAGCTCCAGACCGTACTCCACGGAAGCCGGCAGTAGTTTTCCCCGTCCACAGTTTCACCTCAGTTTTTCAAGGTCCTCCTCTAGGTAATTCCCAATTAAACACCAAATCCAAGGCACGTTTTAAAAACTCACTCGAAAACACAAAAATCTAACTCCTACACCTAGCTCATGGACCCGTCCCTGTCTAATCGCTAAAACCCTATACCTCACGTCTAACAAAAATGTTCAGACTTGGGCACAAATACCACCTCAAGGTCAAGCACAGCAAATTTAAACTCTCCTGGGTTTAACATTTTTAAAAGGAACAGTTGCCAAAGATGAAATCTGCTGTCCAAGCTCTCCCGTTCAGATAACCTGTAGACAGCAGCCCAGTGTGGCCGCCATCTTGAAACCAGGTGAAGTTCAGGCCCCAGGTGTCAAAACAAGATGTTCTGATCCTGACAGACAACCGGACCATGATGGTGTACATCAGTCATCAAGGGGGCACATGAAGAACTCACAAGCTAAGAGAAACTTCTCTATTGTGTCACTGGGCCGAACATCATCTGTCTAGTCTGGCAGGGTCTTGTATCCCAGGATAGGACAACGTCTCAGCGGACTGGCTCAGCCACCAGGATATTCTACCAGAAGAGTGGGAAGTGGAGAACAGCACATTTCAGGTTCTTACCCTCTGTTGGGGATCACCACAGGTTGATTTCTTCGTTTCCAGGCGAAATAACAAAATTCAACAGTTCTGCTCATCTCGGCTTGGGAAGATGGCCGCGACGCTGCTCTGTTCTTCACAGCTTTTGCAACCCATTGGTTTATAGCATCTTTTTGTGAGTTTTTATACAGAAAAGACTGCATTAACTGAATGAAATGAAGGCTATTTTTGTGCAAGGTATCGTTTTATTTCATGTATGTTACCTTGAGTTGTAATGCCGCTGTGCATTGAGTATTGAAAAAGAGTGCTGGTTGGCTATGCTTAGGTTTCCGTGTTACAGCCGTTGCATGGCTCTTGGGTTTTGTTTTTTATAGTTACTGTTACTCAGACCTCAAGACGCTATGATTATTGTGATAAGAAGAGCAGCGCTGAGATGAGGAGGAATCTGGAGAAAATGATTGCAAAGCACGCCGGTATTTATGGATGCACAGTTGTGCTGACAGGTTTATAAAGCCTTTTAAAAGGTAGGCCATCGTTGCCTGGGGGACGATATGATATTTGTCCATTTGTCATACAATTTTACAGCGTTTAGTGGAGAGCCTTCTTTTCATTTTATTTTATAGGTTGGAATGGCTGTCGAAGCTGAAGGTGCCAGGAGGAGAGAGGGAGTGAGGGAAAAACTGCCAGAGACCTTTGAAGAGTATAATTCGTTTCAACAAGCATTAAACACTCGGGTTTCTCGACTGACACCATGAACCCTTAGTTATGGAGTCCAGAGCGAAGATAGGTCTGCTCATTTTTGCCAAAGTTTTCTTCTGGTTTTCCTAAGAATATTTTTTATTGGAAGCAAATATCAAGGCAGCTTCCCTTTCCCTAAGGTACTCTGAACTTTATGTGGCTGATGCTTGGAGCAGAGGCTGCTGTATAAGCTACTACCTAAGGCACTTTTTGACCCTTGGAAGCAGGATCCCAGACAACAGAGCCATTTGCTATGGTAAATTTGGATGGTTGCGATTACTCTTTACCAGTGGTTTTGGAGCTTAATGGATCTGTGGGCAGAGAACTGTCTTTTTTTGAGTGAACTTCAGCGAAGGTCCATGTGCAGTTTGCGTTTTTGCATTTTTAATTGTGGAACTGACAAGAGATACTAGGTGCTGTCTGGCCTTATTTTTTGACACTGTTTGAATTAAACTTATTTGTAGGCACTTTACTGGGTAAATATTCCCCCATTTATGTATTTAAGAACTTTTAAGGGAAATGATAACTTTGCTGAATTGACTCATACAGTGGTTTGTTTTGCAGCCCTGTAATTAATCTATTTAGCCTGAAGGGAAAAAGTATTTGATACAGGGGTCTGCTATAGAGCCATTTAAAATGGTTTACTTTGGTGAACACTTCTGCGCATAAACACACAACTATTTTATATGTCATGGTTATTATGGATTTATATTTAAGAAAACTGCAGGAGTTATGGTGAAAGATCACCATATAAATGTGGCGTACTTAATCCTATTTTAAATAGGTAGCTATTATTCTAATATCCATTTTAATTGCTGAAATATGTGCATAGAATTGTGTTTAGGTGCTTAGGGGCCAGATATTCAAACCTTTGTGCCTAGCACAAAGCCATAGCGCTGGATTTGCATGAGGCTGCAGTATTCAAAAGCATTATTAGCACCGGTGCTGTGTGGTAGTGCCGATGCTAATAGATAATGCTATGCAGGCGGCGATAGGGGCGCCCAGGAATGCCAGCAGCGCCGTGCATATTCAGTAGTAGCAGCATGCTAAGGCATTAGTGCGACCTGCAGCACGGTGCCAGATACTGCTGAAAACAAGCCGGTGGTACGCAGCAGGGCCCTCCCCAGCACGAATCCCTTCCCACCCCTATCCCAGGTTAAATAAAAGATTTCCGGTAGTCTAGTGGTTCCCCCACCCCCAGCATGAATTTCGACTCTGCTCATGGTGAAATAAGATTTCTGGTAGTCTCAGTGGTCCCCCCACCTGGCAGTGCCTCCACGTTACCTCTGAACACGTTATACCTCTGGAGCCGGTGATTGCTTTAGTTCCTCCTCTCTCCACTTGTTGGAGCCATCTGCGGTATTCAGGAGTGCTACTGAAATTAGTTGCGCTTGTTCATTTCAGTAGCACTTCCTGAATACCGCAGTCAGCGGCTGGATGTGGTGAGCGAGGAGTTGAGCCGGTCGCTTCTCCAGAGGCATGACGTGTTCGGGGTAACTGGAGGCGATTGCCGGGTGGGGGGGAGAGAACCATCAGACTACTGGGAAAATCTGTTACTCACTACGAGCGGGATTGGGATTCATGCTGGGGGATGGGGGACTACTAAACCACCACGTTATTCTGTGCTGTGGGGTCGGGATCGATGGGGAGGGCTGTCATACCTCTCAACCCTGTGTCAATGAAGAGAGGAATATGGACATGTTTGGACACTCAAGTTGAGGGACAACAAGGGATACAGACCCTCAGAATGAGGGACCTTTACTCAATCATGGCGCTACAGGATCAGGACACTGACACCATAGTGTTGACCCGTACAATATATAGTTCAGGTATAGTGCTGTAGACTGTGCAGTATTCATGCAGTACAGTCTGAATACACAGCACATTCACTGTGTGGGCAGCACCTTTTCCATGAGGGATGGATGAGGGACAGAGCAGTTGTGAGGGGCCAAATGAAGGATGATCCTCGTAATGAGGGACACATGAGGGGTATGGGGGCTGTCCTCAAGGGCTAAACCAGCGCAAATGTGTTAGCGCGGTGCTAACGGTTTGGGGAATATTACAGTTTTTCACACTGTACTTTCCCGTGCGCTGCTGCCTGAAGCTGTACTGGGTCCACGCATTTGCTGGCATACACATTGGCCACATATTTCACCTCTACCTAGCTTCAGGTTGCTGTGTTGCTGTTATGGTTTGCACTTCCTGGTTGCTATATACAGCATTGTCTTATTCCAGGCCTAAGTTTGCCCTGCACTCCCAGCCCAGTTTGCCCGGTCTCATTCCCATGCTATATTCAGAAGCTCTTTGCCCTGGGCTATTCCTTTTGAATATAGCTTGCTTTTTACTCCGGGCTAAGTTTGCCGGCCGGGCAGTGCTAATTTAGCCCTGGGGCAGAGTTTTGAATACAGTATCTGGCCCTAGGAGTTTAGTCTACTCCAGACAGAAGATAGCAAAGATGTTTAATTAGTGAACAATGGTGAGTAATTGCATAGGTAACCCATAATTATAGGGTTAGATTCATTAAAGTAAATTTAAACTTTACCAACAACTAATTGGCCTTCTAGATCTTAGTTGTAATTGCAGAGTCGTTGGTGGATCTGAGTATTGATATGCTGTAAGGTTATTTCCTTTATGGATTGTTTAACTGTACTGGGGATACACTTTAATATTTCTCAGAGCAAGGGTGGGAGTACTTTTTTTGGATGTCATAGATTGCTATTTGTGATTTTCTGAACTAGAAATTTTGGGGCAGATCGTTGTTAAATGAGCTGAATTACGCATACCATGACTGGTCATTGTTTTATGTCTAGGTAGCCTTGGGCTACTCGGAGTCCTAATTTCCAAAGTTGGTGTGTAAAGACCATAAATGACTTAATAGGAAGTCTCTCTGGGAAGCCTGCCCATGAGTCTAATAGGTTGGTCTAATTAGCCTATACTTCCTGAGGATTAGTTGGACCAGGGAGTTAACACTTAATGGCATACCCTAAAGTCCCATATTACGGGGAGTCGGGTATTGTGTTAAGTGCTCTTGGACATGGTATGTCTTGAAAAAGTAACAGAAAGGTGATTGCAGAATGGCAACGTGTGTGCAAACAAAAATTTCTTTCTGAGAACTGGGTATGAGTTGGTACATTCTATGGATCAGGATAACTCTTCCTGTTGGTCAGACTGGAACAGGTGTATGGGTACAGGGCGCCAACTGTACTGAGCAATTAGAAGAAAACATGTGGATAGCAAATATTTTCTTTAACTAGGGTTTATATTTTAATTTATTATTTTATGTATTTAAACTAAGGATGTTGTAAAAGAATAGTGAATCGCTGCCTTAGGTAATAGATTTGTTAATAGGTATCTCTTGCTGTTCTAAGTAACTAATGTAGGCAGACTGATGGATTTGTATTATTATTGGGTGATTTAGTATTTTGTATTTAGGAATATATTTTATTGGATCATGTTTGTAATGGCCTTTCATTGTCAAACAAATAAACTAAACCTGAACCTAAAAAAACAGTTCTGCTCCCTCGGCAGGGACAAGTGGGCTGTGGCTCAAGATGTGTTCTCCCTTGTCCACCTTTAGAGCTACAAGTCCCTATAGGACTCTTCTGAGAATGGACAGTGTCCACCTTGTGCCCCCCTCCCCTTTTTGTTCCTGCCACTCCCTGGTGGTCCTTTTGCGCAGTCTGTGCTTGCTGCCATCCTAATCCTCACCATTCCTTCCCTTGCTTTCCTTTTCTCACTTATGTATCTGAAGAAAGTATTATGCCCTTTAGCTGCCCCATTAGCTATCCTTTCCTCTGTGTGTGCCTTTCCTGCTCTCACTGCCATACCTGTTTCCCTTTGTATCCTCTGTCCTTCTCCTTCTTCGTTTCCTTATACCTCCTGAATGCCAACTTTTTTTTTTTTTCCTTTCACCACTGTGGTTACTTCCCTAGAGGAACTTAACAGTCTTATGCTTATTCTGCTTTTCCTTCCTTCATGCAGAGGCTGATTTGTCTTACTGTGCTCTCTGTTATTCCCCCACTGTGCTCTACCCCTCCCTGGCAATCTCCCCCAATGAAGCAATTTTGAGGCAGTCTCCCATTTCTTCATATCCACCCTCTTAAAGTCCTGGACCCTCGTCCATGTGTGGTTTGCCTCTGTTCTAGTCTTTATGTTAATACCACAATTTACAGTGATCACTGGTACCTAGGGGACTGCTCACTGTGATGTCTACAGTGCTGTCTCTGTAAGCATCATGTCCTACACTGCCCCGTCCCAAATGGGTTCTTTGACTAGCTGCTCGAGAAAAGTCCCATGAAGGGAGTCAAGAATAGCTCTGCTCCTTGCCAAAGCCACTTTTGGAAGGCTCCACTCAATCTCAGGCATACTGAAGTCACCAACTAGCAGCACCTCACCCTTACCTGCCAATCTTATGGTTTCCCAAGTTTTGTATCCAACTCTCTCCTTGTGCTGGAGGTTTGTACACTACCCTGGTATGGATAGTGGCCCAAAAACCTGTCTCTAGGATGACCCACAGCATGTTCAGCTCTTCTTTTTGTACGGTAAACCTTTCACCTCTGCAGTCTTTATTCCTCGCTTGCATATAGTCCATTCCCTTATCCCCTCCTCCCTGTTCTGTGTGTCCTGTGCAGAGAATTACCAGTTCTAGGGACATGGATATGTTGTTCATCCACACTCATTGGCAGTATCCTTGCCGCTTTAAATCTTGCCGAAGGTCTTCAAGCTTGCTCCTCCCACCCACCCGGTGGTATAACTCGGCTCCGCCCATGGCGCTGATCTTCCTTACGGCTGGAAGCTCAGGTTCCCTCCATAGCGCTCTGCGTTCGCGACTGGTTCCTATTTCTCCGTTTGGATTTAAAATAAAATTTTGCAAAAGACTTCAGTCTTCTATCCCTCGGCCGCATGGACAAATCGACTCCGATTTGGAGATGCCCATGCGGGCAGAAGATGTCTCAGACGGATCCTCACTCCACGGTGTATACCTTTAGGCCTTGAGCACGACCCGCAGGCTTGTGACCTGTGTCATCTTTCTCGGCCTACGTCCTCGAAGACCCGTGCTGCCCGATTGCAACTGGGCCGTCCGAGCGTTTCCCTCCGGTGAAGTCCAAGGAGGCCGGTTGGCGGTGTCCTTGCGCGGCGAGCTCGGCGGATCAGCTCGGCGGATGGTCGCCTCGAAGAGGAGGCGCGCGGGTCAGTATTCCTCGTCAGCGGCATTTATCCCGCCTTCTGGGTTCTTCCTCACACGGCTTCTTTTAGGAGCTTTGTCTGTCCCTCCACTAAAGGAGAAGGGCTCGCGCCTGCTGGACCTTATTCTCGGTCCAAAAGAGGGACAGGGTAAGTCCTCCACGACGCTCTGGGAGCGGAAAGGTCCTCTCCCGGCCGCCGACCGCCGGCTTCGTGACCCTCACGCCGCCGCCACTGGCCTCACGTGTGTCCCCGCCAGGTCAGCTGACCGAGACTCCCACCCATGAAGTCGAGATTTTTCTGACCCATTGACGGGCTGTCGCCTTTAGCAGCCGAGATTCCTCTCCCGGTTCCCCGGGAGGAGTTGAGGATCCCGTGGCTCGCCTGTGCCTCCGTTCCGGAGCCTCGGATGGACCATCCGAGCCAAGGGAGGCCGGTTCGCCGACACCTCCCCGCACCGACCTCGGAAATTCCGGGACACTCGGTCTCGGCTCGACCTCTTGAGTCCAGCCGATCCCACCCGTCATAGGCGTGTCTCGTCTCTGCATCATGCGTAAGCGGCTGCCGCCGCCGCCCCTCGCCCTCCTCCTCGGATGAGGGGAGGCTTCGCGTGAATTACGCCGACGGTACGAGACCTTATGTTGCAACAGTTTCTCCTGGTCGAATAAGCCGACCGCCGCCTTCCCGCCATTAAGTGGCTGTCACCGAACGGCCGACACAACCCCCGACTTGTCCGAGAGCCATACCCAGGCCGGGTTGTTCGGCAAAACCAGCTGCTCCAACCGGTTCGGTGGAACCTCCGCCTCCACAGCCACCACTGGGGCTCCGACCAAGGATTCTCGGTCGGCCAAGGCTTTACCCCATCGGTTGTCAGTTACCCTCACTCCCGACCGACCTCGGCAGGTGAAGGGTGGCTCAGGCCAGAGGCAGTTTCTTCGAGGACTCTTCCGAGTCCGAAGATGATTCCTCCTTCTTCTCCAAGCGACTGACTTGGAGTCTTCAGGAGGTCAGTCAATGGACGACAGCCCGTCGTCCTTCCTAGGTCTGCTTCGCTCATCTCGGAGTCTACCGGATGGAGCTCAACCCGCTTCCAAACGGGCAGGTATCCCTCACGGAGATTCTGGACCGAGGATTCTCCGACGGAGGCTCTTCCGGTGGCCGAGGCCATAGTGGGTCCGGCACTGGAACTTTGGCAGCTCTGCTTCCTGCCCTGCGCTCGCCAGGATGGCCAGGAAGTATGCGGTCCCACGGTTCCTTGTCCGTTTTTGGAACACCCTCTGCTGAGGGGTTGTTCCACGACAGCGCCGGCGCGCCGGCAACGCCAGGGATGTGGACAAACCTCCTGACAAGGAACAAGAAATTGGACTATGTCGGGCTTAAAAGTCTCATGCTATGTCCTTCTCTGCCTTCGCCAGGCCAGTTCGCCGCCCTCATGGCACATTTTTTCATGCCCTGTTGGGCTCCTGGATGAGGTCATCCCTCATCTTCCCGCCGATCTGCAGACTACGGTTAAGCAGGTGGGACCAGGGCAGGGCAGTGGCCAAACAGCAGCTCCAGACTGCTTTGGATATAGGGGACTCCATGTGCCAGATCGGTGGCGCAGTGGCTATGCGGGCAGGGGTTGGCTGAGGATATCCACCTTTACTCGGATACCCAGCACAAGTTGGCGGATGTTCCCTTTTGGGGACTGACCTCTTCGCCCTGGGGTGGAAGGTCACCTGCAGAGGATCGAGAAGTCCAATGCCACCTTGACTCGGGTCTCTTCCGCCAGAAGGACAAAGGCCGAAACCACAGCCTAAGCCCTTCGGTCCTTCTGTGCCCCTCGGCGCGCCCGCCCAGCAACGCCAGGCCAGCAGGCTCGGCCTTGGCATCCCAAACCCAAGCCGGCTTCCTCTAACAGGAGGCGGCAGGAGGAAAGGGGCCCAGGAGGTCCCTCGCCGGTCCCTCCTCCAAGCCTGCCCAGTGATCGGGCTGAGGGGTGTCGCCTCATCCCCGGCCACCTCCTCCGTCCCCGGGGGACGGCCCGGCACTTCCGCTCCGCCTGGTCCGCTGTTACCACGGACAGGTGGGTCTTGAGGTGGTGGGAAGAGGCCTGCCTCTGGAATTCGAGCAGGCACCACCCTTCAGAGCCGCCGCCTCGGGGCTTCGGGATCCCCAGCTCACTGGCGGCTCGCCGAGCCGACATCGCCTCCTCCCAGAAGGAGGTGGTAAGAGAGTGGTGGACCCTCCTTCAGACCCAGGGTTTGTGTCCAGGTACTTCCTGGTTCCTAAACGGACGGGGCTGGCTACCCATTCTCACCTAAACAAGTTCCTAAGGTCTCGAACCTTCAGGATGGTCACTTGGCTCAGATAATACCATCCTTGAACGCCTGCGGTGGTTCTGCTCTCTGGACTTGCAGGACGGTCCACGCCCCTATCCGTCCTCTCTCACCAGAGATTCCTTCGCTCTCGAGCGAAGGATCCTCTTCGAGTTCCAAGCCATGCCCTTCGGCTTGTCTCCAGCTCCCAGGGTCTTCACCAAATGCATGGCAGTGGTGACAGCATTCCCATGGGCGCCAGGGGTCCGGGTGTACCTTACCTGGACGACTGGCTGATGGCAGCTCCTCCAGGGAGGAGGCGGAGTGGTCCAGAATCTGGCCCTCCAGGTCTGCTCTCAACTGGGCCTCCTTATCAACGAGGCCAAGTCGAACTCGAGCCAGGGCAGGTGATTCTATTCATCGGGCGCAGCTCGACTCTTCGAGCCAGAGCGTGCTCCCGGACAGGGCCGAGGTTCTTTCCTCCTTTCCCGATCATTTCTGGTTGGGCAATTGCGCCTGCCCGGACTTCCTGCGCCTCCTGGGTCTCATGGCGGCCTGCACCAGCGTGGTCCGCTGGGCCCGCTGGAACATGCGCCCCTTCAGTGGGACTGGCCAGCCAGTGGTCACAACGCTGCGATCCCTTGACCAGCTTTGTGTCGGTGACACAGGGGATGTGGAACGCCTCCAGTGGTGGACCTGCTCCAGATCATTTGCAGGAGGGCATCCTGCTCGTCCGCTTCCGGAGCCGACGGTCTCTCATCGACCGATGCCTCTCTGATGGGTTGGGGTGCCCATCTGGGGAACATCTGGCTCATGGCCTCTGGTCCCCTTGGGAGTCCCGATGCCACATCAACCTGCTGGAGCCCGAGCGGTCCGCCTAGCTCCACCGCCTTTGCTCCGCTCCTCCGGGGTCAAGTGGTCCGAGTCCAGACGGACAATACCACCCACCATGTATTTCATCTGAACCGCCAGGGCGGACGCTGGCCCATGCTTCTATGCAAGGAAGCTCTGATTTGGTCACTGTAGCAGCCTGGAGGCGATCTCCTAGCCATTCACGTGGCAGGAGCCTCCAACACCCTGGCCGATGCCCTGAGCCGGATAGGGGCTGCATCCCACGAGTGGTCTCTCCTGCCGGAGGTAGTACAGCATCTGTTCTCCCTTTGGGGCACACCTCAGGTGGACCTGTTTGCCTCCATGGAGAACGCGAAGCTGAGTCTGTTCCATGCCCGCCCCCCTCAGCAGGGCTCGCTGCAGGGGGATGCCTTCTCGAGGCAATGGACCCTGGCCTCTTTACGCCTTTTCCCATTTCCCTTGATCCACAAGGTGCTTCTCAAGCAGGAGGGACAAGGCGCAGGTGATTCTGATAGCCCAGACTGGCCTCGCCAGTTCTGGTACCCAGATCTCCTCAGTCTCAGCTCCAGGACCCGGGCAGCTTCCAGCTCGCCCGACCTGCTCTCAGTCAATCAGGGAAGGTGTTCCATCCGGACCTTCAATCCTCGCACCTGACGGCCTGGTTCCTGAGCGGCCAGAGTTCCAGGCCTTGGGTCTTTCCGACGAGGTCCTCAATGTAGTTGAGGCGCCCTGAGGAGTCCACCAGAAAATGTATGCCTTCAAATGGAAAAGGTTTTCCATTTGGTGTCAGGGCAAGGGCTTGGACCCTTCCTCCTGTTCCTTGGCAAGCATCTTGGACTATTTATGGTCCCTTTCTAGTCAAGGGCTTAGGTCGGCGACCCTAAGGGTGCACCTGAGCAGCCATCTCTGCTTACAGGCGCGGGCCGGAAGCAGTCGGTAGCAAGGAGAAGGGTCTGGCGCTTTTCAAAGGCCTTGATCACATTTCCTCCAGTGCGGGAACCCCACCTCCGTGGATCTACTGCTGGTATTGGCAAAGCCTGCGGCAAGCTTATTCAACCTATGGCACAGGTGTGCTCTCTCTCACCTGTCGTGAAGACCGCCTTCTTGGTGGCTATCACGTCAGCCAGAAGGATGGGAGAGCTCCAGGCGCTTCCATCGAGTCTCCTTACCTGGTCTTCCACAGGGACAGAGTTGTCCCTGCCCCCACCAAATTCCTTCCAAGGTGGTGTCGAGTTTCACCTAACCAGGTGTTGACTCTGCGGTGTTCTACCCCAATCACACTGGAGGTTTAATATAGGCTCCATACTCTGACCCTAGAAGGGCGCCGCTATTATAAGGAGCGCACGGCTGAAATTCGGAGAGGTTCGCCAGCTGTTTGTCACCCACGCTGAAGCCGCATCTGGCAGACCTGCAGCCAAGCGGGACGATAAGCAGGTGGGTAACCTCCTGCATAGATCTCAAGAGTTGGCGGGCATGGAGCCTCCCAGAGGATAAGAGCTCATTCTACCCGCCTATACTGCTTGCAACGGTGGCTGCTTCCAGGACGCCCCTATCCAGAAATCTGCAGGGCTGCTACCTGGAAGTCAGCAAACACCTTCATTACCCACTACCACATCGACCTTGAGTCACGCCGATGCTGGTTTTGGGCCTCGTCTCCAGTCTCTCTTTCCCAAGTAAGTTTATGGGGTGTGCGTTTGCCTCCCTCCTCCCGGAGAACTGCTAGAGTCTCGCTAATGAGTGGATGAACAACATATCCATGTCCCTAGAAATACAGGTTACTCACCTGTAACAGGAGTTCTAGGAATGGCATATGTTGTTCATCCACACGACTCCACCCGACCTCCTCAAGCTCGACGTGACAACCTGAGCTTCCAGCGGCCAGATCTCAAGGCCATGGGGCGGAGCCGAGAGTTATACCACCCGGTGGGTGGGAGGAGCAAGCTTGAAGACCTTCCGGCAAGATTTAAAGCGGCAAGGATACTGCCAATGAGTGTGGATGAACAACATATACCATTCCTAGAACTCCTGTTACAGGTGAGTAACCTGTATGTATGGCGGTCTCTCGGTCGTGGGGCTCAGTGCACCACAAATCTGTTTTGGCCACTAAATCCAGGTTAGCCTCTGCCATGATAGCCTCCAGGTTCTGAACTATTTCCAGACTCTTTGCATTGGTGCACATGGCTGTCTGTATCTTACTCCTCCCTGCCTACTTCCTTGCTCCCACCTACCTGTCTGTGCGGTCTCCTGAAGCTTTGCCTGACCCACCTCTTCCCTTTCTACCACATCTGTTCCTTGTCTCCTTTACTGCTTTATTCTTGCTCACCCGATTCATACTCCACTTTTCCTCTTGTCTTGTCCCCACTCCTGCCCTAGGGGCTCTCCCTCCCTAATGCTCCATCATTTGGTGTTGGGGAGGGGGGGCAGTTGTTGCTTCCCTTGGTTTTTACAGCCCACTTTAGCTACTTTAAATGCTCATCCAAGTAGCACATAAACCTCACAATAAGGAATGTGTTCCTCTTTCTGGAAAGATGCAGGCCATGTCCCCTATAGAGGCCCATATTTTGCCAAGTTGCCCCCCCCCCGTCACCAGTGTAACTGAAGCCCCGCTCCATGCACCATGCTGTCAGACAGTTGTTAAATGCCCTGCGACAGAGTATCCTTTCTTTTTCCAGGTCATACACAGGTAACAAATAGGCAAAAACCACCATGCATGCCACCTGCTTGAGGCCCCTCCCCAGTTCCCTGAAATTATCCTGTGCTACCCCTACCCCGTCCCCTGCCAAGTCATTTGTCCCCAGGTGGATAATGACATCTAGCTCCCTCCCATCTCCTCGGGCCCTAGAAATGCTCTGGACACATTCTTCAGCCCACCAAGCCAGGGCACTTCTCAGGCACTTCACCTCGGTCTCCCTTCCACCCCCAACTTCTAAGTATAACCCCCTAACAGTAGAGTCCTTCACCAGCAGCTGCTTCCTCCTTGGCTGGGGGCCTCTTCTTCCCTACTTGGTGCCTCCCGTTCTGAGCACCCCCACTTCCTCTCCTGTTCGTGTTCGACCCCTCACTCTTTGCCCAAGTAACCCTTGGTTTGATGGTTCCTTGAAGGAGTTGAGGCGAGTCGGTCAAAGGATGGAGAGAGTTTGGCGAAGGTCTGGCCTTGATGCTGACGGGCTCAGGCTGATGGCACACTGTGATGGTTATCAGTCAGAAATCACCCGTAAGAAGGCAGAATTCCTGTCCAGGTAGATTTCTGTGGTGCAGAATTGACCGGCTCAGCTTTTTCGGACCATTGACGGATTGTGCAGTCCAATCTGTCTCCAGCTCAGAGAGGCTTTTTCACAGCCGAAATGTGAGGAGTTCACTCAATTCTTTGCAGATAAGATTGCCAGCATCAGGTCTGGCATTGGCCCGGCCTCTGCAGTGAGGGATTGTGGAGATCGGTGGGAAGTGGCATGCACTCGGTCTGTCTGGTCAGATTTCTGTGGGCCGGAATTCATGGACATTGTGAAGATCGTCCAGACATTGCGCCCAACCAGCTGTAGTTTGGATCCAGGCCCTACACCCCTTTTAGTGGGATGTGTAGATGTTAGCTGCCCGATCCTTGCTGAAATTGTCTGGAGTTCAATGGAGAGGGGGGTCTTTCCAGATCCCCTCAAGGAGGCGGTCATTTGACCACTCCTTAAGAACGCCTCCTTGGATCCAGACTGTCTAGCTAACTACCGGCCTATTTCTAACCTGCCATTTGTTGGTAAAATTATTGAGAAGGTGGTTGCGCTGCAACTGGACAATCACCTTATAACTCACAAAGTCTGATACTCTCCAGTCCGGATCTAGGAAGAAGCATAGTACTGAGACTGCACTTGTCTGAGTATTGAACGACTTCCTAACGGCAAGAGATCGAAAGGCATGTACCATTCTGGTCCTTCTTGATCTCTCTCTGCAGCATTTGATACTGTAGACCATAGTGTGCTGTTGGAGTGCCTGCGGCTTCTTTGTCGGCTGTCTGGTAAAGTCCTCAAATGGTTTCATTCGTTTCTTGCGGACAGGTCTAAGAGAGTTGTCACTGGAATTTATTCCTCTGGCACTTGCTCCCTGCCCTACGGAGTGCTGCAGGGCTCAGTTTTGGCCCCCATGTTGTTTGCAGTGTACATGCTGCCATTAGGAGATATCAGGTTGAAGGAACTGAACATGTACTCCCTGGAGGAGAGGAGAGGAGGGAGAGAGGGGATATGATAGAGACATGCAAGTATCTTACAGGGAGGAACAGGTGCAGGAAAACACTATTTTTAAGCGAAAAGATGTTCCAGGACTAGAGGGCATGGATGAAGTTGAGGGAGGACGATTCAGAGGAAACATGAAAAGAATTTCTTCACAGAACGGTGGTAGACAAGTGGAACACCCTGCCAGAGGAAGTGGTGGGGGCTGAAACAATCATGGATTTAAGAATGCATGGATAGACATAAAGGAATTCTGGAGGTCAGGGTAAGGTGCAACAGACTTCTAGGAAAACAAACTGAACTTACAAGCTCAAATGGCAGACTGGGTGGGCCATAGGCCCTTATCTGCCGACACTGTCTATGTATCTATGTATGTCTTTTCAGCGTGGACAAACTGATGCACTCTCTGTGCTAAATGACTGTCTTACCGAGATCAAAACCTGGATGAGTACCAGCTGGCTGAGACTGAATCCAGATAAGACTGAAG
Organism: Neoceratodus forsteri; assembly: GCA_016271365.2. NCBI lineage: Eukaryota > Metazoa > Chordata > Ceratodontiformes > Ceratodontidae > Neoceratodus > Neoceratodus forsteri. Next base: position 909,881,774 of record CM057452.1, read on the forward strand.
TGTTTGTAGTGGACCCTGGACAGGCATCAGGTCTATTGATTGATGGCATATAGCTCACTACCTCAGACTGAGTGCGTAACCTGGGTGTTATTTTTGATGACAGCCTGACACTAAAATCTCAGGTGTCGGTTGTCGTGAAATCCTCTCTTTTGCCACCTGAGAATATCGCCTAGGTGAAACACTTGGTCCCTCCGGATGATCTCCAACATCAGTTCATGCCTTGGTCACTACCTGCCTTGATTAGTGCAATTCCCTCTACCTAGGGCTTCCAGGTTTTGATATCTGACGCTTGCAGCTGGTGCAGAATGTGGCGGCCAGGCTTTTGACTGGGTCACCTAGGTCAAGTCACATTACGCCTGTGCTCTGCGAGCTGCATTGGCTGCCTGTTCAGTGGCAGATCATCTTTAAGGTTGGCTTGCTAACCTTTAAAGCCCTACATGATCAAGGACCCGGTTACCTGCAAGACCTCCTGATCTCGCTTCTGCCCCTCTGTCCTCTCTGATCTGCCGAAGAGGGATTACTAGACATTCCCAGGGTGCGAATAAAAACATCTGGTGCCCGTGCATTTTATTTTTGGGCTCCAACCCTGTGGAATTCTCTGCCTCGTCGGTTAAGAGAATGCCTGACCGTTGACAGGTTTAAAACTGAGTTAAAAACATATTTATTTAATTTAGCTTTCCCCAATAATGGTTAACTTATTTATTAATTTTGTTTTAATCTGATATTCATACTTGATTTTATGTGCAGCGCCTTGATTCGGAAAGGTGCTATAAAAATAAAGATGATTTGATTTGAATCTCTTCCCACTGCTACAGGTGGCTCCTTTCAGTTGCCCTGTCCTGCCACTACAGTGAAGGAATTTTGCAGTGGTACTCTTCCCACTGCTTTTCGCAGTGTATGTGCTGCTGCTGGGAGAAGTATGGAGGTATGACTTGAGATTTCACTGCAGTGCAGATGACACTTGGCTTTACTTTTCGTTTTGACCCGGTCAGGGGGATCCAATGTGTGTAGTTGAAAAGGCCTTCTTGAAAATCAAGTACTGGATGAGTGTGAGCTGGTTGAAACTCGCTTCCAGCAAAACTGAGTTGCTTCTGTTTGGCTCAGACCGATTTGTGTCAGCAATAAATGAAAATCTTGTTCTTTCTTTTTTTTTGTTTGTTTTTTTGTTTATTTATTGATACTAGGAATTAATACCTTTGAGCTAGAAGCTCATTTACAAAGGTGCTGTGTCAGAAGACAAATAGTATGGAATTACAAAAACAGAGAATACAGCATGTGATGGTGAATTACTGCAGATTATGGAGAAGTTCACAGTCTGGGAGTAGTATTTGACAGTAAATTGGATTTGACATCTCACATTACTGCTGTCATTAAGTGTTTTTTTTTTTTTTTCATCATTTGAACAATGCAACCAGATTGGGTCCTTTCCTTGACAATGGCGATCTGCACACACTAGTTCAAGCTTTCGTTACCATGCAAATTGATTACTGCATTGCACTTTATTATGGCCGCCCAGCTACTCAGTTATGTTGCCTACAGTTATTGCAAAATTTAGCTGCCAGATTAACTGGTGTTGATCTCTGGAAAAGAACTATGCAAAGTTATATCCTACTGGCTGAGGAGCATGCACCATTCCTGGCACTCTTACCCTCTCAGAGCCCACCAAGGTCCAACCACTCTTCCTCTGCCTAGGCATCCTCAGGGGAGCAGTGGGCAGAGTTAGTGGCTCCTTGGTGTGAGGCAGAAGGTCCTCTGCACTCTTGCCAGTTTGGCCTGGAGTCCAGTAACGTCGGCCCTCAAGCCAGAGAAGTGTGTACGAATGGGGCAGCACCTCAGTCTCCATAAGGTTTCCTGAAAGATCTGGCCCAACACCATTTACCTTGCAGCAATCTCACGATCTTTCTTTCCTTTAATTAGTGTCTGTTGACATTTTCTGTGTACCCTACTGTCCCCTTTTGTGTTGTGTTGTATTCCTACCTCTCCCTTTTGCTTGCCTGAAACTTATTTGTTACATTACCCAATATGGGGTGTTATCATTATCCCGTGTCTAACCCACCTACCTTAACTTGCCCTGGTGTCTACTACTTTTTAACCATTTGCTTGAACTTTTTATTTGTTACTCTGCCCTAGAGAGGGTGTCTCTTAGTTTCCCTTTTCTAACCCTCCTACCTGTACTTACTTACCCTTGGTGTGCAGTGCTGCTTTCCCACGTTAGCCAACCCAGCCTCTCCAGTTTAAAATGAGTTGCTGGATGCATTTTCTGTAGCATTGCTACATGAATTCCCTTCCTTTTGAGATCTTTTTCTGCATCACTGGAGTAGAGAATACCCTCATGCTACATGTAACTATATTTAATATACTAATCGGCATGCCAGTTCTCAGGGAACCAGTCCGGGGTCATGCCCCCAGTACAGGATTTGGCTCCAGAATGTTTTGGTGACTCCTCTCCCACTGCAGGCTCAGCTTTCCTCAGTGTTGGGCCATTGAAGTATCCATACTTCCCCCAGCCACTACCAAGTGACATGCGTTTAATTTTTAAATAGAACGTGCACACTGCGAATTGTAACCATAACCCAAAACAGTGATTAAAACACTTGAATACTATAGATCAGCATTATCACCCACCAGTACTGCAGTACTGACCACTGATCACTCTCCCTGCTTTTCCTAATGATGTTCCTGTACTTACGCTTGCAATATTTACATACATAGCAGCTTTTCTCCCCTGCACCTCTCCTTCTCTTCCTGCACAAACTTAAACATATTTCAAACATCAGCATTGTCATTTACCTTACTGGTTTGTTTATAAGTCCTCACCAGTATGCAAAACAGAACCCCCACTCCCCATTCTGTTCCCTCCTCCCCCCATACTTTCATAATCCATCAACCCATTGTCACACTGGATCTCTGTGCATAACCTTTGTATATCCCCAAAATATTCAAATGACATTTAGACTTTTTTGCTGAGATTAACAGTGAAACCAATTGGATAGGCCAGCACATAAGTCTGGTACCTGCCATTCCTGAAATTCTTTATTGTTGATTGTCTGCGGGATTTTGCATGTTTCTTGTGCCTCTTGTAGAGGCTCTAATGTCATTCCTCAGGACAGTTCTGTTATCACCGCCTCCTCGTTAGCTCTTCGTTGGGAAAGAAAGCAGTTACAGCATTCACAAAGAAGGGTAGTCTTAGCAGGTCCTCCCTGCCACATGTGAGTTTGCCATGTTTGCTCTGGTGCCTCCCTCACCCCCGCAGCAGATCCATGTGCACAGTTTAAAGTGGCGTAGAGGTCAAAGACAGGATGCTCAGTATTCCTCCAGTCAGTTGCGGGTGGTTGCTGGGAAACATACATTTTATTCACAGTCCCTGAGGTGATTGACAGCTCATCCCCAGATAAGAATAGACTGTAAACAAACACCCTAGAGTTACCAGGTCCATTAGGTGAGGCGTGGGAAGGTACAAAAAACAGTCTGTGGGATAGGAAGGGTATCATGTATGCTGCAGACCGTCCCAGAGAAAGTAAATAAAATTTCACAGTACCTCACATAACAGTCGCTCCTTTGGTAGTCGCTGGTCAGTGAATCTTTTGACTGCTGCTGTATCTGTGGAAGGGTATGGTGCTCCCAGGTAGCCAACTCTCAGAACTGCAGAGAACAAAAAGAATTCTGCCCTCTTAACCCTCAAGGTATCCATCAGTGGTCAAGACAAATAGCTGGGGCCTAATGCTCAATTATGGGCAGGTGTGGTGTACAAAGGTTTGCGCCACGCTTGCCCTTTCCCATGACTCTGAGGATGCTCTATTCATTCGGATAGCACACTGGCGTTACACAACTAAATAGAAGGCCATGTCAGGGCAGTGCAGAGTTGAGCGTAGCCTGACATGGATCTGGTTTTTATGCAGCCCATAGGGGAGTGCACGGAGGTGCACCCCCAGACCAGATAGCGACAGGAGTCCCTGGCACGAATTCAGACGGTAGCATGCAAATTAGCCCATTGGGCATGCAGGCGCATAAGGGCCATATGCATGCCCATTTTCGCTTATTTGCATGGGAAGCAGCGTTAGGTCTGCGCCTCCCATGTGGCTTCCGCCTCTACCATAGGTGGTGGTGGTGAGCGCCTGACCCCGAACGCCTGGCACCGCAAGTGAAATGACTTGGTGTCCAGTGGCACCCCACCCTCATATTGCCCATCCCCATAAAATAGTCGTATGCCCTGGTGTTTAGTGGCAACTCCACCCTCTGATCCCTGTCTCGATAATACAGTAGATTTTCCTGGTGCCTAATGGCACTCCCTGCCCCCGAGCACCCGACCCAGGCAAGAGCCCATAGTCCCTGGCGTCTAGTGGCCCTCCCCCACAGTGAGCACACCACCGTGCCCTCCCTTACCTCCATTGCTGATGCCGCTGGATCCAATACGACGACTGGCATGGCCCTTCTCTCACCTCCTCAGGAGCTGCCGCTGCTAGCTGCTGCCAGTGTGAACCCAGAAAACCTGTCCCATGGGCCAACAGCTCAAGGCAGAACCTTCCACCAGAATGGTCATGTTCTCTGGGTAGCGCTGGTATACAGTAACTCTGACAAGACCTAGTTCAGTTTGGGGTGTGCATAGCAACTGGTCTACATTCAAGATCCCGGCCCCCTCCCCTCCCCATGTACATTACCAAATGCTGTGGCTGCAGCACAACAGCCACATCTCTGTCATAACAAACACCAGTCCCACACATCCTCTGGCATTGTTCCATAAACAGGCTTGATGCTCACCACCACCACTGTGACAGCTGTCACCCCATGAATAGTGGCAGGATCTGCACAACTAATGCCCAGACCTACTGTACAGATGAATGCATGCCCCTTAAACCCATAACCCCACACAGAATGTTCATCTTTCCTGCTCGGCACCCACCACAGATGGCTCTTCCATTCCCACGTCCCACACTGTTTCCCCATTCTACCCTGCAACACAAACAGATTCCCCCTTCATCACCTCATCCCACAATATCGGATACCTCTTCCTCCCCCTCATACAACCTGGTTCATACTACACCCCTTGCCATTGACTTGGAGAGAGGGGTACTCAGGGTCTTAGCCTGCTGCAGCTGTATGGAAGGAAAGTGACAGAGACATGTACATTGCAACAGCCCACTTGCATTCAGCAAAGTGTCACAGCACGAACTGTGATGTTTCGCATTCTACCCTGACATTGACATGAAGGCCCATTTACCAATATTCCAGGGTTGCTAGTATATCCTGTGCATAACTTGAACGTGCATGTTGAAAATATTTTGATCTTATAGTAATAATGTAATCTTGACCTACATAATCGAATCCTTACATATACAGTAACTCTTGCTTCCAAATACTAATGCATGTACAGTACACATAGATTTCCATGTCTAAATTTTCGTTTAATACATTTCATATATCTGTAGTGCAGTTGTACTTGTTATAAGTGTGCTCCCTGCCATTCCATAAGGTGGCCGGCTGAGGAGGTGAGAGGAGAGTTGTGCCAGTTGCCTGCTCGGATCCCCAGTGTGGCACCGGTGACCATGGGCTCTTAACTGGGTTGGGTGCTCGGGGGCGGTGGGTGCCACTGGACACCAGGAAAGACCTTGTGGATGTGATGGCGGATGACTGGAGTGAGGGGAGATGCCACTAGACACCAGAGCATGTCTACACCATCATTGGGACATGTGTTCAGGGGCAGGGGTTGTCATTAGACAGCAAGGTAATGCTCTTCAACTATGGGGAGGGGCATCCGGAGGATGCGGGGGTGCCATTGGACACCAGGGCAGTGCTCTGCAATTACAGGAAGGGGAAACTGGAAGAAGGGGGATGCCACTGGACACCAGGGACAGATGTCTGAACATGGCAGCCAGCTATCAGTGTGTGGGGGTGCCACTATACACCAGGACATCCATACCTATAATGGACTGGGGTCAGGGGATTGGGGTGCAGTACCTTTGCCCGCCATGAGGGCCTTGCACTTAGCTAACTTGGGTTTTGCAAAGGCGGTAACATGCATCTGGGTGGTATTTACTGCCTGTGCAAACCTCTTTCTCTCAGCTAAGCTGGTCTCTGGGCTTCCATACAGATGGGCTGTACCTCCTGATGTAAATATGCAGGCAGGAACTAAGCTCTGCAGCTGGGGATATCCAGCCCTCCATTTCCTGTTTCCACCAGTTTACTTCCTGCCTTCCAGCTAGCAGGTACTCTGCAGCAGAGCTCTGTCACCATGTGGCAGGGCTGAAGACATCAGACTGTAAGTCATGACATTTAATTCTTATAGGATTTGGTGAAGAATCTCTGCACTTTAGAGCAGTCCTGCGTGGGCCCCCGTCTCAGCCTTGCAAGCTGCACAGACTGGCCCCACTTTACCGTGGAGGTTTTTCCTGTGAATCTGGGCCCAACTCGGTGTTCATTGTAGTCTTGGAGTTCGTCTACTGGTGGATTTCGTCAACAGATGCAGTTTTTACAGTGATTGGAACAGCAGGGCTGTTTTTCTCTAATCGACGTCTGGCTTCCTGGCTCTTTTTCAGCTGCTCGTCGATGGTGGGCCTGCAGCTCTAATTAAGTCACTTGTCGACGTTCCAGTGCTATGTCGTCCATGAGTGCTGCATTTTACAAGGAGTTTTGCTCAGGGATAAACTTGAGTTTCTTACATACTGCAGGCCTCTTCTCCCAACCACTAAGGGAGCAAGAAAATATTAACTAATCAACCAACAGTTTAAACAGCTCAGCTTTTTGCCCTTAAAGGCCAGCAATGTTCCATTGGGGCTTCAGCATTCTTCCAGACAGTCCCTTATATCATCAGGAATCCCGGGAAGTGTATGCGAATCGAGGATCAGAGCCATTTTCAGTCATGGCCTCAGACATGCCTGCCAGGGGAAGAAAATGCCAGCATTGCAAATCCCCTCTTCTAATCACCTTCGCAAGTTTGCTTTGCCTAAAATGTGAGAAAGCAGCGTCTGCAAATGGGGAGGACATGACGGAGGCCACCCTTTCCTCTGCTCAGACAGATAGCCAACAGACAGGTCTGAGCGAGCAGCAGCCATCGGGTCTGAAAGAGCAGTGGCCACCAGGGAGATCCAGCAGCCCACAGCCCCCTCTCTAGCCCCAAATCTCATAGACAAGCTAAATGGGTCCTTTGCTGTGGACCCTGCATACTTCGAATGGCAACCTCCGGGATCACCAGATGTGAGGCCTTCATAAGAAGCAAAGGAAAGAGGACCGGCTCTGTCCTTATATGAAGAGGGGCAGTTGTCCTCGTATCACTACGGTAAAAAATCCTGATACAGGAGCAGATCCTTGGACAAGGAGGATCAGCAGTCCTCACGTCACAAGAGAAGTTCTCATTCTCGGAGTACATCTAGGGACACCCATAAGGGGAAGTGTTGTAGGGACTGTTCCCTGGACTCCTCAGACTCCAGTTCCTCTTCTCTAGAAGAAGGGGAGCTAGGGGACTCATTCTCGGACTCTGGTGACTCCCCGTTCAGAAACTTTGAGCTGGAGGACCTAGTCCTTTTCATCAAGAATGTCATAGCTGAAATTCATCTTGATTCTTCCTCAGTGGCTCCAGCACAGCCGAAACGGGTCTTTCACCCGGCATCTGCCGCCAAACTGGACACAGCCTTCCCTATTCCTCCAGCCATAGACTATTTGCTAAAAGAGGAATGGCAAGGTGCAGAACGCACCTATTCAGTGCCCCAGCAGATCTCTAAGCTCCTTAAGCTTGACAAGAAACAATCTGAAAAGTGGCTAGACTGCCCCAGAATCGACACTGTGATTTCGAACCTCACCAAGAAGATGGTCATCCCAGCCGAGGGAGGAGCATCACCCGGGGACCCAGTGGACAGGAACATGGATGCCTCACTCAAGAAGGCCTTCCAGGCATCGCCAATGTCTCTTAATGTGGCAACTTCCAATCTTTTCGGCCAGAGCCGCCCTGTCCTGGGCCTCAGAATTAGCTTTTCAATTCATTGAGGACCCAGAGAAGAACAAGGATATTATTCATTAGCTGCAGCTAATGGGTTTAGCATCTGCTTATGCAGCAGATGTATTGGAGGAGGCGGTCAGGTGCACCGCTTGGACCATGTGTTATCAAACTTCGGCTTACCGCAGCCTCTGGCTTTGGGCCTGGCAAGCAGACTCCTCTTCAAAGAGCTATTTAGTTAACGCCCCCTATGAAGGTAATCTCCTGTTTGGCTCAGCTCTGAAGGAGGCGGTGAAGGATTCCGGGGAGATCGCTAGAGTGCATATGCCCCAGTCAAGAGGCAGGGGTAAATCATGGTCCTCATGCCCCAGATGCAATTTTCATGACCGAGGTTACAGCAAGGGTCAGAACTCAAATTTCTCTGGAAAAAGAGTATGGTTCTCCTCATGTAACCAGCGTAACTTCAGAGGAGGCGGATCCAGTGGTAGCACCAGAGACTCCAGGAACAGCATCAAGAAGTCACAATGAGCGGCCGGTGGCGCTGAGGGGTTGAGGCGCTAGGCATACCTCTACCATGGCGGCCGGGTTCGGGAGCGGACTCGGGTCGTCGGGTCGGCTGGGAGGAGGATTGAGCGTCCCAACGGATGCTCTCCTCCTCAGGGGTGGGCTACCAAGGCATCGCTGCCTACACTCCATAGCCGGGTGGAAGCACCGCAGAGGGAAGGGGTGGAGGCGGCCCGCTTGTCGGAGTCGGGAGGGGAGGACGTCTCGGCGCATGAGGGTCTGTGTGCGTAAGCACGCTACCACTCGGGGACGTACGTCCCTAGCGCAAGGCGTCCTGGGGGAGCGGGGACGTCAGGGGAGAAAACCGGAAATACCCTCCGGCAGCCCTAGATGAAGTCCGCCCTAAGTCCGCCCGGACCACCGATAGGACAGACCCCGATGTGCAAAGGAGAGGAGGTTGGGCACTCTAGGGGCAGATCCCTGAAGGTAGGTACCGGGGGGACATGAGCGGACGGAAGGAGGGGGCACCGGAGGCAGTAAGGAGGGATAAAGATGAAAATTAAAAAAAAAAAAAAAAAAAAAAGTCGTCACAATGAAGCTATCTGGGCCCATCCTTGAGTAGGGGGCAGACTTTCAAAATTTCTCGAGGAATGGGTCCAAACCAAGTTGGACAGATGGGTCCTAGACGACATTAGCAAGAGTTAACTAAAAGAATTTGAATCCAGGCCCCCACTACCTCATGTGGTGCCCTCCCCTATCTTGGGCAACCTGTTCAAGAGACAGGCGATGTTACAGGCCATTACAGACCTTCTTCAAGCAGGGACTGCAGAGCAAGTTCCCCCCACAGAGATCAGTCAGGGGATCTACTCCCTATTCTTCATCATGCCAGAATGCACAGGGGGATTAGTAGCAGAGGACCCGTTCGACAGGTGAGGTCATCCAGAGCTGGACCTTTTTGCGTCCCCACTCAATGCAAATCTGCCGCGTTTTTGCTCACTCACTCCGGGGCTTGGAAGACTCTGGTGAGACACATTGACCCCCTCTTGGAAAGGGAGATTTCTTTATGCTTTTCTCCCTTCCCTCCCTCTGATTCAGAGAGTGTTAATCAAGCTCCAAATGGAGGGGGTCACTCTTAATTCTTGTAGCTCCCTTCTGACCTTGTCAGATACAGTTTCCATTGCTGCAGCAGCTAGCAGTGGAGCCACCAGTACCCCTGCCTCTGTGCAGGGGATTGTTGACACAGGAACAGGGAACCCTGGTCCATCCAGACCTCAGATCGCTCCATGTCCATGCCTGGCTTCTGAGGACATAGTCATTGCAAGATTCAGAGTGTCCTCAAAAGTGGCTGATGTCCTGGTGGCTTCCAAGAAACCATCCACTAGGGATACTGTACAGCTTGTACTGATAGGGACTCTGGACGGCTTCCATCTTGTCTATGTCCTTGCAGAGATTGGGTCTCCCGTGTGCAGTTCTGGAGACCCATTCTCCGCAAGGACATGGACAAGATGGAAGCTGTCCAGAGGAGGGCAACTAAATTGGTGCAGGGTCTCCACCAGAAGACATATGAAGAGAGACTAAAGAAGCTTAATATGTATAGCCTCGAGGAAAGGAGGGAGAGGGACATGACAGAAACTTCCAAGTACCTCAAGGGAATCAACAAAGTCCAAGAGGGTAGCATCTTCAAAAAAGAGGTGTGCAAGAACAAGGGGCACAATTTGAAGATAGAGGCGGCTCAGAGGTAATGTAAGGAAGTATTTTTTCACAGAGAGGTTGTGGATGCATGAAAGCGACCTTCCGGAGGAGGTTGTGGAGTCAAAAACAGTGGTTGAATTCAAGCATGCATGGGACAGTCATAAGGCAATTCTAGGGGGTGGGGTAGAAAGAAGTAGGCTGCTGGTCAACTAGGATCTGCAGCTTATCCATTAGGTAGCGAAATGGGCAGACTGGGCGGGCCAAGCGGTCCTTATCTGCCATCAAATTCTATGTTTCTATGATTCAGGCCAGTCCTAGACGTCAAATTCCTGAATCATTTTGTCTGCAGCAGACCCTTAAAGATGGAAACCTTGTCATCAACCATCAGGGAGTTGCAACAAGGGGATTTTCTGGCATCCATCGATCTGAAAGATGCCTATTTGCATATTCCCATTCAGGAACTACATAGGCAATATCTCTGGTTCAAGGTGGGAGAGCAGCACTTCTAGTTCAAAACACTGCCATTCAGGCTTTCTTCAGCCCCAAGGACATTCTCCAAGGTGTTAGTAGTGGTTATAGCTCACCTTTGGAAATGAGGGATACAACTTTTCCCTTACTTGCACGATATTCTCATCAAGGCCCCCGTAGTTAGACCAAGCAGTGGCGGAGGTAGTCTGGTGCCTGTCGGCCCACGGTTTTGTCATCAACTGGGGAAAAAGTTTCCTAACTCCAAGCCAGTCGTTGAACCACCTGGGGCAGAATTCATGACACAAACCAACAAGGTCTTTTCCCCTGGAAGCAAAATTCAGGGACCTGCTGAAGCTCATCAAGAAGTTTTCACACAGCTCCTCTGCTGTCTGCTCATTCCTTCATGCAGCTAACTGGGACTCCGGTATCGCTGGCGGATTCAGTCTCTTGGGCTCTAGTCCATGTGAGGCCCATTCAAGCACACTTGCTCAGACTGTGGTCCCAATCCAGACACAGCCAGCACCAACTGATCCCAGTTTCTCAACAGATAAAAACTTCCCTCAAGTGGCGAACTCGGAGGACAAATGTCATGAGGGGGTCACATGTTGGGTCATCCACACCAAATCCGAATCATGACCGATGCCAGTCTCGGGGGCTGGGGGAGCTCACCTGCATCAGCTGTCAGCTCAGGGCAAGGGGTCGCTGTTAGAAACAAGGTACAGCATAACATGGGTGTAGCTACTGATACACCAAGTAAGCCACGGTGTACCAAGTTTAGTAGCAGGGGGTAGCAAAAAAGCCAGCCAGCATTGCCTCACCCTCTCTAGTCCAGTGTTTTTAAATTCCTTTGTTTGGTTTCGCAGGCTTTTTCTTTTCTCTTTCAGCTTTGTTTTGGGGAAGGGAGCTGGCTGAGTGGACCATGGACGTTGAAGCTGAAGGTCTCAATTAGGTCCACATGGTCCACCTACATAGTGATTGGCTGCGGCATCTGGTAGAGGGTGTGTCAAGTCTGGGGTGGCGAGTTTAAATGCCCCAGCAAAGTTAGAAGCCATACTATTAGTTCAATGGGACCGGGAGCAAAAGAAGCAGTAGAAGAACTGAGGAACAGCAGAAGGAAGATCAGAGCCAGCCAAAAGAATGAAAACTTCATGTGAAGTGGCAAGCGGAGTGAGTCAGCCTACCTGTTGGGGGAGAGAGAGAAGAGATTTATACCATGGTTGTGAACTCATGGTGCAGTCAGTGGCGTTTGGCAGAGGGAGCCGAACACAACACTAAGAGGTCTAGTGTAGGAATCATCTGATTGGAACCAGGAGCGTTGGACTCTAGTTGTTGGGGAGCTGAGTGGAGGGTAGTAGTGTGGCAGCTTTGTGTACAAATCTGAAATGCCTGACTACAGCCCTGCAGCATAAATATCCTTGAGATGAGAGCATGCAGCCTAGCTCTGATGCACTTCAACAGCAAGTCCTCAGTCAGGACATTCTGATTCTAACAGACAGTCTGACAACGATGGCATATATCAACCATCAGGGCGGAACAAGGAGCTCAAAAATGCTGGAGAGTCCTGCTTCTGTTTCAGTGGGCTAAACACCACCTGGCAAGCATAAGGGCAGTGTACATTCCAGGCAGGAAAATGTCACAGCAGACTGGCTCAGTCACAGAGATGTTCTACCAGGGGAAGGGGAGCTGAAGGACAGTGCCTACCACATCCTAACAGAACGTTGGGACAATCCTTCGATAGATATTTTCGCCAGCCGGCAGAACTCTAAGGTAAAGCAATTCTGCTTCCTGGCCATGGACAAACTAGCGGTGGCTCAGGATGCCTTTTCCCTAGACTGGGGTCAGTTCGGTCTCCTGTATGCCTTTCCTCCACTACGCTTCTATCCAGAGTCCTCCACAAAGTGGCTCTGGACCAGGCAGAACTGATTCTAGTCTGTCCCCAGTGGCCTCTTCGCCCATGGTTCCCGCTTCTCATTCATCTTTCAAGGTGACCACCTCTAACCTTCCAGATCAGCCTGGACCTTTTCCATCAGGGTCTGGTACTGCACTCCAATCTGAGCAACCTTTCCCTCTCGACCTGGAGATTGAGCGGGTAACTTTCAAAGAGCTAGGCTACACAGCTCCTGTTATTGAAATGATGGTGAACTCACATCACCCCTCTTCCTCTAAAATACATTACTGAATTTGGAGGAAATTCTTGTTCTGGCTTCAATCCAAACACATATAGAACCAGCCAGTATGCTTGCCTGTACTCCTGCAGTTCCTTCAAGATGGGTTTGACAAAGGTCTGCAGCCAGCCACCTTAAAGATTCGGGTTTCTGCGCTGGGGGCTCTCTTGTTGGTGGATTCAGGCAAATTATTGAGTTCACATCCCCATGTCAGGAGGTTTCTAAGGGCAGCAACATTAAAACGCCCTCCAATCAAACCAGAGGTACACCCTGGAGTCTTGCTCTGGTTCTCAAAGCTTTGACCAAGGCTCCTTTTGAGTCTGTCAAGGAGACATCCCTCATGCATGTCACAATAAAGGTCACTTTTCTCATAGCTGTTACTTCAACCAGGAGAATCGGCGAGCTAAGAGCCTTGTCCATCAAAGAGCCATATACTGTGTTTCATCAGGACTCTGTGGTGCTCTGGACAGATCCAGGTTTTTTTACCAAAAGTTGTGTCTCCTTTCCACTGCAACCAGGAGTTGATTTTGCCTTCTTTCTGCCTACACCGAAAAAATGAAAAGGAAAGGGAATTTCAATCAATCAATCAAATCTTTATTTATCCAGGCGAACATCGTTGAGCAAAGCTCATTTGCGAGATGGACCTGGTAAGGTCAAGGTTCAGTTGCATAAAAAATATAGTACAATTCAATGAACACAACACAGTGAGGAACAGATTATACAGGATATAATAGCATCGAGGGTACCAATACATAGATGTATACAATTGTGCAAGATCTATTAAGCCCAACTTACATATTTACATGAAATAAGGAATAGGCAGTGCATGAATTTGGTCATAGAGAGAATATGTGGAGATTGAGGTATAAAGTATAAGGTAAAGGGGGTTTGTCAGAGGTGTAGGAATGGATGGTGTGCGGTCTGGGCGGATGAGGAGGTGGTTCTATGGGGAGAGGTGAGTTGGAGGGTTATTACAAGGAGGGCTGCGTGGCAAAAGAGAGACTGTGTTGATGGCCTTAGCGTTGACTGTTGGCAGGGTGATACAGAAGAGAGAGGGAGGGGTGCAAGTAGGCAGTGAAGGAAGATGGAAACCGGTGATGGGGAGTGAGGAGCGTGACAGGGGAATAGTGCTGACTATATGAAGGCATGTTGGCAGGGCTGATAGAGAAAGAGAGGGAGGGGTGAAGTAGGCAGTGAAGGAAGATGGAAGCGGTGATGGGGGATTGAGGAACATTACAGGGGGAATAGTGCGGCACTATATGAAGGCATAGTGAAATAAATAAAAAAGAGAGGAAAGTATGAATGCAGAATCTGGGGAGAAGGGAGAGCCTTGGAGGATGGGACAGACTAAGTGGTGAAGGAGAGGAAGAGGATTATTCTCTACTACTGATGAAAACAGTTACATTTTTCTTTGATAAGCCTAGAGTACAGGGGTTGAAGGATAGAATGGATATGGGTTTGTTCACTTTCAGTATTTTCTGCATAGTGTTCCATAGGAGGATAGCACAAAACTAATGGCAGATCTACTAAAGTGAGAACTGAATGTAGGCACTTTAAGCATGATGAAACTGTAGCTTTAGGGCATATTTACTTGAAGTGGCTTGTGTGAAGCAGTCTAAACATATTTTGGTAAGTTCTTGGATATTGCTCTGTAGATCCATAGTGTAGCATTTCTGTCCCTTCTAAAGTGGAACGAGGTCCATCCAACTGTGGCATAGAGGGAGCAGTGGTGGGCGCTGAAAGGGAGTTCTGTGATAAACCTCAGGGCCCTATGGTAGGGTGTATCCAGTTTTTCCAGGTATGAGATGGGGCAATGACTATATAACAAATCAGCGTAGTCAGTTACCGAAAGAAATGTGGCCTGGACCAGCTTTTTCCTAGCCTCGCTTGTGAGAAAATGTTTTATTCTGTAATAAAGTCCAAAGTCTTTGTCAAAGTTTTTTTAGTAGTTCTTCCAAATGTTCTATGAAGGAGAGTCTGCTGTCTAGCCAGACACCCAGGTATTTGAATTTTGTGACAAATTCAAGGTTTTCACCAAGGACAGTGGATATGTGAGGGAGAGTGCTTGGGATAGAATATCCTGCCTGTGTGTGGGGAGAGAAAAACATTGCCTTTGTTTTCTTTGCATTGAGCAGAAGTTTTTTTTTTCTTCAGTAGTTGGTGTTGGAGTAGGTTGAATTCTGCTTGTAGTTCTTTGCAGGCTGTCTCAGGAGAAGGGTGGCTGACATACAGCACCGTATCATCGGCAAATAGGTGTACAGTAGCTTTGGTGAGGTTATTGTCGATACTGTTGATATAGATGGCAAAGAGGATTGGACCGAGGATAGAACCTTGGGGTACTCCTCTTTGCAGTGGCTTGAGTGGGGACAGTTCCCCTTCGACCTTCACCTGCTGGGTCCTTCCCATAAGGTAGTTGTTGTACCATCGTAGGGAGTTTGAATTGAGTACTATGGATTTCAGGGAGGAAAGGAGCAGATCGTGGTCGACTGTGTCGAATGCCTTACTCGGGTCTAGAAACACAGCACAGACACAATTTTTTTTTTATTCAATTCGAGTTGCCAGTCGTTGGTTACTTTTGCAAGGGCTGTAATGGTGGTACTATGTTTGGCTCTAAATCCAGATTGTGTTGGGTTTAGAGCTTAGTCGATTCAAGGTATCCTC
The DNA here is from genome assembly GCA_016271365.2 of Neoceratodus forsteri. Classification (NCBI taxonomy): domain Eukaryota; kingdom Metazoa; phylum Chordata; order Ceratodontiformes; family Ceratodontidae; genus Neoceratodus; species Neoceratodus forsteri. Next base: position 909,897,191 of record CM057452.1, read on the forward strand.
TCAATTGTGTGCTTACGATCTTTTCCAGCAGTTTGGAGAGCACAGGAAGGATGGAAATCGGTCTGTAGTTGTTGAGATCTGAAGGGTCCCCTGATTTCAATAGTGGGATGACTTGAGCAGTTTTCCAGATCGATGGGATAGCTCCTAGTTGTAATGAAAGGTTAAATAAGTGTGTTATCGGTACTGCTAATACTTGTACGGCAATCTTTAAGAAATAGGGGTCGAGGGAGTCCGCACCTGCACTTTTCTTTGATGTCCAGTTGGAATATTATGTCTTCCACTTGCTTCAAAGTGGCTGGTTTGAAGGAGAGGGTAGAGTCGGTTACCAGTGTTCGGTACTTTGTATGCCTAATTGGATGAGTATTAGGTTAGCAGGAGAGTTGTCAAATGCTAGTCTCTGTTTGTAAGTGATTGTTAAAAGACTCCAAAACTTCCAGTCTGTCATTGATGATGTTCGTCCCAATGAGTATCTTGGCTGGGAGTGAATTACTTGGGTCATGTCCTGCCATGTCATTTATAGTCTTCCAGAACTTGGGGTTATAGAAGGAGGAGTCTAGCTCAGCCCGATAGTAAGCAGCCTTAGCATCTCTGACCTTCCTGGTACAGATGTTTCTGGCCTTTTTGAACTGCGCCCAATCTGATGATGTCTTAGTTTTACGTGCCTTTTTCCATAGCATGTCTTTTTCACATTTCACATGCTTAGATCCAAGACAAGTGGTGAAAATGTATATCAAAAGAACGGATTCTATTCGAAAAACTTCCAGTTTGTCCATTCCTAACTACAGGTCAAAATATGGGTAAAAAAAAGCTTCGAAGGACACTGTAGCTAGGTGGATCCATTCTGTCATCACCTCTGCTTATGACCAGGCTGGAGTAACCTTACCTTGCCCAGTGAGAGCCCATTTTGCCTGGGCTATGGCTACCTTGTGGGCGGACTTCAGAGAAGCATCTCCAGCAGACCTATGCAGGGCGGCCACATGGACATCAATTCACATGTTCACAAAATGTTACAAACTAGATGTGATGACCTCGGTGGAAGCATCCTTTGGCCGCCGAGTTCTTCAGGCAGTGGTGGACCCTTAAGGGCAATTGCATTCTTCCCACCTGGGATATCTGGGGATGTACTGCTTTTGTATAGCCCATTTGTATGGAAGCCTGGAGACCAGCTTAGGAGAGAGAAAACAAAATTTAAATACCTGTAAATTTTCTTTCTCTGACAGCTGGTCAGCTTCTGCTTCCCTCCCAGAATGTACAGAATTGGCCAATCTGCCTTGTATGGCTTAATTTTCTTGTGTTTGTTTCCAAGTTCAGATAGTATTGCCACATTTGGACTACTTTCGGAAGAACTGGTGGAAACAGGGAATGGAGGGCTGTATATCCCCAGCTGCAGAGCTCAGTTCCTGCCTGCATATCTGCATCAGGACGTACAGCCCATCAGTATGGAAGCCCGGAGACCAGCTGTCAGAGAAAGAAAATTTACAGGTATTTAAATTTTGTTATATCCTGCTGTGCCCACGTGCAGGGGACGACCCTCTTATTTACCTGGGTTCAGCTGTAACTTAGTGCTCAGGCGCTAATGGGTTTTGCCTGTGCTGTGGTGGTGTCTGAATATAGATCCTACCCACATAATCGTGCGCAAACCCCATTTAGCATCGGCAGACACCCCTTAGTGCCTGGGCTAAGTTTGAATATCTGGCCCCTGGTGTGCCACATATATTTTCTGCTTTGTCTGTAGGCTTAAGAAACTTCATTGTCCATAATTATTATGCCGTGAACGGGTCAGATGTCAAAGAGGACAAATCGTTGTGACAGTATGGAGCAGACTACTGTCACATGGACTAAATGCCAATATTTTATGCAGTCGCGACTTATAAAAGGCAGAATGCAGAACAGACAAATAATCGCCCTTCTTCTGTTCTGTTTCCTCAGGCTCACGGCACTTTTAAATTTGGGTACTCTTAGCAAGCTCAGTAAGCTGTCTTTGCACCACCCTTTCATTTCAGGGACCTGGATTAAAATTTAGGCTAGAGAAAAAGCAATTAAAATAATTTCAAACTGATGTAAAGTAGAGGTCACACATTTTAGAAAAGAAGTCTGGGCTAGTCCATGAAATCTCTGCAACTAGACAGAAACAAAATGAAGCCTGATGCTCACTTTTCTTTTATTACCAACTCACTAGCATACGAGTTGAATTCGGTACAAAGGTGCTAGAATATAAGTGGTGTATCTCAAAACTGATGGACAAATACTGTGATCTATGGTTTACACACAACTGTATGGCATATCTGCTTCTCCTTATCTTGTTTAATATTTTTACTGCTCTAAATGTCTAGTGAAAACATTTATTACTTTCCTTAAAATACATGTTCCCTGGACACAGACCTTAAAATACAGTTCTTAACAGTGGTCGTGCATAACAGTTGATGCTTCTAGTCATGCCCTATAAGATATTTTCATACTCTTAGCGAGCTCACTACAGTTTCTTCTTGCCTAGTACTGTCACCGATAGGATTGGGTGAGTATGTGAGCCAAACCTAATTATTTTGTCTGTGAAGCAATCCAGAGCAAGGATGTGCGGGAGTGTATAGTCTGAGGTGAAGTTGTTTGTCGTGTAGACAATTCACAATGTATATGCCTCAAATGTCCGCGACCAAAATCGGCGGCGGCATGTCTTTTCGACGACAGAGACCGCTCCGATATAACCGCGCTTCATGTTACGCGCGTTTGTCCGTGATGCCTATTATGTAGCCGCATGATGACTTACTGCAGCGGCTCCCCAGCAGCTTGTTTGGGGCCAAAGCTCTGTGCACCCTGTTGAGTTTAATTTTGTCTCCTTTGAATTGCATATTACAGTAGCTTTGGGAGCAGCTTCTCAAGAAGGAAACTGGGTCAGTTCCCTCTGCTGCTTCTTGCAGGTCCCTGATTCTTACGTTGGTTCATATTTTCCTGGCAGTGGATATCACCTGAAGTTCCTCCACCTCTTTCTCCAGCATGGCTAGTTTGTGTGGGACATGGGCAACTGTGTCTTCCAGGACAGAGATTCCTCCTTCTGCCAGTCATTTGCCATGTCCTGCATGCCTCCTGTATTAGCGTCTCCTCTAACTTGGGGGACAAACCTGCCACCACCTGGGCCAAAATCAACTGGCCAGGCATCGCCATGATCTGACACCTACAGCCTTGCACAAGCCTCTGATTACACCTCGGCACTAGCTGCTTGTGATCCTTCTAGGATCTTCATTGTTATGATGTTTCCGCAAGGACATCTTTCTAGAGACCAGGTTGGGTATCGTCTATCCAGTGACTTTTCAGTGAAGAAAGTAAAGTTTTATTATAATTTTAAAACCTTTTGTAGCATGCTAGGAGATTGGAGTTCCGGAAGGTGCGTCCGCTCTTCTCAGCTGCTCACCAGCATGTAATCTGCTAATTTGCTGTATGGAGTCCTTAAACCCTCTCTGTTTCTGGTATCCTGCTAGCTAGCACTAAACTGACATGCATCAGTGTTTGGGTGAGTAAGTAAAAATGTGTTCTTGCCTGAAAATCAGTTCTGCACTGATTTACTGACCTGGTTACAAAAGCATTCCATTTGCTATTTTCTTTTTCCAAGTAGGTGTCCCTGACTTACAGCAGACATGAGCTCTCTCTTAATGTTAGTTTGATTGGAAATGTTTACCATATACATTTTTGTATAGATGATAAGTTGTGTATCTTGCAGCTCATCACAGAACCTACATGAATTAATCAAAAAATATTGGTAATAGCACCATTCTGGACCTGCTCCCCTCAAATAGACCTCACAAAATATTACACACAGCCATTTTCCACAATAATGTAAGTAACTACACCATTGTAGTCTGCATGAGAATCCAGGATAGACACACCTCCTGCTCCAAATTAATCACAAAGCGAAGCTTCCTCAAATTTAACCTGGAGGCCTACCTAGCTGACCTTAGACGCACTAACTGGCAAAGCCTTTATCTGGCCTAATCGGTAGACAAGGCTGTCGATATCCATAACATTAACCTCACAACCCTAGTAAACGGGCATGCCCCACTAGTCAAATGAGGAGTACAAAAAAGCCTCATACCCATTGTTCAGCGCTGAACTGAAAGCATCCATAACCCAAGGGGATAAACTTTGGGCGCTTGCAAGACAGACCAAAGCCCTTGCTGACTGGACAATGTTCAGAACTTCGAGAAACGCTTGTACAAAGCTAGTCAGAACAGCCAGATCCAATTATTATGTGGAAACCTTAGAAGACACCAAAGGTAATTCTGCCAAAATGTGTCAGACTATCAAAACTGTTGAGGGTCATAGAACCCCAACCCCCATTCCCAGCAAAATCACCACCAGTGGTATCACAATCTCCGATCAAGGCGCTGTATTAGAAACATTAAATGTGCATTTTGCGACGGTGAGGCTAGCATTTGACTCTTCTCTGGCTGCCGAGCTTGTTGACCGCCTCGTACCAATGGATACCCCCCGGGACCAGATTGTTCACAACTCCTTTAGTGTCACCCTAGTAACGTATATGCAAGTTGAGGACCTCTTAAAAAAACTGGACATAATGAAGGGTGCTGGTGCGGATGGAATTGAGGCCACATTCCTAAAACTAGGGTACCATCGCTTAACCACCCCAATCATGCATATCTTTAATTTGTCAGTCTGTACTGGAATGGTTCCCTCATGCTAGAAAATAGCCTTTATACTGTTTTTGTTTAAATCGGGCGACCTGTGTGGCCTTAACTATAGACCAGTTTCCATCCTCCCAGTCCTGTCAAAACTCTTAGGAAAAACTAGTCAATACTCATTAAAACGCTTAGAAAAACTAGTCAGTACACAGTTGAAAGAATATCTCAAACTCAGACCTATTGAACCCTTTTCAGTCAGGCTTTAGACGTAACTGCAGCACAGTGTCACTGGCAAAAGTGACGGATGACTGGTTCACTGCCATTGATAATAAACACCCAACAGGAGCTGCATTATTAGACCCGAGTAAAGCCTGTGACATGGTTGACCACAATCTTCTGCTTGGTAAACTTAAAGAACGTGGCCTTAACAACAGCACTTTCGACTGGCACTCCAGTTACTTCTCGTGTAGACTTCAACGCATCAAAGCTGACAGGCTCCTCAACTTTGCCATTAACAAAAGGGGTTCCCCAAGGCTCTATTCTAGGACCACTGTTGTTTTCAATTTACATTAACACCTTGGGTAACAATATCATCAACTCTAAACTACACTTTTTAGCAGATGACACTGTCCTATACACTTTTAAGCCCTCCTTAACGGATGTGGGCGATGAGTTGTAGGCTGACTTTAACCAGCTACAGCGACCTCCTAAACTCCAAAGTCTTACTAAATGCCAAAAAAAAAGACTCTGTATTTCCTTCCCCTCACGCTCCTACGTCCCTTCGCAAACAGGCCACACCGGCACCGATTACAACCCTATTAGAAGACACTCTTGAGGTTGTGGATAAATTTAAGTATTTAGGCATATGGTTGGACAGTAAATTTTCCTTTGCTGCCCACATTGAAACCCTATCTAAAAAACTAAAAATAAGATTTTGGGAAGGGGGTCGTTTTTAGGAACAAATCCTTATTCCCTAAAGATATCAGAAGAAGGTTTGTCCAAGACACCTTCCTCCCACTTATCAACTGTGCGGACGTTATCTATAATAGCAGCTCTGTAACTAACCTACGCAAGCTAGACATTCTATACCACCGTGACCTACGCTTCATAACTAAAGCGCCTTATAGAACGCACCACTGTGCCCGCTATTCGGCAGTGGGATGGTCTTCCCTTGCAACAAGAATTATTCTTCACACTGGCTCTTGGGCTTTGAAAATTCTGCTGAACAGACTTCCACCCTACATCACCTCCCTCTTTCATAGATCTCACAGGTATTATTCCCTGTGTAAAAATACCTGCATCCTTCTAGATGTGCCCAGAACATGCACACTTCATGACAGAGCTGTGATTAGCTATGCCATCACAGCCTCCTGGAACAAATTATAATCCTCACTCAAACTCACAGAACTAGTCACTGTAAACTCCTTCAAATCCTTGCTCGACAAGCTCTTCAAGGAAACCTGCCACTGCCGCAGCAGTTAGGATCACCCGCTCCGACTGACGCAATATTCAGCACTTATCCCAACTCTCTTCATTCTCTCCCTCAGTCTCCCCTCCTTGGCTGTGCCAACATTAGGCACTTCTCTCCCCATTCTGTCCCTCAGTCTCTCCTCCTCTGCTATGCCAACATTAAGCACTTATCTCTCCCGACATCTCTCCATCCTCCCCAGCATCTTGCTTCTACGAATTCCCATTTACTTAGATTTATCCCTATCCGTGCATTCACTGGTTAATGTTCCCCCCCCCATCTAATTTTGCCCAACCAGCTCATAGTTTCATCCCTTGATCATTGTCACACCATTGTATCATGAGTATACCTGTCTCTTGCTGTATGATTGTATATACCTCTTTCAGTCTGTCTTCCTATTGCTGAAATTGTTACATCAAAATAATGTACTGAAATTACCTGTCTCTTGTTTATGTAGTTACTTCAATTTATTGTACTGTTTTGATGTATTGCATTGTCCTACCAGGACCTCCTTATAAATGAGCGTGCTCAATGGAGTTTTCCTGCAAATGAACTTCTTACTCCCTGCTCCATGGTGTCACCCTCCTATGGTTCTTCTGGCTACCTCCCAACCCCAGCACAGCCAGCCGCATCCATTTGAACTGCATGTGAACTGAGAGCACTGGTGTCCGTCATTCTGACTGGCCATGGCAATATGTACCTTGTGGTTTTCTCCTTTAGCCATTCTTCTCCCCACCTTACTCCTATCTCCCTGACAGTGCTCGTGGGGCTAATGTTTTTATGGCCTCGCGGGATGTACAACTTGCTCGGAGGAGGAAGATGAATCTTTCTTGGCCCTGCCACAGGGTGGCTGTGGCTTTGCAATGCTGCACTGCACTCCAAAAGTTAGTGAAGCGCTGTAACCAGCAGCACCCTTACCTTTGTTGCCCAATCGCAGATAACCCAGGCTTGCTTCCATACTCTGGTTTCCTGCCTATTAGTGCAGTGCACTACCACTGAAGCATCAGACTGCTTGGAATTTTGCATTTTTGATTTTGTAGGAGATTGTATAGAAAGTACTGTGCCTAGTTTAGCTGACTGATTTCCCCCCCCATGTATAATGTTAGTTTTACTTCCTTAAGTAGTACTGCTAGTATTTGATAGCTACCAGAATAGCTAAAAACATTAGACATGTGGATGCATCCTTGTTTCATCTCTCTTTCTTGTAGACAGTTTTGGTAATTTCAGTTGTTCATTGTTTTTAATGGTAAAATGTGCCATGAAAATCCTGTAACCTCACAGGTTGAGACAAGTCCACATAACCATTGATTATCTTCTGACAACCACACACCTCACCTGAACTATAATTTTTTTATTAAATAAAAGCCCATTTTATAAGTGAAATGACACACTCCAAGGTGTGCACTCACAATGGAGTAATTCACTTCTCTGATGTTTTCAGTACACTTCTCGGATTCCGACACTCTGCTGTACCTCATGCTTAACAACCACCCAATGCATTATTGCCTCATAACTGCACACTCTCATGTTATCTCTTAGTATTATATTCTGTTTTATTTATTTAGCTTTTATTTACTGGGTGAGGTATGCTAGACAAACATATGACTGTTTTCAGGTATGACCTGGGATATATTGAACACATGTACAGTGAGCATGTTACAGTGATAATAGGACAATAAAAGAAACACACAACCATACAATGGTAATATAAGGTATTATGATACGTAAGGGAAGAGCTGGGTAGACTTAGAAACATAGAATTTGACGGCAGATAAGGACCGCTTGGCCAACCTAGTCTGCCCATTTCCCTACCTAATGGATGAGCTACAGATCCTAGTTAACCAACAGCCTACTTCCTTCTACCTCCCACTAGAATTGCCTTATGTCTGTCCCATACATTCTTGAATTCCCCACTGTTTTTGACTCTCGACCTCCTCAGGAAGGCTGTTCCATGTATCCATTAACCTCTCTGTGAAGAACATTTCACATTACCTCTGAGCTGTTCCCCCTCTATCTTCAAATTGTGCCCCCTTGTTTTTGCACGCCTCTTTTTCTGAAAGATGCTACCCTCTTGGACTTTGTTGATTCCCTTGAGGTATTTGAAAGTTTCTATCATGTCCCTCCCTCCTTTCCTGGAGGCTGTACATCTTTATTTCCTTTAGTCAGGGTAGACAAGGCAGACAAGGCAATGGGGCCTGATAGAATGCACCCAAGGGTTCTCAAGGAGGTGAAGGATGAACTGGCGCCGCATCTAGCGAGGCTGTTTAACTAGTCCTTGGTCACAGGGGTGGTGCCAATGGACTGGAAGAGGGCAGAGGTGGTTGCACTACATGGAAGGGGGTGGAAGGACGGGGTGAAAAACTACTGTCCTATTAGTCTTACCTTGGTGGTGGGAAAGGTAATGGAAACACTACTTAAGATCAGGTTGATAGAATACTTGGAGATGAATGGCATGCAGGATGACAGGCATCATGGCTTCACCAAGGGAAGGTCCTGTCGGACTAACCTGATAGTTTTTCGATGGGGTGACACAGATAGTGAATCAGGGAGGAGCAGTGGACGTGGCCTATCTGGATTTCAATAAGGCCTTTGACACCGTTCCGCATGGTGGAATGGTACATAAGCTGGACAGACTAGGGGTGACAACAGGATCACCAGGTGGGTGGAAAACTGGTTGAAGGGAAGGAGTCAGATAGTGGTGGTAAATGGGACACATTCCAGGGAACGGGCGGTGACCAGTGGGGTGCCACAGGGGTCAGTGCTAGGACCAATACTCTTTAACATCTGTGTTAATGACCTAGTGGAGGGTCTAGAGGGACGAGTGCGCCTGTTCGCAGATGATACAAAGGTCTGCAATAGGGTGGATTCACCTAGTGGGGTGCAAGCCATGAGGCGGGACCTGGAGAGGTGGTCTGACACCTGGAAATTGAAGTTTAGTACACAAAAGTGCTTGCTGATGCACCTGGGGAGGAAGAATAGGAGGGAAACTTACTCCCTTGTGGGGTTGGTGATTAAGGAGAAGGAAACGGAAAGGGACCTGGGGATTATGGTATCGCGTGACCTCAAGGTGGGCAGCCAGTGTAGCAGGGTGATGGGAAAGGCAAATGCAGTGTTGGCCTGCATTACAAGGGGTTTCAGTAGCAGGAAGAGGGAGGTGCTAATGCCATTATACAGAACCATGGTTAGGCCACATCTGGAGTATGGGATGCAGTTCTGGAGGCCTCACCTACAAAGAGATGTTGATCTGATGGGGAGGGTGCAGAGAAGGGCAACCAAAATGGTACGAGGGACGCAGAATGTACCCTATGAGAGACTATTGAGAGGGCTGAATTTGTACCCTCTGGAGACTAGGAGGGAGAGGGGGGACATGATTGAGACCTTTAAGTATCTGAAGGGAATAAATAAGGTAGAGGGTAACAGCTTGTTCAGATTGAAGAAGGGAGTGAACACGAGGGGACATAGCCTCAAACTGGAAGGTGGGCAATACAGAGGTAATGTCAGGGGGCAGTTTTTCATGGAGAGGGTGGTGGAGGCCTGGAACAAGCTGCCGGAGGAGGTAGTGGCAACTGAAATGGTGGAGGGGTTCAAGAGGGCTTGGGATAGATTTAAGGTAAAAAACTACCGTCCTATTAGTCTTACCTCAGTGGTGGGGAAGGTAATGGAAACGCTACTTAAGATCAGGTTGATAGAATACTTGGAGATGAATGGCATGCAGGATGACAGGCAGCATGGCTTCACCAAGGGAGGTCCTGTCAGACTAACCTGACAGGTACAATCATGAAGACAGACTGCAAGAAGTATATACAATCATATAGCAGGAGACAGGTAAAATCGTGATGCAATGAGAGGGGTTGGGAAAAGAGGGTGTAAGCATAACAGAAGGGGGGAGGTAGGGTGTTGGGCAGACTAGATGGGCCGTGGTGCCTTTCTCTGCCATCACATTTCTATGTACATCTGTGATAGAAGCAATGAAACATTGATTAGAAGTAAAATGGTTCTACATCGGACTGGCAAAAGAAATTGATTATGCAACATTCAAGAATATGCCCCCTCGAAGCCACTCGTTGCAGTTGAAGCTGAACTGTTCTGCCACATTACAGACACAAATGCAATCTTATGGCGAGCAACACAAAGGTGTTTGCTCGGCATTCTAGCTGAACCAGGTTCGTGCTCCAAGCCCAGGTGTCAGGAGCGGAGTCCAGTGGGGCGGGAGTTCTGAGCTGCTTTGATGCTTCCCTCCCGTGGGGGCTTAAGGCCACCTTTGTTGGTCTTTGAGGTGATTTGGGATGGTGTTCTTGGTGTGTGTGAGGTTTCAAGTGCTACGGCTGGCCCTTTGGGGGGGGTTGTGGGTTCGGGAGAAAAGTGGAAAATCTACCCTCTGCCGACCAGGATGACTGCCGCTAGTCCCTGTTGCCACGATAGCCCGGAATATGTGTGTGCCGACCCCACTGTGCCTGGGATATATAATGGGGTCTGTGGGCATTTCTCCTCCCCCAGTTGCTGCTCCCACTGAGGAGGGGCCCACCTGACAAAAGGTTACGTTGTGTTACCTGGGAATCAAGGCACTGAAGGGGTGGCGGATGGCAATGGGAGGTGTGGCGTGGTGGGCCTTGGCTGCTCGAAGAAGTGGTTGTCTGGGGCTTGGGAGGAGCAAGAAAAACAGAAAGAAAATAAAATGAAACCTTGTTTTAGACTGCAACGATATTACAGATGTGATGAACTTACTGTGTTTCGGTTCAGAGTCATGGTTTCTGTTAATGTTTCACAGCCAAGAGTGGCTAACTGATTCACAAACTTTTTTCCCCCTTAAGTTGCACAGCACACGCTGGACGCCACACCTCACGCTACTCCCGAGACCTGGGTTCGGAAACGGACTCAGGGTTGCCGGGGGTGGCGGAAGGGGGATGGAGGATTGAGCATCCCACCGGATGCCTCCTCCTCCTGGTGTGGGTTACCGGGGTGCCTCATACCCCAGTGCTACTGGGGCTGGTGGAAGACAGCTTTCAGGAACAAGCGGCTCTCCAGAGCCGGGAGGACATTGTGGCAGCTATAAACGGCATGTGTCAGCATGTTGTCTACACTAGATCGTATAAAGCCACAATGATGTCCTCAGGGGGTAACGAGAAAAATGGGCAAATAGTACACCCTGCCCCCGAGCAACAATGAAACCAGGGAAGGGTGACCTTGAATAGCCCAGGCAGGCAGAGTAGGAGTGCAGAGGGCTCCTTGGCCCGTGGGGCGGGCGCGTTTATATAAAAAAAAAAAAAAAAAAAATTGCGTTTCCAGCACAGTGGCTTTATATGCTTCAGATTATTACCACAGCAACTAAAAAACTTTGCACTCAAACCTGAACGAATATCAGTGTTTATATGCTTAGTAAACCTAAGTCCTGATTGGCTTATGGCTAAGATATGAACTCTAATGGAGGAAAATGCAGAGTGGTGTATAGAATGTGCTGCTTTTTCTAGTCTAATTTGGATTCTTAAATTGGGGCTTAAATTTGCTTTTATGTCATAGGGGGATCCCCTTCTGTGTCTTACAAGTGGGGGGATTACCAAAAAGTGGCACAGTGAAATGGCAGTATTGTGAATAATTCAGTAACTGAGAGAAAAGTTAAAAAATCAGCTGATTTTTATAGGGGAAATTCTCAGTGTGCACAAAATTGCAAGATTCGCTTAAAATGAGAATGCTACAATTCCCCTGAGTTGTAAGCCCTGTTTAAATTATGCTTCTTTCCAGCCATCTTGTAAGCAGAGACCTTTTTAGAGATGATTAGCTAGTAACTGTCTACCTTTTTTGTGTTCTTTTTAGCTGTCAAAGACCAACTTTTCTAACAACAATGATTTCCGTGCCCTGCTACAGTCTCTGTCTGCTACATTCAAGGAGTTTAAAATGCATGAACAAATTGAGAATGAATGCATCATTGGGTTGCTGCAGGAGCGCAGTCGGACTATGTACAATGTTCACTCGGACAACAAATTATCCGAAATGCTTAGCCTCTTTGAGAAGGGGCTACGAAATATCAAGGTGAGGTGCCTACGGCAAAGTCTAGGGTGCACTTAAGAGTTTCATTTGTCAGTGAGTCTCCATGTCATGGTCACAAAAGTTTTCCTTATTTGGTACCTATGATGGCATTTTATTTAGGGTGGGGGTAGTATCGTGTTTGTACCTATGATGAAATCTTTTTTTGTTTTTGGGGGGTGGTTAGCACCATGTTTTGCATGTGTCTGCAGAGTACTACACTGCCATCTGGGAGGCCAGGGTTCACATTTGGACTCTGGTGTCCCACCCTGAGACTTAGGGTTTTTGGGTGCATTGTGAAGGAGAGGCAATTAATTCCCAGACAGGAAGGTAGTGGGTCCTCCAGTACCCACTTACTGTATAATTAGGGCCCTTTGTAATTCACAGGTGAAACTGAAAAATTTCACAGGTTGGTCCTAGTAAGAATTTAAAATTGCACAAGTTGTCTAAACAACATTAAATCACATGGGGAAAAGAAAGTGAATTCTGTTAATGAACAGTACAGTTTTGTAACTGATAACCTCCAGTGAGTAATATTTTTTTTTAAAACAGAAATGGGCAGCTGAACAGGACGGCAATGGTGCTTCTGTAAACAACCAGTAAACAAATTATTACAAAAAAAAACAAAAAAACTTGTCTCTCACTCTTGTTACTAAAGACACAATACCTCTGTGAGGCACAAAGAAAGCAGTTTTATTCCGGCATTGTTTCACAAGAAAACTGTAACTTGGAAAAAGGTGCTAGCGTGCTGAAGTATAAACTATATGGTGCCCCAAACTGACCGTCCCAGCATTTTGTGTCTACGTGTGGAGGTGATGCTTTTTCAAGGGATACTGCTGTCTGTTCATAGGGAACTGTTAAACTTCACATTTTAAAGATACAATGTACGTGATACTGAGAACAAAGTTAGTAGGGTTAACTGACGGGACTTGGTGAGTTAGACTCTGCAATAGTCTGTTAGAAGAAGTGGAAGTCAGTAGTGGTGTGCTGCAGGACTCTGTTTTGGGACTTGCACTCTTCAGTATATTTATTGGTGGCATGCATATCAGTGTGGGAAACAGCATTATTAAAGTTGCAGTTGACACCAAGATTATTGCTAAGGTAGATACAGAAGAAAAGTATCAATCTTTGGTAAAAGATGTGAAACACATTGAGCAGCAGGCTGTAACAAACATGATGCAATTTAAAGGGGACAGGACTTGACTACTTATGTGCAGCTGTTTGAAATGTCTGTTTTCATAAATTATATTCATACCTCTAAAAGGATTCCTGTTTAACTGTGCCTGACTAAAAGGTGAAGTTGTCAGTTGTGTTTTGTATTGTTTTCTTTGTATGGGCAACATTCTGTGCAGTTCCTTTTATGGAACCAAGAATTTGGAGTTTTGACTGTCACTCCCTGGTTTCAGAAATGTGAGCATGAACTTAGTACAGTGCCCACGGTTCTGAAACCATGAAGTGACAGAACTCCAAATTCTTGGTTCCATGAAAGGAACTGCACAGAATGTTGTCCATACAAAGAAAACGACACAAAACACAACTGACAGCTTCAGCTTTTATTCGGGCACAGTTAAATAGGGATCTTTTAGAGGTATGAATATAATTTATGAAAATAGACATTACAAGCAGCTGCACATAAGTAATCAGTTCCTGCCCCCTTTAAAGGAAAGCAGTCCTTTGCAGGGGCTTCTGCCACTGCAAACCTTACCCTCGGCTTAGCTTTTCAGAGAAAAGCACCTTTTTTTTGGGGTGCCTAGCAGTTTAGTTTAATTACGAAACCATACCCAGGCGATGGCGATGCTGGGGCACTCCATTAACTGCAAGGTGTGGTGCCGCACTGTGCACGCCAATACAAATGCATTGAAGTGCACGGTGCGGTGTCACACATTTACAGTTAATGGAGCGCCCCAGCATCCGCCATACTTCCGGGTAGCGGAATTTTCGTAACTAAACTACTTTGCGGCGTCAAGAAAAAAGGCACTTTTCTCTGAAAAGCTAAACCGGAGGGTAAGGTTTGCAGGGGCTCCCAGGACTGCTTTACTTTAACGCTGGTAAGTATAATTCATCTCTGCAAACCTAACTGTAAGAGAACATATACCTTAATAGGGTACTAGTAAATTTTGTGCACAATGAGACTGATTCAGGAGTTATTATAAATAACACTTTTACTGCCCAGGATCAATGTAGGAAGATTACCTTAACTGCTAGTAGATTAATAAATTCCATAAAAACATATTTTGTATCCAGGAGTTAAAATTGTATAATTCTGTTATTTAGAACCTGTGTAAGATCTTTTTTGGATTACGCATCTCTCTCAGTCCCCATATCTAAGGAAGGATGTTAACCTTTTAGAAAATACCCAGAGAGGATTCACCAGATTAATACCCAGATTAAAGGGCATGTCATACCCTGAAAGACTTGTAGAATTGAATTTATTTAATCGCGAAGACAGAAGGAAGAGAGGTGACTTGTTACAACTATTCAGAAGATTAAATGATGCAGAACTCACAAGTCGATGTGGTTATCATTTTTGCTGACAGGTCAGCTTATTTTAGGTCGCATGACAAACAACTAAGAATTCCTAGCGTGCACACAAATAAGCGGGACAGTTACTTTACTATACCAGCATCTAAGATTGTGGAACGGCCTCCCACAGAATGTAGTTGATCTTTCAGATTTTGATAGATTTAAGTTGGAACTGGATAAATACTTGAGGCACAACAAGGGGTAACGTACCTACTAGGAGTGGGAGATTGTCACGATGGGCCTTGAGCCTTCTTTAGTTTGTACACTCGAGTAATACCGATTAATAAAGCAAAATGCAAAACTGAAAAAGGATTTTAAAAACACATTAATATAGGATGAAACATTACTATGCCAAAAGGATTAATCGCATCACTTAAGCTTGATATCAAGAGATCACTATCCAGAAACATAGGTAATTGCACATGGTTACGGAAACCGAGGTCAGCAAATAGATCATGTATATTGAACAGTACACAGTGAAATAATTCAAGAAAAAAATGCATGTAGTCTACAAAATAACCCTCTACACAGATGTACCTTAATTAAGACCCCATGCGTCCTTATTTTTAAAGATGCCTTCATACAAGGGGAGAAAGATACATTTACTTAAAAATATATAAATTGCAAAAAAAAAAAACTTGCCAAGATTTGTAGAACAGTTCTTTAAAACATCTTTATTAAAAACATATCAGTATCCCAAAATGTGAATGAAACATAGGATTTGTCAGCAGATAAGGACCACTTGGCCCACCAAGTCTGACAATTCCACTCCCCCACCACTTACAGTATTACCTGCAGAACCTACCTGCTGTTTGTTTCTTTCTCACTTCCCTCCCACCAAGATTCCCCTTTGTCTCATCCCATGTATTCTTGAACCCCACCACATCGGCTGGTAGGCTGTTCCAGGAATACACCACTTTCTGTGAAGAAGTACTTCCTCAGATCTGTCCTGAATTTACCCCCTTCCATTTCATATATAAACCCTTGTTCTTGTGCATTTTGTGCAACTTTTTTCCAAAATATACTTTCCTTCTGTGCCCTGTCCACCCCCTTGAGGTATTTAAAGGCCATAATTACATCCCCCTCTCCCTTCCAGGGTGTACATATTGAGGTCCTTTAGTCTCTCCTCATAGGGCTTTTCATGCAGACCCTGCACCATTTTAGTTGCCCTTCTCTGGACCACCTCCATTCTGTCTTAAGTCCTTCTGGAGATGTGGCTTCCAGAACTGTATGCAGTGTTCTAGGTGAGGTCTCGCCAGTGATGTGTACAGAGGCAGCACCACCTCCCTCCTTCTGCTGGTGATACCTCTCCATGTGCACCCCAGCATCCCACTAGCCTTCCCAGCTGTCTTGTTGCACTGCCTTGCCACCTTTAGGTCATCCGAGATTATTACCTCCAGGTCTCTCTCTTGCTTGGTGGTTGTCAGTAACATTCCCTCCAATTTTTACTCTGCCTCTGGATTTCTGTGCCTCAAGTGCATTATTTTACTATTTTTGCATTGGAACACAGCCGCCATACCCTTGACTACTACTCAGTTTTGTTAGATCTCTGCTCATCACCCCCGGAAAGTGCCCACTGTATTGCAGATCTTGGTGTCATCCACAATGAGGAAAACCTTCCCCTCCAGCTGATCTGCAGTGTCACCTATAAAGACATTATGAGGACTGGTCCCTGAGGCATCCCACTGGTCACTCTCGCCTCTTCAGAGTGAATGTATGGCATAATTCAGAGTTATTGCAAAATATGTTTTACAGCAGAAAGGAGGCCACTTCAGATTTGTCAGTAGGTCCAGGACATGTTGTGCCCTCTAACTGGAAAATTCAAAATTGCTCCCTTGTGGCCATCAATGTCCTTAGTCATTTTGCAGCTGGCATTTGAAACCAGGTTGCTCATTCAGCGTTTCAGTTTGTATTTGCACTTCTGGAGGGAATGAGTTTTTTAAGGGAACCTCCTCTGCCACTCAGCTGGGCCTTTTTTTGTTTTGTTTGGTTTTTAAATAATCACATTTTATTGATTTTGCAATATCAGACACGACAGTGCAGTACAGACACCATAAACAGTGCATACATAATGGTTATAGACAAGAAACGACCTAAGGCAGTATCTGCATTAAACACATTCATATATAGTTCATTTCAATCTCATGTAACAATAGTACATTCAAGGAGCTAGCTGCAGTAAAGGAAGCCATGATTACAATGTCCAGAATTCATGTCCACATTCTCTACCCCGGCCCCATGCCCGTTTCAACTTTCATTTCAGGGAACAAAACTTGGGTCCCTACACATAAACAGAAGCCATCTGTTCTCTTTGCGGCCTTCTCATCCTGCTGCCTCACCATAGATAGCAACATTTTCATTTTATAGGTACTGTTCACTAAGTTAATCCAGTCCTCACTAATTGAGGTCTCTGGTGTAAGGCACTATTTGGTTACATATTTTTTAAGCCATTGTGATGAGTATTCCCAGTAGGAGTTTATTTGTTGGGTTTTCAAAGTCTGGTGGGTGCAACAGAAGATGTACAGGTGCTCTGTAATGTTAAATTGTTGAGAGAAAATGTCTCTGTACCCCTAATTGAAATGATTAAAAAAAAAAAAAGTGTGGCGCCGCCCAAAGTATAATCTTCCACCTCTCTCTCAACATGCCTCCAACACAGGCTGTTAACTAGACTTTGTTCTCCGTATCTGTTGAACTGCTATAAGAAAATAACAAATGAAACATTTTCAGCTAAATTTCCTCCATGTCACTTAGGAAAAAAAATCTGAGTGACTTGGAACAGTCTGTTTGCCACTGTGTGACCTTAAAGGCTGACTAATGAAGTAATTCCATTGATCCAATACTGTTGGTGGATGGAACTCCACCAAAGCACGACTTTGTCATAGGAAGATCATGCCAGACAAGTCTTGTTGAGTTATTTGACTGGGTGATGAAGGCCCTGGACCAGGGTAGGCCAGTGGACGTTCGTTTTCTGGACTTTAGCAAGGTTTTTGATTCGGTACCCCACAGTGGCCTGCTGGTTAAGCTGAAGGAAATGGGGGTAGGGAGACAGTTGTTAAGATGGAGAGGTAAGTTGCTCTTTGAGCGTACTCAGAAGGTGGTGATTGGAGGGTTAGCCTCATCCCCAAGGTGGGTTACTAGTGGGGTTCCCCGGGGGTCAGTGCTGTGGCCACTCCTGTTCAGTGCCTGTATCTCAGACATCAGGAGGGTGATCAGGAGTGAAATGAGTCTCTTTGCAGATGACTCAAAGCTGGGTGCAGTGGTTGAGGGGGAGGAGGGGAGGGTGGCCTTGCAGGAGGACCTGGAGGCTCTGGAAAAGTGGTCAGAAAAACTGAAACTAAAATTCAATGCGGGGAAGTGCAAGGTTCTGCACCTGGGAGTCGGAAATCCAGGCCAGGTGTATACCCTGGGAGAAGACATGATTCAAGTCACAGAGGGAGAGGGGGACCTGGGGTAGTGGTAGATATCAAAATGAACAACTCTGAGACCTGTAGGAGGGCAGTGGCAAGGGCAAATAGGATGCTGGGATGCATCACCAGGGGGATTACCTACAGAAGGGTGGTAGCGATCCTTCCACTGTACAACTGCTTGGTTAGGCCACACCTCGAGTATTGTGTACAGTTTTGGAGACCACATTTAAAGAGGGACATACTCCTAGAGAGGGTCCAAAGGAGGGCAACCACAATGATCTGGGGCCTGGGGGAGAGGACCTATGAGGAGAGGCTCAAAAAGCTCGACATGTACACCCTGGAGGAGAGGAGGGACTGGGGGATATGATGGAGGTCTTTAAGTACATGAAAGGGATCAATAAAGGAGGCCCAGTCAAGGTGCTCCAAAGGAAGGAGGGTGGGGCAACAAGAGGTCACTGGTGTAAGCTGGAAGGGGGCATGCTCAGAGGGGAGAGGAGGAGATGTTGTTTCACTGAAAGGGTGGTGGAGCCATGGAATGCACTGCCAGGGAGCTGGTAGAGGTGGAGACTGTGGGGGTTTAAGAGGATGGGACAGGTACAGGGAGGTAATTCTGGCCAGGCCCAATACAGGTGGGATCATCTGGGGGCTGGGGATGGTATAACCCAAGGGGGAGGGGGTACACCAAAATCGGCCCTCAGTGCGGGTGCTGAAAATCGAGCAGACTCGAGAGACCAGTAGGCCTATTCTGCTGGTATTTTAGTATGTTAGTATGTTAACTCTTGTAGGTGGATCAGTGTGAAATATAGCTGGGAGATGATATGGGGCAGTGGAGCTCCTGATAACGTGGTAATTATTAGGAGTATATGGGGATTTTTAGTATCTAGGATTGGACCTCTGTGGATCCAACTGAGAACATATTCCCTGGCTTGAAAATATCTGAACAAATTGGTCTGCAGTAACCCAAGGCTGTCTTCTAATGTTTGAAATGCCTTCATCTCTGTGCCTTGCAGGAGCTGATAAGGATATTGAAGACCTTGGTGGTTCCATACCTTATAACCAGAGTCCAACCTGGCAGGTGTAAAACCCTGGTGTAGATACATACATACATAGATACATAAACAGTGTCGGCAGATAAGGGCCTATGGCCCACCCAGTCTGCCCATTTAAGTTTGTAAGTTCAGTTTATGTTTTCCAGGAAGTCTGTTGCCCCTTACCCCTGACCTCCAGAATTCCTTTATGTCTATCCCATGCATTCTTAAATCCCATGATTGTTTCAGCCCCCACCACTTCCTCTGGCAGGGTGTTCCACTTGTCCACCACCCGTTCTGTGAAGAAATTCTTCCTCCTGTTTCCTCTGAATCGTCCTCCCTCCAACTTCATCCCATGCCCTCTAGTCCTGGAACATCTTTTTCGCTTAAAAATAGTGTATTCCTGCACCCTGTTCCTCCCTGTAAGATACTTGTATGTCTCTATCATATCCCTTTCTCCTCCTCTCCTCCAGGGAGTACATGTTCAGTGCCTTCAACCTGTCCTCATAGGACTTGTGATGCAATCCATGCACCATCTTTGTTGCCCTCCTCTGAACCTTCTCTACCCTGTCTATGTCCTTACGTAGGTAAGGTCTCCAGAACTGCACAGTGTACTCCAGGTGCGGCCTCACTGGTGTCTTGTATCGTGGTAACAGCCACATCATCTGCTCTATAAGGTTTGGTCGGATAATCCACTTTTTTTTTTAAGATTCTGAGCGGGTTAGTCACTAAGGGGGAGCCTCTCTCCGTAGACATGGGGATCTGGTGCCAGTCCATGATATCTTGTTGAGGGGGAGAGGAGGGCATAGTAACTCTCTCAAGTTGTGCCCATTGCTGCATCAGGGCATTTCCAAGCCAGTGCGGGATCCGCTAAATCTGTGCGGCCTCGTTGTATAGGAGGAGATCAGGGAGAGAGTGTCCTCCCTGCTCTTGGGGCTTGCAGAAGGTGGTATAGCGGACCCTGGTTGGATGACCCTGCCATAGAAGTGGAGAAGGCATCTTGAGCCATTGGGCCCAGAATCTGTGGGAATAGCTAAAGATTGGAAGAGGCACAAGAATTTGGGTAGCACCATAATTTTCATAGCTGCTTCTCTCTGTCTGTCTGTCTCTCTCTCTGGCATCACCAACCATTTATCCAGATCCACTTGAAGCGGCACCTGTAGGGGAGCAAAATTGACTTGTAAACAGTTGTGAGGCTGTGTTGGTTAGGTTGAATACCAGGTATTTCATATGTGAGTACCCCCTCCAAAGGAATATTGGGCCATCAGCTCCTGAGAGAACAAAATTGACTGCTGGGACCTCTTTTTTTTTTTTTTTTTTTTGTATTTAAGCTTATATCCCGAAAGGGATCAAGATAATGTAGGAGGCTTCTTCCGGTCTCTAGTCTGACTTCAACAAGCTCCAGAATAATTTAATCTTATCCTAGTTACTCCGAAATGCCAAAAAAAATAAGATAATGTTTTTCTGTCTGCCTTATAAACATAATGCCCGCTTCATGAACATCACACCTACCCCTGTCACCACGCCCCTAGGGGATACTCTTGAAGTGGTACATAATTTAAAATATTTAGGCTTTATACTTGACTGCCACCTATTTTTTACCTCCCACATCGAGGCATTGGCAAAAAAACTAAGAATAAAACTTAGCATTTTCTTTAGGAATAAATCTCTGTTCACCCGAGATTCCAGAACCATGCTTGTACAGGCCACCTTCTTGCCCCTATTGGACTATGCCGATATAATATACTGCAACTGTGCTTCCATGTACCTCCGCATATTGGACATTTCTCTTCCACCCCGCCATCAGATTTATAAACAGTGCCCCAGCTAGAACTCATCACTACATCTTATACAAGGAGGTGTGCTGGACCTCTCTTTCTGCTAGGAGACTTACTCAGATTTATATCTGGACATACAAAGCTCTCCTTAATAAGCTGCCTCTTTACATCACTTCTGCCGTTCATTGTCTTCAAAGCTCTCATGCACTCAAGAAATGTGCTTACATTTCCTTAGAAGTACCTAATTTCTGCACACATTTTGGTAGGGCAGCTACGAGTTCAGGGGTGTGCAAATCCTATTGCCCCCTGTCCGGGGCAAGTAAATTTCCTTGAAGGGCAAGTACAAAAGGAGAGCTAATTTCATTGTAATCAGTAGGGGCAAGTGAAAATTTAGCTACAGTCATGGCTGGACAAGTCCTAAAAGTTTGGATTCGAAACACCCCAGTATGAGTTATGTCCTCCCCACCACCTGGAACAAGCTTCAATCCACACTAAAGCTACAATCTCTAATTCCATTAAACACCTTCAAAAGAATCCTAGATGGAATTACTTCCAAACCCTGTCTTTGCCCTCAGTCCCTCCCCTATCCCCACATCTGCCCCCTCTATATCTCTCCCTTTCTAGCATTGGTCAGGTTGTATATTTGTGCACGTATACTTTTCCTTATTTCTTATTTGTGCTTGTACTGTTTGCCCATAAGAATTAATGTTATGTGCCTTTACCCTATGTGTAACTACTATTTCAACAATTTATTTTGTTTATTCCTTTTTGCCATTCCTCTATGATTTATGATGTATTGTTTCATGTTTATCTAGGTTATGTTCATCTTATGTGTCATGCTGAGTATGTTGTACAAGGGACCTTTCAAATGAGCTTGCTCAGTGGAATTTATCCCTTCAATAAACTGAACTGAGGAGGGACCAGATAGCTGGTTGGTCCAAATCAGGTGCAGTGAGGTGCAGAATAACATCTGCATAAAGAGCGATTTTTATTAGGCGTATCTTTTTCATCCGGTCACTTCTATAGAACTTAGCCATCAGGCACTAGGATCCCACGGAAAGCCTTTTTCTGTAGCATTCTATTAGGGCTGCCCACACCGATGAGGCCTGCCAATGTCTTTCATCCCTATATAGGCATAGGCGGCCCTGCTCCCTCCTCAGTTCTTTCCCACCGTTGACTTCACTGCATGGTCTCCTTTGGAAGCCTTGTCTTTCAGTCGACCGCCAAAACTTTATATTTCTTTATTTTCTCCATTTTGTATGCCTAGAACCATCGACTCGTCCTCTTTTCTGTTGCTTCCGATGTGGAAAGAAGATTTTTCGAGGGGGCGACCACAATCATTGTATGGTGTCTGGGGCCTTCTCATAACCCCAAGGTCTGCACCCTCTGCCAGAAGTTTTAACTTCACAACTCTTCAGCGCCATAAGAAAACCCTCAAAGTTTTCGTAATAGTTAGCCAGTTTGGAATGGGGGCAAGGCAAATTTTATTTTTCTGGCACCCAATCCCGGAGGCTCTGGGCTCTGTACAGTAAAAGCACACTATCAGTACAATAATACAAGTCAGTATAAAAGCAATAAAATATCAGTATAAATAAATATAATCAATAAATTTCTATATTAAAACTGAAACTCAAAAGAGAGAGAGAGAAAAAAAAAAAAGAGGACCAGGGTACCCAGGGAGGATTAATACATGAGGTTCAGGAAGGCCTGATTAAACAGGAAGGCCTTGAGGTGGGCCTTAAAAACCTCAACTGAAGGGGCCTCCTGAATTGATGGAGGAAGCAAATTCCACAGGACGGGGCCAGTAACACTAAATGCTCTGTCGACGGCAGTTTTCAGCCTCATCCTGGGAATCACCAGCAGGCCCCTAGAGGAGTACCGGAGGGAGCGGACTGAGATAGCAGGTGTAAGAAGGTCTGACAGATGGCTAGGACCCTGCCCATGTAGGGCCTTAAAGGTGAGCAAGCCCACCTTAAAGAGAATCCTCCACCTCACTGGCAGCCAGTGCAGATCGTGCAGAACTGGGATGATGCAACCATATTTAGGCTACCCAGTCAGCAGCCTAGCAGCTGCATTCTGCACTAACTGCTGTCATGATGTCCCCCCCAGAGACCCTGAGGTAGAGCACATTACAGTAATCAAGTCTAGACGCCACGAAGGAATGTGCGAAGGTGGGGGAGGTCCATAGATGGAACGAGGTGCTTAACCCTGGCAATATTCCTAAGGTGGTATAAGCTGGTTTGGACAACAGATGACACCTGAAACTCAAATGACAGTCTGCTGTCAAAGGTCATGCCAAGGTTTCACACCCTAGAAGAGGTCCTCAGTGGCACAGATCCCAGGAATAACCCAGTTTCAGTGCCAGAGGGTAACCTGTTCAGTCCTTCTGTTCGACTGCGTGCACCACCAGTACCCGCCACCTTGTCAGGGTTCAGTTGCAACCAGCTGTAGGCCATACAGTCATTTATCTCTGCAAGGCAGTTGTTTAGTACTTCCACTGCACTAGAAGTTCCCGGGGTAAAGGAAATGTGCAGCTGGGTATCATCGGTGTAACAATGAAAACCCAAGTTGTATTTCCTAATGAGCTCACCCAGGGACAGCAAGTACACGGCAAACAACATTGGTGACAAGACCGATCCTTGAGGTACTCCACATGACAAGAAGCTGGAGGAGGTGGAAAAATTCCCTATCACTACTCGTTGCTTCCTGTTCGTGAGGTATGACTCAAACCAGCAGATGACAGAGCCGGTGAGCCCACAGAATTCCCTCAGGCAGTCAAGCAGCACACAGTGGTCTACCGTGTCAAAGTCTGATCGAGGAGGATTAGAATTGTCCCCTCCACCTGATCTCTTACCCTGAGGAGGTCATTATGCACCCAAAGTAATGCGGTTTCTGTACTGTGCCTCGCATGGAAACCAGACTGGAATGGCTCATGGAGATTGAAGGACATGAGGAGCTCTTCAAGTTGCTGTGCCACAGGCTTCTTAACAACTTTTCCCAAAAATGGGAGCAGTTTTTTTTTTTTTTTCCTTTCAGTGGGGGACGAACCAGTGCCTCCTTCAAGGTATCTAGAAAAATCCCCTCCGTCAAAGAGCACCGGACGATCAAGGCGAACACTGGGCCAGAAGTGTCGACACATCTCAAGAAACCCGTCGGCACAGGGTCCAGTTAACGGTATGTGTGCTTCAACCTGGAGGCAACCTCAATGACCTCTGACACCGCCACTGGTTTAAACAACCCCCCCAAACTAGGCAGAGCGTTCTCTGGGTGATCCAGACGATCGCTGTAGGCCACTGTATGGCTCACTGGCAGAACACCCTGCAGGATGGCGGACACCCTGTCCGAGAAGAATTGAGCAAACTCTACGCACAAGGCATCAGAAAGTCTTTTTCGGTTGGAGACAGGCTGGGTTTAGGGGCCTGTCCACAGTCAAAAAAAAGCACAGTCAATCGATTCTTCCTGGCAGCAATCTCTCTGGGAGGAACTCTGCCTTCTTATGAGTGCTTGCCTGAATACTCACTATAATTTGAGCACAGGGCCAGTCTATCCACCTCCATGCAAGACTTCTGCCAACAGTGCTTCAGCCTCTGACCCATAATCTTCATTACCTTGAGCTCCCCATCAAACTAAGGAGACCTCAGGTGAGAAGATCTTGATCGTACACTGGCTGGTGCGAGGGAGCTGAGCGTTGCCGTCATCACCCTATTATAGGTGGCAACTGCTATGCTCAAACCCCCTACACATGCACTGTCCACACTAGATAGATCAGCCACCGCCAGAAATCCCTCCGGGGTCAAACCCCTCAAAGGGTGGTAGCTGACCATCTCGACGGGGAGGGCTCTCGGGGGGGCCTGAGCGAGAACCTACACCGTGCAGTGATCGGACCAAATGACCTGGTCAGTCTTGAGGTTACTAACCTCAAGCCCCAGTGAGAAGACCAGGTCCAACATGTGGCCGTTCTGGTGGGTTGCAGTGGAAACTTCTGCTACAGGCCCAGAGATTACATAGTCTGGAGGAGGTTACAACCTAGCTTGGATTCCTTGTCATCGGCCCAGACATTGAAGTCCCCCAGGACCAGACACTGGGGGGACTCCAATGTCTCACCGGCGACGAGGTTGGCTACCTCCTGTAGGAATTCACCTGCCGCAGTAAATCGGGAGAATCCTACAACCTGTGCCCCAGACCTCCACGTACTGCCACACATTCAAATGAACCTGGTCTTCCCACTGAGTGCATGGAGAAGCCAAACTCTGATCTAAAACAGATGGCCACTCCCCTGCGTTCCACTCTGGGGCTGTGTACCACCAAGTACCCAGGTGGGATGGTGGCTTCTAAAACTGGGCCTGCATCGTCACCCAACCAGGTCTCGGTAATGTAAGCCAAATCGGCTGAGGAAATAGTCTGCGATAATGGCAGTCTTGTTACTAATCGATCTGGCATTGCATAGCACTGCCCTCAGGGGCTTGGTGGACAATATAGTCCTTCTGGCTACCTGCCCAGTCAGTCGGGTGGGACACACTCTCACACCATCCACACAATACAAGGTAATAAACTCAGTATCCTGCCCCACACCCACTCAACCACTAAAAGGAACAGCACCAGCCAGTGTACGATCAAGACCTGAATGAAAGAGGTCGCGAGGGGTTTTCCACAAGCTGCCCTCCCTCCAAGAAGCCCTCCGGTTGCCCGAGGTCGCGAGGGGCTGAATTTCCAGCAGCCCTTCCCTGCACAAAAAGCCAGCAGACCTGAATGAAAGAGGTCGCGAGGGGTTTTCCACAAGCTGCCCTCCCTCCAAGAAGCCCTCCGGTTGCCCGAGGTCGCGAGGGGCTGAATTTCCAGCAGCCCTTCCCTGCACAAAAAGCCAGGTACGAACGTGGACCTGCGGCACATCGCGCTCAGCCTGCCTCTCCTCCTAAAAAGGAAAACTTTACAGCGCAGTATTGTCCCCGCTGGCCGCTGCGCGCCGGCTCCCCACCACCACCCTTGGTCGACATCTGATTTTATGGCTAAGACCACGTGTGGTGTAGAACCAATCAGCCCACTTTGCCATCTGCAGCTTATACGGCAGCACCACCAGAGGGCTTACTCTCTTTTTTCATACATTTTACAGGCTTACATTTTCGACAGTGTGAACACCACCTCTGGTATATTACCTCTTTTAGTTTTAATCTTGATTTTTGTTTCTCAATCCCTACTGACCTCCTGGGTGCTTCAAACTACCTGGGACCCTATTGCTTGCCCCTCTGCCTATCTCACTGGAAATGCATCTGGGTCAAAAAGCCTACAACATCTCTCATCAGTCCTTCACAGCAGAAACTGTACCCCTAGCTTTAGCTGCACCACTAATGGCATCTGGCTTGCCCTAACACCCTCCCCCACCAGCACCCTCCCACTATCTAGCCCATACCCCTCAGTATCCCTAGCTATCTTAACTCATTTAGTATCCACCCTCCCTATACCCACTAGTCCCACCAAATCGCTCACTAATCCAGGTCTTCGCTGCAATACAACTAAGCTGATGAGGAAACTCGCCCTCCGGCAAACTCTCCTTCTCCTTCTACTTATATCTGGGAATGTCCATCCCAACCCAGGTCCTCCCATGCCCAGTGGCAATAAGAAGGGCTCGCTTAGTGGCCTATTTCTGGCCTCCCTCAATATCTGCAGCCTACCAAAAAAATTTACCCTGCTGCAAGGATGGCTTGCACAACACCCCGCAGACATCCTTACCTTATCAGAAACCTGGCTCTCAAAAAATGTCCCTGATGCCTCGGTCTCCCTCAGGGACTATACCATCTTTAGAACTGATAGGGCAGGCAAACGGGGTGGGGGATGTGCCATATATGCTAAAACATCCCTCTAGCCTCTCTTAGTCACACTTCCCTTGCCTGAACATGGCGCTCAGGCCACTACCATCAAAGTTGCCCTTGGTACTCGTGGTAAACCTCTTTATATTATGGCAGTTTACATCCCCCCAACAAACCAGAAGCTAGCATTTGATTCTATTCTATCTGCAATCACATATCTTCCCCCAAAAAGTGAACTGATTATTATGGGTGATTTTAATGTGAACTGGCTATCCTCTACATCGGCTGCCTACAAAGACGCAGCTTGTGCCTATGACCTCACCCAAGTAGTACCGTCACCCACTAGGCAGGATCCTCGGACAGGCTCCTCCACACTTATAGACCTTATCTTTACAAACCTCCCGAGCCATCTCACAAAAGTCAGTGTGCTCCCCGATGTACTTAGTGACCACTCCCCTGTCGTATGCTGGTGGACAAATAAAAATACTCCCAACAGACCAAAACTTCCATCCAAATGCTCAAAAGGTGTCCTCTCTCGCCTCAGAGTGTACCTTCCACCTGTGACTGGGATCCAGTTTATACTGCCCAATCTTTAGATGCAGCTCACTGCATTTATTACCATCTTCAACGCTGCCTGTGACATATTTGCCCCTTCACAAAGAAGGTAATAAAACCTGGGACACCCCTGGATTACTCAGTCCCTCCTACAACTGATGCACTCGGGATAACCTCTGCACAGGGCCCTATCCTCTCAGCTGCCCCATGATAGACAGCTCTACAGAGAAGCAAGAAATAAATGCACAAGGGCTATTTGGCAAGCCAAGGCCACCTACTATCACCAAGCCTTTACCACCACCTGGAGCTCTGGGAAATCTTTCTGGAACAATGTTAAGGAACTCTGTGGGAAAGCCACCAACACAGACCCAACCCAGCTCTTAGTTCAGGGTACTCTCTCTCACGACCCCACCGCCATAGCCAATATCCTAAACACCACCTTCTCTGACCTTAGTCATGTCCCCCC
Organism: Neoceratodus forsteri; assembly: GCA_016271365.2. NCBI lineage: Eukaryota > Metazoa > Chordata > Ceratodontiformes > Ceratodontidae > Neoceratodus > Neoceratodus forsteri. Next base: position 909,924,869 of record CM057452.1, read on the forward strand.
TGTAAACTTCTTTGACCCCACTCCCCACACACCTACTATTACACTTTGTTCCCCTACACACCCTCCTTTCAGGCTGCGCATAATCTCTTGCAATGAGGCTAAACGCTACCTCTCAAAAGCTCTGCATAACTCATGTTATAGCAGTGACTCCCTTGACCTTAAAGTTCTTCGGCTTACCCTTAATGAGACTCTGCCACATCTCATCAAACTCCTCAACTACTCACTGTGCCTTGGCCAAATCCCTACACTATGGAAGAGGGGTATTATCACACCTATCCTCAAAAAGGGTGATCCAACTACCCCAGGCAACTATAGGCCCATTACGATCCTTCCTCCCCTCTCAGAAGCACTAGAAAAAATTGTATCTGACCAACTCTCGGAATACCTAGACAAATATGGACTCCTCTGCCATGAGCAACATGGTTTCAGAAAAGGGCACAGTACTACCACAGCACTACTAGAATTTACATCTTACATTCATGAAGCTCTTGATCAGGGGTCAGCAGTTGGGGCAATATACGTTGACTTGACCAAGGCGTTTGACACTGTCAATCATGAGCTTCTTCTTCATGCCCTTGCATCCCTCCACATTGCACCTGAAACTATCTCCTGGTTCAAAAACTATCTGACTGACAGAACGCAGCAAGTAAAAATTAGAAACACACTCTCCTCCAAACAACCAGTTTTGCTGGTGTCCTCAAGGGTCAATACTTGGCCCTCTCTTGTTCACTTTCTTTCTGAACTCACTCCCCTAGCCTGTAGTGGAAAGCTATTACTTTATGCTGACGATGCCGGCATATATTGAAACACACCAACCCTTATTCATCTCCAAACACCCTTCAAGGCTGTTTTAGGAGCTTGAATACTGGTTCGCTGAACACCGCCTAATACTTAACTATGACAAAACAAAATCCATGATGTTTGCCCATCGTCAAAATCCCCTCAACAACTCCCAGCTCTCAATCTCAAACTTACAGGGTACCCACATCGAACAGGTCACATGTTTTAAATATCTAGGTATCACTCTGGACACATCCCTAACCTACCACCAACATATTAAACTTCTCTCCACCTCAGTCAATACCCGACTTGGCATTCTTTACAGACACAAACACTGCCTTACCCCACAGGAACTATGGCTAGCCGTTACTAGCTCAGTCCTCTCTTTGGTTGATTATGGAATAACTATTTACGGCGCTGCTGACCAGTCAGCCCTAAACAGCATCAATACAGCACTCAACAAAGCCTGCCGCATGGTCACTAGCAGCAATAGACAAACACATACTTGTTTGCTCTACTCTCGAGCGGACTGGCTAACCTTAGAAGGGAGGCTTAAATACCAAACATGCCTCCAAGCCAAAAAGATCCTTATGAAACTCACCAACTTGTCTGCACCATCATCCGCCTGCCCCCCATAGGGGCACCCCTAGACGTTGGCCGGACCTCATACTTAGTTCCCCACTGTAGGACCTCTCTAGGGCAAAGATCCTTCCGTTATCGTGCTCCCCTCTGGCTAAACAAACTACCATCTTCAATCCTACTTGCCCCCAATCTAAGTCTATTCAAAACTGGATTCAAGAAGTTTCTCCTTAACTTGGAGACTTGTAGCTGTTCTCCATCTTTCCCCCTAGGTTGTTGACTACAGGGGCCACCACACTGGTTGGAACATCTCAACCCTCAGATTTTCTCTGAGCCTTGGCAGTAACCCTACACTGTGATTGTTGAACCTTGTAATGTCCTGTTTTGGAAGCTTCTGTACAGCCTGTTCTCTGTGTAAATCTTCTATTACAACTGACGAGTAGCCTTTACTTATGCTATGATTTTGATCTTTGTTGTAATGTAATATCTCTGTTTTGAGAACTTTGTACACTCTATCTTGATGTTTTGTCCTGTCATGACTGACGTGGAGCCTTTGCAAAGGAGTCCTTGACTCAAAGGTTGTAATTCCGAAATTTTCAATAAATAAATAAACGTAAGCAGCAGGCCTTAATTTTTTTGTTAAAGGAGCAGTATATCCCCAGATCCCATTTAATTAAGCTTAGCAATACTTGGCCAAATAAACAGTTATTTATGAGTGCAGAAAGAATTCCCATAAACCAAGAAAGTCACCAAAACAGCTGCAGTCTGGTCGTCTACAAGGTACCAGCTGGTCACGCTCTTGTAGTTCACACGATCCACCCCCTGTTTATGATAATCTGGGGCGGTGAGATGGAAAAAGCAAGAGGACCGTAAAAATCCACACAATCCAGAGGACCGCTAGGGGTTTTTCTCCCCCCATCTCCGCCAGTTCTTGGGGTGGTGAATACAGGCAGTTAAGGCCCAAGACAAGTCCTCAAGGAAGGACAAGGACTGTTCTCTGGGCCAAAGGTCCTAGGTGCTCCCACCAGTCCTATAGGACTGCTGTGCTGGCTCCTCAGTACTGACCCGTTGTGCGCCTCAGGCCCTTCCAGGTCTCGATCGGGTGGGGACTCTCCTCCAGGTTCTCTGGAAGCCCGGCTGTCGACTTCCAGGTTGTCTGCCCCTGCCTTGCCTATCTTATCAGCCTCTTTGCAGACTCTCAGGCGCTGGGACCCACTGTTCCTGCTCTGGGCTGCTGACTGTCGACTGGCTGGCTGTTTCTTGGCTGTCTCACCATGCTCCCACAGGGCCGCCGACAGCTGGCTTCCCCAGCCCTGTTGCCTCTGGGCCCTTGGGGCTGTCAACGGTGGGCTTCTTGCCTTTACTGTCGCTCCTGGTCATAACTATTCCTCAACCTTAATACTATTTTGACTTCCCTTACCACAGCATTGGTCAAGTAGTTTACTCTTGTGCTTGCCCTGCCATTAGTGCCTCCTTTGTACCCCCTCCGGCCTCGTCGTCAGTTTGGACCTTTCGCCTGGTGCCCTCCTGGGTGTCGGCAGCATCTATTGTATCGGCCTGTGGCTCAGACCAGGTCTACGTCAAAGTGGAATATCGCCCTGCTCTCCTTCTGCCTGAGGAGAATGGAAGGGGAAGAAAGGGCCTACTCCTCAGATAGTTCACTGTCTCTTCCAGGAGCTGACCACAAAAAGAATTGTAACTTTCCACAAGTAGATTATCTCTTTAAAACTAAAATGAAACAGTTTGTCAACAAAGCTGAAACAATAAGAGAGCAAATAGCAGCAACAATTTGTATATGAAATGAAGTGTCAGTAGTTAACACTGTCAACTCCAGTCTGAGTCTCCTCTCGACGGGAAGTCTGCAATAATGTTTTTATTTCAGATAGTGCTTGGTCTGTAAGTCTTTTTTTTTTTATTATTATTATTAGTATGAGGAGAAGTAGATTTTGACCAGACGTCTCATTGGAGTCCCCCCTTCTAACTTCACTTTGCTCCATAATGTCACCCGTGGAGTTAGTTTTGATTTTTCAATTCCTGAGCTTCAGGCCATTGGGGGAGATATCTGAAGCCAAGCAGGGTAGGGGGTCATAAACTTAAGTTTATGTGATTTCAGCAGTCCCAAGACTGGTGCATAACCTCTGTGTTTTGCAAGTAAAACTGGTGAATAATCATTGTCAGAGTAATGGTGTTGACTCTTCTAAGTAAATTGCCCTGATTGCCACACTTGGTATGGTAACTCCTATTTTACTGCATAATTCAAAAAATTTACCACTATAGCATGAGGCCGTTTAGTAGAGCTGAGTGGCTTGGGAGAGACTGTGTGATGAGCCCTCTCTGTCATTAATGGGCACAGGTCTGTAATATCTTATAAAGGGCTAACGCTCTGAATAAAGGCTACCATACTCTTGCTTTCCTTTCCCTTGGTAACTCCGTAGATTGTTTCTTTGAGACCATTCTTGAGGTCCTCACATCTGTCAGCTAGGAACTGCTGGTCCTGCAAGAGATGCACAGGCACCCGCTGTAGTTGATCCACTCGCATATCCGTTTCAGTGGCATGCTGCTCCAGACTCGCCTCTTTAGTATCTAGTACCTTGACATTGTCCTTAAGCTCTGCATGTAGGGTGTGGATCTCCACTCTGAACTTGTGCAGTTCTCGAGAATAGCGGCATTAGTAGGCTGTGCAATTGTTTGAGAGCTGCTAGCCATTTCAACCACTTTGCTGGTCCCAGATGTAAAATGAAAGTAAAACCATGCTGCTCTCTGCAAATAAATCCAAGATTTCACTACTGCCGGTTCTGCTTTATTTACTGAGCTTTAGCTACACTTGCAGAAAAAAACAAATAGGGTACCTAAAATGTGAAGCTCTGCAAGGGGATCAGGGCCAGGGCTCCGGTCTTAGCATGACATACTGAACGGTGATGTCACTGTAAGTCTGCCAGCTGTGGGGTTTTGATGGCTAGGTTTGGCCATGAGCTCTTTGAGAGACTCCTCGATCTTCTTGAACTGCTCCCCTGGGAACAGCCAGCTGGATGCTCTGATCATCTATGATCTGGGGCTTTCCTTGTCGAAACACCAGTTGCAGGACTTCCGATGATGTCAGCGGTTGAATGGCGACTTAGCCTAGAACTCCTCCTCACCCTAAAAACAATCTTTAGGTATCCACACTCTAAGTTTCCAGCTAAGGTAACCCACTCTAAAGGGTTACTATAGAAGAACCCACAGACCCCAAAACAGAAGCTGAACTCGATGCTGCAGCTGGAAAAAAGGGGTCCGTTGATGGAGACCGTGGGAGAGGATCCAGATACAGAAATGGTGGATACGGAAGGAGAAGAATTCTCCCAGCATGTCTCATCTATTTTCCACACAGCGACAACAGTTAAGAAAATTGATAGCACCATGGACGAATTGCAGGAGGACATCAACAAAAATTGAACACCGCGCTGATCAACTGGAAATCGGCCTCACTAACATCACAGAGCAGGCCGACCATCACGATCGCCTCCTTCTGTTTCTTTTGGCCAGGGAGACAGAGTTAACCACCAAACTGGACAATTTAGAGGGAAGGAGTTGTAGGCAAAATATCCGGGTTTACGGAGTGCCGGAGGGCGCAGAGGATGGAACCAACGACTTAATTACTTTCCTTCAGGGAGTCCTGAGAGAAGCCCTCAACCTCCGACCCTCTCACGATCTGGCCATGGATCGAGTGCACAGATCACTAGTATGCAGACCTACAAACCCAGGGGCCAGACCTCGCTCGTTTGTGGCCAAAATGACGTCTTATACCATTAAAGAGGACATTCTTAAGCTAGCTTGGAGGCAGACGGCACTTCACTATAAAGAGCACTATATATAAATCGATAACAACTACACTACCTTGCTGCCGGACAGCTGGAAAACCCTTTGGCCGATTCTGAAACAACTGCGTGCCAAAAACCTTAAAGCTCAAATCCTCTACCCATCGTGCCTAAGGATTGATACGGAGAGTGGGCTGAAAACTTTCCAGGACCTGGTAGCAGCGACCCCGTACCTCAAAAGCATTGGCATAGTGGTCCCGCACCTGGCTAAGGAACGTCTAGAAAAGGAGTTAGTTCGATCGGCCTGGTCCGTAGCACAAAGATCACCATTGGCAGGCTCAAACAAAGAAACAACTTCCTCGACCTTTAGAGCGGATGTCTGCACCATGCTGAAACACTACAGTTCACCAATACAGAGAGATACCATTTTGGAGAGGGAGAAAAGAGAGAGAGGCAAACCTGAAGCCCAAGCCTCCACCTCAAAAGCGAACACTTGAATGCCTAACAAGGGACCTTGGAGACCCCCAGTGGACAGTCTTTCCCCCAACTGAGCCATACTGAGCCCAGCTGAAACAACTTCCAGGTACTGTACCCAGCGGGAAGGACCCCGGGGGCACCGGAAGGAGAAGGAGGTGGGGGGGACAGTAATACAAAGTCTTAAGAAACTATATCAATACTATACAATATAATACATAATACAAAGCTGTTTGTTTTGGGGGGTTGTCGCTGTTGCCAAGGAATACTTGGGATTTTTTATATATGCCCTGAATGTAACACTTGGATCATAGTGAGAGGCTTTTAATTTCCAAAGATACCCAGATAAGAAAAGGGGAGAAAAGTTTTATTTTGTAAGCCGATAAGCTAGGGTGAACCTGTCCAGCGACAGGCAACTGATGGCTCAATATCAGGGTTAAACGAAGAGTAAAGAAACGAACTGGATGCTTAAATAGTTTGGATGCAAAATTAAAGCAGAGGGGTTAATCAAATGAAAACGTAGACATTGGATCATAAATAATAAACCCCCTCTCTTCTTTTGATTTCTTATAATTAAAGGGTATGAGGGGGTATCGAGAGGTTGGATAAATACAAAATGATCTGGCTGCAGTTACTCCTGCTGACAATAACCATTTACCATGGGGAGGGGCTACGACCCCAAATGTCCCACCAAAGTGATGTTACCCCATACTATATTGGGGAGAATGTATCCGCTTAAGGGATACACCATGTGAGGGGCTCTTTCCTCTCACTGACCCTAGGAAGTCAAACACTGACACGTTGGGTATTTCCCCAACTCCACCATTCCCACTTTAAAAAAGAGGGAATCCAAGTAATTATGTTAACGAGTTCTACTTGTTGCTACGGGAAGCAGGCTTTGATTTCCCCTGTGGAAAATAATTATCTGGGAATGGACAGGGAAACCAAAAGAATGCTTTCTACTTGTATCCTAATTAGGCTGGAGCAGTTTAAATTTCCAGCTGAAGCATCTAGAGCTGGAGAACAGTTCAGTGTATTTTTACAAGGTATACTCTCATCTTGTGGAGAAAGTTGGAATTGCGCTTATTACTGTTAAATGTTCAATTGTTTATGAAGCAAGAAAGGTATATCTTTGCAATAAGATCACTGCAACATATTTCTCAGAACGTTAGAGTAGATAAGATAATATATGGGAGGAAGGCTAAACAATACTGCAAAGAGGCTAACAGAGAAAGTTTTTACATTGTAATGGGGCCAAGGGGAGTGGGGAAGCCCGTAAGTGCCATAAGGATCCCTATAGCTGTTCAAAATGGCTACAATTAACACAAAGGTTTTGTCCTATAACATCAGTGGGGTTAATCACCCCATGAAAAGGAAACAGATACATAAATTCATTCGCATCCAGCAATGTGCAGTTAACTTCTTACAAGAGACGCACCTCACCCCAAAGGAAGCATTGAAACTTAAAACCAAGGGCTTCCCCGCTGTCTATCAGGCCTCCTTAGAGAAAGTTAGGAAAAGAGGGATGGCTACAATATTATCTGAGAATTTCCCGTTTGAAGAAGTTGAAGTGGTGGCAGATGTAGAAGCACAATATCTGATTCTGCTAGGGAAAATACAAGACGTGTGGGCCAAACTGATTAATGTCTACGCTCCCCCAGGGTCCCCGGTCACTTTCTGTGCAGACCTATTCCGGTTAGTGACACAGAAAGAAAAAGGGGTAGTGATAGCTGAGGGTGACTGGAATTAAATTTTGAACAGAAGATGGGACTCCACTTCGGGAATTCCCACTTCAGAAAGACGAGTTGCATCCCAGGGCCTGGATATTCAAACTGCGCCAGGCTGTGGCGCAAGCCTGGGCGCAGCTCAACTTTGTTGCGCACGGGTGTGGCCAGGGTGATATTCAACGGAGCTGCGCTATGGCGCAACTGCTTTGAATATCGCACCCTGGCCACCCCCACTGTGCATGGCGCAGTGGCACTGCGCCAGCGCAAGTGGTCAGAGTGGAGCATGGAGATGCGGTGGCGCAAGTGCCATTGCGCCATGCACAGCACCTGCGATATTCAAAGGGGACATGCAAATGGGGCCATAATTTATGCAAGGTGCACAGGGGGCCATTTGCATCTGATTACAGCCCCATTTGCATGCCATTAGCATGCAGGTCGCCCGATCCTCGACGACTTGCGCCTGGCGAGCAGCCGCCGGGACTGACTCTGCAGCCCGATCGCGGAAGTCCTGTAAGTGAAAACAAAGTCCAATATCCCTGGTAGTCCAGTGGACGCGATGAGCCCGATCGCGGGCATCACTGTATTCCCCTCCCCAAGTCCAGTATCCTGGTGGTCCAGTGGACGCGATGAGCCCGATCGCGGGCATCACTGTATCCCTCCCCAAGTCCAGTATCCCTGGTGGTCCAGTGGACGCGATGAGCCGATCGCGGGCATCACTGTATTCCCCTCCCCAAGTCCAATATCCCTGGTGGTCCAGTGGACCCGACGAACCCGATCGCGGACAGCATTCATCACCCCCCTCAAGTCCAGTATCCCTGGTGATCTAGTGGACCCCCACCCCCCCGCCCACTAGGCTCCCGTCAGCGTGGGCGGCAGCACCCACCACCTGCCGCCCTGCGGCCCGGCAGCTAAATAGGGCTGCCGCCCGATGGCTCTGCTCTGAACAATGGGTGTGCAGCCATCGAGTGGTCAGCAGGTGGGGTGGTGGGGCTCAGTGGGGGTCCACTAGATCACCAGGGATATCGACTGGGGGTGATGAATGCTGCCCGAATCGGGCTCTGTGCGATCCACTGGACCACCAGGATATTGGACTTGGGATACAGTGATGCCCGCGATCGGGGCATGGGGGGGTTGCCGCCAGCTGCAGCAGGAACAGGTGATGGCTACCCACAGGTGGCAGCTGCTGTGTTGTGCCCTGCAATGCGGCAGCTCACCTGTGGGTGGCCATCACTTGTTCCTGTTTTTTGTGGCGTAACTTTGTGCAGGTGCAGGTAGGGGTTGCGCATGCATAACTCTGCACAGCCCCGGCTGAATATCGGGCTGTGCAGGTTATGCATGGGCACGCACCCGCCACCTGTGCCTGCATACATTACTGGTGCGCCCCGGCACATCGGGATTTATGTGGCACACTTTTCCCTTTTAAATATCACACCGGGGCGCATCAGTGGGTTGTGCATGGCGCAACATCGTTGCGCCATGCACAACCCTTTTGAATATCTGGGCCCAGGTCTCTAGACTCCTAAAAGACTTAGGAATGGTAGACGTTAGGAGAGAAAAATACCCATCATCCAGGGACTTCACCTATTACTCCCCTAGGTATAGGACATATTCTAGATTAGACAGGTTTTTTGTTTTCGATAAAGATGTCTCCCTCTGCCAGGATGCATGGGTAGGCACCTCCACACTCTCAGATCATCAGCCCATCTTTCTGGAAATAGATTTCAAACAACATGAAGTCTTGCTGTATTCTGACAGTAGCAGTGAGTCCCAACCTTCGAACTGCCCCGGAGATGAAAGAGTTAACTTTCCATGCCAGGCATGGAACGCTGAGCTCGAGCGCGGTTGAGACTCTGTCTGTTGTTGTTCAAACTCAAACCGTCAGATTCTTTACTCCGCCTCACTGAACAGTCGCTCCGGAGAGTTCTCCTTCTGCTCGGTTCAATTTGTCGGTTAAAGTACCGCTTTTCTCTGTTTTCGACCGAATTTAAACCGCAACTTGTTGGTTCAGTCTCTGTCTGTGGTATTCGTGAGTACTAGATAGCTTTTATTTTATTTTATTCTGCGTGGAACTTATAAACGGTTATCGGTTCGGTTGAACCGATCAAGTTGTTTTAAAAAATCTTAAATTGTGCTTTAGAGTGTGGTTACCGGTTCTTATCGGTTCTTAAAAAAAACAGATTTTATTACGTTTTTTCCCACGACCCGTGACACGGTTGGGAACCGATAAGAGGGTCTTGCCTGGCGGATTGCTATAAAAGGGTAAGTTTCGTTAGGACTGGCACTATGTCTGAGAAACCCAAAGAAAAACCGGACCCACTGGGTTTCAACACTGCAGTGTGTGTGGGAAGTCTTTGCCAGGCTGGCCCCACACCTACGTTTATTGTCTGAGGTTTGACCACCTCAATCAGACTGTCAGATTTGCAAAAATTTCCCTGCAGCTACCCTAGAAAAGAGAGCTGGTAGGCTCAGGGAAAGGGAGGCCAAAAAGTCCGCTGAACCAGATGGCCAGCCCGGTTCGGTTCAGACCGAACCAGGAGTGCCCTCTGACCAGGGCGAGACTTCTTCGGGCAAAAGGAGAGCCGATTCTGCAGAGTCGGTTCTGGCTAAAAGAACTAGAAAAGAAAAATCAGCTGGTGTGGAGCCAAAACTTTCCTCTCCAACCGCTTAAGAAATAGCCAAAGTCATCCAAATTGTTCAGTCGCTTTCCCCGGTTCCGACCGAACCGGCACCATCAGGCAGGCGTCCGGTTCGGCCGGTTCCACCAGTTCAAGAGTATGATTTAGAGGAATTTTATGAACCGGAGGAGGAGGAAGAGGAGTATGAGGAAAGTGAATGTGGATTTGAAAGTCTGGATGTGCCCATTGACCCGGACATCTCCCCAGACAGACCTTCAGGGGTGTCTCCTCCTAGGCTTTCTGAGTCCCCCTCCCATTTCATGTTTTATAAAAAAAGTGGCTGAAACCCTCCAGCTTCCTATGGAGGAAGCTGTGGATGACCAGGAGGAGCCTGACTATGTGGAAATAATGGATATCCTAGAGTCTAGGAGGCTGTCTTTTCCCTTGCATAAATCTTTTGGGAAACAGACATTTAAGATTTTAAAGACTCCTAACACTATACTTCCTGTGGATAAGAGAATGGACAAGAGGTATACATTGTCAGGCTCTGACACGGAGTTCCTTACACAACAATGCAGCCATGTTGGGGTAGTGCAGGCTGCAGCCTGTGATAAGGCAAACATTCCCTTGGCTTCACACCCCCCGGACAAGGACTCCAGGAGGATTGATGCCATGGCAAAGAAACAGTACATGGCAGCATCCTTGGGACTCAGACAGGCCAATTATATGGCCTATACTGCTAGGTATCAAAAATCCAGATGGGACACTGTTATGGCCCTACCAAAACAGGTCCTTGGCCAGCTGGCCAAGGAGCTGGAGCAGGTGGCTGCTGATGGTATTGAGGCATCCAAGGTGCAATTCCATGCTGCAGTAGACTCCAATGATATGTCATCTAGAGTCATGGCTACATCTGTGGCACTTCGAAGAATGGCTTGGCTCAGATGTACTAGCCTGTCGCAGGATACCCAGACTAAGGCCATGGATTTTCCTGTTGTGGGTAATTCTCTGTTTGGGGAGCAAACAGAGAATTAGATGAAGAAAATGGATGAGTATAGGACCACCTATAGGAGTGCACAGGCCAAGGAAAGGCAGGCCACTCCTCAAAGGCAGCTTCCCAGGGGCAGGGGCAGGCCTTTTAACCAAGCCCAGGCCTCCTCCTCTTCTGCTTATGCCCAGAGGGGGTTCTTTAGAGGGAGAGGCAGACGGGGTACAAGCAGGCTGCTTCCACCCCTCAGCCCAAAGCCCCTGCCAAACAGGCACCCTGATGGGGTTGCCAGGGCCGATTCTCAGCTACCTGTAGGGGCAGGCTGGCTTACTTTGTCCAGGACTGGGAGTCTCTGACATCAGACAAATGGGTCCTGGAGTGTAAGCCAGGGACTGGTTCTCAGCTTCAAAAGTTTCCAAAGATGAGAACCAGATCCTTTCCACCTGCAAATCCATAAGAGCACTTGCCTTAGAGGCAGAGGGTCTCTTCCCTCCTAGCTCTCAGAGCTGTGGAAAGGTTCCACCCTACATCAGGGCAAAGGGTTGTACTCCAGGTACTTCCTTACCCCAAAAGACAGGAGAATGGCGACCCATCCTGGATCTCAGATACTTAAACAAGCACCTTTTAAAACCAAAATTCAAAATGGTGACTCTGAATTATTCTACCCTCTCTAAGGCCAGGGGACTGGCTAGTGTCCCTGGACCTCAAGGATGCCTACTTCCATATTCTCATCAGAAGCTTCCATCGAAAGTACCTCAGGTTCGAGCTGCCCTCAGGCCATTACCAGTTCAGAGCAATGCCCTTCGGTCTAACTTCTGCTCCAAGGGTGTTCACAAAATGCCTGGCATAAATACATAGACAGTGTTGGCAGATAAGGGCCTATGGCCCACCCAGTCTGCCATTTGAGCTCGTAAGTTCAGTTTATGTTTTCCTAGAAGTCTGTTGCCCCTTACCCCTGACCTCCAGAATTCCTTTATGTCTATCCCATGCATTCTTAAATCCCGTGATTGTTTCAGCCCCCACCACTTCCTCTGGCAGGGTGTTCCACTTATCCACCACCCGTTCTGTGAAGAAATTCTTCCTCATGTTTCCTCTGAATCATCCTTCCTCCAACTTCATCCCATGCCCTCTAGTCCTGGAACATCGGTTTCGCTTAAAAATAGTGTATTCCTGCACCCTGTTCCTCCCTGTAAGATACTTGTATGTCTCTATCCATATCCCTCTCCTCCTCTCCTCCAGGAGTACATGTTCAGTTCCTTCAACCTGTCTTCATAAGACTTGTGATGCAATCCATGCACCATCTTTGTTGCCCTCCTCTGAACCTTCTCTACCCTGTCTATGTCCTTACGTAGGTATGGTCTCCAGAACTGTACACTGTACTCCAGGGTGGGCCTCACTAGTGTCTTGTATAGCGGAATTATGACCTCCCTTTTCCTGCTGGTGATGCCCCTGCCTATACATCCCAGCATCCTATTTGCTTTACCTGCTGCCTTGTCACACTGTTTCCCTACCTTGTGGTCATCAGAGATGATAACCCCAAGATCCCTTTCCTGCTTGGTGCATGCTATATCCTCACCCCCCAACTGATATATTGTGCCAGGGTTTTTGTGCCCCATATGCATTATCTTGCACTTCCTTGCATTGAATTTCAACTGCCAAACCCTGACCATTCTTCAAGTTTCTGCAGGTCCCTTCTCATTCTGTCTACACCCTCTGGTGTGTCTACTCTGTTACAGAGCTTTGTGTCATCAGCGAACAGTGAAATTCTGCCTTCTAGGTCCTGCGCAATGTCACTGATGAAGATGTTGAATAGGACTGGTCCCAGCACTGATCCCTGTGGTACCCCTTACCCCACTGGTCACTCTTCCCTCTGTGGAGTGACAGCCATTTACCACCACCCTCTGTGTCCTGCCACCCAGCCAGTTACCTACCCATCACACTACTGTCCTGCCCACACCCATATTCCCCAGTTTGTGTAATAGTCTTCTATGTGGCACAGTGTCAAAGGCCTTGCTGAAGTCCAGATAGGCCATGTCCACTGCCCTCCCCTGATCCACCTCCCTAGTCACCCAGTCAAAAATTAAATGAGGTTGGTCTGACATGACCTCCCCTGGTGAAACCATGCTGCCTTGGGTCCTGTAGTCCATTGACAACCAGATGTTCCACCAGTCTCTCCTTCAGTAGTGCTTCCATGATCTTCCCCACTACCGAGGTGAGGCTGACTGGTCTGTATTTCCTGCTTCCTCTTTGTTCCCACTTTGTGTAGGGACTGCATCTGCTGTCCTCCGTCTTTGGGTACCTCCCTGTTTCCAGTGATCGCTAAACAGGATAGCCAAAGTTCAGCCACCACCTCTTAGTCTTTAAGGACCCTGGGGTGCACCCCATCTGGCCCCATTGCTTTATCAACTCTTTTACTTCCAGTTCCTTCAGGACCCTTTCGTAAAAGGGACTTTGTCCATTTCTGCACCATTCTCACCCCTTGCCCCCTTCCAGACCCATTACAATCCTCTTCCTCAGTAAAGACTGAGCAGAAATACCTGTTCAATATGTCAGCTTACTGTTGTCATCCTCCACGACCCCATCCTCCCCTTCAGTCTCACTATCCCTCCCTTTGTCTTTCTTTTTTCACTTATGTACCTGTAAAAGGTTTTGTCCTCTACCCACTGATTTTGCAATGTGTTCTTCTGTCTGAGCTTTGGCTTCCCTTACTGACCTCCCTGCCTCCCTTTGCTTCTCCTGGTACTTCTCCCTATCCCCTTCTGCCTGTGTCTTTTTGTATTGCCTGAATGCAGTCTTTTTGGCTTTCACTTTCTTTGCTACCTCTTTGGAAAACCATAATGGTCTCCTCTTCCTTTTCTTCTTGCTAACCTGCTTAATGCATAATTCTGTTGTTCTTGTAATCCCCATTTTAAATACTGCCCACTGTGCCTCAATCCCTGATTCCTGTCCCATTCCCCTTAATGCCTCTTTCAAGTATCTCCCCATTTTCCCAAAGTCTGCCCCTAAAATCCAGGATCGTGTTTTGTGTGGTTTGGTTCTGCTCTTTCTGTGATTTCAAACCACAATGACTGGTGGTCACTGTTTCCCAGGTGCTCCCCACTGTTACCCCCATCACACTGTCCCTGTTTGTGAGCACAAGGTCCAGTATTGCCTTCTGCCGAGTTGGTTCCATGACCAGTTGCTTGAGGAAGGCACCCTGAAGGGACTCCAGGATAAATCTGCTCCTAATGGATGCTGCTGCTGGGATGCTCCAGTCCACGTCTGGAATATTGAAGTCTCCAACCAGTACTACCTCACCCTTGTCTGCCATCCTTTGGATGGGTAGCATCAGCTCCCTATCTGTTTCTTCCTCCTGGGCTGGTGGTCTATAGACCACACCTGTGTGGATGGCTGTCCCTATTTTCCTTTCCAGTTTAACCCACAGTATCTCTCCCCCATTTTGTTCCTCCTGGATCTCTGTGGCCCTTATGTCATTTTTCACATACAGTGCCACTCCTCCTCCCTTCCTGCCTGCTCTGTCTCTTCTGAATATGTTTTAACCAGGTATGGCCATCTCCCAGTCGTGCTTATCATTACACCAGGTTTCAGTAATGGCCACAATGTCCAGGTCTGACTGTACCATGACAGCCTCCAGATCTTCCATCTTGTTGCTAAGGCTCCTGGCATTTGCACACATGGCTTTCCATGATTTGACCTCCCTAAACTGTTTCGCTGTTCTACTCCAGCCCCTTCCTTGATTGTCCTTTATCCCTGGTTCTCCTTGCTGTCTGCCCTTCTGCTGAATTTTGCCCCTTTTCTGCCTATCCACCTCTTGGGCACTAATCTCCATCTTTTGCACACTGCTTTGCAGAGATAGCCACTCCTCTGGTTCACTGGTTCCACTGCTAGCTGTGGGGGGGTGAGCAAGTAGGTACCCTCCTTGCTGGCCTGCCACCCCTCTTTCCTAGTTTAAATGCTTGTCAATGCTTGGCAGTAGTAGTTGCTTCTCTAAGATGGCAAAGGATTGCCATCTTCCCATATCTGGACGACTGGCCCATAGTAGGCCAGTCCCCAGACCAAGTCAGGTTACATCTAGAGATAACTCAGCAACTGCTCACCTCTTTGGGTTTTCTTCTGAATCTTTCAAAGTCCGTTCTAGAGCCTGTCCAGCTCCTCACCTTCATAGGTGCAGAGCTAGACACAGAGAAGGCCAGAGCCTTCCTTCCCCTGGACAGGGCAAGGACCCTGGTCTCTCTGGCCTCCTCATTCACTCTGCAGGTGTCTTGACCAGCAAGGCATTTTCTACAGCTCCTGGGGCACATGGCTGCTTCTACAGCAGTAGTGCAGGGAGCAAGATTTCAGATGAGGGACATTCAGTTCCATTTGAGAGCCTTTTGGTCTCAAAGGAAGGACCCTCTGACCAAATTGATCCCAGTAACTCGAACCCTGATCCAGGCCCTACAGTGGTGGCAGGATCAGGACAACCTGAGACAAGTGGTTCCCTTTGTCACTCAGTCTCACTCTTTAATCCTTACTACAGATGCCTCCCTCTTGGGGTGGGGGGCTCACATGGGCGACATCACCACCCAGGGGTTGTGGTCCCCTCAGGAATCTCTGCTTCACATCAGTTAGAACTCAGAGCAGTATTTCTGGCACTTCAAGCTTTTTCCAAATCTGTTCAGAACAAAGTTGTACAGGTCAGAACAGACAACACCACCACAATGTGGTACATCAACAAGCAAGGGGGCACTTGGTCTACGGCCTTGTGTACCGAAGCAATGAAGTTGTGGTCTCTGGCTTACTCCCTGAACACCTCCCTCATGGCAGTTCACCTCCCAGGCAAGGACAATGTCCTGGCAGATGCTCTCAGCAGGATTTCCCAGGGCCATCACGAATGGTCATTGGACCCCCTGGTCTTGGAGGTGGTATTTTCCAGATGGGACACCCCGCAGATAGATCTTTTTGCAGCCCCAGACAATCACCAACTTCCCCTTTTTTGCTGCAGGCCCCCAGTGTTGGGCTCAGTCCCTCTGGATGCCCTAGTTCTCAATTGGGAGGGGAAGTTTCTCTCTGCTTTTCCCCCCTTCCCTCTCCTGTTCAAAGTGCTAGTCAAAATCAGATCTCAACCCTGCAAGATGATCCTGATTGTTCCAGACTGGGCCAGACAGCCCTGGTATCCACTCCTACTGTCCTTGGCAGTCCATCTTCCCCTGCGTCTTCCCAGGAATTACAACCTGTTAACCTGTGCTCAGGGGAGGGTTTGGTACCCGAATCTCAAGGCCTGGCTGTTGAAGAATTAGAGTTTGCTGATTTACACCTCTCCCAAGGTCTGCTGGATATTCTGAAGGCTTCTAAAAGACCTTCCACCAGGGCTACTTATAATTCCAAATGGAAAAGGTTTTCCATATGGTGCTCTGGGAAGCATATTTCCCCAGAATCTGCTAATTTGCCCACAGTCCTTGATTATATGGTCCACTTAAATAGCTTGGGTCTGAGACCAGCTACACTGAAAGTGCATCTGGCAGCTGTGTCTGCTTTCATTTCAGCAGGTAAGCCCTCTTCTCTTTAAGCTCACCCTGTATTCTCCAAGTTTTTCAAGGGATTGCTTCACACCAACCCTCCATTCAGGGACCCTGCCTCTGCCTGGGACCTTAATGTTTGCATTGCCCAGCTTATGCAACCCCCTTTTGAGCCTTTGTCTTCAGCAGAGCTTAAGTACTTGACTTGGAAACTGTGTTTCTGGTAGCCATCACTTCTGCCAGACTCATAAGTGAATTACAAGCTTTGTCAATGGAGCCTGGTTTTATCTCCTTTCATAGAGATAAGGTGGTCCTCAGGACTAACAGGAAGTTCTTGCCTAAGGTGGTTTCAGATTTCCACCTTAATCAGTCTGTCTCTTCCAGTGTACTTCACTGACCATTCCTCCTCTGGCGAGAGGAGGCTGCACAGTTTAGATGTGAAAAGAGCCCTTAGCTACTACATAGAGCGTACCAAGGGTCACAGGTTTGACTCCCTCCAACTGTTCCTCATTTATGGCGAGGTTGGTAAAGGGAAACCTGCCACTAAAAGATCCATTACCAGGTGGATTGTCTCTTGTATCCAATCTTGTTATGAAAAACTGGGTAAGGTTCCACCCTCAGGCCTGAGGACTCACTCTACCAGAGGTACATCTGCTTCCCTGGCTGCTGCCAGGGACATCCCTATTCTAGAGATATGTCAAGCAGCTACCTGGAAAACAGTTCACACTTTTACCAAGCATTACTCCCTGGATATTCAGGCTAGGAGTGATGCTCGGTTTACACAGCGCTTCAGAGCCTATTCCCTAAGTAGGTTCTGTCCTCCTCCATGGAGGTACTGCTTTGTAGCTCATTATTGTCAGAATACAGCAAGACTTCATGTTGTTTGAAAAAAATTTACTCACCTTAGTAATGTTGTTTCTTCTAATGGAGTCTTGCTGTATTCTGACCTCCCTGCCTGCCCCTCTCAGAACCTCTGTTTTGGGATGTGGGCAGTGCAGTGTTAACACTCAGTAGGTGCCCACCTTGTTGTTTTCACCCCTTTCTTGGGGTGAGTGTTTGTTGTGTTTTTCATTTTTTTGGTCTCCTGACTTGAGTCTTTGTTTTGGGACCAAAAAATGTGTTTTATGTTTAATAGCCAGTTGGCTAGTGTAGGTTTACAGCTTCCACACAGGGCCTTAGTGAGTTTAGCTCATAAAGATCTGACGGTTTGAGTTTGAAGAACAACAGACAGAGTCTCAACCGAGCTCGAGCTCAGCGTTCCATGCCTGGCATGGAAAGTTAACTCTTTCATCTCCGGGGCAGTTCGAAGGTTGGGACTCACTGCTATTGTCAGAATACAGCAAGACTCCATTAGAAGAAACAACATTACTAAGGTGAGTAATTTTTTCTTCCAGCTTACCAGAAAACCCACACAATGGAGACTAAATACAAGCCTATTGAGGGATGGGGACATCACAGAGGAAATAAAGAGGGTAATTAAGCAGACGGTAGAGATGAGTGACAGACCAGGCACTATAGCCCAAATATTATGGGATGCAACTAAGACCATGGTGAGAGGGAAATTGATCTTCATTGCCTCTTTAAAAAAAAAAAAAAGGGTTTAAACACATGCAGAACCTGTTGGCTCAATTAAGGATTTTAGAAACACAGCAGAAACGGCAGTGGGAAAAGGAGAGGGACGCTGAAATTAAGGCAACTAAAAACAAAATACAGGAGCTAAACAAAATTGGAATGGAACGGGCCCTGTATTATTTAAAACAGACAAATTATGGGGGGAGCCAAAGCGGCAAAAAGACTACCATATCGCCTGCGACAAAGGGGAGCCAAGGCCACTATAACTGGTATAAGAGATCCTGCCTCTGGTGTACTGAGGCATAAATGGGACCAGATAACAGACTCCTTTGTCTCATACTGTAAGACTTTATATGAGGCACAGAAGGTTACCCTGGCAGAAGACGCAACCAATTTCTTGAGAGGACTAGGATTACCCAAATTAAGTGAGACTCAAACGCGGACATTGATGGCCCTGATCTCTACAATTGAGATAGCTACTACAATCAAAAATCTGAAACCGGGCAAATGCCCAGACCCAGATGGCTTCAGTAGTGAGTTCTATTAAGGTTTTTGCCCCAGAGGTCATAACCTCCTTGAAAAGGGTCTTCGACTCGATTTGGCTAGATGGTGAAACAGTTCCTCCATCCTGGAATTATACTACCATCACGGTAATCCCTAAGGAGGGAAAGGATCCTAAGGAATGTAGTTCCTATAGGCCTATCTCCCTTCTTAATGTAGACTATAAAATTCTAACAGCCATTTTGGCAACCAGAATAAACCCACTACTGATACGGATCATAAAATTAGATCAGACTGGGTTTATCAAAGAGAGACGGGCCCAGGAGGGAGTGAGGAGAACAATTAACATCATAGATCTAATAAATAAACACCGCACTCCAGCATGCCTTCTTAGCCTAGACGCTGAGAAAGCATTTGATTGTGTAGATTGGAACTTTCTGTTTGCGGTCTTAGAGAGGCATGGTTTCCCTGGACCTTTCTTGGCTGCAGTGAAATCCTTATATGCGGCCCCACAGACCTGTGTTAGAATTAATGGAGGCATCTCGCGAAGATTTACCCTGAGTAGAGGAACTTGCCGGGGTTGCCCAATGTCCCCACTTCTATTTGCAATATATATTGAACCCTTAGCACAAGCAATCAGAGAGGACTCTTGTATAGGGGATTTCTTGTGGGAGATAGGGAACACAAGATATCCCTATACGCGGGCGATGTGCTGCTCTATATAACAAATCCAGATATATCCTTACCAAAAGTTTGGAACCTGCTGAACAAATTCGGTGACCTCTCTGGATATGCTGTAACTAAAAATAAAACTGAAATCTTAAAATTCTACTTCACGACCTCCCACGAAATTAATAAGCTTCTCCCCCAAGGTGGAACTCCCATAAAATTAAATATTTGGGGACGTATATCCCCGAGAATCTGAATCACCTATGTGTTAATAACTTTGACCCTTTATTCACACAGATTAAACAAGACATAGTTAAATGGGAACTCTTAAACCTACCATTATACTCTAGTATAGAAACAGTATCTATGAATGTTCTACCTAGGTTCCTATATTTATTCCAGTGCTTCCCAGTTAGAATTTCCCTATCCCAATTCAAGAGTTAGCAAAAAATAATTATGGCATTTATTTGGGTTAACAAAAAGCCCTGAATAAAGGCCCAATTGCTCCAGTCTAACAAAAAAGGAGGGAGGAAGAGCAGTTCCCAATTTGGAGGATTACTACTTGGCAGCACACCTTCGTTGTGCCCTTCTCTGGTCAACACAAGGATACCAAGCACTATGGAAACTTATAGAAGGTGAGGTCACAGAGGGTACCCCTCTAGAAGCAAGACCATATATCCCTAAATCAAAGATACAGGACAAAGGCCTTGTATTATATGCAGTCAGGAACACCCTGGCAGCAGTACATAGACTCTGGGTAAAGCATAAATGCCTTGGGGAACTGTGGCCATTGAGAAAATTTGCTTGGGACGTAGATTTTGAACCGTCGAAGCAAAATTTAACTTTTAAGAACTGGAGTAGGCTGAGCTTGCATTCATTTGGGCATTTACTAGAAGGGGATACAATTAGGAAGTTTATAGAAATTAAGACACAGTTCCAGCTCAGGAACTCAGACCATTTTAGATATCTGCAGTTCAGAACCCACATCTTGAACGTCCAGAGGCAATATGGCCCTATAGTGAGTCCACAGGAACTGCAAATGGTGGTAGATCAGATTATGATGTCCAAAACAAGTAAGGCACACATCTGTGCCATTTATGGGATATTAAGAAATAGAGGTATGGGACACTTCGGCCCATCTTAAGAATAAATGGGAAAATGAGTTGGGTGGGAAAGACTACCTCTGCTGACTGCTATTGTCCTCTCTACTAGTACTTGTCAGTCCTATGCCCATCAGTTGCTCTTACCCCGTGTCTGCCCTGACAAAGCCCTATAGGCTGCTATACTCAGTCCTACTCCGCCCATTCCCGCTCCTCTTTTCTGCCCCTTTCCCTTTGTTGCCTGCTTCCTCCTAGTGTTTATGTGTACCACGAGAGATAGATAGATAGATAGATAGATATATATATATATATATATATATATATATATATATATATATATATATATATATATATGATTTATGACAACTGAAGTAACTGTTTTTTTTATTCTGTACCTTGAAACCTGTTTGATCTATATTGTCTGCACTTACTGATGTGGAACCTTTGTAAAAGAGCCTTGGCTCAAAGGTATTTTGTAATCCTAGACTCGAATAAATAAAATAAATAAATAAAAAAATGGAAAAAGAATGGGACTTCATTTTTAATCAAGCACATCACACAGCCTATTCCCAGAGATGGAAGGAATATGCCTCGAAAGTTAGGTCACGCTTCTTCATCACTCCGGTGATGAAGAATAAATGGAATAGGGAACACAACCCAGCATGTTGGAGAAACTGTGGGGATGAAATAGCTCACCACTTGCATGTTATGGGGACCTGCCCAAATTTGACACAATTCTGGAAATCAAGTCAGAGGCTTTGGGGAAATATATTCTGTCTGGAGGAACACCTTGAAAACAAACACTTAGTCTAGGGGCTAGTACCAAGAGGGGTGAGGAGTAAGGATCAGATTTACTTATGGAATATTTTGATAACATCGGACCATAAAGCCATCACAAGAAAATGGCTACAGCCAGCCCCACCTCGACTAGAGCACTGGTGCGAGGTGGTAAGTGAGATTCAGGACATGGAGGAACTAACCCACAAGATTAATTCCAGATCTGCAGTCTTTTTAAACAGATGGACTAGATGGTCAGTGTGGCGGGGAGATATTGAAAATGAGGTGATACATTTGATAGAGGGCAGGATAAAGATAAGTGGACTTGAGGGAATCTCCTAATAAAAGTTATACTAAAATTAACCTATTCATTATTGTGAAATGGAAATTTGCAGGGTAACTCAGGGGAGATGATAGAAGACTATAGATTTTTATTGTAGCAATTGCCTGAAGTTGAAGCACAAAATAGTTGGAATGAAGCAGTATAAACTAATTGTAAAACAGCCTACAATATGGAAATAAGTGAAACGTAAGATGTCTGAGAAAATGTAATTTGTATGTGTACCTGCCACTTTAATAAACTTGAATAAAAAAAAAAAAAAACAGTTGCAGGTGGCATTTGACTCCACCAACATGTCAGTTTATGGGATAGCTGCAGTGGTGTCCATCTGCCAGTGGCCTGGCTGTGGGTTTAGCCTTTTGTGCCAGAGATGAAGCATAAAAAGGAGGATTTACCCTTTCAAGGTATAGACCTGTTTTGCCCCGGGGGAGGGGCGGGTCGAGGAGCACCTCATGGAGATTGAGAATGCCAGTGTAACCCTAGGCTCCGTGACTTTGGTTACTCAGTCTGAGCTGCTGCCTAAGCCTAAGCGACAAGGTTTCTTTTGTGGTTCCTTTGGAGGGTCTGTGCAGCAGGAGCAGCTGTTCAAACAGTACTGGCCCAGCATGTCAGGTGGGCATAGCCAGGGCAGAGGGTTGGCACTTGAGCCTCTGGATTGGAGGCCACTCCACCTGGGACACCATCCCTCAGCCTTTCCAAACTCTGCTCCAGCTCACAGCCAGAGAACGACACTCCCACTTTCTACCACAGTGGTCCACTGTCTCATCGGACAAGTGGGTGCTACAAGTGCACGGGGTAAATTAAGCGGATTCACATTGCAGTTTGTGACCCAAGAATCGGGGAAATGAGTAAATTGCCAGCATGATTAGCAGTGATTACTAATTATCCCACCATTCAATTGCCATGCCCCTTATTTTTCTTTCCCTGGTGTCTAGTGGCACCCCCCAACCATCCAGTTGCTGTCCCCGTCATTTGTTCTTTCCCTGGTGTCTGTCCCTCAATGTGTTTTCTTTTTTGCAGGTTAAAAAAAAAAACTGTTTCTCGCTAATCTGACCCCCCACCTTCACTCAACACCCACCACCCAACACCCGCCAGTACAGCCCCCCCACACACCCTCGCTCACCTTAACAGGTCCCAGGTTCAAGATCCACTCTCTGATTGAAGACTGGTCTTGCTGCTGGAACTAGCGACTGCAATATGAGAAACTAAGTAAATGCAGTTCAGTGTATTTAAATGGGGATTTAAACTTATATATTCATAACTCTGCTATTTTTGGACATTTGGACACCATATTTTCAACATAGCCTTTTGGGGACCGCATCTCATCATCAAACATTTATTTGTTCGGCATAAAGCCATTACAAAATAATACAATAAAATACAGTAGGTAAATAACAGACGCATACTATAAAAGTCAATTTCCATGTCAATAGATAAATTATAAAAAGTCTTTATAAAAGACATCACATATCTGCATCCTACAGCTTTGTAGATTTTAAAAAGCGTGCAAGTTTTGTCAACACCTGTACATCATTAGATGTGTATAATTCCTAAGTATTTGGTCAGTGGGGAGTCCAAGGTCCCTTAAGATTGGCCCTAACCAAAAAGATCTATGTTTCTGATATAATGGACATATCAAAGTGACATGTTTTAAATTATCAACCATATTTTAGTTACATGCACATCTGTAATTTTCCACTCCCTTCCTTTTCTGAGCAAAATATACATAATGTGAATAATAAAGCTCCGTTCTGAATCTAGTTATAGTTCTTCTTAAATCAGGACAAGACAATATCAATAGATATGGTTCAGTAATGTGGATTATTTTCAATTTTTTATACCACATAAAATTCTTGTAAGACTGAACCTGCTCCAAATCCCTGCTATTAAAAATATTCATAACTCTTTCCTTCACCTGAAATGTTATCTCTCTGAAAGGAAGGGATTAAATTTGATACAGCAAATGACCCAGCCCTAGTGGGTATAACTAAGTTGCTGTACAATCAACATTTATAAATTTATTTATCCATTTTATTTAGTTTTTGTTGACCGGGTAAGTGCACTAGACAAATCCTGCCTATTTTCAGGCACGACCCGGGGGAGGGGGATACAGATGAATGCCGACTGTCCTTGAACCAGATTAAGCTGTTGTTGGTATTTTTAGTGAATGAGGGAAATTTGGCCAGGACACCGGGGAAATTCCCCTACTCTTTTCGATAAGTGCCATGGGATCTTTAACATCCACCTGAACTACCACCAATCCAGGTAGATGGGACCTCGGTTTAACTTCTCATCTGAAAGACTGCACCTCAGAAGTACAGCACCCCCTCTCATGCTGCACTACAGTGTCAGTACTGGGATATTAACCCAAGTGCCAGATGTGGGAACTGAACCCACAGCCCTCTGATCTCCCGGCCTTGGAGGTGAGTGTGCTACCTACTGAGCCACTGACACTGTCAAATGTATAGCCCCTAGATGTATAATCAATCTCTTCCTCTAGACATCTCCTTAGCCTATTCTCTGGATACAGGAACAGTTTGAGCAAGAAAATTATCCTCCTTTCTACAATATATGCTTCTATTGGTAGCTGTCCTAATTCAGCTCTTACTGTTGATGCAGGCACTGATTGTGAAATTTTGAGAACATACCAGAGTAATTTATTTAATTGGACTTCTAGCTGTTTAGGGGCTGCTAGTACCCATACTTCTGAGGCATAGAGTAGGCTTGAACGCACTTTAGCCTCCACATCCCTCAGAAGGCCCCTTACTGATCCATTACCCATCTTGGCTGAAAATCTTTTGAAAACATTAAAGGCCATAATTGCCTTATGCTTAACATAATCTTGATGAATATTCCATTGTGTAGATTGAGAAAAATTTACACCTAAATATGAGTAAGTTTTTTACTGTCTCGATTTTCATTTTGTTAATAAAAAGTGTAGATGTTTTCCTTTGTTTCCAAAAATCAACATCTGAGTTTTACTTGTATTAGTAATTTATTTTTACTGCAAAGTACGCAAAATAAAGTCACCTTCCGTTGCAGACCCAAGAAAGATGTTGATAAAAGAACCAGATAGTCAGCAAAGGCTAGCAGTGGAACTTTTTGATTCCTAATAGCTGTATAATGGCAGTCAGACTATTCCATCTGTGTTGTTATAGTATTGATATACAAGTTAAATAGTAAAGGGGCCAAAAGACAACCCTGTCTGACTCCAAGATTGGGTTTAATCTCTGGAGTAAGATCACCACTTTGATTAATTTTGACCCTTTGCCAAGTGTTTCCATGCAGCCTGATCAACATGTCCAATAGAATGGGATCTATATTATACAGTTGTAACTTCTCCCATAACAATGTACGGCTGACCAGGTCAAAAGCAGATTTCAGATCCACAAAACAACAAAACAAACGTGATTTCTTAACTTTAACATATTTCCAGATAATATGTGATAAAACATAACAGTGTTGAATCGTGGATCTGAAAGCTCTGAAACCATTTTGATATTCACTAATGAAACCTGATTCCTTGGCCCAAGTCTGGAGTCCGTCTAATAGAATACGACAAAAAGTTTTTTGTAAAGTATCAATCAAACTTATAGGCCTGTACATTGAGAGATCTGCTGGACTTCCTTCCTTTTTATATATTGGGCATATACTACCACCCTTCCAACTAGGTGAAATATCAGAGCCCTGTAAGATTTTATTAAAAAAAGACACGTAACAGGGGGATCCACCAATCAGTATTATATTTTTCTAGGGACATGGATATGTTGTTCATCCACACTTAATGGCAGGTTCCTTGCCGCTTTAAATCTTGCCGGAAGGTCTTCAAGCTGGCTCCTCCCACCCACCCGGGTGGTAAAACTCTTGGCTCCCCACTGACGCCAGATCTTCCTACGCTGAGCTCAGATTCTCCTTAGCGCCTGCGCTCGACTGGTTCCTGGAAATTTCGGTCCTTCAAATCTTAGAAGAATTTTTGATATCTTCTTCCTCACTGCGGCGATGGCTCAATCCCTTCCCGGCCCGGGAGGCGCCTGCTTTTTTCTCCAAGAGAGAGCCTGCATTCGCATGCGCTTACATTGCATTGACCTGATCATGATCCCCAGTTGCGAATTTTGTTGTGCTCTTTTCGCCAACTCCTCTGGGGACCAAGGGCTCTGCTCGAGGCTCAGACATCCGGTAGTTTTTCTCGCTCTGAAACCTCGCAGGCGCCCGCTGCTGTTTCTGTGCAGCTCGATTCGCACGGGCGGGGGGCTTCTCCTCCCTTTCTCGGTTATGGCGTTTTTCCGCTGTCCGTTCTCTCATTCAGCTTCGCTCAAGGAGCTTCGTCAGTCTCTCCCTCTTGAAAGGAGAGGACCCTGGAACTTCCTCGCCCAACTCAAAGGGGCTGCAGGCGGGTCCTTCGCCGGCTCCGGGCGGAGCGGAAAAGTCCCTCCCCGTAGGGCCGACGCCGACTGCGTTGAGCATGCGGCCTCGGCCTCAGGCCTCACGGTGTCCCCTGGCCAGGTCAGCCAGCCAGGACCCCGTCCCCGGGAGGAGGGCGCGGCCCGCCTCTCCAGCCCGCCTCGGTTTCCCAAGGATTCGGGTCTCGGTCCTCCTCTCAGTCTAGCCGCCATGCCGACCTTGGCGTTCTCGGTCGGGGCACCTAGTCAAGTGGCTTTGCCGTTCTTCCTCGTTCCCCTCCTTGGATGAGGAGTGGCTTCGATGCCGTTGGCGTCGACGCTACGAGGAACTTATGTGGCGGCAGCTGCTGTTGTCCGGAAGTCAATCGACCCCGATTCATTCTCCGGTTAGTAAACAGCCGCCGCCTGGTTGGCCGACGCAGCCGCTCGAGGAAATCGAGGAGCCCTCTTCAGGGTCGGTTGCTCGCCCGATCCTCGCTGCCCCTCCGCCATCGGGCGAACTCGGGCGGACCATGACCTGTTTCTCGCAGGTCACTGTCCTCAAGATTCCCCGCGCCGCCTCGGGCGGACGTAAGAGGACTCACCTGCGGCAGCTTTTGCAGACTCGAGCCTGATGTCGGCTCGCTTATGTTTCTCGCATGAGGACCCATGGTCTTCCCTGAACACACTGTGGACCACAGCCCATCGCCCTCTTTGTCCGCTCCCGCCATCTCTGAATTCCACCGATGCAGCTCGAGCCCATTTGCAAACTGGCATCTTACCCTTCACGGAGATTCTGGACCAGGGGCTCTCCTGAGGCCTTCCCGTGGCTGAGGCTATCATGGGCCCAGCCTGGAGCTCTGGCGGCGGCTCTCCTGCCCTGCGCCTGCGCCAGGGTGGCCAGGAAGTACCCTGTCCCTGTCGGTTCTCTGCCCGGTTTCTCGGAGCACCCCTCAGCTGAAGGGGTAGTCACCGACAATGTTTTCCAATGTTTTGGAAACGCTAGGGATGTGGATAGGCCCCCTGACAGAGTCCAGAAGGATGGACTACGTCTGGCGAAAGATTTACGCCGCGTCCTTCCTAGGCCTCCGTCAGGCCAGCTCGGCGGCACTGATGGCACACTGTTCCCACGCCCTTTTGGGCTCCCTGGACGAGGTCCTTCCTGACTCCCAGCTTATCCAGGACCACGGTCCGCACGCTCAGGACCAGGGTAGGGCGGTGGCAAAACAGCAGCCCAGTCGGCTCTGATCTGGGCACTCCTGTGCCAGATCGGTGGTGGCCGCAGTGGCCATGCACTGCAGGGCGGCTGGAGGTTATCCTCTCCCTTGGAAACCCAGCACGAGTTGGCGGA
Source organism: Neoceratodus forsteri (assembly GCA_016271365.2). Taxonomy (NCBI): domain Eukaryota; kingdom Metazoa; phylum Chordata; order Ceratodontiformes; family Ceratodontidae; genus Neoceratodus; species Neoceratodus forsteri. Next base: position 909,952,010 of record CM057452.1, read on the forward strand.
CATCTCCTTCTTGAGGACTGACCTCTTCGGCCCTGGAGTGGAGGGATATCCAGGGGCCCGAAGTCCGATGCCACTCCGGACTCGGTCACTTCCGCCCGGAGGGACAAGGGCAACCCTCAGCCTTTGCGTAGCCCCTTGGCCCCAACCCTCGGCTCGACCGCCCAGCGCGAGGGCTAGCAGGCATGCTGCTGGGCGGCCTGTTGCCAGACCAGCGTCTTCCTCCAAAAGGAAGCAGGGAGGTAGGAGTCCGAGAGCCCCCTCGGCCTCTTCCTCCTCCTCCAAGCCTGCTCAGTGACTGGCTAAGGGGAGCTGTCCCCAGGCCCGTCGCCCCTGCCCGGGTATTCCCCGTGGGGGGACGGCTCCGCACCTCTTCCTCTTGGGTGGTGCTAGGGTAGGCCCTGTCGTGGGTTGCGAACAGGTTTTCCCTTTTTGAGCCGTTACTCCCACGGGTTCTTGGTCCACAGACTCTTCAGTCGACTCCTGAGCCGACTTGCCTGGCCCTCTAATTAGAGGTGGTCAGGAAGGTGGTGGGCCCTCCTTCTGACCCTGGGTTCGTGTCCAGGTATTCCTGGCCTCAAACGGATGGGGGGCTTGCGCCCATCTTTCAGCACGCCGGATGGTCCCTCTGCTGATCTCCCATCCTCGGATCGAGGCGTGCGGCTTCCTTCTGGGCCTCCAGGACGTACTTCCTCCTCATTCCGTCCGTTCTTGGGAGACCCCTCCCTTTCCTAGGCGAGAGGTCTCCTTACGAGTTCCTGGCCAGGCCCTTCGTTCTCTGCTCCACAGTTTCTGCGGCTTCGAAGGGTCCGGGCGTAACCCCACTCGGATGGCGGCCTGATTAATACCTTCCAGGCTTACACTGGTCTCCCTTACCGGAACCACGTTGGAACTTGTGCCTTAGCGGGTGAGGTTTTCTCCGGGACTAGGCTCGACTCTTGAGTCCGAGCTCGGCTCCGGGCGGACAGGGCGGAGGTTCTTCCTCCCTTGCCCAGCCAGGTTGGCCGGGTAATTGTGCCCTTCTGGGACCTCCTGCACCTCCCGGGCTCTTGGCGGCTGAGTTCCCCTAGTGGGATGGGCCTGCCAGTGGTCACAGTGCTGCGTTCCTTGGACCAGTTCGTGACTACAGCCCAGGAGTCAGTGGAACGCTCCCCTCCGGACCGTTCCAGCTCCTGCAGGAGAACATCCTGTTTGTCCCCCCTGGGTCGACTGTCTTCTCCGACCAATGCTTCTCAGATGGTTGGGGTGTCCATTTAGGGGAAACAAGAGTGCTTCGCCTCTGGTCCTTCCGGGAGTCCCGATGTCCTCTCTACCCGCTGGAGCTCCAGGCGGTCCGCTTAGCTGGCACCGCTCACTCCGTTTGTGCGGGGTCTAGTGGTTTTAGTCCATCCGGACAGCACCACGACCATGTGCTACCTGCCCCGGCGTAAGGAGGTTCTCCGCATTGGGTTTTCGTGCAGTCGGAGGCGGGTTCCCAGCCTTCTGATGGTGGGAGCCTCCAATTCTCCAGCTACTGCCCTAAGCTGGACATAGGCTGCGCCTCATGAGTGTTTTTTTTCCTGCCGGAGGTAGCACAGGATCTTCTCCCTCCTCCCTCCAGGGAGAATATGAGGCCAAGACTGCTTATGCCCACCCCCTCAGCAAGGTCTGCTGTAGGGGATGCCGTCGGGGCCACGGACCCCAGGCTCTTCTGCGCCTCTCCCCCATTCCCCTTGACCTACGGGCAAGATAAGGAGGGACTGGGTGCAGGTGATGCTGGTAGCCCCAGACTGGATTGCCAGCTCTGGTATCCAGCTCTCCTCAGTCTCGGCCGCAGGCTCCCGTGGCGGCTTCTAGTCCGCCCGATCCTGTTTTTCCTTTTCAGGAGAAGGTTTTCCTTCTGGACCTTCAATCCCTACACCTGTAGGCCAGTCCTTGTGCGGCTAGGGGCCAGGCCTAGGGTCCTTCGGCAAGGTCCTCGACTTTCGAGTCGTCCTGCTAGGAGTCGGCCAAACAAGATGCTCGTCCTCTTTGGAGAAGTTTTCCATTTGAGGATGGGATAGGGCCTGGCCCTCTCCCGTCCCTGGGCGAGCGTTTCGGACCATCTGCGTCTGTTCTTTGAATTAGGGCTTGGGCCGACGACCCTCTAGGTGCTTCTGTGGTCACCCCTGTCTTCCGAGCGCGGGCCGGAAGGCAGTCGGTGGCGCAGAATAGGTGGTCTGGCACTTCTAGGCCTCGATCATGCCTCCCCTTTGGGGGAGAGTATCCCTATTCTGTGGGATCCTTGCTGGTATGGGCTTAGCTCACGAGCAAGCCATCCGAACCTTTGCACAGGTGCGAGTTTCCACCACCTGTTGTGGAAGAACACCTTCTTGGGGCTACTCTGCCATCCAAAAGGTGGGGAGAGTTCCAGGCGCTCCTTTAAATCTCCCTATCTGGTCTTCCACAGGGACTAGGTTGTCCTGCGCCCCACCCGAAGTCCTTCCGAAGGCGGTGGCGGAGTCTTCCCTTCGGGGGTTTGCCTCTGCTGGGGTTCTTCCCCATTCACACCTTGGAGGCCGTATTTAGGTTCCATAGGAACCTGTTTAACGCTCACCTACCTAGGGAGCATAAAGCTGAAGTTTGGGAGAGGTTCGCCAGCTGTTTTCACCTTCGCTGAAGCCGCATCTGGCAGACCTGCAGCCAAGTGGATGACGAGCGGGTGGGTCACCCCTGCATAGGTCTCCACTGTAGGCGGGCGGGCATGGAGCCTCCCAGAGGGATAAGTGCTCATTTTACCCGTCCTCCGCTGCATCGGTGGCTGCTTCCGAGGATACTCCGGTCCGGATATCCTCAGGGCTTCCGCCCGGAAGCAGGCTTTACTTTCCTTCCACATCGACCTTGGGTCGCGCCGGGGTGCTGGTCGGGGCCTCGGTTCTCCAGTCTTCCTACCTAAGTAAGGGGTGTCGCCTTGCCTCCTCCTCCAGCGGAGAACTGCTAGAGTCTGTCAATAAGTGTGGATGAACAACATATCCATGTCCCTAGAAATACAGGTTACTCACCTGTAACAGGAGTTCTAGGAATGGTATATGTTGTTCATCCACATCTCCCGCCTCCCGGCCGATGCACAACCTGGCTTCAGCATGGCGAGATCTGGCGTCATGGGGCGGAGCCGAGAGTTTTACCACCCGAGTGGGTGGGGGGAGCCAGCTTGAAGACCTTCCGGCAAGATTTAAAGTGGCAAGGAACCTGCCAATAAGTGTGGATGAACAACATATACCATTTCTAGAACTCCTGTTACAGGTAAGTAACCTGTATTTATAGCTCTGCCACTATATGGTCGGGTCCAGGAGCTTGATCTTTTAAGTGTGACAAGGCATTATATATTTCTTCTTTAGTTACATAGATTGGCCTTGTATAGTAGAGGAAGAACTCCTTCCTTACTTGCAAGGCTTTACTAGGTGAATAAAATAAGGACTCAAAATAAGCTATCCATACATCAGATGTCACATGGGCGTCTATGCCAAAGGTAGATTGCTGATATCCATGGCTCACTAGGAGCCAGCATTTTTTAGTATCCCTTTCATAAATTGATTCTTAGTTTTTTCCAGTTATTAGTCTGAAATTTACCTCTTTCAGTCTGTAATACCTCTTTATATTTTTTCCTAGCATAATTTAACTGCTTAACATTATTTGGTTTTAGTTTAGTTTGACAGACCAGTTTATCTAGCTGTTTTTTAGCATTTTTACAAACTTTGTTAAACCAGATTCCTTGTCTAATGTGTCTTTTTACTTGACATAAGAAAGGCTTTATATAATTAAGTATTGTAGTTAAAAGGGTGTTTTGATCAATATGGCTATCTGCAGCCATAATATTAAGCCTCCAGTCTTTAAGGTTATCGGAGTCCAGTATCTCTATCAATGTACTGCTTAACCCAGGTGACCACTAAACCTACAGATATTCCTAATTTCACATCTTGCTGCAAGGGTAACATCTATTCTAGAATTATTTGACCTTGCCACCATGTCATATTCCAATGATAGCGGAAAGTGTGCCGATTCTGGATGCCCAAGAATTCTGAGTGTTTTAACTTTCTCTATTGCAATTAAATTTACCCAAAGCAGGTCTGTTGTGGATGATCCCGAAGGGCCAGTATATGTATAGGCGCCTTCTTGATTCTTGATCACCCACAACTCTCCCATTCATAAGACAAAAGTTTATATCAGACATAACTGGAATTAAATTTCTTCATTTGTTTGATTTCCTATGCCTTGAATGTCTTTCCAGTCTCAGATTACTATTCGATATGGCTTGAACCAGAGGAAATAATGGGCGTTCTCGTATATCTATAATTTTATGGGTCATTCTTGCATTGAAGTCACCAATAGCAATAGATGAATACATTATGTACCTGTTGGTAAGCCAATCCAAGAGGTCCACAAAGCCGCCCCAATCTTGGGAATCTGGGTCCTTTCTGGAGTAAGGTGGAATATAAATATTGAGTAATATCATTTTGCAATCCCTTTTCTCAATCAACATAGGAAGAACAGCTTTCAATTTACACGGTATCTGTGTAATTTTAAAATTAAGAGCTGTCTTAACATATACTGCCAAACTGGCCTTGTAACGTCCAGAATTAGCCGGTCGAATGGCTGGGTTAAAATAGCCTGCAAACCCTGGAATGAGTGGGGTTTCTTGCTGCCCACACCATGTCTCCTGAAGACATAATACTGTATGTCATAGGTCCCCAGGAACATCCTACATGCTGGATCAGCAAGCCTAAGTGTCAGTTCCTCAATATTCCAGGAAAGGACCCGAATAGGGGAAATCCCCTCTGGATTTCCTAACTGTGTCTGAGATAATAATTGTCAATTCTGCGAGATGTCCTGCAAATATTCAAAACTATTCCTAGTTTCAATAACAAATTGTTGACTTTCCTCCACATGGGTCTCCTTTAAGGCATTGGGGTGCACCACACAAAGGCCCAACATGTCAAGAATAGAGATTTTCTCTTGAATTGCCTTTACAAATCTAGGATTTGCAAAAGTAATGTCCATTTGTGAGGTGTTAAGATCAGAGTTATATATTTTGAGCCAGTCTGTGTTGCTCCTGTAAATTGGAAAATCCAATATTTGGCTAAAGAAAATAGCTAAATCCTGCTTAGTTTTGTCTATTGAACCTTTAGCTGGCGATTTTCAACCAAACAGGGTTAATGATCGGGTTTCCCAGGTTTGTTGCCTTGAGCTTTCGTAATCCGATATTACCTCCAATACATGGTTAATATTGAGTGGAGGAGGGTCAGTTACAGGCGGAACATAGAGAGGTTCTTTAACTGGCAATGGAACTTCATAGGGAGGAAAGATATGTATTCCTGTCATTCTCAAATCCTCCTCCTTTTGCCAAAGTGTTTCTGCCAATTGTAGGCTGTCACAATAGATCAAAACACAATGTTGGAAATCTAAACTTGAGGCCCTAAGCACTGTAAGTCCTTCCACTAAACTTGACTATCCATTCTAGTAACTTGTCCGGTGTTTCCTGGGGTAGTTTCCTAACACTGTACACCTCAATTAAATACTCTGGTTTATTGCCATGAACTCCCACTTGGTTCTTAAGGCCCGATTCCTTTGGACCTATAGGGACCCTGGACTCCCCACCATTAACTGCATTCTGATGAGATATTAAAAAAATGATCAGAGTAGCTGTGCATAATATTCTCTGACACATCCTCCCTTACTGTCATCACTCTGTCATCTTCCTGTACAATTTGTTTGCTACTTGATTTAACTTACTTTCCTTCTTCAACAATATTAATTTTAACTGAACCACTGATAATTCTTTTTTGTGTGTTCCTCTAATTTCCCTTGATTTTTTTTTTTTTAGAGCTATCCTTTTCTGAAGATTTCTTCTTTCTTTTTTGTTTGGGCTTAGAAATCTGACTATTTTTCAATGTATCCAAAGGCTGTCTTCCCGCTTCTCCTTGCTGGCCAATGGGACCTATATCTGTTGTAAAGGGAGGCAGGAGATTTACCTGGAGGGCCTTATTTTGTTTTAAGTACATCCTCTTTTGAGGTGGCATTTGGTATAGGACTCATTTCAGAATTATTCTTACAGAATTCATTCTATATGCGTCCGAGTAATGTTTTATTATAAAAAACTTCAGCTCTGAGATTTGCTATTTCTTCCTTAATGACCCATAAATTCTCTAAAAGTATGATATTTACATGACATGGGTTTTTAATAGTCTCAAGAACTTGCGTGGAGAGTGAAGAGGAAGAAGCGGAGTCTCCCAATTTCTCTGGGGGCCCTTAATTTTGGGTAGTCTATCTCCCAGAGATCTTGTCGCCCATTTTTGGGTGAGATAGTATTACTCAAAATCTCTGGAGAGAAAACCAGATATTGTGGGCCACAAATAAATGAAAGCTGGGATGAATGGTCTTCTAAGGAGACCTCATTATTAGTGTTTTGCTTAGCTACCAAATTCCTAAGACCTTTTATTGTTAGGTTTAGATCTTTAATAACCAAACTTAGATTATTATCCCCACTCGGTGTTGACTGAGTCTGAATCTCATTATTTGAAAAAACGCTCTCTACTTCTAAAGATGATAGAATTGAAATAGTAGCTATATCAGAGTATGCTGAGTAGTCCAAGGACTCCACAGATGCTCCGAATGTTGTTAAAATACTATTCCCTCCCAAAAGTTCCTCATCCCCAATTTCAGAGGGGGTTGAATTCATTGTTTGAAATGTCAAATTAGGAGACTCTGAAGGTCTAGGTTGGGACAGATCTTCCATGACAACCTTTGCCTGTGTTTCTAAGAGAATGGAAGAATGAGATGTTGACATAGGCAAGGGTTGTTTCAAAAAGTCGGTTATTTTCATTTGACTTAACTTTTTGCTTCCTTTTGTTTTACTATTTAAATTACTTTACCCTAAACAAATCAGAGAAACTGATCCTTGCGTTTCGTCGACTGGCTGGTCCTTTGAATTTATTTGGTCCCCCTTTCCCTGGTCCTTCTTGTTTTTATTCTTTTTACCCCCATGTGTTGAGGTCAACTTTGGAGTAATTATCTTACCATTACGTGTGTAAACCATTATAAATATCAATAGTTGAGTAGACTCACAAACAATTTCTCAGTACAAAAAAAAAATGTATAAATATGAACCCAATATAAACCCAGCTGAAGCAATTATAATTCACAGTAGCTCTGGAAATAATTCAAGCAGCATATGGTAGTCGAAATCCAAAATCAAAATTAGCTTTAAATTGTCCTTTTAGTTCTAAAAATAGGAGTAAAACCCCCACAGTCCAAAGCAAACAAATCCAACAGTACTCTTTAAATAGGAATCCACGTGAAAGGTCTATCTTTGAACTGTTGTAAGACGTTGACAGTGGAAATCCTCTCTGGCTCTTCTCTGGGAAGTATCCGTAATGACAGCAAAGTCTGTTAGTTCCACGTCTTCCTAAGAAATCCACCGGACAGTATACGAGTATTTTAAAGGTGGATACAGTATTGGCCTCCACTGAAATTCAAATACAGTAAAATCAGGCTAGATATTTGCCGGCACTGAGCCACCAGAACTTCTAAAATTCTAACAAAATAAAATAGAATCGGTGTAATTTTACTTTTAGACTGCGGTGCAATGAAGGTTCAATATTTAGACAACAAAGCTAATAAACTTACTTGTATAGCTTGTGTAACTGTAGGTGAAAAGAGCTCGGGTGCAAAAAGCTGTAAGCAGGAACCAAGTAATATGCTAACCGCCGAATGCTAAGTGGAATATAGCAAGTGGTCCTAAAGCCAAGCCAAGATCTAAGACCTGTGATCGGTAAATATTCATGGCTAATAGTAGCCCATGATTGAGTGTTGACCGCGAAATCTTGTTTGACTTACAAAAATTCGGTAGATAAGAGCTCAAAAGTTTAAACTCCGTTACGGAGCTATCTCATCCGAAGAGCAGTGCGTTATGGCGTTGTTCACCCGTGCCACGCTCCAACACTAAATAGCTCTGCTCATGCCTATTGGTGTGCTGGAATCATCTAAATTTGTTAGACAATTAGACAATGAGGAGTTGAGAGTTGGCAGTTAAGAATGTAAGCAATTATTATCAAAGGGTCAGAGAGTCTTTAGTTACACCTAGCTCCTTAGAACCTTCAATCTAATCACCGTTTTGTTTTTAAATAGTCTATTAGTCAACTGTTTGGTCTCGTACTTAGTCAACAGACATCCAAAAGAGGTAAATCAATTACCTTAAAGTTATTAAAAGTATTGCCCCACTGCCTTAAAGGCCATTAATTAAACTCTGTCAGAGATATCAGGACCGCTTGTTAATTTATATATAATTTCACTTTAGCGTCCTGAATATCAGAGTTTAATTGAAGTTTAGTCAGTGATGTTTTGATCAGTTATTTTGCTAGCAATAATTAAGTATATGAACAAACAAAATGAAAAAGAAAAGAACTTGGGGGAGCTAAAATCTGCACAAATCAAAACTAATCTTAATCATAATCGGGAACAGAGCACATGAATTCGATAGCTTCGCCTGGGCAAATCTATTATCTGAGTCGTTGACAATTACACAATTCACAATGGCTCTAATGCTGTTTTATTAAATGTTTACAATCCAAAAATCCGACAAAGCTAAAATAACCATACAGTATATCTGAAGTACTTAAAGATCCCAGATAGGAAATTATTTTCAACAGTTCCTCAATAATTCCTTGGAGCTCCAAGAACAGCAGCCTCTGTTATTTGATGCGAGGCATAGAATTTGTTCTCACCCATGTTTCTCCTGCCGTCTAACCTAGTCAGGGCTTAAGCCTTCCCGAAGGGCCCCATAACTCCTGCATCCAACTGCCACCTTCAGTTTTCCTCCTAAAAGAAGCAGAGAACGCCTTAACTGTGAAGACAGCTGTGCCTTAGCACAAGATAAACTGGTATGCTCTCTTTCACAACATAGGTGGCATACCTTTTTAAGATAGAGTTCAAGCTTTGAAAGAGAGCCTGCTCTCCTCCACAACGTGGTAGCATTCAGCTCAGCACTGCACTGCACAGGGCTGCAGTCCTACCTGGGACCGCACCTCATGAAGAACATTACTATCATTGTGCAACTCTAGCCTGAAGGGTGATATAGTGGTCGCTTGGCGAATTCACCTTTTGGGCGGGATTTGAACATTTTTCCTGCCTTTGTTCACAAGGTGGGGTCTTAAGAAGACTATGTGGAAAATATGGGGTCAAAATATGTAAAAATGGCAACGTTATGACCATTCATTGCAATTTCGCTACGCACGCTCGTAACTTTGGAAATTTTTAATATTTTGACACCAAATTTTCAACATAGACATTTTTTACACCACATCAGGAATATGACAGCTGTCATTTTTCAAATCCTGGCCAAACAGTGTTTTTGCACCTGTGGTATGGAATGACATTTTGGTGCTGGAGAATTTTCAGTACTGGGTACATGAGGTGGGGTAATTGGAAGGCTATGCTAACAGTTTGGTCAAAGTGGCAAATACAGTCTCAAAACTATGTATACAATGTTTATTTTATCAGTATATACAATTATAAGTAGTAATTATATTGTTTAAAGTAAAAATACCCATTTTAGAAAACTGCTAATTAAAAATCATCCGATTGCTAATCATTTTTCATTTTGATTAACAAAGGCCAGTAATCCGCTCTCTGACAGTAATTTATACCTGGAAGTGGTGGGCTTGGGGTTGTCTCTAGAATTCAAAACCTTCTCTCCTTGTCAGTCCTGGGCACTGTTTTAGAACTTGGTGTTCCAGGATACTCCTTTCACACTGTGGAGCAAAGTCGCTGAGCTCCTCGAGTGCCACGAGATCGAGCCTGTCCCAGACACTCACACTTCAAGGATTTGCATCTCGGTACTGCTTAGTTGTGAAATGGACAGGGGTCTAGCACTCCATTCTCGATCTGCGAACAGTGAATGAGTTAATTGGCAGTCAGAAATTTTGTATGGTGCTTATGAATCAGATCATCCTGTCTCGAGAGCCCAGGGCCTAGTTTTGTTCCCTGGACCTCCAGGATGTGTACTTTCTTCATATTCCAGTCCGTTCATCACAGTGTCCGTTTCTCTGCTTCCGAGTGAATGGAATCCTCTGCCAGTCTAGGGCGGTGTCCTTTAGACTGTCATCTACACCAGGGGTATTCATCAAATGCCTGTCAGTTGTGGCAGTCTTTAAACACAAAGGTGGCAAGGTGTTTCTAAACCTCAATGACTGGCTTGTCATGAATCATTCATGGAGCAGTCCAGGAATCTGTCTGTTAAACATTCCAGGACTTAGGTCTCCTAGTCAGTCTGTCCAAGTTTGATCTGGTGTAGAAGCAGTTGTTTCTGTGCGTTGGAGTGGAGTTGGACTTCCTCCAAGCCAGAGATCCCCTGCCCCTGATCAGGGCGGAGGACCTCTTCTCCCTTGCCCGCTCATTTTGTGATGGGCAATTGCACAATATCTGGGACTTTTTCTGACCTGTAAGGTTGATGGTTTGTATGATTGCTATGGTTTGCTGGGCCAGATGGTGAATGCATCCTATTCAGTGGGAATTGGGGCATTGTCAGCGGTCCAGATTGCACACAGACATGCTGGATGTTATCAGTTGGTGACTATCTCCTCCTAGCATTTCGCAAGATATCCTGTTTGTCCAAGCAGAACCGATGTTCACCTTGATGACTGTTGCATCCCTTGTTGGTTGGGGTTGCATTTGCTGGATTCCAGAGCACGTGGGTTCTGGTTACTGAACAAGGCTTGGATCCACATCAACCTGCTGTAGCTCTGTGTGTTCACTTATCATTGACTGAGTTCTCCCTATTGGTCACGGTTTGGGTCGAGCAGGTCCACACACAGCACAACCACATTTTCTTCTGAACAAACAGGGCAGAATGCACTCTATTCTGTTGGGTTGGTAGGTGCTTTGGATTGGGTCCTTGGTTCAGGCCCAACAAGCGGACCTTGTGGTAGTCCAGGTTGCGGGAACTGACAGCCAGCTGGCAGACACTTTCAGTTGTGTGGAAGTGAAGCTGAACAAAGTGGTCACTGCACCAGGCGAGGGTGTCCAGTTGTTTGCCTGCTGGAGAGCACTGTTAGTAGGCCTGTTTGCTTCCTGGGAAAACAGGAAACCAGTGTGCCTGCCCCCTCAGACAGGCACTTGGTTGGGGGGGTGCATATTCTTGGCCCTGAACCCAGAACCTCATATACTCCTTCCCAGTGTTTTCCATGATCCAAAAAGAGGGACAGGGTGGTGTTGATCCTGAGAGCTCTGGACTTGGCTATACCAGTGCTAGTAACAGTATCTCCTTGGTCTCAGCATCAGGCTTCTGTGGCTTCTTCCATTCAGACTGGATGATCAGGCATCCCATCCTGTAGTCCCTGCACCTAGCTGCCTGGTTTGTGAGTGGCTAGTTCCAGGCTTTGGGGCTTTCTAGAGATGTCCTCCAGGTGCCGAAAGTGTCTCTATAAAGGTGTTGACTTGCAATGTAAGTGGATGAGGTTTTCTCACTGGTTCAGCTGCGAGGGCGTGAATCCTCTCACCGGCCCGGTTGCACATATTTTGGATTACCCCTGGTCCATATCTCAAATCAGGTTTGCGAGCCAAGTCCCTGAAGGTGCATCTGACCGCCAGCTACACATATCAGTTTAAAGCTGGGATGCCGACGGTGGCACAGTGTAAGGTGGTCGATCATTTCTTTAACTCATTGGGTCCAGTAGACGTCATATGGCATCGGAACCATCCATTACAGAACCTGACCCAGAATGGCCACCAGGACTCAGTGAGGGCTAGACCCCTTGTCCCTTCTGGTATGAGAAACACTACCATTGTGGGACTTACTGCTGATGTTGACACAGCTGGTGGGTAAACCATGCTAGCCAATGGACACTTATGACATGTCGCATCAGTTGTGGAAAATGGCATTTCTAGGGACATGGATATGTTGTTCATCCACACTTTCTGGCAGGTATCCTTGCTGCTTTAATTCTTGCCGGAAGGTCTTCAAGCTGGCTTCTCCCACCCACCCGGGTGGTAAAACTCTCAGCTCCGCCCCATGATGCTAGATCTTCCTTACCGCTTGGAAGCTCAGGTTCCCTCCTTAGCGCTCTGCATTTTAGACTGGATCCTAACTCTTCGGTTCGCCCGAATTGGTTTTGAAGTTTTCCAAACTTGGTCTTCATCTTCCTCCGGCTACGATGGACAAATCTGTTCCGGCTTTGGAGGTGCCTTGCAGGCAGAAAATGTCAGGGCGGATCTACACTACGTCACGTCTACTTCCCTAGCCCTAGATCCACGACCCGCGAGCCTCGAAGGTTGTGCCACTCTTTCTCGGCCAACGTTCTGGATGATCGCGCTGCCCGATTGAAGCTCGGGCGCCCCGAGAAATGTTTCCCGCCAGTAAAATCTAAAGAGGCTCATTGGGCGGTGTCCGCGGCGGCTGACTCGGCTGAGCTGCTCGAGCAGTTGATCGCCCTCGAGGAGGAGGAGGAGGCGGCCCGGGCCGCATCTTCCTCCTCCTCGGCCTCGGCATTTATCCCGCTCTCTCTGGGTTCCTCGTATACGGCTTCGTTCAAGGAGCTTTGTCAGTCCCTTTCCACGAAGGAGGAGGCCTTGGGACATTCTTCGGCCCAAGAAAAGAGTGAAGGTAAGTCCCACCGTCGGCGTTCGTGGGAGAATCCTTCCCGGGCAGCCGACTGTGCGACTTCCGGTCAAGGTTGCGGCTGGGGCCGCTGGCTTCCACCGGTGCCCGTCAGGCCAGCCTGCGAGACTCCGTCGGCGAAGTCGAAAGTTTTCTCGATCCGTTAGGACGGGCTGTGGACTGGAGAAGCCAACAACCTCCTTCACGGTTCCCCTGGTGGATGCGAGATCTGCCTGGCCTTCTGGGCCCGGTCCCGGCTAAGTGTCCGAGGCCGAGGGAAGGCGGGTGTCCCCGCCTTCCCAGACCCACCCTCGGTCCCCCGGAGTCTCTGTCTCGACCTCTTCGGTCCAGCCGCCCCGCTGACATCAGCGGTCTCGGTCTCGTTCAAGTAATCGGCGACGCGTTCTTCCTCATCCTCCTCCTCGGTGAGGAGAGGCTGCAGCGCAGTCGGCGCCGGGCGCCACGAGGACCTTATGGCAGCAGTTGCTGTTGTCCGGCCTAAGCCGACCCGCCATAGTGGCTGTCGCCTGAACGTCCGGGCAACCACTGCTCCAGTGTAGTTGTTCGCCCAGGCCGGGTTGCTCTGCGGAAACCAGCTGCTCCACTGATTGTGGTGGAACCTCCGCCTCCACAACCGAAGTCGGGGGCACCGACCAAGAATTCTCGGTCGGGTCATGGCCTGCCCCACAGGTTGTCGGTCACCCTCACTCCTGACCGTCCCCGGCAGGTGGAGGGTGGCTCAGGGCCGAGACAGCACTTCGCAGACTCTTCAGAATCCGATGATGATGATTCCTCCCTGTTCTCCAGGCAGTTAGATCTGGAGTCCTCCGGAGGCCAGTATGTGGACGATAGCCCATCGTCCTTCTTGGGTCTGCTTCGACTCATCTCTGAGTCCACCGGGATGCAGCTCGAAGCCATGTCCAAACGGGCCAAGTATCCCCTGACGGAGATTCTGGACCGAGGGGATTCTCCCACGGAGGCCTTTCCGGTGGCTGAGGCCATTGTCGGCCCAGCCTTGGAGCTTTGACAGCGGCCTGCTTCCTGTCCTGCGCCCTTGGCCAGGATGGCCAGGAAGTATGCGGTCCCTACCGGCTCTTTGCCCGGTTTCTCGGAACACCCCTCTGCCGAGGGGTTAGTTACCGATAACGTTTTCTGGCGTTCCGGTAACGCTCGGGATGTGGATAAGCCCCCCGACAAAGAGTCCAAAAAGCTGGACTTTGCCAGGCGCAAGGTGTACGCTGCATCCTCCCTCGGCCTCCGACAGGCCAGCTCAGCCGTGCTGATGGCACACTTCTCCCACGCCCTCATGGGCTCTCTGGATGAGGTTGTTCCTCATCTCCCGCCTGACCTGCAGACCACGGTCCATCAGGTGCAGGACCAGGGTAGGGTGGTGGCGAAGCAGCAGCTCCAGACTGCTCTGGACATAGGTGATTCCTGTGCCAGGTCAGTAGCGGCCGCGGTGGCCATGCGACGCAGGGCGTGGCTGAGGATATCCACCTTCACGGCGGATACCCAGCACAAGTTGGCAGATGTCCCTTTTGGGACTGACCGGCCCTGGAGTGGAGGGACACCTCCAGCGGATCGAAAAGTCCAATGCCACCCTGGACTCGGTCACCTCACCCCAGAGGGACAAAGGCTGCCGTCAGCAACAGCAGAAGTCCTTTCGTCCTTCGGCCCCTGCATCTCGACTGGCCCAACAGCACCAGCAACAGGTCCAGCAGGCTCGCGCTTGGCATCCCAAACCCAGCCAGCGGCTTCCTCTAACAGGAAGCAAGGAGGTAAAGGCCCGGGAGGTCCCTCGGCCGGTTCCTCCTCCAAGCCTGCCCAGTGGCGGGTTGTGGGTGCTGCCCAGCCTCGTCCTCCCCTGGGTTCCCCATGGGGGACGGCCCGTCACCTCCTTTCCACCTGGTCCGCTATCACCACGGACCGCTGGGTGTTGAGGTGGTAGGGAAGGCCTGCTCTGAGTTCAAGCAGGCCCCACCTTTCGAGCCGTCGCCCTCGGGCGGCCACGGGTCCGCAGCCTTGCTGTCGCACCCGCTGAGCCGAAATGCCCTGCTCCTCAAAAAGAGGTAATCAGGAAGGTAGCGGATCCTCCTCCAGACCCGGGTTTGTGTCCAGGTACTTCCTGGTCCCAAAGCGGACGGGGCTGGCGCCCATTCTCGACCTGCACGGCACGGAACAAGTTCCAAGGTCTTGAACCTTCAGGATGGTCACTCTGGCTCAGCTAATCCCATCCTTGAACGAGGCGGTGGTTCTGCACCCTGGACCTCCAGGACGCTGCTTCTTTCACGTCCCCAATCCGGTCCGTCCCATCAGAGATTCCTCCGCTTCAGAGCGGAGGGATCCCTTAGTTCCGGCCATGCCCTCGCCTCCCTAGCTCCCAGGGTCTTCACCAAGTGCATGGCAGTGGTGACAGCATTCTCATGGCGCCGGGGTTCGGGTGTACCTTACCTGGATGATTGGTTGATAGCAGCCCTCCAGACAGGAGGGTGAGCGTCCAGAGATCTGCCTCCAGGTTTGCTCTCAGGTTGGCCTCCTCATCAACGAGGCCAAGTCGGAACTCGTGCCAAAGCAGGTGATGCTGTTCATCGGGGCAGAGCTCGACTCTCTGTGAGCCAGAGCACGGCTCCCGGCGGACAGGGCTGAGGTTCTTTCCTCCTTTGCCCAATCATTTCTGGTTGGGCAATTGCGCCCTGCCCGGGACATCCTGCGCCTCCTGGGCGTCATGGCAGCCTGCACTAGTGTGGTCCGTTGGGCCCGTTGGTACATGCGTCCCCTTCAGTGGGGACTGGCCAGCCAATGGTCACAACGCTGCGATCCGTTGGACCAGCACGTGACAGTGACCCAGGAGATGTGGAACGCTCTCCAATGGTGGATTGTTCCAGCACATCTGCAGGAGGGCATCCCGTTCGTCCGCCCCGAGCTGACGGTCTCTCTCTCGACCGACGCATCTCTGATGGGTTGGGGTGCCCATCTGGGGGAACACCGAGTGCACGGCCTCTGGTCCCCTTGGGAGTCCCGATGCCACATCAACCTGCTGGAGCTCTGAGCAGTCCGTCTAGCTCTCACCGCCTTCGCTCCGTTTCTACGGGGTTAAGTGGTTCAGGTCCAGACGGACAACACCACGACCTTCATGTACTATCTGAACCGCCAGGGCGGGACGTGCTCCATGCTATTATGCAAGGAAGCTCTCGCATTTGGTCCCTAGACGCAGCCTGGGCGGATCTCCTAGCCATTCACGTGGCAGGAGCCTCCAACACCCTGGCCGATGCCCTAAGCCGGATAGGGGCTGCGTCTCACGAGTGGTCCCTCCTGCTGGAGGTAGTACAAGATCTGTTCTCCCACTGGGGCACGCCTCAGGTGGACCTGTTTGCCTCCAGGGAGAATGAGAAGCTGAGTCTGTTCCATGCCCGCCCCCCCTCAGCAGGACTCGCTGCAGGGGGATGCCGTCTCGAGGCTGTGGACCCCGGGCCTCTTCTACTCCTTTCCCCCATTTCCCTTGATCCACAAGGTGCTTCTCAAGCGAGGAGGAACAAGGCGCAGGTGATTCTGGTAGCCCCAGACTGGCCCCGCCAGTTCTGGTATCCAGATCTCCTCAGCCTCAGCTCCAGGCTCCTGAGGCGGCTTCCAGCCCGCCCGGACCTGATCTCAGTCAATCAGGGGAAGGTATTCCATTCGGACCTTCAATCCCTGCACCTGACGGCCTGGTTCCTGAGCAGCTAGAGTTCCAGGCTTTGGGTCTTTCCGACGAGGTTCTCAACGTCGTTGAGGCGTCCCGTAAGGAGTCAACCAGGAAATGCTATGCCTTCAAATGGAAGAGATTCTCCATTTGGTGTCAGGGGAAGGGCTTGGACCCTTCCGACTGCCCCTTGGCAAGCATTCTGGACTACCTGTGGTCCCTTTCTCAGCAAGGGCTTCGGTCGACGACCCTTAAGGTGCACCTGGCAGCCATCTCTGCTTACCGGGCGCGGGTCGGCAAGCAGTCGGTGGCGCAGGAGAAGGTGGTCGGGTGCTTTTCCAAAGGCCTTGACCACATTTCCCCTCCAGTGCGAGAACCTCCACCTCTGTGGGATCTACTGCTGATATTGGCCAAGCTTATTGGCAAGCCATTTGAACCAGTGCACAGGTGCGATATTTCTCACCTGTCGTGGAAGACTGCCTTCTTGGTGGCTATCACATCAGCCAGAAGGATGGGAGAGCTCCAGGCGCTTTCCATCGAGTCTTCCTACCTGATCTTCCACAGGGACAAGGTTGTCCTGCGCCCCAACCCGAAATTCCTTCCGAAGGTGGTGTTGGAGTTTCACCTTAACCAGGTGTTGACTCTGCCGGTGTTCTACCCCAGTCACACCTCGGAGGCAGAGTATAGGCTGCATACTTTGGACCCTAGGCAGGCGCGCTTATATATAAGGAAGCGGGCTGGAAGTTCGGAGAGGTTCACGCCAGCTGTTTGTCACCTACGCTGAAGCCGCACCTGGCAGACCTGCAGCAAAAGCGGACGATAGGCAGGTGGATCACCTCCTGCATAGAGCTCTGCTACAAGTTGGCCGGGCATGGGGAGCCTCCCAGAGGATAAGAGCTCATTCTACCGCCATACCGCTGCGCCGGTAGCTGCTTCCAGGGACGTCCCTATCCAGGATATCTGCAGGGCTGCTACCTGGAAGTCGGCACATACCTTTATTACCCACTAGCACATCGACCTCGAGTCACGCCAGGATGCTGGTTTTGGGGCCTCGGTTCTCCAGTCTCTTTCCCAAGTAAGTATCGGGGGTGTGCGCCTTGCCTCCCTCCTCCCGGAGAACTGCTAGGAGTCTGCCAGAAAGTGTGGATGAACAACATATCATGTCCCTAGAAATACAGGTTACTCACCTGTAACAGGAGTTCTAGGAATGGTATATGTTGTTCATCCCTCCGACCATCCGAAGCGGCCTCTGCCTGAAGCAGCTCAGCGGGCCAGATCTGGTGTCATGAGGCGGAGCCGTGAGTTTTACCACCCGGGTGGGTGGGAGGAGCCAGCTTGAAGACCTTCCGGCAAGAATTAAAGCGGCAAGGATACCTGCCAGAAAGTGTAGATGAACAACATATACCATTCCTAGGACTCCTGTTACAGGTGAGTAGCCTGTATTTTTTGGTGGCCATTACCTTGGCCAGATGATTGAGTGAGCACAAGGTGCTTTCCTGTAATTCTTGATTACTGACGGTTATGAACCATTACTTGTTAATCAACTCTGTCACTTTATGCTGCTGTACATGCTTTTACTGTTCCCTGTTACGTGCCATTTTGATGACCCAGGTCATGCTTAAAATTAGTTCCTGGGACCAGTGTACTCATTCGGTTAACAAATAAATAACTCTGTGGTGTCTCCATATCTGACTTTCCACAAAAACAAGGTTGTCTTGTGCACCCATGCAATGTTCCAACCAATGGTAGTCCCTGAGTTTCACCTTAACCAGACGCTCACTCTCCCAGCCTTTCAGAAGACTCATATATTTCAGAGGCCAAGTGAATGCTCCACATGACAGATTTTCCCCAAGCGCTGCTATGTCACAGGGAGCACACAGCAGGCATTTTGGTGAGGCTAAGCAGCTGTTAGACACAATACTTCAAAGCTACCCTAGGAAGACTGACAGTGAAACAGATGGCTGGTCAATGGATCTCATCCTGCATCGATGTGTTACAGGTTGGCTGGGGAGGTGCCACCCAAGGGGTCAGAGGCTCACTCCACTAAACACATTACCTCTGTTGCTGCTGCCATGTACATCCCAGTTGGGGAAATCTGCAGGGCTGCTGCTGGGTCAGTTCGCATGCATTCAAAACCCTATTATAGTATCAACGAGCTGAGTCATTGTGGTGCTGTTTAGGGGCTCAGTCCTCCGGTCTTTTTGCCTAATTAGGGGTACACACTGTGCCCCCTCCCGAGAACTGCTAGAAGTCTGCCCACCTGTGGTTAGTGAACTGAATCTAGGTTGTTAGAAACTAAGGTTACTTTCTTGTACCACAGTTCTGCTACTGGTATTAAAGGGACACTATCAGACTTTCTTTACATCATATTTCTAGTTAACCACATTTTAGGATTGCTTACCTTCTCTGAAATTCATTGATGTTGGTGGTAGTTTTATCTGCCTTCTTGCTTAGTAGAACTTAAATGTGTGCTAATGTTTCAAACTCCAGGAAATCTTACTGTATTCTGACATGCAGTATGGTCTTACCATAGGACTGCCCTGGAGCCGAAATGGTTAATAAAACCTATGATAATGATAGAATGATATGCTTGAGCTTCGTTTTCAAACCACTGTCCCTGGAGTAAGATTCCCGCAACTGTCAGATTCTTTACTCCGCTTGCCTAAGCAAGACACCTTGGCGATCTCTCCATCTTCCTTGAAGATTTTATTTTCTCGTTTTTTTAAGTACTGATTATTTATTTTTGTTTTTAAAACACTGTCCTTAGTATTACAGGTAGATTAGTCTAGATTTAGTGTGGTTTCAATAAGTTTTTCGGTTCCTTGCCTGTTCCTCGCAACCGGGAAGAAACTAAACTTTCATATCTTTTAGGTGGATTTTACCTCACATTTTGCTTTCATGAAGTAAGTGGCACAGACTCTGGACCTCTCCACTCAGGAATCTACAGAGAGGAGGAGGAGGAGGAGGAGGAAACAAAGTACATGGAAATGATGTATGTACCAGCAACTAAGAGGTTGCTACTACCCATCCATCAGTCCCTAAAGAGACAAGCCACTAGGATTTTACAAACCCCCACTTCTATTACCCCAGTGGACAAGAAGATGGATAGCAAATACTGGGTGGCCAAGGCAGGAGCTATATTCCTGTTTGGGCATCCCAGACATGAAAGGGTGGTGCAGGCTGCTGCATGTGATAAGGTAGGCATTCCTCTGGCATCACATCTGCCTGATAAAGATTCTAAGAAAATGACTCTGTGGCCAAGAAATCTTATTTGGGTTCTTCTCTGGCCATCGGGTGGGTCACTTACATGGCTTATGTTTCCAGATACCAGAAAAGTCTCTGGAATACAGTTTTGGAGATTGTGAAGGCCTGCCCTGTTCTCATGAAACATACAAATTGTTGGCAGATAATGACTGCTAGGCCCATCCAGTCTGTCCATAGGTCCTGTACATGTGTGCATCCACTCACCCTAAGTGGTCAGTGACTTCATCACTCCCTTCCCACCCAAGGTTTCCCTGTTCTTGTCCCAGGCATGTTTAAACCCCTCCACTGTTCTTGTCCCTACCATCTCTTGTGGCATGTGGCATCTGACCTAGCTGAGGCTGTGAAAAGGGGCATAGAAGCCTCCAAATACCAATTTTGGCTGGTAGTGGATGCCAGTGACCATTGGAGCTAGTCTGATGGCAGCTTCAGTGTCCCTGTGGAGGTTTGCTTGGCTAAGGGCCACTAATCTGTCCAAGAACAGCCAGGCGAAGGCCTTAGATTTTCCTTATGAGCTCACATCTCTCTTTGGTGAGCAGACTGAGGCCTACATGAAAAAGATGGATGAATACAAGGTGGCTTACAAGAGTACTATCACTAAGGTAAAGGCTGCAACACCTCAGAAGTACCAGAGTAAGGGGGGTAGGGGTAGAACCCACTACAGACCTTTCTTCCAGACTCTGGCTCTCCCAGCCTATCAGCCACAGAGAGGGTACTTCAGAGGGGATCCATGACACTGGTTTGACAAAAATTAGGTTGACTGACATTGCAGCAGTGGATTTATGTTGACCGCAAGTTGCGGTCGGCATAAATCCATCAAGTAAACTGTCTGCACCCCCTGTCCTTTAAGATTATCAACTCTGGGTCGGAGTTGATTCAGGGTGAGGTGCAATACCTGGTCAAATCTTCCTTTTACCACCTAAGGAATATATCCAGGATTAAACATTCTGGTACCGTCCAGCGACCTTCCCATCTTGGTTCACGCCTTTGTGTCCTCGCGCTTAGATTACTGCAATTCCCTATACCTAGGGCTTTCTGGGGTAGAAATCCGCCGCCTGCAACTGGTGCAGAACGTGGCGGCCCGGCTTTTGACAGGATCCTCTCGGTCCAGTCATATAATGCCAGTACTGCGCGAACTGCACTGGCTGCCAGTTCAGTGGCGGATCACCTTTAAAGTTGGTTTGCTGACTTTTAAAGCCCTACACAGACTGGGCCCGGACTACCTGAAAGGGCTCCTGATTCCCTATTGCCCTGGGCGATCGCTCCGCTCAGCCGGCGAGGGGTTGTTAGAGATTCCTAAAGTATGATTGAATTTTACGGGGGCCAGATCTTTTATGTTCGTGGCCCCCACATTATGGAATTCTCTACCTCGTTGGTTATGGGAGTGCACGACTGTGGGGGGCTTTAAATCAGCCTTAAAAACTCATTTGTGGCACCAGGCTTATGGTGACTGATCATCTTATGTCATTTTATTTATGGTATTGTCTGATTTTAATGAATGTTTATTTATTTGAACTGTTTGATTTTATCTTGTACGGCACCTTGGTTTTTGGAAAGGCACCTTAAAATTAAAAATAATAGTATTATTATTAAAGCAGTGCCGGGGTCCCACGGATACATTACAGTAGCAACAATGAGTTGCTGCCATTCAGACAGCATACCTTTCAGAGGCAGGGGCAGAAGGGGCAGCAGTTGAGCTGGCTCCAGTCTCCAGCCAAATGCACAAGCAAAGCAGACCCCCTGAGGGGTCTGCCAGGGTCACCTCCCCACTCCTAGTAGGGGGCAGGCTGGCTCATTATCTCCAGGCTTGGAGTTTCATTATTATGGACAAGTGGGTTCTGGAGGGAGTGAGCCTGGCCTTACTCTCAGTATCAGGGTCTTACCCAGGCTGAGGGCATGAGGTTTCAGACCTGCCACCCCATCAGAAGCCATTCTGTTGGAGGCGGAAGTAGCTAAACTCCTTCAGGAGAAGGCAGTGGAGCCTGTCCCCTTAGCCCAAAAGGGAAAGGGACTCTACTCAAGATACTTCCTCACCTGAAGAAAACGGGAATGGCGACCCATGCTGGATCTCGAGCATTTAAACAGATATTTGACAAAACCAAAGTTCAAAATGGTCACTCTGGCTACCATTCTCCCTACACTCAGGCAGGGAGATTGGCTGGCATCCCTGGACCTAAAGGATGCCTACTTCCACATTCCAGTCAGGCAATCCCACAGAAAGTACCTCAAGTTCAGATTGCCATCAGGCCATTACCAGTTCATAGCCATGCCTTTTGGCTTGACTTCTGCTCCAAGAGTGTTTACAAAGTGCCTAGCAGTAGTGGTAGCACACTTAAGGAGTGTCACAGCGTGAAGGAATAAACTTCAGATGAGGCAAATTTACAGGTTTAAAACAAACCTTGGTGTGATTTATTTTTCAAAAGTTCGAAAAATAATAAATGAAAACAAAAAAATTGCAAAGAAAATCACTGCTTAACATTAGTAGTTTCTTACACAATACAGTCCTGGATTCTAGAGTTCCTAAGACCTTTCTCATCTGCATTCAACAGCTTGTTTGCAGTAGCACCTCTCTCCTTCACTCTCAAGACTGAACTGAAGTAAACTCTGTGAAGAGGTGTGTGTGTATGTATGTATGTATGTATGTATGTATGTGTGTGTGTGTGTGTGTGTGTGTGTGTGTGTATATTTTGGTGGGGTGGGCACCCGACTAAGCCCTTTCTATTTACAAGTCTGGACATGTTTCATGTCTGAACATGTTGTTTCAAAACTAAGGGGGGGGAGGGGTTTGTTTCAGGGAACTTCCTGGTTCAGTTAAAGGTACAGTATATATTTCCATAGATATTGACTATCTCTGATTCACAGTGACTAAGCACTTTTATACATAGAATCTTTATACAGTAACAGGTTTATAGTGTGAATTTATGAAAATATCATAAGGATTTCTTATAACTGTACTAATCATGACACCATTATTGTTTTATGTGACTTCTGAATCCTTTTTCTTTAAAAAGGCTTTAGTAACTGTATTCACTCCTAGTTAAAATAGCCTTCATGCTTTTTGTACACAAAATGCACTTATGCACTTTACACAACACCTGTCCTGATGTTTGTCATCATTCCAGGGACTGGATGGATGGAAATGGAAAAAGAATGAAAAGAGAGAACTAGTAGAAAGTTTAGTAGGGATAGTAAAGAGCTACAATAGGTGGCCAATCTAGGGTAGGGGGGAAAGAAGAAAAGCAGAGAGAAAAGTGTTAACTGTTGCGCACAGATGTTTTGGTAGCTAGGAAATAAGGAGACAGAAAAGTGGTCCATCTGTCACAACTGAGGGTGTAGCCTAACTCCGCCACAAGAAGGCAGGGAGTTAGTTTTCCCATACTTGGATGACTGGCTAGTGGTAGGCCAGTCACCCCCAGCAGGTCAGAGATGCACTGACTACCAGTCAGGATACCCTGCAGTCCTTAGGCTTCCTGGTAAACCAAAAAGTCAGTGCTGAGACTAGTTCAGCTCCTGGAATTTATAGGAGCGGAATTGGACACACTAAGGGGAAAGGCATTCTTCCTTCAGGGGAGGGTGGACGGCTTGCTACAGTTGGCCAGCTCCTTGAAGCTGCATATTCCCGTACCAGCAAGGCACTTTCTCCAGCTGTTGGGACACATGGCTACATCAACAGCAACAGTGTCAGGTTTCAGGTGAGACCTCCAGTTCCATCTCAGATCTCACTGGTCACAGAAAAGGGGTTCCCTATCAAAAATGGTGCCAGTCACAGGAACTCTTCTTCAAGCACTCCCGTGGTGGCAGGAACAGGACATCATCAGAGAAGGTGTGCCTTTCCTTCAGCAGCCACCATCATCAGTGCTAACAATGGATGCCTTCCTCCTAGGATGGGGTGCCCACCTGGGGGAGCACACCACACACGGTACTTGGCTTCAGCAGGAGTCTCTGCTTCACATAAATCTGCTGAAACTCAGGGCAGTTTACCTAGACATTCAGTCCTTTGCATCAGTGCTAGAGGGCAAGGTGGTTCAAGTCAGAACAGACCGTACAACCACAGTGTACTACATCAGCAAGCAAGGGGGCATACAGTCATCCCCCACTGTGCACAGAGGCCATGAAAATATGGAATTTGGCCTACTCTCTGAGGATCGCCCTCTCAGCACTTGATCTCCCAGGGAAGGACAATGTCCTCGCAGATGCCCTTAGCAGAATCAACCAGAATCGCCATGAGTGGTCCCTAAACGTGCAGATCCTGCAAGTTGTGTTCAGAAGGTGAGGCACCCCAGAGGTGGACTTCTTCGCAGGCCCAGACAACAACCAGCTGCCATAATTCTTCTGCAGACCTCCTGCAGTGGGCATAGTGCCTCTGGTTGCACTGTTGTTGGATTGGACTGGGACGTTTATGACTTCCCTCCATTTCCCCTGTTGCTCAGAGTACTGAACAAGTTCAGGGTCAGCCAGTGACAGTGGTTCTCATTGCTCCAGATTGGGTTAGACAGCCCTGGTATTCACTACTCATGATTCTGTCACCATCCAGACCAGTCTCCCTCCCCAGGAGGCACAACCTACTGACCTCCTCACAGGGCAGGATCCTTTACCCCAGTCTCCAGTCCCTCAGGCTGAAGGTGTGGCTCTTATGGACTTGGGAGTATGCTGACCTACACCTCTCTGAAGCGGTTCTAGAGGTCCTCGATAGTTTCTAGAAAACCCTCTACTAGGAAAATGTATACCTCTAAGTGGAAGAGGTTTTCTATTTGGTGCCAGCAAAAACATAAATACTGTAGCCAGGCTGGCTTGCCAGTAGTTTTGGATTATCTGGCACACCTTCAGTCCCTTGGCCTCAAGCCATCTATCCTTAAAGTAGCAGTGCAATGAAAAAAGTTATTCCAAAAAGCTAATTTTCTTCTGTGGTTATGAAAATTATTGGCAGAACTGTTGATTTGGGTTTTCTGGATGCTTCCTATGCTGTGTACTGTAAGTTTGCATTTTTGTCTGGATTCTTACCCTTCTGAGGTTCTCAATATTATTTCTATGCAAAAAGGAAGTGGACATCTTTTTTTTCTTGAGAAATATTTATTTTAAAACTTTCTTAAAATTCTTAACGATAACAGAAACTGAAAATATTACCAACAAAATAAACTGGAAAACATCTGGCATCGATTAGGAAGAAAAAAAGATGGGGAAAGAGTTTAGCCCATTTTCATTGCATTGCTGCTTTAAGGTGCACCTGGCAGCTGTCTGCTTACCTCTCAGCGGGTAAGAGTTCATCCCTGGCTGCGAACCAGGTATTCGGAAAGTTTTTCAGTGGTCTGTTACATTTGCATCCCCTACACAGGGAGCCAGCTCTTGCATGGGACCTCAATATATGCATTGGCCAGCTAATGTATCCACCCTTTGAGCCCATATGTTAAGCAGAGCTTAAATATGTGACATGGAAAACAGTGATCTTCCTGGACATAAGTCTCCACCACTCATTCACACTATTGGGATCTGCGCCGGAGGCACTAGGACCCATCGGGAGCAAGCGTTTTGCTGGAGTCGGTGCGAAGATAGGCGCGCCATGAGCTGCGGCACCGCGACCTCAGCTCGCTGTAATGACTATCTCGGCATTGACCCTCCAACCGCCTCAGTTCCTTTTTTCCTTCCGTCAAGTGCGCTTCAGTGACGACGTCGCTCGCCCGTCGGGAGTCAAACTTCAAACAGCTTAGTTTTCAGTTTTATTATTTTGTAGTATTATCATTGATACAGTATCGCTTAGTTTTATTTTAAAATAAAGAAGTCTCAGCCTACTTTGACGGAGTCGACCATGAGCAGGTCAGGTGACGGTAGGGAGACTTGGTATGAAAGCTGTTCAGTCAGTCTGGCTGGGTCCGGTCCGCCGCCTTCTCGGAAGGGGGTTTGACAAGAGGCAGTCAATGCCGGGGGATGGCGGTCCCCACGCGTCATAAAATAAGCGGTCGCATTCTCTGCACGTTCGACCTTGAGCTCTTCTTCAGCCCACAGGTCTAAAGAAGGCATCTTTCGAGTCGCCCTCTGATATGTCATGCGTGGGCGTTGGGTTGTGGGGCTGGTGCGGTCTCCTCGCCAGATCGCCAACCTCTGCTTCTGGTATGCCGCGTCTTCGACATCGGTCCTACCCCACCCGCAGGTAGGTCTTCAGATGAGCAGTTTCATCAGTGGGCGCTCTTATGGAGCATTGGGCTCGGAGGTTAGTTCAGCTACCTGGCTCGGTCACTCGTGGGCTTCGGGCTCATTGAGAGACCAGGTAGGGAGGTTGGACTTTCCTGGTTGTAGCACCTTGTATCGGTGCTGTCGAGCTCCGTGTAGTGTCCCCCCTCACATGGCTGCGGCGCAGGGGGCCACACCGATGCCCTTATCTCCTGCTCTTCTTCCTTCAAAACCTGTTTTTTGGAGTCTGGGGGTGTTCTCGACGTCCTCGGTGCCGTGCGGCTTCTCGGCACCGTCCTTGGCGCCGTGCGGCTTCTCGGCACCGTCCTTGGCGCCGTCTTCGGTGCCGGGTGGTTTCTTGGCGCCGCTTGGTCCCTCGGCGTCGTTTTCGGTGCCGCGTGGTCCCTTGGCGTCGTTCTCGGTGCCGGGCGCTTCCTCGGCGCCGGGGGCTCTCGGGGCTCCCTCTGCTTTTCAGGACTCCTCTTTTCACTCGTTGCCTTCTTCCCTCTCTTCTGATTTTCAATCCTTTCCTGTCCATACAGTCCCTCTTGGACTATCAGGAGATGACATCGAGCCTGACCCAGACCTTCGGTTGGGTGATGAAGTGGACGAAGCAGGATCTATTACTGCTACAGAGCCTGTAGTCGAGGACCTGTCCTTTAAGTCTCTGCTAAAAAATCTGAGTTCCACTCTTTCTCTCCAGACTACAGACATCGATCCTGGGAAATTGTTAAGACTCAATACCTTCATGCCCGGAGATCCCTCTGGATTTGACTCCTCGGTTCAGCCTTCCTTGAGGCCGCTGTCTCAAATGGTATGGAATAATCCTGCTCTCACCCCTTGAGTGGCTAAATCCATAGATAGGAAATATTCAGCCCCCAAGGATCATCCCATTTTGGCATCTCAAGCCTTTGCGGATCCTATTGTAGTCCTGGCAGAGAATGACAAGGTCGTTCTTCCTCAAACTACTACAGCTCGACCTATTAACAAACAATCTCGTAAGATAGACACCTTAGGTAAGAGAGTCTTTGCCGCTTCTACTCTAAGTATGCGTATTGCCAGCTACCAGGGCTATTTCTCACAGTATGAGTATATCCTGTGGCACTCTATCAAGCAGATGGGTGAAGCTCTTCCGGAATCGGATGCAAAGCCAGAGCTTCTTCAAACCATTACCAGAGGTATCGAATCTAACAACCAGCAGGTTAAAGCAGCCATGGATGCTTTGGACGCTGCGTCCCGTTCAGCGGCTGCTGGTATTTGCACCCGCCGTCATTCCTGGCTGCGCACTTTGGGTTTCACAAATGACGCACAGCAGCAAGTAATGGCGTTGCCCTTTGATGGTGCGTATCTTTTTGGTCCTCAGGTAGAGCAAGCTCTAGAAGCTACTCAAAAGACTAGGTCAGCCATTAAGTTGGCTCGACCCCCTCCTGCCCCCTCTCGGGGGCATGTCATTAAACGCCAGTTTCATAATCGTCAGTCCTTCGGGGCAGGGCGTTTTCCATAAAAGCCAGCCTGCCCAACCTCAAAGAAGGCGCAACAAGTGCAAGGGCCCAGCGCTAGCCTTATGAATGGCGGCCCAAGTCCCATCTCAGCTGCCCAGGGGACTTTTCCTCTCCGATGGGAGGTCGTCTGATGCACTTCTACGACCAATGGAAGTCCATAACCTCAGACAAATGGGTCCTTTGGATAATTCGCGAGGGGTAGTCACTCAATTTTCTGGAGACCCCTCTGGATCGTCCTCCCAAATGGCAGCCCAGGCTGTCAACCCTTCAGTCAGACCTTCTACTGCACGAGATTCAGGGGCCTTCTGAACAACAGGGCAGTAGAGTGGTGCCGCTGCATCACGGAACACGGGTTTCTCCCATTACTTTCTGGTTCAAAGAAGTCCGGGGGTATGCGCCCCATTCTAGATCTCAGAAAGCTAAACAAATTTCTTCCCAAGAAAAACTTCAAAATGATTTCTCTGGGAACCCTGTTACCCTTGCTTCATCAACACGACTGGCTAGCCTCCCTAGACATGCAGGATGCTTACCAGCATATTTCTGTTCACCCAAGGCATCACAAATTCCTGAGGTTTGTGGCTCTGGGACAGCATTATCAGTTCAGAGTCCTGCCCTTTGGGCTATCCTCAGCGCCGCGGGTTTTTACAAAGTGTTGTGCAGTTCTTGCAGCGCATCTCAGAAAAGCCGGGATACAGGTGTTCCCTTATCTGGACGATTGGCTTCCAGCAAGCCCTTCTAGGCAAGGAACCCTGGACGCCGTAGAGACGGTTTCCTGCCTCCTTACGTCCATGGGAGTCTTGCTGAACCTAAAGAAATCGCAACTGCAACCCTCCAAGAGGCTCCTCTTTATAGGAACTCTTCTGGACACTTCCTCTGCAAAGGCTTTTCTTCCAGAAGACGGAAGGAACGATATCCTTCAAATGGCCCGTCACATCGGAGAGAATACCTCAGTTACAGCTCTCTCGATGCAACGGATGCTAGGCCTCATGGCTTCCTCCGTGTTCACTGTACCCCTAGCACGTCTGCACATGAGAACCACTCAGTGGATGCTCAGTACTCAGTGGTCCCCTACCACTCACCCGCAGTCCTATCTCATCAGGGTGACGGAACCTTTAAAGAGGTCTCTCACCTGGTGGTCTCAAGAGAGCAATCTCCTGGAAGGGTACCCCTTTGCTCCTCTGGACCATCAGATCTCCATTGCCACGGACGCATCCCTAATGGGGTGGGGAGCTCACTGTCAGGCTCTCCACACCCAAGGTGTCTGAAATCAAGTCGAGTCTCAACTTCACATAAACGTCCTAGAGATGAGAGCCGTCCTTTATGCGGTCCGAGCGTGGAAGGACATTCTGTGTCACAAGAACATTCTCCTTCAAACGGACAACAAAGCAGTGATGTATTACATCAACAAGCTCATTCTTATCCCTTATGCAGGGAAGCAATGAGGGTATGGGAATGGTGCTTGGAGCACAAGACTCTAATTCAAGCAGTCTACCTGCCAGGTGTACAGAACGACTTGGCAGACCGCCTCAGCAGAACAGAGTCAGATCCTCACGAGTGGTCTCTAGACTCAACCATAGTTCAATCTCTATTCGAAGAGTGGGGAACTCCAGACCTGGACCTTTTTGCATCCCCACTCAACGCAAAACTGCCTCTCTTCTGCTCCAGAAATCCAGGGCCTGGCATTTTCTGTCAGGATGCGTTCAGGCTGCGGTGGACAAAACGCTTTCTTTACGCTTTTCCACCTCTTCCTCTAATTCAGAGGGTACTCCTCAAGTTCGAATCACAGGGAGACAAGATGATTCTCATTGCTGTCTTTTGGCCTCGGCAGCTGTGGTTTCCACTTCTCAACAATATGTTGACAGCGCTTCCGAGACCACTTCCCCTACAGATAAACCTTTTGACTCAGGGGCCTGTGGTCCATCCCAACCTGAGATCGCTACACCTTCACGCTTGGCTCCTGAAGAAGTAGAAGTAAATCGGTTCAGTGTGTCTCGAAGAGTTTCAGATATTCTTCTGGCTGCACGGAGCCAGCCACTAGGAAAACTTACGCAGCCAAATGGGAGCGTTTTACGCTCTGGTGTGCAAAGTCCTCTTTGAATCCTTTTTCCTGCCCACCAGATAAAGTCCTGGGGTACCTCTTAGACCTCTCAAATTCAGGCCTGCAGTACTCTACAGTCAAAGTTCACCTTAGTGCCATTTCAGCTTATCATGAGCCGATTTTTTTCCTTATTTCTGGCTCAGTTACCTGTGGTTAAGAGGTTTCTTAAGGGAATTCTGCATACCAGACCTCCTACAAGATGTCCAGTTGCAGCCTGGGACATCAATCTTGTGCTAGATATGCTCACTCGGAAACCTTTCGAACCTCTGGCTACCTGTGAGCTAAAATTTCTCACATGGAAGACTGCCTTTCTAGTGGCCATTACCTCATCACGCAGGGTCTCTGAGATGCATGCCCTGGTCACAGACCCTCCGTATACTGTGTTCCATAAGGACAAAGTAGTTCTTCGTACTCATCCTAAATTTCTTCCTAAGGTTGTGTCAGAATTTCATCTAAACCAACCTTTGGTCCTTCCCTCTTACTTTGCGAACTTCCAAAATGAAGGAGAGCGTTCTCTTCATTCTTTGGACGTTAAGAGGGCCTTGCATTTCTACCTGGATAGAACCAAGGATTTTCTCAAAGCCCAGCAACTATTCGTTTCCTTCAGCGAGACCCGGCTGGGTCAACCTGTCGCTATTAGATGCATCTCAGCATGGCTAGTGGCGTGACTTCGCCACTGCTATTCCATGGCGCAGGTTAAGTTGGAGGGTAGGGTTTACGCTCACTCTACTAGAGCGGTCGCGGCATCCCTAGCGGAAATTCGCAACGTGCCCATTGCAGATATTTGCAACGCGGCCACCTGGAGCTCAGTGCATACTTTTGTTAAACATTATGCACTAGATGTCCATGCCAGACGACATTCTTCCTTTGGCAGAGCCATCCTTAATGGACTTCTGTCTTAGAGATGTGAGCTCTTGGTCTCTCCTGCCGCCCTCTCGGGGGATTATTAGCTCGGTACTCTCCCAATAGTGTGAATGAGTGGTGGAGACTTATGTCCAGGAAGATATGAAAATTACGTACCTACCATAATTCTTGATCTTCTTGGATGAGTCTCCACCACTCATTCACACTCCCACCCTCCGTCCCCCGAGCTCACCTCTGTTGTTGGTCTTCACTCCCTCAAATCTTTAGGCTGTGAAGACTTCTTTGTTGACCCTTCTTATACGGGTCATCCGGACTATCTTATGTCCGGTTTTTAGGTTAGGCTACCCTTCTAGGTTAGTTAAGCTGCACCTCCTGGTAAAAAAGGTACTGAGGCGGTTGGAGGGTCGACACCGAGATAGTCATTACAGCGCGAGCTGAGGCTCACGGTGCCGACCCTCCAGCAAAAAAGTTTGCTCCCGATGGGTCCTGGTGCCTCCGGCGCAGATCCCAATAGTGTGAATGAGTGGTGGAGACTCGTCCAAGAAGATCAAGAATTACGGTAGGTACGTAATTTTCATTTCTTGATAGCTGTCACCTCAGCCGGGAGAATCAGTGAGCTCCAGGCCTTGTCCACAGAGCCAAATAACATTTCAGTCCATAGGGACAAGGTAGTTCTCAGGACTAACAGGAAATTTCTCCCCATGGTGGTGTCGGACTTTAACCTGAATCAGTCCATCACTTTGCCAGTCTTTTTCAGTGACCATTCCAGTTCAGGGGAACATAGGCTGCATAGCCTAAATATCAAGAGGACTATCAGCTACTACTTAAATCACACTTAAGAATCATAGGCAGGATAGTACTTTGCTCCTCCTGACTTATGGAGAGGTGGGCAAGGACAAATGTGCCTCAAAGAGGACAGTTGCATGCTTGAATGTTGCCTGTATTTAATTCTGCTACAGCAAAGTAGACAAAGAACACCCTGTGGGCCTTAGGGCCCACTCTACAAGGGGTACAGCTGCTTCTGTAGCAGCTGCAAGAGATATTTCTTTGCTGGAAATTTGTAAAGCAGCTACCTGATCACACATTTACCAACTACTATAGCCTGGATACCCAGGCCAGAAGTGATGCCAGATTTGGTACAGCAGTACTGCAGAGCCCGTTTCCTAAATAGGTTCTCTGCCCTTCTCCAAAGATACTGCTTGGGTAGTCTGCATACGTCAGAATACAGTAAAATTTCCTGGGGTTTGAAGAAACAATTACCATAGTAATCTTGTTTCTTCCAAAGGAATATTACTGTATTCTGAGCTCCCATCCTACCTCCCCTAATAGAACATGTGGGCACTGCACTACAGCTGTCCATGATATCTGAAATGTGTGAGTTGTTTCTTCTTGGGGCATCCGTGACTTGAGTCTTAGTGACGCCCTAATTTATAAATGGAAGGGGATTGTTTGGTTTTTAAGGGGTGTTTAGTTGTTTATTAGGATAGTTTAGAGAGCTTGTTCATAAACAAAAACAAACAAATAAATAAATATGCATTCTCCGTAAGAATCTGATGATTGCAGGATGTATTCCAGGGACAATGGTTTGAAAACTGAACTCGAGCGTAGCATTCCATCATCAGCATAGGTTCTATTAACCATTTCTGCTCCGGGGCAGTCCATTGGTGAGGCCATACTGCATATGTCAGAACATAGTAAGTTTCCCTTGGAAGAAACAAGATTACTATAATAAGTAATTTTTTCTTAGTTACAACCAACCTTATTTTGTTTCAGTTACTGGATCTGTTCATATTGCATGCTTCCTGACCATTAGAAACACCGTCGGGCAGTAAAGCCCTATATGATGCAATAGTCTCCTTTTACTCCTACTGCATAATGTGTGGGCAAGACTGTTGGGGGTGTTCCTGAGACCAGGAAAGATGCAGTGAGAGCTGATCAGGGAATGTAAATAAACATATTTTGTGTGGTAACACCAGTATGGTGGGCAGTCTGTTTCATCTTTTTGAAAGAAAAAAACAAATCGGAATCAACCAACCATCTACGTCAGCAGTCTCTACAGAATGTGAACGATCGTAATGTGTTTTTTTTAAACTAGGTGCTCCTTGAAGCCTAAGGGGGTTGCAGTGTCCTTTCTAAGTTCACAGCCACACAATCTACCTGACCTTCCCTGGCTAGGCTTGCTTAGGATTCCAGTTCCAGCATACAGATCTGAGTGCTGAGGGGCTGGAGCCGGAAGACCACATGGTTAGGTGGTAGGAAGTCAAGCTTGAATGCCATTTCGTTGTCTGAGCATGCTCAGTGGAAGACTGCCTTAATGTGGATGTGGGTTGAATAGTAGCTGAACTACACTTACAGGTAATAAGTAATAAATTATCAAATTGTCATCAGACTTGCTATTTGTTAGGCGGACTTGATGAAATTGGAATGCAGTGGCCTATTGTGACCAAATTATGCATGAGATCTGCTTCTGGTTGACTCTTGTGATGTACCTTATAACTTGTCAGTGCTGATTCAACAAATTCAGGACTAAAGTTTGTGTGCACGAGGACCTCTAAAAAAAAAAAAAAATAAATAAATAAAAAACAATAAAGCACAAGGGGCCAGATATTCAGACTGCACCAGGCAGGGGCGCGAGCCTGGGCGCAGCGTAACTGGGATGGGCCAGAGCATACTCCAGGCGATATTCAACGGTGCTGCGCCATGGCCCAGCACCATGAAATATGGCACTGAGGGTGCACGCACTGTGTATGGCGCAGTGGCACTGCACCAGCACATGTGGCAGCAGGGGAGCAGGGGGCTGCACCAGCGCAAGTGCGGTTGCGCTAGGTGCAGCAAGAGCGATATTCAGCTGTGGGCATGCAGATTAGGCCATAATGCATGCAAGGCGCAAATGGGGCCATTTGCATGTCATTATGGCCATTTGCATACAATGCGCTGATCCGCAGCGGCTTGTGCCTGGCACCCTGCCAGGCTGCAGCCGTCAGGGACAGACACCCCGCTGCCCTTCGGCAGGTGCCGCAACCCTTCGTGGCATGAGTAGAAGTACTCCATGGTGGTCCAGTGGACTGCTATCCCTTGCCCGATTGCAGGCATGTAATAAAATAATCCCTGGTGGTCCAGTGGACCGATCTCCGCCCACTCGCAGGCGTTGGTCAAACTCCATGGTGGTCCAGTGGTACCACCCTCCCACCTAGTCCCCTGCCACCCTGCAACCCCCTGATCAGCGGGCGGCAGCTCCCCACCCGCAAGCCGCCCGCCAACTGACAGCGTACAGTAGGGCTGTATGCCTGTTGGTCCACTGCATGGGCCAATGGGCGTACAGTCCATACTGTACTACACAGTCCCTATTTGTGAATGAACGCTCATTCACATATCGAGACTGTGTAGTACAGTATGGACTGCATGCCCATTGGCCCAGCAGTGAACACTAAGCGTACAGCCCTACTGCACTCATCGCAGAGGCGGCTGCGGGCGGGGAGCTGCCGCCCACTGCTGACCAGGGGGGTGCAGGGTGGCGGGGGACTACGTGGGAGGGGGGTACCACTGGACCACCCTGGAGTTTGACTAACGCCCGCGAGCGGGTGGAGATCGGTCCACTGGACCAGCAGTGATTATTTAATACATGCCCGCAATCGGGCAGGGGATAGCAGTCCATTAGACCACCAGGGAGATAATTAACCTATGCCCACGATCGGGCGAAGGGGTATGGTACACTGGACCACCAGGGCTTTATTTTCACATGCCCGCGAACAGGCGAGGGGGGGCACAATGCCCCCTGGGCAGGGGGCTCATGGACTGTGTCCTGGGAGGTCAGGTGGCCACCCACAGCAGGTGGCTGCCGTGTTGCACCCAGCAATACGGCAGCCCGCCTGTGGGTGTCCCCGACATGTTTCTGGTTTCGACGGGCTCAACATTGCACCACCCCTTTGCGGTGCAAGGTGGGTTTGTGCCTGCATATGCGCCGCACATCCCGGGCTGAATATCTGGATGTGCCGCAAATGCATGGGCTTGCGCCACATACATTACTGGTGCGCCCTGGTGCACTGGGGGTTGCACAGTGCAACCCGCCCATTTGAATTTTGCGCCGGGGCTCATTGGTGGGTTGCGCATGCGCAGCAGGATTGTGCCATGCGCACCCCTTTGAATATCCCACCCAAGAAGTACACAGCCACGAGTTTGAACATGTGGATTGTTCACTTTTTTCAGGAGGATAATTTTATTTAGAAAAAAGCTTAGGTTGTGCATTTGTTTACCTGTATTGATATTTTTAAACTAAGACACAGCTCCTGTTGAGCAGTGGCTTTGATTTGCACCAAAGGACCTGTAAAATATATATTATTTTTAAATCACTAAACGGTTGCCCCTGTTGAGTTATATGGAGAAGCAGTGCTGTCCAAGCTCAAACACCATAAAACGTCTGAGTGGGTGGATACTGTGCTACATCTGAAAGTGGAAGGGCTTGGGATAACTGACTCCAAAGGGCCAGAGTTAGATCCCTTCCCTGTAATTATAAATAAAATAGAAAATTGTGAAATGATCATGGCTGCCTTACCTGGAGATAAAACTTGCTCTCTGCAGATTTCAGTTTGAACACCATTGGTGCTGGTCCTCAGCGTTTCAAGCCGGATAGTTTATTATGGTGCATGTGTTAGCTGGTCACTGCATTGTTAGAAATGGGGAACTGCACTGTGTCCTAATTGCTGGGTGATGTCCAAGTTTAACATTTATTTCCCAGAAGTTGTAAGACCAGTAAGTGTTGTCAAAGAAAGTCAATTGGGAAATCTTTCATTTCCGAACTATGTTGTTGCAGCGAGATGCATACAAAGTGATGGCAAGATGCACGAAGGCATTAAATGGGAGAGTATCTCTGATATTACTGAGACTTGACTTTAAGGTATAGATAAACCTAAAAAGGAGAGGGTGCTATTACTGTTTTTTCTCCTCAAAATCACAACACATTAGAAACTTTGTTTTTGATGTTTGTCTTCCTGTCAGAATGAGTTTGAACAACTGAACTATGCTCAGCAGCTGAAAGAAAGACTGGAAGCATTCACCCGTGATTTCTTGCCTCATATGAAGGAGGAGGAAGAGGTATGCAAACACATACAGACTTTGCTCCGAATCTTAGGAACTGCTATCAGATAGTGAATTTGGCAGTATTCTTACTTGATGGAGTTTGCTGTGTTTAGGACACAGGTCTTTAAGTTGTGTGGGGGTCTAACTGTGTTGGTCTCCAGTCCACCCATTGCTCCAGATAATGTTGTCATTCAAAAAGTAATGTACTCACTATTTTTGAAATTGGGTGAGTAAAATACATCATTTTGGTGAGTCAAAGTGCTTTAAATTTGGAAAACCATGCCTTTTGAAGTATCAGTGGAGCATTTCCAAGGGTTGGGATGAGTACTGGCACTCTTAACAAAAGGAAAAAAAATCAAATAGTATTGAGTAAGATTTGGTGAGTAAAATAGGACACTGTGTCCACCTATTTTTTTACTTAATTTACTACTTTACAGAATAGCTATCGGGCAGTACAGTCTCAGAGAGAGGCATTGACAGTCTACAAGCAGTAAATTAGATCGTCTTACATAGAAATAGAGATATTGGCGGCAGATTAGGATTGCTTGGCCAATCTAGTCTGCCCGTTTTTCCTACCTACTATAACACCGCAGATCTACTTAATTTCTTGCTTACAAGCGTAATACAAATACTCCTCATGATACCACAACCAGAATATAACTAAAGACTGGGTATTTACTTATTATAAAAAGAGCTCAACATGGGTCAGTCCAGGCTGCTTCACATATCTATGTTTATGTGAGTAGCATCAAAACAGGAATGCAGGGAAAAAAAGTACAGAATACAGAACTGGGCATGTCATGGTGTGACTTGTAATATATTTGTAGCTGTGTGTTTTAAACACAGCTTAAAGCAGTTCTGCGTTGCTTTGCCTTAGTGCTGCAGCACTCTTATCACTCATGGCTCTCTCTACACTAATTTTTCTTTTCCCCTGCTGAATCTTGTTGCCTGATGCATGAGGGCATGGGTGGAAGCTGGAGGGGGGAAGATTCAGGGGAGAAAGGAGGAGGTGCTACTTCACTGAGAGGGTGGCAGAGCCATGGAATGCACTACCTAGGGGGCTGGTGGAGGCAGAGACAGTGGAGGGGTTCAAGAGGGGGTGGGACAGGTACAGGGGAAGGGTTCAGGAAGCAAAATCCAATGCAGCAAGAATATCCGGAACTGGGAAGGGAGAAGCCAGAGAAGGCGAGGGGGACAGCAAGGTCAGCACCCAGGGTGGGGGCTGACCAAACGAGCAGACACGGAAGACCATTAGGCCTATTCTGCTGGCATTTTAGTATGTAGTATGTTAGTATGTTAGTATGCATGTTCCTCCTTCCTAGCTAAACACTGACTTGGAAATCAGGGCTAGCATTAGTCGCAAAAATAGGGGGTCAGATGCCAAATGTTGGGGGTCACTGTGGCACAATTTGGAATGGATGAGAAAAAAATGAGTGGCAGCTTACAAATTGGTGAGGATACGTCAGAAATTAGGAATGTGCTGTACATTCTGGTTATTTGCTCTGTTGTAAGAGGTAGTTGGTTGTGTGTGTGTGTCTTACATATTTCTTTTTGGGGATGGGGATCTGCCTGTAGTATGTCAGTATATGAGGCATGATCAGGTTCCAGCTTAGGACTGTAAGCGATCATCGCAACTGTTGGTGGGCAGGGTGCAGGAACCCACACCCTGCCTCTTGCAGAATTGAGTTCCAGCACCTCTTTCTCCATCGAACACTATAGGGGTAGGGATAAGTTACTCCAGTTACAGATTTAGAAGTTAGAGTTCCCAAAATTAAACACCTGATCGTCCTCCAAACCCCAAGTCTCATTCTCTCCACTAGACTACCGGACTCACTACCATACATCAAAAACTATAAACATTGGAATTATTCTGTTCTTGTACTAACATAAGACATTATGGGGAACTTGCACTCACCTTGTGATAACTGGACCCATGTTCCATACTGTACCACCTTGTCCAGTCACACTAGATTGAACCGAGAAAGGAAAACTGAATCTGGAAAGAGCAATGCGGAGATGTTCCTTTTAAAGGAGACCTCTCTCTATACAAATCCTGTACTGAAATATCTAAAATGGTGGACCCTTTGAAATTTGACACACTAACTATCTTAAGAAATGGCATCACGCCATGGCACCACCTCGGGCATGAAGCCATCCAGGAAGTGGCCTCTAAGTGTGTTGCTGTGCACAGAACTAAACAGGAATTTCATCTAATAATTCTAAGTCACTGTGAGGCAGAGAGGGGAGATATATGAACTGTTACTCCGCCCTGCACTTCCTCTTGCAGCAACTCCTGTCCCGAGAGTCCTTCACCAGTCCTCCTGCTCGCAGTGCATCCGATCCCCACTCAACAGCCAGAGCCATGCACTCCTGATCTCCAACAGAGAAACCTGAAGTGCGACCTAAAAGTGCACTCCATGTGGCGGCATGCAATCCCGCGCAGCCAAAAACGAACCCTGGAGTTGGGACCAGCAGGGGAGCACATCATCAATCCAGACGCATTATAGCAAGCACAGTGCATCAAAAGGGTGAGATTTCAGCTGGGAAGACGTCACTATAGTACGTTAACGCAACCCCTGGGTAATGGCACCCCCACCTTCCCTCTCCTAAAAACAGCATCTTTCGTAGTGGGTGCAGCAGTTGAAGCATAGAAAGAAGTGGCTAAGTTATGGGGGCAAGATTTTAAAATGGTGTCTGTAGCAAAAATGAGACTAGCCAGGGCTAGCATTTTTAAACCCAGTCTCAAAATTTTGGGAACACTTGGGGAGTGGGGGGGTGGTGGAATCCCCTTTGAAAATCAGCAGATTTTTACTTTTCTCCCCACTTCTAAATTATTCACAACACTGCTATTGTAATGTCCCCACTTAATTTTGGTAATCCCCTACTTGTAATACCTCTAGGGGACTTACCTGTGACACAAAAGCAGATTTTAAGCCTTGCCAGCCACAGTAGCCCACATTTAAAGTGTAATATTAAAGAGCTGTGTCTTGTCCTGAATTTAGGGGCTCTTAAAGAATAGTCTGTCCTGGGGTCTCGGCTAGGTGATATTAATGTTTGAGGTGTTGCTTACCTGTGGCAGGTATCTCTGGTCCAAACAGCAGGGAGTGTAGAGAGGCATTTAGTCCTGCAGAGACAGGAAGAAGTGGAGCATTTTGATGTTGTAATGCACCTGTAAGTATACAGTGCCATTTCATATGAGCAGTAGGGAGTCATGCTGTGGTGACCGTGCCACTTGAATAAGAGCTACGGGATTAATGCGTTAGGAATTTAAAAAGATGATTTGAAAAGAAATGGGCAGGGGTAGGGGATGCTGCTCAAATGTTTCCATATCTGTTTTGCAGATTCAGTGGTTTGTTCAGGCAGGTAGGAGGATGAGGAGAGGTAGTCGGTTGCAGAGGATGTGACACCTCCGATTTCCAGAGGGTGCTCTAGGAGATGGATTGGGGAAGGGGGCAGGTATGCAGGAGGTTTGAGGTCCTTACAGTGGAGGTTGTTCATATCAGAGCTAAGATTCACTGCCGAAGGGGCGACTAGGTATACAGAATGCTGGGAGTTGCTGTTTCATTACCCCAGAGCTTCCTCAAGGGTCTGCTCTGTGGGATGGACTGTTGTGGGGAGGGAAGGCGAGCCAGGTTGATTCCAGCATAGTGTTCCCAGGAGTGCACATTCAGAACTACTTAACCAGTTTTGAGGTGGAGGCACAAGACAACCTCAACCTCACAGGTGTGGTCAGTACTTAGAGAGGAAGCTCCATCGTGCAGTGATGAGCCGGGCAAGAGGGTGGTAGTCAAAAGCAGGAAGGGGCAGGAAGACAGTACTCATGATTGGGGAGTCTGTAGTCAGAGGGATGGGGAGTCTGGTCCGTGGCTCAGTACCAGGGGAAAGATCTGTCCTATGCTTCCCTGGGGGGGGACATTTGTGAAGGTACTTCCACAGCTGCACAGTTTGACCAGGGTGGTGATGGGGAAGCTGAATGTTGCCATACACCTAGGAGCCAACAATCTGATGCACTGCAGTGTAGCTCCGGTTAAGGAAAGGTTCAGAGAGCTAGGTAGCAGGATGAATGAAGTTGCAGATTCATTAGCTTTCTGGTTCTGCTGGTGCCACGTGCAGGAAGGAGTGGAAAGGCCAGGATTCTGAAGTTTAATGAATGGTAAAAGTATTGGTGTGGAGAGGAGTGGTTCAGGTTTATTAAGGTCTGAGTTTCCCTTAGAGAGGATGACCGGCTATTTGGAAGTGGCCCTCTGCATCTGAATGGCAGAATTTAGAAGTTTTTATTAGACCGGGGGGGGGGA
The DNA here is from genome assembly GCA_016271365.2 of Neoceratodus forsteri. Lineage (NCBI taxonomy): Eukaryota > Metazoa > Chordata > Ceratodontiformes > Ceratodontidae > Neoceratodus > Neoceratodus forsteri. Next base: position 909,991,554 of record CM057452.1, read on the forward strand.
TGCAAGTGTGATGCAGGGAACAGATTGGAGATGGGGAGGATTATGCAGGAATGGTTACTAAAGGGAAGAAGGGACTGGAGAACCTAAAATCCAATAGATATCCAGGGTCAGACAGGCTTCACCCCAGGGTGCTCAAGAAAACAAGGCAGATGCTAGCAGAGCTGCTGGTAATCCTGTTTGGAGAATCAGTAGCAACAGTTGTGTTGTGTCTGAGGACTAGAGGGTGGCTAAATGTAGTTTCGTTACACCAAGGAGGCGATTGGGAAAGGTCCAGGAAACTTATTGGCTGGCCAATGAGCCTAATCTTGATGGTGGTTAATTATTAAAAGGGGGGATAGTAGCATCCTTTACAGAAAAAGGGCTTAATGGATGGGAACCAGCATGGAGTCACTAGGGGCCTGTCGTGTTATCGACCGACTTAACTAACTTTCTCAGTGTAGTAACGCAAATGGCAGCTTACATATACTGTACCATGATTGTAGCAAATTCTTCAACTCCGTGCCACACTGAAGACCGATTTTAAGAAGGTGAGTGATCTTTGGATAGTTGAAAAAGAACTGGATGGGTTACATACTGGCTGACTGATAGAACCCCTGGAGTGGTCCTAAATGGTAAATTATCTGAGGAGAGGGTATTGACTAGTGGGATGCTGCGGGGGTTGGTAGGTAGACAGAGACTAAAGCTTCTCTGAGTAGTCATGATTTGAAGGCAAGCCATAGGTTATATGCCAACCACAATGCACAGATTAAACAGAAATATAAAATATACATATATATGCATAAATTTCATCATTTACTTAACAGATGATATCAAAACCATCATTCTCTCTGTTTAAAAAAAAAAAAAAAAAAAAACCAACCTGGCAGACCAAAGTGCAGATGGCGCTAATGGCAAGGCAAATTTTATTTAAGACGCCCAATCCCGGAGGTTCTGGGTGCTGTACACAAATCAGAATCAGTAATAATAAAACCAACAATACAATAAACTATATAATAAATAAGATTAGATTAAATCACACAATTATAAAATTTAAAATAGTTAAGTCAGAATAAATAACTAAATGCATTCAGAGTGAATCAGGGTAGGGAATCTTGGTATAAACTACTTGGATTGTTTATTTTTTTTCCTTTTCCTGGGCTTCACTTTCTGTTTCTTTCCTTACCCCCTCTGTTCTGTCCTGCTCTCTCTGCTCATCTGATGAATAATTTCCTTTCATAGCCCTCGCTGCATCTGTTCAGCAGATCTGTCTGCTTTCTTCATCCGCCATCCTGTACTGTTGAATATCCTCCCTCTTCCCATCTATCTCTCATTTGTACTCCGCTCACTTGAACCACACCTGACATTTCTCTATTCAAACATGCACCTGCAGCTAACCATTTTCCTGCATTACTCTAATACCTACCCTTACATCCATCACCTTGTTTCCTAGCATTCTCTATAGACTATATTATTTACATTAACCCTCAGCGTAAATGCTGTAGTTACATGCTTTACCTGTTCCCTTTTTATCTGCCAACACTCCCCTGCCATACAGTACCTGTACATTGCTGGCCTACACTAAATTCTGTAACTTTTTTTGCAGTCGTGATCTTTGTCATAGCATGTATTTTTGTGAACAGTTGCTTGAATTTAAAAAAAAAAAAAAAAATGTTTTCTGCTCTTCACGTGCTATGTTGTCTCTAAGTGGTTTTGCTGTTTTACTACCTGTTGTAATCCTCCTCTGGGTCACACCTAGAAACATACTCCAGCCCAGTGTGACCTTTCTGGTCACTAAATTTTAAAGAAAGAAATACTGCAGTATAAAACCAGCTTATACTAATTGGCGCAGATGGAACAGAATTTGGTTTACCTATTTGATTTAAAATTTGATGACCAATCAATCAGTCAATATTTAACCAGGGTAAAGCACCTTTGAGTGCCTGGGGGCACACAAATGGGCAAGGCAGAACATACATCATATACAGCAGTGCACAAGTAGTTCAAACAACATGAAGTCTTGCTGTATTCTGACATATGCAGTTAGGTCCTGCCTTTCAACTGCCCCGGAGAACAAAGAGTTAAACTTTCCATGGCCAGCATGGAATGTTCACCACGAGCTCGGTTGAAGCACCTGTCTGCTGTTGTTTAAACTGCAACCGTCAGATTCTTTACTCCGCCTCGCTGAACAGTCGCTCCGGAGATTTCTCCTTTGCTCGGTTCAAAAAAGTCGGTTGAAGTGTCGTTTTTTTGGTCGGTTTCTACCGAATTGCTGTTACTGCTCGGTCGGTTCAAGTCTCTGTCTGTGGTACCGTGAGTACTAGATAGGTTTTCTGTTTCATTTCTGTGTGGAACTTGTAAATTGTGGATCAGTTCGGCTGAACTGATCAGTTTGAGGTAAAAAAGTTTGTGCTTGATTTAGAGTGTGGTAACGGTCCGTGTCGATTCTACTTGGTTTATTACGTTTATTCCAAGACCTGTGACACGGTCAGGAACCGATAGGAGTCTTGCCTGGCGGATTGCCGAAAAAAGGGTAAGTTTTGGATAGGATTGGCCATGTCTGAGAAACCCAAGAAAACAACCGGGCCCACTGGGTTTCAACACTGCAGTGTGTGTGGGGAAGTCTCTGCCAAGGCTGATCCCCACACCACCTGTGTTTATTGTCTGGGATTTGACCACCTCGATTCAGACTGCCAAATATGTAAGAATTTTCCCAAATCTACCCTGGAAAAGAGATTAGGTAGATTGAGGGAAAGGGAGGCCGGAATTCCGCTGACCGGATGGCCATCGGTTGGTTCCGACCAAACCAGAAGGGTGCCCTCTGACCAGGCGCTACTTCTTGCAAAAGGAGAGCTGATCCTGAGGAGTCTGTTCGGTGAAAAGGAAGAGAAAAGATAAATCGTCCGGTTCGGACCCAGAAATTCATACTCCAACCGCCGATGAGATAGCCAAGGCGATAAGGATAGTGCAGTCGCTTACTTTGGTTCCGACCAAACCGGCACCATCTGGCAGGGGTTCGGTTTGGTCGGTTCCCCCAGTTCCGGATTACACTTTGGAAGAATTTTATGAACCGGAGGAGGAGGAAGGAGAGTATGAGGATGATTATGGTGATTATGAAAGTCTGGATGTGCTTATTGACCTGGACATCTCCCCAGACAGACCTTCAGGTGTTTCTCCTCCTAGGCTTTCTGAGTCCCTTTCTCACTGTATGTTTTACAAAAAAGTGGCTGAGACCCTCCAGCTTCCTGTGGAGGAAGCAGTAGAGGATCAGGAGGAGCCTGATTTTGTTCAGGCGATGGACATTCCAGAGTCCAGAGACTGTCTATTCCCTCCACAAATCCTTTGGAAACAGACACATAAAATTCTTAAGTCTCTAATTCTATACCTCCTGTGGACAGGCGAATGGACAAAGGTATACTCTCTCAGGCTCAGACACAGGTTCCTTTTCCAGCAATGCAGCCATGTTGGGAGTAGTGCAGGCTGCTGCCTGTGATAAGGCAAATATCCCTTGGCATCACACCCCCAGACAAGGACTCCAGGAAGATTGATGCCATGGCAAAGAAACAATACATGGCAGCATCTTTGGAACTCAGGCAGGCTAACTATATGGCCTATACAGCTAGATACCAGAAGTCCAGGTGGGACACTGTGCTGGCTCTGGCTAAACGGGCCCCTGACCAGCTTGCCAAGGAGCTGGAGCAGGTGACTGCAGATGGGATTGAGGCATCTAAAGTACAGTTTCATGCTGTTGTGGACTCCAGTGATGTTTCATCAAGAGTCATGGCTACATCTGTGGCTCTTCGGAGGATGGCTTGGCTCAGATGTACTAGCCTCTCACAGGATACCCAGGCTAAGGCTATGGATTTTCCTGTAATTGGTAATTCTCTGTTTGGGGGAGCAGACAGAGAACTACATGAAAAAGATGGATGAGTACAGGACCACTTGCAGGAGTGCTCAGGCCAAAGAAAGGCAAGCAACTCCTCAAAGGCAGCAGTCCAGGGGCAGGCCTTTCCAAAGGCCTTTTTACCAAGCTCAGGCCTCCTCCTCTTTCTCTCAGAGGGGTTTCTTTAGAGGGAGAGGCAGACTGGGGATGAGCAGGCCTGCATCCACCCCTCAGCCTAAAGACCCTGCCAAGCAGACACCCTGATAAATCTGCCCGGGCCGATTCTCCCATACCAGTAGGGGGCAGGCTGGCTTACTTTGTCCAGGACTGGAGTCTCTAACATCAGACAAGTGGGTCCTGGAAGTAGTAAGCCAGGGGCTGGTTCTCGGCTTCAAAAATTTCCCAAGATGAGAACCAGATCCTTTCCACCTGCGAATCTCTCAGAGACCCTTGCCCTAGAGGCAGAGATTTCTTCTCTCCTAGCTCTCAGAGCTATAGAGAGGGTTCCCACCCTACACAAGGGCAAAGGATTGTACTCCAGGTACTTTCTAACCCCCAAAAAGACAGGTAAATGGCAGCCCATCCTGGACCTAAGATATCTGAACAAACATCTTTTAAAGTCAAAGTTCAAAATGGTGACTCTGGGAATTATCCTTCCCCTCTAAGGCCAGGGGACTGACTAGCCTCCCTGGACCTTAAAGATCCCTGCTTTCTCATTCCCATCAAGTGCTCCCACAGAAAGTACCTCAGGTTCGAGTTGCCCTCAGGCCACTATCAATTCAGAGCAATGCCCTTTAGCCTAACATCAGCCCCAAGGGTTTTTACAAAGTGCCTGGCAGTAGTGGTTGCTTTCCTAAGGAGAAAAAAGATCTCCATCTTCCCATACTTGGACGACTGGCTCATAGTAGGTCAGTCTCCAGACCACATTAAGTCACATTTGCAAGTGACCCAGCAAGTGCTCACTTCTTTAGGATTCCTTCTCAACCTTACAAAGTCGGTTTTCGAACCAGTACAGCTCCTCACCTTCATAGGTGCAGAGCTAGATATAGTAAAGGCAAGAGCCTTCCTTCCCATGGAAAGGGCAAGGACCCTCATGGAACTGGCCTCTCCATTCACCTCTCAGGTGTCTCGACCAGCAAGGCATTTCCTTCAGGTTCTGGGCCACATGGCAGCTTCCACAGCAGTGGTTCAGGGAGCAAGATTCCAAATGAGGGACATTCAGTTCCACTTAAGAGCCTTGTGGTCCCAAAGAAAGGATTCCCTTACCAGACTAGTCCCAGTGACTCGAACCCTGATCCAGGCCTTGCAGTGGTGGCAGGATCAGTACAGTTTGAGACAAGGGGTTCCTTTTGTCACTCACTCATTCAGTGATACTCACCACAGATGCTTCCCTGCTGGACTGGGGAGCCCATTTGGGGGATCTTACCACCCAAGGACTGTGGTCACCTCAGGAATCTCTGCTTCACATCAGTCTCTTGGAACTCAGAGCAGTGTTTCTGGCACTGCAAGCTTTTTCCAAATCTGTACAGAGCAAGGTGATCCAGGTCAGAACAGACAACACCGCCACCATGTGGTACATCAGTCAGCAGGGCACGACTGTCTACGGCCCTTGTGCACAGAAGCAATGAAGTTGTGGTCCCTGGCCTGTTCCCTGCAAACCTCCCTGATAGCAGTTCACCTCCCAGGAAAGGACAATGTCCTAGCAGATGCTCTGAGCAGAATATCCCAGGGCCATCACGAATGGACCCTAGATCCTCTAGTTTTGAAAGTGATTTTCTTGAGATGGGGCACTCCAGAGATGGATCTTTTTGCAGCCCCAAACAATCACAAACTTCCTCTCTTTTGTTGCAGACCCCCAGTCTTGGACTCAGTCCCCCTGGATGCTCTGATTCTGAACTGGGAAGGGAAATTTCTGTATGCTTTTCATCCCTTCCCTCTCCTGTTCAAAGTGTTAGTCAAGATAAGGTCACAACCATACAAAGTGATTCTGATTGCTCCAGACTGGACCAGATGGCCCTGGTATCCCTTGCTGTCCCTAGCAGTCCACCTTCCGCTGTCTCTTCCCAGGAATTACAACCTGTTGACATCCTCTCAGGGGAGGATTTGGTACCCGAATCTTTGGTCTTTCAATCTTAAGGCATGGCTCTTGAAGAGTTAGAGTTTGCAGATCTGCATCTTTCCCAGGGGGTTCTGGATATCCTTAAGGCTTCTCGAAAGCCTTCCACCAGAAAGCCTTACAACTCCAAATGGAACAGGTTCAGCATTTGGTGTTCTAAGAAGAATATTTCTCCTGACTCTGCTGAGTTGCCTACGGTTCTGGACTATATGGTCCATCTTAATGGCCTAGGCCTCAGACCAGCTACCCTTAAAGTACACTTGGCAGCTGTTTCTGCTTTCTTGTCAGTAGGCAAGCCTTCCTCTCTATCATCCCATCCTGTGTTTTGTAAGTTTTTCAAGATATTGCTTCACACCAATCCCCCCTTTAGGGCTCCTGCTTGGGACCTCAATGTTTGCATTGCTCAGCTTATGCAACCCCACTTTGAGCCTTTGTCCTCTGCAGAGCTTAAGTACTTGACTTGGAAAACTGTTTTTGGGTAGCCATTACTTCTGCCAGGCGTATCAGTGAATTGCAAGCCCTGTCAGTGGAATCTGATTTCATCTCTTTCCATAGAGATAAAGTGGTTCTAAGAACTAACAGAAGTTTTTACCTAAAGTGGTTTCAGATTTCCACCTCAACCAGTCTATATCTCTCCCTGTTTTCTTCACTGACCATTCCTCCTCTGGAGAGAGGAGGCTACACAGCTTGGATGTTAAAAGAGCCCTTAGCTACTACATAGAGCGTAGCAAGGGTCACAGGTTTGACTCCGTCCAGTTGTTCCTTACATGGAGAAGTTGGTAAAGGCAAACCTGCCACTAAGAGATCTATTGCCAGGTGGACTGTTCCTTGTATACAATTCTGCTATGAAAAACTGGGTAGAACTCCACCCTCAGGCCTGAGGGCTGATTCCACTAGAGGTATACCTGCTTCCCCTGGCTGCTGCCAGGGATATTCCTGTCTTAGAAATTTGTCAAGCAGCCACCTGGAAAACAGTCCATACTTTCACCAAGCATTATTCTCTGGATATCCAGGCTAGGAGTGATGCTCGGTTTTGCACAGCAGTACTTCAGAGCCTGTTTCCAAAGTAGGTTCTGTCCCTCCTCCATGGAGGTATTGCTTGGTAGTCTGCATATGTCAGAATACACCAAGACTTTATGTTGTTTGAAGAAAAAATTACTCACCTTAGTAATGTTGTTTCTTCTAATGGAGTCTTGCTGTATTCTGCCCCCCCGCCTCCCCTCTCAGAACCTCGATTTTGGGATGTGGGTGGGCAGGAGTAGTGTTGGCACCCTAGGGGTGTCCTTTTTTCACCCTCTTTTAGTTTGGGTGAGTGGTTGTGTTTTGTATGTGTTTTGTTTTTGGGTTTCCTGACTTGAGTCTTCCTTTTGAAACCAAAAACCATTTTACATAGATATAGTTGCCAGTTGGCTAGTATGAGTTTTACAGTTTCCACACAGAACTTCTAGTGAGTATTGCTCGTAAAGATCTGACGGTTGCAGTTTAAACAACAGCAGACAGGGGCTTCAACCTAGCTCGTGGTGAACATTTCATGCTGGCCATGGAAAGTTTAACTCTTTGTTCTCCGGGGCAGTTGAAAGGCAGGACCTAACTGCATATGTCAGAATACAGCAAGACTCCATTAGAAGAAACAACATTACTAAGGTGAGTCATTTTTTTCTTCTGAGTGACTGGGGGCACTCTCGCCGTTGTAACCCGTGGGTTGTAATGGTAAATTTTAACTGGTTCAGACCATTGAGAAAATTGCTGACCGGTTATTATTTTCAATTAAAAACTTCAAGTAGGACCACTCGGTGGAATTTTTTTTTTTTTTTTTACCCAGAGAGCTCCAGCAGTATGGAATTCATTACCTAGTAGTGTTGTTTTGAGTAAAACAGTAGAGCAGTTTAAACTAAATCTGGATCGTTATATGGAAGAGACAAAATTTCACTACCATCACTAATTCGAGGTGGCGGGTTCGTTATGGACCTTGGCCTTTTGAACCTGTACAAGACTATTCTGTTATAACCTGACATTCATCCTACTTAAAATTTAAAAAAATAGACGTTTAATCCGCTATCCCTCCTCTTTTGCTGTGATGTTGACAACAGGCATTTTATTTATTTTTTGTTGACATAAACCATCACTTTTTTTATGAAATTGTTGTTTTATAACATCGATGTAGGTGTTCCAGCCAATGCTGATGGAATATTTCACCTACGAGGAATTGAAAGATATTAAGAAGATTGTGATTGCTCAGCATTGTTCACACAAGCCGAAGGATTCTGCTGAATTGTTGAAGGATCTCAACCTCCGGAATCAGGCTGAAGAGCTACAGAAAGCTTTTAAATATTCTGTGGATGAGAAAGCAGACCAAGGTGAGACAGCCTGTGGCTATCATACTATCGTGTTCAGAGTATCACAGTACATATGTTGTTATCACGATAAATTGATTATAATTGAAATCTTAAGCATTTCCAATTTTTGTAAACAAGTGACAGTCTTTCGGAGCAGACATCTGTCATGCCTGAAGAGGGACACACTACCAGGGCACAAGATGTGAGAATTTCAAGATGGTTTCCTACTACCTAGATTCAGTTCACTATCCACACTAAGGCAGTTCTTCTGGGCTATGCGCAGTCATGAGGTGTCTTCAGGATTGCCTCCTCCCACCACCTGTGATGTCATCCTGTGACTACACCCCACTTGACGTCAGATCTGTGCCTCTGCTGAAAGGGACATGTCTTCTCCTTCACGGTTTCTGCAGTGAATGGAGGCGTCATAGCTTTCAAGTGCAGTTTTTGCTATTTTCAACTGTAAATATTTTTTCTTATTTAATTTTATAATTTTAAAGTAGTATATATGATGTATTTTGTATTTATTGTACAGCGCCTGAGCTTCAGGGATAGCGCGCTTTATAGATAAACATTGCTTTGCCTTGAAAAGTTTTGTTTTTCTGAGTAGTTCTTCTTCCCTCATCTTCTGGTTACCACTGTACTGACGAAGATTCAGATAGAACAGAAGAAACCGAGTTTTAAAGGGAACTAAAGTTAAAATTTACAAGAAGCACAAAAAAACCCAAAAAAACACAAACCCTGATGTGCAGAGTGTTCAAGTCCAGGATTCAAACAACATGAAGTCTTGCTGTAGTCTGACTGTATGCACTTAGCCCCAGCACTTGAAGTGCTCCGGAGAGTAAAGGGTTAACTCTCTGCCAAGGCACAGAATGTTGATCTCAAGCTCAGTTTTCAAACCTCTGTCTTTAGTACTCTGAAGTGTAACCATCAGATTTCTTACTCCACCTAACTGTGAAGTCACTGCGGAGATCCCTCCTGCGCTTTGGTATTAGTTGGAATCGGTCGGTTTATTCGACCGTTTTTTTTATTTTTCAGTATTCTTACCTCTGTTACGATACAGTAAGTGGTAGTGTAGTAGGTAGTGTTGTAAATTTGTTAAAATTGTTAGAAATTGTTTTTCTTCAGTTCTTTCCGGTCGGTCTGGTTGAGAACAGAAATGTATTGCTAATTGTTTGTTTTCTGTCGTTCTTTAGTGGTTTTCTGGTACTTACCGTTCTTAAAAAAAAATCCAGAGTTTAATAGGATTTTTTTTAACCGACCCGTGACATGGTTGGAACCGATAAGTGTGTGTTTCCTGGCTTAACGCTATGAAGGGTAACTTTTTTTTGAATCCAGCATGTCTGAGAAACCCAAAAAGAAAACCAGTCCCACTGGGTTTCAGCACTGTACCGAATGTGGGGAGGCCTTTGTTAAGGCTGATCCCCACCTTGTATGTGTGTATTGTCTGGGGTTTGACCACCTCAAGGAAGACTGCCAAATTTGTAAAAACTTTCCCAAAGCCACTCTGGAAAAATGTTTGAGTAGGCTGAAGGAAAGGGAGGCTGAGAAGTCTGCTGACCCAGATGGCCAGCCCGTTTCAGTTGCGACTGAACCTGAAAGGTACCCACTGACCTGGGCGATGCCTCTTCAGGCAAAAGGAGAGCAGACTCTGCGGAGTCTGTTCCGCCAAAAAGAAAACGAAAATCAGCCGGTTTGGATCCTACACCCCATGTTCCGACCGCTAAAGAAATGGCGAAAGTGATTACAGTAGTTTAATCGCTTTGCCTGGTTCTGTCCGAACAGACATCGGTTCAAAGGTGATTGGTTCGGTCGGAAGTAGTTGCTTCTGATATAGATCCTGAAGCATTCTATGAGGGCGATTGGGAGGAGGAATAAGATTGTGATGGAGAGTTTGAAGGCCTAGATGAGCCAGTAGAGCCTGACATCTCCCCGGACAGGCCTTCCAATGGTTCTCCTTCCAGGCTTTGAGTCCCTTTCCCATTTCTTGTTTTACAAGAAAGTGGCTGAGACTCTTCAGCTTCCTATGGAAGAAGCTGATCAGGATCAGGAGGAACCTGATTACGTGAAGATGCTGGATGTTCCAAAGTCAGAGAGTGTCTGTCCCTTTACACAAAATCGTGCAGTTTCCCACATCCATCCCTCCGGTGGATAAAAGAATGAACAGGAGGTGTGTTTTCATCAGGTCCTGGTATGGAATTCATTTCAACCCATTGCAGCCATGTTGGGGCAGTGCAAGCTGCAGCCTGTGACAAGGCTAACATCCCTCTGGTATCTCACCCCCCTCAGATAAGGATTCCAGGAAAGTGGATGCCTTGGCAAAGAAACAGTACTTGGCATCCTCTTTGGGACTCTGACAGTCAAATGACATGGCATATATAGCCAAGTACCAGAAATCTTATGTGGGATACGGTTCTGGAGCTGGCTAAGAATGCCCCTCCCCAGCTAGTCAAGGAGCTGGAACAGGTGGCTGTAGATGGTATAGAGGCATCCAAAGTGCACTTTCATGCTGCTGTAGACTCGAATGATGTACATTCCAGGGTCATGGCTACATCTGTCTCCATGAGGAGGTTTGCTTGGCTTAGGTGTACCAGTCTTTTGCAGGATACCCAGACTAAGGCCATGTATTTTCCTGTAACTGGTAATTCTCTGTTTGGGGAGCAAACCGAGAACTACGTGAAGAAGAGGAATGAATATAGGACCACCTACAGGAGTGCTGCAGCCAAAGAAAAGCAGGTCACTCCTCAAAGGCAGCAATTTAGGGCTGGCAGGGGCAGGCCGTTTCACAGGCCTTTTTACCAAGCTCAGGCCTCCTCCTCCTCCTCTTCTTTCCAGCAGAGGGGGTTCTTTAGGGGAAGAGGCAAGCATGGGATGACCAGGACTCCATCATCCACGCAGTCTAAGCCCCCTGCCAAGCAGACACCCTGAGGTGTCGGGCAGGGTGGCTCACTACTTCCAGACCTGGGAGTCTATTACTTCAAACAAATGGGTCCTGGAAGTAGTGAGCCAGGGACTTGTTTGCAGTTTCAAACGGTTCCCAAAAATGAGAGCAAGGCCCTTGAGTCCTTCCTCTCCCTTGGAGACAAGGCCTTAGAGGCAGAAGTCTCCTCTCTTCTGCTTCTGCAAGCAGTAGAGAAGGTACCTCATTGTCACAGGGGAAAAGGACTGTATTCCACATACTTCCTTACCCCAAAAAAGACAGAGGAGTGGCAACCCATTCTAGATTTAAGATACCTGAACAAACACTTAAAACCAAAATTCAAGATGGTGACTCTGGGAGTAATTCTTCCCTCTCTGAGACCAGGAGACTGGTTAGCCTCTCTGGATCTCAAGGATGCCTACTTCCACATACCTATTAGACATTCCCACAGAAAGTACCTCAGGCCATTACCAATTCAGAGTTATGCCTTTCTGCCCAACATGTGCTGCAAGGGTGTTCACCAAGTGTCTAGCAGTAGTGGTGGCGTTCCTCAGGAGACAAGGTATCCTTCTGTTCCCATACCTGGACGACTGGCTCATCGTGGGTCAGTCCTCAGACCAAGTCAAGTCAGCCCTAGAGGTCACTCAAAAGCTTGTAGACTCCTTGGGTTTCATTCTGAACCTAGAAGAGTCTGTTCTGGAACCAGCTCAGTGTCTCACTTCATAGGGGTGGAGCTAGATATTATCCAGGCAAGAGCATTTCTCCCTCTCTCAAGGGTTCAGTCCCTTGTCACTCTGGCTTCCTCTTTTCATCCTCTAGTTTCTTGTCCAGCCAGACATTTTCTACAGTTGCTGGGACACATGGCAGCTTCCACAGCAGTGGTCCAAGGAGCAAGGTTTCAGATGAGAGATATTCAGTTTCATTTCGGATCTTACTGGTCTCAGAAAAAGACCCTCTCTCCAAACTGGTTCCAGTGTCTCAAACTCTAGTTTAGGCCCTCCAATAGTGGCTGGAGGAGTACAGTCTTCGACAAGATGTGCCCTTTATCAGTCAGGCTCCTTCAGTGATTCTCACCACAGATGCCTCTTTACTGGGGTGGGGTTCTCATCTGGATCAGCTTACAGCTCAGGGAACCTGGTCTCACCGGGAGTCTCTTCTACACATAAACCTTCTGTAACTCAGAGCTGTCTTTCTAGCACTTCAGACAGTCTTAACTGCTGTTCAAGGGAAAGTGGTGCAGATCAGGATAGACAGTACCACAACCATGTGGTACATCAACAAGCAGGGAGGCACTCGGTCCTTGGCCTTGTGCACAGAGGCCATGAAAATATGGTCTCTAGCTTATTCCCTTCAGACTTCCCTGATGGCTGTGCATCTTCCAGGGAAGGACAACATTCTAGCAGATGCTCTCAGCAGGATTTCTCAGGGTCACCACGAATGGACTCTGAACCCTCTGATTCTTTAGGTCATTTTCAGAAAGTGGGGCAATCCAGAGATAGAGCTCTTTGCAGCCCCGGACAATCACCAACTTCCTCTATTTTGCTGCAGACTGCCTCTTCTGGGCCCTGTCCCTCAGGACGCTTTCCTGTTGAACTGGACAAGCAGGTTTCTGTATGCATTTCCTCCTTTCCTCTGATATTCAGGGTTCTGGTCAAGATCAGGGCTCAGCCTTGCAAGCCGATTCTAGTGGCTCCAGACTGGGCCAGATAGCCTTGGTACCCTCTACTCTTGTCACTGTCTGACAGTGCCTCTGTGTCTTCCCAGACAGTTCAATCTCCTCACCTCCTTACAGGGGAGGATTATTTATTCCAACCTTCAGACACTCAGGCTCAAAGCCTAGCTCTTGAAGAGCTAGAATTTGCAAGCCTGCATCTTTCTCAATCAGTCTTGGACATTTTAAAGGTTAGCAGGAAACCTGCTACTAGAAAGACTTACAACTCCAAATTGAAGAGATTTGGGTTTCGATGTTCTCAGAGTCATATCCAGCCAGAGTTGGCTGATATTGCCATTGTGTTGGACTATTTGGTGCATCTTAACAGTTTAGGCCTCCGGCCTACTACTCTCAAGGTACATTTGGCAGCTGTTTCTGCCTTCCTTCCTGCTGGTAAGGACTCCTCCCTAGCATCTCATCCAGTTTTCAAGAAATTCTTCAAGGGTCTAGAACATGTTAATCCTCCCTTTCGGGAGCCTACCCCTTCTTGGGATCTGAATATCTGTATTGCACAGATTATGCGGCCCCCTTTTGAACCTCAGTTCTCAGCTGAGCTGAAGTACTTGACATGGAAAACTGTATTCCTGGTAGCCATTACCTCTGCCAGGAGAATCAGTCAATTACAGGCTTTATGAGTGGAACCTGACTTTATTTCATTTCACAGGGATAAGGTGGTCCTTTGAACCAACAGAAAGTTTATTCCCAAGGTGATGTCAGATTTTCATTTGAATGTCTGTCATTGCCTGTATCTTTCACTGACCATTCTTCCTCTGGGGAGAGAAGATTACACAGTCTTGATGTAAAGGGGGCTCTTAGTTACTATGTAGAACACACTAAGGCCCATAGAAATGACTATTCTCAGTTGTTTCTCACTTATGGAGAATTGGGAAAGGCTAAACCTGCTACCAAGAGAACCATTGCCAGGTGGATTGTCTCCTGTATCCAGTTCTGCTATTCAAAGCTTGGGAAAGAGCCTCCCTCAGGCCTGAGGGCTCATTCTACCATAGGTACAGCTGCTACGGTCGCAGCAGCTAGAGATATACCCTTAGTGGAAATCTGTAAAGCAGCCACCTATAAAACTGTTCACACATTTACCAAGCATTACTCTCCGGACATTTAGTCAAGAAGTGATGCTAGGTTTGGCACAGCTATGCTGCAGAGCCTGTTCACAACGTAGGTTCTGTGACTCCCTCCTCCAAGGGGGTACTGCTTGGTAGTCTGCATATAGTCAGAATACAGCAAGACTTCACGTTGTTTGAAGAAAAAATTGCTCACCATAGTAATGCTGATCTTACTTCGAGTGGGAGCTCTTGCAGCAGGCTATTACAATCGGAACTATGCCGCGGGCACTAGGACCCTCCGGTGAAAACTTCTGCCAGCAGTACACAGCAGGGACCGCCCCCGACACCAGCCCCGACGTCGGTCAGGGTACAAGAGGGGGCGGACCCAGCTCCTCCTCAGTTCTTTCCCACCACGTACCCGCACGTGAAGCCGAAAGAAATAGCTTCTGTCTGCGATTCCAGCGAAAAGAATATCTTCTATCAAGATTTTCCTGCCTTTTTCGACGGTTTTTACCGTTTCAGGTACCGACGTCAGTCCGCTGCCGTCACTTGCTTCCTTTTTTCCGCTTTAGAGCATTGTTTTCCTCGGTCTTGCCGCTTCCCAGTACCGACGTCAGCCGTTATCTTACCCGTCCGGGTCTTCTCGGGTGTCAGCATCACCAGAACACTTAAACAAGTGTGACTGCGGGAGGTAGATCCCAGCTAAGGACGGCCATCGGCGGTGTGTTTTCTGCCTGGGCCCCGACCACGACACCGCCAACTGCGCAGATTGCCAGGCCTTTACCAGCCGGACCGGCATCCGCCGCCTGAAGGCCCTTAAGGCCTACCTGCTGGAGCAGAAGATGGATCTGCACTCCCTGGAGGGGAAGAGGAAGGAGAAGAAGCGCCACCTCAGTCGCGCTCGCATTCGCGGCCTTCTCCCAAAAAGCCCTGTCCCTCGGGTTCTGGAGAACCTCTGAAGACTCCTCAGGCTAAGGCGGCCCGTCGGGGGAGAAGCTGGCCAAGCCGAAGGTGACTCCGCTAAGGGTCATCGCTAAGTCCTTGGAGGTGCCTGCTTCAGCCCCACCTGCTAAGGCACCGACGCTGCCTGCTAAAGGCACACCTCCGAGAACCAAGGACTCTCCGGCGCCCCCTGGCGTCACTCCGTCATTGGTCCCTACACCGACGCTGGTCGAAGGATGCGGAGTCGGTCGTGGAGATACCGACGTCCCCGCCGCCCAAGTCCTCCTCCCCCCTGGGCCCTCAGGAGAGCTCTCCTTCGGGCCCCGACGTTCCGGAGACTTCTTTCCCGAAACGAGCGGCTGAAATTTTCGCCAAGGATGAGCTCAAGGATCTTTTCTCCTTTTGGTGGGGGCAGGTCCACAGCGGTCCTTCCGTCGCCGCCCAGACACTGGCGGACCCTCGCGGAGAACCACAGCCGGGGTGAGTCTTCCACGTGGAAGTCACCGTGAGCGCCAGCCTTCACCCTCCCAGGGCTCGTCTCCGGCTCCAGGTCCGAGGACCACCGACGCCGCCCAGGGACTCTGGTGACCGACGCCGGTCGTAGGTCACGCCCAGGAGCCCTTCGCCCAGGCGAACGCCCGGATCCGCGCCTGTCATTGTTCCGCCGTCCAGGTACCAGAGTCGGTTCGACTGACGCCGGTCCCCCAGTTACCGACGCCAGCGAAGGCATGGTCGTAGGACGGGGTCAAACTATTCCAAGTCGGATAGCCGATCCTCCTCTTCATCGTCGACCTCTTCGTCCTCTCTCAGCCTCAAGCGCTCCCTGGGAGAGAAGGACCTGCCTCGCTCGCCTCCGGACGATCCTACTTTTATGGACGTCATGAGGCACATCCAGGCTTCCAACGAGTGGGACACGGAGGACCTGGATCCGAAACGCCGGAGGTTGGCCAAGTACCTGAGGCAAAAGGAGCCAAAGCCTCTGGTTATCCCTCCTTTGGTGGATACATTCCAGGATCTTACTAGAACCACCTGGATGCATCTGGCCTCGATCACAGCAGTTCCCAAGAAGTCGGACAGACTGTATAAGGCCCCAGGGGCGGAACCCTTTCTAGCAGAACACCCTCAGGCTGACTCTTCGGTGATCATGGCTGCCCATGACAAGTCTCGGCAACCAAAGCACCTCAGCTCCCAGCCTCCTGACCTGGAGTCCCGCTACCTGGACCAGGTGGGCAAGAAAGTATATGCAGCCTCCACCTGTTCCATCCGCTCCCTCAATTTCCTGACGCATATGGTACAGTACAAGAATGCGCTGTGGGAAAGGGGACTGCAGCTGGCACAGGTTATGCCAGACTCTGACAAAAAGACAGAGCTCCTGGCCCTCCTTCAGTCTGGCTCAGACGTAGGCTCCCATGTACTGAGGGCCTCGTATGACACTGCAGACACGGCAGCCAGGGCAGCCGCCTCCGGGGTGTGCCTCCGGCGCCATGCCTGGTTGAGAGTCTCCGGCTTTCACCAGGATCTGCAGGCCGGTATCCGGGATCTGCCCTTCCAGGGTACCGTGCTGTTTGGGCAGGAGACGGAGGCTTTGATCTCCCGCCTCCAAGAGTCGGGCAAGTCGATTTGGTTGGTCTGCCAGATGTGCCGTGGCGACCAGCGACGTCAGCACCGTAGACGGCCCTTTCGTAAGTCCTCAGGCAGTCAAGGTTCAGCCAGTGGCAACCAACAGGGGCAGAGAGGAGGCTTCCACAGGAGATCCGGGAACTGGCATTCTGATGGACCTCCCGCCCGTGGGCCCAAGTCCTCCCAGACGTCTCTTCCCACTCCCGGCTCTGCCCAATGACTCCCTTCCGCCCCACCACCCCCTTCTCCAGAAGACCCAGGGGAGCCGGTTGGGGGCCGCTTCTCCCTTCATTTAGAACGGTGGAAGTCTGTTACCGCAGACCAGTGGGTCTTGGATATTATACTGAGAGGACACACGCTAGAGTTCACAGAGTTTCCTCCGCATACTCCGCCAAAGCTCTCCCACTATCCTCCTTCTCACATCCCACTGATAGAAGGAGAGATACAGACCTTCTGCAGAAGAGAGCAATAGAGAGGGTCCCCTTGCAGCAGCAAGGTCAAGGGTTCTATTCCCACTTCTTTCTGGTCCCAAAAAAGACTGGGGACCTTCGTCCCATTCTGGATCTCAGCCCTCTAAACCTCTTTATCGAGTACAAAAGGTTCAGGATGGTGACTCTTCAAGGACTCCTTCCCTTGCTGCACCAAGGGACTGGCTATGTTCTCTCGACATGCAGGATGCATATATGCATATCGGGTCTATCCTCCCACAGGAAGTTTCTGAGGTTCCACTTCCAAGGGACTATTTTCAGTTCGAAAGCTCTGCTCGGCCTCTCTTCCGCTCCATGAGTCTTCACCAAATGCCTAGCAGTGGTGGCTGTGGCTCTAAGGCGGATGGGACACTATGTGTTCCCCTACCTCGACGATTGGCTACTTACGGCCCCATCAAGAGGCAGCCTCTTACGAGCTCTCGAAGACACTTATACTCTGTTCCGAGAGCTGGGGATCACCCTGAACTTACAAAAATCATCCCCGGAGCCCAGTCAAAAGCTCGCCTTCATAGGAGCGATCCTGGATTCCGTCCAGGGCATGGCTTTCCTCCCACAGGACAGGGGAGTTCGCTTGCGAGAGATGGCAGAACGGATCTCCATAACGTCTTGAGTTTGGAACGTCTCGGAACTTCCTCAGTTTACTGGGGCACATGTCGGCGGCCATTCCTGTCACTCCCTTGGCTCGCCTCCACATGAGAGTCCCGCAGTGAATGCTCAGGGTGCAGTGGGACCAAAGCTACGATGATATAGACTCCCTGGTCAAGATCTCGGAGCCAGTCAGGAGAACTCTGCTTTGGTGGATGGACCCCAACAATCTGGAGAAAGGGGTCAGCTTTCGTCCGGAGCCACCAGGTCAGACTCTGACAACAGATGCATCGGACCTGGGGTGGGGGGCGCACCTGGGTGCACATCGAATGCAGGGGGTTTGGTCACCTGAGGAGCAGTCCCTCCACATCAGTGTGCTGGAAATGCGAACGGTCCTGTACGCCCTCCAGGCTTTTCGAGAGGATCTGGTGCCAGGCTCTCTTCTAGTTCAGACAGACAACATGGTGGTCGTCTTTTACATCAACAAACAATGAGGCACTCATTCGTATCCTCTTTGTAGGGAGGCAATGAGAGTCTGGTACTGGGCGCTGGAGCGGGGCATCCTGCTGTCCGTGATCCACGTTCCAGGCGTCCTAAATGATCTGGCCGACAGCCTCAGCAGGTCGCATGCCAGAGCGCACGAATGGGAGCTACTACAATCCGTAGCGGACTAGCTCTTCGACAGGTGGGGTCTCCCAGAGCTGGACCTCTTTGCGTCACCATGCAACGCCAAACTGCCAGCGTTCTGCTCACTAAACACGCGCCTGGAGTTTTTTGGCCAGACGCGTTATCCCTTTGCTGGGCAGGGAGGTTTCTCTATGCCTTTCTGCCCTTCCTCCTCATTCAGAGAGTGCTGCTCAAGTTACAGGCAGAAGGGGCCCGGATGATCCTAGTGGCCCCCAAATGGCCTCGGCAGATTTGGTTCCCACTACTGCAGCAGTTATCCACGGAGCCTCCAGTTCCGCTGCCCATATGCTCGCAGTTACTGTCCCAGGACCAAGGGTCGCTGGTCCATCCGGTTCTTCGATCCTTACACCTACATGCTTGGCTCCTTCAGACGTAGCTCAACACAGATATGGGGTTTCCCCGGAAGTGGCGGCGGTCTTAGTGTCAGCAAGAAAGCCCTCTACTCGCTCCACCTACGCTATGAAGTGGATGCGTTTCTGTCTTTGGGCATTGCCGCAGCATTTGGATCCTGTCACCTGCCCTGTGAACTCAGCTTTACAGTATCTCCTCTCCTTGTATGATAAGGGTCTGAGTTACTCCTCTATCAAGGTGCACATGTGGGCAATCTCCGCCTATCATGCTGTTGTGGGAGAGAGAGCGCATTAGCACAATTGGACGTGGTCCGCACCTTTCTTAGGGGAATTCTACATATGAGACCTCCCATTCGGGACCCTGTCCCACCCTGGGACCTCCTTTTTGTGTTGGAGAAACTCACCCTCCCTCCTTCTGAGCCAGCAGCGGATTGTGAGCTGCGTTACCTTTCTGGGAAGGTTTGCTTTTAGGTTGCTATTACTTCAGCTTGAAGGGTTTCCGAGCTTCAGGCTCTGATGTGTAAAGAGCCCTATTTGGTTTTCCACAGGGAAAGGGTTTCCCTCAGAACAAATCCTAAGTTTCTTCCGAAAGTGGTCTCAGAATTGACCCTCAACCAGTCGGTTAATCTTCCTGTTTATTTTCCTTCTCCTTCCAATAGAGGGGAGGCTCTCCTCCACACATTGGATGTCCACAGGACTCTGAGGTATTACCTCAAAAGGACGGTTCAGCACCGTAAATCGGAGCAGCTATTTGTGGCCTTTGCACCACATTGCTTGGGTCAACCAGTGTCCAAGCAAACTATCTCTGAATGGATAGTTCGCTGTGTCTCGTTTTCTGAGCATCACAATAAACCCCTGCGGGCCTGGTTGGGGTCACTCCACCAGAGGTGTCAGCTTCTTTTGCCGCCCTGCGAATGTCATCGCCTGGGACAGTTGTGCGGCCGCAGCCTGGAACTCTGTGCATTCCTTTATCACATTACAGCTGATATCTTCCCCAGACGCCGAGCTGGCTTTGGCCTAGCCGTTTTACAAGGGCTTTTGTCCTAAGGCCTTTGGAGTCAGCATATTCCACCTCCCGGGTCGTCTACCTCCTTGTTGTGGGACTGCTTGGGACTCAGTCCTGATTGTAATAGCCTGCAGCAAGAGCTTCCACTCGAAGTAAGATAGTACAGTTACGTAAGAACTTACCGTAACAGTAGATCTTCGAGAGGAGCTCTTGCAGCAGGCGCTACTTCCCACCCGCCTTCCCCCTAGAGGTGTGCAGATCCATTTTCTTTTCTTCTCCAACTCTCTTCATGGTAGGCTTTGTCTCCTTCTCTTGTCAGGCCTTGTGCTGGGTCTTGGCGGGAGAACTGAGGTGGAGCTGGGTCCGCCCCCTCTTGTACCCTGACCGACGTCGGGGGCGGTCCCTGCTGTGTATTGCTGGCAGAAGTTTTCACCGGAGGGTCCTAGTGCCTGCGACATAGTTCTGATTGTAATAGCCTGCTGCACGAGCTCCTCTCGAAGATCTGCTGTTAAGATAAGTTCTTACGTAACTGTACTTTTCTTCTAATGGAGTCTCGCTGAATTCTGACCTCCCTCCCTGCCTCCCCTTCCAGAACCTAGTAGGTTTGAGAAGTGGTTTGGCAGACATGATGCAGCACCCCAGAGGTGTACTTGTTATACCTTTATCTTAAGGGTTTTTCTGGTTTTTATTAGGAATATTTTGGTTGTTTCACTACCTGCTTAGATTCTTTTTGGGGTTCTCGACTTGTCTTTTGACCCTAAAGATTTATTTTATTGCCTTTTGGCATAAAAATTTTAGAAACAATTTCTACTTATTGAGTTAGTTTAGTGCGCGTAAGAATCTGACGGTTACACATCTGAATACCACAGACAGATGTTTGAAAACCATGCTTGTGCCTTGGCATAGAGTTAACCCTTTACTCTCCGGAGCATTTCAAGTGCTGGGGCTAACTGCATATAGTCAGAATACAGCAAGACTCCATTAGAAAAAACAACATTACTATGGTGAGTAATTTTTTCAACCCTCATTCTGTTTAGCAACTGCAGTCATTCCCCTGGAATGAGCCACCCTAGTGCCTAGAATTTTATGCAAACGGAATCTTAGAATAAAATTCGAAACTCTACTGCACCTCTGACTACTAACGTCAGATTTCTTTCTCCGTCTTAAGAAGGAGCTGCCCCCAAAGTTGTCTCTGAACCACCCCAAAGTTGTCTCTACGGGCGGCCCCAAAGTCATCTCCACAACTTTGGTGCTGTTTTATGTAATTTTTTTTTTTTCGTTTTTTAATAAGGGTAACTTGAATTTTCGATAATTCTGTATCAGGGTGTAATTTTAGTACTTTGTTGTTTTATTTACTTTTTCTTTGGTTCTTCATCAGTGCCCAGGAACTGGAGAAAGGTCTTTTCGACATGGTCCAACTACAAAAAAAAAAAAAATGCTTTGCGGTTCTTATTTTCTTTGTCCTGGTTCCCTTTTCTGCTGGAGCCAAGACGCTATTTGGCCTTTTGTCTCTTTTATAACTGTTCTTAAGTGGTTTTCTTTTTAAATAAGGACCCCAAGCTTGATTTTCATATTTATGTAGGGGAACAGAAGTGCTGTTACGTCGTCAGAGATTGGCAAGACTGACAGACCCAAAAAGAGGACGGGATCTACAGGCTTTAAAAATTGTTTCCAACTCCTATCTAAGGCAGACTGCCATGAGTTGTGTTTGAAGTACCTGGGTCTGGATCACGATTTTACCAAGTATGAGATTTGTATCAAGTTTTACCCTAAAACAGTAACGAAAAGGGCTAAGAAATTAGAAGACTTTACAGCTTCTCAGTCTTCCCCTATATCACCTAAAGGCTCAGAATAGGGTCCAACCCCTCAAAATAAGCAGAAGCTTAGGTTGCTAAAGGTGGTTCAAAGTTCAGGGTATCTGAACGAGGGAACCCTGAATGCAGTAAAAATAAAAGAGCCTCTGAGCAGACACAGGAGATGGCGCTTGCTAAGAAAAAACAAAAAGAACGTGTCTCTGTCCCTCCTCCTGAAGAAGGAATGGAGACACTAGGGACAATAATAAGATGCCCTCATTGGGGGACAAAGGGGCCTTCATGAATATGCCTGCTTCCCCACGCCAGGCACTAGCACCTGTCCCAGTGCCTGTGGAGGAAGCTGAATTTTACTAGGAGGAGGCAGGAGAATCTACAGGGCCCGACGGTTCCTCTGAACAGGAGTTTGGTTCCCCTCCTCACCCCTCAAATGGTCAGTACCCTCAACATCTCATCACAGGAGACTGCAGAAGATTAGGATGAGGTGGAGTTTCTGGACATGATGGGCTTAACCCCCACTGAGAGGTTGCTTTTGCCTATTGACAAATCCCTCAAAAAGGTCACTTGTAAAGTGCTGGCAGCGCCCACCTCAGCTGCTGGCATTGATAAGAAAATGGAGAAGAAATATCGGGTGGACAAGCAGGGCACTGAGTACCTGTACTCCCACCCTGACTATGAGGGAGTGGTCCAGACTGCTGCCAGTGAAAAGGCCAAAGTGCATGTTTTCTTCCCAGCCCCAGAAGAGGATTCCAGGGAACTGGATAGTATAGACAAGAAAGTCTATACACCAGCTTCCCTGCTCTTAAGAGAGGCAGCACAATGGCCTACTCAGCTTGGTACCAAAAGGCCCTTTGGAGCTCTGTTTTGGTGATGAGTGAAAAAGCTATTGGTGACTTAGTACAGGATCTGGCAGACACAATATAAACTCCCATGAATGCTACCAAGTACCAGTTCCACATGGCAGTAGATGCCAGTGACACTACTTCTGGGGTCATGGCACATGCAGTGTCCCTAAGAAGGTTTACATGGCTGGCAGCCACAAACCTCTCAGGACACTCAAACAAAAGCAGTGGATTTCCCTTGTGAGGGAAATTCTT
Source organism: Neoceratodus forsteri (assembly GCA_016271365.2). Lineage (NCBI taxonomy): Eukaryota > Metazoa > Chordata > Ceratodontiformes > Ceratodontidae > Neoceratodus > Neoceratodus forsteri. The sequence goes on from CM057452.1 coordinate 910,014,140, forward strand.
TTTGGTAACAAAATAGAGGCTTAAATGAAGAAGGTGGATGAACACAAGACCACCTAAAAAAGTGATACTGAAACAGAAAAGGACTCCCATTTCCCACAGACATTATGGAAGGGGAGGTTGGGGCCGGGGTTACTACCCTTGCGCTTACCTTACCTATGACTTTGCCTTTCAGAGGGAATTCTTTGGGGGTAGATGCAAACGGGGTCTTAGGCATGTGGCTACAACTCCAGTTCCCAAAGCTCAGGCAGAACAGAACCACTGATAAATCTGTGCAAGTCGCCCAACCATTACCTTATTGGGAGGGGCTGATTCACTATTTCAAGGCATAGGAAAGAATTACCACAGACAGGTTGGTCCTGGAAATAGTGAGACAGGGTCTGACTCTACAGTTCAGATAATTTCCGAAACTGCAGGCTCACAAAAACGTCACACCTCCTACTCCAACAGAAAAATTGTTGTTGGAGTTGGAGATAAAGAAATCAATGCAAGTAAATGCAGTGGAGAAAGTCTCTCCCCCCACACACACACACACACACTCACACAGTGGAGGAAGGGGCTTTACTCAAGATACTTCCTGACCCACAAGAAAAGTGGGAAGTAGTGAACCATTTTAAACCTGAGATAGCTGAACAAATGCCTGAAAAAGGAAAAGTTCAGGATTGTAACACTGGGATCAGTAATCCCATCTTTGCAACAAGGAGACTGGCTATGGTCACTGGATCTGAAGGATGCCTATTTTTTACATTCCAGTCAGGCCTACTCATAGAAAGTACCTCTAATTCAGGGTAGGGAACTGCCACTACTAGCTCACAGCCCTACCGTTTGGTATGTCCTCAGTTCCCAGAGTGTTCACAAAGTGCCTCGCAGTAGTAACAGCACATTTGAGGAGGCAAGGGGTAGTGGTCTTCCCTATCTAGACAACTGGTTAGTCTCAGGAAAGTCACACCAGGAAGCCAAGTCCTCCCTCCTCCTCACCCACCACACCCTGGAGCACCTGGGCTTCCTGATAAATGCCTTAAAGTCCCAGGCGGAACCGTTTCAGGTTCTGAACTTCATAGGTGCAGAATTGGATGCCCACCAAAGGAAGGCATTCCTTCCTCGAAAGAGTGGCAGACCTGATGGTGCTTGCGAGGTCTTTCAAGGCAGAGCAACCCAGAGCTTCAAGAGACTTCCTCCAGTTGCTGGGGCACATGGCCTTACCTACAGCGGTAGTTCCAGGTGCCAGATTCCAAATGAGAGCTACCCAGTACCACTTGGGGTTGCATTGTTCCCAAAGGTGTGGGACACACTGTCAAAGCTAGTACCTGTGTCAGAATTCTGTTAAGGGTTCTGAAGCGATGGAAGGAAGACGACAACATCAGAGAGGGGGTTTCCATTCCTCCAGCAATCACCTATGGTCATGCTCACTACAGATGGTGGGCTGGGGTGTCCATCTGGAGAGTGTCAGTGGGGTGTGGAGCACACCGGAGTCCCAGGAGCACATAAACCTCCTGGAGCTCAGGGCGGTGTATCTGGCTATGCAGACCTTTTCCTCCCACATCAAAGGTCAGTCTGTCCAGGTCAGGACAGACAACACCACCGTTTATTATAGCAACAAACAGGGAGGAACACGTTCTTCAAAGCTGTGCACAGAAGCAGTGAAGATCTGGAACCTAGCCTATTCCCAAGAGGTGCAACTATCAACAGTATGCCTGCCAGGGAAAGACAACATCTTGGCAGAGTCTCGGAGCAGAATCAATCATTGACATCACGAATGAACCCTGAACAAGCAGCTGCTGGCTACGGTGTTCAGAAGGTGATGTACACCAGAGATGGACCTCTTGGCATCCTGGGAAAAATACCAGCTCCCCATGTTCTGTTGCAGGCCCCCCCACCCCCAAGTGGGGATAGTCCCAGAGGACACCTTAATCCTTGGTTGGGCAGGAAATGTTTCTCTCTACCTTCCCTCCGTTCTCATTCTTACTGAATGTGCTGCTGAAATTGAGGGGAGTGTGTGCAGAAATTATCGTAATAGCTTTAGATTGGGCCAGGCAGAACTGACACTCACTTCTTCTGTCCCTTTCCATTAAACATCCTATCATCTTTCCCCTGAGTAACAGTCTGCCGACCTTGTCCTAGGCAGGATAACATTTCCAGATCTGAGAACCCGACGTCTCGGGGCATGGTACTTGAAAAGCTAGAGTTCTTTGGACTAAACCTCTTTGAGAAGGTTTTGGAAGTGCTTAAGGTTTCCAGAAAGTCAGCAAACAGGAAAACCTATGCCTCAAAGTGGATGTCTTTAAGCTAAGTGTCTCCCACACCTGGGCGGATAGATCCTCCGACTACGTCCCGAGACATCAGATTTTTCTTTCTGCTGGATGAACAGGTCATCTCCTTCTTACTCAGTCTTGGAAATTTTTTCAATGCCATAAGCCCTGATCCGCATGACACATGCGTGTGTTGTGACTGGGTGGGTAACATGACATGTTGGAATATGACCTTGGCCTCTCCATATTAACAAAATCTCTCAAAGAAAGGACACTCTGGCTTGCTAAGGGCCAGTCTTCGGAACAGGATCCAAAAGACTGCTTGAAGGGTGGCAAAAAATGCCTCGGTGGCTGCCTGGTCTGCAGAACTGCTTGCCGCCATGGAAGTGGAGGCAGCCGTGATGGGCACCTCATCGGCCTTGGCACTGCTTCCATCTGGGGCAAGTGTCGGAGTGATCTTCGTGGGTCAGTTCCATGAATTAGAGTGGTCCCTCTCCAACCCTTTGCTTGGAGCCCTGTCCTCCACAGCTCTGGGTCGAAGACCAAGGCAAAGAAAAAAACTTCACAACATGTGGGACAGGGAGAGATCTTGGTCCTTCTGGTCCCTCAACACCCATATACGCTCGGCTTAGGTAGGGTGCCCCTCAGTCAAGGGGCAGGTAAGGTAGATCGAAAGTTCCTTGGTATTGCCGACGAGCTAGTTAAGTTAGACTTCGGTCGACCAGCCGACCAAGATATTTCTTGACCTGTTCAACCCATTGTCAGACGAAGTCGAGGATTCGACCTCGCAGACCTTGGCATTCCCAATCCTGAGTCGGCGGGACCCAGCTTGACTGGTCTCCCCCAGTCGACCTGGTTAGAGACAAACCTCCATCCGAGATCATGGACTTCACACATATGTTGGTGCACATTAGGCAGGCAGGTGGTTTACAACCGGCCCCAGGAAGGCTCCCACCAGTGACATTTAGTGTGCTCAGAAAGTGCATTCTCAAGAAAACCATGTCCTGGAGTGGGTTATTGCAGTCTGGACTTCAGAGAAGGTGAGTAACCAACCTATTTTACTTGCCTAATTTTCGGAAATAGTCTTCAGAAAATAGTTTTCATGAGTACCAGTAGTCATACCAATATTTGGAAATGCTCCACACCCCATAGAATAGTACCTAATAACATTGCTGGTGATCCAAACGGAGCATTTTTCGAGATTTAAAGCACTTAAATGCATATGCAGTTTTGTTTTTACTGACCATATTTCAAAACTGGTGAATAAATTGCACTATTATCTGGATCGATTGCATTTCTCAAATGGCTAAAGTTTTTTTTTTTCTTTTATTATATTTTTTAATGGAAAATGGTTTTATTTTCCATTAGCTAGCTTGTTGCTAGGTAGAATAGGCAAGTTTGGTAACAGTGGCAATGTACCTTTAAATTAACCTGGGGACTGCGTTTATTTTGAAGAAACCTGTTCGGGTTTGTTTAAAAAGTGTGTGTGTGTGTGGGGGGGGGGTATTTTAAAGCAGCAGTACTAACAAAAAAACCTGCGCTTTTTTGACAGTTTATTCCCTGTGCCCTGCTAATCATATACCTGGTACTCTTTCTCGCTGGCATTGTACTATTGCTAAGTAATTTGCTCTGTTATTCTCTGCTTTTGTTTACATTTCTGCCACTCAGCATGTTGCACTGGAACGCCCTCTGCTGCCAACTGCACATATGAATGACTTGCAGGGACATCGGGAATGGTCTGCTGACCATCTGCTCTGCTACCTCTGGGTTCCTCTGCTGTTGTCAAAAGACGTGATGTGACCATTAGAAAAAGTGCAGCTGAAATTAGTCAGCCGCCCACTCTGAGGTCATGGTTTAAGTTGTTGTCACTCCCTGAGTTCATAAGCTGGAGGCCTGCTCTATTTTCCCTGCCTCACCTGGCCTTTTTTACTCCGGCTAAGTTGGACAAGGGATATCTTAAGTGGCAAAAGAAAGGTCTTCATCTGATATATCACTTTATGCCACAGGGGATAATATTGTCACTTCCGGATCTAGTTCATAGGTATGACATTCAATATTCTGACAGATTCAGATACTTTCAAACCAGGGATTATCGTCACTCCCTCGAAAGGGTGAGGTGGAGGGACGACCTCCTCCCTGAGCTCCTGATAACCCTAATAAATGTGATAGATGGAAGGCCCATTCCAGCCCATATTGTCTCAATTCTATATAAGGGCCTGCAATCTTTGATATCTTTGATATCTTGTTCTTTGGATAAAACTAGAACAGCCTGGGAGAAAGACATAGGGTTGGAAATCCCTTCTCCAGCATGGGAAAAATATCTTAAAACAATGTATGTGGGTATCAATTCCGGCCGCTGGAAGGAGTTTGCCTGGAAAGTGGGGTTGAGGTACTTCAGAGCTCCGGTGGTGACTCAGAAGTATAGTAAGCAAGGAGATGCAAATTGTTGGAGGCAATGTGGATTCTCCCCTGCCACTTTAGGCCATATATTTTGGTCATGCCGGATTCTGCAGCCCTTTTTGGTCTGCTTCCATGAAGCCCTTCGGCAGATAATTTCCCCGGATATTGAATCAGACCCTCGCCTTTTCCTGTTTGGGGATTGCCCCCAGATTCAATGGGACACTCCAACCAGGAAATTTGTTAGTCTAGTACTCCTAGCCGCCAAAAAAGCCATCACTAAAAAATGGATGTCCCCCTTGCCTCCAACTATGGACCAGTGGCATCAAATAATGATTGATGTTTATAGGATGGAGAAAATTACAGCCACGTTAAATAAATCTCAGGTCGGGTTCGAGAATATCTGGAGAAAGTGGATAATATATATTACACCAATACGAACAGAATTTATCCCATAATCTTCTAGTAAATTACCTTTTCTCTCCTTATTAAGAGGGACATTAGTGACCCTGTCCATCTTTCTTTCTTTCCCTTTGATGTATTAGCTTGGCAACATGTAAAACGCAATGAGATGCAAGTGCACTTTATGTATTTCTTTATCTATAATTTATGTTAATTATTTACGTTTTTTTGTACTTTTGTGTAAATATAGGTGTTTGTACTGTTGGTATATGTCCTTTATTATAAAATAAAGAATGAGAGTTTAAAAAAAAAAAAGAAATTAGTCAGCCGCATATTTGTTGTAGCGCTGTAACCATTCAAATAAATCGTAAATATCTAAAAAACTAAAAATGACTGGAAAAAACATTTGGAAACTGGAACTTTGGCTGCATGCTTACAGCCAAAAAACAGAATTTTGATAACTCACTTCCTGATTTCATAGTACTGCTGCTTTAATGGGAAAAGGTTTTGTTTAATTTAGTAATGTTGTTTCTAGGTAAATTAGGGCAGGTTATTTACAAACTGTGCAGTTGCTACATAAATAATCAGTGGTCAGGTACTGTGTTTTAACCAGGGAAGTTTAGATTTAGTCAGTTTGTGGTTGACATCCCCACTTGTGCTGTGAGAGGTGGTATATGTTTCACTGATTAAAAGCAGTGGTTGATGTTAACTAACAATTTAAGGTGAAATGGCTTTCAAAGGAGGCTTCCTCCCTTTCCCATCTCTATTAAGTTTTGAAAATGTTTTAAAGTGGCCGCTCAGATGGCCTATCCCATGCAGGCGACCAGAGTTTGGGAGTACACTTGGGTTACCATGTTAAGTGGCAGGCCAGGCTGTGGTAGCTGTCACGTGGCAATGTGCCGAGGACAGGGAGGGTTGGTTATGGGTTGCAGTGCCATATGGACACCTTTGGCTGGACTATGGATCTTGTTCTTGCTGTAGGAGTGGTGTGTGTATTCAGGATCATATGGTATAGCCCATACCACCAGATGGAGGAAGGGACCAGTGGGAGAAAATGAAGGAAGAACACACATGTACACACCCATGTCCATCTGCCTGAGTGATGGCAGTCTGCCTAAACGGGTGTATCCTTGAAAAATGATGGATGGAAATCTGTAAACATGAGATTTACACACACAAAAAAAAGTTGTAAAACTTGTGAAAACTTGAGGTGTGTAGCAGTGCAAAATTGAAATCTTAACTGGTATTACACTTGGATGAGTGTTTTTAGTAATTAACAATTTTACTTCATATCTGTAGATCCCACAATTTCACCTCTGCCCCAGTTTGTAAACAATACCACAACCCTCTGTGCCTGGGCTTGGCTCTGGAATATTCTTTTCAGTTTTAGGTGTCTTGGAGTTTTATAAAGCTCTGATGTGTGTCGGTCAGTGATTTTTTTTTTATTATTATTATTTATTTATTTATTTAAAATTTTGGTAACTGAGAAAGGCACACTGAACTGAAGCTCATTTCCAGGTGCATCCTGGGGATGGGGTACAAAAGATGACAAAGGGTATAGCAGCTTAAATACAGCAATATATAGAAGCAGGTGGGAATAGCAGAAAACAAAGGACAGTAGGCATAAACGTTCAGTCAATTGAGATTATTAATGTGTAGCCTCCAGAAGACTGCAAAAATCAATAACCAGTGTGTCAAAGCATTAAAAAAGCTTTGATATGCCTATACATGAATTGAATCTCCAGCAAACTACAGTTATTAATTGCTGAATATATTCAGTTATAAGCAGTACCAAGTACAGTTATTTGGGAGCAGCCCACGCATATTGGGTAAATGTGTGTATTGATGAGTCCCCCTTTAAAATATACCTGATTTAGCATTACAGCAATCCTTAGAGTGGGCACTAATAAATAACCATTTACAGTGTTGTTTCCTAATGCATTGCCTTTCTGTTATCCCCAACCCCCACGCAGTTAGATCAGTTGTGCTGGGGGATGTTGAATGCAGTTAGTGAAGTTGGAGTGGGGCAGTCTAGCATAATGAGCATCAGGGCAGAATAATTTACATGCTGTATTAACTAGCACTACCACAGAAGGTGTTTAATGTAAAATCAGGTAAAGATTTTAACATTGTTGGAAATTTCAGGCTCTCTGTGATAAAGTGGGATGGATGTCTCTCTCCAAAAAAGCTGTGTTAGATTTTTTTTTAGTTGCCATGTATTGCTGTGCTAAAGTGGGATTTGTGCACTAAAGTAAAGCCTTATTCTGTGTTGGTCCCAAAGTTTGCATCCCTGTCAAGCCGTATTTAACTGGGTCAGAAATGCTTCCCTGGTGCTCATAAAGTTGTCATTTAGTGCCCAGGAAATGGAACTGGCGGTCCTAATGCTAAGAGTTCACGGGCTCATTCTTGCACTGTGGCCCTTGCAAAAAGGGCATCCAGCTGCAGTGGTATCACCAAGTTACTGCCTGTTAAAACCAGGTTTTTATGCAACTGCTTGTAACTTTGTAAGCTGACTGGGAGGGAGCAACACCAACTGGACATCAGGGAAAGGTAGATTTCATGAATTCGGGGGGGGGGTGCATTTCTGGGCACCAGTGAGGTGTGATTATTGGATCAGGTGGAGGGTAACTGATTGGTTGGGGGTACTGCTGTACATTAGGGATGCACATTACTAGTAGGTTTGGGTGCCTGGCACAACAGAAGCTGAGGATGCTTAGCTGTGGCCATAAACTGGGTGCATCAAGGTCTATGCCGCAAGCCATTGCTTCTGGGCCCACTTGTGAAAGAACATTTGTACAGTAATTTCCATGACAACAGATTATGATGTAAATGCAGAATTATGTTGTCACTGTGATAGGATGAGGATGCACCTGTCAGGTTATGAATTGGAGTGGTTGGTGATAAATGGGATCGCCATGAAAAGGGCCCCCCTCCCTTGATGCCGATAGTTAAAAATATTTTTATCTGCCCCCTCCCCCACCCTGTACTTGCTGGTCTTCCATTTCACTGAAATGACTTGACAGGAGTGTTTGGATTATTTAAATATGATCTCCCTACTGGGAGAATAAAACAAAATATGGTGCACTGTGTTCTCTCCCACTCCTCACCTGCATTGCTAGTGGCAGCAATGAGTCTGGAGACAACGACACAGAAGGTGACACATACAATATGCCTCAGGCTTACTTTTAAATTTTAAAACAAAGGTGTCACATTGGTCTACCAGCTTGGTGTGCCCCCAAATCCAGATGCCAGCAGGGCATGAGAATGGAAATGGACCTTAACCTTGGGGTCCAAAGCTGTCCATACTGCCTAACATAATCAGCAGCAGGCAGGTGAAACACTGCAGGGATTGTGTTCCACTTGGGGCCATAATATTAGCCAAAAAGGGACTGATGCACACAATTAAATCAACATGGAATCTTTTCTCTTCATATTGTCTGTGAGAGGAGCAGGTGTAGTGCAGCTGGAAGAAAAAGGAAGAGAAAAGAAAGCTATGGTATCCTGCCCCACCCCCAGCTTCAGAAGGGAGAGATTGTAATGCTATTCACATGGTAGGCCAGCCAGAATGCTGATCCTCACAAATGGAAAAGGAACTGCAGTTACCCAAAACAAGACAGACGCTCTCAGCCCAGAACAGAAAAGCGCTGCTATTCTGAGACTGGAGTGGTGGTTTGTCTATCTTGAGTGGTCATGTAAAATGCAAAGACAGCAGGACAACTGACATAAAATTGTTTAAATTTCTTGTATAGCTCACTATGTATATACGTATAGCACTGCTTAGTTATAAGTAAAGACACAGACTGTATTACAAAAAGGATTTGATTGCAAAACCTGAAGAAATGAAAAGAAAAGATAAAACATTGTCTCAAATTTACCTGCACCAAGCAAATCCAGCTTGTATAAAGGCTGAATCGACCTTTACTCACCGATTTTGTTATCCAGAAAGATATGCACATAGGTGGAGCTCTAATGTAAGCTCTTTGTTGATTTCAGAATAACTTCACTAAAATGTCAGTCATATGAGCATAAAGTATTTATATCCCTAAAGGTATAGCTGTTGACACAGAAAGGAAAAAAAAAATCATGCTTGAAGTAATAAAAGCCTAATTGTTTTAAAGTGATGTGGTAATCGTGACAAGTCCATAATGTGACCCTTGGGAGGGATATAAAAGGTGAGTGTCTTTTAGTTGGAATTGAAGAGCTAAACTGAGAGGTGCTAAGAGTTATGCTGTGATCAGAGAGAAGGACCAATGCTTTCTGAAATAACAGCGGAAAAGGCCTTATGCTTTAAAGAGAGAAAGCTGTTAGAAGCAGTCCTAATGCTCTAAATGTTTGCCTTCTACTTAAAGTTGCTTGATGAGACTGTTACATTGTTAAAACAGCCTTAGTCAGCCTAAAATGAACTGAACCGTGGCCTGAACTGTTAATATTTTCAATAAGATGCAATAAACATACGCTGTGCCACAGGCATTTAACCTAACTTTTGTGCCTGTCTGACCCTCTGACCCCCACCCCCTCGACAGTCACTACATCCTCTAAGCAAAAGGAGTAGATGAGACTGAAGGAGAAAGCTCTTTTGAAGAGCAGTTATCTCCAGAAATAAAAAGGTTCAAAACTATTATATGAAAAGCAGTTATATTCAGCTTTGCTGTTTTTGACTTTGCCCAATTGTTAGACCTGTTTGTTTCAAAAATATCTGACTGTACCCAACTAACCTTTGAATAGCTATGTTTGTTTTGTCAGTCTGTTTTCGAGGTAAACACTGTCATAAAACGTGTACTGTAAAAATCACAGAATCTGGATAAAGACTTTATACAGACCTCATAGAAATTGTCAAAAACATTCAGCAAAATCGGAGTTACTTACCAGCACCTTCTGAGCTTCAAGAGTATCTCATCCGTAGGACACCTTAACCCTTCATTTGAAACATCAAGTTGTAAAATATTTGACCTCATATCCTTGTGAATGAAAGGCTGTTGTGTACGTCCGTGCTCAAACTGTCCTTATGTAATTAACAAATAGTTTTGTAGCATTTGAAAAAATTTTTAACGAAATTCAATTCAAAATCTTTATTTAGCCCTACTGTTTGAAAAAGTCACAGCTCTGACTTTATCCCCTTGTGTAGCCTCGGTCCACCACTAGGGAGTCAGTGCCTTTTAGATGAGGACTCCAAGGCTGCGACTGAAATGGTGGGACTTGTAGTCTAAAAGTGGGCATTTCCTTCCCGTAGGGCCATTTGCCAATTTTTCTCTCTTTGTATCCCAGTCTTCATCCCAACCTGTCAAGTCACCACACTGTACCTCACTTTTGGCTGTGACAGCCAACAGATACGCATAGTGTTACTGCATACACGGTCAAGGCCATCTGGAATCGGCCAGTGGAGTGTGCTCACACTGTAGGCAGTCTCAGTCCACCATCCTCAGAGCTCAGTTGTGCCATCTATGCAATGCTACACAGGATTGGATGTATGAATTTGAATCAAACCAGATTCTTTCACAAGATCATGAAAAGTCATTGGGCCGGCAAGCAGCAGTATTTCTTATAGTACCAAGGAGTAGTAAGGTAGTAAAAATTAATCTTAGAACAAATTAATTCCTATACTTCCTATTTTTAGTAGCATAACATTTTTATCTGAAATCCCAGTTGCGATGCCTTATCTTTAGAAAGGCCCTGTTTAACACACACACACACACACACACACACACACACACAGTGTGTGTAACTTTGTTAGGCAACACAGAAGTGCAAAGTGGTCTTCAGCTACCTTTATACTGCATGTGGAAAGTCGTGCTTATTTGTGCTGTAAAAAGCAGCTCTTTGAAAAACAAGATATATCCAGAGGTAGAAATTAAGAAAATAATCTGGTGTGGGATGTGGAATACAAAACCCCCAAAATTGGTGTTCAGTTTTGGTATCTGGTATTTCACCTATCCAAAAGATTTGTACTGCATTAAACTGCAGTGCGGCAGCATGGAGAAGTGGTATTCTAAATGGAATTACCAGCTTGATGAAAATGGTATTCTGCTTTGAAAACTGGTATGTTAAACAGGCAGGATACCATTAATTCCTAGCCCTGATATTGTTCCCTGTTCATTTGTGGTTAGAATAAAATCAGTATCAGAAAGGTGTGATCACTCTGTTTGGATTCTCTTGCCTTTACAGACATTGAGACAGCAGCTAAAACTACGCACATTTCTCAGCTTCCTCCGGAAGTAATGCTGAAAGTCTTCAGTCACCTGAATCCTCAGGATCTGTGTCGTTGCAGCCAAGTTCATCGTAACTGGTCAGAACTAGCTAAAACTGGATCACTCTGGAAACATCTCTATCCTGTCCGCTGGGCCAGAGGTAGGTGTTCAGCATTTTGTAAAAAAAAAAAAAAAAAATTCACCCGTGAGTATCAACAGCCACAAGTGACTTAAAGATTCTGTTCGAGTGGAGTGATTTCTGTAGCTCAGTGTGAAACACATGCTGTTGTGTTTGTATAAGTGAGTTTCTATAAAGGGAACACTGCAATTTTCAGTTAGCTGGACACAGACACATATTTGTTTAGCTTGTACACAGTCTGGGTAATGTCTTGGGCATAGAATCAGCATATTGTTGAGAGGGCTTTGTGGTCAAGAGTCTTCACCTATAAACGACACAGCAAAACGTTAGGTAAAGCAGTCCCCTAACAGAACAGAAAGTTCAACATGCATTAGGAGAGCAAGGATCATATTTGTACAGAATATGAACAATGATCATAGTGAATATGTATGAACTGTAATCATTATGAATATTTACTAGACATGACCATGCTATCTACTTGTAGGCTTGTGTATGTGACGATAGCTGGTCTGCCTGATTTGAAAATTTAGTGAGTCTCACAGGGTTGCTTCTTGATGGGCCAGTTTATTTAACCTGAGTACCTTTCAGTTTAAGTATTTGTAGCTTACCTCTGTTTCCGGATCTGGTAGTATGCTTTGAGGACACTGCTGACCCAGTTGAGTAGGGTACATTCATATAGAATGTGCCATAAAAAAAAAAAAAGATTGTGCTGACTATCCAGTGTGCCCATTTCCTGCCTAGGCATAGAAACATAGAATTTGACTGCAGATAAGGACCACTTGGCCCACCTAGTCTGTCCATTTCCCTACCTAATGGATAGGCTGCAGATGCTAGTTAACTAACAGCCTACTTCCTCCTACCCCCCACTAGAATTACCTTACATCTGTCCCATGCATTTTTGAATTCCCCCACTGTTTTTGACTCCACTACCTCCTAAGGAAGGCTGTTCCAGGTATCCACAACCCTCTCCGTAAAAAATACTTCCTCACATTACCTCTCAGCCGTCCCCCTTCTATCTTCAAATTGTGCCTCCTTGTTCTTGCACATCTCTTTTTCTGAAAGATGCTACCCTGTTGGACTCTGTTGATTCCCTTGATGTACTTGAAAGTTTCTATCATGTCACCTCTCTCTCTCCTCGAGGGTATACATATTAAGCTCCTTTAATCTTTCTTCGTATGTCTTCTGGTGCAGACCCTGCACCATTTTAGTTGCACTCCTCTGGACAGCCTCCATCCTGTCTATGTCCTTGCGGAGATGAGGTCTCCAGAACTGGACACAGTACTCCAGATAGGGTCTCACCAGCTGTCTGTACAGAGGGATAACAACTTCCTGTTTTCTACTGGTAACGCCTCTCCCTATGCATTCCAGTATCCCACCAGCCCTCCTTACTGCCTTCTCACATTGTTTGCTCAACTTAAGGTCATCTGATATGACTACCCCCAGGTCCCTTTCCATTTTTGTTGTTGCCAGTATCTCATTCCCCATTGTGTACTCTTCCCCTGGGTTTTTGTTTCCCAGGTGCATTACTTTGCACTTCCTTGCATTGAATCTAAGCTGCCATATATTTGACCATTCCTCCAACCTTGCCAAGTCCCTTTGCATCCTTTCCACCCCATCTTCTGTATCAACCCTGTTGCAGATCTCTGTGTCTGCAAAGAGACATACCTTTCCTTCCAGTCCCTCTGCAATGTCACTTATAAAGACGTTAAAGAGGACTGGTCCCAGTACTGAACCATGTGGTACCCCACTAGTAATCCCCCTTTCTTCAGAGTGAACTCCGTTTACTATTACCCTCTGTATCCTTTTGTCTGGCCAATTTTTTACCCAGGCTGCCACTTTGGGACCCTCTCCAAGGCTGGCTAACTTGTATATTAATCTTTTGTGTGGGGCTGTGTCAGATGCCTTGCTAAAGTCTAGGTAGGTCATGTCCACAGCCCCTCTCTGGTCTACTACATTGGTCACCCAGTCAAAGAAATTTATTAGATTCGTCTGACACAATCTTCCCACTGTGAATCCATGCTGCCTTGGGTCCTGTGCCCCAGTGGCCTCTAGGAACTCAACAATTCTTTCCTTTAGAAGTGATTCCATCATTTTCCCTACAACTGAGGTCAAACTAGCAGGTCTGTAGTTTCCTGCCTCTGTCTTGCTCCCACTTTTGTGAAGGGGAATCACGTCTGCCCTCCTCCAGTCCCCTGGTACCACATCATCCTCCCATGATTTGTTAAAAGGGTAGTCAGTGATGTCACTAGTTCTATTCTTGGTTCTTTAAGAATTCTTAGGTGAATCCCATCAGGCCCCATTGCTTTGTCCACCTTCAGTTTTAAGAGTTCTTTCAGAACCCCTTCTTCTCTGAATGGAGTGGTATCAACCTCCCTATCCAGAGTGCTTCTATTCTTTGATTTAGGTACTTCCCCTTCCTCCTTTTTTGTGAATACTGAGTAGAAGGCAGAAGTTTTCATTCAGTATCCCTGCTTTTTCACTGTCACCCTCTGTCCACCCTCCCTTCCTTTTATTAAGTGTCACTATCCCTCCCTTGGTCTTTCTTGACTCCCTAATGTACCTATGAAAAGTTTTAGCCCCCTTCTTAACTGAGTTGGCAGTCTTTTCCTCAGTTTGGGCTTTTGCTATTCTGACTGCCTTCCCCGCTTCCTTCTGCTATAACTGGTACAGTTCATTGTCCTGCTCCTTCTGTGTTTCCTTATACCTCCTGAATGATACCTTTTTCTCCTTAACCTTCCCCGACACCTCTTTTGAGAACCATGGTGTTTTTTTCCTTCGTTTTGCTTTGTTGATTTGCTTCACACACAGGCTTGTTACCTCTGTGATGGCTGTTTTGATTTTTCCCCATTGTTCCTCTGCCTCTCCTTCTTGCCCGTTTGCTAGTGCTTTTCTGAGGCACTCTCCCATTTTCCCAAAGTCAGCCCTCCTACAGTCCAACACACTTGCTTTTGTATAGCTCAACTCTGTGGCTCTGTTTATCGTGAACCACACTGTTTGATGGTTACTTGTTCCCAGATGGTTACCCACTTATGAATCTTGAGATCCTTTCTCCATCCCCATTTGACAGTACCAGGTTTCAGACTGCTCCCTCCCGAGTGGGTTCCACCACTAGCTGTCTGAGGCATTCCCACTTGTTGGGCATCGAGAATAACCCTGCTTTTTGATGTGGCTGCAGCCAGGGTGCTGCAGCTAACATCTGGCATAGTCAGGTCCCCCATTAACAATATTTCCCCTTTTTCTGCCATTCTAAGTATGCCTTTTAGCGTTTCCTTGTCCATTGCCTCCCCTGAGATAGGGGTCTGTATACAACCCCTCTGTGAATTGTGGTGCAATAATCCATATTCATGGTAACCTACAGTGCCTCCTCTACTCCCTGTTTGTCCTTTAGTTCCGTTGCTTTGATTCCTTCCCTTAGAGAGCTACTCCTCCTCCTCTTTTACCCTCCCTGTCCCCCCTGTAGATTGTGTACCCTTGTATGTTGACATCCCAGTCATGGTTCTCAGTGTACTATGTTTCTGTGACTGCCACGATATCTGGGTGTCCCTCTTCTATCAAGGCCACTAGTTCAGGGAGCTTGTTACACAGACTGCGGGCCTTGGTATTCATAGCCCTCCATTTGTTGATGCCTTACCCCTTTTAGCCCCATCCCTGTCCTTACTGCCTTTTTCTGCATTTACCCCTGTCCTGCTCCCCGTTGACTTCTCTACCTTGGTGTTTACCTCTCTAACTACTGTGTTTTGTTGGGGGGGGAGGCTGGGTTTTTCCTGCTCCTTTTCAGTGCCTACCCCCTTGGCTAGTTTAAATGCTTGCCAATGATGCATTTAAACCTATCACCTTGGATTCTGGTTCCTCTCCCAGACAGATGCAGACCATCACGCCAGTATCGGCCTGTGTCCCTCCAGGTGGACCCCCAGTCCCCAGTGAAGCCAAAACCCTGAGCTCTGCACCAGTTTTTCAACCATTCATTGAATCCCATGGTGTGGATTGAAAGATCTGGTAGATTTAGTGGCTGATTGTTACCCCTTTCCCAAGGTATCCTTTCCCTTCTTCTGCCTGTGGTCCTACTGTTCCCTAATATCTGTCCTGTCTATGTTTTAAACCCTGCTGCAGTTTTAGCTTCAGGCACCTCTGAGCAGTCTAAGTCGTTCTCTACTCATTCCATGGAGAAGAATTTCCTCATGGCTCTGATTTGGTTTCGTGTGTGACAAGGAGCAGTACTGACTACCAGGTCTGTCTGGCCCATTCTTGGACTGTGTATTGCTGGCTGCCTCCTCAGTTTCAGCAATACCTTCTGTATTGGAGGAAATGGAGAAAAAGCATACAGGGATGTTCCCTTCCAGTCCAGAGATGGAGCATCCTCAGGAAGAATCCCAGCCTTCCCAGTATACTCCTTACCATGGACATTGAGTGAACCATATCATTCTTTGTAAATATGTCCTTGCATTCCACCATATTGATTCTTTCCAAGAATTTGAATGTCTGTCATATCCCCATTTTCCTTCTGGCCAGCAGTGTATACATGGTGAGAGCTGCCAATATTTCCTCATATGACCTCTCCTGCTGCCCCTAAATCATCCCAGTGTCCCTCCTTTGTATGGTCTCAGTACTGTCTGTCTTTCTTGGGGTGTAGACTCCAGAACTGCACACAATATTACCAAGTGTTTCTTTACCAGGAACCTGTATAGTGACTATATCACTTCTTCCTTCTGTTGTCAAATCTCCTTCTGTTCATCCCAGCATCCTGTTTGCTTTCCTGTATGCTGTGTTGCAATAGACTTGAGACTGTCACTGATTTATTTATTTAAATTTGATGACCGGGAAAGACGCACTGTGCTGAGGCTCGTTTCCAGGTGTGACCCGGGTACAGTTTGTACAGGGAGCAACAATAGGTGAGGAAAACACAGTTCACGTAAACATTTTACAGAGAGTACAATACATCGTCCAAAATATACAATCAAATCATTGCGAGGAGTGAGAGGAAGCGAGGTCGGCTTTGGAATCTGCGGCTATGGCAAGTGAGTAGAGACTGAGTATTGCCTCATCTACATACTGGGATCGTTGGAGCATTTAGGACATGGTGGGCAGGGTTAGAGCCTGAGGAGCTGAGTAAAGGCAGGACTAGATGGGAGCAGAGAATTCCAGGTGTGGCGGAGGCGGTACAAGAAGGCATCTTGACCTGAAAGAGTGCGGGGGCAGGGGAGGTGGAAAGTGCGCAGGTCCCTGTGGCGAAGAGGGTAGTTCAGGGAGGTCGTTGAGGTGAGATGGGAAGTGAGACAGGATGGGAGGGAACCCAGCCAAAATTTAGCTAAGAAGGAGGCGATATGGATGGTTCTCCTGTGGGAGAGTGTGGTCAAGGAGAGAGGAGCATAGAGCAGGCAGTGGTGCGTGAGTGGGGGGAAGCGGTGGCGAATCGGCAGAAAGAGTTTAAAAGGATGTCCAGTCTAGAGAGGGAGGAGGATGGGGCTGTGCCATAGACAATGTCTGCATAGTCTATTACTGGCAAGATTGTTTTACATACTAGCTCACAGCGGGTGGGGATCAGTAGGCAGGATTTGTGACGATAGAGGACAGCGAGCTTGGGCCAGAGTTTAGTGCAGATCGCCTCGACATGATTGGAGAAGTTGAGGTGGCTGTCCAGCCATACACTCAGGTATTTGAAGGCTGGGACTTGCTCTAGGGATGAGCTGTCCATGGTGGTGAGTGCTGGGGGAGTTGGGAGGGTAGCCACCTTCTGTCTGGAACCAAAGACCATGGTGACCGTTATTTTTGCTTTGAGTGAGCTGGTTCTCGAGGAGCCGGGATTGGATTCTGTTGAAGTCATTCTGAAGAATGGGGAGGACACTGTCATAGGAGGTGTTCGATGCAAAGATGACTGTGTCATCAGCGTAGAGATGTACAGTGGAGGAGAAACAGGCTGAAGGAAGGTCGTTTATGAAGAGAGAGGAGAGGATGGGGCCAAGTATAGATCCTTGGTGAATGCCAGTTATGATTGGGAGAAGAGATCGTGTCGCCTATTTGGACTGATTGTTGTCTGTCGAGGAGGTACGAGTGGAGCCATACGATGGCTGATGGGGCGGTGCTGAAGGAACTAAGTTTGCGAAGTAGCAGCGGGTATGAAAGAGTCAAACGCTTTTGCCATGTCTATGAATATGGTGGCTGTGATTTGGCTGTTATCCATGGCAGAGAGGATGGAGTTGGTTACACTTAGAAGGGTGGTGATGGTAGAGTGGTATTTACGGAAACCGGATTGCACTGGTAAGAGAGAGTTGTTGGAAGAGCGAAAGTCTTGACAGTTTGGATAGTATGATGGATTCCTGGACGTTGGCTAGGGAGGGAAGGAGTGATATGGGCCTGTAGTTACCTGGCTGGGAGGGGTCTCCGCCTTTGCGCAGAGGGATGATTTTGGCTGATTTCCAGTCTTTGGGAACTGTGGCGGTGGTTAGAGAGAGGTTTAGTATGTGGATCAGTGGTGCAACAATTTGTGCTGCCGAGAAGTGGAGCATTTTGGGGTGGATACTGTTGGGGCTTGATTTGGAAGGGTTAAGTGAGGCGAGTGTGTTGTATACTTCAAGGGGAGTGATGTGTGGAAAGACGAAACCTGTGGCGGTGGAGGATGGAGCTGGGGGTGGGCACAGGAGATGAATTTGTTAAAGAGGTCTGCCACGGTGGCATGGTCCAAGATGGAATTACCGTCCATTCCGAGGGTCGGGCATGCTTGTGTCGTTTGGTGGGGGGGTCTAGCAGGGAGTTGATCAGCTTCCAGAAAGAAGCGGGTGGGTTCTGGTGTTGTGAGTTGTGCTTTAAAGTAGGCAGATTTAGATTGATGGATGGTCTTAGTGCAATTTTTCCTAAGGTGTTTATAAGATTGGAGATCGTGAGCTGCGTAGGAGGCTTTGTAGAGTCTCCAAGCTTTGTCCCTGGAACGACACAAGGCGATGAGGTCGGCAGTGACCCAGGGGTGATGGTGGCGTTTAACCCTAGCTTTTCTTAGGGGTGCATGTGATTACCATATGGTCAGGAAGATACTGCAGTATTACGCAAGGGCCTGGTCGATATTGGACGAGGAGAGGACTGGGAGCCAGTCCGCGTTTGTAATGCCATGCAGTACAGCGGTGTCATTTAGGCGTGTAGGGGGTGAGACCATATGAATTTGGGCAGAGAGGGCTGAGAGTGGATTTTGTGGACGTAGTAAGTGACACAATGGTCGCTGAGTGCCTCTGAGAATATACCTGAAGCAGAAATAGGATGGGGATGGGAGGATAAGATCCAGTCCAGGAGGGTGTTGTTTGGCACCGATGATTTAGACGTTTAGGTTCGTGGATAAGTTGGGATAAATTTAGGGCTTCAATCCTTAGGGTGGTGGGTTTTGTGGAAGTGGAGAGCCAGTCAAGATTGAAATCTTCTAGTAACACTAGTTCGCCCTTAGACGTTTTGGCATAGATAGAAGTAGTGGCCTTCATGATGTAGTCAGGCGAAGTCTTTGGTAGGGGCGTATAGAGCACCGATGTCGATGGGGGAGGAGGAGGGGAAGGATAGGCAAGCCACAGTTGATTCGTGGGAAGAGGGACAGGATTCTTTAAAGACGATAGAGCACGAGATGGAGTGCCTAACATACAGTGCCACTCCGCCGCCTCGTTTGCCTCGACTAATGATGACTCCCAGGTCTCCTTGGTCACCTGCACCACCCTTACCCACCCACCATCCAGGAGTCCATTTGGAGGTTCTTTCTACCAGTGTACATTACTTTGCTTTTCTTTGCATTAAACTTCAGTTGCCATATTCTTGACCATTTTCCCAGGTGTCTCTTACTTTCTTTAACACCCTCCTCAGTGCTCCTGTGGTCTCACTCCTGAGCCGCCCTCCCACCCAGCCTTGAAAGCTATTCCTCCGGTGGTGAGTTGCTGTGGTCTGTGCTCTACACAGACCGCTTTCACCCTCGAGTGTTGGCCCCGGACCTGAATTTGTGCCGAACCACCATAGTGGTTTGAATTTTGGCCACCGAAGCAGCTACAGGCTCCTCAGCCCGATTTGGGCAGGGTCTCCACCAGACTGTGCTCCTGTGGTCTCGTTCCTGAGCTGCCCAGCCTTGAAAGCCATTCTTCCAGTGGTGAGTTGCTGTGGTCTGTGCTCTACACAGACTGCTCTCACCCTCGAGTGTTGGCCCCGGACCTGCATTTGAGCTGAACCACCACAGTGGTTCAAACTTTGGCCACCAAAGCAGCTACAGGTACGGACTTCTTCCTGGAGGCAGCAAACAAGCCAGGGATTTTCAAAGAGCATTTTTTGAATCCTTGGTGCCTTTTTTTTTTTTTTCTTTCAATTGGTCATTTAGGACTGAGCCACGCTTGGGATTGGCTGAATTTAATGAGTTTCCCTTTTACCCACTGGCTTTAGAATTAAGTCCTAAATTACAGTACTTCTGCTCATTTTGATAACTGCCTTCTTTGTACTTTACCTCAGAAACTGCCCTAATTAATTGCTAGTCAGCCTGTTAGTAATTCGCAAGTGTTTCTACCTTGTAGAGTAAAACTTTTTGTTAGTGTTTTCAACCTGGTAGAGTTAGAATTTTGTTAAAGTTTGCACCCTGTGCAATTCTTTAGTTTTTTTCACTGCCCGCTGTCTCTCTTGTCTTCCTTCCCCAAATTTTCTTTGGCCCTGCCCTGATTTTGTTATGGCCTAAGCCCTCCCCTAGCTACCTGTACTAAATCTACACCTCCCTTTCTCTCCTCAGCCCGATTCGGGCAGGGTCTCCACCAGGCCACGCTCCTGTGGTCTCTCCTGAGCTGCCCTCACAGCCTTGAAATCTGTTCCTCTGGTGGTCAGCTGCCGTGCTCTGTGCTCAGTGCAGACTGCTCTCACCCTCGAGTGTTGGCCCTCGACCTGAATTTGATCTGAACCACCACAGTGGTTCGAACTTTGGCCACCAAAGCAGCTACAGGTACAGACTTCTTCCTGAAGGCAGTAAACAAGGTGGGGATTTTCATCTCACCCGCCCTTCCCGGCCCCAACCTCTATTAAATACAATTAAAGGCTGCCTTCCTTCTCTTTTTTTTTTTTTTGTCACCATTGGCTACAAATTGACTCAGCCCCCTTCACACTCTTAAAGGACCTCTACAGTGCACTTGTGACGCACCCCTTTGGAGTCCCACTTAAGATAAATCATGGGACTGATCAGTGCCATGCTATATATGCTTATCTTGGCTATCCTACCCTCCCTCTCTGGCTGTGATGGCCAACCCATACAAATCTGTCTCCTTTTCTTTTAAAAGAATCTCTGCACTCCTCTTATGGGATGTCTAATGGCCACAGCACCCCGATTCTTGCTAGTCATCTTCCACCTAGACCCCTCTACTTCTGGCTTCTTCTCCCACACGCCACTTCTGCTCCTTTGTTCATTAGCTCATCACTCTTACTTACCGGCTTCTCTTCTTCCCAACAACAATTGAGAATTGCCCCTCAAAAAGAATGATCTCGCTGCCGAAAAGGAAGCACCTCACAGCCTCCCTAAAACGCCTAATTTTGCTACTGTTACTTATCTCTGGAAACATACACCCTAACCCTGGCCCACCGCTGTTCGGTGCTAGGGGTACCTGCAAGAGTGTGACCCTCTCTCTAGCTAGCATTAGCATCTGCAGCCTCCTCACTAAACTTGATACCCTCTCTGCCTGGATCTCCCAAAATAAGGCACTCAGTCTCTCATAAGAAATGGGTGAGGGGCAAAACATAGCACATGCAGAGAAGTCCTCTTCTGCTTGTTAGAATATAATTTCTTTCTTCAATTTCCAGCCCATAACCTCAATGTTTCACCATCACAGTTGGCTTACTCAGGAGGTGCCTTCAAACCCCTTAAAAAATACATAAACATACAAAAATAAGTGACCTGTCCACAGTAAATAGTCACACATTACTATTCCCTTAAAACCAATTTTCTTTACATGACAAAGAATGCCACTCACTTGACATATAGCAATCCAGCCAAGTGTTCCAATACACAAGTGATCCAAACTCCTAGATCTTACTTAGAGAGGGTTCCTTCAGTAGGTCATTACATATAGGACTGGCACCACCTGGTGTGGGGCCGCATGTCACACTTTTCTAGCAATCCCTGACGGGGGACCGCCCACCCGATCTCACGTGACTGTCAGTGTGGCCATATAAAGTGGGCGGTCCCCACGCCCGCCCTCCAGTTCTTTCCTGCTGTCGCCTTGTGTCAGTCGCATAGTAGACTTCCAGTAGCGATTGTCATGTTGGATCTTCCTGGACTAAGTCTATCACTCATTCACACTAGTGGGATAGCGCCGGAGGTGCTAGGACCAAGTGGGAGCCTAAAGTTTTCTGAAGGGTCGGCGCCGAGAGAGGACCAAGCATGTGTGGCACCGCGAGACTAGCTCGCGCCTGTGTAGGCTATCTCAGCGTCGACCCTCCAACCGCCTCAGTTCCTTTTCTCCTGCCGTTGAGTGCACTTGATGTCAACGCCGCCGCCTGCCGGAGTCGGGTTTTGTCTATACGATGCATATTTTAAGTAGTACTCTTATTTTACAAACAAAAGAAGATTATGAAGAAGAAGAAATTCTTTCCTGCCATCAACGGAGTCGTCCTTAGATGGTAGCGGTGACTGTAGGAGGACTTCGTTTGAAAGTTTTTATGGCAGAGGGGCTGTGTCCGGTTCACCGCCCTTAATTATCAGGGGGGGAGGACAGTCCTCCGAAGCACAAATCTAGCGGTTCTGGGGATCTGGCTCCACTTAACCTCGAGCTCCTCTTCCTCATTGGGGAAGAAGAATTGGTGCCACTCGAGGTTGCCCATTGGTATGTCTGCATGAGGAGTGTTCGGGAGGGGCGATGGGCCTGAACCGACTTTCGTGGGTTCTTCTTGGCCCCACTCATAATGGCTGCATTGTCTACCCCGAGCTCCATCTCTGTCATCATTGAAGCTCCGGTGGGTAGTTTCACCTCTGGGCCGCTCCTGTGGAGCAGAGGGTTTGACTTTCCAGTTTTTCCTGGCTCTGTTCCTGATTTCAGGACCTCTGGGCCTCGGAGCCATTGGAACGGAGCTGGGTCGATTGGATCATGAATGGCGAGGTGCCCTCTTTGTGCCTTTGCCATCGTGTCGACCCACCGTGCCTACCCCCCTCTCCCCTTTTCCATGCAGGGGCCGGCACGGGCACCACCTCTTTCCTTCTCCCCTTCTCGGGATTTCCATTGGCATTTTCCTTGGTGCCATGGCTCGTTGCCTTAGTCAGCGCCCGTACCTTGGTCGACACCATGGCTCGGTGCCTTGTTGACGCCAGAGGCACCGGTGCCTTGGCTGTGGCAGGAGCCTCAGTGCCTTTGGTTGGCGCCGTTCATACTCGTGATGGGTCAGCCCGGTCGCTCTGTCGCGGTGCCGTGTGCTCTTGTTGCTGCAGCTGGTTGTTGGTGCAGTCAGTGGTAGTGTGGTGTTTGGGTGGCGCCATGCACTCAAGGTGCCATAGGTGTCATTGCTTAGGATGCCATGAGCACCCTTGGGTGTCATGGGTGGTGCCGTGAGTGCCCATGGGTTCCATGGGTGCCGTGTGTGCCACTGGTGCTATCAATAACAGGGGTGGCACTGCAGGTGCCCTCAGGTGCCATGGGTGTTATGGGTGCCATGGGTGTCGGGGGTGACCACGGGTGCCAGGGGTGCCTGAGGATACTGCCGTGGCTCCCTTCGAGTATCACCCAGGTTGGCATAGGCACTGCTTGGTGCCCTCCTCTGCCACGAGTGGTGCTGGTGCCACACGGATGCTAGTGGATGCTGTATGGCAGAATTAGTGACACACTTTTCGTTTCAGACAACTTTTCCACAGAACTTGTGGCGGGATGTTTATCGCAGAATGAACGCCTGTTCTGCGGATTATTTTTTCCACACATCTTAGTGAGTGGTGGTCTATGTGGGATCTTGTCATCCAGCGGTTTTCTGCTGATGGTATTCTGCTGTACTGCTCTGCCAGCGGAATCTCATTCTGCTCAGCACTTTCTCTGCTCCCTGTGTGGTACCAAACTCCTCGACATCCTTCCTGATGGCGGAGTCTCTAGTGGCTCTGACCTAGACCTCTCTTGGACGTCCTCCTGGGGTAGAAGTGCATCTAGATGGGTCTTTCCCTGTCCTTCTGGTCAGTTATACAACGGACGACTCATTTTATATACTGAAGGGCACGTCCTCTATCATCAGAGTCGTGATGGAAAATCTTTTCAGTAGTTCCTCAGTAATGGGGTCCACTACAGTATTTCACACTGCGTCCGTGGACCATACACTTCTGCGTCAGGACTTTTTCAATCGTCAAGACAGTTACACTCTGTGGAACATTCTAATTTAATGGTTGGGAGCTGCTTTGACTCTGCCGCTCCTTTGATAGGGGTATATAGCCTCCTTGTGATATTGTCTCTTTAGTGGCTTCTTCAGCACAGGTGGTTAACATCTCTCCAGCTGTGATTATTAGTCTGGTCATTATTTCAGTATGCACGCTCAGGCTCCTTCTGCAGTCAGATGGAGAACATCTTCGTCTTTTTGTATCAACACAATCCTTGCAGATAGCAGCCTGAAAGCCTTGTTAGGCTCGGACCAAAAAAAAAAAAAATGTGTATATGTGTGTGTGTGTGTGTGTGTGTGTGTGTGTGTGTGTATGTATGTATGTGTGTGTATGTATGTATGTATGTATGTATGTGTATATATATATATATATAATATTGTGTGTGTGTGTGTGTGTGTATATATAGATATATATAAATATATTAATATACTTTTTATCACAGCACAGGGCCTAGCCAAAATTACCAGATACCCCTCTTTTTTGGATCTGGTCAGGTTCCGCCTCAGCCCCTGAGGTGCTTGTCTCCAGAGTATGGTAGAGAGTACCTGATTTCTTCTTCCCCTAGGGGGAGTCCGATCCGGTGGTGGTATGGGTAATCTCTTTCTCTAAGAGAGATTTCTCTAATTCAGAGACATTTCCTAGACCTAGGTGACTGCCCAGTCTGTTAATTCCCCTTTCTTTTATCTGGCTTTCTTCTGCAGGCAGAGCCTTGCAGCAGCAGAGCAACTCTTCACGAGTCGGAACTCAGGTTCCTACTTGCTTGCCTTAATTTAACAGGCGATTTCTCCCTTGACGGAAGGTCAAGTAGGTCCTTTTTCTGGGGTAACTTCTCAAATATTCCACCTTGGTTCCTGCGCACTGGTCCGTGCCAGTCGCTGATGAAGCTATCCTCTTCAGGTGCGGGATGAAGTTGTGATGTTTGTTTTTCAGCAAACAAACTAGAATCCTTTCCTACTCCCTTCAGTGAAGCCAGAGTGGGTAGTGCCTCACTGCGTTGTCACTCCCTTTTTCAGTCACTTCAACAAATGGGTTAGCCCTAACTTGGTCCTGCTATGTCCCTCCTCGACGCACATCTGCCTCTATTCGCCTTAAAAATCCAGCCCGCTTTTTTTTTTTTTTTCTGTCAGAATGTTTTTTTTTCCACAGTGGACACGTCCTCCTGTACACTTTTTCCTTTCTTCCCTGAGTTCAGAGACTGCTGCTACAGTTGTACACACAGGGGCAGGATGATTCCTTCTGGAATATGCAGTGGGTAGGATATGATTCTGCTAGACCACCATGAGAGGCTTCTAAGTCGTGCTTGGCCTTCCATCAGGAAGATTCCTGTGACTAAGTGGAGACCATTCTCCTTGATGGGCTAACCCCACCTGGACCCGCTTGCTCACCAAGTACGGGGTTCAAGTGCTCTTGGACCTTTTGTTTACAGGTCAGCCATGCTTGATAGTGGGGGTTTCCATCTGCACTTTCCGATCTACCCTGAACCAGTAGACTTTACCTCCGACTCTTTCAGTTCCTGAGGTCCCTTTACATTACGTTAGTACATGTCTTTGACACTATTCATTTTGGTCCTAGGCGAAACTATGAGGCCAGGTTCTTGCCGCTCTCCTAGAGTGGTTGCGGCTTCCTGGCAGACTTTGATTTTGTGCCCATTGCAGTCTGCAAAGTGGCGAGTTACAACTCGAGCACTTATCTTGTAGGCACGATGTTCTAGATGCTCTTACAAGACAGCTCTTTTTATTAGCAGGACAGTCCGTGGCTGTCCTTTCTGAGTGAACTCTATCTCCTACCACCCTACGCAGGGTTGTTGGTTTTAGCTCGGTACTGTCCCACTAGTGTGAATGAGTGATGGAGACTTAGTCCAGGAAGATATGAAAATTACGAACTTACCGTAATTACTGATCTTCTTGGACAGTCTCCATCACTCATTCACACGCCCACCCACCACCCCCTGGGTTCACTTGTTTTCCTTCCTGGTCTTCACGGTCCTATGGTTCAGACTGTGAGGACATTATTCTTTGACCTTTCTTGTAAAGGCCATCGGGCCCTCTCAGGCCCAGAAACTCAGGATGAGTTATTCTCATTAGTTACGCTGCACCTCCTCGGTCGAAAAGGTACTGAGGCGGTTGGAGGGTCGACGCCTAGATAGCCTACACATGCACGAGCTAGTCTCGCGGTGCCACGCATGCATGGTCCTCTCTCGGCGCCGACCCTTTCAGAAAACTTTAGGCTCCGCTTGGTCTAAGCCTCCGGTAGCTATCCCACTAGTGTGAATGAGTGATGGAGACTGTCCAAGAAGATCCAGTAATTACAGTAAATACGTAATTTCCATTTCTTGCGTCTGATTTCTTCGACATTTTTTTCCTTAATTCTCGCTTATGTCTTCTCCTAAGAAGAAGTGCTCATCCTGTGGCATGCAGATTCCTCATAAGGATGGTCATCTGAAGTGCGTTATCTGTCTGGGCCCAGACTATCCCGTCTCATCCTGCTTGGAGTGCCAAACATTTAATCAGGCCACCAAAAAGCAGACACAGAAGGCTTTGGAGGACCACCTTCTAAAAGTCCGCCTCACTTCATTAGAGAAGCAAATGGACTGCATCAGAGAGTCCTCTTCCGAAAAATCTTCTCCCTCCAAGAAACACCACAAGGAGAAATCTTGAGAGCGGGAGCGCTCCATGGACCAACCTGAGACCTCTCAGCCTCCGCCTAAGACTTCAGACAGTAAGTCTGAAAAATCTTCTACGGGTCAGTCGACGATCGGCTGCTCCGACAGCCGCACCGCAGCGGCTGCTAAGTCGGCCCCTGGCACCTCCGGGGACCGCCCGCCCACCGGTAAGATGGCTCCCCAGCCTTCGGGGACCCGCCTGGCACCAGCCGATAAGTCGGTCGGGGGCTCCTCCCCTGTCTGCCCGGCTCTATCTGGTAAAAAGTCTGACTGACGGCTGCACAGGTGTGGCTCTCCCGTTGGGGCCTAAAGGCACCTCTCCTGACGTCTGGCAGAACCAGGGGGAGAATGCCCCTCTCCCCCATCTCCTTTCTCGCCTATACCTTCCCCTTCTCAGGCGGATACCTTTGGCGAAGATAGTACGGGACCACTCGACGTTGTAGACCATTCCTTGGGGTCAGTCCTGCACTCCCCTGACAGGGTCATGGGGAAGGGGGCTCCTCCTCGTACATCTGGCCTTACAATGGAGGCCCCTTCTCCTCCTCCAGGTGGGATCCTTTTGGACCCAACGAATATCCCGGTCCCAGTCCCACCATCTGATCCGGCGACACCAGTTTCAGTGCTGGGACCTCCTACGTCTCCCTCAGCCAGGGCCCAGTGGTCTGCCCCAGCCTCCGGCTCCGGTGCCAGACCCGGTCCCACCATCGGGCCCCTTCGTCTGGCCCAGACGCCAGCCCCTCTGACACCGGATCCCTTTCCGGCGCTGGATCGGGCGGTGCGGTCCTGACGTTGATCCCCTTGACATTGGCTATCCCGACGCCGGACCCCCACACCTATTTACACTACAGTGGGTCCAACGTGGGTCCCCCCCTCCGTCAGACCTGTTGACAGGGATTTATACTAGACCCCGGACTGTCCCTCATTACCCTGTTGGGTACCCTGGGGACCATTTCCCGGTTGGTCCTCCTGAGTGGAGTTCCTTCAGACAGTACTACCCTGGTTACAACCCCTACCACCATTTTCAGGGTTAACAGGAGTATCATTACCCACCCCCACCGGTAATGCCTCCTCCTCGACCTCCCCCTCAGCCTCAACCTCCTCCACAACCCCCTCCACCTCCTCCGGCTATGCTGGACTTCAAGACCTTAATCCAATCTTGGTGGCAGGGGGCTCGCTTGGAGTTGGTGTCAGACCTGGAGACAAGACTCCCACTTCCACGCTGTCCAAGGTCGGCGTCCCTGAGGAGCTCGTCTCCGTCCACGGTACACGTCTCGGGGATGGCACGTCAGGACATTACCCTTCCAGACATTCGTAATCTTCCTGACGAGGGGGCAGACGATGATGACGAGGATGCATGGAACAGCCTCCCTGAGGAGGTCGTGGAGTCAAGCACAGTGGGGGGAATTCAAGAATGCATGGGACAGACACAAGGCAGACCTAGTGGGGAGTAGGAGGAAGTAAGCTGTTGGTTAACTAGGATCTGCAGCTTATCTGTTAGGTAGGAAAATGGGCAGACTAGGTGGGCCAAGTGGTCCTTATCTGCTGTCACATTCTGTGTTTCTATGCCTTGGAGGAACTCGATGGTCTGAAAGGCAAGATCCCCCCCCCCCGCTGAGGACCCTGCCTTCTCGGATGTTCTGAGGTCCATGAAAGATTTCTTCGACTGGGAGTCAGAGGAACAAGACGCCATGAGACAGAGACTAGCCGAGCATTTTGGACTTGGAGTCTCTGTCTCCTGTCCTCATTCCTCCCTGGATCGGACCTCACCTCTACAGTCTGGCAGATGCCTCATTCTCTCCCAGCTGTCCCCAAGAGGGTGGACAGGATATACCACGCCCCGAAGGAAGCTCCTTTTCTAAGACTCATCCCAAGGCGGACTCTGCCGTCATTTCAACTGCTCATGATCGTTCCGCTGCACATGAGCATCTCTCCTCCAGACAGAGTCGAGGCAGATGGACCAGTTTGGCAGAAAAGTTTATGGTTCGGCCACATGTGCGCTCAGATCCTCAACTATGTGGCCCACATGGTGTCACACCAAAAGGGTACCTTAGCCAGGTTAGAGGCCCGAGTCCAGTCGATGGAACCCTTGAGCCTCAAAGAGAAGCTTGCCAAGGATCTTCACCTCTCTCACTTCTCCTGTAGACATGCTTTGTGGGCTACATATGACTCTGTCGACTGTAGCTCGCACCTTGGCAACTACTGTCGCTTTAAGGCTGCATTCCTGGCTTCGCATCTCTGGCCTCGCCAACGATGTACAGTCGGCAATTCAGGATGCTCACTTCCAGGGCTCGGTACATTTTGGTGGGGACACCAAAGATGATATTACTGATCTTCAGGACAGAGGCCTTGCCCTCAGATCAGTGAGGTCCCTGTACTGATTGGGCACTCAACAGCAGCAGCTGCCCTTTTGGAAAAGGACCTGGAGGCAGAGGAAGCAGGCCCCGGCTCAACACCAGGGCAAATGCAAGGCCATGGGTTCCACCACTTCTCTGGCCTCCAAAAACCAGAGACGTGCAGGATGTCCTCCCCCTGAATGTCCTGCCACTTCCTGACTCCCTGTCCCCACTAAGACCTCAGTCTCACTACAAGCAGGTGTGGGGGAGGGTCGCCCGTCATGTGCAGGAATGGAAGGCAATAACCTCCGACACATGGGTCCTGCAACTGGTGTCCATCGGACACACTATAGAGTTTCTGGAAATTCCTCCAGAATCTCCGCCAAAAAGGTCTTCTTACTCCAGGGATCGGGCACTTATCATTCAAGAAGAAGTTCAAAGCCTCTTGCTCAAGGAAACTATAGAGCGTGTTCCCCTCCAGCAAAGGGCAGAGGGTTTTACTCCCATTTTTTCCTGGTTCCAAAAAAGACTGGAGACTTCAGGCACATTCTTGACTTGAGCAGCCTCAATCAGATCGTCGAGTACAAAATGTTCCGGATGCTGAAGCTCCAGAGTCGTCTTCCACTCTTTCTGGAGAATTATTGGTTGTGTGCTCTGGACATGCAGGATGCTTACCTGCACATCCCGATCTTCCCCAGCCACCGCTGTTTCCTGTGGTTCCAGTTCCAAGGGGAGCACTTCCAGTTTCGGGTGCTCCCTTTTGGTCTGTCCTCGGCACCTCTGGTGTTTGCCAAGTGCCTGGCGGTGGTGGCAGCCTCTTTACGCTGCCAGGGTATTGCAGTTTTCCCTTACCTGGATGATAGGCTGATTTCCGCCCCGTTCAGGGAGTCTTTACTGGAGGCTCTCTCCTTTACCGTGGACCTCTTTGGCAGACTGGGGATCACAATCAGTATTCCCAAGACATCCATGACACCGTCCAAGAGACTACAATTCATTGGGGTGGTTTTGGATACGGTCCAATGCAGTGTCTTTCTACCTCCAGACAGGGTGGAGACCCTGATCTGTCAAGCGTCACAGGTGGCTTCGTCCAGGACCATCCCGGCCCGGGAGATCCTCCACCTTCTTGGCCTGAAGGCAGCCTCTATCATTACTGTTCCCCTGACGAGGCTCCACATGAGTTACTCAATGGTCCTTGCGGGTGCAGTGGGATCAACTCCTGGATGACCTGGATCATCCGATACTGGTGTCCTCAACAGTTCAGAAAGAATTGCTTTGGTGGAGAGACCCCTGCAACCTTTCCTTAGGTCTCCCTTTCAGGAGCCCAGCTTGTTGGCATCCCTAACCACTGTTGCATCGAACATGGGATGGGGAGCACCAAGCTCAAGGACTGTGGTCCAGCTTGGAAGCATCATTACACATCAACGTTCTGGAGAAGAGGGTGGTCTTGTATGCCTTACAGGCCTTCCAGACCCTACTTCCCAAGGGACCACTGCTGTTCCAAACGGACAATATGTTGGTAGTTTGGTACCTCAACAAACAAGGAGGAACTCGCTCGTACCCCATGTGCAGGGAGGTGATGCGGGTGTGGAACTGAGCGGTCCAGCACGATCTGGCCCTAGTGGCCTTGCATGTTCCAGGCTTTCAGAATGTCCTGGCGGACAGTCTCAGCAGGTCTCGAACCCTAACTCACAAATGGGAATTAAATCAGGAAGTGGCAGAATCTCTCTTCCTAAGATGGGGCGTCCAGAAATCGACCTTTTCCCCTCCCAATACAACGCAAAACTTCCCAGTTTTTGCTCGCTTGTTCCAGGACATGGTGCTTTTTGGCATGACGTGCTGTCTCTCTCCTGGACAGGGACATTTTTGTACGCCTTCCCTCAGTTTCCCATTCTCCAGAGGGTCCTTCTCAAGTTTCAGGCAGAGAAGGTGAGGATGATCCTCATCGCCTCTCTCTGGCCGAGACAAATTTAGTTTCTGCTGCTACAGCAGCTAGCGAGGGAACCGCCGGTTCCACTTCCAGTGACTCACAATCTCTTGACTCAGGATCAAGGTCACCTTGTCCATCCGGGGCACAGGAATCTACATCTTCATGCATGGCTCCTGCAGACATAGCGATTTCTCGCTTCGGGGTCTCCTCTTGAGTATCTCAGGTTCGTTTAGAGGCTAGAAAA
Source organism: Neoceratodus forsteri (assembly GCA_016271365.2). Lineage (NCBI taxonomy): Eukaryota > Metazoa > Chordata > Ceratodontiformes > Ceratodontidae > Neoceratodus > Neoceratodus forsteri. Next base: position 910,045,006 of record CM057452.1, read on the forward strand.
CCCTCTACTCGTTCCTCTTATGCCATGAAGTGGGAACGTTTTTCCATCTGGGCGGCTTCCAAGAAGTGGAACCCCTTTTCTTGTTCTGACCCACAAGTCATGGAAAACCTCCTTCATCTGTCAGACTCTGGTCTGTCATATTCTTCCTTGACGGTCCACCTTTCATCAATTTTGGCGTACCATAAGCTGGTGGATGGTAAACTGTGGCTCAGCTGTAGGTCTCAAAACCTTTCTGAAAGGGATCCTCTATCTGAAACCCCCATCCGCAGCCCAACCCCACCTTGGGATTTGAACTTTGTGTTGAGAAGCTTATCTCCCCCCCCCATTTGAACCTGTGATGAGCTGTGATCTGCACTTCTTTCCTGGAAAACGTTATTTCTAGTTGCCATTACGTCAGCTCGAAGTATTTCGGAGCTTCACGCTCTGGTTTGTAAAGAGCTTTATCTTATTTTCCACAAGGACCGGGTGGTCCTCAGGATAAATCCTAAGTTTTTACCCAAGGTGGTGTCAGAAGCCACACTGAACCAATCAGTAGAGCTTCCAGTTTACTTTCTGTCCCCTTCAAACAGAGGTGGAGCACTCCTGCACACCATGGATGTCCATCGGATCCTTCGGTGCTACACTCATTGAACCGGGGATTTCCGTAACTGTGATCAGCTTTTTGTTTCCTTTGCCCCCAGGTCGAAGGGCAAAGAGGTTTCGAAGCAGTGCCTTTCCAAATGGTTAGGCAACTGTATTCTGTATTGTTACCAAAAGTATGAAAAACCTCTGCCGGGTCCCATCAGAGGTCATTCTACTAGGGGCATGGCTGCTTTCGCTGCTTTTTTTCGGAAAGTCTCTGCGGCTGATATCTGTGCCGCAGCCACTTGGAGTTCTGTCCATACCTTTACTAAACACTACAGTCTGGACATTGCTTCTAGGCAGATGGCAGGCTTCGACCTAGCTGTCTTACAGGGCCTTCTGTCCTAGGCTGGGTCCATTCTTGTTCCCAGTTTCTGTTGGAGATATTTTCTCCTCCTCCCTTGTTTCTCTCGGTCTATCTTTGGAGGGACTGCTTGGGACTCTGTCCTATATGTAATGACCTACTGAAGGAACCCTCTCGAAGTAAGGTAGCACAGTTATGTAGGAACTTACTGTAACAGTAGATCTTTGAGAGCAGTTCCTTCAGTAGGTCATATTTTTCCCTCCCTCCTTCCCCTCATTTTATTTCTTACACAGGGACTCCAAATCCTGTTTGCTCCTGTTGTCAGGCCTCTTCCTGGCTCCGGTGGAAGAACTGGAGGGCGGTCGTGGGGACCGCCCACTATATACGGCCACGCTGATGTCGGTCACGTGACGGTGGGCGGTTCCCCATCAGGGATTGCTAGAAAATTCTGCTGTGCAACCCAATGCCAGGTGGTGCCAGTTCTATATGTAATGACCTACTGAAGGAACCTCTCTTGAAGATCTACTGTTACGGTGAGTTCCTACATAACTGTACTTTCCTTCGTATAATTGGATATACCAATTAATTTAACAGCTCATTTTCATGTGACATCTTATTATTTTAAAAATGTTTCATTCCTCCCAGTTACATCAGACAAAATACCCACAATATTATATATTCCAACAGCACTGCAGGTTTTTTTTCTTCTTCCTATGCTGCCTTTTTCTTCTTTTTTATAACATATATGGCAATAAAGAAAAGGAAGCAACTTTTCTTTCATATTATTTTCTCCTTCTAAATATTTACAATATCCTCTAATTTAACAGTTCCACTGACGTAGGCCCACCTGCCTATATTCCAAACACTTGGTACATTAAAGATAGTCTCATACTGATGTTTTAATGTCCAGTTTCAATTATTTGTTTCCTTTGATCTCTCATCAATCAATCTGCATAAAATGTTTTACCTTTTAATTTTTTTTGTTTTATTCAACTTTTGATGTGCTCCTAAACATGCACTTGCTGTAGTTTTTCGGCCCCACACTGTGGTTGCTCTGCAGATGAGATGTGTTTAAATTTGAAACATCCTGAAACAGCTGTTGTTCTGTTCGTTTTTCTATTTAATGTACTTTATTAAGTTTTCAGATATTACACATCAAACCAAGATACCGAACATGATGGAAAGCAGCCATAACCAAAAGTAATCGGTTATAATATAGGACAATTCCTTTCCTAACAAGTATAAGCAAAATCTATTGTAAATCATGGGTTGTCTGAATCTTACATTCAAACTGTAATAAGGCCCTCTAGTTCTATAGTGACACTGAATAACAGGTAACGGCCAGGTTGTGAAAAAAGAAAAAGGAATTAAACTTATCCACACTATTATTGTAGGGACATGGATATATTGTTCATCCACACTTATTGGCAGGTATCCTTGCCGCTTTAAATCTTGCCGGAAGGTCTTCAAGCTGGCTCCTCCCACCCACCCGGGTGGTAAAACTCTCGGCTCTGCCCCATGACCTCAGATCTTCCTTACCGCTTGGAAGCTCAGGTTCCCTCCTTAACGCTCTGCGTATAAGACTGGTTCCTAATTCTTCGGTTTTCCGAATTTAAAAGTTTTTTTTTGCTAATAGACTTTGGTCGTCTTTCCCTCGCGGCTGCGATGGACAAATCGACTCCTGGTTTTCGGCGGTGCCCTTGCGTGTAGAAGATGTCTCGGACGGATCCGCACTCCGTGTGTGTGCTGTTTGGGCCTTGAGCACGACCGCGGGCTTGCGACCTGTGCTCTTCCTTCTCAGCCTCGTCCTCGAAGACGGTGCTGCCCGTTTTGCAACTAGGCGCCCTGAAATGTTTTCCTCGGTAAGTCAAAAGAGACCGCTTCGGCGGATCAGCTAGAAACAGATGATCGCCCTCGAAGAGGAGGCGGCGCTGGCCGCATCTTCCTCGGCCGCGGCATTTATCCCGCTGTCCCTGGGTTCCTCTTACACAGCTTCCTTTAAGGAGCTTTGTCTGTCCCTCTCCACTAGAGGAGAGGGACCAACGTCTGCTGGACCTTCTTCTCGGTCCAGAAAGAAAGACAAAGGTAAGTCCTTCCGTCGACGCTCCTGGGAGCGGGAAAGGCCCCTCTCCCCGAGTGGTCAGCCATCGACTTCGGTCGATCGTTCGGCTTCGGCCACTGGTCTCACGGTGTCCCCGTCAGGCCAGTTGACCGAGACTCCCGTCGATGCGGTCGAGATCTTTCTCGACCCGTTGGATGGGTTGTCGACCGGCGGAGCCGAAAATCCCTTCTCCCCGGTTCCCCCGGTGGGAGTTGAGGATCGAGGCTTGCCAGTTCCTCGGTTCCGGAGCCCTTGGGTGTTCCTCCGAGCGAGGGAGAGCTGGTTCCACCCATCCCTCCCGCACTGTCCTCGGAAAAGCCGAGGTTTTGATCTCAGACTTCTTGGCGGTCCAGCCGATCCCGCCATCATAGGCGGTCTCGGTCTCGGCACCGCGGTAAGCGGCGCCGCCGCTTGTCCTCTTCCTCCTCCTCGGATGAGGGGAGGCTTTGACGCAAGTTGCGTCGACGATATGAGGACCTTATGTGGCAACAGCTCCTTCTGACCGGGGAACAAGCCGGCGCCGTCGCCTTCCCCGGCCATTAAGCGGCTGTCACCGGAGCGGCCGAAACAACCCCTCGTTTTACCTGAGGAGCCTGTTATCAGGCCGGTTGTTCGGCCAAAACCAGCTGCTCCACCGATTCCGGTGGAATCTCCGCCTCCACAGCTGCGGTTTGGGGCTCCGACCAAGAACTCTCGGTCGGCTCAGGGTCTGCCCCATAGGCTGTCGGTCACCCTCACTCCCGATCGCCCTTGGAAGGTGGCTCAGGCCCAATGCAGCTCTTTGCGGACTCTTCTGAGTCCGACGATTCCTCCTTTTTCTCCAAGCGAGTGGACTTGGAGTCCTCTGGAGGTCAGTCGCTGGATGACAGCCCTTCGTCCTTCCTGGGGTTGCTCAGACTCATCTTGGAATCCACCGGGATGCAGCTAGAGCCCGTATCCAAGTGGGCCAAGTATCCCCTCACGGAGATATTGGACCGAGGGGATTCCCCTACGGAGGCCTTCCTGTGGCTGAGGCCATTGTGGGCCCGGCCTTGGAGCTCTGGCAGCGCCCTGCTTCCTGCCCTGCGCCTTCGGCCAGGATGGCCAGGAAGTATGCGGTCCCTACCGGTTCCCTGTCCGGTTTCTCGGAACATCCCTCGGCCGAGGGGTTAGTTACCGACAGCGTTTTCTGGCGTGCCAGAAATGCTAGGGACGTGGACAAACCTCCCGACAAGGAGTCCAAGAAATTGGACTATGCCGGGCGAAAAGTCTACGCTGCGTCCTCCCTTGGCCTTCGTCAGGCCAGCTCGGCGTACTGATGGCACATTTTTCTCAAGCTCTGTTGGGCTCCTGGGCCGGTAGTCCCTCATCTCCGGCCGACCTGCAGACCACGGTTAAGCAGGTGCGGGACCAGGGCAGGGCAGTGGCCAAGCAGCAACTTCAGACTGCTTTGGACAGCCGGTGATTCATCGCCAGGTCAGTGGCGGCTGCAGGTAGCTGTCGCTGTCAGGCATGGCTGAGGATATCCACCTTCACAGCGGATACCCAGCACAAATTGGCGGATGTCCCCTTCCTGGGGACCGACCTCTTCGGCCCTGGAGTGGAAGGTCATCTCCAGAGGATCGAAAAGTCCAATGCCACCTTGGATTCGGTCTCATCCGCTCAGAGGGACAAGGGCCGCAGACCGCAACCCAAGCCCTTTCGTCCATCTGCGCCCCCGGCACGCCCGGCCCAGCAACACCAGGGCTAGCAGGCTCGCGCTTGGCGTCCCAAACCCAAGCCTGCAGCTTCCTCCTCCAGGAAGCAGGAGGTAAGGCCCAGGTGGTCCTCGGCCGGTCCCTCCTCCAAGCCTGCACAGTGACGGGTTGAGGGGTGTCGCTCCCAACCTTGTCACCTCACCCCAGGTTCCCCCTGGGGGGACGGCTCCGGTACTTCCTTTCCGCCTGGTCTGCTATTACCACAGACCGGTGGGTGTTGGAAGTGGTAGGAAAGGGCCTGCCTCTGGAGTTCGAGCAGGCCCCACCCTTCAGAGCCGTCGCACCTTGGGGGACCTCGGGGTCCGAAGCCTCGCTGTTAGCTCGCCGAGCCGACATCGCTCTCCTCCTCGGGAAGGAGGTGATAAGAGAGGTGGCGGACCCTCCCTCAAACCTGGGGTTCGTGTCCAGGTACTTCCTGGTTCCGAAACGACGGGGCTGGCGCCCATTCTCGACCTACATGACCTGAACAAGTTCCTAAGGTCTTGAACCTTCAGGATGGTCACTCTGGCTCAGATAATCCCATCTTTGGAACACGGCGTGTGGTTCTGCTCTCTGGACCTACAGGACGCGTTCTTTCACGTCCCTATCCGTCCGTCCCATCAAAGGTTCCTTCGCTTTCGAGCAGAGGGTTCCCTTTTCGAGTTCCAAGCCATGCCCTTCGGCTTATCTCCAGCTCCAGGGTCTTCACCAAATGCATGGCAGTGGTGACAGCATTCCTGCGGCGCCGAGGGGTCTGGGTTTACCTTTCCTGGACGATTGGCTGATAGCAGCCCCCTCCAGACAGGAGGTGGAGCGGTCCAGAGATCTGGCCCTCCAGGTTTGCTCTCAGGTCGGCCTCCTCATCAACTAGGCCAAGTCGGAACTCGAGCCGAAGCAGGTGATTCTTTTCATCGGGGCAGAGCTCGACTCCTTCGAGCCAGAGCACGGCTCCCGGCGGACAGGGCCGAGGTTCTTTCCTCCTTTGCCCAATCATTTCTGGTTGGGCAATTGCGCCCTGCCCGGGACTTCCTGCGCCTCCTGGGTCTCATGGCGGCCTGTACCAGCGTGGTCCGTTGGGCCCGCTGGAACATGCGCCCTCTTCAGTGGGGGCTGGCAAGCCAGCCAATGCTGCGATCCATTGGACCAGCTAGTGACGGTGACCCAGGGGATGTGGAACGCTCTCCAGTGGTGGACCGTTCCAGTTCATCTGCAGGAGTGCATCCCATTTGTCCGCCCAGAGCCGACGGTCTCTCTATTGACCGATGCCTCTCTGATGGGTTGGGGTGCCCATCTGGGGGAACACCGAGCGTACGGCCTCTGGTCCCCGCGGGAGTCCTGATGCCACATCAACCTGCTGGAGCTCCGAGCAGTCCGCCTAGCTCTCACCGCCTTTGCTCCGTTTCTTCTGGGTCAAGTGGTCCGGGTCCAGACGGACAGTACCACGACCGTGTCTATCTAAACCGCCAGAGGCGGGGCCAGCTCCATGCTCCTATGCAAGGAAGCTCTCCATCTGGTCTCGTCTGCCAGCCTGGTAGCGGATCTCCTAGCCATTTATGTGGCAGGAGCCTCCAACACCCTGGCCGATGCTCTAAGCCGGATAGGGGCTGCGTCCCACGAGTGGTCTCTCCTGCCGGAGGTAGTACAAGATCTCTTCTCCCATTGGGCACTCCTCAGGTGGACCTGTTTGCCTGCAGGGAGAATGCGAAGTTGAGGCTGTTCCGTGCCCTTCCCTCTCAGCAGGGCTCTCTGCAGGGGGATGCCTTCTCGAGGCCGTGGACCCCGGGCCTCTTCTACGCCTTCCCCGGTCCCTTGATGCACAAGGTGCTGTTCAAAGCAAGGAGGGACAAGGCGCAGGTGATTCTGATAGCCCCAGACTGCCCCCGCCAGTACTGGTACCCAGATCTCCTCAGCCTCAGCTCCAGGCTTCCGAGGCAGCTTCCAGCTCGCCCGGACCTGCTCTCAGTCAGTCGGGGAAGGTATTCCATCCGGACCTTCAGTCTCTGCACCTGACGGCCTGGTTCCTGAGCGGCTAGAGTTCCAGGCCTTGGGTCTTTCCGACAAGGTCCTCAATGTAGTTGAGGCGTCCCGTAAGGAGTCGACCAGAAAATGCTACGCCTTCAAATGGAAAAGGTTTTCCATTTGGTGTCAGGGCAAGGGCCTGGACCCTTCCTCCTGTTCCTTGGCGAGCATATTGGACTACCTGTGGTCCCTTTCTCAACAAGGGCTTAGGTCGACGACCCTTAAGGTGCACCTGGCAGCCATCTCTGCTTACCGGGCGTGGGCCGGGAAGCAGTCGGTGGCGCAGGAGAAGGTGGTCTGACACTTTTTCAAAGGCCTTGATCACATTTTCCCTCCGGTGCGAGAACCTCCACCTCCGTGGGATCTACTGCTGGTACTGGCAAAGCTCATGAGCAAGCCTATTTGAACCAATGCACAGGTGTGAACTCTCTCACCTGTCGTGGAAGACCGCCTTCTTGGTGGCTATCACGTCAGCCAGAAGGATGGGAGAGCTCAGGCACTCTGCATAGAGTCTCCTTACCTGGTCTTCCACAGGGACAAGGTTGTCCCCCCCCACCGAAATTCCTTCCGAAGGTGGTGTGAGTTTACCTTAACCAGGTGTTGACTCTGCGGTGTTCTACCCAATCACACCTCGGAGGCCGAATATAGGCTCCATACTTTGTACTCCTAGAAGGGCGCTCGCTACTATAAGGAGCGCACGGCTGAAATTCGGGAGAGGTTCGCCAGCTGTTTGTCACCTACACTGAAGCCACATCTGGCAGACCTGCAGCCAGCGGACGATAGGCAGGTGGGTCACCTCATAGATCTCTGTTATGTTGGCGGGCATGGAGTCCCGGAGGATAAGAGCTCATTCTACCCGCCATACCGCTGCATCGTGGCTGCTTCCAGGGACGTCCCTATCCAGGAAATCTGCAGTGCTGCTACCTGGAAGTCAGCACACACCTTCATCACCCATTACCACATCGACCTTGAGTCACGCCGGGATGCTGGTTTTGGGGCCTTGGTTCTCAGTCTCTCTTTCCCAAGTAAGTATCGGGGTGTGCGCTTGCCTCGCTCTCCTCCCGGAGAACTGCTAGGAGTCTGCCAATAAGTGTGGATGAACAACATATCCATGTCCCTAGAAATACAGGTTACTCACCTGTAACAGGAGTTCTAGGAATGGTATTGTTGTTCATCCACACGACTCCACCCACCTCCCGGCTCGACGCACAACCTGAGCTTCCAGCGGGCAGATCTGGCATCATGGGGCGGAGCTAAGAGTTTTACCACCCGGGTGGTTGGGAGGAGCCAGCTTGAAGACCTTCCAGCAAGATTTAAAGCGGCAAGGATACCTGCCAATAAGTGTGGATGAACAACATATACCATTCCTAGAACTCTTGTTACAGGTGAGTAACCTGTATATTTCTACTATCTAATAACTAACTCCCCCTCTGTCTCCCACCCCCCACCACCCCTGGAGCTCAAGGATGAAACATGAAGTCTGTCTGGCTTTGTTAGGCCCTACGAGGTGGAGGCTGGGACAGAGCAGCTGATCTGTGCACAGAGAGCCACTAGGTTGGGCCCTGAAGTGCAGGAAGAAGCCTCCCCATTCTCTCTGTATCACTAGGGTTTCCCACCATGGTGTAGGATTGGTATCAGAGCCATGAGTTGGCCCCACTTATTGTTAAAGACATTGAGGCGGTCCTGTCTTTGAGCAGTATGCTTCTCTAATTCTAATGCCCGAAGTATTTCTATATGCCATTCCTGAAAGGCAAGGCAATCTTGATCTATCCAGTGTCATACAATAATCGGCTTCGCCACTGCAGAGATGAGGGCTATGTGGGGCTTACGGATGCCCAGCATGTCGTCGGAGAAGACACACTAAACAGACCTGTGGGGTAAAATAGCTCTCCAGACCAAGCAACGGATTGAGGGAATCCCTAAACCTTTGCCACAGTGGGGCCACTCTGTCACATTTCCAGAAGAGATGCATCAACGTGCCTTCTGCTTTTTGACGAGAGGTGCAGAGAGGGGGATTCATTTTTCCCATCCGGTATAACCGGGCTGGGGAGAAATACAGATTATGCAGTATGCGGAATTGCAATAACCGCAACCTATCTTGTTTTGTATATTTATATAGTTGTTACCATACCTTTTTCCAGACCTCCCTTTCCGGAGAGAGAGGTTTAGTTCGTGCTGCCAAGAAAAACAAATACCCTGAGGGGGGGTGAGGATCATAGGTCTGTAAGGCTTTATAATAGAGAGAGATAACATGGGGTTGGGAGGCCATGTCCTGCAAAGAAAGTTTTAAATTGTTTGCCAGCGAATTCCACGGGGACAGGCCCAAGCTATCAGTCAGAACCTTCTTAAGCTGAAGGTACTTAAAGGCATGGAGAACAGGGATCGAGAACTTCACCTGGATGTTTTGTATAGGACTGAAATTACCGGCCTGGAGTAAGGCGGAGATTGGAACCCTCCCATAACTAGGGGAAAAGCCTTCTGGTATGGCCCGTCCTGCGTTATTAAAGTGCGGGTTACCAAGTACTGGTTGGTCCAAGGATAAGAAAGTGCTAATTTGGTGAAGGGCTTTCAAGGACCACCACATTGCTGGAGTCCATAATGTATTTGGCAAGGTTGATGGCCTTGTATAAATGAGAGATCTAAGGCCTATGCCTTGCATACGACAGAGCTGTTGTTCTAAAAGCAGCCATTGGGGTAGATACTCCTCAATAAGGCTTCCGACCTCTCGTATGCTCCAACGAAAAATCTTACTACAGTGAATCGCACAGTTGTATAAGTAGTAGTTTGGGAGACAAGACCACCCCCCTGTTTTGGAAGGGTAAGCTGGGCATAAGTCCTTCGCACCGCCTTCCCCTGCCAGAGGAAGTCAGAGACCATTGACTGGACTTTGGAAAACCATTTTTTAGGAACATATGGACAAATCATACTGAGGGATTTAATAGGCTTGGCAAAATGTTCATTTTAATGACGTTTACCCGACCCTCGAGAGAGAGAGAGAGGGGTAGGTGTCTCCATTGGAGTAGGTCAGTTTTTATGGTTTACAAGAGCGGAGAGAAATTAATTTTGACCATTGTGTGAGGTTACGGGAGAGTTTAATACCTAGATAATTAAGGGCTGCAGGCTCCTATGTCAGGCCTAGGTCTGTGGTCCCGTGCTTTTGCACCAGGTGGTTAAGGGGCATAACGCTAGTTTTGGCTAAGTTTAGCTTGTACCCAGATACCGACGAAAATCTGTTAATAGTATTTATCGCTGGTGGGATGGACTGCTGCGGGTTTTCAAGGTGAACCAAAAGATCTGCATAAGCTGATAAGGAGAAAGCCGCCCGCCCCACCCGAATCCCCTGAACTCCTTTGCATGATTGTAGCGATCAAATTAAAGTTTCAGGGTAGAGATTGAAGAGGAACATGGAAAGGGGACAACCCTGTCTGGTACCACGGGCAAGAGGAAATGAGGTAGAGAGGACTCCGTTACAGTGGACTCTGGCTGTGGGACGTGCATATAGTGCTTTCAACCAGTCACAAAAAGAGGAGGGGAAACTGAATTTACTGAGTACTGCAAAAATAAATGGCCGAGACACATGGTTGAATGCCTTTTCCACGTCAGGCGAGACAAGGACCGAAGTAGTGGGGCAGTCCTTGGCCGCAGCTATAAGGTGAAGTATTTTACGTGAGTGTTCTGAAGATAACTATCCTGAAACAAAACCCAATTTCGAAGAGCTGACCAGCCCTTGCCAAACTTGATGTAGATGATTGGCCAGAATTTTAGCTAGGATCTTCATGTCAGAATTCAGCAGCGAGATAGGGCGATAATTTTCGGGTACCAGGGGACTTGCCAGGTTTTGGAATAACTGTGATCCAAACTTGGGTGAGTGAGAAATCAGAGATACCCGATGATTGTAGCAAGTTGAAAAGTTGCACGAGAAAAGGAGCTAGCTCTTCTACAATGGCTGCGTAAAAAGAATTATTATACCCATCGGGACCCGGGGCCTTATCCTTGGGTAACTGTCGAATAACTTGCCTGACTTCTCCCTTTGAGATAGGGGCACTCAGGACTGCTTGTTGAGATTGAGAAAGGACAGGCAAAGGTACCGAGCTTAGAAACTGATTTATAAGGGATGAGTAGGGCGAAGTCTTGGTGTTCATCGAATAGAGTTTTTCATAGAATTGTTTGAAGGATTCCGCTATCTTTCTGGGCTTAGTAACTATGGGTCCTCCCTGTATAGGTTGGAGACCTTGCACCATACTTTGAGCCTCTATCTACCTAAGCCGCATCGCTAACAGCCTGCCTGCTTTCTCCCTGATTCTGAATAGTGGAACTTGACCCTCTGTAGTGCCAGATCAGCTCTCGCTGCTAATAAGCCAAAAATATTGAGCCCTGAGGGCATTTAATTCGACCCAGACCCTCTCGTCGGAAGAAGTGGAGAGCTGTCTCTCCAACACCCTGATTAGATCTAGTATGCCCTTAGTAATTTCCGCTTTTAATTTTAGATTTGGAGGCAATTCTGATACATTCCCCTCTTGTCACGCATTTTGCAGCGCCCCAAAGCATGTCCATTGAGTCCAGTGTGTCCACAGTTTCTCTAAAAAAAAAAAAAAAAGTTTGTTATGAAGGTAGAGAGGAGTTTGATAGTCTGGTTGTCCTTCAGTATTCCTGGGTTAAAATGCCAGATTCTATCTCCATCTTCCAGCCCCTCCAGGTTGTGCTCTGGGTAGATCAGGGCATGGTCTGAGAGGACCGTGGGAAGAATGTTACAGGATACCAATCCCGGAAGGCGAGAAGTAGAAGTCAGAAAATAATCAATCCTAGAGAAGGAGTTACGTGACACTGCTGTGGCAGTACCTGGGTATACTATCTTTCGGCAGGATCGACTACCCAAAAAAGGGGGCGGATGTGCCCTTTATCTTAAAGATTCTATGACAGGGCATGCCCTGGCCCTACCCAGTAATGGAGATGAGCTTCAGGTCCTTGCTATTAGTCATTCTTGGGGCCCATAACAAAGCTCTGAAAATAGCCTCTGTATCCTTTTTTTTTTTTTTTTTTTTTGTTGACCGGGTAAGTGCACTAGACAAATCCTGCCTATTTTCAGGCACGACCCGGGGGAGGGGGATACAGATGAATGCCAACTGCCCTTGAACCAGATTAAGCTGTTGGTGGTATTTTTAGTGAATGAGGGAAATTTGGCCAGGACACCGGGGAAATTCCCCTACTTCCTGCTTCCTGTGAGCAGGGGGGGACCCATTTTGTGGTGGGACCAAGATGGTGGAGGAGGAGGACATGCTGTGGCTGAGTTAGCAAGGCTCAGCGGGGAACATGGTACGGCTTTCCGGATGGCTGCAGAGAGCAGTGGAAGTAGGACGGATGTTGCTCAACTCCTAAATCATCTGTGCGGGGACAGTGGTACGGCTGGGATGCACCTTGATGGTGGCCAGCATAGCGTACCGGAATCCCCGCGGCCTGAAGTATTAGTGCACAATGCGGAAGTCATCGGGAGTGTGGAGTTGGAGCAAAACCGTGAGTTTCTGACGGAGCCTGGGATCTCGGGAGAAATGATGGGTGAAAATGCTGCAGTTTTGTGTGGAGATCCAGCTCTTCTCGCAGGGTCTGAGGAGCTTAACGTATTGTTGGAACAAAACGGCAGCTGATAAAAGAAGCTTTGGCTGAGTTCAACGAATTAAAACAACAAGCTGAGGAGGATCGAAAAAAAAAGGCCGTTTGGACTCTCTTCGGCCTACCAGGTACTGTGCCTAAGGTTCTAAAGGCCCCAGTTTTTAGACCGATCGACGGATGAAACCCCACCTCAGGATGCTAATCTGGTGGTTAATGAATCCGGTCCCCAACAAGCTCTCCGGGAGGCAGGTTGGATACAATCAGATGAGGGAGGCTGATAGCGACCCAGTAATCCCTCTGCCGGAACAAGTGTAGCAGATGGGAAAAGGCCAAATCTGCGTCAAGGGATGCTGTATCTAGCTATGGGCCAGACTGTTCTGAAACTTCCCCTGTAATAACTGTACACTCTTCTTTATGTGTGTCTCCTCAAACCAGTATTTCTAATTTACTATCAAATGGTTCTTTGCTATCAGAGCCCACGTTAGGACAAACTGTCACTCCTGAAGCTTTAAGTTATGCGAATGTTTTGGGTTCTGAGTTAAATCCAGTACAGGATCAGCCTGTTATCTCACAACCCCCTGTTACATTTGCTAGTTTATTTAAAAAAACAGTTACTTTGGCAAAACGTAGGAATGCAGTGCTTAAGTCCTAGGTCCTATGGATGGTATGCCGATCGTTTTTATGTAGGGAAGGTTTTGATTAAGCAAATGCTGGGTTTTCTCCAGGGAGGTGTATGCCCTTATACACACCCAAGGGGATAACAATTATGACATTAGTTTTCGTACACCAGATTTGCTAAATAAATTTTGGATGAGATATGCTCTTTTAAAACTAACCCAGCGTGGTTACATTTTCAGGCTACACCTCTCACCAAACAATCCTTTAAAGTAATAAATGTACTTTTTCAGAATGAGGGAGTAAATGTAGAAGATATAACGTACTGGGTGGAAAAAAAATGTACTATTCAGGGGAATCCTGAACCTATGTTGGATGATGAAGGTTTCTGGAATGGAGGGTGGAGATATAAGGTTAATCTATTTCAAAATGATGAAGGTCTACAGCATTTACCTAGTTGTTTCTATTTGGGTCGGGATAAGGGTTTTATTTTTTATCCAGGCCAACCAAGACATTGTTATAAGTGTGGCTCTCCTAGGCACCTGAGTAGGATGTGTGAAGTGGTAAAATGTGCTCAATGTGGAGAACAAGGACATGTCCTTACTGACTGTCATCACCCCAGTAAGTGTTCACTGTGTGAAGATGCACATTCTTTGTTGATTGCCTTTCGCCAAGCAAAATAAATCTGGAGACTATAGTATTCAAGATTTTACACCAATATGGCGGTTAAAGCTGCCCTTAGGAATAAAACCCCTACCACACCCTCTGGGAGACCTCAACCACATATTTCTGGTAATCATGGTTGTGCATTGATTCAAAAAGAACCTCAGTCGCAGATACACCCTGATGTTTCTGAGCCTCTGTCAGTGACACAAAATCCTGTCTCTCAAGTGGAGGTTTCTAGCGGCAGTTTGATTTCAGTGCCTCCACCGCTCCCGCCCGAAGAGGCCTTTACTCTGGTATCTTCCAGAAGACGTAGTCTTCGATCTGGCAATACTAGCATGGTGATTCCTGAACCCCTATGATGGCTACACATAATCCTTTTATTGTATTACAAGATGACACAGGGACGGAGTCTGACTCAGTTTCTGTAAATTCCTCACAACATGATGGTACGTCTGATATAGACCAAAATTTGGCAAAAACTGATTTAGGCAAAAAGAAAAAAAATAGATTGGGAATGAGGAAAGGGAACAAGAAAAATAATGTGCTAAAATGTGTTCAAAAATATGGTCTGGTCGCTTCCTCTTGATGGTAGCAGTTTATAATCTTTGGTAGCTTCTTTAAATGTGAATAGTATATTATCCGAGAGGAACGGTGTTGATTTTATCCCTTTTGAGAAAAGGATTATGATGTGTTTTTTGCAGGATACTAGGTTACATACCAAACTCGTTATTGAGTTAGCAACCGCTGGCTGGAGATGGGGGTTACCTATTGGTCTATGGGTGAAGACCCCTGTAGTGGTGTAGGTATAGCCCAAATAGTCCCACTGCAAAGGTGATACAACTAGTTGATCTTGTCCTGGTCGGTATTGTTGTTGGATGTAGTGATTAACGGTTTACAGTGTCGGTTAATCAATGTTTATGCACCTCAAACAAAAATTTGCACGTATTGAAATATTTCGCTTATTTCAACCTTATTTATTTACTTCAAAGTATGTTTTTGGGGTGACTTCAACTGTAGATACAATACAGATAGGGGATGCCAAACCACCAAAATGTTTTGTGATGCTACTTGTCTTAATAATTTACTAGTTCAGACAGGCCTTAGTGATGTTATGGCCCTTTCAGGAATCCGCAAAAACATTTTTCAAGGCAATAAGGCCACAAGGATAGATTTTTGGTTTCTTTCCGATTGCCTACAGGTGATTGATACTAGAACATTGACTGTTACTTCATCTGACCATGTAATTATAGTAGCTATGGTGGCAAGTCATATGCCTATGCATCGGGTCCAGGGTACTGGAGAATGAACTTGGCCTCTATTACTTCTTCCGACAATTGAAGATGGCTTTCTAGCTATTTTAAAGGCCAGGAAATCTGTGTTATGTCTCTATGATACTTATCGAATGGTGGATGGATACAAAACTGAAATTAAATGTTTTTTCAATCAATAGGAAGATTATATGGTAAATACAAACTGATACTTACTTAAATTATAGAAAGGAATTTTGGATTTACACTGCAGGCCAATGGTGAGGTTTCAGTCCTCCCCAGTTATATGAAATAAGAGAAAAGATGAATAATTTTCAATATGATCGGGCAAAATCTTTCGAAAATGAACGCCGTTTTGGTACCCAAGGCACAAAGGCCTTTCTGAATTCATTTCAATTTAGTGCTTCCCAAAGACATCAGAAACATATGACAGGTCTTAATGATCAGGCAGGGATTTGGTGCACAGATAACAGAGAGGTTATGCGGATTGTTGATTTACATGTACAGAAACTTTTTGGTGTTACTGAAACATTGAGTCACACACATGAGAACTGGTTGGGAGGATGTAATTTACCCCAAATTTCAGATTCAGGGTCAGTTAACTTAGTAGCACATATTACAACACAAGAGGTTGCTGCAGTGTTGGCACAAGTAAAAAGCTGGTACAGCCCCGAGGAATGATGGTATTCCTTATGAAATTTATAAAATAATTTTTCAACAATTATTGGAAGAATTTACAGGTGTTTTGAATGAAATACTATCCTCGGGGATATTACCAAAAAGTATGAACGAGGGGCTTGTAGTTTTTATGTATAAAAAAGGAGCTACGAGGGGATTTGTTAAACTGGAGACCTATAACCCTATTAAATACAGATTTTAAACTATTTACCAAAATATTAAACAATAGACTGTTACTTAATGCACATTCCCTTTTACATCCGGCACAAACATGTTCCATTCCAAATAGGAACATTACCGATAGTCTAATACTTTTGCGGGAACTTTTTCAAAAGGGATCTACAGGGGGAACTTACAGGTTTGATTTTGAGTTTAGACCAGGCAAAAGCCTTTGATAATGTAAGACATGGTTATTTATGGGACTGTTTAGTTGGTTATGGTGTACCCGATACCTTTATAAAATGGATAAAAACCTGTTATGCCAATGCTACTGCTCAGCTTTTTGTAATGGGTGGTAGGGACTATATATCCATATTACGGTGTGTACGTCAAGGATGTCCTTAGTGCCCTTTTGTATTTATTTACTATAGATCCCTTAATTAGGCGGTGTATGGTCATGACAGTATACGGGACTCTCCTTTTCAAGTACTGATCCTGAAGTTAAATGTATTGCCTATGCGGATGATTTATGTTTTTCGATTGGGGATCTTCCCTCTGCAAGGGTTTTCAAAAAAGTTTTACAGGGTTTTTTGTTATATACACAAATTAACTATGAGAAATTAATTGTACAACACTGGGGATAGAGTATTTTCATCTTACACAGGTTATAGGTATTCCGGTAATTAAAGATACTTGTAAAATTTTGGGTCTTTTATTCGGAGCAGGAGATTTAGCATATCTAAATTGGAAATTTAAACTAAAGGAAGCGCAAACTAAGGTAGATGTCTGGAATACATGGAGACTGCCTAAATTGAAACGGATTCAACTGGTTAAAACATTTTTATTACCCATATTTTTATATTTAAGTGCGGTTTTAGTCTTCCTTAGCTTTGGAGACACAGTTATAAGGATGATTTTTTTGCTTGTATATGGGCAGTAGACTGAACCCCATAAAGAGAGCCTTGTTGTTTAGGGAGAAAACATGGGCCTAAAATGTTACATCCTGTAGTTTTTTCTTTACTATGTTTCTATACAAATTTACAACCTCTGTTTATAGATAGACACACAATGGAAACCATGGCTTCAGGATACTCTGGGAGATTTATGTCTTTTCTGGCCTGAATATGAGGTATTCCCGAGACAACGTTCCATAAACCATCTCCCACAATCCCTTAAAATCTGTTTTGGGAAAATTAAATTATGGGGTATTTCAAGGCATACCTTTTTGCATTTTACTAGAAAGGAATTATACGCATATATTTTACAAAAGTATTTTCAAGATTCGGCTCCATTTGATTATTTTCCATCTCCTATAAAACTTGCAATTGGCAATATGTTAACCTCCCCCCGAATTCCACCGCATGTGGGATGTGTTATGATTATCCCTATATGGCAAATTAAATGTCCGAGCAAATCTAAAACATAAGCAAATTACTGATCGGTATTGCCCTAGGGGTACGTGTTTTGAATTAGTGGAGACAATGGAACACTTATTTTTGGAATGTCCTTTTATAAAAGGATTTTGGAGTCTTGTTTTAAGAAAATGGCCTACCTTTCCTTTATACCCTATGACGTTAGATATGTGTGTATAGGATTCTGCCAGTAACCACTGTGCAATATGATAAAGTGACTTTATGTTTGATTTGCTTTGTTTTAAATACTATATATGGCATGTGAGATGCCGTTTCACCATTCAACAACAATATTTTTCAAAGAAGCATTATTTGGTATGGTTGCTAA
The DNA here is from genome assembly GCA_016271365.2 of Neoceratodus forsteri. NCBI lineage: Eukaryota > Metazoa > Chordata > Ceratodontiformes > Ceratodontidae > Neoceratodus > Neoceratodus forsteri. The sequence continues at coordinate 910,062,499 of CM057452.1, forward strand.
TGCAATATTGAGATTGAAAAGGCAGGATTATGGAAATTTTTCATTTATATGTCACTCTAGATGGGATTCTGTAGATTGGCTATAACGTCATTGGGTTAATTTAGAATAATTATTTTGGATGTATTGAATTAGTGTTTTCTATTTACGCTTTTCTTCTTTTTTTTTCCGCTTCGTTTTATGTATAATCTTTGTTTTCTATTATGATAACAATAGGCTGTATCATTTTCTTTAATGTGACTTAACATTGATTGAATTTATTGTTTGGTTTGTGTCTATGATAACAAAGTTCCCTACTCATTTTGTAAGTGGGGGGACTGTTTTGCAGTTTTCCTTTTACATTGTTTGGATGATATATCTTTGTAATAGATTATCTTCTATATGATTTATATATTATTTTGTGTGATTTAACACTGTATGTTTTCAATTTTGGTTTACTGAAATAATAAAAATTCCCTACTCTTTTAGTGGGGTGGAGTTATTTTTCAGTATGTCTAGTAAGTTTTGAGTCTATTGCAATGTTAGTTTTGTATTATATGTATGATGGCATATGTATTTTGTTTCGAGTAATTTGCTTTTGCTTTTGTGTATTATTTGACTGTATTTTACTTTCCTACTTTAATAAAAATTCCCCTACTCTTTTCGATAAGTGCCATGGGATCGTTAACATCCACCTGAACTACCACTAATCCAGGCAGATAGGACCTCGGTTTAACATCTCATCCAAAAGGTGGCACCTCAGAAGTGCAGCACCCCTCTCATACTGCACTACAGTGTCAGTACTGGGATATTAACTCAAGTGCCAGATGTGGGAACTGAAACCACAGCCCTCTGATCTCCCGGCCTCAGAGGCGAGTGTGGTACCTACTGAGCCACTGACACTGCTATATATTCCACCCAAACTTACAACAACAAGCCTGACCCATTCATTACTTGCATCAGTAGTCTAAAGCTTAACTCGGAAGTTATATTGCTAGGGGATTTTAATGTCAACTGACTTGCCCCCAGTGCCAGCAGCTACAAGGATGCCTTGGCAGCTGCACATTTTACACAGCTAGTTACCTCACCCACTAGGATTAACTATAGAACAGGGACCAGTACCTTACTGGATTGGGTTCTCTCAAATCACCCTGACCATATTAGCCACACTAATGTTCTCCCCTGATGCAGTTAGTGACCATTCCCCAGTCCAGTGCATATGGTCAAATAAATTCAATAAAACCCCCTGCAGAAACTGTCAACAATCTGATGCTAATCAAGGAACACCTTGCACTACTTTAGGCAGTCCTGCGACAACAAGACTGGTCACTGATTGACACCTCTCTGGATGTCGATGCTGCATTCCAGTACTTCATCTCAAAGTTCATTGCAGCGTGTGATATCCATGCCCCCTTTAAGAAACGCAAAATTAAAGGCCTTGACAAGCCTAGGATCACAGGCAAACTCCTAGACCAGCTAAAAGCTTGGGACCTACTGTGGGCTTGTGCTACAGCCTCTGGCAACCAAGCAGACTTTCAGGCATACAGGGCCACCAGGAATGCCTGTACCAGAGCTAGCCGCACTGAAAAAAGCCAGCTACTACAGGAGCACCCTGTCAAACTAATGGTCGGATGGAAGGAAATTCTGGCAAAGTCTTTCTGAAGTGATAGGTACAAAGTCCAGAGCAACTCCTAATATGCTAAAGGTTGATGGCAGCAACACCCTGGACCCCACCATAGTTGCCAGTACTTTCAATCTGGCATTCACTGACCTCAGCCATGTGCTTCCCTCTAACTTCTTGGACACCAACCAAACCACGGCCTCCCAATATCAACAGACTCAGGATACAAATCATCTACATTTCTATTTCAAGGCAGTTACTGAAAGGGATGCCAAAAAATACCTCCTCAAGGTGCTTGGAAAATCCAGATCAAGTGGGGACACGCTTGACTTGAAGCTCATGGCCCTCACCCTTGACGAAGTCCTGCACTCTCTTACCAAGATTATTAACCGGTCCCTCATGCTCTCCCAGTTCCCGCTCAAGTGGAAGTCCACCCTGGTGACCCCAATACACAAGTCTGGTGATAGGACATTACACTGTAACTACAGGCCCATCTCCATCCTACCCCCTTTATCCAAAGCTCTTGAAAGAATTGTCACAGACCAATTGGTGGAGTACTTGGAGAAATGCAACTTGCAATGCCCACAGCAACACTGCTTTTGCAGAGGACATAGCACCACCTCTGCCCTCCTTGAATTTACAGGCCACATTCATCTAGCTCTAGACCAAGGACAGCTTGCTGGTGCCACCTTTATATACCTCTCGAAGGCCTTCGATACAGTCAACCATCCATTACTACTGGAACACCTTGGCAACTTAGGGCTTTCTCATGACACTTTACAATGGTTCAACAGTTATTTCTCTAACTGGTCACAACAAGTTAAGATTGGCGACTCCCTCTTCTCCAAACTACCCGTCCGGGCTGGTGTTCCCCAAGGGTCAATATCGGGACCCCTTCTTTTCAGCATTTTCCTGAACAATCTCCCTTCTGCCTGTGATGAAAAATTATTCTGTATGCTGAAGACGCAGTGATTTTCTCTAAGAATTCTGACCCCTCCCTCTTGGAGAAAGAACTGCAGGAAAGTTTCAGGCAAGTTGAGGCCTGGTTTGTCTCACAGAAACTAGGGCTAAATTACAAGAAAACAAAGACTATGCAGTTCCATGGCACACATAAAAAACATAAACACCAACTGTTGGCAATCAAAAATAGCTCGGGTGTGACCCTGGACCAGACGCAGACTTTCAAATACCTTGGTATAACCCTGGACCCTACTCTGTCCTTCTCTAGCCATATCGATTTAGTAGCAAAATCTGTAAATATCCGTATAGGCCTTCTCTATAAACATAGACACTGCCTGACACCGGACACCCTTAAGCTAGCAATACACAGCTCTATTGTCTCCATCATTGATTATGGGCTTATCTACGGAGCAGCCACAGCTACAGCACTACAGTGAATTCTTACAGTGCTGAATAGGGCCTGCAGACTGCTTACTGTTGCTACCCACTGCACGCATACCTGCGACCTCTACGAACAGTCAAACTGGCTACAACTTCAGGGAAGGATTACTTTCCAAACCTGCCTACCAGCAAAAAAGTCATTGATGGGACTCATGCCCCTTGGGGTTCAGTCTCTCTTAAGCCCATCCAACCACCCCTGTTACACAAGAAGCTCTGACAACTATTCTCTGACTGTTCCCCACTGTCGCACCGCCAAAGGCCAGTGGTCTTTTGCAGGTAGAGCCCCTAAGATGTTTAACTCCCTGGGCAGCAAACTCACCAACTTAGGCACCCTCTGCTTGTTGAGACACAAGCTACGTCAAACGCATGTGTCCAGAGCCACCTGTGACTGTTTCTCCTAACCTCCCAGGTAGTCACTTCTGTTTTTCGCACATCTTTACTATCACCACCTCTGCCTGCCACCACCCTCCCCATATCTACCCCTGCCTCTCTCCCTAGCCCAGGTCCACCACCTTCCTCTCTCTCCCTTTTCTAATCTGCTCGCCCCACCCGGTGTTGCACTTGTTCCCCGATCCTTGCCTCCCACCCACCTCCTCTTCTACCTCTCTCCCACTTACCCCTCTACACTCTCTCTCTCTCTCTCTCACTTTCCTACGCTACATGGCACAATTGGCAGCAACTCAATTTTTTCCACTCTACCTTTCCCTTTGACGATGCCCTTCTGGCAGCTTTAATTCATGTGAATATTATTTGATGTGACTCATCATTCTTAAATGTATGCTTGATTATGTTGTTCTAACTGTTATTTGTATCACCTGTAGCTTTAGACCATGCATACCCCGTACTGAATTTTGTATTCAAACTGCTTGCCTGCTAATCTCACACAAACTGTACTTCTATTCTTTGTATGCTGATGTGGAATCGTTGTAAGAGAGCCATTGGCTCAAAGGTATTTATCCGAAATTCTAATAAATAAATGTGTGAGGGAATGAAAAGTATGTTGCTTGTCCGTGGGTTGCAGAATGTGCCAAGGATCACACAGCCCAAGCATGTCCAAGTCCCTGAAGCCCCTCTGGGCTGGTGATAGTCCCTTCCTATGGCCCCCAGATTTGTCTATATCATTTTGATAGACCAGATTCCAGTCTCCTCGTAGGATAAGAGGGTTGGAAAAGAATCCGGGTGAATCCGTGTAAGGGTCATATATGCCACCCAACAGCACTTCTGTTTGTGCCAGCCGGCCACGCAGAAGAATGTAGCGACCCTCTGGGTCCCAGTGTTCTTCCGTATAATGAATGGGAGATCTTCTGTCAATAAGGATGCATACTCCTCCTCTCTTACTGCTAGACCCCGCTCTGAATACTTTGCCGACCCATTCCCTGTGAAACAGTAAGATATCCTCCCGCCTCATGTGGGTTTCTTGGAGAAACGCCACACTTGGTTAGTATTTGGCAAGGTGCCTAAGGATCATGTGATGTTTGAGTTTATTATTAGCCCCCTTGACGTTCCAAGATATAAATTTAAAAAACAATCCCATACCTTGCTAAATCAAAACCTGTTGATCCAGACTCCATATGAACACATCCGTAAGCTCCAGGTTCCCACCCTCCCCCACTCCCAGCACGAAAACCCCTGAATAGCCCTCGAATGTAATCCAATGAAACCATAAAAGACACAGTGAAACCCAAAACAATTCTCCCTCCCCGCTTCCTCCCCTCCCTTAACTAGATACAAAAATCTTGCTCGGCTGAAAAGGCCGTCCCTCCAGTCCAGCTGTACCCGTGATGATTTCTTCCCTCGGAACAGGTCCCCCCCCAGCTCGTATATATACTTCAATATTAGAAATTCAAATTAGCCGCTAGTAACATAGTGAAAATAAGATAATAAAACCCGACAGTTTATAAATCTTTATGCCCCTACAGTCCGACAGGAATGGACTCTTGCTAAAGACTCCATTACGGATGCGTTTCCTCTAGGGAGAGTCTAAGGCCTCCACCTAACCTCCAGTGAGTGCAGCCACTAGGGGGCCCCAACCAAGACAGACAGATGTGGCCTCAAATAAGTCCGCAACCTAGAGGGGAGGTCCTCCCTGACCACAGTAGCAGGGCCAGGACAGTTACCAAACATAACTCGTGGCTCCCCTACTAGCCAAGTCAGCAGCCTAGTACCCCTTCAGCACAGGGCCTCCAGTAGAGTTAGGGTGCATCCCTCGCATGCTCCCCCAGATCACCCCTCGAATGACCCAGGGCTACCCAGACCAATAAAGGATCAGATGCTCGCTCTGGAGTATAATGCTCCCCTCTCCGTGTTTAAAAATTTCTAGCTTTTCCTTTGTAAGGGCGGGTTGTGAAGGGGGGGTGGGGGAGACCCATTCCCACTACCTTCAGCAACCCATCATGCCAACATTGTCCAGGTGAATAGGACAGGGGGTGCATGCTGGCGACAGTTACCAAACGTGTACCCCTTTGTGCCAGGCCACTCAAAGTCTCAAGAACTTCTTGGCCCCTGGTCAGGCCCTAACTATATCAGCCCAGGCCTCAATCTGACTTTTAGTTTAAACCTTGGTCAGCTAGGGGTGCCCCTCATGAGCCATGTATAGAGGGTTTCCTATCCCCTTAAGACTTCCCCACCATTTATCTAGGAGGACCTACCTTTCATCCAATTGTCGCAACGAGCTTCACGACGCCCCCAAACATGCTGTCTCTACATGGGGTCCCCGCACAGCTGCGACCTCACATTTGGGAGGTTGGTGGTCCTCCCACTGACTCTCCTGTTGGGTGTGGCTGCCAATATCACTCTGGGAAAATCCTTGGGACAGAGTCTTCAGTGATGTGGTGTCCCTGGGCTGGAAATGTCCCATGTGGTGAGGGGTGAAAAATCCAGAGAGTGGGTTGAGGCCGAGGGGCGAATAGAGAGAAACAGCAACCGTCCACGTAAAGAAAAATAAAGCTTATGGTATCCTGTGTTGTAAAGGAAATACCAAGACAGTCACTTTCTCTCATCTGAGAATCAGCTAGCCAAATCCAAAGTCTGTATAGGGTCACTTCACTTGGGGTCCTGAAACAAATACTCTGCTTAATTACCATACTTGTAACATGAGAACTGCATTGCTTGTTACACTTAAACCTTCGTGGTTGATTCTCGACCCCGGGTCAACCCTGAAAAAGGGACTGTAATTGTCTCAGTGGACTTACCCGCTTACCAAAACTCAAATAAAATAAATAAATCCGGGAAAAACACGAGCAATTCTGTTTTGGCCTGTGCCTCCCAGTTGAAGGATTTGAAGGAGCCCTTATGCTGAATCTGAAGCTTGGCTGGGTAAAGCATTTTAAAGTGCAGGCCAGCTGCCAGCAGCTTAGAGATGATGTGATTGAACTCTGCTCTTTTTAGCCTGACCGATTTAGGCAGGTCTTGGGAAATACGAATCTTAGCCCCTTCCCATTGGATCTCCTTTGTTTCTCGAAGTTTAGCTATGATGTGCACTTTGTCCTAGTAGTTCAGCAATTTAAATATGAGAGGGTGAGGTGGAGAGTTAGAAGGCAGCATTGGTCTAAGTGCTCTATGAACCCTCTCAATTAGGTAACTAGAGCTATTCGGTGAGGGGCCTGCTAATTTCTCACACAGCTTTTGGGTGAATAAAACTTGGTTTTGCCCCTTTGCCCTCTCTAGGAGGCCTAAGATGAGCAGGGTATTTCTCCTGCAACGACCCTCAAGGTTTTCTAGCTTCTGTTCCATCTTAGTAAGTCTTCTCCTCACTGCAGTGACCTCTGATTCCTGCCGAGAGCGCCAGTCATCTAGCGAACTAACTGTCGCTTCTACATCCCCCATCCGGCAAGACAGCGTCTCGGAGATCTGCTGGAGGCTGGTAAGCTGATTTGTGATGCCCAACAAGGCATCTTTCAAGGGAGATGGCTCAGAAAGGCACTTTTCCTCTGTTAAGGGGATCGGATGTGATGAAGCTTTAGGGGCAGTCACTGGCTGTGTTTTTTATTTCTCGGCAGATTTCAGCTTCTCCGGCGTGGTTGGAGGGGTGTGTGAGGGCCCTGCAGGCTGCATTTCTGCTTCCATGACAGACGGTGAGTAATAACTCGAAGTTTAGCGTGTCTGCGGGGAGAAAATTGCTCCACTGTCGTGTCTAGGGGTAGAACACCCACTGTGTCCGAGACTTGAGGGCTGCTACGGGCAAAAAGCAGCTAAAAATTGATAATTTGAGGAGCGGAGTTACAGAAATTGTCTTACTCGTTCCGACGCATCATGTGACCGTAGCTATTGTTGTTTTCTATCTATGCCATACCTTTTTACACACACTGCATATCTCGGCACATATTCTAATTCATGCCATTTCAATGGCCTTACTTCACACAATCCCTTTTACCCGCTTTTCTCTGCATTTCCTCTGTACATCCTCGTGCTCAATCAGATAAAACTGTATTTACAACTACTGGACTTACTTCGCATCGTCTGGTACTAAGAAAACTTCATTTCCCTCTGCCCTTTATAACAGTACTTGATATTCGCATTTTCTACTTTTTAACTTTTAAACGCTAGTCATATAATGAGCCCAATGCTCTGAACTCAGATCTCCACCGCATTATTAGTTTTACTCCTTATTCCAACCAGTTTTATATTTTTCACCCTCGCAACTTCTGTCTCCACTCCATAAACCTCATTATATTTTACTTCATATGATCATAAGCTACCGTGTACATTCCTTAAAAAATGCCACTCAGTTTCACCATTATAGTTCTATTTGCAAAGTTCCTACCATTTCTTTTTCTTCCACTCTGTCCTCGCTCTAATGCTGTTCCGTTTCAAACTTGCTGGTGTCTTACCCTTTATCTATGCGACCGGCCATCTAAAGTGACATAATGTGCTAATACGTTCACAGTGCTCTTCAGTATGTTTTAAAGAAATAAACCCCATTTCAGGAAACCTAGTTAATATTGCCGTCAGTAACTGGTTTAAAAGAAATGCACAAATACTGTTTTTATATTAACTTATCAAAGCATGTGGGACGGATCTTGGGGATATATTGCTCTATACCCAATTTCTCATTACACAAAAAGATATTCTCTCTATTATTTGAAAACCTCCTTTCTCATGATAGTGTATCGCTTAATCCCTGTGGGGTCCTCAAGTGGTCACCACCAGAAACTAAGCTGTTGCTTTTTATACACTGCTTACTGCTAATAGCAGTGTTACTTAATCTCTATGGGGTCCCTATTCCTTCTCAGGTTGTCAGGATTTTTGAGATGGGGACATTGGACCCCTGGATAGGAATGAATAAAGATATGAACTGGAACTGCTGTCATAGATAGATAGATAGATATGAGATGAATAGACTACATGAACATCATATTTGCAACAGGCAATAACCTGTCTTTCAGGTATGACTGTTTGGAAAAAAATCGGCCCCATAGGGATTAAGTTATGAATGTTTAAAAAAGGAAATATCGTAGGAGTAATGAGAAATGACCTGTCCCCTAGCGGGGACCACTGGAAAAATAGAAGGGACATATTGTAACCAGTAACAAGTAGTTTAGAAACACATAAGAAGAAGCAACCAGCCTTCTAGTAGTGACAACCTGAGAAGGAATAGGGACCCCATAGGGATTAAGTAACACTGCTATTAGCAGTAAGCAGTGTATAAAAAGCAATAGTTTATTCCGTATATTATAGCCATAATCCGGGATTGGCAATGGTGGCTAGATCTGAAGAATGTTATCGGCGGGAGTCCCCTTCATTGCACTGTCTCAGATTGAGACTCTCCACAGACGCCTCAGGGCTCGGATGGGGTGCACACCACGACGGTGTCCAGTCTCAGGGCCTGTGGACAGCCCAAGAAACTCATCTCCACATAAATATCCTGGAAATGAGAGCAGTTCTTTACGCCCTGCTGGCCTTCCAATCTGAGATTCCACCGGGTTCTCTTCTGTTACAGATAGACAATTCCGTGGTGATGTATTACCTCAACAAACAAGGAGGCATCCATTCCTACCCGCCAGGGAGGCCATGAGGGTGTGGGATTGGGTTTTGCAACACAGCGCAAACCTCATTGCTGTTCATGTCCCAGGAGTGGACAATGTCATCGGAGATGGCCTGAGCTGCTCTCAGGCCAGAGTCCATGAGTGGGAACTACTCCTGGAGGTAGTAGAGGATCTGTTTTGCACATGGGGTACACCAGAGTGGGACCTTTTCGCGTCCCCATCCAACGCAAAACTGCCCAATTGTTGCTCGCTAGATCCAGGGCCTGGTGTTTTCTGGCAAGACGCGTTGTCCCTCTCCTGGGCGGGCAGATTCTTCTATGCCTCCCCCCCCCCCTTTCCGTTGATCCAGAGGGTCCTTCTGAAACTTCGCAGAGAGCAAGCGACGCTGATACTTATCGCGCCGTTCTGGCCCAGGCAGATCTGGTTCCCTTTACTACATTAGCTATCCCGGGAACCTCTGGTGCCTCTGCCAGTCGGCTCTCATGTGTTGTCGCAGGAGGCAGGCTCCTTGGTCCATCTGGACCTTTGTTCGCTGAGCCTGCATGCTTGGCTCCTAGATACATAGCCATTTTGCGACATGGTGTCTCGCAAGAGGTAGCTGACGTTCTGGTGGCCATGAGAACACCGGCTACTTACGCCATTAAATGGTGCTGTTTTTGGCTATGGGCTCAAGAGCGGGGGGGTTTTGCCTTTAGACTGTCCAGAAAAGTCAGTCTTGGACTACCTCCTGTCTCTCTTTCAGACAGGCTTGGCCTACTCCTCGATTAAAGTACACCTCTGTGCCATCTCGGCCTATCACATTCCTATAGGCCAACGCACCATATCTCAGTTGGACACAGCATGAGCCTTCCTGAGAGGTGTTCTCCACCTTAGACCTCCAATTAAGGATCCGATTACGCCATGGGATCTACCCTTTGTCCTGGAGCAGCTTACGCTGCCACCCTTTGAGCCAGCCGCGGATTGCGAGCTACGTCTTCTTACTTGGAAGACGTTGTTTTTAATTGCCGTTACCTCGGCCAGAAGAATTTCTGAACTTCATGCACTCGTGCAGAGAGCCTTATTTGGTTTTTCACCAAGACAGGGTATCCCTACGGACTAATCCTAAGCTTCTGCCTAAGGTGGTCTTATCTCTCACCCTTAATCTTGATATCGATCTACCAGTGTACTTCCCCAAGTATTCTAATCGAAGAGAGGCCCTGTTGCACACTTTAGATGCACATGGATGTCTCCGATACTACCTGACCAGAACCAAACACCACCGAAAATCGGACCAGTTTTTTGTCTCCTTTGCCTACAGGATGATGGGAGCTCCTGTTTCCAAGCAGTCGCTGTCCAGGTGGCTCATTCACTGTATCACATTCCGTTACCAGAAGCGCAACAAACCCTTACCGGGCGCGGTCAAGGGTCATTCCACAAGGGGGATGGCTACCTCCTTTGCGGCCCTAAAGAATGTGTCCACCTCGGCCATCTGTGCTGCAGCTACTTGGAGCTCCATGCACACTTTCATCAGGCATTATAGCCTGGATATTGCATCGAGGCGAAGAGCAGGTTTTGGTATAGCAGTCCTTCAAGGACTTCTGTCCTAGGTTCAGGTTCCATTAAGGATTTCTACCTTCCCTCCTCCCAATGGTGTGGGATTTCCATTATTGCTTGGGAATCGGTCCTAATGGTGTAACCTGCTGCAAGAGCTGTTTCTCGAAGTAAGATAGTACAGTTACGTAAGAACTTACCGTAAGAGTAGATCTTCGAGAACAGCTCTTGGAGCAGGTACTTTCCCTCCCACCGTCCCCGCTGGAGGTAGATTCTAATTCCAACATCCTTCTCCTAGGATCAGGTGTTCTCAGCATCTCTCTGATTGCCATTTGATGGCAGATCCTCAGTCTCCTCTTCTGATGTCATCTAGCGGCCGGGAGTCTCCAGCGGGAGAACTGAGGATTCTTGGGGACCGCCTCCTTATGTACTGTGCCTGATGTCAGGGGCAGGACCAGCGTTGGAGGCGATCCCCGCTGAATACTGCTAGCTATAAAATTTCTGTGGGGTCGTGGCACCTGCCGGCTTCAGTCCTAATGGTGTAACCTGCTGCAAGAGCTGTTCTCGAAGATCTACTGTTACGGTAAGTTCTTATGTAACTGTACTTTACTGTAAGAGCCCTGTCCAGCACATGGAAAGACGGGAGAACATTCTGTCGCAGCCTCTCAGAAGTCACTGGGAAAAACTCAAAAGGGGCACCCATTATACTTAACGTTGATAGCACCTCCACCCTGGACCATGTAACCATGGCCAGTGCCTTTAACTCGACCTTCTCGGACCTTGGTCACGTGCTACTCCAAAATTTCTTTGCACCAACCCCTGACACAGTTTCCCTGGACAAAACGGGTAGGTCGCAGAGGCATCTATAGTTTTAATTCAAAGCAATCCCTGGGAGTCTAGCAAAAAACACCTAGTTAATGTTCTTGGTAGGTCCAGACTGAGTACCGACACACTTGATCTGAAACTTCTCACCCTCACCATTGATGAAGTCCTGACTCCTCTCACCAAAATCCTTAACCGCTCCCTTGTGTACTCCCAGTGCCCCCTAAAATGGAAAGTTGATGTGGTTACACCAATTCACAGAAGCGGCGACAATGCCTTACCCAGCAGTTACAGGCCAATCTCCATTCTTCCTCCCCTCTCCAAAGCCTTGGAACGGATAGTTCCGGAGCAGCTTGGAGAGTACCTTGAAAAATATAACCTGCACTGTCCCCAGCAGCACGGTTTTCGTAAAGGGCACAGCACGACAACTGGCCTCCTTGAATTTGTCTTATATCCACAGTGCCCTTGACCTTGGTCAAGTGGTCGGCGCCACTTTCATTGACCTGACAAAGGCGTTCAACAAGGTAAACTACACCCATTCTGATCGAACAACTATCTCTCCTCGGATTCTGTTCAGATACCACTCGCTGGTTCCAAAGCTATCTCAGTGACCACTCTCAACAGGTCAGGATCTGTGATTCTCTCTCCCCCGGTCTGATCTGGAGTCCCTCAAGGATCCATTTTGGGCCTTTTGCTTTTCAGCATATTTTTAAGCACTCTCCCTGCTTCCTGCCGTGACAGAATACTACTGTATGCAGATGACGCAGTGATCTACACCTGTCACCCAGACCCATCCTTTCTACAGACTCGGCTACAGAATAGTTTCGGTGAAGCTGAACCCTGGTTTAAATCGCATAAGCTCATCCTTAATTACATAAAGACCAAATCTGTGTTGTTTCATGGAACCTACAGCAAGCACAAAGGACAAGAACTAACAATAAAAAGCAGCTCAGGCACTACTCTGGAGCCAGTCCATCAATTTAAATACTTGGTTGTGACCCTTACCTGTACTGTTGCTACACCAGTCATATTGATCACATTGCCAAAACCGTGAATACCTGCCTAGGGCTATTGTATAAACATAAGCACTGCTTTACGGATGAAGCCCTTAATCTTGCTATTCAGAGCTCAGCGATCTCAATCATCGACCATGGGCTTGTCTATGGATCAGCTACCGACAGCGCCCTCTGGCACATTATTGTAGCCCTAAACAAGGCTTGTCATCTCCTCACTGCTTCTGCCCACCTCGCCCACACTTGAGATATTTTCAGAACAAGCAGAATGGCTCCAGCTAACTGGCAGGGGTAAGTACCAGACCTGTATCTTAGCAAAGAAGACTGCTATGGGTCTCATGCCCTTGGGGGTTCCATCCCTGTTGACCCCCTACGGTATCTCCTGTCTAACCAGAAGATCTGAGTGTCAAACGTTTACCGTTCCCCAGTCCTGGACCACACAAGGTCAACGCTCCTATGCTGTCAGAGCCTCTTGCTGGTTCAACTCTCTCCCATCAGAAATTTCCAACATTGTCTCGCTAGGAGCTTTTAAGTGCTCCCTTCGCCAGCATCTGGTAGCCAGTGCCTCCTGTGATTGCTTCTCTTAGCTGGTTCCATTTTTTGCCCATCTCACCCCACTCTTAAGACCCCCACACCCCTTCCCATGAAGTTTCGCTTACTGCTATTCTTTTTTTCTCCTAGTTCTACACCCTGCCCCCTCTAATCCTTCCGCTCTTACACTAGCCTTTGTCCTCGGCTTCTCCTCCCTCACTCAATTTCACTCCATTCCCCCAATCTCTTCCCACTCCCACATTCACCTTCACCGTCTCCCCCCTCTCTTCCTTATCCACTTCACCCATATGCTCCTCCCCTCCCATGCCTCACTCACTCTACCTACCCCTTTCTTCCTACCTCCCTCTTTTTTCTCCTACTCTGCCCTCCTACACACTACTACCTCCTTAATTATTCTTTTCCACCCTTGACGATGCTCCCTGAGCTGCTTTTCCCTTCCTGTCTCTCTCCCTCCTAGCCCCTCATATCTCTGCACTTACCACCACAGCATTTCTCCTCTAGGCATACATTGTACAATGCCTACTGGTAGTGTATTGCAGATTGATATATGTACATGCATTATCTGACAATGTCTTTGACTGCTTCTGCTTGTATGCGCTACTGATGTCTGTAACTGTGGACAAGTCTGTTTCTCTTTTGTCATTTTTTTTTTGAAATCGTTCTTTTTCCCCTCCTGCTACCTGTCAGCCCTGACCCTTCAGGGCATCCAAGGGGTCATCCTCCACCACCTGGCTCGCCGATACCTACCTCCAGTCCCCCATGAAGCTTCTCTGGCTTGCCTCCCTGAAAGGACGAGGTATGGACCCCAGAATCTAACTTTCTCGTCTGGTCTGGGAGGTAGTCAGCGAGCAGTGGTACATCGGAGGCATGCCCCAGGAAGCCAGTCTTCCAGGAGCCAACAGGGGTTTTTCCACTTTTCTTCTCCCCCACGCAGCGTTAGCCCCTGACACCAAGGCGCTAGACGCCGACATCTGCTGCGTGCCTGGGCTGCATCTCTCCTTCTGTTGGGCGTGTGTGTTCCCCGAGCCTCCTTTCGGAGTCGCACAAGCGGTGGGCATGGGCCCTCCCACCCGACCCTTCCTGGAGACGGGCGAGCTGTCGGGACGCCAGCCGTACTCCTCCGTCCGACCCACTAGCCACCAGGGTCCGCTTCCGAACCCGGTTGCTGGCGTGGAGCAGGTGTGGCGTCCAGCGCCTCAACCCTCAGCGCCACCAGGCCAGCCTCTCTTCTGTCATTTCTTGTTCTGCTCCTGATGAGGAACCTTTGTAAATGAGCCCTGGCTTGAAGGTGTTATCCGATATCCTAATAAATAAATAGTGTGCACTCTGCTACAACTCTTAATGTTATCTACAAAGAGATGCACCTTGTTCTAGATGCCTTCTCCTATATATCACATATGAAGATATTGAAGAGCATAGGCCCCAAAACTGATCTTTGCTGTACCCCCACTCGTGGCTCCCCTGGCCTTTGAATGTGCCCCATTTACAACTACCTTCTGCGTCCTGCTCTCCAGCCAGATCTTAATTAGAAGAAGGTTCTTGCAGCAGGTCACACCGGTAGGACTAAACCATCATGCCCAGGACCACACAGAAAACTTCTAGCTAGCAGTCTACCACGAGAGAATGCCCACCACCGGCGTCGCTCAACTGACGTCATCCTAGCATATAAAGGTGGGCAGTCCCTCACACTTACCTCCGTTCTTTTCCCCACCATTGACCTTTGCACATCTGACCTTAGCGGAAGTCGCAGCTATAGTTGACAGCCATTTCCTGCGCCGACCACCTTTACCTCGCCCCTGCAGGTAAGCCATTTTAAGGGGGTCACCCTAAGATGGATTCAGTGGTAATTAATGCGGCACATAACTGTACTAAGAAGCCCAAGGACATTAGTACCCTTCCATGGGACCTGGAGTCCAGGCAGCTGAATCACCTAGGCAAATGTGTTTTTGCTTTTACTAGCCTGACTATCCAGGCCCTAAATTATTTGGCCCACATGGCCCAGTATCAAAATGTTCTTTGGGACCAAGCCAGGGACCTGGTGCAGACCATGCCAGAGGACCCCACTGACATGTGGCGCGCCCAACTTATGAAATTGGGCTTGGA